>FR990112.1:10000-4810000 GCA_905404275.2 Hedya salicella | reverse complement strand
GGTCACTATCAATTTGTTTTTTTAAATGTTTTTTTTTTCGTAGCGCGATTCTGCAATAGTGAGGGGGCCAACCGGAAAATAAGGCTGCTTATAGGCAATGTGTTAAGTTTAATTTTCTTCTGAGTACTGTTTATTGATTCTATTATTGTGGCTCTGCAGAAGTGTGGGGCTGAATCAAGAAAATATCGACTGCAGTTATAATAATACAAATAAATACAAAAAATACATGTTTATCAGAGGAAAGTATCTTGAAGACTGGACTGTACATTGAAATAAAGATGTATTTTCTTAATATGCGTTTTCAATCGTAAGTATAACTTCCCTTTCCTTCAGCTCTTGCAATTAACTATGTCTAAATTACGTACTATATAAATCAGAAAACAAAACTTTCCGTCGTCAAAACACGAATGTTAAAACCTCGTCTTTCCACAAGCTGAGTTAATATGGACACAAGGCGATGTTTGTTTGTTTATGAAATTTCTTTGAACTGACTTAGTGTATTTGTTTTCTCCAGTAAACACTTGGGGATAATGCACTGACAGTTAGTTTCATAAACGTTTATTAATTCTACAAGTTTCTGTCATGAGCCCCCAACGAAAAAAGGGGGTTTCATAAGTTTCATGACGTGTGTGTCTGTCTATGGCCTCGTAGCGCTTGAATGGACGGACCGATTTTGATTACATTTTTAGGGTGCCGTACCCAAAACGGGACCCTGTTACTAAGACTCCGCTGTCTGTCTGTCTGTCCGTCTGTCACTAGGCTGTATCTCATGAACCGTGATAGCTAAACAGTTGAAATTTTCACAGATGATGTTTTTCTGTTGGCACTATAACAAAAAATACTAAGAACTGTATAATTTTGTGTCTGACTGTCTATGTCAGTAACCAATATAAAATGAACGGACACCTCATACATTTTGCTTAAGAGTAGGGCTGTGCTAACACTGGATTTTCATAGATACGGCCGTGTGTAGCGTATATTTTGTACGGAACCCTCGGTGCGCGAGTCCTAATTGCACTTAGCCGGTGTTTTGTGTTTGAAAGGTGACATCATCGAGACTGTTTGTAGCTTTGATACAAGAAAATCGATAAAGTCGTTTGAAGTTTATCGACTTTTTCCTGAATGTATCGGTTTTTTTTATCATTTACTTTTTTTCTGATACACAATATACACCTGACGCATAACATATATTGAAGTTAACGTAAATCAACAAAAACCAATAATAAAATGGTGGTTCGTATCATATCAAGCGATAATTTAGATTGAAGTGTCAACTTAAGATATCAATACTAGGTGCAATAGAGCCCAAAAGTAAGTAAACAATGAAGTCATATTTGTCGAAGAAAACTTGTGCCATTTTAAATATGACATCACTTTTTTTTATACTGGTATTTTATAAAGAGGCTCTTTTCATATTTGATATTTAAGTCTCCAAAATATTCCACATGAAAGTTAATACCAAATTAAATTAATTATTGACGAATATGTAACTAGCACGCACACGTATTGGCACATAAATAAATACTGATTGATTCTATGATTTATGTGGCATAAACCGTACATAACAAAAGATTTACGACTATTTATTTTTGTAGAAGATGTAACGTGTCACAATATCTTGCGAAATATCCATAGAAACATGTAACTTGGCCTAGCAACTGACAAAACACGGTTAAAACAAACGACTGCTTGCGCTCCGACCGACAAATCGAAAATTTAAAGATTTGATCAGTTCACGTAAACTCACGAAAAATTTAACTCAACAGATGACGGATAAAATCAATGAATTTAGACTGTCAAAATAGCACAAAGATGGAACAAAGTAAAATTCAAAATTCGAACTGCTTAACTAAAGAAACATCTAACGCGGCCTTGCAAATCAACAAAAGATGGTTAAAACAATCGACTAAGTAAGCTCCGACTGACGAATTGCATTGCACCAAAAATTCCATAGAACAAAGTAAATTTCAAACATCGAACGGTTATCACGTTTGAAAATAGAACGCATGAGGCAGGCGAGCGAGTAATCGGGCAAAAGCTTTCATGCCGCCAACCGGCGTAAGTTGATCCCTCGTTTTCCACGCCCTCTTCCATGGATGTTCGAGTTTATGGGGCGCAACGGGGGGGTGAGGGGGCCGTTTATAGTGGCATTAGTTTAAAGGCCCAGGGGCTCACATGTGCTTGGGACAGATAAGCATCCCCACACGAGGACTTGTTTAGGACGATAAGTTCTGTGGGCCGCGGATCGTAAAAATTTGTTGCCGCCGTTCCATTTGGAATCATTTCAAATTTGATATCTACCTAGTTACGTGTGTTGACATTTAAAACAGCTGAAATGTACGACGGTGACAATAAATTTTGTAAAATGTTTTACTTTTGATTTTTGAGAAGGGATATTTTTTAAGGGAAAGGATATTTATAAAACAACTTTTTAGCTAACGGTATTTTATTATTGCATTGCCATCGGACTTATATAGGCATGCTCATTGTCAACTCAAACCGACCACTGAAAATACACTTGACACAAGACACTTGTGTTGTAGTATGTAAATCTAAATATTTTGAAAGTCCGAAAAGGTCGGTAAAAAAAATATTAAATTAAAAAAGAAAATCTTTTTCTATTTGGCAACACTGGCCTTTCACACGTTATAAACAAGCCGTCGGATCAGGACCGCCAACATTAGCAGTAGTTTATGGCTCCCCTCAAGATTCTCCATTATTCCGCCTGAAACATTAGTTGGCTAACCACCAAAGTTAAACCGACTTAACATTAACCACTAGCCTATGTACATGTGTATGAAAGTAGTGTGTAATGTGGTTAAAGTACCTAAGTTTGTATGTTGTTAGAGATTTTACAAGCGGCGAGGGGACCGTAGAATCTAGCGGTTTGCTTGTTTTAAGTAATTAAAATGACTCATTCTACAAGACTTAAATAAAACAATAAAACAGATACTTTATATTATTTACTAGAAGAAACACCTTCGTCAGCGGAGAAATTAATTGAATTCATCAAAATACTTTATTGCTTTAAAACACCACCCACAAAAAAAAAAAAAAAAAAAACAAAAACCGAGACGAGTAATCACTTGACATAGCATAATGAACAAAAAAGTTGTTAAAGCTACCTTTATATTATTTAATGAATATTTTAATGATTATATAAATGAATTGGAGTCATCAAAAATACTGTATTGTTTTAAAAATAACACCGAGTTATTAACATGTTTATATGGGTCTCTATTGGTTCCCATAAAGTTTGAAGTTCGATTTTTGAGGGAATAACGTTGTACGTCAGAATTTTTTTTAGTCATATTGTCATAAAAATGAACAGTATAAATCGGTGGTCAGATTTTTGTAGGTCATAATTATTGATAGTCATAAAAGTCGATGCCCATTACATTTAAAATCCATACAGCATCATTTCCATAATGTTAGAAGCAATAACCTTCCTTATTATAACTGTTACAACGTCTATATTCGCAAGTTGTAATGATTGGTTGTCGCGTGATTACGTCAATGTAATGATGTTGCTAGACTTATAAAACACAACCTCCGTACCTGACCTGACCTGGACCTGGTAGTAGTTCGTATTAATATAGTCCTACATTTGTGCCTATAAAGCTACCGCGCGGCTCGCTCGCTTCGATCGCTCGTTAGGGTCACAACTCAACCTAACACTCCTCCTCGCTTCGCTCGTCGTCTTACCTAACCTAACCGAAGTCGGACTTGGTAGCAGTCGGTGTTATGGTTTTATGATAGGGCCCGCTCGGCTCGCGCGCTGTAAGGTCACAGTTCAACCTAACACTCCTCCTCGCTTCGCTCATCGTCGTACCTACACTGACCTGCCTTACAGTTGAGTAGGTAGGGAAGTTTTCTAAGTTGCATCATAGTCCATAAATTTGTTTATGGACTATGATGTAACTTAGAAAAAGTTAAAATAAGGAAAGTCATAACTTCGTAATGAACATTCAGTTTTTTAGATGTAATTCGGTTAGTTATTAAAACGATATGAGTAAGAACCATTAGTAGGTTAAAATATATGCCTTTAAATATTTCTGAAAAATGATTGATAGACCTTTGAATGTTATAGTCAGCAATTTTATAACTTTTGTGATTAGAGTATTTAATGTTATAGGATATTAATGTTAGATCTATTAAGCGTTATACTTAACAAAAATTATGACTATTGATGCTTATGTCAGTAAATGATATGGATATCAATTTCTGACTAACGAAATTCGGAATAATAAATATATGGGAAAGAAAGGGATCCCTGTTTATATATGCGTCTTTTAAACATTTCACAGTATCCAAACACTTTAGAACTACCCCTAACTTCCTCGCTTAATGTTTGACACTGTTACTAATGCAAGGAGAGCGAGGGTCTAAGTTCTAAGACGTCATCAAAGACGCGTTTCCCCATAGACGCAATTGTCATGATCGACCTTAACATAATCAATTCCATGCTTGCATGTAGTAGTGTACAGAATTGACATGGAACATATTATGTCATTATTTTAATATGAAACATCAAATGATCTTATTATGTCATTATTTTAATATGAAACATCAAATGATCTATAGGTACTTATTCATAGAGTTCGATTGTAAACGAAAAAAAATAATTCGACCAAGTAAATTGCAAGCAGGATTTGAACTTGCGACCTCTTCTTTAACGCAAAAGTGCTCTGACTATTAACACATTGACGAGATGAGCTCTGGAAAAATTAATTAACTATGTTTGTTACCTTTATATTGCTTAAAATCGTAGTTATAAAGAGAAGCTCCGGAGACTTAACTATGGCGACGAGGTAAAGAATTAACCCAAATACGAGAGGGGCCACTTACTTTTGTACAGGCGTATTGGGATTCGTTTAATGATACAAAAAAGTTTTTTAAAGCTACCTACCAGATGTATAGCCGAAGATCGTTATTTTTATTCAAATGCTAACTGCGCATACTATAAACTGCCAAAAACGAACGTTTCAAAATAATTTGAAGTGATAACGTCTTATAAATCGATGATCGTCGCCTGCACGTACGAAAAGGCATGACTTATTGTCACGTTCCGCGTTCAAGCGAGAAAGCGGAAAAAGCGACAGAGATGCACGATCGGCCTAAGCTTTCGGCTTCTCTTCCACGTTATTACGTAAAATAAAATGATCGTCCATAAACCGACTTTACAGACGCCTAGAATCAAACATCATCAGAGCTCCATACATCTCGAACCTTACTAGTAGTTCAGACAAAACGCTCAAGACTCGAGGGACTTCTAACCAAAGATCGATATCTTCAATGTGTGATGCAACCAGTATTTGTTGATCTCACCCATTTCACAGCTGTTCTCCAACGGGTATGAAAACTCCTCAACCGGGAGGAGGGGCGGGGGTCGAGCCAGGGTGGTAACAGCAGGGTGCGTTCCTTTTACGAATCGTGAGTCGAGATCGTGATGAAACTCTTCCGTCGATTAAGTTATGGTTTTTAATTACAAATTTTGGGCGTTGTTTTTAAATAGATCTTGGGAGGTTTTTATTTATTTACAGTATTTTATAACTAGTACCGGACGGCGGCGATGTTAGTTCATTATGGACTTTACAATTTTACCAACTAGAATAACGTAGGTAAAGTAATAAGTTCTTCATGAATCCGGTTAAAATATAATACTTAATAAATATAGAGTCAGTGTTTTTACATAGAACATTGATATCTGATATTTAACCTAACGGCAAATGGCCTAGCAGTAACAAAACACGAAGTTAGCTAGTTATTAAGTAACTATTATAGAACAGCCCTAGAAATAATAAACCAATCCTTACATACATTCGAACCAGTATTTTTTTCATACAAAATAGCCGAAATAACGATTCGTTTTTTCGTTCAATTACGAAATTTTTGTATATTTTATTAAAATCCTAGAACTTGAATCTGGTGTTTTGTGATTAATTTCTCTTCTCGTAAATACAATTAAAAAAAAGGCAGAAATTTAAAAAAAACTGGTTCCGATCACTGCTTACATGTGGACAAGTATAAATCGATAAGTTATTTTATAATATCTGAAACGCATTAACTAAAATCTTTCATTCAAGTTTTAAATGTGCAAAAATATCGACTTTATTATCGATAAAAAACATCGATAAAAATACCCCGAAGCGCAGCCCTAGTCGACGGCTGGTCAAGTGGCGGCCCAAGCTCTTCACAGCGGAAGTAGTCCACTTAAGACCGTTCGATTATTTATGGATGTGTCTATGGATAGGGATTTGCCCTGAATATTGCAGAGACTACTGGCGGTACATCACTATTCGTTAGGATTCTTGTATTATGTAGATGTACAGTCGGACTCCGAGAATATGCATTCTGCTTTATCATGGGGTTAATTTTAATCGCAGCTTAATTTTCAATTTGCGCACGCTTTGTATTTTAAATCCGGAACAAAAAAATGTCTACGTTGTTCGTAATCGTAATTTCATTACCGCACCATGTCCACACCAGTAGAAATAATCATAGGCTAATTTAACCGTTACTTCGAGAATGATGAATTTTCATTAATGTACAGGGTACATATAAAGAAGGTGCCCGCAACTTCGTTTGTGGAAGAAAAAACTCATAACCCCTTTTTTTTCATTTAGCGTAGTCGGGTAAAAAGTATTCTATAACCATCCGTGAATACTCAGCTACCCATATACGAGTACCATAAATAGTTGAAATCTGTTTAGCCGTTATAGCGTGATGATGATGAAGCCACAACGACACATATTTGTATGTGTCGTTGTGGCACATACAAAAAATTAATCGATTCAGTGACCTCCAAATAGTCCGTTAAAATATATATTTTTTTAAATATCTTCAATGTATTCAGGTAGGTGATTTTTACAACTTTAGAATAGTATAGATGAATATTAAAACGTTAAAATTGAATAAATCATTTTAAATATATGTAAAAAGTCAAGTTTCTGGCCGAAGACTGGAAGAAGTAGCGGTTACAACACCGACAAGAGCGTAGCTGTTAAATAAAATAATAATATTTTTTCATACTCTGTATTTACAAAAGTTGACTTTCAAAAGTGTTCGGGAGGGACATGGCTCCCGGGCGGCAGGGTGCCCAGAAGGCTGGCAGCATTACATTGCCATGGAAATACTGATTATCTGTGCTAAGAAGGTGTCAGCCTATGAGAATTAAATATCTAAACGACATAAAATGCCAGGTGGGTAAAAAAACATCGTAGAATTTGTAACGTCGTAGAATTAAGATTCCCAGAGGTATAAATTAAAAAAATCGCTTTAATATGTTAAGTGGACGCTGAATCTAGCAATAGTTAATTTAGATGTCGTATTGTTTTTTAGAAATTTGTTATTGTTTATTATAAAAACCTTGATGTGACATTTGTACAATTCGCTCGACTGTATTTTGGTTTTTATGGATTAGTAAGATAGTTAAAAAAAGTAATAAAATTGACAGATAACTTTTTTAATTTTTCTCGCTAATCTATATGGTCGAAAGCATAAATGTAAACAGCCAAATTAAAATGTCATATCAGGAGTTAAAAAACATATCTAAAAACAAAACTATGTAAAATAACTACATTCTATCCACGTAATGTATACTATGAAGAAAAAATACTATATCTACATTTCGGGGAAACTTAATGTTCCGAACTTACAGCTATCGACACAAATCCAACTCACGCATAAGTCCGCCACTCCACCGTCCTAAATGTCAAAGCCTTAATAATTCAATCTGCAAGATCGGAACTAAATCCCCCCTCCCGGGAGACCCCCCGATTAATGCTAGGCTTACGTACAGTGATGTTACGAGTTTTTGATGCCGCCACTGTTCCTTTAGGCTGGGATATATTTCAATTAGTGTGAATTTGTGCGATCCTAAAGAAGATAAAGGAATAAACAACTTTTTATTTGCAGAAATGTAGTGATATGTCGAGTTGAAATTGTGTATTAAGCGCGTAAATTTTGCTTAAAGAAGCATGCAAAGTTACTTATGTACTACTGACTACTGTTTCACAAATGTATGAAGTAATATTAGTTACTTGTCAGTTTTACTGAGTTTGTCGGATTTGTCAGGGAATTTCCAGGCAAGCATGGATACAGGAATTTTTGCAGGGGGGTGGAGGGGGATTTCTGTTAGGTTCGATGGATAGCATGCAATATTGGCTGGTTAGATAGTAAAGGTCAAAATCCACGTGTCTATTAAGCAGAGTGCAAAGGAGCATCATCGGGCAATAAATATGACGTCATCTGCATCGACAGAGCAATGAACAGAGGCCAATGTTTAAACTTTAAGTTAACGATAAAAGTTGTGTTTGTTAGGTACACGCTTTTATTTAACTTGCATTGTATGTATGTTTTTTTGGGTCAAATCTTGCGAGTTTAATTTGACATACTTTCCGGTGTCTGTTTCAGCTAAAATTTGGCGTACGTTAGTTTGGTTACAATGCAAGATTATGATACCATCAAGTTGATCAGACGATGGAGCTGGAGGCTGGCTATAGGAACGCAGTAATAAAATAACTTTTAGGCTCTAAAATTGTCTCAGTTGTTGAAGGATCCTCGAAGAATAGTGCAGCCGGCAATAAAAGCTTATCACAAATGTTTTTTGACAGAAACGTAATTCTAATCAATTGTAGTGCTGTGTGACGTATCTGTTCGTAACCGTTAGGTAATCTGTGCTCACCTGTCCCTACCATAGTACAACGTGGTTTAATTAAGCGAGCACATCGCTATCGGGCCGTAAGTCCACACGTCTCCGTAATCTCCTAATCTCAGATTCGGAAGGGCTGAAGTTGATCTAATTTAATTTAGTCGGGCTCAGCGATTGGTCCCATACTCCTTATCCTTTAGGTTAAGGTATGTCGATTCAGACTATTAGATTACATTAGATTAACCACATAGGTATTCCAAGATTTCCAGGAAATCAGGTAATATTTTTGTCGTCTCAGACGCTCTGAAATTTCCGGTCCCTGGCAAGAAATGATCATACATTTTGTACACATCTTGAGCAAATAAAAAAGTCAGATTGTATGATTATTTGCCTTATTTGGTTCATGTGGCAAAGACTAGTAACTGCAATCTGAGTCAGTTATTTTAACACATAAGGTGTCAATGTAGAGTCAATTTTAAAAACCGCTTTTTTCAAGACGGTTACGAACGTGAAAACACAATCGTTAAAAAATAATAATTAGTTGTCTAAGGCTTCAGAAAATATGACACCTGGAAATACAATGGAATAATGATCTTTATTTTATAAGTAGGTTACACCACAAGGGCACTTTTACAAGTCTGACTCTACGGCATTTCCCAAGAGGATACCACTGTTGAGAAGAATGCCGAAACAAACTCAACAGTCCGTTTTTCTAAATAATTACTAACTATTACCATCTAAGTGCTTAGTCTATCTCAAATATATCTTTCTAAGTATAAACTCAATGCTTAGTTCTCCAAGACAACATATCAAAACTTATAAAAGTAAATTCAAATAGGGAACAATTTTTGAAGAACACAGTGTATTATATTATATGTATCTATAGGTGCGTTCCCTTCATCGTAGGTTCCATCAATGGTAGCTATTAATTGCAGGTATGATAGTAGACAAGAGGACATTAAAAAATGCAAGTGGTTCTCAAGTAACTCGGCTCTCACACGCCAGGCGTGAGCATACATGTGACTCGCATATTCGAGTCCCAAACCATTCCGAGGATCTTTGCATTTGAAAGGCGACGCCGGATTTCGATTCCCACCCAAATAAATAAAACCATCAAATCCAGAACGTCACAAATCAAAAACTGCTGCTATGCATTTTCAACTCTAACTGAACTACTCGAGGTGTATTTTTGCATTTAAACTTCTGTACATCCGTCGTTTTTGAAGTTGGTCAGTTACAGCAATTATCACCGCTCTAGCATGGCTGAGGCTTCAGAACTTTTGACTCTGTTCCGTTCCGTCGGTATTGGGTGGAAAGGGATGCCCGATAGGGTTTAAGTGGGTGTGCTAGTCCGCTCTTGTGATTTGGTTCTGACGTGTGTTGATATAATGCGTTCTGTTTGGATTCCTTTTAATTTTGTTGTGTCATGGCAATTTATATGCCTTTATACAGGATGGTTTTTGATCGGGATTCTGCTAGCGCAAGGGGTTTGTGTAAATACCCTTTGCAATCTTAAGAGTATCAGTCATCAGTAGCACACGCAAGGCATTTTTTTTAAATAAACAATATACATAATCGCACAATGAAAAGCAAAATACATATAATAAAAAGCGTCAGGTTGAATATCCGTATATGGTGTGAAAAACCTAAGTCGTCAGTAAAGTCTGAACTAAATTAAACCATAAGACTCATATCCTAAATTCAATTTTCTTTTAATGAATATTTCGACTTACTAAGTTCTTCACGCAATGCACGGATATATTTTAATCACATTTTTGTACTGTATCTTATATCATAGCATAGTTACACAATCATGGGAGCAAGTAGATTCAGTGAGTAGCAATTCTGCCGAAGAATTTGGATGTGTAAAGTTTGCTCAATTTGCTGTACGTATTGTATCGTATCGTTGGCTTTTCATAAAGGGTGATGGGTGCTGTACCTATACCTAATAATCTTTCATTTTTTTTCTATACCACAGATTTAGCCAGTGTCCGTGTCATGTTATAATGATCTTTCCTGAGAACCTACCACAGAAATGAGATAAAAATATAGAATAGGACTGTAATTCATCAAAAAGTTTGAGTAGGCTATTGCCATTTCGAGGGTATTGGCCAGTAACACGCAAACCCCAGTTCTCTCAGTGTATACAGCCCAAGGTGTAGATTATTCGCCTCAAACAATACCAAAATCATAAGAAACGAGTTAACAATCCACTTCCGTTGGAACTCTTAATGACGGCCCGAGATACCATTGTTTCAAAAATCATCCAGCAATTACTCTTTTTGTAATATACGTTTGAATTTGAATACACCTTTTAGATATTTTAGCTTTGTGGATTTAGAGTTACAATAGTTTGTTCGTTTCTAGTTTTAAATTCACCATTATCACCAATGATATAATTTAAAAAGAGGTAGATAGGTTACCTACACGATAATCCACGTGTAAAAATGGCCAGGCTTATGCACACATAAATCTGATAATATTGCAATAAGACACTAATCATAAATGCTTTTAGACGTTTGCATTGAGTAATCTATAAATCATATTATGCATGACGGCATTTTTGTTTATTTGACGCATAATCCAATATACAACAAAGTACCTACTCTGTGCGTGAGACTGAGTTAAGGTTTGCCAATTGGCGTCGTTTTAGTGTGCCATTTTCGGAGCCAGTATAACTTCTTATTATGTTATATCATTGATTATCACATCAAAACGGGGCTTAGTCGCGTATAGATATGATTTGCTTCGAGACCATGGACGTGACGCGACGTCCGAAACGTCAAAAATTATCGATGAATGGTAATTAAATAAATCATATTTATACGCGATTAAGCACCGTTTGTTGTGTTGTGATAATGAGTGAAGATCGGCCCCCGTATTGCCTAAAGGTGCGTCCACACCTGTATCATTTGCTCGTATCCGATCACCGTGGCGTGGCATGACTGCGTACCGCGCTGCTTGGACGCTCACTGTCGGCGCGGCGATCACGCCGCACTTGTCCGATCTAAGTGTTTGTTACATGTAGTAACATGGATTTCGAGCGATCGGATCGGCGCAACATCCAAACGCGTGATCGTGACCCGCGATCATGCCACGGGACGAAGATCTGATCGGGCAAATGATACAAATGTGGACGCAACTTAATGCGTTTGACGCCGGGAATCAGAATGAAATGTCATGATTTTGTATGGGCTATGACAGTTGAATCGGATAACAAGTGTCAAAATTTCGTTAGGCAATAACCCCTATCTGCTGCCCCGGTCTGGCTCAAGGCACTGGTTCAAGTCCAGTATCGTCAAAACATTTTTTCATTTGTTTCTGATCTTTGTTTATAATAATAACGCTAGTGGAGTGATCCACTAATAAATTGCAAAAATTGTGATTATTATCATGATATTTGTAAAACAAAAAGTAATAACCCCTATGTTAGGTAAAAGCAATGTTTTTAAAATTCACAAGTTGGGGCAATTTGTAAGGATTGACAGATGTGCATCATCACTACTATGGTTAATTGATAGAGAAATGTTTTTAGTAGTGAAGAAAAGACGTACTTCAGTTTTTGTCGGCATTTCAGGGAGGCACACTTAATTTTTTTTGTAATGTTAAGTCCGAGAGATGCGTGACAGATGTGTTATTTTATAAAGTACTTATTACGATTATATACAATGACTGTCTTAGTGACATGTTTTTTTTAACACGCTTTTATTAGGTCGACCTGTATGTAACTCTGTAATGGAATCTAAGGTAACTAATTTAACCATCTTCCAAGGATCATAGCGTCATGAAAATTGGCAGCTGTATGTAGTTCTCATGACAATACAATAATATGGTACTGTCGAACTGATATGATGATGGAGCCGGAAGATATGAACTGGAACTTCACGATGGAACATAGTATCATAGCCGTGTTTGGATTTGTTAGAAAAATCTTGTAAAGCGTGTTTTTGTAGTGTTTTTTAAACTATTAATTTATTTATATTACTCTCAAGTGTCAGTAAACATAATTGGGTACTGGAAACTTGCAGAAAGCATTCCATAAACATAAATTTTAATGCTTTTGACTTTTTTTTTAATAAGGAAACAATTTGACCCCATAGCATAGTGACGTTATTTTTTTTAATTTTCATACCCATGAACGTTTTGACAGATTATACAATTTCCGATTTCCTTGAACCATAGCTTCCCAAAGGACTCACCTTTCAAACACAAAAAAACTAAATTAAAATCGACCCACCCGTTCAAGCGTTACGATGCCACAAACAAACACACATACATATACACAGACACAGATACAAAGATACACACATAGAAAGCTCCCTTGTTTCGGCGGGGTTTAAAACACATGAAGTTAAGCCGTTTATTACGATTATTGTCCTTGGCAACTCCATAGCCCATCAAGCATACTCGTATTTCAGCCGGTCTGCCAGCCACAAGGTGTTCGTCCTCTGCCAAATCCGGCAGGGCATTGGCAGTTGGCGCTTGCCTTGAAGCTTGTTGCCAAGTGCCATCGACCGAGGCTTGAGGATTGGCCAGCATCGCGAGAACCGCGAATGTTCGCCATATACCCACATACAGTAAGCAAAATTCGCGTACTACATACAACCCTATCATAGTAACGTGACGGATGACACCAGCTTGTGTGCAGTTGGTTCGTCATTGCAATAGGGTTTTACGGTTCCTTAATATGCCTCTGTTAGGGGGGCGTTTTGACGTGAGTCGCCCTGAGCGGTGAATCTTCATTCAAATTGGTTCCCTGAAGTTAGCTATAAGGAGCGTCGCAGCAATTGTTTTAGGTGCCAGAGGGGTTCGACGAGCGCAGGTGAGGGTGTAGAGGCTAACTTCAGAGAAGCAAAATGTCGTGGCGAGAATTGTATATTATTGTACACCAACTTTTCTGAACAACCTATGAGTAAGTCTGCAAATATAGTTCGATCTGGTAAATGAAAGGTAGTGAGTTCGACTAAAGTCTGTCAATTTGACAGCCACCATGTTCAAATCAATGCAAAGCAGCACCATAATTCGAAAAATCACGTATAACAATAAAATAATTCATTTTTCATACAACTCTCATTAAATTCACATTAATTATATAAATAAATAAATAATAAATAATTATTACGGGATATTTTTCACACAAATCGAATTAGTCCCATGGTCATTGAGCTATTATTAGTAGTATACCTAGATAATTACTCGAAGTCCATGGTAAGCTCAATAAGGCTTGTGTTTGTTATGAGTAATTGACGACGATATATTTAATAGATAATATTTGCAAGACTCAGGAACAAATATTTATGCTCATCATACAAATATTTGCCCTTACCACGATTTGAACCCAGGACCTTCATTGTCACTTTCATAAGATTAGAGACAGTTCTAGAACAGTATCAATAATACCGGCTCTACAAATTGGTGCTAATAGAAATTAAGGTGAGATACATTGCCGTTTTTAAATACGAGAAGTACTGCAACACTTTCAGAATAACGTCAATGTATCTCGGCCTCGCCACCACTCGCACCAATGTGAAGTGCTACCATAAGAGTTTATAGTATTCAGGCGCCACTACGTTACCCCCGCGGCACATTAAATCAGAATTAGTGAAAAAACCCAATAACTCTAATTAACTGCAACTAAAAATACATTAAAAAAACCTTCGCGTGTCATTAGACCCCTGCGTTGCCATGCGAGATCCGAAAACCAAGAAACAACAAGCAGTCTCCTCAAACCTTACCGTCTATAAATAAAGGTTATTTTACTTTGAGTTGTTTGTTCCTTTAAACTTGTCCTACCCCCCGGGAGAAAGCTTTTGTAGTTTTTTCGTTTTTTTGTTTGTCTCGTACCTGCGGTCTGAACAAAAACTTGGTATAAATGCGCCCAGATGCATTTGCGTTCTCGCGCTGTGAAAAACGTCTTATGCAAGGAATGTTTGAGGCGTTTTTGTTATTTGTCGCTTTGAAACTCAGGGATGGTTGACGAATGAAAAACTGATGAGAGTAGCTAGTTTTGGGGACTTTTTGTAAACTAAACCTGGGTTTCAAGCTTCAAGTAACAATTCGAATCAGCAACGTGAGCATTGAAGATGCACTCAAAGAGATGAGTATAAGTTCTAAGTATTCTGTAGAGGCGCATTTCTCTGTCGCATTTTTTTTTTATATCAATAACTATAGAAAATTAAAAGTTAAAAAAACCCCCTGACTTGTCCCACTAAAAGCTGAATATCTTTGAGACATGTTCTCCGATTATCATCAAAAAAAGCTAACAACACTCGGGATAAAATTATCTATGACACAAAAAAACCGCAAACAAAACGGTTCATCCGTATGGGCGCTACGATGCCACAGACAGATACACAGATACACAGAGTCATAGACACGTTAAACTTATAACACCCCTCTTTTTTGTCGGGGGTTAAAAACCGGTCTTACGTACAGATTTTGATACAATGATTTAAGAATACCTTACAAATTAAATGTCAAAAATAGTGATCAAACTTTCTCTAACAGATTTCCTCTTGTTTATCCTTACACGAGTTGGCATTTAAAAACATCCTTACGTACAACACAGGGAAAACCACACTGTAACACCACCAACTACGGTCCATATCTTAGCTGGTTTCCATAGTAACCAGTGGAACAGGTTCTAGCCATTGTTCCGGCGCCATTTTATCTTTCGTCCGTTTTTGTCGGGCCACCCGCTAGTTCTTTGGCCGATTTCAGAAAAACGGGTTTTGGTTTGACCAGATCGTGATAATTGCTATGGTAGACGCTATCGTGTTTTGTTTATTGTAATCAAGTGGGACTGTTTTAGGGCTGATGAATCTAGGTAACTTGCGTTAAGGTAACTTTTCTGTTGTACCGTAAATGGCCAATAAATGTATTTTCGTTTTTTCATACGTTAGGTAATTAATGTGTTTGGATGACATTTTGGATCCATCAAACCCAATAATATCATCCACAAAAGAGAATAGAATAGTAAATTTTCTGCATAACTTTCATGGTCAGATGAAATATAATGTTTCTCTGTTTTTATAGAAAAACTATGTAGGGAAATTTATTTTCCAGTTACCAGTCATTAAACATAGGCTGGCACTGAATGCCTCTGATATCAATACGAGTTTCAAAGATATACCATGTCAGTTCTTGTGAAATGGATATGTCTGTCGGAGACAAGTCGGAGATAATATCGCAATCGTTATGCATGACCCACGATTTTTACAATTGTGATAGAAAATGCGTCCAGCAAGAATTTGGAGGAGTAAAAGGCATAATCCTCCTTTTGTCTGTGTAGTCGCGTAAAAAATATCCTATTATTTACCATAATTAGGTGTCCTACGATCCGATGAAATTTGTTAAAATCTGTCCAGCAGTTATAGCGTGATTCTGATTAGAATACAACGATATAACAATAACAAGTAAGAAATGGCGTAATGGTGGCGATCATATATCCCCATACATTTTAAGTAGATCGTGCATCGCGCGGTTAAGATTTATCTTGAAATCATGACTAGGGTAACACAACTGTATTTTATAATTTTGTAATAGGATTCGTTAGCGGAGGAGAAAAAGTTATAACCGTTCTTTTTTTTTTTCATCGTAGTCGGGTAAAAAGTATCCTATAACTATCTGGAGATACCCAGCTACTACTACAAAAAAAGTTCAAATCCGTTAAGCCGATTTGGCGATGAAGCCGTAAAGACACATACAAACACAAAAAAAAAACGATTTAGTGATCTCCAAATAGTCCGTTACAATATATAGCTTTTTAAATATCTTTAATGTACAGACATTTCATTTTTACAACTTTATAATAGTATAGATATACATATCTTCTCCTCCATCCTTTTACCCGGTGTAGGTA
This sequence comes from Hedya salicella, assembly GCA_905404275.2. Classification (NCBI taxonomy): domain Eukaryota; kingdom Metazoa; phylum Arthropoda; class Insecta; order Lepidoptera; family Tortricidae; genus Hedya; species Hedya salicella. The sequence continues at coordinate 4,793,486 of FR990112.1, read as the reverse complement.
GGGTATGAATAATCTTTCTAAGTTTGCTCAGGTGTCTAGGGCAGCTGGATCTTCTCCCATGTCATAGGGTGCCCAGGTGCCCAACTATTACTATAGTTATAATAGATTTCACCGGACGACGCAACGTGGGAAGGCCCCCAACAACATGGATCGTTGATCTGGTAAAGATCTCGGGGACCCGTCGGATGAGGCCGGCGCACGACCGGTCTTTGGCCGATATTATTTGGTCCATAGGCCGATTTTAATGAATGATGATGATTTTCGCTTGACAACACAAATCAAAGTAATCAACAAAATCCCGAAAACATAAAACCTATATTTTCCAGGCCTCCCCATAAATAACCCGCGGTACAATCATGTGTAATTTGGGCCAATAAGTTCATCAATAATCGGACAAATTGCTGTGGTTAGGTTCGGGGCATTTGGAAAAAAATAGAAAAGTTACTTGAGAAATTTGATTCAGAACGCAACTTGGGAAAGATTTTTGAATCACGACAGGGATTTTACCTGTATTTTTGTTATTAGGTAATTTTTCTATTGTTTTATATATACTGTGTATATGTATGTATGTATGAAGTCTGTATGTAAACACTTTGTACATAGTACAAATGCAATCAACTTAAAAGATATAATTACAAAGGCGAACTTATCCCTATTAGTGATATCTTCCAGTTAACCTTTGAGCAAATGTGAGTGAAGATATAAGGAAGATAGACAAACTAACACCATGTACAAATTATATAAAATACTAAACTAAACACATGTATATCAGTAGAAAACTGTGTATATGCTAGAAGGCGAAAGGAACTTCGTTTGAGGAGGTTGCTTCGGGTAAATATATATCATAACAATTATAAACATCCTCGGACGTAGGAGCTATCATCATCATTTCAGCTTTAGGACGTCCCTGCTGGAGACAGGCCTTCTCAATAGATATCTACATGGGCCCGATAATGCCGACCCGCATCCATAAACTTCACTTCATCCAAAACAAAAAATTCAAATCCAAAACGCCAATAGAAAGTATATTGATGACATTAAGATCACTAAACCCGAAATACAACTTTGTTGACCATCATCAAGAACGACAATTCGATCAAGAGACATATATTACTGAACATGTGTTAGCTACTACTCCCCAAATACTTCTCCAACGACTGGTCGCACGCTTTCTATATCCATTGGCTTCTGACGACTTTAACCAGGTCTTCAAGTCATTGTATAAATAAATAAAATAAATAAATATCTGGGACAATCTTACACAAATCGACCTAGCCCCAAACTAGGCAATGCTTGTACTATGGGTACTAGGCGACAATATACATAATATATAGATAAATTACTTAAATACATAGAAAACAACCAAGACCCACGAACAAACATTAGACATTGGCTTATGGTATCCGACAGCCTAAAGGGACTGACGAGCTGATAAATCGTCATCATAGCTCGTCAGTCCATCTCGTAGACCGTTGACAATAGCAGACATGGTTTTCCAATAAAATACAATCTTGTGAAACTTACTTCACATAACTTCAACGGCAACAAGCTGCTACCCAACAAGATGGCGAATCATAAACCCGCCTATGAACAACAAAGTAAGCAAACATTACCCTCAACAGCTATATTTAGAAAAGAGCATATCTGCCAACATATTTCTAGTAAAACACTACTTTTTGTAGCAGAAATACCTTATGTCGTAAACCACAGACTATTCACGCCCCTAACTACGAAACATGGCAATTGCCAGTCCAAAGAAAGGCAGTTAGTGCCATGGTCTTTCAGAAGCTTTCTATAGGCTTATCGGTAAAAGTTTTGACATAAAGAACTAGTTTAGGAACATTGTTACAATAGATTGCTGATACTATTATTTATAACACGAGGATCGCTGCTCCGTGATTTTTAGGGTTCCGTACCCAAAGGGTAGTACGGGACCCTATTACTAAGATTCCGCTTTCCGTCTGTCACCGGGCTGTATCTCATGAACCGTGATAGTTAGACAGTCGAAATTTTCACAGATGACGTATTTCTCTTGCCGCTAAACAAATACTAAAAACAGTATAATTTTATGTCTGTCTGTCTATGTCAGTAACCAATATAAAATGATGAAACACCGCGTATATTTTGCTTTAGGAGTAGGGCTCTGCTAACACTGGATTTTCATTGATACGGCCGTTTGTAGCGTATATTTTGTACGGAACCCTCGCTGCGGGAGTCCGACTCGCACTTCGCCGGTTTTTTAGTTTTTCGTGTGTGAAAGTTGACTTCATGGAGAGTTTTCTTAACTGTGGTTCAAGAAAATCACGTCAACTGTTTGAAAACAATCAGATTTTTTACTGATTACTTGTTCTCGTTTAAGAATCGGTCTATGCTTTAGTCTGACTGTCGTTAAAGGGGTTACACTTTTTGGTTGAACAGAATCCAAATTAAATACTTTTTACATGTCTGATTTTACAATAAACAGAGAAAAAATCACAATCTAGATACTCGTAATGACGTTAATGCAACAGACAAATGTATATCTAACGGACCCAGATTATAACTTAACCTACACACAGAGATGTAAAGGGTCTCTAGGCGTCAAAAAAATTAAAAAAGAATAATATTAAATAACAGTATACCTACATTAATAAGTTTCTGTCAAAAATTTCATCTTTGTGACAAGCTTTTATCGCTGACTGTTTTTTTCCTTGAACATCCATCAATTACACTGAATCGATTCTAAAGAGCCCAAACTCGGTAGGATTGCATTATTATATTACAGAGTTCCTATGACCACCTTCTTGCTCCATCATCAGGTCAGCTATATGGTATCATACTATTACATTATCACCAAACTTACATAAGTTATAATTATAACACTCTATTTTCTCCCATCAAATTTTTCACATCTTAAGGTTAGGTTAGGTTAGATTTGTTTCACGAACGGTCCGAAAAAAATATAGTTTCAGAGAAAATCGTGATTTAATGGGACATGAAACATTCGGTGAAAAGGCAAAGAGCCATTTAAAGATTATAAAGTTCAATTGGCTCATTAGCGATTGCAAAGGTTTTATATAAATTTAGTTGGATAAGGCTCGAGTGTACCCCAATCTGGGAGCGAATATGGGTTGAGCAAGATTTACGCAAGTCTATATCGGCGGTATCGGCGAGATATCGAACTAGTCCAGTAGTTGACCCATAACGATAACGACTTACTCGTACATTTATCATAAGAACTTCTAGAGACCATGATATTACTATCGATTTTGAACGCATGCTTTGACAATCTTTGATGGTATAAGTGAAGGGCTGGTCTCAGGAACTCTGTACGAGATCTCTCTTGACGCCTAGAGACCATTTTCATCTTTGAAAGTATATATATAATCTAATAGACCTGGAGACAATATACATCTCCCTGTAAAGTGTGAGCAGGTATGTGTCTGTTGCATCTAATATTGCTATGCACTATTACGTCATTATCTAGATTGTAAATGTTCTTTTGTTTATTGTAAAATGAGACTGATGCCCTTGGGGCTTACTTAAAAAAAGGATAATAAAAACAAAAACAAAAAAATGAAACAGAAATGAGGAGATTTCTAGGCGAACCAAGGTCATCGACATAGTAACCAGGATAAGCAAACTAAAGTGGCAATGGGCAGGGCACATAGTTCAAAGAACCGATGGCCGTTGGGGCAAAAAGGTTCTCGAGTAGAAACCGCGTATTGGGAAGCGCAGCGTGGGAAGGCCACCCGCAATGTGGTCGGATGACCTGCCCTCTTATTGCCTAACGCGTTCGACAATCGGAATCAGAATCAAGTGTCATGATTTTTTGTACGAGTATGAACTATGACAGTTGATTCGGATCCCAATTGTCAAAATTTCGTTAGGCAATAACCCCTCTGGTTATTAGGATTGCGGGGACTCCCTGGATCCGGGTCGCCTCTATCTGGCCCATGTGGAAATCTATTGAGCAGGCCTGTGTCCAGCAGTGGACGTCCTATGGCTGAAAGGATGATGATGAAGTGAAGTTTATGAGGAGAATCAGCTAGATCATACAGATGAACTAAAGAAATAATGATCTTTATTCTCTAAGTACCGTAAAGTGTACGCCGCAAGGGCACTTTTACAAGTCAGAACTACCGGAATTTCCGAAGAGGAGACTGTTGAAAAAAAAGCCGAAACCAACTCAACACTCAGTCATGTTTTTTTAATATTATTTCAGTACATACGAGGGTTGCTACTTATATATCCGGAAACAAAAAAACAAACAAACGTACACGGCTGAAAATAGTTTTATTGTTTTTCAAAGTATTCCCCTTGATGATCTATGCACTTTTGCATTCGCGTGAACCAATTTTTAAAGCACTTCTGCCACTCCGCCTGAGGTACCTCCATAACGTGTTGTTTGAATGCGTCGACAGCATCTTCAGCGGTCGAAAATCGTTGACCGCGTAATTTATTCTTTATATTTGGAAATAAATAAAAATCGTAGGGTGCCAAGTCAGGGCTGTACGGCGGATGACCCGTTAATTCCACATTTTGACCCTCCAAAAATAGAGTTGTTTCGCGTGACGTATGACAGCTGGCATTGTCATGATGAAGAATGATTCTTCGTCGCTGGTTAGTTTTACGAATTTGTTCAAATACTTCCGGTAAGCAAATGGTCGTGTACCACTCTGAATTAACCGTTCTACGGTTTTCTAGTGGCACTGTAGCTACATGGCCATTAATACCGAAGAAGCAGGCCACCATTTGTTTCAATGTACTTTTTGCACGAGTAACTTTCGTAGGGTTCGGCTCATTTTGAAACACCCATACCGTTGATTGTTGCTTCGTTTCGGGATCGTATGCATAGATCCAGGATTCGTCACCTGTATAGATGTTATAAACGGCTTTTGAGTCACCACGGTTATATTTTTTTAACATTTTATTGCACCATTCGACGCGAGCATGTTTTTGCTCATTTGTTAAGTTGTGGGGTATCCAACGCGAACAAATTTTTTTTACAGCCAAATAATTATGTAATATGCTATTAATGCTGGTCATAGAAATACCCAGAGTCGCCTCTATCTCGCGGTACGTAACATGTCGGTCGTCCATTATAAGTTTTCGCACAGCCTCGATATTTTGTTGTACAACGACCGATTTCGGGCGACCTGCCTTAACTTCGTCCGTAAGCATACTACGTCCACGATTGAACTCACTAAACCAGTGATACACAGTAGTTTTAGATGGGGCTTCATCACCAAAAGTTGAAGTTAGTTGATCTATGCACTGTTGTTGCGTTAAACCACGCCGAAAATCATAATAAATCATAGCACGAATATTTTCACGAGTGAGTTCCATTCTTGCTGCGAGATGACATTTAAAACCCGTCAAAAACAAAACACGAGCGTTAATAAGGAAGAAAAAATATACCTTACATACTTAAAAAAGTTCAAATTTTACCATGGCGGTCAAATATGCTATTTAAGAAGATTGTAATCCCGGTTTCCGGATATATAAATAGCAGCCCTCGTATTACAATATTAGTACTTACTTGCCTATCTTAAATATGTCATTTTAAGCATAAACTCGTGGAATTGCTCGCGTAATGAAGCTTCACAGACACATACAAACATACAAAATATAAAAAAAAATATTCAGTGACCTTAAAATTCTCCGTATTCCTTTTTTTTTTAAATCTTCAATGTACAGGCATTTCTTTTTTTCAACTTTATAATACTACCTACTTATAGATAAGTATTTATTCTATATATATAGTCATGATATATATAGTCATGAAGTGACAGTACTAAATAATTTTAAATAAGTAATCAATGCTCCCTGCTTGCATAACCTAGCATTAGAAGCTGTAGAAAGGGGAGGTCAGGGAAGCCAAATGAGTCTTTATAAAGATGGCTGACGCTCAAATCAAACGCGTCTTGTAGGGTTTCCTTTTTAAATTGCGTTTCTCATTGTGTTTGCATAATTCTCGTCAAGGTAAAAAGTGGCTGTTTATTTATAGGACTTTAAAACAGAAACCATGCCAATAAACAGTATAGCCATCCACAAATTACATCGCAGCAATAGGGGGCATTCGGCACAGTCGGTTAACAAGTTCCTATAACCATCGGTGATTCCTGGCTATCTAATAGTATATCAAATTGAAATCCGTTTTGCAGTCTGGCTAGATAATAGATGTATTATGTTTATCCATCCATATCCATACTAATATTATAAATGCGAAAGTGTGTCTGTCTGTTTCTTACCTCTTCACGCTTAAACCGCTGAACCGATTTGGAAGAAATTTGGTATGGAGATAGTTTGAGTCCCGGGGAAGGACATAGGATACTTTTTATCACCGAAAAATACTCTAAGTAATATATATTTATACATATCACGTGGGTATGTAATGGTTGCCTGGTAGATAATGTCTTTATGCATAAAGACATTCTCTACCATTCATAAAAAAACTCTTCATTGTTTACCTCAAAAAAGAAAATCAACACAGAAATGAAGTAAGAGGTAAACAACAGGCGGTATAGCAACCTCTTACTTATTTTAGCAACCTCTCTCTGATTTGAAGAATAACAAACCCATTATAAACCTAGACAAGTGTAGCTAAAAAAATTAACTAATGTCCCTCTTGTATGTAGTAGTGTACAGAATGTATGGAACTTATGTCATCTTTAGGGTTCCGTACTTATAAGAAAAAAACGGAACCCTTATAAGATCACTTTGTTGTCCGTCAGTCTGTCTGTCAAGACCCTTTTTCTCGGGATCGCGTGGAGGAGTATCGAGTTGAAATTAACATCAAACTCTGTGGTCCCTTGAAGCTGTAAAAAAAATCAAGTTCCTAAGTCAACGCAAGCCAAAGCACTGTCATTAAATAAGCTGTTTTCCATAAAAATTGCCGTCCACGGAAAACCTATGGGATAGTTCCAGTTGTCTTAGAAACTTCACATTTGGTATCAAGCTAGCTCTTATAGCACAACCCATGAAATTAATCCCAAAATGTTAGTTTTTTATGTCTGTCTGTCTATGTCAGTAACCAATATAAAACAACCCCACCCTGCGAACAGTTTGCTTAGGAGTAGGGCTCTGCTAACACTGTATTTCCATAGTGTAATGTTTGTAAAAAAGGGTAATTCTAAATAGGCATACGTCAGTTTGTAACCAGCCAGTACACGCTATATTGTTACTCCTGTGTTTTAATATTAATCCCACCTTGGAAATATAATATTCGCGACGTACATGCGGCCTTTTTAACCGACTTCCAAAAAAGGAGGAGGTTCTCAATTCGACGGAATGTTTTTTTAGCGTATATTTTGTACGGAGCCCTCGATGCGCGAGTTCGACTAGCATTTGGCCGGTTTTTGTCTAATATGGAACCTCAAATTGTCTAAACAGACATGTTACAACGACTTACAAGAGAGGCTTTACTTTAGTTTTTTACCTATACAATACACGTCTGCATAATATGCATGTGACTCACACACATAAGAGCTATCTGATGTCTCTCGGACGACCGCAATGAAAACCACAAGCACGGAACGTGTATGTTGTTATGTTCGCTAGATAATTCCACTAATAATTGAGCACATTTACTATTCTTGTATTATTCTGGTGGTTTTCTACGAGATCGAATCAGAAATGAGGAGATCCGTAGACGAACCAAGGTCACCGACATAGCAAACAGGGTAAGCAAACTGAAGTGGCAATGGGCAGGGCACATAGTTCGAAGAACCGATGGCCGTTGGGGCAGGAAGGTTCTCGAGTGGAGACCACGTACCGGCAAGCGCAGCGTGCGAAGGCCACCCGCAAGGTGGTCCGACGATCTGGTTAGGGTTGCGGGGGCTCGCTGGATGCGGGACGCCTCTATCCGGCCCATGTGGAAATCTATTGAGGAGGCCTGTGTCCAGCACTGGACGTCCTAAGGCTGAAATGATGACTATTCTAGTGGCGAACTATACTTTGGATGTTTATGTGTGTCTGTCTGTGGCAACGTATCACTCACATTGTTACCTACCACTTGTTCCGCGAGTCCTCGCGTTTGATGATTTTTTAGGACTTATGTTCAATCTTTTATTTAACTTACGACGTTCGTATGTAAGTTGTGGTTTGAAAATTTGCAAAACCATTATTCGATCACTTCCTGGTATCGATTGAGCTGAAGTTTAGCCAATGCAATATATGATACAATCGAGTTGGTCTGATGATGGAGCCGGAAGGGTAGAATAAAATAAGGCAATCCTGCCGATTTTGGGTGCTTTACAATCATCTCGATATCCCAATCAGCCTCTTTATCCAACTCACGTTTCTCTCCCGAACCAAATTTATTATATATTTTGTACTCTTGTGTATATCCTAAAATCTTAAGTTAGGTTGCAACTCCACAACATCTTGCCATAAGCTGGCCTGCGTGGACTTATTGTAGGTACTGGTAATAGCACCGAGCGAGTCGTCACATTCACATCCCTATTACGTCACTATTATTTAATCATTAAAGTCACAAACAAAATAAAACTGGCCAAGTGTGAGTCAGATTCACTGAAGGCTTTGCGCATCAAGGGCAATAACAAATACAGCCCAAAAGATTCAAAAATATGTAAACACCAACTCTACTGTCATAGTAATAAAGCTTGGACATTTATGTTTATGAGATTTTGTGTTCTTTACTTATCAGCCCTTGACTGTACGACCGTACTTTATTTTTTTTACTTTTTTATACTTCTAGAGTGGCAAACAAGTGTACTTACGGCCCGCCAGAAGTGACTTTGTTTTAATGTTTCTTATAGTGACCACAGTAATACATATTGTGAACATTTCAAGTGTACCTGATACTGTATAAGAGTAAGACCCCGACTGACAGCAGAGGCTTTGTAATAGGGTTCCGTAAGAATTAACCCTTTGATTCCGGAACCCTAATAACGCATTTGTGCGCATACGCATTGCGCAGGGTCAGTGCCACCCGGCTTGATTCCGCTGATTGGGGCTAATTGCGACCGGCACCTTTCCCCTTCCACCTCTAATACAATTATTGCTACTTCGGTCCGTTTGGTTCTACAGAGCAGAGCAGAGACATTTCTAGTAGTTAGATAACTACTGGAGATGTCTGGCCGTAGCATGACTGAAGTATTTTTTTCATTCAACTCACACGTTCAATCTACATTCACATTCGCAATTTAAGCGGGAGACGCAGACCGGGTAAACTCATACCTCACTAGGACGGTAACTCCTCATTCTACAAAAGCACACAATGAAAATAATTATAAACAAAAACCGGCCAAGAGCATGTTGAAAAGAATTTTCGTTTAAAGTATTCATTAAGCTTTATACTTGTAATTTTTTTTTCTTATTTTTAGGTTTAGAAAATAGAGGGGGAACACTATTTATGCTATGTTTTTGAACTGTCCAAATATGTGCCACACATTAATATATGCTGAAAAAAAAAACGTTTCGTTACATGTATACTGTCCCTCTCCAAATTTCATCAATATACATCTTTCAGTCGTTGAGCAAAATCCCTGTGACATACGGCCGGACATGACGAAACTATAAGGGTTCCACTTTGGCCATTTTGGCTACGGAACCCTAAAAATACACAGACACCGATAATTTAGCGTATAAACTGATATGACGTTTGTTCAACATACTTTGGCAAAAGTTAATGCGACCGTATGTCCTAATATTTGGTTCAGACGCCTTTATGGACAACTGGTTCTTCTAACACCTAACAACTGCTGCGGGTTACTAATGAATGGACATCGCCAGACAGAGAACGAAGGAATTTGGTATTGGATACCCAAAGCCAGAATTCCAGACGCTGCCATTGGGATCTATCATCCGGTTTATGGAGGCGGTAGAACAAATCAGTGAATAGCAAAAAAGGGCAATTACATAATAGATCCCACTGGGTCAGACTCGTAACGACCCCTAGTAGTAAGATAACATATTAATGAAACGACAAATTATGATTTCCAAATTGTTACATTTCGCCAACTTATTGTCTGAAACCGTACACTTTCAGAACTTTAAAAACTAACCTAACTTACTGGGTTCTATACAATAATTTAATCAAAACATCCGGAAACTTTTTCGGTTTCGCGGAGAGCGAAATATAAGCGAGTAGCGGTTCAAACCGTTCAAAGTAACAATCCTAACATATTATTGGGTGCGAGACAATTATAAAAAAAACCGGCCAAGAGCATGACGGACCATGCTCACTGTAGCGTTCCGCTGCCGTTCTTATGAAAAAATTATATCCGATCATGTTGGAAACAATTTTCGTTGAAAGTATTTTTGAATATACCGTTTAGAAAATAGAGGGGACACAATTTATGCAACATTCGGACCGATCATTTCCGAAAATACCCACAAAATATTTTTTTTTACGAACCTCAAAATGATTTTAAGAGATCTGTCGAAATAAGTGCCACACATTGATATTTGCTGAAAAAAAAATCAGTTTCGGTTACATGTATGGAGTGCCCCCCCCCCTAGATTTCTTAAATATTATTATTTAACCATCAGACTAAGTAGCAACTTAGATAAGACACCTTTTCTCCAAATTTCATCACTGTAAATCTGGTTGTTTTTGAGTAAAATGCCTGTGACATACGGACGGACGAACGGGTGGACGGACATGACTAGTTATATAGTTTTTGCCATTTTGGCTACGGAACCTTGAAAAGTACATTTTGAAAGAAAGTGTGAGTTACTTAAAACACAGTTTGGGAAAAAGTTAGCGACAGAGAGGGATATGAATATTTCAGGCACAGTGACGAAGAATGCAGTCCATGCTTCAGCCAGTGAAAAATCTTGATGGAGACTTATGTCTAATATTATGTTTCTAATGATATACAAACCTTCCAAACGGTTACAATGATTATACATGTCACTGAAGACTCGCGCACAATGCCACGTCTCAGCTCTATCATTATAATTGACAATAACAAATGATTCCAATCCGCCTAGCGCACTGTATGCTCCTTAGTTCGACGGTATACAGACTGTTTTCGATTGTTGAAGGTGGGTTTTATTTGGAACTTTGATGGATATTTCTAACATACGAGATCGGTGGATTTTTTATCGGCATAATGGTTCTTGGAAGGCGTGCAGTGAAGTAAAACGAAGTGGTTCCATATGTAATTAATATGAGCTTAAAACTTGACGCACATTTGGATACCAAAACACAGGCTGGCTTAGTTTTGGATCCACGACACTGTTTTTTTATAAAACTGCTGGCATAGAAATATATACACATCTATACTATTATAAATTTGTATACATGAAATGTCTGTACATTGGAGATATTTTCTAAAAGCTATTGTCATTAATTAACTACTTGGAGGTCACTGAATCGTTTTTTTTTGTATGTTAGAATGTGTTGTTGTGGCTTAATCACGCCAAATTGGCTCAACAGATTTCAACTATTTTTGGTAAACGGGTAGCTAGGTGTCCACAGATGGTTATAGGATACTTTTTATCCGATTACCCTGCAGCAAAAAAAAGGGTTTTGATTTTTCCTCCTCTGCGGATGAAGTTGCGGTCGTGTACTAGTATATACGTATATGATTACAATTAATATTATTATTCCTGGTAATTCTAATATATAAGATACTCAATTTTACTAACAGCAATGGACCGTTTGATGTCTAATTAATAAATAATTTTGAATTTGAATTTTAAATTTGTAAGTCTGCATCCCACTGGGGCAGGCAGAGGCTATTGAATGCCAGATTCTACGGTCCTTACACACTTCTTTCGCTTTTTTTACTTTACATCCATGCACCTCTTCATACACTTCTCGGTCTCTCGGCCTCATATAGGATATCGCCAAGGCAGCCCTCTTCCAACTCTTCCATCCAACTTCTCGACATAAATAAGTAATTATCTACTTATTCTAGACAAAACTAGTAGCAGTAATGGTTTTTAGGTGTCAAGGTGGTTGGAATGTTGAGGACTTGAGGCTAACTTCACAGTCACGGTTCGGCCAGGATAACGCGCGATTAGCAACGTGGCGAGCGAATTCTCTCTCCATTGCGCGGTCGAGACGCTCACCGCACAGCAGTTAGTTGGCATCACACGCAATGTATGATGAATTCGCTTATCACGCCGCCCGGTCGCGTGTTGTCGTGGCCTGGCCCTTACTGTTTTTTTGTGTACAAAAACTAACAGAGTCGCATGTAATGCCGACTCCACACGTTTGCCAAGCGCCGACAAACTCACAGGACACAGTCATATTTACGTTAGAGTAAGCGCAATTTCTGTCTTTCTCTAACATATGACGGCGTCTTGTGAGTTTGTCGGTGCTTGGCAAACGGGTGCTCTCGGCATAAAATTCCTACATTCAACGCAAATCGCAGCAGTGTGGGGCGGTACTTAGATCATACGAAAAATCCATGGGGCAATAGTTTGGTAGTTGCGGGTCGATCTTTGTAGAACCGAGACCTCATCCAGGTCTTTGAAGTCTCACCGCCGTATGCCTGTTTTGAGGTGTTGTGACGACCGAAACACCTATACTGCCTTCGCGTGAAAGCTTTACATAACTACTTTGTGTTATGGAAGCTATTTACAAAACGAGTATTGTGGGAGTTCAGTTTTGTTTTCTGTTCGCACGTGAGCGCTGATTCAATAGAATAACCTGCTTTTGAAATCCGATAGGAGTTTATTTGAAACAATTTGTTATCAAGGCCTGACGGGCTGGTTTCCTCGTCTAGAGTTATATAGGTCAGATGTCAAATGGCAGTTGGTACAAGGTAATCCAAGCCACCATAGACCATAGCTAAAGGCGTAAAGGCGTAACCCGTAAGAGACAGGCAAACGAGTTCACTGTGGATGTAAAGTACCTATGGTTTACACGAAGCCAGCGCTGGCTTTAGTGTTGGCCTCGTATAAACGCTTTTTCAAGCCAAGCCAGCGTTGGCGTGAATAGAGCGCCCGTCTATTTTTCAAGCCAGTTTTGTCTTTGTAGGACTGGCGCCAGCGCAGTAAAGCCAGTTCGTTTATTCAAAATCGTGTTGGGTCACTCCAAATTGAAAAACCAAAGTTCTTATTCTTTCGCCAAATGACATTAAGCCTAATTTTAACCTTTGAAGAAAGTAGAATAATGTGTTCCTGACTTAGTTTAGGCCGATGCTTCAAAGATAAAAATTAGACTACAGGGTCATTAGTTTTCAAAACAAAGACGGACATGTTGGATTAATAACTCAATACGTTTCTGCCAAAAAATACATTTTTGTGACAAGTTTTTACTGTACTTTTCTTTGAACATTCATCAGCGACTCAACGGGAACACTCTTAAGAGCAGAAACTCGGTAGGATTGCGTAATATTATTACAAACAGAATAGGGTAGTTTCTTGGGTAAAAAAAAATCTAATTCGTCCATTACTTACATTACCAAAAATATATTGGACATATATTGTTTCTTTTGTCAATCAACCAAAAAAAAAGACAAAGATAAAGCGCGTCAAAGTTTGGGAGTGACGTTACGGGGAACTTTTTTTTGTTTAATTCACAAAAGAAAAAAAGCGGCCAAGTGCGAGTCGGACTCGCCCATGAAGGGTTCCGCAGCTGTTTATACAAAAAATGCACTACTGATGACAAAAAATACGCTATGAAAAAAAAACACCAACAAAAGAGCGTATCTCCCCGGCATTTAAGTCCTTTTGCTGAGAAGCGCAGTTTTTTGGCAATAACTTAAAAACAGTATGTCCGATCATGTTGAAAACAATTTTCGTTGAAAGTATTTATTGAGTTTTATATTTGGAAATTTTTTCATATTTTTTGAACATACGGTTTAGAAAATAGAGGGGGGGGGGGGGACAATTTTTGTTACTTTCGTTGCGAATATTTCGAAAAATATTCACTAAATCAAAAATTGATTTTAGAAACCTCAAAGTGTTTTTAGAAGAACTGTCTGTGAATGATGTGCTACACGTTGATATTGGCAAAAAAAAAAAATTTTCGGTTTTGGTTACATGTATGGAGTGCCCCCCTAGAAATATATATATTTTTTATTTAACTATCAAACTAAGTAGCGGTTTACAGACGACACCTATGCTCCTAATTTCATCAATATATATCTTATACTTTTTGAGTAAAATGCCTGTGACATACGGACGGACAGACAGACAGACAGACAGACAGACATGACGAATCTATAAGGGTTCCATTTTTGCCAATTTGGCTACGGAACCCTAAAAACACGTGTCCAATATATTCTGATAATCTGAACTGACGGACTGATTATATTTTTTTTAGGACAAAAGCCTATTCCTGCTTCATCGACGACATATACATCGACGGCACCCAAGTAGCACGCAAGCTGTATTAGAGCTTATAACAGCCCTTATAACGCTTAAAGCTCAAACTGTATAATAGCAGTATAAGCTCTTGTACAGCTTGTGTGCTACCTGGGTATGATAATATTGTATTGTCACGAATTTAAATAAGTATGCAAAATTGTAGCTAAAGGCAAAGCCACACCGGATGCGTGCGCAGCGCATGCACGCGCGCGTGTGCGTGGCGTGCGCGTTGTATCGTACGAAATGTCATAGTAGATGGCACACCGCTTGCGTGGCGTGCAAGTGCGCAGCGGTGTGTCATCTCTCATGGGTATTCTTACTTTACAACGCGCACGTCTACGTGCACGCCACGCACACGCATCTGGTGTGGCTTGGCCTTTAAGACTTAATTAAAATTATACCAGAAAATGGGACAAGATTTAACCCGGAAAAAAATACAATCATTGTAACTAATAAAAATCAGAATGGAAATTTAAGGATGTATCTCTGTTTTATTATCGCAGGCTATAACTGCATTTAACTAATATCTTAAATGCAAGGCAAGCTACAACATTCAATCGATATGTTAATTAAATCATTATTCCTACATGTCAAAATGTATACTAATCAGCATATGTATCGCTACTTAAAACAAAAGTTTGTATTTAGAAGGAAATATCTGTTAGTTACGCCCTTTTTATCGGAGTGCTGAGCCGTCAGTTCACAAGTGGGTCACAGATTCGACGCCCGGACGAGAACTTAGTCATTATTTCATTACCACGCATTTCCCGTGGGCAAGTCTTAATCACACGTGACATTTACAGTTGACCGCATTAAGGCAATTTAAATGCATATTCATGTATGTAATTACTAATAGCATTAAACTTTTTAACACTTGTGCAAAGACTAGGGGCATATTTATTCTACCGACCCAGATATTTGCCTAAACCAAAACAGTGACGCGCCATGTCTGAAACAACTTAGACGTCTAAAATCAAATCAAATTCATCCGGAACTTTTCTTTTCACACCAAAAACAGACTATGCTCGAAAAGATTTTCCACTATTGATAAATAAAATACTTATTACTTGTTACAGAAAGTCTCTATTGAAACCATAGACAAAAGAAAATTCCCTTCAATCGCATTCGCGCTCTTTTGAAACCATCTTTAACGCCATCGAATCAAGCATTCATAGGAACTTCAGAATCTTGTTCGCCTTCAACGACTCACTGTATGCAGTAACCATGTATAAGTCCAATGCAAAACATCCTCTATATCCATACAGTAAAGTACTGCTGAAATGCATAGATAAACTCTGCTAAGTGCTTACAAGCAGTCTTTATGAAACCACCAGTTTTGCCCGAGCTACCATGCCGCGCCGATTTCTTGTTAATCCGGCCGTTTCAGACGCATTTCGATGGACTATACAGGTCCTTTTACACTGGTTCGTAGTAACGACAGAACACTCTTGTATCACTCTTCGAAACCCTGTCTTGAACAGCGAGGCTCAGTGTGTCTGTTTGTCAGTCTTTGTTGCTATGAATCGCGATTGTACGTATTGACAGATGTGGGCGTAGGTGGATGAACAAATAGTAGTGATAATCTAGAGTGAATGAGCACTATTTATAAGCGACAGACAATGTTTTGTTGAGGAAATCTAGTTTGGAAACTGTACATGTAAAATAAATTATATTTTCACCTCACTTAGCTTGGAAAAGTTCCGTTTACGAAGCCACATCTGCGTAGAAAGGTCATTTTAAATTCAAATTTATAATTTTTTGTACGTTTATTCGTTTGTTTTGTTATGTGTGTGTTTTGTAGGTTCATTATCACTAGTTTTAAATGAAAAAAATAATCGGTTTGTTATAATTTCATAGCTTTTCTTACATCTCACATTTTCCTCGCTGTAGTGAGGTCAAAAGTTGTAGGTATGTTTAGCACGACTGCAAAATTATTTGAGTTCTCGTGCATTGAAAGCCTCGTTACGCTCAGAAATCTATAATTTTAGATTCCTTCGCTTACTCGGCTTTCAATTCAAGCACTCGCGCCAAATAGCAACTTTGCAGCCATAAGAAATAACTATTTTGATTCAAAAACCACGAAACAAAATTAGGGCTACGATTTTTATCACCGTCATACCCAAGTCGCTGACGTCCATAAATAACAAAATAGGTACTTTGAAACAAATTACCAAATCTTCTAGGTAAGTATTTAGCAACCGTTCTTCAAAGTTTTTTTTGACGAAGCCAACTTACGAAATGAAAAGATGTTTTTGCTTTTGTATAATTCCGTTCAGGGAAGCCGTCTCTGGAATTCGCTCCCTCTTTCTACTCGCCTGCACCATTTTCATGCTGTTTGGCCCTATGGTTGAGTGGTAGAGAATGCCATTTGGCATTAAGTCCGTCATTTGTACTCACTTTTCTTTTGTGCAATAAAGTTTAAATAACTAAAACAAATTGTTGAATATAGATATTTTGAGGGGAAACGCGGGCGAAATGGATCGTGCAAAAAAGTAAACGTTTAATATGAAATGTACTAAAGTGGGTAACTTGATTATTAAACTGCTGTCAGATGTGTTTTCCTTTTACACGCGTATCGAATTCATATGACCATGTATTGGTACTATCTTTTTGGTTTTACCGTTGTCGGGTAAAAATAGGCAAAAATACTTTGAGCCACCAAAGTACATTGGTCTTCAATAGGTTGAAGAAATATTTCTGTCATAGTCGTGGTATTAATCAAGACTGATAAGCGTATATGTTTCATCGGACCTCACGATGAATGCTAAAACTCTAAGTCTAAAAGTAGACATACAACTGTCCAGCTACTTAAACGTATCGTTAACATTGTAGTCGTAATAACTAATGCAATAATGTCTCAATTCAGTCTTCCTGTTGCTAATTATACCATCGGTGACATGCGCGTAATTGCCACCCGGTCGCATCTGACCAGTCATATCCTATAGGCATGTTACTGGCATGGTTTGAGTTGAGCATAATACTGGTCGTGGACAGATCTGGATCCTGCAAATTCTTGTTCTACTGTTGCAGTAATGTCATATCCTGAAATTTTGTTAGATACAATATTTGTGGATAGAGCCAGGTATCTTTCGCTCTAAATCCTGTAAGATTTTGTTCGCTTTTTTCTACACAGTGATGTCATATCTTATACTATTAGTGGAAATGGTTTGGACATGTAATATGACCATTATAAGTTCTGTGAAATGGTCTCGATTCCGGAAACTCTTGTTGAATAAAAATTATTTGTGGCATCGCTTGAGTGGATGATGGTAGGTCTGTCTGTAAACAGGTCTCCAGACACCGAAATTCTTGTTACACTTCTACTCTACGAGTATTATGAGTATTATCGCAGGTGCTGCATTAGAATGTAAGGTGCATATTATTGTTTTGAATATGCAGCAATGTATACAGAAACCAACGAATGCCGAGTGGCACACTCGAAGTGAACGTATGGTATTATCTGGAGACGCTTGTTGTATAAAACTATTAGTGGTATCGTTAAAGACTATGCTAGTAGTTTTATTTGGTTGGTATCGAACACCTAGAAAATATTTATTGAGTTGCTTGGGGAATCAACACAGCAATATAAAACATATTTTAAAAACACTACAGCAAAATCCAATAACCGATGTCCACAAAAGTACAATTTAGTGGAGCAAGTTACATAAGCGAGTATAAGTTTGTTATGAGAAAAAAATACATTACATATGCTCAAATATAAGACGGGCACTCTTCATGTATGTGTGTGGTGTATGTGCGAAAAAGGAACACTCAGCAGTGACCTAGTCTAAGAAGTAAAGATCGAATACGATTCTTCAAAGTTAATTTGATGCAGTCAAACAAATTAATACTGCTAATTGTTTTTATATTACCTTAAGACCCATATTAATTTTGGGCATATTTAGTGCTGACTGTACAGAGTAAGTTTTGTTGGAATTTGGTTCAAACATTATGTAGATAATTATGTCTGACGACTCAGTTCGATTTAGAAACTATTTTCCAAGTTTCAAAGCAAAGGCAAAAAGACTACACAAAACCTTAAAAATACAATATATCAGTTCTTGTCATTCCATTTCGCATTTCCTCTTGAACTGAAAAAAAATCATACTCAATTTGTGACCATTGACCAAGAATTCAATACCGACATAGATAATAGTGTAGCAAAAACGTAATGGCCACGCGACCCTTTTTTGTTACACTAGGGCAGGTAGCCACTGGGTTTATAGCTCCCTTGACCCAGGCTTTAGAAACCTCAGAAAAAGTTATTATGGTCAAGGTGGGGCCCGGTAGTAATTTTAAGTCAGTAGTTGTATCCTATACCCATAAAAAATCCAGGACCAAATGAGAAGTGCGATCAGATAATGATGGTTAACAAAAATATCACCAGTTCGCGCCACCGCGACGTCTACTTGACAAGAAGTGTCAAAATCCACCAATTACAGCATAAGATGTTGACATTTCTTGTCAATTAGACCTTACGTCATGGTGGCAACTGGTGATATATCAATTTTAGAAAACTCTCATTATCTCAATATTGACATTTCAGGTATTCGCTTCTCGGCTTATGTCGGCTTATATCTCAGCTCCATTTCACCAATTTTCTTCTCAACGGCAATGACCCATCCATTACTTTGACAAGCGAATGTTTCGTTATGCATATGTTACAAGTTCTCAAACGAATGATCCATGCAATTTGTCTCTAAAATTTTAGACGAATTTTGTTTCATTTAGTAATCAATTTATCACCTCAGTAAATTCAAGCTTCTAAATACTTAAATTTAAAATAAACTAGGAGCTGAACTAACAACATCTGGCCTCACAGTCAATGAATGTAGCAACTGAACTGGCCAATCAATTGGTCTTGCTGATTTAGCAGATGAAAATTAATGGATGCAGATCCGAGGTAGCTAGTCTATGAGAACATTGTGTTACATTTTCTAAAACAGAAGGGGTTTGAATCAAAATGCTTCGTGTATGTCAGAGGCGTGGCGTCAGGAAAATTATAAGGGAAGCCGAAGCGTATTCATTTACTTATATTTAAAGGAAAAAATGTTTATAAGCCTTTCCTTGGGCAACCCGGTGTGAATCGGCTTATATGGACGCCACGCCACTCAGTGTATGTTAAGATTTCGTTTTTGAATGCGTTCTCGAAGTTGCAGAGCGTAAAACGACGGAAATTTAGAGAATGTCAGTATATTTTTACAATGAGACAAAATTTCAATTCATTGGAAATTCTGTAACAATTTCCTCAAGGAAAAAATAAATGTATAATTATGTTATATTTATTTAAGCCATGTCTTTTAGCGGTAATATAGATGTTCCCTTATATATTGCCTCACTAATGTCTATTAACATTTCATTTTGGCTCTAATATCAAGTATAGTAAAAAATACTTTAAAAATAACGCGACCTATTGCTATTAAAAAATACCCTATATTCCCAATTCAGGCTCTTTGTATATATATGTTTATTTATATTAAATTTTGCTTGTAGACAGCAAAGGAACAACTTTAGCAAGCTCGTGAGAATAACCTGAATAAATAGAAGAGCACAATTGAATGTAGATGATGACGTGTACGACCAATCTATCGTTGGCTCGCGTTTGACCTTTCCAAATTGAGAATGACAAGCAATCAATGAATAAAGAGTTATTAGGATTGAATGAGGCAATTTAGATTTGACATGACGTCAGTGCTCAAAAACTGACGGCAAAGGTCGATTCAGGTCAGCCAAGCCTTAAGACAAGGCAGAAACGAAATGAGGACATGAAAATCTTGGTTTTTGTTAGGAAAAAGGTGTGTATTGCATGCGTCATCGTTAAGAAAATACTGATTTATGATGCATTTGCGACGAATAAAATTACTTTGATTGCATTGAACTAGATTGCTTCTGCGAGTATACTTTTGTGTATATTTGACAATTTATTAACTCTTTCAAGTCGAAAAGGAAATATGTTTATTTAGATATCATCATCCGGCCATTCTAATACTTAGTTGGAATGGTTATGTGTCAGGCAACGAAGCTTTAATATCTTCAAAACTCCCCAAAATGTATATCACAAAGTTATGGTAACAACCGAAACATTCTTAGAACGACAGAGCCATCAGCATCGCTTATAAGTAAAGTTCTCAAGAAACTTGTTATGAACATGAAAGGATATCAGAGATCATAACGTGAATCACAGGCTATAAAGCCGCTCCAAACCTTCCCAGAACTGCATCTATGGGCAAACGTGATGTGAACAACAATATCATGTTCAATTTTTTTTGGGCAGGTTTAACCACAATGTATAAGATTATCCGACATTCGGATAGCGACTCAAAGATTTACGAAGCAATTTTGTTCTGGTAATAAAGACAGCACATAGTTTAAATTCTTTTAAAACTCTTTTTCTTCCAAAGCAGTGTAGTAATTAGTATCTGATAAGATCTCGTAGGATGTTTTACATGATCTCCGCACTGCTGAGATGTTAAACCACATCTTTGCATGGATTTTAACTATATTTTGAAGGTTATCTTCATAGTTAAAATATAGCATAAGCTGTCGTCGATGTAAACGAAACATAAGGCGGCTTTCGCTAAGCAAGTTCAACAAAGATTTCTTTCAGCTTATCCTATAATTATCTTCTTTTATAACAGGATATCGACGGGGCACCCAATCTCGGGCCCTAATGGCTCACAAAGGCCAGTATCGGTTATTCGATCGGCTGCATCCCTATCAGATCTTGATTCCGAACCGGTTAGGTTCCAAACCGATATAAAGTTATTAACATTGAATTAAAATATTTACAAGAGCCGCGCCGGGTGCATTCGTTTATTTTTGCATGACAATTAAATATGTATGCCTGGTGAATGTAGGGTTCGATTTATTCCTCAGGGTGCAACGTTGTTTTATTCATGTATCTCGCTTTTCTCGTTTCGGTAACCAGTCTAATGCCTTATTTAATCTAAAACGACACTTTGTATCTGAATTTCTTCATACATACGCCGTTTCACCCAAAGATGTGCCAAAGCTGGTTTCGATACAAGGCATTTAAAGTAGTATTGAACCAGTATTCGTTTGTAGAGATTTATCCGATTCCACTTTTGTATACATTTGCATAATGTTGGCTCTAAATACGGCTTCATTAATGTATCCAGAGCAATATTTATATTTGAAAGCCATCCAATTTGCTCAAGACGTCTGACCTATTATTCTTCAGCATACGGACGGCCTACAACGGATTTCTCGGAACAAATTTCAGCGTGTTTTAGTCAAAGTGGGCGTGATTGTGACTCAGTCGTGATAGCTTGGGTGTGGGAACCGAGAATTTTATGAAGTAACGTTTATCTTGCAGTTAACTCCGTGATTCATATCGGAACGGCCATCTTGCTGAGGCAGTTCCTCTACCCTAAAGTTGGATGTCCGCCAGTGCCTAAAATCGGACTGCGGTCGTGATTCAACCGGCGCGGCGTAGTTATTCGTGTTTATTTGCCGCATTCGGACAGCCTTAAGGCTTGTTCAAAATTCTGATATTTACAACCACTTTGTTGCGAGCGTGCGGCGTGGTGTCACCTTGCATTGTTTCGTCTGATTTACTGTTAAGTTTCTTCGGATAAGCATTCAGAGCGGCCGTTCAGATTCAGACTCAAGGATCTATTAAGAACTGGTCTTCTAACAAGTTTCAATGCCCGAAGCGAACGTCGGCGCAAACGAACCACGTCACGGTCGTAGCTTATGCCAGCCGAAACGAGCAGTAATCGCCCTGCCGATGGCAGATAAGCCCAAATGAATATGTAACGCCCCTCCCACGGCCAGAGCCGGCCCAATAAAAATAAAAACAGCAATTAATATTGTTTATTCGCGCCCGTTATGCCGGCGACAGAAACAAACGAGCCCTGCACTGCAAACTCCGAAGACTCCGCTTGCGTAACATAACGGCTCGTCCAGTTATGTTAATATCAGAATTTCACGTTTTTGAAAGTAGATTTTAATTAGGCCTAAGATAACGCTGGATATTGATCACTTGCATGCATTATGGATAGACATTTCGAGTTTAGTACGAATTTATTGCTAGCGGTTTCCTCATGGTTTATGCAGGAAGGCATTATTGGTAGTTCTATTCAGCACGTAGTGATTGATGTGTTCTTGCGAATCGATTATACATGCCACCGGGTATCGAATTGTGGACATGTACGAGTAGACAGAACCATTAGAACGTGGCTGCAAACTACGTATGCAGATGCAATGTTGGAAGGCGCTAATGACTTCTCCGAAGCCACTGCGGACTGTTATGCCACTTCTGGTTTCACTTCCTGGTTTCCGAGGGAGGGATTGTCTTGAAAAGGGGTACTATCTGGACGGGAAAGCGAGGGTCTCTAGATCTTCATTGGCCAACACCCGCAGCCCTAATCTCCTGAAACTTTTACGAGCCGACGCATGAATAATTCCCGAGAGGAGGAGCTATCGATCGCACACGTCGAGGTTTTTATTTATACGGCGCGGGTGGGCGAGGCGCATATTAGTAAACAGGCGCAGGCGCGGCACTCACCGACTTGTAGCACGCTCTCCACACAGCCGGCTTCGAGCAGCTTCAGCCCGCGGCAGAAGGCGATGTTGCGGTGGTCGTCCGGAGGCGCTCGTGCCAGGGACGAGTACATGCAAATGTCCCTCTCGTCCCTGGGAAACGACCAGTACACCACACGTCGCTGCACCGGTTCCGGGATGCGCTCATAGCGTTCCTCGATACGTTGGAACGGGATCGCCGCGGCCACTATTTTGGCAGTGATGTCGAGGAGGGTCGGCGGGGCGCGCGGCCTGCAACAGGCGCGCGGCGCGCACGCGGACATGGCGCTCGCTCGGCCGCTCGCGCCGGACTGACGCGTTCCCCGCGCCCGGACCCCCGCTCCCCCTCCCCTCGGCCCGGCCCCCGGGGACGCGCGCCCCGAATCGACACACTGCGATAAATTATTCATTTGGCAGGCATAATGTGCGATATATTATTAAAAGTTGGCATTTTTGTGTTGTTCTCCGAGGCTACGAATAAAATCGATAGCTTTGTGGAAACGGCGGTCATCATTTATTTAGCGGACTTGATTGCAGTCGTATTGACAGCTACAAATTGTCTTGTTGCTCTTTCATTATTACTTGTCTGCTCATTTAAATAATGCATTCCCAACATACAGTAAGACCGTAGTTTCACATTATTACGTAGCGAGGCAAAATTGTTCATTTCAACCCGCCTGCTACTTATATGTTTACTTACCTACTTAAGCACACTTCTAAAACTCAACGAAACACTCAACTTTTACATTTCAGCACAACAAAACTCAACAAATTACAATCCATCTTATTAAATTAAACATTTCCTTATCCATTTAAGCCCGGTCTCCTCGCATTACACAAACGAAGGGGAAAGCGGGCGGGGCGCGGGGGGGCTTGCATTAACAGCTGACGGCGGCGGGGGTGAAGGGGGTTAGGGGGGTGGACGGAGGGGGGGCGGTGACGACGTCAGGTGTCGCTGCCATATTCTACTAGTCTGATGTAAAAGGTAGCAAGTACAGTGAGACGTTAGGGTGTTTACGTCGTTTCCAGTCAGGGTTGGTGCGTGGCTCAGCTGAGATTGCCGACGCAAAGCGCTCCAGCCGCTGGATGAAGGAGCGTTGACCTTTATTGTTTATTGTTTTTTTACGGATTATATTTTTGAATATAGAACGGTCTTTGGATTTTTGGTACCTGTTCCGTTAAAATGGGACGTAAATGACATTGAATGTTACCTTTTAACGTAGATCATAAGTTACCAAATTCCTAAAGAAGTTTAGATATCTTGTGCTACTTCTCAACCCAATTTTTCATATGGGAGGGCTAAGAGATGGATGGAGTTAAGTTGATGTTATTCATAACTTCAGAAGACATTAGTAGGTGTAGGTTGTTACATATTTTGTGGTTTGCTATAATTATTTATCACCTAACAGTGATAGCTAATAAATAGTACCTACCTTGATTTTATTAAGTAGATAAAAACCTGGAAAGATTACTTTTTAAGAATAAAATTTTGCCTTTGCCTTAGCTGTTTTAGATAAACAAACCTAGTTAAGAAAGGAATATTTTAATTTTAATGATGACTAAAGCATAGGCCACTTCGTCAGCGGAGAAGAAAAGTCTTAACCTCCCGTTTTCCTTCAGCGTAGTCTGGTAAAAGGTATCCTATAACCACCTTTCGATACCCAGCTACCCGTGTACCTAAAATAGTGTAAATCCGATTTGGCGTGATGAAGCCACAACGACACATACAAACATACAGAAAATCCAAGTAGCCTCGAAATAGTCCGTTATAATATTATTATTTTTTTTCAATGTAAGGTCATTTCATTTTTTAAACTTTATAATAAATTTATAATAGTATATAGTACTTGATTAGAAGATGCCCGCAACTTCGTTCGCGGAGGAGAAAGAGTCATAACCCGCCCTTTTTTCTTCAGCCTAGTATCCAAAATAAATCCAAA
Source organism: Hedya salicella (assembly GCA_905404275.2). NCBI lineage: Eukaryota > Metazoa > Arthropoda > Insecta > Lepidoptera > Tortricidae > Hedya > Hedya salicella. The sequence goes on along the minus strand of FR990112.1, from coordinate 4,768,728 downwards.
AAAATTTTTTTTTCGATTTAGTAACCTCCAAATAGCCCGTTACAATATATGATTTTAAAACATCTTCATTGTACAGACATTTCATTTTTACAACTTTATAATAGTATAAAAGATACTGATTTTCATATGCGTACATTGGTTTACTGTTGGACCCAACCACAAAATTCCAAGTGGCCAATAAAAAAAACGAAATTATGCGAAAAGTAATGAATAAATTTACATATTCAGCGCTTCAAGCGCTTATTTGTACAAATAACTGTGTCTCGGACGCAGACCGAGGAAATCCCGTCTGCTATATACGTATATATAACACGCCATAATAAACAATATTATGTACAGCAAATTATGTCAGCTGATCCATTCACTGCTACTATATTACCTATACATTTATTTATCGTATTTACTCTCTAAACTCTGTAGGAAGGAGTCGATTCCTTCTAATTTTGATATACAAGTATCTATACCTACCTACACTTGTGTGTGACTGTAAGATGTAGACCTCGCGGGTGTTTCATTAAAAAAAACTGATTCAACAAAAAAAAACATATAATTATCGAACCTGTTCACAAAATTTCACGAGAATCGGTTGAAAAATGCGACCTGTAGAGAAGAATAGCCGGACATCCGCCGGACCGACATACGAAAAGCATTTTTGCCCACGCTGAAGCGGAGACGCTTTGCGCTCGCTCGGTCAAAAACATTAACGAGACTACTATTGACAAAGAGAATCAAAAGGAACATGAAATTTGAAACCCACATTCCTTTAGTGCATAAAGGAGGAATTTGAAGTGTATTTTTAGGGTTCCGTATCCAAAGGGTAAAACGGGAACGGAATAAAGTGCGTTCCATATAAATACAAAGGCACATGCCTACCCTGAACGACCATGGCTCCATACAGGTACGTAGTTAGTTACATACAGGTCGACCTAATAAAAGCGTGTTAAAAAGTGTCGAAATATACGTTTTTTGCAGCATAAACGGCTGTATCTTTTTTTAAACAAACTTAGAACTTTGATTTTTTCACAGCTTCAAGGGACGGTAGGCTTGAGTATATATTTTTAATCTGAACTCGATACCTCCACGCGTTCCCGAGAAAATGTTTTGACAGACAGACGGATAGACGGACGGACAACAAAGTAATCCTTTAAGGGTTCCGTTTTTTTCCTTTTGAGGTACGAAACCCTAAAAAACGATTCAACGATAAATTTTCCTTTCATCTGAGACCTTGCCATCACACGCCGGGTCAGATTAGGGTCAAACGTGCGTGGAAACTAGTTTTGCCATCTTCTATCTGCGCTCCAGTGCAACATTCCAAGCAATGGATGCTTTAAGGTGCGTCCGGATTTGTATCATTTGCCCGTATCAGAACATCCGAGTGGCATGATGGCGTGTCACGATCACGCGTTTGGACGTTGCGCCGATCCGATCGCTCGAAATCTATTTGCTACGCGTATCACACACTTATATCGGAAGAGTGCGGCATGATTGGCGCGCCGACAATGAGCGTCCAAGCAGCGCGATACGCAGTCATGCCACGGCACGGTGATCGGATACGAGCAAATGATAGAAGTGTGGACGCACCTTTAAGTATGTAAAGGTGCGATTCCACCGGAATTCCGTGTACCACATATTTTTGGTATATATTTTGTGCTGAACTCTTTTTAGGGTTCCGTAGCCAAAATGGCAAAAACGGAACCCTTATAGATTCGTCATGTCTGTCTGTCTGTCTGTCTGTCTGTCTGTCCGTCCGTATGTCACAGGCATTTTACTCAAAACCTATACGTTGTATATTGATGAAATTTCGAGCATAGATGTCTTGTGTAAAAATATATATATTTCCAGGGGGGTCACTCCATACATGTAACAGAATCTGAAAAAAAAAAAATCATCAAATATCTATGTGTGGCATATATTTCGACAGTTCTTCTAAAAGCACTTGGTTTGTAAGAAAAAAAATGATTTAATGAATGTTTTCAGAAATATACGCTCCGAAAGTAGCAAAAATTGTGTCCTCTATTTTCTAAACGGTATGTTAAAAAAAACTGAAAAAAATTACAAATATAAAACTTAATAAATACTTCCAACGAAATTGTTTTCAACATGATCGGACATACCGTTTTTAAGTTATTGCTAAAAAACTGCGCTTCCCAGCAAAAGGACGTAAGGGCCGGGGAGATACGCTCTTTTGTTAGTGTTTTTTATATCGTATTTTTTTCATCTGTAGTGCATTTTTTTGTATAAACGGCTGCGGAACCCTTCATGAGCGAGCCCGACTCGCACTTGGCCACTTTTTTAGGGTTCCGTAGGCAAAATGGCAAAAAGGCAACCCTTATAGTAGCGTCATGTATGTGCATGTCCGTCTGTTCGTTCGTCCGTATGTCACAGGCTTTTTACTCAAAGAGTTCAATAAGTATATTGATGAGATTTAGAGTATCTAGATAGGTATAAGGCGCAAAACACAAAAAAATCCATACGTGTAACCGAAACTGAAACAAAATGTTTGCAGCAAATATCAATGTGTGGCACGATATTTCGACAGTTATTTTAAAAATATTTTGAGGTTTCTAAATTTTTTTTTGATTTAGTGAATATTTTCGGAAATAATCGCTCTGAAAGTAGTATAAATTGTGCCCTCCCCCACCCCTCTCTTTTCTAAATCGTGTCCAAAAAATATGAAGAAAAAATTTAACGATAAAGCTTTTTCGTATCGTTTTTTTTTCATCTGTGGTGCATGTTTTTGTATGAACGGCTGGGGTACCCTACACTGAGCATATGGTCCTACATGCTCTTAGCCAGTTTTCTTAATCTTTATCTTAGCTTCGATCAATGGAGATAATGATAACACACTGGTTCGATCTAAGGAGAAATGAATATTCCAGCTCCAGCAGGCCTTAACATAAATCCTAACAGCTTCTTACAAAATGACTACGGAACTACAAAATTACTATGGAAATTACAAAAACAAAAACCTACTAATAAGGAAAAACAACAAAATTTGTGTACACTTAAAAAAAAACTATAGGTATACAAATTTCGCCGCTTTCGACATGGGTTGTACCAAATATATAGATTGAAAAATACGAATACAGTTATATACCACACAGGCCGATGTGACATTTGTACAGTTCCCTCGTATAAATACATTTTTACTTTGGTCTACATGTATTAGGATAATCGTTACTTAAAAGTGTATCTCGTGACGATTCGAACAAGCCCAAACACGGCTAGGATACATTATTTTATTACATAGATCTGGTGCCTACCTTCTGGCTCCATCATCAAATCAATTCGATGGTACCATTCTCATCAGGAACGTTTAAATTTGTGACTATGAAGTTGCTTAGCTAAATTCATCAAGATATTTTGTCGCCACCCGTAAATCATTTATCATTGAGAATTTCCCATGGCATTCCTGTGGTCTTCTGCATCAGTTCCACTTCACCAATTTACACTTTCTGAATGCAAATGCTTATTATGTTTCTTATAATATCAAAATCGCTATATGTATGCCTACAATATTTGAGGAGTTCCTTCAATTCCTCATGGATTCCATCATCAGATCTTCGCCAAAATAAAATGGGACCAACTAGAAAGTACCTTCTATAAAACCAAAAATATTTTTTTGAATTCGATCAAATAGTCTTTGAGTAATCGGTGAACATCCATAAAAAAAAAAATAGTATTCATACGAGGGTTGTACTGTACAAATGTCATTTATTTATTTGCAATAAACATTACCATACTTAGGTTTAAATAAAGTGTTGGTAGGTTTTCACGTTTAACCATGATTGGTACGCAAAATATTACAGTTTAATTCTTTTTCAATTAGCGTATCCTCACGGCACTTATGTCCTTTTGATGAGAAACGCAGTTTTTTGGCATTATTAGTAATTTGGCATATTTTTTTCATATTTTTTGGATGTACCGTTTAAAAATGGGGGCACAATTTATGTAATTTTCGGAGCGATTATTTCCGAAAATATTCACTTAATCAAGAAATGTTTCTAAAAACCTCAAAGTGGTTTTTTTTCATGGCATAGGGGGCAAACGAGCAGACGGGTCGGCTGATGGTAAGCGATCACCGTAGCCCAAAGAAACTTGCATCACCAGAGGAGACACAAGTGCGTTGCCGGCCTTTCAGGTGGGAGTACGCTCTTTTCTTGAAGGTTTGAAGATCGGTCCGGAAATACTGCATGCGGCAATTTATTCCACAGTTCAGTCGTGCCAGGCAGGAAATTTCTAGAAAAACGCACACTTGTGGACTGCCAACCATCTAAGTGGTGAGGATGGAAATATTGTCGCGTAGGACGATAGCGGGAAGATGCAGCTGGGATCAATCAGAACAATTCCTCGGAGCACTCTCCGTTATACAAGCGATACAAAATGCAGAGCGAGGCTACATCTCTACGCAGTGCCAAGGATCAAATTGATCTGAAATACGCTGGCAACCGACGATACGAGTCGCTCTCCGTTGAATGCGGTCTAGAGGGAGAAGCTGGTACTGGGGAGCCCCAGCCCACAGATGAGAACAGTATTCCATGTGCGGGCGGACCTGCGCCTTGTAAAGCTGTAGGAGGTGGGCCGGAGTAAAATACTGTCTCGATCTGTTGAGCACGCCGAGCTTCGTAGAGGCTAATTTGGCCTTACCCTCTAGATGGCCGCGGAACTGGACTTCACTCGATATATCGACGCCAAGGATTCCGATAGTGGCTGTTACAATTAGGGGAGTATTCTCAAAACGAGGTGATGCACCAAACGCAGACTTTTTAGCGGTGAAAGCGCAAATCTGTGTCTTTGTAGGGTTAAAACGGACTAAATTAAGTCGACCCTATTCTGAAACTTCTTTTAGGGATGTTTCAACTTCAGACACAAGTTTGTTACGGCTCTCGATGACGTTATCCCGAGAAATATTGGCGCGGCCAGTGTAAGAGGCATCACCCGTGCTATCATCCGCATAACAGTTTTAGTTTTAGAAGATCTCTCGAAATATGTGCCACACATTGATCTTTGCCCATTTTTTTTTTTCAGTTTGGGTTACATGTATTGATAGCCCACTCTAGAAATATATTGTTTTGTTATTTTAGTATCAAACTAAGTAGCAGCTTATACAAGACACCTGTATTCGAAATTACATCAATATACGTTCAGTATTTTTTGAGTAAAATGCCTGTGACATACCTACAGACGGACGAACGGACGGATGTCTGGACATGACAAGACTATAAGGGTTCCGTTTTTGCCATTTTGGCTACGGAACCCTAAAAACGAAATTCACATACAAATAGTCCGTATCACTTATTTTATTGAATGTACAAACATTTCGATTATATAACTTTATAAAGGTTCAGATAATTGTAGTAATCCATTGTAGTAGGTACTTACATTTATGTGCAAATCGTGCAGTGGGTAGCTTCGAGGTCAGTAAACATTACATTTAATTAAATACAACGAGTATTCAGAGCAAATGAAGTACAAATAATATACTGCCAGGCAATAGTGACCCATAAATTATAATAAAACAACATAAACTATTAAAATAACACCCACAGTATATATTCCTTGCATACAGACATATTTATTGATTACCTACCAGCTGCGTCTGCGACTCTTTACGCATAAAGTAGTAGAGATGCACAAAACGTGTAGCTCTCTACGTAAAGCATTTCTTGTTAAAGACATTTTATTTACTCACAAGAACTGACTGATTCACTTAATTAGTAGTATACATACAAGGTTACCAAGTTGTGACTATTCGTGAGCGTATAACGCAAGTTATCTATTAGTTGTTACAAAAAACAGAAAAAACAACATTAACAAAACAAAAATCCAACTCCAAAAAAAAAACAAAACCGGCCAAGTGCGAGTCGCACTCGCGCACTGAGGGGATTAGCAGAGCTAAGTTGTTTTACAATTTTTAGTTAATCGTTACTTAAAAGTACCTACATCTTGTGACAATTCGAACAAGCCCAAACACGGTTAGGAAACATTATTTTATTAAAGAGATCCGGTGCCTAATCTTCCGGCTCCATCATAAAATCAATTCGATGGTTCAGTGACCTTCTGTGGTCTTCTTCATCAGTTCCACTGCACCAATTTACACTTTCTGAATGCAAATGCTTATAATGTTTCTTATAATACCAAAATCGCCATATGTATGCCTACAATATTTGAGTAGTTCCTTCAACAATTCCTCATGGATCCTATCATCAGATCTTGACTAAAATTAAGTGGGACCAATATGGATGCACATCCTTACAAACAAAAAATAATCTAAATCGGTTTATACATGACGGAGTTCTGAATTAACAAACATAAAACAAAAATACAACCGAATTGATAACCACCTCCTTTTTGTGAGTCGGTTAATAATAGGAAATAGCCAAAACCTGTGTCAAATTTTTTTTTAACCATTGGACACGACAAGCTGTGTCACTAACGGCAGTGCCCCTTCCGGGTTACAAATAAAATTAATGACAGAATTATGTTTCTCAAACTGTTTCATTTCTCAAATATTTAATTTCCCAACCTTAGTGTTTTTCGGAAACTATAAAATTTTCATAATTTCCATAAAAACAAACCTAAGTTGGGTTCTACACAATGACTTAAAACAAAACATCTGTTTTTAAGAGACAAGCGTGAGTTGCGAAATGAAACAGTTGGGAACTAAAAAAAAAATGAAAATGTCGACTGTTTATTTCAGGAAAAAAAAAACAATGAGTTATTACATATTTAGCTAATCTTATTATTAAGGATTGTGTACTAAGTGCTAAGATATTTGAGTTATTTCCTAATGTAAGACACATTTGCATAGTTACTTATACAATATTTAATGAATTTAGTAAATTGAGGCGGTTTGGGAAAAATAGTTTGTTAAAATGAAAGTCGAAATTAAACTAAAACAAAGCAAAGGCATTCTTATCAACTTAAACAGCTGCCCGCAACTTTATCAGTGGAGGAGGAAAAAAACATTAACCCTCTTTTATTCTCCAGCGTAGTCGGGTAAACCAACGAATTTTGGTACACGGGTAGGGTACCAAGTGGTAGGCATGAGTTTAAATCACTCATTCATAAAATCAGCTCCCACGGTTCTCCGTAAAGGTGCGTCCACATTTGTATCATTTGCCCGTATCAGATCATCGTCGCGTGGCATGATCGCGTGTCACGATCACGCGTTTGGATGTTGCACCGATCCGATCGCGCGAAATCCATTTGCTACGCGTATCACACACTGATATCGGAAGAGTGCGGCATGATCGGCGCGCCGACAGTGAGCATCCAAGCAGCGTGATACGCAGTCATGCCACGGCACGGTGATCGGATACGAGCAAATGATACAAGTGTGAAGCCACGCCACGCCTCTGGTCTATATAGAGTGACTCCGAAATCGTGAACAGAAATATATATTTTTTAAGTCCTAACCTGGCCGACAGCTGTTTAGAGTGCTAATTAAGGCAAAGAATTAACATGATCTTTTTGCGGTGTAAAATGTATTTCCTTGTTATTTCATCAACATTCAAGGTCACCCTCAATTTTGTTAGGCATTTGACACATATATGGCAAGTCACTACAAGGTATGTAGGGTGACCAAAAGAAAATGTTAGTGTTACCGGAAAGACTTTTAACGGTAATAAATAAAATAAAGCGTGCGCCCCGACAAGGCATTGGTTCAAATCCAGTCGGAGTCTTGAAGACTTTTCATTATTTAGATCTTTGTATTTGTAAGAGTATAGTTTCTTAGTGAAGAAATTTAGTTTAAATTCAAACAGCGCTGGGTCGTCGTGATGTGCAGGTAAGTCGGAATCCAGAGATCAGGGCCAAATCGTCGTTCAAAACTCCAGAAAATCTCAGACACAAAGCAAACGTAACTAACAAACAAATCCGTTATTTCATTTGACAATGACAGTCTCACAATTTATTTTTTTAATTTCCTTTTTTTTAAACTATGGATCAAAATAAAAATGTATAAGTTCGACTGGATTGAACAAATGTCACATCGAGGATTTAAAAAAATATATCTAAAAACCAACAAGGCATAAAAATAAACCGTCTGTAGATTGTGAGTCTACATAACGTATACTATCGAGAAAAAATATAATATGAACACGTTTGGAACTTACTTAAAGTTCCCAATTACATAACATTTAACTTTATTTTTAACCGTTGAATTTAAAAAATCTTGACGATCTTCGTGAGAGTAAATTTCTTCACTAAGAAACTATATTCTTACAAATACAAAAATAGAATCTGAAAAAAGAGAACGGGAAAAAATATAATATGAACACGTTTGGGAAACTTAATGTTCCCAATTGCCATTAGAACCAGATATTCTAAAGCAGCATATAAAAGTAAATAGACATTATATTTCTGTTCACAACTCAGAAGTTACCCTGTATAGGTACAATATTTACTGAACCAACGGCCCTCATAATCATAAACATACTAGTACATATCCATGTTATTATTATTATACGAGAAGAAACCCATATTTTATTTCGCTCAGGGAAGTAAAACGTCATTACCCTCTTTTTTGACGACCGGTTTAGGGAGTAACATTGCCTGCGAAGCTAAAGGTCCTACATTCAAATCCCGGTAAAGGCAAATATTTGTGTGATGAGCATAAATATTTGCTCCTGAGTCTTGGAAGTTTTCTATGTAAATAAATCGGCGTCTATAAAATGACGGAACACCGCGTATTTATTTGCTTAGGAGTAGGGCTCTGCTAACAATGGATGGTCCAATATACGGCCGTTTATATCGTATATTTTGTACGGAACCGTCGGTGCGCGAGTCCGACTCGCCCTTGGCCGGTTTTTTTATATTTACTGTAAGTAGTAGACTGTAACAAATCCTACGTAGACCAAATGTTTGACCGTAATCGTCGGTTAAAACTCACAGTGGGCCGTGAAATTGGGCCTTAATATGGCTGTAAGAGTTAGAGTAACATGCTGATGGGGTGCTTCAATAGCACATCAATGCGCAGGTAACTCGAAATAAGCAGTGAAGCGAGCCTACAAAATAATTATAATAGATGGGTGACAAATGAGGGGGAGGGGGTGATTCATTCATCCGGGGGGTGGGCTCCCGCCCCGCGTCACCGCCTAGCCGCCTACGTTATGTCTTCTGCTCGGGAAATAGGTGTTGTATAGCCATAGGTGTTTGGAAAACGTGTATCCTCCACTTGTTGTGTCAGATTATGAACTTTTGGGCTCGATTTGATATTTAAAAAAAAAATTGGTTGTCTGTAAACTCGGATTACGGACCATAATTTTACGTGATAACGTCAATTCGCAAACTTAATAAAAACTTGCAAACTTTTATGAATACTTTTAACAAGCCGAACGCTTAGGCTGATCGTGCCTCTCTTTCGCTTGTTCCGCGCTCTCGCTTGCACGCTCGGCTCAGGCGGAACGTGACAATGAGTCATGATTTTTCGGGCGTGCTGTCGGCGTTCATCGATTTATCGACGTGATAACATCGTATCACGTCAAAAACTGTCAGTTTTGTGACATTGCATCGGTACCGACATTTTATATGAGAGTAAAAAACTTACGACCTGATTTTTATTACAAATTTTGAGGTATTTTTTTAATTGTGAAATACATAGTCAACTGAGACAACAAGTGGGAGGGTTACACGTGTTTCACTTTAACACTTTCACTACCAAGATTTTGATTAGGGTTAAAATTAACAAATATATTAGGGATTCTTATTAAATTATAAAACATTCACATAAAAATCAGCATAAAGAAAAATGATAATAACGATGACATATAATTACTAGCAGTAAACATATCCCGATTATATGGTTGGCAGTTCACAACTGTGCGTTTTGCTATAAAATTTGCTGCTTCACACGACTAAACTGTGGAATAAATTGTCACCGGCAGTATTTCCGGACCGATGCAAGCCTTCAAGAAAATAGCGTACTCTAACCTGAAAGGCCGGCAACGCACTTGTGACTCCTCTGGTGTTGAAGGTGTCCGCGGGCGACGGTGTTCGCTTACCATCAGGCGATCCGTCTACTAGTTTGCCCCTTATAACATAAAAAATGATTTGTAAACACATTCCTTCCTTCATTCCTACATCTTTGGTAAGTAAAGTTCATAAACTAAGCTGCCATCCTCCATATACATATTTTTATAGGTAGAATAAGCATTAGGCGTTTTTCCTGTGACGTCCAATTTAAATAAAAATAATAGTTACTAGAATGCGCCCGCAATTTCGTTCGCGGAGGGGAAAAAGTCATAACCCCTTTTTTTCTTGAGCATAGTCAGGTGAAAAGTATTCTATATAACCACCTGGAGATATCCAGCTATCCGCGTACCAAAAATTGATGAAATCCGTTAAGCCGATTTAGCGTGATGAAGCCACGACGACACATACAAACATTTTATTTTACAACTTTATAATAGTTTAGATATGTACGAGTAATCCAGGCAATAAACATGTGGGTACTCCATAATATTTTCTTCTGTTTCCGGGATTATTACTCATTTAAATAAATGAATTTAACGGATTATATTGCGTATATTATCTCATATTTATAATATACGCGATATAATCCGTTAAATTGTTTTATTTAAATGTAGGTAGGTACTTCACAGAAAACAATGCTATTTTTTTAATTCTGTATGACCCAGTTAGTAACTCTTTTTTCAACTCTATAACTGTCATCCTGTATCATAGCATAACTGTTATAGTTCACAATCTTGACAAAAGCCGATCATAACCGCAACATTCATAACCAAAACATAATCATATCAAGACCAACCGCCATCTTCCGCTTATCACATTACCCCGCGAATCGATACGTTCCGAATTTAAACTGTCCGTCCCCGCCATTTTTGCCTGATCTAATGAACTATTAAAGTGCAATTTCCCTGCGCGATGGGGCTAGATGGCGCTGTGCGCACGTATTGATCGAGAGGCGGCAGAGTTGTGCCAAGTCACGAAATATATTGGCCGTGCCGAAAAATGGGGGGCGCGTTCCAGAGCTTACAAGTTTGGTGCATTTGATGCGTGGTGCTCGGAACTTCGTTTGAGGTCTTTGGGCGTGTTAGTTGGGAAATCCGGGACTTCAGTATCTGTAATGAATACTTTGATCTGACTGCTCAATCAAACTTGTCATTATTACATTACTAGCTGTTGCCCGCGACTTCGTCCGCGTAGAGATGCAATTTATAGCTTACGAGGTTTCACCCCCTTTCTTCTTTCACGTTTATAATTATACTATATAGATAGGATCCACTAAATATAACGAATTTGAAACAAAATATATAATAAGTAGGTAATTTTGAACAAGGTAAAATATTTGACAAGCTATTTCTGATAATTGACTAATCGGTCGGTGTCGAACTCTCGGGAATTTACGTTACTTTAGGAATGTTTCTTCCGAATATTTAATACATACGGTTTGCCTGTAGTGAGTTAAAAACCGTCAATAACTATTTAAAATAATTGTCAGATAATGAACAAATTACTGTAAATAAAAACAGAAGAACAAATACAGAAAAAAAGTAAATATGTATAAAGGCGGACTTATCTTTTTCAGTCAAACTTTGAACAAGCGAGAGAGAACAATAAACATCAAAGACGATAGACAAATGGCTAATTTTGATAAATATTTAATAATGTTATACTGACGATATGCATATTTGTTTTTGAGTTTTTCAAGTTTTTAAGATCATCGCACGTTAGAGTTATACACAGTCAACGCTTTTATTACGTGTTAATCAAAGATATATCCTTTCCAAGGAAGCTTAGATAACTTGTCACAGTTCTTATTTTATTATCATTCTGAGAGTTCATAAAGTAAGATTTGCAGTAGTAATATCATTCTAATTATTCTTAAGTAATTTCTAAAAAGTTGTTGCACACAAATTTCATACATACTTCAGAAATTGGTTGCAAATAATGCACCTTTGATCATATTTGAAAATATCTATAAATATTTCAACCTTCCCTTTAAACAGAAGTTTCAAAATGTACACACATGTACTTTAAAAACAAATAAATGCATTTCTTGAATGTTGTTGTGTACAAAATTTAGATAATGAACACGCTTTTATTAGGTCGACCTGTATGTAACTAACTATGTAATGGAGTCTAAGGTAACTAATTTAACCATCTTCCAAGGATCGTAGCGTCATGGAAATTGGCAGCTGTATGTAGTTCTGATGACAATACAATAAGATGGTACTGTCGAGCTGATCTGATGATGGAGCCGTAAGATATGAACTGGAACTTCATGATGGAACATCGTATCATAACTGTGTTTGGATTTTTTAGAAAAGTCTTGAAAAGCGTGTTTTTCTAGTGTTTTTTAAACTATTAATTTATTATTTTTCTAATATGGAATGTCTATTTGTCTGTACGGAAACGTTACTGCATTGAAAAGAGGGAAAGTCAAAACAATGCAACCATCGGTATGACGTCATCGCGAGATCATGGCCTCCGCAGTCCCCTTCTGATTATAGATCAACTCTATTAGCTCCCTTCACCCCTTTGTGTCCCGTCATAAAATATATCTTTGGCCTATGCTTAGCATTGAGCCAGGGGCATACTCGAAATTGCTAGATAAAAAAAACATTGTACAAGCATAAGCCATCAAAGCAATGAAACCATGGCATATCCTTAGTGCAAAGGCCTCAGGACTCACTTTTTGATTAAAGATCACCTCTATTAGCTCCCTTCGTCAATTTGTGTTTTATTATAAAATATATATTTGGCCTATGTCTAGTTGAGACCATGGGGCATACTTGAAATTTGCTGGAAAAAGAAACCTGATCTTGTAAGCATACCTAAGCCATTAAAACAACGGAACCATGGCATATATCGCCAGTGCAAAGGGCCTCAGCAGTCCGCTTCAGTTTATAGATCATCTCTATTAGCCCTTCACCCCTCTGTGTCCCGTAACTTAGTCGTCATCAAATAAGCATATATTTGACCGATGCCTATCTTTGACATATAATAGGGCATACTCGAAATTTGCTATTACTAAGTAGTAAAACTTTTTCTTTTCCTGATTTTGTAAGCATAAGTCATTAAAACAACGCCACGCATATCGCCAGTGCAAGTCCAGCAGTCCCCTTCTGATCGATCACCTCTATTAGCTATAGCTCCGTTCACCCTTTTGTGTTCCGTCATAAAATATATCTTTGGCATATGCCTATATCGTTGAGACATGGGTCATACTTGAAATTTTCTGGGAAAAAACCTGATTTAATAAGCAAAATCCATCAAAATAACGCAACCATGGCATATCGGTAGTGCAAAAGCCTCAGGAGTCCCCTTTAGATTATAGATCACCTCTATTAGCTATTTCACCAATTTGTGTCGTATTTTAAATATTATAATTGGCCTATGTCTAGCGTTAAGACCATGAGGCATAGTTGAAATTTGCTGCAAAAGAAATCTAATTTTGTAAGCATAAGCCATCAAAATAACGCAACCATAGCATATCGGTAGTCGCCTCAAGAGTCCCCTTTTGATTATAGATCACCTCTATTAGCTCCCTTTCACCCCTTAGTCTCCCGTCATCAACGAATATCTTTGCCAAGCAACTGCTTACATATTCCACTAGACGTGAATCTAGGGGCACGGTAGTGTCCCCGCCAAGACGAGACAAGCGAATCGCATGGACACTACGTACCTTTTCTTGAAACACTTTTATTGAATCCTCAAACTTGGGTTTGGATTATGATAAAAATAGAGTCGCGTCAGATATTTTTGCGAGCGTTGTTGCAGATATTAATGCAGGTGACTTGTACAGTGTTGCTGTACCTACAGTTAAAAAAACAGTAGGTTCAAGTTAGGATTACGGTGTGAATGGTGTGAAACCAATGAAAATTTTCGTCGTGCTTTTATAAATCTTTGTATATATATATGGATATGAAAATGAAAAAAAAATGAATGAACTGACTCGATAAATTTCAAATTCCAATATGTGTTGGAAATTATTTACGTGGATACGTAAATATGCGTAATACGCGAGTGTATAAGTCCTAGTCCCTATGTTTATAGATCACGTCTATTATCTCCTCTTTATCCCGTCATCAAAAGATATCATTGGTATTTGCCTACCAATTGTAGTTGAGATGTAACTACAAATCACACTTTTACTTGGACAAGTTAGTAAAAAAAAACCACATTTCTTAGTATGTTTACAGCATACCCACGCTGCTATAGCAGTTTTTCTGAGATGGATGTTTTTCTGTGTAACGTACCAGTTTTAGGGTTCCGTACCAAAAGGGTACTAAGGGAACCCTATTACTAAGCCCTTTATAGACGCGACAACGACAATTATAAATAAAACAAGATAGCGTCAGAAACGGATTTTTGACGTTGTATTTCTATGAAACAGAAAAATATTTAAAATTCTGATTGGTTATTTGCATAAGTCTGCGGCCTCAAATTTTAGAAGCACTAACTATTCTAACTATATTTACGGGGAGACCTATGTTGAGCAGTGGGCGTCTTTTGATGATGATGACTTAAGCCGTTTTGTTGAGAGTAGGGTTGCCATAATTCCCGGTACGCGAGGACATGCCTCGGTTTAAAGCGTGGTGTCCTGTGGGCCTATGATGGTTGCGTTTGTCACGCGATAAATAAGTGACATAGCTGCCGTCACCTTCTGGCACGTATGTCAGTGCGAGAGTGACAGGCGCGTTATCATATCATTTATCGTAGGCCCGCTGGTCATTATAGATCAGAATTTGTCAGATATTACCAGAAGTTCTGTTTTTCATTTACAGGCTGCTGAAAATTACCGTTTTTCTAATGAAAATCTTTATTTTGATCTTTACCTTCAATACTTTTGCTTTAATTGTCCCGGTCGCAATCTCCATATTTATGACCCTAGTATAGAGGCAAATGTACATAATGGGATAGGGCAGGGGTCGGCAACCATTGAGTCGGAAGAGTCAAAAATTACATTTTACAAAATTTCAAAGTTTTAAAGAGCCACAAAATCTTTTCATATACAATAAATAGTACTTTTTGATACAAAAAAACTAATCAAGAAACTACTAAAGTCTACTCCTGGGATAAGGCCTAAGAATCGTCCTATATACATATTAAGGGAATATAATCTGGGGTTAGCGTCCATTTTGAGGACTAAGCAGAAATAGCTCGTCTGTGGGCGGTCACAGGTTCTATTCCTAGATAGCACTTCCAGTCTTGTGAATGTATAATAGGATGGTCTGGAGAGTAAATTTTACCAGCCAGACAATAGGCGATCTTATCGCTAAAAAGCGATCCTCTCCCAGACAACCTTTGGGTAGTGGAAATGACACAGAATAGCTAGGAATGAGTAGGTGGTGAGATAAGATATAAATAATACAAAAACAAATAAATTTTCTTTAATCGTAATCGGTTAATTCGTTTATTAATTATTCTGCCACAGACAGACACACAGATACACACGTTAAACTTATAAATATTAGGGATAAGTATACCGTTTGTTGCCTACGAGAATCTATGTAAATTTGCATCTTTGGAAGGATCCTGCTATTTAACGACTCTGCCATCTGGTGTGGACTTGAGAACACACTTGAACAACTCAAAGCCACCTCAAAAATCAGAATAGAAAATTAAAATTTCTCGGTCGACATATCGTCGCGGCCTCATCAACTCATCACGTCAAATCGGCTTTCAATATTTGGTACAAGGATAGCTAAACAGCCGATTATAGGATATTTTTTACCCGACCACGCTGAAGGCAAAAAGGGGGTTGTGACTTTTTCTTCATCTGCGAATGAAGTTTCACTAGGTTCCAATTTCTTCAACGCAAGCCACTGACATCATTTTCCTCGGCTTATATATAGTACTATTAGCGCCATCTAGACTTCTAGTCCGAAAAAATAAACTTGCCTTTGAACACTACCTCACGTAGCATGCAATGCATACTTTCGGGGCAGTAGTGCGATGAAAAAGCGCTAGATGGCGTTATCATCAAAAATCATGAACATGGCTTGTTGGCTTGTACTTTTGGCAAATACGGTGCCTACTTTTTGATGGCAGTTCAAATCAACATCTTTTTCCGAAATGTCAAAACGCTCCGTTAGTATTATCAAGGAACATTAAAACAAGAGGACTTATCATTATCAATCGCCGTGCAAAACGCCATGTAGGTAAGTAAGAATTATTATTTATAATTATTCAACTTTGCAAGCGTGTCACAGTATTTCAAAAATACGATTTATTTATTACTAGAAGACGACCGCAACTTCGTTCGCGGAGGAGAAAAAGTCATAACCCCTCTTTTTTTTCTTTAGCATAGTTGGGTAAAAAGTATCCTATAACCATCTGGAGATACCCAGCTACCCGTGTACCAAAAATAGTTGAAATCCGTTTTGTCGATTTAGCGTGATGAAGCCACAACGACACATACAAACATTTCATTTTTACAACTTTATAATAGTATAGATTAGCTGTTTGTTTGTTTGTTTACGGATGAATTGTTACTGTACTATCTTTCTTTATGAATTTATAACAATGTTTAGTTTTAAAGCGCCATCTAGTTTTTGCCTGGAATGGCGATTGGCAGTCCTCTTGTTTTAATGGTACTTGGGTGACGTATATGAGATACCGGACGGACCGAGTCGTATTCTAAGTTTGGGCCAAGATGCCATCTACGGTCGAAGTAGGTATGTAGTGTTTTTCAAAAATATTATATTAAAAATAATTTAACTGCGTTTAGTTATTTACACGGCCTTATCATAGGAATCTAATTTATAGTGTTAAAAGTTTCATTTTTATTTCAGAAATAATGTTCATATAATAAGCTGATACTTTTTCTAAAGAATATAAAAAAAAAACATTCCCAAAAATCTAAATAAATCTCGCCTTCTTTCTGGAATTAACATGGTTTAATTATTAACTAAAACAAAGCCTATAAAATTTTTCCGCGCGAACGTCATTGGTACATTGTTTTTTTTTAATATCCAATACGTGCTTTTTTTAATATGGGATAACTTTCAACCTCTTTTCATCTCACTTTTTTCTGGATGGGAAATTGCAGTCGTACTTAATAATAAGAACAATTAGTCGTATACATATTAAAATAAATAATATACCTATTTGCTGTAGGCAAAAAAACGTGTAAAATTATTAATTGACTTTTTGAATTCATATACGATCTCTATATGTAGTCTTTGTACAGGCCGGTTTTAGGAAAAAATATAAATTCGAACTTCAAATGACTTTTCCGAGTAGAGTTGGCGCTGGTAATGTAACTTTTCCAAGCGAGTGATTTGGAAATAATTAGTTTTTACTACTGTCAAATACCCTATTCTCTTATTTTCATATATATTATTTCCATTCGAGTATAGTTCTTATATCTACTAATAACAGACTTAAATGTAAAAAGAAATACAAAAAACAAAAGTCATAATTTATATTACAATTATTATTGTTTCTTATTGTCTCAAAGTACAAAATTAAAATCAATCGACTATTATATTATTGTGTTCTGTCTTTAGTGTGGTAATCTATCTAGGATCATACTTCATTGTAGACTCTCTCCCTGACCGGATAGGTTAGTTGGTTTCCACGATCCCAAGAATAAAGCTCCTGAAAAATAAAACAAAGGGATGTTAACAACTTTTTCTGTGGTAGGTATGTTATAGAACAGTTTTTCTCAAAGTGGGCGATAACGCCCCCTTGTGGACGCTGGAGGCCTAGAGGGGGGCGGTAAGCGGCCCAGAAAAAAATGGGGGTGTTGTACTGGTTTAGGGAGGGGGGGGGGGGGGGATTTGTAATTTCATCGACTTAATATTTTAAGTCTTTGAAATTCTAACTTACGCACTACATGAATTATTTAGTTAGTTCATATTTCTATCCTGTTTGATTGTATAAATAAAAGCGAAACATATTTAATACTAGTAACTCTTACGCGGATTCGCCCGTGTATATACCTAGATAGATAGAGATTTGATTGTTTCGGGATAAAAAGTAGCCTATATTACTCTCCGGCCTTTCTTCTATGCCTATCTTAAAAATCAGTTCAATTAGTAGCTCCGTTTCGAAATTATAAAAAGCGACGCAAACAAACAAATAAAAATCACACAAACACACTTTTGTATTTATATTATAGATAAGTTCCGATGATACCCCACGAGCAAGCACACTATAAATAGGGAAAAAATAGGAGGCGCTGAAAAACAATTTATTCTTAAAGTGGGCAGTAGACGAAATAAGTTTGAGAATCTCTGTTATAGAAAGACCTTTCAATGAGAAATACTGATGAAAAAACTACTTCAATGTCATAAAAACTACACGAGATATAATAACGTTAGAATCACATTATTGGACTTTCCCAAAAACGCTCCATACTGAACCCTAGGTAAGCGGGACGTCACACCTTCCTACCTTATATGGGGTAATTAAGAACTTTGTTCTGCAATTATGTTAAAACTTGCTTTTAATCGAAACGGTTTTATAACAAAAGTAACTATATATTTCATGGGTTATTCAATGGTATTAATATTTCCATACATTAAAAATGCACGTTCCCGCCTATTTTTAAAAGCTCACAAAACAAGATAGGTACACGTAAGGTATCGAGCTCAAAGTTTATGTTTTAGTATTTTGGTCATAAAAATTACCATTTCCCATCAAAATTTCATTATAATTTGAGTATAGTCAACATCCCCATTACAAATTGACTAGCTGTATCCACCCACGATTTATCTATACCTTAGAGCATTTAACGACTGGAGTTGCCATACGAATACATTCCTCTCTGCCAAAGTAATCGTGAAATCTCCGGTTAGTTTATACGGTAAATTGTCAGTGTGTGGGTGTATTTTTGTTTGTAAGTGATTTCTTTTAATTGTGTGCGTTTGTAGAAATAGAATTATTTCCGTAGTGTGCTGTACGTGTTTACCTCACCCCCCGCTAAAAATGCATGAAAAATTCGTTCGGTAATGACACGGCTTGTCATATCCATTAGTTAAATGCTCGAAGATCTATAACCATATTTAAATAATCTTGGTTTAACCCCCTTAGGTTTTATATTTTCATTCTCTGACGACACGTTTGGCTCAGTGGGTTGCACAGCGGCCTACGAAGCTGGCGGCTCCGGGTTCGAATCCCGGCCAGGACAAGTGTTTGTGTTGTAGGGACACAATTCGATGACCATGCAGACGCTGTCGTAGAGCACGTATGCATGGTTTGCGGAGCGCGGTCCCGCCAGTGCGCCTTGCCCCCCGGTACAGTTAACTTGTGTGTTCTAAGTCAATAAATTGAGTAAACCATAGTTGACCTTCATATTTACCTCCCCGTATCAATCCCTAAAGTGTGATGATCACGGATGTTTGTTCCTGGGTCTTGGATATTTTATATGTAATTTATCTATATATTATGTATATCGTCTCGTACCTATAGTACTCATAGGTACAAGCTTTGCTTAGTTTGGGACTAGGTCGATTTATGTAAGATTGTCCCTAATATTTATTATTTATTTTTGAAATGTTTGTATTTACCCGACTTGAACTAGAAAACTTACATGAGGCTCAAGCATATTTAGATTAGATTACATTAGCGGTTACTTACTTCGGAAAAGCAGTACTGCTCGGGATGTTTCGGTCAATTTCGAGGCCCTGAATATGAAAGACGAGTGGACTCAGACGCTACCCGCCTCACACTGCGGGCACTCATGTTATCTAAACACTTTCTCGACTGTTGGCAGGATTTAATACTATAATGTGTGTCGCAATAACGTGATCTTTCGAATGGGTTGGTGAACGGTAGCAGCACCTCTAATTGCTCGTTCTGTGTATTATATGGCCACCCGGTTCTTGGTTACCTTTTTGTTAACAGTTACCTTGTGGTTCTGATGGTAGCCCAACTGCGTGTTCTTTGTGAACGGGTTGGTGAACGGCAACGAGACCTCCAACTCCTTCTTCTTATGCATGTCTATGGCCACGCTGACTCTTGGTTACCTTTTTATTTTCATTTACCTTATTGTGATTGTGATCGTGACCCAACTGCGTGGTCTTTCTGAACGGACTGGTGAACGATAGCAACACCTCAGCTTGTTCTGATACAGGTCTATGGCCACCTGATTATTGGTTACCTTTTTGTTTTCACTTACCTTGTGGTTGTTTTTTTTTTTTTTTTTTAGTTTATTTTTGCAAAACGGTGTACATAACTTCATGCAACTTAAAGTAACTCGCCAAGCTGCTAAGACAGTTTGTTGGCGAGATCGCGCTCATATCCATTATTTTTAGCTATATGCACCTAACACTATTTACCTTACAACTATATTAACCAGTTAATTTTACTACTAACAAACATGGGTAACAAGGATATATTCGGAAAGTCTGTCCTAGGGCAATTTTTCCAAAAATATCCTTTTTAAGCTACTTTTTACGACATTTCTGCTGTATTGTTTATTATCGTCTCTTAACCACTCAATTTCGTTACACATCCTAGGAACCACATACTTATTCATTCTCCTACCATAATAGTTATTTGCATAATTTTGTACAAGTTTCCCGAGTCTTACATTTCTTGTATTATATTTATTCTGCTTACGCACCTTAAACTCGCTAATGTAATAATTTTCTAAGGCTATTAAGTACTGTGCCCTTAGATGTACAGGGAGTATTTTACAGATTTTATAGCCCAACCGCGGGGTATTTCTGAACGGGCTGGTGAACAGCAACATCACCTCTAACGGCTTTTTCTGATTCAGTTCTATGGCAACCTGATTCTTGGTTACCTTTTTGTTTACAAGTTACCTTGTGGTTGTGATCATAGCCCAACTGCGTGGTCTTCCTGAACGGGTTGGTGAATGGCAATGACACCTCCAATTGCTTGTTCTGATACAGGTCTATGGCCAAGCTGACTTTGCTCTCACGCTCCGTGGCGGAGTCCAGGGCGTAGAGCACGCCGCATACTATGAACATCTCGCCCACCTGAAAAAAAAAAATCTTGTTCAAATTGTGATAATGTGAAATTTTTAACGGGAATTTCATATGAAAAGCATCCAACCTATAGGTTGACCTAACTGAGTCATCGCCCCTCGAAAGAGAGAAGCGCGGGGATATGATAACAAGAGGGGTTAGAACTTTGACGGGTAGCGAGTAGGCGCGTTCTGCTGTGCGCTAGCCTTAAGCCTTGGTTTACACGAAGCCAGTGCGCTGCTGCCAGTCTTACTAGACAAGACTAGCTTGAAAAATAGACGAGCGCTCTATTCACGCCAGCGTTGGCTTGGCTTGAAAAAGTGTTTAAACGCGGCCAATACTGAGCCAGCGCTGGCTTTGTGTAAACCATAGTTTAATAAAACTCCTTTGTTGCCTCTGTCTTATCGCACGTGACGACTCAGTTAAACGTTCGGCCTATAAATAAAATATTGATAAAAAAAACACACGGCAATGGTGCATCTTATTTTAATTTATTTGACATATTCCCAATATTATGGAATACCTCCCTAAGACAATTACTTACTAATGAAAAATTTGCACCCATCTTGACACTTTGGTGTTATTGTCTATTAGACACCTTTTACAGGGCTTCATTATTGAGATAGAGGTACTATAACCCAGCAACTTTATTCGTGACAGTCCCATGGTCTGCGGGGGCGGGTATAGTGTGTGCGCGGGGCAGGGTCACCGTGCTCCGCCGCGCGCACTCTTCATACCCACCCGCGCTGTCTTTCCCTCCGTCACCCGCAAAACATGAGTGTCACGAACAAAGTTGCTCGTGTTTTAGCTATTCAACTGGTGTACGAGTACTTACTTGTTTATGATTCAATGAGATGTTCCATATGTAATCTATGTTTAGGTCATCTTTGCTGGGGTCAAAACTTAACTGAAAGCAAAAACAGCATATTATAATTGGTGAACATGTGAAAAATAATTGATGTGAACTTTTACTTTACATTGATTTAAACTTACACGATTTTCACTCATTATCACAACACAACAAACGGGGCTCAGTGTTCAACTTTATAATCAAGACCAAGCGCGGGAAGATCGGAAAACTCGCGCGGCCAGAAGATGTTGATACCCGTCTCTCCAGTTCTTTCGAGACTATGGACGTAACGCGACGTCCGAAATGTCGAAAGGTAATGAAATAAAATCATATTTTTGTTGTGTTGTCATAATTACTTTTACTTTCAATAAAATTACTGTTTTAATATCATTATTATGGTAAACCTTCCTGCCTGAATCTTGGCCTTTGCCCAGCGGTGGGGCACTCATATAGTCTGACAAAAAAAATTGATAACATTTTCCTAGCTGATCCGCTCAAGTGGCAATCGTATTTTGCGTATCCAAACATTTTCCAGTATAAAAGTAGGTACTCTGTATCACTGTTCAGCCTATAACCTTAACCAAGGACCATTAAAACAAGAGGACTTACCATACGGATTTGCCATACTTTTGATCGTACCCCGATCGCAAGCAGATATTCTGACAAAAACTTGATGGCGCTTTAAAAACAGCCAATAATAAAGAAATCGTAACATTGAAATAATGCGACACGCTTGCAAAGTTGAATGATTGTAAATAATAATTCTTATACATAAATGGCGTTGTACATATCGGGGAAAGGCCTTTTGTATGAAGATGGTCAGTCCTCTTGTTTTAATGATCTTTGACCTTTACTTAATCCAAAATCACGTCGATCAGTAAATTGTTCCGTTATCGCAGGAAAGAAGGACACGTGGTACTCACCTTAGCAACAGCAGTATTGTTGGAACCTTCTAAGGAGTATATTGCCCACACACCGTTATCGTCAGCACTGAAATCCACCTGCGATATAAAACACCATTTGAAGAATAAAGTCCACCGACTATCAACGACATGCATTTTGTTCATGTAAAGGGGCTCCACGAGAATGTCGGGTACGTGACAACATTGTTAGGGTTCCGTAGGCAAAATGGCAAAAACTTGTCTTGTCCGTCCGTCCGTCCGTATGTCAAAGGCATTTTACTCAAAAACTACAAGATTTATATTGATGGAATTTGGAGTATAGGTTGTATATGCCGCTACTTTGTTGAAGTTTTTTCGAGAAACATCCATGAGTAGCACATACGACTTCTTCTAAAAACATTTCAAGGTTTTTGCACATTTTTTTGAGTGAATATATTCGAAATAATCGAAAGTAGCATAAAATGTGTCCCTCCTCCCCTCTCCCCCTTTCTTTCTTCTATCTTTTATATCGTATATTTAAAACTTAACAAATACTTGAAACGATTATTATTTTCAATGTAAATATGATTAATGATTTTGAGTTATTGCCGAACTGAAAACTGCACTTCTCAGGACAAGGACATAAGTGCCTTAAGATAAGATGTGCTCTTTTGCTATTGCACTTGTTCTCGTGTATTTCTTTGTAGTAACGGAACCCTACACTGAGCATGGTCCAAAATGCTCTTTGCCGGTTTTCGATTCTTCCATCAATGCTACCGAGGCGATTTTTTGCTATGATAATATTTAATAATTTGACCTGTTTGTGCTGCGCGCTGTACAAGCGCCCGCCACGGCATGGCAGCTGGGCAAACTTGCTCTACGTCAGGTGTCGCATGATGCCGCAGGGTTGCGCACTGACCTGGTTGTGCTGCGCGCTGTACAGCGGTCGGCCTCGGTGTGGCAGCTAAACGAACATGCTCTGCGTCAGGTGCCGCATGATGTCGCAGGGTGGCGCACTGACCTGGTTGTGCTGCGCGCTGCACAATCGCCCGCCGCGGTGTGGCAGCTGGGCGAACTTACTCTGCGTCAGGTGCCGCATGATGCCGCAGGGTGTCGCACTGACCTGATTGTGCTGCGCGCTATATAGCCGCCCGCCGCGGTGTGGGAGCTGGACGAACTTGATGCGGCTCTGCGTCAGGTCGTACCGCATGATGTCCCCCGGCTTCCCGGAGTCGTTGGCTTGGTAAAAGAAGGAACCGCTGTAGACTATGTGGCCATTACCCTGAAAATAATTTAGAAAAGTTACTCGGATGCCCAATTTGACCATGCTTCGTAAGTTTTAAATGATTACACTGGTCAAAAAGTGGCCAGTTGACAAGAGTAATCAGCTGATAATCAGCCATTCATTAATCTATAGACTTATTGAACTAGGTAAATTAAATTCAACGGCCACTGAAACATAATGTTCTCAAATCTCGACTACAACGTGGAAAACCCGTTGCGGGTGCCTCAAAAGTTAAACAGATAATTTTATAATAGTGTCGGAAGCTATTTGAGGCGTCTAGCACAAGATAGCCATCTCTAAGTTTGCGGGGATGTCTTTGCCATACTGTGTATGTATTTCTGATGATGATCTGGACCGGAATATCTTAGAGGTATGTCCAAACGCGGGAAGTAATTGAGGTCAAAATAGGGAAAATCAACTTAAACTTAAAGGATATTATCATCAGGTCTTTGTAATGTAGTGGATGTCTGTCTACCGATGATATTAACCAGAGTATCATAGTAGAGTATGTCCATACATGAAAAAAAATCATGGTCCGAATAATGGGGGAAATAAATACCTATAATCTTAAAGGAAATTAACAGTAGGTCTTTGTTCTGCAGTGCATGTCGATGTGCCGATGATACTGACCAGAATTTCGTAGAGGTATGTCCAAGGGGAGAAATGGTCCAAGAACGGGAAACAAATATAGACTCTAGAAAATTATCAGTAAATCTTACAAAAAATGGTCTCTGCAGTTTATGGGGCTGGTCGACATGGTCACTCTTGAATTTAGTCTTGCTCCAGTATTCTCTTAAACGTTCTACGTCGTTCTCTTGCGTTGTCCAAAGCTTCTCCTTCTGGAATAACGAATTAAGTATTAGCTTTTGGTGAAGAATTTTCCACTTGATTGTTATTTCAGAAACGCGTTGTTATGTCACGACTGTACCTAAATATGACTCAATTCAGTTCAGTTTTTGATTTTAATGGCTTTTGTCCATTAGAACAATAGGCATGATGACTGGATATGAAAATCAAAATTCTAATTACTCCGTCATCAAGATAATAAAAAAAAATTGGACACGTATTATTTTCTTTTTCAAAATAATTAAAAAATACTTAGATAAATCGCATTACAGTTTAGGAGTGGGGGCTCGTGACGTCACTCCTAAGTAAAATTTGTACCTAGGAGGGACGTCACGCGACATTTTGACTCAATGTATCGTCTTTATTTTTCGATTATGTAAAAAAATAAAGAAATACGTGTCCAATATTGTTTATTAATCCACATGACGGACTAATTATTTAAAAAAAATAAAAAATAATAAAATCGTTTATTTCAGACCACAGAGATCCATATTTGTGTTAGTTAGCGAAATCTTATTTACTATGTTAGTTGACATAAACATTTAAAATAAAAATAAGTAAAAAATAAGTATAAAATAAGTAGCTATTGAGAGTGCGAAGAGTAGGTATCGCGGCTACTTAGCTCTCCCAATAGCAACCTCAACCCAAAACTTTATAATTGGGCAGTCGAGTCTTTCGGCCAACACCCTGACTAGCTCGTTGCTGCTGCCGCGCACTCGCCTTAGCATGGAAGCTGCTCTCTTTCGCTAAAATGTAGTCATCGTCCCTATTATGACAGCGTCGAGGTTTAAAAGCTAAGGTACGGTTTTGTAATAAAACAATATATAATAATGAGTTGATCAACACCGATTCATATCGTCCGTCCAAGATGGACGATAAGAATCTACATATTATGACTCGTTGAGGTCGTTATGTCGTTATGATAAATTGTCACCTGTTGCACCCGGTTATCTGTCACATTTGGTCGTCAATGATGTAACAGTAAATAAAACCAATGTTAAACTGAACACCCCTCCACTAATCGACCTATGAAACATGCATACAAATGTATGGTAAATTCAGTTGAGGGGCAGTCCTTTTCAAATAGGTTTTACTCTAGTTTGGTTACGAAGTAAATCTCTGTGTATCGGGACATTAGATATGGCGTTTCTCAGGACAAACTACAGCTAATCGATATATTTAGATTCAAAGGGCGTGTGCACCGTTCATTTGTGTGCTGTTTACGCCCTTTGAGTCTGAAGGAATTGATGTATAACTTAGCTACACGGTAGTAGTAAATAATGGACATGGCACCTGGGCTTCCGTGGAATTGGAGTCTCGAAGCCAAGCTCCAAACATCTCGTCCTTAAAGCGATGGTAGACCGGTTTACCAATGGCGTACAGTTGACAATCTGAAAATTTTAATTTCATACCTATTAGGTACTCGTATTATTGATTATTGGCCCTTAGTATGCCGCTTTGATCTCATTTGATCTATTGTGGCAGCTCTTTATCAGAGTTCACTACTGACACCCGTTGAGTCTAGGAATTCCAAGATTTATTGGGCAGTGAAGTGTTGTATCTCTTCTGGGGGCACGACATGTTAGGCTAGCTAGGTAAATACTTCTTTTCCGCATGAGTGGCCCACAGAAGAGGATATGCATTGCGCCTCTGTCTCTTGGAAATTAACCCACAGACAAATATGTACGTACACTCATCATAAAAATTCTATTACGTATCAAAATTGAAAGAGTTCTCTTGATTCTAAATAAAACGAGACCAAAGAGTTTATAATCTGAGCAAACAAGTTGGGGTTACACGTTTTTGTAAAAAAGTCCCGAATTTGACTTACTGGTATTCCTCCTAGGTTTATTGCTCAAACTGGAGACGAGAGGCGAGATGAAGATCTTGCTGCGGTCACAGCGCGGACAGGTCGGGCAGTCGTGGCCCTGGTTCACAGGGCAGATGTCTTCCAGGGACGTCGACGGGGGAGGCCTTGCGCCGAACTCCATCGGGTGCTCTTCAGGGATTGTCATGTTGCGGCCGGGGTCTGAAATAAGGTTGAAAATAAAGTTTAAAGGTATGGAGAGATTTTATCTTGTTTTACGGTCAATTGTTTGTTTCTTTGAGGATCTTTTGGCGGTGGCGGTGGTGGCGCAGAATGAGGTGAAGAATCAGATCGCAGATGGTATAAAGGGCTACATCAAGTTGTTGAGTAAGTATTTGATTCTGAGCTCGAAAAACCGAGTGAGTAGAATTAAATACTCACTCAACAAATTTATGTAGTAGTTATACCATCTGTGATCTGATTCTTCACCCCATTCTTCGCCGCGCAGCTGTACTAGTTCAGATCATACTCCTTTGCCTCATGAATCTCCAGCAACATGATCCACCGCCAGGGATCGTGGGCGAAATGAAGAAGACTCAGAAGAAGGAAGGAGAAAGTTTAGTCTTCATTAAACCCAGAAAGAGACTGCATAAAATTCTGCATCGCCGCAAGTTATGTGTGGGTGTGAGGTTATCACCTGCCCTACCTTGGAGATCTCGTCTCGTCCCGCGATTAAAAATGTGTGCATATCAATTATTTTCTTCTATTAAATACTTCATTTGTCGACATGATTGGCTGAGTGGGTTACACAACAGTCTACGAAGCTGGCCGTGTTCGAATCCTGGCCCGGACAAGTGTTTGTGTGATGAGCACGAATGTTTGTTCCTGGGTCTTGGATGTTTTCTATGTATATAAGTATTAAAATTTATCTATATTATGTATATCGTCGCCTAGTAACCATAGTACAAGCTTTGCTTAATTTGGGACTGGGTTGATTTGTGTAAGATTGTCCCTGTGTGTGTTATTATGTGTTATTTATTTATATACTCACATAATAACTGTATGTAGCCCTTTATACCATCCGCCGTCTGATTCTTCACCTCGTTCTTCGCCACGCAGCTGTACTGTTTTAGGTCGTACTCCTTCACCCCATGGATCTCCAGCCGCATGATCCATCTCCAGGGGTCCCCCGTGGGCACCGCCTCAGTGCGGTACCGGGGACCCTCAAGAGTACCAATGTCGGTTTCCCAGGCCAGGACTGGCTCGGGCCAGGCTTGAACCTGGAAGTTTGGAAGACCTATATGAAGATGCTGAAGTCTAAGTCCCGACACAAAGAGGGGTTTTGTACAGTAAAACCGTTAATAGTACTCGATTGTTTATTGCTGTCCTTCTCTCACTCGCACAGGACAATATACTTGTCACTCATGTTCCATAGAATCACGAACATTGCCGAGTACTATTCCGTGTGTAAAAAGAAATCTCTTTCCGACCACATGTATTCCTTTGAGCTTTATGCTATTATTTTTCGAATATTGGTAGGTAGTAATAGGGAAGTACTCTAATTCTTCATAATTTTAAAGAATTTAATCACAAAATGATAACTACGAGGGTTAATCGATATCCTTGATCGAGAAATACATTTACTGTTGTTAATGAGTTCAGCAAATTAAATTTCCTTGCAGAGGCGGGCGTCTGAGCGGAACTTGGGTTGATTGGAATCTGGACTGTAGCTTAATTGGCTAAGGAACAATATAGCAACAGCCTCTACTTTACCTAATCTAAGTTGAATTCGCAATAGTTTACGTGGGGTTTTATATTTGCATATGTTGTTTTGTAATAAAATAATGATCTTTATTCTGTAAGTAGGCCACAAGGGCACTTTTACAAGTCTGCCTCTACGGCGTTTCCAAAGAGGAGACCACTGAAGAGAAGAAAGCCGAAACAAACTCAACAGTCAATCATTTTTTCGAAATAACTCTTATATCTATTACAATATTTGTACTTAGCCTATCCTAAATATATCAAGAAAGCATTTCAAAACTTATAAAAGTAAAAAAAAAATAGAATATAAAAAAGCAAAATAGTGATTGTACTTTTTGTTTTACAAATATCATGATAATAATCACAATTTAATTAATTTAATTACCGGCTAAAGAGTCGGATGCACCATACAGAGATCCATAAGCAAGAACAGATGACAAAATTCGTCGACTACTGGTGTGGACGATTAGCTCAGATGGTAGAGCGTGCTGCCCCGGTCTGGCTCAAGGCACTGGTTCAAGTCCAGTATCGTCGAAAATTTTTTTCATTTGTTTCTGATCTTTGTTTATAATAAAAATAGTGATTTTTTATTTCAAACAATTTACATACGTTTGATATGCCACCTTATAAGAACCGTGTCCCGGTAAAAGTAAATTATTTCGTTTCTGTTTTGGGCCATGTATTTTTGTCTGTTAAGTAGTCTTCTACCCTATAATGGGCCTTTGCCATTAGGGACTCTTTTAAGTACTTTTTGAGAGCTGGAAACGATAATTTTAAAGCATCATCTGGTAGCTTATTATAAAAATGTATACATAGTCCTGGAGTGGCGACCACGCATAGGAAATCGTAGCGTAGGATAGCCCCCGACTAGGACGGATGACATCGTAAGGGTCACGGGGAGTCGGTGGTTGCGGTCTGCACAGGATCGCACCCTGTGGCGAACTATAGGAAGGCCTATGTTCAGCAGTGGACGTCCGTGGCTGATAGATAGATATATTTGTATACGCACATAACACATGATCGTTATTAGATTGGATTACATACATTGTCATTTGGATGACACGTATGGCTTAGTCGGTTGCACAACGGCTCGCGAAGCCGGCGGTCCCGGGTTCGAATCCCGGCCAAAGCAAGTGTCTGTGTGATGAGCACGAATGTTTCTTCTTCTATGCATGTAAATATTATATATATATATATATATATATATATATATATATATACATATACCCTTATTTTATAGAGCTGATAATACCCGGCAATTACTTTGCCGAGGCTAATGGCTATTATTTTCTAGAGGGGGAGGAATTCACAGCTCTGTACAAATATTTGTATACTATGTATTATTTGTATACTATGTTTTTTTTTTTAATTTTATAAATTATTTGTATACTATGTATGTCGTCGTTAGTACGCATAGTACAAGTTTTGCTTAGTTTGGGACTAGGTAGATTTGTGTAAGATTGTCCTTGATATATATATTTTTTTATTATTTATATGTTAGTATTTAGTAGTATAATCGACTCACTTCACACTGGATCTTGGCAGTTTTATTGTACACGTAGGCGATGTTGTTTTGGACACGAATGTACGGGCTGACTGAAAACAAAACGTAAGTTGATAGAGCATTCTTATTCAGAACATTATCACAGAAATCATATACTGAAGAACCAGAATAGCACAATGGTACCCTATACTACACATAGGCACAATATCAGTCCACCTCGCCGCGTGACATTATCTGGGTACGCTGAGAAAAAAACGTTAACAATGAGTAACTCACAATTTAGAATATTTTTCGCGTATATTATCTCATTTGAGTTCCCGACGTTTCGGAAGCTTTTCAGCTATCCATGTTCACGGGTTGACTGAGAAAAGATATAATTTTTCTCTGTCAGAGTTACAATTTTGTTAACGTGTTGTTTTCGCACCGTACCCTACTAAAATGTAACGGTACTCCGTACAATATACTCCATCTTCGTAAGTTCCGGTGTACGTACCTACTCTTAATAGGTAAAATTAAAATCGAATTATGAGCTTTTATGTTATAAATATATCGTCATCTAGTACTCTAACACAAGCCTTATTGAGCTTCTCATATGACTAGTTCGATTTATGCTTAAAAAAATTGTCCTGTAATATTTATATGACCCAGTCTTTGCTGTCGTGTAGCCGGGTAATATAAGTAGGTTCGCAATTCAAAAGTCCAAATAATACTCGTGGACTTACGTGGCTATACATAATAGAACACCCGCGGGGGTTGCACTGTGTACTTAAAGTAGACTTCTAAGTTGATGTTCTGGTTGGTGGCGGATAGCAACCCATCGTTGGCGGGTCAGCCGCGGGGTGCTGAGCTGTGTACTGACAGTAGACTTCCACGTCGGTGGTCTGGTTGGTGGAGGATAGCAACTCGATATTGGTGAGCCACACGTTGTGGCATATGGTGGGTCACCCGCGGGGTGCCGAGCTGTGTACTCACAGTAGACTTCCACGTCGGTGGTCTGGTTGGTGGAGGATAGCAACCCGATGTTGGTGAGCCACACGTTGTGGCATGTGGGGGGTCACCCGCGGGGTGCTGAGCTGTGTACTCACAGTAAACTTCCACGTCGGTGGTCCGGTTGGTGGAGGATAGCAACCCGATGTTGGTGAGCCACACGTTGTGGCATGTGGGGGGTCACCCGCGGGGTGCTGAGCTGTGTACTCACAGTAGACTTCCACGTCGGTGGTCTGGTTGGTGGAGGATAGAAACCTGATGTTGGTCACCCGCGGGGTGCTGGGCTGTGTACTCACAGTAGACTTCTACGTTGATGTTCTGGTTGGTGGACGAGAGCAACCCGATGTTGGTGAGCCACACGTTGTGGCATGTGGTTGGTCACCCGCGGAGTGCTGAGCTGTGTACTTACAGTAGACTTCCACGTTGTTGATCTGATTGGTGGAGGGTTATACCTCGTAAGCAAGTGAGCCACACGTTGCGGTATGTGACGAGTCACCCGCGGGTGCTCAGCTGTGTACTCACAGTAGACTTCCACGTCGGTCGTCTGGTTGGCGGAAGGTAGTAACCCGTTGTTGGCGAGGCACACGTAGCGGCCCGTGTGCCAACGGGACACGCGTGGAATACTGAGTTGGTGCCCACTCACGGATGCGTCACGCCATGAACCCTGAAATAAAGAAAGTGATAACTTGTAAAAGACATACTAAGAGCTTTGAGAGCTGATCTCAACAAGTAAGTATATAACCTAGAAGAACTTGGTAAAGTTCGTTACAAGAAATCTGATTTGAATAACTGATGGCCTACCGATCCTAACCTAACTTTGCGGGAGGACTTAATGATTGCTTAAGAGTGGTTATAACCACAAAAAATAGTCATAGATTTTTATTGAATGCGGGATTTCCCGGATTAGTTCATTATAACTAATAAATAGTGAATTCACTCTCAGAGTCAGGTTATTCATGAAAAACAATTGTCTAATGCAGACTATTCAAATACTTTGACAATCCAAAAGTAGAAATAATAGGTCCGTTGCACATAGGAATGACCTTGAGTGTGAATTTATGTGTAGTAAGTATATAACTCAGCCGGGAAATCCCGCATTTAATAAAAATAATCCTTATTTGTGGTGGTTATAACCACTCTTGATTATGTCCTCCCGCGAAGTTTAGGTAAATATTAGTACTATGTATGTAAACACTTTATTGTACATAGTAACCAGTTACAAATGCAGTCAACTTAAAAGATATAAGTACAAAGGCGAACTTATCCCTATTAGAGATTTCTTCCAGTTAACCTTTGAGCAAGTGAGTGAAGATATAAGGAAGATAGACAAACTATAATAGTAGTCCTACCTATTCCGAACTCTGATCATCAGCTGCCTCTCTCGCACTCTATCGGATAGGGGGTAATTTAATATTTCTCGCGTGTCGAAAAGTTACGTAAAGGTTAAATGGGGGCCGCAAACTGAGAAACGCAATCTGGGCTGTTCCTCATATATGGTCTTATGTAGTACATCAACAAATAAGGAAGCAAGCTAACTACCTGTATAATAGCAGAACCGTCAGCTTTGCGCCACTCCACACCCGGCTCAGGTTTTCCTGAGGGGTTACAGTTGATTCGAAGCGTTTCATCCTCTCGCACTATCACTCTTGTGTGGTCCTCTGTAAACAAATAAATAAATCACATGATTTCTAATTTATCTAATCGTCTTCATTTGTTTCACATGTTGTACAGTACCAAGGTACAATATCTCAATCTCCGAATCCATATGCCACTGAGACGTACGAACCATTTTGCGTATACTTAGAGTTGTCATAGTCAACATACAGCCGTAGGTCCATACAGGTAGGATATCGTGAGGTGACCTACATCTGCCACACATAGAAATGTGTGGCAGATGTAGCTCGCCTCACTATATCTCGCCATTTCTTAAATCTCTGCTGGCAGACATTCTAGAGCACTGGTTTAATCATTGTCATTGTTTCGCCTTGTCATACGCCTGAACAGTTTCAGTATGCGAGTTTGTACTAAAGTCGATAAATGCTGTCAAGTAAATTAGAATAGCTACATAATCTAATTCCTATCCAGCAAACATTCTCCCCGAAATATAACCAAGAGTTGTTAAAACTCTTTAAGTCGAAAATGAATAGAATTACCTTGGCAAGTAGGCAAGCATCTTAAACTTGATCATAACTTTACATCAGGTGAGGTCATGGTCAAATGCTTGCCTATTTTGCGTTATTTATTTACTTACGGGCAAAAGTAGGCGGTATTAACAGCTCTTTCTCCGGGTTATGCTCCCCGGAACCCTGCTTGTATATGGAGAGGCCGGGCCTCCCCGGTGCGCCATCGCGGCCGTTGTCACCTCGCTGGCCCTTAGGGCCCTGCAGCCCCCGGTCGCCCTTGGCCCCTTTTTGGCCTTGAGGGCCTGGAGCACCAATTCTGCCTGCAATTTAAAATAATGTATATCATATCATAAATATAATACCTCAAATCCAAATTGCACAGCCAGATTTTCGTTATTATTTGATGATCGCTTCACGGTCGACTCAGCTTCTTGCTTGTTTGGAGATGGTCAGCTCTATCTCGATAACTTAATACAAACTTGATTGAGTAATACCACGGGCATTTTGGCCGTCAGTCCCTAGTCTTAAAACAGTCCCTAGTATTCAAAAAATGGGCCAGAATATGCGTTAAATTCGATCAATTATGACTATGATTACAGTACAGAGATGTCTGAAAGTCTGCTGCTTGACGTAGCTTATTCTTTAATTATTTATAACTGACGGCGGTTGAAACGCCTATGGAATCACCCGATTATATTGGCATATTAACAATTACTTTTATTTCATATCCGCTCACATCTTCAAAAGTACACCATATAATGCATCACAATAATATCGTCATATGTCCATTAAGCTATAGAGTCCTTTAGTATCAGCTGGGCTGGGTAATTGCTTTGACCAATCATTAACTTACCGTCTTTTCCATCCTTCCCATTCTTCCCCGGACTCCCGTCCTTGCCGGGTATCCCGTCCCTGCCGTCTCTCCCTGGCGCGCCATCCGCGCCATTTCTCCCTGACATTCCGTCCAAACCCGGCTCTCCTGGAACCCCATCTCGGCCGTCGAGACCACCGCTGCCTGGAAGGCCGCGTTCTCCTGAAAACCAAATTTGAACGAACTTGGTATAGGCACCAATTGTCTATGATTCGACTCAATTATCACTGATTGTATGTTCATGTGATGAATTCAGCCTAGGTTTTTGGGTATTTAGATCTTGAAAACGCCGATCGATCGGTTTTATACTTTGTAGTTCTCAGGCACAACTTCTTTTCGATAGAATGACCTTGCACTCGCACGTCTCAGACTTTTGGATACGCGGATTACGAATATTGAATTTGATGGTTGACGAGTTGCTTCCTTGTTAAATGGAGTTCTAAAATAACTTATTTAAATGTGACAAAAATTTGGGTTTCACATTTAACTAATACACTATTTCGCGAACTTAAACGGTAGGATGTTTGCTGTATCAGTCGTGGGTGTGTTTGGCGGTAGGATGCCACGGCATCCCTGGCAGCTAGCGTGTGGGGGCACTCTACAAACAGCTATACTTATACTGTACCTAGTCTAAACACTATTGAACTGGGTACCTAAATATGTACATCAATCATACTCAAATTATCATGACAAAAAAATACAAACGCTATTCTAGTTTACTTTTAGACCTCAGCCCCGCTTTGAAATGCCTTTGAGTATAGTGAACAACAACGTATTGCCACGTTTAGCCAAATATAGTTTTGTCCTTGCCTTTAGGGCCAGGCGGCCCAATAGGCCCTCTGTTGCCAGCGTGTCCGGCCGTGCCCGGCGCCCCTGGGTCGCCTCTGTCCCCTTTAGGCCCCGGCAGCCCCACAGGGCCTTTAGGGCCTTGGACTCCAGGAGGGCAGTAGTCTTGCGTCGCTTTGCAGAATCCTTGAACGACTTTATACTGAAACAATAAATGTTTTTGGTTCAGCTATCTGTAACTGAAGACATTTTATGGACAAAAAAACTTAGCTTAGTAGAAGATGGAGCAGAAAGGGTAAAATGCTTATTAAAAATATGTATATAATTCACCGACTTTGATTCTTATTTGCAGCTACCAATGTCGTATTAGGACCTAGGTAGAACTCATAAGATCCGATGTTTTGCACAATTGGATTTTTTGAATACTAAAAGTGTGAAGCAAAGTTTTAAGGCAAAGCAAATCCAATGAGCATAGTAAATTACTCTTTCACTTTAAGTTAGGTTCACAAATAAAATAGCGTTGTAGCTGTCTTAATTGTGGGGCAGCTTTCTCTATTAGGAATTCTTTTAATTCACATGATGGATACAGTGTAGCTGGCGAGCCATACCCACATTTCTCCACAAGGAGCCGGCTACTACAATCCCGAAAATGATACTTCCAGGCTCTCGGGAGCAGCTGGTGAGCCACACCACACCCACGTGTCTCCACCAGGAACGAAACCTTACGCGCTCGTCTGCCATATCTCTGTTGTCTCTTTCTCCAGGACTCAGTTGAAGATCCCGCACAGGCACCCGGGAATAGCTGGTGAGCCACACCCATGGAGCCGGCCCCTTCACGCTCGTCTGCCTCATCTCTGCTGTCTCTTTCTCCAGGACTAAGTTGAAGATGATACTCACAGGCACCCGGGAATAGCTGGTGAGCCACACCCACGTGTCTCCGCCTGGAGCCGGCCCCTTCGCGCCCGTCTTCCTCATCTCTGCTGCGTCTTTCTCCTCTAGCTCCCCTCGCATCTTCGGATTGAAGAACTCCACGTGAGGCGCCACTGTGTTGTCTTCCTGGCTTTGTGATGGTTTCTGGAATATTATACATCAATTTATTATCAGCTCCATAGTAGGATTCGATAATACAACCCCTATAATGGCCCGGCCACGAAAAAGCGCGAGACCAGCAGCGCGGCAAGCGATTTCCTAATACATGGCGTGTGATGGCAACTGACTGCTGTGCAGTGAGTGTCTCGACCGCGCAATGAAGAGAGAATTCTTTGTCTTTCTCTTCACGCTATTAAAAGCTATATAAGTCAAGTTGAAACGGTTCAATCTACTTCCGTAGTCCTTGTGCATCACATCCCCACTTTACTTCAAGTAGCCGCGGATGGCATTCCTGTTTGTGGATTTGCGCTCCCACTACTAAATCCAATTACTGGTAAGGATGTCTAGTCAGACCAACTTAGTAAGTCAGTGTAAAAAAAAAACTATAACGCTCCAAATAGAGTGAATGGTTGCATATTATCTCATTTCAGTTCCCGACGTTTCGGAATCTTTTCAGCTTTTTATGATCACGGGTTCTTTTATTTAAATGTATAAAAGCATTTTTCAAGCAACGTTAACAGTAATAGTCGACGAATCGCGAGGTGGTCGTCGCATTGTATAGTAGAAATGTCCTGAAGAGTATTGCAAAACAAAGAAGCGCCTGACCAGTCGACCACTAGCTATGCACTTAATGAATGTTACTCTCTGAGTAACATTCATTAAGAGAAAAAATATGAAAAATATGGACATTCAATTAAATACATAACCTATTTTACAAGCTTTTATTTAACTTGCAATGTATGTTTGTTCGGGTGGAATCTTGCAAGTTAAATTTGACCTACTTCCTATTTTCGATTGACGTAAACTTTGACATACTAATGTAAGTTCGGTGACAATGCAATAATAGTATGATACCATCGATCTGATCTGATGATGGAGCAGGAAGGCGTTCATATGCACTTTGTAGTAAAATAATGCAATCCTACAGTGTTTGGGCTCTTTAGAATCGTCTTGGTGAGTCGTTGTTGGATGTTTAAAGAAAAGTACAGTCGCCTTTAAAAGCTTGTCACAAAAATGTTTTTTTTTTTTTTAGCCCCTATTTCGGCATGTTAAGGGATTTTGACTTTAGAGATTAAAAAAAAATATACTACACATGATATCACTTTGTAAGCTTTTGTGCCATGAACATTGATGTTTAGTCTTTTATTAAATGCAAGAAATATATTGATTTAGATCGAACTTTATTTTATATTAATTTATTTGTGGACATCTCCTTTGAACCCCATTTCGTGATAAAATTTGGCTCTGCTTTTAAGTTCGTGAATTCGTGGCCCCTGTTTCGGGCCGAAACAGGCGGCCCTCATTTGAACTGCAAACGAGCTCATAAATGACAGTTCGGATGCAGTGGCCGTAACTGCAAACCAACTGCCCTCCGACTGCACCCGGCTTAAGCTGATGTGCGCTTAAGCCGTCTGCCCGGGCGCTTACTGTCAAACCACTGCACGCCAGCGGCAAGCGGTCTGCCCTTTGGTGTACAGTTTTATTGCAGTTACGTCAAATACTGCGAACTAACTGCGCTGTCCGCTTGCAGCTAGCGTGTCCTGAAAGTTTAAACCGACTACACATCAGCTTCAGGCGGATAGCGCAGTTGGTTTACAGTTTTGATTCAGTTCCGTCAAATACTGCACACTAACTGCGCAGTCTGCTTGCAACTGGCGTGTCCTGTAACTTTAAACCGACTACACGCCAGCATCAGGCGTATAACGCAGTTGGCTTACTGTTTTGATGCAGTTAGGTACGTCGAATACTGAAAACCACCCGCGCATTCCGCTTGTAGCAGGCATGTCCAGAAAAGGCCGCACGCCAAATGCAAACGGATCGCAGATCTGGTTTAAACTTTTGATGCAGTTACGTCAAGTATCACAACCCTACTGCGCAGCCCTACCTATCGCGCAATTTGATTAGGTACAGTTTTAATGCAGTCACGAAGATACTGCAAATCAGCTACTTGGAGCAGGCGCTGCAGGCGTGTAAACCGACTTTATGCCAGCTGCAAGCGGACTGTGCAGTCGGCTACAGTTTTAATGCAGTTACGTCAAATACTGTAAACCAACTGCGCAGTCTGCTTGCAACTGACGTGCCCTGTAAACATACTACACGCCAGCAGAAAGCTGACTGCGCAGTTGGCTTACAGTTTTGATGCAGTTACGTCAACTAGATCATAAATAACGTCATTTTGCAGTTGGATTACAGTTTAAATGCAGTCTGTCGGTATCGGGCCTAAAGATTTATCTATCACGAACTAGGGGAAAACTAACAAAATAAATGTCCCTTGTTTCGTGTTACTGATTTCCGGTAATCCAAGCACAAAATTTTGTATATTATTTTAAAATTATGTAAATAAACTATTAACTATCTTATATACAATAAACATACACGAAAATAAATAAAACAAATCGATTATTAAACAAAAGTTTGTTCGCCGGAAATGCGCGATTTTACCTTAAAAAAACAAAATCAGGACACGCTCAAACTTGTTTTATGGCAAATGTATTGAACAAATCATATACCGAATTAAGCTCCTTCAAAACTTCGTTAAATACATTATCTGTTTCTCTTACATTTAAATTATCTTAATTGTTATACATTTGTATTTGGCATTTGCCAACGCAAAGAAAATGTAACTAAAAAATCCTTGATTCGTGAGTGTCTCGAAAAAGGGGACAAACGAAAAATAAACTGACCGCTATTTCGTGAGTCAGTATTTTGCAATTTTAGGAGACTTTTATCATTGAATGTAACTTGTTTTTTATATCAAACCAATTGTTAAGGAACACAGAAAAGTATTATGAAAAGTTTTAGTTAAATAGACTTACCTTTGCCTTTTTATGAGCTTACGAAGTCACAGCGCGCACCTTACGGTCATAGCAAGTGCGCCCATACAATACGGCTGTTCGCCGCCGTCTGGCACTTTCGAGCTTCATATCGCTCAAAATTAAATTGCTAGAGTATGGATATTTGTTTTTTAGGAAGATTAAATGTAAGAGATTGTTTACATATAAATTTCATAATGTAAAAATATTAGGTTTGCTTATTTTGGGCGCGCTAAACAAAACTCACGAAATGCCGTACTAGCACGAACTTATGGCCACTTACCTTATTTACATTCGCCGAAAAAATATTGTTAATTTTTTATCATTGTTCAAGTTTTGGCTAAGCTCCAACCGCAAAAAGTCACTAATCGGAATTGTTAGGCATGGCGCCGGAATAGCTAAATAGTAGATGGAAGGTGGAACAAACAAGGGTCTTTACCGAGACCGTAGTTCTGACCAAACAAAATCTTAAATATGTCTTAGTAACAGCTTTGAGTAGGTATTGATTGGGTTAATATTAACAATATTTATTTTACTTTTATTATTTTACATTTCTTTGATGGAGAAACTACTATTTCATAACAATAATGGAATAATAATAAATCTTTATTATGTAAGTAGGCCGCAAGGGCACTTACAAGTCTGAGTACTACCGGAATTTCTCAAGAGGAGACCACTGTTGAGAAGAAAGAAACTGATTAGTTTTTTTTTCTAAATAATTCTTAACTTAACTATTACAATAATAATTTCTTCCCAATAACATATTTGTGTATAACTGTTTAAAAATATATTTATTCATCTTAGGGTTCCTAATTGATATTTACTTTTAAAAACGTTACATATGAAAATATGTGAAATATAGCGCAGAAAAATTGTTACTTACATACATTTTTAAAGGGTAGCTACAGTTTGACATTGCGAAAAAATACTGTTTATGGGTATCATAAATATGAATAATACATACTCTTACCAGCATGGCATCCCTCTTCATCCTATGCGTCCTCTCCACCAGATACGCCTCGATCTTCCTCTCCAATCCATCCTCTAGAACACTAACTACGGTGTCCCTATCAAAATCCCTCCCGACATTATACGTATGGACAAACAGTGACAGAACAGCACAAGCACTAGCGAAGATCGACAGTCTTCGACAACAACGCTCGTCCTTACGTTCGCTATGAGACATTTCACTTCATTTCACAACACATGTTCATCCCACACAATTCCCAACTCGGCACTTCACTTAAGGACTAAAAGTTGGGAGCGTGCTTAAATAGATTCGATTAAAAAATATATATGAGGCACAAAAGTTCCCAACACGTAACGTCACCTAACGGTCAAAGGCCAGGCTAAAAGCGAGCGAGCGAGAAGATTATTTCGGTTTCTAGTCAGAATATGTACATGTTGTGTTAGTCGCAAAAATAGTACGCCCAATGGCCTGGGTCGGCGGTATCTGAATATAATCCGACCCAATGTACGCCTTCCGGAGTTGCACAACGGGCGCTTGATAACGCAATTGGACGCGATTAAAGCTGATTCAATCAGAGCATCGACAGGCAGTAGGGCAGGCGATGTAATAGTACAATCAGAGTCCTCACTCAGGCTATTAGATCATTGGAGATAGCAAGCGCTGTCATTATCATTACCAAACTATTTTGCCGTGCACTTCTCATCACACCACAGAAATATAATAAATAGTTCTACAAAACCACACAATAAAACTGAAGTACATATATGCTTTGGCAGAAGGAAATAATCCGTATACCTCCTTATTGGCTTAATGTCCTAAAGCGGGCTTGCACCAAAATTTTAACCTAGAGTTAAGACTTAACCTAGAGTTAATCTGGCAGTTCTGGTATGGGTCTGAAAGGAGTTAAAATCTAACTCGGAGTTAAATTTGTTAACTCTGGACTGCGTAAGTGGCCCTAACGAGTCTTTAGGATTGAATACGGGATCACAGGTAGGAGAAAAAAATAGGATTAATATAAATAAATTACAAACTGCATTCTAGAGAACAAACAGCGCGATTCAGTACATACCTACTCATATATTTGGTACATATTTAAGAGGAATTAAAACTCAAGATAGTATCATCATAATCGATTCGTAGAGGAATCAAAATAACCGATTTTTGTAACTTAAATGGCAGATTGCTCGGAGAGCTCCTAGTTTATGCGTCACTAGCTTCTGCCCGCGACTTCGTCTGCCTTAAATTCGATTATCACAGATAAGGCTATTTTCCCGAGATAAAACGTAACCTATGTGCTTCCCCGGGACTCAAACTATCTCCATCCCAAATTTCATCTAAATCGGTTCAGCCGTTTAAGCGTGAAAAGGTAACAGACAGACAGAGAGACAGATATATAGTATGGATTTGTAGAAAATATGCAGTCATAGTTTGACCCAAGACGTTGGGACGTTTTTATGTCCCAAAATATTTTTTAGGAAAATATTTCTCTGGTGCTGAACGTTTCATAGAAAAAAAAAAACATACAAAAATGTAACGTAACTAAGATATGGGATATTTTTTTTCATGTTTGAGGATCGAATGCCTAAACGATTCTGTGTAAGATAAGCTCAAAACATCTTTATTCTGAAAAAAAAACTAATGGTAATTTTTTTTCTATAAATCAACCATTATAGGTCTGAAAAGTTCATCAGTAGCGACAAAATACATGCCAGCATATACCGGAACAAGATGATATTGTTGCAAAGACCATAGCGTCATCAATCGTCAAGTAGTGTTTATCAGTTTTTTGCAGTCTAAATTAAGAACCGAATGCCCTATCGTAAGACAGTGGCGTAATTATAGTGAGGTCGCTGGTTCTAATCCCAGCACGGGCGAGCTTTTTGCAAGTTTTCTTCGGATATTTAGATTTTAGTAAGTGAGACTAAAGTTTCTTCCGTGCCATAGAAGTTTAGAGGACAAATGTATGGGATATTCGAATATGCTAGAACCTTCGACTCAGCCCAATTTACTAGAAAGACGACGCTACTCAAAACAGTAGAATAACGAAAATATGAGTATAAATAAGTGATAAAAGACGAGCGAAATTAACGGGTATAAAAGACGGTGAAGCTGAAGCATGCGGCAGTCCCCCGCAAGTCAGGAAAGCAGTTAGAGCCACCAAAGGCTAACTCGCACTTCATATCATTAAAAAAAATGCAGGCGGCAGTCTTAAAGTTGCAAGTGACGGAGAAACAAGTGGAAAGAAGAGGAAGATAAAAGTGAAGTGATAAAAGTGAAGTAGTGGAAGTGAACTAGAAAGTGTTCAGTGTCAGTGACTCAGTGTGTGCTATACACGGTGCGGAGTCTAGTATCGGTACCAGGGCGCGTTTAACAGTGAATCCCTTGTTACTGTAAGTCGTGAATACACTAACGTGGAACTGTCGAGGTGTACGAGTCGAGTCGAGGTAACTCTATCTACCCCACGCTCGTAACAATATATACCGGAAGATGCAGTGTGGAATTTCTCCCCTTCCCACAAGATGAAGAGTTCGCTGGACATTGGCGGTATAGGTGGAGTTATAGTGCCGGCATATTATTAGCTGACATTTATAAATCCAGCAATGGACGTCTTTCAGCAGAAGATAATATTGTCGCAGGTGACACAGTCAACTGTCCGAAGTAACAGTCGGATGTGAAATACTTATAGTTTTCAAAATTATACCCTTTTATGCATGGAGTGAATTACGAAACAATTTGAAAGTGTTGAAATTTTAAATCCGTCTTGCTTACTGGGGAATCACTTGTAAAAGAAGAAGTTACATTATAATAACTTTAAATATCGTGCCTGTAATCCCACGTTTCAATAAACTTTTGTGGGGAACTATTCTAGGTAAGGCTTTTGCACTATTTTCATAAATAAATCTAATAAATAAAAAATATAACGTTACCAGCACGTTAATTAGCACATATCCCCTGCTCTGACTGCTAGGGTATAGGTAGACTGCTAGATAAGCATGAATTTCAGCGGCTAAGCTTTTAAGCATTTTTGGTAAATGCACAGATTATATAATACTATACTATATACGATATTTGCATTTGAATTAACATATTATATCTGATTATTTAGTGGACAACTATGGCCCGATTTGAAAGATAATTTGCGTTTTGGGACCTATACTGCCATCTGTTGGTATTTTTTGTTACTATTTATAATTACTTCATGGTGGGACGGCATGGTAAGTGGTACCGTATGGAACTAACATACATGTTAGGTAATAGCTCAATCTATACGAAATTATTTTTTTCTCTATTATTAAAATTATTTTATCTGAAATAATGAAACAGTTTACATGCAGCGGATATATAATTTGTACAACTTTATAATAGTAGATATTAGAACTTGTCAGTCCTAATTGTATTTTAAGTTTCTCTACTTACGTAACTGCATTACCAATAATGTTTGAAAAATGCAATAACTTAATAAAATTCAATTCGTTGGCGTAGGTACTATATCTAGTTATCAATAGATACTATTACAAAGTTGCAAATATTATATATCTGCATATTGAAGATATAAAAAAAAGAGAGATGGCTATTTAAGATCGCTGCATCAAAACTTTTTTTTATAAAGCCTCATCACGTCAAAGCGGCTGGATAGATTTCTACCATTTTTGGTACACGGGAAGCTGAGCATCTACAGATGGTTATAAGATAATTTTTACCCGACTACGCTGTAGAAAAAAGAGGTTCGTAACTTTTTTTCTCCTCCTCGAACGAAGTCTCGAATCTAGTTTGTGAAAATAATAGCAAGACAGGAGTCCAAAATACCTGCGGCTTTTTTCCTCAATATTTTTTTTACAGAATACATCTATCTATATGCTATATGCATAAGAAAA
Organism: Hedya salicella; assembly: GCA_905404275.2. Taxonomy (NCBI): domain Eukaryota; kingdom Metazoa; phylum Arthropoda; class Insecta; order Lepidoptera; family Tortricidae; genus Hedya; species Hedya salicella. The sequence continues at coordinate 4,725,371 of FR990112.1, read as the reverse complement.
GAAGCGTTATAATAATATTGTATAGTCAATAAGTTCTACAACTCCCTTTGAGAGCAACACGGCCCAGACACCACTCAGCCACGGGCTCACTTCTTGATAGTTAACTTTAATTTAAATCAGAAACTCTTAAATCAGAAATGTATCTACTCTCCGCTTCCCAGAAGCATACAGGAGAATGCACAAGATACGAGTATACAAAGCATTCTTTGAATTTCCCTCAAAAGGATTCGCGCATGCGCTCTAATATATGTCAGGGTCGTGTCGTCTAATCAAGGTCGTAGCTGTTTCTACAGCAACCTGATTCCATACTTGACACTCGGTATCCCAGACTTGGGCTTAGCAGACGTGGTTTAGGGGAAAATAGTGTTTTCAGTGCCAAAATGGATCTGGTGCCTCCATTTGCTGTCCAAAGTGAGCTATGAAACCTTTTTGCTGACGTTTGATCTTTATTTTATGCAGTTTATTTCGTTGTGTTTTTTCTTTGTTTGATTGCAAGTGTAAGTTGATTGTGTTGTTTGTACTATGCTTTTATATAATAGACTAAATGTTGTGGTTAGGTTCTATTTTAATTTGCTTCATAACATTAAGTCGTTGGGGTTTAGTGTTTGAGGTTATTTTGTCTGAAAAAAGGCTTATATGCAAAAGTAAAAGATGCCATCTCAACTTTTATTTTCTTTTTGACTGAACTAAGTATTTTTGCGAGGAAAGATTGACAAGTTTTCCATGACATCAAAATAAATGTTTAATTACTTAATTTTGTTCTCTTTGCAAGTTTAACTTTGAATAAAAATTAGGTATTCAGCTTAATTTGTATTCAGTCTCGTTGCCTAGCGGGCAATTAAAGACTTTGTTTTCTTAGGGTTAATTAACATTCAAAGTCAATTTACCTTAGCATAATAACATTAATAACAGATCATAGATATTACTTTGAAGATATTTTCACATGGAATCTCTCAACGATTTAGATATTTCCTACTTTATTTTTATCAAATTTACAAAAAAATGGCATGCCATTTACTTTAGTAGGTATAGGTACTAGAAATCATTCAGATGAAAGTTGGAAACAGTTTCTTGACTACGTTAGTTGTCCTTTTTTTGTTTTACAAATATCATAATAATAATACGTTAGTTGCTACCTATATAGAAACTGAATTGGAACATTGTTCGATTTTGGCACCTTTTCACAGTTTAAGTGTCTACGTATAAGTTCTTATTTTGCTTGTTTTATTTGGATCTTATATAATATTTTCAAATTTTGAAAAATACAGGTATAAAAATCAAAGCACAAAAAAAAACATGATTGCTCTCGCACGTGATCACACCATGAATCGAACGTGGTACCTGGACGAATTTATGCATCCGATTGACCCCCTTACCTACTTTAATTTTTTGAAAAGTATCATTTAATTTGAGCACAGTGCTGGCTGGTGGAGTGGCTGACACGTTGGACGTGTAATCCAAAGGTACCAGGTTCGATTCCTGGTGTGACCACCTCCGATATCAGTCGTGTTTTTCTTTGCGCTTTAATCTTTATATCTATATTAGAATCTATATCGCAAGAGGCTAAATAGGGATGATGACTGAACTCAAAAATTGTAAATCTATACTAGTATAAAGTTGTGAAAATTAAATGTCTGTATATTGCATATTTGTCGGTCACTGAACCAAAAATATACTTTTTTAAATTTTGTATGTTTGTATACTGTGTCGATGTGCGTTAACGGCTAAATGCGTTTCAACTATTTTTGGTACACGGGTAGCTGGACATCTCCAGATGGTTAAAGGATATTTGTTACTCGACTACGCTAACAAAAAGATGGTTATCATTTTTTTTCTCCTCCGCTGACGAAATTGTTGACATCTTCTATACTATTATAAAGTTGTAAAAATGATATGTCTGTACATGGAAGATATTACACAACATAACAAAACGGGGCTTAATCGCGAATAAATATGATTTATTTAATTACTAGTTTCTGCCCGCGACTTCGTCCGCCTTAAATTCGTTTATCGCGGATAAGGGTATTTTTCCGAGATCTAGTATATAGTATAAGTATATACAGTAATATAGTATATATAGTATAAGTATATAGTATGGATAGTATGGACTAGTTTCTGCCCGCGACTTCGTCCGCCTTAAATTCGTTTATCGCGGATAAGGATATTTTTCCTATCTATGTCCTTCCCCGGGACTCAAACTATCTGCATACCAAATTTCATCCAAATCGGTTCAGCGGTTTAAGCGTGAAGAGGTAACAGACTGACAAACAGACAGACACACTTTCGCATTTATAATATTAGTATGGACTAGCTTCTGCCCGCGACTTCATCCGCCTTAAATTCGTTTATCGCGGATAAGGGTATTTTTCTGGGATAAAAAGTAGCCTATGTCATTCCCCGAGACTCAAACTATCTCCATACCAAATTTCATCCAAATCGGTTCAGCGGTTTAAGCGTGAAGAGGTAACCGACAGACAGACAGACACACTTTCGCATTTATAATATTAGTATGGATGGATACCAACGAAAGACAATTAAATAAATCATATTTATACGCGATTAAGCCCCGTTTAGCTGTGTTGTGATAATGATTGAAGATATTTTCAAAAAAGTGATACGGACTATTTAAAGGTCACTGAATCGAAAACTATTTTTTTGGATTTTTTATGTGTTTGTATGTTCTGTTCGTATGTGGCGTTGTAGCTTCATCACGCCAAAATGCCTTAACAGATTTCAAAAATGTTTAGTACACGGGTAGCTGAGCATCCACAGATAGTTATAGGATACTTTTAACATACTTTTACTTTGAAAAAGACGTTTATATTTTTTTCTTTTCCACTGACAAAGTTTCTCCCCAGTAAGTTGATATCTATCCTTATCCTTTCCATACCATATTATAAACGTGAAAGTATGTATGTACGTTCCTAATCTCAAATAGTACTGGACTGGAAATTTTATGAAACTTTCCAGTTATGTACCTTATATATCAGAATAGGACATAGGCTATAATGTATGTCAAAGTTCATCCCTTTTAGGAACGAAATTAATAAATATATCGTATATATAGGGAATTTGTATGGACAGTAATTTTTTTACGCTAGGAACTTGAAATCTTGGTAATATGTTTCACATTTAAATAAGTAAAATATCGTGTTTTGGGGAAAGACATTAAGCTACTTTTTATCCCGGAAAAATACCTTTTATTCGCGATAAACGAATCTAAGGCGGACGAAGTCGCGGGCGGCCGCTAGTACTATTATAAAGTTGTAAAAATGTATTGTCTGTATGTGTAGTTGTGGCTTTATCACGCTAAATCGGCTAAACGGAATTCAACTATATTTGGTACACGAGTAGCTGGGTATCTCCAGATGGTTATAGGATATTTTTTAAACCCAACTAAACTAAAGAAAAAACGAGGGGTTATGCCTTTTTCTCCTCCGCGAATAAAATTGGGGGCACCTTCTTGTCTAGTGTACAATTTAGCCTCTGTTTAGTTACAAACTACTATTCAGTTTTAGGTTAATTGTCAAGTAGCACCTGGGTGGCTTCTGCGCTCTATTTACCCACATGTTATGAGCAGTATTAATCTAATCCGCTTCCTGCTGTTATTATATTATGAACAACTAATTATTAAAGTGCGTTTTCTTGGAAAGTTTTTGTCGACGACGATTACGTTATTTTCCTTTTACAAATGGAGGTAAAATTTTGAGTATTTGAACGTTGGTTACGCACTTTTCGTGATGTTTGATTGTAGCGTTCGCGAATATGAGAAACGCAATGGTATTGTCAGAAGAACTTCTTCTTTTGACAATACCATTGCATTTCTCACTCATTACCTTATTTACCTTAGATCGGATCCTTTAAAAAAGTATAAACAAATACTAAGCTTCCAAAAAGTGAAATTTTAATCAAAATCGGCCTAGGAATACGGATAATAGTAATACATTTAAATCCATACTAATATTATAAATGCGAAAGTGTGTCTGTCTGTCTGTCTGTTACCACTTCACGCTTAAACCGCTGGACCGATTTCGATGAAATTTGGTATGGAGATAGTTTGAGTCATGGGGAAGGACATAGGCTACTTTTTATCCCGGAAAATATCCTTATCCGCGATAAACGAATTTAAGGCGGACGAAGTCGGGAGCAGAAGCTAGTTACTTATAAAACAGCGATTTGACAGAGAGATCCGACATATACAGTTACGTCATATAAAACTTCGGCTATATAAACTCCATGTTAAATTCTGTTTTGCTAGAAAGAGATGGAATCAAATGTTTAAAGGCTTATATGTTGGTTATTTTTATAGTTATTTGAAAATTATTTTTTCTTTACTAAAAATAAAAATTCATGCATATTTTCTACTGGCTACCATATCAAAGGTGACTTTATGAACTTTCCAGCATGCAGCGTCCAACCTTTAGAAGACTACGACGGGCCCCGAGCGCCCCTACGCCGGCAGGTTTCCCTGGATGAAGAGCGCCGCGATGACTGCCAGGGGCACTGGCGAGGCACCCATCTCCTGGGCGAGGAAGAGGAGAAAGGCATCAGGCTATTCCGGGCATTGCTGCTGCAGCATCTTAGGCTGGAGGAGTTGAGGCCGCCTCCATGTATTGTGGCTAGCCCTAGGCCTGATCCTAGGTGAGCATACCTTGTTGTGAAGTGAAATCCTATAAGGATCTCAAGACTCTTTCGATGGATGCAGTTGCATACCTTAAATCTAACATTTTAACAATCTAAGTAGAGCACTTAATATAAGCCATACGATAAATAAATAAATAAGGGATCCTATCCAAAACTGTTTGTCCCAAAATGCCTTAGTACCCAATTGATTCATTTCCCAAGCTTCTTCTTGTAAAAAAATGGATTTATCTTCTAATTGTTGTATAAAATGTAGAACCCTGTAGGTTAGGTTTGTTAGTGTTTTATAAATCGAAAAAATAAAACAAATTAAATAAAAAAAGAACCGACTTCAAAATAAACTAAAAAGCCAACAATAATCTTTTATGTACGGTACGGATCACATTGAATCACTTTTTGAAGTCGGTGCCATTCATTTATTACAATTAACAGAGATGACACGCAAGAACCGCGGCGGCGAGCCTTTAGTTATTACCTGCCTATATATTTAGTTATAGTAATTCGTATTTTTGTTGACTACAGAACTTTACTTCAGGTTTGGCACCAACTTCAAAAGGTGATTCAATGTGATCCGTGCCGTACATAAAAGATTATTGTTGGCTTTTTAGTTTAATTTGAAGTCGGTTCTTTTTATTATTTAAAAAAAATATTTTTTGCCTTTTAGTGATGGATTTTAGTGATATAAAGTATTTTTTAGAGCCCAGAATGGGAACATTGAGGAGGATTTGATTGTAAATAAAAATCTAAATTATAAGAATTGGCTAGGTCAAGATGGTTAAGTCCAGTAGCTTGCTGTTTAAAAAAGAATACGACTAACAGTCTCATCTTACCCATAATATTTAAAGAATTATCTCGCAACTATTGACCGTTAATAAGGACTTGTACCTTCCATCATCAGCTCAGCATCATTAAATGATGAAAAGCAGACAAAAATAACTGAATAACTTTAGAAAAATATATACATAACATTGTTATTGCCTATAATATTTGAGGGTTTCTCTCGATTGCCCTGGGATCCCATCATCAGATTCTGACTTGGTGATAAGGAGACTACCTCAGAGACACACTATAAAGAACTAACAAGCTTAACGTACGTACCTATAATACATGTATTTTTTAAGAATTATCCTGTAACTCTTAACCGTTAAGGAAATCTCTGGTTCTCCACTATCAGCTCCACTTTGCTACCCTGATCTTAACTAACTTCTGCCTCTAAGCAAAATATGATAAAGAATTATATTGCGATTAGTGAATAAAATAACACTGGTTGAGCCCTTATTAGTGATTGGTGGCTTGTGTCTTCATCATCAGTTTCTCTTCACCAAATGATGACTTTCGAGTGTAAATGCTTGTTCTTCTTTAATAAACACTGAAATCGCCAAAGGTGTGCCCATAATATTTGAGGAATTCTTTCGATTCCTCATCGATCTCATCATCAGATCATCAGCAACCACCGACCAACTTGGAGATTCGTACTCTTAACCGAAAAAATAATTTTCCAAATCGACTCGCGATCCGTGAATTAAATAACACTGGTAGAGCCCTCCGTGGTAACTGATGGCTGGTGTCTTCATCATTGGTTTCTCTCCACTAAATGGTGATTTTCAAATGCAAATGCTTAAACTACTGTAATAAATACCGAAATCGCCATAGATGTGCTCATAAAAATCGAGGAATTCCTTCGATTCCTCATCAGATCTTCACTAAAATTTTATGGGACCAATTTGGATATACCTACTCATGAACAGAAAAATAATTTTCTAAATCGTCGTGTAAATGACGGACTTCTGAGGTAACAAACATAAAAAAAATTAATAAAAAAAAACATACAGGACTTTTGCTAATTTAATCCCTAATTTCCCTGCTGATCTCACCTGATATTTGAGTTTCATAGCGGTCAGCTCACTTGCCTAAGGTAATCTTAAAGTAATAAGTGCTTCGGTGCCACTTTTATCATGCGTACCGCAAAGGAGTGGAACTCGTTGCCTGCGAGTGTGTTCCCTGACCATTATAATTTGGGCGTGTTCAAGACAAGAGTGAATAGGCTGTTTCTAGATGGGCTTGATACATACTCAGCCGCATCGTCACTTAACAACAGGTGAGATTGCGGTCAAATGCCCGTCTAGCATCAATAAAAAAAAACCTAAAGAGTGTTGAAGTGAATTATCTTCAACGTCCTGTCAATTCTTTTTATGTAAGATTTGATGATTACCTGCATTTGACTGACAAGCCCACGATGGAGCATGCTAACCTAGAAAGTGTCTATTCATCCTCGTCTTGAAGAGATCCAGGTTATATCGTACCCAGAAAATATGTGCTGGAAGAGTGTTTCACTCTTTAGCCGTCCTAACAAAGAATGTAGAAGCAAATCGCTTTGTTCCAGTCGTTGTAGTAGGCGATGTCTAAAAATTAATGCAGGAAATGGTTTTTATTGTAGAGGCTGGTGGATGTATTGGCGTGACTGGCGAGCCCTGGAACGGGCTGTCAGAAGGTTCCGGAACACGAAGGCAAGGGGACGGCTGGCTGAGAGGGCTCAGCATATCCCTCTCCTCTGCCTTGATGAGGTGGCTTTCGAAGACATAATGCAGGAACTGTGTCAGGTAAGATGACGTTGTTGTCTATTAGTCAACTGAGTGTGGAGTTTACGCATACATATGTCTACACATAGCCACAAACACCCATTTTCTAGCCCAGCGGTCGGCAACCTCTTAGCAGCCAAAGGCCACGAAACTGACGCGGGCCGCACTTTACCAGGCAAAAGGTACCACATTGTCAGCCAGTAGCCAGAGAGGCTCGCGGGCCACCTTTTGACGACCGCTGTTCTAGACAATGAGTAATTAGCATTGCACCTTGGACCACCAGGCAAGAGAAGCTAGCTTCGTGAATTGTATAAAATGACGACGTCTCAACAAAATCGTTGGTTATTCAGCTCCAACCACTTCAAAATTTCTAACCTGTTGATAGTGGGGTTGAGCATGTTTGTGAAAGTCTATAGGTAGATTGTCGGTACGTTTGAGGAGTAATAGAATAGCTATGTAAGGTTTAGTTATGACAGCTTTAACAGTTGCTATCAAGATAAGTTACTTACTATAAGTTGCTATAAGATATTCGATGAAGTTAACACACCTTTTACAATGTACCTATCTCTGTCTATCATCATTTATTCGCATTTATTTTATTCACCTGGCCGCTGACGCATCATGTTTAACTCATAACTATCACCAGGTCATTAGACCTTGCTCGTATCTGCCATATTTTATCCATGGGTCAAACCAGTTTTTTTTCTCTTGGACAAATATGGCTAAATAACCTGTAAATTTCTCCTCTACTATAAAGCCAGGAGAATATTTTTTCAAGAATGACACGTATTCCCAACTGCGTCACATGTATGTTTGACGCTAAGAAAGGTTCTTTTATTATCTGTTCCTGTCTGGAATGTCCTCTAGGCATGCGCTCATGTCGAGCAACGCGCGCTGGTGGTGTTGGCGTTCCTCTGCGAAGTCTGCGCGCGCGCCGTGCGGGTCGGCGGCTGGTGCCGCGCCACCGACTGGGCCGCCACGCATGTGGCGCAGTACGCCACGCCTTGGGCCATCAGGCACGGCGGATGGGTGAGTTAAATATTTAGACGAAGAATTCGAAAATAAAATGTCCACGTCCTCTCCTAGTTCAAATTGAGTTAAGATAAGACGTTAATTTTTTATCATAATTTTAGAGTAACGTGGTAGAGAAAGCTGGCGGCTACCGTCGCGACGAGAGCACGCTCCTGGCAGGCGCGGCGGTGGCAGCCCTACTGGCGTTCATCCTCTTCTGCCGCACGCGCCTGCGCCATGCCATCCTCTAAGCCCTCACCACTACATGCAGTGGATTTTGCACACCGCATTGGCGGTAGACAGCCAATCAGAGCGGCCGTAGCGTTCTCTTGGTGAATTCAAATTTGGAAGGAGTAACAGATAGCAACGGCTATGCATTCGAATCTGATAGTTTTGTCACAATCGGAACAAACAAGGGTAGTCAGATTGAATGAAATGGATTAATTATGGCTACTAATGTTAACTGGGGTAAGTTGGGCTATGCTTTAGAGGTGGGTAAGAGTTGTATAACAGTAATTTTGGGGGTGTGCCTCTTTTTAGTCCCACTTACTCCAGCTGGCGTATTGTCGGTGACCATACCGATGGGTCGATGACGTTGAATTGTGATGACAGTCGTAAACTGGTGGTCATCAGTGGTCAAACTGAGATAAATATATGGGGTAGGTAGATATTTTGTATGTGTTAGACTAAGAATTAAAACGAAGCCAAAGGTGTTATTATATGACCAAGATCCTAGAATCTTTGTCACTTAGTGTAGGATTTGAGACCTAATTTCATTCTTAGACTTCGCTTTTTTGGCTTTAACTTAATTTGTGGCTCACTCTTTTATACTTGTTGATGTACTTACATTTTAATATTCTGTTGGCATGGCGTTTAAACGTTATTCAAATCAAGATCTCCAACACATGTTTTCAAAATATTAAACATTTAATTAATCCTTAAGTACCTAAATTTGATAATTATGACATAAAATGTTAGTTATGTCTCTTGTTGTTCTATGCGATGCCAATGAATATTACAGCTTACTTGACATATATGTTTTTCTACACTGTCAATTTTTGGCAAACTATGGCATTTACTTATACAAGTTACTCTTTTCTACTCTTGTCGTTATTATACTACTCCACTTAATCGCTAAGTGTTAAGAATTCTGCAAAAAATTCAAAAATATTTTTACACGTAATCATGGATACTTAGGTAAAATATAGTCCGCATTGGGCCAGAGAAGAGGCTACAGCCCATTCCCTCTCATCTTTAAGAGCAGGCCCGTGCCCAGCAGCGGGACGTAGGCTAAAGATTACAATAAATAATGCTGATGATGATAATCACATACTAAAATGTCCAGAAAAAGACTTCGAAAGAACTATGGCCGCCCGCAGCTCGCTGTCGACGGTGCGCTGCCACGGGTGCGCCGGCCAGCCTCGTCGCCTGCGCCCACGCGGCCTCCATGTGAACGCGACCCTGACGTTGTTGTCCTCTGGTCCTCGGACGGTGTGGCCTATCCACTTCCACTTCCGTTGAGCGATTTCTCGATTGATTGGGATTTGGTGGCATCGATTCCATAGATCCTCATTGTTGAGCGATCGGTCAGAATATGCGCAGGATGAATCTTAGGCATTTGTTGACGAACACTTGGAACTTGCTAGTCAAAATACACGTCGTTAAGTACTCAATATACAGTTAGCTCAAATAATAGCTTTTAGTTTTACCATACTTGCCTATCCACCTATTCGCATTCTCATTCTTCCTCATCACTACTCTAGCTTGTACAAGCTTTTATTTGACTTGCAATTTTTGTATTTATGTATGTTTGTTTGGTATTTGCAATGTTTTTGACTCTTTGGAAATATTGTTTGATTCAACTTTTCTTTTAGAAATGTTAATGCCGCATTGATTTCGTATCTCTCGTGTATGACTCGACTTCCACGATACAGGCTATGCCTAGTGTGGAACTTGTGGAAGTCGCTGGTTAACAATGATACACTGTAGTAAATTTATTCAGTTAATATATTATTCTTATTCTTGTTATGTGGGGTTAATATTGCAAATGTGACCCACTTCCCACTTTCCTATTGAGCTAAAATATGGCATACTTTTTGTTTTACAAATATCATGATAATAATCACAATTTTTGCAATTTATTAGTGGATCACTCCACTAGCGTTATTATTATAAACAAAGATCAGAAACAAATGAAATTTTTTTTCCGACGATACTGGACTTGAACCAGTGCCTTGAGCCAGACCGAACTATGGCCCCTAGGTTTTTGTGGACGATTAGCTCAGATGGTAGAGCGTGCTGCCCCGGTCTGGCTCAAGGCACTGGTTCAAGTCCAGTATCGTCGAAAAAAATTTTCATTTGTTTCTGATCTTTGTTTATAATAAAATATGGCATACTTGCATAAGTCGAGCTGATCTGATAATGGAGCCGGATTGGTGGTCACAGGTATTCTGTAATAAAATAACGCCATCCTATACCGAGTTTGGGATGTTAGAAAAAACGTACAGTCGGCTATAAAAGCTCGTCGCAATAATGCTATTATTGTCAGAAACTTATTGACTTGCAGATTCTGACCATAAACTAAAATTCTAAACCGACCAAAGATGTGGCTGCCGTGTTTTGAATAACAAACTTTATCATCCGTTGCCAATCCTCGCTCGTGTATGTGTGTGGAATGTTTTTACACTTTAGAGTAATAGATGGGGAATGCCTATTTTTGTGAAATTGATGTGTACTGTGTGGTAGACGAAATCAACGTTCCGGTTGGTTTACTCGTGAATTCGTTACTAATGATTCTGAATGAAACGAATTTAAAAAAAATACATTTGAATATAGTGTTTCAGTTTTATTTAGGGCGTAAATATTTTAAAAATTAAGTTTCACACTTTTGGAAGTTACTTCTGGTTACTTATTCATAAGGACACTATGGAAATAAAAATATTGTATCACAGAATAAAAATGACTTATTACGAAATCTGTCGTAACGTATCTTTATTTCTAATCTACATGAATATCCTATAGCAATGAAGATATGTTGCAATACCATTGTCACTTGGGATGTTATAATAGATTACTTGATTGCTATGATTATTTCTATAAGAAACAAGACTATTATAAACAAACAGCATTTTATTAAGTTTTAAATATTTTATTGATAGGCAATCTAATTTTGACAAACGTAATAATTTTGAAAAATCGGTCGCTCTTTCATCTCATAACTGCCCAGAATTAAAATATTGATGTTGTTTATTACTAAGACCTTATAAATAAACTAGTATTTTATTGTAATTGACTGTTTGTTTTAATTTTTAAGCTTGTTATTCCTTAGACTTGAAGTTTGATTTTAATTCCCTTCATGTACCGGCGGATCGCGCTTAAAGAAAATGTCTATAAGGTTTTCGAAATATGTTAATTCATATGTACTAGTAATGCTAGTCGTAAAAAAACTACAAAAAGTGATAAATGTAAATTTCAAAATCCGTAGAATTATCGAACTAGCTCAAAAATCTTACATGAATTGGTTGATAAATGCATCCGTAGAGAAAAACAGCTGGCCGGATATACGAAAGTATTTTTGCCCAACTTTAACGGAGACCTTCGCTCTCCGCTCTCCGCTCTCGCTCATTTAATGAATGCCCAGTTTAAGACCTTTTGATACATATTTGCATAGAGATTCTCTTCATGCGGTGTCTACCGCAGCGCTTAACCAAGAATAAGAACAGACTGTTCCAAATTCTAACGCGGGCGAACAACTAATTTATTTTGTTGCGATATAGATACAAATCAAAGCGCAAAGAAAAATAGGATTGCTCTCGCACGTGGTCACACCAGGACTCGAACCCGGTACTTCCTGGTTACGCGTCAGGTGTGTTTCCCTTTCACTAGCGTGCTCGCTAGTGAAAGGGAAACATAGGGCCAACCATAGGGCCAAACAGAGATACATGAAAATGGTGCAGTGGGAATAATCATTCAGTACTGAGAGCGTTAGGACACACAAGCACGCATACATAATGACTAATACGACCGAAACAAATAAAAGTACATTATTTGCCTCTTCTACGAGTATCCAAACTATCCAAAGTAACTTGTTCATTAAAATTCCATTCATAAAAAAAATCTCGCGGAAGGTACCAAAAATATAGGGGATATAAGAAATAAATATTTCACTCACTATTTTATTATTTTTATTGTAATTTTTCATAATACCGCCGACAACCGACGCGCGGGCACGCCAATGCTCTTAGACGACGAAATTATACAAAACAATACAATATAAGTACTAATCGTAAATAAAAAACCTATAAACATTTAAATCTGATAAACTAGTGAGTTTGAACTATTATCATAAAAAATATAAACAACATTTATACAGCGGACACGATGTGCACGCTGTATAAAATATTACTTATTCTTTTATGCTATGACTATCACAATTGTAATCATTAACAATCATTAAAAGCTTTGACAATAGCAACAATAAGTATAAATTACACAATCATTATAGTAAAACGTCATATACAGGCTATAAAACATCCATGCACAGGCACGTGCCGCTCTTATAAAATTAAATATAAATTCTTACTACTCATATAGATATTAATCTCGGGATATATGGATATATTCTAAGGTATTAAGATAAATATTTGTACGTTGGCTTTGTGCCTTATTGCTCAATATTTATGGAATAGACACGTGCCATATACAGGGTGTTTTACAAATCACCGTAAATTACAAATTAATTAGCTCAAAGCTACTAAAAATATACAATAATACTGTTTCATCAAAATCACAATAATGTGCCAATATTTTAAAATAACCAACCAGTCGCCTGATCCCAATGCTGTGTCGACTTTATATCGATATGTCTAGGATGAAATTACATCAAGTATGTTATACGATTAAACGTAATCGTAGAGGTCTAACGTGAAACTATTACTTGCAGACATTAAAGAAAGCAAATAATATCACGTTAGCCCCATCTAAATAATGTTTAATTACAATGTAAAATTTATGGGAATGTATAAAGGTTTTAAAATTGTTGGTAATTCTTGTTGAAATCCTTATTTCTTACAATGCAATGAAAATGAAATCTAAATCTTGTGGTTTGTTCTGTCTATGCTACTGTATCCTTTCAATTGAGAAAGAACAGGGATGCATACGGCTAGACTGTTTTTAATTTCAAGACCAAGTCGACGTAGGATATTTATATGTATGCAAAAGAAAGCCGAGTTGTCATTCTTACAATGTAGATAAAGATGATTTGTTTTTGATTGAGTAGCTTTGCCAATAAATAATATAGTTCGGGCCTTGGGGTTATGCCATCTAACATGCTATTCCAAACAATATCTATTTGGATGAACACTAGGCGTATCTAGATAGAGATAGATGGATGTATATTTTTAAGCACCAATTTCAAGTACACTTCAATAATCAAATGTTATATTAATATGTCTATTTCATAATTAATGCTTATCGATATAAAGTCGACGTGGCCCCTATAGCAGGGTAGAGCAGATCTTCCATTGCCTTCGTCACAACATGATGTAGACTAACCTTACCTACATTATTGAAATAATAACATTTTTTTAGTTCTGAAGTACTTATTTTGTATATTTTTTTATATCACTATTAACAATCTACGCTGAGCTCTTGAATTCGAGTAATTTATATTTTAGCTTTGAAAAAATATGACTAGATTTTTATTATTTAAATTCCAATGGCAAGGACTTTTTATTGAATAATAAGATAAAAAAATATACATTTTAAAGATATTCAATGCATTGAACACAAAATAAACTCAGGTTATTTTTTTCTAATAAAATCAATTTAGGTTGTAAATTATTTTTTACGACTTTATGCGGAAAATTAATCTAACAAAAAGTTTTATCATAAGTATTTCTAAAAAAGTAAAAATCATGGTGGTAAATTACTCAGTTTAAAATGATAAAGGTGATTAAAACAATATCATAACTATTAGACCCGATTGTTAAATAATTTTTATGAACCGCAGAAGTTTAGCTTTAGAGTGCCATTATACCAGCTAAGTCAGGTTAATTTCTCGAATTCAAGCAGAATCAGCTATAAATAAACCAATACTGCTGCACTGCGATGCCCCGGAGCGCGTTGTTAAAGCTGAATATTATGTTTAGAGTTATCTGATACATGGTGTTCACTCCCGCACTCGAAACACCGCAGTGCATATATATTCGTAACTATATTATAATTTTATATAAAAATCATCACTCTAGTAACAATCTCTACTTGAATATCATATTTAAATTTTCGTTAATCAATATTTTTAAATATAATGATAGCTTTTAAGCCTATCTTATGCTACGAAGAATTATAGTGTATTTGGGCGAGACGCCCAAGTAATTTCAACTCTTACAGTAATAAATAGAATTTTAACAAACCTTTCAAATTTTAATTCACCTGACAAGCCTTCGAGGAAGCATGCGTATTATCTGATTCTAAAAGTACTCGAGGTACGACTGGTATGACTCTAAAAGTGTCGTACAGATTTTCGAGTGACAGAATACGCGTACTCGCCAGATCGCTCATCAGCTATTTATGATTAAACGCTGTCATTTTGGTGGCACTAATAATATATGAGCATTTGGACGTTCGCTGTTCGTAATGTAGTTAAAGACTTTGAAATTATATTTTATCGGCCTTGACTTCTGGGTCTAACGAATGTACTCACTCGTAAGTGAGATATATGATGTTTTTTTGAGAGAAAATATAAGCGTTCACATCGTAGACACCTGTCTCCTACACACTTCTGAATTATTCAAACATTCAAACAATCACTTTCACTCAATGCTTGCGTAACTGTGGTGTGATATTTCGGTCTGACTTGAGTAACGCCTATCGTCATGCTGGTATGATTTTTCATCTCTCTCACACTTGTATACTAAAAGAAAGGCGATAGAAGGGGGGGAGGGGGGGGGGGGGGGGGCATAAAAATCTTTACATTTTACATTACAAGAAAAGTTTTGTAACGTAAAATGTAAATATTTTTATGTTTAAAATATTTACTATTTATTCGGCAACAATAAAAAATATTTTCTTATTTTTCCTGAGGTATCTTTATGTCAGACTAGATTACGTTATTTTATTACATACGTTTAAGAACAACGAAGTCTTACGAGCCATAGTCATAATCTCAAATTTTACCCAGGGGTTTTTGTATGGTATTTCAAGTTTGACCCATAGATTTTGTGTAATTTATTAGTGCCCCGAAAATAACAAGGTCAGTTAATGATGTCTGAATCGGCTTGTGCGGTTGGTTAGAACGAATGCAAGTTTGATGTAGCTACGAGTGATTCCCACCTTGCGTGATATGGAACGTTATCACCACTCGGTGGCTTGAATCCGGTGAAATATCATTAAGTTATCACATTTTTACATACAAGCTGGCTATTGTCACACATATAGAATGACCAAAGAGATAAGTGGAAAACAAGAGAACAGCCCGTTAGGTTAATGATAGGGATAATTGTCAACCCCTGCATTATCTGCGTACATTAGTAACTTTTTAGAAACATTCTAGGCCAATCCCTAAATCCCTAGAGATTGCCGAGATTTGCTCGAAAAAAGCTACTTTTAATTGAATAGATATAATACAGTTTATACAAAAACTCGTGAAGTCTTTAGAATTTAAGTAAATATACCGTTTGAATCTGTTTCAAAAATAGTACACACAGATAATTAGAGAGAGAGGAGACAAATTTAAATAATTTTATTTACGTCGATCTTGAAACAACTAAAAAAAGTAAAATTTAAAAAATAACACTAATGGCACGGTATCTTGGTACTTTCAATACAAAATAGTACCTAACTACCTTAAAACTACATTTTGAAATCATCTATATAGTCTATTATAAACATATATGGGAAATAATTTCTATAATTTTCACCAGATTCAAAGCACCGATGACATCGCCGTTTCAAAACGATTTCGAATCCTACCTCTTCCCCAAGCAACTTTAACCACTAGAAACAATGGAAGGATGAATTTACAAAGTTCTACTTATATTACAAGAGATAGATAGAAATCTAGTGTAAAATAGTATATTAGCATATAGAATGTGTAGCGTAAGGCGTACGTACAGATGTACACGTTTTGGTACTTTGTGTTTACACATAAACTACACGTATGTAAAAGGATATATTTTGAATGCTACGAGCATCTAACTCGAAATTGTATATCACCAAATCTTAAATGAACTTGTATGAGTATATAGCAAAGATCATTTGAACCTTAGATTATTCGTAAAGAGTTGCCACTTAAAGATCTCACAGTTTCAGTTTAAACTTAGAAATGACCGCAAGATAAGGGTTTACTGCTAGCATTTATGTATTAACATCACACTTTGGTAATTATAATAAAATACGCGAAAAACTCTAGGAACTCAATTTCACAATAATATGTTTATCATTATTGGTTAATTCAGGCTGTCAGTTTAGACCATTTCACCGACAGTAATTAGCTGTTAATCAACCATTAATAAGTAGCAGGGTATGGTAAGATCGAACTTTAACGCGTTTACTTGCCGCCTATAATAATAAAAGTCTCGGCAAATTCTAGGGGTTACCGATTACACTCCTAGAGTTTGACGCGAATTGCACGATTACCAAAGTTTCGTTATTAAAAAGGCCTTTTTAACTAGCCTGACTGTTATTCTTGCAATGTTATGCTAGCATGTATAATCGTTTAAAATATAAAACAATTTAAACGGACTATATCGCGTATATTATCTCAGAGTTCCAGACGTTTCGGAGGCTTCTCAGCTCCCGTTTTCACAGGTATACGAACGTTAGAAACCCAAATGATATAATATACGCGATATAATCCGTATAAATTATTTTATTAAATGTTATAATCGCGGAAACCAAAGAGAATAAATATTACGTTTACTAGTGTGAGATGGTCTTGAAAGTCCAATAAAGTTAGCTTTGTTCTTTAAAAATGTGACTTCGTCAATGTTTTTGCTTTGTAAGTCTCCTAATTTCCAGAAAAAATAAACTATCTATAGGCCTACCGTTTAACTTAGTCAGCGCCAGCGGTAGGAGAAGCGCGGGGGTATTTCGACACGCGGGTTTTATGCGTAGCGGGCGCAAGCGCAAGGCCCATGAGTACAGAAACAGAACAGAGACTAGGCTTCATACAACCGCGTTTCGATAGGTAAAAATGGTACACCGCGTTGCCATACTGCAGGCGCGATACGTGCGTGTGCGTGAGCACAAACTCTTCATCACGTACGCAGAGAAACCGGTTTAACGCGCTCAGTTTGTGTTCAAACGCAGAGTGTATGCGCCGCGCGTCGAGGATTTCTTCTTACGTTTTGAGCAGTTATAATGAGAAAATAGTGTGTATATGGTTTACTATCTATACTAATGTATACTAATTATAATACAAAAAATAAAGACATCACTATGTTAAAAATATTCCACAAATATTAGATTAAGGATTTATCATTCAATTAAAACATATAAAATTATTTTAAAAATATAAAAACAAAATCTTTAGAGTAATTAGTTTGTAATCAATGAATATAAAAAAGTGATCAATATCGTGTTTATTTGTTCACCTGTGCCAACCCTACCAAATTAGGCAAGGTCAACTGGGACAATTGCGTCTATGGGGAAAATGCGTCTTTTGATGACATCTTAGAATCGGAACACTTTACATCGATCCTCGCTCTCTTTGCATTAGTAACAGTGCCAAACATTAAGCGGGGAAGTTAGGAGTAGTTCTAAAGTGTTCGGATACCGTCAAATGTTTAAAAGACGCATTTGTCCCATAGACGCAAGTGCCTCATGGACGCACTTGTCCCAGTTGACCTTATACATTTTGCACGCTCTTTAGAACATTAGTCTCTGTTCCGTTTCTTCCCACCTTTTCGTTCGTCCCAACGTGCTCTCCCTTCTAACCCCTTGGTCGCCAGGCCCCGCGCTTCTCCTACATATAGCAAGTTGTATCGGTCCCAAAGCCTGAAACTGTTCGGATCGCAGCGGCGTTGCTAAGCGAACTACAGAGTTTGATCAAATTCAAGCTTACCCAAATATATATATACATAGTTTGTGAGGTGAGTGAACCGATTCTATTAATCACTTTACATATACGTCATAAGCATGCCTTTATCACAGATTATGACCTACTCGATTGTCCAGTACCTATCGATATGTCGTTTTGCAAAAATCAATAATTCTTTCCTCTTTCGTTTCTGCTTCATAATAAAAAAACAATGTTACCCGCACTATACATTGGCGCTAGGGGAGATGAAGACGTGTTACATTGCTGTTTTTTAATACGTGAACGACTGCAATACTCTTAGTATACCGTCAATGTATCTCGGCTTCGCCTCTACTGACGCCAATGTGTAGTGCTAGCAACTCAATTAACGTTTATGACAACGTGAAAGCGAATGACTACTGATTTTTTGAACTTGTGCGCATTCAAATTTATAAGATTGTCTTTCTCCCGAGGTCTGATAATGGTTAGTTACCATTTGAGCGATACGCAATGGTCTGAGGTGTTAAAGCTTAACAATACAAATATTTAACTACCTATTCTAGTCTATTTATTGCTATGTCAAATAGGCGGGTTATCAATATAAAACTTTGTGGGATATCAACAGTTGAACTTACAAAACATTACAAACTTTCTATCGTTGGTTACATATAAAATGAATTCGAAGCGAATGGTTTTTAAGAAGCAATAAGTAATGATAGAACGGAATCTATTCCGCGATACCCCATGCCGAGAAGCGGTCTCAAAACCGCTGTTATAAAATCGACTTTCAGCAGCAATACAAGGTTACAAAACTTTATAATACGTCTTATAACGTCGCAACTTTAATACCGTTAAAATTCAAAACTCACATCTCTTAAACATATCCAATGCCCCGTTATAAGACCAAAATAAAGGCACCTATCGTTAGACCGTCATTTAAGACTCTCAGTAATGATAACTTTTAAATACGTCAGATTATTTTAAAAATTGACTGCTCTTGCATATACAAATCCATTGTTAAGGACAGTTGAAGAGAGAGAGAGAGCAAGTAACGATCGTATAAGGATAGTGTAAAAATCTAGCTACCTTAAGAGCGGGACTAATGGGCCCTGAAGTAGCACTATTTATAACCGTATTGCTATTAGATGAAGTTTACGAATCAACATTGTATTGAATTATACACGAAGCTAACAATGTAAAGGAGCTCCTACGAACTCTTAGGCACATTTTATGGAATGCATTATTTTCTTAAGTCGCATTTGCCCCGCTCCGTCTACTGTGTATGTACATCCTCCGTGTGAACACTAGCACGCCCCCGAAAAAAACCACGTGGACTGGGTCCTGGACCCAAAATATCGCTCCGAACTTATATTTACAAAACATACATACATATAGCTGACACGTACTATCAAATATACCAATAAGAAATTAGCAATAACGCTAAAACGGCATCTTAAAAGCGCCTTTATTAACCGTCAATGAACCACTAACATTCATATAAATAGCTACAGTCTCTAGTGTTGACTACTCCTTTTACTTTACAATTTTGATACAAAAAATGACTACTGATTTCACATGTCTACGCCGCACCGGTGCCACTAGTAGTCTCTCTTTCCCGCGACTATACATCCAGGCTTGCGTGAAAGAGACTGATAATTATGCTAGCGACTCCGGCGAAACCAGTCATTTTAACCAGAAGCTTACGCTTATTATTGCATTCGAATAGGAATTCCATATTATATTTTACAATACACCTTCATTCTATTGCACACAATGAATATTGGACTTTTTGTTTGGTGCTCTTTTTTTCTCTCTTGTTTACGAACTAAGCGTAACAGATACCTACTATAAAGCAAAAGCAATTACAAACAATACGTGAATTTGAGCAATTTAACAACATTTCATTTGTGCTTCGACATGCATGGGATATAATATAAACGATCGAACCTAACGAACTAACAAAACTGGACTCATTTGAACAAATATATACTAGTTCACAGCAAACACCTACAGTTCCCTATTGTTTTTGAATGCGTTGGACCAATTTTTTCCTAATTTTCATCAGTTTTCTTCACTAAAATCACTTTCATCGACCCATTACGACGATAAGTCACTTCGGCTGAGCTATGAAATTTGAACTATCACAATTAAACTGTTTAATTTGAAATACCTTGTTGAACTTACGATTAATATTGATTTGAAAGTTGTAACTATGTTCTATGGCTGAAGTAACTCATGGTCATCGCCTGGATTGTTCTGGAGTGTTCTGGAACGTTCTTACTCGCTAGGACAGTGGAGGTAGCCGTACTCCAGACTGAGACTGACCGCCACGAACACGAAGTACAGCAGAAACATCGTGAAGCCGAGACCTCTGTTCATTTTCCACCTGAAATCATAACATTTGGTATATTCAATCTTTTTCTTGGTTGAATGTAAGTAGTCGATTACTAACAAGTAGCTAGTGTAGTAGCACTTAATAGTTAGACGACTTAAATAATGTATGTAGGTAAGTTACTCTTTGAGGTAATTAACTTAAAAAATAACTTATTTATACCAATGTTTATGCATATTCAATGGTCCTAATCTGTGTTCGGAATAAGCAAATATCAGTAACTGTTGTAATCCACGGCAAACTGTAGGAGTAATAAAAATAGTAGTTATCCCTAAAATCCAATACGTATTTACATTAAAAAAACATTTTTATATTTTCAGTGGCAAACTCTAGGGACGTCCAATTATTAAATTTATAGTCAATATAATTTCTGATGTTTGATGTTGATCGATTAAAAATATCTTGGAACTTTTGGCAGATTCTCATCATAGTCATCATACGATTGTTTTTTTTTTGTTTCATCGATGCTACACAGAACAGAATAATACTACAGGTCATGCCCTGGTTAGTTTGATCCGGAGAAGGCGAGGCAATGCTCAGGATGACGAACAGCATGGCGCTCAGTAGCACTATGCTGCAGACCGTTGAAGACCACCTCTATTTGTTGATCAGTCTGGAGCAGGTCAGGCGAACCAACCTGAAGCAGGCGATGCTCAGGATGAAGAACAGCAGCATGGCGAATAGTAGCACAATGTTGGATATATTACGCACGTAACACCAACAGCCGTCTGAGGGGCCATCACTTAAAGCTAGTCGCTCGTAGATCACGTAACAACCCATACAAACATTTTCTGGACAACAGGGTTGTGAGCGCATGGAACAAGCTACCAGAGGATGTAATCTCGGCACCTAATGTCAATACCTTCAAAAACAAATTGGACAAACATACCACTGAACAGAGAATTTAGACTCTAGATAAATTGGAGATAGGCATCATCAGTTGCTGCAACTGCCTGCCTGATAATAAATAATAATAATAATAATAATATTGCCACGGCTGGTGGATTTGTTGGAGCCGGTCTAATGCACCAACCTGAAGTAGGCGATGCTCGGAATGACGAGCATCAGCATCTCGAGGAGTATCGTGCTGCTTTAGATCCTTGGAATCCATTTCCTTTAACTTTCGTTAATAAGCCTGAAACAGGTCGAGCGAACCAACCCGAAGTACGCGATCCTCATACGAATAGATGACGAAGAGCAGCAGGATGCTGCAGACCATAATGAGAAGTTCTCCACCAGCTGCCCGTGCAACCTGGAGCAGGTTGAGCGAACAATCCCGAAGCAAGCCATGCTCAGGATAACAAACACCAGCACAATGCTATAGACCCTTGGAGTCTTCCACTATCATCTTTCAGTGATCAGCCTGGAGCGTCGAGCAAACCAACCCGAAGTACACGATGATCAGGATGACAAACAGCAGGGCGATGAGCATCATGCTCCATTAACTTTCGTCGATCAGCCTGGAGTAGGTCAAGCAAACAAACCTGAAGCAGGCGATGCTCATGATGACGAACAGCAGCATGGCGAACAGCAGCACGATGCTGCAGACCATGCCCTTGGAGTTCACCTCCACCGGCGTCCCGTTGATTAGCCCGTACAGCAGCCACGGCAGCGGCAGCCTGGAACAGGCAGTCATCATCATCAGTATCCATATTAAAAGAGCTTGTAACTGTAACTGTACATTTCTAAAAGAGTTTCCATATAAAGAAGATAAGTGTAAGGGAACAAAAAATGCCCCTGACGGTATTAGCCAATAGATATATCCTATGTATTGGTCATAATATAGTTATTGATCTGCCAAGTTTTATATCATAATTATTGAAAGTTTCTTTGAAATGTCACTTTAAAATAAAACGGGCGGACCACCCGTGACCATGGAAAGCTGAAAAGCTTCCGACACGTCGGGACCTAAAATGAGATAATATACGCGATATAATCCGTTAAATTGTTTTACTTCAATGAGTAATAATCGCGGAAACAGAAGAAAATATTATGTCACTTTAAAGTTTTTTTTACTTTTCCAAATATCTTAAAAACTACTGGTCCGTTTCTTTTGTGACTAATGTATATTGTTAATGGCTTGAAGATGAATAATTTCGTAAAAAACTAGACGTCTCTAGGTCAACATTAACTTGGTCATTTTTGATGTCAATTTTTTTTTTGACACTTGTGAGTCAGCGACACCCACCATTTTTTTTACACTAATGTGACATCTCTTTCCGTACAAATATATATTTGTCTCAAATCAATCGGCGTGGAGCAACATGCCAATTTTTTTTTTGAGTATAGCGGCCTAGTACATCACCAAGGTCTTAATCAGGTCGTTTGACCACCTTGGTCTTGCCATGCTGCGCTTGCCGATACGCGGTCGCCACTCGAAAACCTTTCTGCCCCAACGACCATCGGTTCGAAGCATGTGCCCTGCCCATTGCCACTTTAGTTTGCTATGTCGGTGATCTTGGTTCGTCTATGAATCTCCTCATTTCTGATTCAATCTCATAGAGAGATCCCAAGCATAGCCCTTTCCATAGCTTGCTGGTGATTCTGATTTGTATGTTATCAAACAGAATAAAGGTAATTACTACGTTATATGCATACCACGGGGTATTCGGAGCACGAACGATTTGCTAAAGAGTAGAGATCAATAGATAGGTTATTCTAACAAAGCATTATATTATGCCTAATGAATAATTACCTCACTGCGAATTATAAACTATACTAGTATTTTAGGTTTAGTACCAAGCCTTATTACCTTTCATTGTTTTGCATACTTCTGTACTCTGTACCTCACAATATAAGTCAAAACCCAATTATGGACCTTTGCAAAAAGTGATTAAATGTCTTTTATTTACTTATGTTATGATATAATAACAAAAAAAACGTTGCTTCTTTTTATATGAACCGCAAGTTTATTGGGATTCTGTATTTTTAATGCGGGAAAATTAACACCACATTACTATCTATTGCGATATAGATACAAATCAAAGCGCAAAGAAAAATACGATTGCTCTCGCACGTGGTCACACCAGGACTCGAACCCGGTACTTCCTGATTACGCGTCAGGTGTGTTTCCCTTTAAAAAAAAAACGTTATTTAATTACCTGCAGTAATTTTAGTAGTTCATATGATTTTCTAACTGAATTTTATATTATTATTATTATTATTTATTTTCGAAATGATTATTTATTCACTACGTAGAAACCTGCTACAGTGCACTCTGTTTTTTAACTCGACACCTACTCTTTGGCTAATGTCAATCATGTGTGCTCCGAAAACCCCGGGATAGTTATATGAGACGGAAGTCCTACAGGAAAAAAGGACCAGCAAGTCGGCAGTATTTGTATGAAATGGACAGCCAAAGCCATTAAAATCACAGAACATTACATACAGTTCCGCAGACAGATTATTCTTAAGAAGGTTTCGCCTGGAGATTACTTTCCGACAAAAATACGATTGTTGTCCGGTATAATGAAAATGCGTAACAGCCGAGAGCTATTGTTCCTGTGAACTTCAATATGGCCGACATGATATTTTCACAAAGCCGTAGGTATTAATTTTATTCTACATCTTCTGTGATCTTTTGGAATAAATAGTTACAGTGACTCCGTACCCAATAATGAATATCGATGTAGTCGATTTGAGTTTAGAGTTAAAACCACGCCAAAACTACTAGTACTTACAAGTAATCATTGAAACCCCCGACACACTAAGAAAAAAAGCCGACAGACTCACGCACCGAGGGTTACGTACAAAATATACGCTACACACGGCCTTATCTATGAAAATCCAGTGTTAGCAGAGCCCTACTCCTAGGCAATATGTACGCGGTGTTACGGACATAAAATTATACCGCTTTTAGTATTTGTTGTTATAGCGGTAACAGAAATACATTATTTGTGAAAATTTCAACTGTCCAGTTATCACGGTTCATGAGATACAGCCTGGTGACAGACGGACAGACAGACAGATAGACGGACGGACGGACAGCGGAGTCTTCGTAATAGAGTCCCGTTTTACCCTTTGGGTACGGAACCCTAAAAAGCTTCAAACAGCTGAACAAATTCTTTTGAATCACGGCTAAGAACGTTACCTTTCTAAACACAAGAATCTATATCTAAATCCGTTCAAGAACTACATCGTTGCAATCAAGTGTTGCTTTTCTTTCTACTATTTTAATTTTACTTTTACTAACTTTGATATGTATTCCGGGAGAAGTACGAATAGAGTTTATACTTAAAAAGATACATTTAAAATAAGCTAAATGCCAATGTATAATATTATACAGTTGTAAAAATGAAATGTCCGTACACAAGATGTTTTCAAAAAATTGATTGTTACCCGACTATTTGGAGGTCACTAAAAAGATTTTTTTTTTTTTTAATTTTATATATGTTTGTATGTTTGTATGTGTCGTTGTGGCTTCATCACGCAAAATCGGCTAAACAGATTTCCATAATTTTGGTACACGAGTAGCAAGTATCTCCAGATGGTTATAGGATACTTTTTACCCGACTATGCTGATGAAAAAACGACGGGTTATGACTTTTTCTACTCCGCGAACGAAGTTGCGGGCATCTTCTTGTATTGTAATAGAATTATTTATAAAAAATAAGTGACTTGACTTTTCTCGTTTATCTTCTCAACAATGGTCTTCTATTGCGAAATGCCGGTAGACTTAGACTTGTAAAAGTGCCCTTGCGGCCTACTTACAGAATAATAAAGATCATTATTTCATTACGTTGCGACCGACAAACACAGATGCAGAAACTTATATTATAACACCCCTTATTGATACAGACAAATAAACTGAAGGTATAGTATATCTGAATACAAACTCGATTATCATGACCTTCCTTGGCTCCAAACAAAACACAATCATTATAACAAACAATATAGTTAACAAAGTTACAAAACGACACGATATCACTATAACTGGCATATCATCGACCTTGACCCAAATATTGGGTCAAACATCAACCAACATCGGAAGGGCTCTTCTAATTTTATTACGTACGTTTCAGTGAAGACATATGATGCTGTAAAATGTTTGTGTGTTTCTAACCCGATTATATGGAAGCCGGAGGGTAATGTTTTTCACGCGAGTAATGGAGAATAATGCGATCTAGATTTTCAGGCGCGGAATTTGATTATATATATTTTACTTGTGATACTCGTATATCTCATTAGAGCTTTGCGGATCGGGGGCTAAAGTGATGGTTTGAGGCCCTAGGGTAGTAATAAAATACCTATATGGAGCTTGACTAGCGCATCTAGCATGGTATATAAGTTCAGACAATGATTTACGTTTATTGAATATTTATTAAAGGTAATTACGAAGCTATGATTTGATTTATTTGCGTGTTATATAAGTTAAAAAAAATGATTTGAATTTCTTGAGACTGATATACAGAACATCTATAAAAAATGATTGTTATGGACTATTTGGAGGTCACTAAACTAAATTTGTATGTGTCGTCGTGGCTTCATCACGCAAAATCGGCTAAACGGATTTGAACTATTTTTGATACACGGGTAGCTGGGTATTTCCAGATGGTTATAGGATACTTTTTACCCGACTACGCTGAAGAAAAAAAGAGGGGTTATGACTTTTTCTCCTCCGCGAACGAAATTGCGGGCGTCTTCTAGATTTAAAAATAAAAATACTTAATAGTTGTATACCTATATAATTATAGGTATACAACTATAAATATAGGTATCACAATAGTAGTATAGTCTACTAAGTCCAACTTCGAAAAGGAGGTCAATCGTCGAATCCAACTCGGTTGGGCAGCATTCCGGAAGCTGCGTCATATTTTTTCGTCATAAATACCCCAGTGCTTGAAGACTAAGGTCCTCGAACACGCGTGTTGCCAGTGATGACCTACGGAACTGAGACATAGTCGTTCACAATGGGACTCATAAGGCAGCTCAGAGTTACGCAATGTGCATTGGACAGGACTATACTCAGGGTTTATCTTCGTAATACAATCAGAAATGAGGATATCCGCAGAAAAACCAAAGAACTGACATAGCTGGCAGAATTGCATCGTTTAAGTGGCAATGGCCGGTCTAGCTCAGTGGGAGTAACGTTGCCTGCGAAGCTGAGGTCTTGGGTTCAAATCACGGTAAGGGCAAATATTTGTGTGATGAGCATACATATTTGTTCCCGAGTCTTGGATGTTTTCTATGTATATGAGTAATGTATCTATTAAATATATCTTCGTCTAGTACTCATAACACAAGCCTTATTGAGCTTATCATAGGACTAGTTTGATTTGTGTAAAATTGTCCCGTAATATTTATTTATTTATTTAATGGGTGAACCATGTAGCCCGGAGAACGGATGGCCGTTGGGACAACAGTGGACGTCCGAGGCTGATAGATAGATAGTTAATTTGTCTACCGTACGAGCAAGCGGAGATAAAATATTGAGACGATAAATAATAGAGAAAAACACTAAATCGACGATTTTTAATACATTAACTGCCAGGAACCCGCCTAGCGGACGCTTTGCCCGTAGACGCGTGGCCGATACCATGCGTTTACCCACATGTAGAAAAAAGTGTGCTACGCAAGTATGGCGCGAAAGTCGAATCCAATTTTTTTTTTTTAAATTTGACGGGTTGAATTTGTTAATGTAATCCATCAATACTTTGTGAAAAAAATATTTTGCTCTACAATTTATGCGTGTGCACCTGTTTTATGTCAATCCATCTGAAAACTATAACCTCAATTTCCAAACACCAATGAATCATTCATTTATTTTATTTATATTGATTCAAAACATCACAATTCCGCTGCTCTCAGTTTTCTGACCTCGTGGTAAACTGTGTAATTGCTGGATTTTTAAAATTGCAAGATCTATTTAAGGACACATTTTAAACCTTATCTCTCTACTCTCTAAACCCTATACTCAACGCAAAATGAACTTATGATCTCGATCACCAGATCGTTTTACGTTCAGTATAGTGGCTGGCTGTAATGTCTCGAAAGACCACATTATTCAAAACACAAATGATCCTCTACAGAAAAGTAACAGATATGAACATCTAGAAATAAAATAACACACAAAGAAAAACACGAAATCGCGACTTAAGCGTTCAAGACCTCTTAAGTTAATAGACATTGTGTAAAAATTTGAAAGTCTCATGACAGTGCCGAGATACATTTGAATAACAGTTGGTATTTTATGAAAGCTCGGTCGTTGCTTGAGTAATGGAAATGGGCGGGTTTTGCCTGGTGCATTCGCTTTTAGGCCGCTTCGAAACTTTTTTGACTCTCGACTAGCTCAGTTGTCGGACCTAGTGGTTCAATCTGTGTAATTGTTGCCCTATATTTAAAGCACGTTTTATTTAAATAGAGTTCTAAATTGGATTTCTATTCAACTTGCTAGCTAGTGATGTGGCGAAGGTGTATGGCATAGAGGTTTTGGATATCTTTTCTATTCGATGGCTGACTTAAAACGAATCCTATTAACAAAAATAGAACGAGAGAGTAGTTATTGTCGACTTTTGCGATTTCAGCGGCCTGGAAAATTGTTATTTTGCTTTGCTAATTAAGATAATTATAGTATAAGATCAACGTCATAATGTTTTGGACTTTAAATAATGTTTAACTCTATTGTAATGAATTAAGGATACAACTATTGGAACAATGACGAGCATTGGTCTTTTATCTTATTGTATGTACCATATGTTGCTGGGAAGCATAATATAATATCAACATCATCAACATTTTATTCAGTGATGTAGCTCTACAAGTGTTTCAACCAGTATCAGTTCTTTTCCACACATTTTGAAAAAAAAGAGTGTCAATGATCAAAAAAATGGCAAAACGATGTACTGTGCCTGAATTTTTTTTATTAAAATATCAATATATGGACGGAAAACTGAGAGCGGTGAAACACTTGTAGAATAACTCAGTGCTTAAATAGTTATTTATTATGCAAAGCTGCAAAGTTGTTATTTGGCGCGAGTGCTTGAATTAAAAGCCGAGTAGGCAAAGGAATGTATATTTGAACAAATAAATGTTCAAATATAGACTTCTGAGCGTAACGAGGCATTCAAGGTACGAGAAGGCAAATAATTTTGCAGCCGTGCCAAACACATAGTTTTTCACCTCACTACAGCGAGGAAAATGTGAGATGTAAAAGAAAATATAAATCTATAACAAACCGAACATTTATTCAATTAAAACTAGTGATAATGAACCTACGAAACACACTCATAACGAAACAAACAAATAAACATAAACAAAAATATAAATTCGAACTTCAAATGACTTTTCTCCGCTAGCGGATAAAACAAACTTTTCCATGCAGATTTGGCGCCTTAATCGGAACTTTTTCGAGCTTGTGAGGTAAAAACAATATTTCTATTGACCCAGTTTTGTAAAAGCTTAACAAAAGTGTTCTAATGCCGTAAAGTTCTATAAGGTCACGTTTTAAGACGACTTTGACCCAGTTTGATCCATTACAGATACCCGATTAGCTTGTAATTAGGCTCGCGTGAGTTGTCGCGATAACCTAATTATGTGTTAGTTTGAGTAACGATAATGAAAACAATATATACAAATATTCGTTTCTACGCAGCGCACGGCCGCCATGGCAGAGAGGCTGTCGCGACATTTTTATTTTTTAGAACCTGACTTTGAACTGGGCAAGGTCTGACTCGGCCTCCTTACCTTCACAGTAATCAGATTCAGTGGAGGGAGCACAAACTCACAAACGAGGATACCACGCGGCCACTTAGAGTTGAGGTGAGATGCAGTGCGCAAGGCACAAGAACTGCGGATGTGGGTTGAACCGGTTCAACCCGACTTGGGGTGGGAGACAGAGAGAAAACATCGATCATAGGGGAGTATAAGAAACTACGGGCTATGGCACGTTTAATAAACGCTTGTAACTTGTATTACGAGCGGATATTTCTTTCCAACAAAGGTGAGGCGAGATAAATGCGCCTGACGGGCAAGTGCGCCTAAATATATATTGTAGTTCTTGGTAATAATCACAGATTATCATTACTAAGAACTATGATTTAGTTTGTTGCATCGATGTATTATGCCATAATACTGTACCTATGAACTGTTTTTTGTTATTTACGAGTAGTTAGGCGCACTTACCCAGGAGGTGCACTTACTTAACCACCACTTATCTAATATGTACTGAAAAGAAAGTTCCACTTGTATCTAATAGAAGTTACAAGCTTTTGAGAATTAGGCCCCTGGTCGACTCTGCTGGTGCAGACATAGTCCGAAAAGTTCGCAGTAGCCATCTTCTCCGTGGCTGCTGCGTTCCCGTCATCCTGATCGGAGAACACGTTCCTACTTAGGTCACCGAGTGTACCGACCTCTTTGGAAGCGGATTCTGGGGAGTGGATTCTTTGAATGGCGACTACAAACTAGAAGACACAGTGTGGGAATACCTCCGACGATCTTCTGAGGATTGCGGGAAGCCATTGGATGTGGGTAGTGGAAGCGTAAGATAAGACAAGTCATCGCTATCCTTGGTGAGGCTTTTGTCAAGCAGTGATCATCATGCGACTATGTTGATGTTGATAAATTTAATTTCTATAACTTAGTAAAATAGATTCAATATTCGTGTTGATCGCACCTACTCACGATTTCAAAATGTGAAATTAAAATTAAAATCGGCCTAAAAATACGCATGATATAGGCATTTTAAACTACTAATTAGATAACGATTTGACAAGAGGTCCATCATATGCTGTTACGTCATAGTGCATTTCGGCCATATAAACTCTATATTAAATTCTGTTTTGGTAGACAGAGATAAAATAAAATGTTTGGTGGCTTATACCTTGGTTATTTTTATAATTATTCGCAAAATATTTTTTCTACTGTTTGCTACATGAATGAGCTTTTAATAAAGCAAAAATAAAAATTCATGCATATTCCGTATTGATTAGCTAGTAAGTACCTAATATCTGAAACCAAAGTTCTCTACAACTAGAAAATAAAGGAAGAAAACATTTATTCGAAGGCATACATCACCATACAAAAACATTTAAATAATAAAATAAATTAAATAATTACCTACATGTTTCATTGACTCATTTGTAATTTTCGTGCTAGCTTTAAAAAAATGTACCTACCTATAGGTATATTTTTTAATTTTCAACCTTTTTATAGCTAGTTATAGCAATTGGGTACTTGACTGACAAATCAAAACAGCTTATTTTTATGAACTGTCAAAACCCTCAAAAATTATGAAGGTTCACAGCTTTCTCATTTTTTTGTAAAATATCCCTAACCTCTTCGAGTCTAATGATAATTCCTTTGTGTACAATAAATTTTCCCGCAAAACATACCAACCAAAGTTTCCATACTGGGAGGGTACTGTCACGAAAAGTAAACGTTAGGTAAACTTTCGATACCTACGTTAAGAGCAAATAAATTTAATCCTAAGTAAAGACCCGGTTTGGAGCGGCGTGACATTGTGCGGCATGGGGCATTAGGCTGGTAGAATGCCGCACGAATCGTATACTTTCACGACTTACAATTTCGTAGCGCTACGCGCGTAGCCGATAACATGCGTAAATGCGTATGTAGCGAAAACTTACTAAGAACATAGTGCCCGCCTAGCAGGTCCTAGGTTGTGAATGTGGAACACTTTAACGACCAAGAACCCGCTAGGTGGGCGCTTCGTTCGTAGTAAATTTTGGTCGTGAATGAGTTAACACTTTTGCAACCGACATAGTCGTAGCGCTACGCTCGTAGCCAATATCAATAGCGAAAACTTGCTACGGGCAGAGCGCCCGCCTAGCGGGCTCGCGGTTGTGAAAGTGTTAAACGGATGATTGACTAAGTATGTAATAACCATTTTACGGTCCTGTACTGCCCCCACCCCATTTTTAAGATTATACACCCTTATAGTTTCGCCATGTTCGTCTCTCTCAGAAACTATCAATGACGCAAAAACTGAAAAATTTTACACATTGCCGGGAAATATCGAAATCAACCCCTCAATTGGTAAAGCAAAAAACATAGCCAACGTTGAAAATCTGATATAGATCATAAATTATAGCAAACGAAACGAATTTATGACTGGAAAAACGGCAGGACGCTTTCATTTTATCTCAAGTGGGTAAACGGGGAATAAATTATTTTTTTATTTTATTTTACTAACGAATTTAAAAGGAAAATTATCAGGAGTAAGTAGACTTTATTCGGTCTTGCCTCAAGTTATATGCGCCTAAAATGCCTGAGTCCCGTTTCGCAAAAGCTTGTAACATGTATAACAAGAGGACGTCTCTTTTTAATACATATTATTGAAAAGAGATTTCCGCGCGTCATACAAGTTACAGCCTTTTTTGGGCCCCAGATCTATGCGGGTAACATTTAAACGTAACGTATCTACCAGAGGCGTAGCGTCAGGAAAATTACATGGGAAGTCGAAGCGGATTCGTTTACTCATATTTATTTAAAGAAAAATGTGGTTAATGAGCCTTTCCTTGGCCAACCCGGTAGGAATCGGCTTATATAGACGCCACGCCACTGGATCTACATCTTCTTTTTCTATCAGTAGTGCATATCTTTGTAATGACGGCAACGGAATCCAATCCTGAAGATGGTCGCACATACGCTGTTGACCTCTTTTTCAAAACATGTCGCACAATGTAACAGGGCTTTAACAAGCTCCAACCGCGGCAAAATAAGTAGTAAACTCATTCAAAGACGCAAACTTTCATATTTGGAATTCCCTCAAATACTTGCCAATGCAAAATCGATCTCACCTCCACTACTTAGAGCTGAGGTTTATCTAGAATTTACGACAAAGGCTTGCCGAGTTGTTGAATTTTCAACTTTAATGCAAAGGCTTATGGATACTTTGCTAGTTTTCAGCGGATGCCGGTGCTAGTTCGCTAGTGGAATATAGTCCACAATGCATAAGGATGGAGTTGACGCGCTCTTGAGAATGCATTTTTCGTTGACTATAATTCTTTAGGAAATTAACTTACTTATTTTTTATGGGGGCTATTTATGCTACAATAGGAAATATATGATAGTACTAGAAGGCGCCCGCAACTTAGTTCGCGGAGGAGAAAAAGTCATAACCCCTCTTTTTTCTTAAGCATAGTTGAGTAAAAAGTATCCTATAACCATCTGGAGATACCCAGCTACCCGTGTACTAAAAATAGTTGAAATCCGTTTAGCCGATTTAGCGTGATGAAGCCACAACGACACATACAAACATTTCATTTTAACAACTCTATAATAGTATAGATGTCAACTTACTGGAGATCTCTTACAGGAATTGTTAAATCTCGATTGAGGGAGTTGGTTGGAGACAAAGCAAACGCTGTCCGTTACAAATCACGAGTATAATCTAACTGTTTTTGCGCGGTACGCAGCCGCGCCATCTCATCTTAAATCTACCCACATAACAAGAATAAGTTTGCCGTTGTACTTTTGGCCTGGTATTATGTATAATAGTGTTTTTTTTATGACGGACATTTTTTACGCAAATCTACCTAGTTCCAAACTAAGCAAAATTTGTATTAATCTATGGGTAGCGCCGATATAGATAGTATATAGCTAAATTAAGGTACATAGAAAACATCCAAGACCCGGGAACAAACATTCGTGCACATCAGCTCATCACACAAACATTTGTCGGGTTTCGCACCCGGGACTGCCAGCTTTGTAGGCAACCAACTGAGCCAAACACGTCGTTGTATATACTACACGTTTTATTAAGATGTATTTTGTGTATGGCAAACATCTAAGTTTGATCTTTATATAACTTGCAACGTGCAAATTCATACGAGTATGCATGCGACCATGAGTTTGAAGATGTATACTCGTAGAACACATCGCAGGCAAATAATATGGTCTCAGCGGAAGATCAGCGCTGGCTCCCGAGCCAGCATTATGCTGAGATGGGACCATTTCGGGGCATAGTTTCAGTGTTTTTTTTTTGTAATTTGTTTATATTTTTGTCTTGTGTATGCTATGCGTCTGAATATTTTTTTTTTCTTTCTTTCTTCTTTCTTTCAAATTTAAATGGTCATTCCTTACTCTGCAACCCTATTAGGCACGCATGTGACCATGTTGGTGCGCGGATCTCATAAAGGCAAGTATGCCTCAGACTTGACCACATATTCGTTCTTCTGAGTAATATTGTACCTACTCAAACATTTTCATGTAAAAATGCATCGTCAAAAAGTTATCAGATCTTATGTAGAGCCAAGCTTCTAACTATACACGTCCTAACTTCACAAACTCTACTCCTTAGTCAAAACATGTGGCTTGGTCGTTTCACTACCGTGACATGGGCTTAAGGTGAAAAATCTCTTCACTGTTTATTATTTATTTATTTATTTCAACTTTATTGCACAATACAAGAAAGTACAAATGGCGGACTTAATGCCATAAAGGCATTCTCTACCAGTTAACCATGAAGCTAAACAGAGAAATTATTGGTGCGGGATATCGGTATCAGACTTGTACAAAATAATAATTACAAGGGCGAGGCACCAAGTTACATAGTATACAAACTATTACATAATACATAATATATATAAACATGATACAAGGTAGGTAGTGCCCTTGCGCTTCGCTTGGTTCATCTTGGCGGGGGACTGCTGTGCCCCCAGATCTACGCTCAAATCAAATTTCAAAAGATTTGCCAACGCCATGCTACAAACTTCACCAGTCACAGTCGTAACTTGTAATTATTAAGGATTTATAACAAATTCAGGGGTTTATTTCCACCATTACTGCTTTAATCGCCCGCATTACGCGTATTTTCTAAAGTATTTTCGACAATAAAGCGGATTTAACTCGCGAAAGCACCGTTATTCGCAGAGTATTAGCTAAGTCAGTCAAATATCCTAATGGATGGGGCGTTATCCAGAACGATTTGAGATACCTACTTTGACAATTGACATTGTTATGTAGGTCGTAGTGACGCGTGGTATTTTTGTTCACTTTTTTTTCGTTATTTGCTAGGATTTCTCTCTATTTATTTATATATGTGGTGGTGGTTTTTTCATCATCATCATCATCATCATTTCAGCCATAGGTCGTCCACTGCTGGACACAGGCCTCCTCAATAGATTTCTGTCTGGGCTGGATAGAGGCGAACCGCATCCAGCGAGTCCCCGCAACCCTAACCAGGTCGTCTGACCACCTTGCAGGTGGCCTTCCCACGCTGCGCTTGCCGGTACGCGGTCTCTACTCGAGACCCTTTCGTGTGCATTCAAATGTGCCCTGCACATGCCACTACAGTTTGCTTACCCTTTTTGATATGGCGGTGACCTTGGTTCGTCTACGAATCTCATCATATCTGATTCGATCTCGTAGAGAGATCTCGAGCATAGCCCTTTCCATAGCTCGCTGAGTGACTCTGAGTTTCTTTAAGAGGCCCATATAGACCACGTCTTGGCTCCGTAGGTCATCGTTATCATTATTAGCCATAAAACGCCACTGCTGGACATAGATCTCTCCCAAGGAACGCCATCACAACCAGGTCTGCGTCCAGGGGACTTCAGCGACCTTGAGGGACACTGTTGCCCCAGCGACCGTCGATTCTACGTGTAATGTGCCCTGCCCATTGCCACAGAAGATTTGCGATTTTTCGGTTTCTCTAGTCTACGGATTTCTTAAGTCCTGATTAAATCTCACAGAGAAATATCGGAGCAGCGTCCTCTCTGCTCTCTGGGTGTCTTTGAGCCTTCTTATAAGGAGGTTAGTCATCACTGACTTAAACACTTTCGCCTTTAGACACAGAGTGATATTGGATCAAGCCTATACCTATTACTCTACAGTCCACTCGGTAAAACGATGGAACGCGTTACCGGTATCCGTAAGGAAATCACGGTCCTTGGCATGTTTGAAAGAAACCTTTAAAAAGTTAAGGCTTTTAGACCCCTGATCTTTTTTAAGAGTAATCTATAGTATTATATGGTTGTTAAACGAAATCTCTGTACATTTAAGAAATTTGAATTAAAATTAATGGGACTATTTGGAGGTCACTGAATCGAAAATATTTTTTTTTTTTTTAACACTAAAACAACTCAACAACAAACAACAAATTGGATATTTTTTATCCAACTACACGCAAGAAAAAGAGAGGGTTATAGATTTTTTCTCCACCGCTGTCGAAGTTGTCGACACCTTCTAGTATTTCATAGTATTTAATAAGATTAAATACGTGTTACTGTTATGTATTTATATATCTATATATGTATAATTTCTATATATGTATAATATGCATGCATGATTCAATATGTAATTAAATTATTACACTCATACCTTACTACGAAAAATGGAATTAATAACGCCAAATCGGCTAAACGGATTTCAACTATTTTTGGTACACAGATAGCTGGGTATACGCAGATGGTTATAGGATACTTTTAACCCGACTACGCTGAAGAAAAAAGAGATGATATGACTGTTTCTCTTTCGCGAACGAAGTTGCTCACGTTCTAATTATATTACCTTAAAGTTAAACGAGCAATTCTTGTATTTATGATGAATATGCTCGGTGGTATACCTACTTATATGGTTTTTTGGAAACGGCTCTAAATTCTATCAATTGGGATGAAATTAGGTATGTAGGTATGTAAATGAAGTTCTGCCTTTCCTTGTAGATAAACGTACATAGGTTTCACCCACCTAGCAAAAGTCGATCGCCCAGGTTTTTAGCATTTAAGGTCACCTTTAGCTGTTTTTATTTTGCTTCACTGCGCTGAGTAAGCAAAATACATTCGCCTCTCGAACGCAGCCGCCAGGGATAAACTAGTAGATCACAAATACACGACCGCCTTAGCTTAGCTCGCAACTCGACCTAAGATTGTTTACGATTCATTTCAGTGTTCACGATCCCCACGTACCGAGGGAAACTCGACTTTATCCCTTATCGGTACGCCCCACTTCTGCGGCGGGGGAGAATTATAGACCGATTTGTTTAAATGTAGGTCGCCCGGGGTTTCGGGAGCGAGGCTCGGTTTTTTGAAATATAGGACTTTTGGCGGGTGTTCGAGATCACGAGAACGCCCCAGTATGGCTTTAGTTAACTTTATAAATGAGAGAAGAAATTCACAATTAGTTGTATAAATATTAAGATTTCAACCCGAAGGCGGTTCATATTAGGTCTCACCTCGCCACCATGAATTTATACAGACCTCGCCTTACACGCTCGAGTTGAAAAATAATTACTTATGCACCAACGTAGCATACTCGTATAAAATAAAAACCGGCAAAGAGCATGTCGGAATGTCGGACCATGCTTAGTGTAGGGTTCCGCAGCCTTTACTACGAAAAAAAAACAAAACAAATAGGAAAAATACGATGTGAAGTTTTGTCAAAGTTTTGTAAAAACCTTAAAATGTTTTTAAAGGAACTGTCGTGATAAGTGCCACATATTGATGTTTGCTGAAAAAACTTTTTTCCGCTTCTGTTATATGTATGGAGTGCCTCCCTAGGAATATATTTTTTGTTATTTAACTACCCACAGATAGACATGAGGGATTGCTGACAGACATGATGGAATGCCATGTTTCCGAAGGCGACTTCAGGGATAGGGCGAAGTGGAGGAGGAAGATAAGGAAGGCTGACCCCACCACCATGTGGGATACATAGTCGGGAAGAGAGAGAGAGAGAGAGAGAGAGAGTTATTTAACTAACCAACTAAGTCTTGTAAAAGTAGCAGCTTATACAAACCATCTGTAATCCAAGTTTCGTCAATATATATCTTGTAGTTTTTGAGGAAAAAATATATCCTGTAACAAACAGATGGACGGACGGTCGGACATGACGAAACTAAGGTTTCTCTTTTTGGCTAAGGAATTCTAAAACATAAACGTAACTTCAGAACTGAGGCCGCCAGTAGTTTTTGCTGCGCAACATAATCGTTGTCCTTTTCACATATTATTACCAGATATTTAATTATATCATTATTTTATAATGCCAACATTTAAATTCAAGTTTCAATTGGCCGGTTTAATCGTCTGCTATTAGCGAGCTATCTGTGGAGCTATTGGAAGCTTGCCAGCGCTGCGGCGGCCGATAACGCTCCGGTTGTTCTGATTGGTTGCAAATTGTTGCAGTTATGCCGCTGAAGCCGATCAGACAGATAAATTCGTATCTGAAATATCTGAATATGAATTTTATTGACATT
Organism: Hedya salicella; assembly: GCA_905404275.2. Classification (NCBI taxonomy): domain Eukaryota; kingdom Metazoa; phylum Arthropoda; class Insecta; order Lepidoptera; family Tortricidae; genus Hedya; species Hedya salicella. The sequence goes on along the minus strand of FR990112.1, from coordinate 4,687,584 downwards.
GACTGTTTCGTATTGTATGTTCAGAGATGGCTGAAATCAATTATTAAAATGGGTCATACTTGACGTTCCATTTTTACAACTTTATAATAGTATAGATTTTTGATTTGATTTGATTTTGAAGTCGGTGCCAAACCATGCATTTATTACTATTAAGAACCGCGGCGGCGAGCCTTTAGTTATTATCTACCTACATACATATATATTTAGTCATAGTAATTCGTATTTTTGTTGAATAAAGAACTTTATTTACTTCAGGTTTGGCACCGACTTCTAAAGGTGATTCAAATGTATCCGTACCGTACATAAAAGATCATTTATGGCTTTTTAATTTATTCTGAAGTCGGTTCTTTTTTTATTTATAAATTTTTATTTTTTGCTTTTTTTGTGATATAAAGTATTTATAATAGCCCAGAATGGGAAGATTGAGGAGGCACTTTGCACGCATCTCGAGTCTTTGGAAGTAAGAAATGTAAAAGTTGGTTAGTTCATATTCATTTGTTCCATCATCAGCTCAGTTTTTTTGTCTTATGATGACAACCAGACGAAAACAACTGAATAACTTTAGAAAAATATATACATAACATTGTTAGTGCCTATGATATTTGAGGGTTTCTCTCGATTTCCCTGGTATTTCATCATCAGATCCTGACTTGGTGATAAGGAGACTACCTCAGGGGCACACTATAAAGAATATGACTAACAGTCTTAACATACCTACCATAGATGATTTTTTAAATAATTATCCTCTAACTCTTAACCATTAAGGAGTTGTTTCGTTTGCTACACATAAGAGATAATGTTAAATTACCGACAAATATTATTTGAAGCACAACTATCCGCCTCACGAAAATAACCCATATTGTACCTATTTCATGTCCTCATGAATACAGGACGTGTAACATACCGCCACATCGCACTTGGCAGATAAGATAACGCGGAGTTTGCGCACTGGTGATCTCAGCTTATTCGATAATCGCATGTCCTAATACTACGCCAAATTCTCGAAGGAAGGACGCTGAGTAGGCGGCTGGGGTAAACGACATACAGACTTTGCGATCTTTTCTGCTAATATTATAAATGGTTGGTTGTTCGGATTGGGTGTTTAGATATTCAGAGTTTAGATGTGTATGAAATGAACTGTCCTAACAAATAAAAAATAATAATAAAAAAAAATATTATGGGACAATTTTACACAAATCGAACTAGTCCCATGGTAAGCTCAATAAGGCTTGTGTTATGGGTACTAGACGACGATATATTTAATAGATATATTACTTATATACATAGAAAACATCCAAGACTCAGGAACAAATATCTATGAACTGTCCTAACAAATAAATAATAATATTAAAAAAAAATATTATGGGACAATTTTACACAAATCGAACTAGTCCCATGGTAAGCTCAATAAGGCTTGTGTTATGGGTACTAGACGACGATATATTTAATAGATATATTACTTATATACATAGAAAACATCCAAGACTCAGGAACAAATATCTATGCTCATCACACAAATATTTGCCCTTACCGGGATTTGAACCCAGGACCTCAGCTTCGCAGGCAACGTTACTCCCACTGAGCTAAACCGGTCGTCAAAAACTACGCCAAATACTTGGAGGGAGGATGCTGAGCTGGGGTCAACTATAGGATGGGCCAAAGATTTTTGCACTTTTGAAACATCGATAAAAATTAAACTATACATGCTTTTCTATATTTTATTTATTTAACCTAGTAACAGATAAATGCAATTTATTTTTTAAAAATTACATCATGAAGATGTCTTCCGCCTCGTCGTTGGCACTCCTGCAATCGACTACGCAAACTTTGGAAAACTCGCTGGCACATGCTACGAGGGATTGCGGCTATCCCATCATATTTTTACAAAACAGTTTAACACAAAAATCCCGTTGTTTTCCCGTGAAACGCTCTATTATAAATAAAATTGCACGAACCTGACCTATAGTTTCCCGCTAATCCCCCGCCCCTCAGTCTGACAGTTTCCGAAAAATTCAGTGTTGCTGTTTGCAAAAATGTATGGCCCAACCGATACGTACAAATTGTACGATGCTTATTTTTCAGCTCATATTATAAATGCTTGGTTGTTTGGATTGAGTGTTTAGATATACAGGTTTAGATGTGTGCGAGCCAGACTGTGTCTGTAAAACCAACGGCCCGTTTCATAAACGCTTGTAACTTGTATTATCAGCGTTAGTTTCTTTTTATTTCATATTGTTAGAAAGAGACTTTCGCTTGTACTACAAGTTACAAGCTTTTGAGAAACGGGCCCCAAGTATAAAATGTTCTTTGCTTGTTGTTGTTATAATATCTCACTCATATACCAAAACTAGATACTTTATTGATATTTTTTTAAAGTTCCGTATCCAAAGCGTAAAACGGGACCCTATTACTAAGACTCCGCTGCCCGTCCGTCTGTCTGTTTTTCCGTCTGTTCGTCTGTCACCAGGCTGTATCTCATGAACCGTGATAGCTGGACAGTCGAAATTCTCAGAGATGATGTATTTCTGTTGCCACTAAACAATAAATACTAAAAATAGTATAATTTTATGTCTGCCTGTCTATATCGGTAACCAATATAAAATGATCGGACACCGCGTACATTTTGCTTAATCGTAAGGCTCTGCTAATACTGGATATTCATTAATACGGTTGTTTGTAGTGTTTACGGTATTTTGTACGGTGCGCGAGTCCGACTCGCACTTGGACGGTTTTTTATGTTATAGGGTACAAACGAGCAGACGGATAACCGTAAGCAATCACAGTCGTCCATAAACACCTACAAAACCAGAGGAGTCACAAGTGCGTTGCCAGCCTTCAGGTGGGAGTACGCTCTTTTCTTCAAGGCTTGGAGGTCGCATAAGGCATGCAAGGTCATATGTTTCTAGGCTTTTGTATGGAGCGTTTTTAGGAAAGTCAAAAAATTTGATTTTAACTTGAAATAGTTTTTCCACCAATGTTTCTATTATTGAGAGGACATTATATAACATACCACTGAAAAAATATCATCAAAATCTCAATTGCGAACAGTAACACAGTATATTTATTTTACCAAAATGTTCGCTAATTTTGGCACCTTTCTTCAGAATATCTATATACCACAGGAAACCGATAACAGTTGAATCGCTGGTAAAACTAGTCGTCGACCCGGCATTTATACTTCAAGTGACATACATTAATAACTTCCTCGATTTTTCATGTGTCAGACGAAAACAGCCGTTAGCTTCCACTTTAGTTGGCTCTGTTCCAATTTTCAATTCCGCTGGCGCGATTTTGTTAGGTTACAGTGCATCAGCGTCGAAATACTTCTCTAGGTTTTATCTTTGTTACAACCCTCACTAGATTAATCAAATCAATCAAATCAAAGATAGAATAGAATCATTTAACACACAAAAATGGGGCCAAGTTCGAGTCGGGCTCGCGCACTGAGGATTCTGTACAACATATACGCTAAAAGTATCTAAGACAACTGGAAGTAGCTTATAGGTGTTCAGCTGACACCAACTTTTATGGAAACACATGTTTAAATACAGTAAATAAATAAATAATAAATAAATAATATTTTCTTCTGTTTCCGCGATTATTACTCATTGAAATAAAACAATTTAACGGATTATATCGCGTATATTATCTCATTTTAGTTCCCGACGTTTCGGAAGCTTTCCAGCTTTCCATGGTCACGGGAGGGCTGAGAAAAGATGTATTTTCCTCTGTCAAAGTTACAATTTGTGCAAACTACCCATTTTTTATTTGTGTTTTTTCAAAAAATGGGTAGTTTGCACAAATTGTAACTTTGACAGAGGAAAATAGATCTTTTCTCAGTCCTCCCGTGACCATGGAAAGCTGGAAAGCTTCCGAAACGTCGGGAACTAAAATGAGATAATATACGCGATATAATCCGTTAAATTGTTTTATTTCAATGAATAAATAAATAAAATAGGGACAATCTTATACAATTCGTCATAGTCCCATACTAAGCAAAGCTTGTACAATGGGTACTAGGTGACAATATACATAATATAAAGATAGATTACAATACTTAAATACATAGAAAACATCCAAGACCCAGGAACAAATATTCGTGCTCATCACACAAACACTTGCCCAGGATTCGAACCCGGGACCGCCAGCTTCGTAGGCCGTTGTGCAACCCACTGAACCAAAAGTGTCGTCAAAACAGTATTTTTTGATTTTTGATTTTTTCACAGCTTCATAGGGACTGCAGACTTAGTATTTGATATTATATTTCAGATCGATACCTCCACGTGTTACTGAGAAAAAGGGGTCTTGCCAGACGGACAGACAGACGGACAACAAAGTGATCCTACAAGGGTTTCGTATTTTCCTTTTTAGGTATGGACCCCTTAACACAAACAAAATAAGAACTGTCACACGACAGAAATGTATTAGAAATGTATTGTCACTTTGCTAGACAGGGTGAAAAACGAACGTATCCGTGGCAGTTTTAAGATCCGGTCAATAGAAGACAAGCTCACCGAAACACGCTTGAAGTGGTATGGGCATGTCATGAGGAGGCCAGACGAACACATGACCAGAGAAGTCCTGAACATCAACACCGGTCCAAAGTAACGAGGAAGACCTCCTATAACCTGGATTTCAGTCATCAACGATGACCTAAAAAAGCCCAAATTGACGTCTCGATGACCCAGAACAGATACACCTGGCCCCTATTTTACAATCGTGACAAATGTCGGGTAACAACGACAATTCAGACTCAGAAACGAGACGTCGGATCGAATATTTGAGCGCCGAGTAATGGATTTTTTTTTATCAAAAGCCCTCTATTCTGTTTCAGAATATTTAGACCTACTCTTGCAGGTATTATTATGATTATGGAATTATTTTTAATTTATATTTTATTTTTATTTCTCTTTTATGACATTGTGTTGATTAGGTTAACCTAGATTGTAATGAAGATTTTTCGACCCTGACATATTATTTTCCCTTGTTTTTATTGTGTGTTTTTGTTTATATTACTATAAAATTTATAATTCTATGTAACTGACGATCTTTTTGTGAATTTATTCTATTTTCTAGGACATGTAAGATATTGTGTAATTTTCAAAGAGAAATAAATCTATTCTATTCTATTCAATTTCACGTACATTGCGTGCCCAGTATAAAGTAAGTAGATGTATGAAGCTTGCGGGGATCGCCGTGAACATAAAATTGTCGTTGTCAGCTGACAAGTGTCACGATTGTGAAATAGGGGCCTGGCGAAAAATGACGAGGAGAGTCGACCCCAAATGAAATGGGAAAAGGCTAGGCAAAGAAGACTCGATATAAATGTATTTAACTGTGATAAAGTATATAAGTATATGCATAGCCTTTTTTTTAGAACCTGAGGTTTTACTCCGAGACTCAAAAATCGAAGTTCGTAACGAGCTGTTCTCTCGCTCTCATGTTATGCTGTATTTGAGTGAGGGGTATGGCGCCATACGAACTTCTTTTTTCGGATTTCAAAGTAGCTTTGACTTTGAACTGGACAGATTTGGCTAGGTCTCCTTACCAGTAATCGGATTCAGTGAGGGGAGCGCAAACCCACAAACGGGAATACCATCCGCGGCCACTTAGAGTTGGGGTGGGACGCAGTGCGCAAGGCACAAGAACTACGGAGGTAGGTTAAACGGGAACCGGTTCAATTCGAGTTCGGACGGGATAAAGAGAGAAGAGAAATTGGGCGTGGGGGAGATTGCGAAACTACGGGCTGAGCGGCCCAGACGGGGTAATGTATAGCCTCGTGAGATGATGGACGTGAGACGTGGATGAAAGACAAATGACTAAGTACCCGTCACTTTCTGACAACTGTGTAAGTGCGAGAGTGGCGGGAGTTCTGCCATTTATATTATAATGGCACGTCAATACTCTTGCAACGAAATTTTATTGCTATAACTGCCTTCCGTGGCATCACAGCTTATGTCAGAGGCAAAAAAAAACACTGTCACACGCCAAAAATATCTTTTACAGTGACAAAGAGTAGTCTCGTGAGATGACGATGGTTTTATATACGACAGACAATTGACAAAATACCAGTCACTTTGTGACAACTATGTGACTGCGAGAGTGACGGGAGATTTGCCATTTATATATAATGCAATGCGACTATCATATTGCCCGCAGAACTCGATTTTTCAATTGTCAGACGAAATTAACCGTTAGGTTTAACTTTAGTTGGCCCTGTCCCAAATTTCGGTCCCTCTGGTCCGTGCTCTGGGTACAGTGTATTAGCTTAAAATAGTGCCGGACATATTCCTGCTTGCAGGTCAATAGTCTCGCAACGAAATTGTATTGCTGTAACCTTTCGTGGGCTCACAGCTTACGTCACTGACAAAAATCACTGCCACACGCCAAAAGTATATTAAACAGAGACAAAGAATAGCCTCGTGAGATGACGATAGTTTTTATACACGACATACAAATGACAAAGTAGCTCACTTTCTGATAAGTACGTGAGTGCAACAGTGACGGCTGATTTATCGCATGATAAGCTCGGGATGACCGGTTTATCTCAGTAGGAGTAATGTTGCCTGCAAAGCTGAAGGTCCTAGGTTCAAATCCCGGTAAGAGCATATATTCAGAAAGAAAGAAAGAATTATTTATTTTGAAATACACACAGGTACAACATCATCATAATGCTTATGACTAAAGAAGAAAAACAAGAGTGAGTGTTGGTGGTATTTCAAAAAAGGAGCCCACTCAGCATGTGTCACGCTGATTTTCAGTGGGTCTATAAACACAAAGAAAACACATAACCTTAACATAAATACCACATGTAGTGTGCTCTCTTAATTAATGCTACCTATTACCAGCGAACACCAAACTAGAAGGGGGGAATATTTGTTCCTGAGTCTTGGATGTTTTCTATATATAAAAGTAAATATATCTGTTAAATATATCGTCGGCTAGTACTCATAACACAAGCCTTATTGAGCTGACCATGGGACTAGGTTGATTTGTGTATAAGTTGTCCTGTAATATTTATTTATCTATCAGGCGATCCGTCTGCTCGTTTGCCTCCTATGTCATAAAATATATATATATATTTATTTATAAGCACGACCATTATAGACCCTATGAACTAGGGTTTCAATTGTTTTACGAAAGTAGCCGTTAGGTTCAATTTTAGTATAGTTGGCTCGATCCCAAATCTCAAACCCTCTGATCCGTGCTCGGGGTACAGTGTCTCAGCATAAAATGGTCCCGGGGGCAGGTCAATATTCTTGCAACGAAATTTTATCCTTCAACGAAATATAGCCTTCTTAGGATTCACGTTTACATCACAGACAAAAAAAAGTCGGGTTCCGTAGCCGATGGAAATGCGCTACAGATAAAAAAATACGATGTAAAAAAAGTGCACCAGCAAAAGAGCGCATCACCATGGCCATTACGTCCTTTTGTTCAGAACTGCAGTTTTAAATGAACAACGGTATATCACACAATCAGGGCGTTTCCTTTGCATTGTTTTGAGCATGCGGTTTTAAGACGGGAAACCAATTTGTAAAATATTCTCTATTATCTGTAAATGCTACACTAATCGAACTAGTCCCATGGTAAGCTCAATGATGCTTGTGTTGTGACGCCCTTAAAAACCTTAGTGTATTTTTTTTTCTGAAGAAATCATTTTTTATTCAGCTTCTTTTACATGTATGAAGTGCCCGTCTTGAAATAATAATTATTGTTATCAAACTATATTAAAGTAAGAAGCGGCTTATACAAGAGCGGCTGCCACAGGCATCTTACGCGAAAACTAAAAGATACTTACCTATATTAGTTGTCAAGTATATTAGGTAGTATACGGACGGACGGACATGACGAAAATTTACTATGTTGGCTACGGAACGCTAAATTACGCATTGGGTTTATACATACTTAAAAAGATAATATATTTAAGATACTAATATTGTAATAGTTATTTTGAAAAAAAAATGACAGACTGTTGTGTCTTTTTGAACTTTCTTCTCAAGAGTGGTCTCCTCTTGGGAAATGCCGTAGAGTCAGACTTGAAAAAGTGCCCTTGCGGCCTAATTACAAAATGAATACCATTATTTAATTAAAACCGCAAAGGCACTATCACACGGCAAGAATAATGTATTTATTGTCAGCTGTGATAAAGAATAGCCCCGCGGGGTCTATTAGTACCGCACGCGGAATTTGCATTCAACTAAAATAAAGAAAAGCATACGCTTCAACTAAATACCACAAAATTTACTGAGCGTTGGGGAGCCCTTATTTCACAAGTTTTTATTTTAGATAGCTATGATAAGTAGATACTTACCATCAGGTAAAAAAAACAATCGTACACATTTAACTCGTCTTTTGAGTAATAACGATGCTTAAATATCGTTTCACCCTTGGCTAGTTTACAAGATATTATTGTATGTTTTTCCGTGTGACAACGCATGCTTAATATAACTAGCTATGCCTTTTTTTGAAATATGAATGACCTATGCCAATTATTTCCACTCATATGCAAAAACCACGTAGATAACAGGAAAAAACATCACTCAACAAAAAACACACTCCTTAAGCATTCTTTAATCAAAGAGTAAGGATTGGATTTAGAGCTGTACGTTTCGCTCTTTGAGGACATTTTCCGTTTTGTAACTTTTGTATATATGGATATAAGCAAAATTTATCTAAAGAGTTACTACAGCTCAAAAGACCAAAAACTTGCGCAATAACCAGAAATATCATTATCACTGGCCATTGCAAGCTGAACAAGCACTTGTTTCAAATGGGTATAAAACAGGACGCAGTGTGCAAATCCCACCAAGAGACAGAGGGGACCGCATTATGGTCCCACTCGTGCGGAAAAGAAGCATGGGACAACATGTCGTGCCCGAGACGAGATGGAACATTTCGCTATTCGAAGAATCTGGAAATCCCTAGACTCAACTGGCCTCCACATCAGTTTTGTACCTCAGCTGTAAACTTAAATTTTAACTAAAAAATTAAAAATTTTAAAAGCCGCCCTGTACAAATTAATATAACAACGAAATTTGGAGTTCCTAGCTTCAATATTGGCTGAGATCCGGTCACTTGTTCCACTAAAAGCTGAATATCTTGGAGACGAGTGCTCCGATTTTCATCATACAAATTTAAGAACACTCGGGATATGATCATCTATGACACAAAAAAAATAGCACTCAAATCGGTCCATCCGTATGGGCGCTACGATGCCACAGACAGATAAACAGAGTCACAGACACGTTTTGTCGGGGGTTAAAAAGGCTTCCACAATCCACTAGTCTGATTGAATAGAAAGGGCCCATACTTAGTCACCAATATTAATAATTGATAGATATAATATTTTCAGATTGATTACGGTCTTTTAAGATTGGTATGGAGAAAGGTCCAACTTTATTGGTCTGTTTAATGTAATCTGTAGCTAAAATCAATGTATAATGACATTACTATCAGCTTAAGCCTAGGCAAGGGTGGTGAAAGGTCAAGGTGAGGGTGAAGGTCGTGGCAAAGATCATGTAACTCGATTACTAAGGTCACCGTTGGTCCTTGAGTCGACTTTTAACGGTCTTAGTTCCGTTTGATACCTGACCTGACTACGACCCTGATTTAAATGATACCACTTGCCTGCTAGGTAAAACAATATATGCGTTTTTAGGGATTCGTATTCAACAAGGAACCCTTATTATGTCGTTATGTCCGTCCGTCCATCTGTGTAGCTTATAGTTGATGTATATTATTTGCACTGTTAATATAATTTGTAGCGTATTTTGTACGGAACCCTCGGTGCGCGAGTTCGACTCGCACTTGGCCATTTTTTAATTGTTGTATGTTTCTATGTTTGTTTTGTCTATGTGCCATCATCACGCCTAAATGACAGGACCGATTTCAACATTTTTTACTACACGGGTAGCTGGGCATCCAGAGATGGTTGTAGGATATCAATATCTGCTATGTTTTATTCTTTCGAAAAAATATGGCTACGAGTTTTACTTATATTTTGTCAACTATAAAACTAGGTAGGTACTAGAAATCTGTAATTTGGTAGGGATACACATGTTTATCACGATGGCTTAATAGTAAAATAACTCCTTTTTCGTAGTCAGGAAAGTGAGGATGATTTTATTGTCGTCAATTCCATGGCATTACCGTGGGACACCCCAAGCTGGACTTTCAAGGATATTGTAATAGGGTTGTGAAAAGTGTGAAATCCTTTTCGATTTCGATTCAGGAAACCGTTTGCTTTAAAGTAATTATTTTTTGATAGATTTCACACAAAAAAAATACGTACAATAAAAAACATTTTCTTTTAACAAAGTAAAAAATTAAACTATCACGAGTAAGTAGATTTAGGTTATTAATAAAAGTTGACGCAGACGGCTCAACTTATAAGCACTAAGTCTTGAAAAATATTACAGCTCAATCGCGAAGTTCTCTCTCTTTTAACCGTAAGCCACCTAATAGCCGAAAAGGGAGGAATCTCGACCCCCGTCGGCTTGGCCGCGCGCCAGCACTCGGGCTGTTAAGATCTTGGACGAGTTATTTAAAAATGTGCATCGTCGAGCTCGGCAACGTTGTTATCGGAATACATAAGATTTTCTAGAGAAATTTCATCTTTCTCCCTTTTCCTCTTTTTGTTCGCGACGCAGTTATTGGTATCTCGGTGGAACAGATTACGTTATATCTTTTGTAAATCGCATCTTAAGTCCTTCATCCTCTATGCTCCTATTTCCATCCAGTCTTTGCACGCTATTGTTATAATCTCATCTGACCGTTTGTTATGTATTCCATTTTTTTGCGTATGAGAATCGGCGTGGATTACAAATAAGAGATCAGATAAACTGATCAATCTTATAAGCAGTATGTCTTGAAAAATATTACAGCACAATCGCCAAGTTTCCTCTCTTTTAACCGTAAGCCGCCTAATAGCCAAAAAGGGAGGAATCTCGAGCTTCCCAGACTTGGCCGTGGGCCAGCGCTTGGGCTGTTAAGATCTTGAACGAGTTATTTAAAAATGTGCATCGTCGGATTTGGCAATTTTTCTATCGTATGTCCTGTCCTATACACAAGATTTTCTCGAGAAATTTTATCATTGTGCGCGATTTAGTTGTCGGTGCAGACTACTTAATATATTTTGGGTTGCAATGGAATTTGAGACGCTGCTTTTTACAATAGCATAAAACTGCCTATAAGCCTTCATTGCGTACGTACTGTAACTCTGGATCGTAATTTATAGATAATTGTCTAGGTACAAGGATATATTTTGCATTGTAATAAAAATAGATGAAATATAGATGCTCATCTAAAGACTAGCCAAATTTAACCATGTTAACATTTTACCATGCTCTGTATGCATCAACCGCTGATTAGGCTTGTCAAGTGTTAAAATTGATAGTCTTAAACAACCATTAATAACTGAAAAAGCGTGGAGAAATTTCTCTTTTTTAACCTAAGTCGCCTAATAGCCGAAAAGGGAGGAATCTCGACCTTCCACGGCTTGGCCGCGCGCCAGCACACGGGCTGTTAAGATCTTGAACGAGTTATTTAAAAATGTGCATCGCCGGGCTCGGCAACTTTGTTATCGGAATAAATAAGGTTCTCGAGATATTTCATCATTGTTCGCGATGAAACAGATTATGTAATATCTTATGAGATTTTTACAGTTGGTTCAAAAATAAGATAAAGATAGGTATCTTTAAATAGGGAGACAAAGTGACATTTCATAGGTAAATGTCAGATATACTATACCGATATAGTGTATAAAGAATTGCCGGTATACTTTTGACATTGACTAATAACATATATGCGCATGGACATAAGCATGCTCACCATTTAATACGATTACTCATTTACTCTTCGGGTCTTGTCGGATTGTCGAGTTTTCCCGATGGAAATTCTTTATACACTACATATATGTATATGGGACATTTGACGTTTATTTACGAGATGTCACTTGTCTCCCTTATTATATAACTACAGGATTATTGCACGAAATGACCCATAAGATTATAGATAGTTTGGAAAAAGCTGCCCTTAAGGCCGGGTATGCCCAAAATTAACAGCTTAATGTCAACCCTTCAACGAGCAATCCTCTCAGCTAAGTAAGTCCAAAGTACTCACCCAACAGTGACATCAAAAATATTGCTGCCTACAGAGCTGGAGACGGCCATGTCTCCGAAGCCCTTCCTGGCGACGATGACGGACGTGATGAGGTCGGGCACCGAGGTCCCCGCCGCCAGCAGCGTCAGCCCCATCACCTCGGGCGGCACATGCGCCGTCGCGCCAGCCACGTTCGCCCACCATACCATGAGGTAGGAGAAGAACGCGATCCATACTATGGACCCTATAAACGTTACGGGGAACAGATTCTTCCCTGGAAAGAAAAAGTGGGGTTCATTAATTGGTACGTTGAAGCACGGCCAACAAGACGAGATAAACAATGGGGATGTTGATAACTTTTTTCTGTGGTATATTATAGAGCGACCTTTCAATAATAGAAATACTGGTGAAAAACTACTTCATTGTCATAAAAACTCCACGAGGTACAACAACGTTAGAATCACACTTTTGGACTTTCCCAAAAACGCTCCATACTAAACCCTAGGAAGGCGTGACGTCACACCTTCCTACCTTGTATGGGGAAATTAAGAACTTTGTTCTGCAGCTATGTTAAAACTTGCGTTTATCGAAACGGTTTCATAACAAAAGTTACCATACATTTCATGGGTTATTCAATGGTATTATTAATTAATATTTTCATGGCTAAAGGATCTTAAACTGGATTTATAATATCAATGTATTCGACCCGTATTAATGATCGTGTAACGCCATACGATTAAATAAATAAATAAAATATTTTCATACTTTAAAAATGGACTTTTCCACCTATTTTTAAAGGCTCATAAGACAAGATACACGTAAGGTATCAAACTTATTTTTTTTTTTTGGTCATAAAAACTACCATATCGCATCAATATTTTATTATAATTTGAGTAGTCAACATCCCTATTGCCCGAGACTTTTCTCTCTCGTGCAATTGTTTAATAATAATAAAAAAATCGACGATCTAAGAACTAATTTCGCCCACAACTTCGTTCGCGGAGGAGAAAAAGTCATAACCCCTCTCTCTTTCGACAGCGTAGTCGGGTAAAAAGTATCCTATAACCATCTGTGGATACCCAGCTTCCTGTGCACCAAAAAAAGTTGAAATCTGTTTAGCCAATTTGGCGTGATGAAGCCACAACGACACATACAAACATTAAATATATCGTCGTCTAGTACCCATAACACAAACCTTATTGAGCTTACCATGGGGGCTAGTTCGATTCGTGTAAAATTGTCCTGTAATATTTATTTATTTATGTATTGATATACCAAAAATAGACTCCTAGCATTGTTAGAACTATCACAATAATCAGGATCAGAATCAGAAAAAAAATATTGCCACAAACTTACAATGAATATAATGAATAGAAGTACACAAAAAACTTAAGATCTAGTAATTAAAATTAAAACTACTAACAATTGTGAGGCAATGGGTCTCAGTCTCAGCATATGCTGGGCATAAACCAAAGCGCTGGTTTCAGACCGAGCCCTAGGGTTCTGTCGGTCTCAAACTTAAAATATATGCTACAAAACTGTGCTTATTCTAAGTGTCACTTAAACAATATAATAGGTAAGAAACGGGAATGAATTGACTACGTAAATACCAATTTTTATTTTTCAAAACCCAGTAAAGCGCCATTTTAGTATGTGTGAGTATAATGACGTCACGTACCCGGCATTGATTTAAATTTACGCTATCATCACTCGTTATTGAGTTCCTTCAAGACTAAAGGACGTCAAAGATTTACGAACGCAAAGGTGCGTCCACACTTGTATCATTTGCTCGTATCCGATCACCGTGGCGTGGCATGACTGTGTATCGCGGTGCTTTATCCCGGAAAAATACTCTTATCCACGATAAACGAATTTAAGGCGGACAAAGTTGCGGCCAGAAGTTAGTTTCATAATAAATTCAAAATAAGGAGGCAGCTTAATAAGCCGGTTTGTAATCAGATCAGCTAAGGCTCAAAACTTCCTTAAACGGCTTCCAAAGCCTCACTTTGATGCAGAAAACGAGTTTATCCCGGCGCAGCCTTAACCGGCTTTCTGGCAAATATGCTTAGTAATACTAGTTAAGTTGGCAGCATAGCGCTTCCAAGTTTTAGTATACGGCTAGGATATGCATAAGCCTATAAACGGATTTTAAAGTCCTCGAGAAACTGGGTTATTTCAGTCGAGTTGCGAAAGTTAGAACGATAAGAACACTCGATAGGACTAATTAGAGGCTTGAAATACAGACGCATGAAGAGCTACCTAACATCTATACTATTTTAAAGTTGTAAAAATGATATATCTGTACCTGAATTGAAGATATTAAAAAAATGATTGTAACAGGCTATTTGGATGTCACTAAATGGAAAAATATTTTATTTTTATTTCTTGCATGATTCGACTCTATGTAATCGTGTTAAGGTCGAAAAGTGACGAACCTTTTCATACCCCGACTGTACCTATGTGTCGATGCAGCTTTATCACGCCAAATGGTCTAAGCGGATTTCAACTATTTTTGGCATACGGGTAGATAGCTATCCACACGGATACTTTTTACCCGACTACGCTGAAGAAAAAATAGGGGTAATGATTTTTTCTCCTCCGCAAATCAAGTTAACGGCACCTTCCAGTATAAGTATATAGTTACTAGTTTATGCCCGCGACTTCGTCCGCCTTAAATTCTTTATCGCGGATAAGGGTATATTTCCGGGATATAAAGTAGCCTATGTCCTTTCGCGGAACTCAAACTATCTCCATACCAAATCCATATCGGTTCAGCGGGTTAAGCGTGAAGAGGCAACAGACAGACAGACAGATAGAGAGACAGACACACTCTCGCATTTATAATATTAGTTTGGATGCGGTGACAATAATTCGGCCACTGTCACTGCAAACCAAACACTGAAATTGCTATATCGAGGGTCGAGCGTCTGCGTATCACCGAAGGCGCTGAACGTACAAACCCAGCCCGCTCTTTACGCGGGTTACTTATTCTCTGCAGTCCTTCTGTGGACCACTCCGCAAAAGAAATATCTGCCTTAGGCAACACGCATTATGCCTCCCGAAGAGATATAACAACATACTGCCCAAAGTATATGAAAGAAATATCTTAAATTTAAAGGGGCTCTTATTAAACAGCTGCTAGTTCGTCTTCAGTCGCCCCATAAATTTTTTGCCAAGTTCTTAATTCGTCTCATTCTGCTTTCGTCATTCATTCTACATTCGTCACTTTCGTTGGTAGTCTTTATCATCTTTGGTACTATTTGTAGTTTGTCTTTTGCTTATTCCGGTATTAATCATCATCTTCTATGGGCATGTTCGATGTTAGTCTATCTCACGCGTAGAGTAAAACCAATCTTGAAATAAATGCCCCTTCACTGAGTGTAAACTCTTCTTTCATTTAGATACATGATTCATTGGTTGGTTAGTGGAGAAGCGTTCAGTTTAAAATTGGTTTTACTCTACGTGTTACGAAGCATCTATTCCGTAACCTTACCAAGTAAACATACCTCACAAGGTTTGACCCAAAAACTTTGTGGGCTAGACAAATGTGCGTAATTTGCAGACAAGAATCCACTCATTTATAAAAGAGAGGCGGGACTACTTGTCATGATCAAAGCTACATAACGGTATTATCAGCACTTTACGATGATCACTTGATAGATTCTAGTCTTTTGTAAAATAAACCCATCAAAAAAATAAATAGCGACTAAAATATCAGTCTAAAAATCGATGTGACGACGTATTTATCCGACTTCATCAAAACGAGAGTCATAACCGTAACCAAGACTATGAGACTGGTTCGATTTGTGTAAAATTGACCCCTAATCTATACTAATTATAAAGTTGTAAAAATTAAATGTCTGTACATTGAAGATATTTTCATTTTCAAAAATATGATTGGAACGGACTATTTGGAGGTCACTGCAGCGAAAAATATTTTTGTTGAATTTCTTGTACGTTTGTATGTGTTGTTGTGGCTTCATCATGCCAAATCGGCTAAACGGATCCCAACAATTTTTTGGTACACGGGTAGCTGGTTATCCACGGATATATACCTTCCCGACTACACTCACGAAAAAAAAGAACATTAGTATACATGCATACGACATACGTACTACGTACACACAAAGTATAGCTACCCAAGTTATTTCTTTATTCAGGTCACAATTAAACTCACCTTCTTGTTCGCAATCGATCTATTAATGTGATGATGAATCACTATTTAGCGTGAGAAAGCTCACCTACTTAAGTTAAATATACCTTTGGATATTATACTTTCATTTCCTTTTCTAACAGACACGTCATCAGTGTTATTTATAAAAGCGGGTCATGTTAAATAAACTGCATTCGCATACTGGTGAGTCAATATAAAAATGCGCTAATATATAATATATAATTTCAGCTTTCTAGTACTAATGATCACAGAGCTAAGCCGCGGAAGGACAGACAGACGGACATGGCGAAACCATAAGGGTTCCTAGTTGACTAAGGATCCCTAAAAATTAAATGTCTGTACTTAAAAGATGTAAAAAAAAATCGTATCAGACTATTTTGGAGGTCACTAAATCGAAAAATATGTTTATTTTTTATTTTTTGTATGTTTGTATGTGTTGTTGCGGCTTCATCAAGCAAAATCGGCTAAACGGGTTTCAACTATTTTTGGTACACGGGTAGCTGGGTATCTACATATGGTTATAGGACTACTCTTTACCACGCTGAAGAAAAAAAGAGGGGTTATGATTTTCTCCTCCGCGAACGAAGTTGCGGGCCGCTTCTAGTATAATTACAAAATTGGCAACGCAGCACCAAAACATTAATTACTTTCACTTATTTATAAAAAAATTGGAGTATTAGACAAAAAAGATACACTTACACTTTTAGGTTAGATTTTTGTTTACTACTTAGGCCAAGTAAGGATGATTAGCTAATATTAATGTTAATTAATGTTACCTCTCGGAGTCCTAGTGTCCGGGAGAGTGATCCATAATGGGAAGACTATGGGCGCGACCAACAGGTACGTGAGTCGCTTACGGAACCCCGAGGGCCACGACATGTCAAGAGGCGTCGTGTCCTCCTCCAGGTCCCCTATCTGTGGAAGAGGACTTCTAGTTACTGTGGTACTTTACAATACTACGCAGAGTTCGATTACCAAAGAAAAAATCCACGCGGCACACTAAATTGCAATCAGAACTCGAACCCGCGAATCTCTTCTTTAGAGCAGAAGTGCAATCCCATGTGAGCTACCGCAACACGCACATACTCCACGTGACATTTACGAATGCTATCAAGCACAAAGTGCCCTCATAATTTTGTTCTTTGAAATGCTGAGCTCATTAGCCAAACTCTAAAAAATGCGTATTAAACAACGTAGGTATTTTTCCTTTGCGATCGAATTCTGTATTAATATTCGTAAAATTAAAACGTGGTATTTCCACAGTTTAAAAAAAATCTGAATCAATACCGGTAAGATTCCTTTAGACACTTAAATCTAAAACAGTATGAGGAATGGTAAACAACAGGTCGTCTTATTGCTAAGAAGCGATCTCTTCCTGACAAACTTAAGGTAGTAGAGATGAGGCAAAGGAAACAATGAATGAGTAAGTGGTACACAAGAAGACTTCACTCTGTTCTTTGAAAGGGCGTATGTACGAGTATTTATTCGTTTGTTTCCATGTCAATGTCTTTACTCGCTAGTACCAGAACAAGCATTATTACATTATTGTCCTTAACCCATCACACTTTCCTCTACATACGGGGAAACGCATGGTATACTATGCGTGCAAGAGCACCCTGCCAGGAGCCTCCTACCAGTGAATTTGTCAACAGTGGCGACCGTTTGTCGTTTCTACTGCTAGAAACATGACTTTAACATTTAGACCTTTATTTAACACTAACCTCATTATGTTAAAAACTGTGGTCAAGAGTCTATTTGCCCTCAGAAATGTGTCTTATTCGCGGCGACGGCCTCGTAGGCACTAGTAACACCTTCAGTTATGATGGGGAGAAATTTGATTTAGAAGAATCTATCTACCCGGAAAACAGTGACTTGTTTAAGACCTTATTGCACAGACTCACCTCTTCTATAGCATCTAAGTGCACATCCTGCAGACCCCCATTGGGAAGGTCTAGCGGCGTTTCCTTGGCGGCTGCCGCGGAGTGCCGCGCGGCGGCCGCACCCGCTCCCCCCGCCGTAGGCTTCGTGGCCTCTAGTAACACCTTCAGCGACGCGATGGCGTGGAGCTGTGTTGCTTTCTCGTCAACTTTCCCTGTGGAAGAGGGAGATAGATGTATTGCGTGAATGATGCCGGCGTATCGCTGGGTTAGTCTCCTATTGTAGAAGTTTTCTGGGGAAGCAGAATAGATGGACTGGAATGTGGGTAGAAACAGTCACGCCATATCTTCTTCCTTCGTAATTAGCTACAAATTCTTAAATTGACAGTAACTCGGAGTCAGCGCATAGCCTCAGCATGCCCATAGGTGTGACAAGAAATGCAAAATATTTTCTTCTGTTTCCGCGATTATTACTCATTGAAATAAAACAATTTAACGGATTATATCGCGTATATTATCTCATTTTAGTTCCCGACGTTTCGGAAGCTTTCCAGCTTTCCATGGTCACGGGAGGACTTTTATTTCAAAGAAATGCAAAGTTAACATTACTTAGTGCCGTAGCAGTTTCTATCAAATTGAGGTAAATGTTTCAGTGCCCGAAACTGTTTCGTTAATTGCATCACACCTTTAACCGGAATCGCAGCAGTGCGGTTTACAAACAGGATCTCAATTATTGAAGTTAAGCTGCCAAACATTGAGACGTTTACCTTATTATATTACACATTTACCGAACTGACAGAGGGTCTGGAACCACTAAGCTTCAGGAGAGATGTTGATTTTTGTGTTTGTTCTACCATTTGTATAATGGGGAAGGTTATGAAGAACTTTTTAGGTAGGTGCCACCGTCACGTTTCTATCATCGCACCTCCCGCCTAAGGAACAAAGTACATCCACACTATATCTGGATGCTTGGCATCCTAAAAATAAACAGGCATCACGCTCATTTATGCTACGAACTTACAAGGAGCTTCCTCCTGGAAAACATGGGATTCTCCGAAAGCGAGTTAACAGGGTACTCAAACCTTGTTAACGTATAATCGACTCCTCCGGTATTGCACATGTCCATAGGCGATGAAGACTACTTTCCATCAGGTGGCTCGTCTGCCCGTTTTTCATTAATTAAATTTTAAAAAAATTTGCATTGTAAAAGGCTGTGGAATTTAACATTTGTAAACGAAGTTGCGGGTAAATTGTAGTACCAAATTAATGTTTGAGAATTTATATAGTTTTCTATTTAAACTGAAAGCGATATGGCAGAACAAGCCAGACATGTTCGAGATAACATTTAACTTTAAATAGCATGTGTTGTGTTGTATCTACTCATACTCGTACACGGTCGTAATCTCATTTAGCGATCTGACGGACGATGTCCAAACTTTCTGCAACTTGTGCATGCAAAAGTTGCATGGACACAAGTTGTTTATTAACGCTGGGAACTTTTGAATGGCTGTATAATAGGTTTTGTGGAGAGAAGTCTGAAGTGGCCACGATGTTTTGTGAATGTTGGGGTCAGAGTTGAATGTGGGACGTGACAGTTGTGTAGAAGTTGGTTTGTTTAACTTTGCTTAATCTGAAGTTCTAACAGACCCAGAGTAATCGACATTGCTTGAAGATTCGTACAACTTGAGTGGCATTGAAGTGGCAAAGCACACAGAGGACAGAAACGATTTCGACGAGCCGTTTCGGAAACTTATCAGCTAGTTCTTGTATATTAGGTACCGTAAAATGGGGTGAGTTGGGACAGTTGGGTTATGAATGGGGAGAATAGGGATGACATAGGGGTGAGGTGGTTTTCAAAGATTACTGCTACCTAAATAATATATCCATACTATTTTAAAGTTGTTAAAATGAAATGACATTGAAGATATTTTCAAAAAAATGATTATAACGGACTATTTGGAGGTCACTAAATCGAAAAATATTATTTTTTGATTTTTTGTATGTTTGTATGTTCGTATGTGTCGTTGTGGCTTCATCACGACAAATCGGCTAAACAGATCTCAACTATTTTGATACACGGATAGCTGGGTATCCACAGATGGTTATAGGATACTTTTTACCTGACTGCGCTGTCGAAAAAATAGGTGTTATGACTTTTCTCCTCCGCTGGCGAAGTTGCTAGCTATACTTTGTAATATTCATTTTTATTTTTATTTTATTTATTTTATTATTCAATTTATTTACACGGTATTACAGCGAACCAATTCACCGTGAAACCAGATTACTTAATTAACAACTATACAATTTATTGACAACAATTATAAGTACTTTCAAAAGATTGAGTACACAAGCTAAAAACAATTGACAATATTTTAAGTACATAAATTTTATGCATGTACGGCATAATCATACGCCAAAAGTGTTGATCTGACAATTTGCTCAACTCACCTGAGTATGAAATCCCAACTCACTCCAAGTACGAGAGACAGTGGGGTGAGGAGGGATTTTGTGATTATCGTTAAAGTAATGAAATTGAACTAGTAAAAATCATAAAAACACTAAATTACAAACGGCCGGAACATTTATTATATACACAATTTAGTTTGCACATATAAAAATAAAAAAAGAATAAAAAAAATACAAACTATCGAACATATAACCTCCTCCTTTTTTGGAAGTCGATTAAAAATAAAATGTTCTCACCCCGTTTAACGGTAGTATTTATTTCATATTCTCTTCTGTTTCCGTAATTATCACTCATTTAACCTCGAAGTCCGATTCCCCGCGTGTCTCACGAGGTCATCGATCCACCTAGTCGGGGGCCGTCCCACGCTGTGCTTTCCGTGGTCGCTACTTCAGGACTCTAATGCCCCAACGGCCATCCGTTCTCCGGGCTACATAGCCGGTCTATTAGACCGATATATTTACGGCATTAGCTAGCGTAGCGTAGCTAAATATATTAGGATAATAATATAGCGGACACTATTCTCATCCATTCATGACCATTAGAGGCCGATTCCAGTCTGTTATTATTAGGTATTGGCGTTTCAATGAGTACGTGTATCCAAATTGGTTTCACTTTATACTAATTGACAATGTTCCTAATTTCCAGGTAATATTAATCGCCACTCGTTTCGTTTTATTTATTATCAAAGAAATATATATTAAGATATAAAAAATATATATTAGGTCAGGTGGGGTAAAAGAAACAGCCGGGTAAGAGAAACATTGTAAATGTGATACTGAAAACTGACATATGTGTCAATGGAAATAGAGTTGGGCAATTGCATGGATTGTCTTTCCCACGAAATAAATTATGTTTTCATATCTCCTGCTCGGAAAGTTTAATTTTCATGGGTAGATAGCTGGGAGGAAAATAACTTTTCCATCCCTAGGGTGGAAAGTTTTTTTTTGTTACGATTAGCCACAAAGTGGAAGATAATTGAGTTACGTCATATTACTAAAATAAAAGCTTTCATATATCTATACTCAGCTATACATAAAATGACGTGTTTATTACGATCTATTTTGATTGATATTAAAATAGTGTTTCAGTTGGTCTTTTTTATTATATGTGCGTGAAGTATTTTATTTTCTCACAGTCGTAGTGAAAAGTAGAGTGTTTAACTCGGGTGAAATTACCCACTTCACCCTCGAACTTCGTTCGAGCGCCAGAAATATGTCAGGTGAAATGGCCCACTTTCAGCCCTTGGTTAACAATCTACTATTCCCATTCCCCACCTGACTTTAATATGTTGGGTGGATCAACTGTTTCTTGTAATTATTCCGTGACAGCGCACAAGAAGAACGGCAGTTTAATTTCTATAATAAATTCGCCTTAGCAATAATACTACAGATAGCACGAGGAAACTATTACTAACTATAGATAGCATGTAACATTTTAATATCTAATATTTTCTTCTGTTTCCGCGATTATTACTCATTGAAATAAAACAATTTCACGGATTATATCGCGTGTATTATCTCATTTTAGTTCCCGACGTTTCGGAAGCTTTCCAGCTTTCCACGGTCACGGGTGGACTGAGAAAAGATGTATTTTCCTCTGTCAAAGTTAGAATTTGTGCAAACTACCCATTTTTGAAAAAACAAATAAAGGTGTACATACATGCCAGATGGGCCTAAGCTGTAAAGACAGTTACACATGTGCCAGAAGGGCTTAATTATTTTATTCTAATAATTTACCAAGCAGCATTTCACAAATGAGCCGTACTGAGGAGAAAAGAAACTCTGCAAACTTCCAAGTCATTGCAATCAAAAGAAACAGTCATTAAATAGGTGCCTCCATACAAATTGCCGTTCATCACACAAATATTTGCCCTTACCGGGATTTGAACCCAGGACCTTCAGCTGCCGGCAACGTTACTCCCGCTGAGCCAAACCGGTCGTCAATATATATATATATATATATATTCAAAAAAAATGTTTACTAACCAATTTAAACTGTACCTACTAACAAAAATATGGATTGCAATTTTCAATCTGAAATAAATATTGTTCATTCAATAATGCTTCTACATGATTTTTACGCTGTTATTGTCGCCTAAGCTCTATGTGTCGCATATGCTCTTTTAGAATGAGGAACTTTTTTGCCTAGTGCGTATTATTATGCCATGGTCGTTCAGGATAGGTAATTCCCTTGTGCTTAAATGGACCGCACGCCACTGAATATAAGCATAAAAAAATTTGTTCACTTTCCTTCAAATAGCCCGTTTCACCTGGTTTCAAAAATAATAAGAGGTAAGGTGCAATAGCATGGTTAGGTACATTTAGACATAAATGGAAAGTGAGCGCAATTATCGCCAATAAACGCATGTTTGTCAAATTAACCGTGAGAAATGTAGTATTTATTCTTAGATAAATAAATAAATAAAAAAATTGAAAATGTCTGCAATGTACAGATTAGATATTATAATTACAACTTATTAGTAGGTACTTTAGATAACAGTTAACACTACTCAATCTCATCGGGGCTCTGTTAAAGATGCAAAACTTTTAGCTCAGAAAATGTAACAATAACACGGCGTTAATAAACTTCACCTTTACGGAGTCGACATTTGGGCAGAAAAATAGGGCAAGCATGCTCGCCCCGCCTTGACCTCGATCGATGCACAGGCACATTATCAGCAAACGCTAATAATAGTACACCAGTTGCGGCCGGTTTGCCTTTTTTTTACCTGCGGTTTTACGCCCATGTGTATATTACCTTGCGAGTTTTTTAACTCCGCCATTATGAAAAAAAAAACTCAATGGACTAAAAAAATAATAGTGATTGAAATTGGCCACAAAATTTCACGATAATCGGTTGAGAAATGCGACCTGTAGAGGAAAACCAGCCGTTACTAGTGTCTCCGTGCGCTGTAGACCTCGCGAGTTTTTTAATCACCACATCTTCACCAAAAACAAAACAAAAACTGTATCGACGATAAATCCATATAATTATCGAACCTGTTCACAAAATTTCACAAGAATCGGTTGAGAAATGCGACCTGTTGCGGATAACAGCTGAAATTCCACCGGAGAGAAAGACATATGAAAGCATTTTTGGTGAAGCTGAAACGAAGACGCTTCGCTTGCTACTCTCGTTCATTAATTTCGCTCGGGTACCACATTTTTATTTAAAACTAGGGATGCGCGCAACAAAACTTAGTTCGCAGTGGAGAAAAGGTCGTAACCCCTCTTTTTTCTTCATCGTAATCGGGTAAAAAGTATCCTATAACCATCTGTGGATACCCAGCTATCCGTGAACTAAAAAACGATGAAATCCATTATGCCGCTTGGCCGTGTTTTTTTATTATTATTTAAGGTCTACAAACTGGATATTAAATCATTGCGTGCACACCCTAAAACAGTAGACACAACATACAAATACAGAGAACAGTTCAGTTTCAAATATTAACCCTATACATAAATAAATAAAACTTAAAATGAAATTCATGTGGTGAAGCCAAAACGACACATACGAACATACAAACATAACATGAAATCCAAAAAAAAACAATGAATTTCAAATAGTCCGTTACAATCAGTTTTTTTTAATTATCTTTATATTTTACAACTTTATAATAGTATAGATAGATATGACATTTCGCGTTGATTTTTTCCTTCATAACTTTTTGTGTTAATTAAAAGAATATTAATATTCTGAAGACTCTTATAATAGCGAAAGTGAGTAATTAGTACAAATGCTGACACTATTGATGACTGTAGCTATTTCCAAATTTTGTAATTTTATTCTATTTTATTGAATATGTATTGTATTAATAGTATCATTCAATTTAATTTGTATTAACCTTAGGCTAATTGTAAATTAGTTTAAGATTTGCATGCCATACTGTGGCGGAACATGCATGAATTTAATTTTATTCTATAAAAAAACATGTAATGTATGTATATTAATATGTAATGTATCTTCAAGCAAATAAATATATTTGAAAAAAATAAATAAATGTAGTGCAAAATTAATTGCCATGGTGAAGTCGAAGGAAATTCGAGCAATCCCGGAGTGTCAATCGAATATCGTATTAAACGATTGATGTGTTTATGTCCATTAATATGGAGCTATACTCGTATTAGTATCACTAAAGGCATAACGTGGTCATATGGTCAAGTGACCTTTGATTTTACAACATGGCGATTAGTAAACATATCTAAAAATAGAAATAGATAAAAGAAACAAAGGCAAAATGATAATTAACTAAAACTTGGCAAAATAGGGCAAGCATGCTCGCCCCGCCTTGACCTCGATCGATGCAGAGGCACATTATCAGCGAAAGTTAATAATAGTGCTTACGGTTTCAGACGGTTTGAGTTTTAGATCCATTTGTTACTCCAAAATCTCTAATAATAGCGAAGAGTGCGGTAATAATAAGTTTTTACATCAATAAACATTTTTTTTACTTTACATTGTTCATAATAGCTTTACAAAGCGAGGAAAGTGTGACTGTTTGGCCCCTAGGGTTTAAAAGGGACGCGCGCTCTCTTGGCGGCTGCGACGCGAGTATCTCCAGTCTCCAGCGCTGCCACAGGGTCCGGCCTCCGCGACAGGTCCCCAGGACCACAGGGTTCGAAGTATCAGTATAACCAAATCTCCCAGTTAAAGTAAAAAGCGGAGTGTTTAACTCGAGGCTAAAAGTTATTTTGGCACTCAAATTGTATGTGTCCTCGCTCGCGTTGCTCGCTCTTGTGAATGCTGCTTAATTGTAGCCTTTCGTAAATATAAATACAAAGTACATAGAGTGATATTCAAACAGTCAGTATCACTTACTTTTCTAAAAATATCTTCAATGTACAGACACTTCAGTATTACAACTTTGTAATGGTGCCTATAGGCCATAAATTAATTTGATCTAACACGTTAAGTATATAATCTTATAAATTTTAGTTCTATTCACACCTGTATTATTACACAGCCGGGTATAAATGACCCGGGACAAAATTAACCTGCTTAGCCACGTTAACGGTTGACCGGGCAGGGATGCATCAAAATAAACAGCCCTCGGTATTAAAATACTACGTCGGTCGGCATTTTCGGTTTCGTTTGATGAAATATACATTTCATCAAACTCAGTTCTCAATTATGTAAATAAATACTATTGACTAAGGCAAAATTGTATTGTTATTTTCACCCGTAAACCCTTCAGTCCAAAATTAACCGGATAAATGACCGCGTCAAACGGTTGACCGGACAAGGTTGCATCAAAATGAACAACACTTTGATTTAAACTTACACAACTTTCACTCGTTATCACAACACATCAAAAATTACCCTTCGTTGGTAATTCTTCGACATTTCGAACGTCCATTTAGCCCTGCCTCGTTTTGTTGTGTTGTGATTATGGGATAAAGAACACTGCTATTGGTTTTATATACATGGGATTGCGTCGGTTATTGTTTTTCTATTTTTTTTGTTGCATGCCCCGCTTTGTATATAAATAAAAACACTACTTTTCCCTCCCATGCTTATAATGAGTAATTTTATACATGCAACCCTCGTGTTGACAAACACTAATTTACGGGCATGCGAGAAAATAAGAAGCAAAAGGAGAACATACGTGGCTGGGTGCTTTAAAGTAGGCCACTAAATATGGGCCTTTATTTTCAGCCATCTGCTTAATGCACAAAATCAATCTGCTTAAAGTTAACGATAGACCACGTCGTATTTTACTGCTTTCTGTGGAAGTTGCGAATCGTTTCCTTTTCGTTTTCATTCAAGCCTAGCCGGTAAATGAACCCGGTTCAAAATTAACCTGCTTAGGCGGTCGACCGGGCAGGTGGCATCATGATAGATGCAGTCCTCGGTTACTATTGTTTGGTATCTGCCTTTTCGTCGAATGTTTCATTTCCTAACACTCGATCTTTTCTACAACCAATTTTTTTCTAAGGGTATTTCAAATATTCATGAACAGTTGATACTACTACGCCACGGTGTGATAAGGACATGTTCGGGTAGACCCCTAATTGCCAAAAGACTAAACACCGAAACAAAGATGGCGAGTCGATTTAGACGCATTTTGCAAAGTGTGGGTACTTCACACTTAATGGGTAACCATAGGGACCCATTGTGCAGCGGTAGGGCACTACAAGCAAAAAATAATAATAAAGGCATTGTAGTCTGGCTAGTATTATCAATGCGAGAGTGTGTGTGTTGGTTTCTCTTTTCTTCCTTCACGCGATAACGAGGCAACTGATTGGCGTAATTTTTTGCATATACACATAGAATAATGACTGGAGTGTGACATAGGCTACTTTCTATCCTGGAAAAATGCACGGTTCCAGAGCTATAAATAAAATAGTAGGTCACGCGGGAAAATCGTAGTTTGTAACAAAGGAATATAATTTGTGTACCCTTTCGTACCTTGTCATAGTGACATTGATATGGAATCTCTATCGGCTTTCATATTGATTTTGACTGTGACAAGGTACAAAATGGTATATAGATTAAATTCCTTGACCATACACTTCTAGAACCTCGTATTGCAATTCATACGGCATTCTTGTCCAGTCGGGTGCAAATTGACCCGGGCCAAAATTAACCGGCTTAGCCGTGTCAAACGGACGCTCGGGCGGGGTTGCATCAAAATAAACAACAGCTCTCGGGCACGAGGGATTAGGTAAGGTTCGAATGGGTTTCGATTTTCAGGAACGGGGGTTAGGTCTAAAATAGAACAACGGGTTCAGTTCTAATTTTAGATGAAACAAAAGCTAACGCAGTTTTGAAAGGTGGTATACCTGTATACACATCAGAGTTGTGGTCACGCACACAACTGCATGTTATATATTTACATCGGAATTTTGAAATTAGTGTTTTTTGCGCAATCGACTGAGAGATTCTTCTAATTTATGTTATATTTTAAATAAATGCTGTTAAACGGACAATTTTTTTTTCCAAATTAGTAGTCTAAGAGAATAAGATTATCTATTTAATTTTACATATCTACGAGTTATATTAATCCCGTTAAACTCTTTCATTTAAGTGAGTAGATGGAAACCAAAGAGAATAATATATGAACTCGTATTTGTAATGCAATCAGTAGTATACGAGAGTGACGTTTCAGCCAAGGTACGCAGTTTTTCTGTGCCTACATGAAGCCATGGTCGTTCAGGGTTTCAGGGTAGGCAGTTTGTCTGTGCCTGTTTGGAGCCGGAGGAATGTAAACTTAGGAGTTACTATACAATAATTGCAATATTATTCTAACGAATACCTAAGGTGTTATTATTATTTTAATCTTAATTGTTTTATATACTCTGACATTTAGAATTTTATTCTAAGCACATTCTAGATTTTTTTCTTTTTTATTGACAATCCTTTTGGGATTTATCTTATTGATTATTTTAATTTTTAAAATGATGATTTTATCAATCATATTATACTTAAGTTAAATGACCTGATTAGGTTTTTCTGGGTTTTCCCTAATCCTTGCAGCAAATGTTGGATCATATTGTATGTCTCCCAGCAAAAACACTCTCATATAACTGACATTTTGAAAGTGCTTGTAACTAGGCCTACTTGAATACAGAATATTTTGATTGATTGATTGATTGATTGCACCTACTATGTTTTGTATTATCCCTTTTTATTTTGGTATAATATGGAAGAACAACAACATCACAAAAGCCACTAAAGGTGCGTCCACATTTGTATCATTTGCCCGATCAGATCTTCGTCCCGTTGCATGATTGCGTGTCACAATCACGCGTTTGGACGTTGCGCCGATGCGATCGTTATCACATACTTAGATCGGACAAGCCAGGCATGATCGCCGCGCCGACAGTGAGCGTCCAAGCAGCGCGATACGCAGTCATGCCACGGCATGTTGATCGGATACAAGCAAATGATACAAGTGTGGACGCACCTTAAGATCCGGCTAGTGCAAACTCTAATATATATTCTATACTATTATAAAGTTGTAAAAATAAAATGTTTGTATGTGTCGTTGTGGCTTCATCACGCTAAATCGGCTAAACGGATTTCAACTATTTTTGGTACACGGGTAGCTGGGTATCTCCAGATGGTTATAGGATACTTTTTACTTGACTATGCTAAAGAAAAAAAAGGGGTTATGACATTTTCTCAGTTGCCTTCTTTTTCCATATTTTTATACACTGCGGAAACTTGGACCCTGCGAGAAATATAAAAAAAGAAGATAGATGTTCTAGAAACGTGGTGCTGGCGAAAAATGCTGCGAGTATCATGTACCATAGTCGTTAATCTTCCATACTGCAGGAACTTGGCATCAACCAGCGTCTATCGCCTTTAGTACAAACTCGCATACTAAAATTGTTTGGGCATATCTCAAGGCGAAACAATTACTCAATAGAGCGTCTTGTCGTACAAGGTAGAGTGTAGGGAACTAGACCGCGCAGACGATCTCCAATGCGATGGAGCGACCAAATAAAAGCCCGGGTAGGAGGCCCCGTACACCAGTGTTCTAGAATGTCTGCTAGCAGGGAGAAATGGCGAAATATCGTGAGGCGAGCTACATCTGCCACATATACAAGTGGACCTGCGACGTGTTGACCACGACCACTCCGTCAAGAGTATTACGAATGAGATGATGATATTTTGATTTTGGATTTCGAAGAATTAGAGTCGAGGGGTCAAATTATAAAAATAGTCGACACACAAAGAAGTCTGTATAACTCTCCAGTCCGGCGATGCTCGACGTATCGGCATCCACGAGGTTCAGCAAAAGAAAGTACTCGAGGGTAGGAACTTTAGTACTTAAATTTACTAAATCTCGTTGACGCCATCTTCGGTGAATCCTGTGCTTTCAGCTGAAATACTTAGCGTTCCACTCGACAGTCAAGGTTCTTTTATATAATCTAGTATTCAACATTTTACCATCGCTTGTTTCGTTCTACAACACTTTTCCTCAACATCTAGTTTTTGAGTTTGTCCCGGATAAGCGCACAGCCATGCATGGATTTACATTAGGGGTACCGTAAAAAATGTTGTCTTATCAATTTCGTGACGAAGTAGACACAAAATTGACAAGACAACATTATTGACGATTAACCTTTTGACCGCCAAGAATCAAAGCAATGGTTCTGGGACACCATAATAAAGTTAACCTTCTAAAATAAAATGGTGATTGCAGAACGAGGTATTTATTGGTATTATATTCGGAGTTATTGAACCATGAAGTTTGGTCAGCATATGCCGACGCTGGTGTCAGAGGCACGAATTTTTGATGACTGGATTTGCCAACTGCGGCGTTTAAAAGTTTAATTTTAGGGTCAATACTGGAACAACCATCTGTTGGCTTCATACGACGGCTGTGGCTCTTAATTTCCGAAAAATTTTTTTTCGTCGTAGTAATTATTCCACTTCCATATTTTTCTACTGCCACTTTTTACCAATAATTTCTTTTCTTATGGCATTATTTCGCAATATTTTTTTCCATTCGCAAACTTTCTCAATCTTTTTTAATCTTAACACGTTCACTGCGGAAGAAGGCACAAAAAGCCCCATGCGTGGCCGACCCTGTGCGGCAGCGAAAATAGTGTACTTTCGCCCGGTGCGGGGAGCGTATCTTAGCTAATCGTTGGAGTAGGACAGAGACAAATATATTTTTCTGTATAGCTCTTAAATTTTGATAATATGGCATTCTTAGTTTACGTGAGAGGCACATTGGACCTCTCCCGCACTGAGTGACTTTTTTTACGTTTCAGTGCAGGAAGGGGTCCAATGTAAATGTAATGTTGACCCTTCACACGCCCCATCCGCACTGAGTGTGCACCAATGTCAACGGCCAGTGATGTGCCGGACATGAAAAGCGATAGACGATTGTTTTAATTAAGTACCTAGGTATTGTTTATGTTTGTTTCGAAGAATTTCTAAAGAAAAATAAGTGCACCATCAGGAAGGACCAAAAAGAAGCTGGATTTTTTATTCGACTCAGATAAAGAAAATGATACTGAGGGATTAAGGTACCAAAAAATGTACTCAAGTAAGTCAAAATATAAATAATGAGAATGTGACCCGCGTGGACATAGTAAATACGTTTTTTGATTTGGATAGTGATGATAGCATTTTTAACTTAAAATTTCGTAAGGCGAAAAACATAATGAAAGAATATTTACATCAAACTCAGATTTAATTTTTCTAATGTGGTCGAGTGAAAATACGTTTGTGCGATGTCCGTACAACCTTCTATGGGCAAACGTATTTTTACCCGACAAAAAGTAATCGTTTCCCATCCCTAATTTAGCTTAAATCGGTCAATTCAGTGCGGCCAAAGGTCCGAAAGACCCCATATATCTATATCGTTTTTTTTTATAGTTCTAAAAGTCCAAGACCGGGGCGAAGCCAGGACCATGTTGCTTAACAGATGTAGATTGCTTAGGCATAAATCTATATGCAGTAGGGTAAACCTCCGTGGAAAAAAAACAGTTTTTGTTTTCTTGCGTGGTGGGGCACAATGGACCTAATGCCGCACTGAAGTTTAAGTACGGTAGGGGCTCTTTGGACCTATTAACGCACCAGAATAAGAAACATGTAAAACAGTCTCGCAGTCAACGTGTTAATGGATAACATTAAATTTCTAGATATGTACTTTTTTCAGAGAGCCG
This sequence comes from Hedya salicella, assembly GCA_905404275.2. Lineage (NCBI taxonomy): Eukaryota > Metazoa > Arthropoda > Insecta > Lepidoptera > Tortricidae > Hedya > Hedya salicella. The sequence continues at coordinate 4,656,339 of FR990112.1, read as the reverse complement.
CTTCTTCATTCATTCACGTATTTGTACAATATTCTTGATTAAAATGTTTAATCACGATATTTCACAAAAAAAAATCCTCATCATTATATAATATAACGAACGGTGGCATGCCTTCTTCTTTAATAACTCTGCTATGATCGATTTCGTGGGCAAATCGATGAAAGATGTTCGCACCATCGACGCTGATGCCAACCAAGTTTATACAGTCCGAAAACAATGTACCTACCTAACGTATTAACGATAAAAGCTTGTCTTTGACATTATTTTTAACCAGTTTTACTTCGGCACTTAACAAGTTTGTGTCTAAAGTTCTAAACTTCATTAATAAAGTAATAGGTACTTGTTGTCGATATTTTCACAAGCGTACAATTTATGTCGGCCAAGAAATTGGTCAACCCCTTGTAAACCTGAAGTAGAGTCGAAAAGTGGCCAATTTCTTGGCCGACTGTACATATTTGATGATAACTTAACTCTTACAATATATAATATTTTCTTCTGTTTCCGCGAGTATTACTCATTGAAATAAAACAATTTAACGGATTATATCGCGTATATTATCTCATTTTAGTTCCCGACGTTTCTGTTTTTTAAATATTATAATTAGTAATGAGGTAGCCTGGGAGTTTTTCTTTGCAGCGTTTCTTTTCTCCTCAGTACGCGTCATTTGTGAAATGCTGCTTGGTAAATTCTTAACATAAAATAATTAAGCCCTTCTGGCACATGTGTAACTGTCTTTACAGCTTAGTCCCATCTGGCATGTATGTAAATGGGTAGTTTGCACAAATTGTAACTTTGACAGAGGAAAATACATCTTTTCTCAGTCCACCCATGACCATGGAAAGCTGGAAAGCTTTCGAAACGTCGGGAACTAAAATGAGATAATATACGCGATATAATCCGTTAAATTGTTTTATTTCTTACAATATAGTTACAAGTTTGTACCCTAGAACTAGTTGAAAAAGTAGTCAAATAGACAAAATATAAACAAGAAAATCGAAAATAAGAAAAGTTTAAGTATAAGCTTAGCTGAGCATTAAAATTTAAGAATTTATACAAATATTATATTGAAAAATGTAACAAAAAAGCTAGAGTAAGTGCTCCAGTGAATGAACAAAGTTCGTGAATGAACAAAAAACACTATTTTTTCGCATTATAAGAACATTATAAGAACATTCCTATTACGTCTGGTTTTTTTTTCTACAACCTACATTATTTGTCACATTCAGGTAGCAATTCCTTCAACTCTTACGCAGGAGTTTTAAAATTGCAACGATGTAAAGTGTACGTGCGGCTGTTGTAGATTTCTTATATGGAGGAGTAATAAGGAAATGGGCTAAGCTACCTTGCGTCTAATGTGTTACTCCATGTGTTTCCTGCATCTGTCATTCATAATGCATGTTTTTTTAGCCATAAGGATATGTTCGTGCTATTAACATATAGATTAATGTAATTTCTTTTCAAATAGAGGTTTTTAATCCAGTGTTCTGGGACTGGAATTCAAAATGACCTAAACCCAATTAATGAACTGGGTTGTTCATTTAGTAGGATCGCGTGTTTTACTGTTTGTGCAATATCTTGTGTTTTAGTAGTAGTAATAATATTTAGTTTTCAGTGACATTAGTACAATTGTATTATCTATCGAAGTGCTGCTAGTGTTCGAATAAAATTTTAAAATATAGGTTCATTCACTTGTTCGAATAAACTACGTCAAAAAAGCTAGTTCGTATATTGGTTTCCAAGAACTGCTGAATGAACTACAATACTTATTTTTGATTACAGTAAATGTATTGCTACAAGATGGCGAGAAATAGCAGCGTTGCGTACTAACAGTAATATATCTGTTGATGATCGCGAGTACAAAAATGACATGACAACTACTATGAAAGTCATAGTCTGAAGTTGGTTCGAATATAAGAAAATAATTTATACATATTTTTTTAATTGTAGGCAAAATGTAAATTTCAAAACAGGTACCTATCCAACGCTTGACATCAAGTATATTAATTTGATGTCAACATAGCTTTTTACTTATACAAACAAGTATATACTTAGCTTCGTCAACTTAAGTACACTTTTGTATTTTTTATAGTAAAATAAAGCATAATACTCAAGGTAGTTCATTCATTGGTTTCATTCGTTCATTTGCTAGAATTTTGCGTTCATTCACTGGTGATTTTCCATTTTTTCATATATCAAATCAAATCAAAATATCCTTTATTCAAGTAGGCTTAGATACAAGCACTTTCAAATTGTCAGTTATAGAGTGAGATATAACTTCAAATTTTGCAGTGCTATTGAATAATAAAAGCGATTTAAGCAAACTAGAATAGTTGTTTTTACTGTATATACATTAATATTTGAATTTAACTATCGTCAGTATCCGCCTAAAAATATTTTTTAAAGATAAAAATTTCCTTAAGCGTTCATTCACTGGACCACTTACCCTAGACATGATGAGTAAGATACAAAGTATATATTTCATATCGAGCAGTGCTCAGCTTTTACGTGATGAGTAACCGCTAATGTAATCTTAATATGTCTGAGACTCACGGTAGCTTTCGAAGGCCTCGTGTACATTTAAAAGTACAAATTAAAACCAAGGATAGAATAACTACATTAGTTCGCGTAGCCCTCATTCGTGAAACCCAATTTAACGGCCCCTCTACACGATCACCGATTGTCCGCGAGCAGGTGGGACGCGGTTATACGTTAGAAAGAGTATCATATATGTATTTCCATCTCATTTTAACGTATTACAGCGGCTCGCCTGCTCCAGTTAAGTACCGAATTGTCTATGTAACAAAATGTCCAGTGACGAAAATTGTTCAGTAAGCGAAATCAACCCTATATTGTCCAATTAGCATTTTGTCCAACTAACATAAAGACTAACGCAAAACATTAAGATAGCAATTAGTCTGTGTAGCATAATGTCTAAACTGTATAATGTCAAAAAAGCTAAATACCACAAAATGGCACATAGTCAAGTCTAAGCGAAAGCATTTAGCCCAAGTAGAAAAATAAATTAATAGTTTAAAAAAAAACACTACAAAAACACGCTTTACAAGACTTTTCTAACTAATCCAAACACAGCTATGATACGATATTCCATCATGAAATTCCAGTTCATATCTTCCGCCTCCATCATTAGATCAGTTCGACAGTGCCATATTATTGTATTGTCATCAAGCTAAGCTAAGCTAAGTACATACAGCTGCCGATTTTCATGACGATACGATCCTTGGAAGATGGTTAAATTAGTTACCTTAGATTCCATTACATACAGGTCGACCTTATAAAAGCGTGTTAATAATGATCAAAAAGCAAAACATCCAAATATCAAACGCTTATCATAATGACTTGAGCATCACCATGATGATGACACATAGGGGCAATCGAGTCAGATAGATATTTTAATAAATCTTTGATAGATAGGTTAAACTTCTAGCCGCAATCCTATAGTCAAAGTAAGATTTGGACGTTTTGATATATAGGTGTTCAGCTTTGTGGTCAACATTAGGTACTCGTAATCTGCGTTTTGGACTTTTTAACTATTTGTCATTTTACATACTTAGACAAGTTGTTACTTGGTCGTATCGCTTTATGGCCAATATGCTAATTGTGTATTTCACGATTTAGGCATTTTTACAAAATGGTCGATTTACATTATCGACATTTCATTTCGTGGTCAATTTGCGTCACGGGACATTTTGCTATATAGACGATTCGGTACTAACCCGCCTGCTCGCTCATAATCACCGATCGTGTAGAGGGGTCATAAGATAATTCCAAATATCTTTATAGTGACCTAGGCGTAAAAAAAACTAGAAGATGCTCGCAACTTCGTCAGCGCGGTAGAAAAAAAATCATAACCCTCTTTTCTCTTCCGCGTACTCGAGAAAGTAATATCCTATAACCATTTGTAGATGTCCAGCTGCCCGTGTACCAAAAATAGTTAAAATTCGTTTAGCTGTTTTGCTGTGATGAAGTCACAGCAACACATATAAGCATAAACAAAATGAAAATAAAATATTCTTCGATTGAGTTGAATAGTCCGTATCACTTATTGTTTTGAAGTTATCCTAAATCTATAGACATTTCATTATTACAACTTTATGATAGTACTAGCTTCTGCCCGCGACTTCGTCCGCCTGAAATTCGGTTATCGCGAATGAGGGTATTTTTCCGGAATAAAAAATAGCCTATGTCCTTCCCCGGGACTCAAACTATCTCCATACCAAATTTCATCCAAATCGGTTCAGCGGTTTAAGCGTGAAGAGGTAACAGACAGACAGACAGACAGACGGACACACTTTCGCATTTATAATATTAGTATGGATAGATAACATAACCACCTGTTTGTTTTTATTATAAACAAAGATCAGAAGCAAATGAAAAAAAAATTCGACGATACTGGATTTGAACCAGTGCCTTGAGCCAGACCGGGGCAGCACGCTCTACCATCTGAGCTAATCGTCCACACCAGTGGTCGACGAATTTTGTCATTTGTTCTTGCTTATGAATCTCTGTATGGTGCATCCGACTCTTTAGCCGTTAGCGCCGCCTGGTGCAGAACTATGTAGTTTTTTTTTCTTCATTTGTCTCTGATCTTTGTTTATAATAATAACGCTAGTGGAGTGATCCACTAATAAATTGCAAAAATTGTGATTATTATCATGATATTTGTAACACAAAAAGCACCTGTTTGATTGTTCTATTGTATCATTAAATTCCGTCAGCAACAGTAGTTTCCTGGTTAAAAAAAAATCCGTAAACGTAAAAAAACATTATTCTAATTATTTCGCCATTTTGATTATCAAAAATATTAGACACGTATTTTTTTTGTCAATCAAACAAAAAAAGACAAAGATAAAGCGCTTCAAGTTTGGGAGTGGGGGCGCGTGACGTCACGGGGAACTCTAAGGGGCTATATCTTCATATTTTTTTTGTTTAATTTACAAAATGAAAAATATGTGTCCAATATTGTCTAATAATCAAAGTGACGGACTAATTATATTATTTAGGACACAAGCCTATTCAGGATGTAACAACGGCTTTCGAAAAAATATAATATTGGTGAAATTGATCTTCAGTGTACAATTTTCTTAAATAAGTAAAATTCTTTATTATGATCCAATTAAAATAAGCCTCAGAACAAAAATAATATCCGTGAAATCCAATTTCAATGACAAAATTTTACAAAGCTCATACTTACCGAACCTGTAAAATACAAAGCACAATTATATCATAAAAACGCAGTAACTAGGGTAACCCTTAGTATCCTTTACTAAGCTCATACTTAGTTATTGCATTTTTGGAACCACAGAGTGCAGTACGGAGTGCTGACACGTGTGCACTTGCGTGTACTGGAGACTTGATCAAGTGCAGACTTAGAGCAACACGGACGAGTGTACTGGAAGGACAAGTTATTATTCCTACTTTCTGTAACAATTTAAACAGTTGTTGTAAATGGAGCCCAATCCAGTGAAGCTGCAGTTATGCTAGGAGTATCACAGGGCTCTATCTTAGGTCCATTTCAATTTTTGGTTTATATAAATGACTTACCATCTATAGTAGATATTTTTTGTGATATAGTTATATTTGCTGATGATATATCATTAATTTTGAAAGTAGACCAGAAAGCAACAGACTATGTTATCAATTGTCTGTACCTAACGTTGTCAATTGACAACGTTTAATTTTTTTCAATTTAACTTTAGTTTCCGTTCAGCGTGTTGGTCATGGAATGACCATTATTGAGGTGTCGAAATTGCACCTCGCGCCAGGCGCAGAAAACTTAACGACTAATCTATAACACATTGTATGAGGAAAAATACCCAAAATTTTTACTAAAGTTGTGAATAGCTCGACAACTACTAAAAATCGCAAAACAGACATGGCGGTCAAATCGATAGCTTCTGAGCTCTATCAGCCCTCCTAAAATAATGGTTGGACTCTAGGACACCCTAAATAAGTAGAGTCCTAGTCAAGATTATGTTTCTGCTGTTATTTCAATACAACACTTGTGTAAATGTTTTTCTGGCAAAAGTGCGTATAGCGGGAGAATTGAAACGCTATGATATTAAATAATATGCGACAGTTAAATATGTACGTAGTTAACTTCGAAGATAGAAAGAAGATACAATAGTTAAAAACAATATTACGATGTGGCGGTCGCGAATAGAAAAAATCATCTGTGCGACAGTCGTGTTTGCCGCGTTGATATGGCGACGCTATTGCTAGGGATGCGCGCTGCTCGTAGTGCTGCGGCACCATATGACCCCCCTGGGAGTATCAAAGTCCTGCCTATGCGTAAGAACAGCAACACTTAAATTGATAAATATAGTTCTATGTGTTTCGTCCGTGTTGCTCTAAGGGTGCAATAGAATTCAGGCTGACATTTAGTGGCTATATTAAGCTAAGTGTTATATTAAAAATGGTGGAGCGAGCGAGTGGCTGGACCTTTATGTTAAGCTGAGTTATATGGAGGTGATAGGAATTTAAGTTACTTGTGAAATGATTATATAAATAAAATAAAGGTTTAAATAATTAATAATAAAACGCACATTTTTAAAGGAAAATTAATATTCACTTCACTGAACAGAGAATGGTTGAAGGAATTTCCCTTTTTGGGATAGTGGCATTAGACATTTTTTTCTCTTACTTAAAAAATCTCTACGGATACTATTTATTGGATACCGGTTGAAGTGAGATAAGAATGGAATCTAAAGCAAGACTAATTGATTTGTTTTGACTTCGAGCATATAAAGTTTATGAGATATTATTAGTACTTAGCTCTAAGAGGACAGTGTTATAGTAGAACCTTGAGTGAAATTATGATAAACTTAGAAGATGGAGGAAAGGTAGTCTAGTATGTTTCCGGTCAAAATTATACTATTTCAATATGTTTTAAAAGGAGTTCTAAAATACCAGTACTAAAGTGGAATTACAGTGCAGTTTTCTAAGCTAATTATGTATCTAAACTGTTTCATTCCTCAAAATTGTATTCCATTGCCCACTCTTAATTTCTTTGGTAATTGTAAAACTTTTTGAATTTATATATAACAAACCTACACAATGCACAACGGTAAAAACAGTTTATTTACCTTGAAATGTTTGGATGTATGTTAATTTTACCAACTTCCAGTTTTCCGATTGAGCTAACATTTGGCATAATATGCCACGTAAGTAAGTTAGGTGACAATACAGAACTATGTAGAGGCATAGTATAAATAAGACATAATCTAGCATCATAGGAGCTCTGTTATAAAATATTTCGGTTTCAGAGGGAAATGGGAAATGTAACAATTTGTGTAAACTGAGGCAGCTGGAAAAATTTGGCGAGAAGACAATGTCCCGGATTTGCTACCGTTGTAAAGAGTGCAAGGATTCAGGGACTTATGAAAGGGGTGGAACTTGATTCATAGGTAAGTATCGTGGTCAGCCCCTCCCCCGCCCCCCGCAAGTGAAAGCGAAGCGGTGCATACCTAACTCACCGTCGTGCATCGGATCGATGGTGTGTATCATGAGTTGCAGCAGACCGTGTCGGAACTTGGCTGCCGGGGGCTGCTTGCTGGGCCCGGCTGTGGCCGTGTTTGTGCCCACGGAGGTCTCGCTCGACGTCGTCGCGTTGCCGTGCTGCGGAGGAAGAATGGTTTAAATATATGTTTTTAAGAACTTGATTGTGAACTGGGCAGCTCTGGATTTAAATTAAAATCATGATTTTACCAGCACGATCTTCGTCTTTTTTAAAGGTTTTTTTTTACAAAGATATTATTTATTTATTTATCTTTCTTTCGTGTAACCATGGTCACATATTTTATTAGAAGAACTTACAAACTAAGGAGTTAGTATGTCAAAACTTACATTTAAAATAGAAAAACACTGACAAGGGAGTGCAATACCTCACAGTGAACAAGTAGGGACAGTCAACCCTGTCCGCTATCATGCGCAGAATGTTGTTGGGACTGCGACGCTCCGATGCACGATGTACTAGGGATGCGGCGCGTGCACGCATGGTCGTTATATAAATCATAAAAACAATCCACACGCACCTCCGCGAACATCCCTGATGCGCTACAGAAACGAGGCACTCCCATCACGCATTATTATGACTCGAAGGGCCCTATAGGCCGTGTACAGCGCCCACAGATTTTAGGTATAAAGGGAGGTGCAAAATGCTCTAAACAATGTAAAGAGTGGAGGTGGTCTTGAGCGTTTTCGCGGTCGGTTACTTGAAACGTGCGTAACATATCGCAGTAAAATATAAGATCTAGTTGAGTTCTTTAGTTATTTTTGTTGTTATACTTAATTCTATATTATTTAATATAACCCACTTTTTTCTTGTGTGACACCCACACCCTATAACCATCTGTGGCAGCTACCCGTGTACGAAGAGTAGGTGAAATCCGTTTAGCTCTTTTGACGTTATGAAGCCGCAACGACACATACAAACACACGAAAAATCCAAATTTCGACTCAGTGACCTTCAAATAGTAGGTTTCGCTTATTCTTTAGAAAACATCTTCAATGGGCAGACATTTCATTTTTACACTTTATATTATAACAGTACTAGCTTCTGCCCGCGACTTTGTCCGCCTTAAGCTCGTTTATGCGGAAAAGGGTTTTTTTCCGAGATAAAAAGTAGCCTATGTCCTTTTCCAGAACTCAAAATATCTCCATACCAAATTTCATCCAAGTAACAGACAGACACACAGACAGACAGACAGACACACTTTCACATTTATAATATTAGTATGGGTAGATAGATAGTCACTAGCGCCAGCCAGTGTCAATATCTCTGGGATGGTGCGGTCTCTGCTCAGGACAAGGCAAATTAATAGGCTGACTAAACAGACGCTAGAACAATGTGTATAATCAGAACAAGACACAAAACAGTCACAGTTGAAAAATAATGGCGATGCATTGAGTCAAAATGTCGCGTGATGTGATGTTACATCTTGGTACAGACTATGCTTAGTTATGACGTCACGAGTCCCCAATCCTAAACTTTAATGCAATGCGAAGGTTTTTTTAGGGTCCCATTTTAAAGCTGCTTCATCTATAATTATTAATGAGTTTCTTAATTTCCAGCCACGGATACCGATTCTTAAAACCGTCGTACAGGTCATAATCATAATAAAGGTCAAAGTTACTTGTTTCTATCTTTTGGCTTCAAACTGCAGCATCGTTGAATACATTGGGTACTGCTACGTAAATTCAAAACTTAATATTGTTAATACCCACGGGCACTCTTCCAAGTCAGACTTGGTTCAGAGTATTACAGAAGTCGTTTTTGTTAATAGTTCACATTTGAACCACCAACGGGCAGTAGTATAATACTTTGGTATAAGACTTAGGTATACAGAATGACTTCGGAGTCGTACCTAATTAGAAATGACATCTTGTCATTATATCATATATCAATATATCATAAATAATTATTAGGCCTCTAAATGATAATAGCAAAGATAACAGTCCCCATATTGATAACTAATTTCCGATTGTAAGATGAAAATCATATTATTTCATAAAGCTTGCTCACTCGATGCCACTCGACCTAACTTCGATTCCTATGCAGTAAGTACCCTTCAAAACTGATAGGGAAAACAAGGTATGATAAGGTCTTGGCTAAAAGAAAACAAAAGCGTCTTGTTTCGTGCATATCTACTATCGCCTCTATGCAAATTACCATTAATAACTGCGTGGCAAAAGATGATTTCCGACTATGTCTCCAGTTTCACCCTGTCTAAGAAACTCTAAAATTCAATAACTCCTTATTGAACAACTCATAAAACAGATACCAAAATAAAATATACTACATCTGCTGACAGTAAAAAAACACTTTACATTATCAGTAAAACTTAATTTAATTGTCGTAAAAACGAAACCTACATTACGTTACGTACGCTGGAACTGATTTAATAATTCACTCACATTAACAAACATAACACACTCCACTAATGAGCACACATTTATCGTTAATTAAACACTAATTGCAGTCCAAAATGGCTGGCCGCTGCAAAGTGAACCTTTGACCGGCTAGGCGTACAATTCACGAAAACCTCTACACTCCGTTGTATTTTACATACGTGTTCAAGCCAAGGTGACACGTGTAAAACTCAATAAACCGTGTTATTTAATTAACTTGGCATGTCTATGAGCGTTAATTATACTACGATGAAAATATTATCCGTCGATAAGAAAACTAAGGGCCTATGTTCACCGCGTTTATAAGCACTCTGTCGTGGCGAGATAACAGCACGGTTTTACTATAAAACGATACATAACACATTAATCAGTTTATACTGCCCACGACGTTTGCCCACTGCACTGATATACATATGTGCGACTGTAGATTGCATCGGATAGATAAAAAAAGAACCGACTTCAAAATAAACTAAAAAGCCATAAATAATCTTTTATGTACGGTACGGAACACATTTGAATCACCTTTTGAAGTCGGTGCCAAACCATTCATTTATTAAGTACTATTAACACAGATGGCACGCAAGAACCGCGGCGGCGAGCCTTTAGTTATTACCTAACTATATATTTAGTTATAGTAATTCGTATTTTTGTTGAATAAAGAACTTTACTTCAGGTTTGGCACCGCCTTCAAAAGGTGATTCAAATGTGATCCGTACCGTACATAAAAAAATATTTTTGGCTTTTTAGTTTATTTTGAAGTCGGTTCTTTTTTTATTTAAAAAATTTTATTTTATGCTTTTTAGTGATGGCTTTTAGGTGATATAAAGTATTTTTTAGAGCCCAGAATGGGAAGATTGAGGAGACCCTTTGCACGCATCTCGAGTCTTTGGAAGTAAGAAATGTAAAAGTTGGTTAATTCATATTCATTGTACCTCTTTTAAAATTCACTAAACCATTTAAAAACTGCTGCTCGGGATAGTAGAGTCCCTTAATGCTGATTGCAATAATATCAGGCAACTAAAGGCTATGGGGATGTTGAAAAGAGGATGCTTCCGCTGATCCTTAGTTGGGCGGTAACGGTGCATAAAGTCCAGGGCACCACCCTTAACAAAGTCGTGATTGACTAAGGTAAGAAACATTTCGCAAAAGGCCAAGTCTATGTTGCGCTAAGTCGTGTAAAGACATTGGAGGGTATAAGTTATTTGCGACTTAGAACCAAACAAGTTACTGAAGAAACCACACGACGAAAAAGCGTTGCGTGAAATGCAACGATTGAAACTATTATAAATAAATAAGACCAATTGTTAATAAGACTATCCATACTAATATTATAAATGCGAAAGTGTGTCTGTCTGTCTGTCTGTCTGTCTGTCTGTTACCTCTTCACGCTTAAACCGCTAAACCGATTTGGATGAAATTTGGCATGGAGATAGTTTCAGTCTCGGGGAAGGACATAGGCTACTTTTTATCCCGGAAAAATACCTTTATCCGCGTTAAACGAATTTAAGGCGGACGAAGTCGCGGGCAGAAGCTAGTTGTAAATAAAAATCTAAATTATAAGAATTGGCTATTTCAACGGAGCGACATAATCGCCATGCGATAAAGCTCCTTAATAAAGATAGGAAAAAAAGAAAAGAATTGGCTAGGTCAAAATGGTTTAGTCCGTAGCAGCTTAGTAAAAAAGAATACGACTAACTGTCTCAACTTTTATGACTTCTACGACTTTTATACGGCACTTACAGCCATAATGCATTGTAATGTCAATTGCTCACGACCTTTAGCTGAACATTGCTATTTCAGAATCAGGGCCGTTAACCGTTGAGGAGTCCTCAACGGCTTCACTTTGCTACCCTGATCTTAACCAACTTCTGCCTCTGAGCAAAATATGATAAAGAATTATATTGCGATTAGTGAATTAAATAACACTGGTTGAGCCCTAATTAGTGACTGGTGGCTTGTGCCTTCATCATCAGTTTCTCTTCACCAAATGATGTTTTTCGAGTGTTTCTCTTCACCAGATGTTGATTTTCAAATGTAAATGCTTAAACTACTGTAATAAATACCGAAATCGCTATATATATGCTCATAATATTCGAGGAATTCCTTCGATTCCTCATGGATCCCGGCATCAGATTTTCACCAAAATTTTATGGGACCAATTTGGATAGACCTACTCATGAACAAAAAAAATAATTTTCCAAATCGTCCTGTAAATGACGGAGTTCTGAGGTAACAAACATAAAAAAATAAAACATACAACCGAATTGAGAACCAACTCCTTTTCTTGAAGTCGGTTAAAAATAATTTTCCATCACCCCAGCCTGTAAATAGCATTTACTGTACCTACTTAAACTGAATACTCACTACGAACGCTAATGAATAATAACTTAGATCGCTGGTTTATCGACCTCAGCTACGGTTTGTCTAATTTAACTGAGATCTGATACATTATTTATCTTACAATCCCAGGTTTGAGATGTATATTCTTCGTGGTTGACCACTATCTAGGGCTAAAACTACCTACCAGGAGCCTTCGGCATGAGATCATTCAAGGCACCACCACTCACTTTTTGAGCGCAGCAACGGTTGCAACAATATCTCGCTTTCCCTCACAATTTGCTCTCTCACTCATGTGCTGCTTTTACTACGGTAAAAAGTGGCCCTTCACTACTTGTTTAATAGGCTGTGTTCCGAGGAGTTGTTTGACATATTTCGTACGACCACCTTCTACCATCGCCATCCTTGGAACCACCTTGGAACCGAAATAGTCGCACACCGCAAAGGAATTTCCTACCGTGCACACTTCGAATGTGGAATACCACGGTTTTCCCTGGAGGTTAAGAGTATATGGTTCTTTAAGAGGGGAAGTAATTACGTTTTGAAACTATTACGTCCGTATTGTTTCATCATCATCATTTCATCCGATAAACTTACGTTGGCCTGCTGAGCATAGGTCCATCCTAAAGATTTCCGCAACGAACGATTAAAGGACTTCTGCAAACAGCGAGCCTATGATGCTTGCGCTTCTTCATTATTTGCTTGTCTTTATCCCATTTGCTTGTTTATCACGCAGTTTATAAATCATAAACCATCCATCACTTTTGCATTCACTTACTTGTCAGAAAGAGACGGGCGATTTATCTATCGCACGACAAACGCAAGCATAAGCTATCGTGTCAGCTTATCTTTTGGAAGCTACACATAACCGGGATAAAAAGATACTTTAGGTGTTACTTTTCAGCCCATATATGGCAAATTGAAAAAAAAAAACCGATAATGAAAGCTTTTGCATATACTTAACGGTTGGTTAAGCTCAGCGGGAGTAACGTTGCCTGCAAACTGAAGGTCCTGAGTTAAAATCCCGGTAAGGGCAAATATATGTCTGATGAGCGAAAGTATATGTTCCTGAGTTATTGTATTAAATAGATATATTATTTAATACATCGTCGTCTAGTACTCATAATATAACATAAGCATTATTGAGCTTACTATGGGACTAGTTTGATTCGTGTAAAAGATATCCCGTAATATTTATGTATAACTATTAAATAGAGGATATATGAACTGAAGACAAATGTATAAGCTGTCATGCGGCAGATGAAACATTAATTAAACACCAAATAAACTAAACAACGATTTCCCTCACTGTACAAAATCTCTGTCACAACGTCAGCAACATGTTAGCAATAACTAAGTCACACTATCTTGTAACTTAATGATCACTCAGCTAACATTTGCAAAACTATGAATTATGAATGAGAGGCAACAATCCGCGTCATTTCGCGCGATTTAGTCGCATCGCGCAAAGTGGACCGTGAAATGTGCACTCGACGCGATTGGGCAGTTTGAGACGAATGATGAGCTTTATTTGTTACTGTTGTGTATAATCATCTTGTGGAGCTAGTGGTCGTGTATAATAAATAAAACGAGTAACGTGAGGAACGTTCACAAAGCGGCGTCCCTCATTAACTTATAAAATGGCAAGGATTCGCGTGATTTGGTGAATGGGCCGTGAAATGAAGACTCCGCGCGATTGGCCAGTTTAAGACGAGTGATGAGATTTATTTGTTACAACCATTTTGCGAAGCTAGTGTCTTTGATAATAGACAAAACGAGTAACGTAGAGGAACGTTTACAAAGCGTCGTCCACGTCCTTTAGTAACTTATAAAATGGCAAGAATTCGCGCGATTATCGCGTGATCGCGCGATTTGGTCGCATCGCGGGGAATACGCCGTGAAATGTGCACTCGACGCGATTGGCCAGTTTAAGACGACTGATGAGACAGATGTTTGTTACTGTTGAGCAGCTATCTTAGAGCTATAGTTCGTATTTACACAGTATACTTAAGGACTAAAATAAGGAAACGTTTGCAAAGCGTCGTCTCTTATAAACGTTAGTTAACCAAACCGTTTCATATTCGCTATCGACTTATTGTATCAACAGTTTCGTTCAAAAACATCAATTCTTTTCATTTTAACCAATTTTATAATTTTAAATAGATGATGTTACACAAAAATGGCATGCCCTAAACGAATTATGAAATAGGGCAACGATTCCCGCGATTTTTGAGTTATCGCAAGATTTAGTCGCATCACACAAAATTGGCACTCGCCGCGATTGGTCAGTTTGAGATGAGTGATGAGTTGATGAGATTTATTTACTGCTATTATTTACAGTCTTTTTACATAGCCAATTGTGTTACATAGTAAGTACTGTATAGTACCACGTTATCACACAATTAATGGCATTTATACTAATCGTAACAAAATGCATGCATGAAAACTAGATGGTTTATTGAGATTGATTGAATAATGAACATTGTTAAAACTTTTAAAACAATGAAAATTAAAAAACGATATATACTTAGATTTTTTAATAATAGCCCAAATATACCTACATAGTTCCTTTTGTATTTGCCAAGCTTACAAGCATGCGGTAGATAGAAAAGAATGAAACAGCAAACATAAAGTACAGGTCAAACATAAGGAACATCCTTATTTTCACAACAGTTACAAATAAGTCTCATCACTCGTCTCAAACTGGCCAATCGCGTCGAGTGCACATTTCACGGTCCATTTCGCGCGACGCAACCATATCGCGCCTCGTCGCCTCTTATACAGAATTTACATTGCAATTCGTTTAAGGAAAGCAATTTTTGTGATGTTCATTCGTTGGTAACCCTGGCTACGCTCTTGTCGATGGAGTAATTGCTACGCTTCCCTATCCCCTATCAGAGTTTGTATGAAACTTTTAAGGACTATAGATTCTTGGTGCACGGCACTTAGCACCAGCTCTGACCCTTGATCCGATAGGGCAAAAGTTTTGGCCTTTGGTCGCTCCTATCAAATGGCGTCATCCAGGTATTACTTTAGTTTTGTTTTCGCCTAAGGCTAAGGCATCATTTTGGCGCCCACCGCCACCGCGAAACACGCCACTTGCTCTACGCTGACGCTGACGACACTGGGTAAACGCTCTCATAGCTATGCTACTGCCATCATTTGCCCTAAAAAGGCTGTTAACCTATCAAAGGCTGTTGACTAACCGCAGCGAGTGGACTTTTCACTTCGCATACCCCACACTCCCCACAGTGCGACCAAATCGTGCCACGTCGCCACTTATTCAGAATTTTGGACTCGTTAATGCATATTTTCCGTTGTTTTGTGAGTGTGAGTGTGTCGGTAAACTAATGTTTGACGTTGTAGATTCACCACCATATTATTTTGCGTGAGCTATATGGCATGTATTATTTTTCAAATGCGAACTTGAAAAACACAGAATATTTATTTATTTATTTGTATGTTTGTATGTGTCGTTGTGGCTTCATCACGTCAAAATGACTAAACGGATTTCATCTATTTTCGGTACACGGGTAGCTGGGCATGTCCAGGTGGTTATAGGATACTTTTTACTCGACTACGCTGAAGAAAAAAGAGGGCCATTCTTTTTTTCTCCTCCGCTGACGAAGTTGCGGGCATCTAGTATTGTATAGATGGAGTAGAAAAACATATTCTTGTAAGTAAATTGAAAAAACTAAATTATACAGTTATTTTTACACTTAAGAGATTTATTTAGTTGGATTAATATTTTGTTAAGACGTTATCAAAATGGAAACAACAATACCGAATACTTTGGGGTAGACATACTGATCAAAATTTGTCATAACATAAACAAGTCAATCATCATAATTGTGTCTTAAATAATCATTATAATAAATAGAAGTAATAGAACTATCATTATAATGAAGCTCTATATCATGACGACTCCTATTAAGATCAGAATCTACACCATTTTTGACATCGACAATTTGCATTAAATTAGGTAAATCCTTTTTTTGAATATTCCCAAGCTTCCTATTTAAACGAGCAGAATGAACAGTTTCGGATGAAGTTTGCTCTATAATTGCAAAAGTTAATTCTGGTATATTGTTTGTACAAGCATATATCAGTAAGCTTTGTAAGTTCTCAGGTGTGACCATTTCTGTCAACCTTTTGATGCATTCTGACCGAAGATTGTCCATGAAGTAACATGAGGCAAGGACCAGCAGTCTTCGCAGGTCATCTACATTGCTGGGTATGACGTCCAAGTAAATGTATTCTTTTAGCTGATTGAGGGTTTGCAATGTCACTCCCTGTATCTGGATTTGAGCATTTGCTGTCTCTTTCCATTCATGACTCAGCATGGTCCTAAAGACGTCACTATGAGTGGCTAAAATTGCCTTGTGCATTGCCACGCTGCCTTCAGTGGTACTCAGTTGGAAGTCAGTGAATTCATTGTCATCATAAAGCTTGCAAAATGTAACTATCTCTTTCTTACTTGCTATCATACTCACATCGAATGGTTCCACTTTAATTATGCCATCAAAAAAAAAAGCAGATTTCTCACCAATTTTTATCCACTCTGTCCACTGGCTTGTACAAACCAATTGCGCTGAATATTTTAGTGCTTTACTGTTAACATCTAGGTTAATACAGACATTTTTGGCTCCTGATTCTAATGTACTGTTTTTCTTACATGAAATCTTAACCACAATAAGCTTAGACGCCTTTAATGTAGAGAACGTGTTTGGTGAAGAAAGTTAAATAAATTTAAGACGAACATCAACAATGTCATCAATGTTAAAAGTTTTCGTGACTGCTTCAGAAGGAGTAGTGACCCGATTGACACGATCGTGCAGAATTTTAACAAATAATGTAAACTTCAAGAGAGATCCTCGCTGTTGCTCCGTGAAAGATCTGTAATAACAGAACAGAAAACTTGAAAAAAATTGCGTGTCTTGAATTTAATCTATAAACTGTACCTTTGCGATTACAAAACGGATAATCAGGACTCAGATTTATTATGTACCTTGGATAACAAAATTATAAGAACGTATGATAATCACTTTGGAAACTCAGTCCTAACAATCGGAAAAAAATCTTTTTAATTTTTTTATTGACAAACACGGATAGACAGGAGCGATGCGTCGTTAACACAAATCATTACATAATGAAACTGTGAATAGATATCGGCAGTTTGAACATTGCATATCTGTGTATAAAAAAACAATAAAGTACTCACATTTGAAATGCCATTATTTGCGACCCCCTTCGATATATTTTACTTTTATATATTATTTATTTAAGTAAGAACATTTCAAGTTTCTTTCACGGCAGCGACTTGACGAGTGAGCACTGACTGAGCATAGACAAAAACCACGTAGTGTTTATATCCTCTTTGACAAACACTACAAAACAAAACAAATGATTTGTAAGATAGTGATGGGAAATGCCGGGTTGTACACACTCACCGACAAACCAGCCCATCGACACCTCGTACTATGATAAATTATGTACGTACTTTGTACGAACGTTAAGATACAGAAATAATATTATCGAATTAAAATGACTGCTGAAGCATTTTGGTAGCAAATGCCATACTTGCTTTCGAACATAGACGTATTATACTTTTCATTATGTTGATAAGATTGATTATTTGATTAAACGTCAGATATGCGTCAGATTATTTCTCGTGAATGCGGTGTGCCGAATTTGTTATTTATTGTGATTTAGATAAAATAACTTTAGCTGTTATTTGAATCTTTAAGAAATTGTGAAGTTTGTGGTGTGAGGCGTGTGAGACAATCAACTTCTGACATAGTTTTGGCCAGATTTCCTCTTGACCCGGGCAGGTCGTTAAGCTGATGTTTTAATGTGATATTTCCAATCATTCTTAACTTTGAGTCTTGAACAGTTACTAATTTAATTCTTTCGAAGTAGATTTCATCATGAATTGTACAAAAATTCTGTGACTAAAGCTACTCTTGTGAAAAATAACCGGTAACCTAATACACAAATAGTGTGCGAACAACTTATCGATAATCTTCTTATTTCAGAGGTCGGTTATGGGTAAAGCTAAGAGGAAATGAGGATTTGGAGTACTTACCTATACAAAGGCTGAATGAACAAGTTTATTTGTGGAAATCATTTTTGAACTGGTGGACATGCAAGAACCACGAAGATTTAATGACAAAACAATTATATTGGCTCATGGCAAAAAATAATAATTAGGAGACAGTGCCAAATACTGAATTCGGATACTATTAAAACAGAGGAAATTTCTGCGAATGCTTCCCAGGTAGCTCAACTAAGAAGTGCTGCAAAGTAATGTATGTGTTTATACAATATCTTTACTATGTTATAAGTTGCATCCCATGTACATTCTTGATGTTGATGTGAATGTTGTGAAAATGAATAAGAAATTATTTTATCTATTTTTTATTAATACCTACTCGTAATACGCATAACTTACCGGTATACTCGTAGTACAGAAGCACGCAACGCACATTTATCGATATCGATAAAGAGTACATACTAGAAGTGTCAAGCCGTATTATATAACGTATTGGCGGGGTGGCACAAACAAAGTACGTTCATAGTTCGATTCGAGGCTTCTTTGAAAGTGCCGACTCCTAAAAAGTACTCTGTGCGACAAACATCATTTATTTTTATCCATATAACCCGTTCTACACCTTCCGATCCTATCCGATCCGATCCTAATTATCGGATAAAATCGGATAGTGTATTGTGCTAAAGACCCTAAAAATTGGGATCTGTTTCACGATACATTATATCCTATAATTAGGATCGGATCGGATAGGATCAGAAGGTGTAAAACGGGTTAATCGTAGGCTAGGTCTGGAATATCAGATAGGCGCATAGAAAAAATCTGTACACGGTATTTTATGTAATGCGCTACAAGTATGTTGTACGCAATAACCGGCAAATCAAAATGAAACATGGCATACGTATAGATTAGATCATAGAAACATAGGCTACTTAATTCTGAGTAATGCGTGCGAAGAAGCGGGTGAATACTTGTAGACTCTGCGGAAAGAGAAGAGTCGAGGCAGAACGGGAACTAACATTATGAATTTTACATGGCAATCGAACCTTTGACACCTGTCTTATAAAAAATAAAAACCGGCCAAGTGCGAGTCGGACTCGCGCACCAAGGAATCCGTACAAATTTTTACTTACCCTAACTTTATTACCCGGTGCCGGTTGAGTTAAGTTTGCACCTGATATCTATAGCATTGGATACAAATCAGGTGCAAACTTAACGCAACCGGGTTAAAAATTAGCTAGTAAGAGACATGGCTATAACTTTCGTGTAATATTTATATTTCTTGATACAAATTGTGAAAATTTAAAAAAATTCGATCGGTGAACTTCGGAGATAAAGAGTGTTTTTTGTCGAATTTTCCTTAATAAAACAAAAAGTAATATTTTCTTCTGTTTCCGCGATTATTACTCATTGTTTTATTTCAAAAACAAAAAGTAATCATTGAAATAAAACAATTTAACGGATTATATCGCGTATATTATCTCATTTTAGTTCCCGACGTTTCGGAAGCTTTCCAGCTTTCCATGGTCACGGGAGGACTGAGAAAAGATGTATTTTCCTCTGTCAAAGTTACAATTTTGTGCAAACTACCCATTTTTTTGAAAAAACACAAATAAAGGTGTACATACATGCCAGATGGGCCTAAGCTGTAAAGACAGTTACACATGTGCCAGAAGGGCTTAATTATTTTATTCTAATAATTTACCAAGCAGCATTTCACAAATGAGGCGTACTGAGGAGAAAAGAAACGCTGCAAAGAAAAACTCCCAGGCTACCTCATTACTAATTATAATATTTAAAAACAGAGACTATTAAACTACTTTAAACAGATAAGATATTTTACACCGTTCGGAAATTAAGGTTTTGCAGTCCTGTGTCTCGCTTGTTCCTTGATGAGATGTATTACAGGATCCCAAGCAGGTGGTAGTGACAATCCATCTTCTCTATTGAAATTAGGATGCTTTTTAATCTCAATAGCCTCGCGTAGCATCCTGGGAAAATATCTTTTTTCTTTGGCAAGGATAGAAGGTTTATCAAACTTAATTGAGTGGTTTGGTTTGTCAATGACATGTTCACAGACTGCAGACCTATTACACCGACGGTGCTTGACATCTGCTATGTGCTATCCGTTAAATTGTTTTATTTCAATGAGTAATAATCGCGGAAACAGAAGAAAAAAAAAAGTAATCACATTAAAAAAAATTGTTAGAAAATGTGCAGTTTAAGCCCTTTCATATGAAATATATATTTTCTAAAAATAATATAATACCCCATTTGACCCAGTAGCTAGAATTTAAATTTTTACCCCCCCCCCCCTCATATTCGTCGTTTTTTTAGAAAATATAAATATATTTTTAAATATTTCCTATGCAATTCATGTGGGCTGACCATGTTTATAAATATTCCAAATTTCAAATAGTTAGCACAAGTAGTTTTTGAGATATGGCGCTTTAATAGTCGGACACACAGACAGACAGAGTCGCACCATAAGGGTTCCTTTTGTATCTTTTTGGTACGGAACCCTAATAAACTAACTTCTGTCATTTATATGTCATTGTGTATTTTTATATACAAAAACCGCAAGGTTTATCTATAAAATAATGTTGAAACCTTGAAAAACCGTTGATAGTTCTATAAGGGAAATTGTATTTAATATTATTCGGTCTTTATTCGGTTTTGTCAGCGGGAAAAAAGGCTAAAAGCCCCACTGTCGACTCACAAAAAGTCACAGAACGTGTGTTTGCTATGACGAGTATTTATGTTGTATTTAATAATCCCCCTAAGTATTTAGTCTCTGACACAAAAGCGGTACGTATGTTCATTCAAATTATATTAATTTATATATATATGCAGGTCATTCATGATCCTGATCTTAAAATAACTGACAAAGAGTTTTGATACTTTGCCATTTTATGCATAATTATATGTATACTTTATTTTAAATAAGGTTCCTTAAATAAAGGTAAGCATTTATTCTACTTATTGTGCAGACTACTTATTCTAAACTGCTTTGCGCCACCTACTTATACGTACAGTTTCTTATCTCAACGTCTCCCGCTACCCAAAGGTTGTCTGGAAGAGATGGCTATTTGTTTTCTGTACTCTATTTTGTGTGGTGTACAATAAAGAGTTATTGTATTGTACGTGGTGTTAAATCAAGGTCACCAATATGTATACACCACAAAATTTCAAAAATATGTATAAAGGTCTTATTATGGCAGTAAGGTTTATGTATACATATTTTGGAACTTTGTGTGGATATTAATTTTTGCCCTTGACTATACACCTGGAGACAAACGCATTAGAGTGAAATACATCGTGTTCTTTCATTAGGGTTCCGTACCAAAAAAGTAGAAAAAGGAACCCTTATGGTGCGACTCTGTCTGTCTGTCTGTCCGACTATTGAAGCGCCATATCTCAAAAACTACGTATGCTAACTATTTTAAATTTGGAATATTTATAAACATGGTCAGCCCACATGTATTGCAGAGGAAATATTTAAAAATATATTTTTATTTTATAAAAAATCGACGAATATGAGGGAGGGAGGGGTGACTTAGAAATCTAGCTAATATGTCCAATGGGGTATCATATAAAAGAACTTGACCTGCACATTTACAAACAATTTTTTTATTGTGATTAGTTTTTGTTTTATTAAGGAAAATGTGAAAAAAAAAACACCATTCCCCCTTTATCTCCGAAGTTTACCAATCGAAAATATTGAAAATTTCACTAATTGCATGAATAAACATAAATATGACACAAAAATTATAGCCATGTCTCTAACTAGCTATTTTTTTTTTTAATTTGCAAAAAACCTATTTGAACAACTCGGTTGCGTTAAGTTTGCACCTGATTTGTATGAAATGCTATAGATATCAGGTGCAAACGTAACTCAACCGGTACCGGGTAATAAAGTTAGGGTAAGTAAACATTTGTACGGAACCCTCGGTGTGCGAGTCTGACTCGCACTTGGCCGGTTTTATTTCCTTTAATTTTAACAGGTGGTAGAATATTCATACCCGACAATACGAAATATAAACAACTTTTCCTATGCGGAGACATCTCGGAAACGAAAAAAAAGCCTGCCATTTCACACTTAGCTACTGCATGAAATGGCAGTAGTAACTCAATCGAAATGTAGGGAGTGCAGATTTTTTTTTCGTGTCTAAAATGTTTCATAGAACAAGTTGTACGTATTGACGTGTTAAAATTAAAGGAAAAAAACACGGTGTATAAACGCGATCAAGAAGGCTCCGTTGCAAAGTGTACGTAGCAAAAGCCGGTATCCGATCATATCATGAACATTTTATGGCTCTCCAGAGTCTGCGAGCCTGTAAACTGTCTTACGGCACCATATTATCCTCTTTGTTCGGTAACTAGACCCCCGCTACTTCGTTCTCGCAAAAATGGAAAAAACCTTAATCCTCTTTTTATGGTTTTGTACCCAAAGGGCAAAACGGGACCCTATACTAAGACTCCACTGTCCTTCCGCCCGTCTGTCTGTCTGGCCGTCTGTCACTAGGCTGTATCTCATAAACCGTGATAGCTAGTCAGTTAACATTTTCACAGATGATGTATTTCGGTTGCCGCTATAACAACAAATACTAAAAACAGAATATCAATCAATCAATCAATCAATCAAAATATTCTTTATTCAAGTAGGCCTAGTTACAAGCACTTTTGAAATGTCAGTTACATGAGAGTGAATGTTTGCTGGGAGAAATACAATATGATCCACCATTTGTTGCAAGGATTAGGGAAAACCCAGAAAAACCTAATCATCTCATTTAACTTAAGTATAATATTATTGATAAAATCATCATTTTAAAAATTAAAATAATCAATAAGATAAATCCCAAAAGGATTGTCAATAAAAAATAAATAATCTAGAATGTGTCTAGAATAAAATTCTAAATGTCGGAGTATATAATAATTTTATGTTTGTCGGTCTATGTCAGTAATCAATATAAATGACCGAACACCGGGTACATTTTGCTTAGGAGTAGGGCTCTGCTAACACTGGATTTTCATAGCTACGGTTGTTTGTAGCGTATATTTTGTACAGAATCCTCGGTCCGCGAATCCGACTCGCACTTGGCCGGTTTTTTTGGTTTACCATAGTTGGGTTAAATGTATTCTATAACAAATGCCGCTTATGTAACTGTGGCGGCTTTAACAGCACCCTAAAATACATAATATGTAAAATACTGATTATACGAAACCCAAATTATAAAATGCTATCCTAACAAAAATTGGTGTTCTAGCCTTGTTACAATTAAATATCAAATGATTAACCTTGCGATATTGGTTTAATGCCCATCGAGATATATAATTTACATATATATTAGAAATTGGTCAGGAAAATAAATAGAACAATCTTACAGAAATCGACCTAGTCATCTATCTATTATAAAGTTGTAAAAATGAAGTGTCTGTACAAAAAGATATTTTAGAAAAATTGATTGTTACCGCCTATTTGGAGGTCACTAAAACGAAAAATATTTTTTTTGGATTTTATGTATGTTTGTATGTATCGTTGTGGCTTCATCACGCAAAATCGGCTTAACGGATTTCAACTATTTTTGGTACACGGGTAGCTGGGTATCTCCAGATGGTTACAGGGTACTTTTTATCCGATTACGCTGAAGAAAAAATGAAGGGTTATGACTGTTTCTCCTCCGCGGACGAAGTTTAGGGGAAGGCGCCCCGCCTTCTAGTAATCTAAACAAAGCTTGTACTATGGTTGACGATATACATAATGCGTGGGATCAATTTTCTTTTGTCGTTGTATACTCTGTCCCGTAACTCAGGAGAAATACACAATAATACACAAAAAATACACATAATACTGACTTAAGATGGGCTCTTGAATAATATACCTATATTGGCTAGAAAATTATATTTTAGTTGCCTTAACATCGTTTAAAATCGTAATTTTAAAGAGTTCCTCAGAGGAACTAGCCATACCAACGAAATACAGAAAAAGAATGTTTGATCCTAATATAAATAAATTATAATACTTTATTACAAAGAAAACACCCAAGACCCGTAAACAAACATTTCGAGCTAATCACACAAACACTTGCCGGCCGGGATTCAAACCCGGGGCATCCCGCATCGTAGGCTGTTTTGCTACCAACTGAGCAATACGACTCGTCAAAGATTTTATTTTCGAAAGTCACATTTTATTTTCGAATCTTGCACGTTTATCGCTCTTGGCTCTAGATAAATTCAATTTGCATCAGTTCTGATGCGGCACGTAAATAGAAAGCAATGTGACTGCAGCGTATCTGAATTTTTAATGGTCTCATCCAGTGCCTGTGAGCACCGAAAAGCGCCTTGCGGTGCTATAAACATTAGTTATTTATTCGGCTGCGTTCAGGATAATGACATCCAAAATGTTCGTCCATGTAGCTCTACGTGGCGACACATATGGTCTCACCGGAAGATCAGCGCTGGCCCCCGAGTCAGCATTATGCTGAGGTGGGACCATTTCGGGGCATAGTTTTAGGTTTTTTTTTGAAATTTGTTTATTTTTTTTGTCTTGTATATGCTATGCGTCTGAATAAATTTATTTTCTTTCTTCCTTCATTGATTTATAATTTATTGCGCAATAAAATAAAGAAGCGTATATAAGGTAATGCCCGAGTTCTCGACAGATTCCTTGGCTCCAAGCGCACCCTTCCGTAAGCACTGATACTTTTCTAGAACCAAATACCCTCAGACTCTCTGTTTGCCTTCGTCTCGAGGTCCCGATCTGCGCCCCACACCGTTGCCCCTAGGGCAAAGACGTTGATAGACTCGGTCATCATGGTCTTTCCTGCCAGAGCAGTGCGGTAATGACATAATACGCCGGTTTCTTGCGTCTGTGCCGGCCTCGTTAAACCGGCGTCTCAAGGTTCGATGGCAAGAGACCGGACGGAATGTCTTTGATTCCGTGGAGTAAGGGGCGGGTGCTAGTGTGGGATTCACCCCGCCCCCCCCCCCCCCCCCCCGCTATTGCCTAACGCGATTGACGCTCGGAATCAGAATTAAGTGTCATGATTTTGTATGGACTATGACAGTTGATTCGGATAACAATTGTCAAGATTTCGTTAGGAAATAACCCCCCGGTGTAGACACACTGGCCCTGTCTAATCTCCACCGAACATTAACTAGGGTTGGAGCAGCGGCAGAAGCGGCCAAATGCCTAAAACTAAGCGTATACAGTTATCTCGGCGCTGCGTATAATTTCTTTTGGCGTCCAGACACTGGGTCCGTGGGCCCAAGCGCAAAAAGCCTGTTCAAAGACATTTTGAAGAGGCTTACAGAGGTTACCGGCGATCGGAAAGCTGGCGGGTTTCCTCGCTCAAATAATCAATTTGCCGATTAACAGATTAGGCAGTATTAATATGCAGAAGAATACAACGACTTAAACGAACAAATAATGTAATTTTTTCGAAACTTTGAACGTAATGCGACGTCCGAAACGTCGAAGAATGATCAACTTGCATGGCTTGCCAATGCAGTTCATTTATTTAAACTTTGCTGCCCAAAAAAGACAGTGGCGGACTTAATGCCAATCAGCTTTGTCTACTAATCAACCATAGAGCCAGAGATACACGAAATTTTATTTCGAGCATGCCCACATTAGCTTAAATCAATGTGCAGCACTTAGCAATCCCATCCCAGCTTCTCTGTACGCAATTTATACGGTATCCTGCATTAGGGCGATTTATTGTTCGGCGCAGCGCTGGGAAATATTGAATTGGGGGATTTACGGCATCTTTGTAAACTTCGTTCGATAAGAGAAAAGTCATAACCCTCTCTTTTTTACTTCAGCGTAGTTAGTGACGTGCCCAAGGTTTGAAACAAAAGAGCAGTTTGATTTTGATCGCATGGGTAGGCAGTTCTTCTATGCCTAATATGGAGCCATGGTCGTTCAGGATAGGCAGTTTTTTTGTGCCTATATGAACGACACCCCCTGAGCGTAGTAGAGTAAGCAGTTTCGTATATAACCATCTATGGATACCCAGCTACTCATGTATCAAAAATAGTTGAAATCCGTTTAGCTTTTGGCGTGATTCAGCCGAAACGACACATACACACATAAAAAAAATTACTAAAAAAATCTAAAAGAAGATATTCGATTCAGTGACTTCAAATTAGTCCGTTTTACTTTTTTTTTCTGACCCTATAAAAATGATTTTGAAAGTCATTGAATCGAATATCTTCTTTTAGATTTTTTTGTATGTGTCGTTATGCGGGCCTATGATGGTCGCGTTTATCACGCGATAAATGATATGATAACGCGCCTGTCACTCTCGCACTCACATGCGTGTCAGAAGGGGACGGCAGCTATGTCACTTATTTATCGCGTGACAAACGCAACCATCATAGACCCGATGGGTTATTCACGCCAAAACGGGTAAACAGATTTCTAATATTTTTGGCAGAAGCTAGGTATTTACAGATAATCAGCCCTTCTCCGTCCACTGCTGCTAGATATAGGCCACTCCCATGGCATGCCACAGAGCTCGGTCCTGAGTTTTTTTTTCCAACCGCTGCTAGACACTTTTCTTATGTCGTCGCTTTACCTAGCTGGAGGGCGGCCTACACTACGTTTCGACGCGGTCTCCAATCCAGAACACGTTTGTCCCTACGGTTGCCAGTTCTACGACAGATGCGACCGGCCCACTGCCACTTCAGTCTGCTAATTCTTGGGGCTATATCGATAACTTTGGTTCTCTGTCAGGTTATCTCATTTAGGATCCGATCCTTCAGAGAAATTCCGAAGGTAGCCGTCTCCATAGCTCGCGGAGCGATCTTAAATTGGTGTACCAATCGCACCGTCGGAGTCCAGTTCTTGGCTCCATAATGTTATAACTATTAGGACGTAGGTACTCATTAATGACTTTCGTTTTTAAGTTTTGCGGTATTGACGACGGAAAGGCTTGACGAAGTTTCCTAAACGCTACCCAGCTCTCTCTCGAAGTTGTTTTAATCCAGCTGTATTGTTTGTCCCAGGTAAATATATTCACTGACAACCTCGAGAAGAACTCCGTTAACAGTGATCGGTTCCGGATCAACATATTCATTATACATGATCTTGGTTTTGTCCAAGTTCATCCGGAGGCCAATACGTGTAGAGGAATATGGTAAGCTACTCGACATGTACTGTAGTAAGTCTTGAGTGGTTTCAGCCACGATGACGATATCATAGGTGCACTTCCAATTCGCGGACCTATGATTACTTTTAATAAAAAATAATTAAAATAAGGATGTTTTGAAATTTCCAAAGGAGTGAAGTTAGTTACAAAAACCTAGTAGGTCCAAAAATGAGTTAGAAGTGATGTTCTAAAAAAGAAAGAACGATGTGAGACCCTGCATGCGACACAAGGAGAGGTTATTATAGTTTTTTATTCATAACTTGCTTACTGGCATT
Source organism: Hedya salicella (assembly GCA_905404275.2). Lineage (NCBI taxonomy): Eukaryota > Metazoa > Arthropoda > Insecta > Lepidoptera > Tortricidae > Hedya > Hedya salicella. The sequence continues at coordinate 4,628,602 of FR990112.1, read as the reverse complement.
ATTAAAATAAACTTCTCTCGTAAAATATATTTTGCACAATTTTTCGCTCAAAATTTGGTAATGAGGGTATAAATTACAGAGTAAATTTATCAGGGGCGGCTATAAATTTTATTGGAAAGTGCCAATTGCCAATTGGCCCATTGTGTGAGGCGGCCAAGCTGGACTCAGATGTACTTACGAAATGTATTGGGCATTTCATTATATTACCTACCCTTTTAAGGTTCTGAAGTTAATATAGGATACTTATAGTTTCGCAATGTCCGTCTGTACAAAGATATACGTATAATAAAACAGTAGAGGGACAAAATCTGTACATTAAAGATGTTTGAGAAAAAATTGTATAACGGTGTTAGAATCATTGACAGAACACACTCCGATAATTTTAGGTTTTTTTCGTCGGTGTGTTAATTTTTTCGTGAATCACGCAAAAACTACTGGAACCCTCGGAGCGTGAGTCTGACTCGCATTTGGCCAGTTATTTTATTTATTTGGAGGTGGGTGGAGTAATAATAAATCTATGAAACATTTTAATGATAGTGTACCTTTGTAATAATTAACTTAACTATCGACAATAAGTAAACTCATCCGTTCTTGAGTTATTGCGACTGAAGAGCTGTAAAACGTCATCATATCAGCTTAAAAACGGCGACTGATGAACTAACGCCTCTCCTAAAGACCTTCACATTAACCGGTCGTGCACCACCTTTATCCAATGATGTGCCAAAATTTTGAACAGATCGTCATTCCATCATGTTGGGAACCTTTCACGCTGCGTTGTCCTCATTGCACTGAAACCTGAACTATTTTGTATGGCTACGGACTTCACTGACCATGACCTGACGTGCTCTTCTCCAGTTTATAATTCCAATACAAAACGTAGAAGCTTCTCGAAAAAGGCATTACAATTCCACAATCTGTAATTTTATTCAAACTTAGAGCAACACCGGTTCTGAGGGAAAAGTGGACATAACGTTTATTCCCGATACAAGCCGTCTGGCATTTTGCCACGGCAAAATCTGTGCCAGGTTGCACGAAGGGGTTACTGCGAACCTCGAAACTCGAAGTTCGTAACGAGCTTTCCCTCTCGCTCTTACGTTAAGCTATATTTGAGTGAGCGAGATGGTCTGATTCGATCTTGGAATATCGAATTTCAGAGTAGCTCCTCAGGTTTTACAGTGGCAGCACTCTTACGAAAATACATCACTGAAAAACTAACGGTCTACCGGCGTTTAATCTACAAACGTTTGCTCGACATAAATAATTCCGTCGAAGGCATTTTTTTCTGAAATACTTAATTATTGCATTGTTAAAACAAAGCGAACCGCTTTCGAATGGCTTTTACAAGATTACAATTCAGTATCCATATAAGGCTGTGTTTCCACAAGATATGTATGAGGTAGCGGAGCGATGCGGGGATGCGTAGCGAAGATGTGAAACGGTGTAAGCGTTTCAATCAGAGATGTATGAGGTAGCGGAGTAGTGCGAGGATGCGTAGCGAAGATGTGAAACGGTGTAAGCGTTTCAACCAGAGATGTACGAGGTAACGGAGTAGTGCGAGGATGCGTAGCGAAGATGTGAAACGGTGTAAGAGTTTCAACCAGAGATGTACGAGGTAGCGGAGTAGTGCGAGGATGCGTAGCGAAGATGTGAAACGGTATGAGCGTTTCAACCAGAGATGTACGAGGTAGCGGAGTAGTTCGAGGATGCGTAGCGAAGATGTGAAACGGTGTGAGCGGTTCAACCAGAGATGTACGAGGCAGCTGAGTACTTCGAGGATGCGTGGCGAAGATGTGAAACGGTGTGAGCGGTTCAACCAGAGATTTACGAGGCAGCTGAGTGGAGCGAGGTTGCCTAGCGAAGCTTTGAAAAGTGTACAGATGAGTGGTGTCAGGACAAACATTGCTAACGGATTTGTCACTCACGTCCGTCCCTCGCAACACATCCCCCGCACATATCCCCTGAACGCAGCCTTCCCTTGTTTTGTATGTGCAAAAACCTCGCTTCTCTAAGCTGTTTTCACTAGTGATGTGCTGAGCGACGATAGGTAAATGAAGTGATTCTACTTATTGATTTTCTCTAAACACTTCCCTCGTTACGTATTCTCGCACATGTGTGCATGGTAAAAACACAGCGTTTGGTTTTTGCCGCCATAAAAAGGCGCCGACGAGCGTGCGCTATGATTATATCTTAACTAGAAGGTGCCCGTAATTTGAGGAAAAATCAAAACTCTTTTTCAGCGTAGTCGGATAAAAAGTATCCTATAACCATCTGTGGATACCTAGTTACCCGTCTACCATAAATAGTTGAAATCCGTTTATACCTGTTGGCTTGATGAAGCCACAACGACACATACAAACATACAAAAAATATATGTTTCACTTATTTTTTTGGAAATATTTAATGTACAGACATTTCATTTTTACAACTTAATAATATACATAGTATAGTTAACTTGTTTGGTGTTTACTTTCCCTCTTTTCTCACAATCGATTTGAAAAGTGCGTGTTTAACTCGAGGCTTTAAGCAATTATACAAATACGCACGCAATGTATCTTGACGATACTTTTGGCTCAGATGGTTGCACCACGCGGCCTGCAAAATCGGCGGTTCCGTGTTTGAATCTCGGCCAGGGCAAGTGTTTGTGAGATGAGCACAAATGCTTAAGCCTGATTATCTTTCCTTAAAATGCAAAGGTTCTAACATCGGCTGGGAAATGCTCATGGACATATTCCTTCATTGATGAGCTCATTAACGGGTCCCAGGAGAAGTACAGCCACGGGCTTCTTGAAAGGGCCTATAATTGTTGGGTCCGTACCCCACCAAATATCTGGTTTATGTACATTTATTTTTGAAGCTTTGGGTATGCATTTTTTTATGAATTCGACTGTACGAGCCCGAGACTCGAAAGACGAAACGCAAAAAGCTTGCAAAAGGAATACAATTCACTGTTATGTTCCTGACCGACTTGTTAAAATGAACGGCCCTCGGCCCATCTGGGTACGGACGCGTGATCGCCACGCGCTGCGAATCGGAAAAATAATTATCGTATAACGAAAACCGTTTAAAAAGTAATTGTTTCCGGTTATTGCCTTTTGTGCGCGGTAATTGATTCTACAACGATACCGCAGAAACGTAACGTCGATAATATTGGGTTTTAAATTCGGGGATAGACCAATCAATAGGGAATGATTCGACAGTAATTATTTTGCGTATTCTTTGTGAAAATTAGGAAAGACTAGTCCAACTGTACCTTTTATGCACAACCGACAACTGTTATAAAAATTTGGAATAGCTTAATGAATCATTTTTTTAAATACGGACACACAAGGGAAAATACCACAGCATTGGGAATATTCTCAGTAATATTGGGAATAATCTTTATAATAACTAAACAAAATTTTAAAATTTAAAAACCCCCCGACTTGTTCCACTAAAAGCCGAATATCTTGGAGACGAGTGCTATGATTTTCTTCAAACAAAGCTAAGAATACTCGGGATAAAATTAACTATGACACAAAAAAAAACTGCACTCAAATCTGTCCATCCGTATGGGCGCTACGATGCCACAGACAGATACACAGAGTCACAGACACGTTAAACTTATAAAACCCCTCTTTTTTGTCGGGGGTTAAAAAGAGTCACTATGTCAAATTTTTGAATTTAATGGAATGCTTCATTTTATTTCAATCATTTCATTTCATAAATGCTTTCATGTAAACGCAATATTTCAGTATAAAAACGACGTGTGTTTGAAATTTACGAAATTATCTAAAATTTAAGATTCTCGATAATATTAACGGAAACACCGCCACAGTTTACCAAGCAATGCGTCAATTTAATATGGAATTTAGGTTATACCCGTGAAGCGGGCTAGCCGCAGGCGTGTGCGTCTCACAATTTTTGAATTTTCATCAGATTTTCTTTTGACATAACGCTCCACGGGTTAAACAGTTATCAATAGTACCTATAAGTTTGTAGGTATAGGTCGTATAGGGACAGTTATATGTTGTCAGCATTCCGTTGCGCCTACTGGAAGCCCAACACTTGGCTCGCCCGCCAGTTGTCTCTCGACCGTGCTACAATATACACTACCTAATTAAGTACAGTGCAGTATCATTCCACTCCCAGATCACATTCCCCATAGGACATAGGTTCCTATAGGTCGAGCGAACAAATCTTACTTTGGTCTAACTACTTACTCTTACTACAACTGGCTATTTCCCAGAGCTTTCATCCATCTGTCTGGCAATATAAGCGGTTGCCGTACAATGTGGTAGCGGTTGACCTGAAAACCCGCTATTGTTGTCGATCACCGTCGAACATGGGCCAAGAGCTCGGGGGCAGGCTGGTTAACCTTTTTTATGATCATCTTGGTTAACACACTTTGGAAACTAACTTTTTAAGATTCTTTTTGAGACATGCTGATAGCACATTGGACTAAATTCCGAACTTTATTCGAAAAACACATTTGAAAACATGCGAAATGGTAGATCTATGTGGGGAAATATACACAACGGCGTATAATTTATCAATAAACCGTGCATTTTTTTATAAAAAAAGTGTTTTTCTTTTATGAAACAAAAAAGGCAGTAAGCTTATTTTTGAAAAAATTTACCTATATTATTATGACACAAAATTTTACTACTTTAATACAGTATTATGTATAACAACTTACTTACAACGCAGATCAGCAGGAGCCCACTTCTTTTTGACCAGCGAGAAAATGAAACTAAATCGAAAATAAAAAATGTTTTTTTATTTTTTTCTGCAGGTTTAACTTTAGTAAAACTGTCTTTTATAATACAATTAAATGCCAACGGTCGTAATAAATTTTAATATATTATTTCTCGACATTCGTGGATTTTTTTTTTACTCGTAACATTGTCAGTATCGATATTGTTGATAATGCTACTGGCAATAGGCATAGCATTGGGCATAGACAGTTGTCGGCAAGCTTCCAATTATTTCCATATGTTGTGATCTTATTAAGATAATATCATACCTTAAGTAAATCAAAAAATAAAAGTTAACTTATCTTTAGACTATAAAACCCCTATGGAGTCTACAGCTACCAGTAGCTCGCCCGCTTTAGGAACTCTAAACTAATTCTTCAAAATTCGAGTCCAATCCATGCTCTATATTAGATATAGACATACAGTTCGAAGGATCTGTATATGTATATAAATTTTACGAACGAGGGTTGTTAAAGAAGAACGTGCAAACGTATGGCAAGATAACATAATTCCGAAATTTAATTTGTCCGAAAGCATAATTTTCCGAATTTCATTTTTCCGAAAACCATAGTCAAGTGAAATATTTCTTATAGTATATCGTACAAACCTAACCTAAATTATACAGTAATTATACGGCATAATTTTAGGGACATTAAGTTTATCTGATGTGTGCGTTTTATATTTTTTCCCGATTGTTACACTCAGATTTTTTTACATATATTTTTTTAAACACTCATGAAATTTGTATAGTTTCCTCGTAATACATACATTTTTACTTTGGTTTTGATACATAAGTAAGATTTTTTTTAAATATAAACATTTCATAGACAATATTACTAATCTATGTAGACCAAAGTAAAAATGCATTCATACGAGGGGACTGTACAAATGTCACGATGATTGTTTAAAATTATACCCGAAAAACAATTTCATATAAAAAAATACATTTCTAGATTCTGACTTCACTTAACGTATACAATCGGGAAAAAATACGAAATGCACACCTCTGAGAAACTAAATGATTTCAATTGCATCTGCAGGGACAAAATGCGTCTTTTGATAATAACATGGAAAGGCAAGGCAATATTTTGCATTTATATCTACTATTTTTTAAGAATATTGCCGAACTTTAAGCACGGAGGATAGGAGTATTTTCATACTGTTCAGATATTATGAAATCTGTAAAAGTCGAATTTGCCCCTAACACCCTTTACCCCTAATACTTCTTACCCCTAATACCCCATACCCTTAATAACGTTTAGCGAAAAATTTGCGTTCGTAATTATGAAATCTCGGAATTTCGGAATTATAATCGTTTCGAACAAATGATTTATCGGATTTTTTGGGTATTCCGGTATGGCATAATAGCATACCATACGTTTGCGACGTCACGTGGCAAGATGAACAGTTCTGTGTTTACCTTTTCAATACATGATTAACATGAATTACAATGTTCGAGAGACGTATTTGATTGATAAAATGATCTTAAACATAATATTTGTAACGGTTTCTATCATCACTCATTTCATGCCGTGAAATGAACTATTAGTTAACTACACGCATCTTCAAATGTTCATATTCATCAACAAAAACATGCAAATAAAAATCACCAGTATAAATGTATCTACTACTCGTAAACATAATATTAGAAATGATAGACAATTTTCATGATTACGTACTACCTAAGTAATGTAATAAATAAATATTACGGGACAAGTTTTTACACAAGTCGCTCTAGTCCCATATGGTAAGCTCAACAAGGCTTGTGTTATGGGTTCTAGACGACGATATATTTAATAGATATATTACTTATATACATAGAAAACATCCAAGACTCAGGAACAAATATTTATGCTCATCACACAAATATTTGCCCATACCGGGATTCGAACTCAGGACCTCAGCTTCGCAGGCAACGTTACTCCCACTGAGCCAAACTGGTCGTCAATAATGTAATTAAACAATACGAGGTTCCACATTCAAAATCATTTGATACTAGAAGGTGCCCGTAACTTCGTTCGCGGAGGAGTGATAGCCATAATCCCTCTGTTTTTCTTTAGCGTAGTCGGATAAAAAGTATCCTATAACCATCTGTGGATGACCAGCTGAGAGACCCGTGTACCAAAAATAGTTGAAATCCATTTTAACCATTTTGGCGTGAAGCCACAACGACACATACAAACATACAAAAAATAATTTTCGATTGGTGACCTTTAAATGGTCCGGTTTAACATTTATTGAAATATATTCAATTACAAAATAACCGATATGTAATTTTTACAACTTAGTAATAATAGTAAATATAGATTTTTTTAATTACAAATAAGAATCCAGCAACCTTGCCCGATAATTATATCTGTTTTCAGCTAGTGTTATAAAATTGTCGTTGGTTACAGCTCAACAATTTTTTTTTTCGCTGTGAAGCTTTTCGTAGCGCTACGCACTTTCCTCTGCATACAGGGACACGCATTGTATCGGCTACGCGTCTTTTCGTAGCGGTACGCACTTTCCTCTGCATACTGGGACACGCATAGTATCGGCTACGCGTCTTTTCGTAGCGCTACGCACTTTCCTCTGCATACTGGGACACGCATAGTATCGGCTACGCGTCTTTTCGTAGCGCTACGCACTTTCCTCTGCATACAGGGAAACGCATAGTATCGGCTACGCGTCTTTTCGTAGCGCTACGCACTTTCCTCTGCATACAGGGAAACGCATAGTATCGGCTACGCCTCTTTTCGTACAGCTACGCACTTTCTTCGGCATACGGCGAAACGCATGGTATCGGCTACGCGTCTACGAGCAGAGCGCCCGCTAGGCGGGTTCCTGGCAGTGAATGTGTTAATTTAAATATGTTTTAAGGCCGACCTTAATTATATATTCAGTATCACAACTAAATATTGTCTGAGTTATCCCATTGTAGGTACAACTCTGAGTTGTAAGGATTTGTATTATCATTATCAATCATAAAACACTGAGTATTTAAGGCTAAGGCCCAAATCAATGCTTAAAATACGCTGGCGGCGCGTTATTGCAGTGACGTGAATTTTGTGTCACGTATGATTTTTACGCTTGCGTCCTACACCGAAGCTTAACGTATACGCCGTGACGTGTCTTATGCGTCACGATTCCTATATACATTCAGCCGCGTAAACGCATCGTCCGTTTTTTTTAGGAGCGATGTGGAGGGATATAAGAATAAAAATTAGTTGCAATATATTTGACACTATGGACTATTTAAAGACAGCATTAACCAACGTACTGTACGTTAGCGAAAAGGCCGTAAATTAGGTTAAAAATAAATATATTACAAAACTTTAATGTCTCTTGCATGTGGTCCATAACTAGCATGTTTGTGGGAAATCGTAAAGTTTGACCATTCGTGTCGCATTTCTTTCGGATTGAATACGCGTTTTATCGTGCGGTTAAATTCAACCGCATTCGTGTCCAATTTACTATAAAAATGAAATAAAATGGATGTTAAAAACATTTAACGGTCCAGAAAGCTAAATTGTTAAGGACATTTTTACTTTCAGTACAATACTTGATATTTTTACGCCCGCCGAGTATACTTGGAGTTTGGAAGCTTATTCGTATATTGTGTTTTCAATAAGATCCGTCTACATCTGCGCACGCTGCACGCGTGTTCTTGAAACTGTTTGGGCGCCTAATTAGCGTAACTCGCGCAAGGCTCGTATAAGGCCGGGCCCAGGTCAGACGCTTTACGCGCGTATAGAAAAGGAAAACACTATACGCTGGGGTGAGAAAACGAACGCTCTTCTCATTCTAGTGTATAATGTTATCCTTTTCTAAACGCGCGTAAAACGCCTCATCTGGACTTGCACTAAAACGCGCGTGCTGCGCGCGCAACTCAGTCCATCGAAGTAGTTATCCGATATGTGCAGATAGCGCTACCGCAGTCCACGCGCGGCGCGTAGCATGCGCAGAAGCGGCGCAGGAGTGGCACGCGAACTGATGCGTACATTACATAGTACATCCGTAATGCACGCACACAGTTAGTGAGGCGGACCTATAGGTACAAGATACATTTTACTGAATAAAATGCGATGGGGCTTAATGAAATTATTCCGCCATTTTCATTTTACCATTATGGATAAACGTGGTTTTGGAACCAGTAATTATAATTATTCCTTTAATTACATTTTATTTAAAACCTGACTTTGAACTGGGTTGGTCTAGCTAGGCCTCTTTACCAGTAATCGGATTCAGTAGGGGAGCGCAAACCCACAAGCGGGAATGCCATCCGCAGCCACTTAGAGTTGAGATGCTGTGCGCAGGGCACAAGAACTGGGTTGAATTAATTCAACCCGAGTTGGGGTGGGGCAGAGACTACAATTCCGTAAAGGCATGGTACTAAAGTGGCCTCACGATTGAGGCCGCCGAGATGTAGATATTGTACGAGGTGACCACGAGGAACACGAACGATTTTAATCACGCATTCATTAAGAGCAATATCAATTTTCTAGAAAACTATTTATTGTGATTACAAAAGTGTATCAAGCTCTTCTGATTGCGACATTGCCACGTTTGTTTTCAAATTTAAAGTCGCTATTGGTAGACATGAAAGTGACAGCTAACACTCACTAAAATCATCTTTTTTAGGGAAATGTACTGTCGCCATTGTATTAAAAGGTATAAAATAAAATTCATAGAAAAGCGAAAGTTATTCAAGTTTTATGTACCCACAAAAATCGACAAAATTAGATTTTTTTGCTGAATTTGACTTGGGTAACTTTTTACTCCTAAATGGCCTCAGAAATGCGTGGCTAAAATCTTTCGGATTTCTCGCATTCACCTTGTATATCAGAAGAAACACAAACGATCATAAACCCACAAGTCAACGCGTGCGTAACTCACAATTACGAGTATCTAAGAACCCGCAAAGCCGGCGGGGAAAAATTTCACAGAGACCATAAAAATATACTCAAACAGCGACGAACAGAGAGCGATTTTCAATGGGCGCAATAAAATTGAGGGAGATAAGGCTCTATTCCGGTTTATGGGCTTGCGCGTGCCTTAAGGCTTAGGGTTGACAGTGGGGTTTCTTTCTGAGAATTGTCGCATTGAGAAGACTTTCGAAACTATCTCAAAAACCCTGAAAACTCGAAAAGACATTCAAATTTAGCCTAGCTCTGACAGTCATGAGTCGTGAGCCACTTTTAACAATATTGTAATATTAACAAACACTTGGAAAGGACTCTGGTTGCCCTATGACTCATTGATATGTATAGTATGATACAGTTATAAAAATGAAATGTCTGTACATTAAAGATGTTTTGGAAAAAATAAGTAAAACGTATTCGAAGGTCACTGAATTGCAAAAAAAATTTTTTTGCTAAGTGTTTGCAGTCATAGTCTAGACTTTACTTCGTGTGATAAAAAAGAAATTATGTAGTTTATAGTTTTGTCTTTCTTTCAAGCAACAATAATTCAGTAAAAATACTTAGTTTTTAAAGTGCAGAAAAGTTTAAAGTGTGACCTATTTAAAAAGTGGCATAGGGTCCATAAAATAAACTTATAATTTCAAAACAATAAAATTTAGTTGTCACATAGGCTGTGGGTTAACCGTAATATTGATAAAGAAATGATATAAAAAAACAATACTAAACTTATACTACCTACACTGAAGTCGACGTGCGCATATGTGATATCATAAGTTCATGATTTGATTTATTATTTTCCACTAAAGAAAAATACTCCCTTGTCACTCATTATCTAGTCCAGTAATAGTCAAGTAATTTTACGTAGTGTATATAATTTTTAAACTCTACGGTATGTAATTTTGACAAATTATTTACTCAGCCAGTTTAAATTACAAACACTGCAATCCCCACAAAACGACATCGCAAAAAGTTGAATCATTACAAAAAGTGCCAACCCTACAACCACTAGGGCTGACACTCTTGGTAAAACTTGGAAACTTCGTGTCACTCCTTGAAAAACGACCGTAGACTCTTCACTGCGAAGAGGCTGTTCGAGAACTCCAACCGGTGCAAATTGGATTGTACGGCTCTGTATATAACGTTGAATTTGCATAGGAACATTTCTGTAGGAAATAAGCAGGGATTTGGTTCTGTGAATTGGGTCAGGGGGCCGATTCTCGGACCGTTGAAATTGCAATGTCGATCGAGACGAATCATGAGTTTTCGTTTTGTGAGGGTTTGCGATAAGTGAAAGTGGTGTGGAGCGGGTGGTGTACAATTTACAACACGTATTTTGTTATAGGTAAGCTATTGATATGTAAATTGAGAATATTACACTGTCCCTAGAATTATGCTACCTACTACTTAATGTGCTGGATATCATTATATTTATGCTAGGAGAATAGGAAATTTTAAATATAAAGCAATGTCATCATAACACCTTATTGTAATGATATTGACTGTAAAAATAAGTCAAGAACTGTGTTTGTACCGTAATTAAGATAATTATAAGTATAGAGTGGACGAATTCAATGTGGGTAAAAAGAAGAATAACCGATGTACTTATATTTTAGTGAGCGGAAACAAGAAACCGGATCAATCAAATTATACCCATACGTAACTGAGAGAAGTTCCCACTTGACATATAGAATAAACCATACTAATATTATAAATGCGAAAGTGTGTCCGTCTGTCTGTTTGTCTGTCTTTGGATGAAATTTGGTATGGAGATATTTTGAGTCCCGGGGAAGGGCATAGGCTACTTTTTATCCCGGAAAAATACCCTTTTCCGTGATAAACGAATTTAAGGCCGCCGAAGTCGCGGGCAGAAGCTAGTAAAAATATATTCAGGAGAATTTTTACAGAAATTGAATTAGTCCCATGGGAAGCTCAACAAGGATTGACTTACTACTAGACGACGATATATATACTTATATACATAGAAAACATCCAACACTCAGGAATGGATATTTATGCTCATCTCACAAAAATATTTGCTCTTACCGGGAATGAATCCCGGGCCTTCAGCTTCGCAAGCAACGTTACTCCCGCTGAGCCAAACCGGTCGACATTCACTCATGCCTCATAGTATAAAATCATGTCGATGGCTTGAGAATACCCGCTTCTTTTCGAAAAGCGCAAGCTACTAGGTCAAGTTAATTGAAGCTAGTGGCATTCTACTTAAAATCAAGTATTCAGGTGTGTCTACTAAACTCTAAAATATAAATTCTTACGAGCGAGCGACATTGTATTTCGTACCTACATGTTAGTAGGAAGTATTTCAGCCATTTTAATATTTCTTGTAGATAACGTTATCTAAAATGAACATATGTTTTAATTGGATTTTTTTAAACCCTTGAAAAAATATGAGTATCGCGTTCTTTACGACAAAATAATTTAAATTTACTATAATAATTCCATCAATCATATTATATACACGCTTCTGCCCGCGACTTTGTTCGCTTTAAATTCCTTTATTGCGGATAAAAGTATTTTTCCGGGATAGAAAGTAGCCTATATGTCCTTCCCCGGGGCTCAAACTATTTCCGTATCAAATTCCATCGAAATCGGTCAGTGATTTAAGCCTGAAGAGGTAAGACAGACAGACACATTTTCGCGTTTATAATATTACTAGCGGCTGCCCGCCACTTCGTCCACCTTAGATTCGTTTATTCAAGCGCTCGATCGAGGACATTAGGTCGCTGTGTGATAAGGCTGACATTATACTGTTACAGGAAACTTGGTTGTTAAACTGTGATCTTGGTTTGTTAGGTACTGTAAATAATGACTTCGGGTGGACCGGGAAATCGGGAGTAGACGAGTCGCAGGGCCTGCTCAAAGGTAGGCCCTATGGGGGAGTTGGTATACTGTGGAGGTCTAACGTATTTCAGTCTGTTAATGTCATTGAATGTAATAGTGACAGGATTGCGGTGGTTAGAATAAATACGGGTGATAAAACATTTTTGGTATGCTCTATTTATATGCCGACAGACTGTAGCGAAAATCTACCTTTGTTTACACAATGTCTAAGTGAGTTATTGTTAACCATTGCAGAAAATAGTGACGTGCAAGCAGTCTATATGCTTGGTGATTTAAATGCTCATATTAATGAACCTTTTTATCACGAGATGATGGAGTTTTGCTCGGAGCAATTATGGTTATGTGCGGATGTTGAGAAACTTGGCGCGGACTCTAACACATATACGTATGTTAGTGATGTGTATGGGTGTCGGAGATGGTTAGACCACTGTATTACTACGAAATGTGCTTGGGACACAATATGTAATGTCTCGGTATTACATGATATATATTGGTCTGACCATTTTCCCATCCTTATTGAATGTAACATTGATCTAATAAAATCTGTAGTAAATGAAACCTGTAATAATAATATTCGGGAGGGAGTTGTGTGGGGAGTCAGGCAGCCCGAGCAAATAAATAAGTATAGAGATATTTGCCATGACAGTTTGAAAGGCGTTGATTTTCCGGACACTCTTAGATCTTGTTGTGATGGTTTTTGTTCTAATAAGGATCATTTTGTAATACTTGATGAAATGTACAACAAAATAGTAAATATTCTGGCTGAAGCCTCAGTTCTATCCTCCAAGTGTAGGCCGAAGAGAAAGGGCGGTTGCATTGCAGGATGGAACAAGCATGTAGCCGATGTACATAAAGATGCTAGGCTATGTTATCAATTGTGGGAGCTGGCTGGTAAACCATGGCGTGGTAATGTATATGAGCGCATGCAAAACTCGAAAAAGGTCTTCAAGTCGAAGTTGAAGTGGTGCCAAGATCGCCAGGAACAGTTAAAAATGGATAAGCTTGCGCTGGCCCACTACAATAAAAGATTTGGAGACTTTTGGAAGGGTACCAAGCGTATTAATACGAAGCCTGGTCTGCCAGCTTGCGTTGAGGATAAATCCGATCTAGCGGAAATAGCTGAATTGTTTAAGGGTCATTTTAATGTTACACCTTTGATTAACAGCGTACAGAATGGGCCTATGTTAGATGCTGAGACCGGCAGCGACAAACGCGAAATCTATTTCAATGCGAAACAGGTCGAATTAGCTATCAGCAAGATGCAGAGAGGTAAGTCGCCTGGTCATGACGGTCTCAGCATCGAGCACTATAAATGTGCTGGAACCCATGTGTATCGTGTGCTCGCGCTATTTTTTAACCTCTGTGTTTGTCACTCCTACCTGCCTAGTGCACTCATGAAAACGATAGTAGTGCCGGTTGTAAAAAATAAAACAGGTGATTTGTCTGACAAGACCAACTATAGGCCCATCTCGCTTGCAACAACTACCGCTAAGATCCTGGATAGTTTGTTGGACTCCATTCTAACCAGGCACCTGAAGATACATGATGCGCAGTTTGGGTTTAGGCCCGGGCTGTCTACTGAGAGCGCCATTCTCTGCCTAAAACATACGGTGGGCTATTACACACAGAGAAGGACGCCAGTGTATGCCTGTTTCCTAGACCTCTCGAAGGCCTTTGATAGAGTTGATTATAACATACTGTGGCGTAAACTTAGTGAAACAGGCATACCGGGTGAGTGTGTTAATATCTTCAGGTACTGGTATTCTAATCAGGTTAACCAGGTGAGATGGGCTAACGGTTGGTCCAACGAGTACAAATTGGAGTGCGGTGTGAGGCAGGGGGGAATTACGTCACCCAAGCTTTTTAATTTATACATCAACGAGCTGATTGGAAGACTGAGCGGGATGCATGCTGGATGTTATGTGGGCGGTACATGCATAAATAACATCAGCTATGCTGATGATATGGTCCTGCTCAGTCCTTCAGTTAGCGCGCTTGAACAACTGCTCACAACTTGTGAAACGTATGCTCTGTCTCATGGCCTCCAATATAACGCGAGAAAGAGCGAGGTCATGGTGTTTAAGGCAGGTAGGATCAAGCCGTACTATGTGCCTCCCATATTGTTGAATGGAACTGAATTGGAATGTGTTAGTAAGGTGAAATATCTGGGTCACGTATTGACGGAATCTCTTAATGACGATTCTGACATTGAGAGGGAGCGGAGGGCGTTAGCGGTTCGGAGTAACATGTTGATCCGTAGGTTTGCTCGATGTTCCACCGAAGTAAAGGTAACATTATTTAAGGCATACTGCCAGTCTTTCTACTCGAGCAGCCTATGGATCAAGTATACGAAACGGGCCTATAACGTCCTCCGTGTACAATACAATAATGCATTTAGGATGTTGTTGGGGCTGTCTAGTAGGTGTAGCGCATCTGGTATGTTTGCGGAGGCCCGCACAGACGGCTTTCATGCCATCATAAGAAAAAAGATTGCCTCGCTATTATCTAGGGTTAGACAAAGCCCTAACAGCATCCTGAATGCATTAGCGACAAGGTATGATTGTCCCATATTGCATTTTTGGGTAAGACAAACCAAAGGTGTTGCAGAATTTGTATTGTAGTGTAAATTAGTACCTACCTAACTACTTAATCTTAATTTTAAGAAATAATATAGTTATAAGTCAACGTTACTAACCAGCTATGGATGATTTTTTCCGAAATAAAGAATTTATTATTATTATCGCGGATAAAAGGTATTTTTCCGGGATAAAAATAAAAAGTTGCTTATGTCTTTCCCAACACTCGATATTTTACTTATAAAGCATATTAACAAGACTTCAAGTTCCTAGCGTAAAAAAATATTTAGTGTCCATACAAATTTTCATCCCCTTTTTCGTCCCTAAAAGGGATAAAATTTGATATACATTATAGCCTATGTCCTATTCTGATATATAAGGTCTATAACTGGAAAGTTTCATAAAAAATCGCTTAGTTGTTATTGAGATTAAGTGGAATGTACATACATACTTTCACGTTTATAATATAGTAAAAATAGTATAGATACGTATAGCGAATAATATTCATTGCGATGAGCTCTTAAAGGTAATCGAACGCGAAAACGTGAGCTAGGCAAATTATTCTCAAATGACTTGGCCCCAGGTCAAAACCAAGCCCAAAGCTTAATAACCAATATCCAGACGGCCAGTAGTTGTTTCATCGTTGTCATTATGAAAATTTACGTTAAATCGACTTCAGTTCGTTCTTTATATAACTAGATACGACTTGATCATGGACCTATAAAATAAGCGGACGGAGTCTTTAGAACATTCAACTGAAGCCAGCTAATGGCGGATCGCGTCAATGTGTGCATTTTAACAGAGTTGCCATGTACAACAAAATTTTCCCAATCACGAAATAGGTTTCAAATAAATAATTTTCCCGTAAAAAGTTTAGAATACAATACATGTAAGATTCAGATGTGGATAATATCAAAATAAACGGATTAAAACGGAAAATCTAATAGTTATTATGGAACCTGGAGTTTTTCATTTGGTAAACTTGCCTTTTTTGGTAAAGTAACTATTCTAATCATTCGACCTTCGGTGGAGTATAAATTTGTAGCCTCAAAATGCATAGGACAGATTACGCTCGTTTTGGATGGTGTTCAATTGTTTTATTCCTACATTCTCTTATAATTTTTATGTCGTAAATTATTTCTTTGAGAATTGTCCACTCTAGGAAACCTAAATAATATTTTCGATGAGTTTAAGACGGAATTCCACGATAATTAAACAAATGTATATACTTAAATAACAATTCTCACGTTCTATAAACTTATTTTTCATTAAGAAATAATTATTTTAACGCAATACAAATCTCCCTAACTTTTAGGGTAATTACCCCATTTTTTAATTGAGCACACTGGTTTCGTTGTATGAAGTTTAACGTATGACAATTTAAAATGTTAAGTTTGAAAATAATATTGATGAGAGTTTGTTACCTATAAAAAGTAACGCTCTGAGTTTTTTCCCTCACTCCGCTGTGCTTCCAACAACGTTGGACAGCGCAAGACGGCATATTTAAATTATATTGTGTCATTCTGAGAGATGTGTATTCGACGAAGTCTCGTTTAGTTATGGCGGCCGACTGACTTGCTATGGTTTGAATGTGTGTCTGTCTCTCATAAGGACAAGCGATTTGACAGATACTGACTTACTATGGTTGCTTCACTTTCATGTTCTAAAGACTCCGTCCGCTTATTTTATAGGTCCATGGACTTGATATAACTAGAGGCACGTGAAATATTACATCACAGCCCAAACTCTGAAGGATTTCATTATTTTATTGCAGAATTCCTGTGATCACCTTCCAGCTCCATCATCAGATCAGCTCGATGGTATCATACTATTGCATTGTCACCGAACTTAGTGTATATGCAGAATTTTAGCTCAATCGGAATTTGGGGAGTAGGTCGAATTTAACTTGCAAGATTCCACCGGAACTTACATAGTTACATTGCAAGTTAAATAAAAGCTTGTATAATATAGAGAGCGGCAGTATAGTGTGTAACTTGCCGATAGGCTTGTGTCCTAAAAAATATAATTAATCCGTCAATGATATTCTCAGAAAATATTAGACACGCATTTTTTATTTTGTCAATTAAACAAAAAAATGATGAAGATATAGCCCGTTAAACTTCCCCGTGACGTCAAGCTGTGCAACCGTTTATCACACGGCGTGACGTCACGCGTCCCCACTCCCAAACTTTGACGCGCTTTATCTTTGTTTTTTTTTGTTTCATTGACAAAAGAAAAAATACGTGTCCAATATTTATTGATAATGTAACAAATGGACTAATTATAGTTATATTTTTTTAACCCAATAAACGTGGTACCCTTTTAAATAAAATTTCCTGATCCATTTTTCATGTGTGCACATTATCAGTGGTAAATTATATTATAATTAAACAAAGAAAAAAATATTATTACAATTAGGTATTTAGTTCATCAAGCATTATTATTAAAATTAAAAATCAAATTTAAATATGTTTAATTTGGCACAAAACCGGCAGAGTTGCGCTCAGCGCTGATAACACATTTGTAAATGTCAGTAGAAATCCAGTAGTTCTCGTAGAGTCATTATTTATTTTAACGGTATATACCCGGCTTAATATTAAGAGTCCCCGACAAGCTCGGCCGAATTTCACCTTCCCATACAAACGGAGTTTCATTCTCATTTTAAACTACGCGATGGATTCTAACGAAACTTTGCATATACAATGATATGAGGTATATCTAGGCCTGTAATTAGTTTATATGGCTCCAGTTTATAAACAGACGAAATACAGCAGAAACAAGTTTGGTATGAAAAACTTAAATGCGCTATATTTTTTCACTATGATATCTGAAGCTATATAAACTAATTACCGGGCTGCATATACCTTCACTTACTAAGTACAAAGTTTCAGAGCAAACTAGCTAGTCGTTTTAAAATGATAGCGTAACTACGTTTGTATGGAGAGCCGAGCTTACAGGGGACTCTTAAGGTATTCAAGCTGCAGGTAAAGTTGGAGACTAAGCGAGCCCCTTGTGGGACTCCGAGCCGATTCAGGGCCAAATACAGTTTAGCTATGTAACGGGTGGTCTAATAGGTATTTAATCGAATTTATGTGGCGTTCATTAGTGAGAATTGTCAGTAGGCAAACTGGTCGTTTCCACAATGATAGTGAACTGACACAAATCCATGAAGAATTAAATACTGTTTGTAGTGACTCTGCATTTCAAGACCGGTAGAGGAAAATTATAGTAATATTAGTAGTAAGCATTATGTACTTAGTACACATTTAGGAAGCTGTAGTGTACATTTGATTGCATTACGAGAAACGTTAGGTTTAGATGGTTAAAAAACTTTTTTTTTTCAAAATATGTTCTTTTAAGCCAAAACGGCAAAAACAGAACCCTTACAGTTTTGCCATGTCCCTCCGTCCGCATGTCACAGGCATTTTAATCAAAACCATAATAATATATTGATGAAATTTGGAGTGTTTGCATAAACCACTACTTAGTTTGGTGGTTCCAACCACCAAACCTAGATTCAGTAACCTCCAGGTTACTGAATCTATTTTTTTTATGTTCGTATGTCGTTGTGCCTTTATCACGCTAAAACGGCTAAATGGATTTCAATTATTTTTGGGACATGGGTAGCTGGGTAAACTGATGTGCAAATTGCGAAAACTTACCAAAATGCTTAAAAAAGGTCTAAAGGTGTTAACTTACATGTTTATGAGACCTTTTTTAAGCATTTTTTTGTATGTACAAGGTCTTAAGTTTAGTGTTAACTTAACTGTTTAAAATACCTTTTTTAAGAATTTTGGAAATTTTCAGCAATTTGCACATCAGTAGCTGGGTATTTAAGATGGTTATATGATACTTTTTAACCGACTACGCTAAAGCAAGCGGGTTATCGCTTTTTCATCCTCCGTTCACGAAGTTGCACACCACACCCCGCACCTTCTAATAGGTATCAAATATTCAGATAACAAGTAAACTTTAGGGCTAAGTGAGCTCCTTGCGGGACTCCAACGGATTTCGGGCCAAATGCAGTTTAACTTTGGGTCGGTTGGTTAATTTCCATTTGATCGAATTAATATGGTTTCCATTACTAAGGTTACGTCAGTTTGCTACAAGTAGAACGGGAAATTAGATAAATTTGGATTTGGATTTAGGTATCGCGTTTGATTGTGTTGAACGGCTCAAAAAATAGGAGGTAAGTAAAATATATTGTCCTCAATCTCCACCCCTATGTCTTAGTAAATATGCCCACGTTTCATTTTTTTGCCGGCAGGTCAATTGGTTTCCCATACGTGGTCTCAGGTCTGTTAGAATCCTTTGTTCCCTATTCCCTGACGAGCCTTGTGCTCCAGGATATCTCAAAAGCAAATTCGTTTTTCAAAGTCACCGTCCAGGCTGTGAACTACCTTCCTCCCGAATTCTCCATCTTTCAATTCCTTCGCAACATACCGGTTTTATGTCAAATTCTTTCGCCGTTCAGGCAAGCCGTCTCTGGAATTCGGTTTCTCGAAAAAGAGGGCCTATCAGACAAGCCCCAAACAGGATAGTTTTCAAGCGGAGGGCGGAGCGGAGCCACGTTGGCATCTGCTGAAACAAGAACTGGAGTAGCGTCCCTCTTCCATGCAGTAGCTGATATATATTTTATATTTATTGCTTAAATGTATATTCATTATATTTATCATATATGGTATGTAGGAGGAATTCCTGAATTCCTGTAATTACGAGTATGTATGCAGGGGCATCATTTGCTTGTGTGTCCTAACGCTCTCAGTACTAAATGTTTTTTTTTTGTTAGAGTTGTTAGTTTGGCCCTATAGTTAACCGGCAGAGAATGCCATTTGGCATTAAGTCCGCCGTTTTTACTTACTTCTGTTTTGTGCAATAACTTTTATATAAATAAATATGTGTGTTGGTTGGTTCTAGGACTATTTAGGGCGTCAATACCCCAACGAATTTTTGAAAAATATATAGTTTTTTTAATGATTACAAACATCCAAATTTTCTGAATATTGCATGGTTGAAGTAGCAATGGGCAGGCAATGTAGTTCATGGCCGTTGGGGCAGTAAAGTCCTGTAGTAGCGGCCTCCGAACTGACCATAAACAGGTACCGTTAAATGTCAAAATACAACTGCTACGTCATTGCATTGCGACTGACAATGTCCTCAACTATTGGGCTATTTAGACCCCGCTTTATACTCAGCCGTGATTAATTATCTACCAAGTTAATTTATGCCTTTGTATCGTAATAACGGGGTTAATGCGTTTGAACATTTGGGTGCGATTGGCCTCGAAGATAATTTTGTGGGACTGGAGATTTTGTTCTGTAATTTATTTGATTATTTTGTTTTTACACGCTTTTATTTCGTTTCAACTGTCTTGGTGTTCCTAATCAAACCTTGCAACTTAAATTTGCCCCACTTATGGTTCTCGATTGACCTAAAACTTGCCATGCTTTACATAAGCGGGTCGATGACAGTACACTATTGCGATACCATCGAGCTGATCTAATGATGGAGCAAGGAGGTGGTCATAGGAACTCTGTAATAATATAATAATGTAATCCTTCCGAGTTTTGGGCTCTTTAGAATCCTCTTGGTGAGCAATTTATGGATGGTTAAAGTAAAGTGCAGTCGGCAATAAAAGTGTGACACTGTGATTATTATTTTTTGTCAAAAACCTATTTCCTATTTGTTGCAGTAATCTTCACTATTATGCATACAACGAGTGAGATATAAAGATCTCCAGAAAACTTAACTTAATTCAGTCTGAATATTATATTAATGACGAAATGCTCCAAGAAGTGAGTACCATACGTGATTTGGGTATAATTTTTGATCAAAAACTTACCTTTGTTCCTCACATTGAAAATATTGTAAAGAGAGCATCAAAGATGTTAGGGTTCGTTATAAGAAATGCAAAAACATTTAAGGGTAGTAAAACAAAAATCCTTCTATATAATAGCCTAGTGAGAAGTATCGTCGAATATTGTAGTACGGTTTGGCGTCCACACTATGCTACACACTCCTTACGCTTGGAGCGTGTACAGAAGCGATTTGTGCGACATTTGGTATTTTCAGCTGGTAGAGCTAAAGAATGAACCTCATACACAAAAAGGCTGCAGCTTTTCGAAATGGAGTCTCTAGCATTCCGTAGAAACACCGCCGATGCGTTGTTCCTGCGCAAGCTCTTAAGAAATGAAATTGATTGTCCACAACTATTAGCTTTGCTGTCCTTCCTAGCCCCATCTTAAATGCCCCGCAATCCCATCACGCCTCTGTGTCCACCGTGAAGATGAACTGTTTTTGGCAGCAGCTCACCAGTACCAAGGCTCTGCAAACTTCTTAACAGCTGTTATGGCACCGATGTACACTTTGACTCGACGCGACAATTTAAAAGAAAAGTTTCTATATGTTTAGAAAAGGGAAAAATTGTTTAAATAATAACCTAAGGCCAGTATAGAGCATAACTTATTTTTAAATATAGATAGTGTTACGTAGGTAACAATTGTTGTGAATTGTTGGTGAACCAAATAAATAAAAAATAAAATAAAAAGAGTCGCTGACGAAACTAACGCCACCTATTAACGCAGATATAACTTAATTTTTCCCAGCTTTTATTAATTTGTACAAATTTAATCTCCAAATCTCGAAATTCCAAGTTCGCAATATGCCATCTCTTTCGCTGTCGTGTTAAACTGTACTTGTATAAGTGGGACGCCGCCATACGAATTTTGAATGTATTTTTCTTGAGTAATGTCCTATTTCTTCCATTTTCGCTGGTATTCAATGTAAAAATTAAATCTCCAAATCTCGAAATTCCAAGTCGCATCATGATGTCCCTTTCGCTTTCGTGTTAAATTGTACTTGTGTGAGGGAAACACCGCCATACTTCGAATTACAAGTTTCTAAGGAGCTCCTCAGGCCCGTTATTACGACCAGGACATTCTAAGACGGAACTTCCCCCCGTTAGCTCCTATCATAAAACGCATTACCGCAATCAACTGAGAAAACTCCGCAAGGCAAACCAAATTCTGTCCAACACAATATTCTATTAATTTATTTATTTACATGGAGAATCAATAGTTAATTGTGTCTTAAATAGTAATAGAGAGCCAATTACAGGATCTCACTTATTTACCATGTTCGTATTTAACATTGAGTTAAACAATAGGCACAAACGTTACGTTACGTACTTATGCACTAAAATATTATGCACAAAACATAGAAAACGTAAAGGTTGGTTTATATGATAAATTGTTAGTGTGTATATGTATTTTTTTATATATGTGATTTTTTTATCGCGTGCGTTTGTAGAAATATACTACTAGAATTTTAAGACCAACATTACCCAAAGGTCCCCTTAATAAGCTAGATCGTCTCCTTAACAATGGCATACGTTTCATCTTCGGCCTTCGTAAATATGACCACGTTTCATTCTTTCGCCATCAGCTCAATTGGCTTCCCATACGTGGTCGCAGGTCTCTTAGAATCCTTTGTTTCCTATTCTCCTGTTCGAGCCTTCTGCTCCAGGATACCTCAAAAGCAAATTCGTTTTTCAAACTCCCCGTCCAGGCTGTGAACTACGTTCCTCCCGAATTCTCAAACTTTCAATTCCTTCACACCACACTGGTTTTATGTCAAATTCTTTCGCCGTTCAGGCAAGCCGTCTCTGGAATTCGCTCCCTCTTTCAGTCAGACAAGCCCCAAGCAAGGTAGTTTTCAAGCGGATGCTACGTAGGCATCTGCTGGAACAAGAATTCAAGTAGCGTCCATCTTTCATGCAGTAGCTGGTATATATTTTGTATTTATTATTTATATGTAATATATATATATATATATATATTGTTTATCATATATATATATTCAGTACTGAATGTTTTTCCCCACTGCACCATTTTCATGCCTCTCTGTTTGGCCCTATGGTTGACTGGTGGAGAATACCTTTTGGCATTAAGTTTACCATTTGTACTTACTTTTGTTTTGTGCAATAATATTTCCATAGTGTATTTACTGTACGTGTTTACCTCACCTCCCCCTGAAATACGGCTTGTAATCGGATCTATCAGTGGTTAAATGCTCTAAACATCTAAGCAGATCGACTTGTGTAACTTATTCTGTGGCATTATCATCCCTCACACGCGATCAGCCCCGAAACCGCCACAAACTCTGAGGAACCATCGCTCTCAAGTCCTCAACTTGATTGACGGCTCACGCGAATCCCAGCCTTGACTTGAAGAGATTATAGTCAAGTTAACCGATATGTATGTTTGTCTATTTCTTTGGCACGGCCTACATCCTAAACAGCTTGATGAATTTTAACTTATGTATGGGTTAACGTTGGATTCGTCTTGGTTATGGAAGTGACATATTTTATTGACATTCCTTTTTTCGGACAACAACGTTATAAGTACTTCTTCAGAGATAGCAAATGGACTACGGAAGGGAAATAAAGAAGATTATGACTTTTTATATTCACGAACGAAGTTGCCGGTAAACTAAAACTAAAATATGAAAAGACTTAGACTTATAGTGACCGACACATTTTCACCAACATCTCATGAAACTGGATCTAAACATTATAGAAAGAGGATTTAAGTATACGATGTGTAAAGACATCCACTGCTGCACAAAGGCCTGCCTCAAGGATCTCCGGTAACGTCATCGTCGGTCAACCTTGTTGGAAGCCTGCGCTTCTCACTGTGCGCCGTCTATCATCCGTCGTCCTATACACGATCGCCACTTGAGAACCTTTCTGCCGCAACGGCCATCGGTTCTACGAGCAATGTGCCCCGCCCACTGCCACTTAAATCTAGCAATAGGCATGATGACTGGGTATGAAAATCAAAATTGTAATTAGTCTGACAGCAAGATAAAAAAATAAATATTGGACACGTATTTTTTGCTTTTTGAAAGTAATAAGATAAAACGCATTAAAGTGTAGGAGTGGGGGCTCGTGACGTCACTCCTAAGTAAAATTTGTACTTAGGAGTGACGTCACGCGGCAAATGAGTCAATGTATCGCCTTTATTTTTCGATTATGTGAAAAAAGAAAAAATATGTGTCCTATATTCAAAATTTAGTCATCATCCCCATTTTCTGAGCTATGTCGATGGTTTTGTTTCTTCTGCGAATCTTCTCAAACCCGCCTATCATATTTAACAACTTCTTTTTTGTGGTATGTTAGAACGACCTCACAATAATAATAAAAATAGTGAAAAAACTACTTCAATCTCATAAAAACTCCCCGACATACAATAATGTCTCATTTTTGGACTTTCCCAAAAAACGGTTCATACTAAAACCTAATAGCTTACTGACATCACACGGTTAGTACCTTCTATGGGCAAATTAAGAACTTTGTATTGCAGCTATGTTAAAACTTGCGATTATCCAAACGGTTAAACCAAGGTTACCATACATTTTATGGGTAATTCAATAATATTATAAGTTATATATTAATATGTTCATACTTTAAAAATGGACTTTCCCACCCAACTTTAAGGACTCATAAAAAAAGCTACATGTAAGATATCGTACTCAAAATTTTAATGCAATTCCTTTTTTTCTTATCCGAATCTATACTATATATCCATATCCATATAGTGTGTCTGTCTGTCTGTCTGTCTGTTACCTCTTCACGCTTAAACCGCTGAACCGATTTGGATGAAATTTGGTATGGAGATAGTTTGAGTCCCGGGGAAGGACATAGGCTACTTTTTATCCCGGAAAAATACTCTTATTCGCGATAAACGAATTTAAGGCGGACGAAGTCGCGGGCAGCAGCTAGTCTTATATAATTATTACAACTTTTGGTATTAGGCAACATTCCTATTATATGATGTAACATTCTTTCATAAATGTAGCTTGACAATGCAATCCAACTTCAACTTTTAAATAAGCAGAGTAAGATGCATTTCTAAACCAGCAAGTTTAATTTTAAATGCTGAGTAGTGCATTTTTATTTACTGTAGCGGATTGGTCGCCGCAAGCGAGTGTAGACTTTAATATTACCAACGTCAGGTTGAACTTAAAAGTGTTCTACGAATGTATAGAAATGTTGGAGAGCGCTTTTCGAAATGCGGTTGAATAAGGTCTTGTTTTTAGCTCGCTGCTCAAAATGTGTCTCATACAAAGCGTTCTCGTTGGTATTTTTGATGTAGTTTTATTGCAAAGCTCGCAAAGGGAGTTATTATAAACGCACAAGTAATGTGACCTAAATATTTAAAGCAGCGGGCCTGATATTAAATGATAAAGCAGGTATCTGTCACTCTCACACTCTACTTAAGCCCGATGCATCCTCCGGGGCGTCTGAGAAGACATGAGTAGTGACCGCTGTACCACGCCTTAGGTATGTGAGCGGCGAGACGGGGGGGCAGACGACGGCGGAAGGACGGATCAGTGGCCCCCCCATCTCGCCACTCGCATACACCGACGGTGTCCGTCAGAGAATACCAACAGAATACATCCAAAGATTTTTTATGAGCGTTGGCGGCACGGCACTACAACAGACTAATGTTATCCTACAATTACACACTTGGCAAGCTTCGACAAGCTCACAGGACGCAGTCATATGTTAGAGGAAGACAGAAATAGCCTCTGCACACTCTAACCACAGACTTATAAGAGATACTACGTATCAGACTGCCAACTCAGAAACAAATATTGTTTGCACTAGGCAACTATATTTAATCTGTACGATTAGTGTTGACGGTTGACTGACGTTAATTTTTTCTTCTATTCGAGATTGCAATATGGCAAGGGATCGTAACGTATTCAGCCAAAGTGGTCAACAATGAATAGTTCCCGGCACGTAAATTTGAACACGTAACTTCAGTAATTGTATTTACTTGATCAAATTATATGCTGAGAATTATACATCAGTGGCAAAAAAATAAAAAACACATTATTTGTTAAAAGATTTATTTTTCAATTTCTTTTTAAATTTGTCGTAAGCTTTCTTCTGTATTGCGTCTGTCCCCTTTAATATTTTGTTGGTTGTGTTGCACCAATTCATAATTGTAAATCGGACAGTCAAAATGAAATGACTGAGAATAGTTTTGTGCTCGGCGCAGTCAAATAAACAAAATTAATTTTTGGACATAATGTTTGCTAGTTCTGCGGGCGATAATTTTGCAAGATCATCACGATTTAAACACTTCAACCACTAAGTATTTTCTCAGAGCAGGGGAAATGGTCTAAAAGAGCGTCCTTTCGCAAAGTTCTACAAACACAGAACTCTTAAAACATTTTGCAAAAAGCAAGACAGGATAAACACAAGGACATCACTCGATAACACATTACTGTGACAGTGAAAGAATGAATTTCGACAAATAATATATAGATGACAAGACGAGTGTATTGACAAAGCAACAGCTAATCACAGCAGAGAAAAACGCCAGTCAACATTAAAAACAACATGGCGCTAACGTACGTGTTTAGTTATACGAAGATGACCAGCTGTGACTCTAACATATGACTGCGTCGTGTAAGCTTGTCGAAGCTTGGCAAGAGTGTAAATGTAGCATTACAAATGTTATGTTATCAGTATTCTCATTACCAAGACAACAGTTAGTGTCAAACAAACAAGTCAAATTGAAATCTAATATACAAACACTATTGCCGTTTTACAAAAAAACCTTATATATAATATTGTATTACTTGTCATTTGTATAAATTTAATCGTTTAGTTTTAATTTATATAATAATAACATCGTTTAATTTAGTGTTTTTTTACGGGATATTTAAACAGTGAAACTAGTACTACACATGGCGTCAGGTAATATTTTTTTATCGTTTACCATTCTCACACTCAGTCACGCCTCACTCGCCTATTCTTTTTTGATGAAAAATATGGACACAAATTCAAAAAGTTATTATTTGTTAACAGATCTACCGGCAACGCAGGTCAACGGCATAAACTTAGATAATTATATTCCTAGTAGGCGTTCGTATAACTCTGTGCTTTATGTACATAAGAAATTTTTCAACGATTCCAAAGATAAAGTTCCAGTAAATCACGAAAAAATTGTTAATCCAGAAGTAAAACACAAAGAACACAAAAAGAAATCACATAATTCCATATTGAAACGCAATAAAGTATGTAAAATTAATAAAGATATTGAACAAACAAGTGTAAATAATGATGAAGTTTTAGATCAGACTATAAGATTTGCAAAAAATATAATCCCTATTGTCATACCTCCCAGCAATAATGATACGTCTCCCGTTTACTACACTATAAAAACTTCAAGAAAATCACGAACCCGAAATAATAAACCAAAACATTCATCTGTTAGCCCAGATACTCTGATGTACAAAAAACAACAAGAAAAGAAAATAATTGAAACATTTCGTAAAGAAAAGTTTAAAAGCCGCATAGAGAGTTGCAGCCACGAATCTTCTGGCAGGTCATCTATAGAAAATATAATTATCAGCCAGTCTTTAAATAGTTCCATTTCAGAAATATCTGACAGGAGAAGTAGAAGAACTCATCGTGTTGATAAGAGAAGTAATAAAACACTAGTTGAAGCTTCCGAATCACTCGAAGCATTAGCTACTGAATTACTACACACATCTGGCGAAGCCAAGATCAAAATTCATCTAATGGACGACACAGCCAAAGATCTTTTCTATGAATCCATCCGTAAACCGGTCATAGAAGCGATCAGGGAGTCCGTGGCAGAAATGCATTCAAAAGAAAACGCTGATTCTAAAACTGTGCATAGATATGTGCAGTGTCACACTCAGAAGTTGGATAATATTTTAGATAAACTAGCATGCATTGAAAAAAGATTAGATGCTGAAGATAAAACTAAAACACGGAAAATTAGAGGAAGGTCGTCAGCTCTTGAAGAAATAGGTGAGGATATTACTGAAGAAATAGAGGATGAACTTGAAGGTGATGTTACTGTTGTTTACAGTGCTGCAGACAAACATAGAGCCAAAAGCGCATGTGCTGGTGCTAGGCTTAGTCCTTTACAGAAAATAGAAGAAGTAAGTCCTGGTAGCGGTGCTGGAGAAGAATTAATAAGCCATAAGATTATAACACCTGTTCGATGCGAGCGACCCAATAAAATTCCCACTAGGTATTGCTGGACAGATTCAACTAACCAATAAAGTTGGTTGATATTAAAAAAGTTTGTTTTTGTGTCAAATAACAAGTAGAGTTGATGTTGCGAGTTATCTGGGGCGTGCCAAGCGGACAGCGCGGTGCCTCTTGAAGAGTTGGGAACAATGTTCAAAAGTGCTTTCATTTGCAGAAATGTTTTTGATTTGCACAGCTTCAGGTTTTTTTTAATTGGGCGCAATTTTTACGACTTAGGTACTGTATTCATTTAAAAGTTACTACTTTTCATTAATAATCTAAACTAATATAAAATCGTAAGAATGAAATGTCTATATATTGAAGATATTTCCAAAAAAATAACTATCGTAGCGGACTGTTTAGAGGTCACTAAATCGACAAAATCTATTATTTATTTTGTATGTTTGTACATACATACGTGTCGTCGTGGCTTCATCAACACCAAATCGGCTAAACGCATTTCAACTAGTTTTTGTATACGGGCTTTAGCTCCAGTTCAAGAAAATCGGTTCGGCCGATTGAGAATTATCAGGTTTTTTTCTACACGTGGGTTTTTCATCGATTAGCATTTACTTGTATCTTCCATATATACTAAATATTAGAAAGTTGTAAAAATGAAATGTCTGTACATCGAAGATATTAAAAAAAAGTAATACGGACTGACTATTTGAAGGTCACTGAAACGATTTTTTTGTTTGTATGAGTCTTTTAGGGTTGATCACATCAAAACAGCCGAATGGATTTCAACTATTTTTGGTACACAGGTAGCTCATCATACACAGATGGTTTTATGATACTTTTTACCCGACTACGCTGAACAAAAATATAGGGGTAATGACTTATTCTCCTCCGCAAACGAAGTAGCGGGCACCTTCTGTCTTGTAAATTACTATGATAGGTTTTAAAACACATGTACCTTCGTATAAAACAAGGCAGTATTACCTAAGCGGCGTAAAATTCATCGAACAAGTAAATAATCTGACATTGGGGGAAGATAGGACCTTGCGTGCCGGCGGGCGGTCGATACGGCAATACCCGTCTTGCCTTATAGCCTCACATGCGTTCGAGCTAGTGTTATGTAACTAAATTCCAGCCTTCAAGGCTTGAGCCTTTAAGACCGGGGCCCGATTCACAAAAGCTTGTAACCTGTATTACAAGTGGAAGTTTCTTTATAATACATATTGTTGGAAAGGGATTTCCACTTGTAATACGAGTTACAAGCTTTTATGAAACGGGGCCCCGGGACTGTTACTGGTATCATCACTTTAACCTTTTCGACGCTACGTCAAACATAAAACTTGCAAATCAGATGCCATGTCATAACAGTGTCAAAACCGAAATTGAACTGTATACTCGTCAATGTAGGTCTATATCGCTCTGCGCTATATGACGGATGAAGCCGTAATTGGCGCAGAGAAGGTTAAATTAAAATATCTTCACAAACTCTCGATATTAAGAAAATATATTTTATGAATGTCTAGTTATATTCGAGATACTGAAGTTTAATACCATTTATTCTGTATAGAAAGAATCCAGACATTCGGTTCCTCGTTCAAAACAGCAAACATTTCTCGCTTGGAGGGTTTTTTTAGATCTAAAGTTGCGTGTTATCAAGCTGACATAAAATCTCCAACACAACCAGGAAAATTCTGATTGTTTTTAAACAGCTCTACTGATTTTCTTAAACCAAAGCTAAGAACACTGTCGATGAAGTCAATTTTCGAACACAGAAAAACTAAATCAAAATCAGTTGATCCGTTCAAGAGCCACAAACAGGTTTGTACAAACCTCCACACACACACAAATATACAAATACACATACGTAAATACACAGAGACACGTCACACTTTAACAGCCTTTTTAGTGTTCCATGCCAAAACGGTAAAAAAGGAACCCTTATGGTGCGACTCTGTCCGTCTGTCTGTCTGTCCGATTATTAGAGCGCCATATCTCAAAAATTACATATGCTATCTTTTCAAATTTTGAATTTTTATGAACCTGGTTTGTATTACCCACATATATTGCAAAGTAAACAATATAAAAAACGGCAAATATGAGGGGGGCAATAATTAAAAGTCTAAGCACTAGGTTAAGTAGGGTACCATATGAAAGAGCTTGATCTGCAAATTTTCGTTTTTTTTTTTTTTATCAATCTTAAATTTTGTTTTAGGAAAATGTGTAACAAAATACCATTCCCCTTTTTATCTCCGGAGTTTGCCAAGCAGAAAACCTGATTTTTTGTCCAATTATATACTTTAATATGAATATTACACGAAAATTATAACCAAATATCTGTCTGTGTTATTTTTTTTTAATCACCAAAAAACCTTTTTGAATAACCCCGTTTGATTAAGTTTGCCCCTCATTTGTATGTGACGCCATAGATACCAAAGGCAAACTACTCAATCGGAAAGTTAAGTCGGAACAATTTAGTTTATACGGAACCCTCGTGCGCGAGTCAGACTCGCACTTGACCGGTTTTTTTATCGAGAGTTAAATATGACCAATGGGTATATTCAGCTGGCAAAAATATATACACGACTAGCTTCTGCCCGCGACTTTGTTCGTTTATCGCGGATAAGGGTATTTTTCCGGGATAAAAAGTAGCCTATGTGCTTCCCCGGGACTGAAACTATCTCCATACCAAATTTTATCGAAATCGGTTCAGCGGTTTAAGCGTGAAGAGGTAACAGACAGACACACAGACACTTTCGCATTTATGATATTAGTATGGATTAGCCCGTTTAAAAATATCTTGCAACGCTATTCCTGGGTAATATAATCGATGGCGAAGATATAGAAAGGACTGCTCGTGGACATTTTTTGCAGCTGACTGTACAGTCACCAGCATCAATATCTGCCATAACAAAGTGGGCGAAAATATCTGACACGTCCTAACGGCGGTAGAAATAAAGTCGTGTCAGATATTTATGCGCGCTTTGTTGTGGCAGATATTAATGCTGGTGACTGTACGCATGAGGTGAATCCCTCTGCTCAGAATAATCCTCTAGATGGCATCTGAAACAATATTAGAGACGATAAATTTACTACCCAATATTGTATTGTTGTATTACAGCGTAAACAGTAACAGTTGCAAGCGATCGAGCGATCCCGGCAATGTTTTGCTGCTAACTGATTTTCCTTAGCCAAATTGTGTCACGGATATCAAGATATACCATAGGTACTTCTGCCCCCCTTCCATGGCACTTCCATGTTATAAAAAGTATCCTGGGATGTTTAGCTTTCCTTTGGATCGGTCCTATTTTTGTTTGTTTAGTTCTAATGATGGAATACATGATTTAGACATCATAATAAGTGGACATTGTAGGAAGTAGGCCATTTTTGAAAGTGGACATAATAGGAAGCGATATTTGAACAAATAGCAGAGATTATAGGAAAAAAACGTTCGGTGGAAGAAGACCATTTTGAAAAAGAGACATTTCAAGAAGCGAACTGAAAAAGCCAGAGTCTTGCATCATCATAGGCCGTTTCGTCTGTTACCGACGATTTTATGCAGTGCTATGGATACAACTTTGTTGATGACTATATAGTCAGATGCAAGAGCCTGAGCCTTTAATGGTATAAATTTAATGCCACTGGGTAAACATGCTAAAACAATAACAGAATCCATAAATTTGCTATCCAACATAGTATTACTACGTAAACAGTAACAGTTGCGACGATGCCGGGAATGTATTGATCGATGTCACCGCGTTCTAAGTGCTGCTATCTCGATTAATTCGATATGCTTTGATCTGCTAGGGTCCCAAGCGCCAGGGAGCATAGATTAGAGATGCAAATTGAAATTCAATCGCATACCGGACATCAGTTAGTGACCGAGTAAGCAAGAACCGCGAACGAAGTGTTTTTATTCATTTCAGCTTGGGTAAAAATGCTTTCGTAACTCCGGTTGTTCTCCTATACGGGTCGACTTTTTGAACAGGTTCTCGTGAAATTTTGTGAATAGTTTCTTTAATTATATGGATTTCCTTCCAGACCGTTTTGTCCGTTTCCCAAAACATCCGTTCCCATCCTTACCGTTTCCTTAATAATCCGTTTCCCGCAATATACTTTTCCCACAAGATACGTTTGGTTTGGTATTCATTTCCCAAAAACAGCTAATTCCGAAACGACCGTTCCCGTCACTACCGTTTCCTAGAATATGTTTACGCCAAAAATACGTTTGGTTTCATATCCGTTTCCCAAAACATCACTTACCCGTCACACATTGTAAGTTTTGGAACGGTTAAGTTAAACCAGGATTTTCTTACGGGTGTCATAACAAACGAACCTTTAGGCATATGGATGGTATGAGAAATGGGTATTTTGCAATACAGATGTTACGAGAAACGGGTCTCTTGGAGTACGGTAATTTAAAGACACGGATGTTTTCGAACGAGTGTTTTGTGAAAGATAGCACGTTCCAAAAGCTATTTTCTCTCGATACAGTTTTTGATTATTATAATTTTTCAAATTGACGGCGATGTTGGGGATGCTCACAGAGCCAGCAGTTTATTCGTATTTCAGATTCTAGATCGATATCGTGTCAGTCACAAACATAGTAACTAATAGTGTTAAACTTAAGGCAGAGTGTATAGGTGTAGTTTCACACAGCAGCATTATATTCTCTTTGTCTCACAGTGCTCGAATTTTATTCAGTCTATCGGTGGAATTGGGACGTTGCGCGTTGACTGCACTCAAATAAAAATAATATTTTAAATAAAAAAAAATAGTTCGATACCTTGCGTGTAACCTTTAAAGTTGGGTTGCAAAGTCAATTTTTAAATTATGAAAATATGAATAACTACCAATATCATTGAATAACCCATTAAATGTATGGTAACTTTTGTTATGAAGTCGTTTCGATAAACGCAAGTTTTAAAATAGCTACAGAACAAAGTTCATAATTTCCCCATATAACGTGTGACGTCAATATGTGATTTAAACATTGCTGTATCTATTTAGGTGAGTTTTTATGAGATCAAAGTAGTTTTTCAACCATAGTTTCATTTATATAGAGGTCATTCTATAACATATCAAAAAAAAACTTGTCAACATCCCAAGTGCCGCAATTGACCTCCCCTCTTTTTTCGTCAGGGGTTAAAAATATAAAAATACGTAATCTCGCAACAAACTAAATGATCACGCCTCAAATAAAAAAACTGACTCATTTCCTAATATAATTATAAACACAGAGTAAACGAAATCTCAGTAATAACTGTTAGTGAAGCCCGCTGCCCAAATAAAGGGTGTCGGCGTACACGTGGGCAAATGTTTGTACATAACTGTAATGAAAATATTTACCCTCACAGCCTTCACCTGGCCGAAGAAGCGCGGTGTTTTTACTGTTGTTATTATGTTCAAGTGTAACAAAGTTGTGTTACAGTCAAACTTTACCACAGTTCGGCTCAAATACGTCTAATGTTATTACAATAACATATCGCAATAGACAAGATGTATTATTCTTTTCAATGATACCAATCGATTCGGCTTCTTATGACTAAGGAATATATATATGATACTCATTAAAAATGTAACACTACAAACGATTTAAAAATCGGCATTCAAGTCAAGCATAACGGCTGAGCATTAAAACGCCGCACACAAATCCAGCGACACGTGTGACGTCACAAGTGTATAGAGAAAAGTGAGGAGTGTACGAGCATTCTCTTACTCTGGCCGTTAAAAATGCGTTTAAGTGAATAGATGTCGTAAATTTTTTCGTCATTGAACCGTAAAGAATCACAAGTAAGCATTTAATTTTCTTTTTGAAAAGAAAAGATACTGTAATTTTGCATCGCAAACTAAAGCGGCAATAAATTGGTTTTACTGTTTAACAATCTAATTCCAGAATTGGCACATTTTGCCATATCACTACTTTTGGTGGAACATGAGAACTTTGCTTATTTTTCACATTTATGTTTTGGTGGCATATCATTACTTTTTGCCAGGTAGTCGATACCAACAGACTTAAGATATTTTTGGTAAAAAATATTTTTCTACGAACTAGGCCCAATAATTATATACAGGTTGCCCCAAGAAGTAGTGATATACTTAAGCTGGGAGGTAGAGGACCTAGAGGGCTATCTAAATCACCCCCATGTATGTTCCGCGATTTTTCGTATTTTCGGAGTTATAACTTTATTTTTAATTTTTCACCTATCGCCGAGTACGATGAGATTTTTATTTATGGTGACGTGAATTATTGCGGTAGATGCTTGATTTTTTTGTGTGCTAAGCTGATTTAAATTTTTTGATTGAAGTTTTATGAATAATAAAATGAAATTTTCAGGGTAGCTACCTGATAGATAGAGCAAGTTTTTAAAAGCCAAACGGTTCTTTTTTTTATGTGATCTTATCTTTTTAAAGCCCCTTGAAGTTGTGAACATATTGGGTAATTTTATCATTCTTGGCATTTAATTTTTTTTTATTCCATTCAAAGATCTAACGATAGTAAATGTTACCATACTGAATTGGCCTATCTATCAGCTTAGCACAAAAAAAAATCAAGCATCTACCGCAATAATTCATGTCACCATAAATAAAAATCTCATCGTACTCGGCGATAGGTGAAAAATTAAAAAAAAAGTCATAACTCCGAAAATACGAAAAATCGCGGAACGTACATGGGGGTGATTTAGATAGCCCTCTAGGTCCTCTACCTCCCAGCTTCAGTATATCACTACTTCTTGGGACTCCCTGTATTTTCAGTTATCAGATTTTTCCTTTGTATACGCCTAATAGTCTACCTTGATATCAAATATTAAGTACTAGATCATCTGGAAGTGGATTAGGTTTTAGGGCTAAAAGTCAGTCAGTGAATGAGTCAGTCAGTCATAAAACAGCCAGTTTTGAAATGTTAATATAACTGTATGAGCTACATTTATGAAATTTTTGAACAGGTTGAACAGGTTCCGAGTTGTGAAGGGGTCAAATGTAGCACGAAATAGATGGTGTAATATTAATATAACACACGGCTGCTGCGTCACGATACATATATTCGAAATAATAATTTTAAAGATATTAAAGAAAATGTAGTCTAATTAAAGGTCATTTGACACCTATGCGCTTTTTTTCTCACAATTAACATCTTCCAAATACAAAGTTAAACATATACTTTTAATATCGAAGTTTATATTGCAAACGTTGTAAGTTATATGACTAATTTAACTATTTGTCTCTCTAAAACACCAATCGCTCTCTGAGAAATCTGTCCCACAATACGTAACTAGCCCTAGCACAGGCCCCGGTCTTTGAGGGCTGTTACTGCACACTATGTCATTAAACGCTTGTCTATTAATGTAAATGGTGAATTATAAGTTATATACTTGTTTGTTAAATAAAATAAATAAATAAATAAAAAATATTTGTATGCACTAGGATTATAGAATAATACGTGACTTGATCGGAAACTTTACGTAGTATTTAATATTTTCTTCTGTTTCCGCGATTATTACTCATTGAAATAAAACAATTTAACGGATTATATCGCGTATATTACCGGTTACGTAGTATTACCGTTGTATAATATAAATCTATCTATAGTCCGGACGCTGTAAATTATACTACGATTACATAATAATTACACCCGCTAGGATTATACAATATACGTGGCGTGTACGCAAACCTATACGTAGTATGGCTATTTGTAGGCGTTCTATAAGCTGTAAGTTATACTATGGTGGTAGGGCGAAAACTGCAAGTCAGCCTTCAAAGGCCATGATTAATTTGCTCCGAATTTCGTGGCGTAACCGTTTGTATAATGGCAGGGTTCTGGAATTGCGGATGCATTTGTTTTTGGTACTTCTTTCAATCCTTTATTGAGTTTATTTAACCCTTCGTTGCATGAAGTATTGGTAAGGATACTAAAATAAGTCAAGTTTCAATTATATACACTTTAAAATAAGATTTTATTGGCATGAAATTAAAGGAATAATTTGAAGGGAATTCGATTGGAACTTTAGTATCATTATTGATATCTCATACATCTAAGGGTTAACTTTATAAGGGTTTACGTCAGTATACATAGTATACATAATAATTCGAGTGTACACGCGGCCTGGGAAGAGTTTTTTTGCAAAGATTGTTTGTCAATAAGTCGTCTTGTTGTAATTAAACAGCTTATCGTTGAATAAATTAATACAATTTGCCTTTCAAATTAAACTAGAAACACGTCACTTCTAGAAAAAAAGCTGATGAATTTGATGATCTTTAAACTTGAATAATAACCGGTATACACCCGTTGGGGACCGATGATCAGAGACTCCCATATACTTACCTTACGCTAACTTACTGCGCCGTATGTGCCAAATTATGCGTAGGCAAGTAACACGCATAATTTGGCACATACGGCGCAGTGAAAAGCCGCCACACAGTGTGGAATTTTGGTCGAGTTGAATCCTTTCTTATTTTTGTTATGAATAGCACGTTCAATTTAAAACCTTTGACCCATTTTGCTCAAAATTCCACACTGTGCGCTATTTAAGACCCCTATCACGAAGCACGCACGCGCGGTACTGGAAGCTTTTACCGCTCATGCAGCCGAATGTTTATACAACTTTTGAATAATTTACAAGAAAAAAATGTTTAGTACGTTTTGATATTTTTACCGAATGTTATTGTTACAAATATGTACTTTATTTTAATGTACGGTGCATAATATTAATAATTCAACGGTAGTAAAAGAATCCTTGTGTTTTCAGTGAGATTCAGTTGAAAAATATGCTGCATAAAAAAAGATTTACATATGTATATGTACAAAATAACGAAAATTTGAGGCTGTAGTGAAAAATAAGAACATATCTCAACTGTGAATAAACATTGAAACAACTAGGTTTTGATATGACAACATAAAGTTTCAATGGTTCAAAGATATAATTACGCGCGCTCTTCAGAAAACTACTGTCTATACTCGTAATAGGATAAATTTTGTTAAAATTTGGGGCCACTACTCACGAAACAAGAAACTGATTTGTGCAATAAATTATCAGAATTTTAAAAATGGTTTCAGGTTATTCGAAAAACAATGTCAAAAATCCGTTTTGATGTTTTTTTTTTTACTAAAAATATGAAAGCGCTCTTTATATAACTCCTATCTTTTCTTTGAGGGATATACTATAAACTAACAATCTTCTATCTATACATATAATAAAGCTGAAGAGGGTCGAAAGTCTGTACATGGAAGATATTCGAAAAAAAGTTGGCCGGGGCTGACTTAAAATTGATAACAGAACACGTTCCAACAGTTTTTACAATTTTTGCCTGTTTGTCTGTTTATCTGTTTGACTGTTTTTTTTTTACGCGCATCACGTGAAAACGGCTGAACAGATTTTGATGCAAACTTTACTAATCTGTCGAAAAAATCCCCGGCCAGGTTATAGGCTATAAAAATTTAACCCTTAAAAGGGGGGGGAGGGTAGCCACTACACTTGATTGAGTTAAGCTTGCACCTGAATCTTATAGCGCTACTTAGGAAGGAGGTGCAAACTTTCTCAAATGTGCCTACGAGTATCGAGAACCTTGCTAAACTAACAGATGGCGCTAAAATTAATACCTTATTGCCAAATCCATACTAATATTATAAATGCGAAAGTGTGTCTGTCTGTCTGTCTGTCTGTCACCTCTTCACGCTTAAGGGGCTACTTTGTCATTCGTAAATCACGCCCCAAACGCGGAGCTAGCCAATAAGCGTGATTTGTAATAAGGGACGCATTTATTGCTCGCGCGCATCAAAGAAAGAGAAAGCTAATACACTACATGCTTGGGGTTTTTTGGCGTAAGCGCCAGATGTAAAAGTACCATGAAATCGAAGATATTATTTTGTTTTGTTAATATTTAAGTTAATCACTTAAAAGATAAAGGGAAGAATGACATTTTAACATAATTTAGCCGTTTATTAAGCTGTCGTCTGTACAAACTAGACAAAAAAACGGGAATTGAAGACGCGTTTTCAGAAAACTTTTCTATCGAGGAAATTTTCATTAAACATGTTTCCGCGTTAATCACTGAATAGGTTATATATAGGGATTGCAATCCGGTCCATTTCTCAATCCGGCCGGATCCGACCGGATTAAGCCCAATCCGGTCGGATCCGGCCGGATTGAAGTTTTGCTATTGCGTATATCTAATATTATGCTTTTTGTCAAGTCTATTGGCCGTAAAGTAGATATGCGGAGCTGTTTTTGCAAATTAAGTAATGAAACAAATAGTTTAGCGCTAAAACACACCCTTATGAAGTCAAAAATCAGTCTCACTAGCCACTTATTTCAACATTATATGTAAAATTTAAGCATCTGCTTCAATAATATTTAGCCTTAACTTATTAACATTATTAACCTTTTAGAGCCACACACATGGTAAGCAATGTTTCATAGTAAATAAACAAAAATAAATCTTCTTCATAAAATATAAAAAAAAACTTTAATTAAAGGAACTTTTTATAGTTTTAATATCCAAATCTAAGAATTTACCACTAATTTGGTGTATTGGATCATGAGTCATGATCGTTATTTTAACATTGACCCCACTTTTCTTCTCTACTATGTAATATTCAATCAACTTTCTTAATACTATACTCGTAAGAGGTAAAATCAACAATAATAAAATACTATACTTCCTTAACACCCGTAATATTTTAATATACATAAATAAAGTAAACATACATAAATAAAGCTAATCAGTAATCACATATCACATCACATTGCACTTTAAATAATAGGTAAGATACATGTTATACTCGTAATACCGATAATTGACAAGAATGTTTTTCTAATTTGGGCAAAGAAACATAAATAACCATTAAACAAAATTAACGACTCAAACAATAATTAAGAAAGACATCGTTCTTTCAAGCTTAATTAGATCTAGATCATATTGACACTTGAATTTTTTTCCTAACTCAAATTTTCACCAAATTAGAATCAGCTTTCGTGGGTTGGGTAGTCTGTATATATGTCTGTTGTAGCGTCTCTTCAGTCTCTTCGGGTCTACCGGATGACCTCATTTGATTTGATTTGATTTGATTTGATTTCACCGGATCCGGTGGCCGGATTACCGGATCCGCCGGACCGGATTGCAATCCCTAGTTATATAGTCAAGAAACACATATCTGAAAACCAGCCTGATTTATATACAAGATTTGCCAAAAAATGCGCTACAAAATAGCTTAAATTTTCGATGCATCCCTTTAAATCGCTGAACCGTTTTGGATTAAATTTATTATGGAGATAGTTTGAGTCCCGGGGAAGGCTACTTTTTATCCTGGAAAAATACCCTTACTCGCTATAAACGAAGTAAAGGCGTACGAAGTCGCGGGCAGAAGCTAGTATAACAATAAAAAGACCTAAACATTAGATTAGGTCAAACTTTTAATGATGTGTTACACAAGTCCGAGGTTGCAGCTAGCCGACCGCGGAAACGCCGGAATATGACGGCCAATTTTCGGCCAAAATTCTTAATTTGTGCAGACCGCGAGTTTGTCTGATATGCTACGGCCAGACTTGAAGGCGAAGATTCATGTTCGCGTTGTCACGATAAAAGTTTGTGTTCGATCCATAACGAAGTACTCGGCCACATCAAAGAAAACTTTCACTACGTCGTGATATCCGGATCGTGAAGAGCGCAAAGTGTAGCCCACCGCACGAACTTTGTCGCGACAAACAAACCCCTTTGATGTGCTGTAATTTACCGACAGCGGCGCGAAGGGCATGCGTATTCGCGAAGATTATTCGTGATAGGACGAATTCTTTTGCCAGACGTGTTGTGACAATGCAAATCTTCGCGTTATCGCGATAGTGTGGCCTGAGCGTTAGAGCTCTCACCACGGAAGAATTAAAATTCACATTGTGGCGAGACTCCAACTTTATGGCCCTCAGGATGATTCCAATAATTTAATAAACGCGTCTTAAAATTACGTCTTCGCCAACCATACTGAGCAGACGACCTCTCCAGAGTAATTCACTCAAGCTCCCAGGAGCAGACGTGATTGTCGCCATAATCTCATTTTGACAATATTATTTCGAGCTCAGCACATCATTGATTGTATTTATTAGGTTAGGCGGAGTGCTTTTAGCCGACTGTGCAGCTAAGGTTCAATCATAATATAATGTAAAAATAAAGGGGAGTACTCATTTTATTTATTTGTTTAAACTTTATTGCACAGTACAAGAAAGCACAAATGGCGGACTTAATGCCATAAAGGCATTCTCTACCAGTCAACCATTAGGCTAAACAGAGAAATTATTGGTGCGGGATATCGGTATCAAACTTGTACAAATTTATAATTACAAGGGTGAGGCACCCAAATTATATACTATACAAACTATACATAATACGTAATATGGTAATATGTATAACCATAATACATAAGTATATATACATACATACGGGTACCTGCTTCCAAACTACTATGAAGACTCTTAATCTTGAAGATTTTCCAAGAGATGCTTGCGCAACTTACACTTGAAGGAGAATTTACTCTGAGCTTGTCGTGTACTGAGGGGCAGGGCATTTTAAGTTTTAAGTTATAGATAGGTACTCATTCTGGGGCTTACGGTGTTAATTTAGAGTTTCAGTTTACACACAATAGAGAATATGCATGATTTTTTATTTTTGCTGTATTAAAAGCTCATTCATGTACCTAAAAAACGGCAGGGAAAAATATCTTTTCGAATAACTATATGAAATAAACAAAATATAAGCCATAAAACATTTGATTATATCTGTTTCTAGCAAAACGGAAGTTAATATGGCGCTAGTGTACTATGACGTAACAATACATGCCGGACCTCTGCCAAATCGCTGTCTAATTAGTAGTTTAATTAAAATGCCTATATCGTGCTTATTTCTTGGCCGATTTTGATTTCACTTTTTAAAATCGTATTAAGGTTTTTTGATATTTTGTTAAGAAAAGGGATAAAAAATCATGCTTGGTTCATGTAGAGTACTATTTAGTTTTTAAGTGATGTTAATGTGGGTTAATTAACACCTCATTGTTTTATTGTAATAATGATCACATCAAGAATCAAATCTTTTGGATTACCTGTCCGACATCTCGATTGGGTGAAAAAGGCACATAGTGCCGGGGTATGAAAATCATCATTCTAATTAACCCGTAGGTAAGTTATATAATAAAAAAATATTAAAGACGTATTTTTGCTTTTATCAAATTATAAAAAGCACTAAGATATTTAAATTACATTAAAGTTTAAGAGTGGGTTTTGTGGCGTCATAACTAGGTATAAATTGTACCTAGACGTGACGTTACACGACATTTTGACTCATGGTTCCAACATTTTTTTTATTACAAAAAGAAATAAGAATACGCGACCTATATTTTTTATAAATCTACATGACGGACTTATAATTATTTATTTTTGTCGAAATCCATCTGTGCTCTCTGTTAAGATAGTTAAGTTGTTGGGCCGGTAATCCAAATGTAATACTGGAACCAAACGAACTGCTGACTGAGATCATCCTGCTATCTCTTTCACACCTATTAAGACTACTCAAGTGTGAACGAGATAGTATTATGAGATCATTGTACTCGTACTACGGTCGCCAGTTCGTTGTGCGTTCAGTACAGGTTCGATCCCTGTATTTTCGTTGTTGTACAGTCTACAGACAACTTAATAACCACAAACAATGTTTTCCTAACAACATTCATCTCACAAAACAATTTCTTTCCTTTAAAAACTTCTAAACAATCTTCACCTTGTTCAGTCATTAATAATTCTGTCATTTCCAGATTCTCATTCTCTTTAAATCTGAATAAACATTCATCAAATTTCGCTGACGCTGCGTTCGAGGCGGCCATCTTGGATTTAGCATCGTCAAAATGGCGGGAATTTAATTAAGAACGTTAACCTGTCAACGTTTTAATTTAGTAGCTTGTTTTGGGTATTTTATTGTCACAGGATAAATACAATAGACCCTCTCGACATAAAGGGGCTGTAACAATCTTCGTAACATGTAAAGTCGACTTATGAATTTATACAGATAGAAAAGATATGTTGGAAACATTGCAACTGAACACGGTGGAATAAATCTACGAGTATGAGCCCTGACTATTAATTCATGTTAGAAAAATTAAAACAATGTTCCTTTTAAGTAAAATGAGCTCCTCTTCTTAAGGATCCCCCGCAAGTTTCTTAAGGATCCCCCGCAAGTTCGGCCGAATTTCACCTTCCCATACAAACGCAGTTTCGTTCTCATTTTAAAACTACGTATTGATTTGTAACGAAACTTTGCATATACAATAACATGAAGTATATCTAGATCTGTAAATAGTTTATATGGTTCCAGTTTATAAAACAAACGAAATACGGCAAAAACAAGATTTGTATTAAAAACTTAAATTCACTGTATTTTTTTCTGTGTTATCTGAAGCAATATAAACTAATTACAGGCCTGCATATAATTTAAGTTATTCTAAGTACAAAGTTTCAGACTAAACTAACCAGTCGTTTTAAAATGAGAGCGTAACTACGTTTGTATGGAGAACCGAGCTTGCTGGGGACTCTTAAGGATTTAAGGATGTTTCCCTCCAAGGCTCATAGATTTTTTCCACCCTGTAGAAATGCCAATCGTTTTTCAACCTGTGGGTCGCAACCCCTTAGGCCTCTCAGGGGGGGTCGCGGTTACATTAATTGCGACTCAATGTATATTAAGTTTTAAAACGCATGTTTGAATCAGCACAGTAAACGAGGCCGTGAAATATTTTTCCATTATATTCGCATCAAAGGTTTCTAAAAGGTTGAAAACACTGCGTTAATGCATAAATATAAACGTTAAAATTTGTTTGTTAGTTTGTTCATCTATATCACAACAAAGTCAACCAATTATATTTTTCAACACAAATACTCGTGAAGTGGTTCTTATTACGCCGTTTTATGGCTGTAATCCACTCCTTTATAACTCGTCTTTTTTACATTACATAATCGCACTAGTGCCTTTTCATACGCATTTTTTTAAATGTCAGAAATTCGTTTTTATACACAAGAAACAGTAAAGTTTCTTTTAATAAATCTATCGTGGTACTATTAAAAAGGATCAATTTCAATAGGTAATTATTGTTTCTGAACAAAATTACATTTATTTGTATTATATTGATATATTTGCTCAGTTTAATCTATTATTAATGTTTAGCTGATCTTTTTAATTGTTTGTATGTACATGTATGTGTCGTTGTGGCTTCATCACGCCAAATCGTCTTAACGGATTGGCACCTTCTAGTACATTATAAACTTAAACCTAAATGCGACAAGATATACGAGTGCTAATGGTTGTCTTTATGCCTCAAAAATGTTATTTCTGCAGCAAAATGAATGGAGATCTGTTTTAATTGTCATCCCGCGAGCGAAGTGAAGCTGACATTAGCATTTCAGATGTATTTTAACACATTAACTTTAAACTCTGTAGAATTTTGTAGCAAAATCTAAATACGGAAGACGTGCATTGTGCATCTAATTTA
The DNA here is from genome assembly GCA_905404275.2 of Hedya salicella. NCBI lineage: Eukaryota > Metazoa > Arthropoda > Insecta > Lepidoptera > Tortricidae > Hedya > Hedya salicella. The sequence continues at coordinate 4,584,983 of FR990112.1, read as the reverse complement.
AATGTCAGATTCGTTATTTATACCATTATAAAGTTGTAACAATAGGGAAAATGCATGAATTTTTGTTTTTGCTTTATAAAAGGTCATTTATGTAACGCACTTTCGACTCCTCTAGTGATGCAAGTGTCTATGGGCGACGGTGATCGCTTACCATCAGGCGACCCGTCTGCTCGTTTGCCCCTTATGCCATAAAAAAAAAACAAAAAAACAAACAAACAGTAGAGATTTTGTTTTCGAATAAGTAAAAAAATAACCAAGATGAAAAATTGTATTCTATCTATTTCTAGTAAAACAGAATTTAATATGGAGTTTATATGGCCGTAGCGGACTATGACGTAACAGTACATGACCTCTCTGTCATATCGCTGCCTACTTAGTAGTTTAAAATGCTTATATCATGCGTATGTCTCGGCCGATTTTTATATTAATTTCACTTTTTGAAATTGTTTTTACGGTATTATGATATTTTGTTACGAAAAACCATTTAAAGAATTCGTGCATGTACCCTATTTTTTTATTATTTTTTAGTTTATTCATCATAAAGAATCTTAAGTGGTATATACTCCGCCAAACTGAGGACAGTTTGTTGGCGGATAAAGCGCTCATTAACATTTTAGTGTTCTACAATTAAATGGGTACATTGAACATGTTTTCGAAAACATAAGTGATACGAACTATATATCACTGAATCATTTATGATTTGTGTTTTCCTCGGCTTACAAAGTTGCGGGCACCTTTTGGGTCGGGCCGCGGAGCAATTCAACCGCTGCACTTTTATGTAACGAATTTTTTGCATCGTGCATGACGAAATTCGATATTTTTATTGAATAGAAATAGAAAATGATGCCTTGCATCTACCTTATGCATAAAACTCTGATGCGTTTGTCATTTTATTCACCAGTAATTTGTTACATAAAAGTAGCGGCGGTTGAAACGCTCCGCGGCCCGACCCTTCTATTAAGTAAACAATTACAATCGATCCTATTATAAAGTTGTAAAAATGAAATGTCTGTATATTGAAAATATTTAAAAAAATTAAGGGGTACGGACTATTTGGAGGTCCCTGAATCGTAACCTTTTTTTTAGTATGATCGTATGTGTCATTGTGGCTTCATCACGCCAAACGGCTTAACGGATTTCAACTATTTGTGGTACACGGGTAGCTGGGTATCTCCAGATGGTTATAGGATATTTTTACCCAACTTCGCTTACGAAAATATAGGGGTAATGACTTTTCTTCCTCTGGGAACGAAGTTGCGAGCGTCTTCAAGTAAATTAAAAAAAAATAACAGGGACAATCTTACACAAATTGACCTATTCTCAAACTAACCAAAATTTATACTAGGCGACGATATACAGAATATATAGATAAATTATAATACTTAAATACATAGAAAACATCCAAGAACTAGGAGCAAACGTTCGAGCTCATCACACAGACACTTGCCCTGGCCGGGATTCGAACCTGGGACCGCCCGCTTCGTAGGCCGTTGTGCAACCCACTGAGTCAAACCTGTCGTCAGTTTTTACCGTACCATGTAAGTAGTATTTACTAAAGAATCCATTTATATTTATTTTGCAGTGTTTTGCACATGAAACTTGGATATGATGTAAATTGGATGGTGGTTCATATTTAGAAACAAAATGTTCATCGAGTCGAAATTGCTATACAGAGTGTATTATTTTTGAGGCAAATAGTTAGGAAGCAATTTTTAATGATTCCTTAAAGCTACTACTATATTTGTACAAAATTTGAAATCCGTCGGTTACATATTTTTGGAGAAAAAAAGACAGGTTTAGGGCAAGAGCAAATCAAAAACCCAACACTGAATTGAATAATTGATAATAATGGAATTTAATTACAGTCTGGTGGTGGTATTTTGTATATTTGAATGTGTATTTTTTTGTTGAAACTGCATGAAAATATCGAATATGAGCACAATTTATTGTCACATCTAACCAAGACATTATTTCGCGGAATAGCAAAGAAACTATAATCCATTAATCCACCACTCACTTCGTAGTCTTACTAATATAATAAATGAAAATGTTTGTTGAGATATTAATTTAAACTTACACGATCCTCACTTATTATCACAACACAACAAAACGGGATTTAATCGCGTATAAATATGATTTGTTTAATTACCTTTCGTTGCTAATACTTTGACGTTTCGGACGTCGCGAGACCATGGAAGTCTCGAAGGAACGCAATTTTATACGCGATTAAGCCCCGTTTTTTTGTGTTGTGATAATGTTTGTTGAGATATTTGAGTATTTGGGCGTTATCTTTGTTATTCAATGTCTCGTAAACCATCTAACTGATTTAGATTAATCATGGCATACAGATAAACAGGCTGGGGCAGAAAGGTGCTTGAGTGGCGACCGCGTACAGGACGACGCAGCGTGGAAGATCGCGGGAAACCTTCGGAAGAGGGTGGCGTACAGTCAGCGTCAAATAGTCTGTACCATCGAAAGTGCTAAAAATATCACAACACATCTTTATTCTTATGGGCATAAAGTTGTCTGACGATATATTTGGCGCTTTGGATGCTACAGAATATTTGACGCTGACTGTACGACCGAGCGTTATGGAAATCCTTGGTGAGGCCTTTGTCTAGCCGTGCACGTCCTTGGGCTGATATGATGATGATGATTGATGACACAGATAGATCGAATACTATTAAAAAAAATACTATTTTTTAGTAACGCGAGTAAAGTCCAACGGGCGACTTGGTAAATATTTGTAAATAATATCCACGTGGATTTCATATTTTACGCCAAAATTATGTATGTAAAAAACTGGTCTCCTTTTTCACTATATTCCGCCGATATTGCACCCTACCGTTGTGAGAAAGAAATGTGATATTCCAAACTCAACCGCCTTCAATAAAAAACTTGTGAAGACCTTTATCATTGTAGATAAAAATATCCGTCTGTCTCTCGGTTTACTAGATGCGAAAAATATGGCTGTCATATACGGTTAATATAATGATGAGTAGTAAATAACAAAATTCTTAAAGGTGCGTCCACACTTGTATCAATTGCTCGAATCCGATCACCGTGGCGTAGCATGACTGTGTATCGCGCTGCTTGGACGCTCACTGTCGGCGCGGCGATCACGCCGTGCTTTTCCGATCTAAGTTTGTGATACGCGCAGCAACATGTATTTCAAGCGATCGGACCGGCGCCACGTCCAAACGCGTGATCGTGACACGCGATCATGCCACGCGCCGAAGATCTGATCGGGCAAAGGATACAAATGTGGACGCACCTTAAGAGACTTAATACGATGTAAATGTATAATATAAAAAGGTGTGCTAAGCCATTGACAGAAGAAAAGCCTGTGCTAGACCAACACATAGAAAGCGAACGAGTAAAAATTGTTGCTAATTAAATGTTTTTTTATAACTAACACTAAATACAATAATCGCAACGACTAACGCACAATACAACATCGAGCTTAAGGAACGTTCTCACTGGCTACGCATCGCATCAAAAATGGCTTAATTTCGGACATTCCTTAGATTTTGTGCCTGCGTCTATGGTACCCTATAAAATGTATGTAAAGATATCCGGTACCACCAATTTTGAGAATGTCCCTTTTGCGTTTGCCAATAAAAATGTAGGCCATACAAGTACATGCAATATACAAAGCAGAAGCTATTATGAAAGGAAGAGAAAATGATAAGTGCTAGTTATAAGGCAATCACTCACCAAGGTTTGAGCAGCTGTCTGGTGCTGTAAAAACAGGCTTTAGTCAGTATAGCCAGTACAGAAGGGACTTTAAAGGTGCCGGTTCATTTGCACGACAAACGCGGCGTCAATCGCATTGCAGATAACGCAAGGTCATGAATAATATAAATGCTGAGTTTATGCAAAATTTCTGAGTGACTAAAGCGTTAGTCGCAAATGCGTTTCTCGCATACGACGGATTCCGCGTTAAGCGCACAATCAAACCGACACCTTAACATTAGTCGAAGCACAGAGTGAGTGCCTTTCATGATATGAAAACGCACAGAGAACTAGACAAGCCTAGGTTTACGTTCACAGCGTATTATATATTATTAACATTCATTATTAAATAATAATTTATTGTTATTAAAATCAGCTTTTAATAGTATCCATTACAGATTTGTGCTTGTAAGACAATGATTAGCAATTAAATGTGTAGGTACTTACATAACTTTAGAGTGGAACTAATTCTATGCTATCTAATAAGGGGTGGATAGTGTCGATAATATATGTAATAATGCGCTGTTAACGTCATTAGAAAGAAAGGTACACAAATTTGGCATGGCATGGCAAAATTGGCCACGTTTTGTGAAGTCACCCTGTATTGTGCATCTTTCTTTTCAGAACATCTATACATAGAATATTGCTAGAAAATGTTTCTCTTTGTCAATTATATGTAAGAAGAATTAGGCGCCAATTAAGTATTCATAGATAATTAATATTTTAGAAGAAGGGAAAGCGTGAAATAAATTTAAAATAAATAATTGTATTGTATAAATAATTATTCAAATGGATGTCATAATAAAATTTATCAGCTTCCCATTCATGATATACTTTTTTGTATCCCCTATCTACTCAGAATGTAAATCTAAATTTTAAAATTTATTCACATCACTGAATTACTATGAAACTGAAGCTCTGCTACACATATACTTCGCATCACATACATATTCACATTCACAGAGACACATATATATATACACACACAAACCTTTTACCTTTATACCTTTTAAGTAAGATAAAATATAATGGAAATATACGGATCCCACCAAAAACATTTTCATGTGAAATGTTGCCAAGATCTCAGATCTCATGTACAACCAAGCTTCTAACTGCTTTGCTTCTACTACACGCCCTAAGTTCACAAACTCTACACCTTAGTTAAAATATGTGCCTTGACCGTTTCGCCAACGTCACATGGGTGTAAGGTGAAAATTTTATGTACTATTCATGTTTTCATTGATAAGTTTTGAACAGTGCCAGCCATTTTGGTCTCGTCCTGGCAACATTTTACATGAAAATGTTTTTGGTGGATTTTTTTTTTTGTTAGTTGCTTATGACAATATTTTTTTTATTTTAACGTGAAACACGTATTATTTAATTTGTAATACATGTATAATAAGAAGTCTGTGTACTTGTATAATTTTCAGATCTCTAGCATGAAATTAAATTGGCACGGGCAACCCTTACAAACTTCAATCCCCTAATTTAAAGGGTGGGGGGTGATTTACTGAAAATCTTGAAATATTTATTTCATTATTTAAAACAGCTTTCAGACTCTAGCGTCAAAATTTGCAGAAGTCTCATACAAACTTCCATCCCTTAGTTTTAAGTGTTTGGGGGGTAAGAATTCCAAGTATGAGATTTTAATTGTAGGACTTCAGGAAGTACCCTTAGAACTGTGATGACTATCAATTTTGATGATCATCAGTGAGTGAGTGAAGAAATCAGGGTTTTTTTATATTAATAAAATCTAAAGTATAAGAGTTCTGCAATTGAAACTTTATATGTTTAATAAGTCCACTATTAACATCATATACCGAGAATTTTGTTTATCTAGTATAATCCAAACCCAATTTATGAGTGTTTAAAAAAACAACGAAGCGCTTCGAGAAAAGATAGGTAGTGCTCTTGCGCTTCGCTTGGCTTGTCTTAGCGGGGGCAGTGGCGTAGCTTCATTACTCCAAAACGGCTGAATGGATACACTGAGCTGGTCATCCACAGATGGTTATAGGATACTCGTTACCCGACTACACTGAACAAAAAATGGGAGCGTGATTTTTTTCTCCTCGGCTGACGAAGTAGTACCTTCTAAGTAGCGCTTCTCAATTTTTTTTGGCAACGGAACACTTTTGTTAAGCGAAATATTTGACGGAGCCCTAAAATAAACGATGTAAAATAATTCGTAACTATCGAATAACATTTTTTTTCTAAAACTATTTTATTTATTATTTATTATCAGGCAGGCAGTTGCAGCAACTGATGATGCCTATATCCAATTTATCTAGAGTCTAAATTCTCTGTTCAGTAGTATGCTTATCCAATTTGTTTTTGAAGGTATTGACATTTATAGTATTATTTTTCCATTATATGACCTACAATCATTGCGGCGCCCCCACAGAAGCTTTGCGGAGCACACTTTGAGTATCGTTGTTCTACTTACTTATAGAAAACAAGTATGGATAAACGGTAATTTAAAAAAAAACTTGATCTTTGTGTTGTATAGTGTATGTACTCAAAATAATACTATTTGATTTGTTACAAACACAATACTATGGATGTATGGTCCGCAATAAACGTTACAATTTGAATTTGTATACATACATGCGATCTTCAACATTTAATACGCTTTTTTCCGCGTCCGGCTATTTATTTCTACCGTATAATTGTTTCTTCCACAAATAAAAATGAAAGCAGTGTAGCGTTTTGTTTTAGACCATTTTCCTGTTAAAAAGAGACATTTGGCGGTTATTCTGCAATCGCTCGCCAAATTTATACGACAATTAGCGACGGAACGCTATATAATTATAGGCAGTTTAGTTGTACCGAATTGTTAGTAAAAAACAAGCGATATGCGGGAAAATACGTCTTATATATTTTACAGGGTCTATTTTTTTAATTGCAACTTCACGTGCCATACATGGATGTATACGGGCTGCACTGAGCAACTTATACTATGAGGGCCAACCACTAAATCGCGAAAAATAAATTAATTGTTTTAAAAACACTAAAAAAACACTCTTTACAAGACTTTTCTAACAAATCCAAACACAGCTATGATACGATGTTCCATCATGAAGTTCCAGTTCATATTTTCCGACTCCATCGTCAGATCAGTTCGACAGTACCATATTATTGTATTGACATCAGAACTACATACATCTGCCAATTTTCATGACGCTACGATCCTTGGAAGATGGTTAAATTAGTTACCTTAGATTCCATTACATAGTTAGTTACATACAGAGGTTGACCTAATAAAAGCGTCTTAAAAATCAGCTGTTCCATATATTTCGTACAATTAGCTATCAATTAACTCTTAATTAGCTGTCCCCCATCACCCCTGTCAGTCCCGCTCAGGAGTCATGAATCACCCAGTACATACGAGAATAAATTGTATACTTAGCCTCGTTGTAATTAATACAAGTAAGAACCAGGGTGATCGAGCTTTGCTCAGAGAGTGCATGATATCTTGTTTTTAGAGGATCAAACCTATTTAGATAAACTTGAAAATCAAAATGGGCTTAGGCACCAACTTGCATCCAATAAGTATTTTCAGCTATTTCCGAGAAACCAATTACATGTAGGTATTCTATACATATAATAACGCTGAAGAAGGTAGAAAGTCTGTACATGGAAGATATTCGAAAAAAAATTGGCCGAGGATACTTAAAATCGATAACAGAACACGTTCCAACAGTTTTTACAATTTTTGTCTGTTTATCAGTTTATCTGTGTGTCTGTTTATTTGTACGCGCATCACGTGAAAACGGCTAAACAGATTTTGATGCATACTTTACTAATCGGTCGCAAAAAGCCCCGGCCAGGTTATAGGCTATAAAAATTCATCCCTTAAAAGGGGGGGTAGCCACTACTTTGATTGAGTTAAGTTTGTACCTGAATCTTATCGCGCTACTTACGAAGGAGGTGCAAACTTCTTTCAAACATGTGTTCGAGCCCACGAGTATCGAGTGCCTTGCTAAACTAACAGGTGGCGCTAAAATTAATACTTTTTTGCCAAATCCATACTCATATTGTGAATGCGAAAGTGTGTCTGTCTGTCTGTCGGTTACCTCTTCACGCTTAAACCGTTGAACCGAATTTGATGAAATTTGGTATGGAGATAGTTTGAGTCCCGGGTACTTTTTATCCCGGAAAAATACGCTTATCCGCGATAAACGAAATTAAGGCGGACGAAGTCACGGGCAGAAGCTTAACGGATTTCAATTATTTTTGATACACGGGTAGCTGGGTATCTCCAAATGGTTAAAGGATACTTTTTACCCGCCTATGCTAAAGAAAAACAGAGGGGTTATGACGAAGTTGCGGGCGCCTACTAGTTACTTATATATTAAGGTGCCCGCTTTGTTCTCGGAAGAGAAAAAAGTCATAACCACCTTCTTTATATACTTAAGCGTAGTCGGATAAAAAGTATCCTTTAACAATCTGTAGCTACCCAGCTACCCGTGTACCAAAAATAGTTGAAATCTGTTTCCGATTTGGCGTGATGAAGCCACGACACTCAAACATACAAAAAATCCAAAATGGCCGTCGTGTGACCAACCCGTGACATAACCTTACTCGGTCTCCCCTCCATCATAATAACACAGGAAATCGGTCAGTGCTTATGCACACGGCTCTCTACGTACCGACTCCGAGTATATACATAATAGTATGTATTGGCAGTACGGGCGGCCTGCGCCGGACATGCAATTTGTATGCAAAGTGGGGCTTCCGCCGCCCTCCCACTGGTGTTGCGTTGCTCTATGCTCCACTAGAAGCCGTCCATTAAAACGTGAAAGGAAAAAGGCATAACCCGCCCTTTTTTCCTTCAGTGCATTCGGGTTAAACGTTTCCTATAACCATTTACCCACTTATTCTCAATCCTCAGTATCAATAAGTTTCTGTCAAAAACTGCTTTTATTGCCGACTGTAATTTTCTTTGAACATCCGTTAAGTACTCATCGTGTATGAGAGAGGACATGAGAACGAAAGGAGTAAGCATAGAAATGCCGAAAAATAGAGATTGTATTTTTTTTTATCTAAATAAATATCAGGGACAATCTTAAATAAATCGACCTATTCCCAAACTAAGGAAACATCCATGACACAGGAACAGACATTCGTGCTCATCACACAAACACTTGCCCTGGCGGGGATTCGAACATTCAATTCATAGGCCGCAAAAATTCGTAGGCCGCTGTACAACCCACTGAGCCAAACGTGTCGTCAAATAGAACAGAGATGGATGGAAGAAGAAAATATGTTGTGCCGACCCTACATAAGTGGGATAAGGACAGGGAGATAATGATCCGTTAAGTATTCATCGAGACGATTCTAAAGAGCCCAAACTCGGTAGGATTGTGTTATTATATTATAGAGTTCGTAAAGCCACTATCCAGCTCCATCATCAGATCAGCGCGATGTCATATTGTCACCATTTTAGCTCGATCGGAAGCCGGAAAGTGTGTGAAATGTAACTTGCATGATTTGTCCCACACATACCAGCATACATATTTGATGACCGGTTTGGCTCAGTAGGAGAAACGTTGCCTGCGAAGCTGAGGTCCTGGGTTCAAATCACGGTAAGGGCAAATATTTGTGTGATTAGCATAAATATTTGTTCTTGAGTCTTGGATGCTTTCTATGTATTTAAAAATATATCTGTAAATATATCGTCGTCACTTAACACAAGCCTTATTGAGCTTACCATGGGACTAGTTCGATTTGTGTATAATTGTCCCGTAATATTTATTTATTTAACCAATGTCCTTATATTTTACAACTTTAGTATCAATGATTTAGAGTCAAAAATAGTTTTTATTGCCGACTGTATTTTTCTTAAAACACCCGTTAAGTAAGTACTTATCAATACGATTCTAAAGAGCCCAAACTCAGTAGAATTGCGTTATTTTATTAAAGAGTTCGTAAAGCCACTGTCTGGTTCCATCATCAGATCAGCGCGATGGTGTGATATTGTTACCATTTTAGCTCGATCGGAAGCCGGAAAGTGTGTGAAATGTAACTTGCATGATTTGTCCCACACATACCAACATACATACATAATTGGTACATCATTTTGACGGGGAAATCGGGTACGAATAATCCACATGATACTGAGTACATATTAGTGTTTATACATGTATGGCTGTACGCTTGGCACCGGACATGCAATTTGTAAGCTGCAGGTGAAAACAGCTGGAGCCCTGGCGTACTTTGGGGGAGGCCTGTGTCCAGCAGTGGACGACTTTTGGCTGATGATAATAAATAATACTGATGAAAACTTATCATCTCATCTTTACTATTATAAAGTTGTAAAAATTGAATGTCTTTACATGAAGATATTTTCAATAAAATGATTGTAACGGACTATTTATATATATATTAATATTTTGGAGGTCATTGAATTTAAAAAAAAAGTTTTTTGATATTTTGTATGTGTCGTTGTGGCTGCATCACGCCAAATGAGCTTAAATGATTTCAACTATTTTTGGTACACTGGTAGCTGGGTATCCACAGAAGGTTATAGGATACTTTTTATCACACTAAGCTGAATAAAAGAGGGGTTATGACTTTTCTCTTCCGCGAACGAAGTTGCTTCTAGTTAATATATAAAGTAACCGTTTATTTATCGAAAATCGAAAAGTACCGTTTATTCAATAATTACTCGTACCTACTATTGCAGTTGACATCATTTTAAGTGCCGTTATTTTTCCTAGCATTTATCTTTAGTATAGCAGGTGTCGCTTATTTCGTAATTCACACGAGAAACAATAAGGAAAAATGTTTCTTTCAAAAATTACATTCTTATAACTAGCTATTATTGCCGAAGGTACTTTCTTTGAATATCCGTCAACTACTCATTGAGATGATTGTAAATAGCTCAAACTCGTGTGTGTTATTTTTATATATATATACTAGAAGGCGAATTCATTTTGTGCTAATTTGTTTATAGAATAAAAACTCCCAGGCTACCTCATTACTAATTATAATATTTAAAAAACAGAGACTATTAAACTACTTTCAAACAGATAAGATATTTTACACCGTTCGGAAATTAAGGTTTTGCAGTCCTGTGTCTCGCTTCATCCTTGATGAGATGTATTACAGGATCCTGTTATATATATTATAATTAGTAATGAGGTAGCCTGGGAGTTTTTCTTTGCAGCGTTTCTTTTCTCCTCAGTACGCCTCATTTGTGAAATGCTGCTTGGTAAATTATTAAAATAAAATAATTAAGCCCTTCTGGCACATGTGTAACTGTCTTTACAGCTTAGGCCCATCTGGCATGTATGTACACCTTTATTTGTGTTTTTTCAAAAATGGGTAGTTTGCACAAATTGTAACTTTGACAGAGGAAAATACATCTTTTCTCAGTCCACCCGTGACCATGGAGAGCTGGAAAGCTTCCGAAACGTCGGGAACTAAAATGAGATAATATACGCGATATAATCCGTTAAATTGTTTTATTTCAATGAACTTTATAATAGTATAGATATTTGAAACAATGCGATAGAAGCAATAGAGAGCGATCTAAAAATCAACTTAAATTAAAAGCATACATTTAGCTGCACTCATAATTTAGAGTAGAGGAATATATATGAATCGCTCTCGTATCGCCTATGTTCCTCATAGCCGAATACTTGTATTGAGTTTAGCGCATTTACATAAGACAAGGGCATTCTACTGGACCTATTCATACTGATGAATAGGCATTAATATTCATTGACGTCTCGGAGGAACAGTAACAAAGGATCAGCCGCCAAATTCTCGGATAGGTTCAGTGGGACACAAAAAGCAATGAATGTAGACGGTGCCACAACCGCATTCCAGAAACAATACGGAAATCTAACCTTAAAGATACGACCGCACTAGTCGTAACGACCCGGCCACGACATTGAGCGAATTGCGGCGCGGGAAGCGTTTTATCTGTTCATTGCGCGGTCGAGACGCGCAACGCACTGTGGCTAGTTGGGATCACACGCAATGAATTAGTCAAATCGCTGCCACTGCCGCCGCCGCTCGATGTCGTGGCCAGGCCGTAACTGCGCGGCAGCGGAGCGACGCGACGTGACGCGACGAAATATTCTTTGTATGGAATTGTATGAGATATAGTGCACTGCACGGTAGCGGAACTACGCGCCACAGCACTGCACGACAAAGTAGCCCAACTCACAAAAATTTACGCGCCGTGTCGCGTCGCGTAGTTCCGCTGCCGCTAGCGCAGTATACGTACTTATAAGTACTCATAGCAAACGGGCGACGTTACATTACATCTCCTACAATGCCATACAAATAATACTTTGTCACATCGCCTCTCGTCGTTTCGATGTCACGCAGTTACGTCTGACTTTGGTCGGAACTCGTCGTACGATTGACGAGCAAATTTGGTGCGCACTGTCGCGCCATTGGGGTATACGAGTACAAGGTAGGGTTGCATTGCTCCGCTGCCGCGCATTTACGCCTATTGCGGTCTGACCTTCATCGTAACTCGTCGTACGATTGACGAGCAAATTTGCTGCGCACTGTCGCGCCATTGCGGTATACGAGGTAGGGTCGCGTCGCGTTGCAGCCGCGCAGTTACACCTAGTACGGTCTTACCCTTACCTTAAAAGTTATCGGTGATCCGATCGTGCGTGATCGTGACCGGTGACCGTTGCCTCTAATTGTATTTTATTTTAATTATTTGTAAATCCCTGTATATTTGTGTGGTGTTTAATAAAGAGTATTTAGTTTATATTGTATTGTGAAACGATAAAAACCTCCGACGACGCATCTAGAAGCCAATATTTTTCCTGAACCGATTTTCTTAGAGCAAAACTAAGAACACTGGACCTTTTTTTATTACGCAAACAAGCAGACGGGTCGCCTGATGGTTAGCGATCACCGTCGCCCATAGACACTTGCATCACCGGAGGAGTCACAAGTGCGTTGAAGGCCTTTCAGGTGGGAGTACGCTCTTTTCTTAAAATTGATTTATGAGATTCCAATTTAGCCTCTTCATGACTACTCCTAACGTGGTGATTCCATCCAATTATTGGCTTGTCTATCTTTTGCACTAAGGCACGCAAAAAAAACGACACAATTGGATGGATTAGCTTTATCTTGTTGTTATTCTGCCCGGTAACTCAGGAGACAATAGTGACAGAATTACTTTAAAAAATTACTATCAATCTAGGCTATTACTAACTCAGGAACCTCGACCTCTTGAGGAAGCTCAGAGTCACTCAGCGAGCTATGGAAAGGGCTATGCTCGGGATCTCTCTACGAGATAGAATCAGAAATGAGGAGATTCATAGACGAACAAAGGTCACCGACATAGCAAACAGGGTAAACAAACTGAAGTGGCGATGGGCAGGGCACATACTCGTAGTTCGAAGAACCGATGGCCTTTGAGACAGAAAGATATTTAAATATATATATATATATATATATATATATATTAACGCACTAATTAGGAGGTCACTAAATCAAAAATATATTTTTTAGATTTTTTGTATGTGTCGTGGTGGCTTCATCACGCTAAATCGGCTAAAGGGATTTCATCTGTGGTACACGGGTACTAGGGTATCCACATATGGTTATGATACCTGCTGGCTTCCGCGAACGAAGTAAATAATACAAATAAAATCAGGGACAAATCTTACTCGGTATCTCGATGAAATTACCTTTTAACACAACAAATAATCAGGAGCTACGATACCACAGACGAACACAAATATACAGACACACAGATAAGGAGTTACATAGATATAGATAACACACCGAACTCAGAGGGCTCTCTTTCTCCGTCAAGGGTTAAGATCTGATTAAAAATAATTTAGCATTGCGCGACTGTGGGTTTCAATAAAACATGTTTAAAGTAAATGGTGATGAATTGAATTGGCTATATTATACAGGAAAAGCTTCAATATTTATACTCCCGATAATTAATAGGTTCAAGCGTTACTTTGCGAAATTCCATATCAGATTAAGGGATTATAGTTCGTTTGATTTTCCGCGCTTTTCTCCCGCATCTCCTGATGATGCCTCGTAGAGAGGCGAAACACATGTCGAGGATTATACTTTCTGGTGTTGGTTTGTTGTATTTGCATTAGCGTTAAAAAAGTCGGAAAAAAGCAAATTATTTTGAACATTATGAATTTTCTTTTTTTTCCGTTTTTTTCGGATTTTTTACGAATAAAACCAAATTAATCCGACTGATAAGCGTAATGATACAACTGTGACAACTGAACTGGGCTGACACCGACGTCAATAGCAAAGTAAGTCAATAGTCATTGACCTACCCACCAGTATTAAGAAAAATAATGACTTTTTCTTTTTTTCGGAAAAATTTAAGCGGAAAATCTCATGGTTATTTTCCGTAAAAATCTGAAAAAACGAGCCGTTTGGAAAGAAACAGGATTTTTTCCGGAAATTTTTCAACGCTAATTTGCATGCGTATTTTTTTGGAAACTGCGTGAAAATATGACACTACCAAGACACTATTTTGCGGAAATGCAAAGGAAGTATAATCCATTAATTTATACTCCCATACATAAATGTAATAATTATAGCTTGACAAGTTCTTTCGTGACCCTCCAGTGGTCTGCGGGCGACGGGGGGAAAGACAGCAGGAGTGGGTGTGAAGTGTGCGCGCGGCAGGATCATCATACTTCTTTATTTATTAAACGCGATAATGGCGTCTAATTTAGTCAAGTAAATTTACCAGAAGTACCTTATTTCGACATGAATGTCGAGTTTACAAATAGCATTTCAGTAGGTACAGAAGTTTCAATAGTAGTCGGGGAAATAAACAAGAACCCGTAGATAAATAATAAATCACCAGTCAAAGTATTTGGTAACTATTTTAGAGTTAAATAACAATAATTTTGGGTCATACTTGACTTTTTTACCCGGCTGCACGACAGCAAAATCTTTTTTTAGCCAAATCTGCATGTCGATGTATACGTAATATGGTAATACCTGTCACATGATGGTACCATTATTAAGCAAATAAAGAATATTTCAATTTATTTCAATCTTTATTTCTAAAACCCGATTCTCTATTCGAGATTATTTACTATGTTACTTTCACGAGAAGTTTTCGCTAAACATGCATTTTCCCCATGTTATCGGCTACGCGCGTAGTGCTATGAAAATATCGGTCGGGAAAGTGTTAAGGTATTCAAATTATGAAATATAATATTTTCTTCTGTTTCCGCGATTATTACTCATTGATAAAACAATTTAACGGATTATATCGCGTATATTATCTCATTTTAGTTCCCGACGTTTCGGAAGCTTTCCAGCTTTCCATGGTCACGGGAGGACCATCGGGAATTAAAATGAGATAATATACGCGATATAATCCGTTAAATTGTTTTATTTCAAAATATGAAATAGTTTAAGAGTACAATTAAGTAGGTAATAAAGATCCCTAAAACACTTGGAAGATGTCAAAGACAATTTACGAAAGCAATTGTTTAACACCGCCCATGCGGAAAACCGTACCTTTCCCTTTTTTGTTTACGCTCTCGCCCTGTTCGTGTTTTGCAGGGAATTTAAATTTTTGTGACGAATTTTATGGAGGAGAGAATATATTTGCTGCCTAGCATTTACCCACGACTTTGCCCGCGTTAAGGGGTTATGCCTAAAATGATTGTTTTCCTACACATTCTTACAATGTCGAGCAGTAATGATACCACGGACGTGCTGAAATTACGGAAAGCAGACATTTTGGAAATAGGACTTTTTAGGAAAACGGAAATTTCAGGCAGGAGCCGCGTTATGGACATCCGCTGCGTTGAGCGGGAGCTCGGCGCGGGCGTCCGCTCCGGGTCCCCTGAACAGCGCTGCGTCTGGTGGTCGCATATGTACAGTGGCCTGTGTGCAGTGGCGTAGCTAGGTAACCAAGGGGGCAAAATAAAAAATTGGGGCTCCATGCAAATTCGAGGTTTTGTTAGTCATATGGGGGCCCCAGTGCAGGCCACCGTCGAACTTTTCAGCAGCTACGTTGCGGGTCAGGGTCCCAAGGGCCCCCCTAAGCCTGGAGCTCCGGGGCATGACACAGCCCCGTATAGCCCTTCGGTAGCAATATTGCCTGTGTGATACTTACTTTTAAAATTTTATTTTTCTCATCTACTCTCAATTTCGTAAATTTTAATACAAATTCCGACATAAAAGTGTGGACGAGACGCATGGGCTGATTGGCTGTCGATATTTTTCTTGTCAACGTCGTCTTTTGGCTAAGTAGTAAATCAGCAAATAATCCATTACGATATCGGATGATCACCTTTGCGACCGACATTGTAATGGCGGGTGTTAGGTGGGAGCCCGGCGCAGGCGCCGCGATGGGGTCTGGCTCAGCGCAGCGGACGCCCTAACGGGAATTAAGTAGCTTATGTCTTAGGCCGTCAGCCAGCCTGGCTGCGGCAGCCAGTTGAACATATGACAGTGTATGGGAGATGGTGTTCGACTGGCTGCCTAGTGTGCGGGGAGTTTCAATCTATGGCCTGATCTTTCGGTGTGATGTCCAATATGTTATTGTGTGACATCGTCACGAACTTTTACACTTATAAAATTAATAAAAAGTAGGAGTTCCAAATTAGAACAATGAAACCTCGTTGCGAAGCGCCCAAACACAAATACATTTACAGTTAAAATCCCCCAGAGGTGAGTAACATAGCGCGTTTTGCAACAGAACTGTTACCAGAATAAATTCGGATTTGTAAGCCACATCGCGCATGACCGAAGCTCGTGATGGTCGTGGAGCCTGACTCGCCTTTAACAATTACTTCAAGAATAATTTATGTGTTACTAAAGTCTAACAAGGTGGAAAGATGTAGTTGTAGAGGACATGACTGAGAGTCAAATATTCTAAGACAATGTTGAGGACAGAGCAAAGTGGAGGGACGAGTTCGAAAAGCTGACTTGCCTTGTAGAATACTCTAAGAAGAGGAATAGAGAGGGTCCATAGCTAGAGCTACGATGGAAAAGAAGCCTCTTTATTAAAATAGAAGTAACATTTCATTCGGATTTGGTAGAAGCACTTTTAAAAAATACGCGTTTGTAGCAGTGGAGGCTGGTAGGGAGTTGCGAAATAGTTTTCCACAATAAAATAATGTCACAGTATGCAAACGTTAAAAAACACTGGCTGTTTAGCCATTTGTGTGTCAAAACATACATACAACACTACATACAATAATAGCGTAAGCCAAAGTTTCTTAATCATTTTCGTGACGTAACGTAACATTGTTTTTTAATGAGAAATTCAAAGGTGCACCTTTGAACGCAATGCGAGCAACCATGGACAACCTAAAAATAATGCAATTAGACGTATTTTCTCTTTTCCTTCACTATTTCACAAGGTACATTTGATAATGACTATACAGAAACTGGTAGGTATTTAGCACAGCTACGCAAGTATACATAAATGCTTGTTGTACAGAATAGGTACCTACATTTATTTCCGCGGCACCTTTTGTTCCTAAAACTCACCCAGCCCCTTTCAGTTGCGATAGGGTGAGCACGCAATCCAAACGCGATGGGACTCTCCTGTGGGTTTATACTCTTTATTTCTTGGTAATCTTAGGTAGCACTTTTAGGGTTCCGTACCCAAAGGGTAAAACGGGACCCTATTACTAAGACTCCGCTGTCCGTCCGTCTGTCTGTCCGTCTGTCACCAGGCTGTATGTGATGAACCGTGATAGTGAGACAGTTGAAAATTTCACAGATAATGTATTTCTGTTGCCGCTATAACAACAAATACTAAAAACAGAATAGTTTTATGTCAGGAACCAATATAAAATGACCGGACACCGCGTACATTTTGCTTAGGAGTGGGGATCTGCTAAAACTGGATTTTCATAGATACGGCCGTTTAAAGCGTATATTTTATACGATACCCTGGGTGCGCGAGTTCGACTTGTCCGGTTTTTTAGCAATGTAACGAGTAAAATACAAAACGACAGATGTAAAAATTAAACACATGACAATAATCCTAAAACCTAGAGGGCAGGGCTCAAGCTACCGGTGGTAATGGCTTCCTCAACAAGAGCCTCCTCCCGATACGCGCCCTGTCCGGGATTACTGCCTTTTGCAACTGATCCTTGATCCAGCCATATAACGGGATTAGATTAGATTATATTATAAGTACTTTATTTCATAGTATTTTTTATAATGAATGAATTGAAATTGCGATCGTCAAATACAAAGAATATCTACATTTACAAAGAGTGTCATGAAACGTTGGTCGACACTCTTCGCTATAAGACCGTTTATCAAAACGACTATCGGAATAATGATCGTCAAATCAAGATCCCACATGGCAATGATCTGGTAAGCCAAGTATTTGTTACTGTTTTTCCCATTGGTGGTGATGGCCTCCTTTTCATTTTTCACGGGCCCCAGAACTGAGTGTGCTTTTCAAGATTAACATTATTCAATACTTTCTACATTAATTACTATAAATGTGAAAGTAAATTTGTTGATTTACACTTTACATCCAAGAAAAATGCATGGTTCCTGGGGAATGGACCAAAATATATGACTTAATTTGGTTGTTTTAAGCTGTTTCAATAATCTCTTCTACACAAGAAAGCACCACTCCACTCGTTTTCTAAGAATCGTGATTTCGTGGCTATAACGCATACTCCAATTCAACCCAACAAGAAAGCGAAAAAAAAGTGATTAAAATCGAATCTAAAAGCATCAGCATTGTTTTCCGGAAAATAAATAACCAGATTATCCGAACAAATACATATATCAAATGTAAAAGACGTTCAAAATATAAATTGTCCTAATTTTTTTCGATTTGTCCCATAAATCCTGGAAGCCTTGTCAACGGGCGGGCAAAAATGCACCTGGCTCTCGGCCAAAGTACCGCGCCGTTGTTTCAGTCTCAATAACACAGCTTTCCATAACAAAAGGGCGTAACTGTGTTTGTTTCAGTAGTAAGTTATGCCTTTTTACTTGGACCGGACTGGCAGATTTATGCGGCGTGGTCACCCTACTAATTGATATTGAAATTAAGCACGGCATAATTTGGAAGTTTGAGTGAACTATATATCTTTATGTAAGGTCATATGTGTGTGTGTATATATAAAGTATTCCATGAAACGTTTTTTGATACAACAAGGTACAACCCCAATGTCAGATACAAAGAAGGTAAACGGCGAGGTACAGTAACCAGCATAAATATCTGCCATAACAAAATGGGCGAAAATATCTGACACGTCCTAACGCCCCTAGAAATAGAGTCGTGTTTGATATTTATGCGCGCATTTTTGTGACAGATATTAATGCTGGTGTCTGTACATTTCATGCATTACCGTTTTTATAAACGCCACCGACTGCAACAGTTTTAAAACAACATCAATGTATTGCAGCCTCGCCTCGACTCACTCCAATTGTGTAATACTAGTATTAAGAGTTCCCAGCAAGCTCAGCCGAATTTCACCTTCCCATACAAATTTAGTTTCGTTCTCATTTTAAAACTACGTGTTGGATTGTAACGAAACTTTGCATATACGAGTACAACGACATGAAATATATCTAGGCTTAAAATTAGTTTATATGGCTCCAGTTTATAAAACAAACGGAATACAGCAAAAACGAGTTTTGTATGAAAAACCTAATTTCGCTGTATTTCTTTACTATGGTATCTGAAGCTACATAAACTAATTACAGGCCTGCATATATCTTAACTTATTCTAAGTACAAAGTTTCAGAGCAAACTAGCTAGTCGTTTTAAAATGAGAGCGTAACTACGTTTCTATGGAGAACCGAGCTTACTGGGGACTCTTAAGGAGGTGTTTCAAAATATCATAAACACACGGTTAGATCTTGTTTTATAGAAACACGTTGCATCGAATATTTCATTTCATCGAAAGCATTTTACTCTAAAACCCTTAATAATTTGGGATTGTTATAAAACAAACCTAACCTAAGTAAACATGATGATCTTTTCAAAAATTATGAAAATTGTATGGTTTCAGGAGAATTGTCGATGAAATTAAAATTGATGAAATGGAAGGATACCCTGAAATTGGCAATTTTTAAGATCCAAGTGTTCATTTTGTGGTGATAAGGCATTTGTCACTACCTAGCAAAAAATTATTGGAAAAATACCCAAAATCATATATTTTCTCTCCAGAATACCGGGATAAGATATTTTTCGTTACAGGTCTAACGCTTAACTGAGTTTGTTCCTGAGGTATGGGAGGGGTACGGGAGGGGTGACAAGTGACGTGACATGACGTGTCCTGTCTCGCTGTACATTGACGTTCCGTAAACACAACCCTCCCATACCGAACAGACATAGATATGCGTTAAGCCTATAGTCATAATCGCATTTTTCTTAAAACCGTTACATTTTCAGGATTGTTATAAAATAGACATAACCTAACCTAATGCATTCTACACGGTGACCTTGTCAGAAATCTTGAAAGCGGAATGGTTTCAGAAATATGACAAATTATTTTATTACACACTAAAGGGCATCTTCCTTCGCGTAGGAGATAAAGTCATAACCCCTTTTTTTTCGTCAGCGTATTTGGGTAAAAAGTATCCTCCTCCATAAATAACCATCTCTGGATGCCACGCTACCCGTGTACCAAAAATAGTTGAAATCTGTTTAGCCGTTTCGACGTGATGAAGCCAAAACGACACATACAAACATACAACAAAACCCAAAACAAAATTGTATGTTTCTGTGACATCTAAGCCCGTCTTTTATTTTTAAATTCTTCAAAGGACATTTCATTTTTACAACTTTATATTAGTATAGATTATAATTATGACTTTCAAATTTGAATAATTATAGGTAATATATGGATTCGTCTTAAAGCCTACATGCTTAAGGTAAGTCTAGGCAAACGAACAACCTTCACTGAAAAGTTACTTTTACGCCCGCTAATAGCGGGCTACGCTCGTAGCGGGCTACGCCGTAGCTCGTAGATTGGCGTAGCGTGCGTTGCGTCGACAAATTGCAGCGGCCTTGTGCGCTAAACGGTTTATTATATGTGTACTATTTAATATGCATGATGTACTATATTACTAAATTGTAGTAGATACTAAAATAATATATCACAAGCGATTCCAAACTAGCCTTCACGGCTATAATCACTGTAAACACGGATACTTGATAAATTCATCCTCTTAGAAAAATTTCATCTTAGGAAAGGATTTTTTTTTTGACAACATCAATGATAACAACGCTGCATTACACCAAAAGTATCTACATATATTGATCCATCAACAATTATGGTGTAAGTAGACCACAAATTATCAGTGGAATCCCTCAATGACAGTACTAGAAGAGAACCTTCATCAGCGGAGGAGAAAAAAGTTGTAACCCACTTTTTTCCTCAGCGTAGTCGAGTATAAAGTATCCTATAACCATCTGTGGATGCCTCGCTACCCGTGTACTAATAAAAGTTGAAATCTGTTTAGCCGTTTTGGCGTGATGAGGCCACGACACATCAAACATATAAAAAAACAAAAAAATATTTTTCCCCTCACTAGCTCGGAAAGCCGTCTTTTATTCTCTAAGACAAGTGGGTAAAAACGCATTTTATCCACTAGTAGGGAAAGTAATTTGACCTTGGCGTGTGTTTTGACAGATAACAAAACGTAAAACGCTCATAATAATCGTTCGATATTAATTATCATTAAATAAATGCTTTACGAATTGAATAAAAATTGGTATGTAGCTTCATTTAATGAATTTAAGTCATAAATCTTAATATTTCATACAAAACATTGTTTTTTTATAATCATGTTTAATAAAATTCTGAACGCATAAGTTGAGTCGATGCAATTACAAAACGCATCGTCAGAAATGTCAAGATTGTTAACAAAAATTTTGCTTCAAAACTTTTCTATTGATGATGATTCTAATTAACCTGATTATGATTATATAATGAATATTATTAGTTACGTGTAATTATTAGTTAAGTATAATGTGCACAAATAAATACTTCTTTCATGAGCTGTTTTTTTGCATGTTGCACTTTCCTCTCTATATTGAGGTGAAAAGTTATGTGTCACACACGAGTGCAAAGTTGTATTTTACTTCTCGTGTGTTCAAACACTTGCTACGCTCAGGATTATAATCTTTCAACTATAGAATGCTTTCGCTTGCTCTTGTTTCAATTCCACACTCGCGGGTAAAATAGAACTTCGCACCCTTGTATAACAAATAACTATTTAATTTCAGTGACCTTCAAATAGTCCGTTTGCAAGAAGCTGCAGTGCAACTATTCACACGTAACCACTGCATCACAATTTTTTGCTGCGTTGTCGGGTGGTTGTGATTGTCTGAATAGATCTTTATAGTCAGAATAGGATCTGTTTTTGTTGTAGTCCAAGTTTTTGTTAGTTTTATACTTTCTCCTAAACACTCATATCTGTGGGCATAGATACTATAGAAATCCGATATATTTCCTTCCCTCGATCCTTACACGTTCCCACAGCATTCAAAGGGTCTTTCTTTTTGCTTTGTAACCTTATGATAAAAAAACCGGTCAAGTAAGAGTCTGACTCGCGCACCGAGTGTTCCGTACAAAGTTTCAAAAATGATCAAACCGGGTTATTCAAGACTGATTTTTTGTGATTAAAAAAAAGTAACACAGACAGATATATGGTTATAATTTCCGTAATTATATAATTCAACAATAAATCTTTTTTTTCCCTCTTTGAACTTCGAAGACCATGGTGGGGGGGGGGGGGGGATTTTCCTTAATAAAAACGAAAGCACAATAGTTGAAAATGGGCAGATCAGCGGGGTTATTGCCTAAGGAAATGTTGACACTTGGTATCGGAATCAACTGTCATAGCCCATACAAAATCATGACACTTGATTCTTCCCCCCCCCCCCCCCCCGCATATCAGTCATTTTTTTAGAAAATAAAAATATATATTTTAATGAGTCACACCGTAAGGGTTCCTTTTTACCATGTTGGTACGGAACCCTAAAAACACTAAATTTAAAAAAGCGATACAACCGGGCCTCCACCAAATAGTTAAAAAGCCGTTACCAATCTTTCCCTTTTGTTTTCACGTAAAGGTTCTAAGCCAACTTTCTCCATTCGATTATACCATAGCCCCCAACCATAAACTCTAACCCATTTCCATCTCATCATTTCCCAACAGTTGCTAATAATCGTACGCAATACTTTTCACAACTAAAAAAAAACCCAAGTCACATGCGCGTGCTATCCCAAAACATACTCAATCTATACTTAAATAAAGCTAAGTTTTGAATGGGTTGGTTTGAAAGTTGGTTCGTTTAGAAATAGGGCGGTGTGAACGTGATGCACGCGAGGTTACGTTAGTGCGTTGTTACCATGACAACGGGCTTCAAACAGCTATAGATAATTATCAATGAGCTTATTCTTCATTAATTTAAAGGTTGGCTAGAAGGAATTTATATTTAGCAACTAGTTTTGACCGCGACTACGTCCGCGTACAATTTGGATTCCAAAAAAAAGAAAATGTTACGATTTATTTATTACTCGCTTCTGCCCGCGACTTCGTCCGCCTTAAATTCGTTTATCGCGGATAAGGCTATGTTTCCGGGATAAAAACTAGCCTATGTCGTTCCCCGGAACTCAAACTATCTCCATTTCAAATTTCATCCAAATCGGTTCAGCGGTTTAAGCATGAAGAGGTAACAGACAGACAGACAGACAGAAACACTTTCGCATTTATAATATTAGTATGGATTAGCTGTTTGCGAACTAATTGTTACTATACTATGTTTCCATCAATTATAACATCGTTAAATGTTTATTTTTAAAGCGCCATCTAGTTTTTGCCAGAATATCTCCTTGCGATCGGAACACGATCCTCAGATGGCAACTGTCAGTCCACTTGTTTTAATGGTCCTTAGCCGGCAGTATACCCTGAAGGTCCTTGCATTTGTACCGCTGGGCTTGCGGCACCGGGTCACCGGCAGTGTGGTTTGATCCTTAATTAACGTGTGTTTTCTTTGGGTGCTTGCAATAACTAATTATTTTTATTTGAAATTAAGTTATTGTATTTGACGATGCATTATTTCTGATTGTCAGCAGGATTACAGTGCATGTAATGCAACTTGTGATTATTTTGTACAATTTCTTTACCATATACTCGTAGCGAAATTTGACTCGTAGGAATAATGCGACCACAGCAGGTCAAACCCGTAACCCTTAGAAATGGCCGAATTCAATGCTATCAAGAAAAATCCTTTGAGGTAGTCCTTATGTCGGATTCACCTGGATCGCTACCGTCATCTTATCCACTAGTTTATGCACTGTTCTTTCAGTGTGTTAAGACAACTGATCTCTGTTACTTTCACGATGGCAAAATAAAGAGTTCTGTCAAAGCCTACTTGTCGGACGAACGTGGCACAAGAAGCTGTTTACAAGAGCTGGTAGGAGACTGTCACCGTCGCCATGGATCGGACGTGGTGGAGAATGGTAGTTGCGTCCTATACTCCTCGAAGAGTTTAGGGGAACTGAGAAGAAAACCACCGACGAAAATACAAGCATGCTGGTCCATATTTTAGCCCTCAGGGTTTTCAAACTTTTGGAGATTTTCAATAGCAAATGTCCATCCATGGGTCTCTTCCCATCACCTGATGATAAGTGAACTGTTTACAGCTAATTTGAAATTGTCGAACCTGGGTGTTCGTTTGCCTACCCGTACAATTAATACCGATTTAATTATGGAGGAATAAATAAAGGGAGTCAGACCTCGACTAGTCTAGTCCTTGTACTAGTTGGCATTTCCTTTTAATGTGTTAAAAAGTGTAATCGGAATCTTTCGAATTTCATTTTGGTAACTCTCACTTTTCACCGATACTGAAAATATTTCAGAATTTTTGTTTCGTTGATAGAATATGTGGTTAAGTTAATAAATGTTATGATAATAGCTTAAAAAGAAACACGGGTTGCAAAGTGAAATATTTGCGAAGAAACGCAGTTTGAGAATCGTAGTATGTTTCCCTTTGTACTATTTTAGGTACATGTGGAAGATAATATAATTCATCAACTACATTTCTTAGGTTTAATTTGAAGAATTAATTACTACAACTTAGTAGGCGTGGAGGGGTATCTACAGTACAGGTAATTAAGTAATACTATTCCTCTCTCCTCTCAAGCTGAAACCTCTTTGCCAAAATTCTACGGATCACATGCCTGTGAACACGTGTCATTTCCAAAACATCTGTAAGACTTTTTTATACAATTACTATTCTTTATGAATTGTTTCATAATTATCAGATTTATCAGCCAATACATCCGAGATACCTACAAGACGCTATTTTTGATGCTATCACAACTCATATTTACATCCAAAACGACCTAATGTATGTATTTATTTACACGTACAGAAACAGAGTTCCTCTATCTAGTTTAAGTAAATATTGGTTCCAATAATACAAAATAATGTCATTCACTGACTGTATAGCTTCGAGTAACCTTCGCTTCGAAACGATATTGAATCTATTGATTTATTCTATGGTTTACTTTCGAATCAAGGCGATGTTACAGATTATATGATTTTTCTTGAGTCCTTCAAATAGTTGGGATTATGTGACGCATAAATAAGATATGGCTGTATGGTCTATGACCCTTGCCTGTTCCTTATGCGACAAATTAAAAAAATGCGATGTTGGCTACGGTACGCTGTTACGACACCGATGCAATATGAGGGCTATCTAGGGTTGTCGAGAGACAAACATGTCACAGGCTCTGTCTAAACTCACATGGACTTTGGCGCAGATTTTGCATTAAGGTTGTCACTTAACGTTTATTTTGTAACTGGAATTTGATCTTGAATCTAAGCAAACAGAGCTTTTTAATTTGTGACATAACGCGAAGTGAGGTTGTTTACCATATTCACACTGCTCAGCCCAATTATTGGGGTCTATTCCGCAAGGTTACTCTTCAAGACTATAAAATCTTGTAGCAAGTTTTGGCAACGAGCTCCAACTGATTTAGTTTGCAGAGTAAAACTTGCAGATGCTACTGCAGTTTTTCAGTAATGAAATCCAAAATAAGCTCAAATACCGCTGTCGAGTCAGGTATTACTTGTCATAGTACAATATGAGTATAAGAGTAACTTTGGGTAAGACCTCAACAACTTGGCCGGTGTGTATTAAACAGTTGAAATCTGCGGCAGAGTATTAGTAAACTAGGGGCATGCAGCGCGGGCGAGCTCACCGTGGGCATCAGCTGATCGGTACTGCGCACTCGCGTCACCTTGTTCTTGTAGATGATCTTCTTCACCGCCCGCTCGACCGGCTGGTTCCAGCGCATGAACAACACGTAAGCCCCGTACAACGAAAACAGCACCAGCGCCTCCTGCCAGTAGATCAGGCTGTCCCGAAAACAGTATATCAACACGAGCAGGCTGATGGAGTAGAAACTACAGTCACGGAACAGAGGCCACCAAGTCAGAGTCAACGTTGTGCGCGAGAACAACGCGCACGCACCGATCACGAATAAGATGTTGAACACGGCGGAGCCGACGATCGTCCCGATACCGACGTCGTCGAACGACACGAACACGCCGATGATGGATGTGAACAGCTCCGGGGCCGAGCCACCGGCCGCCATGAACGTGGCCCCGGCCACGTCGTCGCGAATCGCCAGCCGTTCGATGATCACGTCCAGCGACGGCACGAAAAACTCGTCGCATACCACAGCGAGCGCGACGAACATATAGCCCATGCCGAGCACGTGTAGCAGGACCGCTCCGGAGCGGCGCTGCTCCTCCGTGAACAGGTCGGTGGGGAAGAGCGGCGTCTTCTCCTCGAGCTCGGGCGGCGCGGACGACGTGTCATAGTCGAGGAGCTCGGTGGAGTTGGGTTCGCTGGCTCGCGCCGCCGCGAGCAGCGCGAGCAGCAAGGTGCCACCCATGCCGTCCGGGCGCTCCGAGCAACTGCCGCGTGACCCGCGCCCGGCGCCGGCCCGCTCGATAGCGCCGCACTGCGCCGCGCCGCCGCCGCCGCCGGCGCCTTATTCCGAAGCCCCGAAGCCCAGCCTCCGCAAACAAAATGTAAACCCCTTGTCGCCGATGACAAATATATTGTCTTTGTCTCTAGATAAACTATGGCCCGTAAGGGGATTGATATTTGGAGTTTTCAAGACCTTGATAAATGGAAAGGGCTCGGCATTTGTTTTTAATAGACAAACACGTAAATCACACGTATTTAGACGTACAATATTTACCACTTTGTACGCAAATGACTATATCAACGAACTTTTTTTATCAAATTAATGTTTTCAATCGTTATCATTTAATACTATTTATCAATAGTCGATAACCTTAATCAGTGAATTTAATACCATAACCTCACATCAATTAAATATATAAAAAATAATCAGAATGCCTACTAAAAGTCATAGGAAATTACAATAAAACAACTTTTATTACTAACGACAAAATTTTCAATTTTATTTTAGGTGTGTTTTCATATTAACATATAATTTATATGAGTATAATATCATATTTCGTAAATGATTTAAAAAAAAAACAAGAATTCGGTATCACGTTTACTCATCACTACTACACTACTACGAATACGTGCGTATACCGTACGCTACTATATTTGTACGTAGAGCCTGAAAGAAACGGGCGAGCCTACGTGCCAGCGGCCACAGAATAACCCCCCGCTATAGCAATTTCGATTCGCGCCCGCCCGACGGCCGAATTCGGCGGAGTCTAGATTAAAAAGCGCGGTTTTGCCTGGTGGTACGGTGTCAACGAAACTAACATATGTTGCAATATCACTATTTTATGTTCAAGTCGAGTAACTAACTATGTATGGGTTATTTTTGTAAATATCTTATTGTAATGTTCTGTGTTGTAATGATCTTGTTTTTTATTAATGACGAATTTATTGAATTGTTGGGCAAAAGTGAATAGGCATATTTCTGATATGTGAACTCCATTTTAAAAATATTTGATTTACTGTCGGGTGAAGTTGCATTCTATCATTTAAGTAAGGTAATGTGTATTTATTGAGAATGGTTTATTATAATTTTATTTTTCTCAAACATGCAATGAAATGTCGTCATTACATGCATTAAAACAGGCTTCAAAATATCCTGTTTCGGGCGGAACAACCTGAGAGCACTGTTAAGGAATTTCATACAAAATTGAAGGCCTAGGCCGGGAAGTAATTTTTTTTTAATTTTCATGTATACATGGCGTCTGTGTCATGAATAGGTATAATTACATAAACAGCTGAATAAATTATTTTATATTTTATCCTAGTGGCTGAATGGTTATCTAAAAATATCCGCATTAATGCCTATTACACACGAACTGCTATTAAAGAAACAAATCTGTGTGGTTCATATGTTGATGAATAAATTTAAAATATAGTCTATACGTAAGTCACCAGAGACCATAGACAATATTTAAAATTCTCTGCATTTATTTTATTTATTATAGAAATTAAGATTCTTATCATGAAGGTTGTGTATAACACCCCTAACAGGGTCTACTCGAACACTACAGTCGCGAAATACGAAAGACTTTTGTAAAAAACAAACATTATGGAGGGATTGAAGGGAAAATTTAAAACACTTTTGTCGTGTAGAATTTTGAGTGGTGAATTTTTTTTTATTTCATTGCATATGTTTGAGAAAAGCACTATACTTGCCTCTGGCCGTGAAAAGTGCTTGCCGGCTTCGTAACACTATCCGGCCTCCCTACGGTCGGCCGTCTATACCTACTCACCCGGCAAGCCCTTGTTTCCCGGCGTCTGCAGTAATGTGCTATTATTGAGTTCGTATCATGTTTAAGTTTGGTTTTGCTTTAAGATAAATAGTACATATTAAGTAAGATTGAAACATTTCATAGTTTTCCTAACCTGTGAAACAATTTACATTAAATTTTACTTATGAAAATAATTAGGAAGATATCGCTCAATAAATACTTTTAACAAAAATTTTGTATTGTTCGTATTGTTTATTATTGATTATAGCGCTATTACAATTACATAATAGGTAAGTTACTTCTATATACAGTAACAGTGTAACCCTGTTCGGGTATTGCAAAATAGATTTAAGTAATTAATCAAATAGGTAGGTACACTCATGCACATGCATTTTAAACTTCTCAATAACTCAACTGATTAACTTGGTCGCATTACAAGCAGATTATTAAGTATGTCAATACCTATATCTAAGCATACTTATTATCAACTATTTACTACAACATCATTTATATATATATACTAGCTTCTGCCCGCGACTTCGTACGCCTTAAATTCGTTTATCGCGAATAAGGGTATTTTTCTGAGAAGTAAAAAGTAGTCTATGTCCTTCCCCGGGACTCAAACTATCTCCATACCAAATTTCATCCAAATCGGTTCAGTGGTTTAGGCGTGAAGAGGTAACAGACAGACAGACAGACAGACAGACACACTTTCGCATTTATAATATTAGTATGGATTAATATTAATATATTATAAAGTTGTAAAAATGAAATGTCTGTACATTGAAGATATTTTTAAAAAAATGATTGTTATGGACTATTTGGAGGTAATTGAAACGATTTTTTTTTTATGTACACTGGACAGCATAATTGCATGGACACTTGTCAGAAAGTTTGCTTTGCAGCGGAACGAGACGCCATCTATCCATCCGGTAACTACATTGCTTTCATAAGATCTTACTAGGGTCGAACTTACGATTGCCAAACACACGCGGCAAGTCACTCAAATATTCAATTTACATTATGTAATAAACGTATTTTCAGAATCCAGTATTTTTTTCCAAAAAAAGGAGGAGGTTCTCAATTCGACGGAATGTTTTTTTTTTATATGGATGTTCACCGATTACTCAAAGACTATTTGACCGGTTTCAAAATTTTTTTTTTGGTTTTATAGAAGGTACTTTCTAGTTGATCCCATTTAATTTTGGTGAAAATCTGATGATGGAATCCATGAGGAATTGAAGGAACTCCTCAAATATAGCGATTTTGGTATTATAAGAAACATAATAAGTACTATAATAAGTACAGTTACACTTTCTGAATGCGCATGTGCATTCAGAAAGTGTAAATTGGTGAAGTGGAACTGATGCAGAAGACCACAGAATGCCATCGGAACTCCTCAATGATAAATGATTTACGGGTGGCGACAAAATATCTTGATTCATTTAGCTAAGCAACTTCATAGTCACAAATTTAAATATTCCTGATGAGAATGGTACCATCGAATTGATTTGATGATGGAGCCGGAAGGTAGGCACCAGATCTATGTAATAAAATAATGTATTCTAGCCGTGTTTGGGCTTGTTCGAATCGTCACGAGATACACTTTTAAGTAACGATTAACTAAAAAGTGTAAAATAAATAAACTTTTAAACAAAAAAATAAAACCGACTTCAAAAAACTAAAAGTAAAAAATAACGCCATAATTCAGTTTCTTCAAATTACTTACAAGTAACCGTTTGTATACTCAATCTATACAGTATATACAATTATTGTTATTTTGGAGGCGGTGCCATCGTGTCACAAATTACTAAAATCGTCAATTTTCAATATTTTACTCATTATATGGCACCGACGCCAAAATAAGATTAATTGTATATACTGTATAGATTGAGTATACAAACGGTTACTTGTAAGTAATTTGAAGAAACTGAATTATGGCGTTATTTTTACTTTTTAGTTTTTTTGGAGTCGGTTTTATTTTTTTGTTTAAAAGTTTATTTTACAAAGAAACTGTTCGTTTGTTCCCAGGCGGCTGCCGTCCGTTCGATTGTATTTTTGATTGAGTTTTAGTATTTATTTAGGTTCTTTTATTTTGTAATAATGGGTTCTCGTTGCAATATTGACTTAGCCACATGGTTACAAATAATTACTTTGCATAGTCATGGCAAAAAATTGACAGAAATTGCCACAGAAACCGGTTTAAGCGCAAGTATTATTGTTTACATTTCTTTCTAGATTTTTTATATTAGTTATATCTGTAAACAAATTTAATAATGATTATAAATTTCTGAAAATTGTTACAGAGGAAAACAGTTGTGTTATGGGTGCGACAATTTACACAGAGGAAGGATCATTACTGCACCGCCAAAGGACCGGTAGACCTCGACTTATAAGTGCACAGCGGTGTCAAAGCATGGTCCAGTAATGAAGAAAATCGTTTTCCGCCAGCAACCCATTACAACCGTTTATTTAACACAGGCGTGGACACTTCGCCGTGATCTCCACACAGTGAGGGTTTACATCCTCGCAATCATGCAGTCGAATCTAGTCAACAAGGACGTTTAAGCTTGTGGCGTCGAAATAATACGCGTTATAATAACGATCACGTAGTGCCCAATGTGCAATCTGGTCGCATTACTAAGAAATGATAAGTTAGTAAAACAGTAAAAGGTAAATGTTAAGAAATGATAAGTTAGTAAAACAGTAAAAGGTAAATGTTAGAGTGCGTTCGCCTACAATACCATGATAACCAGTCTCAGATTTGTAATTAATTGTATTCGCTTATAACACTGTTTTGTTGAAGGGAAGCTTCAATCCTCTTTCCAATATTGGAAATGAATACTTAAGCTATAGCCTCAACAAAATCTTAAGAAGAGATTTTACTTAAATTATATATTTATAAATTGTGTTATTTATCTTAAATAAGAATTGTGTAAAAAAAAATTAAGTTTTTTTTTATTTCTAAGTTGAATTATTGCTAGTTGTAAGTATAGATAGTTATTAATTGGTTGTAATAAAAAAATAGAAAACCCTACTTTTGAGGAGTGTCATTATAAGAGAACTTGTGACTATTTTTCTATTACCTTACTTTTTATGAATACACTCAGACAATTGTAAATTTTCTTGTAATAACTATATAATTGATTAAACATAGTAATATTGAATCAGTATTTCGATTGCCATAAGTGTAGGTATTCATATTCAGGCAAAGATCCAGGCACAAATAATGATTATTTTGTTTAAGCCTAGTCTATGTATCAATTGACTATCTCTTCATATTATATGATATTATAATAGATTTTCATCCTTGATGACTTTCAAACAACTAGCAACGCAAGTTTTTACGGAAATTTGCATCCATAGTAGAGTATTTTCCAAATATTGTAATGTTCCACCTTACTTATTATATTATTTTTATTTAAGTATAGTGCCGTAATATTAATGTCATCACATATGTTTTTGAGGTGTGGATGAAGTTAAGTATGTTTAAAAACCTCGTAGTTTCATGAAGAAACAAAGTGTAAATGGCGGTATATTTGCTATGAGTTCTTGTTGCAGAACCGACGCTTTCCGACGAATTGAGAAGCTCCTCCTTTTTCTGGAAGTCGGTTAAAAATAAGCGTGTTCCAAAAGTTAAACACTGTTGTTTTAATTTCAGTGGAAGCTGTGTTTAATAGTAATTATATTTCATCCATGTATTAGATTATTCTATTACAGAACAATTTTAGTGCTTGTGAGACTTACATATCAACAAATAAAGTATTAAATTCTGTGGTTTTGATAACAACGCCATCTATTTTATTTTTTTGCAACCATCATGCAATGCTGAGAGCTACGTGCTCTCAGCATCTTAAGACAGCCAAGTGATTATCGTCTTTGCCATGTCCATGCACTTATGCTGTTGATATGTATGTTTGTATGTGTCGTTGTGGCTTCATCACGCAAAATCGACTAAACGGATTTCAACTATCTCCAAATGGTTATAGGACACTTTTTACCCGACTACACTGAAGAAATAATGAAGGGTTATGGCTTTTTCTCCTCCGCGAACGAAGTTGCGGGCGCCTTCTAGTATTAATGTATTAGTATGGATTCCAAATATTTGAATATAAATAGTTTATACCCACTAATTTGGGTATTAAACGGGTAAATACCCGGTAGATTGGGTATTTTTCCGGTATTTACCGTGTATTTACCCATGAGCGCCCATCTCTAGGTACTACTGTAATACCGAGTAGGTATGTAAGTAAGTAGGATGTATAGAGCTTTTCTCATCTATTTTTAGTGTATTTTTCATATAATAATTGACAACTTTTCTCTGTGGTTCCGCAGCTATGTCAATACTTGGTTTTATCCAAATAGTTTCGTAACAAAAGTTACCATGGGTGATTCAATGGTATTATTAGCTATTAATATTTTTATCCTAAAAATGGACTTTCCCACCCATATTTAAAAGCTCATAACATAAAACAAGCTACACGTAACGTATTTAACTCAAAATCTTAACTTAGTTCCTTATTTTGTATGTTATTTTTTATAAGGATTTTATATATTTTTTACAAATTTTGAGATCAGGCTACATTTCTATAGAAAATATTTTCAAATCCCGCCTTAATTTCATAACAGATGTTTAACAAAGGCTACCTACTTCTATTGCCTTATCACTGTACCAATGAAATTCTTCAATGATAAATAGATTGTTTTATTTCATAACTAACTTAAGGCGTCTTTTCTTAAGTATACATAAAATAATGCAATGCCAAAATATACCTAATTATCAACTACACCCAACAGACATACTTTTTCGTGTTAACCTCGTTTATAAAGTTTTTAATATGCATCATGTAGTCATGACCTATGGAGCACAGACTTGCCCCTGTATTGCCTAACGCGTTTGACGCTCGCAATCAGAATCAAGTGTCATGATTTTGTATGGGCTATGACCGTTGATTCGGATACCAAGTGTCAAAATTTCGTTAGACAATAACCCCCCGATCAATTATGACAGTGCGAGCGAAGTTGTACGCAGCAACAAGTATTTCGTGTGATTAGATTAGATTAGATTATTTTATTTCGCGATAAAAATGTCATTACAAATTTGCTTAATGTCCAAATTATACGAATTAATATCACGATCGGCAGAAATAATGCAAGAAATAATAATAACAATAAAATAATGTTTACAATGTCAAAATAAAATAAAATGAAATAAAATAAAATACAATAAAATGTAGTATCACCCAAAAAGGATTGTCATCACATGCTAAACTAAAATGAAAACAAAGATAATTTACACAATGTCATATGTCTGTGTGTATGTCTGTCTGTATGTATGTATGTATGTATGTATGTATGTATGTATGTATAAATAAATAATAAATAAATAAATATTACGCGACAATTTTACACATATCGCTCTAGTCCCATGGTAAGCTCGATGAGGCTTGTGTTATGGGTACTAGACGACGATATATTTAATAAATAAATTACTTATATACATAGAAAATATCCAAGACTCAGAAACAAATATTTATGCTCATCACACAAATATTTGCCCTTACCGGGATTTGAACCCAGGACCTCAGCTTCGCAGGCAACGTTATTACCACTGAGCCAAACCAGTCATCAAAGTAAAGTATGTATGTGTGTGTATGTATAAATACAGTATTCAGGATACGGTTATTTAGTTTCACGCCCAAAATACTAACATTTCATCGCTCTTTGAAAAACCTTGAGGGTAGATTTCTGTACTTGTGTCAAAGACTAAGGGGGTTATTGCCTAACGAAATTTTGACACTTGGTATCCGAATCAACTGTCATATCCCATACAAAATCATGACACTTGATTCTGATTACGAGCTTCAAATACGTATATAACATCTATTTATTATTGTGTTATCGTAAAGCCTACGCTAAAATAAGTATGTTTTATAGGAACAACTTTTCTCTAAAATCAAAAATGGCCAAGTTTAAAGGGAGCTGGGAAATTTCGATGGTTGTTGGTGTCATTATGACACCTATTTTTTATAATGTTATCGTAAAGAAGACGCTAAAATAAGCATGTTTTGTATGGGCAACTTTTCTCTAAACTTGATAATTACCAAGATAAATTACGGATTGTAAAATGTAAAATATGCGAGATATTCGACCCGAAATATCAATCTTTAAGGGCGTCCATCTCGGACTTTTTGTTATTTTAGAGCAAAGTTGTTCTTATAAAACATGCTTATTTTAGCGTCTTCTTTACGATAGCATTATAAAAAATAGGTGTTATAATGACACCAACAACCATCAAAATTTCTCAGCTCCCTTTAAAAAACATCAATCTTTGAGGGCGAATATCTCGGCCATTTTTTTATTTTAGAGAAAAGTTATTCCTACAAAACATGCTCATTTTAGCGTAATCTTTACGATAAAACAATAATAATTAATAGATGTTATAATGACACCACTTCACTCAAAAAATGTCTAAGTCCCCGGCCCCCCTTTGTCATAGTGTGACCCACAAATTTGTCAAAAGCGTATCCGTATCCCCTTTGATGAACAATCAAAAACCGACTCGTGACGAAAGTACTGCAGTATACGCGACTGCACTACTGATACGTCGTTTTATTTACGCTACTCTGAAGCTCATATGGTGCCACCCCGCTCACAAAAATACAGTATAACACGAGAGCGAGTGGGACGACGCAATAATAACTTTATTTGTTTAGTCACATGCGGTCACTAAATCAATTGTACCAGTAATTCTATAGAATTACAAAATATTTGCATTAATATTTGTAATTTTTAAACGATTCAGAATTTGTTGCTTTGTCAAAATTATTTCGCTTCTGGCAACATTATCGAATCGTAAACCGAACGTCAACCCCTAAATTGTTTACTCTCATTTTACTCTATGTGTTAAATATTTTCTAGTCTATGGCGCGTAGCTAAGATTGGACGTCAATTATTGGTTGTACATTATTGGGCTGCGCATGCGCACTCTAAGGCCGTGCATTATTGGGCTGGAAATGTTTGGTACAGCGCAATAATTGGAAGCAACTTTTATGCGAGGCGATAATGCTCAGCCCAATAATAACGCCGTGTGCATTTTGGTGGACTCGATAATATAAGATAATAATTTAGTTGCAATAAACATTATCATTATATACTTAGGACTTATGCAGTTATTATTGGTTTACATTGTTAACCGTGGATGGTATGCAAATTAAATTAAAAATAAGCTGAAAACTAGGAGGTGGCTACTTACATGAAATATAATATTGCTTACAATAAATTTAAGAATACGAATAATGAACAAAATAAATACGTATAACGGTAAAAAAATAACGGCCAAGAATTTGTTTATACTATAAAAATTATTATTATGCAACCATTGATATAATTTATTTTTCAATGTATTATTATTCATAGACTCACGTCGTATTTTGTTATATACTAGCAGGAAACTGCTGTGTATATTTTTTTTACTTACACATAGCAGTTTCCTGGAAGTAACTATAGGTGAAAACTTAGATGGTAAGTTACAAGTGAACAATATAAGTAACAGGATTAATAGATAATGTGTACACCCTTAGACAAATTAAGATAACAAATTTCAAAACCACTATATCTAATTATCATGCGAATTTAGAGTCAAGTATTATAATTTAGTCAAGTAATTATTAGGCTGAGCATTATCGCCCCACACAATAAGGTCTCTAAGCGTCATGACATGCAATAAAATAAAATACAATAATTTGATTGAATTTTACTGAGATGTATAAGGTTTCTTAGGGATCAAAGTGTCATAACATGCAATAAGATAAAATTTATTAATTTAAATCCTCCAAAATGCTTAAGCTTATCCTCTATACGTCTAAGTAAATAATAATAATAATAATAAAAATCAAAACAAATATTTAAACTAAGTTTCTAAGAGATGTTTGCAGTCTCTAAGTGTCTCGAAATTAAATAAAAAATGAATTACTTCAATCGAGTACAGGATGAAGTCTGTCACGTCAGTTCATTAAAAGGTAAGCAGTTACTAGGTATACAATAAATTTGGCCCTGCATGAGCAGACCGGAACAAACAGCAACCATTTACGAGTATGACACATATTTCAGCCATCGCCTCCCTCAACCATATTTTAGGAAAGGCAAAATAATGGAAATACTGTCTGCTTATGACATACCATGGTTGTTTATTATATAAGTAATGTCATTTATATAAAACAAAAACAGAACGGGATCCAGGATACTTCCGTGTGGGACTCCATTTTTATTGTATCTAAGGCCAGACGAATAACTTATCTCACTCTATTCATTCATTTTTGTTATTTCAACGTGTTGTCTATTTTCTAAATATTACGATGATAACCACTGAACGGCCAATTGATTTATTGGGCTGTACGATCCATGGCTGTACATTGACTTGACTCTCGGGGCATACCCATCAACGTAGTAAACGCACTGTTTTATCTATGGTCATCGGCATCATCCCCACCCCATTCCGGCTTCGGGCTTCGGCATTTTGTTACATGTATCGGTATTATTGAAAAATAAGAGCGAAACGACTGAATAATCAAAAAGCTCTGGAAATTGACTACTGCTTACGGAACCATTGGTACTATTTTGGTACGATATCAACCTAAACGTGTTACCTACTTGGACACAATAACGATGCTAATGTAAGTTCATTGTTTGATTTTTTCCCCTTTTGTGTAGGAGTAGACTTTATTAAGGTATGACTTTGATTTAATTCCATTGGCTGTTGAAACTTTTCTCAGTAACTAATGAAGTATTTACAAAAATAAAACATGATATTGGATTAAATTACTAGGGCTTTCCCGCAGATTTTTCCAGGATAAAAAGTCCTCTACTCTTTCTTTATGTAAATGACGTTAGTACATAATCCTGTTATTGCGTGCATTAAGGACAAACGAATTAAACAACAAACACTCGATAACACAATTTATAATATTAGTAAGGTTAGGTCACGGTTAGGTACTTGCCATTAGGAAGTTCCGCGTTCGTAAACTTGCCAAATCATTTGTAGGCCCATTATTCATTTGATTATAAGTTACCAGATGATACTTTAAAATTTCCAGCTCTCTTAAATTATAGGGTAGAGGATTATCTAATAGACTAAAATGACAGCCTAAACCAGGACGCGGTTCTAATAAGAAGGCATATCAAATGTATGTGTTTTATAAAAAACATGTCTAATGTTTTCTTGGAAAACTACGCTTACACTTATACTAAAAAGATTCATTTAAGATAAGCTAAGTACTACTATTGTAATAGTTAGGAATTATTTAGAAAAAATGGCTGACAGTTGAGTTTGTCGCGGCTTTCTACTGTACAGGGCCCTCTTGAGTACTGCACGCTGCCCTCTTGAGAAATGTTAATAGACTTGTAAAAGTGCCCTTACGGCCTACTTACAAAATGATCATTATTTCATTACTATTGATTAAATATATTATTTTTTACAGCACTGTGACCCAGGAGCAGCGAGGCAAATGTTTGAAACTTAATTTTGCAATTTTATCTAAATATAGTGGTGATGAAGGCATTAGTAGCGAATTCAATATTGATGACTTAGCTGTAGTCCGTTTTAAATTTGTTGCTGAAGGAGAAATACGGACATCATTATCATTAAAGAAGCATGAATCAGCAAATGAACTCATTATCAAAGTAGATGTTAGTAGTAATAGCCCTAAATATTCGCAGCAGTGGATGTGCATAGCAAATTGGATTGATTGGCAAATAATGGGAAGAAAACAATATACTGCACGCATGGACAACTATATGACTGTAGTTTCAGTTCAAATTATTGTGATAAAGGAAAAATCATTCATAGCTGAAAACATATATGCGGATACAGATTGGACCGACTTTATCCTAAGTACAACAGATGGCAGTGTGTCAGTACACAAGGC
The DNA here is from genome assembly GCA_905404275.2 of Hedya salicella. Taxonomy (NCBI): domain Eukaryota; kingdom Metazoa; phylum Arthropoda; class Insecta; order Lepidoptera; family Tortricidae; genus Hedya; species Hedya salicella. Next base: position 4,546,629 of record FR990112.1, on the reverse strand, counting down.
ATGCCTGGCAGCTCATAGCGATGTACTCAGGACGATGCTTAGCCAGGAGTGGAAGGAGACTGCGGAGGGGCGCTTGCAGATAGATGGAGTCACTCTGCAGACACTGCAACACCTTAAGCAGTTCTTGTACTTAGGTACTCTGCCTGACGATGGACTGCGTCCACTGCTGCTGATAGGAACATGCTACTTAATGGATAATCTCAAATCAGCTTGCATCTCAAAACTAGCTCGAACTGTATCATCTGCAAACCTGGAAGACCTCCTTAATTTTGCTTCAGAAAACAAAATATCAGAATTAACCTTCGCTATCCTTCAACTTACTACGGATAATGTTGTACATGAAGCTTATGAATTGAAGAAAAAAAAGGAAAATTGTGAAAAAGTTGACAACACAGAGTAATTCACAAATCATTTTTTTATTGTTTCTTTTATGTTAAGACTGGGTTCACAAGCACCTTTGTAAAGATGTTACATTTAAGCAAGTTGACTCTGTCTTTAATCAAATCAATGGAGTTCCGACTTTTACTATTTATAGGAGGTATTTTATTTATACTATTGCTTGGATCTGGACGCAGAATCATATTGGTACAGAGAAATTACAATTATATTATTTTAAATAGAAGTTCAGATACCTTAGACTATAAAATAAGACAAGTTTGTGGTTTGCAACAGAAATTATTGAGACTAAACATAATTTAATTAAGTGTTTTATTTAGCTACATTATTGCACCAGTTATGTTTATATTACCATCTATGTTAGTAGTTTTCCTTGTTTCTTGCGGTGGGTGTAACTGAATTGGAAATAGGTACTGGAATATATCTGATTAGCACACAGGGATGGCTGCAGTGGAACTCTTGCATGGAAACATTGGTGTAATTATAGGTTATGTCAATTAAAAACATACACAATATCAACACGTTTGGCTCAGTGGGTTGCACAACGGCCTACGAAGCTGGCGGTTCCGTATTCAAATACCGGCCAGGGCTAGTGTTTGTGTGATGAGCATGAATGTTTGTTCCTGGGTCTTGATGTTTTCTTTGTAGTTTAGTATTATAATTTATCTATATATTATGTATATCGTCGCCTAGTGCCCATAGTATAAGCTTTGCTTTGTTTGGGACTGGGTTGATTTGTGTGATGACTTGCATTGCAGCCAAACAGACAGAACAATAAAAAGAGGGACCAAGAAGAGAAGGGAATAGTATAAACATAATAAAGATGAAGAATAGAAAGGTAAGAGAGTCCAATCTCATATAAGAAAACAGATGAAAATGTCCAGTTGAAGTAAATAATAGTTCCAAAATCGTCCTGTATGGCGCTAGAGTAGTAAGATAATACGAAGTCAACAACCAATTATATTTTTTTTATTCAAATGATAACTCAATCCTTCGTTCTTCTTCCGATATAAATATTCAATCATGTTCAAAATTATTTCTTGCAACGTTGTGGATTTTTTGGCATTATAGTAATTTCTTTTACGCACTTGATACAGCGCCACCAATTTAACACCTTTTGACGGATACTTTGGAAACACTACGTTTTAAGGGAAGATGACGTCAACTGACAGACAGCCCTTATTCAATTAATCTTATTTTGACCTCAGTGCCCTCAAAAAAGTGTGTAAATTGTTAAAAATTGTACTAAGTTGTTACATGATGGCACCGACACCAACATAACATTAATTATATATACTGTATAGATTGACTAGAAAAACGGTTGTCTGATAGGTCATTGGAGAAACTAAATTATGCTTTTTACTTTTTAGTGTTTTGTTTTGGACTCGGTTTTATTTTTTGTTAAAAGTTAATCTATTTCATACTTTTCAGTCAATCCTTAATCACTATATCTCGTGACAATTCGAACAAGCCCAAACACGGCTAGGGTACATTAAGTTATTACAGAGATCCGATTCCTACTTTCCAGCTCCATCATCAAATCAATGCGATAGTAGCATTCTCAGGACCATTTCAATTTGCGACTATGAAGTCCCCGGCAAGCCCGGCCGAATTTCCCATACAAACGGGAGTTTCGTTCTCATTTTAAAAATACGAGTTGGATTGTAACGAAACTTTGCATATACAATGATATGAGGTATATCTAGGCTTGTAATTAGTTGATATGGCTCCAGTTTATGAAACAAACAAAATACAGAAATAACAAGTTTTGTATGAAAATCTTAAATTTGCTGTATTTTTTTTACTATGGTATTTGATGCTACATAAAGTAATTACTGCATATGCTTTAACTTATTCTAAGTACAAAGTTCAGAGCAAACTAGCTAGTCGTTTTAAAATGAGAGTGTAACTACGTTTGTATGGAGAACCGAGCATACCGGGACTCTTTAACTATTGTAATCGAGATCTATCTCATCCCCACCCGTAAATCACTTATCTTCGAAGAGTTCCTGTGAGTTTTGTGGTCTTCTTCATCAGTAACATTTCACCAATTTACACTTTCTGAATGCAAATGCTTAATATGTTTCTTAAAATACCAAAATCGCCATATGTATGCCTATAATATTTGAGGAGTTCCTTCAATTCCTCATGGATACCACTATCAATCAGATCTTCACTAAAATTATATGGGACCAATCTGGACGCACCTCATTTCATATTAGTATATGTGCAAACAAAAAAAGTTTTTTTCAATAATAAATATTTAAAAGAAAAATGAAAACTACCTACCTACCTATCTATTTGTGGCTGGTAATGAAATGGAAGTCGCTTTGGCAAACCACTAATGCTTGACAGTCGACAGACCTATCTCGGTTTGAACGTATTTCAATTACAATTTTTCTTAAATTGTAAGAGCTGGATTACTTTGAAATTCTTTTGCCCGAAAATTACGTCACTTTACCAACTTGAATAAGTTTGAAAATAAACACAATAGGTACCTATTATACTATATTCAACCGTTTCTAATGATAAGTTCTACCCAATTCTACATCAGGTTGTGCGTGTAGCCAGGCCCCTGTTTCCCACTGGGCACCCTGGGCACGTGCCCAGGGCCCCAACATTACGGGGCCCCGAAAGATCTTGAACGACGTTTTCTTTATTTTACAGTCCAATGAGGTTTCTAATTTTATTGTTGAGGGCCCCAGGGCCATTCTGGAGTGCTCGAGGGGCCCCTATTCCTGTGTGCCCAAGGGCCACCGCGTGTATAAATAAAGAAGGCCTTGCTAACAGCTACTGTAGTGTAGTGGGAATAAACCATGGAGTATTTACTAAATACTCCAAGGAATATACTAATCACAAAAAAAAACAAGTATCCAAACTATGTATTTTAACGAAACATCTAACTTGCAGAATCGTAAGAGTAAAGATAAATAAAATATTGATCTCTTTTATTCTGCGTTGTCGGGTACAAAATACCCTGTAACCATCTTTAGGTGGCAACTACTATCAATACATTCACAATTACAAAAAATAATATCATACATTTTAAGAAGCTCATCGCCCCGTTAAGATTAGTTTTGCAATCATGACCAAAGCGACTGGATTTTATAATAATTTGAAACTCGTTACTACTTTTAAGGTGACATTAGTTTGAAAATTAGGCCTTAATTAATCATAAAATAATTATCTATGAAATAAAATGGTATTACTAAAATCCAATATAGATAGAATATTGAAAGTTACTAATCATAGCCACAAAATCTAGCGTTAATCGGAACGCACAGACATAGACAATTCCTGTCAGTCATGCTGTCATGTCATTGACCGACTTATCACACGTAGGGTTTCTAATAGGATTTAGGGTCTAATTATTGTACAATTTTTCACGGTAATATTATTACAAGGGACCCGAATTAGTAGCCAAAATGTGGCTTGACGAAGCGGATGGTTTGACAGAGATATTTAAAGGCTACTTGCCTTATTATTTGCTTGTAGCTCTGCCTATTTTTATCATCATGTCTCCAGTGAATCCTGTAGCTGCTTCTCACGAATTTTCGGTGTACAGAATGCAGCAATATGACCTCCATACGACCCCTCACGGTAAGTTAATCGTGGAAGTGATTGTTTCATTTATAAAAGTAAAAATCGATGACGTTTTGAGGTTATAATTTCGGCTCCTTAATATCCTTAAACAAATAGTTATTTAGGAGAATGATATCTTATCATTTGAGGAGATGATGGCCTAGATCAGTAACTTATTGTGTAGCTACACAGAATCCTTCACTTGATAACACAGTTATTTAATTAATTATATGGCATCTTTTTTATAAATAGGTATAATTAATCCTAGCATAGTCTCCATATTTAACAGGAACATCCAAATTTATTTAGTCCTCCCGTGACCATGGAAAGCTGGAAAGCTTCCGAAACGTCGGGAACTAAAATGAGATAATATACGCGATATAATCCGTTAAATTGTTTTATTTCAATCCAAATTTATGACTAAATCATTGTTTCATACAAATAACTTACTGCAGAACCTGCTAAACACACCTTTCACATTGCTTTTGAAATTATTCACATTAAATTGTTCACTGTGACACTGATTTGTAACTTCTCAATACAAATTTGCTTAATTATATTGATACACATCGAACTCTTATTTCTATATCCAGTCAAAAACCTACAAACTTAGTATGAATCATCAAAACTAATTAAACCTTGGAAGATTAACTAAAATGCTTCTTATAATACAATCTAACTTTGTTATTATATGTTTATATATTATATTTTGTTCTTTGTATTTTTCTTTTTACATACTTCATGTAAAAACCTAGGCTTAGAAGATAAATAAATAAAGAGAATAATATAATTAAATAATAATGTAGTTCAATTACCCACATTTAGTATTAAATGTACCAAAAATAGTTGAAATCCGTTTAGCCGATTTAGTGTGATGAAGACACAACAACACATACAAGCATTTTATTTTTCCAGATAAACATTTTATAGATTAACCTTATAAAATTAGTTAAATGCTATGCTGGTGTTATAGAATTAATGTGTGAATTTGTGTTTTTGTGTATATATATCTGTGTGTCTGTCTGTGGCATTTTTGCTCATATCCAATTTTAAATTAGTTTGTACTGTTTAAAAACCGACCAAGAACATGTTGGACCATGCTCAATGTAGGGTTCCGCAACCGTTAAAAAATACGATATGAAAAAATAAACTGACAAAAGAGCGTATCTCTCCGGCACTTACGTCCTTTTGCTTCCGCAGTTTTTTGACAATAACTTAAAAATGGTATGTCCGATCATGTTCAAAACAATTTTCCTTGCAAGTATTTATTAAGTTTTATATATTTTTTATTTTAAATTACATTTTAATTTATTGCTGCGGTGTCTGAGTTGTGTCATATTACTTCGCTTGGGGCTTGAAAGGTTAAATATACAATTTTCTCCAGGATGCCGCAGCGCCAGTTTCAACTTAGAAGGCCGCTCTCTCACATCCTGGAGCACATCCCGCCACTGTGTAGTGGCACGCATCCAGGATGTCACCATCGAGCAGTTTCTGGAGATCAGGAACAAAGCCGGAGCCCTGCTGCTGGTGCTGCCGAAAAATGATACCACACTCAGTCCAGAGGAAAAGGAGGTAAATAGATTTTGACTTAAATTGACCCTTCTATTTATAATTTTTCGAACACAATCTTGTTAGCAGTAGGTACCCTCTGTATCTTTATCATAGCATTAGCCGTACTCGAAGACATGCGTACAGGGGCGTATTTACCCGAGAGCCAAGGGGCCCATGGCCCGGGGCGGCAAACAGCCAAGGGCGGCGTTATAACTCTCGGTGCGCGAGTCCAACCCGCACTTCGCCGGTTTTTCCCTTAACTTCTAGGGCGGTGAAACTTATTGGACCAGGGCGCCTAATTTAAAACACGCCTCTATCCTATCACGCTTTGTCTCGGTCCCATTGAATTTTGAATACAAAAAGGTGGTATTTCCACATTTATATGTATATTTTTTTAATAGCCTGCATTTGTGTCCCACTGCTGGGCAAAGGCCTCTCCCTCGGATATCTATTGGTCCCTGTTTGATGCCTGTTCCGGCCAGTTGTTGAGGAATGCGTCTAGGTCATCCCGCCATCTCCGTCTAGGCCTGCCCCGTCTGCGTCGTCCATCTTCAATAATTATATTGAATCAGTTTCTTCATTGAAGAACAGCGCCATCTCTCTCGCTGTCCTTGCTGGAGAAGCAAGGGGACGGAAACGAATAGCATTTAAAAATAAGAAAAATACAGAGGGTGCTACTAATGCTAACTAGAGTGTGTTACAAAATGTCACGTCACATACGTAAAGTTGCGATAGCTCAGTTGTTCAGAGCACTCCTCCGTTAAAGAAGAGGTTGCAGGTGCAAATGCTGCTTGCAATTTAGTCAGTCGCATTGATGTTTATCTTTTCAATCTAACTCTGTGTTATAATATGAATTTGGATAAAAATTGGGATGTCCCAAAAAAAAATTGACCTCGATTTTACATCAAAATCGTAAAATATAGGTTAATTTAATATACTAATTTCGTCCGTTTTCCATTCGGATGAGTATATTTGTTACAATTCCTAACCAAAGTTTGCTGTGACGTAATTATTTAGGCGTTTTGTAATCGTCAAAACCTCGTATCTCGGTTAAGGATAGTACCAAGATACGCGGTTTTGACGATTACAACACGCCTAAATATTGACGTCACAGAAAACTTTGGTTAGGAACTGTAACAAATATACTCATACGAATGGAAAACGGACCATTGCAAGCGGTTTATTAAACCTAGAGGAATAGGTTTAATAAACCGCTTGCAATGGTTTACGAATTGCCATACCTTTGAAAAAACTAGTACATCCCAATTGTAGTATGCCCACATTTCTAAAAAGTAATCAATAATTATATTGATTCAGTTTCTTCATTGTGTACAATGTTTATACCACAACTTTCTGTGAGTTACCTGACTACCAATTATCAAGTAAATAATGGTTAAGTCATTGTGTAGCTGGGCTAAAATAGTGCATTATGTCTCGTGGTGTAAAACGCATCTAACACTCAGATCATAATTATGCAGATTATTCAAATTTATTCTGACACAACAAGGAGTATCTTCTGATGCGTTTGAATATCATTAGCATAGCATTAACATGATTATTGCACTCATTATTTACTTCAGTATTTAGGTATTAACTTTATAAACGTGATGTCACATATGAACTTGTATTTAGAAGCAATTATGATTTACGAACTGAAAGCAATTAATGGAGATGACAAGCCGTTTCTTTATCATTACCAGAGGCCGGAATTCTCGTGCCACTTTCATCTGTCATTAGTGAGTTCTCACTTATCGACTTTGGATATACACAATATATCGATAAATTACAATACAGAACACAAATTTTGAAAGAAAATTCAAAATACAGGTAAACAACAAGCCAAATAGTCAATACCTTTCTTATTTCGAGACATTGATAACATATTATCGTAGGAAATTGCAACAAAAATGGCTAATGATTGACATAGTGACAAAATGTCTGTAAAACTACTATTTAAAAAAAAATACCGAAAAGGCATTACAAAAACATTTAAATATTTACTCGCCAAACTGTTAAGTTTAATGGCACTTAATGAAAGGTCATTAGAATACTTGCCAATACTGACGAGCACATGACACGATAAGTTCCTAATAATATATTTTGAAGTTTAATGTATCGATATGGATACTGAAAGTCGATAAGTGAGAACTCACTGACAGATGAAGGTGCTACGAGAATTCCGGACTCTGATCATTAACGAACAATTAGTTCATACACGTTTAGCGGGGGGTGAGGTAAACACGTACAGCACACTACGGAAACATTCATAGTTCTACAAACGCACACATATAGCATTACTTTGGGAGAGGTGACAGTATCCATATGGCATCTCCATTAAGGGGGTGCATCGTCATTCGTAAACCCCACCCCAAACGCGGAGCCGGCCAATGAGTGTAATTTGTAATAAGGGACGCATTTATTGCTCGCGCGCATCAAAGAAACGGAAAGCTAATACACTACATGCTTGGGGTTTTTTGGCGTAAGCGCCGGATGTAAAAGTACAATGAAATTGAAGACATTATTGTGTTTTGTTAACATTTAAGTTAGTGAAGTAAAAGATGGAGGGAAGAATGTTTTTTTTACATAATTTAGCCGTTTATTAATCTGTCGTTTGTACAAACTAGACAAAAAACGTAAAATGAAGACGCGTTTTCTATCGAGCGTTGGGCGCTGAATAGGTCATATAGTCAAAAAATACATATCTGAAAACCAGCCTGTTTCATATACTAGATTTGACAAAAATCTCACTAAATGCTCTAAGTTTACGAGTTCTGTGTGCCTACCATAAGCTGGGTTTACGATCGGCGCTAGTGAGTATCTCGTATCGAGAGTCAGTGCACCTCTCTCGCACGCGCTGAAAGTGCGAAAGAGATAGACCGTCATCGAGCGCTCGATACTCGCTCGTGCCGAACTCAGAGTGTTTTAGCTGCTCTCACTTTATTCATGGGACATATTATGTTTTACTGATACCATTATGCGGGTAATTTCAATGCATATGTGTTAGAGTGAAATTGTTAATGAGAGACGCTTGGTTTTTTAAAAAAAAATTAAGTACGACGTCTCAACAGATATGCGATATGGTCACAATACCAATTTTGTGCTACGGTGCAAGATTGCAAACTATGAATCTTCCCTGTCTCTACCCAAGTAATTTGTTTTAAATGTATGAATATAAACAAGGACCATTAAAACAAGAGTGTTGCCATACTTTGGATCGTGTTCCGATCGCAAGGAGATATTCTGGCAAAAACTAGATGGCGCTTTAAAAATTAACATTTAACTGTGTTATCTATACTATTATAAAGTTTCAAAAATGGTTGTAACGGACTATTAGGAGGTCACTAAACCGAAAATGATGTTATCTATACTATTATAAAGTTTCAAAAATGGTTGTAACGGACTATTAGGAGGTCACTAAACCGAAAATGATGTTTTTAGATTTTTTATATGTTTGTATGTTCGTATGTGTCGTTGTGGCTTCATCACGCAAAATCGGCTAAACGGATTTCAAATATTTTTGGTACACGGGTAGCTGGGTACACGGGTAGCTGGGTATCCAGATGGTTATAGGATACTTATTACCCGACTACGCAGTCGCAAAAGAGAGGGGTTATGACTTTTTCTCCTTCGCGAACGAAGTTGCGGGCACCTTCTAGTAATCGATTAAATAAACATAGTATAGTATCAGTTAGTTCGCAAATAGCTAATAATAAATAAATCGTAACATTTAATAACTGTGTCACGCTTGCAAGGTTGAATAATTGTAAACAATAACTCTCATACATAGATGCCGTTGTACATATCGGGGAACGGCTTTTTGTATGGATATTGACAGTCCTCTTGTTTTAATAGCCCTTGATGTAAGTGAGAAAGAGCGGGTGTCGTCTTCTAAGTCGTGAGACTAAGGACTGCACATCATCGCGTCACAAAAAAAAATTAACGTCGATAAACTCATTTAGTAATTATTTACATGAAAGCAGCAAAACTAAGTTAAGAATTTATCACGGGCTTTCCAATACATTTGCTGACGATTTGGTTGCCAAAACCGTTTCTTGAATGTCAAAAATAATACTATTCACGTAAAATTTTGAAAGCTCATACAAAAGGACTTTTATCCGGACTTTTATGGCCGCAGACATACATACAAATACATTCAAATCATTTATTTGTGAACAATAGGTATACACACAATTTAACTAAGCTAGATGGTAGGTACATGTGATAGTCCAGCTATGTTCCGCCTCAAGGCATACAAAAAACTTTTTTTATATTTTTTTTAATCGAAAAATTAAACTTGTCTTCTCAGCACATCCAGCTTCTAGAAATGGCGATGGTTCAAAACGAGATCAGTGCCCCGGTGTACTTCGCACAGTGGTCTCCGGCCTTCGAGGACATCCTGAGGGACCTGCAACACAGCTTCATCACGGACGACAAGTCTGGAACAGCACTGGAGGCCATGTTCAACACTGTGTCATCAAATGGGTATCAGATTGGTAAGTCTCATGATAATTAGTCTCGGATAAGATCAGTGCCCCGGTGTACTTCGCACTTAAATTAATTTAGGACACTACTGAATCGAGTATTTGTATTCATATTGGCTTCTGGCCTAAAGTATATTATTAGTAGGTTAGGTTAGAACTGCGAACCTATACAGAAACGAACATCTGATATAATGACACAAAACTTACGGCCAGAAAGACAAAGGGGAGGAGGGAGCCTCTCACAAGGGCAAGTAAGTGAAGCCAGAAGTTTAATATCGTAGAGTTAGTGTAATATTGTCTGTATGTAGTATAATCAAAACTAGCAATCACTTCACATTGTTTAGCTAGCTTATAGGAAGTGCATGCTGTCTTTGCTTGTAATTGGATAAACACTCGTGTCAGATTTATGTCCATATGATATCAGTGTCATATTATACTGTTTTGTATATGTTGGCAACCCTATTAATAAATAAAATATAATAAATATTATCTATGGTTTTAGTTTTCAAAATGGTATATTTTCTTAGTGGTGTCGGCGCCGGTGCCTGCGAAGCTGGACTCCAAGCCGGTGACTCTTCACGGGAAGCTGGTCGGCCGCTCCGGTTCTGCCCAAACAATCATCATCGCTGCTCATTATGATTCCTCTGGTATCGTGCCGGTAAGGCTAGGCTCATAACTACTAAATTGCATTTTATCTCTTTATCAATATTCCCAGATCTCAAAACTTCTCGGTCTCAAAATACCTAAATTGCAGAATGCCTAATTTTTTTTCTTAAAACACTGGAATCTTTATATGGCCGAATTGCAAAATAGCTTAGTCTCATAATGCCTAAACTTCAAAATACTCATGACAAAACAACATATTCTGTATTTATTATCCAACTGTCATTCGGAATTTGAAGGCATTGTGCGTTTCAATTTTTACGTATTTACAGAATATGACGTTTTATGTCAAAGTCATAATACACTTCGTTCATTTTAAGAATGAGACTATTTGACATTTAGGTATTATAAGCTCATGGTAATTTGAAAATTAGGGATATTAATGAATAAGGTATATGACATTTAGTGGTTTTAAGCCCAAAGCACACACGTTCTTCCATATTTTATTTCACTGTAAAATATTTTCTCTCCCCTGATCGGAATGTTCAATTTTCATGGGTTGATAGCCGGGTGGAAAATTTCCTGTTATCCCTAAGGTGGAGAGTTGTTTTTTGTTATGGTTAGCCACGAAGGCGAAGATAATTGAGGTACGTTATATTATTCAAATCGAAAATCTATTGTTTCTAATAGCGTAAGCTGCTGAACTTAATTTACCTGCAAGTCCTCCTAAATGGGGACTCCATTGCAAGTTCTTGTCCGAGTCCGAGTGAAGAATGTGTCATACCTACTCGGTTAATAAAGCAGTTAGTGATAACTTATAGTGAGCAAGCAAAAACAGATCTTATGGTGGTCAACCTTTTCATTCCGCGACTGTACCTATACAGTATATACAATTAATCTTATTTTGGCGTTGGCTCATTATCAGATCTTTACTAAAATTATATAAGATCAATCTGGATGAGAAATAATTCGAATCCCGGCCAGGGCAAGTGCTTGTATGATGAGCACGAGTGTTTGTTCCTGGGTCTTGGATGTTTTCTATGTATTTAAGTATTATAATTTTCCATATATTATGTACTAGCTTCTGCCCGCAACTTCGTCCGCCCTAAATTCGTTTATCGCGGATAAGGGTATTTTTCCAGGATAAAAAGTACCAAATTTCATCCAAATCGGTTCAGCGGTTGAAGCGTGAAGAGGTAACAGACAGACAGACAGACACACTTTCGCATTTATAATATTAGTATGGATATCGTCGCCTAGTACCCATATTCACCTATTTCGGGGTTTCGCGCTTCCACCAAATTTGTGACAATATATGTTATGGCGTTTAGGGCGTTGGTTAAGAGGATTTATTGAAATACTCACAGCTCGGCGGTTCAGGGTAGTCCAGATATACAGTGTTTCACTCGCGTCCCTGGGCTAAGATTATCGGTAGTCCGTCGCCACACGGGGATGATTTCGGATTCTAGTATTCGGTCCCTTTTCAATCGCAAGGGAAACAACACAAACGTTCTGTCTTACACTCCGGCGCAAACTGACTCGCCCCGCGCCTCCCGAATGTTCGATGATCCTCGAGTTAGGATTGTGGGAGCGTGAGGGTAGAAGGAAACTGCACATTGTCACAGTACAAGCTTTGCTTAGTTTGGGACTAGGTCGATTTATGTAAGATTGTCCTTGATATTTATTTATATATAAGTGTGTAATGTAATATTGTATATTTTGAATGATAACATCCCATCACAGGAGCTGTCCCACGGAGCGGACTCCAACGCGTCCGGCGCGGTGGCGGTGCTGGAGCTGGCGCGAGTATTCTCCCGACTGTACATGTCGCCGGCCGTACGCGGCGCTCCGTCGCTGCTGTTCGTGCTGACCGCCGCCGGCCACCAACTCAACTACTTCGCCACCAAGAAGTGGCTTGAAGAGCAGCTCGACTCCACTGACGCGTCGCTGCTACAGGTAGTCCTTGTACTAATTTTAACCACAGCTGTTCCACGGAGCAGACTCCAAGGCCTCCGGCGCCTTGAGTACTACTGGCACGCATTAGGGAGGAACACTCATATATGGAGAAATATGAATAACTCTTGATTTTTTTGACGTGATAACGTCATGTAAATCGATGAACGCCGGCTGTACGCACGAAAAAGCATGACTCATTGTCACGTTCCGCCTGAGCCGAGCGTGCAAGCGAGAGCGCAGAACGCGATAGAGAGGCATGATCGGCCTAAGCGTCCGGCTTGTGAATTCATAAAACTTGCTCCGTCCTTCTCCACAGCAAGTAACTAAAATTGGAAGAAAGATGTTGCAAGAAGAAAATTATTCAAGGGTACCAGAAGGGCTACTCCGATATCCGAAAAACGAAATTCGTATGGCGCCATCTCGCTCACTCAAATACGGCATAACATGAGAGCGAGAAGGACAGCACGTCACGAACTTCGTTTTTCAGGTTTCGGAGTAGCCCCTCTGGATAGGAAAAGAAAAAGATCACTCGCTGCAGCCGCTTCCAGTCCCAGTAGAATAAGGTCCCGTTTTACCCTTTGGGTACGGAACCTTAAAAAGAACAAAGCAAACCAACAAACACACTTTTGCATGTATGATTAGTTAGGCTATGTTTTCATCTTTTCCAGGATGTATCATTCGCCATGTGCTTGGATTCAATCTCCTCATCGCCATCGCTGACGATGCACGTGTCAAAACCGCCGAAGCCAGGCGGCGCAGCGCACTCTCTACAAACCAGGCTTGGAGCTCCCGTTGTCCACAAGAAGATTAACTTAGCCGATGAGCTGTTAGCGTGGCAGCATGAGCGATTCAGCATCAGAAGAATGACCGCATTCACAGTTAGCAGCTTGCAGGTAAAACTACAACATTAAGAGTAGTATTCAATGATTCAGACAATATTGGCGCAGTCACTGTAGGATCACATGTGAACACCAATTATACAGAAATCTCATAGGTAAAGAGGTAGTAAAGTTGTTTGCTTAGAAAGCTAAACCGTGAAACACGTAATTCTTCTTTATTCACAAGTTATAAATTAATAGATAATAACCAACCAACCAAAAGTATTTTTCTGCTTAACTTATTTTTGCAAATTTGGTGATTTACTGAATATTAATAGAATAGAATAGAATCGAATAGGTGCTTTGTGCATATGGTGAAACTTATTTTGTGATTTATGTAAACTCTGATTTTTAATGCAATACCAAAATCTGACAGTTCTCATCATGATTATTTCATCAAATAAACATTATTTCGTAAAAATATGAATGAGAAATCGTGCAGCCATTAGGGTAAGTTTTATTTATAAAAATACTAACACTTAAACCAGTATGCAGTGATCACAGCTAAAGTGCGCCCATTGACGTTAAATTTTGGTCTTGAATTAAAAATTAGAGTATAGCTGTGAGGAAAGCCACGGGATATTTTGTTAAATAAAATAAAATAAATACCAAGTAGATGAAATCCAAGTGAATGTATCTACAGAGCCACAAGGACCCGTCCCGCAGCACGCTGCTGGACGTGGGGGCGGAGTCTTCGGCGGCCACGCTCGCGGCCAACATCGCGCGGACGGCGCGCGCGCTCGCCTCGCACGTCTACAACCTTACCGCGGAAGGCAGCGCGGAAGACGCATTACTGTACGATGATGCGTTGGTGAGTGAACGCAGTGATAACTTCTATACGGAGCCGTCGGCTAAAGCTAAGCGTCCACATGCTGGCATCGCACGCATCGGACGCATCGCACGTATCGGATTTTGGTATGCCTTGTATAGAAACTCATACAACAGCGTCCACTGATCCGCAACGTACGGATCGCTCATCGGCAATGCCGACACCGATGCTCCGAGTGGCAACTTTTGCGATGCGTGCCGGTGACGTCATACGGAATGTTCTTTCTCTTCTGATAACAAACAAGCAATAACGACAAATTGTTCTTCATCATTTTTCTCCATTCTCACCAAAACACATTCCGCACATACGCTCACTGCAAAAATCCGAATGAAGTGGCATCAGCAATCCGATTGCTGGTACTTGCGTCGGCAAATCCGATCGCTGCCGATACAGTGGACGCAGTATGAAAAATTCCGTTTGATGCGATCCGTCCGCTGCGTGCGATGCGGGCCTGTGGACGCTTAGCTTAAATAGCGATCAGAATAAAGTTTCGAATTTGGAATTTTTTGCATGTTTCCAGAGTGTGGACGAGGCAGCAGTGAAACATTGGTACACATATTTGTCGTCGCAAGCGAGAGCGCCACAGATCATCACCACGTCGGCTCCCAGCTCAGGTTAGTATTATGTTTTTTTATGTCAACATCATCATTTCACACAGGCCTTCTCAATTGATTTCCACATGGGCCGGATAGAGGCGACCCGCATCCAGCGAGTCCCCGCAATCCTAAACAGGTCGTCGGACTACCTTGTGGATGCCCTTTCCACGCTACGCTTGCGGGTACGCGGTCTTTACTCAAGAACCTATGTGTCCCAACAGCCATCGGTTCTTCAAACTATGTGCCCTACCCATAATTGCCACTTCAGTTTGCTTGCCCTGTTTGCTATGTCGGTGACCTTAGTTCGTCTACGAATCTCCTCATTTCTGATTCGATCTCGTAGAGAGATCCCGAGCATAGCCCTTTCCATAGCTCGCTGAGTGACTTTGAGCTTCCTTAAGAGGCCCATAGTTAGAGACCACGTCTTGTTAAGTACTGTAATATTAAATAATAATGTATACTATTGTAAAGTTGTTAAAATGAAATGTTTGTATATTAAAGATATTTTCAAAAAAAATAGTTGAATGTCACTGAATCGAATCATATTTTTTTTGCCACGCCAGTGATGTAAAATAACTACTATCTCGGTAGCAATTGCGACCATCCATCCGATCTTATATCCCATCCGATCTTACCCGAGTTCACCTTATCCGACGTGACAGTATTTACATGCAACAATGATTAATATTATTGTTTGCCCTTTTACATCTAGTTATTTTTTAACACTTTCGCTGCGAAGGTTTTCGTAGAAACGCATATATGGTACGCTATGCGTCTACGAGCAGAGCGCCCTCTAGGCGGGTTCCTGGCAGTCAATATGTTATTATATGGGATGGATCCATTTTTTTTCCTTATTATTCTGTCGCGTAACTCAGAATGCAATATTGAAAGAGTTACTTAGAAAAAAGCTTATAATTTAGGCTAGCGTTACTCAGTGTGCTCCGCGGAGCCCAGGGTTCCGCAAAGCTTCTGTAGGTCCGCGATAGTTTATAGTAAAAAAACCGGCCAAGTGCGACTCGGACTGGCGCACCGAGGTTTCCGTACAAAATATATTTTATATTGGTTACTGACATGGACAGACAGACATAAAAATATTCTGCTTTTAGTATTTGTTGTTATAGCGGCAACAGAAATACATCATCTGTGAAAATTTCAACTGTCTAACTATCACGGTTCATGAGATACATCCTGGTGACGGACAGCGGAGTCTTAGTAATAGGGTCCCGTTATACCCTTTGGTTACGGAACCCTAAAAGGGAATCCATACGTTGCGACTAAGATATCTATATATAAAACTAGAAGGGCCCGCAACTTCGTTCGCGGAGGAGAAAAAGTCGTAACCCCTTTTTGTCTTCAGCGTAGTCGGGTAAAAGTATCCGATAACCTTCTGGAGATACCCAGCTACCCGTGTACCAAAAAATACAAATATACCAAAAATAAAATTATAAATTTTTTCGCTTCAATGACCTCCGAATAGTGCCTTTCAATAGTTTTTTTAATATCTTCAATTTACAAACATTTAATTTTTACAACTTTATAAGAGTATAGATATTGGTTTGTATTGTGTTATTAGGTGTGACGGGTGCTTTGGAAAGAGCGTTGTCGCGTTACATGGACGTGACGGCGAGTGTACACGTCGTGGACAAGCGGGAACCCGAATACACGCTGTACTCGCCCACGCGCGCCGTGCTCTACGTGTACAGGTACACGTGTCACAATCTAAAGAAGATATAATCGCTTTTTATACGTGAACGATTTTAGCTCTTGGATGCGAAGGCGGTGCTGGAATTTTTTAAAGAAACTGGCTCACCGACATACCTACAATTATTATTATTTTTCTAATCCGCCGAAGTGTAGAAATTACGATCTGATTTATATAATAAAAGTTTAAGTGTTAATAACAATAAAATAGGGGCCTGCATCGTCATTCGTAAACCACGCTCCAAACGCCAAGCGGGCCGATGAGCAGAATTTGTAATAAGGGACGCATTTACTGCTCGCGCGCATCAAAGAAAGAGAAAGCTAATACACTACATGCTTGGGGTATTTTGGTGTAAGCGCCAGATGTAAAAGTATAATGAAATCGAAGATGTTATTATGTTTGTTAACATTTAAGGTAATCACGTCAAAGATAAAGGGAAGAATGACATTTTTAAATAATTTAGCCGTTTATTAATCGGTCGTTTGTACAAACTATACAAAAAACGGAAAATGAAGATGCGTTTTCGGATAACTTTTCTGTCGAGGAAATTTTCAATAAACAGTATATAGTCAAAAATCACTTATCTGAAAACCAGCCTATTTTATATACTAGATTTGACAAAAAACACGTGTAAAAATAAGCTCATTCATGTATCAAACAGTAGTAAAACAAAATCGAATAACTATAAAATTAACAAAGATATAAGCCAAACATTTCATTCTATCCCTTTCTAGCTAAACAGAATTTAATATAGAGTCATATGGCCGGAGTGCACTATGACATAACAGTGCATGTCGGACCTCTCTGTCAAATCGCTGTCTAATTAATAGTTTGAAATTCTTACATCATGCGTATTTCGTGGCCGATTTTAATTTTAATTTCACTTTTAGAAATCTTTTTTACGGTATTTCGATATTTTTTTAAGGAAAGCGTTAAAAAAATCATGCATTTACCTTATTGAAGTTTTAGCTTTGTAATAGTGACGTCACTGCAGCAGTTTTATGACTAGCAAAATTAGTAGAACTATTTGTCCTTATTTCTAAATAAATCAATTATGGTGAAATTAAAAACGGTCTTGAAGTGGATCATGAACTATTCTGATCTGTCTTAATATAATTTGAAAATATAAAGAATACTATACATAAATAGACATAACATCTTTTAAATAAAACAATTTAAACGGATTTATATCGCGTATATTATCTCATTGGAGTTTCCGACGTTTCGGAAGATTTTCAGCTTTCGTGTTTAAGGGGTCGACTGAGAAATGACATATTTTCCTCTGTCAAAGTTACAATTTGTGCAAACTACCCACTTTGAGAAAACAAATAAAGGTGTACATACATGCTAGATGGGCCTAATGTGTAAAGACAGTTACACACATGTCAGTTACTGAGGAGAAATTTTATTTAAATGACTTATAATCGCGGAAACAGAAGGAAATATTATCTATAACATCTTGTTCTATTTTCGTGTTTTAATTATTTTGCGATGATGTCCGGGCTGTTTATTAATGTAAATAATGTTTCCAGCGTGAAACCAGCGGTGTTCGACCTGATCCTAACCCTGGCCATCATTGCATACCTCTCGGTGGTATACTTCGCCATCCAGCTGTTCCCGCGGTTCTACGAAGAGTACGCCAAGGTGATCACCGGCAAGACCAAAGTACATTAGGGTAAGGGCAGTAACCAGAGATTATAGATACACTAGTTCACTGTCGGAGGGCATGAAGTTGTAAACATTTAGAAATGTCTGTCCAATTAGATAGCGTTACAGATTATAGCTTGGCAAGGTCTTTTGTGACACTACTATGGTCCGCGGGCGACGGGGGGAAAGACAGCGGGGACGAGTAAGAAGTGTGCGCACGGCAGAGTCTATTTTTGACGATATTTGACCCCCCCCCCCGCCCCCCCTAAAATCATCCAACCATCATAATTCGAATGCCCCCCCCCCCCACTCACCTACCAAATAAGATGATGTCATTTCCAAAAAATGCCTTATCGGCAACAATTTATAGAAACACGAATTGAATTCCTTTTTTACTCATTGAGGCACTTTCTAAAGATGCCAGAGATGATGTCATCATAGGAATAACCTCCCACCCCTCCTACGTCATGCTACCATCATCCGATGGTCAGACACCCCCCCCCCCCCCTCCAAAATTTGAAATGACGTAATTTATTAATAGCCCCATAGGAGTGTCATAAAGGAACTTGTCAAGCTATACCTAATCGTTTATATGTACAAACATACAAGACACTATACACACCGCGTTTTTAAAAACGCGCTGTCGACGCGTGTTTTTATAGACACAAACGCATTACGCGAGTGACTCAGTACGCTGCTCCGTCGAATGACACGACGGCGCGTTTAAAAAATGCGGTGTGCGTGCGCCCCAACAATAGCAAAGAAAAAAAAATTGTGGAGTTACGTCAAAAGATATCATAACCTCTTGTCCATTGGTCTACTTGAGAAAGAACGCGGCAACTGATTGAGTTGTCAGCAAAATCGTTAGTACTTTTGTACGTGGCCTTGAGTGAGTGATGTAGCGCTGGTCTTACTACCATTGATAATTCTCAATTAACTATTGCAAAGAACACGACGATTGATGAGTAACGCAATCTTGTTGGGCAATTATTTCAAAGGGTCAGGTTTAGGAGCATTTGTAATGTGTGTTATGAAATATTGACGGACAAAAACTTCGGTTTGGAGTCCTGTACAAATTAAAAATAGCGTTTATTAGGGAGCCCACAAAGTAATGCTATTTGCCACTTGAAGTTTGTAATCGTTGAAATTTCATAACACGAGAACGGCGGTTGAAGCGCTTCCGAATCTTACCTATGTATCTCAGACAGTGTCAATGCGTGTTCAGTGTTCTATAATGCAAATAAAGCAATAATAATGCCCTTTGATTTCCACAGTTACTGCGATTATGCGTGGTTCGCGAACCACTGCCATTAAGAATCAGATGTTTTATATTAGAAATCAATGCTTAAAATACGCTAGCGGTGTGTTATCGCAGTGACGTGACTGCGTCACGATTTGACATGCCCTCCACGCCGTCGCTCAAAAAACGCCGACGGTGAGTTTACGCGGCTGAATGTATAGAGAAATCGTGACGCACAGACACGTCACCGCGTATACGCAGCGTTAAGCTCCGGTGTGTCCGGTCATTTCGAGTTTCAAAAAGTACGTCTACGCCTCCAAAGGATTTCGAATTTCATATGCCTTCCTTCAGCGATTTAGGCTACACGTTGTCTGTGAATATTTAGTGTTAGTGTCGTGATATGATGTCGTTAGTGATGATTTGATTTGATTTGATTTGATACTCTTATATTACAAAATAGCTCAATTTAAACGAATGGATAGAAAGTTGCAAAAACATTCCCGAATTATTGGCTCTTTCCCCCGCCAAAGGGTTGAACTGATTCAGCCTACCTCTTCAGTTGCGTCCTAACTCTAAGTGGCAGCAGCTGGCATTCACGGTTGTGGGTTTGCGCTCCCGCTACTGAATCCGATTACTGGTAAAAAGGCCTAGCCAGACCTACTCAGTTAATAATCAAGTTCAAAAAAAAACATGGCGTACATTAAAAAAAAACTTAATTTGCGCGGAACAATATGTATAAGCCGAAATTGAACGCGTGACTCGAATATATAATGACTGTGGTAGTCAAAGGGTTTAGGATTAGAGGCATTTAAAAGCGTAGGTATTCGACTAACCGGTTGACACAGTAGAGGACCGCTGTGCAACATATCAACTGTTCTGTAACCTAAAAATATCAGCGCAAGTTACTATGGCAATATATGTACGCTTTTATTTTGCTCTGTTATCATTAAAATAAGTACAGGATTAATTTATTAACAACGACTTTTAGATATAAAACCGCTGTGTGAAATGGAGGAATTCCTAAACATTGCTTATGTAAAAAAGCCATTTTTTTTCTGTATAAGGCACTGGTCCCACCAAGGGCGAGGAAGCGATTAGCTATCGGCGATTTTCTCGCCCAAGAAACGAACAAAAGATATAGATCCTGTGTCAGTAAAAGGGACACATATATTAATAGTTCATCGGTGGCTGTTCACACTGCCAGCGAGAACTCTCATATATGTATCTCTTTTATTGACACGGAGTCTACGTCTATTGTGCGTTTCTTGAGCGAGTTTGGCAAGAAAATTGTCGATAGTTGCTCGATTTCTCGCCGGCGGTGAGACTAGTGCCTAATTGAAGCTTTTATGGACATATCTTTATGGCGCCTTATAATTATTAGTCGGGCGTCAGGCTTGTATAGCGAGACAGGACACGTCATGTCATGTCACCCCTCCTGTGCCGCTCCATTACCCCAGGAACAGACTCAGTTAAGCATTAGACCTGTATATGCCACATTTTTCAAAAAGTGTATAAGTTTTAGCAGTGTGTGTGTAAGCTTTAGCTAACACAGTCACAGAGGGGCTACTCTGAAATTCGAAGTTCGTATCGCGCCATCTCGCTCACTCAAATGCAGTTTAACATGAGAGCAAGAGGGATGGCGTGATATCGAATTCCAGAGTAGCCCCGCAGGTCACAGAGATACAAACGATTTTGAGACATTCATGGGGTCAATAATTTTATTGTAGATTCCAAAGGAATCCGATTTTTACGACTAACTCTCAAGTATTCGTATCTGTTTTCAACGGAATTCTGCAATTTCCTTTTAATTTTATCAATATATACTTGAAGCGGAAACATCTCAAGATTGAGTGTAAATGCGACGTAAGGGTATATTCCATTTCATTCGGCTGTTTAACAAATTGTGAAACAGAAAATCAGCACTATCAGAGTAGTCACTAATTTACGAATCGTTGAATATTTACCGACATTTTATTTATGATCGTTATGTACAGTTGAAGTCGTATTAAATCTGATGTAAAAGCGTTTTACACTACGGTGCTTAAGGATCTAGTTTAATAAAAAATTCAATAACCTATGTGATTACATAACGAGATATCGATATTATACATGGTGGGAACGAGAAAGCCGACAGACTTTAAACATTGAATATAGAGCCTAATTGGAGCATACAAAGAGGTATAAACATGTAGTTCCAAAACGCGTATTTTTTTAGATATTAATCTATACTCTTATAAAGTTGTAAAAATAAAATTTCTGTACATTGAAGATTTTCAAAATAATAAATTGAAACGGACCATTTGAAGATGACTGAACTAAACGTTTTTATTTTTAATTATTTTCTATGGTTGTATAAGTTGTTGTGGCTTCATCGCGTCAAATCGGCTAAACATTTTCAACTTTTTTTGGTACACGTGTAGCTGGGCATCCACAAATGGCTACAGAATACTTTTTATCCGATTACGATGAAGCAAAAAAGAGGGTTATGATTTTTCCCTCCGCGAACAAAGTTGCGGCCGCCTTGTAGTTATTTTTATCCTTATCGTTACTATATTATAAACGTGAAAGTATATATGTACGTTCCACTTAATCTTAAAAACTACTGGACGAATTTGTATGAAACCTTCCAATTATGTACCTTATATATCAGAATAGGACATAAGCTATAATGTATGTCGCATTTCATCCGTTTTAGGGACGAAAAAGGGGATAAAAATTTGTATGGACAGTAAATATTTTTTTCCAAAAAAATCTTGGTAATATGCTTCACATTTAAATTAGTAAAATATCGAGTTTTGGGGAAAAACATAAGCTATTTTTTATCCCGGAAAAATACCTTTTATCCGCGATAAATGAAACTAATTCGGACGAAGTCTCGGGCGGCCGCTAGTAAATTCATAAATCTCAAAATCTTACGACTTAATGATGTGATCTTGTAACTTAATACTTTTGGCCAGTTTGTAATAAGTTTTGCAATCAGTTTGGTATATACATTTATATATTTATTTATTTATTTGGGTAATTTGTGTCGAATAGTACTCGTATCTCTTAACTTTAAGTCGCATCTTCATTACACGCGATAATTTAATGCGTTTTTAGGGTTCCGTTGCCAAAAAATTTCGATTCTCAGCAAAAGGACGTAAGTGCCGGGGAGATACGCTCTTTTGTTAGTGTTTTTTTTATATTGTATTTTTTCCATCTGTAGTGCATTTTTTTGTATAAACTGCTGCGGAACCCTACATTGAGCATGGTCCGACATGCTCTTGGTCGGTATTTTTACTGAACGTTATACCAATGTTTTTCAGGGAAGCACTAAACTCAATGGTTAAAGTTTGTCAGGTTACGCTTTACCACTGTGTATTGGGAGTCTTTGATCAATGAAGATTGAATGGCAATTGCCGACGCTGGTGTCAGTGCCAAGAATTTTCGATGACGTGTTTACCGGCTTTGGCGCTAAAGAAGTTTTAATTATACGATCCCGCCGTGCATGACTTAGTGTAAAATGCCAGTGAGTGAAAATCCGAAGTGTAATTAAGCTAAGCTAATATATTTCTGTTAAGACCATTAATGCATTTTATGTTTTTTTTTTTCTTCAATCACTTAGTATTATCAAGAAATTACGTGCCTCTTTTTTACCTTTTGTTAAGTACAAATTACCTTAAACTTGGTATTTTTGTAAAGCGTGAAATAAGGTATATGTCGTAATGGTGTTATTATAATTCTTAATAATTAACGGCCTGTTTGTCAGTAATTTACTTTATGAATTAAAGTTGAAGGTGTCTGTTATCAAACATAGCAAACAGGGTAAGCAAACTGATGTGGCAATGGGCAGGGCACATAGTTCGAAGAACCGATGGCCGTTGGGTTAGTAAAGTTCTCGAGTGGAGACCGCGTACCGGCAAGCGCAGCGTGGAGAGGGCCACCCGCAAGTTGGTCGGATGACCTGCTTAGGGTTGCGGATACTCGCTGGATGTGGGTCGCCTCTGTCCGGCCCATGTGGAAATCTATTGAGGACGCCTGTGTCCGAGGCGCATAGTTTCTTGAACTCAAATTTATTTGTTCCGATTCATAAAATATACAAGGTGGCTTCTAAAACGTTTGGGAGGTCCAATTTTACGAGTTGATGGTCACTGTGAGTAGCTTTGGAAAGTAACGTTTTGTATCGCGTCTTAGAAGTCACCTTGTATATTTGCATCCATAGTAATACTGATTAGAGTTTATATACAAAAATAGCTGAAATGTAAAGTTTGTAATGAATTTCGTACTGAAAGTTAAGATTGGAGTGTGTATTTATATTAAGGAATGAAAAATAAGCACGATGACGTAATGAAAATCAGCAATTGTAATGAATCCGTCACTTAGATAATTAAAAGATATCGGAAACGTATTTGTTGCTTTAAAAAAAATACTCACATCAATCGCATTATTGTTTAAGAGTGGGGGCTCGTGACGTCACTTCCAGGTACAATTTGTACCTAAGCTAAGAGTGACGTCACGCGACATTTTAACACAATGTATCTCTTTTATATTTCGATTACGTAAAAAAAGCTCCAATATTTTTTATTATTCTACATGACGGAGTAATTATTAAAATTTAGTCATCATGCCTATTAGGTGTGTTGAGGTAATGTATATCTTCACTTTTATGTATTTGTTTTTTTGAAAAAACGAATCAAAATAGGGAATATGCATGATTTTTAATTTTTGCTTTATTAAAAGCTCATTCATGTAACAAACAGAAGACAAAGACAATTTTTGGAATAACTATAAAAATAACCAAGATACAAGCCATCAAACATGTCAGTCTATCTCTTTCAAGCAAAACGGAATTTAATATGGAGTTATATGGCCGGAGTGGACTATGACGTAATAGTATGCCTATATCATGCGTATTTCTTGGCTGATTTTAATGTTAATTTCACTTTTTGAAATCGTTTTTACGGTATTTTCATATTTTGTTAAGAAAAGCGATAAAAAAAAAATCATGCATGTACCCTATTGCACGATTGGGGAAATATTATTCGTACTGTAATTCTATGATCACAATTTATTTTTAAATGGATTATTTATATATTTATTCCATTTTCCTTTGGTTTGAGGTATAATGTCGTGTGGAGTTTTTCTTTACCTATATGTCCATTATGTGGTAGATGATCTAGCGAAAAGGTACCTTACGCTCTACATAAGTGCAAACATTTTCACTTTTCAACATTTAAAGTGTCTTAGGATGTGCAATAGGGTTGTTGACTTATCTCAAAACTTGTAAAAAATATATATGATCCTGATAAAACAAGCAAATAAAGAGTGAAGTCAAAATTATGAGCTCGTTTTATGAGCGTTTAAAGTTGGGTGGAAAAGTCCATTTTTAAAGTATAAAAATATTAAAAACTAATAATACCATTGAATAACACATAAAACGTAAGGTAACTTTTGTTATGAAACCGTTTTGATAAACGCAAGCTGCAGAACAAAATTTTCCCCATACGAGGTATAGTGTGACGTCACAATGCATACGGCTTTAGTATGAAGCGTTTTTTGGGAAAGTTCAAAAATGTGCTTTTAACATTGTTTATCTCGGGGAGTTTCTATCAGATTGAAGTAGTTTTTTCACCAATATTTCTACTATAAAGACAAAGTTCTATAGCATACCATAGAAAAAAGTTGTCACATGCCCTATTCAGATAATTACCGTATACATTGGTTTAGATACCTAAATGCACGTACACAGTACGTGAAGTAGTGATGCATATTCGAGATTAGAGATCAAAACATATCCGGTCCGTCATAAACGGGCCTCACGCTCATTTTTCCCTCGACCTTGCAAGTTGTGGAATGAACTTCCCCCTGAGGTGTTTCTGGAGCGCTATAACATGGGATTCTTCAAGAAGCGAGTTAACAGAGAACTCAAAGGTTGGTAATGTATGGGTGTGGTATGGGCGACTCCACCGCTGCTGTACATAATCATGGGCGACGGTGGCCACTTTCCATCAGGTGGCTCATCAGCCCGTTTGCCACCAATTAAGTAAAAAAAAAAATGCGTAACCATGGCAACGCTGTACAAAAGAAAGTCTTTGACCCACTTACGTAATTTTTCCTGAAGTTAGAGATACAAGCTTTTCAAGCCTAAGGTACCTTTTCAGTGGAATTTACACAATCTACAATTAATTATGTTGACCGTCCTTGCAGTTCCTTATTATGAAGTCACATATAATTTATACCGTGTTACACAGAAATAAATCGAGTTTCGATAGTTTTACTTATAATTAAAATAATAGTCAGCTTTGTAATAGTTAGTATTGCAATCTAATACTTTCACTCAGGGATCGTTACCGGTATTAGTTTAACATGAAATATCTTTCCAATCTCTCAATATTTTAAAACGTTTGTTAAACAGTATTTAGGTAATCATTATTCACTGTGAATTAAGCTAAATAAAATAAAAATAAAAATGTAATAAGTGAGATACCGAAATTGAATACCGGTTATTCTGTATGGAAAAAATACCGGTATTTGATCGTTGTTTTTACTACCAAAATTTTCGTAACGCTATGCGCGTAGCCGGTAAAAGGAAAATGTGTCTTGTACGAGCAAAGCGCCAACTTAACGGGTTCCTGGTATTGACAGTATTAAGTCTAGTAAGAATTTTGTTATTCAAATAAAATCTACGGCAATTCTAAATATTTTAACATATTCGCGACCGAGATTTTCATAGTAAGTTGCTGATTACATACGAAACTTACTACGAGCGCCCACCTAGCGGGCTCTCGGTCGTTAAAGTGTTAAAAAAACTATCAGACAAACCGTAATCCGTTGATGAATGTATCTTAAAACTATGTAATTTGTATTTGTTTCTGTGAAAATGCTATACTTAAAGTAAGTCACTATTCCTTCTGTAATTCGATTTAAGGGTTGAAGGTGTGGTTTTTAACGCGTCCGGGTGATGAGGACCAAAACAATAAACTCTACATGAAGCTCTCGTATTCTAGATTCGGCTACGGCGACTGCTTAAAATCAGGCAAGCCGTACGGTTGTTTACCACCTTAGTAGATAAAATAAGAACACAATTCTGTCAATAATTTCATTTTTGTGACAGGTTTTTTTTTTTGCCGACTGTACTTTTCATCAGCGAGAACGTTCTAAAAAGCCCAAACTCGGTAGTGTTGTGTTATTTTATTACACAGTTCCTATGACAACGTTCAGACATATCAACTCGATGGTATGATATGATAATATTGAAATGTCGCAGAAATTACATAAATATACCAAAATTTTACTCAATCGTAAACCGGGAAGTGGGTCAAATTTAACACACAAGATTTGACCCACACTAACTAACATGGCAAGTTAAAAAAATAAATCAAAAAAGATGGAAGCTACAAAAACATTTCTAAAAATAAAATGCATTTATCTCTCCTTTAATATTACAAAGTTGTAAAAATTTAATGTTACAAATAAATGTAAAGGACATTAAAATTATTTAAAAATAAAGTGAAACGCATTATTTGAAGGTCACTGAATTGAATATAAAACGGCTAAACATGTATAGTTATGCTTATAGGATACTTTTTACCCGTCTGCGCTAAAGCAAAAAAGAGGGTTATGACTTTTTTCTTCTGCAAACTAAGTTGCGGGACATCTTTCGCGGTTTTTGGGCGAAGCCACAACGACACATACTAACATACAAAAAATTCAAAAATCTTTTTTGTTTTTTCGATTCAGTTACCGTCAAATACCTACATAGTCAGTTTCATTTAGTTTTTTGGAGATATCTTCAATGTACAGACATTTCATTTTTACAACTTTTTAATTGTATAGACAATATAGATTTTAATTAAATAAAGAGACTATTATAGATTTGCTTTTATACATTGGAATGTAACACGTCAAGTTAGACTCAACTCAAAAGACTGTTAGTGCGGCATTTAGAAGTTATTATTTTGGCCCTTGAGTCGGCGTTCGGTGGATCAAGAACGTTATTGTTAATACTTTTTATTGGAATCGCTTAGCTTAAGTTTGAATTTGTATGAAGTGATTGTATAACGGAAGGGATTGAGCATTCGTAGACCTAAGTGGTAGTTTTAGTTCGATTTCGTTGACTTTGAAATGAACAAAATGAAAGACAAAAGTGGTTGTATTAAGCATTAACCATCCAATAATGTTTGGGAGTCTATATTTACTTGTATGCAAGGCGAGCACTGAGCAATCTCAATGGATCAGTATGGGCAAGTCATAAAATAAGAAATATATTAATTTGGTCTGAGGAACCATAGCTAGGTTTTAGATTTAAGAAAATCTCCATTTAATGATTCTTATGAAAATACACACTTTCCGTTGGTCAAATGATCAAGTACAGGGAAATGTTAAACCATAGTAATTACAAGCAAAATGTCAAAAGTGTATTGTATCCCATACAATACACTTTTGACATTTTGTATTTATAGTGAGAATCCTTGGACAAAACAATTATCTTTCATTGTGAAGTGTTAGGCAAATTGCTCCTCTGTAAAGTTAACTCCTCTAGAGGTCTTACTTTTAAGGTAACCCTTATTGCATTAAATATAAAGTTGCTCTTTGTGTGACAAGTGTTTGCATACGGTGGCATCCACTTTAAAGTAAACCATCGTGGTTTTAGTCCACAATGAAGATAATGGATTTGTTTGCAGATTTGCTTTGATTCCTATTATACAGTAAGGGAAATTGATTCGCGTAGCACAATATAAACCTACCGTAGTAACGTGACGTATGACTCAAGCATAGTTGTACCAATCCCTACAGTTGTCCGGCGAACGTACTCGCGTAGAGCAACAGCGGGAAGCGGGCGGCGCTAGCCGTCGCCCCCAAACGGAATTTGCGCACCGCACGTTCGAGGACAGCCACACGCCAGTTTTGTGATAATTATTGTGAGAGCGAACGTCGTTATATTTTTTAACGGCCGTGTCGCCCGATATCAAAGGCTTCGGACTATTGTATATTCGTTATAATGTGACTCGAGTGAGTGACGTCGGCCTATTATTGCAACAGAGTTGTATGCTACGAAAAAAAATCCTCACTGTACAATCAGCATCAAATAGTCTGTAGCATCTAAAGCGTCAAATATATGGTCACATATTTTTATGTGCCCATATGATTTAAAGACTCATGCTGATTGTGAAATATAACGACACTTTCGCTGCCAAGCTTTTTGTAGCGCTACGCACTTTCCTCTGCATACGGGGAAACGCATGGTATCGGCTACGCGTCTTTTCGTAGCGCTACGCACTTTCCTCTGCATACGGGGAAACGCATTGTATCGGCTACGTGTCTTTTCGTAGCGCTACGCTCTTTCCTCTGCATACGGGGAAACGCATATTATCGGCTACGCGTCTTTTCGTAGCGCTACGCACTCTCCTCTGCATACGGAGAAACGCATGGTATCGGCTACGCGTCTTTTCGTAGCGTTTCGCTCTTCCTCTGCATACGGGGAAACGCATGGTATCGAATACGCGTCTTTTGGTAGCGCTACGCACTTTGCTTTGCATACGGGGAAACGCATGGTATCGGTTACGCGTCTACGAGCAGAGCGCCCGCTTGGCGGGTTCTGGCAGTGAATGTGTTAAATATATTGATTCAGGGAATGGTTAAGTTATTGAGCCCTAAGGTCTATTTTTGCTTAATAGGTTTGAGAACAAAGTAGTCAAACTTGTGTCTTGTATAAGTAAAAGTGGATGTAAAGGAATTGAGAATTAAAACTTTGTTTAAAAAAATGTATTTTATTAAAATATATTCTTTAAATAGAACATCTATAAACTATTTTAAATATAAAACATTAATTATGTACTTTATTCAAACATCTCTACGTTTACGTTAATACATATCTATACATTCTCGTATGTACAGTCAAGGGCATTGATAAATACCTATATACAACGATTGAAAAATAAATATTACACATTTCGAAGTAGTCCCATGGTAAGCTCAATAAGGCTTGTGTTATGGGTACTAGACGACGATATAATTAATAGATATATTTACTTATATACATAGAAAATATCCAAGAATCAGGAGCATATATGTATGCTCATCACACAAATATTTGCCCTTAACGGGATTTGAACCCTAGTTTTCGCAGGCAACGTTGCTTGCTGAGCCAAACTGTCCGTCGAAAAATATGTACACACCAACTCTACTGTCACAGTAATAAAGTTTGGATATATATTTATGAGATTTTGTTTTTTTTTTATGTTATAGAGGGAAAACGAGCACACGGATCGCCTGATGGTAAGCGATCACCGTCGCCTATAGACACTTGCATCACCAGAGGAGTCACAAATGCGTTGCCGGCCTTTCAGGTGGGAGTACGCTCTTTTCTTGAAGGCTTGAAAGTCGCATCGGTCCGAAGATACTGCCGGCGTCAATTTATTCCGCAGTGTCTACTTATGCTCTAGACTGTACACGAGAAATTGAGGACTTAGGAATTATTCTTACACAGATATGTTACATATTCAATGTCACAAATTAATATAACATTTTGTAATTTTACTGCAAGCTACCTTTGAACAGTACGCCTTATGCGTGCATGTCTAACTGAAAAGAAATGCTTATGAACTAATTACGTATTTATGGCACTTAAATTACACAGAAAAATATAGAGCCGTTTTTATTATCTTTACATTTGTATCAGAAAGTCGCAGTAGACAAAAAACCAACTGACTTATATTAAGATTTTGATTACAATAATAAAGTGATAAAAATGCGTTTGAAATAAACGGTGTATTTAAATCGGCATTGAATATTATACAAATTAAGTAAGTATTTTTGACTGTTGATTTCTTGAAATCTGCCAATGACGAATTCTAACGATATAAAAAAAAATACACTAGATAGTCATTTATTTTAAAAAGGCCACATTAATTAAATATGCTGAACGTACGCTTTCTGATAAGTATTCTGATATTCTTCGTTGTCAGATCAGTTGCAATTAGATTTATTACTAACACTATCAAGGTTCGGCCACGACAAAGCGCAACTAGCGACGTGGCGAGCGAGTTCTCTCTTCATTGCATATAGATATGCATATGTATAGATGGCTTTCATGTCATTATGAGAAAGCGAGTGGCCTCTAGCTAGCCATTAAGGTAGCCTACACTGTTAATTATTACCTACAATTAACAGCAAGGACCGTTAAAACAATGACGACTGACACTTGCCATACTTTGCATCGTGTTCCGATCGCAACCAGATATTCTGGCAAAAACTAGATGGCGCTTTAAAACTAAACATTTAACGATGTTATAATTGAATAAAGAAACATAGTATAGCAACAAATCGTTCGCAAATAGCCAAACTTAAATAAATCGTAACATTTAAATACTGTCAAGCTTGGAAAGTTGAATAATTGTAAAAAATAATTCTTATACATAGATGGCGTTATACATATCGGGGAACGGCTTTTAGTATGGATATGGTCAGTCCTCTTGTTTTAATGGTCCTTGATTAAAAGTGATTGAAATTTGTCGATAATAGGGAATATGCATGATTTTTTATGTTTACTTTAGTATAAGCTCATTCATGTAACAAACAGTACACAAAAATAATTTTTCGAATAGCTATAAAAATAACCAAGATATAAGCCATCAAACATTTCATTCTATCTCTTTCTTGCAAAACAAAATTTAATATGGAGTTTATATGGCCGGAGTGCACTGTGACGTAACAGTGCACATCGGACCTCTCTGTTTAATTCCTAGTTTAAAATGCCTATATTATGCGTATTTCTCAGCCAATTTAAATTTCTAATTTAGAAATAGTTTTTACGGTATTTTGATATTTACTTAATAAAAGCGATAAAAAAATCAAGCATGTACCCTATTGTGCACTAACATAGCTATTACTCATACATTAATTGATGAATGACTAACAATACTGGGTCATGTTATCCGAAAATAATTTGAATTTGAATTGCGCGATCGAAACGCTCACCGCGGTTTCTTGGCATCACACTCAATAGGAATATTAGGAATTCGCTTGCCGCCATCCTGCTCGCGCGTTGTGTGACCGCGCCCTTAGAATGACGCACTTAACCCTCAAGTACTTCGACGCTGGCGGCGCCCGTAATGTCCCTCAGTTCCGCGGACTTGAACGTTGCCACGATGTTAATTTTACCGAGTTTCTGAAATAGGAAAACAATTTGATTAAGATATAAGATATTTAGTATTTTCTTCTGTTTCCGCGATTATTATTCACTTAAATAAAACAATTTTAACGGATTGTATCGCGTATATTATCTCATTTGAGTTTCCGACGTTTCGGATCCGACCTGAGAACACGACAGCTGAAAACCTTCCGAAACGTCGGGAACTCAAATGAGATAATATACGCGATATAATCCGTTAAAATTGTTTTATTTATAAGATATTTATTTGCACAGAACAGACTACCTACATTCACCGTGTTTTTTTTAATCCTTTTATTTCAACAGGTTAGATAAGTCACATCTCTGCTTCCTTGGCTATTAATTAGTGCTAGAGTTACACCCCGGAATTCAGTAAAAAGGTGCAAATGGCGTTAAAAGCATGAAAATCGTAACGATTGATCAGACGACTGACTTGAAGAAAGATGACGTCATAACTCCTCTTGTTTTTTGTTACTTTTTTCGTGCTACGGGTCAAATAGATTCGTATGGTCTAAAGATCAATCGTTTCGCTTTTCATGCTTTTAACACCATTTGCAGCTTTTTTTTTGCGTACCGCACTAGCACTATATGCGAAGTAAATAAAAAAACCGGCCAAGTGCGAGTCGGACTCGCGCACCGAGGGTCCTGTACAAAATATACTCTACAAACGGCCGTATCTATGAAAATCCAGTGTTAGCAGAGCCCTACTCTTAAGCAAAATGTACGCGGTGTTCGATCGTTTTATATTTGGTTACTGACATAGACGGACGGACATAAAATCATTGTTTTTAGTATTTTTTGTTATAGCGGCAACAGATATACATCATCTGTGAAAATGTCAACTGTCTAACTATCACGGTTCATGAGATACAGCCCGGTGACAGACAGACAGACGGACAGCGGAGTCTTAGTAATAGGGTCCTGTTTTACCCTTTGGATACAGAACCCTAAAATGTACATTTCTACGGGCTTACGATTCTCTCACCGACAGACGAGTTCTCAAACTGCGTCCCATAGCTAGAATTTAGGTACTTCGAAACTCAAAAATCGAAGTTCGTAACGTGCTGTCTCGCTCGCTCTGATGTTAAGCTGTATTTGAGTTAGCTGGATGGAGCCATACGAACTTCGTTTTTCGGATTTCGGAGTAGCCGCTCAGGCAGCTCAGGTGTTAGTACTGACATTAGGTTGCACGGGCACGGTGGCCGTGACGCGTCCCTTGGGCGGCGTGGGCGCGGCGGGCACGCGCAGAGTGCGGCCGGCCAGGCCGGGTGACGTCACCCGGAACTCGCACGCCGTAAGCTCGCGATCCAGCGGGTTTAAGAACGTCAGAGACGCTTCAGTCGGCTGCCCGATCACGAGGTCGTCGTTGAACTGTGGAGTTACGATACTGTCATTAATCTGTTGACCGTTACATCATGGAATATAATAGTACAGTCACCAGCATAATATCTGCCAGAACAAACCGCGCTTAAATATCTGACACGACTGTATATCTAGTGCCTTTAGGATGTGTCAGATATTTTTGCCCGCTTTGTTATGATAGATTTTGTTGCTGGTAACTGTACAAATACAGAAGGGTCACTTGCCTTTAGGATGTGTCAGATATTTTTGCCCGCTTTGTTATGATAGATTTTGTTGCTGGTAACTGTACAAATACAGAAGGGTCACTTGTTCTTGGCGAAAACTGCGCGCAACCACGTGCAAGTGAGATAGCACACCCCAGTAGAGAGCGAGCTATTTTTGCAGCCATTGCGGCGTTCGAAAAGAGAACGTTAGTGTCCCACACGTCAAGGACAAAATTAACAACATTAGGTGACAAAAATGTTTTTACCACTCGACAAAGTGCAGTGCAAGTTAAACTGCTAATTTGACGGCGATTTGACAGAGGTCCGACATGTACTGTTACGTCATAGTCTACGCCGGCCATATAAACTCCATATTAAATTCCGTTTTGCTAGAAAGAGATAGAATGAAATGTTTGATGGCTTACATCTTGGTTATTTTTATTGTTATTCGAAAAAATATGTTTGTCTACTGTTTGTTACATGAATGAGCTTTTAAAAAAGCAAAAATTAAAATTCATGCATATTCCCTATGATTATGTTGGTGCAAAATAGGGATGATGACTAAATTTTAATACTAAGTCCGTCTTGTAGATTAATAAAAAATTAGGACACGTGCTTTTTTTACGTACTAATCAAAAATAAAGGCTACATTGAGTCAAAATGTCGCGTGACGTCACTCCTAGGTACAAGTTTTACCTGGAGTGATGTCACGAGCTCCCACTCCTGAACTTTAATGCGATTTATCTGAGTATATTTTTATTATTTTGAAAACTAACTGGCGTACTAATTACAATTTTGATTTTCATACCCAGTCAGCCTATTCTATTGAGTTGAAAATAAAATAAAAATGTTATTAACCCATGTGTTAGGGTACCGATATCTAGACAATGTTTTTTGTCATTTTTCGTTTCTAACAATCTCACCTTGATGTTGATGACGGGTTTAAGCACTTGGAAGTCGTCGTCATCCGCCCAGGACTGCTTGGTCTCATCCACGATGACCATGGCAGATATCTTCATGTTGCAGTACTCCACCAGCTTCGGAAGGTATTCGTCTGCCGGCACGTGGATGCTGATCTCCTCGTCTGTGATACCAATACAATATTCTTTATTGCACACCAAAAGAAAATAACATGAGACACTTAAATATAAAACAGTCTGAGAAATTGTAAACAGCAGGCGGTCTTATTTTAAAAGCGATCTCTTCCAGACAACCGCAAGGTAAAGGTACCAATGTTAATAAACAAATAAAATAAAGCTGTGTATATCTATACTATTATAAAGTTGTAATAATGAAATGTCTGTACATTAAAGATATTTTCGAAAAAATGATTGTTATGGACTATTTGGTCACTAAAACGAAAAACATTTTTTTATTTATTTTATGTATGTTTGTATGTGTCGTTGTGGCTTCATCACGCAAAATCGGCTAAACGGATTTCAACAATTTTTGGTACACGGGTAGCTGGGTATCTCCAGATGGTTATAGGATACTTTTTACCCGACTACGCTGAAGAAAAAACGAAGGGTTATAACTTTTTCTCCTCCGCGAACGAAGTTGCGAGCGTCTTCTAGTTTAGGTATAAATATGAGTCAATCCTCCCAAATCATCCCAATTTAATGAAATGTAAGGGATACACGGCTAAGCACAAAAGAATACACATTTCCGGAGGAGATGTCCCGGTTTGATAAAAAATGGTCACTTTAGCGATGCACAGTGATTCCGCCGTAGGCCATAAATCGAAAAAAGTCATGAGCGTATCCTGGACTAAAAAGTAAGTAAAATGATTCACCGATAGACAATCTTCTAAATACTATATATAGCACAGCAATAAAGTACTATTATCATTTACTTTTGTGCAACGAAAGTGAACGCATCTCGACCCTAATTAGTAGTGTGTTTTTGTCGCCGCAACTTAATCACTTTGTTATTGTGTACTATTATTATTATTTGCGTGTGTCCACGTGGTATTATTATGGAAATCCAAGAAGAGGGTATGTACTTTATTTTTCAATTATGTTTTATATATAAATATGCGTGCTTATATTTTAAAATAATTTTCTAGTAGAGGTCTGTCGTTTACGATTAATTTTTAAGAAGTATGATTTCATTGAGAGTTATACTCTGATGCCGAGGTTTGCCGCACTTGACACATATATTATGTTATAGATGGAAGTGTCCTTAATAAGGGCTGTAACTTTCATCGACCTTTTTTGACCTCTTCTTAGGTAAAAGGGGTTTCAAAGAACAAGAGTAGGGTAGCCGAAAAAAATCCGATTTTTAAAAAATGTTTTTATCTTTGTTTTAGGTACATTTTTAAGGTGTTCTATTTCGAAACGTAGTGTTTTTGATATTTGGCACTCTGGACAAGGAACTGATACAGAAAAATTTCAACATGTTTTTACTACACTGACGGAAACATCAATTATTTCGGATAACATCGAAAATATTGGCATAGAGAATTTAAGGGTTAAAATAAGGAATTTATGTAAACGAATTGCATGTTATTGGAAAAAAACAAGATGTACAAAGTCTATATTTCTACATAAATATGCAGAGTGGCTTAATGATGTAGAATACATTGATGTGATCCAAAGTATCGAGCAGCGTATTTCTCAGCAGAATGATAACGTCGACCCCTCCCCTTCCACTTCTCGTGGCCGTCCGAGGAAAAACTTTAATGAAAGTAGTAAACGCACTAAAAGAAGGAGACTGGCGGAACTATCTAATTTTGACGAGTCTGCTGTAAATACACTGCTCAATGCTTCTGCTGATTCCTGCTTAACTTCTACAAAAGTCGACGAAAACAAAGTTTTGTCACTTATTGCAGAAGGTAAGATTTCTAGAAAGCAATATCTATTAATTAAGAATATTATACATAATAATATACTGAAAGATTGTATGCCTTCCTATCAACGCATTGTAAAGGCTAAAAAGAGATGTTACCCTACAACTGTAGCCGTTACTGAATCATCAGCCGAAGTCGAACTTCAGAGTTTGTTAGATCACACTGCCACTCGGATTCTTGAGTCTCAAAAAGATATTTTAGATAAAATACCTGACCAGTCTTTAAATAAAATATCTTTGGTTGGGAAATGGGGATTTGATGGTAGTACAGGACATAGCGAATACAAACAAACTTTCTCAGATTCTTCTCTTGTGGATAGTAGCTTGTTTGTTACTTCATATGTACCGCTTCAACTTATTTTAAACCCGGATAATAAGGAAAACTCAATCATTTTCAAAAATCCTCGTCCTTCTTCAACTCGATACTGCAGACCTATTCGCTTTCAGTTTTTTAAGGAAACAACTGCAGTATCAGTTGAAGAGGAGACTTATTTCAAACAGAAAATAAGTAACTTGCAACCGACTATCTTCAAGACAAATGCATGCGAATACACAATTAATCATAGCTTACAACTTACTATGGTCGATGGTAAGGTGTGTAATGCACTTAGTGATGTTTCTTCAACTAGATGTTATATATGTAAAGCTTTACCAAGTGAGATGAATCAAATTGATGTATGTTTGTGCAAAGCAACTGACGAAAGTAAATATGAATATGGCATGTCTCCACTTCACGCATTGATCCGATTTTTTGAATATTTCATTCATCTCGCTTACAAGTTAGAGGTTAAGAAATGGCAAGCTAGGTCTGATAGCGATAAACGACTTGTAGCTGAAAAAAAAAAACTTATACAATCGCAATTTAGGGAAAAGTTAGGTCTTATTATCGATAAACCCAAAAGTGGCGGAAGCGGGACATCGAACGATGGCAACACTGCTAGGCGGTTCTTCTCAAGCTCAGATATTTCAGCTGAAATTACGGGTATTAAGAAGGATCTCCTAGATCGTTGTTGGACTGTACTTCAGTGTATCAATTCGGGATATAACATTGATGCGACAAAATTCAGAGATTTCGCTTTAGAAACTGCACGGCAATTAGTTGCCGAATATCCATGGTACTATTTGCCTGCTTCTGTCCACAAAATTTTGATTCATGGTGCTGACATTATCAATCACGGCCTACTGTCTATAGGAGAACTGTCTGAAGAAGCAGCTGAAGCGAGTAACAAATACTATAAAGCATTTCGACTAGATCACACACGAAAAATGAACCGCGTTTTGACTAATACTGATTTGATTAATCGACTTCTTCTTCACTCAGATCCCCTAATATCAAGTTTGAGAAGGTTACCTGTTAAAAAAAAAGTTCTTTGTCTAAATCTGTATTGGACTTGTTGTGTGTAAATAGTAAGTAGGTAATATTGAATGTATAAATAGTAAGTAATCGCTTTGTTTTAATATAACCTTATTTGTATATATGTAAATAGTCTTGAAATAAATATTTTTATTATTTATGTAGTATGCTGTTTCATTTATGTTTTCATTAATTACATTTTTTTTTTATCTAATGGCTTTATGTTTAAAATAATAACGTTTTATAAAATGGTTTTGACTACAGATATTTTTTTAATAAAAATAGTCACACAAGTTTATTATAAATGTCTAAAAATGTTATTAATGATATATTTCATGCTTGTATAATAACCCTTTATAGTTTAAAATCGAAAAAATGGCTTTTTTTGGAGTTGAGGTATTTATGGCCGCCCTTGTACGGGAGCGGAATCACCGTGCGATGGGTATCACAAGCCTTCATAAACTAAAAACTTTTGATGATCAACGATAAAACTAACGTTTTTTAGGTCCGACGAAGATCTTTCCCTCGATCTTCTTGACGATGTCGGCCCTCACACCGTTGTAGAACACGCTAGTCGCTGTCAATACGGCTTTGATGTTTCGTGGCTAGAAATAAAATATTTATTTATAATTTCTATAAGTACTTATAAAAGAGTAATGTAAATTATGTCCTATGTACGCCGTGTTTTTCAAACGCGACGTCGTCGATGATGATGATGATAAAGATAACGACGATGCTGATAAGGATTAATGATGAATACCACGCACGAAGATGATGATGATGATGATGATGCCGACGACGACGACGACGACGACGGTGGTGATGATGATGATGATGATGATGATGATGATGATGATGATGATGACGATGATCACGACGACGATGGTGATCATGAAGACGTCGAAAACGACAATGATGATGATGTTGATGAATATATCCGGTTAACCGGATTGCAAGCCCTACTCACCTCATCAGAGTTATTGTCGATGTCCACGTTGATCCTGAAGTCATTGCCGATGGATACCGTGTCGATGTCACGCAGTTTGAACGACACGTCGCTTGTCGAGCTGCTTGCGACTGCGTAGTACCTGTAACAAGATTTGACACAGTTAGTCAACTGAGCTGTTTTGAATCCTTGAGGTCTTCTGTATCACTGTAATGTGGTTACTTTTTTGTGCAGTTATAAAACGCTCCCACTCACAATGGGTCTCATAAGAAGGCTCAGAGTTACTCAAAAGGCAATATGCTCGGAGTCTCCTTGCGTGATCGAATCAGAAATGAGGAGACCCGCAGAAGAACCAATGTCGTCGACATAGCTCAGAGTGTTGCTAGACTAGAACTGACGGCCGCTAGGGTAGAAAGGTTCTCGAGTGGCGATCGACAGGACGACGTAGCGCGGGAAGACCCCAAACAAGATGGACCGACGATCTGGTGAAGATCACGGGAAACCGTTGTATTAGGGCAGTGCAAGACCGGACATTGTGCAGATCATTGGAGGAGGCCTTTGTCCAGTGGACGTCCTGTGGCTGAAACGATGACGAAAACACTCCGAGGACCCTGCCTATGAGATTTAAGGATTTAGGCCAGGACCTGAGGTGTTTCTCATGTCAGATGAGATTCTTTGAAAGCTAGGCAGTAAGGGAACGACAATGACCACTTACTAATTAGACGACTCGTCTACCTATTCAAATATAAATCAGTAAAAGTAAATACCTAAAGCAGT
The DNA here is from genome assembly GCA_905404275.2 of Hedya salicella. NCBI lineage: Eukaryota > Metazoa > Arthropoda > Insecta > Lepidoptera > Tortricidae > Hedya > Hedya salicella. The sequence goes on along the minus strand of FR990112.1, from coordinate 4,507,528 downwards.
AAAGTGATTTATCAATCAACTATTGACAGACAGCACACAACTTTAACTGCAGTGAAACAGAGACTTTCCTTTAGATACCTAGATGTGTAATTATTAAGGAAGGATTTTTTAAATTGTAATAAACACCACGAGTTCTATTCCCTTAACAGCTATCCCCGCTACATTAAAATTTTATTAACCTTTTGTCTTTTGAAAGTCATGCACGCCTGTCCTAAGAAGTACCTTAAGTCAAATGACATCGTTTCGATACTTTCCATAGTTAGTTTAATTTAAATAGCATCGTTTTGACATATATTGTGTTGGTAATAATTATTTTATCCCCATATGCATGAATGGCCTCGTCATAGAATAAGACAAGTGCTTAGTACCTAAGAACGAACATTATACGCCCTATCAGGGTGTCATGTATCTACTACCTACAATTAACATCTCCTGTGATAAACATGACCTGTAATGTTGAATAAATGAATAAATAAAGATGTTTGGGACGACATCGGATTGTGATGGTACTCTAACTAAGAAGAAATAACCGTGAAAATCGAAGATGGCAGGGAATGTATTGAAGGGTACAAATACAACTTCCTTACTAAAGTTACTAGCCTTAAAAACTTTACCAACCTCTTAGCCCTCTCAGAGAAGCGCACCCCATTCATCAGCGCGAGCCGCTCGGAGGCCGTGCCCTCGCTGTACTTGTACTGCGGCGTGATGTCCTCTCGATCTTCGTCTCCCAGAGGATCGAACACGAACGGCTTCTTGGTGAGCACCATGCGCCCGATGCTGTGAGATAACAAGATATTATAGACGTGAAAGCTTTTGGCCGAAGAATTTTTAAATACTAATAATATTTTGATACCGAAAAGGATCACGGAAAAAAAAATTGGCCGGGGATACTTAAAATGGATAACAGAACACGTTCCAACAATTTTTAGAATTTCTGTCTGTTTGTTTATCTGTTTGTCTAGTTATTTGTACGCGCATTTGAACAGATTTTGATGCAAACTTTACTTATCGGTCGAAAAACTCCCCGGACAGGTTATAGGCCATTAAAATTCAACCCTTAAAAGGGGGGGTAGTCACTACATTTGATTGAGTTAAGTTTGCACCTGAATCGTATCGCGCTACTTAGGAAGGACGTGCAAACTTCTCTCAATCATGTGTTACGAGCCCACGAGTATCGAGTAGCTTGCTAAACTAACAGGTGGCGCTAAAATTAATACCTTTTTGCCAAATCCATACTCATATTATAAATGCGAAAGCGTGTCTGTCTGTCTGTCTGTTACCTCTTCACGCTTAAACCGTTGAACCGATTTTGATGAAATTTGGTATGGAGATAGTTTGAGTCCCGGGTTTGAGGCTACTTTTTATCCCGGAAAAATACCCTTATCCGCGATAAACGGATTTAAGGCGGACGAAGTCGCGGGCAGAAGCTAGTAAATAATAAATAAATAAATATTACGGGACAATTTTACACAAATCGCTCTAGTCCCATGGTAAGCTCAATAAGGCCTGTGTTATGAGTACTAGACGACGATATATTTAAAAGATATATTACTTATATATATAGAAAGCATAGACTCAGGAACAAATATTTATGCTCATCACACAAATATTTGCCCTTACCGGGATTTGAACCCAGGACCTCAGCTTCGCAGGCAACGTTACTCCCACTGAGCCAAACCGGTCGTAAACAAGGTCCATCCGACATTATAACGCACCTCTGAAGTATTCAAAAGTAGACTTACTGGTAGTTATTGGTGTCCACCATGGAGTACCCCATCTCTGCGTCAGGGTCCTTCCGCCACCGCATGAGGTCAGCGTTGACCGAAGCCAGCATGAACTCGACGTCATAGCTCATGCCGAGCACGCCCTGCTTGATGGCTTCCAGCGGCGCTGGCCCACATTGGTACAGGCCTGATGATGTCTCCTGAGGCGTCGCGTCGATGGCTTGCCAGCCGCCATAGCCTGCACATACATAACATAACATAAAAAGATTCTTTATTGCATAAAAAAGAAGAATAAACGTGCACAATATGTTTAAATTCAGTTACCAGGGAACCCCGCACTAGTCTAAGCCTGTATCGCGGGAGCCAAAAATAGAAGATGTTAGCAAACATAATGACTAAGTATTCAACTGCTTACCGACAGAGAGAACATTTACAATAAGTAAAACTTTTTAAAGGTTTAACCGAAAGTAGATAAAGGAATCTAAAAATAATTCTAGGCTTTATTTTCATGGAGAGCCTCAGATTCGAAGTAGTTAAACGAACTAAGCCAGTCAAACAGAAGTCTTTTGGCCTTTTGAGTTGAACTTTGAGGAATGGTTTTGTTAAATCTTACAGCACTGTTGTAGATAGTGGAATCAAGGAATTCACCAAATCGTCGAAATACATAGTATACGAGTATGAGTACAAAGAGCCCCCTTGTTTCTAATTGAGAACCAAGTGTATTAGCAAAGTCAGGTGTTGCTCTGAAGTTGGAGATCCGAACTTCGTGCCGTACTATCCCGCTCGTTCAAATATTGTTTATCTGTATAGCGACAGTTATAGCTCGAACTTGGAATTCCCAACTTTGGAGTAGCCTCCTGGTCTACTAAGGAGAATAGTTTAAAGAGAAAGTGGATACAATGGTAACCCAGTTTTGTAATGGAATGGTTTGTTCACATTTACAATTCTAATGGTTTTTAGGGTTCCGTAGCCAAAATGGCAAAAACGGAACCCTTATAGATTCGTCACGTCTGTCTGTCCATCCGTATGTCACAGGCATTTTACTCAAAAACTATAAGATGTACATTGATGAAATTTGGAGCATAGGTGTCGTGTGTAAACCGCTACTTGGTTTAATAGTTAAATAAACGATATATATATTTCTAGGGGGGGCACTCCATACATGTAACCGAAAGTGAAAAAAATTTTTTTCAGCAAATATTAATGTGTGGCTCATATTTCGACAGTTCTTCTAAAAACACTTTGAGGTTTCTATAAAACTTTTTTGATTTAGTGAACATTTTCCGAAATATTCGCTCCGAAAGATGCAAAGTTGTGCCCCCCCCCCCCCCTCTATTTTCTAAACGGTATGTTAAAAAAATGTGAAAAAATGTACAACTATAAAACTTAATAAATACTTCCAACGAAAATTGTTTTCAACATGATCGGACATTCCGTTTTTAAGTTATTGCCAAAAACTACGCTTCTCAGCAAAAGGACGTAAGTGCCGGGGAGATATGCTCTTTTGTTAGTGTTTTTTTTTTCATATCGTATTTTTGTCGTCTGTAGTGCATTTTTTTGTGTAAATGGCTGAGGAACCCTTCATGGGCGAGTCCGACTCGCACTTGGCCGTTTTTTTTTATCGTTTCCTCACTTATCCGGATGCATTCGGTTTTCTACAAGGACTCGTACAATTTAGTAGGAAATTCGGTAATTTAATTTCCCAGAGAAAACTTACCATCAGAGATGATGTTACGTTATTGGTGACAAATAGAGAAACAAATATCGACCAGGGGCCAGTTTCATAAACGCTTGTAACTTGTATTACAAGCGGAAATCTCTTTTTAAGAGTCCCCAGCAAGCTCGGCCGAATTTCACCTTCCCATACAAACGGAGTTTCGCTCTTATTTTAAAACTACGGGTTAGATTGTAACGAAACTTTTAATATACAATGACACGAGGTATATCTAGGCTTGTAATTGGTTTATATGGCTCCAGTTTATAAAATAAACGAAATACAGTTTATAAAAACAAGTTTTGTATGAAAAACTTATATTCGCTGTATTTTTTTTACTACGGTATCTGAAGCTACATAAACTAATTACAGGCTTGCATATACCTTAACTTATTCTAAGTACAAAGTTTCAGAACAAACTAGCTAGTCGTTTTAAAATGAGAGCGTAACTACGTTTTTATTGAGAACCGAGCTTACCGAGGACTCTTAATTCAATATTGTTGGAAAGAGACTTCCGCTTGTAATGTAATGTTACAAAGCTTTTGAGAAACGGGCCCCTGGCCCCCATTTCATTAACGTGACAGGTGACAATTGACAACGACAATTCGACGTACATTGCTGTGTCGCCGAGTAAGTGTATGCCTGGCATCATGATGGAGAAGTAATGTATGCCGAATAGTCGTTGTCAACTGTCACCTGTCACGTTTATGAAATAGGGGCCTGGTGTTCAATGAGAAATAAAAATCCTCACCTGGTGGCAGATCAGGTCGCGCCATCCACACGTCGTTCCACACGTGGTAGTTCCAGATGGAGTCCGCCCCCAGGGGGTTGTTGGGGTCAAAGTCCAACTCTTCCATGGTCTCCGTGTAGTACTTGTCCACGGTCAACGAGCTGTTGGCGTCGTGGGCCGATACCAGGTTGGACACCACGCGGGATGGGATGCCGAGGGCACGGCATACTGGAACAAAGTTAAATAGACATTAAAGTCATTGCTGAACATGCTTCTTTTAACGCCTGACGAGCTACTTTAAAGTTTGAATTTTGTATCGTGCCGTCCCTTTTACACATGCAGGATTTAACATAAGAGCGAGAAGGACGGCACGATACACACTTCGAGCTTCGTAGTTACCCCATCCCTATGATCTTTAATTCGTCTTCTGTAGTCATTACAAGCCAACCTGCGTATCTATATGCCAGGCAAACCATATCTACCCTTGCTGATTTGTGTTTTCCAATTATCTGTGACGAAAGGCAAGATGGCGACCTCGTTCAGTCCATTTCGGTGCTATCCACAAGCCCATCATTATATACTACTCAAAACAATATACGGGCCACTGTTGCGCGGAGAATTTCTGTACAGTTTTTGTGGTTACAATAAACTTATCTTATTTACGATTAAAACTAATAAAACAGTTGACTATTTAATTAATCGATTGTTAGCTAAACAAAAAAAAGTTTTTTTAGCTGCAGTGTGAAAAAAAAAAAAACCAACTAACTATACATTATCACGTTACGATCAAATTTTTTAGTGGCCGCTATATTGTTTTGAGCAGTATATAAGAGTGTAAGGTTTGTAGGGCTAACACAAAACTACGCAACATTTCCTTACCAGTGGTAACAACGCCCGCGAACACCCAGCACTGTCCGTACGGAACCTCCTGCTGTGTCTGCAGGTATTGGGACAGGATCTCCACAGAACCAGTCCAGTCAGAAGGCGCGGTACCGTCTTCGTACTGGCCGTCCCAGCGGCCTACCAGCACCCCTGCGTCATCGTTGGAGTTGACGATGCGGGAGATGGTGCGGCAGAGTCGGATCGGGTCTCCACGCCTAAAAGAGGAACCATTTTAATTAATGTAAATCTCATAAGTAGGCATCGGAAATTCGGATGCTTTTTTACCTACAACTAGCAAAATCCCGGAAAATGCTAAGCAAGTATGGAGTCGGCTTGTTAAAAATAATATATAATTTTTTCAATTCCCGTGAACCTTGGATTATACAAAACGTCATGAAAAGGTCCTTTTTAAATTATTAAGGTTATGACGTTAAATGTCTATTAGTTAAATGAAACACATGTGAATTAAATACAATTTTGTAAGCAATAACTACTAAAATAGTTTTTTTAATACCTTGATACGTAGATACCTATGGATTTTACACTAATTTCCAGTATGCCAATAAATCCCGGGAATTTTGTTTATAAAATTAAATAGATTCCGCCTCCATGATAGTCAATATCTACGCGGTGTAGGTACTGAGGCCAAAGTTTAGGTATAAAAGCATCCGAATTTCCGAAGCCTATACTCATAAGTCCAGTTACCGAAAAAAGGAGAAGAAGCGGAGGAACCAAGAGTGCTTGCTCGAATATAATAAATTTATAGTTTAAAAAACACTAGAAAAACACGCTTTACAAGACTTTTCTAACAAATCCAAACACAGCTATGATACGATGTTCGATCACGAAATTCCAGTTCATATCTTCCGGCTCCATCATCAGATCAGTTCGACAGTACCATATTAGTGTATTGTCATCAAAACTACATACATCTGCCAATTTTCATGACGTTACGATATCCTTGGAAGATGGTTAAATTAGTTACCTTAGATTCCATTACATAGTTAGTTACATACAGGTCAACCTAATAAAAGCGTGTTAAAAATTATCCCGAAGAATATCAACTTACTGATGAAACGGCATCTCAGCGCGGTCTAACATGAACATGACGGCCGGGAGTACCTCGGCGTCAAACTGCCCGTAAACCCAGGGCTTGCCGCGCGTGGTCTTGATGGGACCCACCCACACCTTACCCACATCGTTTAGGACGTACTCCTGTAGCAGGCTGCAGTCTTCCATGTACGTCTGATCATCTGTGGAGAAGACTTTGTATGAGTTTCTTCCCTCACTCTTAATAGCTATCCTGTTTAAGTAGAAAAAAATCGGTGACAAAGAAATGATGAACATGAATTGGTGATGACTGATGGCTTTGTTTCCTAAATGAGTGCACTCTTGATTAACAGCTTAGGAATCTAGCATTTACACGGCTTTGCACGGGTTACCGAGATTCTCTATACACCTCCTTAAGGGATGATTTCTGGGACAAAAACCATTCTATGACCGAATTTGATATAAATCGGTTAAAATGAGGAAAGGTAATACACAGACTTACTTTCGTAATTATAATATAAGTTAATTAGTATATAGATTTTTTACTATGAAGTGAGCCAAACTACTTAGCGGCCGCACAAAGGGCATTGTATTTAATATGCCTTGCCATAATCTTTCGTCGTACCTAAAAACTTGAAAAAAAAAATAAGTACATTAAATTGACTAGCCTATTATTTGGTCAATAAGTTCAAAAATCCCTATAATTTGGTCAATAAGTTCAATAAGTATTTTCATACCGTCTTGGCCCCCGTTAAAACAGTAAAGGCAAAGCATGTGAAGTATTTTGTTTATTTAAAGCGCTTAGAATCTTATTAAAAGGTAGCGATAGAGCCTATAATCCGTTGAAGTTTCATAGTATTCTGAAGTCCTTTTTCTACGAAATACATTCCTGTTGAGATTCGGGCGGATGTGAAATGTAGAACAAGTTATAATCGTTATTATCTATAACTGTATTTATACTTTACTCTCTTAATCTATTAAACTCCCAAGGTCTATACTCTCCTTACACCATAATCTCGTTGTCTTAATTTGTGATAGATCTTTCAATGGGTATTGTATTCTTTTTATTAATGAAACACAAATTTACTGTGTTTCTGTGTTTTTAATGCGGGAAAATTAACATCACATTATTATCTATTCTGATATAGATACAAATCAAAGCGCAAAAAATATACGATTGCTCTCGCACGTGGTCACACCAGGACTCGAACCCGGTACTTCCTGATTACGCGTCAGGTGTGTTATCCTTTCACTAGCAAGCACAGTGTGTTATACATAGTATATAACAGTGCTTGCTAGTTGATTTGTATCTATATCCGAATGGGTATTGTCTCGTTAAGTGGGTTAGCTCACTTCATAGTAAAAATAATATACCTACACGCGAAATATTTTGGTGGTTTGTAAGAAAAATGTGATAAATATACCAACATTTTATATAGATGGATAGTAGAATCGATCTGCGGCCTTACCAGGGTTCCAGGGATTGAAGAGGATGTACAGATCCTGGTCAAAATCATAGATCTCGCGAAGTGGAGAGTTCTTGACGCGCGTCACCACACGCAGCGCCCAGGAGCCCACTGGCAGGCTCACGGGAGTTGACACCTGGAACATACAATCAGCGTCCCATCAACCGTAAGGACTACTGAGAGCTCCACTACTGAACGTGGAACTCCTATCTTCAGCTATGTGAAATAATATGTGACTTCCAAAGCGTCAATTATATAGTTACCCATGTTTATTGATACAGGCACAAAAATGTGTGACGATATTTTTGGCACTTTGGATGCAGCAAACTAATTGATGCTGACTGTACTGCAAGTGAAATTGAGTCGCGTATTGTCGCAATGCAATGGCAAGCGTCACTCACTCAAACTGTGACGATTAGGTAAGTTATGTCATATTATACCGAAAAGGTTCTGGTCAGGTGAAGTAAAAAAGAGGGTTATGCCTTTTTTATCTTTGAGCACGAAGCTACTTCAAACACCTTACATATATATATATATATATATATATATATATATATATATATATATATAAGTTGTATAGATATATATATATATACATAACTTGTATAGAATACTTTACCATTAACTCATGTTCGTGGCATTAAAATATATTTTCCAAACATTTAGTTATAAAGTGAGTTTTATATGTATAAATAAGATCGATAAAATAAGCATTACAATAAGTAACATTCAGAAGGTATAAATAATATTGCTTTTCTTCGTAAAAGCTAAGCTATGAATACAATTAGTAGCCAATACTTATGCAAAGACGAGTATTTAATGACCACATTCGTGGCTAAACTGTTTATCTTGGACTGGTTTGGAGTTAGAGGTCACTATATGTAAATGTTTGTTACCTATCCACTTAAGTTATACACATAAATATAATGCGGAACAGAAAAAGTCACAATCATAACCCCTTTTCTTCAGCGTAGTCGGGTAAAAAATATTTATCGATTCAATAACCTTCAAATAGTCCGTATCACTTGTTTTTTTTTAAAATCTCTTCAATGTACAGACATTTCAATTTTACAACTTTATAATAGTATAGATATATTTTTATTCGTAAACTGACCAGCGATTGACCCCAGTATCGAGGTCAAGGGCTATTAATAATAATATTAGGGTTATTAGCCATAAACGGAAAAGTCCTGACTGACTGACTAACTCATCAAAACGCAGAGCCGAAATTACTAAACCTGGAGGGTTGAAATTTTCACAAGTAGGCAAGAAATAAGGAAGGATTTTTCGAAATTCACGCCCCAAAGTGGTTAAATTGGGGTTGAATGTTTGTATGGTAAATGTAATATAATATGCGTTTCTTTAATTAAGAGTGATATTTTGTGTCTGGACTCTTATCTCAAACTAAGGAAGCTAAAATTGTGTTGTTGTTTAAACCTAAGCATATACGATATATTATCAAAATACGATATATTATAATATTTGACATCACCTTTATTATTATTACTATTTCTTTTATTTTATAAATTGTAGTTATTGATCTACTTATTCCTCTGTTGAAAGCAATAACTAACGAATTAAGAAAATTAAATATTTTTTAGACATTGTTTAGTATAGTTTTAGTCTAAGTATTCTTGCTGTGCCCTACCAGGGTTCATGTTTTGGACTTGAATGTTACATAACACCTTTGTACAACATGAAAAAGCAATAAATGAATTATGAATTATTAAAATAAGATTACCACAAGACTACAACACAATAACTCTGGTTTCTTAAATAGCTCTGTTATTGGTATTCTTGACATACGGTTGACGAATTCGAACTTGGAGAACCTTGTCTAAATAAATTTATAATCGAATGACAATAGGTTACCTGGTTAAGCATTTCGTTGTCTTGATGTGGCAAGGATCTATCCGTACAATGATACACTATAATCTCTATTTACATAATTCGTAATTTACATGCGGAATTCGTAGATTTTAACATCGAAGTACGGTATGTGTATACAGTTTAAGGAGTTCATTATTATAATTAATTATATTGTATTAGTATTTATATTGAGGTAAGTAGGTACGAATGTGTCCAAACATATGTATATATTTTTTTAATTAAGTAATTAATCCATAAATAAGTAGCTATTGATTTTTAACGAAATTCTTGATGTTTTACCATCACGATCTTCGTGATTTTTAAAGTGAAATTCTATACTAAGAAACTATGTATATTCTTCTAAATACAAAGATGATGAAACAATTTCAAGACTCCGACAGATTGAATTTTTTTCATTATTTAGATCTTTCTTTTTTTAAGAATATAATCATATGTTTTAACCAGACGCGCAACAAATGTATGCGTAATATTACCTAGGCACCTATGAAAAATTAGCCAAAATAAAGTGTGGGTCGTGAAACCGTGTTGTCAGTCAACATCCCCCTCCAGATACGTAATACCCAAATACGCTAAATCATGCTCAGTGTAGGGCTCCGCAGCCGTTCATACAAATAAAATGCACTACAGATGAACAAAATACGATATGAAAAAGTGTACTAGCAAAATAGCGTATTTCCACGGCACTTACGTCCTTTAGCTGAGAAGCGCAGTTTTTAGGCAATAACTCAAAAACGGTATATTCGATTATATTGAAAAAAGTTTTCGTTGAAAGTATTTATGCAACTATCGGAGCGATTATTTAAGAAAATATTCACAATATCAAAAAAGTTTTTAAAAGAACTGTCGAAACATGTGCCACACATTGATATTTATTAAAAAAAAAATGTAACGGTTACATGTAAGGAGTTATATTTTATTATTATTTAACTACCCAACTAAGTAACATGACGAAACTATAAGGCTTTCGTTTTTGCCATTTTGGCTACGGATCCCTAAAAAGAGGGTTACGCCTATCCTTCCTACGTGAACACAGTTGCGGGAACCTTTTAGAACATAAATCAAATCAAAATCCTTTATTGCACTCATGTTAGTACATAAGCGGGGGGGCCAGCGGGGATGTAGGAGTACGATGTCGCGCGCACACTTCTTACTCCCCCCCCCCCGTCGCCCGCAGACCATGAGAGTGTCACGAAAAAACTTGTCAAGCTAGCAAATGTACCTCGAAGGAGAGAGTGTCGCCTTGCACGTCGATAAGCCGCGCGCTCCAGCCGTGCTTGTCGGCGACCGCGTCGCGCCGAAGGAACACGGAGCCCTGGGTCTCCATCGCGGGCTTGTCTCCTGTAACAACCAGTTGGAGCTTAAGGTTTATACCCACGCTAACAACCTTGAGCGGTTAACCGTGCTAGTTTAAAACCCTATTAGAACGGCTGTGGCACTGAGCGGAGGCCGGCGGCCGGGATTGGATCACGTTATCATTTTTATCAAACTATTAGTTGCACAACATCAAAATCTTCTTCATTGCATCTGGTGAAGCGCACCACGCCGTTGAAAATGCTCGTCGGGTGCTCATCGTTCACCTCATACCTGCCACGACCAATAGAGTAATGAAACTTACCCAGGTTAAACACGAACTGCACGAGATCCGTGTCCTCTTCGTAGGGCCTGGTGAAGCGCACCACGCCGTTGAAGGGCTGGCCGCGCCGTACGATCGCCACCGTCGGGTCCTCATCATTCACCACCTCGTATCTGGAAAGTTCATCAGGTCATTTCGACGGCGTTTTCACCCATTGTATCTCGGTCAATCGTGTAGCTAGGTAACGAAGGGCCCCGGGGCAAAATAAAAGATTGGGCCCCATGTTGTGGGGCACGTGTTGAGAGAGGTATATATAGGCTGCGGTGACTGCTTAACATCAGGTAGGCCGTACGCTTGTTTGCCAACTTATAGTATTATATAAAAAGAATCAGCCAAGAGCATGTCGGACCATGCTCAGTATAGGGTTCCGCAGCAGTTCATACGAAAAAATGCACACAAGTGAAAAAAATGCTATATGAAAAAGTCCTCTAGCAAAAGAGCGTATCTCCACGGTACTTACGTCCTTTTATTGAGAAGTGTCATTTTTCGGCGATAACTCAAAACGGTATATCCGATCATGTTGAAAACAATTTTCATTTAAAGTATTGATTAGGCTTCATCTTTGTAATTTTTTTCATATTCTTTGGACGTAAGGTTTAGAAAATAGAGGAGGGAGGACACAATTTATGCTACTTTAGGAGCGATTATTTTCGAAAATGTCCACTAAATCAAAACATTTTTTTTAGGTACCTACTTCATGTTTGGTTACAAGTATAGTCAACAGCAAAAGTAAGTGATCATTTTAGTTCCTTGTCGCTTTCACTACGTTAACGCATCCCATTTGTCACAGTATTGTTACGTAAGTGCGACAAATTACTACAATGATCATCTACTTTTGCTGTTGACTGTACCTATGGAGTGCCCCCCTAGATTCACTATTAAACTAAGTAGCGGCTCACACAAGACACCTATACTCCAAATTTCATCAATGTACATCTCGTAGTTTTTGAGTAAAATGCCTTTGACATACGGACGGACATGACGAAACTATAAGGGCCATTTTGACTATGAAACCCTAAAAAGCACCGTGTTTAACCTGAGCTTGGGGGCCCCAGAACAAGGCCCAGTCTAGCACTTCGGTAATTGGCTTTCTGATACCTATTGTATGCCACATGCCACCAAAGTACTTTATACTATATTACTTTTATCTGTTGGTTCTCCAAATAAATAAAATAAAATAATGTAGAGGATAATCAGCCGCCCCAGATATCGCTGGATCGATGTTCTAGAAGCAGATCTGCGTGAACTCCAAGCAGGTAACTGGCGGGAAACGGTGGCAGATCGGGACAAGAGGCGCAAACTCGTGTCGGAGGCCAAGATTCGCTGAGCCATTAAGTGAGAGGATAAAGGCGGTTACTCGCATCATAAAAGCGGAATACAGTCGATTGGGCATGTTTCGTTACATACTTATAGGTACTTAGTCGTGAGACACAAGTGAAAACGGTCGCTGCTCTTCTTGCTCTGACTAAACTCGACTGAAAGTCTTGGTCTTCGAAAAGGACCGAATAACGTACAGAAGTACTCGACTTTTACGACATGAGTGACCGCTGCTATCGACTTAATACGTCTATACCCAGATTATTAAGTGGCATGCATAGCTTGAAAAGTTCTTTCGTGACACTAATACTATGGTCTGCGGGCAACGGGGGGAAAGACAGCGGGGGCGAATAAGAAGTGTGCTCGCGGCACGATGACCCCAGCACGATAGAGTATATTAGTATATACGTATAGGCCGATTCCAAAGAGCATGCGCGGATTTTGTATGCAACGAGTGCTTTTTTCCTATTAAATCGGCGCCAGCTGTTATGAATCGACCTGTCAATTTTACCCTCCATTATTTAACGGCCGGTTTAGGTCAGCAGAAGTAACGTTGCCTGCAAAGCTGAAGGTCTTGGGTTCAAATCCCGGTAAAGGCAAATATTTGTGTGATGATCATGAATAATGTTTCTGATATTATAAAGTTGTAAAAATGAAATCTCTGTACATAGAATGTTCAAAAAAAATTGTGACGGACTATTTAGAGGTCACTGAAACGAAAAATATTTTATTTTGTGTATGTTAGCATGTGCCGTTGTGGCTTCATCGCGCCAAATCTGCTAAACGGATTTCAACTAATTTTGGTACACGAACGAGTAGCTGGGTATCACGATGGTTACTGGATACTTTTTACCCGACTACATTTTTGACGACCGGTTTGGCTCAGTGGGAGTAACGTTGCCTGCGAAGCTGAGGTCCTGGGTTCAAATCCCGGTAAGGGCAAATATTTGTGTGATGAGCAATAAATATTTGTTTCTGAGTCTTGGATGTTTTTCTATGTATATAAGTAATATATCTATTAAATATATCGTCGTCTAGTACCCATAACACAAGCCTTATTGAGCTTACCATGGTACTAGAGCGATTTGTGTAAATTGTCCCGTAATATTTATTTATTTATTTACATTGACAAAAAAAGAGGAGTTATGCCTTATAGGTTCGCGGAGGACGAATTTGCCCCCTTCTAGTAAGTAAATATATGTATTAAACTAGAAGGACACCTTGCTCAGATTTTAAATTCAAGACCAAAATTTAACGTCAACGGGCGCCTTTTCGCTGTGATCACTGCATACTGGTTTAAGTGTTAGTATTTTTATCAATAAAACTTACCGTAATATTACTGGTTGCACGATTTCTCATTCATATTTTTTGAAATAATGTTTATTTGATGAAATAATCAAAATGAGAACTGTCAGATTTTGGTCTTGAATTAAAAATCCGAGTTTAGATGGCGTTACTACCACCGGTCGTTCTCAATATAACGACCTAGCATTTACCCGCGTTACCGGGAATTGAATAGTCTAGTTTTTAATCCACTTTCACCGAAATGCACTTTTTGGAACATGGGTAAATTTTGCGATATCTGAGATCACAACAAGCAATAGAGTAAATAAAAAAAAAATGAGCGGTGTTATAACACCTGGTCGGGCTAGCTGAGTTAATGATTATTACCCAAATTTCCACATACAAACGTCCACCCCCCTTTTCACCCCCTTACGGGACGATTTGCGGGAAAAAAATTATCCTGTTCTTCTCAGGATCCCAAACTATCTCCGTACCAAATTTCATCTCGATCGTTTCAGAGGTTTAAGCGTGACAAGTTAACAAACAGATAAGGGTTACTCAAGTATGGAGTGACAAACGATAGTACCGCCATCTATTGATACTTTCCCAAACACGTATTTTTCTAATAAGTATTTTTGTAACACACTCGATTACCTTCATACTTAACGATCACAAGAACATTACCGTAATCCTTACTTACCTTTACTACTGTACCTTTAATTAGCCAAGGACCATTAAAACAAGAGGACTGTTAATCGTCATCGCCACGTAGGATCGTTTTTAAGGTTCCGTACCAAAAATGGTAAAAAAGGAACCCTTACGGTGCGACTTTGTCTGTCTGTCTGTCCGACTATTAGAGCGCCATATCTCAAAAACTACTTACGCTATCTATTTGAAATTTGGTATATTTATAAACATGGTCAGCCCACATGTATTGCAAAGGAAATATTTCAAAATATATTTTTAGTTTCTAAAAAAACGACGTATATGAGGGGGGGGGGGCACATATTCAAAGTCTAGCTCCTAGGTGAAGTAGGGTATCATAATGAAAGGACTTGATCTGTACACTTTTGAACAATTTTATAATTTTATTTTATTGTGAGTAGATATTTTGTTTTATTAGGGAAAATGTGGAAAAAAACACAATTCCCCCCCTCCCCCCTTTATCTCCGAAGTTTACCAAGCGAAAAATCCAGAATTTACCGGAATTATGTAATTTAATATGAATATTACACGAAAATTATAACCATATATCTATCTATCTTACTTTTTTTTAATCACCAGAAACCATTTTTGAATAACCCGGTTTGATTAAGTTTGCCCCTCATTTTTATGTGACGCCATAGATACCAGAGGCAAACTTAACAAAAGCGGCAAGTTAAGTCGGAATAAGCGAAAGTTTGTACGGAACCCTCGGTGCGCGAGTCAGACTCGCACTTGACCGTTTTTTTTTGTTTGGAGCTGGTATTCGCTTAGCACTTGTACTGTTATCGACAATGAGTTGTAGGGGTAGGCAAGCCGTAGCTTGATCCCGGCACCACGTGTTGTTGCTGCCGCGCCTGCGCAGGCGCTCGGTGCAGCGGTGAGTACCTAGCTTTTAGCTCAGGTATGTGTCGCGTAAGTATGTCAAGTGTCCTAGCTGGGGACTGGGAATATTTTGGGGCTTTAAGGGAATCGGAGGTGTGGGATAGTGTGGTGCGACGCCTGCAAGGTAATATCATTTAACAATGTTATGTTATAAATGAATAAAGAAACAGTACAGTAACAATTAGTTAGTAAACTGCTAATAATAAATAAATCGTAATATTTATATATTGTCACGCTTGCAAAGTTGACTAATTGTAAATAATAATTCATAAACATAGATGGCGTTGTAAATATCGGGGAACGTTTTGTATGGCGATTTACAGTCCTCTTGTTTTAATTGTCTTCGATATAACTTAGGGATCAGTTGATTTCATAAGTTAGGTTACGTAACATATGCATTAATAGGCAAGGTGTTCAGTACAAGGTTTTATTATAAAAATTAGTTTCCATAGTCTCATTTCTTACCCTTTCTTATTTTAAGTAACATTAATTAAGTTTAAATGTCATATTCTGCCGTCCTATTTCTAAAACTGAACTAACTTGTTTGGAGCTACATGTAAGTTAGTTCAGTTCTAGACATTGGAAAAGGATAAATCAAACGAATGGGATGTCAATCACTATAGTTTGGATCATGCACCGACTGCAAGGGGATATATTCAGTATTAAAACTACATGGCGCTTTAAAACTACACATTAACAATGTTATAATTGAACAAATAAACATATGACTGTTATGCTGACAGCAATACTTGTTCTTGTACAAGTATTATTTGCAACCATTATAACATAACAAGTACATAGATAGTGATGCAAATACCGGGAAATGGTTTTTTGTATAGAGATTGTCAGTCCTATTGTCTATCTATCGCTTCTAAACAGCGGCGGCCTTAGGGGGTGGCGAACAGGGCAATCGGCCGGGGCCTCGCTCTTACAGGGGCCTCGCGCAGCAACCCAAGCAAATTTAAAAAAATGTAGATTTTGTAACAACTAAGGGCCTCGCAAAGACCTGCCGCCCGGGGCCTCGCAATGGGTAAGGCCGCCGCTGCTTCTAAAGCATGCTGACACTTCAAAGGCCAGCCAGTAATAACTATACCCCGTTATCGGAGGTACAATTTGGTGGCTGGACGTTCTTAGGCATGGGTAAAAATATTTATGATGTTGATATCAATACTTTTTCTTTACAATAAGTTTCATATAATTTTTTTTTGACGAAAAAATTACATCCTTATTTTGTGCTTCATGATAATCAATGTCATCAGAAGCAAAATCAATTATCAGTGGAACAAAAACACAATGGTTGCTATTTCACATTCAAAGGTACAGTTTTACTTTTTTAAATGTTTTGTCTTGCAGGCTGTGCATGAACACTCTTAAGATAAAACTTTTCCATAGAGGAAATGTATAAATACTGGCCATTTATACTGATAATATATTAAATTAAATTAGAGTAATATATTACGAAACATATTTCTAAAATGAATAGGACTAAGATATAATGGGTTTGCTGTTGCATATATTCATCAAGTCTGCTAAGGACTACTTCTGAGAATCTAGAATACTCGACCGATCATTATAAAAACTTTTGGAGAGAAATTTACGTACTTTTAAATTTTTATTTAATGTATGACTTATTCCTACCATGAATCTATCATTATTAGTTAGTTATGAAACTTTGAAATTTTTCATTCATAAACATGAAGAAAATGTTAATACATAGTACTCATTTTGTAATTAGTGTGTGCATGTCATGCCTTATAAAAAAAATACATTTAATTTCTGAGACTCAGTATGGTAGAAAAAAGTAACGACATAGCTATATTTCAAAATTATTCTTAATAATAATCTAATGCACCTCCAATAATGGGCTCTAGTAATAACAATTATTCTCAAATAAGCGCCAGACTCAACAATGAAACAAAACCATAAATTCTCTTTTTAAAATAGAAAATGAAAAAAAAAACAAACTGCTTTCTGGTAGACATACTGGTCAAGCCTAGGTCATGATATAAACTCCAAAGTCAATTATCATCATTATTTGAATCATCATCATCATAGTCATCATTAGGTCTAGAACCTTCACCATTTTTGACATCCACACACACCACAGGTAAATCCTTCTTTTGAACATTACCAAGCTTCCTATTTAAACGAGCAGAGTGAACAGTTTCTGATGAAGTTTGCTCTATAATTAAATATGCTAATTCTGGTATATTATTCCCACAAGCATATTCCAGTAAGCTTTGCAAGTTCTCAGGTGTGACCAGTTCTGACAACTTTTTGATGCATTCCGACCGAAGATTGTCCATAAAGTAATATGAGGCGAGGGACAGCAGTTTTCGCAGATCATCTACATTGCTGGGTATGACGGTCAAGTAAATGTATTCTTTTAGCTGATTGAGGGTCTGCAATGTTACTCCCTGTATCTGGATTTGAGCATTTGCTGTCTCTTTCCATTCATGACTCAGCATTGTTCTAAAGACATCGCTATGAGATGCTAAGAATGCCTTGTGCAATGACACGCTGCCTTCAGTTGTACTCAGTTTGAAGTCAGTTAAGTCAGTGTCATCATAAAGTTCACTAAATGTAACTATCTCTTTCTTACTTGCTATCATACTCACTTCGAATGGCACAAAGCTGGATGTGCTACAAAATAGCTCACCAATTTTTATCCACGCTGTCCACAGGTCTGAACAAACCATGTGTGCTGAATATTTTAGTACTTTGCTGTTAACATCTAGGTTAATACAGAATTTTTTTGCTCCTGATTCTACTGTAGTATTTTTCTTGAAAGAAATGTTAACCAATAAAGGTATAGATGCCCGAGGTTCAACAAATCTAAAACGAACTTCAACCAAGTCATCAATGTCAAAATGATCCGTGACTAATTCCAAAATGTCGTTGTTGTTTCGATAAACCGGAATTTTAACCTGAAATGTTAAATTTAAGAGAGATCCTCGCCGTTCCTCCTTAACATACCTGTAATAAGAGAACAGAGAATTTGATACAATTGGCGGTTTTGAATCTAATCTACCTTTAGTACCTTTATCTTGGTAAACTGTATTCGATTTCATAAGGGATGCGATAACTCCGGTGTAAAATAGTAACTAGGTACCTTAGATAACAGAACGATAAGAATGTAAGATGAAAAACATTCTAGAAACTCGGTTCTTACAATCCGTAAAAAGTAGCTTTAAATTTTTTACTGACAAACACAGACTGTAACTATAACTAGACGCGTCATTACCACGAATGATTACTTACTATCAAAGAGAATATAATCACTACGTTTTACTTACTATATTATAAAACTTCAATAATACTGTGAATGACAATAAAACTCCCAATTACCTACAAAGAAACAAAAAGTAGGTACTCACACATCTAATTTCATTTTGCGATTTGCGACCCGCTTTCGTTGGTGTGAGTGTGATGTTGGTACTATTTTTACCGTTTTAATCTATCTACGGATAAAAAAGAAATAACGTTGAAAAGGAAGTTTAACTAGGAGATTATAAGTGAGCGACTGAGCACAAAGTTACGAACGAACGGTCGTCGATATATATTATATATAGTATATATAGCGGTAAGCGGTAGGAAACTACGCTAGGAAATGACCCGGGTGAGCGGACACTCTGTGTTGCCAGATGGAATCTGAAGTATTCAGTAGAAAAATGACAGTTTTAGCAGTAGAGGGGGAAAATCAGTAGATTACAACAGTGACACCCACATGCATTAAAATGGACTTGAGCTCGAATTATATACATTAGAACATTGTGTACTTACCGAAAGTTAATCCGAGACAATTTTTTTGCTTTACACTCACTCATTTCATAGCTATTATCATTTACTGCGCTTCGCCTTATAAATGTTGTTGACCAGCACTACTTGCTTGTGTTTTTTTTTTGTTGATTAAAATGACAGTTGTTAAATACAAACTTTTTTCTTCTTTTAACAGTTTTAACTGGAGTTTTGTAGTTTCAGTTGACAATATTTTACATAAGTTACAAACATAAATAATAACAGAAACAGAGTGGTTACTCCGAAACATAAAAACGAACTTCGTAACGTGCTGTCACTCTTGCGCTTATGTTATGCTATATTTGAGTGAGCGGGATGGCGCCATACGTTTTTCGGATTTCAGAGTAGGTGCTCAGACCAATACTACCACAGATAAGCCGAAAAAAATACCAAATCGGGGGCGAGCGATGCCACAGAGAATAACCTACCACACTACAGATAAAGAATACCGCGAATTCACATAACTTGATGAACAAAGTATGTCATAAAGGCCAGACGACACGATTCGATGACACAAAATTACTAGATGAAATGATCCGGCCCGACGCTGATCCGATTTGAAAAAAACAGGTAGATTTTTTGACGACCGGTTTAGCTCAGTGGGAGTAACTTTGCTTGCGAAGCTGAGGTCCTGGGTTCAAATCCCGGTAAGGGCAAATATTTGTGTGATGAGCATGAATATTTGTTCCTGAGTTATGGATGTTTTCTATGTATATAAGTAATATAGTATCTATTAAATATATCGTCGTCTAGTACCCATAACACAAGCCTTATTGAGCTTACCATGGGACTAGTTCGATTTGTGTAAAAATTTTAATATTTATTATTATTATTTCTTAAATAATATTAATCAAAGCAATAGAATCGGATTTTTTTTTAATCAGGTAGATCTAATGCTAAATCAGTAGATCTGGCAACGCGTACACACTTCGAGACCGGCCAGGCAAGCTTCGCCTTATGTCAGTCACATTGGCACGCGACGAGGCGAGATACATTAGCGTTAAGCTGGACAAGAACTTGCAATGGAGTCTCCATTTAGCAGTACTTGCAGGTAAATTAAGTTCAGCAGCTTACGCTATTAGAAAAATTAGACAATTTACCAATGTTGATACTGCTCGCTTAGTATATTATAGTTATTTTCATAGTATCATGTCATACGGTATTCTGGTTTGGGGCAAAGCAGTTGACATACAGACTATATTTGTGTTACAAAAAAGAGCGATTCGCTCTATATAATGTGTGTCTATATGTATGCATGTGTGTATAAATGTGTATTTATACATATATATATTTAAATTAAATATATAATGCACATCCTTTTTTGAGTAAAATAATCTCAAATCACCGTATCGATGTAGGTATAAACACATTGACAAGTAAACTTTCAAACAAAGATTTATATTTATAAACTAGAACGTGCACGCAACTTCGTTCACGGAGGAGAAAAGATATAACCACTCTTTTTCATTAGCATAGTCGGGTAAAAGGTATCTTATAACCATCTGGAGATGCCCAGCTGCCCGTGTATCAGGAATGGTTGACATCCATTTAGCCAATTTGGCGTGATGAAGCCACAACGACACATACAAACATTTCATTTTTAGAACTTTATAATAGTATATAAGATGTATGCTTTTAACCTTGTAAACACCGGACTGAAAGAGCGAATACCTCCTAACACAAGTGTTAGACTTAAAAGGATTCGACAAATATCTTTTATAACTTGGTTAAAATAAATGATTTTGATTTTTATTTTTGATATATAACCTGAACTCCCGGAACTCCTTAAGAGAACTTTTTAAAGACATCAACATTTTAACCGTAGCGTCCCAATATATTTATGAGAATATTATTTATGTTATTAAGAACCTAGAGTCTTTTACTAAGAATTCAGATATCCACAATTTTATACTAGAAATAAAAACAAAATAGCTATTAGAAAGTTCCGCGTTCGTAAAGTAGCCAAATCATTCGTAGGCCAATGTATACATTTTTATAATAAGCTACCAGATGATGCTTTAAAAATACCGTTTTCAGCTCTCAAAAAGTACTTAAAAGAGTCCCTAATGGCAAAGGCTTATTATAGGGTAGAGGACTATTTAACAGACAAAAATGCATGGCCCAAAACAGAAACCAAATAATTTACTTTTACCGGGACACTGTTCTTATAAGGTGGCATATCATTTCAAATAAAAAATCACTATTTTGCTTTTTTATATTCTATATTTTTTTTACTTTTATATGTTTTGATATGTTTTCTTGAAGAACTACGCATTGAGTTTATACTCACAACATATATTTAGGATAGGCTTAGTACAAATATTGTGATAGATATAAGACTTATTTCGAAAAAATGACTGACTGTTGAGTTTGTTTCGGCTTTCTTCTCCTCAGTGGTCTCCTCTTGGGAAACGCCGTAGAGTCAGACTTGTAAAAGTGCCCTTGTGGCCTATCTACTTACAGAATAAAGATCATTATTTCATTATATCATTATAATCTCAGTGTGTATTTTTTACGTATTTAAAAAATACGTGTAGAATATAATATGAATATTTAAAAAAATACGCTAAGGTAATGTATATCGCTTTCGTCCACAGAACTCTGTGCTTTCGTCACTTTTCGCACTCGCGCCCATGAGTAGTCGTCATTATTATTATTCATGGAACACTCATAAAAATAACTATTTACGGAAATGTATAATATTATTTTAATGAGTTTGTTATCCTTTTCATACAAATACTGCCAAAGTCGTGGAGTAGTCTTCTTCTCTCAGTAAAACATTATATTCTTTTGTAGCGCATGTTTCGCTCAGCCTTTGCGAGTTTGTAAGGGAGTCATACATCTGGTAAGGTACACGGGTACACTTAAACCCGTTCTACACCTCGATCCTGTCCGATCCGGTCCTAATTATCGGATAAAATCGGATAGTATATTGTGCTACAGACCCTAAAAATTGGGATCTGTTGCACAATAAATTATCCAATTTAATCCGATAATTAGGATCGGATCGGATAGGATCGAAGGTGTAGGACAGGTTTTATGGTACTTCCAAATGTGATGTCTATGGTTAGATTAAAGTTGTCAAACCAACGTTCCGGCTTGCGGATTCCTTCAATATGGAGGGCTACAACGAAGATAGAAGTTTAAATTTCGTGTCGGGCCGTTGCGCTCATTCAAATATTATTTCACCAGAGAGCAAGACGGATGGCACAATACGAGCAAAGAATATCTAACTTCCAGTTCCAAGTGGCACTTCAGTGTTATAGTACACTCAGACGCAAGTTGTCACTTTTATTTTTAATAAATAAAAATAGTACTTAGTTTTATGAGGACATAAAAGCCTTTTTATAAATACCTGAGACGAATACAAAATATGTACCAAACCTAACAGTGGTTTCTACATTGATTGCAATCAGTTAAATCCAAATTGGCGTGAACTAAACTTATACTAACTAATAGGTATTTTTATATCCCCTTATAGTAGCTTATTATCTTTGCATTAGACACTGGCAGTTGATAGACTTCTACTGTGTTAAATTAATCGTAATTGAAATGTCGCTTCAAGCAAATTACGTATAATAACAAAAACAGAACTATACTTGAATCTGTGATAGTCTGGATTTCTAAAAACATGTGCTGTCCTATATTTTATTAAAAGGGTCATACTGATTTTTAGTATGAGTTAGCGTTATGCGTCTTTCCTGTGGACACCTAAAAGTTAAGGGCTTTAAATACAAAATTTTATTAGTGCCCTATAGGCGATGTAGGAATTGATTAATACTCTAAATCTAAGCGATAAAAATATCAGTTATATGTACCCAAGCCCTTAACTATAGCGTTGTCCACAGGAAAGACGGCTAAATTCTAGAACAAGTATGACCCAAAAATGATTGTTAAAGCCTCGTATTTCCTTGGGCATCACCGGTTGTCACCGTCATAGATATTTTTTGTTAATATTTCCTTAGTGTAAAATATACACGCTATTAATTAGATGTAGAAAATATTTTATTGTCGGTTTATTATTATAAACAAACGCTGCTTGCAATGCCACATTACATTACCCTCACAACCGTGTAGAAGCGCGTATCTGTATGAGTGTGGTTTCGGGGGTTTAGGCCGCTTATCTCTTTTAAGTAACTGCTTCAATCTTTACTCAATGTGTGGCAAAGCACCTTTTTTTAGAGGCTGAATACCATCCACTTAGAGTTCGGGTGGGATGCAGTACGCAAGGCACACGGACTGCGAGGCGGGTTGAATTGAGCCGGTTCAACCCAACATGGGGCTTGTGGGAGCGAGAAAGAAATAAATCGGTCGTAGGGGAAAATAGGAAAGGAGACTACGGGCTGGTCATAAGACATTGTCCGAAGAGTACGCAGTAGCCATCCTTTTGATGGCTGCTGTGATCTCGGCGTCCGGATCACAGGAGCTATACGAGGTAGCTAACGGGGTGTGAGGAAACAATCTCTCAATATTATTAGGTACTTAATTGCCTTGCCTCCCTGAGAAGTAGAAATGGGCTGAGTAGAGCGAGATTTTATGACCTTAAAAAAAAAACACATTAACTTTTTTCAGAATGTTGAGTTTGCTGGCTACACATCCGAAAAATTTGCCACAAAATTTGTATTGGAAAAGCGTTTTCTATACGTCACATAATAAATGAATGAAAAATTTGGGACGCTTTTTTTGTATAAGGTACAAACTATATTAGGTTATACGAAGTGAAAAGTAAATAATCTGAGAAATAAAGGGAATTTTTTAAACTTCATTCTACAAAGGTCTAACGAGAGATGTCGCGGAACGCTAGCAAGGAACTTGTGCCCGCCTATCTGAAAAGAGCCCGTTACTCGTACAGCTCATCTGCATACCGTTTTAATTTACTCATCCTTGCACTGCTCAGTTTCCTCGCAAATATCTGGTCGAAACGCTTACACTGTTCCACAGCTCTGTTCTGAATCTACGGTCCACTCCGATTAATTTTTAAATAAATATTAAGGGACAATTTTTACACAAATCGAACTAGTCCCATGGTAAGCTCAATAAGTCTTGTGTTATGAGTACTAGACGACGATATATTTAATAGATATATTTACTTATATACATAAAAAACATCCAAGATTCAGGAACAAAATATTTATTCTCATCACACAAATATTTGCACTTACCGGGATTTGAACCCAGGACCATCAGCTTCGCAGGCAACGTTACTCCCGCTGAGCCATACCAGTCGACAAAATTTATTATTATACGTCAATGCCTCCCACATATCTAGTAGATGCGCGATGGATCTTATGTCCGCATCCTTTAGATGCAAACCACATGTCGTGATCCTCAGCAATAACTAGGAAGAATCAAACTAAATTGTACTTACTTGACAGTGTTATGTGGTTGAGCGTTCTCTTTGGGGTAGAAGTGCACAACATCAACCAATAATGGCTCCATGATTCACTGGCACCTGAAAACAACACATCTGTTTAATTGAGTTCTCGCAGGCGGCAAGTGAGCCTGCCTAAATTTACCTTAGCTTCTTACCAGAATTGTATTCAAAAGGGAAAACCAGAAAGGGGATGCCACCCGCGGCCACTTAAGCAGCTTATGCTACCACTTACATATTGGCGCGTGTTGCGGCGAGATAGACATAGATTGATGCTATTCTAAAAGTGTTTGGAATTGTTGTATAACGCCAGGCGTTTCAACCATTATCAGTTTCCTGGCTCGTATATTGAAGAAGCCAGGTACAATAATCGTAATCTAACTCAAGGACACATTTGGCTCAGTGGGTTGCACAACGGCCTACGAAGCCAGTGATCCCGGGTTCGATTCCCGGCCAGGGCAAGTACTTGTGGGATGAGCACGAATGTTTTTTCCTGGGTCTTGGATGTTTTCTATATATTTGAGTATTATAATTTATCTATTTTGACGACCGGTTTGGCTCAGTGGGAGTAACGTTGCCTGCGAAGCTGAGGTCTTGGGTTCAAATCCCGATAAGGGCAAATATTTGTGTGATGAGCATAAATATTTGTTCCTGAGTCTTGGATGTTTTCTATGTATATAAGTAATGTATCTATTAAATATATCGTCTTCTAGTACCCATAACACAAGCCTTAATGAGCTTACCATGGGTCTAGTTCGATTTGTGTAAAATTGTCGCGTAATATTTATTTATTTATTTATTGTCTATATATTATGTATATCGTCGCCTCGTACCCATAGTACAAGCTTTGCTTAGTTTGGGAGGTAGCTAGGCGTCTATAGATGATAATAGGATACTTTTTCCGATTACGCTAAAACAAAAAAGAGGGTTATGATGACATCTTTTTTAATATGTAAAATTATTGCCATATAATAAAATACTTTTTGTACGACTGAGCACTCTTCAATGAAATACAAAACGTAACGGGTTTTAAAATCCGAATTCGGATTTGACGTTTACGTCGAGAGAAGAAGGCAGCGGGAAAAAAGAAAATACAAATAAATCCGTCAATATCTAAGCTGCTGGGCCCCCTTACTTAGTTTTTAAATCGCGTCCACTTGCCAGTGATGTTTTTTTTTAAATAGAAACGAATGTGGCAATGTGAAGGACTTAGTTCCTAAATATTATATTGCTTATAAACAATATAATGTTTTTCTGTTAAGTTGGTTACAATGTATTTAATTTAAAGTTCGTTAGTAACGAACCCAAAAAATTTAAAACAGTTTTGAATTCCGTGGTAAGTTAAGTTGGCAGTAATGTATTCTGTTTGTTAAGTTAGTGTTGATTTACCGAGGTTTATAGTAGCGTATCTGTGGTGTGACTGCTAGTTTGGCAAATGAAAGATGAGAATGAATTCAACCGCGAAATTTAAAAATGTAGCTGCAGTGTGCCTGTATGAGCTACATTTAAACAAATTTGAATGCTTTTCTCATTAACTAATGACTTAATAATGAATGACAAAAACAATGAATTTGTTTAACTCTAGCTCATACAGGCACACCGCAGATACATTTTTTAATATCGCGGTTGATTCGATTCTCATCTTTCATTTGTCAGACTCTAGGCGTATCGTTTTGGCGACGAAACGACACGGCTGTGCCGTACTGTTATTTGGGATTAGAGTATAAACTTTTCTGCAGTATTATTTTGTATGTATTTATATTAGAATTTGTAACCATGTAAATGACAGATAAAAGTATATGAGTAGAAAAATAATTTTAATAAAACTCTTTGGCAACTTACGCTGCTGGCCGGACTCTAAGGAGGCAAAGAATAGACGTGATTTTTTGCATACAAATAGAATAAAGACGGATGAGTGAAAGAAGGTTCCTTTTTATCCCGGGAAAATGCACGATTTCCGAGGGATGAACAAAATTAATTGCGAAGCCGTAGGAAAATCTTAGTGATCATACATTAATGATAAATCCTTTTATTTATAAATAGAAAATTTACATCAAAGAGCATAATTTTTTTAAGAGATTCGTATATTTTCTCTGCTGGCAGCTAGCCACGTGACATGGTCATATTTCAGTTTACACTGACTATCTATTTACGATAGACATCTGTGGGTACTAAAAAATAAATGTCCCTGGCGTTGCAAGCGTTCATAGGCTACTGCTTAACATCAGGATGAGATACAGTCCGGTGACAGATGGACAGACAGACAGACGGACGGACAGCTGTGTCTTAGTAATAGAGTCCCGTTTTAGCCTTTGGGTACGGAACTCCTAAAAATGCATAGAAAAGTAAAAACTTTGGTCATGAAAATTTTTATATAAGAGTGAGACAAAGAGAGATAAAGATTAAGGGAGATTAAAAAAACATTACATATGTTTCCTACCGTTAAGGGAAGTTTAAGTCTCATTTTGTTCCTTAGTACACCCATGCGAAGACGGGGCGGGCAGTTAGTTGAAGACGTCGTGTGTAGTTATTTCCGGAAAATATAATTTGGGTCTCTTCAAGGAAAGAGTGAATAGGCTGTTACTGAATCAGCGAGCTACATCCTCAACCCCGAGTCGCGCCATCAGGTTGTACTGGAGTCAATCGCTGGTCAGTTTATAAATAATTAAAATAAAATAAAAAGGATATATAATAAAAATTTATAAAAAAAAAAGAATCGACTTCAAAATAAACTAAAAAGCCATAAATAATATTTTATGTACGGTACGGATACACGTGAATCACCTTTTGAAGTCGGTGCCAAACCATTCATTTATTACTATTAAGAACCGCGGCGGCGAGCCTTTAGTTATTATCTACCTTCATATATATTGGGTCTTAATAATTCGTATTTTTGTTGAATAACTTTATTTAATTCAGGTTTGGCACCGACTACAAAAGGTGATTCAAATTTATCCGTGTCGTACATAAAAGATTATTTTTGGCTTTTTAGTTTATTTTGAAGTCGGTTCTTTTCTTTTTTTTTTTTGCTTTTTAGTGATGGATTTTAGTAGTGATATAAAGTATTTTGTAGAGCCCAGAATGGGAAGATTGAGGAGGCACTTTGCACGCATCTCGTGTCTTTGGAAGTAAGAAATGTAAAAGTTGGTTAGTTCATTGTACCTTCCATCATCAGCTCAGCATGAAATGATGACAGCCAGAGGAAAACAACTGATAACTTTAGAAAAATATATTCAAAACATTGTTAGTGCCTATAATATTTTAGGGTTTCTCTTGATTTTCCTGGTATTCCATCATCTGATCCTGACTTGGTGATAAGGAAACTACTTCAGGGACACACTATAAAGAATACGACTAACAGTCTTAACGTATCTACCTATACTAGATGAATCCAATTTTAGATAAGTTTCTCGTGAATACCGCGATTATGTCAGCATGTCGGTATGTTTATCAATGTTACTTATTGACTATGTTTCACCGCACGATCTAATTTCATCTACGCATGCGACTGTAGTCAAAAGTCGTAAGTATACCCTGGAATGTGATGTACATACGACGTTTTTGAATCGGCCATTCGTTACAAGAGTTTCAAGGTGCATTGCTGCAAATAATGTTCTGATGTCATGCTTTTACTATGATTAGTATTATTAATAATAGATTTTTGAATTAAGACAGAATAAACAATTGGAATGCAACTGCAACAACAGAAGTATAATTGCAAGCATCAGCGATCAAAAAGTACAATTACAATGCGTCTCAATGTAGGTATGACTGCCTCAGGAGTCCAGGGTTACCAGATACAAATTTTGAAATACCGGATAAAATTCCCGATTTGCGAATAAAATTCGTGACAAGGTCAATTCGTGGTCGGAAGACGAGGGGGGGGGGGGGGGGGTTTATAATTTACAGAAGTTTTGATTTCTGTTATATTAAAGCAAAAAAGGCACATTAGAAGAAGAAAACATTCAAATTTGCAGATATCCTGATTTTTTTCAGAATGTACAAATCAAGCCCTTTCATATAGTACCTTATTTGACCTAGTAGCTAGATTTTAAATTTTTAATCCAGTTATATTTTGATTTTTTTCATTTGCAATACAGTTGGGCTGGCCATGTTCATAACTAAGTAGTCCAAAATTTTAATCGGACAGACACACAGAGTCGCACCATAAGGGTTCCTTTTTTACCTTTTAGGTACGGAACTCTAAAAACATAATAAACACAAAAAACTAAATCAAAATTGGCCCATTCGTTCAAAAGCTACGGTGCCACAATCAGACACAGATACACACATAAAACTATGCCACCCCTCTTTTTTTGTCGGAGATTATGAAATAAAAAAACCGGCAAAGTGCGAGTCGGACTCGCGCACCGAGGGCTCCTTACAAAATATACGCTACAAACGGCCGTATCTATGAAAATCCAGTGTTAGCAGAGCCCTCCTAAGCAAAATGTACACGTTATTCGGTCATTTTACATTGGTTACTGACATAGACAGACAGACATAAAATTATTCCTTTTTTAGTATTTGTTGTTATAGCGCCAACAGAAATAAATCATCTGTGAAAATTTCAACTGTCTAACTATCACGGTTCATGAGATACAGCCTGGTGACTGACGGACAGACAGTATAGTAATAGGGTCCCGTTTTACCCTTTGGGTACGGAACCCTAAAAAAACTAAGTAATGATTGATTAATTATACCTTCTCACACATAATTCAGCACTACTTATGTTACTGACCACAGTCACAATTAGGTAGGTACTATGTAATTCAAGGATATATACGTTTTAATTACACAAACCTGAATAATTTTACGTTATTAACAAAAGATTACAAAACCAACCGGAGCTGATTTATTTATTTGTAGTTTCATTGAGGAAATATTTTTCACACATTCAAGTAAATTCATGTATAGGTTACTATTAACTGAACAAATCCATACCTTTAGATTCAAAGGTTGAATCCACCGATTATTTTTTGTGACGCTTACGACTTTTAAGTTGAATGGTACCGAACTTATGTTTTAATCTCTCCTGTTCGGAAAGTTTAATTTTCATGGGCAGATAGCAGGGTGGTAACTTGCTTTTTCATCCCTAGGGTGAAAAGATTTTTTTTTATTCTTACGATTAGCCACGGAGTCGAAGGTAATTGAGTTACGTCATAGTATTAAAATAAAGCTTTTGATATATAAAAATAAAGCTTTTCATATTTATAAACTCAGCTGTACCTACCTCAAAAGACGTTTATATCAAGTACGTATGTGTTAGTTACATAGTGAGTTTTGGTTGTCAACAGACGATTTTGATATAGCTGTACATGTAAGAATAAATATACCTACCATAGGTATAATATCGAAACTGATACATCACTATTAGAAATGATACTGTCAGTGTCATAAGGATCAAGTTCCGGGAAAGTCATAAATATGGGGAATGGGGATGTCGGACACAATTGCGTTAAAACTACTCTAGGTAGAGATCAAAAAGGAAATTTTATCAGAAAAATAGGTAGGCTTTTTATTTTTATTTTCTTACTTTAAGGTAACTTCTATACTATTATAAAGTTGTAAAAATGAAATTTAGTCACTGAATCGAAAAATATTATTTTTTGGATTTTTTCTAAAATATAAAAAAAATACCTACTCATGACATACTTACTGACGATAATTCATAAATTAATAATGGTGTTTATGCTCGAATACCGCATTTAGCAGACTGCATGTTAAAATGTACATTTACACAGATATTTGTTCTGATTGGTTATTTATTGTTATTGATAATCAAAAACTTGTCAATTGTGAAATCCTGTTCTGTCAATTTTTTTTCTACAATTATATCAAAATTTATATCGTCTAAAAAAATTAATAAAATGTTAAAGAATGTGTAAAAAGAAATAAAGCATAAAGAAGAAAACTAGTTTTACTTACCGATAAAATAGTCTGAAATTTTATTGCACATTTTAAAAGAAACATTCTGTGTTTCAAGTTTTTTTTTTTGGGTTAAAAGATATTTTAATAAAGATACATACATCTTTGGGTAATAGGCGTATGTGTAATTATGTTAGGTGCTACAAATTTTACTAATCGACATAGTAGCCAGTATAAAAAAAATACTGACACTTTTATAAGATAAAAGATACCTATCATGACTCAAGTTGTCACTTCCATTTATTGTAAGTCGTTATCTTCTACAAATTTGATAATTATTCATAAATAATTAAACCGGCAACCGAATGTCGATTAAAAAAAAATATATATATTTTAACAAAAAAATAACATTATCTATTTAATGAAATCGACTTGGACATTAAACTTACCGTATTAAACCGTATACACTTCACTATAAAAAAATCACAACACTTTCGCACCGTTATTTTTGGCCGGCCGTATATAAATTACAATTCGAACGTGGGCTCGGCGCGCGCGCACAAAACAACTGACGCGAGGCGTCGCAAGCGCACGTATATAGTACATCTTCTGATGAGACGTCATAGTTCCGACGAATGGTGTGTGTCAACCTGTCTGGTCGTAAGTCGTGTTTTTGCTGAAGCGAAACTGGAATGTCAAGCGGGATTCGAACCTGCTTCTTCAAGATCTGCTTTTCGAATCAATACGGGCGTCTTGACCATCAAAGCTATGTCCATGCTATCAAGTTGTTGGCACCTTTTTTCTGTGGTTATAGAACAACCTTTCAATAATAGAAATATTGATAAAAAAACTACTTCAATTTCATAAAAACTCAACGAAATACATCACACTTTTGGACTGTCCCAAAAACGCTCCATACTAAACCCCGGGCAGGTGTAACGTCACACCTTCCTACTGTATGGGAAAATTATAGTACATTATTTACCAAGGGCTGTAAAACAAGGAAAGCCCGAAATCCCAGGCTTTTGTATCCGATAGAGGGCTTTCTTTTTTACACAATTTTACGTCTTCCACTGGCTATAATATAATGCAAGTTTTACAAAAACTGGTGCGGTAAAACTCACATTATGGCCAGATGAGACGTAAAGAAATTTGTTCGGCAGCTATGTTAAAACATGCGTTTATCGAAACGGTTTCATAACAGAAGTTACCATACATTTCATGGGTTATTCAATGGTATTATTCTTTATTAATATTTTCATACGTTTAAAATCGACTTTCCCACCTAACTTTAAAGGCTCATACAACAAGCTTCATGTAAAGTAGCGAACCAATTTTTTTTTAGGGTTTGCATCATAAAGACTATCATTTCGCATCAAATTTATATTATTATTTGAGTACAATCAACATCCCTATTTTCATAATGTTAGGTAAATAAAAGCATTTCGTTAGGAGACGTTTCTGCTGCTTTTATAAATTTTGCCGACCCTCTTTATTGAATAGGTACTCATATTAGCAAAAATACTGCGTTATTTTTATGAAATTCATTATATTATAGTTCTCTGTCGAGTTGTATAATATTATATTATAGTTCAGTGTTATATAATACCTATATACTAGAGAGTAGATAGAATGCTGGTCAAATATAATATTATATAAAAAGATTCGTAGAGTTCTAATACACTAGAGAAAATATTTTTCCTGAAATTCAAGAGAACCCGTAAGTTACGATTTATAATTTATATTAATGGGTAACATTAAAATAATAGAATAAGTTTCTGTCTATAATATATTTTTGAACATCCACCAAGTACTAAACGAGACGATTTTAAAGAGCCACCTTCTAAAGGTGCGTCCACATTTGTATCATTTGCCCGTATCAGATCATCATCGCGTGTCACGATCACGCGTTTGGACGTTGCGCCGATCGGATCGCTCGAAATCCATTTTGCTATGCGTTTCACACAGTTATATCGGAAGAGTGCGGCATGATCGGCGCGCCGACAGTAAACGTCCAAGCAGCGCGATACGCAGTCATGCCACGGCACGGTGATCGGATACGAGCAAATGATACAAGTGTAGACGCGCCTTAATAGGCTTGAGACCTAAAAAAAATATTAGTTTGTCAGTTAGATTATCAAAAAATATTGGAGACGTATTTTTTCTTCTCATAATCATAATCATTTATTGTGTGAGGAATTCGGGTCAAGTACAGATGTTTATAACAGTTGCACAGAGTATAGTTTCACGAAACCCTACCTTTCCAGGTGTACACAAGTGTATTCTACATACAGTTACAATTTCAATCAATTATTATAAAATTTGGTTTAATAGTACATTATTATATTAAAATTAGAGTTAGATGTCATAATTATTTATACATACATTTTTATTATCAATTATTATTATAGAATTTCATTTATTTACTTGTTCGTTGTCAGAATTTAAAAAAATATTGATACAGTAAAAACATTTATCTGTAAGCCAGTTTTTAGTCATTTCTTTAAATATATGCATAACATATCTCTGTCTCTATCTGTCAATCAAACAAAAAAATATGAAGATATAGTCCGTCTAAATTCCCCCTGACGTCACGCCGTGCGACCGTTTTTCGCACGACATGATGTCATGCGCCCCCTCTCCCAAACTATTGTTTGAGTGACAAAAGAAAAAATACATGTCCAATATTTTTTGATAATCTGACGGGCTAATTTGAATATTTTTTTTTACCCAGGAAACTACCCTGTTATATCATCTCGGCGCCTCGCTCCTTCGACTCTGTGCCTCTACAATGGTCAGTATTGACCAAAAGAGACCACAGGATCTATAAAAAAAATTGTTCTAACATCTGAGCAGCGCGATGGTATCATAATATTGCATTTTTCACAGAACTTATACTTATGTACGGTACATAAGTATTACAGTATATATATTTATGTACCGAATCTTAGCTCAATTAGAAACGGGTCGAATAGAAGCAAGAAGTGGGTCAAATTTAACCTACGACACGGAAAGTAAACTTGTAAACACACAAGCAATCTTTTTTCTTTTACAAGCTTTTAAAAAAATAAGATCAGCAAAAATAACATGGCTATGACTGATATTATGTATTATGCCAGATTATTATTATTTATTTAATTCTACTATGTCGTACTAAATATTTCGCTATAGTATTTCATTCGTGCGAAGAATTTTGAAAACTTAACCAATTGAAACATCGGCAGACCTATGATAGTAGCGAATCACGCTATAAATAAATAATAATATATCCGTCACTCTCACTCAATACTAGTCGGAAAGTGACGGATGGTTTGTCATTTATCTATCGCACTGTAAACTTAAGTACTTGTACTATTGTCTATTCTGTTCACTAGTCCCACCGCCGGCGAGAGAGCGTTCAACTATCGACTATTTTCTCGCCCAACTCGCTCAAGAAACGCACAATAGACGTAGACTCCGAGTCAATAAAAGAGAGTTCTCGCTGGCAGTGTGAACAGCCAGCGATGAACTATTAATATATGTGTCTCTTTTACTAACACAAGATCTATATTTAAGTAAAACAATTTAACGGATTGTATCGCGTATACTCGTATTATCTCATTTGGAAAGCTGAAAAGCTTCCGAAACGTCGGGAACTCAAACGAGATAATATACGCGATATAATCCGTTAAATTGTTTTATTTAAATGATTATTAATCGCGGAAAAGGAAGAAAATACAGGATCTATATCTTTTATTCGTTTATTGAGCAAGAAAATCGCCTATAGCTAATCGCTTCCTCGCCCTCGATGGGACCAGTGCCTAAACCATCATATGCTCGCTGTTATAAGCTGATTACGTGACGTTGAGATACACTAGCATATTATAATCATCGCGCATTTCTATTCATAGATTCACATCAAGCGTGCTTCCCTAAGGTCGCGGCCGTCTGGAATATATGTCATCTAATCCATTTCTGATTACTCTTTGCTTCGGATTATGTCCAGAATTGGACTTTGGTATGGTCAAATAAACTTCGAACGAAATCCGGGGGCACCGTAGTGCCCCCGCCAAGACGAACAAAAAAGAAGCGCGGTACTACCTACCTTTTCCCGAACCGTTTCATCTCATTTTCAAACCCCAGCTGCCGGCTGATGCTATAGTTTTTAAACTAAGGTGGTAGGGTTAGGAAAGTCAGAGCCTAGGGGCTTGGCTTTTCTTGGGATCTGATAACTTTTTTATAGCAAAAGCGTTATGTGAGTCTTGGCCGCCAATTTTTTATGATATATTTTTTGGTGGGATGTGTTTGTTTCTTTACAAAACAATACACAGATTACAGAAAACAATACATTCTAGGAGAGGTAAGCAACATGCGGTCTTATCGCTAAACAGCCATCTCTTCCAGACAACCTTTGGGTGGTGGGATACGTTGAGAAAAAATAATTTTAATTTATTTATTAGTTTGTTTTTGACGGTCCGGTGTTCAAATACAAATTCAAAACTAATAAGACTAACCAAGATACTATTTCTCGGAATAGCGAAGGTAAAATAATCCATTGATCTAAAAAATAACTATACCTACTTTGTAAAGATAAAATGTATGTAAATAACTGAAACGGATTATTTGAAATTTGGTCGCTGAACCCAAAAATATTTTTTTTTCGTTTTTGTGTGTTTGTATGTCGTTATGGCGTCATCACGTCAAAACGACTAAACGGACATCAACTATTTTCGGTACACGGGTAGCCCGGCATTCACAAACGATTATAGAATACTTTTTATTCGATTACGCTGAAGAAGAAAGAGGGTTATGATTTTCTTTCTCTTCCGCTGAGAAAGATGCGAGCATCTTCTATCGATACATACATATTATAAAGCTGAAGAGGGTCGAAAGTCTGTACATGGAAGATATTCGAAAAAAAATTGGCCGGGGATACTTAGAATCGATAACAGAACACGTTCCAACAGTTTTTAGAATTTTTGTCTGTTTGTCTGTTTATCTGTTTGTCTGTTTATTTGTACACGCATCACGTGAAAACGGCTGAGCAGATTTTGATGCAAACTTTACCAATCTGTCGAGAAAATCCCCGGCCAGGTTATAGGCTCTAAAAATTCAACCCTTAAAAGGGCGTGTAGCCAATACACTTGATTGAATTAAGTTTGCTCCTGAATCTTACGGCGCTACGTGGCGCTACTTAAGAAGAAGGTGCAATCTTTTCTCAAGTATGAGCTACACGAGGCTACGACCAAAGACTACTATATACATGGCTACAACTACTATTGAGTACCTTGCTAAACTAACAGGTGGCGCTAAAATGAATACCTTGGCATTTTGCCAAATTAACTCTAAGTTTAGAAGAGGGGGTACGGATATCAACAAATTTAATTGAATATAATTAATTTAATACTACAACAAAATACGAAATAAGTGGCTCAGTAGTATCAACAAGGAGGAGTCTCACATGTGCAAGAATTTGCCCAGGTACTGCTTCAGGTTGGAGAAGGACTTCTGGAGGAAACCAACGGCCTGATTCGTTTACCAGAGACGTTATGTAAGATCGTTCTGTACGTTGAAGACCACATTCGGAGCGTATACGGAGTCCTGAGCCAGGTGACTCGACGTGAGCACTCTTTGGTTTGTGAGAGAGCCGTTAATGCGCGGATATTGGCGGAAATGGAAGCTGAACAAGCAGTATATAATTCCATTAACACTGTCTTGGATGAACGCTTCGTCACAACATACTTGATGGAGTTCCTTAACTCATTGAGCACTTCAGGACTCCCAGCACACACATTAACCCTGAAAGTTGGAGTTCCGATTGTGCTTTTTCGGAATTTGTCACCTCCAAAGTTATGCAACGGAACCAGGCTAAAAGTAGTGCAGCTGCAGCGAAACCTCATCGAGGTGCAAATCTCGATAGGGTGCGGCGCTGGAAAAGCCGTGTTCATCTCCTGCACCCCCCCTCATTCCGAGCAACTTCCCGCTCCGCTTCAAGCGCCTACAGTTCCCCGTGAGCGTCTGCTTCGCCATGACCATCAACAAGTCGCAGGGGCAGACGCTGCGCGCCGCCGGCGTAAACCTGCGCACGGGCTGCTTCTCGCACGGGTAGCTCTACGTGTCGTGCTCGCGCCTCACCAGCATCAGTCAAGGACGTAAAAATAGGAAAGTGGTACTGTATCGTCCGATATACACCTCTAAGTATACACTCTGTGTCTTTTAAATCACGTCAAAAATTTAAATAAGTGCGAAAAACTATTGATTTCGGAGTGTAGTTTTATTTAGTGGTATTTGTCTAACATTTTATCTGGACTTTACTTCAATTTTCGGCTTCAGGGGAGAGGGGCGAATTAGCCGCTTACGGACTCAGACCGAATTCCACGCGAGCGGAGCCGCGGGCACAGCTAGTTTAATATGAAGTGAAATGTGAAAGTTTAAGAGAGAAAGTCGTTTAATATGCAGAGTATATAAAATGCAGTTTGGAAATACCCTAGTAAATCACTCTTAACACTTCACTACCTGCCAGGTAAATGGCCTAATCATAGGAACGTTTTCCTCAATATATTCTATGTAACAAACTTGTAATAACTCGTAAATGCAAAAAAACGTCAGCAACTTATTGCGAAGTATATCAATCGTGTCAATGTCAATCCTCGTCACGTCATACAGTGTTGAAGCTAAAAAGGTATATGTGCTTTAAGATTTATAGACTTATAAGCCGTTTTCGTTTTGTTGGAGTGCCGGTCTGACGCATCGTTTTGGGAATATGGTCTGCCTGCGTACAACAGGCCGTACGTACTTTAGGTAATTTCTAGTAAAATATGTTAAACTCCCAATCAAATAAAAGTCACGAGAGTAAGCTTAAAAGGCAGGATTATGACGTAATAAATGCAGGCACTGCCTCTGTTATGTCAGAACAAAAATGTCTAAAAATAGAGAAGATGCAGCATTATTTTGGCGTCGCAATATATTTTTCGACAGTACATAAAAGTTTTTTTTTCACTCAATGTGATTTTCTACGTTTAACAGTAATTATGAAAACGCATTGCATCTTACCTATAGTTTTTTTTTCAAAATATCCCTTCTATGATCTGAGATTTTTTTAAATTTAAAGCTATGCGGAAATAGATGCTCTTAGTTTACCTTATTGAAATGTGTCGAAACGGGTGACTGACCTATTATCACCAAAGTTCATTAACCTACGCATTTATTCGGATAATTGCTTATTATTTTTGGTTCGCTTATTACGTTGTTAGAAGTTATTATACTACCAGATATCGTCTGCGTACAGTGCAAATTAAAAACAATTGCCTTAACAATGGCGTGCACTTGTATTTTTTAACCGACTCCCAAAAAAGGTGGTGGTTCTCAATTCGGTTGTAATTTTTTTGTCCAAGGTAGGCAGATTTTCTATACCTATACATATGGAGTCATGGTCGTTCAGGGCTTCAGGGTAGGCAGTTTCTCTGTGCCTATATAGAACCATGGACGTTCAGCAGGGTAGGCACTGCCTTTGTGCCTATATTAACCGGACCGTACGCAACTGAAGCCGTACAGACATATGTATTTTAATGTAAGTTAATTTCTACTAGATACCTCCCCGCGTTCTAGAGAAAAAGGATCTTGATAGACAGACGGAAGGGAAGACTGACAACAAAGGGACGGGTTCCATTTTTTGCTTTTGTGGTTCAGAACCCTAAATACATCAAACTTTGCATTTGTACTACCGCTAAATGATAAATTGTGTGATCATTCTCACATTTGACTATAGGGAACTCGGGTTGTACCTACTAATTTGCGTTACGTAACAAAAAATCTTATTCGTAGGTATCACGTTTTATAACTATCCGAACCAGACATTGGTTTTATTATTATTTTAGTCTGATCGAAATATCTGCAGCCGATAAAAAACTTTATAAAACGTTAATAAATCTAGACTTGGCGCAGAACCAATCATAGGGCCGCACGCCACTTTGTGCTAACAACAGTTTCGGAATAGCGTGGTATAGCTATAACATTGACAAAATATGCGTCAGCTTCGAACGCAACGCTGAAGGATTTCGTCGCTACTACAATATGACCCCTAGCCCCGTATAAACTATTCGTTTTCAAAGGTCTCGCCCTTGGCTTCGTTTTCTTAAGTCAATTTTGACAACCTGCTTGACGGACAAATATATTTTGACCAGTGATCAGGATTATGTACCATTACTTCACGCGTCTAGTTATATTAGGAACGTACTGAAGCTGGTCGAGTGCGAAGAATGACAAGCCAGGCTACCTTTTTGAATATATTTGTACAAAAAAATCCAGCCGACACTTCGTCGGTCCCCGTGGTTCAGTGTATGTACAATTAACAGAGAAGACCTGATTATCGCTCTTCCACTCCGTTCCGGCCACATACCATTAGATAGCTACGCATACATGATGAGAAAGGTTGAATCACCAAATTGTAACGAATGTGGGGTAGTGGAAGACGTGACAATGGAGTTTGGCCGAGCCGAGACGAAGCACAGCGACATATATAGCTCTGTGGCAGCGACGCCTACTCAGCCTAAAGACTTATTGAGTCCCCGGTAAGCTCGGTTCTCCATACGAACGTAGTTACGCTCTCATTTTATAACGACTAGCTAGTTTGCTCTGAAACTTTGTACTTAGAATAAGTTCAAGTATATGCAGGCTTGTAATTAGTTTATGTAGCTTCAGATACCATAGTAAAAAAAATACAGCGAATTTAAGTTTTTCGTACAAAACTTGTTTTTGCTGTATTTTAAACTAACTTTATAGACTGGAGCCATATAAACTGATTACAGACCTCGATATACCTCATGTATCCAATCTCATTATATATCCAAAGTTTCGTTATAATCCAACTCGTAGTTTTAATATGAGAACGAAACTCCGTTTGTATGGGAAGGTGAAATTCGGCCGAGCTTGCCGGGGACTCTTATAATCTCGGTAGGATAAATGGTATCCTCGCAGCTCCAACCTCGGAAGAGGCTGAGCTGCTGTATAAATAATTTAAACATATTATTAAATTAAGAAATGTTTAGAGTAAGAGAGCCACGATGAGGGTGGTGTATGTAAAACCCTTTTTAAATTGATAAAGATAAAAAAAGTAAGTTTGCACGTTGTAGAAAAAAGTAATGATATTATTTTAAGAAATCCTTACTCTTAATACAAATGCGAGAGGGTATTTGTTAGTTTATTGATTTAAATAATTTTTATAACACTAAGTTCGGTTATAGAGGGAAAAATCAATGTGATCTACTAAATTGCAAGCAGGATTTGAACCGGCAACCTTCTTTAACGCAGAAGTGCTCTGACTAGTGATGTGCCGTTCCCGTTGGGGAATATTCCCAGGAATATTCCCCATATGGGGAATATCGGGGAATTTTATATTTGTATATTGCAAACATGTTTTATGGTTTCTCCCACAAAAGCAAATATTTAACTATAATTGAAACCTAACCAAGCACAGTAAATAGTCACCTGTAAATGTAAATTCCCCATGCTCCTGGGAATATTCCCAATGTTTCCGGGAATATTCCCAATGTTCCCCGGAATATTCCCCATGTGTCTGGGGTATTTTCAATTGGTATCTAGGATAAAAATAAAAGGTTATATAAAATAATATGAATAAATCATAGAACTTTTCGTTTAAATTAAGAATAAGAATCGGATTAATTATTCGAGTAATGGGATTATTCTAACTAACATTTTATTCAACTAAAATGTTATTTACAATTCCCACCGGGTTGTCCGACAAAAGGCCTATAACCACCATTTTCTTTTAAATATGAGTCAATGAATACGCTTCGGCTTCCTTTGTTACTTGTTTGACGCCACGCCTCTGATAGGCATGTCTACTTTTACGTGTTATGTTATGTATAGTTACGTATAGCATAAGTCTAAGCACTGGCTACACTTTTTCTGATTTGCCTTAAAGATGACTGGTAGAGAATGCCTTGTGGCATGTACTCCGTGTTTAGTGCGATAAGATTTCTTTTGTGCAATAAAGATTACATAAATAATTAAATAGAGGCTGGAGAGGGATATGCCACTTCCTGACTTTATATTTCTAAAAATCGACAAAATAGTAGAAAATCGGACCAAGATTTCAAGTAATTTATGGTTCTTTAGGTAAATCAAAAACTTTAGCTTCGCATATCAGTGGATGAGAGCTTAACACATCTGAGTTATAAATACTCGTATTTTATGATTTGTTTTCACACAAACAGGTTTTATAGATATAGGAGAATGAGAATATAATAAAAATTGACGACTTTGTGTAAATTGCAATCATTATGCAATTATTTTGCAATCAAGGAAGATCAATCACATACAACTTTAAGTCTGGCTAGGAGGTGCTCGCAGCTGCGTTGGTGGGGAAAAGAAATTAAGTCATAACCCTCCTTTTAGAGTCGCACTTCATAAGGATAAAAACGTAACCTTTATAGGATTACTTTGTCTGTCTGTCTGTCTGTCAAGACCGTCTTTCTGAAGAACGCGTGAAGGTACTTATTGAATTGAAATTAACATTAAATACTTATGTCTGTGATCCTTCGTAGCTGTAAAAAAATCACGCTTCTAAGTCATCGCAATGTAAAGATATAGTCATTGAAAAAGGTGTTTCCATACAAATTGCCGTCCATAAAAAACCTATAGAGTACTTCCAGTTGAAACTTGAAATTTGGTATGAAGATTGCTCTTATAGCGCAACAATTTTATTTTTTTATGTCTGTCTGTCTGTCCTATGTTAGTCACCAATACATAATGATACCACACCGCGTACATTTTGCTTGGAAGTAGGGCTGTCCTAACACTGATCAATATAACATGATCATAGATAGATACGGTTAGCGTATATATATTTTGTACGAAACCCTCGGTGTGTGAGTCTGACTTGCACTTGGCTGGTCTTTTATTTAACTGTTGGCGGATATAAAGTAAACCAACCGTGGATGATCAGCTAGTTCAAAATTTGTTAACCCACGTTCAAGTTATGTTGCCACAATGACGCATACACACGTACCTAAATACAAACGTACAATAATTATATTTTCGGATTCATTCAACCTTCAAACGCTTATTTTAAGTAGAGTCTTCTTAGTTCAGACATTTCATTTTTACAACTTTATACTAGTAGGGAAGAAATAGATATTATGTAATCGAAACTATGCATCGGAAGAAAAAGAAATCTGTATCTAGATATATTTATAAAAAACTTACGATTTCTTTAACCTTGATCTTAAAATCACCATCATGACTTATTATTATCCGAAGTGCCGATGATTAAGATTTTAAGGCGCAAGAAAATCGGTCAAGGGCACTCCAAATGGGGTACACCAAAATATTGATGAATCACCGAGTTAAGTCACCGAGTTCGCGAAACAAGCTAGTTACATAAACAAAAAATACTTCACATACGTAGTTACATACGTGTGCTTTGGTCAAACCACGTTCTATAATAATTTTGTTCGTATTTTTAACCGACTTCCCAAAAAGGAGGAGGTTCTATGTTCAACAGTTTGTATTTTTTTTTATGTATGTTCACTGATAACTCCGCCAATTGTGGATCGCTTTTAAAAATTGTTTTTATATTTCAAGGGATATACTCCCGAGGTGGTCTCATTGCCACCAAGTTGGGATCTGATGATGGGATCCCAGGGAAATCGAGGGCAATCCTCAAATTTTATAGGCACTTACAACGTATATCATACATTTTTTAAGCTAGTTAAGTATTTGCATATGGTAGTCATCATCTCATCATGCTGAGCTGATGACGGAAGGTTCAACTCCTTAATGGTTAAGAGTTAGAGGATAATTCTTAAAAAAATCATCTATTGTAGGTAGGTACGTTAATACTGTTAGTCGTATTCTTTATAGTGTGTCCCTGAGGTAGTCTCCTTATCACCAAGTCAGGATCTGATGAT
The DNA here is from genome assembly GCA_905404275.2 of Hedya salicella. NCBI lineage: Eukaryota > Metazoa > Arthropoda > Insecta > Lepidoptera > Tortricidae > Hedya > Hedya salicella. Next base: position 4,465,305 of record FR990112.1, on the reverse strand, counting down.
GGAATACCAGGGAAATCGAGAGAAACCCTCAAATATCATAGGCACAACAATGTTTTGTATTTATTTTTCTAAAGTTATTCAGTTGTTTTCGTCTGGTTGTCATCATCAGACAAACAAACTGAGCTGCTGATGATGGAAGGTACAAATGAATATGAACTAACCAACTTTTACATTTCTTACTTCCAAAGAGATGGGTGCCAAGTGCCTCCTCTATCTTCCCATTCTTGGCTCTAAAAAATTACTTTATATCGCTACTAAAATCCATCACTAAAAAGCAAAGATAAAAAAAGAAATAAAAAGAACCGACTTCAAAATAAACTAAAAAGCCATAAATAATCTTTTATGTACTGTATGGATTACATTTGAATCACCTTTTGAAGTCGGTGCCAAACCTGAAGTAAATAAAGTTCTTTATTCAACAAAAATACGAATTGCTATGACTAAATTTATATGTAGGTAGATAATAACTAAAGTCTCGCCACAGCGGTTCTTAATAGTAATAAATGAATGGTTTGGCACCGACTTCAACAGGTGATTCAAATGTGATCCGTATCGCACATAAACGATTATTTATGGCTTTTTAGTTTATTTTGAAGTCGGTTTTTTTTTATTTTTATTATTTTCATATAAGCTAAACTAGAAGGTGAAAAAATAGTAAATAGCCGGGTGGAAAATTGCGGTTTTATCCCTAGGGTGGAAAGTAATGTTACGATTAGCCACGGAGTCGAAGATAATTAAGTTACGTCATAGTATTAAAATAGCAGCTTTTCATATAGGTATCTAAAGTCTTCTATACATTAAACGACGTGTTTATTGCGATCTATATGTTGATATTAAACAGTTGGTCTAACTGAATATATACCTGTTTTGTAAAATGTGTGTGTAGTATTTTACTTTCCTCACAGTCAAAATGAAAAGTAAAGTGTTGTGAAATTACCGATTTCAGCCTCGAACTATAAGCGATTGGAACTCTCACTCCGTTCAAGCGCCAGAAATATCTCGGGTGAAATGGGTTACTTTCAATCCTTGTTTAACAATCTACTATTTGAGGGGCGATTAATTACTACTTTTCTAGATATAATGCGGATATCAGCCTGAATACGTTCAGTAATAAGTATAAGCAGGTTTATAACTATTATTGTATACTTTATTTTGATGTTTACCTTTTCTATTAAGTATTTTTGATATTTAATTGATGGGAAAGATTATTATTTTCATTTTTTTAATTTAATTTTGTATTGACTTTATTTTATAATAGTTATTTAAGATTTTTATTTATCATATAATATATATTTTATTCATTAATTATTACCGAAAGCACATGTTGAAGTACCAGTTTCAGGTTCAATGATTTAGCTGGTATTATGTTAAATTAGGAGTATATGGATTATTATGAGAAATATTTTTTTCCGCTTTATCAGCCAAGGAGAAAAAAATCATATTTTAAGAGAATAACTATCTGTAAATGCCCAGCTACGCGTGTATCAAAAATATCTGAAATCCGTTTAGCCGTATTGACGCGACGAAGCCACAAACACACATACACACATACAAAAAATAATATATCTCGTTTCAGTATCCTTCAAATGAATTTTGAAAATATATTAAATGTAGAGACATTTATTTTTTATAACTTCAGTCTCAGTGCCCAACACTGTCCCATTTGTTGGCATTGGCACCGTCAACCATAGGGTTGTGACGGCGCCAATGCCAACTAATGGGACATATAGATGTAGCAATAGAGATAACAAACAAGATGTCAATAATTGGAATTAAGATGCCAAGCATTGGAGCGATTACCTTATAATTAATAAATAAGTAAATTATAATAAATAATAAATTGTGTTATTTTCGGTTATCTTGTAGACGCGAGTTTTTGCAATTCTTATGTAAATTATGCCATTTACTCTTATGTAATGGCCAAAAACGATAGTAAGGTGCGTTTAACATACAAAAAACTTAATGGATAAACTTACTAACATCCTTATTTTTACAAGTTTCAAAGGAATCTAATCCTGAGTAACTTGATTATTAAACCTGTTGCCTCTTTTTGCTCATGTCTTCCCAAATGTATCGTCGAGTTTACGAGATATTTGCGACGTAACAAAGAAAACAATATTAAAGAAATGAATAACAAAAATGCGACGTTTTGTGATAGAAACATACTTAGATACAAGGCTTACTGAATAAATGCACGTGTCAAAGTTAAAGCCACTATTTGCTCGTATGTTTACGTTAAAATAAGCACATCGTGCAAAACTCATAATTATATTGTTTCGTGGCGTAGTCATCTTAAAACTACCATTGTTCAACTACAAAGTGAGTAACGCAGTGGTCATTGATGTCTCCCTGTTTTGTATGAAAATAGGGTATTAACGGCTGCCGGCTGCCTTACCACCGTTTTTCGATTATATTATATAATGACTAATGCTTTTTAGATAGATATAGGATGTCATAAATCGTTTACGGAACTTTCGTATAGCGTAATATTTTCTTCTGTTTCCGCGATTATTACTCATTGAAATAAAACAATTTAACGGATTGTATTGCGTATATTATCTCATTTTAGTTCCCGACGTTTCGGAAGCTTTTCAGCTTTCCATGGTCACGGGAGGACTGAGAAAAGATGTATTTTCCTCTGTCAAAATTACAATTTGTGCAAAGTACCCATGTTTGAAAAAAACAAATAAAGGTGTATATACACGCCAGATGGGCCTAAGCTGTAAAGACAGTTACACATGTAAAGCATGGAAAGCTGAAAAGCTTCCGAAACGTCGGTAACTAAAATGAGATAATATACGCGATGTAATCCGTTAAATTGTTTTATTTCAATTTCGTATAGCATGTTTATTTTATACATTTTAAGTTTTTCAATAGACTAACTAAACTGATTAACAAAAAGTAGAATGGCCAATTAAACCTACAACCCAAAAAAAAATGTTTAATATTTAAATTTTTAGTTTAAAGATCGCCACGAATGTTGTCGATCCTGTCTGCTGTTTGGCTAATTTATTACATTTACATGCATTTATGTCGCGATGTCTGTCGTTAAAAAACTGGTCGCCGAAGTAGGTTGTATCTCGGTAGCAGCTAGGGCATTCTCGATATGTCATCAATACCGCCTGAGATTACTCAAGTGCAGGCACAATATATAGTGTATCTGTGTTTTATGTAGACATAATACTTGTGTTATTCTACATTCATTCATTTCTTCTTGTGGCCAGCTGTTGGTGAGTGACGACCTCACGTACCCGAGATCTTCAGAGAGTCTGCTTCATTGGCTATGACTCACGGCAGTATAATTTTTTATCGAAGGATAGCAAAACTGAAGTGGCAATGGGTGGGGCACATTACTTCTAGAACTGACAACTCCTGGTGGCCACGAGTTCTTAAGTGGCAACAAGGTGGCTGCAGTCCACTGGATGCGGGCGCCACAGGACCAATGAACAATTATTAAAATAAAATAATTAAGCCCTTCTGGCACATGTGTAATTCTCTTTACAGATTAGGCCCGTCTGGCAAGTATGTACATCTTTATTTGTTTTCTTAAGGTGGGTAGTTTGCAAAAAATTGTAACTTTGTCAGAGGAAAATATATCTTTTTTCAGTCATCCCGTGACCATGGTAAGCTGAAAAGCTTCCGAAACGTCGGGAACTCAAATGAGATTACATTAGGCCTATAGAACCCCGATTTTCGGTAACTCCAGATACATTTTCGGGAACGCCAGAGATCTCAAAGCTGATTTACCCAAAAACAATTGCAGCGAACTACGAGTAGTAGCTAACTTTAAAATCGCATAGTTACGTAGCGCGAATCGCACTTACTTATCATTTATCTAGCTTATACAAAAACACAAGTTTATTATAAACAAAACCGCCTTATCGGACGAATATCGAACCGGGTTGAACCCACGATATCAGAGACGAAATAACTTTACCATCTTCGTACGCAACGAAGACAGTGGACCTTATCTTATTGCTGTAAGGATTACAAGTTGACGATGGAAGGGATAAATGGGGTAAGCGTCATTTTCGAGATAGTTAATTACACTCCTTATAAAATGAGTTAAATGGGTATATTACTGAACGTTACCAAGCTGTCGCTTATCCCACTTCTCCTTTCCACCGTCGATATGGTTTCTGTGTTTTGGCTGTGGAATGCGCAAAAAAAATGCTTTTAGATATTTCATATGAACTCTGAAAAATGTAGATTAGAGTCGTTTTTTAAATGATTTTGTATGTTATTGGCGCTTATAACTATTCGAATTGAACGTGCCCGTTATCGACCCGTTTCGCAACTTAAAAGTTGTAGGTAATAAAATTGCTTTTGAACTATTTTGTGCATTTTAATTTAGCTATAATAACTACGGTAGAATACAATAATTTTAGCCTTTCCTAATTTTATGAAATACTAGAAGGCGCCCTCAATTTCGTGCGCTATAGATACAAAAGTCATAACCCTCTTTTTTACTTCAGTGTAGTCGGTTAAAACGACCCGTTTCACTCATTTTTGGAAAGTATCTTCAATGTTCAGACATTTCGTTTTTGCAATTAGACTAGTAGGTATCGAATATATACGATAACTTTCGCCAATCGCTTTCACCAATAAAAAAAAAAAAATTAGTTCGTCTGATGCATTGAGCAGGAGCCCGACCCGGGTGCGTTACCTATAGTAGTTCGTTCACCAGACTTAGTTCCATACATGGTGGGTCGTTAATTATATTAAATAGTCAATTGAAATTTAAGGAACGTAAGGACATTGTATCCTTGTCTGTTGAACGGACCATAGAATTAAGTGCAGTAGAACTAGAGCAATTTATTGTAGTTTGTGTGTATAGGCCGCCATTAAGTAATTTCGATGTTTTTCAAACTATTATGGAATATGTGCTTTTTAAGATATCGCGTACTCGTAAAAAATTACTTATTTGCGGCGATTTCAATGTAAATCTTTTGGAAGATTCAACACTAAGTATTAGATTGTTGAATCTATTCAAATCTTTTCGTTTAAGCCACGTATTTATGGAACCTACTAGGGTGACCGATACCAGCGCCACCTGTATTGATAACATTTTCACTGATATTTCTCCTTCTAAACAAAGTATAATCAGTAAATTAGAATCAGATCATTTAGGCCAATTAATGGAATTTGAGATATTAAGGGAAAATATAGTGAAAAAACAAATTACTTTTGTACCGGTAACCACAGACCGTGTGGAAAGAATGAAGCAACATTTGTTTCAGGCGCTACCCGTTCTGTCTTCTGAAATGAGTCCTAATCACATGTATGATTCATTCTTTACAACTTTTATGAAACATTATAATACAATATTTACTTCCAAATCGGTTGTGGCTGGCGGTGCACCAGTATTTAGCGAATGGGCTACTGCGGACTTACACAAACGTAGACAAGCACTGTATGCCATGTATGAGGAACGGCGGTTTAATACGAGTGATGAATTTAAAGAACATGTAAAGCAATATTCAAAACAATTCAAAATTGATTGTCATATTGCCAAACGTAATTATTTATCCCAGAAAATCAAAAATAGTTCTAATATTATCAAAACCACCTGGAAAGTGATTAATGTGGAGACTGGTAGACCAAGGCACGCAATTAGTGATCTACAATTAAAAATTGATGGCAAAATTATAGATTCTAGTTTAGATGTAGCAACAGAATTTGAAAATTTCTTCACCGATATACCAGTATCCACAACAAAGTGTTTAAATTCATCACCTTCGTCTGCCGTTTTGTTGTTAAAAGAAAACGTACCAGAATGTAGTAAGGACTTCTATTTTGAACATGTCAGTCCTTCAGATGTAGTAAAGGCATTTAAATCAATTAATGTCAAAAAAACCAATGACCTATGGGGGGTCTCAGTCCATGCTGTCAAATCCCTAATAGAAGTAATAGCGCCTGACTTGGCAGATATATTCAATAACAGTGTTGACTGCGGTGAGTTTCCTGATCTGATGAAACATAGCAAAATAACTCCTTTATTTAAATCAGGTAGTACCTCTGACCCCACTAACTTTAGACCAATATCTGTACTACCTACATTTAGTAAAATTTTTGAAAAGCTAATTCTATATCAATTGTTAAAACATTTTAATTTGAATAATTTGATGCATAGTAAGCAATTCGGTTTTACGCGGGGTCGCTCGACATCCAACGCCGGAGTTGAGCTCGTAAAACACATTGTCGATGCCTGGGAGGAATCGCGAGATGCTTTAGGCATCTTCTGTGATTTATCTAAGGCCTTCGATTGCGTTAATCATGAGACACTGATCAGGAAGCTACACCACTACGGAGTTAAAGGATTAGCACTAAATTTATTACAGTCTTATTTAAATGGTAGAATACAAAGGGTTGACGTGAATGGAAAGCGTTCACCGGGGTCATTAGTCTCTATGGGTGTGCCGCAGGGATCAATATTGGGACCTTTCCTGTTCCTTATCTATATAAACGACTTGCCACACCTCGTACAGACCCACCATGAGATAGTTTTGTTTGCAGATGATACGTCTCTAATTTTCAAAGTCGTACGAAATCAACGATCCTACAATGACGTAAACAATGCTATCTGTGAAGTAGTAAATTGGTTTAATATAAATAATTTATTGTTGAATGAGAAAAAGACTAAATGTGTTAAGTTTGTCACGAGTAACGTAAAACACGAGCAAGCAAGCGTTATGGTTAAAGGTGAGGAACTGGAACTAGTTAATAGTACAGTCTTTCTCGGTATAACATTAGATTCTAAGCTCCAATGGGGTCCCCATATTGCTAATCTCTCGAATAGACTGAGTTCTGCAGCTTTTGCAGTAAGTAAGATTCGTCAATTAACAGACGTGATAACGGCTCGATTAGTGTATTTCAGTTATTTCCACAGTATTATGTCGTATGGCATCTTACTATGGGGCAGTGCTTCCGACATTAATACTATATTTGTTCTGCAGAAGCGGGCTGTTCGTGCGATATATAAAATGAACTATAGAGAGTCGCTTAGAGATAAGTTTAAGGACATTAATATAATGACAGTGCATTGTCAATACATTTATGAGAATATTATGTATGTACATAAAAATATTACCGACTTTAAGAAGAACTGTGATATACATAATATTAATACTAGAAATAAGCATAAGCTCGCAGTGCCTGCTACTAGGCTCCATAAAATAAGGAGATCATTCATGGGTAACTGTGTGAGATTTTATAATAAACTTCCTAGCAGCATAACTGAGTTGTCTATTGGTAAATTCAAAAATATTGTGAAACGAAAATTATTTTCTAAAGCTTATTATAGCACACAAGACTACATGAATGATGAAGCCGCGTGGGATTAATGTAAATTATAGCGTCATGTAGGTATATGAATAATTATTTTAACGAATACCTAAGGTATTATTATTATTTTAATCTTACTTGTTTTATATACTCTGACATTTAGAATTTTATTCTAGACACATTCTAGATTATTTATTTTTTATTGACAATCCTTTTGGGATTTATCTTATTGATTATTTTAATTTTAAAAATGATGATTTTATCAATAATTTTACACTTAAGTTAAATGATCTGATTAGGTTTTTCTGGGTTTCCCTAATCCTTGCAGCAAATGTTGGATCATATTGTATTTCTCCCAGCAAACATTCACTCTCATGTAACTGACATTTCGAAAGTGCTTGTAACTAGGCCTACTTGAATAAAGAATATTTTGATTTTGATTTTGATTTTGATTTATATATTCGTGTGCGGTGGGCAATCCGCCAGACGCAGCACTGCACTATGAAAATACAGTAAATGCACCTGGAGCGGACGTCCCATACCGGGTTCCCGTAGGTAAGTGTTAAGTTCGTCTATGTGGCTGCATTGTTTCTATCATATCAAAACTGCTAAATAAGGAAAGGATAAGCATATAAAATCATGCGAGTACCCTGAAATAAAAGCTTGCCTTGCTAGTCTTGCCAGCCTGCCAGCCAGCCTCCTTGATACCAATGTCTATGGTTTACCGTGGCAACTTAAAGAAAAACAATTGAAAGTTGTCAAAAGCGACGAATTAAAATTGAAATAAGAAACTGTTTGGCTTTTTTTATATGTTGTAAGCATGGAGTATAGAAAGGGAAGGAGATAATATGACTTTCCCTCCTCGTTACGTTTTCTTCAATAAATAAACAATTAGGTCAAAAACCTTAAATTAAAATAGTTACCAATTTTGCCTATTATGGCCAACTTTGATTTCTAGTTAATTAATAAGCTATAACTGACCACTTTCTCCATAATGGGTGTATCGAATCGATTACATGATTCAATATTCCTTCGGAAATTGCACAACTCTATGTTTTTCCTTACACATAAAGTTTTAGAGCATTACGTATTACGTAAGATTTTGCTTGAACCCGTTGTAGGACGCTATAGGATGTTTGGTTCATTTTTAAAACAACGAGAAATACTCATATTCAATTACATTACGTATTTAAAAAAATTGCCAAGTGCGAGTCAGACTCGCGCAACGAGGGTTCCGTACAAAATATACGCTACAAACGGCCGTATCAATGAAAATCCAGTGTTAGCCGAGCCCTCCTCCTAACCAAAATGTACGCGGAGTTCGATCATTTTATATTAGTTACTGACATAAACAGACAGGCATAAAATTATACTGTTTTTAGTATTTGTTGTTATAGCGGCAACAGAAATAAATCATCTGTGAAAATTTCAACTAACTAACACGGTTCATGAGATACAGCCTGGTGACAGACGGACGGGCAGCGGAGTCTCAGTAATAGGGTCCCTTTGGGTACGGAACCCTAAAAAACAAAAAACACATGCCTCGTGTCAGCCAGTGGCATCGTACCATAGACACAAAAGATGACGTTGATTGGTGGAATGACATGAGCCACAAGTTTTACTGTTGACATTCTTTTCAATTGGTACAGTCAGCGTCAAATAGTCTGCCTGCAGGATCCAAAGTACAGTTGTACAGTAAGCATAAAGTTGTGTGACGATATATTTGGTGCTTTGGATCCTACAGACTATTTGATGCAGACTGTACCTAAAGAAATAGACTTTAGGTTAATGTTTACGCTAAGTAATTCGGTGTACAATTTGTTCATCATTCGAGTGTTTTCGAGTCACTATTGTGTATCAGTTTTGCCAATTAATTTTTGTAACGTCATTTGAATCCGTTGCTATCAATGAAGAATTTTTCTTTTCTTATACTTTGGAAGTGGGTCATTACTTATCTAAGGAGTGGGTTGAAAGTGATAGTTTTCGGCCGTAAAGTACCCCAAAAATATTTTCTATAATACCTACTAGCCACACTTCGAATAATACTGCTTTAATTCTTAACTTTTTTAAATTATCATGAGCACAAGGTTTGGATCATAATAATACACATTATATACAACACTTATAAATATTATTTGGATACTTTTGTACAAATAACAAGCATTTGTTTCACGCGCGAAATATTTTTTAGGAAAAAATATTATGTTGAATTAAGACACCGATTAAACCGCGTCAAAAATCAAATATAATTGGCCGGCACTCACTGGATGGCACTTAAAATAAAATTGTATAGGTACGCAAAAACAGAAAAAAGGCGAAAGTTAGATATGTGCTAATAAACAAAAATATCTAGGTTTTGTTTGCTTTCCTTATATTCGAAATGCAAAGTAGAGTGCTTATTAAGCCTCGAACTTTCGGCTAAACCAGGGGTCGCCAAACTACGGCCCGTTGAAAGTAACCGGGAGAGCTCACGGTCCGGCCCGCTGTCGCGGACCGTGTCGTTTTGTAATTAGTCACAAATTAATCCGCCGAACTGTGATTTCTTTAAAAGTTCGAAATAAAACAAACCAATAATATTTTTATGCTGTATTATATTTTTACAAACTGACGGTAATTGGTCATAATCATAGCTTGAGTGGACTCATGATCATAATCAATACCAAGTGCGTTCCTTATGCGTTATCTAGGTACCCCCTGAAGACTAAGACTTTAAAGCCCATGAGCAGCCATGAACCCAAAGTCTTGGCCCGCACGAATTTATATTAAGTGCAGTGTAGCCCTTGAATCAAAAAGTTTGAAGACCCCTGGGCTAAACTATCACGGCAGAAATTGGTGCCTGTCATCCCTTATTTAACAACCTACTATAAAAGGCTCCTTCAGACAAACAAAGGTTTAGTTTATGTACTATAAAATTCACAAATTCATAAAAAGACATAGGTAAATTTTATTTGAACCTTTACTAATAATTTGAAATTATTAAAATTAATTTATATCCCTTCCTATCAAAATCAATCTTACTTATTTTATATTTGCATTCTAATCTAATCTTACCACGTCTTACGATTGCGTAAGCATTAAGATTAGGCTATTTATATATTTTTGCTATGGTAGATATGTCATAGAACGACCTCTAAATAATATAAATATTGGTGAAAAAACTACTTCAATCTCATATAAAATCCCCGAGATACAACTATGTTAAAATCACATTTTTGGACTTTCCCAAAAATCGCTTCATTTAGCTATTAACTTAGTGACGGCACACAGTTAGTACCTACCCTTGTATGGGGACATCAAAAAATTTGGTCTGCAGCTATCTTAAAACTTTCTTTTATCGAAACCATACCATACATTTTATGGGTTATTCAATGGTATTAATTATATTATAGTTATTAGGGCCAGGCTGCGGAGCGTTTCAACCGCTGCACTTTTATGTAACGAATTTTTTACATGTGACGCTGGCGGCGGCTACCATGTCGGATTTTTACATCATACGTGACGAAATTCGGTTAGTTTTTGAATAGAAATAGAAAATGATGCCTTGCCTACCTTATGCCTAAAACTCCGATGCGTTTGTCAATTTTAATCACCAGTAATTTGTTACATAAAAGTATCGGCGGTCGAAACGCTCCGCGGCCCGATCCATTAATATTTTCATACTTTAAAAATGTACTTTCCCACCAAACTTTAAGGACTCATAAAAAAAGCTACACGTAAGATATCGAACTCAAAATTTTAACGTATTTCCTTATTTTTGCTTGTTTTATCAGGATCTCATGTAATTATTAAAAATTTTGAGATGGCAACATTCCTATTTGAAAATAGTGACCTCTTATTCTATGTTAAATATAACTTATGATTTCGACTGAAGGACATTGAATCCATGGTCATGAAAACATTAAAAAAAAAGAAAACAATAGTGACCTTCCATCCCGATTAAATAATCTAAATTATGACAAGTATTCTTAGCTCTAATAATGACAAGTATTCTTAGCTCTGATACTTATGCGTTTATTTTATAACCATATAGTCTATTTTAATTTAATAATCCGTTTATAGTTAATAAGCGGAACTTATTATAATTTGCGGTATGTTGGTTACTCATCTCTTCTATGACTAGATGAGAGAACAAAAGCTACATAGTTTATAATAATGACACAGAGGTCAATTACAAAGAAAAATATCAATACGAAACAGCAGCCCCGAAAAGGGCAAAGTGCGCTTTCCGTAAAATGTACACTCCCAAAATGTACACATGCCCGTTTAGGGCACTTTCCCCGTAAGTGGATGTTCCTATAAAAATCAATTTTCCAAAACGCACACTCCCATAATGTACATTGCATTTTCTCAAAACGTACACTTTCCAAAAATGTTAACTAGACAAAAATGTCATCTTCACTACAAAGTTTTCATCAGATGAAGATCCAAAATCGCCGTGTGCGACCTCCCTTTGTAACCACTGTATTATTTTCGAAGAACCGTCTAGATACGAAAAAAAAACATTCCTCGGTTGTCAAAGTGCTAAAATTGGCTATGTCGTTTTTTAATTAAGATGACGGATTTGAAATGGCTCTTTTGGAAAAGTGGACCATCTGAAGAAGTGCTCCATTTCAGAAAGTGACTCTTTTCGGGAAGTGCCCCGTTAGAGATAATAAGTATATACCATCTGAGAATGTCCTCTATCTGAGAAAGTGTTCCAATTGAGAAATGCACTTTTGGAGACAGTATTCCGAGAAAGGGATCCCTCTAAACAAGTGTACTTTTAGAAAAAGTTCACATTTCGGGAAGTGACTTTTATGAGCCTAAGCTCCAAAAAAGCAGGGATTTTGAATCCCATTTTCTCAATATTGTACACGCACTGCTAATGTATCTTAATTTTGAAACGACCTATCCACATAATCATGTTCATAATCATCGTCGAGGAAAATAGCAAAAAATAAATCGTACCTTACTTAAAATTTCGTCTAGTTTATACTTGGGTAAGCAATCCTATAGTGCCTATATAGTCCGTAAGTTTTATATTATTCTGTCATCAGTTCCTCAAATTTACGTACCTACATAATCTTTAAATTTTAAATTTCATTGCTTGACACTATTTACCAATTATTGACATATACGTAATAATCATTCAATATGAAAATTATGAAATATTTGTAAATATGAAATCATATCAAAATGGCCCGCTACGGCCAGTGCGGCCGGTGCATTTGTCTATGCGCACGCAAAAGCAATAATTTGATTACAAACAAAACGTTATTTTGTGCAGATTTCTTTAATTTATTGAAATTAATTGCTTTTTATAAGTAACACTATATATTTATTAAAATAACGTGTAGTGTTTATCGTACCTAAAAACGAGTTGCTGAGTTTAAAAAGAACTACTACAGAGGCACTAGTGCGATTATCTAATGTAAAAGGGACGCGTGTGTAACGGACTGGATTACAGCCATAAAATGGAATAAGAGTTCCTTTACGCGCAATTATGTTGATTTTTTTTTCGATCCAGTGGCCCTCAAATAGCCCATTACAACTTGCCTAGTCCATGTTGGTATTTTCCAATCTATATTGGCAGAACCCATGTCGGGAGCGGCGATATTTGTACACCGCTTTTTTTGTAAATAAGTGTATACAAATTTAGTTGTTCTTCCTTAGTAGTACTTTTTTCTTTTGGTTTTTTGTTTTATAATAAGTAGTAATTTTGGGAACTAAAATGAGATAATATACGCGATATAATCCGTTAAATTGTTTTATTTCATGAAGTAGTAATTTTGTATGATGCTGTTAGAAGTTATGTTTAGGCCTGCTGGAGCAGGCATGTTCATTTCCTTTGATCAAAGCTCCTTAAATAAAGATAAAAGAAAAAAAAACTTGCCTAATAGTACAGATATCTGTCGTCAAATAAGTACGTCATATTACGTTACATAGTACTACATGGGTTCTTTGATCCACGGATGACTAACTGATGACAGCAACACCTCGCGGATGTCACGGTGAGTACGATATTCTGCGACATGACTGTTATGACTAAACACGGATGAATCGTAACGTAAGAGTGATTGCCAAGTTCGGAAACGCGTGAATCTATCAAGTATTTTAATAACATTATAATAGTATAGATTTAACTTACGATTGATAAAATGGCTAGAAAACTAAATAAATAATTAAGCTGCCTATGTGTTAGGCGATAGGCTTGTGTCCTAAAAAAATAATTAGTCGGATATTATATAAAATAATAATTAATCAGTTAGATTATCAGAAAATAGCGGACACATTTTTTTGTGAATTAAATCAAAAATGATGAAGACATAACCCGTCAAAGTTCCCCGTGAAGTCACGCCGTGCGACAGTTTTTCGTACGGCGTGATGTCATGCGCCGCCGCTTCCAAACTTTGACGCACTTTATCTTTGTCTTTTTCCATCTAGAGATACGAGGCCGACAATCCCTGTCGCGCCTTATATAGTGCTTTTGTCATGCAATGAAATAAAAAACAATAGTTTTTATACAATAAATATTTTATTCCCACTATAACGCTATTTTAATATACATAAGTTATATCGTATCGGCGGCGCAGCGCACGGCACGGAATTGAAACAAAAGACGGTCGCTTTGCTGGCCTTGGCCCGCAATTTCCTATGAAATTATCATTACGTGCCCCTCGTCGCGTTGCACCCGAAATGTGAGATTTTGGGGTCTATTATAAGGAACACAACGTCAATATTTCAATGCATGTTTGAGAAAAGTTTACTATTTCATATCATAACCGTTAACTTAATATCAGAACATCGTGAAGTAAGGCAATACTTATTTATGTATAGTTATGTCGATGACGTTTCTGATAAACTTGGCTAGTTTTTTACGCTTAGATTTCTGTGCGATTAGTAATGTTCGCATGCTTGTTTACATTATTTACATAGGGAAATGTGTGGGAGATCCACGCATCTGATTATCGGGAGTCTGAAGTGCACCTCAAAGTATGCGGATATACGTACCTTATTAGATCATGAAACCATCCAGATATAATTAGTCCTTTGGTATTGGATGGAAGGGTTCTAAAATTATCACTCGTTTAAATAAAACTATTTTAAGGTGCGTACCCGTCCGATATAACTGTGTGATACGCGTAGCAAAATGGATTTCGAGCGATCCGATCGGCGCAACGTCCAAACGCGTGATCGTGACACGCGATCATGCCACGCGACGATGATCTGGTACGGGCAAATGATACAAATGTGGACGCACCTTTACGAATTATATCTGTTAGGTTAGAGTTGGTTGTATAAACCAAACAATTTAAGTATGTCACTTTAGTGTAAAAAAGTCCGTCTGATGGGGCCACTGCATACGTCCCTAATTTGGTCGGTTAATCTTCACGATCTCTTTGTAATCCAACTGCTGTCATACTGTTTTGTTCGTATACAATGAATCTTATTAGTATAATTCAATCCTGTGTGTTTTGATCCAAAACCCATCAGGTTATGGGCCCAGGATACGCGATATATAAAAGTTCCCGACCTTTCGGAAGTGCACAAATTGTAACTTTGACAGAGGAAAATATATATTTTCTCAGTCAACCCGTGACCATGGAAAGCTAAAAAGCTTCCGAAACGTCGGGAACGAGAATGAGATAATATACGCGATATAATACGTTAAACTGTTTTATTTAAAGGGTTCTAAGAGTCATCTAAGTATACTATTATAAAGTTGAAAAATTGAATGTCTGTACATTGAAGATATTTTCAAAAATACTATTGTATTGGACTATTTCAAGTCCTACGAATAGAACAATATTTTATTTTTATTTTTTGTATGTTTGTATGTGTGGTTGTGGCTTCGTCACGCCAAACAGGCTAAGCGGATATAAACTTTTTTTGGTACACGAGTAGCTCGGTATCCACAGATAGTTATAGGACACTTTTGAAGAAAAAAACAGGATTTTATGACTTTTTCTCCTCCGCGTACGAAGTTGGGGGCCATTTTCTAGTAACTTATAGATTTTTTCGTGGTCTATTTATAGGTACGACTAGTACATCAAAATATGTATGGGAAACTTCTTGTTTCCCTGTGAGATGTCAGTCGTCAGTGCCATTATAAACCCCACACTAAAAAAATATGTTAAAACAATATATTTTTTCGTTATTTCACCATGAAGGCACAACTTGATATACGTTTGTTTAATACCTACAGAAAATATAAAAATTACCCACATTGCATGCCCTTTACTCGAATAACATTTGAGTTGACAGCTTTAAGTCAGAAACGTAAGCCCTTCGTGACCGTATCATATGTCTTGGTATACAAAATTACGAACTCAACATGTCCACACAATCAAAATGTCTGTAGTATCGAAAAATTTTTATATCAAAATGACTAGATTATCGAAGCGACTATATTATCGAAATGATCATTATTATCCAAATGACCATATTATCGAAATGTAAATTATACGTTTACTTAATATGGCTTACACCCATATTAACTTGAGCATATACCTCCTGTTAAATTGTGCGGCGCCGCCCTGAATAGAGTACATAGCTTTAAATACCTGGGTCACTGGCTCAACGAGGACCTCACTGATGAGCTTGATCTGGAAAGGGAGCGCAGGGCATCGGCGGGTCGGAGCAATATGCTGGCCCACAGGTATTGCAAAGTGCACCAATGGCGTCTATGTCACACTTTTTAAAGCATTTTGCCAATGTCGGCTTTACGCAAAGATTGTACAATGCCTTGCGCGTCCACTGCTGGGTCTGCCTCGATACTGTAATGCATCAGGGATGTTCGCAGATGCTCGTGCGGACGACTTTTACGCTATTATCCGTAAAAGAGCGGCATCCTTGATGCACAGAATACTGAATGGCACCAACGGCCTCCTGAAGGTATTTGCTGACAGATGGAACTATCCACTGACGAGACGTAGGAATAAACTCCACGAACCCAATGTCGAATCGCAACCATGAAAACTTATTAATTCAACGCCAGCATAAACAAACAATACAAATAACATAAACAATTGACGACGCTGAAAGGGGTCACCACTCAGCTTTATGCCACGGTAAGCCGTGACGCTGATGTTCGGTGGTGCCCTGTAACTTAAAACTAATTTATACCTACCTAGTTTATTACCTAAACTTAGACCTAGTGGGTGAATTCACGAACGCCATTTTTACGTCAAACCTTAACAATAGTTTTAAAATTGTATTTTTATTATTATTTTAACTCATTTTCCTAGTTTGTCATTACTTATATAGACTATAAAAAAACCAGAAAACAAGTTAATTTGTATGGCGACACTTAAACAACACAAACGATTCCAGTTGAGCTGTTATAAATAAAGACCAAGCAATAATGTACAAATATAAATATAATTGTAATGTATTGTTGTTCATCTTTATTTTTATTTGTGTTTTTATTGTATAATAACATAGTTTTTAAGTTAAAATGTTACTAACATTATATGGGAAAAGTTCCTGAAATAAATTATTTAATTCATTCATTAAGTACATATATTTACATTGTTTCCAGATTGGATGAGTCTTCATGACCTAAATCTTCGAAACCGTGTCAAGACATTATTAAACTGTTTATTCTGTATAGACCTTAATTTAAATTGATACAAATCCCTACAATACCACAATTTCAACCTTCTGACCTAATAATTCCCGACTACATGGAATGATTAATCGTGCGTCAAAAACTCGTTTAGCTTCTCAGAACTGCATACTACAGTCAATTGGCTGTTGCAGATGCATGCCTTTATAT
Organism: Hedya salicella; assembly: GCA_905404275.2. NCBI lineage: Eukaryota > Metazoa > Arthropoda > Insecta > Lepidoptera > Tortricidae > Hedya > Hedya salicella. The sequence continues at coordinate 4,448,264 of FR990112.1, read as the reverse complement.
TGAAATAACAGAATACTCATTTAAACCCTTAGGCAAAAGGTTCGAAATCGTTACGTAGTGCTTACGTGCACTGTTTTTTTGGACTTTTTCCTTTTGAAATGTATGTCAAGAACTGCAGGATGCAATGAGCGTTTTACCACAAAAACTGGCTAAGTACGAGTGGAACTAGCGCACCAAGGGTTCCGTACCACTGCACGCAAGTAACTCGGAGGAAGAGACCTTCGTTTAGCCTTGCCGCTTTAGTTCATTTGTAAAATAACGAAATATCTGGGACAATATTAAACAAATCTACCTAGGCCCAAACTAGGCAAAGCTTCTAGATGTACAAGGACAATCTTTTCGCGCGACAAAGAGTCGCGTATCACAGTTATGCTAGACGTGTAGGCGACGATATCTATAATATATAAAGTTGTAAAAATAAAAAGATATGTACATTGAAGATATTTAAAAAAATTGTAACGGACTGTTTGGAGGACATTAAAACAAAAAAAAAATGATACAGATATCATTTATTTTTTTGAAAATATCTTCGATGTACAGACATTTCATTTTTACAACTTTATAATACTATAGATTATTTATTGTTGTTAAAACGACTATAGGTAGAGTAAGAGTCTCGAGCTTGAGCCCTATAACATAATATAGACAGTCAAAGACTGAATGATATGAGGCTTAGATAATAAATTCGTACACTTGGTAGCTACCTTTTACGGAACCCAAAAATGCACCTTTTAAATACGAAGATTGGTATTTGCTTAGCCTTAAAACTGGTTGCCGTGGCTGTGAGGAATGATTGCTAATAATTCATTTCACTATATGATTACAGGAGATTCATAAACTTCTAAGAACTTATAGATGCGTTTGCTAACTTAAAAGTGCCGTTGAATTTCTAAAACTCCTCCTTGCTGGGCTAGTTTTAAGGATTAAAATTGTCCGACTCAACCGAAGTCTGATTATTTTGTAAGTTTGTACATTCCCGTTTGACCCGAATCTTGAGGCGCTAATTTATGAAATGTCGTAACGACGTAAAAGTTTTAATGTAACTTTAGTCTTTTTGATAATAGCGATTCTAGATGGAATTGTTTTTCCTCATATGAATGGGCGTGAATACCACAATTCGTGTTGTTGTAATATTAATCGTAAATCGTAACCTCTGTACGTATAATTATGTAAGTGATTGTAAATAATAATCCGACTTAACAATGATTACTGCGCAGAATAGTCATAGCTAGCCTAAAGGCCAAAATACAATTATCTATATCGTGTCACGAAGCGATGTTTGTGTACTTCAAAACTACTAGGTGGTTTTGCGATCTCTCTGAAACTTTTACCTTTTACGAACTATGAAATCATGAAGAAAATATCAGCTGTTCCATACATTTCCGATAATCTATCCATACTAATCCTTACTATATTATAAACGTGAAAGTATGTATGTACGTTCCAGTTAATCTCAAAAACGACTGAACGATTTTTTATAAAACTTTCCAGTTATATACCTTATATATCAGAGTAGGACATAGGCTATATTCTATGTCAAATTTCATCCCTTTTAGGGACGAAAAAGGGGTGAAACGTTGTAAGCTATAAATTGCATCTCTACGCGGACGAAGTCGCTGGCAACAGCTACTATTATAAATGCGAAAGTGTCTGTTACCTCTTCACGCTTAAACCGCTGAACCGATTTGGATGAAATTTGGTATGGAGGTAGTTTGAGTCCAGAGGAAGGACATAGGTTACTTTTATCCAGGAAAAATACCCTTATCTGCGATAAACGAATTTATGGCAGATGAAGTCGCGGGCAGAAGCTAGTACTTATTATAAAGTTGTAAAAATGAGATGTTTGTATGTGTTGTTGTGGCTTCATCACGCTAAATCGGCTAAACGGATTTCAACTATTTTTGGTACACGGGTAGCTGGGTATCTCCTGATGGTTATAGGATACTTTTGACCCGACTTTGCTAAAGAAAAAAAGAAGGGTTATGTCTTTTTCTCCTCCGCGAACGAAGTTGCGGGAGTCTTCTAGTTAGCTATTAAAGTGGTAAGGTTTCGATAATACGTTAAAATTCTTAGGGAAGCCGATGGGGATTTAGTTGCTATCGCTAAGCCAATGAACTCTTAATCAGCTGTTTTTAGGGTCCCGTACCAGTTTCCGTACCCGATAAAAAAGGAACCTTTATGGTGCGACTTTGTCTGTCTGTCTGTCCGACTATTAAAGCGCCATATCTCAAAAACTACGTATGCTATCTGTTTGAAATTTGGAATGTTTACAAACATAGTCAGCCCACATGTATTGCAAAGGAAACATTTTAAAATTCAATGTCTAGCTCCTAGATCACGTAGGGTATCATATGAAAGGGCTTGATCTGTAAATTTTAAGACAATTTATATTTTTTTTGTGAGTAAATTTTGTTTTGTTAAGGAAAATGTATGAATATTATACGAAAATTATAACCATACATCTATCTGTCTTACTTTTTTTTAATCATCAAAAATCATTTTTGAATAACCCGGATTGGTTAAGTTTGCCCCTCATTTGTATGTGACACCATAGATACCAGAGGCAAACTTAACTCAAGCGGCAAGTTAAGTCGGAATAAGTGAAAGTTTGTACGGAACCCTCGGTGCGTGAGGCAAACTCGCACTCGACCGGTTTTTATTTTACGATTTCGTGGTTCGCCCCATAGTAAAAGTTGCTCAGTGTGACCCACTCCATCCTGTCACTCCAGCTCAAGAAAATCAATCAGTATATTTTGAGTTGACTGTATCTCTATTTTTCTATACTCTACATTAAAGCTTGTTTTTACTTAACTTGACGCAATAGACGCACTCTAAAATATTCAACGAGTAAATAAATAAACGCACACAGTAAAGGAAATAACAGTATGTTGACTTGAAAATATATTTGTTATAAAATAAGTCCTGAAATATTTTGCAGGAGTATTTTAATACTTTCTAACTAATAGTGTCGTGATTCTTTTTTAATCGAATGAGAATGAAAAATCAGTGACACGTTAATATCATACTTTCAACCATAGTAACTTATTTAGTTGCGATCGATTATAATTCATTGATAATGGACACGGTTTTAGTCATATAAAAGAAGCTAAGCTAAAAGTGATTTCATAAATTATAAATTTGATCAAAATCTGTATTTATTATTATTATTCAAAGGGCTTGGTCGCTGAGCAACCAATCGCGTTGTCAGAATAAATTAATATCAGTCGTTATACAATTTATAAATACTGCAAGATATATGTCAGTAAGTATTTTTGATTAATTGATAGATGCAGGCGTCTTTACCTTACGAAATTCCATATTAGATTGATCAAATCAAATACATCAAACATTCATTGCATTTTTGGGGATTGGATGAAAATAAGCGCATGTGAGCGCAATTTATTGTCACATCTACCAAGACAATGTTTTTCGAAATAAAAAAGGAACTATCATCCATTAATTGCGTGTTTGGAAATCAATATAAACTTAATTTACTTCAAGCGCTTAAACCTCAGTGAAGTACACGTCACGTGATTGTCTTTGCAAGACCTGTCTCTTAGCAGGCACTTGCATTCACAAATGACAAATATACAATGTGCTGCCGCTTAAGCTGGCCCCTCTGCAAAGGCTCAAATAAAAAAAAAATGAAAAACAACGCTACTGAGTTTCATCTATAATGCGTCATGGAAATCATAACAGTTGGAACGCTCAGAATAAACTAGTCAGAATACTGTTTCTATCACTACTGTTATTTTTTCTATTCCAAATGATTCCGTCACAAAATAAATAAACATGGTAGAGTATCGTCTGTCCCATCCTCGTTAAAATGCAAAGCTCCGTAATGACATGCCAACTACTGTTCGTAATGGCATAAACAGAATATTTACTGTCTACATTACAATATTACTGGCAATATTTTACGTAAGTAACATAATATTATATTAAAAGGTGCAAATTCGGTTGCGGAAGAGAAAAAAGTCATTACTGTCATTAACCTTTTTTACTTATAAGCGTAGTTGGGTAGGCGGGTACCGATGGCCGCTGGGGCATAAAGGTTCTCGAGTGACGACCGCGTACAGGACGACACAACGTGGGAACTTTCAAATGTCAAAAAGTCTAGTCTCAATTTTTTTTATTCAAGCAGGCTACAAGGACTTTTGAATCGTTATTTAGAGCAGTTTATTGATAAAAATTGGATAGCAAAAAAAAATACATTTAGAACTTAAACATTATAAAAATGAAATAAAAAACAAAAAGGATCGTCAAGAAAATTCAAAACAATTTGTATTTGTCTAACATTAATAGTATAGAAGAATCCTCGTTCATTTACCCGCGGCTTCGCCCGTGTTACCGAGTACAGAGACTTATGTTTTAATTATTGATGATCCGTGCAACCTTTCACCCCCTTTTCACCCATTGAAGAGCTGATTTTCGGGAGAGAAACTATTCTATGCCCGTCCCAGGGTCTCAAAGTATCTTCATACCAAATTTCATCCACATCAGTTCAGCGGTTTAAGCGTGTAAAGGTAACAGATGGACACACAGACAATATTTTTGGTATAGATGTATTTGTTTGCTTAATCTAGCAATGACTTGCTTGTACCCCTGGACGCCCTCCAAACTAGGACAAATCCGGGGAAAACCGGATGGCAGCCCTATCTACTGGTGACTCTTCCAAAGATGCCGAATATTTTATGGTTTCAGAATTATGACAAATGATTTTATAACTAACATTACTTACATTATATATTTGCAATGATTATGGGAAACAAAGGGATCCAAAAGGAGCAAAAGTAAAAAAAAACAAATAACAAAAGAAATATTTGTAAAACATACGTGGGTGCCATACAATATTACAGATACAAAACCCTTTATACTACAGATATACTATGTGTTACAGAGCAAAAAATGTTATCTGTTTTTTGTTAAATTTCCCACTTTTTTTAGGGTTATTTTTTTAACTAACTTTCATGTTCGAGTGTACACAAAACAAAAGAAAGCTTCAGTAACAATGCTCATTATAATTTCATAACCATCCCTTACGTAATCACCTACTAATACTGAACGAGTTATTCCTGAGACATGTTTTAGGTTGGGCCATTGCTTAGTACAGTTTTCCTAAAGAGTTAAAGACATAAGGACAAAGAGCAATAGTTTTTGTCAGTCAAGAGATTCTGTTACATAGTTAAAGAGTCCTTAATTAATCACTGACTATTAACTATCTCATAATCAGGATATTTGTACGGTCAAGGAATTTAATTTGTATACCCTTTCGTACCTTGTGATAGTGACATTGATATGGAATCTCTATCGGCTTTCATATTGATTTTGACTACGGCAAGGTACGAAATGGTATATAAATTAAATTCCCTGACTACGTAGCAAAATTGTTTTCCTAATTCTATCAAACAACTGACAAGAACTTTTAAATGATTTACACTCCTAGCAACGAGTACTATGAGTCTCTTACTAATACATATTGTTGGAAAAAGATCCGCTTATAATATAAGTTACAAGCTTTTCTGAAATGGGCCGCAGGTCATAATGGAATTTAATTTGAGAGCGTTGGCACGACCTATAAGTTCTATAGAGCAAAATTATTATTTTAGTTATGTCTAAGGTAACTTAGGACGAAGTTTTCTTAAAGATCAAGAAGATACATAAGGCTCCCAACGGCTTTGACAGAATAACGGCGTTGCAGTTTGCTTTACATGCAATTTGCACACAAAACACCATGCTGAGCCAAAGCCTTCTTTTTCGCACACATTGCAGGACTCTTTGGCGCCTTCACTCTTGTCTAATACTCGTATATAAGTATCATTGTAATGAGGAATGGATGAAAATTTTCACAAAACTTGAAATTTTGTTTATAGGTACGAATAAGCCTCCTTATTGTCAGAAAAAAATGTTACTTAGAAAAAAATAAAAAGATGAAAAGGTGTTGATGGGCTACCTGATATATATATATATATGAGATACCTGCCTTATACGGTATGTAAAGAATAACAGTACATTTACAGCCATTTTAATCGAAAATCGAAAAAAATCAATGCTGCTCTTGCCGTACCGTATAAGGCGGGCATATAGGCCCACCAACACTTTTTCATCCTTTTATTTTTTCATAAGCTAGTAAAAAAATTTTTTTTTCTGACAATACGGAGGCTTATTCCTACCTTTAAACAAAATTTCAAGATTTTTGAAAATTTTGATCCATTCCCCATTGCCAGCGAAGTCTTGTTTATGTGTGCTTTATGGAATGAATGAGTTTCCTTCCTTTCTTCTTTGTAGATATTTGGAATCTTTCATTATCAATCCATAGACGAAGATTCTTCTTTTAAAAGAATTTTACACGGTTTTCTTCCCGAGTGTATTAAAGTGATAAGAAAGATGAAGATATTGGTCTTGTTTGCCGTATTTTATTTAAGTTTAGTACAAGGCTTGGACAATAATGACATGGACATGATAGTGTCTTTTGTAACGTTGGACGAGAGAGCTATATCTGTACTGGCACCATTTATTTGTTGGAGGGCATGTAAGTTTGTATTTAATTTCCAAATAAACTTGGCCCTTATCTGATTCATAATTTTTATTTCTCATTCTTCTTTTACTCTCTCTGCTAATTGTTTTTGCTGACTCGATGTCGGCGATATATATATACGAGTGTACATTTACCAGCTTTTTTTCATATATATAAAAAAAGTACTTTAAAATGATATCTTTATTATTTTGATCCCCTTTCTTTTAGGGTATCAAAAAGATTACGCCTTCTATACCCAAAAAAACGCCTGGCTTTTTGGCAAGCAAAAGCACCACAGCTCCTTCCCCTTCTACCTTGGTTTATTAATGTATGTTATGGAGCTGCAAAATTTGTAATTTAATACCTCCATCTCTATTGATTGTTCAGTCTGCCCCCCTTGGTTCACTATGCGCCCCCAAAGACTTTACTAGTTGACCTTTTACTACTACTACAAAGCAAAGTATTGTTACAGATGAGCTGATAACTCTAGTGTTGAGTCCCCCTTCCTATACACTTGACTGAAGAGTCCCCCTCCCCTATACACTTCACTCTGCACCCCTAATTTACCGATTACTCCTATTCGTGCAATTGTTGCAGATGAGTTGACCACTCTAGCGAAGAGTTTGCACGATGCTGGAATCGCCACGGCGGCGTCTCTCCAGCCCAAAAGACCGGAGTTCCATCTGCAGAACCTCATCATACTGGCTGACATGAGTTGCACAGGAACTGATGAGTTTTTGATCAAGGTACCCGTAGAATTACAAAGTCATATGTCGCTATGGTGATGGATACCGTTGGTTTACAATCTACGTTATGAGATTATAAACTGGTGATAAATTGTGCACAGTACTTTATCATACTGCTTAGTTTATAATATCTCTCGTCAGAACATCACTGTGTTCTCATCACGCTTATACGGCTGGACAATTTTTTATGTTTTTTGAAAAAGGGGTAGTTATAGTAAGTAACCTTAGAAAATAACAAGACAATGATTTGCTCAGCCATTGCCAGTTTCGTCCAGGGCGGTCGACTAGAGATTTTCTCTCACTGCTTCAAAAGTCACCATGTTGAGAAGACATGGTGACTTTTGAAGCAGTGGGGTAATTGGGGAGACACCAATCTATGGTTTGGTTTAATGACGCCGAAACACAGGCGTGCTTATTCTCCACTAAACGAAGGCGATACTTCACACCGGGACAGCTTCTTCAATTGTATAAAGCACAGGTATGGTCGTGCCTTCCATAAGGTGGACTAATCATCTGTTGATGATTAGTGGAGTCTGCTGGATACAGGTGGTGCAAGATCGGTTATGGTGACGGTCTTTGGAGGAGGACGACTTGTTCCAGAAGTGGACGTCTTTCTTCGGACTGATAATGATGAGAATAAAAAAAATGTTTTAGGCCAGTAACGAAGGTTTCTTCAAGTCTCCATACCGCTGGCTGCTGCTCAGCCGAGATCTAGCAGAACTGGACATCCTGGAACAAATAGTCATGCTTGTCGACAGCGATGTGGTCTTGGCGCAAAAGCGGAGCGAAGACTACGAGTTGCTTGAAGGTAAAATAACCAACGTCATCAACCAAATAATATCCACTGCCTTCTAAACCCTTGATCCAGCTTTCTAGTGAGAGTCTCTTAATATAAGGATTGAGATTTTTTGCTATAAAATCGGTAACTGAAACGACTATCGGGAGAACAATCGTTAAATTAACATCCCACATTGCTGAGTTTGTCCTTGGCATTCACGAGGGTGGTGATATCAACAAGCCCTTGGATTAATTTACTTATCTACTATTATCTTCCTGATCCTTGTGTCGTATTCCTCATTGCTCGTCGTGACCTCCACGAATTATTTTGTGGACGATCGCTTTCCACTTGTTGCGATTTTTGGCAGTGTGAAGTGCTTCGTAAACTTTGGTGTTGGTGTTGTCGTTGATGGACTGTAAAATTATAAAATTCAGGCTTTACTACCAGCGCGTAGGACTTCTTCCTTTTGGTCGCTTTCTCTGGACTTTTCCTGCCACGAGAAGCATTTCAAGCTTGTCATTCTTTTTCCTGCCTATGTGACCAAATAATTCGAAGATCCTACACAAGCAGATAGCAAATAACCTAACGGTGATTCCTGCTTCCCGCAGAATTGTCACGATTGTGCGGTGGGCTGTCCATGGCACCCGCAGTATAGGCGTAATGATGGGGTATGAAAATTAAAATTGTAATTATTCCGTCACCTAGATAATAAAAAAATATTGGATACGTATTTTTGCTTTATCGAAATAATACGAAACTTAGATATATCGTATTAAAGTCGAGAGGAGTCTGGGCTGTTGACGTGGCTCCTAGGTGAAAATCATTTATTTATTTAAACTTTATTGCACAAAACAATAGTAAGTACAAATGGCGAACTTAATGCCAAAAGGCATTCTCTACCAGTCAACCATAGCGCCAACCAGAGAAGCATGAAAATGGTGCAGTGGGGAAAAACATTCAGTACTGAGAGCGTTAATACACACAAGCAAATAATGCATACATAATTGCTTATACCTATACTATATATGGTATACAATATATATATATATATATTACATGTAAATAATAAATACAAAATATACCAGCTACTGCATGGAAGATGGACGCTACTTGAGTTCTTGTTCCAGCAGATGCCTACGTAGCATCCGCTTGAAAACTACCTTGCTTGGGGCTTGTCTGATAGAAAGAGGGAGCGGGAGTTATACCTAGGAACAACGTCACGCGACATTTCGACTCAATGTATTGCCTTTACTTTTTGATTAAATAAAAAAGAAAAAATACGACTCCAATATTTTTTATTGATCTTCATGACGGACTGATTATTAAAATTTAGTCATCATCCTTATTCTTCTCCAGTTACATATCATACGCGTCAACGCGTTGGCAGGGCGGAATTCAGGGTTCTCGTGGCCCTGGGGGAACGAATGATTGGAATTAATTAATCAAAATATTATTATTCTCAGTATATACAGAGTACCTAGTAACAGTACTCAAAGTATTCAGATATTTTTAGACAAGTTGAATAGTATACTAGATAAAATATGTCACAAAAGGAAAAAAATAATAATTTGCGGAGACTTTAATATCGATGTTCTTAAACGAATGCCGCAATCAATTCAATTTAAACACTTACTCTCAAGTTATAATCTAAAATTAGCAATATCTGAGCCCACAAGACTATCGAGTAACACCTGTATTGACAATATTGCTCACAACCTGCGAGGCAGCACAGTTCAAGTCATTGATTTTGCCCTGTCAGACCACTCAGCTCAACTGTTGAAATGCCCGGTCAAAGAGAACATGTGTTCTTGCACACTGGTATAAAAAACAAAGAGATATTAGTCAGTATAATATCTTAAATTTAGAGATCGCCTACAAGTACTAAGTTTCAATGAAGTTTATATGGCGAATAATGCTAATGAAGCCTACAACAGTTTTGCAGATCAGTTCGGATTACTTTATAATTTATGCTTTCCTATTAAAAAGATAAAAATTTCGCCAACGTTTAAACCGAAATGGATTACTAAAGGAATTAAAAAATGCTGCAAGCGAAAGATTTACTTTGGAAATACAGATTTTCCAGAGATAATAAACTTAGCAACAAAGAAACTTTTTTAAATTATTCAAATCGTTTAAAAAAAGTCGTAAAACTAACTCAGAAAGCGCTGAACGACTACTATATAAAAAAATCGAGAAACAAAACAAAGGCAGCGTGGAATGTCATTAAAAATAAACACAAGTCTAAACCACGAATTGATAACATTTCTCGAATATTATCCAATGGTAAATGTGTTACATCCCCTCAGGAAATTGCGCAAGAATTTAATGAATATTTTATTGACCTAACGAATAAAAAAAAATCTCAACTTGGACATAACACCATGAACACAATGACATGTAATTTATCGAATTCTATATTTATGAAGCCTACAAACCATAATAAGCTGCTTAAAAAATAGTCACAGCACTAGTTACGATAACATTAGTACTAAAGTTGTTAAAACAGTGTCTCACATTATTTCACCTTTGATTAGCCACATAACTAATATATGTATTGAAAGGGGCGAAATTCCTGAGAGGCTAAAAATAGGCATTTTGAAGTCACTTTTTAAAAAAGGTAATAAGGAGGACTTGGGCAGCTATAGGCCTGTGGCACTGCTACCCATTTTTTCAAAAGTTATTGAAAGGGTCATCCATAGTGGTATTTATGATTACTTTGAGAAAAATAACCTTTTCGCGCCAGAGCAAATGGGATTTCGCAAAGGTAAATCTATCAACATGGCTATCTTTGATTTAATGTATACAGTTTTTTACAAATGTAGATAAAAGAGTCCCAGTTTCCGCTCTATACATGGATATGTCTAAAGTCTTCGAATTTGTTAACCATAGCATACTTTTAGATAAACTATACAAGTATGGCGTTAGAGGTAATGTACACAGCTTAAGAAAATCATACTTAAGTAACCGTAAGCAGTTAACGCAAATAAATAGAATATGTATCAAAACAAAAACTGAAGTTACTCATTCATCGAAAATTAGACAAATTCAGTGTGGTGTACCCCAAGGAAGTGTTTTACGAGTAGGTGCTTTATTATTTATCATCTATATAAATGACTTACCAAAAGCCTTTGAGTACCCTATTGTTCTTACCATACTTTTTGCTTCCAAATATTTAGAATCATACGAGGATGACATAAATAAGACATTAGAATTTGTAATTAATTGGCTTGAAAATAATAATTTAAAAATCAATTTAGAAAACACTAAATTCATGACATTTAAACAAAGATGAAATAATACACATACTCGAAACATATCCTACAAGGGACAGCAAACTGATGAAACTGATGTGACAAATTTTTTAGGATTAAGTGTAGATAATAAGTTGACATGGAGAAATCAAATTGACGTTATTTGTAAAAAATTTCATCAATTCTCATATGCACTGTATAATTTAAGAAAGATTGTCAATGAATCAGTAGTGTTAACCACCTCCCAGGCTTATGTAACATCGACTTTACGGTACAGCATTATTTTCTGGGCGAATTCAGTTGATAGAGAAAGAGCTTTCAAAGTGCAGAAGAGATGTGTTCTACGTGGCATAAATCAACTGGACTCTTGTAAACCGTATTTTCAGAAATTAAAAATATTAACACTTCCGTGCCTGTATATATTTGAAGTGATAATTTTCGCAAGATCTAATCTGCATTTATTTAATAGCTTTAATAGTACCCGACTTAGGAATAAAATAAAAGGAATGACCTCAAAAACAGCTCCATTTCAGAAAAGTATACTCGGAATGGTCCCAAAACTTTATAATGAAATCCCGGAAGATATAGTGAATGTTGAAAATATGGCCGAGTTCAAAAGGAAATTATTTAATTTTTTGGTAGAAAAAGCGTACTTTAAAATAAGTGATTTTTTGTTACATTATAATTAATGGAGCACAACCTCCCTGCACCTTAATAATTAGGTACTTGTGAAATTTGTATGCTTAACGGCCCAGCATAGTGATACAAAAAATTGTTAGACCTATGTTTTACCTATGTTGAACAAATAAATGATTTGATTTGATTTGATTTGATTTGAAGTTTCCAGTAATTTTCCAAATACACTAAACAATTTTCATATTAATATTTTATTTGTGGGAGCCCCTCACTTGCAGCTCCACACCCCATGGCTCAAGCCCCAGTTGCCTTCCCCTTAATATGGCTGTGTCACGACTGTAGAGTGGTGATACTAGAGACTGAACTCGCTCTGCTATTATACAATTCAGTTGCTTTACAACGAATGTCACAATAAGTATCACCATTGATAACAGCGCCATCTCTTGGTTGAGATATCTTTGCGGCCTCATCACGCCAAAATTACTGAACGGATCTCAAACATTTTTGATACCAGGATAGTTAAACATCCGAGGAGGTGATACGAGAATTTTTACTTAACTACGCTGAAGAAAAAACAGGGTTATGTTATGACTTTATCCTCCGCGAAGTTGCGAACACCTCTAAATATTATTAATTATTTTATTCCTTGTCTGCAAGAATTACGTCAAACGCCACATTTTAACGCGTCCGACCTTTATATAACTTTGTCTGGAGTGTAGGACGGTAAAATGACACTGGTCACAAACATTGCTGTGCATACGCAGCCACAAAAAATGACTACGAGTTAAATAAATGACAAAGCATTAAATAAAATTTCTGCTGCTTACCAAGGAACGTGATTAAAAGCCATAACATACAGGGTTGTTTTTGGACACCCGGCCGAAATTTGTTAAATAATACAATCTTAGAGCGTTAATCTGCTGGAGATGGCATACGAACGCATTTCCCTAATACATGACAAATATCAGCTCAGTTTATTCATACGATAAATTGTTAGTATGTGTATTTTCTTATTGTGTGCTATACGTGTTTCCCCCGCCTCCCTATAAAAGCAAAATCCCTCGCCTAAAAGTGCATGAATTTGTTTAAGAATGACACGGCTTGTCATCTCCACTCCAATGGTTATGAAAATGCTCTAAGAATAAAATATCGAAGCACGACTTTTTTGGACTTTTCACGAAGAATAACAAACAATATGTCCACTCTACTTGATTGCATACCTACTCACCGCGCTTGAACCAAAGCTTGCAAATAACATCGCAAACGCTGATCAAACGCCTGCATGCCGCTCCCTCTATATTACCACCGACATGCGGTTTCAACGCTCTAACAGCGACCAAACGCGCCTAGTATCCCGCCTCAGCGAGCGTTGCTCGCTAGGCCCGCCGTGCAGCCGCTAGGTCAATTATAATACGCATATAAAAAGTTAAATACAATAAACACATTATAAAAAAAAAATTACCTAAGGTGCCGCTGGCAGCAGGGGGGGCTGCACAGAGAGGAACCTCTTGACAATGCGGGCCGTGGCCAGGTTTACTGCTTTATGCAACTGACTCTTGATCCAGCTATCTAGCAAGAGTCTCTAGAGGTGTTGGTCGAGACTCTTCACTATAAGACCGTTATACTGACACGACTATCGGTACAATGATCGTCCAACATCCCACATGGTGGCCACCTTGTGAGCCAAGTCAAGGGTACTTGCTGAGTTTGTACATCTCCGCATTCAAGAGGTTATCGTCATGCGGAATGGTGATGTTGATGAGTATTGCCCGGCGCTTAGATCGATCTACCAGCACGATATCAGGCCTATTTTCTTTTTTATTATTTATTACTCTTCCCAACTCATATTATCTTTTAACGAAGGTTTCAAATTAAACCTGTATAGGTAGAAGCAGTAGTAGTACATTATAAAATAAATCACAAATGTACGCGATTAATGTAATACTAATTATGGATATTTTTTATTACATCGACAACAAGAGAATAACATAAAACATCCGTCATTATTAATATAATGATATTACTATAATTGTACTCGCATAGGTATATTATGCTTTACAATCGTCAATTCATCAAACACAACAATTAACTTATAACAATAACAAACTCGACAAATTAACCGATTAAGTAAGTGTCAATCAAATCGGTTTACATCGATTACCACTCAGTAAATTACGCTGTTGCTGTTACATCATTTATCTGTCAGCGCAGTAGGTCAGATTATATACTGGCACTCAATCTTGTCTGATGTTTAAGGTGTGAGCTGAATAATTATTAGTTGTAGTAACTTAAGAGTAGAATAATTAGTGTACCTAATAAAATAATTATGGGTCGGTACATCTATACTATTATAAAGTTGTAAAAATTAAATATCTGTACGTTGAAGATATTTAAAAAAAAATGATTGTAACGGATTATTTGGAAGTCAGTAAAACGATTTTATTTTTATGTTTGTTTGTATGTGTCGTTGCGGCTTAAAATCGGCAAAACATATCATAACTTTTTTTGGTACCCGGGTAGCTGGGTATCTCCAGATAGTTATAGGATACTTTTTATCCGATTACGCTGAAAAAGAAGGTTTATGAATTTAGTATGAAGGAAAATAGGAAAATAAATCTGCAAAACTACTTTTTTTATGTATATTTGTCTATATCTTACCAATATAAAATGATCGAGCACTGCGTACATTTTGCTTAGGAGTAGGGCTCTGCTAACTACTGGATTTTCATAGATACGGCCATTTGTAGCGTATATTTTGTACGGAACCCTTGGTGCGCGAGTCTGACTCGCACTTGGCCGGTTTTTTATACTTGGAGTTACCTTCATACGAGTACTTATTCGACACGAGTCCAAATTAGAATTTAGTACGACACTGACGATGGGGCATTCCGTAATGACGTCACAGCGTCTAGTCGCCGTCTTTATAACCACTCAAGTGCCCGTGATTTTGGTTTGAACTCTATTTATACTTGAAATAAGAGGTGACATGCAACTACAGTTGCGGAAACCACTCAAGTGGATAAACATTTAAACAGTCCAATCGTGTATCTCCGTGTTGTATCTCTCTTTTAGCATTAATTATTGGTGTCAATTTCAATCACAATTGGGATGAACCAAAAAAAGTACGATATAATAAAGTGCACTAACAAAAGAGCGTATCTCCACGGCACTTACGTCCTTTTTTTGGCAATAACTCAAAAACGATATATCCGATCCTGTTGAAAACAATTTTCGTTGATTTCTTTTTTTCAGTTTCGGTTGCATGTATAGTATGGAGTGCCCCCCACATAGGAATATGTTTTATTATTATTTAACTATCAAACTAAGTAGCGGCTTATACCAGACAACTATCCTCCAATTTTCATCAATATATATATTTAGTAGTTTTTGAGTAAAATGCCTGTGACATACGGACGGACGGACGGACGGACAGACATGACGAAACTATAAGGGTTCCTTTTTGCCATTTTGGCTACGGAACCCTAAAAATGCATAAGCTATTGTAAAATACAGTGCGATTAAAAAGAGTAGAAATTGAATGAGGGCGCCACTTTCTACGTAACTGTGACATTTTTGACGCAAAATGCTTAAACATGGCAACAATTTAGTATGGATTTTTTTTAGTTCCATTTTATTTAATTTCTACTACTCTTTTTGGTAGCACTGTACTAATGTATGCATTTTACATTTGGATGCGTTTAATTTTTTTATTGCCTAGGAGATATTTCGAGTAACGTCACTACTGGCTGATGTCTATGCTAGGGTTTGGAAAGGACAAATGAAAGTCAAAATTAAAAACACAAATAACTCATCCCAGAAATCATATTTTTTTACTCTGATAATTGCAAGCGGTTTATTTCTTGTATTTACAAGTAAGTACAAATGGCGGAATGCTATTACGAAATCTCGTAAAGCATTCCCTAACAGTCAACCATTAGGCTAAACAGAGAAATTATTAATGTAAACTTGTGCATATTAATAATTACAAGGGTGAGACAACTAAATTAGATACTATGTATTATACAAACTGTACATTAATACGAAATATATACAAACATAATATATATATATACAGGTACCTGCTTCCAAACCACTACGAAGACTCTTAATCTTGAAGATTTTCTAAGAGATATGTGGGGTGTAGCAGTTGGTGGGATAAAATATAAAGTAGCTGGTACGGGTTTGATGCCTTCTATTCAACGTCTATCTTAAGACTAATAATCCTAATGACAAAAAGCTGGTACGAGACAGCTGTCGTTCTTAAATTAGAATACACATATACTACTTTTACACACGGCCTGACTGTCTCATATTTATGGTGAAGGATGAACACCTTCACAGATGCTTGCGTAACTTACACTTGAAGGAGAATTTACTCTGAGCTTGTATACTGAGGGGAAGGGCGTTCCCGAGACTAATTGGCTGTACGGTGAAGGAGTTGAAGGTTGTGAAGTTGTTGTCTCTTTCTAATAATATTTCCCTATAGTGGGGACAGCGTTCCTTTTCTTCTCCGCCACTTCTCTTCTTTGCTCTATCCTTGACATCGTTTTCGAATGTCTGACGTCTGCACTGCTTTATATTGCACGAGACGTGGCGACAAAGGTGTTGGAAGGCGAAGCAGAGCGGTGACACTGCAGTTCAAAATTCAAAGTTCGTATAGTGCCGTCCCTCTCGCTCCTCAGCTAAACAATATTTGGATGAGTGGGATGACACGATACGAAAGTTCAAACTTCAGGTCGTATTTAGCTCGCTATCCATCAATCCTCGTTGTCACTATATCTGCTCCGTCGCCTCTCTTACTGGGCGACGGCTGTTAAGTTACTGTACTCATTTAGTAGCAAACAGCATTTTTTTAAATGTAATGAGTGTCAAACGGGCAGACGAGTCACCTGATGGAAACAGGTCATCGACGCCCATGGATATGTGCAACATCGGAGTAATCGCCCATACATTGCTAACCTTTGAGAGCCCTGTTAACTCGCTTCTTGAAGAATCCCATGTTATAGCGCTCTGGAAACAACCCAGGGGGTATGGGTCATGGTAAAAATGAGCGTGTAGCCCGTTTATTTTTGTGATCCCAAGCATCCAGATAGTGTATAGTGTAGGATGACTGGTGATTAATATTTCTATTTCAGTTTACAGAATTACCGAGAACTCCGAACTAATCTATAACACGCGGGCTCTTTGGCGATCTAAGAATAACAAAAACAAGAGGACTACAACAAGAAATAAAGAAAATAGCACGGCACTTGTTCTTGAAGATAAATCAGCAAGTGTTGCTATAGTGAACACTGAATATGGAGTAGTTGAAGATTATAGAATGAGTAAGGTGTTGTCAACAAGAAGAATGAATTTGAGGAAGCATACTTTGGTCATGGCCAATGTTATAACAGACAGTAACGATACTAGAAAACATATGGATGATAGATTGTAAGTAATTGAAACTGTAAAGCAACACTTTTTAGGGTTCCCACACCCATAGTACTAACAGAACCCTATAACTAATTTCCACTACCATCGCAGTCCTACGTCCAACCCCAACTCTAAGCGGCCGCGTTGGCAATCCTGTTTGTGGATTTGCGGTCTCCTCACTGAACCTCACCTTATGTGATACACTGTGTATTTAGTGGAAATAAATATTATTCTATTTTTCATTTCCATTTTCCTGATAAAATACATTTGTATAAATTACGCGTATAATATTTTTTGTCCGCTTAAAATCGTTGCAGGTGTTGCAGTTATTTGTGAATTATTAATTAAATTATACCTACAATTTTGAGATGATGGAGATAAGGTCACAGTCTAGGTCAGATTGGTTACATAACAATTCGTATTTCTAGTTTCATTTTAGTTTGAACATTAGGTACATTTACGTAATGCTAAACTATTAAGTATATGGTTGTAAAAATGAAATGTCTGTAGATTGACGATCGCAAAAATTATTGTAACAGACTATTTGGAGGTCACAGAACCGAAAAATATTTTTTTTTATTGTATGTGTCGTTGTGGCTTCATGTCACCATATCGGCTACACGGATTTTAATTATTTTTAGTACACGGGTAGCGGGGTATCCACAAATAGTTATAGAATACTTTTTATCCGACTACGCTGAAGAAAAAATCGATCGAAGTTGCGGGCACCTAATTACTAAGATAAAATCGTAAGAAAAAAACTCAAAGTTTATTTTTTACCACTTGGAAATCACCTTTAAAATTTAAAACAAAGTAAATTTATTAGAATTCCGTTTTTACCGACTGTGGTACGAAGCCGTAAAAGGACTGTCTGAAAAAACATAAGTACTCATTGATTTAAACTTATACGATTTTTATATATTATCAACCAAACAACAAACCCAAATTGGTAATCCTTTAACATTTTGAACGGAGTCGTCGAAAACTAATGTACCTATACTATTATAAACTTGTAAAAATGAAATGTTTATACATTGAAGATATTTTCAAAAAGTGAAGTGATACGGACTATTGGAAGGTAACTGAACAGCAGAGCCCTACTCCTAAGCAAAATGTACGCGATGTTACTGACATGTACGTGATGTGTGACAGACATAAAAATAGACTGTTTTTAGTATTTGTTGTTATAACAGCAACAGGATAACATCATCTGAAAATGTCTACTGTCTAACTATCACGGTTCATGAGACACAGCCTGGTGACAGACAGACGGACGGACAGCGAAGTCTTAGTAATACGGTCCCGTTTTACCCTTTGGGTACGGAACCCTAAAAATTACAGGTCTGTCGTCCCCGCCAGCGGGGTCAACGATCGACAATCTCCAAAAATCTTCAAATATCTGCAAGAACAATAGCTCTTGTGGTGTTTGTAAGTATTTACTTACACGTATTGTAGAAAGGGCTCGTATTATGTATGTACATACTACCACCATTAACCAATATAAACAGCCTTTGTTATACGAAAATTCAATGCGCCACATCCTCGTGTAATCTTCACAATCTTACAGGAACTTACACCAAGACTCAATAACGAAGATGTCGTACATTGCGGTGAAGATCTGCTTCGAGATGCTGAACTCCACGGAGAAGCTGCTGTTCTCCAACACGTGGGGCTACGTGGATAAGAACGGCTCTTGGAACGGCATTGTGGAGATGCTCATCAAGAAGGATGCGGATCTTGGTGAGGCCTACGAATAAATGGCGTATGAATTGATTTAAAATAAATAAATAAATATCAGGTCCGCCCGCCCATTGAATACTGTTCTCATCTGTGGGCTAGGGCTCCACAGTACCAGCTTCTCCCTCTAGACCGCATTCAACGGAGAGCGACTCGTATCGTCGGTTGCCAGCGTATTTCAGATCAGCTTGACTCCTTGGCACTGCGTAGAGATGTAGCCTCGCTGTGCATTTTTTATCGCTTGTATAACGGGGAGTGTTCCGAGGAATTGTTCGGGTTGATCCCAGCTGCAACTTTCCGCCATCGTCCTACGCGACAATATTTCCATCCTCACCACTTAGATGGTTGGCAGTCCACAACTGTGCGTTTTTCTAGCAGTTTCCTGCCTCGCACGACTGAACTGTGGAATAAATTGCCGCATGCAGTATTTCCGGACCGATGCGATCTTCAAACCTTCAAGAAAAGAGCGTACTCCCACCTGAAAGGCTGGCAACGCACTTGTGACTCCTCTGGTGATGCAGGTGTCTATGGGCGACGGTGATCGCTTACCATCAGGCGACCCGTCTGCTCGTTTGCCCCCTATGCCATAAAATCGACCTAGTTGGGACTAGGTCGATTTGTGTAAGATAACTAAGCAAAGCTTCTAGGTACTATGGGTACTAGGCGACGATATACATAATTATAATACTTAAATACATTGAAAATATCCAAGACCCAGAAACAAACATTCGTGCTCATCACACAAACACTTGCCCTGGACCGCTATCTTCGTAGGCCGTTGTGCAACCCACTGAGCCAAACGTGTCGTCAAAAAATCATTTATTCAAGACATCAGTGGCCCATTAGATCCACCTTATAAACTTGCGATCGAGATCATAATTAGTATCTCTTTCACACTTGCGTGGTCTTAATAGGTGTGAAAGAGATAGCAGTATGATCTTGGTCGCTAGTTTCTTTTGCGTCCAGTATGACATATAGTCCAAATGCAAAAGTAACTCTGTCTGTCTGTTATCTTTTCTCGCTTAAACTCTTGGTATGGAGATGGTTCGAGACCCTGGGACGGATTCAGGAGAGTTTTTATCCCTGAAATTAGGGTTGAATGTTGGATTAGGAATAAATCAGGGGTTATCTACCCAGTTTTCGGTAAAGCGGGCGAATCCGCGGGTAAATGCCAGCATTTAATAAAATATAATAATCAAATAATGATCTTTATTATGTAAGTAGGCCGCAAGGGCACTTTTACGAGTCTAACTCTACGGCGATTACCAGAGGAGACCACAGAGGAGAAGAAAGCCGAAACAAACTCAACAGTCAGGTCTTTTTTCTAAATATCTCTTATATCTATTACAGTATTTGTACTGAGCCTATCCTAAATATATGTTTTGAGTATAAACTCAATGCGTAGTTCTCCAAGAAAACATATCAAAATTTATAAAAGTAAAAAAATATAGAATATAAAAAAGCAAAATAATGATTCTTTTATTTAAAAAAACTTACATACGTTTGATATGCCACCTTATAAGAACAGTGTCCCGTGTATAAACATTAAACTTAGCACATTAAATCAGCGAAGTGTGACGCAACTTTTGGGCGTCGACTTACTAGGTAGCCGCGGAAACGACGGACTACGTCGCCCTTCGGCCAGAGCTTCTCCTTAATGAAAGTCTACAGCTGGGCAGTTGACACCCTCTCCACAAATGAATGGGTTTACGTTTTGCTGGTACTCCAACCATTCGACCCTCAGAGAGAACTTCGAATTAATCAAAGGCCTCAGTCGACCGAAGACGTGACTATTTATTTGTTTTTAAATAAATCTGGTTTACGAATAAATGAACATTTTTACATGCCATTGGTTTGTTAGTAAAAATTTGGCGGGAACGCTTGGCAATCCTTTAGAGCGCTACCACAATATTCATCATCATCATCGTATCAGCCCAAGGACAAACCTAACCTGGACAAGGGAAGCCTTTGTGTTATTGTCATTTCTTTAATGAATACATGTTACCACAGGTCAATTTTTACACAAATCGAACTAGTCCCTACCCATGGTAAGCTCAATAAGGCGTGTGTTATGAGTACTAGATGACGATATAAATATTTAATAAATATATTTACTTATTTACATAGAAGACATCCACGACTCAGGAACAAATATTTATGCTCATAACACAAATATTTGCCCTTACCGCGATTTGAACAAAGGACCTTCAGCTTCGCAAGCAATGTTACTCCCGCTAAGCTAAAATTTTCATAACCTGCTGGAATCGCGATAAAAATAGTGTTAATCATCATCATCATAACAGCCTAAAGACGTCCACTGCTGGACAAAGGATTTCCATAACGATTGGTCCTGCGCCACCCTCATGGAACGGTTGGCCGCAATCTTCATCAGATCATCCACCTGGATGGGGACCTTCCCACGCTGCGTCGTCCTGTTCCTGTACGCGGTCGCCGCTTGAGAAGCTTGGCCGCAACCCCTGGCCAACTTTTGACTAGTACTCGTAACCCAATACTATTTTATCTTAAGTATAAACATGCATTTAAATTTAAGGTCAGGTGGGGTAAGAGAAACACCGGGGTAAGAGAAACGTTGTAAATGTGATACCGAAAACTGACATATGTGTCAATGGAAATAAAGTTGGGCCAGCTGCATGGATTCTCTTTCCCAACGAAATAAATTATGTTTCCCTTACCCCACTTTTTTAATTAATTGAAAAATTGATGATGGGATCTTAATCCTTTGACTTTCCAGGGACGCTGACGATCTTCACACAAGAGCGCATGCGTGTTATTGACTACATTGCGATGGTGGGCGCGACGAGTGTGCGCTTCGTATTCCGAGAGCCACCGTTAGCCTATGTGTCCAACATCTACGCGCTACCGTTCACCGGCGCGGTGTGGGTTGCCGTGTTTGTGTGCGTGCTGGCATGCGCCCTGTTCCTCTACATCACGTCCAAGTGGGAGGCGACTATGGGCATGGTGAGTCCAAGACTAGCTAGGTGTCCTATATCTTTTACGCTCTGCTGTTTACTGGTGCGGTGTGGGTGGAAGGGCTAATGCGCTGTTCCTCTCATTCACGTCCAAGTGGGAGGCCACTATGGGCATGGTGAGTCCAGGACTAGCTACGTGACCAATATCTTTGCGCTGTGCTGTTTACTGGTGCGGTATACGTGGACGGGCTAATGCGCTGTTCCTCTACATCACATCCAAGTGGAAGGCCACTATGGGCATGGTGAGTCTAGGACAATCTAGCTACGTGTTCAATATCTTTTGCACTCTGCTGTTTACTGGTACGGTGTGGGTGGAAGGGCTAATGCGCTGTTCCTCTCAATCACGTCCAAGTGGGAGGCCACTATGGGCATGGTGAGTCCAGGACTAGCTACTTGTCCAATATCTTTTGCGCTCTGCTGTTTACTGGTGCGGTGTGGGTGGACGGGCTAATGCTCCTCTACATCCGGTCCAAGTGGGAGGCAACTACGCTAAGTATGGGTATAGTGAGTCCCGTTACTAGCCACTCTTAGGTGGCCAACATTTTTGTGCTCCGTCGGTGGTCTAAGGCCGTGCTTGCATGCACACTGTCCCTCTATATCACGTCTAAATGGTGAGTCTAGCCAGTACTCGTAGCTAGCGTACTCAATATCTTCAGGCTGCCATTCACCAGTGAGTTTCGAAAAGACAACACCGTGATGCCAAAAAATTGGGCACAAGGATAAGGCTGCGTATCCATTGAAGCTTTGAAGCGGAGCGGAGCGGAGCTATGCGAAATGGACCAATCAAGGTGCGTCGTTGTTGAAATCCACACAAGGAAATTTGAATTTACGAAATGTGATTGGTTAATAAGCTCCGCTCCGATTGCAGCCTAAGACTCCTGAACTGAAAAATATCTACGGCCCAGCGTTTTATTTTTTTGGACGCGCCAGAGCCGGCATTCTCAACTTTAAAGCTAAAAGATTTTATTTCCATTTCAGCATCCGATGCAACTGGATGGGTCATGGGCCGACGTTCTGATCCTGATTATTGGTGCGGTGCTGCAGCAGGGCTGCACCCTGGAACCCAGACATGCAGCAGGTATGCATTTCGGATAGGTTCTTGCTTGTCTGAGACCCAAGGTTCCTTTTTAGGGTATCGGGAATAACCTCTACAATAAAGAGTATTATTTTATACATGAAGGTGCCCACAACTTCGTTCACGGAGGAGAAAAAGTCATTACTCCTCTTTTTTCCTTCAGCGTAGTTGGGTTAAAAGTATCTTATAACGATTAGTGGATACCTAGCTACACGTGTACCAAAAATAGTTGAAATTCGTTCAGCCGATTTGTCGCGATGAAGCCACAACGACACAAACAAAAAAAAAATTTTTTTTTCGATTTACTGACTTAAGTTTTAGTAATAGTCCGTTACAATCATTTTTTTGAAAATTTCTTCAATGTACAGACAGTTTGTAGTATGGTTAAAAACGGCTAACAACGGAATTTTTGGGCTTCATCCGTTAGCCAGTAAACTACACTTAAGTATTCTACATTTGAATAAAACTTAAAGCTTATTATAAACTACACAAAAAGATACGAAAAACATTTTAAAATGTGAATCAAGTTCTCATATATTCAAATACAGTCATAGCACAGTCACAGCTTCATTATACAATCGACAACACTCGATTGGCACATTCGGATAATAAGGGCGGCCCTCCATAGCGACACACGGTGCCAACGCTACGCACGAAATCACCCGCTCCCAACTCCCCACACCCCGCACTTCCCCGGAAGCGGAGACATTCGTGCATAGCGTCGGCTGCGTGTTCTATGCTATGGAGGATCACCCTAATCTTCATGGACAGTCGCGTAGCAAGGTAACCAAGGACCTGGTGCGAGAGAAAAGATTGTCCCAATGTCATTTCGAGGTTTTATTAGTCGGGGACCAAAAGGTCATTTATTTATTTATTCAAATTAATTACACTGCATAACTGACAACCAAAGCACTGTGAAATTACAAAAATATAAAAAACATACATTTATCAAATTAAATAAACTTTTGCAATTTTAAACTGAGGACGGATGGACATCCATCCCCCCGCAGAACGTCAGATGTTCATCACTCAGTACTACCCATCCGCTTGCAAATACAGCACACTCCAGGTCTGATGCAAGGAGCCTGTTCAAGAGGCGGAAAGGACGGACCAGCGGCGATTCTCTTCGAGAAACGGTTCGCTAGGTCGGTACCGCCAAGATGACGAAGGTTAAATTTAGTGAGCGATGGAACGTACAGGTGCACTTACTACCCCGCTAACTCGGTGCAGTCCGATTTACCGCGCAATATCATGGCATCGCCACTGATCATGCATATTTTTGCGAATGACCTCCCTCACTGTTCCCTTCAGGGCGAGTGGTCACTCTACTCCTCTTCGTCGCGCTGACGATCCTGTACGCCGCGTACTCCGCCAACATCGTGGTGCTGCTTCGCGCGCCCAGCTCCTCGGTCAGGAGTCTGCAGGACATTCTTAACTCCCCACTCAAGTTGGGTGCTAGCGATTTCTCTTACAACAGATACTTCTTCAAGGTCAGTGTTTTTACACCCATAAGCCTTATTACACGGATTACACCAACCTTTATTAGCGTTTACGGCTGATTAACAGTTGATTACACCAGTGGTGGTTTCAGGGAGGTAATGTGATTCATGACCCTCTCACAATCGTACACGACCATTGAAAAATCTCCTATAAAATAAAACGATAATTCATAAAAGGTTTACTATTACGAATGGATGACCCTTCCCTCCTCCAAATCTTTGGTTGCGACCGCACCTGGATTATGCTTGTGAAATGGTAAACATTGAAATTCAAAAAGCCACATCATGGCCTATTTGGTAGTCGTTTTATATATATGATCAATATATAAAACGACTAGCTTCTGACCGCGACTTCGTCCGCCTTAAATTCGTTTATCGCGAATAAGGGTATTTTTCCGAGATAAAATGCCTATGTCCTCCCCCGGGACTCAAACTATCTCCATAACAAATTTAATCCAAATCGGTTCAGCGGTTTAAGCGTGAAGAGGTAACAGACAGACAGACAAACAGACAGACACACATTCGCATTTATAATATTATTATGGAATTATGGATTATGGATGAGTATCAATCAATGTTCAAATTCAACATAGTTTAACGTAGTGTTTTTTTCTCAGAAACTTAACGACCCTCTCCGAAAAGAAATCTACAATAAAAAGATTGCACCAAAGGGCAAGAGAGCAAATTTTTATTCCATGAAGGAAGGAGTGGACAAGATCAGGAAGGTATAAAATGAACTTCAATACAACGCGGAACAGTGTTGTTTCAGGCACCACGCTATTTCACGCTGACGGAGCTGCGCTGTAAATGAATGAATGAATGTATATTTATTTGTGGAATATGGGGTACATTCAGTTGGTACAAATCTAATAACATGGTCCACCATACTCTACTCAGATAAGCATACAAATATAAAATCTAAATTTTGTTACTGAAACAGTGGTGATGGTGCAGGTGACGAACTAACACGGTTGCCTAATATGTTAACTAATAGTACCTCACCATTTGCAGGGCCTATTCGCCTTTCACATGGAGTTGAATCCTGGTTACCGTCTCATTCAAGAGACCTACCAAGAGGACGAGAAATGTGACCTGGTAGAGATCGATTACATTAACGAGATAAATCCCTGGTTACCTGGCCAAAAGCGTTCACCTTTCAAAGATCTTTTTAAAATCAAGTAAGTGGGTGCGATATTATTCCTCCGCGTACAGAATCGGAATGAAATAACTGTCATCTCATATAATTACGTCAAAATGTATATGAGATCGTCATCGTATATACATGACGTATTACTGTGACATGCAATGGTTTGATTATTTTAATTTTTAAAATGATAATTTTGTCAATAATATTATACTTAAGTTAAATGATCTGATTAGGTTTTTCTGGGTTTCCCTAATCCTTGCAGCATATTGTATGTCTCCCAGCAAACATTCACTCTCATGTAACTGACATTTCGAAAGTGCTTATATCTAGGCCTACTTGAATAAAGAATATTTTGATTGATTCATTGATTGATTGATTTAATATAACAAAGCATCCTCTTCCTCCCTTCATACTCCCGGCGATGAATCAGTACCTATAGAGTAAATCACAATTAAGTGATGTTTGAATCGCTCCGCATCTCATGACGTCATCACCTACTCAACTGTCACGGGAAGAATAGAACTTGTTATATTAAGCCATACCACAGACTCGCTCGAAGCGTTTTGCTCTGCCCTCATCTAGATTGCTAACAATGGGACTGTCTTCCAGTTGCACTTTTGGTACCTTAAAAAGTAGGTATAACTTTAGCATTTTCAAGCAGACAATTTTTTTTTCGTCAGCCTAAATGCGTATATGAGTGCCCTAACTGCTGGGTAAATACGTCTTTCCTATATTATCACGACACCCGACTGGATGCATGCTCCGGCCATGGCAACTTGTTGAGAATGCGTTTAGATCTTCCCGATATCCCCGCCTAAGTCTACCCCGTCTGCGTTGCCACTACACTAACCCACTTTTCTGGCTGCATGCTGCAGATTTCGCCGGCCCACACCCGCTTTAGCTTGGCCGTTGTTTTCCATTACACTATAAATGTTCTATTTACGAGTACCATCAATTTTCTTCCATTTACCAGCTTCATTAAGATTCGCGAGTCTGGCATCCAATCATGCGTCCACCAAAGGCTACACGTCGGTCGTCCACGCTGCCTCGGTGCTGTGAACACATTTAGTAGTGTTGGTATCATGGACATGTACTCCGCCATGTTGGCTACTCTATACGGCATGCTGTTAGCACCTGCTGTCTTGCTGATGGAAATCGCTTATAAACGGCTGTAAGTGTATTTGATTAGTGTGTAAATGTAGCTTACTCCAAGCTGTAACAATCCGGAGTCCAAGCTATCATCGACCAGCGCCTTCTAGCGACCAACAACTTCAGCGGTGTGGGCATTGTGGGGATGTACTGCTGCTGGCGACAGCAATCTCGCTGATGGGGATTTTGGGGATCGCCTTAAAGCATGGTTTCTAGAAGTCTGTTAATCTGAGCCAGCCAGCATTAACACTGCCTTTTATGCGTCAGTGTCAATACCTAATAAAGGTGCGTGGGTATCATGAACATGTTCTGAGCTGGTATCTGTGTACTGTATGCTGCTATCACCGGTGTCTAACTGATGGAGTTCGCCTACAAACGGCTGTAAGTCTGGCTTATAGCCTGGCGCCCAGAAGCCAGTTTTCGACACTGCCCACGTTGTCTTGGTGCCGTGAACACAGTGAGAATCATGGACATGTTCTTCGCCATTCTGCCTACTCTATATGGCATGCTGTCATGCCGATGGAAGTCCCTTATAGACGACTGCAAGTCTATTTTCTGGCTTTTAGAAGTCTGTGTTTCTAGAAGCTAGTACTGCACAAAGCCTGTGATGCATTCGCCTCAACACCTACAGCAGCGTAGCCATCATGGACATGTACTCCACCATGCTGTTACGTCATGCTGCTGTCACTTGCTCTCTTGCTGCAGGAACTCGCTTATTAACAGCTGCAATCTAGTATTCTGTGTTTCTAGAAGCTAGTACTTGCCTGCTTCACTGCCTGCGCTGGTTAGGTATTATGGACCTAGGTCCATACGAACGGTATTTAAGGATACATCACCTATGTCAAGCTAAAGACTTTCACAGTTGTACAAATGCCTCCACCCAGGATGTCTGCGATGACCTTCGCACCCTGCAGCAGCTGATTTATATCTAACTAGCTTTTGCCAGCGACTTCGTACGCGAACAAATCGAATATCATAAAATCCTTCCTCAGTGTACCTCTACATCTGTACTTGCATTGGTTGAGGCTATGCCTGTATGTCAATAGTTCAATTAGGTCACGATACTGTTTTATATGTTTAGTGTAAATATAGACGGGCTATTTGCAGGTTACTGATTTTTTGTGTGTTTTTATGCAAGTATGTATCTTGTGCTTGCATCACGTCAAAACGGCTGGTCAGGTTTAAACTATTTTGGAGCAAGTATAGCTGGATATGTAAGGATGGTTATAGGATACTTTTTACCCGACAATACAGCAAAAAAGAGGGACATATAATAACATAGACTGTTACTTTAGACTGTTATAGCTTTAGAGTTAGTAACATTAGTCGACATCTTTAGGGAAAAAAAGATATATATATATTTTTTAAAGATTTTTGTTTCTTTTCAGAATGGTTATTCGAGAAAAGAGAAGAATGAGACAGGACACGGATTAGAACACACACAACATAGCTATTTATGTATGCACCTTCGTTCAAGTTTCTAGAACGACTGGAAGTACCTTATAGGTTTCTCATTGACGGCAATTTGTGTAGAAATACTTTTTTTAATGACTGTATCTTTGGATTGCGTTGACTTAAAAGCTTGATTCTTTTACAGCTTCAAGGGACCGCAGACATAAGTATTTGATGTTAATTTCAACTCGATACCTCAACGTGTTCCTAAGAAAACTAGTCTTGACGGACAGACGGATAGACGGACATCAAAGTGATCCTATAAGGGTTCCGTTTTTTCCTTTTGAAGTACGGAACTCCAAAAAAAATTAAAAGCGCATTCTACTAAAAGCTAATTTTTTTTCATAAATTTATTTTTTACATAATAATCGGTGGTTGTTTGAGGTGATACGTACTTGTCACTAAACATTAGATCTGTGGAATAGAATGTAGGTATTTGAATCGCATCGAAATCCATTCAATGCTTATAAACAAATAACGAGGCACTTACAATCGTGTTTCATTCGAGAACCTGACGTTTACAACGTTAAATTAATTGGTAGGTATTCCCCTATAATTATCGACAAGCTTGCTAGCTTTAAGCCAATACTTATATTTAGGTACCCATCCGCAAATGAATATCTAACAACAGACGAAAAGATATCATTAATTTATTATCACCCAAAGGACGTTCACTGTTGGACAAAGGCCTCTCTTAGCACCTCCACAATGATCGGTCAGGAGCACGCACTCATCCAACGGTTTCCCACGATCTTCACCTAATAATCGGTCCATCTTGTTGGGGGGCTTCCTACGCTGCGTCGTCCTGTATGCGGTCAACATCTATACTATTATAAAGTTGTAAAAATGAAAAGTCTGAACATTGAAGATATTTAAAAAAATATTGTAACGGACTATTTGAAGGTCACTAAAACGAATAATATTGTTTTTTGTATGTTTGTACTTTAGGCTAAACGGATTTCAACTATTTTTGATACACGGGTAGCTGGAAATCCGCAGATAGTTATAGGATCCATTTACCCGACTATGCTAAAGCATAAAAGAGTGTTATGACTTTTTCCTTCTCCGGTAACGAAGTTGCGGGCACCTTCTTATAGATAATATATAATTCATGAAAATTGAGATGAAGACGGTTTTCTTTTAAGCTGACAATCGATTCTGTTTTTCGTATAAAAGTACAGAAGCGTAAGAGTCAAAATAGTATTTTATGCAATCGTTATATAATGTATATTTTTACAGTCGAGTACCGCGTTTAGTTAATTAAGGTACGAGACTTAAAACGATAATTATATAACTAATGTATTTATACAATACTTTTTTCTACGAGTAACCCATAAACTACTGTAAATGACACATAGCTTAAAAAAATAATTGCAAAAAGTCTGCGTTCTTTTTTGAAGTTCTTTATGGATCTGCGCGGAGTTGTATACTATAGCTGTTATAGTTTAGTGACATGTAATATAAAGCATAGAGTATAGAGTGATGGTTCAATCTAAAAGTATGCCTTTTTATGTATGATTTGCGGAGTTCTTATTCACAGATTCACGAGTAGAGACATGATAATTAAAGTTCGGCATTCCTAGAGTTTGGCCAGAGAAACATGATATTGACCTTGAAAGAGAATTCTTTATATGGCAACAAGTTTACAAATTAAAAACGCTGTCAAATTATAAAACCTACTTCGTTTCTATGCATTCCGTATTGCCAGGTCATGATTTTTTCATATTTGCCGCATATTTTTAATGTCATGTTTCGCTTGCCAAACTCTACTGAGTGCTGAAAACGGTGTCCATACTAATTGCTACTCAAGCCTGACGTCATAACTGACTAAAAAAACCGGCCAACTTTAAGTTGGACTCGCGCACCGAGGGTTCCGTACCAATTTTCATTTACTTACCCTAACATTATTACCCGGTTCCGGTTGAGTTAAGTTTCCACCTGATATGTATAGCACTGAATAACAGATGAGGTGCAAACTTAACGTAAACAGGTTGTTTTAATAGGTTTTAGAAAAAAAAATAAAAAAATGGTATTTGTGTTAGAGAGGCATACCTACTTATAGTTTTCGTGTAATATTTATGTTTATTTATAGAAATTGTGAAAATTTCAAAATTTTCGTCTGGTAAACTTCGGAGTTAAATGGGGGATAATGGTGTTTTTTTCACATTTTCCGTAATAAAAAATGACAATAAAAAAAATGTTCAAAGATGTACAGATCAAGACCTTTCATATGATACCCCACTTGTATCTGTGAATGATGTCCAGCTATCCGCGTACCAAAAATAGTTGAAGTCCGTTTAGCCGTGTAAGTAATATTTTTTTTTTGAAAATATCTTCTTTATACAAACATTTCAATTTTACAACTTTAGAATAAATAGAAATAGAAAGCATACAAGTCTCAGGAACAAATATGTATGGTTATCACATAAATATTGCCCTTGACGGGGATTTGAACCTAGGACCGTCAGCGTTACAGGCACTGGCACTCCCGCTGAGCTTACGTACAAATACATAGTAATTAATTCTTGGGGTCAAACATTTCAGTACTTAAATAGCAAACTATAACGTAAGTATTACTTATAGGGCCGATCATCTCCTATTCAATCGAAAGCTAACATTGATTTAAGATATTTGTCTTTCTATCAATCCTACTATGTACATATCAATTAGGTAGTATATCCTCTTCCTTTTAGGTACATACCTAATCTTTCGGCATTCAAAGAGCGTTACCAAGGATCACAAACTCACTATTTTACAAAATTCGTGTCGCAGGATTAACGCATTATTTTCGGATAAATATTGTGGCTGGGTAGCACTGAAGTGTCTGGCGAGTTACTTCGGAGTAAAGTTAGTGTTAAAAATTTGAAGCTCGTATATCGCCGTCTCACTAATTTCTCAAGTCTCAAATACAGTTTAACACGAAAGCGAGAGGGGAGACACGACGCTTTACAATTAAGTAAAGTTAATATTTAAGTAACGTAAAATTACAAAATATAAATTACATTTAGTTAAATTGCATGAAATGAAATATGATCGTCAAATATAAGGAATATTAAAAATTATAATATAGTGTACATTATGGATGGAATGTCACAAATGAAGAAGCTATGAGTAGGTACTTATTATTGTTATTGCAATTACAAAGTTGTAAAGCTGAAATGTCTGTACATGGAAGATATTAAAAAAAAAAATTGTACTGGACTATTTGGAGGTCACTGAATCCAAAAATATTTTATTTTTATTTTTTGTATGTTTGAATGTGGCTTCATCACGGCAAATCGGGTAAACGGATTTCAACTATTTTTGGTACACGGGTGGCTGGATATCCTCAGATGGTTATAGAATATTTTTTACCCGACTACCCTTAAGAAAAAACGTAGGGTTATATTTTTTCTCCTCTGCGAATGAAGTTGTAGGCATTTTTTAGTATTTATAAATAACTAACTTCTACCCGCGACTTCGTCCGCCTTAAATTCGTTTATCGCGGATAAGGGTATTTTTCTGGGATAAAAAATAGCCTATGTCCTTTCCCGGGACTCAAACTATCTTCATACCAAATTTCATCCAAATCGGTTCAGCGGTTTAAGCGTGAAGAGGTAACAGACAGACAGACAGACAGGCACACTTTCGCATTTATAATATTAGTACTCGTATGGATTTATGATAGGGCTATTTATTAAACATATACTTACAGTGATCTACATAAAGAATGTCCTTATCACCTACAAGGGATCGTCAGAAAAATAATAAAAGTAAACAAAACAATACTAAGTATACACAATTATATATCCATACTAGCGGCCGCCCGCGACTTCGTCCGCGTAGATTTTAGGTAAAGCCAGAGATATAAATGAAGAAAACTTTTTACTGTCAGTTTTCCCATGCAGTTAATGTTTTAAAAAAATACTCAGAATATATTCAGCGACCAACGGATTTAGAGTGAGAAAATGGGGATAGTGAACATTATTCCATAAGAAGGCAACACTGGCACTTTTAATTTGAACGCCTGCTAGACTATGAGAAGAAGAGACAGGCGAAGTCCCCGACACTGGCCAAAATAAGATGTTCTAGAAGGTCCCTCGGCGTTTCAAAAGGATAGTATTTTAAGGCAAAGCAAAAAATGGTTGTCTATAAAGTCGGTTTACGAACGATAATTTTACGTGCTACCGTCACGTCATAAGAAAACCGACGTCATAATTTTACTACGACATTTTTTTGTCTGTCCCACACATCCTCCCTCTCTCTCACTCTCTCTCCCTCCCTTTCTCCCCTCTCTCTCTCACTCTCTCTCTCCCTCCCTCCCTCCCGAGGGGGAGGTCTCTCTCACTATCTCTCTCTCCCTCCCTCCATCCCCCTCTCTCTCACTCTCTCTCTCCCTCCCTCTCTCTCCCTCGTCTCTCTGTCTCTCCCTCCCTACCTCTCTCCCTCTCTCTCCATCTCCCTCCCATCTCTCCCTCTCCCTACCTCTCTCTCCCTCTCCCTCCCTCCCTCCCTCCCTCTTTCTTCGTGTTTTTCTTTAATGATTCATCAAAAATATATTTCTGGATAGCTCTACCCATTATAAAAGAAACCTGTTGTCCTGCTGTCATGTTTCTAGCCGCAGTTTAACATTCAAAATCACACATTATTTATGTGAATTTTCAACCCCCTTTAACCCGTTCAAGGGATGAATTGGAAAAGATTCCCTTATCAACGTTGTTCACTGTACATTAGGAGGTTGTGACCGAAGTTTTAAGCGTCTAACTTTAAAAACGAGATGTTTCCCATACAAACTTACAACTTTTTTTTAACTGGGATGATTTTTTACAGCAACGCTAAATCATTTGTTTTTATTTAGTAAGAAAGCTTTATACAAAGATTCCAGTTTATAACTTTCCAAATGAACGATTTTCATACAACGGTTCAACCCCTATTTCACTCCCTTGAGGGTTGAATTTCGAAAAATGCTTTCTTAGTACACGTTACATGTCCACGTACTAAAGAACATACGTTCCAAATTTTATGCTTACATCTTATCGGTTTAGGCTGTGTATTGTCTGTCAATAGGTCAGTAACGCAAGAGTTTTATAAAATGTATAATGGATAATTCTTCGGAATAAAAATTTCAGAGTGAACAAAAAGTGATGACTATCGATTTATTGTTGAAAATAACCCGGTTTTTGTTTTTGTCTTATTTTTAAACCATCTTTTGTAACAAAATGTTTATCGTTCAGAGATGATCGCAAGTCCAAAATGTACAACGGACTATTATCCGGCTATATTCAGATATACTCTTATTTGTATAATACGTCATATACGCAAGGTGTGTTCTTTGCTTAATCATGTGGGTAGTATTACTGTTGCTAGGTTACCAATTGTTTATTCATTAATTAGAAAAGAAAATATCACAATGTACAAAAGGTCATGTTTTTCATTGTTAAAAAAAAACCCCTTTATGAATGAATACCCTCAAAAGTTGTAGCCTATGTCCTATTCTGATATCTAAGCTACATTACTGCAGAATTTTACGCAAATCTGTTGTGTAGTTTTTGCGTACCAGCGTAACGTTCATTCTCACAAACATTCACATTACACGAATAGATACTAACGTGTCAAATTGGTTTCCTAGCATCTGTTTGTTGATATAATTCTTTGCAATAGAAATGTCACAATGTACAAATTTGATTTATTGTTAAAAAACACATTTTATGAATGAATAACATCGAAAACTGTAGTCTATGAATTAAACTAAATTAGTCCTATTCTGATATCTAAGCTATATTACTGAAGAGCTTTACGCAAATCTGTTGTGTAGTTTTTGCGCAATAGTGGAACGTACATACATACTTTGACGTTTATAATATAGTAAGGATAAGTATATTCCTTTACAGAATAAGTATAATGATTTTTCAAAAAAAGCTTCAAGTTTTCTCACTGGAGAATGCTTCTACTCGGTACAAGATTTTTGTGATGGAATGTATTCTGACATATGATTTATAAATTTAGCACACATCAATTGCCTTCTTTACGACATTCAAAATTTCCTTAGCTCTAGTTAATAATGATTTAATTTAACTTCTTCAATGATTACTTTTTGTTTTACAAATAAAGCTAAAGACTAAAGGCTAAAGATACGGATGCATCGTATAGGTTCTTCAATTATTACATTATATTTTAGGTTTGACATGTTTAAATATTTAGATTATTATTTATTTAACATTATGTACAATTTCAGATTTGACATTTTACGTATTTATTTAAAACCATGTGTAAAAATCATGTAAACTGCTGAAAACAATATAGGGGCCATTGCTACTAAGAATTTTGATCGTAACGTGGAAATATATATTAGTTCGAAAAAATATTTTACAAAGTCTCCAGCTAAAGAACAGCTATTGCAAAGAAAACTGTAGAATGTAAGAATAGATTGACATATGAAAATGATATTAATGAATCAATAAATGACATTATTTCCTGGCTAACAAGGAATAATCTTAGAGTAAACTTATCTAAAACTAAACTGCTGCACTATGGTCAACGCAAGTCTAATATACCACATGTTAGCATATCATATGAAGGTAACCAGTTAGACGAAGTAGAAAACCTAAAGTTCTTGGGTGTTTATATAGATCAATCTCTTAACTGGAAAAAACACGTTGAAGTTACTTGCTCAAAACTGGCTAAATCATCATATGCGCTACATAAACTGAGGCAAATAGTAAATGTAGAGATTGTTTTATCCGCATACCACGCGCTAGTGGCGTCTATACTAAGATATGGAGTGATATTTTGGGGAAATTGTACAGATCGGGACAGTATCTTTAAAATCCAAAAGCGATGTATACGAGCTATGTTTGGCCTGAAACCACTAGATAGCTGTAAACCATACTTTATAAAATATAAAATATTGACATTTCCCTCAATCTACATCTACGAAGTTGCTGTATTTATTAAGAGCAATCCTGATCTGTTTCAACGAGGAAATATCCCTAACAGTTATCTAAGAGCACGTGACAACACTAAGGTACTAAATCAGATCTCTAACACTGCTCTGCTGAGGAAAAGCATTTTCGGCATTGCTCCTAAAATTTATAATAAGATACCTAAAGAGATACGAGACAGTACAATTGCAGGTTTTAAGCGAGAACTTATGAAATTGTTAGTAAATAAGGGATATTATAGCATTAATGATTTTTTAAATGATTGTAGTAATTAATATACGTAAGTTATTGTAATATGAATGAAGACTCAATTTAATTTAATATTAGTATGACATCATCATGAATATATATTTCCACTTTTGATTTAATTTATTTCGCTATCTAATTATGTTATCAACAATTGTGAATTGTAATTTGTACGCCGAAAGGCAAAACATGGAGGACATTATATTTTCATTTTAAAACAACTGTATGTAATACTCATGTTCACAAATAAATTATCTTTATCTTTATCTTTATCTTTAAAGAGGCTTTTGTTTTTGTTTAGGCTAATCATCGATTAAATAAATACACAATTGTTTTATTTGTTTCAATTGAGATAAAATTTGTTTCTCGTAACTACAAAAACTAAACAGAAATTCTCCGCGCAAAAGTGGCCCCTATTTTGTTTTGAGTAGTATATTATTATTACTTTTATTTTTGTGCCTAACTTTCAAACACAATGTATTAAGTATATTCTTGAATAAAATGAACTGAATAAAAAGTTTGTCAATGGTCGTTCCGTTTAGTGTTTAGGGACTTGTCTCGATGTCTATAAGATCATCATTAATTTCGATATTTTCTTTTTTCGCGGACTGATGGTACCACCGATTTTATTCGGTTAGACAATTATTTCAACGATCTTTGAACTTCTGTTTAATAATAATTTATCAGGTAAGGAAATGTATAAAAAGGAACTGGAAAGTTCTTGCTGATGTTAATATCGATAACTGTTAATATACTTATCGATAACTGTCAATATATCGATAACTACTTTACGTACATTATTGTACTGCATGAAGTTTAGTATAAGTATACATACATACAATATTTATCGGTTCAGAAACCTTTAAATAGTCCGTTACGTTTTTTTTAATACCATTAAGAGCCCCCCGCAAGCTCGGCCGAATTCCACCTTCCCATACAAACGGAGTTTCATTCTCATTTAAAAAAAACTACGTGTTGGATTGTAACGAAACTTTTCATGAACAATGACATGAGGTATATCAAGGCCTGAAATTAGTTTATATGGCTCCAGTTTATAGAACAAACGAAATACAAGAAAAACAAGTTTTGTATGAAAAACTTATATTCGCTGTATTTTTTTTTACTATGGTATCTGAAGCTACATAAACTAATTACAGGCCTGCATATACCTTAATTTATTTTAAGTACAAAGTTTTAGAGCAAACTAGCCAGTCGTTTTAAGATGAGAGCGTAACCACGTTTGTATGGAGAACCGAGCTTACCCGGTAAGTAATCTTAATGTAGGCAGGCAGGAGGCAGTTTTAAAATGTTGGGCTTCATCAAGACAGTTGGGCGTAACTTTAAGCGGCTTAAGACTCTTACAACACTTTATAACACCTTCGTGCGTTCGAGGCTCGAATACTGTAGTCAGGTATGAAGCCCCTCCTACCAAATCCAGATTGACCGTCTGGAAAAGGTCCAGCGTTCTTTTACCCGATTTATGGTCTTTAAAAACCCTACTAAAGGCATCGGCAAACGTTCTTGCTATGACGACAGGCTCGATCATTTCAGGATGCGTTCCCTACGTGCAAGAAGGGACTACTTAGATCTTGTTTTGTTACACAAGTTAGTCAATGGAGGAGTTCATGAAGGACTTATACTGGAGCGTTTGAACTTTGTCGTGCCTAAAGCTAATGTATGGTCCTCACGTATCACCACCTTCCGACCTAAGCTGGACAAGTCTAACCTGGGCAAGTTTTCTGCTCTGCAAAGATTACAGACACTGTACAACAAACACCAGAAAGCGCATGACCTGGATATATAGTCGGATAGTCTCCCCAGTTGGAAGCGTAAAATGCTAGTGCTAAATTGAGAAATAACGTGCCATTTCCATTATTATTGAATTTTTGTATAGATAGTTTGTTTTTCGTTTCTTTTTTAATCCTCTAAATTTGATGTCTAACCGGCTATTATAGTGAATGCTGTTGCACACCTGTAATTGAGGTACAGGCTAGACGTGGTCCCTGTATATTTATATTTGTTTTTACTTGTATAAGTCTGTGTTTTGTTGGTGTGTCTATTAAATACATAAATAATGTACAGACATTTCATTTTTAAAATTTTATAATAGAGATTAAATAGTATTAGTAATACTATTTTGAAATTAACGCATTACGAATAGTAGTTATATATAAATAAATCAATTTTAATGGATTAAATCGCGTATATTATGTCATTCGTCAAACCGTGAACATGGAAAGCTGATAAACTTCCGAAACTTCGGGAATTCAAATGAGATAATATACGCGATATAATCCGTTAAATTGTTTATTTAAATGAATAATTATCGCGGAAACAGAAGAACATATTAGAGTTATATTGTATGGAAAAAATTACGATATTTAATCCCTGTTTAAAACTGTCGATAAACGAATACCGACAAGATATCTCTATTTTTTAGTATCTAGGTCCAACCTATATAAAAACTTTGATTAGTTTGATCATTCTAATCGAGGCTAGCACTAACACACGCACGGAACCAATGAACAATGAGACTAGCTGTTATGGCATGGATTGTTATATTTCAAGTAGAAGGGAGAGTCAGCGTGGATAAGTTTTTGAAAAGTTTCGTGGAAAACG
Source organism: Hedya salicella (assembly GCA_905404275.2). Taxonomy (NCBI): domain Eukaryota; kingdom Metazoa; phylum Arthropoda; class Insecta; order Lepidoptera; family Tortricidae; genus Hedya; species Hedya salicella. The sequence continues at coordinate 4,410,090 of FR990112.1, read as the reverse complement.
AAAGAAAACCTACCATGGTAGTGTTTAATGGAGTTTGTTGGAAAAACAGTAAGTACTTATAATGCGGACTTAATCGCGTACACTTAAATATGATTTATTAAAGTAAGTACCTCAACGTTTTTGACGTGCCGTAAAGGTGCGTCCAGATTTGTATCATTTGCCCGATCAGATCTTCGTCCCGTGGCATGATCGCGTGTCACGATCACGCGTTTGGACGTTGCGCCGATCCAATCGCTCGAAATCCATGTTGATACGCGTATCACACACTTAGATCGGAGAGGCGCGGTGTAAGCGCCGCGCCGATGGTAAGCGTCCAAGCAGCGCGATACGCAGTCATGCCACGCCACGGTGATCGGATACGAGCAAATGATACAAGTGTGGACGCACCTTAAGACGTTGATGCTCGCGTCTCCAGTCTCTTTGAGACAATGGATTTAACGCCATGACTGAAGAAACTTTGAGGGGTAATTTGAACTAAGTTCATAAGTTCTGTTTTATTAGGGTTCCGTAGCCAAAATGGCAAAAATGGAACCTTTATAGTTTCGTCATGTCCGTCCGTTCGTATATCACAGGCGTTTTACTCAAAAAATGTATATTGATGAAATTTGGAGTATCGGTTTCTTGTGTAAGCTGCTAATTAGCTATAATCGCTCCGGAAGTAGCATAAATCGTGCGCACCCCCCCCCCCCCCCCTCTATTTTTTAAACGTTATGTTCAAAAAATATGAAAAAAATTACAAAGATAAAACTTAATAAATAATTTCAACAAAAATTGTTTCAACATGATCGGATATGTCGTTTTTGAGTTATTGCCAAAAAACTGCGCTTCTCAGCAAAAGGACGTAAGTGCCGGGGAGATACACTATTTTGTTAGTTTCTTTTTTTTCATGTCGTAATATCGTATTGTTATCAACTGTAGTGCATTTTTTTGTATGAACGGCTGCGGAACTCTACACTGAGCATGGTCCGACATGCTATTGGCCGGTTTTACTTCATCGTAGTCGGGTAAAAATTATACAATAACCATAAGTGGATGCCCAGCTACACAGTATAAAAAAAATAGCTGAAATCCGTCCATCATTTTCCGTTCATCGTTTTTATGGCTCGTTAACCGTTATGCTGTGAACATCTGTTATTGGCTTTATGTATTAGCTTTAAGCATTGTGTTTTTTTTCTGTAATGCTGTTGATGTTCCAAATAAATAAAATAAATAAATAAATAAATCACTTTTAGCGGGATGACGTCACAACGACAGATACAAACAGACAAAAATAAATATTTTTCTATTCAGTGATCTTCAAATAGTCTGTATCATTTATATTCCCTTTGTGGTCAAACGAGCCCATGCCCATAGACCACTTAGCCCGTGGGCAAAGTTGACCGTATTCATTTTTCTATGGGTGACTTGACCCACTTAATCTGTAGCCCGATTAACCACTATTACCGCTAAATGTCAACTCGGCGGCCCACGGGCTCAATCGGAATTTTTTGAGAATGTGTGTAATGTAATTTACAGACATTTCATGTTCACAACTTTATAATAGTACAGAAGAGGCCTCAATGTTTAACAGCCATGGGTGTTACTTTATCCTTTTTGGTTTCCGTGCCGAAAGGTACCACCCGATTCCTATACTAAGCCTGTGCTATCTGTCCGTCCGTTTGTCTGCCCGTCGCAGGCCTCCAGGTCTTGAACAGTAATATAATTTTCTTTCATGAATACCTACAGACTCTGTAAGAACAAATAATACAAATACCTAATTCAATTTCATATAGAAAACGTGTTATTTTCGTATGCTGGTTAGTCATGCGCAGAATGTGTCACTAAAAAGAAAAGAGTGATATGCATTTTTCGCTCACCGAGATACATGTCACTCTTTCAGTTCATTAGTTCAGTTTCGATCGCTTATGGTTTAATCCCTCATTCACTCACTGAGCTATTAAGAAGAATGCATTTCGCGCTGTTCGCGGGTTTGAATATTGAATCACTTGCCGGCATGACGTTTGACTCTACCGAAGTGAGTGAGTGATTGGGTGAACTACTGAACTGCATAAATCTGTACAGAACTAAAGAGTGAAAGAGTGATAACTGATATATTTCATTTGGATCATTCATTCGCGAACTACTCAAGTCTAATGCTGGTACGAAACCCTTAGCACAGCATAATAAAGAGTACTACGTACAGTATGACTGAAAGTGCCGCCCATCCGCGCTCGGTTACCTCGCAGTTACCGGCTGAGGTAACTTAACTGTGAGCGGGAAGAGCGGGGGTGGGCGAAGCTTGCGGGCGGCGGGCGGAGGGCGGTAGGGAGTGTCCGGGGGGCGGCAGGGAGTGTGCACAGTGTGCCCTTAGTGCGCTAAGTTGGCTCAAACTTAGCCGGTTCTGAATTCATGAAAGTGGACATGTTCCTATAATATTTAAGGCTTCAAAGTGCGTCTCATGAAAGAGCTGTCCAAGGCTGGTATCCGGAGTTCCTCCTCCTCCTCGATGTCCGAAGGCACTTCCTTTCAAGACCACACCGTGCTACTCCTCACCGACCTGAACTGTCCTGGGGCTGCGGAGGTGGTTGAAAATGTGAGTTTCCATCATACCTAGGGATTCTGAAGCTGATAAATTGCAACCTCTTTCTTCCTATATCTACGAGTACCTATTATCCTCTAAGGTGTCATTCTCTGTACTTCTCCTTTAAGTTCATCCTCGACATCGTCTTCGCATAAGCATGGTGACCAACAATGACGTTCAGGGAGGACTTGGGAATTATTATTATTATCTCCTTGTTCTCGCCAAATTCCATGTTAATAGGATCTAGACTTGTAACTTTGACAGAGGAAAATACATCTTTTCTCAGTCCTCCCGTGACCATGGAAAGCTGGAAAGCTTCCGAAACGTCGGGAACTAAAATGAGATAATATACGCGATATAATCCGTTAAATTGGTTTATTTCAAGGATCTAGACAGTTAGATATCATTTGAGTTGCAACTTTGACAGAGGAAAATATATCTTTTCTCAGTTAACTCGTAACCATGGAAAGCTGAGAAGCTTCCGTTGAGAAGTTAAATGTTTTATTTAAATTAGTAATAATCGCGGCAACAGAAGAAAATATTAGGATCTAGACAAATAAAAGTCAAATTATCATCTTTATTTTATTCCTATTCACCTCGGCGACACCATCATCAGTGATGGTTTGGGGAGCAGTTTGTAAGCGGGGTAAACTTGCTTGGGTGATTATCGAAAAAGCGGTAAAAATCAATACCGAATAGTATAAACAGAAGTATTGGAAAAAATGTTGCTCCAAATTTAAGAATGATGTTTGGAAACGACTACTGTTGTTTCCAATAAGACGTTACAGAGCTCCATCCCACACGATAGACTCAGTTAAAGCGTGGGCTCAGGCCAATTTAACGGATTTCTTGCCACGAAATGAATAGCCCTAAGTTCTCCGGATTTAAATGTAGTCGTCTAGTACTGGACTTTTTTGTATGGTCGCACATGCTCACCAAACTTAATAACTACAAATTTAAGAAAAAAGTTGTCGTGAAAATTTGGGACGACATACCGATAGAGGCAATGCGTGCCGCGTGTGATTCGAAAAACGTTTGGAGCTAGCGATGAAGGTTAAAAGTGGACTCATCCGGGATGACTAAATGTTTTGGGATGACTCATCCCAAAACATTTATTGTAAATATTGTATATAAGAATATCTTTCATGAAATACAGTTTTTATTTCATTTGTTATTAGTACTTTGTTTAATGGGAGTTTGAAACTGTACGGTGCCTCGACGTGCATTTAGCATCATCTTCCGTTCCGTGTTTTTTCAGCCTTGATGATGTTCCTAAATGTCAGAAGGCCACAGTTGAAACGCGCATCTCGACTATCACTTACCTAACGGCGACAATGGAATTCCAATCGATTTTTTTTTTGACATTTCCAAATATGCAGGTTTCTCGCACCCGGTCACTATCTGAGCACTTCGCCATGTGACGTCAGGTCTGAGTACGGTGCGAAAAAAGAAATGTATAATAATGGCGAGCGCGGGTGGGTATGGGTAAATAGAAAGAAGTGGGAGGGGCGTCACATTCCAGGGAGGTGCACACATTGTGACCGGGTAGTTTATCTCCGCGGTGACCAGACTAAAGAAAAAAACGGTCCACACTTTTACTCATATGTTTGCATATTTAGGGTTTTATATTATGTCCCTATTCAAGGTTATCAGAGAAATACCACTGTAAATATTAATTGAATTTGTTAGAGAGCTTGTTGACTCTACCGCGGGGTAAGGCGCACTGAGGGACTCCGTCGTCCGCTGGCTATGCATACTTGACCATCGCAACCGAATGCATAGTCAGCGACATGTGTCCCTACACATATATCGCCAAACGAAGTCAAATGCCAAACCTACACAAAAATGTACAGGCAACACATCGAGACTTGCACCGAATGCCGTATCGCTGGCTGGTGTTGTCCGAGACGCCGGTGGACGGCGCGGCACCGCTCTGGGACCCGTTCCTCGTGGACAGCGACCTGGTGGTAGCTGTCACCGACGACGAAGGGTACAGGATGATTGAATGTGAGACCCAACTATTATCATTTATTATTCAGGTATTCTGGAATGGCAACACATAGGGACTTGCACCAGCTGCCGTATCATTGGGTAGCGACACTCTGGGACTCATTTCTCGTGGACAGCGACCTGGTGGTGGCTGCGGCCGACAGCGAAGGGTTCAGGATGTGTGAACGTGAGACCTGACTTACTTGATTTTACTTGGATATTCCGGTGTGGAGCAGGTAGCTCATCGGGGCTTGCACCGGCTGCCATAGTGCTGGCTGGCGCTGTCCGATATGCCGTTGGACGGCGAGGCACCACTCTGGCACGCGTGCCTCGTGGACAGCAACCTGGTGGTAGCAGTCGCCGACGGCGAAAGGGTACAGAACGACTGAATTTGAGACCTATCTTGTTTGTAGAAATCCTTGAGAAAATCGCAATTAGCTCGATATTTATACTCATATAATAGTTAGGACTCGATCGTGGCCAAGATAATGATCGGTATCAGAAACCCTAAAGTGTTCGAAACCCTCATGTGTTACAGTGTTCTCTAGGCACCATTATCTTATTAGTGAACCATCGGACGCAAGCATGGATCAAGAGTTCCATATCAAAATAGAAATATAGATTGCACTCTATGACCTCCTTCTCTTTTGAAGTTGATTAAAAATGACTGACGTGTTCAATTCCAATCCGTCTCTCACGCTCATCATGGCAAACCGTCATCGTTATTATATCAGCCCAAAAACGTCCACTGCTAAACAAAAGCCTCCGCCGACATAAGCTTATACTCAACGGTTTCCCAAACTTCCTTGGCAAATGCAAGATATAAAAAGAAATAAGATTCACCGTGGTATATTGTTTTCAAAACATTTTTTTCTAGTCCATAAGCCAGGCCCAAACAGCACTACCATCTTGACACCTCGCGGCGTGTTTCGTGGGGCCCTGGTTGATGTGAGGCCCCACCGAGAGTTATTTCGCAGGCGTTGTGATGTCAGAGGAGCCCCATTGAGGATGGTCAACGTCATCCAGGACAGCAGCACCACCAAGTATCATCTACTGGAGGAGGACATGTTGTAAGGATTTTGATTAGAAAACTGTAAAGAATGTATATATGTATTTGTTTAGGCATACAAATCGTTAAAAACTTTATTTTTGTAGTCAATTGAAAAAAAAAAAACACATACTTACAATACGATTACTTTAAGTTTACCACTGACATATGATTCCATTGGATATTCGATTTTAACACTAATATAAAAGAGTTTATATTACGTACACAGTACACACTGTCTAAACGTCGTTTGTTTGTAATAGAAACTCTTTTGTATTACTATTAAAGTCGAATATCCAATGGAATAGAAGCATATGTCAGTGTAATAAAAGCATAACTCAAAGTAATCGTACTGTACACGGTTAGTCAGTATAAAAAATCTGCGCTTGACTCTATTCCCCGACAATTAAGTTGAGAGAAGATATTTTTGAATATTGTTATCGTGTATGTCTTTGTGCAGCTGACTGTGCAGTGTGCACATTAAATCAATAGACACTTAGAATAAATATCAATATAATCCGCGGCACGTAAGTAAAACCAACATGGCCGCTACTGCGCAAGTACCCAACCCCCCGCCACCTCGTTGCTATGGATACGTGCAGTGCGTCTGCCCCCGCCCCGGCCTCACCTCAGATGAGACTCTAAAATCGACTTCTGCGCAGGTTTTACTTACATGCCGCGCATTATACACACAGTATAATGATGCATTCAGGATGCTGCTTGAGCTTCCGCGGTGTTGTAGTGCTTCGGCTATGTTCGCCGATGCTCCTCCTGACTGCTTTTACGCTATCATGAGAAAATGAAGTACCTCGCTCCTCAACCGCAGCCGTAACAGCTCAAACAGCATCTTGAGCACGCTAGCCCAGCGCTGGGATTCGCCGCTGGTGTGACGGCATGTGCAGCTGCAGGCACCTGTCGCCGCTCGAACGCGCCGCTTTTAATTGTTTTTTAAAATACTAAGTAAGTAAATACTGATTTGTAAATCATAGGTAACATAACAAAGGATGATTACAGAGGTGAGGTACAAAATAGTTTCGCTATGTTTAGCCATTTCGTGGCATACAAATATTCATAGAGTACCTAGCATGCAGCGTGCATTACTTATACTAGTCACACAACATATAAATACTAAAATATTTGTTAATTAAAATCTAAGTATTCCCTTAACGAATAAAATGCGTTGGCTGCTAAAAAAATAAATAATAAACTTTTTCTCCAACTTGCTCGGAAATGTTCCCATAGATGTAGTAAAAACACACCGCGAAGTCCATCGTTATATACGTTGAAACGATAATTAATTTTAAAAAAAGTGGCATGACTTCCCGCCCCCGTATTGTCTAACGCGTGTGACGCTCGCAATCGGAATCAAGTGTCATGATTTTGTATGAGCTATGACAGTTGATTCCGATACCAAGTGTCAACATTTCGTTAGGCAATAACCCCGCCGGACAGGCCTGGGAAGTGTACATTATTGTGCACGTTTTTACTTTTAATTTCATCCAAGACTTTGAAAATTCGCCATACAGCCAATAGTAACCTACAAAAACCGAGATTAAAAAAAACTTTAATTGTTTTCTGCGTTTAGTTAATGCATGGTTAATGCCAATAATAATAGAAAAAAAAACAATAATTATTGTGTCCAAATCATAATACAGTTTATTTAGTCTTAATGATCTTCTGGGACTGATAAATATTTTGTAGCAAAGGTATGTTTTTTTAAATGTTGTGCGTTTAGGAATTGCCGATTCAACTAAAAGTAATAATGCATATATTTATTTTAACTATTGCTATGGGTTTTCTTTTTATTTAATTTCATTACTATATTTCATGTGAAACCAAATATACAATTCGGAAAACTTAACTTTAATATCATTAAAAAAAAATTAAGGCGGGAACGTGAATTTAATTTTGTCAAAGATTGTCTGCCGTCTGCCGTATTATTTTTACGAAAATAAGTTACATAAACAATAATAAACATGTGTCAAATTTCCTCGCATATTTGGAGAAAAGCAGTATACATGCCTCGGCAGGAACGTCATTTCGTGGATTCGTATCTATTACTACTTCAAAACCGTACTCATCCTCGAAATGACTTTTCCCGGCCTCTGCAGTAATAAACTATTAAATTCTGAGTCCAGTCAGTTTGACTTCAAATTTAGTCACTATTTGTTACCCTACCCGATCGAACTTTACAGCCACATGTTACCTAGAGATGTCGCCGTAGTATAAACATTGATTAAAAAAAATCGTTGTGAAGTGACGTAAATTTTGAATAATAGTTTGGCGAAAAGAAAGGATTCCGTAAAGTGAGTCTTATTTTTAGGGAACTTGAATACGATATTATCACCAAAATCGGCTGGGTCTACGGCAAGCTGGGATTTCTGATGCTGAACGCGACCCCGACACCGACTTTCATCAACAGGTTTGGCTATCTGGTGAACGGACACTGGACCGGGGTGATTAACGAGCTGATGAACAACAAAGCTGATATTGGTAACTATTTATAAAATATATTTAACGTTTTATTATGCTCTTAAATTACTCTTACTTTGCGCCAACTCTATTACCCTAGGGTTATCTGGAAGAGATTCTTGTCGATAAGACCATCAGTTGTTTGCCATTTCTCATATCATTTTAGATTTAAGTTACTTTGTTGTTTTCTGTGCAATACAGAGTACTGTATTGTATTTCCAGGCACCAACACTGGAATAAATTCAGACCGTTTCAAAGTAGTAACATACATAGACGTAATGGATACCTCCAGATTGCGGTTCATCTTTCGCCAGCCCTCCCTGGCTCTCACGTCTAACATTTTCTCCCTTCCCTTTTCCTCTGGAGTATGGATAGCAATAGCAGTGACTTCCTTCGTCGCTGGTTTAGCGTATTATCTGAGCACCAGATTGATCGGGATGACGAGAGGTTACGAAGACGGGACGATAGGTGACGCTTTTTTACTGACGACGGCTGCCTTGAGCCAGCAGGGCTGCGATCTTCAGCCCAGGAATGTGTCTGGTAAGAAGCGTAGTTTGTATACTAGTACCCATTCCAACACAATAAAAATGCTGGTACCTGTTAAACCTCTGAACCAATTTTCTTGGACCATAGCAAAAAATACTCACGATGAAGTCACCAATACAAAAAAACAAAATCAAAATCAGTGCACCCAGTCAAGCACTACGATGCCATAGACAGAAATACAGAATACAGTGCCACATCTGTTTTTCATCAGGGTCAGTCATTACTGTTTTTATAATTCAAGAACTGCCTGCGTTTATGAATTGAAGCAACTGGTCAAAAAAAGTCCAAGCTTAAACATTGAACATATAACTTCAAGAGAAGAAACATTGAGCAAGCCGCTGGATGGCCGCTTGCTCATACATTTGTTTTAACTTTTCGCTTCTATATTTACGTTCCGTCTAGGTACGTTTTTTTGTGATACTGACACGACACTGGCAAACGGCAAACCGATACTTTCGCACATGAATTCACGGTTGTATAAATTTTAACCGACACTTCTTCACCATAAATTGACAATTTAAATGTCAATCCTCACTCGCGGCGCAAGCTTTAAAAGGAAACTCAAAAAACATATACAAACCTGTTAATCGTCATAGCAGCGCGACCTTATTTAGCTATTCGTAAAATTATAACGTAATTCCCTTTTTTCACCAGCTCGCATAGTCCTTTGGGTTCTATTCACATCCCTGATGGCGCTGTACGTAGCGTATTCGGCAAACATCGTGGTGCTGCTGCAAGCGCCTTCCACCGCCATTAACAACCTGGCACAGCTGGCCAAGTCTTCGCTCACCGTGGCCGCTCTCGACGTGGACTACAGCCACTTCTTGTTCAAGGTTAGTTTCATGATACTCCGAGTATCAAATGGTGACTCGGTTACGTCGAATACATTCAAAAAAATATTGGAAGACTGAACGTATAAACTGACTTATGAGAGCATCGATCATGAGTCATGAGTTCTCACGTGATTGAAATTCTCACGAGAATGCACTAATACATCAGAATAGGGCAGTACCTACAGCTTCACAAGGCGCAGGTCCGCTCACATATGGAATACTGTTCTCATCTCTGGGCTGGAGCTCCCCAGTATCAGCTTCTCCCTGACTCCTTGCCACTGCATAGAGATGTAGCCTCGTACTGCTTTTTCTATCGCTTGTATAACGGGAAGTGCTCCGAGGAATTGTTCGGACTTATCCCTGCCGCATCTTTCCGCCATCGTCCTAGGCAACAATATTTCCATCTCCACCACTTTGATGGTTGGCAGTACGCAACTGTGTGTTTAGAAATTTCCTCCCTCGCACTACTGAACTGTGGAATAAATGTGGCAATATTTCGCGATGCGACCTTCAAACCTTCAAGAAAAGAGCGTACTCCAACCTGAAAGGCCGGCAACGCACTTGTGACTCCTCTGGTACTGCAGGTGTCTGTGAATGACGGTGATCACTTGCCATCAGGCGATCCTTCTGCTCATTTAGCCCCTGTAACATAAAAATAATAATTAAAAAACTTCTGTACTTTCATAGAGTCATGATTGTTCAGAGTAAGCAGTTACTTTGTGCCTCTTTGTGATCTCACCTCTCCAAAATAATTGCAGTGAATGATAATGGGTTTGGGTTTTAATGTAACTTCTTAAGTTTAGCGTTTTGTGCTTTCCATTTTTTTACTTCATCGGCTTTTTTTATCTTCAGCAATTACAAGATTAAAGTATGTTGAATGTTCAACAGTAGAATTAAAGCAGAAACGGATCTCCATTTTGTTTGAGCAATGTTTTCAAAAACGTTCTCTTTGTGCTATACAAATCTGGGAGCACACATGAGGCAGTACAATTCTATACTGGAGTATAATTCAGGTCCTTTCATCTTAACACTTTCGCAACCGACATCTTCGTAGCGTTACGCTCGTAACATGGGAAAGACCGTTTGTAGCGAAAACTTGCTATAAGAAATGATCAAGTTTTGTTACAGGACGACCCTGATCCGGTACGCAACAAGATATCTAAGAAAATAGAACCAAATGAGGGGCCCCAGGCATATTACAATGTGACCGAAGGTGTTGAAAGAATTCGGAAGGTAACATGAAAACAAAGTATTCTGTTGTTCTTTTAATCGGTTTGAACCCTGCGGGCCTGCAATGGCAGGCGTGTATACATGGGAAATGGGGTGGTGCCTTGCCTGATACGACGATACGACCCACACACTTCATTTCGGCCAATTGAATTTTTTTTACGGGTAAAATTACAAAAATTATATGTCCTGGAACGAAATCCTGTACTTAGGATCAAAATCAGGCTCAATATAATTTATTAGGAGTTGTAATACATATTCATTATAAAATTATTTTACAATGGTGAGATATAGGCACTATGTTTTGGTCACTGTTATTTTCTCCAGGAATTCTTCAATGTTATAACAAGCAATTTTTAATAGAATTTTCTTTAACTTATTATGATATTTCATATAGTATCGCTAGTGGAGTTTTTAATGTCCGGTAGGAGAGCGTTATATAGTTTGGGTCCCATAATGCCAAACTGATGCTAAAAGTAAATGACAAGAATCCGTTTGCATTATCATTTATTCATTTTTCGATAATCGCTACCATTCAATATAGGCTCAATCTCTTGAAAGTATACGGGGAGAAAGAGATATAAAATTGAAGCCATGTCCATTTTATACTCATCTTCGTCATTACCATCACCATCATCAGCTAGCATGCTAGGCACAGGCCTCCTTTAATGGATGAGAGGGATTTTCTATTAATATCACCTAAAATAATAATTTCAGGGTCTATTTGCACTCCACGGCCTCGTTGAGCCGGTGTACCGCCAGATCGAGAAGACATTCCACGAAAAGGAGAAATGCGATCTGATTGAGATGGACTACTTCGGCTACTTCGGGATGTACACACCTGCCAGCAGGCGATCACCGTACTTGGAGCTGCTGAGAGTCGTGTTTGTATAGTTACTACTTCGTCAAGTAGGTTCATGGCCTTTGCAATACAATAGCATTGAGGCGCTAAACAAACGTTACATAAAGGGCCTGCATCGTCAAGGAATGCCTATTCGTAAACCACGCCCCAAAGGCCGTATCGGCCAATGAGCGAAATTTGTAATAAGGGACGCATTTATTGCTCGCGCGCATCAAAGTAAGAGAAAGCTTCACTACATGCTTGGGATTTTTTTGGCGTACAGACGTAAAAGTACAATTAATTCGAAGATATTATTATGTTTTGTTAACATTTAGGTTAATCAAGTAAAAGACAAAGGGAAGAATGACATTTTTACATAATTTAGCCGTTTATTAATCTGTCGTTTGTACAAACTAGACAAAAAACGGAAAATGAAGACGCGTTTTCGCGAAGCGAGACTAAAATAGTACATCTAGGCTATTTTAGTCTCGCTTCGCGAAGCTAATATGACGTAGGTAGGTACTTTTTGAGCAGGAGAAGTGAAAAGTTTTTTAATTATTTGCCACTACTTTTATTTACTTTCTGGCTCGGTGACCCAAAGAGGATCATGGCCTCTGACACGAGAAAACGCCACTCATCCCTCTTCTGCGCCACTTCACGCCAAACGGGTACTCCGAGGGCGGTCAAATCTTTTAGGGCTCCATCGCTCCAGCGGTATCTAGGGCGGCCCACCGAAAGCATTCCTATACTATATTATCTACGAAAATACTTCGCAATACCCAACTGTATTAGCAATTTCCGCGATCCTATCATAACAATATGAATATCTGAAAATGAGGATTTATTGACGTTATCTCGCTCCCTTATCGTCTTTTTTTGTCATGGGTTTTTATGAGTCCGATTTAAATATTAAAACGTAATTCTTTTAATGTTATTTTTGCAATTTAGATTTAAATTAAATAAAGATCATGAAAGATTAAAAAAAACCCACCCCTGCACTATTGCAGGAAAAAAGGATCTATTTCGGAATCCCTAACGTCATTTGTCCTAATGTATCGTTTGTCCTAATGTATCATTTGCTATAACGCATTTTTTTCAGAAACCGTACACTTTTCAGGATTGTTATAAATCAAACCTAACCTAACCTAATCTATACGACGATCTTTTAAAAAATCCTGAAAAATTTACTGTTTCTGAAAAAAATGCGTTATGGAAAATGATACATTTGGCAAACGATACATTAGGAGAAACGACATTAGGGATTCCGAAGGAGATCCAGGAAAAAAACATCATGAGACCCGAAATTTTTGCTCTATTGTATTAGTATGGATATATGGAAAGTTTCACAAAAACGTGTATCCCACTTGTTATTTCATGCAAATTTTCAAGACCTTTTGTTATTAATTTAATCGATAGTGCTCTTGATAAAATTCAAATATATTCGCAAACAACAAATAGTACACTTTTTTTTCAATGTCCATATTGGACATGGATGTTCGATATAATAAACTCCTTCACTAGTAATACCAATACCACTTCATTGTATCTTACATTTATTATTTAATTACTTTACAGGTTTAAGCGATTGCGAGAAGTAGGTATAAAATCCGCAATTAACTTCAGATTTGAAGCCCGCAAGCCGTTATGCAAGGTAGGTTATATTTATATCTTAAAGTACAAAATAGTCTCGGACAGACTCCCTCCAGTAAAATCAAGGACCAATAAAACAAGAGGACTGACCACCAAAATACAAAAAGCCGTTCACCGATAAGTACCGACAACGCCATGTATAAGAATATTTTTTTACAATCATTCAACTTTGCAAGAAGCGTGACACAGTATTTCAATGTGACAATTTATTTATTATTACGTATTTGCGAACTAATTGATACAATACTATGTTTCTTTATTCAATAAGGAACATGCATGAAATTTTTTCATCGCTTTTCTTAATGAAATATCAAAATACCGTAAAAACTATTCCAAAAAGTGAAATTAAAATTAAAATCGGCCAAGAAATACGTATGATATAAGCATTTTAAACTACTAATTAGACAGCGATTTGACAGAGAGGTCCGACATAGACTGTTACGTCACAGTCTACTACGGTCATATAAACTCCATATTAAATTCTGTTTTGCTAGAAAGAGATAGGATGAAATGTTTGATGGCTTATATCTTAGGTATTTTTAAAGTTATTTGAAAAATTCTTTTTGTCTACTGTTTGTTACATGAATAAGCTTTTAATAAAGCAAAAATTAAAATTCATGCATATTCCCTATTATAACATCGTTAAATGTTTAGGTTTAAACCGTCATCTAGTTTTTGCTACAATATCGAGGGTTGCCTGGTGAAACCCATTAAGTACGAGAAACCTAGTTTCGAGAAAAACGATGTTAAAGGTTTATGGTCATCAAACACTAATTGCTGATAAATAAATTTGTAGTTTTATAATTTATTCATGTAGGTTATGTTATCTACTTTAAGTTAATTTGTGTTTAAGTTATGTAACTCATTTACTTTTGTAGTAAGAAAATGTTTTTTACCTACGGGTCTCAACTTATTGGGTTTATGCAAAAAGTAAAAAGCCGTTAATCTTACTTAAAGGTTTTATTACTTATATAAAAAAAATTTAAAAAAAAGTTCTACAAGTGAGAACTGTATTACTCTTCATCTGAACCATTAGGTGCTTTTCCGGCAAATGTTTTTAGGCTTCTTATCCATCCATGATACTCCTCAGGTATAATTTGTTTCCTGCACATAGTCTCTAAATCTTTTTTTTTAGCAATGCTTATTGGTAACTGACTACTGTATCTTGGCTCTAACTCTTCTGGCCATGGCATTGCAACTGATGGTGGGTTAGACTGTCTCTTAGCTCTTGTTCTAGGTGTATTTGGCTTTTGTTTCAAAACATCTAACTGACGAAAATCCTCAGACATGTCGTAATTAAAGTAAATTTTAAAATCTCCTTTTATGTACCGAATCCTTTTAATTTTCAGCCAGTTCACGGCCTCATTCGTGGTATCTTTGTTTTTATTATGCATTATAGCAGCACTTAGTTTTTTTAAGTCTAACATTTCGGAATATTTAAACTCTTTCACTTTATAGCTATCAACTTCAATTTTTGTCTTTCCTTCGCGAGTGGTAACGATTTTAGTTTTTTTAGTTCTAGCAAATCTAAAGACATTTTTCCAGTCAGAAACGCTATTGATTGATAAGTTTTTCGATGCATGTTCAATAGCTGCATGCATTGAATCCACTTCCATGTGGCTATGCCCACTTTCGAGAAACTTTTGCTCAATAGTTTGTAGGTGATCTATCTTTTGTACTGCCCAGAGTAAGAGAGCGGAAATGTATTGGTTTCGATTCTGGCCGCTGCACGTGTCAGAGAAAATGCTTAATTCGGTCACTGTTTTAGGCAATTCCGTTAAGTAGTAGAAAAGACAACTACCTATTTCACAACTGCCTTTATTACCATTTATCTCGCTCCAGCAGAGACAGTAAGCATTGTTTGGGAGACTGGCTTCGTAAATGGTAAAATTGAAAAGCACTAATTTTCTCATGTAATATAGTAGACTTTCCCCACCATTAGGTATTTGCAAAACTGCTTGTAAGTCCATAGTTATTGACATGAATGTTTTGTCTATATTAGCACGAGCTTTATCAGCGTCTTTAGCGTTTTGACAGACCGTCTTTCGATGTATATGCTGTTGGTAGTTATCTGCTAGCTCTTCTTTCGACAGAGATTTTTCGTACTTTGAGCAAACATTACAGAGATCTTTTTTCGGGCTGAAAAAGCTGTAATTATATTCTTCATTAAAAATGTTACGGTACTTTGACTCTGAAACCGGCTTTTTATTAGTCTCTTTACATGAATTTACATACAATCTGTACATGTTAATAACCGATTTAGCGTCAGGGTACAGGTATTTCTTCTTACTATCTTTACGGCAGTAATGAGAATCCATTACAGGAAAGCTCTCTATGTGATCCTGGACCCGTTTAACATCTTCTATTTTAGTTTTATTTGGCGGGCTTTTCTTGCCACGTTTATCATCCTCGACATACAATCCTAATGAATCCTTTTTATTCACAGCATCAGAGATGACATCTACACTAATGCACAATGTAGCCATGAAAAATTTTTGACAAACTTGGATTTCGTCATCGTATTTTTGGAGGAAACATTTTTTACTATATGAACGCTCCTTTTTATTAGATGTCTTCTGTACTTTTCGAGTTTTAACAGGCTGAATTTTTATGCAAGAAAGAATAAAGTTCTTTTTTGCTACAAAATCCATACTGTAGTAATGACGGCACAGACTGTTACGTTCTTCTTCGCAAAACTTTTCAGTACATTTGAATTGGCATTTATCACATTCAATAGGCTTTGGAACTTTAGCAGGACGCTTAATGCCTTGGGTCACATAAGGTAGCCCTTCCATTTTTCGCTTTTTGGCGATATTTATTTTCCATTCAGATGGCTTAGCTCGCTTACGTCGCTTCAAGGGTTTGACACGGCTCCAAACTCTGTCTAATATATTGTCTACAACTAAGTAAACAGTGTCTTCCACTTGTGAACGAACATTCGAACTTTCAGGGGTCATACGGTCATTGCAGCTAGAGTCAGTTGGTTGTAATACTTTTAATGGATCATCCTCTGAATCTGGAACATATGAAGGAGCTCTTTCTATGCATTCATCCTCTCCAGAAAAACAAACGTTGTTAAATATGCAGTTGTTTACAAGTTGTTTGCATGGGCTGGAAGTTTCAGCAATAATAATATCACGGCCCGAATCATTTTGCTGAGGTGTATCGTTCTCTGAATCTGAATCTAGAACATAATCTGCTGCTAAATGGTCACCTTCCATAGAAATCCAAACTCGACCTAAAACTTCATCAATCAGCACCATAAAAAAGTCTGCCTGTTTTGAGAAGGCATTCGGACTTTCAGGGACAAAATCAGAGTCGGAATCTATTTGTTTTTGAGAATAATACTTAGGATCTGGCACGTAAGTGGGATCTTCATCCGAAAAGTCATTGCCAAATAAATTAGTTTCGTCACCTGGAAAAAAAAACTTTCTTATACTTACAAAATAAATTAAGTTACAGATTAACATAGTAAACGAATGAATGATGTTTTTTTTTGTATTATTTTCAAAAAACTTACTTGAATCTGCCGTACTACTATCATCGATGTCAATATTGTGCATTTGGGCAGCGATATTAATTTGCGATTCATCAAGGTCAGAGGAGTCATTGTCTGAAAATAAATAAAATAATGTATGAGTACCAAAAACACCATAACTAAAATCATTTACTGGAAGTAACGGGATTATCGGGTAAGTACAAATAAGAGCATACATAACACATAATTATAATTATTGATCTTATCTATACGTACAGATATAGCTCGACAAAAGAGTAGAAATTAAGTCCCTCTTTTCTTAGATTGATTTTAAAGGGATGACACTACAGTGTTCCCACTTTTTAACTTCTACTATTTTCTGCCAAGCTATAATTAGCGGACTGTTTTGTACTTTTACAAATACGGCCATAACTTACGTGTTTAATGGACTATGTACTTTTACCGATCTTTAAACCATGGAATCTTACCATCTTTATTGTTTTGCAGGAAACAACTTATGTTTTCATCTGCCGTTGAAACACTAGGTCCAGCCATAGAAAATCTGTTATTAGAAGCACATGATCCCGCTGAAACGCAAATAAATATTATTTAATAATTTAATCGAATATATTAATTTTAACTACCTATTATTTTTATTACTTTGTACCGTAAGCGTCACTCATAGTCACGTAGTTTAATTAATATTTAGTGCTAAAACCCGATAAGTTCACTCAAAGTGCTCTAAATGAAACAACGACAATTAAAGGGGTGAGTGGTCAAACCCGATAAGTAGTAATAATTTGTGATTGATATTATAAGCCTCATTCACTTTACCTACAGTTCCAATTTCAAAAACATATTTACTCGACTTATCGGGTTTGACCACGCAACACTCGCTTTTCGTAATTTATTAACGGTTATAATAGCATAGAATGGTTAGATTTATTGTTATTTAAACACAATACTATAAACACAATGTATTCCATTCAGACGATTAGGTCATAATTATAACATGATTAAGTAATCTTATTTCGTACAACAATTCTAAATGTATTTTAAGGTTAGATAATTAGATTTTACCTGTTTCTAGCTTATTACTGCAGGCTAGTTGCACTAATTTTCTGCTTCGGTCACCCATCGCACAACTTTTAACACGTACACAAGCTTCATTAATACAATACACCACTTTTAACAGCTATTTTCAATTAAAATTATTTTGTAACGACGAAGCGCTGCGCTTGCGAGCGTGCGATTCGCGTAACTAGTCACTACCTGTCGAGGCGGCGCATGACCTTGCTATCGTCAAAAATACTTATTGGGTTCTTCCCCGAACAACTTTTGAAAGAAATTTGTTAAAGGCTCGTGCGAGAATCCGATAACTAAACTAACACAAATATTTTTAAATGAAAACTTACTATAAGTTTGTTTATTGGGTTACTCTTTTAAGTAGTTAGTACGTTTAATAAATAATATTGTAAAAGTAGAATCCGATAAATGATTTTAACGTATTTTAATTCTTAGTAAAATTGTCTTAAGGTTTGAGTTGTAATGAGGTAAGACCGGATAAGTAATAGTAACTGGTTCTAAGTTGTGTGTTTAGTTTAATTTAGAGTAAATATCTCTGCACTAAATACCTATAAATGTACCTTGTGTGGTTCTTCCACTAAGTAATACTAAAAACTGAAGCCTTAAATGTACTTGTAGTATTTAGTTCTAAATTAAAACTTCAAATCAAGTACTTATTGGGTTAACAACTCGGCAAATTTCCGTGATACATGTCAAATCCGCTTATCCGATATTGCCATTAGATTGAGCGATATCGAATTAATCTAAAACTGTTATTACATCAAAATCTCACTTTTCGTCACTTATTGGGTTTCACCAGGCAACCCTCGATATCTCCTTGCGATCGGGACACGATCCTAAGGTATGGCAACTGACAGTCCTCTTGTTTTAATGGTCCTTGGTAAAATTGAGTAAGCTCGACGTGTCTAAAACGTATTGCGGACGTAAGTACGGCGACCACCGTGAACTGATGTGATAGGACTGTAATATGTTGATTAGTACTGGACTCGACCTTAATGGCGTATTTTCCTGTCTTGGCTTATCTTATCTCTTCATTTATGTTCTATCATAGGTAAGGGTTTTAAAATACGTAGATAAATAAAAAGTAAAATGCAAATACAAAATATAAACTCATAGGCGACACGTTTGCTCAATGGGTTGCACAACGGCCTACAAAGCTATCGGTCCCGGGTTCGAGTCCCGGCCAGGGCAAGTGTTTGTGTGATGAGATGAGCACGAATGTTCGTTCCTTGGATATTTTGTATGTATTGCAGTATTATAATTTATCTATATATTATGTATATCATCGCCTAGTACCCATAGTAGGTACAAGCTTTGCTTAGTTTGGGGCTAGGTCGATTTGTGTAAGATTGCCCTAATATTTATTTATAAAAAACCTAACCTAGGGTGCCGCTGGCAGCGGGTCAAGACTCAAGCTAACGGTGGTTAGGGCTGCACAGAGAGGAACCTCCTGATGATGCACACCGAATTCAGGATTACTGTATTCTGTATCTGACCCTTGATCCAGCCATCTAGCGAGAGTATTTTAAGATCTTCTTCGAGACCTAATAGCGGAGTCTCGATCTGTTATAAGATCGTTTACCGAAACAACTATCGGGACAATGATCGTCTAATTTTTATAGATTCATCTCGATGTAGTTAATGGGGTGGTGGCTCTTTGGTACAGGCTAGGACATCCGGGATGATTGCATCTGTGGGACAAATGCGTGTTTTGATATTATCTTTCTTTTTTGCAGTGGCAACCAAGGGAGGGTTGGGGTAATTCCAAAGTGTTCAGATTTCATGAAATCTTTAAAAGACGTATTTGTCTCCTAATGAACGCAACTGCCCTAATTGACATAACCACTAAAAGTAGCCGTTCTTAATAAATTATATGTTTCAGAAGTAATTTTACAAGAATAAGGACTTTGCCGGACACTAAACGACTATGGCAGCAACCTTATCAAAATATATAAAAACAGAAAGCAGAAGTCAAGTTATTAAATATCATCATACCAAAAATTGGTTCCCTAGTATTGTTAGAAGTATCAAAGAACACGTCACGTGCCTACCCTATTCTGGTGGAATATCTGTTATTCTACTCGTAGCTACCGCAAAACTTGGACTGTCACTCTTGTCATTCTTGTCATATGTGAAAATATACTGAACGCACTACACGTAATTTTTAAAACTGCAGGCGTACCGTCAGCAAGATACTAAGCTCTATTACGAAATCAGAAAGGATTCAGGAGAAATCTGGAAGAGACACGCAGACCAGATGCTAGGCACCGTAATACCTACCTACACCGTGAAGGCACTGCACCCATTTAGGGTGGAGGTGTTATGTTGTCTGGGTCTCCTTCGGAATCCCTAATGTCGTTTGTCCTAATGCATTTTTTTCAGAAACTGTAAATTCTTCAGGATTTTTTAAAAGATCATCGTATAGATTAGGTTAGGTTAGGTTAGGTTTGTTTAGAAAAAATGCTGAAAAGTTTACAGTTTCATAAAAATGCGTTAGGACAAACGATACATTATGACAAACGACGTTAAGGATTCCGATATAGATCCATGATGTCTATGCTAGCTACCGAAAAACTTGGACTGTGACTCTTGTCATTCTTGTCATATGTGAATATATATTATAGGTTCAGTTACGTTATATCTTATTTAAAATGAGTATATAATAATATCCCTCTGTAATTTTCTAGTCTTAAGGTGCAATTGTAGGAATCCGTGGCGTTTAGCAGCGTGGGAGTAGTGGAGCTGTGGCCTGTACTGCTCTTCATGATCTATGGCGTGGCGCTGAGCGTGGCCGTCGCTGCGGCGGAGCTTCTTGTATTCTATGGGTAAAAATATATAGCCTTCTGTAGCGTGGGCTGTAGCTGTGGCCTGTTACTCTTCATGACCTACGAGGTGGCGCTGAGTTTCGCGATCGCTGCTGTAGAGCTCCTAGTGTTCAGTGAGTAAGAATCTATGGCCTTTAGCAGTGTAGGCAATGTGCTTTAGCAATGGCCTGTTTTTCTTCATGGTCTTCAACGTGGCGCTGAGTGTGGCCGTCGCGGGGGTGGAGCTCATCATGTTCTATGGGTAAGATATCGTGGCCTTGCTGTCTGTGCTGGACTTGTGGCCTGTACTGCTCTTCATGATTTACGGCGTGACGCTGAGTTTTGCCTTCGCTGCTGCAGAATTTCTCATTTTCTATGGGTAGGAAATTTCCTTTTATTAAATTCATTGTAATATTAAGACTCCTCGTAAGTGATGGCTCCGGTAATATTTTCATACTACATTTATACAGTATACTCGTAACAGGTCCTACGCAGGCGCCCGTGGCCTTGAGTACGATATTCCAGCGTATCCGCGGCTGGTTAAGGTGCGTCCACACTTGTATCATTTGCTCGTATCCGATCACCGTGCCGTGGCATTACTGCGTATCGCGCTGCTTGGACGCTTACTGTCGGCGCGGCGATCATGCCTTGCTTGTCCGATTTAGTAGTGTGATACGCGTAGCAACATGGATTTCGAGCGATCGAATCGGCGCAACGTCAATCATGCCACGGGACGAAGATCTGATCGGGCAAATGATACAAATGTGGACGCACCTTTAGTTGACACCCACAAGTTGCGTCATACGTCGCCAGTTGGTAAACCGTGCGCATTTCTGCGTGTATATTTATGTTATCACAATACAACAAACGGGGCTTAATCACGTATAATTAAAAATTTATTTAATTACCTTTCTTTGGTAATTCTTCGACGTTTCGGACGTCGCGTTACGTCGATGGTCTCGAAGGAACTGGAGAGGCGGGTATCAACATCTTCTAGCCGCGCGAATTTTACGATCTGCCCGCTCTTGGTCTTGATTATAAGGTTGAACACTACGGCTGTCACTATACCGACACACTACACTCACGGCATTTGACGATTTATCAGATGATCCTTGATGCTGTTTACATTTACTAAGTGCCAGTCCAGAATTCCAGATGAGGCGTTTTACGCGCGTTTAGAAAAGGATAACATTATACTCTAGAATGTGAAGAGGGTTCGTCTTCTCACCCCAGCATAATATAGCGTTTTCCTTTTTTATACACACGTAAAACGCCTCATTTGGACTGGCACTAATAACTGGATTCCACGAAAATTAAAGATTCCCTGTTGACATTTCGGTGATAATGAGTGAAGATCGTGTTAGTTTAAATCAATGTTTTATATATTTTTAACCGACTTAAAAAAAAGGAGGAGGTTATATGTTTGATAGTTTGTATTTTTTTTTATGTATGTTCACTCCGCCAATTGTGGACCGATTTTGAAAAAGCTTTTTTTATTTGAAAGGATATACTCCCGAGGTGGTCCCGTTGCCACCAAGTTGGGATCTGATGATGGGATCCCAGGGAAATCGAGGGCAATCCTCAAATTTTATAGGCACTTATAACGTTTTTCATATATTTTCTTAAGCTATTTAAGTATTTGCATATGGTAGTCATCATTTCATTATGCTGAGCTGATGACGGAAGGTACAACAACTCCTTAATAGTTAAGAATTAGAGGATAATTCTTAAAAAAATCATCTATTATAGGTAGATACGTTAAAACTGTTAGTCATATTCTTTTTAGTGTGTCCCTGAAGTAGTCTCCTTATCACCTAGTCAGGATTAGATGATGGAATACCAGGGAAATCGAGAGAAACTCTCAAATATTATAGGCACTAACAATGTTTTGTATATATTTTTCTAAAGTTATCAGTTGTTTTCCTCTGGTTGTCATCATTTCATGCTGAGCTGATGATGGAAGGTACAATGAACTAACCAACTTTTACATTTCTTACTTCCAAAGACTCGAGATGCGTGCAAAGTGCCTCCTCAATCATGCCATTCTGGGCTCTACAAAATACTTTATATCAATACTAAAATCCATCACTAAAAAGCAAAAAATAAAAATAAATAAATAAAAAAAAGAACCGACTTCAAAATAAACTAAAAAGCCAAAAATAATCTTTTATGTACGGTACGGATGACATTTGAATCACCTTTTGAAGTCGGTGCCAAACCTGAAGTAAATAAATTTCTTTATTCATAAATACGAATTACTATGACTAAATATATATGTAGGTAGATAATAACTAAAGGCTTGCCGCCGCGGTTCTTAATAGTAATAAATGAATGGTTTGGCACCGACTTCAAAAGGTGATTCAAATGTGATCCGTACCGTACATAAAAGATTATTTTTGGCTTTTGAGTTTATTTTGAAGCCGGTTCTTTTTTTATTTATAAATTTTTGATTTATTTTGACGACACGTTTGGCTCAGTGGGTTGTACAACGGCCTACGAAGCTGGCGGTCCTGGGTTCGAATCCCTGCCAGGGCAAGAGTTTGTGTGATGAGCATGAATGTTTGTTTCTGGATCTTTGATGTTTTCTATGTATTTAAGTATTATAATTATGTATATATTGTATATCGTTTCTTAGTACCCGCTTTGCTTAGTTTAGGACTAGGTTGATATGTGTAAGATTGACCCTGATATTTATTTATTTGTTTAATACGTACCTATGTTAGTTTGTAAGGTAATTGTCTAAGGGTCACTGATGCCTAAAATAATTAATTTGAATTAATTCTTAGGAATAGAGGTGACAGACGGGGTGTCAATTATTGCAATGAAAGTGTACATTGGGGTGTTTGCATTATAATGAAAGCAGGTGCAATAATTTAATTTAATTTGTATTTCAGCAACCGCTATCGACTTCATCGGCGGCGATTACAAGAATTTATGTGGGCCAGCCGAAACTAAAAAAATTGGATCGTATAAAGATATCTAATTTTTTTAAGCAAAATTTATCACTGTATTCATAATCTACTTTATTATTATTAGACGCTGTATAAACACTATTATTAGGTACATTTTTTTATATTGAATTATGTTATCTGTATTCTGCAAGAAATAAAAGGTTTTTTTTATTTTTTAATGATTTTATTTATCTGTTACTAGGTTAAATAAATAAAATGTAGAAAAACATGTATAGTTAAATTTTTATCGATGTTTCCAAAGTGCAAAAAAAATTGGCAACCCTATATATACGCGGTGCTTTTCAATTGGGCACTGGATTTTCGACGTAAAGCGTTGGACGTTAAATCAATTTGACAACAAATATGCTAGTTTTTATCCCGGAAATCATCCCTTATAAGAAGGAAAGAAGGATGGAAGTTTTGTATGGGGAATCAATCATTAAAACCAGTCTTTCTCAAAGTGGGCGCTGGAGTCCTAGAGGGGGGCGGGGCGATAAGGGGCCCATAAAAAAATGCCCTCCGGGGGTTTTGTCGTGGTCTGGGGGGAAGGGGGGGGGGGGATTTGTAATATCATCGACTTTACATTTTAAGTCTTTGAAATTAAAACTTACTGCTAAACATCAATTATTTAGGTAGTTCATATTTCTACTCTGTTTAATTGTATAAATCAAAACTAAACATATATAATACTAGTAACTTTTCTGCGGATTCGCCCGTGCATATACCTAGATAGATAGAGATTTGATTGTTTCTGGACGAAAAGTAGCCTATATCACTTTCCGGCCTTTTGGGAAATAGATAACATATGGTCTGGAGACATGTCTGCGGTGCGGCGCCGCCACCGCATGACAGCATGCCGTCGCGCGCCGGTACGTTTGGTCAAAAAGAAAATTCTCAAAAAAAAAAAAAAAAAAAAATAAAAACTATCATAGATCGCGGAACATACATGGGGTTTGGTTTGTTAATGACATGTTCACAGGCTGCAGACCTATTACACCGACGGTGTGCTTGACATCTGCTATGTGCTCCTTCACCCGGGTCGATACACTGCGTTTCGTTTAACCAATGTACGAAAGACCACACTCTCTTGGTCAAATGAAAGTTTGCAGTAGTCTCGGTCTGCAGTCTGTGAACATGTCATTATTAAACCCTTCTGGCACATCTGTAACTGTCTTTACAGATTAGGCCCATCTGACATCTAAGTACACCTTTTTTGTTTTTTCAATGTGGGTAGTTTGCGCAAATTGTAACTTTGAGAGAGGGAAATATATCTTTTCTCAGTCAACCCGTGACCATGGAAAGCTGAAAATTTTCCGAAACGACGGGAACTCAAATGAGATATTATATGCGATATAATCCGTTAAATTGTTTTATTTAAAAGTGAAGTATAGTTTCCCGCCAATGTCCCGCTGCTTACTCTGACAGTTTCCGAAATATTCAGTGTTGCTATTTGCAAAAATGAATATTTGGCAACGTGTATAGAGTCGGACCATTTTATCTCTTCCAAGCAAATGAACTTTCAAATATATATAAAACTGAATAAGTATGGCAATGTTTTGTATCTGTCACAGACGTTAAGTTGTTTATGTGTCTTAAGAGACAATTTATATTTACGTGCGTTGGTTCTTTTTAAAATAAAGGTTTAACGATGGGAAAACCATACAAAAGTGGTCAGCGAGAATTGCTTTTTCGCATGATCATTAACTTCGATGCTGTAAAGCAACAGCAAGAAGCGATTATTACTGAAAAGCGGCAATGTTTACATTGCATTAAGCCTTTGCCTGGTAAGATTAACCAATCTTAGTACTTTTGAATAACACCAATATGGTTTCTGTTCGAATAATGTTCAAGTGAAGCCATTTAGCTTTTAGCAGCCTCTTAAGTGCACTGTATTATGTGGTGTTAGTGACTTATTTATTATTCCTAAGAATATTTAGTGCCCTATATTCAGTGTTTCCATATTGGTATATGGCACCAGATAAAACAATTAAAATTGGTGGGGTAAAGATATTATAGCCAGACTCTATCAATTACTGTGATATAAATGTTTATTTAAAGCTCGTTGAAAGAACGCTCGTGCGAATGAAGCGAATCCCCGCAACCCTAACCAGGTCGTCCGACTGCCTTGCGGGTGGCCTTTCCACGCTGCGCTTGCCGATATGCGGTCTCCACTCGAGAATTTTCTGCTCCAACGGCCATCGGTTCTTATCTGCCCTGCCCATTGCCACTTCAGTTAGCTTAACCTGTATGCTATGGTGGTGACCTAGATTCGTCTACGAATCTCCTCATCACTCATAACTATATACCAAATTCAGTTCAACGGTTTAAACTCAAAAAGGTGACTAACAGTCAGGCAAATAGTTACTTTCTTATTTAAATGCTCCTTTTAGTAATAAATATTATAATATAGATAGTTTACTCATTTTAGGGCCAAAAATTTCCTTTGGCACAATTTTCTCCATCCCCCTTTATATGATCTTGATTATAATTATGAGGCTTATCGTCACTACTTTGATAAATACTCATTTTCCTCCAAAGAAATACGTGGTTACTCTATATAATGACGCTAGGCTATAAAACAATCTGCCTATTCTACCTTAAGGCCTACTATTTACCTTCTATCAGAGGTTGGTTTCGGATAGGTACAAGCTTTTTTCAAATTACTTACGTTATATTACCTAAGTATCTATGTCGGAATCCCTATGACGTCGTTTATCCTAATGTATCGTTTGTATTAATGTATCGTTTTTCCTTTTTTTATGAAACCGTAAAGTTTTCAGGATTATTATAAAACTAACCTAACGTAATATATCTTGTGAAAAATCCTAAAGAATTTACGGTTTTTGAAAAAAATGCGTTATGACAAACGACTTTAGGGATTTCGAAGGAGACCCATTACCTAAGCGTTTAACATCTCCGAAACATTAAATGCATGCCCAGTTAAGGTTCTGTTTTTGCTTTATAGAAGTTCGAGCGCAATTCTTTGAGGAATATATGACCTCTGACGTTCTGACGATCGGTTTAGCTCAGTGGGAGTAACGTTGCCTGCGAAGCTGAGGTCCTGGGTTCAAATCCCCGTAAGTGCAAATGTTTGTGTGATGAGCATGAATATTTGTTCCTGAGTCTTGGATGTTTTCTATGTATATAAGTAATATATGTATCTTTTAAATATATCGTCGTCTAATACCCATAACACAAGCCTTATTGAGCTTTCCATGGGACTTGTGCGATTTGTGTAAAAATTGACCTGTAATATGTATTTAATTATTTATTTATTTATTTATATACAAAAGTAATGTAAGGAAATGAAAGAAAGAAAACACATCTATTCAATGCACGAACGTGTATAATTAAACAACAAAAAAAAATACAATACAACAGATGGCGCTGAAAGGGTTCACCACTCAGCAACTTATTAATTACCACGGCTTGCCACACTGATTTTCATTGGTACACTATATCTTCTTTATTCCGACTTCAAAAAAAGGAGATTCTCAATTCATCACAATCTTTTTTATGTTGATCACCGACTACTCGAAGGCTATTCTATATATATTATCTGTGTGTTTATCTGTGCGTGGGCTTCTATCGTAGCACTTGCTTGAACTAGTGGACCGATTTTGATTTAGTTTTTGCGTTTTGTAGGTTACTTCATCGAAAGTGTTCTTAGCTGTGGTTCAGCTGTTTGAACATTTTGAAGATTTTGCTAGAAGTTACTAATTTGCTATATTTTTTATTGTAGGTATAAATATGAATCTATCTATGTAGGTAAATGTACTTATATAAAAATCAATTGAAGAATTCTAAATTCTATGTTTGCGCATCACTTCAAAACGGGTGCTATTTGACTATTTTTTTTTTGTGTGTTTAACCGTCTGCACAAAGTTTGTATGTAAGAAAATATACAAAAATTGCATAGAAAAGTGAAATTTTTGGGTTTGAAAATCTCTCTATAAGACGTGAGTGAGTGTATGAGACAAGAGGTACCTATAAGGGAAATATACACGTTTTAGGACTACTTCACCTACAAAAGCGTAAAATGCAAGAGTTTTCTTCTAGATGCGACTATCCGTAGTCATGTCCCCACCCTCTCCCTTCCACCCCAACTCAGTCGGGGGTTCTTTCTGTGTTAGGCCTCAAGGTAATAAAATAGTTTGGTTCAATGAACCTGCGTCGACGAAAACGAGCGGATATGAAGCGGTTACTGAAACAAATGAATAAAAGTTAAGATACAAAACAACTGTAATTATAAATAGTTTCTTGACAGAATCCACATAATTATTGCACCTGCCAGGCCATTTACTTTTTGGTGTAACCGCCAATGATTCCTTTGAAATAGGCTGTAATAACTGCAAACTGTTTACATATGCATCTCACATAATAACCTACGCATAGCACCACGCCGTAGGCCATGAATTGCTGACCACAGCTCTGACACCATATAAAGATGAACTTCTTAACACGGCGTAGATCCTTACGCGTGGAACACGAGTCCCTTACCAGCCACGCCCACGCTCAGCGCCACACCATAGGCCATGAAGTCAGACCACAGCTCTTTTAGCACCACATAAAGATAGTACTTAACATAGCGCAGGTCCATACGAAAACAGGGTGCACCAGCCACACCCACGCTCAGCGCCACGCCATGGACCGTAGAACTCAGACCACTGCTTTAGCACCATATACGGATGAACTTCTTACCATGGCCTAAGTCCTTACGCGTGAAACACGAGTTCCTTACCAGCCACGCCCACGCTCAGCGCCACACCGTAGACCATGAGGCTCAAACCACAGCTTTTTCTCACAACACATGGCACACCCATGCTCAGTGCCGTAGACCTTCAAGCTCAGACACAACAACTATAGCACCACATAAAGATAAACTACTTAACATGGGGCAGTTCCTTGCGCGTGGAACACGAGTTCCTTACCAGCAGCCACGTCCACGATCAGTGCCACACCGTAGACCATAGTGCTTAAACTGTCTACAGCTCTAGCACTACATAAAGATGAACTACTTAAGATGGTGCAGGCTTACCCGTGGAACACGAGGAGCTCCATACAAGCCACAGCCACACTCAGCGCGACGCCATACATCATAAAAATCAGCACGGGTCGTAGTTCTGTCACACCTACGCTACTAAACATGGCCGCGGAATCCTAAAGATAATGACAGATTATTTTTACATGGACTCCCAAGTATTACTATGATATGATGTAAATTAGAAACTGCCGGTATATAAACATGCACGAGATTAAAATCTACGGATTGTAACGAAACATGTCGTGTGGTTCTAGAATGATGTGATTAACCATTTTGTAAATATCTGACTATGATGTCTCATCTAACAGAACTGCTCTGATCTTATTTCATTTGGGATTTTCTTTTATCACATGATAAGTTAATAATGTTTGTATATTTAGTTTGATGGAAAAAGTAAGAGATAGGGCCTAAAATTGAGTTAAAATGTAGGGTAAAGTTGTCTCACGACTCGGTTGTCACAGAGGCTATAATGGACTATGAACCGGTGTCGAAAGATCGCGCCAGCTATATTTCCCTCCTATATAAAGCTCTCGCGATCTTTCGACACCGGTCGATGAACTTATTCGTTCATCCAGTTTTCTCTTGTGGGCGTTGTGTGACAACCAACCCGTGGGATAACCTTACCCGGTCTCCCCTACAAAGTGTTTGTCATCATCCTGTAAATCAGTAACTTGATTTGGCTACTGATAGACAACGCTCAGCTTGAGGCTGGAAACAGCGCTCGACTGCTGTTATGATCATACAGAAAGCATAAGCGAGTTCAGATTGATGCTGACAGTCCGACCGTGCACCATACAAAACAGGCCCGACCGTACGCGCGTACCATCGGTCGAGCACTGAGGGATTACTCCAAAGTTCGATATTCGAAGTTGGTATCGTCCCATCTCTCGCGCTCTCGTGTTAAAGTGCATTTGAGACAGTGAGACAGCGCTATACGAAGTTCTAATTTCCAACATCAGCGTAGCACATCTGTTTCCAGCCTGAAGCGCTGAAGCTAGGGACATGAAACTTAAAACTTATATTTCTTTACATTTACTCAATACAACAAAATGGGGCTGAATCGCATAAAAATATGATTAATTTTGGTTGGCAAGAATTACCAACGAAAGGCAATTATCATGTTTAAATAGTAATATACCCCATTAAGCCCCGTTTTGCTGTGTAGTGATAGTCATTATTTATTTTGCTAAGAATGGATTTTTGATAATCGAATTTTACGCGGACGAAATCTACAGCAAAAGCTAATTATTCTAAATTAAGTAACAGTAGGTGAAAGATTACCTTGCATGCCGGTTTGCGTGTTTCAAATCGGTTATTTATCGCAGCTTTGATACCTACCTCCCGGAGTCGTGGATAACTGCAAAAAACACAGTGTTCAACTGTTTTTTAATATTGTAAATATGAACGATTGCGAAGATGTTAGGATGGTTGTTAGCTAGAGACCTAACCGGTGAGTGCCAACTGAAGTAACACTTGTTTCAAATGGATATGAAACAAGACACAACGTATAGGTACTGACAGGTATCAGAAGACACTGCAATGTACCCTCTGCTCTGCTTCTGTGGATCACTCACGCACAAAACATGTATCCGCCTAGCTTGGGCAACACATCGTCCCCCCAGAAGAGATTCTATAACTCACTACCCAAAGAGTTTGGAAATAGGGAATATTCATGAATTTTTATTTTTGCTTTATTAAAAGCTCATTTATGTAACAAACAGTAGACAAAAATAATTTTTCGAATAGCTATAAAAATAACCAAGATATAAGCCGTCAAACACTTCATTCTATCTCTTGCAAAACAGAATTTAATATGGATTTTATATGCCCGGAGTGCACTGTGACGTAACAGTGCACATCGGACTTCTCTGTCTAATTACTAGTTTAAAATGCCTATATTATGCGTATTTCTTGGCCGATTTCAATTTGAATTTCACAAGAAAAGCGATAAAAAAAATTCATGCATGTACCCTATTCTTGGACTCAAACGGATCGCGGCAATCACGGCAATGTATACGGCTGCCACTATAGATTAACTGTGGTCGAGGCGGGGTACTAAAGTCCGAAACTACTAATGATAATGTGTAATAACCAGTGCCTTTAGCCACGAGACATTTTTCCTGGTTAACGTCCGGTTGTCTGAAGCATCATTACAATCTGTAGTATTTAGTCCATCATTTCAATCCCATAACCGAGTATATTTAGATCCCATCCATCTCCACGTGCTATCTCTGTGCGCGCGGTGTACCCCTTACATTTTATTAGATTGTCGAAAGGGCCTCTACACGTTGGCTTCGGCTCCACGCAAGCCTCCCAAAGGTCCGGGACATCATTGTCCCGTGAGCGGGTGCGACATAAGTAATGTGTAATGACATGTTAACCGTCAAACTTATTATTATTCATTTATTTATCAAATGGATTAAGATGAATCTTGACACACAAATAGAACAGGCCATAGATTATAACCTAGGCTACTCATTGCAGGTTCTAATATTGCTCACACTCGGTTACGCGCAGCTTTTGCTAAGATCAAAAGAGAGGCTTCTGTATTTGTACTATAAATGTATTGTGTTGTTTTAGTGTAAATGCAAAGTGTCAATATAAAAACATCATGTGCTTGTAGGAGAACGAGTAAGGTTGTCTTAAGAATTGGTTGTCATATGACGGCCACAACAGTAAACTGAACGATCGAATAAGTTCATTGACCGGTGTCGAAAGGTCGCGAGAGCTTTATCTAGAAGGGACAGTTGACGCGATCTTTCGACATCGCTTCATTGTCCATTATGGCCGTTGTGACAATCTTACCCGGTCTCCCCTAAATATATATTTTTTTAATTCTTGAGATTATTCCCGGTAACGTTACTAGAAATATTCTCATCTTGGGAATATTAACACGGCGCATTACTAGAAAGGCCCCAGGACTTTGGTAGGTGCTTTTGCAATCGTACTCGATACTAACACCACCCTCATCAGCTCCACATAAGGAGACTTCTTGCTGACGGGCGAGTTGAGCCCGGAGAACCCTAGGTAGTCGATCTCCACCAGGTCACACTTCTCTGGCTCCTGAAATGTCTTCTCAATCTGCCTGTACACTGGCTCAACGAGCCCGTGCAAAGCGAACAGACCCTGCAACATACAGCGGTGCGTCCACATATGTATCATTTGCCCGATCAGATCTTCGTCCAGTGGCATGATCGCGTGTCACGATCACGCGTTTGGACTTTGCGCCAATACGATCGCTCGAAATCTATGTTGCTACGCGTATCACACACTTAGATCGGAGAAGCGCGGCGCAATCGCCGCGCCGACAGGTGTGCGTCCAAGCAGCGCGATACGCGGTCATGCCACGCTACGGTGATCGGATACGAGCAAATGATACAAGTGTGGACGCGCCTTAGATGATGATGATGACTAAATTGTAATAATTAGTCTGTCAAGTTAATTTGTGTCAATCAACTTTTTTCTATCTCTCGTTGTCATGGTGACGACTCCTGAGTTACTCTTTAAAACTACGATTTTATACGATACTAGAAGATGCCCACAACTTCGTTCGCGGACGAGAAAAAGTCATAACCCCTCGTTTTTTATTCAGCGTAGTCGGGTATGAAGTATCCTATAACCATCTGAAGATACCCAGCTAGCCGTGTACCAAAAATTGTTGAAATCCGTTTAGCCGATGTAGCGTGATGAAGCCACAACGACACATACAAACATACATAAAACCAAAAAAAATATTTTTGTTCAGTGACCTCCAACTAGACCAGACCAACAATTTTTTTTAAATATCCTTAATGTACAGACATATCATTTTCACAACTTTATAATAGTACTAGCGGCCGCCCGCGACTTCGTCCGCCTTAGATTCGTTTATCGCGGATAAAAGGTATTTTTCCGGGATAAAAAGTAGCTTATGTCTTTCTTATTTCACTAATTTAAATGTGAAGCATACTACCAAGATTTCAAGCTCCTAGCGTAAAAAACTATTTACTGTCAATACAAATTTTCATCCCCTTTTTCGTCCCTAAAAGGGATGAAATTTGACATACATTATAGTCTATGTTCTATTCTGATATATAAGGTACATAAATGGAAAGTTTCATAAAAATTCGTCCAGTAGTTTTCGAGATTAAGTGGAACGTACATACATACTTTCACGTTTATAATATAGTAAGGGAAAGGAAGTAAGGATAGATATAAAAGCAAAAGAATTTTATTTTCCTAGCCAATATAGGTCCACTTTTCAAGGGCCTATATCGTCAGTATACTCAGTATGTTAACAGCCTAGATTTCTAGCATTTTTCCAAGTAACTCTGTCACTGTCGTCTCCTGAGTTACGGTACTGAATAATCACAAGAAAAAGTTGAACCACCCATGTATAAACAATATTAGACACGTATGTTTCCTTTTAAAATTAATCAAAAATTTCATTTTATTTCGAAATCTACATACATACATAAAATCACGCCTTTTCCCCATTACGGGGTGGGCAGAGACTACCTCCTTCCACTTGCTACGGTCCTGGCATACAACTGCCGCTTCATCAACATTCATTAATCTCTCTATTTCTCGCATCCATCATATGACATACTTCATCCATTTTATCATTCATTCCTCCCCTTACATTGAACGTAGCCAAGCGGCTCTCCATAGCCTACTCTTCGCTCTCGCTGGGACCGAAACGTGATGGATTGCGAACCACATCGCATTCTAAATCTATCTGAGTATTAATTTGAAAAAGTTTGAATTTATATATTTTTTTCAACAATGCTATGTAATGTTGCCATAACATCGGTGGTCACGGTCGTGCGATGAGGTCGTATATGAAAACAAAAACCGTAAAACCACCCAACTATAGTCCAAAATCAGGTGGGAATTTCATTCCCAGTAGTTACCAACTGGTAACAGACGGGGAAAGAAATCCCAGCTGTTACCACTGCTAACAAGTTGGTGGTAATGGGTGGGAATAACCCAGTTGAAATGCTCGTATAAATGACCCAGTTGGATCATTTCTTTTACTTATGAGATCGGTTTTAATTAGTAGTACCTTTCTTATTCGTTCCACACCTACAGTTATATTACAGAACGCCTTAGGTCCCTTGTCTGGGTCCACTTTCTTTGATATCTCATTGCGAACGGGATCATTGCCAGTCAGGCCACCCTGTGAAGAAAATAAACATTAAGTTGTTGACTTGAGCGTTAAAGGCCGAGCTACACCGTATGCATGTGCGTGATGTGTGCGTACGCAGCGGCTTTCGTAATTTAAATAAAAATTAAAAAAAAATATTTGGGTAACAATTGCTATAGGTCAAACTATTAATATTGTAATACATTAAGAGCCGCCCTTAAGCTCGGTTCTCCATAAAAACGTAGTTATGCTCTCATTTTAAAACGACTAGCTAGTTTGCTCTGAAACTTTGTATTTAGAATAACTTAAGGTATAATAATTAGTTTATATAGCTTCAGATACCATAATAAAAATACAGTGAATTTATGTTTTTCATACAAAACTTGTTTTTGCGGTGTTTCGATTGTTTTATAAACCGGAGCCATATACACCTTATGTCATTGTATATGCAAAGTTTCGGTACAATCTGACACGTAGTTTTTAAATGAGAACGAAACTCCGTTTGTATGGGAAAGTGAAATTCGGCCTAGCTTGAGGGCGACTCTTAATGCAAATTGTACATAATATCCAATTTCATATCATTTGAATAAGTGAAATAAACACACAATAACACTAGTGGTAGGTGTACGGTCGGTCGGGTGTAGCTATCGCTGGAGAAAGCATAGGCGTGTCCAGACTGATGCTGATGCTGACCGTCAGCGCGTATGCGGCCATACATAGTAAGTCGTCCGACCGCCCGTACGTTGCGGACCATCGGTCAAGCACTGTTTCCGGCCTTAGAGTAGAAACTGATATGATAATTGTTCATATTAGGTATATATTGACAGAGGGGAATGTCCGTATGCCACTTATCTTGTCTAATTCCCTAAGATCTACGTTAGCGTATTGATGTCTTAGAGAGATAAATTTAGACTTAAAAAGTTGGTAATTTGCACAAATTGTAACTATGACAAAGAAAAAAATGAGTTTCTCGGTCTACCCGTGAAAACAAGAGTTGTAAAGCTCCAATCAGATATATAAGCATTATAATCCGTTTAAAATTGTTTTGTTTACCATGTGTGATAATCCAGGAAACTAAAGAGAATATTAAGATCATTGATCGTCATATACTGCCAAAAAAGTTAGATATACGAGTTAGCTATAGACCTACTTTGTGTCTATTCAAAACTATTAAATAAGAAAGGTCAGTCAGCGGCGGTGCCTCAGACTATGCCATTGAGTGTAGCGGCTAGTTATATAAAATTATTGCAGCGGAGGGCGGCCGGTGAGTGGAACATTAGGCTCTGCCCATATCCTCAAGTACAATGAGGCCACTTGCCTTAAATAAGAAGTGATTATAGTCCACGTCGATAGCAGCCAGCGTGAGCTTGGACTTGGCCAGCTGTGCCAGGCTGTTAATGGAGGTGGAAGGTGCCTGCAGGAGCACCACGATGTTCGCCGAGTACGCCGCGTACAGTGCCATCAGGGTCGTGAAGATAACCCACAGGATTATGCGAGCTGGGGGCAATAGAACCGTAGGTATACTCTTACTAAACTATGTCTCTGTGACCAAAAGACTGAAATATTTTTAGCACAGAGATTATTGCCATTCAACGTGTGGTGCTGTCAGCCTTATGGCACTACCCGGGTGACTAAAGAACCGGCACGTTCTTAGGACAGAGATTATTAATGTCATCAGCGTGATAATACTGCCATCCTCCTGGGCACTTAACTGCTAAAATTATGTGCATCATTATTGTTAAGAGAGTCTCTGGAGGTCTGCATTATCAAACTATATTAGGGAGCAATTAACAAGGAAAATCTTGGAGACTGAACCGACAGTAGGCTTATCGTGTTGGCCGCAGAGTCCACATTTGATATTTCTCGAGATGCTTGTAGAAAAATGCTGCCGATCACGCTCAGTGCCATACAGTGAAGATAATATGGGGGCGATGTCTTTTCACAAGAATTGCTCCTGCTATAGAAGTCGATTACCTGAATTAAATATTTGAAGAATTCTTTTTAAACGATTGTTCTGTAAAACCCAACGCACACCAAAAATACTAACCAGTGATACAAATAGTATCATCAGCACTCGGAAATGTTTTGATATACCTATAACGTGTATGTTGTAAAACATCATGTAAAAGCAGGATTTTGCAAGCTCACCTGACACATTTCGTGGATGAACTTCGACGCCCTGCTGGCTGATAGCGCCCATAGTCATCAAGAAGGCGTCACGCATCACTTCACCTCCTTTCGCCTCATTGCCACTGATTGCCCGATTGGCACTCATCGCCCCATGGCTGCCCGCCGTCCTCCCGATCAATTTAATGCTCAGCCAAAACGCCAAACCAGAGGCAAAGGAAATTAACCCAGTTGCCATCCATACGCCAGAGGAAAAGGGGAGAGAGAAAACGTTAGAAGTAAGAGAGAGAGCGGGCTGGCGAAAGATGAAACGTGGTCTGGAGTTATCCATTACGTCAATATATGCAACTGCGTCGAGACGGGCTGCGGTAACACCGATGTTTGTGCCTGGAAGATGTATTGTAGATAATGACAAATCACAAATAATTGATTACAAGATACTTTAGAAGTCCTAGAAGAAGCGAATCCTAATCAAGCATTGACGAATAAACTAAAAAGGAGATATTCATAACGACGATGTTTTAAATATCATAAAAGAAAAAGAGATTTGATGAAGATTATAAAAAACATGAAAGGAGAGGTCATTTTATACGTCACAACAACTGGATGAAGATAATAATATATAGGGAAAAGTAAATAACAAAAGTAAAAGGAAAAGACGTAGAAGGACATACACATGGAGCAGATAAAAGGAAATATCAAATCTTTATCACACCGAGAATTAACGACAAGCTTTTAAATAGATGATGATGATGAGCATGCTTAGGGCAGGCAGTTAAAATGCTTAAATTACTTAAATAGGGAGTGTCTTAATGATTATTAATCTTATTATGGAGACACGTCGTGGTTCAGTTTAGGCAGTGCTATGTGCCTGTATAAAACGCACACCACTGCACATTATTATCCATCTATGAATCCATAAAGTGATAATTGAAGATAATTACCAATGTCACCTTTATAGTCTATCAAGTCCTTAATCATTCCTGTCCACTGGCCATTCTTCAAGAAGCCGAACCTACTGCTGAACTTGGCTAACGGAGTGGCGTTCAGCATCAGAAACCCAGTTTTCGCGTAGGTCCAGCCGTTTCGGGCCATAACGTCGTGTTCCAGTTCCCTTGAAAAATAAAATCAATCTCTCCAAAGCTGCGGGACAAATAGTTCCCTAGGTTAGCCGCAGCTGATTTGACGTACTTTTTTCTAGAGTAATGAATTAGAATGATCAGATGCTTCAAAATTGGCAAGGTGATAGGAATTTTGCTATAAGATCTCTCCGTAAAATTTTCAGCTGGTCTAGCACAACTCTCTCTCCGCGACTACGCTCGTCACGCGACATAGCATCACCCGTGTTTCTCGTATTGTATAGAAAGGAGAAAAACAGACAATATTTCTCGCGCGACAAAGAGACGCGTATCACACTTGTGCTAGATGTGCAGGGCGTACGCTGGAACATCAATAATTATTTTTCGATTCAGTGAGCTTCAAATAGTCCGTATCCCTTATTTTATTGAAAACTAGAAGACGCCCGCAACTTCGTTCGCGAAGGAGAAAGTCATAACCCCTCGATTTTCTTCAGCGTAGTCGGGTAAAAAGTATCCTATAACCATCTGGAGATAGTCAGCAAAAATAATGTAAATCCGTTTAACCGATTTTGAGTGAAGCCACAACAACACATACAAACATACAAAAATTTTTTTTTTTTTTTCTTCAGTGACCTCCAAAAAGTCCCTTACAATAATTGTTATTTTAATATCTTTAATGTACAGATATTTCATTTTTACAAGTTCATAATCATAATAGTATTGTCATCTTCAATACCTAGATTTAATTTTGTAGTTGTACAAATAAAATGTTTGTATGTGTCGTTGTAGCTTCATCACGCTAAATCTGCTAAACGGATTTATAACACGGGTAGCTGGGTATCGTCAGATGGTGGTAGGATACTTTTTACCTGACTATGCTAAAGAAAAAGAGAGGGGTTATGATTTTTTCTCCTCTGCGAACGAAGTTACGAGTGCCTTCTAGTAATAGTATAGAAATGTGGTGGTGTGGTGTAATGTAAGATCCTTACAGCAAGTCCTCATTCAGAATGTGATTTATGGTGGAGTTGCTACTCTGGATGCTGTTGATCATGGCTATTGGGGCGCCCATGACGTCACGCCGTCGGCGGTACAGCTCCCGATGGGGCCGCACGTCGGTCAGGTTTCCGTAGAACACGCCACGGGGGGTCAGGATTGTCGGGCGGCCGCGGGCTGTCTTGTAAACTGGAATAATGACGTGAATTTTAATTCCTTTATAGTGAGAGTTCCAACAGACGAACTCTGGCCGAAAGGCGTTGGAACATGGCAATGTTCTAGCGTTTTCGCGGTCGGCAAAGTGAAACCTCGAAATTGCGTAACGCATCGCAATTAAAATTGCGAGCTAGTTGTTTAGTTTCTTTTTATTCATTGAATTTTTTTTTTATTGCTTTTCTTTTTATTGTTATTTAGATTTTTTTTTCTTAGGTAGGTTTCTTACAATATGAACAGAAAATGAAAAATTTAAAATAACCTCAAAATGATAAGTATTGTCGAAATATGTGCCACACATTAATATTTGCTGTTTTTTTTTCATTTTCGGTTAATTAAGTACATGTATGGAGTGCCCCCCCCCCCCCCCTTGAACGCGGAAACTTAGTTACGTGTCTCGACAACTGGTGCTCAAAAACAAAAATTTATAGAGAAAATCATCGCGTATACGCAGCGTTAAGCTTCGGTGTGGGAGGTATACGTAAAAATCGTGACGCATAAATCACGATCACCTCACTGCGATAACGCACCGACGAACCTTTTTAAGTAAGAAACAGTTTGAAATCCCCGTCAAAAAGGTGTTCACGAAATTTATGTGGAACGTAGACGGGACATTACATAGTCGTGGAGAATAAAGACGCGTCTCACGTTCGGACATCCTGTACCCTTCGCCGTCGGCGGCAGCCACCACCAGGTCGCTGTCCACGAGGAACGGGTCCCAGAGCGGCGCCGCGCCGTCCACCGGCGTATCGGACAACACCAGCCAGCGATACGGCAGCCGGTGGAAGTCTCGGTGAGTTGCCTGTTTCAAAAAAAATGTGTGATGGTCAATTTTAAAGATATTTAGGCTGGAAACAGTGCTCAACCGATGGTAAGCGCGTACGGTCCGTCGGGCGACTTGTATGGCCGCATGCGCGCTGACGGTCAGCATCAGTCTGGACACGCCTATGCTTTCTACAACGATAGCTACGCTCGACCGACCGTACGCGCGTACCATCGGTCGAGCACTGTTTCCAGCCTTATAATCATGCGTCGATACACGAGCGCCGTCACATCTGCCACGGACCTCAGCAAAGGCGCAGCGGTGGAGGTGGCCGAAACGCGTAAAAAAATAAAATGCCATGGTCTCGGCTTCCAATACCATTTTATCCCATTCAGCGTCGAGACCCTCTGGACTCTTGGGGTCCATGCACCCGGCTCCTTTTCAAGGAGCTATTCAAAACGGCTCGTTGCTACCTCAGGCGACCAAAGGGCTGGCAGCTTTCTCGCTCAGCGTATCAATATCGCTATACAGCGAGTAAATGCCATAGGGCGCTTTTTAGATACAATTTAAATTTTAGCTTCAGTTTTAGTTATTTATACCTCCTGCTACCCTAGAAATGTTATACCTACTACAAGAAGTGCTTCTATTAATCTGTTGAAATATCCCAATAGTGTCCTCTCTTCTCCGCTATCCATTTTTATTGGGTGCAGACACTTATGTTTTGGCAAATAAAAGTCGTTGAAAGTGATGTCCGACATCTTGAATTCCAAAATGGACGCTTTTTTGAAATCAGCGCCCCCAAAAACCTAGAAAACGACTCCTATGATGACTTTCGTTAAAAGTGATGCCCGCCATCTTGAATTCCAAACTGGACACCATTTTCGAAATCCGCACTGCCAAAAACTTAGAAAACGACACCTATAAAGTGATGTCCGCCATCTTGACTTCCAAATAGACGCCATTTTCGAAATATATAAATGCTTCCTTGATGAAAGTGTCCATTATTGGGGTGTCCATTCCAGGATCTCCACTGTCCATTCAAGGATTTTACAAGGAAATCAGGCTCTTAAAGTTTTTAGTCATTTTCTCAAAAAACAAAACATATTTATATACTTTTTTTCCCTTGTCTTAAAGAATGTTTATTCAGGGATATTTAAATGTATTCACTAACCGTTAAACTTAAAAAGTGAAAGAAATATAACCAAAAGATCCTTAACCCGTCCATTACTGGAGCCGTTACGTTACTAGAAAAAAATGCACTAGAAATGACAAAATACGATGTGGAAAAACGCACCAGCAAAAGTGCGTACCTTCATGGCACTTTTTTCAGCAATAGCCCAAAAACGGTACTACATATCCGATCATGTTGGAAATAATTTTCATTTAAAGTATTTATTAAGCATTACATTTTTTCATATTTTTTGGATTTACGGTTTAAAAGATAGCGGATAATTTGAGCGATAGTTTCCGAAAATGTTTACTTTATCAAAAGAAATTGCTTCGAAACCTTAAAATGTTCATGATCTTGTAGTTTTTGAGTAAAATGCCTGTGCCATCGACATACGGACAGACATGGCGAAACCAGAAAGGTTGTGTTTATGCCATTTTGGCTACGGAACCCTAAAAAGATAGCAGTGGCATAGTGTTGCGCTTTTATGATATCACCAAAAGACGCATTTTCCCCAACAGACGCAATTTCCCTCGTTTTTTTTTAGTTTATTTATCATAAACGATCTTAAGTGGTATATACAAAATTATATTCCACCAAACTGAGGACAGTTTGTCGGCGCATAAAGCGT
Source organism: Hedya salicella (assembly GCA_905404275.2). Taxonomy (NCBI): domain Eukaryota; kingdom Metazoa; phylum Arthropoda; class Insecta; order Lepidoptera; family Tortricidae; genus Hedya; species Hedya salicella. Next base: position 4,369,462 of record FR990112.1, on the reverse strand, counting down.
TCTTAAAATAAATTTTAGTGTTCTTGGTTGACCTTCTATCTGCATGATCATCATGTCAGTGTAAGCTATTTCCATGAAAGCACTCACATTCTCAAATACCTCCGCAGCCCCAGGACAGTCCAGGTCCGTGAGCAACAGCATGGTGTGGTCTTGAAGGGAAGTGCCCCCTGACATCGAGGAGCAGCTCCGAATTCCAGCCTTCGACAGCTCTTTCATCAGACGCACTTTCAAACCTTAAACATGAAACATTCGTTTTGAAATCTATACTGTAGGTAAACTCGGGTTACTTTGACCCAAAGGAGGGTCACTTTGACCCACATGAAAACCTTATTTTAAAGGATCTAATAGAAAACTCAAAACCGTTAAAGGCTAGCTTAAACCAAGCTCATGGTATGTGTCCATAATTACTGTGCAATAATATAACCTGGACCGAATCAATTTCAAAGGCCAAAGTTACCCTCCAGGGCTAAAGTAACCCGACTTAACGGTACATCTATACTATGGTGACTGTGTGAGCTATAGACCTCGCAAGTCTTTCTACCCCCATATCTCCGCCATTTTGAAAAAAAAAAAACAAATACTGAATAGACAAAAACATCCATATAATTATCGAATCTGCTTACAACATTTTACGAGAATTGATGGAGAAATGCGACCTCTAGATGAGAACAGCAGGACATCCGCCGGACAGACAGACATACAAAAGCATTTTTGCCCAAGATGCACCGGAGACGCTTCGCTCGGTACTTTAACTCAGTCAATAACTTTTATATTAACCTGGATGACCGAGCTTTATTGCTTTGCACGATTATTTTGATTTTTGAGGATAGGACCTATCTAAATAAACTTGAAATGTAAAACTGGGTCCACACACAAATGATTAAAGGCCCTCTAAATAGGTTATTATTTAACTTATTTTAAGTAAGACAGTCAATATGTACATAGGTTATCATTTTTACAACTTTTATAAAAGTACTAGCTTCTGCCCGCAACTTCGCCCCCCTTAAATTCGTTTATCGCGGATAAGGATATTTTTCGGGGATAAAAAGCCTATATCCTTCCCCTGGACTCAAACTATCGCTACATCAAATTTCATTCCAATCGGTTCAGTGGTTTAAGCGTGAAGAGGTAACAGACAGACAGACAGACACACTTTCACATTTATAATATTAGTATGGATAGCAGCAGGTTAGATGCCCTAAAAATCTTTCATACATACTATTTTTCCAACAAACTCCATGAAACGCCACTATTGTAGGCTTTCCTTCATTCTCCACGAAGCTTTTTATAAATTCATCGACAACCTTTCCTTCTACTAGAAATATCAAACCCCATACAGTCACGAGACTCAAGATATTCATGGCCCCTTGCGTGTATAATAGCAGTCTTTATGCCACGCCACGTCAGTGGGTAACAAGCATGCGGCCCGCCTGTATTACGGTGAAATATGTGTCAGCGTCGGACGCAACCCTAATAGTCTCGTCGCTATAATATCACCCCTAGATACGTATCAAAAATTGGTTTTCATAGGGTTCGCTCTTGGTTTCATCTTAAGTCAGTTTCGACAAGCTGCTTAACGGACTAATATAATTTGACCTGCAATCTAGACATATATGTCACTGGGCTAGTTATATTAAGGATGAAATTAAAGGGGGCTTAATGCAAATTTTCAGAATGACTCCCCTGACGGTACGTGGTCAGCTTAGCTTATGGACGCTAATTCTATTGCAGTCTAAACATTACGATGCTTTATACTGCAGTTAATAATAGGTTTACATAATTGGGTAATCGATTCGCGATTCCGAAGTGGTACCATGTGTCCACGAAGAGATGGCGAGAGACTGCAGCCTGTTCTAATATTGAAAAGATAGTGAAGGTCAACAGGCACTTCTACCTAAGGGGCCATGTCGTCGGCAAAATTTGCAAACATTGTAACTCCATCGGATCAAATTTTACAGGAAGCATAAAAAACTAAACTTTAACAATATCGCGGTCGATGATTGCGAGGTTTTCTATTCCGGTTTTTGAACGGTTTTTACCTAGCATTTAAGAGTTTTGCCATTATATGCGTTCAGATTTTAACTATTTAAAAGTGCCAAAACATTATTTGGAGTTACGAGGTTTGCGACTTTACCGACAATGTGCGGCTTTTTAAAGTTTTATACAATCTGAACACTTTTAAAGTTGGTACCCCTACCCTTCCTGCCTAAAGTTTGGCTCTATTATTTTATTATGAAAAAAGTGAGCAGGAGTAGTTTTAAAATGTCTCTATTATAATATCATCAAAAGATGTTTTTGCCCCCATAAGCGCACTCCATTTAAACTCATACTAAGTCATGCAATGTGACTTAGTAAACATTAGTAGATAACACTAACAAGTCATGATTTTAATTGTACATCTTTGAGTAGCTTTGGTCTGTTAATTAATAATAAAGGATCTTAACTAACAACCAACAATTACCTAGATATTCAATAAATCATTGCCATCGAACATTATACTGGAAATTACCACGAACTTCGAAAACGTTTCTTTGATATCGTAGTCAAATTAATAGTCTAATGATATTCCTCTAATTATTGATTCTAACAAAAAAAATCTTGGTTCGCCTAATTTTCAATATCACGATTCGAGCGCCAAAATCAAACAATAGAAGGTCACTGAAGGGTTACCGTGATAAACTTTGAAACGTGATGCTTTTTCTCATGCCTATTTGTCATGTCATGTCATTATTCGAGTTTTAGCGGCAGCATGTTAGCTATAACCGTCGTCGGTATGCTTCGGCGGCAGGATGCCACGACATCCTCGGCACCTAGGTAGCGTGTGGGGGATACGCTGTCGTGCGCGGGCGCTACAAACAGCAAATAAAATTAAAAAGTATATATTTATTTCACACCGAGGTGATCTCTAAATTTAGTCAGGCGATAGTGTACCTAGTCAGACAGGTATGTTGGTCGAATGGTCGACCTATGCTTGTTTCTATCGGACTGGTAGTTTACTAATAGTTTCGCGGTGGGCGTCCTCGCAGTGTGTGCGGTTGGTTGCATCGTCGTGTTGCGTTCCTTTCGTGTCGTTCCCGTCGTCTGGCGTCACGGTCTAGGTAAAAGTCGGCGTTATGGTTGGCGTCTCTGTGTGTGTCCTCCTCGGTATCGGACGAGTCATCAGGGTAGGTACCATTGTTTAATGGTAGCCGTGATGACATCGTCTGGGTCAGTCAGTAGATGATTCATGCCTATTTCTGATTCAAAGTAAAAGCTCATTGAAGATGGCGCCACTATTGAGCTTCAGGAGACAAGTAAGCACCTAGTGAAATGAGATGATGCATCAAAAATGATGACGACTACTGAAGTTAGAATGCGGTAGTCTTTTAAAACATTGCAGATAAATTCGAAATGCTTTCGAATAAAATGTTCTCGTATTTGGTTGAGAAGCGGCGAGTATTATTAACGAAAGGATAATCACTTATTATTAAGACATGATACTGATGGGATAAGTGCTAACTTGATAATCTTTGAAATGGTTTAAGAAGGTGTGGGGCCCCAATGCATAGTATGACACTTAACACAATTTGCATGTCTTCTGTGAAAATTGACGGCACCGAATTAAACGATCAAAATTCGAACGTAACTCGGTAGACCAGCTCTAAAACCAAAATGGTGGCAACACTATTACCAAACGTCAAAGAGAATTCTGTCAAGTCAATTTCTGTCACTGTCAGTCACGCACTCACGACACGGAGCATCGACGATTCTGCCGCTATGGGGGACCCTGCTGCCGACGCAATCAAGGATCTTAATATAAACGAAAAGGCAGGGCTTTAAATAAATTCATTTCAACATAACAATCATAGTTTAATTGTATTGAGTGATGCTTAAGTTGTTCAGTTATCGTAGAGTCAGCGTGCGCGGAAGCTATGCCACATGGGTAGGGTTTCGTCATCAAACTTGAAGATTTATCATAACAATAACCTATCTTTTAACTGAAGAAACATTTAATTAGTTAGTTATACTTTACTAATTGGCAAATCCGCTAAATGTAAGATAACATTATAATAAAACTTGCAAATTTTGAGCTTCAACAAATCTTATATTTTCACTCGTGCCTTTCTGTACTCAGAAAGAGACATTGAGTACTTCAGTTAAGATTTTGTGAGATTATACCAATAGTTTACATAAATAATATAACTATTATCGTACATAATTAATAAATTGCCTTAAAAAAGAGAGAAGTTACAAGTTGTTTTCAATAATAATAGGGATGTTGACTGTATTCCAATTAAAATACAATTTTTTATGTGAAACGATAGTTTCTATGATAGAAATCCAAAAAAACAGGGTTGAAATGATTGAGAAAAATTGAGTTTAATTTAAAATACTGGCAAAGGAAAATTTAATTTAAGTTCTTTTTTTATCCCTTCACATGAAAAAGAAGAAGAAGTTTGATACCTTGTGTGTAGCTTGTTTTATGAGCCTTTATAGTTGAGTGGGAAAGTTTTTTAAAATATGAAAATGTTAATAATAAATAATACCATTGAATATTTAATATAATAATACCATTGAATATATCGAAATGGTTATTTATTAATTATGAAAAACCATAAATGCAATTTTTAACATAGCTACAAAACAAAGTTCTTAATTTCCCCATACTAGGTAGGAACACATTCCTAGGCGCTATTTACTAAGGAGCGGTTTTTGGGATAGTCCAAAAATGTGACTTTAACTTTGTTGTATCACGCGGAGTTCTTACGAGAGTATTTTTTATTATTGAAAGTGTGTTCTATAACATACCATAGTAAAACATTTACAAAAGTTGTCAACATCCCTATTACTAATATTAATTTCTGTCTGGGATTCAAGCCAGTGCCTTTATGAAATCTTGTAAAGTTTGTGTATGGTTATTGCACTTATCTAAATTTTTCAAATTTAATTTCAGTCAAAAACCAAAGCCATGAAGGAGAAAAAGAAGAAAACGGAAGACTCCGGTGGAGCTGCAGAGCTGAACCCGTGGCCGGAGTTTATACAAAAGAGAATCACACTCTGGGACAAATATAAAATTCAGCATGCTGAAGAATTGGCGAAGAAACCAGATGTCAGTATTGTAGTGACGCTACCCGATGGGAAGACCGTTGAAGCTAAAGCATGGAGAACTTCTCCTTATGATGTTGCTAAGGGAATCAGGTAATTGTTACTCATAATTTCATTTATCGTATAATACTAGTTTTTGTCCGCAACTTTGTCAGCATACATTGCGAATTTAGAAAAATCTATTTGTAGTGCCTTTCCTCTACATCTTGTATGGAGCAGATCAAACTTTGCTATGTTACCACCAGAGTATTAAAAATAAATGACATTTATGACAGTCCGTACATTCATACATTACATATCGAAAACATTAAGAAAGAGCGAACCCATGCAAGATTTGATTTTATTTATTTATACAAGATATACAAGACTAAGGCAACTATAGTGTCAAACAAAAACAGCAGTTAGTGCAAAAACGGACGAAATATGAGCCACATGTACGAAGTGCCTCCATAGACATATTTTTGTTATTTTACTACCAAACTAAGTAGCGGTTTCTACAAAACACCTATACGCCAAATTTCAATGCCTGTGACATACAGATGGGGACAGACATGACGAAACTATAAGGGTTCTGTTTTTGCTATTGTGGCTAAAGAGATGAAACATGAATGTTTGGCAAATATGGCTTAGTGTGGTGCCATTCTAAAAAGTTACTAACTGACTGTTAAAAGCTAGCAAGGCAAAAGCTAAGTTGCTAAGTCAATAATTTATTTATTTAAACATATTAACATGACATTACAGTGACCACCAATGTGTCTGAAACGGTATGGTCAATTGCCTAGCATCCATTTTCTCACATAATCTCAGAAATTCACAGCACTCATAATAGATTGAGTTGTGTGCATGACTGCACATAATATATTGTTTAGTAGCTCTCATGTTTGTTTGTGTCTTACAGCACTCCTAACTAGATAATTATGTTATTTTACCGCTACCAAGCGAGTTTTGGAGTCAGTTGTAAGTATTAAGTTTCATAATTATTTGCTGCAGGAAGACACTAGATTTGACCAACCAAAAGTGGCAATTGTACTTTAAGAATAAACCTGATTTTCGACCTGAAAATCAGGTTTATTCTTTATTGTTTAAGACATTAAACAATGAGAATTTTTTCAGTGGACCATTGTCTATCTGTGGGCCGGTCTGGTCAGGATTTCGCCTCAAAATGTAATGTTGGTCTTTTAACCATTCTCGATTCTACTATCACATCGAAAGTTTTTTAGAGAAAGAGATGGGTATGAATCTGTTTCATTTACGGTGTAAGATATTTTCGGTGTTTTAACTTGATTAATAATCTAATTATTACAGTCAAGTCAAAGCTTAAATGCTATGCAAAATGTACCCAACTTGAATTGCATATTCTCTAATGAGATTACAATTATTTATGCAGCTTGTCATACAGGAGTACAATAATGTGGTCATACACTATGAAAAATGCTTGCCATGCATAGGGCAGCCCATATGGCTCTTGACCGCGCCATCTGGTGGGAGAATAACTAACTGAATTTGTCACGATCCTCAGCCATGAGGGAACAACTTAGAAGACACAGTATTGTCTGCCCCTTTTGGCTGGTCAAACTAGCTTTGAATGTGTGTCACTCTTCTTTCTTCTTATTTAAAATGAGATGTTTTTTCAGCCAAGGCTTGGCAGACTCCACTATCATCGCCCGGGTTAACAACGAGCTCTGGGACCTGGACAGGCCTCTGGAAGGGGACTGTAAGCTGGAACTTCTGAGATGGGACAATACTGACGCCCAGGCAGTGTTCTGGCACTCGTCGGCCCATATGTTGGGGGAGGCTATGGAAAGGGTGAGTGATATGACAGCTGGACAAATTGCTGTGGGTGCTGGAAGTTGGAACTTCTGCAATGGGATATCAAAGCGTGACGATCAGGAAGTCTTCCGGTACTTAGGCTGGGACAGACTATGGAGAGGGTGAGTGATATGACAGCTGGACAGAACTCTGGAAGAAAACTTTAAGCTGTAACTGTTGTGGTGAAATAACACTGATGCTGAAGCTGTCTTCTGATATTTGAGAGGGTATGGAAAGGTTGAGTGGTCATCATCATCATTATTAAGAGGGCCGGGCCCTCTGTCGTTGCAGCAGACGTACCAACGAGGAAGTTCTGCTAAAGGCAAGAGAAGAGAGGCAACTAATAACCGCCATTGAAAAACGTAGAGCTAAGTGTATAGGCCACATACTAAGACACGAAGGGCTAAATATTACCATCTTCGAGTGGTATAAAATAAAAATATAAATAGTACAGGACATTTTTTACACAAATCGAACTAGTCCCATGGTAAGCTCAATAAGCTTGTGTTGTGAGTAGGTACTAGACGACGATATATTTAATAGATATATTTACTTATAAAGATATATATATTTATGCTCATCTCATCACACAAATAACTTACCGGGATTTGAACCCAGGACCTTCAACTTCGCAGGCAACATTACTCCCACTGAGCTAAACCGGTCATCTTATGACAGCAGGACAGACCTCTAAGAAGACTGTAAGCTGGGACAACACTGCCGATGCCCCCCAGGCAGTGTTATGTAGGCATATGTTGGGAAAGACTATGGAAAGTGGGTGGGGATGAGTGACACATTCAAAATTCACTGTGCGTGTGCGCTGGTTAGGTGTGTGTCATCTATGTTCATGTTGTGGTACTTATAATTCTACATGCTTGCAGGTATACGGTGGATGTTTATGTTACGGGCCGCCCATTGAAGAGGGATTTTACTATGATATGTACTATCCTGAGAAAGGAGTAAGTTATTTTGCAATTTATTATTTATTTATGTACTGTTGGTTTTAACAAGGTGGAATTTTAAATACAGAAATACATACATGTGTCGAATATTGAACGGTGTGATTTATAAAATGGTCTGATAGCTAGATGAAGTTAGAACACTGTTCCGGCCAAACAGTAATCTAATCTAACGCGCTGGTCAACTTCATAAGGTGTATTTAAAAAAAAAATAAGCAACAGGTTGAAAAATTCGATAGGTTGGGCCAGAGCGTTGATGGACCAATTGGTAGGTCGTCCATCTTATCCCAGATAGCCGTAACGGCTTTAACGGCCGAAGCCACGCTTTGAATCCCACTCGACACATATAACTTTTTCCTTTAATATTTACATTTCAATCGATAGCAGCTGTTTCTTCTTTAATAAAATTTCATAACATTTATTAATTTAGTATGAAACTATAAATCATGCGGTTTTTTTTTATTGCTGCAAAGAAAGCTGAAAATTTAAAGGATATCTTGGGTGAAATTTTTTTACCAGCATCTAAAAGAGTCTATTGGCCCTGCAACAATGTGTTTTTAATACTCATTTTGTATACGATCGTATGAAAAAAGTTACGTGAGCCTAAATACTTATGAGTGATATAGTGTAGATATCCAAGGATGGTTATAGGTTACATTCATACCCTGCAGTAACGCAAATAAGAGGGTTATGACTTTTTCGCGCGGACGAAGTTCTTATCATCACTTGTTTCTTCCAGATCTCGTCCACAGACTTCCATGTGCTGGAGGGGCTGGTGAAGAAAATCGCGAAAGAGAAGCAGCCGTTCGAACGCCTGGAACTCACCAAGGAGCAACTTCTGGAGATGTTCGACTATAACCAGTTCAAAGTGCGCATACTCAATGAGAAGGTACGTCGTCTTCGTCACAGATTATATAAAACTTACAATTCAATACAAATACTCTTTATTGCACACTTCAGATACACAGAAATACAGAACATGATAGTAACATTCGAATTAGCCGAGGTAAACAACAGGCGGTCTTATCGCTTAATAGCGATCTCTTCCAGACAACATTTGGGTAGTGGAGTGTTTAAAAGACAACAATTTTAGTTGAGTAGGTGGCAAGAAACATCTATGAAGCAAAAAATAAACTCATATAGACACATGTAAACGCAATAAATAAGATTGCTTAGATAAATACACATAAATTCTTATATACATAAAAATATTATATTCAAATTAAGTAAATAAATAACCATAATAATGTCAGCCACAAAGTTGAGAAAGTGATTTCAATAGCAGTGTATTAAGGGAGAGACAGGTAACTTACTAATATTACAGATCCAATAACAAACAATTAAGCATAGTAAAAGGCGTGTTATGGCGCAAGGTAATATTAAATCATGGCTGATTGCAACGGGTGACCTTTTACCGTCTCGCCTACATCTTATCTTATCTGAGGCCCGCTACGTATGTAGTGACCTAGTGATGTATGTGACGACATAGCTCCGAAACTAATGACAGTCACATACGTTACGTACGCCAGAAGATAGGCCCGTCATCCCATACAGGTACCAATCACGGACATCGTACGTGGAACATTCCCTTTTTTTCTTTGTCCCCAAAACGCGACATTACTTAGCTTAAACTTCACCGTTTTCATTTTATATAATTAACTTTAATATGTCAAAACCATGTAAAAACCCTAATTAAATTTATTAATTCGCCAAGCTGCTGTCTTCGTCAATGCATTAACTGCCATCCATATCTTCAAGCCGTGTCAGCCACCAACTGTGTCTAAACGCGCAGAGAGGCATCAAACAAGGGGACCCGATATCTCCAAAACTGTTCACCAGTTGCCTGCGAGAGGTGTTTCAAAAGCTGGCGGTCTCTTTGGAGACAATGGGGGTCGACATAGGCGGCAAAAAAAATATGAACTTACGTTTCGCTGATGACATTGCGTTGTTCTCCTATACGGCATCCCCTCCAGAGTAGATGTTACAAGACCTAAGCAGGGCAAGTCGTGAAGTCGGGCTCAAAATGAACAGGGCAAAGACGCAGTTAATTAAATGACCAATGGCGTGAAACGTGGGGTAAAGGTAGACGGGGAGGATATACAATATGTCGACGAATATACACGACGACGTTTGGCTCAGTGGGTTGTACAATGCCCTACGAAGCTGGCGGTCCCGGGTTCGAATCCCGGCCAGGGCAAGTGTTTGTGTGATGAGCACGAATGTTTGTTCCTGCGTCTTGGATGTTTTTTATGTATTTAAGTGTGATAATTTATCTATATATTATGTATATCATCGCCTTGTACAAGCTTTGCTTGGTTTAGGACTACATAGGTTGATTTGTGTAAGATTGTCCCTGGTATTTATTATTTATTTATTTTGCGCCAGATAGCACCCTTCGATAACAGGCAGTCCAAGGAAATCGATCGACTCATCGAGAATGCCTGGAAGAGCTTCTGGTCCATGAAGACGCTTATGAAGGGCAAACTTCCACTATCTTTGAAGCGCAAACTTGTCGACATGTATATCCTCCCTATCCAAACCTACGGCGCCCAAACTTGCTCATTAACGAAAGCCCAGGATGTAATACATTGTGTGCTGATGCAACGTATTACAACCCAATATTCGATTGATGTACATGCACGTCACGTCCAGCCAGTTGTTAAATCAAGCAACATTGCTTGTCGATCGCACATTTAAAAAAAATCTACTCTTCTATACTATTATAAAGTTTTAAAAATGAAATGTCTCTACATTGAAGATATTAAAAAAAAACAAATTGCTACGGACTATTTGGAGGTCACTAAAACGAAAAATATTATTTTTGGATTTTTTGTATGTGTCGTTGTGCCTTCATCACGCTAAATCGGCTAAACGGATTTCAACTATTTCTGGTACACGGGTAGCTGGGTATCTCCAGATGGTTATAGGATACTTTTTACCCGGTTAGGCTAAAGAAAAAAGAGGGGTTATGACTTTTTCTCCTCCGCGAACGAAGTTGCGTGCGCCTTCTAGTAATTCATAAAATTATGTTACGAAATTATTTTTCCATAAGACTTGAACATTCACCAGCATTAATATCTGCCACAACAAAGCGCTCATAAATATCTGACACGACTCTATTTCTAGGGCCGATAAGACGTGTCAGATATTTTCGCTCGCCTTGTTATGGCAGATATTGATGTTGGTGACTTTGCCAATAATCAGAAACTTTGATTGGATAAAATAAAATATTCGCCTGTATAATATTTACAAGTTGTGTAATTGGCACCTTACTTCGATGTTTTTTGTTTGCAGGTGACGACCCCGACGACCACTGTGTACCGCTGCGGGCCGCTCATCGACCTGTGCCGGGGGCCGCATGTGCGCCACACCGGCAAGGTCAAGGCGCTCAAAGTCACTAAGGTACGACTGTTGTTACACATGACTCGACTTGTAACTAGGCATAATATTTTCTTCTGTTTCCGCGATTATTACTCATTTAAATAAAACAATTTAACGGATTATATCGCATAAATTAACTCATTTGATTTCCCGACGTTTCAGAAGCTTTTCAGCTTTCCATGGTCACGGGTGGATATAATCCGTTAAATTGTTTTATTTAAATTGTAACTAAGCATTTAAACTATACTTACTGCTCAAAATAATATAAGGGCCACTAAGAATTTTGATAGTAACGTGAAAATATATGTTAGTAAAATTTATTTTAAGAAGTCTAGCTAAAGAAGCTTTCGTTTTTGCTTAGGCTAATAATCGATTAATTAAATAGTCTATTGTTTTATTTGTTTTGATTGAGATAAAATTAGTTTATTATAACCACAAAAATTGAATTGAAATTCTCCGTGCAAAAGTGGCCCCTATTTTGCTTTGAGTATTTTTACCCGACTACGCGACGCAAATGAGGGTAATGTGTTTATATATACAAGGGGCTCACCGAAGGATGGATGTTGACTGTATTCAAATAAAAACAATTTTTTTATGCGAAATGGCAGTTTCTATTACAGGAATCCTAAACATCAATTTTGATTTCGATACCTTACGTGCAGCTTGTTTTATGAGCCTTTAAAATTTGGTGGAAAAGTCCATTTTTAAGTATGAAAATATTAATAACTCATAATACCAAAGAATAACCCATGAAATGGCACACCGAAATAGGGATGTAGACTGTTAGATAAAAACAAAATTTTGATGCCAAATTGTAGTTTTTATGATATTGATAGCAATCCTAAAAAACAATTCCGAGTTCGATACCTTACGTGTAGCTTGTTAAAAGCCTTTACAATTGTGTGGGAAAGTCCATTTTTAAGTACGAAAATATTAATAACTTCACCCATTAAAATATATGGTATTTTTTTAATGAAACAGTTTCGATAAACGCAAGTTTTAATTTGAAGAGACATTCAGATACCAATTATGTTTTTTAATCTCTTCGTGAGTTCGCTTTTCTATGGTGCTGATATTAATAGAACGATTAAAATATACTTTTTTATTTCAGAACTCTGCCACGTACTGGGAAGGGAAGGCAGAAGCTGAAAGTCTGCAGCGAGTGTACGGAGTGTCGTTCCCCGAGCCCAAGCAACTCAAGGAGTGGGAGACCATCCAGGAAGAGGCCGCCAAGCGAGACCACAGGAAGATCGGCAGGGTGAGTCGACTGTGGAGATCAGCGTGGTGAGACCTGCTGTAGAGTTACAAGTATTGTTCCCTGAGCCCAAGCAGATGAAGTAGGGGACTATCCAGGAGGAGGCCAAGTGGGGCCACAGGAAAATAGGCAGGATGAGTCGTGTGGAGAGCTGATGGGATCAGCTTGAGGAGACCTGGAACCCGTTTTTCAAAAGCTAATAACTTGTATTACAAGCGGAACTCTCTTTTTAATTCATATTGTTAGAATGAGATTTCCGCTTGTAATACAAGTTACAAGCGCTTATGAAACGGGCCGCTGCTGTAGAGTTAAAAGTGTTGTTCCCTGAGCCCATATAGATGAAGTAGGAAACTAGCTAGGAGGAGGCCAAGTGGGACCACAGGACGATCGGTAGGGTGAGTCGTGTAGGGAGCTGATTGGATCAGCTTGCAGGGATCTGCTGTATAGTTACAATTGTTGTTCCCGAGCCTAAGCAGCTGAAGTAGGAAACTAGCCAGGAGGAGGCCAAGTGGGACCACAGGAAGATCGGTAGGGTGAGTCGTGTAGGGAGCTGATTGGATCAGCTTGCAGGGATCTGCTGTATAGTTACAATTGTTGTTCCCGAGCCTAAGCAGCTGAAGTAGGAAACTAGCCAGGAGGAGGCCAAGTGGGACCACAGGAAGATCGGTAGGGTGAGTCGTGTAGGGAGCTGATTGGATCAGCTTGCAGGGATCTGCTGTATAGTTACAATTGTTGTTCCCGAGCCTAAGCAGCTGAAGTAGGAAACTAGCCAGGAGGAGGCCAAGTGGGACCACAGGACGATCGGCAGGGTGAGTCGTGTGGGGAGCTAATTGGATCAGCTTGCAGGGATCTGCTGTATAGTTACAATTGTTGTTCCCGAGCCTAAGCAGCTGAAGTAGGAAACTAGCCAGGAGGAGGCCAAGTGGGACCACAGGAAGATCGGCAGGGTGAGTCGTGTGGGGAGCTAATTGGATCAGCTTGCAGGGACAGTCTGTAGAGTTAGAAGGGTTGTTTCCCATGCTAGCAAATACGAACCGGTCATAGTAATACCAAATGTTAACACTTTGTTGCAACCGAGCGAGAATTAACGCTTATGACGTATGCCCAGAGCCGAAATTAGGTGTCGCTGCAATCCGTGCGCTAGGGTTGCGACAAGTAACAGTAACAGCCATGGTTTCAAAGTATCTCCAACATTACACGTGTAATGTGAGCCAATTTAAAAAATGGAAATATTTTATCCGGGTAATTTTTTTACAATCATGCACTTACCAAGACGAAACCTTTGTCTTTTAATGTTTGAAGTTTAAGACTCCTAACCATAGTGACGGCGACGTCTGACAGCCCTGGCGTTAAAAATCCCGGGCGGTCCACTTGGCTACACTCACCGCGCGGGCGGTCCATAGCGAGTGGAATCAGTCTGCTACTGTGACTTCTCACTAACCTTTGTGTATGTTTTTAGGAGCAAGAGCTATATTTCTTCCACGAGCTGTCGCCCGGGTCGTGCTTCTTCCAGCCGCGCGGCGCACACATATACAACACGCTGGTCAATTTCATACGGGAACAGTACAGGTTAGTATGAGTTATGGAGAAAAGAGCGTACTCTAACCTGAAAGGCCGGCAACGCACTTGTGACTCCTCTGGTGTTGCAGGTGTCTATGGGAGACGGTGATATCTTACCATCAGGCGATCCGTCGGCTTGTATAACAAACTATATGTGGGTGGATCAACTTTTACTTGTTTTTAGAGTTCCGTACCTCAAAAAGAAAAAACAGAACCCTTATAGGATCACATTGTTGTCAGTCCGTCTGTCTGTCAAGACCCCTTATCTCGGGAACGCGTGGAGGAATCGAATTGAAATTAAATTTAATACTCAGGTCTACGATCCCTTGAAGCTGTGAAAAAATCAAACTTCTAAGTTTAGATTAAAAAAAGATACGGCCGTTTATGCCGCAAAAAACGTATATTTCTGGCATTTTTGGAAATTGATAGGGTACTTCCAGTTGTTCTAGAAACTTGAAATTTGCCATGAAGGAAGCTCTTATAAATCAACAAAATACATCTGAAAAACCGTTTTTTTTTACGTCTGTCTATATCAGTAACCAATATAAAATGATCGAGCACCGCGTACATTTTTCCTAAGAGTAGGGCTCTGCTAACATTGGATTTTCATAGATACGGCCATTTGAAGCGTATATTTTGTACGGAATCTAGCGAATAGGGTCTATGAGGAAGCAATGCGAACTTCAACTCATTAATTTTAGCCATTGCAATAGTGGACGAGTGAACTGGTGCCTTCTTCTGATGAAACAACTCATCCCATGCGCATCCCAAATACTGACGCCATGATCTTGCCAGCAGCCATCTGCTCCATAGCTGACTTCGTCTTCTTTGGAGCCGGTTCTCCCTTTTCTCTAAGTACTGACTACCCTTAATTTCTTTGTATACGAATTTTAATTATGTTGCCAGGAGCCGCGGTTTCCAAGAGGTGGTGACGCCGAATATCTACAACGCGAAGCTGTGGCAGACTTCGGGGCATTGGGCGCACTACTCCGAAAACATGTTCTCTTTCGACGTGGAGAAGGAGACCTTCGCGCTCAAGCCCATGAACTGCCCGGGCCATTGGTGAGTGACTCACAGTTATACACCCATCACACCAGGTCACCTTAGCCTAGCGTTTACCAACAACACCAGATCAAACAGTGTCTTCTGGTCCTCTATTTCTCTTGAAACTACTCATAGAGCTTCATGAACTGACCAGGACATTGGTGAGTGACTCACTCTTACACACCCATAACACCAAATCACCTTCGCCTAGTGTTTACCAACAATACCAGCTCAAACAGTGTCTTCTGGTCCTCTAAATCTCTTAGAACTACTTATCGAGCTCCATGAACTGACCAGAATTTGGTGAGCGACTCACTCTTACACACCCATAACACCAGGTCACCTTAGCCTGGTATTTACCAACAACACCAGCTCAAACAGTGTCTTCTGGTCCTCTAAATCTCTTGGAACTACTCATCGAGTTCCATTCACTGCACGGAATATAATTGATGAGTGACTCACTGTTACATAGCCATCACACTAGGTTATCTGAGTCTAGCGTTTACCAACAACACCAGGTAAAACAGTGTCTTCTAGTTTTCAAAATCCTTTAGAAGTACGCATCGAGTTCCATGAATTGCCCAGGATATTGGTGAGTGACTCACTGTTATATACCCATCACAGCAAGTCGCCTCAATTACTAGTTTTCACCAACAACACCAGCTCAAACAGTGTTTTGTGCTCCCCAAAATCTCTTGAAACTGCTCATCGAGTTCCATGAACTGTTTGGGACATTAGTGAGTCACAGTAGAACACCAGAGCTGTGGCAGTTCTCCACTTCGTCCCGTCTTTAATCAAGATTAAGTCAACTAAGGCTGCTAAAATGTTGAAATTATGAAATTAGAGGAGAGGAGAGTTCGTGTTGATTTTCAACCAAGCCATTTTGAAGCGGTATCGGTCCCAGCCGCATTTTAGCATATAGATAAGCTTGTAAAGTGTGCGACTGTACCCGCAGCCTGATGTTCGACAACCGTGTGCGCTCGTGGCGCGAGCTGCCGCTGCGCATGGCGGACTTCGGCGTACTGCACCGCAACGAGCTGAGCGGCGCGCTCACCGGCCTCACGCGCGTGCGCCGCTTCCAGCAGGACGACGCGCACATCTTCTGCACGCAGCAGCACATCGAGCGGGAAATGGCGAGTGCATTGCATACCAGTTGAAAAGGGTCTAAAAATGCGTATAAAAAATTACGCGTCTGTGTGAAAAACTCAATGTTCGAGCGTTTAGCTTCAGTAGCCTAATTGGTAAGACATTTGTGTTGGCCCGAAAAGCCGTGAGAGATGACGGTTTGAATTCCGTTTGAAGCATTTTTATTTAAATTTTGGTTTAGTAAAAATATCCCTGTCTGCCTAGAGTGGAAAAGTTATTTGAACCTCTGCCGAACGGAAAAAATAATCGGCAAACCAAAAAGGACACTATTTTTTGCTTGCGCCACCATGCATGTAGTAAATGACACCCGGGAAGACTTTCTTTTTCATTACTACATAGTTGCTAAAACAAATGCGTCCCTAAAAATCAAGAAAACGATACCCATGACAACTTTACTAAAATATCTGATATTTCTTCATCATTAAATCCAAAAGAACGCAACTTAATATACTGGTCTCTTTAACAGGTCGGCTGCTTAGAGTTTCTAGAAGCTGTGTACACTACCTTCGGCTTCACTTTCCAACTGAAGCTGTCCACCAGGCCTGAGAAGTATCTCGGAGAACTCGCCTCCTGGAATGAAGCTGAAAAGGTACTAATATCTGCCAACTTTTTCTCAACTATAAATATAAAAGTTACATATATACATCAACAATAGGTATGAAGCTGGGGTACAAAAATCTGTTGTTCCAATTCAGCTCATCAACACATGTCACTCGCAAAGTAAATTAGTGCCTTATTACCATTATCAATCCAAAACTTTCCAGGACTGCACTTTAAGCCTCCCGCAATGCAGATCGCTATTGCACTCCCATCGTTGATGTACAACCATCATATTGTTCTTCGACAGGCGTTAGAAGACTCCTTGAACAAATTCGGCAAGCCGTGGCAGCTGAATCCTGGCGATGGAGCGTTCTACGGCCCCAAGATCGACATCACGATCCAAGACGCTCTGCGACGGTCCCACCAGTGCGCCACCATACAGCTGGACTTCCAGCTGCCCGAGCGGTTCAACCTGAGCTACATAAGGTAACACTGCTCAGTGCACACCGACAGCATCCAGGTTAGACTCTATAGGATCATTTTGATTGTTGCACCAGTGCGCCATCATACAGCTGGACTTCCAGCTGCCCGAGCAGTTCAACCAAAACTATGTCAGGTATGGCATTCCTTTGTGTATTACAAATATTTCTGAGTTACAAACTATAAATACAGGGTATAGCAATATTAGGAGCAGGGCTTGTAACCCGTACCGGTTTGAGCCACACTCTGAGAGCCTAACCCATAATAAAGGTTACGCTTGCAAGAATATCGCTATAACCGGTTAATATCTCGGAGCGCAAAACAGGGTGTGAAGTCCAATTACCGATTAGAGAGCGGTCCCTCCGTGTGAGCGGAGTCTAGGGTGAATAACCGCCCGCTTAGGGAGTGTTCGAGTATTACGTAACGCAATTTTTGGAGATTTTTGACCCTCGCTCCCCCCCCATGTAACGCGACGTAACGTTTTTCTGTACCCCGCTCCCCCCAAGTAAAGCGTTACGTAACCACCAAGTGACCATTTTTACCTAAAATGGTCATTCCATTTGAAATTTTGAGAAAAAAGAAGTCAAAAAATGTGTGAGAAAATCTCTGTACGCGACCGTTCTAAAGGGTAAAAAAAATAATTTTACGTAACGCGTAGTTCAAACTCCCCCTTCCGCCCCTGTAACGCATCATAACGTTTTACTAGACTTTCCCCTCCCCCAAATTCGTTACGTAATACTTGAACGCTCCCTTAGACAGGATTGATTTGCTTGGTATGTGTATGTAGTTGACTGTCGTTGCGCTATCGGCGCGACAGCGGTCGTTGATCCCGTATCCGAACACGCAGAAACCGGTTAGAGAGCGGTTCGAAAGAAAGTTCCCAAATCAATTCGTCCGAACGTAACCTAAATAATTAACCGGTATAACCTTAATAGATACCGTTTTATATTAATTTTATGCCGTACTGATATTTCGCACACATTTACAAGTTTCTCACCCTGTATTTTTTCCTAGTGAGAGCGGCGAGAAGAAGCGGCCCGTGATCATCCACCGCGCCATCCTCGGGTCCGTGGAGCGCATGATCGCGATCCTGAGCGAGTCGTACGCCGGCAAGTGGCCCTTCTGGCTCAGCCCGCGCCAAGCCTGCGTCGTGCCCGTGGGGCCCGCCTTCGACGACTACGCCGTCAAGGTAACCGGCATAGGCCTTCCAATCTATGTAGTCATGATCACACTGAATACTAACAGTGAGCCTTTGTGGCTGAGAGATGCACCGGCGGCCTTCTCATTTATTTCAGGATTTTTAAAGCCGTCATGGGTGGCGTTTTCGATGTTCTTAGGGTGCAGATTTGAAAATGGTTTCCGTTTAAGATTTCTTGATAGCGAACATCAGTTTAAAAAATAATTGAAATGGTTTTCGTTTTATGATTTTGGGGCCATTTTGATGTTAAAATGGCAGACATCACTTTTTGGAAAAGTCGTCATGGGTGTCGTTAGGTTTTTGAACATATTTTTTTCTGCTGTCAAAATAATGTGCGTCTACATCATCAGAAGATGGGTTTCAGTCTTTGGTCGGTTTTTGTGACCCGACAGTTGCTGAGATGGAAAAGCTCTCGAGTTTTATTCATCACCAAGGTCAGGTCGCCCCCCATCCCCCCACAAGTTCAGTTGACAACCCTGGTCAAAATAACGAAATCGATGTAGAAAGCTTGCAAACGTTCTTTACAGAACTAATTTTGAAGATGATGATATTTTGACTGAGATTGGTGAACCGATTTGAATTTGTTTAATTTTTTACACAGGTGAACGAACAGCTGTTTGCGAGTGGATTTATGTCTGAAGTAGACACGGACGCCGGGGACACGCTCAACAAGAAAGTGCGGAACGCGCAGCTCGCGCAGTTCAACTATATTCTGGGTAAGTGCGGCTAACTACCCAAAATCTATAAATGTATGAGAAATAACGTTGTTTACTAAAGCGAAAATTAAAATGCGCACACGCGTCTTTAACTACTCTCAGGTTCAACACTGGCTTATTAGTCTGCCACCGTAACCCATGCCCTAACCAATTAACCAATAACCAATAGTTTTTACTGATTTTCGCGTTATACTTTTGACGTTTCGATCCCTTTGATTCATATTTATGTAAACGACCCAAACACTTAAAAACTCGCTTCTAAAATGCGCCGTTATGCTTTTACGATAAGGCTAGCGGTTAGCGTAGTGAAGACAAGGAGCTTCTTGAGCCTGTCGAGCGGTGATTCTATAGTCTTGATCCTCAGCGTTGAGAAAAATAATTATGCTACTGCCACATTTCGGGGTTCGGCTTATGTTCGTTGTGCTTTCGTTTTCTATGATAATGAAAAAGAGGTTATAGATTTGCAATTTCGTTCGCGTTTCGAGTGTTCCCATGGTCTGTGGGCGACGGGGAGCGCGCACTCTTCATACCCAACCCCCCCCCCCCATTAACATGCTTTCGTCTGTATGTTTATGATTATAACGATGATGTGTTTCTTTAAGTGGTCGGCGAGCGCGAGAAGTCTTCGGGCACCGTGAACGTGCGCACGCGCGACAACAAGGTGCACGGTGAGATGTCCGTCGAAGCGCTGATCCAGCACTTCAACACCCTGGTCAAGGAGAAGACCCTGGCCGAAGACAGCCAGCTACTCAAGTAACCGTCGATCTTCAGCAACACGTCACTACTTTCAACAGCTACCGGTCTACCACAACTCTCCGCTACTATACTTCGCTTTTTTAACATTACATATAGGGTTAACAATCTTACCGTGTCTTTTTATTGAAAACCGCTTAAAAAAAATGGTAACTATTACTTATGAAACCAAAATAATGTAAATTAACAGCCTTGCTATATAATTGTTATATATTTGCTGTGACTTATTTTTCGGAAGCGTTTTTTAATAAAAAGA
Source organism: Hedya salicella (assembly GCA_905404275.2). Classification (NCBI taxonomy): domain Eukaryota; kingdom Metazoa; phylum Arthropoda; class Insecta; order Lepidoptera; family Tortricidae; genus Hedya; species Hedya salicella. Next base: position 4,349,280 of record FR990112.1, on the reverse strand, counting down.
TACGTCAAAATTGTTTATCCTTTTTCTAATGCTACAAGAACGAAGTATACGCTTGTGGCACGACATCACCCGTCTTTGTCGCATTGTCATGAAAGGAAAGAGACAGACAATCGTTGAGGCGCGAGAAAGAGTCCCATACCACAGTTTTGCTAGAGGTTCTGGTAGGGATAAAACCAATCTTAAACGGAACGCCTCTACTGCGTTGAGTCTACAGTTTGAAGCATGTTTCATGGTCAGTTTGCAGATGGTTGTTCAATTTAAGATTGGTTATACTGCCCTCATAAGGCAATTGGCGGTATCTCAAAATCAAACTTGAAATAAATGAAACCCTATACCAACTTCAGTCTGTTGTCGTTTTTTCGAGATACCGCCAATAGGTATGATGACAAAATTTTATTAATTAGTCTGTCTTGTAGTAAAAGATATTGGACTCGTTTTTTTTTGTTTTTTTTTTACGTAATCGAAAAATAAAAGTGATATATTAAGTCAAAATATCGCGTGACTTCACTCCTTGGTACAAATTTTACTTAGGAGAGACGTTACGAGCCCCCACTCCTAAATTTTATGGCGATTTATCTAAGTGTTTTTTTTTTTTATTTTGAAAAAGCAAAAAATACGTGTCCTATATTTTTTTATTATGTAGCTGACGGATTAATTAGAACTTTGATTTTCATACCCAGTTATCATGCCTATTGCCTTATGAAGGCAGTATACTCTATTTGAAAACAACTTCGATGGAAAGGGCATTAGTGCGTACCAGTTTCAAATACAGTTGCTACGTTTTCCGTTGGAACAAAATGAGATACGACTTTTTGTTTAAGTAGTGATGCACACTGTTCTTCGTCATGTTGGGCGTCTCACTTAGGTCTCGAGCCTCTTCAAAGTAACTGCACTTCAGATTGGACATTTGATAAAACAAGAATACAGGACATAAACGGACGGAAACGTCGCGCCGTGTATAATATTCAAAGCACAGCTGCGTATTAATGGCGTTAAACAACAAATCTTTACTGATGTTTGTAAGATTGCAAAAGAACTGGGTTAATTGTCTGTCAACTTACGCAATTTTTGATACTAGTGCATGCATTTAAAACAGAAGTTCCAGATAAATAAAAAAATGCAGCCTGTCAAATAGTTTAGCTGCGACAGAGGTGCAATCTGTTGGTTTTAAAACCACACAAGCCACATTGCCTCCAAAACTTTATGTAAGTTCCAACACCATTACTTAAGTTTTTCAGTTGTATGAAACAGGTGAAATATACTTCATTATTTGAATTTTATTTTTTATGCGTGTTGGCTGTGTTGTCAATACAAATTTTAGATGATTAACAACATATTGTATATGAAAATGGTTAGGTCCAGTATCTAGAATAACCTAGACATAAACTTCACATGGCGTGACCACACTATAGTATAACTTTTCTTGTGATTTGGTTGCAAGTTTCTCTTATATTTCTTGCATTTTGTTGTATTAATTTATTTAGTATGTTTAGCGAGAGAAGACTTGAATGCTTGTTTATCTTAAGACGGTACTGTCAATTCCACTACTTCTTTCTCTTTATATTTTGGTGACTTTCATATTAGATGCGTTCACCGTATGGTCAGCTAAGAAATTAGTCGGCCACTTTTCGACTCTTATTTCGTGTGTATTAAAGTTCAATAGTGGTAGACCAATTTCTTGGCTGAATGTACCTCGTCACTAACCAGAGCGGATTGATAAACGAATGTTTGCTAATTTGCACTTTAAGAAAATGGTGACGTAGAATTGTTTGCTTATAACACAAGAATAATGTTATGTAAGCGATGTTCTGACGGAATACCTCAAAGGCATTTTGTTGATGGTAACAATTTGATTTTGTATATCAGGAATGTGAAAAAGTGCAAAAACTACACGCTCTATACTATTATATTTCCAGTTACTATAAGGTAAAGATTGGTTTTTAAATAAAAATGCTTTTATTTATTAACTCGTAGTTTTTATTCCACCATTCGTGCATATGTGTAGACAAAGTGAATAGTATTTTCTTGGGCTTAACACATACACTGTCAGGCCAAAATCCATGTCTTTCGCTACATGTCGGCGTAAAAACAAACAACTATATAAGACTCCCCCGTGGAGTCCAATCGCGCACTTGACAAATAAACAACGCTGCATGTCAAGAACTCCGCTCGGGAGTTCATCAGGGCTGTCACGGACCAAAATTGCAGAGACCAAGCATTTTTAAGTAATTTTAAAAAAATATTTAAAAAAAATATTTAAGAGAATAAGATTTAATATTCCAATTCGTTTTTCTTAAATAAAGCACGATCTTTCTAATCCTAAAAAATGAGGTAAAGTGACAGCCCTAATATCGTAAGAACTCGCTAGAGGAGTCGGATGACATTGCCTTTGGCCATCTATAATTGTATAGTACGAACTCCCCTCGGGAGTCGGGTGACATGTGAGCAAAGTTACTGAGAACTCCCTAGGGGCGTTCTTGACAGTGAATGTGTTAAGGCCTCGAGCGGCAAATCACGTCATCGAAATTCGTGCCACAGACGCCAGCGCATATGCCGATGATATTTCATGGTTCAAAAACGCCGAATATAATATCAATATTTTATTTTTATTATAATAATTGTCATTTATTTCAGATAATAAGGTACATGCATGATTTTCTTATCGCTTTTCTTAACAAAATATGAAAATGCCGTAAAAACGATTTCAAAAAGTGAAATTAAAATTAAAATCGGCTAAGAAATACGCATGATAGGCATTTTAAACTGGTAATAAGACGGCGATTTGACTGAGAGGTCCGATGCACTGTTACGTCATAGTCCACTCCGGCCATATAAACTCCATATTAAATTCCGTTTTGCTAGATAGAGACAGAATGAAATGTTTGATGGCTTATATCTTGGCTATTTTGCTAGTTATTCGAAAAATTATTTTTGTGTACTGTTTATTACATGAGTGAGCTTTTAATAAAGCTAAAATAAAAAAAACATGCTTATTCCCTATTACGGATTTATTGCCGTGGCGTCTGAGTCACGTATTACTTCGCTGCTTGGCGCTCAAAAGGTTAAAAAAGGTAAATAAAAAAAACTACGCGCCTCGGGTTATTCAGCCAGCAGCGTACCACAGTGCCCTTGACTGTACCTTCTTTTAAATACCTAAAAGAACAGACTAGTAAACGTATAAAAATATTTGGCAGCGCGCGTTTTGGGAAAGAGGTAAACATGTTTTGTCACTACAAGGGGCTATCTATGTATTACGTCACGGCGGTAGGGAAAGGGAGAGTCATGCCTATCATGACAGTACGTGTTAGACATCGGGAAAAGGTGTGGCAAGGGGGAGGTCTAAAATGTCAAAATCTTGCGTGACGTAACATGGACGGCCCCTAAGTCTTAATCTCGACATTATCTATTATTTAATGTTAACCATTTGTTTAATTTATTATGTAACTAGAAGCGGCTTACAACTTCGTCAGCGGTTTTTTCTTCAGCATAGTCGAGTAAAAAGTATATTATAACCATCTGTGGATGCCCAGCTAGGTAACTGTGTGTACCAAAAATAGTTAAAATCCTTTTAGTCGTGACGTGATGAAGCCACGACAGATACAAACATACAAAAAAATAATTATCCGTCGATTTAGTGACCTTCAAATAATCCGTATCACTTAATATTTTGAAAACATATTCAATGTACATACATTTCATTTTTACAACTTCTATAATAGTATAGCTTTTTGAGTCAAGCTTTAAACGACCCTTAATAAATACCATAGTATATTGTCAGGGCATAAATCTTATCTCAAACAATAAGAGGCTTTAGACCCAATTTAACTACTCTTCCATCGTACGTACGACACGGATCCACGGATTATTATTGTATATAATAAATATTAACATTGCTTTTAAGCAAATTCTACCCTACGTGCCACATTATATTACACTTGAAATCAATACTCGCCACGCCACGCGGTCGGGTAGCTATCAATAATCTCACTGTTACAAGACGAGGACTAGGCGAATAAATAAATAAATAGTAAGACTTAGTTTTAAAAATAAGCTTATATATTACATAGGAATGTGATGCATAAAGCAAAATACATGATTAAAAATGATTTTCGTCGCATTAAAATCCTTTCTTGAAATGTGACGCATTAAAGCCATTACAATACTAATATACCTTTAAAACACCGCGTATCATAATAATAGCCGTTATGAACGGCTTCTAGAGATGGGTAAATCCGGAGTTGAAGATTTAAATGTTTCGAATCCGTAATCGGATCAGATTCCTTACATTAAATAATAAATATCACAGGACAATCTTTACACAAATCGATCTAGTCCCATGGTAAGCTCAATAAGGTTTGTGTTATGAGTACAAAACGAAGATATATTTAATAGATACATTTACTTTTGTATAAATAGAAAACGTCCAAGACTCAGGAACAAATAATTATGCTCATCACCTTATCGGCTCCTTTTAAATCTCGAGTCTGAGAAGTTACCAACTCTGACTAGGTATCCTATCGGTACGGGGCCGAATGAAGAATTGCTTTGTTTTGGTACCGCGGAGCGGAGCGAGGTAGGCACTAATTAGCGAGTTCAGAGTGAAACAATTTAACGGATTGTATCGCGTATTATCTCATTTGAGTTCCCGATTCGGAAGCTTTTCAGCTTTCCATGACCATTCAACCCGTGATCATGGAAAGCTGAACATTTCCGAAACATCTGGAAATCAAATGTGATAATATATGCGATATAATCCGTTAAATTGTTTTATTTAAATGAGTAATAATCGCGGAAGCAGAAGAAATTATTGAGTTCAGAGTGACTTGAGGAGCTACTCTGAAATTCGAAGTTCGTATCCCGCTCACTCAAATACAGTTTAACAAGAGAGCGAGAGGATTAGCAGAGTAACCCGTCTGGTTTTACGGAAGTATGGTTCGAAAACTCGCTAAGTGGATTCGGTGCCGAAAGCAGAATCGGATTTAGCGATTCGACACACTTTTCGGATTCGAAATTTACCCATCTCTAACTGCTTCTAAACACATTATAAATATTGTAAAATATGGGTGTATATAAAATGGTTCTGTATGATCTCGACTAGTGCGCACTAATATTATTTTTAAACGTCTAAAATTGTGACTTACAATAAAATTGACCTAATACGGTACGGCTAGAAGTAAACAATTAAAAAAATCCTACAAACAAAAACTCAAAACAATGCTTCGGTGCTCAGACACGTAATCGCCAGTTTCTGAGTCAATTCTGAATACAGATTATTTTAATAAATTATAATGAAATATTTAACTGTATTTTGTAGGTAGGCTGCAAGTCCACCATAATTACTTCTAGTACACCCTTGAGAGAATACCCAAGAGTTATCTCTAATCTCAGTAAACAAAAATTCAATGGTTCAAAAGCTCTAAAAAGCCATATAAAAAATAGAAAAATACGGTATCGCTGGATTCGGGTTACCTCTATTCGGCCCATATGGGAATCTATTGAGGAGGCCTGTAGTGGACATCCTATGGCTGAAATGATGATGATGATGATTGGCTTCAGCGCTACGAAAATTTCGATTGCGAAAGTGTTAACCGAGTCCATACCCGAGGTAAGAGAGGGTCGGGGGTAGGGATAATGGGGTTTCGACGTTTGAGTGTCACCCAAATAGTCGAACTATTGTTAGCCATATTTGACCATATAAACCGGACGAAACTTAATGTTCTGATGTGACACGAAAATATTCAATACAGTTTTTATGGTTCATTGCTCGTCGCACAATGGAAACTTTCGTAGAAAATTTCTTATTGCAAGAGTTGACGCGTCGAATTTTTACTTTTTTTTAGGCCTCCCTCGCTTCTAGCATTACCCGTCTTCCTCGCACTGTATTGAAAGGAAAGAGACAAACTATTGCGTATCACAGATGTGCTAGATACAGGGGTGTCGTAAAAATACCTATTTACGTAGTTACGATTGGTTCGTTGTTACTATGTGTCTTGGTTTGACTTTCATTGATGGCAGGGTCGTTTGCCTTTTCAGGTACAGTCGACTCACAAATTGCTTCAGGGCACTCGAAGTTCTTGCAGAGATAGAAAATCTGGAAAGAAAACAAAAAATGTACAGGATAAATATTTTTGACAACTAAAATATTGATCTATATTATAAAGATGTAAAAATGAAATGTCTGTACATTGAATATATAAAACAATATATATTGTAACTATTTTGAAGACTGAATAGGAAATATTTATTTTTGATATTTTTGTATGTGTCGTAATAAATAAATCACTATTCTTTTATAACTTTTCAGGCGTTAGGTCGGCGATTTCTTTTTTCTTTTTGTAACTTCCCAGCGGAATAATATTTGTATATAAAAATAATCGAACTTTTGGGCCAGTTTTTTCAACTCAGGGAAATATATATCTTGACGCCAGAAAGCCGATGGATTTGGCGAATACGAATATTCTTGTTCATCACAAATGATGATGATGCGGTGACGATGATGATGGTGATGGTGGTGGTGGCAGTGATGACGATTATGGTGGTGGTGATGATGATAATGATGATGGCTATGATGATGGCGATGATGGTGATGATGATGATGGCGATGATGATGGTGGTGATGATAGCAATGATGATGATGATGATGGTGGGGATGATGATGATGACGGTTATGATGATGATGATGATGGCTATGTTGATGGTGATGATTATGGTGGTGATGATGATGGCTATAATGATGGCGGTGATGATGATGGTGATGATAGCAATGATGGTGGTGATGATAGCGATGATGATGATAGTGGGGATGATGATAATGACGGTTATGATGATGATGGCGATGATGGTGGTGATGATGGCGATGATGACGATGGTGGTGATGATGACGACAAATACTGAATGACTACTCACGGTGTAGAGTAGTATAGGCGCCGCGAGCGCCGCTCCGGCGAGCACGTCCCACCAGTGGTGCCTATGGTCCGACATGCGCGACAGGCAGCAGTATATAGTACTAAATGCGCATATACTTTGCAGACTTAGTACAGCCCTGGTACGCTCGGTACGGCGGCGCATGTAGTACTGAAAAAAAGGATACAAAAGGTATCTTACTCTTAATTGGACGACCGATATCGCTCAGCGGGAGTAACTTTGCCTGCGAAGCTGGAGGTCCTGGGTTCAAATCCCGGTAAGGGCAAATAATTGTGTGATGAGCAATAAATATTAAACATGTTCCTGAGTCATGGATGTTTTCTATGTATAATAAGTAAATATATCAATTAAATATATCGTCGTCTACCCATAGCACAAGCCTCATCGAGCTTACCATGGGACTAGTTCGATTTGTGCGAGTCCTGTCATATTTATTTATTATTTATAAAGTTTCAAGTCCTCACAGGTAAATAGGCACTACCTATTCCGACCTCTATTCATAAAAGTCCAAGAAATACTTACTGCAACAAAAACTCCCGCGTGCATCGCCAAGGAACTGTGGCCTGATGGGAAGCTCTTGTCAGACTGGTGCTGCCAGACCGCCTTTGTACACGTATACCTCGATACGTATTCCGATCTGAAACCAAAGAACGCGTAGTTTTCAAATCAAACTGTAAGCCAATCTTCTAACACTTTTACGTCCTAGATTTTCGTAGCCGGTTTCACTCATCTGGCTTAAGAGGCTCCAAGCGTAAATGTACGATTTTTCATGGTTTTTGTTCGGTATCTAGTCCCTCGAATGGCAAAACTAACTTTTATATGATAGTGAAATATGATTTATATGATAGTTCAGTTTCTATTTAAGACTTTCTTGCATTCAAAAATTCGAATATTCTATGTAATTAATTATGTATTTTTACAGAGGTATATAAAAATAAAGATTGCGTATCTAGTCTCTCAATAAACGATTTGATAGACTCAAAACTTATGCCTAATTGTTCATTATGAAAAGACCTAACTTTCTACGCAAGCATTTTTTAAATGGCGTGTATTAAAAAAAAAATGGCAGAAACTGGTTTTCGTAAAAATAATAAAGTTTGATGGCATTTATCTTGGTTTCGGTGACTCTTGAAGATAAGCTATATTGGTAAAATCGGTCGCTGTCAACATGATGAGACATATACAACACGAAAAAGCGAAGAGCTACGGATCGAAGGTCATTCAGAGCTGTAAGCCCCTTAAACTTTTTGTCATAATTATGATTTCGCATAATTTATCATCGCAAGTTCAGACTTCTGGCCGAAGGGTGTAGTGTTTAGGCAGTTCCGGGGCAATCTGCCGAATCCTATACCAGATCAGACGACACAAGGAGCCACGGAGTTACGTCGCCTCAATCAAACTAGGTTTAAGTTTTTACATGTTTTTGTTTTTTTTGTAGTTCACAGTGCCTTGGTTTTTACTGTAATGCTGTGTAACTTTATGAATAATAAATAAATAAATCATTTGGCATACCTAATGCATTTTTTTCTGAAACTGTAGAATTTTCAGGACTTTTTAAGGCATCGTCTTGTTAAATGCATTAGGTTAGGTTTATATTATAACAATCCTGAAAAGTTTACGTGTTCAGAAGAAAATGCATTATGCCAAATGATAATTACGACAAAAAAGTTTACGCCAGACGAGGCGCGAAAGGTTTACACCTTTCGTAGCGCTACGCGCGTAGCCCATCCCATGGACCGCATTGAGGTCGTACGATGCCATATTAACTTAATATCACGAAAAGGCTCTCAACTGCAAGTTTCCTCAAATTCTTCGGGTATATGCGATCTAACTTTACAAAAAGTGAAATTAAAATTAAAATCGGCTAAGAAATAAGCATGATAGTGACGTTTTTAAGGCCAGATAAAACCTTCTGTTTGCATATTCTGAAGACTTTATCTGTACTTACCTTTAAGTGAGACCAGTCATACGCCAACCGATTAATCGTACAAAAATACTGTAATTTAGGTTTTTCTATGCAGAAATCAGTTACCCTAACGGTTAACTGGAAGGGTTCCTTTATAGAGATGAATTCATATTTGTACTACCTACTAACAATACAATACAATAAGTAACTCTTAATTGCACCTCACAAAACAGAGTACAGAAAACAATACATTCAAGGAGAGGTCAACAATTAATAGGCGGTCTTATCGCTAAATAGCGATCTCTCCCTAACAACTTTTGGGTAGGGGGGACGTTGAAAAATGAAACTGTACGTTTAACTAGGTATCAAACTGCCTTGATTGTGTTTTAATCCGTTATCTTATTATGTACAACAAAGTGATTACTTACATACAAGAAAATGATATCACATCAATTCTGGCTTGACAACCAGCTGAACTTTTTGCATAGGGGCGCATCACATGATTTCATTTTTACTTTTCCACATGGAGCAATCAGAAAGGAAATCATTTTTGGCACCATGAAACCGCCTAGGCCTTAGATTTTGCCGCCCATTAATACTTTCCACCTTTAGCACTAGCCCTTAATGCTCGTAGTGTAAATCCAGGGATGTGAATCGATTTTTTTATTAATATTGTATAATCTGCAATCAACCATTCTGGTCATAATCAGATATTTTGGTATAATACTGGCGTTTTCGAGAGGTAATCCAGTGAGTACTCTCCCCCTATTTCACAGATGAGAACAGTCTAGTGTCTCTAGAATCGAAAACTTACCCTTGACAGCTCATAGCTTCCGTAGGCTGGCATGTGTCGAAGAAATGGGGTCTCGGAGAGCCGACCAGCAGCTTTAGACTCTGCACCAACGTCACGTTAATGAGCAGACCAAATAGATACTCCTTGTACCACGCCAGCACTCGAGACTTCGATTTGCTTTTGGATTTCTCGTTGTTATGGTACTTTCTTTCCACTAGCAACATCTGGTAAAATAACATTGAAATCAATTGGATTGACATGATTTATTGTACTTATATATATAGTAAGGATGGAGTGATTTAACCTTTTGAACGCCATATCTAAATGTAAAAGTTGTCAACTCAGACGCCACGCCATCTTGACGCCAACATGAACTTGAAACGTACACGAATGCACGTAGGTCGCTATTTCACTGACACAATCGACGGGTATAGCCGACATTGGCGTCTGGGGCACGATTTCCGTTGTCGGCCACAGCCGACTGTGGCGTTCAAAGGGATAAACTACCTTTAATTTCGGGGAAATTAGGCAAAAATATAAGTGATTCTACTAGACAGACTTCCTCTTATTTCCATTTGTTCCATACATTACACTTAACTCAGTCAATGGGCTTACCAGTACCTTAAGTAGCCAGTCCAATCTAACCCGAACAAGCGATTAATACTTGAACAGCTTAAGCCTTTTGAATGGATTTAGCGTAAGAACGGGTTAAGCTTTTCAAACAGATTAAGCCAAAGAACGGGTTAAGCCTTTCCAACGGATTAAGCCATACAACAGGCTTTCCTGCTGCAGGTAACTACAATCTCACTGAATACTGTATAAGTCATTCATTGTCATCATCAGTATCAACATCAGCCATAACAAAGCGAGCGAAAATGTCTTAAGGCTCTAGAAATAGAGTCATGTCAGATATTTATGCACTCTTTGCTGTGGCAGATATTAATGCTGGTGACTGGACTAGAATATAGAAAATTTTGGAACTCACTACAGGGAGCGGGAGGAAGATGGTTGTGACAAACAGCCATTTCCAGTTGACAGTGTCTCCGGTGAATGGATGGGACAGCGCCGGGTCATTGCACCAGAACCCGACCTGGCCTCCAGGCACCAGACGCAGCTCCACCAATAGGAATATCAGAAACACTGGAAACAAATGCATATGAAGTGTGTTACAGTAAAAACTAAACAACAAAAGTAAGTAAATACTACTATCTAAAAACTATCTTAAAAAGATATGTGTTGTATCTTAAAATGAACGTCCCTCCACTTACTTTACCCTACATTTGGATTCATGTTTCATAGGTTAGTTAGTGGAGGGGCATTCAGGTTAAGATGGGCTTTACTATAGTCAAATTTACAGGCATCTAATTGGTTGGTGGTTAAGCTATTGGCCTGGTATACCTATCAGAGGCAGGGCGTCACGAAATTAAAAAGGGTAGTCAAAGCTTATTCATTAAGTCATATTGAAGGAATAAAGTGTTTATAAGCCTTTCCTTGGGCAACACAGTTTTGGGAATCGGGAATCGGCTTATATGGACACCACGCCACTGATACCCTTACTTTTTAGAGTTCTATACCCATTTAAGGCTATCAGATGGAGTAAGAATAAAAACAATGAAAAATTATACCAAGACCAAGGATGTATTCACAGTAAGAATCAAAATCAACACCAGTATCAAAAATGTTGTAATTGGTAAAATAAAAAAAAACAAACCTCTATGCCACCGATTAGTTTTCCACCAAAAGAGTTTGACGTTGTCCCATAATTTCTCCATTGTGAGTAATAGTACGAGGCTTTATACAAGTTCATGTATGGTCTTGACTCAACTTCGTGGCCAACGTTATAAGGTAATACACGAGTGAGCAATTATCATTAATTGCACCGTCATTCGTGAACCAGGAAGTTATCTATTTACATAATACATTACAGTCGTAAAATCAATCGTCACAAAAACTGTTGCAACAATAGTTTCGTAGCTCTTTATAAAAGCATAGTAGCTTCATATATACTTGTTACTTATTCTAATCCATACAGGAAAATTAAAAATAATCTAGTAGAAGATATATGTTCAGCCGGCGTAACGCACTGCATTAATACTGAAACTAAGTCAGTACCTATGCAGTCATATACAGTATACATGTCAAACGTCAATTTGACACTGACAGATTTCTGCTGAAGGGTACGTTCGGAAATCATGAGATAAGCTGGCTGCATACAATACGAGAGTAACTTGATTTGAATAGATACAATAATACGATCAATTACATAAAATGGTGCACATTATAACAAATATAATTGCATCAATGAAAACTTATAATTAAAAGTATTTAACTTATAATTAATAATAGTTATGTATTATCAACTATAAGTTAAATAACTGTTGCTGCTCTCCAAAAAAAATATTTTATGTCTGGTTATGTTTGACTTGGCCCTTCCCTGTCCCAATTATTTTCGGACCGCAACTGATCCTGCTTTTTACTGATCCTGCTCCGGACCCTGACTGACCCTGCTCTTTACACTCAACAACATAATCTTATTCTTCTAATGTCATTTTGAACTTTAATAATCTACTTCAGAACGATCGGTCATTCTTGTTTCCTTATTTCTAACTATCTTCTGCCCGCGACTTCGTCCGCCTTAAATTCGTTTATCGCGGATAAGGGTATTTTTCCTAAATTTCATCAAAATCAGTTCAACAGTTTAAGCTTGAAGAGGTAACAGACAGACAGACAGACACACTTTCGCATTTATAATATGAGTATGGATTTGGCAAAAAGGTATTAATTTTAGCGCCACTTGTTAGTTTAGCAAGGTACTCGATACTCGTGGGCTCGTAACACATGTTTGAGAGAAGTTTGCACCTCCTTCCAAAAAACATTCCTTCGCCATCTTGTTTCCGGACCAATTAGGATTCTATAGGTACTAATACTTGTCCACGATTAATTTCCTATTTTCTATTTTCAGTGTCCATGTTTTTGATGGAATTTTCCATTTCCAGTGTCGAAAGCCAAAATGTACATAAAGCCAACCCTAAAACGGTTTCAGCATTGAAACTTCAAAGTGTTGTCAACAAATTGCGATGGTTCTTTTCCCTGTGGATAACCAGCTAGGGTAGCTAGTGATACTAAAAATAGTGAAATCCATTTAGCCGTTTTGGAATGATGAAGCAACGACAACATACAAACGTACCTACCAAAAAATAGAAAAAAAAACATTTTTGATTCAGTGACCTTTAAATAGTCCTGATTGTTTTGAAAACATCTTCAATGTACAGATATTTAATTTAATTTTAATAGGTACTTAGTATAGAAATAATATAAAATAATACAACTATTAAAATAATAATGAATATGTATTTATGTAACGACCAAGTAGGTTTCGACGAATGTATTCATTTTTTTACCATTAAATGCCGCATTGTACGATATAATTTATAAGTCAAGAATTACTCGTTTAAAGACTTTAAAGTAATAAGATAAACGGAGTTGCGGCTACAGCTAGATAAAATAATACAATCATTAAATTGTATTCTTCTTTTTGAACGAATAAAATAAATCAATAAGGTAAAAAACATGTTTTATTTACTCGTTTACCTATGTTAGTGATTTCGTCTTTGAAGGTCAGTCCAAGGGTATCTAGTACGATTTTTTATGTGTTAAGGGAACATATGCGTGTGATAATTTTAATTAGACGCTAGCATGATGTTAAGTTCTCAAATAATAGAAAAAAATAGTAACTACGGTTTGCGACTTAGACGATGAATACCAAACATATGACAGGCTATTATTAGGCTATTATTATTATTAGGCTATATATATTAGTTCACTTATCTGTGCTACTATAAAGTTGGAAATATTAAATGTCTGCTGTTACATTACATCTATACTATTACTATATTATAAATGTCAAAGTATGTATGAACGTTCCACTTAATCTCAAAAACTACTGGACGAATTTTTATGAAACTTTCTAGTTATGTACCTTATATATCAGAATAGGACATAGGCTATAATTTATGTCAAATTTCATCCCTTTTAGGGATGAAAAAGGGGTGAAACTTTGTAAGCTATAAATTGCATCTCTACGCAGACGAAGTCGCGGGCAACGGCTAGTACTATTATAAAGTTGTAAAAATTAAATGTTGTATGTTTGTGTGTGTTGTTGTGGCTTGATTACGCTAAATCGACTAAACGGATTTCAACTATTTTTGGTACACGGGTAGCTGGGTATCTCCCGATAGTAATAAGATACTTTTTACCTGACTATGCTCAAGAAAAAAAGAGGGGTTATAACTTTTCTCTTCCGCGAACGAAGTTGCGGGCGCCTACTAGTTAAAAATATTATCAAAATAATGCTCATAAAACAAGCTGCACTCCAGGTATCGAATTCAATATTTTTTTAGTATTCTTATCATAGAAAGTACCATTTCACATCAAAATTTTATTTTTATCGGAGAACAGTAAACATCCCTATTGTGAACAAACCAGCGCTTACCGAAAAAGTTTTTTTTTGAATGTGATAAGGGGTAAACAAGCAGTCGGATCTCCTGATGGTAAGCGATCGCCGTCGCCCATAGATACCTGCAACACCAGAGGAGTCACAATTGCGTTGCCGGCTTTTCAGGTACGCTCTTTTCTTGTTGGTTGGTAGAAGGGTAACAATTAATTCCGCAGTTCAGTCGAGCAAGGCACGAAATTTCTAGCAAAATGCACAGTAGTGGACTGCCAAAGTGGTGAGGATGGAAATATTGTCGTGTAGGATGATGGCGGAAAGATGTGGCAGGGATCAATCCAAACTATTCCTCGGAGCACTCCCCGTAATATAATCGATAGAAAATGCAGAGCGAGGCTACATCTCTAGTGCCAAGGAGTCAAGCCGATCTGAAATGCGTTGGCAATCGACGATACGAGTCGCTCTCCGTTAAATGCGGTCTAGAGGCAGAAGCTGGTACCGGGAAGCCCCAGCCCTCAGATGACAGCAGTATTGAGAGGCGGGTCTGCGTCTTGTAAAGCTGTAGGTGGTAGGCCGGAGTGTAATACCACCTCAATCTGTTGAGCACGCCGAGCTTCTTAGAGGTTGGCCTTACCCTCTAAATGGCCGCGGAACTGGACTTAACTCGACTTTCACGATCTCCGCTTTATCACTCAAATCACAACTAACGATGTTCACAGTCTTACGGAGACATGTACACGTACAGTCAGCATCAAATAGTTTGTAAACATCCACAGCGTCAAATATATCGCAACACGTCTTTATTACGAGCTTACCATAGGACTAGTTCGATTTGTGTTTATTATTAATTACTATAGGTAGGTACAAAGATATATTTGGCGCTTTGGCTGGTACAGACTAATTGATACCGATCGTACAAACCTCGAGAGCATAAATGTCAATAAAGTATGTTGGAAAAATTGAACTTCGAAATTGCCTTAAACGCGTTATCGCGTTGATCATGCAATAAGCTTTAAAGCGTCAATATTTTTGTGCGCCCATGCTAGCCTCGATATTTTTGCCAAAGACGCTCGTAGTGTCCGCAAAAATCCGCCACTGCCATATGAAGCTAGTTTGCGGACGGTGCTTTCTTATGGTTAAATTATAGTTTATAGTATATAAAAATATATATGTCTGAGTAACTTTTGTGATGCAGTATTTGTAAACTGGTTTTGTGATGAACATGAAGTTCGTAATAGTGATCTTTGTTTGTGTACTGGAGAGGACATCAGGTGTTATTTACAAATTAAACGGTAACGAATGATAATTTATTTTTACTTTTAAGTTACTTTAAAATACGAGTAAATCAACTATGGGAGAGCGGGGCTAAAAGTACCGGGGGTAGGTTGTTCCGATGAGAATAGGAACGCAACTAGAAAACGGATCAATTCGTATGATGGTTGTCGCGAAACGTTATGATATGACACTATGCCGTTGCAGGAGCCATTTTAGTTGCTTCAATTATAGTAGAATAGTAGTTACTAATGGAAAAAATATCAAAATCGACGGAAGAACTAACCCCACGGAATAAAATATTTATCTCTTTGATTTTTTTGTTAACTGTTGATAATACACATTAAATAATCACATCACTCTTTTGGCGTGTGTGAACTGAGAATTCATGTTTGAAGGATAAGTTAGTATTTAAGACGTTGGAACAACCAGCCCCATAGCGGGGTTATTTGTTCCATTCCGATCGATCTCATAAAAAATGTTTTGGTACAAATACTGTTTAAAGATGCACATAAGAATATCACTTTTCAGAAATGTCGATAATCATTCTTTAAATATGTGCGTAAGCCATACAATATATACATTATTTTCATAGCAAAATTTGGTATTTTTTGAGAATCGGCACGTTTAGATCCGCCCTCCCCCTACTATATTTTAGCCCGTGTGAAATTAATAAAATTGAAAATGTACCTAATTAGTACCAATTCCAAGAGAACATTAATTATGTGGATTGAGTTGAAAAACGTTTAATTAAAAGTAAATTGAAGGAACTGAATTACTTAATTTTGTACTTTTTACTGTTTTTTTTGGAGTCGAATTTATTTTAAAAAATAAAATAAAATTTTATGTTTATTACAAGATTTTGCCCGCGTGATTTACTATTTTGTCCCTTGGAAAGCGCGTTTTTTTGCAGTAGGTATAAAAAGTAGCTTATATTATTCCCCAGCCCCTATTCTAAGTCTAACAATTACGTTAATCTGATGCCCCGTTGTCGCGTGAAAGAAAGGGAACCCAACAAACAGACTTTCGATTTTATAATATTAAGATAGAACCGAAGGATTTTCAATTATCAACTCGCTGTCAATCTGACCTAAAGCGTTGAAAGCTTATGCTTCAAGGTGTAAATGCTTTGACATCTTTAATAATTTTATTTTGAAGTTTTTGTATTTCTAAAGCGAATAAAGCAGTAGAAGAGCGTTGGTAACCTTTTATTAGAAAAAAAACCGGCTAAGTGCAATTTAGACTTGCGCACAGAGAAGGTTTCTTACAAACCTTCACATATTCCACAGAATAAGTAATCGTTCAATTTATTCCCACTTAACACGCGCTGGGCCTCACGGCGTAGAGGGGCGTCCCCTGGCTGGCGGATTGGGGAACTATCCGGCTAAGTCCGATGGACTCGCTGACCGACGATGGATGTGGCCCTCCAGCATTTTGGGGGTTGTGCTGCGGGTTAATAGCCCTCCCACGCAAAAAACCTATTGTTACGAAACCGACACAAGAAGATAATAAAGGATCCGATCCTAATAACGACTCATGGCGCGGAATTATGGACGATCGATTTACCTCATGGAATGTACGTAGTTTATGCAGACCCGGTGCCGTGTACCAGCTAAATAGAGAATTGCAGCGATATAACATCCTCATTGCAGCATTACAGGAAGTAAGATGGCCCTACAATGGAGAGTCCAACATAGATAACACTGCAGTTCTTTTCTATAGTGGGGACGGGAACGGCCATCGTATAAACGGCACAGGGTTCGTTGTTACTAAGAAAATAGTTGGCAACATACTCAGGTTTGATGCAGTGTCTGACAGAATCAGTACGCTGCGTGTTAAAAGTAAATTTCAGAATGTCACAATTGTCAATGCCTATGCGCCCACAGAATTAGCAGATGAGGAAGTAAAAGACCATTTCTACGAAGAACTAGAATAAGTCTACGACCGAATTCCAGAGCATGACATTAAGATCGTAGTTGGTGACCTTAACGCTAAGGTTGGACGCGAAGAAGTTTATACTCCCACCATTGGCCGACACAGTAAACACGAGGACTCTAATGACAACGGTATCAGACTGATAAGTTTTGCTGCGTCAAAATCAATGGTGGTGAAAAGTACTATGTTTCCCCATAAGGACATTCACAAGGGGACATGGAGGTCTCCTGATGGAGTAACAGTCAACCAAATAGACCATGTATTAATTGATAATAGACATAAGAGTACAATCGAGGACGTTAGAACACTTCGGGGGGCAGACTGTGACAGTGACCATTACATGCTGGGCATAAAAATAAAAGCAAAAATTAAAATTACACGCAGACCGGTCAGGCAGGGGGAACAACAAATTGACGCATCAGGCTTAAAAGATAAAGCTACCCGAGAAGCTTTTGCATTGGAGCTGAGTAACAGGTTTAGTGAGCTGGAAATGCAGGAATGTATGGAAGGAGCGTGGGAAGAGACAAAGTCAGTCATCAAGGAGGTGGGCTTAAAGATCCTTGGTAAAAAGAAGCGTCGCAGAAATAGGAAGTGGTGGAATGAGGAGTGCGAAGCAGCTTTGAATGATAGGTTGAAGTATAAGGTCCTGTCTGAGCAAGATAATCGGTGGAAAGAAAGGTACAGTGAGGCTCGCAAGACATTGCGGAATCTAATTAGACACCTTAAGAGACAACATCTTGATGACCATTTACGGCAAATGGAGACGTTAATAAGAGGGAATATGAGTAGGAAATTTTACCAAGAGGTCAAAACAGTTAAAAAAGGATACCAGCCAACAGCCCAGTTCCTTGAGGATGAGGCGGGGAATTTAATCACTGACCCTGATAAGATCAAGAGTGAGTGGCGACAGTATTTTGAAAAGCTGTTGAATTGTCCACCTATTGAAGTTCTCATCGAAGAATCAGAGCAGACCTACGATAGTGAAAAGGTGGAGAAACCGACGTTTGAAGAAGTAAGGAAAGCTGTGATGAGACTTAAAAACAACAAGTGTCCAGGGATCGATGGCATACCGGGGGAGGTGTGGAAATATGGCGGCGGGGCAGTGCAATCACGGTTGTACGAAATTATTAGTAGCACGTGGGATGAAGAAAGGCAACCAACGGAATGGAATGTGGGTGTGATATGCCCCATACACAAGAAAGGTTCCAAGAAGAGGTGCGCTAATTACAGAGGTATGGCATTGCTTCCAACGGCTTCAAGGTACTCGCATATATTCTCCTGGGCCGTCTTGAACCGTATGCGGAAGACATTCTCGGGGACTACAAGTGCGGGTTTCGCCGAAACCGTAGCACTGTTGACCAGATTTTTGTCCTGAAACAGCTAATAGAGAAGAAATGGGAGTACGCACAGGATATCCATGCACTTTTTGTGGATTTCACGAAAGCCTACGATAGTGTGGACAAAGAGGCACTGTTCTCAATACTGAAGTTTGTAGCGAACTCTACGAAGATCCTTAGTCACGGACCCAAATGTAATGAACTTAATAAAATGTGCCCTATTAATCCTGTGTGCGGAATCAACTGTAATGCCTAATGAGATTCCTAATACCACACTCCACTACCTCGAATACACCTAACAGAATACACCTACATGAACATGGTTTAAATCTTATTACTACACCAACTATCTTGTACTGCTTTTTACTTTAATAATGTGCATCTGAACTTGAATTACGCTATTATAATAATATTGGCCATAAATGTGATCGGAAAACCCGTTGTGATTCGTCTAGTTTAGTAGGACTCTACGTTGCATAGTAACCTGAAGTTCTTTTATGGAAGAACCATTATGATCGCTCAGTATATTTTTAATTGAAATAAACCTATCTATTACTGATGTTAATAAATACTACTCTTATATCCTGACTTATCTTTATCCTACTTTCCTGTCCTAAAAACATACTCTAATTGCATACTTTGTTCGTTAAATTATGATATACCTGACAGTTACAATTATTTATATGATTTTGAGATCTAACTACTCTATCCTATTATTATTTATGCAATTTTTTGTATAACTAGTCTTTTTATCCATTGATTAGAGAATTCATTCAGTAGAATAGTAAAGAGCTCCCTCCATCAATGAGAAAGTCAACAATAAGGATTATTAACCCTAAAAAGATCTGGTTTAAAAAGTAACACCTTTAAGACTTATAAGGAGATGATGGAAGAATTTAATTAGCAATATGACTTTCCTTTATTCTGAAGTGTCAAACTATTGTGGAAACTAGAACACTAACATATATGATTCATTATGAAATATCAAGAGATAATTAGAAGTAGTCAGCTCGAATACAATTTTGGAGATCGGTACAGATTCAAAATATCAACTGCGTGCTGGCTCGATACTCTTACTTCGTTGAACTTAAGCTCTAGTTATGCTAGGATAACTTCTATGAGTATCTTCTATGCCATTATAGATAGATTTTAGTGTCAAATGATTGTTAGAGGGAGTTGTAAACTAAATTTTAATATATGAAAAATGGTTGACTAACTATGTCACTTCATGAGATAATATTGATCCGCTAGAATCATCTCCTTATTTTCCCAAACAGTATAACTTTGTTATAGTTAATAGCAGCTACCGGACTAAGAGTGTTCGTGTACAGAATAGGCTTCCTTCATGCTTATTGGATACAAGAGATTTCCATACTTGGAATCAAAATATTGTTTAAAATCCTTTCCTGGATTTGATTTCTATGTTACTTCTTAATTTTACAAGCCATAAAAAAAAGTCATATTCCCCGGATACCGAATGAACACCAAGTCAGATCTTTTTACAGGTTTTATGGCACCTGTTTTCAAGAATTGTTTCTTGAATTCGCCATTTTCTCAATTTCTTTGATATTTTGAAAGAAAACGTTTCCCACGTTAAAATCAACACAAATCCTCTCATTTATGGATTAAGTGAACTCTTCTATTCTTTTCTATACCTAGAAAACTTATTATTTCATATCTGAAATCATGCCATACATAGACGATAAATGTTATTATTTCCTTAAATGGGTAATTCAATTATATGTTCACTGCTATGTTCTATAAACATATAACTATATTTTTACTGGTCTGTAGACATACACACTTCTCACGGGTATGCTAATATTGATTTCCTTCGATTATCAATATAAATCCTTCTTGTATAAAGGATAGAGTGAACGATTTGAGTTCTTTTAAATACTTCAATAAACTATATATTCTTATTTGCAATTATTATGTTTCTCATATAATTGATGTTAAAACATGTTCTTATTATTTCACTGTACTCTTTGACAAGGAGACCTTTCGTAGTTACTTTAATTAACCATGATTATTGATCACACTAGACACCGTTCAAAGATCCCATCTAGTTCTCTTCTAGAAGATAGATCTTAGGCCATTCTTAGCAAAATGTTAGGGATGTTCAATAATACATTTATAACTTGAGATTTCGTCCATTCCTTTAGACTAACCTCATCTCTATTGCAAAACAGGTTCCATTACCAAATTGCACAATAAAACATCAATCAATGTAACACAACTTCGTATTTCTAATCACGACATTCCTCTCTTATTTATGGATTAAGTGAACACTTTTATTCCTTAACAAACCCTGAAAACTACTTATCCTTTCGTATTTGAAAATCATACGCCATTCGTAGACGATAAATAAATGTCATTCCTTCTCATGAACACATGTGCACTGATTACTTGTTATTTTCCTCAGTACGCTTCGACAAGGAATCTACAAAACCTTTTGTACATTATTTCCTTATGAATGTCAATCAAACAAGATGTTATACAGGATTCGTCAAGTCTCTTTGTTTGACGATTCATATCCCGGCCATTCTTAGCGAAACATAGGTCTGATCCACAATATCAATGGAATGAGTATTTGCCCTTTCTTAGACAAATAATCACACTACTTTTAAAACAGATTCCTTCATCGAATCGCACATTATCTCAAAAATACATTCATTTACAAAAAAGCATGTAATCATGACTTTCTTTGTTGAAAAATGAAAACTCCCAAAATCTACTAATTCTGTGAGTGATGTCTTTGAACAGCGTATTTTTCTACCAAATTTCTTATTTTCCAATCTTATATTATTCGGCTACAGAATTATAAGATTCTGTCTATCGGGTACATTTCTATTTATATAAGTCTAAATATTTTGATAATAATATGAATTTAATCTCCTACTTTTAATCTTGATTTTGATTTGATAAAACTACCAAAAGATGGTGTAAGTTTGTATTTAGTATATTGTCACAGACTATATTTTAACAGTAGATTCATGTCTTTAATATTTTTGTGAAGAATAATTTTAAACGGTTTTAAGTTAAACACAGTGAGAATACAATTACATAAATGATATTAGATCAATGTTTAAAATAAAGTATTAGGTTTGGTTAATGAAAATGACCGAATATTCGGAGGTTAAGTAATAAGTTTAATGAAAACCCTTATTCCCAAAATAAGTAATGTGTGTGCCTATCTCTACCCCAAAATAGCCTATTCTACTGTGAGCAATACTAGAGGAAATTCCTCACATTTACATTTAATCGTGTAAAGTGGTGTATGGGACCCTAATTAAGCTTCTAAATGCGTTCGATGAGTAAGTCGATATTTGTGTCTAATACTCGTGTAATTGTCTCCCCCTGACGCGGATAATGAAACTCCAAGGTGCGTTCAAGTAAGACATTGGCCCTATCCGTGTAGTATTATGGTTATATATACATAAATTTAACGGGAGACCAAGATTCAAAAACCATAGCTGGTATCCAAAGGTGTGGAAATCCCACATGTCCTCCGTAAGGTCCCCTCTTCCTCCAACCAGATCAATGAATCTTGTAGGCAAATCACTGCACTTATAAATGGCTAGTGTCCAGACTGCCTAATCTGGATAAATTACTGCGAGTCTAAAATGTCCTCGTTTATCACTGTTACAGATAAGAACATTTTATTTGATAACCATGTACCAAAACATCATTCTGGCATAAAATTTGCTTTCTAGCTTAAAACACAAGAATCCCCAAACAAAATTAATTTAATAATTAAACATAAATCCGACAAAAATTCCCCTTATAATTGTTTACTACCTCAAAATGCCAGAGACTATGTTACTCGTTCGACGATCAAGTAAAAAGTGATTCCCAACTCCTCAAATGTTCCCTATTTATACTAAAAATCCTTGACAAATTAGACTACCTGTAAAAGTGGTACTTCTGTCACATGTTAGACTATGTGGACATATTGGACATTTAAAAATAGGTATGTAGGCATTTATGATTTAACGATTTGTTTACTTTTGTAGTTTAGGTAGTATACCTATAAGAATTAGGTATTTTTATCTAGTAACTATAGTTTGATGTTCAAATCTGTTTTATGAGATTAAGACGGGGTGGAAAAATATTATTATACGAAAAAAAAATAATGTCGTGCACATTTGATCGTTACAAGTTGTTCATTATACCCACCAAACTTATTAAAATGGTTAGAGTTGCTATACAGGCAAGTAAGCTAACAGTCAGGGTTGGTGGGGCTGTTAGCGAAGAGTTCGTGGTAGCCACGGGACTGAAATAGGGAGACGCACTGTCACCAATGCTCTTTAACTTGGTACTCGAATACGTCACCCTAAAATTATTGTTGACTGGCGGCGGAGTTGAGTTAAACGGCTGGCACAAAATCGTAGGATATGCTGACGACCTAGCTCTCCTAGGAAAGTGTGACAATGATGTGCGGGCGATGGCAAGAACACTGGATGTGGAAGGTAAGAAGGTGGGTCTTCGAATCATCCTCGATAAAACGGAATATTTCCATATGCGGAGATACAGGGGTTCGGCGTCCAGCAGAAAGGACCTAACAGTAAATGGGACTACCTATAGAGGGGTGGCAAAGTTTAAGTACCTTGGATGCACAGTGACAGATACCAACCAGAGGCAGGAGGAAATTGATATCCGGATCCAGAACGCCCTCCGATGTTCGGCAGCTCTTCATAAAATACTAACGTCCAAGCGTATCAGCAGAAGAACCAAGATCAGAGTCTACAAAACTGTTATAAGACCGATTTTGATATATGGATGCGAAGCTTGGGCGCTGACCCTGAAAGAGGAGAATAGACTCTTAGTGGCAGAAAGGAAGATTTTCAGGAAGATTCTAGGACCCGTAAAGACGGATGACGGAAACTGGAGAGTCCGAAAGAACGTGGAAATTGAAGAGCTAGCTGTCTGAGCCCAATGTAATTGGCGAAAGCAAGTCTGCGCGACTTCGCTGGCTCGGCCACGTAGAAAGAATGGAAGGTGCGGCCAGAAGAGTCTACCTTGGACGTCCTATTGGACGACGTCCGGTCGGGCGACCGAGATATCGCTGGATCGATTAAGTCCAGAAAGACTTGTACCAGCTTCAAGGGGCCGAATTCGATTGGCGACAAGCAGCACAAGATACAGTAGGATGGCGTAGCTTGGTGTCGGAGGCCAAGATCCACTTCGGGTCACTGAGTCAGCGTATTAGTAGTAGTAGTAACTGGACGGTTGAGTTGAGTTTGCCTCGGATATCTATTGCGTTGCGTCGCATAAGGGGTAAATTTAACCAAACAAATGTGATCTTCAAGCTTTCAAGAAAATAACGTGCTCCCACCTTCCACCTAAAGCTGCGTCCACACTTGTATCAATTGATCGTATCCGATCACCGTGGCGTGGCATGACTGCGTATCACACTGCTTGGACGCTCACTGTCAGCGCGGCGATCACGCCATGCTCGTCCGATCTAAGTGTGTAATACGCGTAGCAACATGGATTTCGAGCGATCGGATCGGCGCAACGTCCAAACGCGTGATCGTGACACGCGATCATGCCACGGGACGAAGATCTGATCGGGCAAATGATACAAAAATGTGCGCAACTTCGTCAGCGCTGGCGAAAAACGAAATAAATCTTTTTTTCTTTAGCGTAGTCGGATAAAAAGTATCCTATAGCCATCCTTGGATAACCAGTTACTTGTCTATCGACAATAATGGATCTCCGTTCAGCCGTTTTGACGTGATGAAGCCAGAACGACATATACAAACACAAAAAAAATCGTTTTAGTGACCTCCAAATAGTCCGTTATAATCATTTTTTTGACAATTAAATATCTTCAATGTACAAGTTGTTACAACTATATGATAGTATAAATTATTTGCTGTTTGTATAAATATTATTTACTTACTATGGTATTTCATTTCAACACGCGTCACTATACGAATGCGGATATTAAGGTTTTATTGTTATAAAAACGGTAAAAACGTAAAGATGCGTCCACATTTGTATCATTTGCCCGTATCAGATCATCGTCGCGTGGCATGATCGCGTGTTACGATCACGCGTTTGGACGTAACGCCGATCGGATCGCTCGAAATCCGTCTTGCTACGCGTATCACACAGTTATATCGGACGAGTACGGCATGATCGGCGCGCCGACAGTAAGCGTCCAAGCAGCGCGATACGCAGTCATGCCACGGCACGGTGATCGGATACGAGCAAATGATACAAGTGTGGGCGCACCTTTAGGGTTCGCTTATCAAGAAACGTGTTTGAATCACGTTCGTTGTTATTTTATCATGGACTAGGCTTTTCCTCACCTTGGGTGGCCCTTCGCCTCACCTATGTATTATACTCGTTATTTCCGCAACCAACCATTTTTTTTAAATATATTTTTATGTTTGTTACCTCAGAACTCCGTTATTTATAAACCGATTTAGAAATTATTATTTGGTTCACTTCTCCTGTTCAAAAAGTACGTCATATTAGCTTCGCGAAGCGAGACTAAAATAGTACACCCTAGCCCCTTGGTATTAAAAGAAAGCCATATAATTACATACAAATTTCTATTAAACTGTAAAAAAACTTGTGGCCAGCTACATACTACTTACGAATAATTAAAAACAAACAAACTAACCTAATCGGATTGGCGACTAATTTTTGAATTGCTTTTAAGTTTTATGAAATATAAAATTTTAATGTTAAGTCTTTTTTTTATTTTCTCGCAGTCGAAATGAAAAGCAGAGTGTTTAACACGTGGCTAAAAGCCATTATACTCGTATGACACTCAGACATATTTGTCCTCGCTCACTTCGTGAGCTCGTCCAAATACTCACCTCTGTCATAACGGCTTATTTTAGCCCCTTGTCAAACAATCTACTATTGTTTGAAAGGAGGTGCCTCCAGATTGGTCCCATTAAATTTTAGTGAAGATCAGATGATGGGATCCATGAGGAATTGAAGGAACTCCTCAAATATTGTAGCCAAACATATGGCGATTTTGGTATAAGAAACATAATAAGCATTTGCATTCAGAAACTGTAAATTAGTGAAGTGGAACTGATGAAGTCTTCTTCATCAGTTCCACAGTTGAGTAGAGAAACGGTTACTTGTAAGTAAATTGAGTAAACTGAATTATACAGTTACACTACCATCCACCACCATCACCATCATCACCATCACCACCATCAGAACCACCACCATCATCACCATCAACACCACCACTACCATACCACCACCATCATTACCATCATCAGTACCATCACCACCATCATCACCATCAACACCACCACTACCATACCACCACCATCACTACCATCATCACCACCACCACCACCATCACCACCATCATCACCATCAACACCACCACCATCACTACCATCACCACCATCACCACCACCACCATCATCACCACCATCACTACCATTACCACCACCGCCACCGTTCTTGTTCCCCAGTTTTAGGGACTCAAGAATCTCCAAGTAACTACGTCGCACGGAGCGACTCACGCCGCACAAAACATCGAGATCAATGTCAAATAACACAAACAATAACATACAAAACAACATAACAAATCCCCGAAATAAACAATGCCTCAAAGGCTACCGGTTCGTAACAATAATAAACACAGAGCACCATGATATAAAGGCATGATGACTGGGTGTGAACATCAAAATTCTAATTAGTCCGTCAGTTAGATATAATACAAAAATAGTGGACACGTATTTTTTTGTTTTTACATAATTATAAAAAAATACTCAGATAAATCGCATTTAAGTTTAGGAGTGGGGGCTCGTGACGTCACTCCTGAGTAACATTTGGACTTAAGAGTGACTTCATGCGACATTTTGACTCAATGTGTCGCTTTTATTTTTCGAGTAAGTAAAAAAAGAAAAAATACGTGCCCAATATTTTTATTAATCTACGAGGTGGACTTATTTTTAAAATTTAGTCATCTTCCCTATTATACTGGTACTAAATCGTAAAATAGAACACATCAAAACAAAACAAACTTAACCCCTTGAGCGTCAAAGACGGCAAATCACGTCAGAGGAAAATTGTGTCTCAGACTCGCGACGTAATTTGCCGCTGTACGGTATCAAACAATTGGTTTATTATTTGGCGTGTAGCGTTCGGTTTTCCGTCAACACGCTGGATGTTCAAAGGGTTAATGAAGATATTATAAATTTTCACGTGAACTTATTGCGATTACTAAAGTGTAAGCACTTATTATAGCGACGTGCCGTATGTTGCCAAAGTTCCGTGATTGCGAGACATCAAAGTGACAATCACCACTTACTTAAGTCATGCTTTTTGGAAAAAATATCGTTACCACTTTATTAGAAGGAATAATTTTCATAGAGAAGCGACAGTCATTTAATTTCTATGTACATACATCGAAAAAGCTGTTTTTTTTTTGCTAAATTTCTCTTGGGTAATTTTTTTACTCCTAATGACTTCAGGAATGCGTGATCAAAATGTTCCGAGTCCTCGCGGGCATGGGCACCGTCTACAAACGAGTATAATAAAAATAAAACCGGTCAAGTGCGAGTTTGACTCGCGCACCGAGGGTTCCGTACAAACTTTCACTTATTCCGACTTATCTTGCCGCTTGAGTTAAGTTTGTCTCAGGTCTCTATGGCGTCACATACAAATGAGGGGCAAACCTAACCAAACCGGGTTATTAAAAAATGATTTTTGTTGATTAAAAAAGTAAGACGGATAGATGTATGGTTATAATTTTTGTGTAATATTCATATTAAATTACATAATTCCAGAAAATTTCAGATTCAGGTAAACTTCGGAGATTAAGGGGAGGATTGGTATTTTTTTCCACATTTTCCTGAATAAAACGAAATTTAAACCAAAATTTGTTCCAAAATGTACAGATCAAGCCCTTTCATATAATACCCTACTTGACTTAGCGAATAGACTTTTAATTTTTGCATGATGAAGATCTTTACCGGGTGATATGATTTTAATCTTTTTTGATATTTCTCTTGTTGTCTCATATTATTTTAACCTGTTTTAAGATTTTTTTATTTTCTTTGTTTATTCAAATACAAAAAAAACTATATTTTTTATTTTTGTCGGTCATGGTTTAAATTCGTACAATTTTGACATGAGCTAATTTCCTTCTGTTTCAGCGATTATTACTCATTGAAATAAAACAATTTAACGGATTATATCGCGTATATTATCGCATTTTAGTGTTTTTTTGCAGAGTGCAGGCATTTATAAGCTGGACTGCGAGTGTGGTCTTTCATACATTGGTCAAACGAAACGCAGTCTATCAACCCGGGTGAAGGAGCACATAGCAGATGTCAAGCACCGTCGGTGTAATAGGTCTGCAGTCTGTGAACATGTCATTGACAAACCAAACCACTCAATTAAGTTTGATAAACCTTCTATCCTTGCCAAAGAAAAATAGCTATTTTCCCAGGATGCTACGCGAGGCTATTGAGATTAAAAAGCATCCTAATTTCAATAGAGAAGATGGATTGTCACTACCACCAGCTTGGGATCCTGTAATACATCTCATCAAGGAACAAGCGAGACACAGGACTGCAAAACCTTAATTTCCGAACGGTGTAAAATATCTTATCTGTTTAAAAGTAGTTTAATAGTCTCTGTTTTTTAAATATTATAATTAGTAATGAGGTAGCCTGGGAGTTTTTCTTTGCAGCGTTTCTTTTCTCCTCAGTACGCCTCATTTGTGAAATGCTGCTTGGTAAATTATTAGAATAAAATAATTAAGCCCTTCTAGCACATGTGTAACTGTCTTTACAGCTTAGGCCCATCTGGCATGTATGTACACCTTAATTTGTGTTTTTTCAAAAAATGGGTAGTTTGCACAAATTGTAACTTTGACAGAAGAAAATACATCTTTTCTCAGTCCTCCCGTGACCATGGAAAGCTGGAAAGCTTCCGAAACGTCGGGAACTAAAATGAGATAATATACGCGATATAATCCGTTAAATTGTTTTATTTCAATAAGCTAATTTGTATTTATTTATTTATGTTAAACATGAGTATGCTTACAGCACCAAGAAGACATATACACATTAAATATATAATCATAATAGCATCTAAATTATAATTATCAGATGATGAGTAGAGCAAATTGAGCATTGAATTAAAACGAAAAATACATGATAAAATTAAAAGATGAGCTCCGTGGCTCTACTCCATGACCCATTATTCTTACAGACACAGAGTATGACCGGCTGTCCGTGGCACATTATTCCATGGACCATTACTCTGTGACTCATTCATTACTCCATGGCCCATTGTTCTTTCTTACAGACACAGAGTATGACCGGCTCTGTTTCAACTGAACGGAGCCACAGAGTAATGAGCTCCGTGGCTCATTACTTCATGGACCATCACTCCTGTGACCCATTACTGCATGGCCTATTATTCTTTCAGACTCAGAGCATGACCGACTATCGCCTCTGTTCCGGTTGAACGGATCCACGTAGTAATGCGCTCCGTGACACATTACTCCATGGTCCATTGTTCTTACAGACACAGAGTACGACCGGCTGCCGCCTCTGTTCCGGCTGGATGAGTTCTACCCGTGCCTGCGTTCGCCGGGCGACCTGTACTGCTATCTGGACGCCAAGTTAACGGCAAATACCAGCAGTGAACTTCTTCATACTATAGAGGTATTTATAACGTTTTTTCACCCAGCGAGTGCCAACGGATCCCTATAGCCCTTCGCTGATTGTTCGTTTGTTTGTCACAGAGAATTCTATCTTTTAAACTGTTAAAAAATTACAAAGTGTGTATTATTACAGTCGCTATAATTAATAATAATGACGAGAACCACGTGAAGACCGAGAAGGAGAAACTGAACAATAAAATAGAATAGAATAATTTATTTGCTCTAGATATGGTACAAAAGGTGGTGAAGAAACATACAAAAGCACAAGGACATATCTAACCAACAATTCTGGCATGCAAAAATAAATATAATGATATCAAGGAACATGAAATGTAACATGTCTGATTTCCAAATATAGTTCATATCATTTAAATAATTTCATTTTGACATTTCAATTTAAGAATAATCATTATTATCAAATCCAATACCTAAGATCTATAAATTCAGAACATTAAAAAATAATTAACAGTTATTTTATCAAATAATAAATAGGTACAATTCTGCATTTCAAAATTAAATATAAATAATTAATTGAATAAAATGTCTTTCTTTTAACCACTGATACAATATAGTTTTAAATGTGTTCAATTTTAAATCCTTGAGATCCATAGGTAACTTATTGAATATGCGTATAGCCACTGGAAAACAGTTTTTGCGATATAAGTCTGTTTGTCTGTTGTATTTGGATATAATAATAATAAAAGACATTTATTCACTTTTTGCATAGGTACATAATTGGGTTTTGACTTATATATGGTGAGGTACAGAAGTATGCAAAACAATGAAAGGGAAGGTGGCTCAGCTTATGTAAATGCCAAGAGCCCACAAGGACAATTGGTCACCGACGCTGTTATTCTGCCACCCCCGTGGCTAAATATCTCGATTTAAAGTTACATACTTGATCTTTAGTACTAAAGTAGTGTGCATAAGTTTTGACGAAAACACACATTTCAAAAATGTACAAAGACGGTACTGTTAAGAGGTTTAGTTTCTTAAACAATGCCTTACAAGATGTAATGGGACTAACATCACATATACCACGTATGCACTGCTTTTGTCCAATAAATACTCTGTTTATGTCTGAGGACAAGTACCTTGCTTCTGAATACTTATATGATAATGCCATGTTTTGTAAACATACTTATGTAAGTATACAAAACATGGCTTCTCCCAGACATTTTTAAAGTATATAATAAAGTATAATGCTATATTTTTAAAGGAATCTTCAAAAACATTTTGAAATCACTCTGATATTCCTAGAATTTGATTTCCATTTTTATTTCCGATATTAGTTATAAATGTTAGTGTTCATTAGCTCGTGCTCCATACTTTGGTATACTTGGGTCATAAAAATAAACATTTTCATTATGTGGAATACTTAAGTAATAAAAAACGCGCATCAATTCCGGAATCAGTTCCAGAATTCCAGAATTGTAAAACCGTCGAATATTGCAATCCATACGGACGTACATACAGACGAACATGACAAAACTATAAAGGTTCCCTTCTTTAAAACATCTGTTATCATCTCTGATTGGGTGACAATTTAAAGAAGGAAAATAAAAAATTTAGTTAAACTCTTGACATAGACCAAAAATGCGAAGTGTTTCATTTTTTCCTCATTTTCTAATACTTTGCCGATTTCCTCAAATAAAATAATGAAAACGAGTTGCTACTCGTATGTGCGGGAGCGGCGAAGTAAATCAACTCAACAGCTGATTTATTATGTTGCTCATACACGTATACCGCAGCTACATTTTTATATTTCGCGGTTGATTCCAGTCTTATCTTTCATTATTAGCGACTCTATTTGTCTGTGCATGTTTATGAGGGACATCCAGTATTGCCAAAGTACTAATAGAAGTAGGCTGGAAAAGAACCGTTGAGATCTCACATCTATTTGCAGAATAGAATTGTGAATTTTGTATCGAAAGTTTTAAAATAAGTTAAGTCTACTGTACTTCATTTAGTCTGAGAAGTTAAATACCAACTAAGCCAATCAGCTTAAATACATCGTGTAGTTGTGTTTTTTTATTTAAAATGGGACCAGGCTCTCCTTGAGGGGTTCTGATAAATCTACAAATTCTCTAGGAGCTCCGCTGTCGTCAAGGCTTAGATTTGAATTTCACTTTTTAAGATAATTGCTTCTATCCCAAAGACCTTCATAAATACTTGCACAATTTACAATAATTAGCCTACATAGGTACGTCCCACTGCTGGACACAGTCGTCCTTTCATGGATAAGAGAAGAGACACGGGTTCCCTCTATGTCGCATACTTTTGTTTGTCCGAAACTGTTTTAGCATAACAGACTTGGCATATTCAGTTTTCGACGAATGGTAATGTGGCAGAAACCTTATTTGGCATAAGTTCTAACTTACCGAAAATGTATTTGTCCGAAATTGTATTCGCATACTATTGTGTAGGCCGATTATATTTACGAATAATTTGGTATAGCATAATGGTACTTGGCATATTATCCATTGTCCGAATCTATCTTGGCATACTTAAATTACAAAAAGAAAAGCGGGTTAAGTTAGGTTAGAACTGCATCCCTCGCAAAGAGGAACTGCTAGCAGAAAAGTAAGTTAGGTTAGGTTAGAAGTGCGTCCTTCGCAAAAACGATCTGCTAGCAGAAAAGCGGAGCGTCAAAATGGGTCAAAAACCGAGAACTGTAGGTTAGGTTAGGTTTGTATTATGACTATGTATAGCGGAGCGGCAAAATGCTAACATTACCTATATCACAAGATAATGAAACATATATGAAGATATAAATAACATGGTTTTATTTTTAACATTAAGTATATTTAACAAAAACATAAGCTGCAAGATTATGAGCAAATAATTTTCGGTCTGATAAAAATATGCCTATTAATTTTATGCGTATACATGATTCGGACAAACAAAAATATGCACAAACAAATTATGACAAATTAATATCTGCGTTATCAAAGTATGCGAACCTTGATTATGCCAAAACAGTTTATGCGAAAAGTCAATTATGCCTATATTGAATATGCCATGCAAAATTATGACTAAATAATTTATGCCAAAACAGGGGGAACCAAGAGACACACACAGACTTGCACAGTTGCTTTTACAAAATACAACTCAAAGAAACCCTGTACCAATTTCGAAAACTACACGACAGACTTATTTAATTTTCTCGTGACGTTTCAGGAATACTCCCTCAACAATATCACACATTACGACCACACGCATATACATTGGGGCATTTGCGTCTCGAAGACTTGTCAGCAGTATCTTGACAATCAAACAGACCTGGACACCACTCTTGAAGAATGCCTCAACTCCTCGTTATACCAGAGCCATGGCCTCCAAGCCCATTTGGTGAAGGACAAGATGTACTGCACAGAGTTTGGAGAATCTGTCAGTATAGATCTGGCGGATATAATTGTGGCTGTGATATTTATGACGATTCTGGCACTTAACATTCTGGGGAGTCTCTACGATTTCTTCTGCACTGCGAGGAGGTCTTTCGGTATTTAAATCGTTTTTAATTTAAATATAAGACGTGATTATTAAATTAATTAAGAATTGAACTGTTGAATGAATTTCCCTTAATTTGAAAGAAAAGGAAAGTATTTTTACTAGTGGAGCAATATATATATATATTACTAGCTTCTTCCGTTACGTTCCTTAGACTTCGTCCGTTTTAAAGTCGTTTATCGCGGTTAAGAGTATTTTTCCGGGATAAAAAGTAGCCTATGTCCTTCCCCGGGACTCAAACGATCTCCATACTAAATTTCATCCAAATCAGTTCAGCGGTTTAAGCGTGAAGAGGTAACAGACAGACAGACAGACAGACAGACATTTATAATATTATAGTATGGATTGTCCTTGAGTACAGAGGAGGTTCAGGTGTCTTTATAAAATTATGTCTAAGAGCTGCGACTCTAAATGCAAAGGTGACTTAACGATTTTTTGTTTTTGTCTGTTTTATTATAATGATAACTGCAGCCCAATAGCTCTAGATAAATTCAAATACCCTGTTTAATGTTAATTGTGGCTCAGGAATGGGCTTTATAAGAAGGTTAGAGTTGAGCATTGCGCCATGTTGGGAATTGCTTTGCTAGATAAAATCAGGAATTAATAGATCCGTAGAAGAACCAGAGTAATGGCATTACTTCAAGAGTTGCAAGAATCAAGCGGTAATAGGCGGGGCATATTGCTTGTAGAACTGACGGCCGCTGTGATTGGTGACTGCCAGAGTGCATGTGTGAGTAAGTTGAGAAAATCAGTCTATCACCAGCCTTTGTGTGTATTATTGACTCCCCCGCCTATATATAGCTATTTTACATGGCGCAGCCGGTAGGATATTGATGACCTCGTAAAAGTCACTGGAGTCACCTGGATGTGATGTTTTTTGGGGGAGGTCTATGTCATGTAGTGGACTCTGGCTGATGATGATAACGTTGATTGATGTTGCAGTTGGAAGATTTCTGCTCTGCTTCTCTGTCAAACGGAATTGGTACCGGTTGATAGCACCTTCGGGAGAGGGTCCCGAGCCAAGGCTGCGCCGACTCAAGATGTTCAACGGAATCAAGTAAGCATACCTAGAACCGTCAATCATAGATTAAGATTACCTAATATACTCATCATCCCGTCTCTTAAAACTCTTGACAAGTGATCGTGGTCAATACGTCGTAGGCCCACTTCTATGTGTGGCAGATGTGGCTCGCCTCACGATATCTCGCCATTTCTCCCTGCTGGCAGACATTCTAGAGCACTGGTATACAGCGCCTCACACCATGACTCTTATTTTGTCTGTCCATCAGATTGGAGATCGTCCGTGCGGTCTCGTTCCCACCCTTCACAACAACGTTTTGTCGCCTCTATGGAGTGTTTGAGATTATGTACGAACAGTTTTAGTATGCGAGAGCTTAAGGGTAAACTCGAACTGCGAAATCTTACCATGCGATTTTTTTCTAGCTTCATATTCATAACCTAAACGCGAATAAAATGACTCGTGAATTGTGTCAGTTTCTACCCCATTCCAGCTCGTCTACGTGCGGTGGATTGTATACAACTCCATAGTGCACAAAATCAGCAGTTGTGGATTGCAAAGATAAATTGGGAAGAAACGATTCCCCAAAACCTTGCAAGTGTTTGGCACAAATTCATAAATAACTTACACTACCTTTCGGATATTAAAATAGAACGGAATGCTCGTTGTGAGTTTCCAGTTGCGACGCAGGTACACTGTTTTGTTGACGCTTCACAGCATGCTTACGCGGCCTGCGTGTATTTAAGGTCGGTGAACAAAGATGAGGAGGTCACAGTTAGGCTTTTGTGCGCCAAGGCTAGTTACACCTTTAAAACCTACCACAATTCTGAGGGCTGAGCTACTAGGAGCTCTGTTAGGAGCACGTCTATGTAAAAAGGTAATAGAGTCTTTTCGGTTTAAATTGGATTCTATAACTATATGGACCGATTCGACTGTTGTATTGGGTTGGTTGAAAGCAGATGTGAGAAATCTTAAAATGTTTGTGTGTAACAGAGTTAATGAGATAAATGAGATAGCCAGTGATTTTCAATTGAGACATGTACCAACGGATATGAACCCAGCTGATTTGGCGTCTAGGGGGGTTGAGCCCCAGGATCTTTTGTCTTCTTGCCTGTGGTGGGAAGGCCCTGCTTTCCTCAAGAAGGAGCACTCTGAGTGGCCTCAGCATTCATATGTAGCAAAACAGTTACCAGAGTTTAAGGTACATTCTTTAATTTCTGCTTCAAATGTTAATGGAAATGATGGAGTCATCAATTTTGAAAGACACTCAAGTTTCGTTAGATTGAATAGAGTATTTGCGTATGTGTTACGATTCCTGCGATACCAGGCGGTTTTATTTTCATTCGTGCATTCTCGTATGTTACAGAATTCTGCGGAAACAAAACGCGCGGTGAGATTTCGCATTTCAAAGCAAACTAGGGGCCACTATGTGTTTTTGTCGTAACGTGAAAATTATGTTTTCTGTAGCCAATTTAGTTTCTCGCTGCTGAAAGCTAAATTAAAGACTCCCCTCGAACTCCAACCGTCCTTACACCATGGACTCTGGATTAAGTCATCTCTCGAACAAAAAAACTAAATCATAATCGGTTTATGCGCTTAGGATGTGCGATGTCACAGACAGACACACGTATATATATTTACACGTTAAACGTATAACATACGTCTTTATTCGTCGGGGGTTAATATGGCAATTTATCTTGTTCTCATCTCGACTCGCGCCAATGTAGTGGGTTAAAGTAAAAAAAAAATTGTCGACTTTAATGCGTTTTGAAGGTTCCGTACCAAAAGGTTAAAAAGGAATCCTTATGGTGCGACTTTGTATGTCTGTTTGTCCGTTCGACTGTCACAGCGATATATCTCAGATCTCGCTCTAACCAATTGAAATTTGTAATAGTTATAAGCATGGCTAGTCCAAGTGTATTGCATCTGTAATATTTTTTTTATATATTTTATTTTCTATGAAATCGCCAAAAATTTTAGTCTAGCAACTAGGTCAAATAGGGTATCAAGTATAAAAGAGCTTAATTTGCTCAATCTCAAACAGTCCTTTTTTACATTGGTAACATTTTGATTTATAAAAGAATTTTATTTGTACTTAGAGCCCTAAACTATGTGTCTTGTCTGTTGTCTTAGGTAAATTGAAAAAAAAAATGTGGACATAAATACCATTCCTTTCCCGCCTCCCCCTATTTCCAAAGTTTACTTAGCAAAAATTTAGAACTTTTAACTAATTAACATAAGTATTTGTATTGGTCATTTGATAGAAATTAACTATATTCTAATTTTTTTTAGATGCAATAAATACACTATTTGGACTAGCCACGCTTAAACTTGAAATGCTGTCAATTATCCTGGTTAATTTTTACATTTTTTTTCAACTTCTTCAGGACATTCACTACGTTCTTAGTGGTGATGGGACACTCGCCTTTGACTGCTCTCATCTCTTCTAACAACCCACAATTCATAGAATCGGTAAGATATATAAGAAGGTAATATAACGTATTATAGAATAATTGTCGAATGTGGTCGATTCTCGAAAGTGCTCGGTTCCAGAAGTGGTCGATTATCGAAAGTGGTCGGTTATCGAAAGTGGTCGGTTATCAAAAGTGGTCGGTTATCGAAAGTGGTGGGTTCTCGACCAAACTGAGACCAGAATAAATAAAAAATAAAAAGAATTATTTGCATGTTTTAGTAGAACTAGGGTAACTTACACAGTAGGAATCTCGCTAACATTACATTTTCATAGATACGGCCGTTTGTAGCGTATATTTTGTACGGAACCCTCGGTGCGCGAGTCTGACTCGCACTTGGCCGGTTTCTTTTGGCAAACTGTTAGTTTGTTGTTGAACTTGCTGTCGCCGCGAAAAAAGAACACTAATTTAAAAAAATCTGCTGTCAATACAGGACATGAAGTTGTGTGCATGACTTCAACTCAGCCTATATACTTAAAGACTTGTTTTGTTACAGACATACTCTGACGTCACATTCCACGTGTTCTACAACGGCAACCTGATAGTGCAGAGCTTCTTCATTATGTCAGGGTTCCTCCTGGCTTTCAACATCCTGATAATAGAGGAAAAAACGAAGGTCACCTGGAACAAGTTTCCGGGATTTGTCGTTCTTAGGTGGCTACGGTGAGTTATAAATAGAGATTTCCACCAGATTTAATTTAGAAAACCATTAGTATTATACAAATTAAAATCGCAAAGTTTTTATTCTACCCTCGAAAGATAAATAAAATAAAATCAATACCTATATCTAAAAGTGGTCATAATATTTTTTTTATCAATTCTAAGTAAGTAGCGCCGCGTACAGGTTTTTTGCCAAGGAAGGCGGTTTTTCTGTGCCTATATGGAGCAACGGTCGTTCAGGGCTTCAGGGTAGGCAGTTTGTCTGTGCCTGTATGGAGCCATGGTCGTTCAAGGCTTCAGGGTAGGCAGTTTCTCTGTACCTGTATGGAGCCACGGTCGTTCAGGGCTTCTGGGTAGGCAGTTTCTCTGTGCCTGTATGGAGCCATGGTCGTTCAAGGTAGGCAGTACCTTTGTTCCTATATCGACCACACGCCACTGATTCTAAGGAAGGGATAATATTAAAATATAGCTCATGTTGGCAGAGGCCTATAGGTATATTTAGCATTCTCTTGAATGCCTATTTGCTTTTAATATTGAAAGGGAGTCCATTCCAGAGGCGATTTACTAAAGTTAAATTCATTTGCGAAACTTTCAGAAAAGTTTATCAAATAAATCATCAACATGTTTGAGCAAAAACAAGGATCTATATCAGAATCCCTAACGTCGTTTGTCCAAATTTATCGTTTGTCCTAACGCATTTTTTTATGAATCTATAAACTTTTCAAGATTGTTATAAAACAAACCTAACCTAACCTAATCTATACGATAATCTTGTATAGAGTCCTGAAGAATATAGGAGTTTTGAAAAAAGATGCGTTATAACAAACGATACATTATGACCAACGGTACATTAGGACAAAGACATTAGGGGTTTCGAAGTTGACCCCACAAACAAACAATATATTTTATTGGTTATTTAAATGGCGAAAAAAAAACATGAACCTTTGCTCTCAAATACAGCAAACATAATTACCATTTAGATATTTTTTTTGTACTTTAATGGTAATAAAACGCCTAAAATCATCACGAATATAAGATGTTATAAAACAACAAAATTATTGATACCTATGATCCTAATTTTAAAACACATATTTTATGAAACAATCAAATTTTTTGTTCTGTAGTTGTGAAATAATTTTAATTTTTATTCTTTACTTATATTTATTAAAAAAATGTAAACTCCACTTTTTCTTAATGCCCATTTAATTACTTCCAATTAACAGTAACATTTTTTTATAACCTTTTAAGCCACGTGGTAGCCACTACCTATTAAGTTTCGGCTAGGAAAAACAATGGTCGTTAAAATTACTCAAGATAAAATATCTAAAATCGTAGTACAAATGTGTTCTAAGAAAACATGGCACACAATTATTTACCTGTTTCTTTGACATTAATTTTGTTTTAGTTTTTAGTCGAGCGGAACAAACTTTGCAAACAGCCATACGTTTTATGCAAATATTTGAGGAAACCAATTTCAACGGATCAAGTTTTGATTGTCTTGACTTTTGGCCTTTTAAATAAATAAATAGACACGTGGATTATGGATTTAATAATCGCTCGGATGAATAGGCATGATGCCGTCTGTTAGTCAAATAATAAAAAAAATTGGATACGTTTTAAAATTTTCGAATTAATAAAAAATACTCAGATAAATTGCATTTATGTTTAGGAGTGGTTTGATTAAGTAAAAAAAGCAAACTCATCCCTAGTCTTAAAGTATTAAATCACGAGTAGCATACAGCACGTTGAGGTGCGTCCACACATGTATCATTTGCTCGTATCCGATCACCGTGGCGTGGCATGAGCATGACTGTGTATCGCGCTGGTTGGACGCTCACTGTCGGCGTGCCGATCATGCCGCACTCTTCCGATATAAGTGTGTGATACGCGTAGCAAATAGATTTCGAGCGATCGGATGGGCGCAACGTCCAAACGCGTGATCGTGACACGCGATCAATGGCACGCAACGATGATCTGATACGGGCAAATGATATAAATGTGGACGCACCTTTAGAGTATTAAATCACGAGCAGGAAACAGCACGTTGAGGTGCGTCCACACTTGAATCATTTGCTCGTATCCGATCACCGTGGCGTGGCATGAGCATGACTGCGCATCGCGCTGCTTGGACGCTTACTGTCGGCGCGGCGATTACGCCGCGCTTCTCCGATCTAAGTGTGTGATACGCGTATCAACATGGATTTCGAGCGATCGGATCGGCGCAACGTCCAAGCGCGTGATCGTGACACTCGATCATGCCAGATTTGTATCATTTGTCCAATCAGATCTTCAGACGTTGCGCCGATCGGATCGCTCGAAATCCATTTTGCTACGCGTATCACACAGTTATATCGGAAGAGTGTGGCATGATCGGCGCGCAGACAGTAAGCGTCCAAGCAGCGCGATACGCAGTCATGCCACGGGACGATGATCGGATACGAGCAAATGATACAAGTGTGGACGCACCTTTTGAAGGCTCCGTAAACTACAGGCGATAAGACCGCCTGTACTTTACACCTCCGAAACAATGATATAATATAAAAAGAGGTAGATATGTTACCTACACGATAATGTATATGTAAAAATGGCCAGGCTTATGCACACATAAATTTGATAATATTGCAATAACACACTGATCGTAAATGCTTTTAGACGCTTTTATTGAGTAATTAGTGCAAAATCTCATTATGCATTATGACAGTTTTGTTTATTTGACGCATAATTCAATATACATATAATAACAAAGTAACTTTGTGCGCGAGTGACGCGAGAGACTGAGTTAAGGTTTGCCCATTAGCGTAGTTTTGATAAGCCATTTTCGGAGTCCGTATAACCTATCTACCTCTTTTTATGTTATATCATTGTCCTTAAATGTATTATTTATTTTATACCTACTACTCTTTTTTTTCTTCTGTTTCCGCGAGTATCATTTATTTAAATAAAACAATTATAACGGATTATATCGCGTATATTATCTCATTTGAGTTCCCGACGTTTCGGAAGCTTTTCAGCTTGCCATGTTCATGGGTTGACAGAAAAAGATGTATTTTTCTTTGTCAAAGTTCTAATTTGCATGCAAATTGTAAGTTTGACAGAGAAAAATATATATCTTTTCTCAGCTGCGTACTTAGGAGTAGGGCTCTGCTAACACTGGATTTTCATAGATACAGCCGTTTGTAGCGTATATTTTGAACGGAACCCTCGGTGCGCGATTCCGACTCGCACTTGGCCGCTTTTTTTCTTTAAATAAGTATTGGATGTGTTATTGTTTATGTTAGAATAGAAGCGAAAAATAGATACAAACAAATTTTCAACTTAAAAACAGGTCCGTTTAGTGTTTTACCTTGAATCTGTTCAAAAATCCAAAAGCTGTCGAGCCGTAGGCTTGCGTCCGCGCGACGGCCATTATTTATTACTCGTTACGTCACCATTCATAATGCCACGCCCATGGTTAAAGCATTTATATGCAGCTATGATGATTGAGTCATGACAGAGACCCTTGAAGACCTTGGCAAAATGCTCAACGACCTCAGTAGAGTCTCTTAATAAGTACTGGGCCTTAAGATGAACGTGGAGAAGGTAGAAATTATCTTTATCCCTATAAGTTAGATCCTACGCTTGTAGTAGGCTTGTGACCTAAAAAAATATAATAAGTCCGTCAGTTACATTATCAGAAAATATTGGATACGTATTTTTTCTTGAGTCAATTAAATAAACGTCACGCCGTGCGACCGTTTTTCGCACGGCGCATGCGCCCCCGCTCCCAAATTTTGACGCGCTTTATCTTTGTCTTTTTTTGTTCCATTGACAAAAGAAAAAATACGAGTCCAATATTTTTTGATAAACTAACTGACAGACGAAATAGAATAATATTTTTTTCTACCCGGGAAACTACCCCGTTGTAAGATGACTATATATACCTGGGACAAACAGTCCAGTTGAGTAGATCCAAATTCGAGAAAGATGTCACTCGTCGAATCCAAATAGATGGGCAGCTTTCTGAAAGCTACGTATCTTCTCGCTCCAAATACCGCAGTGTCTTTAGAGGAAGGGTTTTAACCAGAGTGTGTTGCCAGTGATGAAATAGAGCACAGAAACGTGGTCACTCACAATGGGCCTCATAATGAGGCTCAAAGTCACTCAAAAGGCAATGGAGCGAGATATGCTTGGGAACTTGGGATCTTCTTGCGTGATCGAATCAGAAATGAAGCGATCCACAGAAAAACCAAGGTCGTCGTGATAGCTCAAAGAGTTACTAAACTAAAGTGGCAGTGGGTAGGGCACATTGCTCGTAGTACCGATGGCCGCTGGTCCAGAAAGTTTCTCGAGTGGCGACCGCGTACAGGACGACGCAGCGTGGGAAGAGCCCCAACGAGATGGACCGATGGTCTGGTGGAGATCGCGGGAAACCGTTGGATGAGAATGGTGCACGACTGGCCGTTATGGAGGTTCTTGGGGAGGCCTTTATCTAGCTGTAAAAAGAAACAAAAAAAAATGTTTATTATTCAAAATTGTATAACACAATAGATCACGACCCTGTGTCTTGAGCTAGGAATCCCTGTGTTACAGGACCCAGTTTCATTATTCCAAAATGTATTTAAAAACCTATGTATTTAAACAAATTGTACAGAGAGGTCCATATGCAGCTTACAAAAAACTCATTTACTATATTTTGTTCGGTTCGTATGATGGTACGTGTGTGCGCACGCGTGTGTTTGTGTAAGTGAGCGTGCTAAAGTGTAAAAATAGAAGTATACAGTTAATAAAGGGGGTATAGTTATTGTATAAAAACATATACAATTAATAGGGGCAAACAGATAAGGGATATATAATGTATAAAAAAGATTATATTGATATGCTTGTCCAGTGTAGTGATATCGAACAAAAGCAGCGTTTAATTTTAATCTACTTAATTTCAGCCTGTGTGCATGTCGACTACTATTTACGCCATTTTAGGATATAAAAATCGTTTAGTCGAAGCTGAATTATCGTCGATTACAAACAGTCAAATAATATTCCTGCCCGCAGCCTGCTGGCTGCGACGCACTCGCGCACACGCCTGCGCCTGCACTCCCCCGTTCCGCGCGCGACTGCGCTCTTCAACTCCCTACTCCTGGCACAATCTGAATGTGATTTGTTTGAAAATGGAATAGCGAGGGTGATGAATAAATGGAAGAGAGTGCTA
The DNA here is from genome assembly GCA_905404275.2 of Hedya salicella. Lineage (NCBI taxonomy): Eukaryota > Metazoa > Arthropoda > Insecta > Lepidoptera > Tortricidae > Hedya > Hedya salicella. The sequence continues at coordinate 4,307,153 of FR990112.1, read as the reverse complement.
GAAAGAGAGCAAGATAAACACCTTGTAGTTGCAAGTTAATACTAATTATTTTATTTTTGTTTTTAGGTATTTTTGAATCAATGAATCGATTTGGTTTTAAAATGTTATGTTTTATGTTACATTATTTTGGATTAATTTAATAAATAAATACATTTCTTAAACTATAAACTGAAGATCACATTGGCGGTTACTCATAAAAACCGAGTGCAATACAAGCTGATTAATAAATATTTCATTAATTAGAACTTCAAATGCATTTTCCACGCTAGCGGATAAAACACACATACTGTAAAGGGAACTTTTCCGAGCTAGTGAGGGGAAAACAACTATTAAATGACAGAAATTTATTTGATACCTTTGTATGTATTCGCAAGCAGGCGGTTTTAGTCCGCAGCGCTTTTTTATTGAGCATTGTTGGATTTTCGACATTGATAACACCGTGTTTCTTTGGAGGTACTCCGATGTATGAAATCCGAAGGAAGAAATAAGTTTTTTAAATATTATTTTTTTATCGCAACGCTGTGTTAGCGCTGAGATAGCTAACGAAGCTGAATTTACAATAATTGACATCCATGCCATTACAAGATTGTAAAAATGAAATGTCTGTACATTGAAGATATTTTTAAAAGAACATTGTAACAGACTATTTGGAGGTAACTAAAAAAATTTTTTTTTGGATTTTTTGTATGTTTCTAGATATGTGTTGTCGCGGTTTCATCACGCCAAATCGGCTCAAGAGATTTCAACTAGTTTTGGTACACGGGTAGCTGGGTATCTCCAGATGGTTAGATAGGACTCCAAATAGGATACTTTATACCCGAATACTGAAGAAAAAAGAGGAGTTATGACCTTTTTCTCCTCCGCGACTGAAGTTGCGAGCATCCTCTAGTTTAATATAAGGTAACATGTACTTAACGTCGGCTCACTTTACTCAAGCGGCATAGATAAGCTGGAATCTTGCCGTGACAACCCTAGCACTACAAGTGCCGTGTAGGAACGAATACAAGTTAGAGAGAGAGAGAGAGAGAGAGAGAGAGAGAGAGAGAGAGAGAGAGAGAGAGAGAGAGAGAGAGTCATAGAGTAGGCACGTTTCTCATGCCCAAACAGAGTTCTTGTGAGGAAGTGCAAGTTCTGTGCTTGTACTATTACTTATTCTGTGGTCGAATTTAGCGTACAGAACTCGGTTTTTTTGTTTTAACGCTACTTTTTAAACTCTCTTGCAAAAAACTTTTTTAAAGTCCCAAAACAAGTTTTTGGAAAATTGTTACAGTTTTTTTAGCCGAAATTGGTTTTGATTTAAAAAGAGGAATGTGAAATATTGTCAATAACGTTTGTCTGACCGTAGACTGCGTCAATTAAGTGTTGCCCTGACCGGTTATATCATTAGAAGGTCAAAATTCATCCATTTTATTATTTATTCGTGTGTCCTTCCTGGTATCATTAATCCTAGTGTTGTACGTATTTATTGAAATTGACACAAATTTGATCAAACAATATTTTTCCGTTGCTATCCATGCACTGAAGAAGCTAATCATTGCTGAATTATAGTTATTACAAAATATAGTAAAATAAAATAATAATAATAATAATAAAAGCCCTTTATTCAGACCTTGCAGTCGCATTTTACAAACTTAGTAACAAAATTTTAGTCTATTCTAATCTAGAATTTCTTGCTTTTTAATTTTTTGCATTTCTGTTTTCCAGTCGGCAAAGGCCTCCTCGAACCTTTTCCATTTCTATTTTGTGCCACTCTATTGTATAAAGAGATGTATTGTGTGACCTCTAAGAAACTGAATGTTTCCAATTATTTATTTATTATTCATAAAGTTAGTGAACTACAAAAAAAAACATAAACATATAGAAAAACTAGTTCGACTTAGACGACGCAACTCCGTGGCTCCGTTGTACCGTCTGATCTAGTGTAGGATACGGCAGGATTGCCCCGGAACTGCCGAAACAGTAAGCCTTTCAGCTAGAAATCTGCCCTAGTCTATAAAAATCTAGTCTGTATTATAAAATCTAGTTGCTTTACAGGGTCGAGATTCTAAGAAAATACAATAACCACCAATAATTACAGATTTGTAATTAACTCGGGATTTCCCAATTTACTTAATTATAAGAAATAAAAACAGAATTTATGTTTATTAAGTATTGAGGATTATTTATTCTCTAATGCAGAAAATTAAAATACATTGACAGCCCAAAAGTGGACATACAATAAGTCCGTCAGACATTGAACTGACCCCGATAATTAATTTATGTGTATAAAGTATTATAACTCATCCGGGAAATCCCGCAGTCGATAAAAATAATTTATTATTTTGGTGGTGATACCACTCTTAATTATGTCCTTCCGCAATGATTAGGTCAAAAAGCACTACCTATCTGATAATTATAGCATACTTTTAGTTGTTAGTTAGGTTATAAGTTTTAATCTCTATTAGACATAAGAAGTATTAATAAACAAACGTAATCAATCATAATTAAAAGGCCGAGCCGATATCTGGCATTTAAGTGTTCCTGCTTTCATTGATTTCTATGAACATCATCTCGCTTTTTATCATTATGCCTTCAATCTTATCTGCTATGTAGCCTGACATAACAGTATTTTTTACCAAACATTATTATATATTTTTTATTATTTATTTTGTTTAAAATAGTTTTAATTTAATTTTTAATTTATATTGGAAATAGTTTTAATTTTGACAAACAACCTAGATACTCTGCTTTCATTTATACTTCGTAAACACCATGTGACATACTTCTTTATTCTCTTATTATTGTAAACACTGCTATTAATTTCGCAATAATGACTTTTACTATTATTGTGTAATATATATGCATGTCCACCTGAAAAGGTAGAATTTTGGTGAAACCCAGTGAACTATGTACATAACACCCACAATTGTAACCCAATATTCATATGCAAATAAAATCATTCATTCATTCATTCATTCATTCATTCATCATTCATTCATACAATTACACAGAAATAAAAAAGAGGATTATGGCTTTTTCCACCTATGCGAATGAAGTTGAAGTTTCCTAGAAGTTCCCTTCTATTTAAATTCAATGCAAAGCTTTATCGTTTTACCTTTTAATCTTACCCATCACTAGATGTCGAAACTTTGACTATCGATTCGTGAATTTTCAACACATTCCGCATTTAATTAGGCACATTACCATTTCGTGGTCTTATCTAAGTAAAAACACCATGATCAGTGTAGGGTTCCATATCCGTTATTACAAAGAAAAAAATACGATGTGAAAAAATCACCAGCAAAAGAGCGCATCTTCATTGCGGTATACTCTAACTTGCCAGAATTTCATTTGCCCGAATTTTATCTGCCATAATATTCAACTGCCCGAATCTTGTTTCGTAGAATTACGTTTCCCATAATCATTGTTTACCATATTAATCATATGCTAGAATCTTTGTTTCCCATAATATCAATTCCAATAATCACATTTTCCATAATCATTGTTATCCATAATTATCACATGCCATAATATCACATGCCATAACTAAACAAACATAAACTAAAACCACCAGAACCGAACTTGTGCCTGTAAACTAGGTTAAGTTAGGTTTGAACTGCGACCCTACAGCTACAGAGAGAGAGAGAAAATATTTGGACAGGATTAGTATTTAGAACGATTAAATATTCTATTAAATAATATTACGGCGCTTAATAATATGGAAAAGAATACTTATGGCAATCGTATCATTATGGCATCTAATATTCGGGGAAACAAGAGGATGTCAAATGTTTTTTCTAGCAAACGAAACATTCGGGCAAAACAAATTCGAGCAAATCAATATTATTGCATATAAATTTCGGGCAAACAATAGACAACCCTTCATTGCACTTGTCTTTTTTTGAGAAGCGCATTTTTTCGGCAATAACTCAAACACGGTATATTAGATCATGTTTAATTTGACACACAGTTAAAAAAATAGAGGGCAGGAGGGACATTTATGCTACTTTCGGGGCGATTCGTTCCGAAAATATTCATAAAATAAAGAAATAGAAACGACAAAGTGTTTTCAAAAGAACTGTCAAATAATGTGCCACGCGTTGATATTTGCTAAAAAAAAAGTTTAGTTTCGGTTAAATGCATGAAGTGCCCTAGAAATATATTTTTTGTTATTTAACTACCAAATTAGTTAAGTATCGGCATCGAAGAATATTCCGTCACTATACATTTTGTAGTTTTTGAATAAAATGCGCGTGACCACAGAACAAGAGAATAACCGGACGAATGGCCGCACGGGTGGATGGCCATGACGAAACTATAATGCTGGTAGCACACCTCCGCCGCGAAACGTCAAACCCAAGGAAGTTCCGCTTTAGTTTCGCGCGCTCTGTATGGCGTTTCGCGGTTTCGCGGCGGAGGTGTGCTACCGGCATAAGGGTTTTTTGCCATTTTTGCTACGGAATCCTAAAAATATGTAAACGGTGGATCCGGATACATATTATTGATTGTTTCACATGGCACTAAAGTATGCCATTATAAAACGAAGTGATAAAAATAAATATAATTTATATACGTATTGTAAAAAACCTTACAACTAAGATTGTAAATGAATAAATTACAATTTATCAATGTCATGCCTTTTTTATAAAATGCTATGTAACAATGCCATAACATCGCTGAAAAGAAAATCCATAAATTATACTGAAGCCTTATTAAAAGTGTCCAGTAAAATGCCAGTAAATTTAAATATATAAATATTTATTAATGTGAATGAATGAAGTTTTAAAATTGGAATAAAGATTTGTCCATTACCAGTAAATACACGTAGTAACGTATTATATTATGGACCTATAAGAAATATAAAGACTAAAAATCTGAGGCCGATGATGAGGTTCTATATGAATAAAAAAAAAATCATCATCTTGAACGCTGCTTTTCTGTCTACCGTCTAAACGGATTTCAACTTATATTGGTACACGGGTAGTTGGGTATCTGCAGATAGTCATAGGATACTTTTTACCCGACTGCGCTGAAGAAAAAAGAGAGGTAATGACTTTTTCTCCTCCGCGAACGAAGTTGCGGGCACCGTTTAGTTAAAAATAAAAGTGATATGGACTATTTGAAACTCACTGAATCGAAATAGTACATTATGATACGAGTGTGGTACGTTGGTAATTACACTTGAGGCTATATCTTGCAGCACGAGTTGTAGACAAGTGCTGTATAAAGCCGAGAGTGAAATGAATGACTAATGCACACGAGTTTCATACGACGTTTTTCAACACACTTGCGAGGAAAAAAGCAATCGCACCTTACTTAAAATTAAGTCTAGGTTATACGTGATCAGTACCTACCTCAAATTTACGTACGTACATAATGATTATATTTTAATTATGATTCCTTGATACTATTTACATAATATTGACATTTAAAAAAAAATCATACTTCAGAATGAAATATTTGTAAATATTACATATGTCAAATCAGATCAAAATGGCGCCCAGCGACCGATGCATTTGTCTCGCGCACGAGCGTTGAGGCAAAGGCTAATAGGCCAATCAGCCAAACATTAATAATATAATAAACTGAATAATTATATGAATTGAATACAGTCAAAACAATATTTTGTTTAGAAAACTTTACAATTTATTGAAATTAATTGCTTTTTACAAGTACCAGTTTAGATTAATTAAAATAACCTAAAATGTTTCTTGTACCTAAAACCTATTTGCTGAAGTTTATAAAAAACCTGTAATGAAAAGGCACTAGTGCGATTATGTAATGTAAAAAGCACGCGTGTGTAATAGACTCGATTACAGCCATGGAAACAGTGTAATAAGAGCCACTTTATGAGCAAGAGTATTGAAAAATATTTTATTTTTATTTTTTATGTTTTTAAGTGTCGTTGTGGCTTCATCACGCCAAATCGGCTTAACGGATTTTAACTATTTTCGGTACTCGGGTAGCTGGGGATCTACCAACGGTTATAAGATACTTTTCACTTGACTACACTGAAGGAAAAAAGAGGGTTATGATTTTTTTCTTCTTTGCTGACGAAGTTGGCACCGTCTAGTCATTTAATATGTTTGTCTATATTCCCAGGTTAACTCCGCCTTACGCCGCCTTGTTACTTATTATATCCACTTGGATGAGACATTATGGAAATGGACCGTTGTGGAAGGTACGTACCTTTTCTTGATGTTAACAGTATTCTAGTTTAGGTCATCTGGGTCATCTGGGATAATAGGAATGTTGCTTGAATTCAAAATTTGTAAAAATTATATAACATGGAGATAAAACAAGCAAAATAAGGACCTACATTAAAATTTCGAGTGCGATATCTTACGTGTAGCTTTTTTATGAACCTTAAAGTTAAGTGGGAAAGTCCAGTTTAAAGAATGAAAATGTTAGTAAATAAATATTACGAGAAATTTTTACACAAATCGAACTGGTCCCAATACAAATCATAGTCATTAATAACTACAATAATACCACTTATTAACCCATAAAATGTATGGTAACTTTTGTTATGAAACCGTTTCCATAAACGCCTGTTTGAACATAACTAGCTGCAGAACAAAGTTCTTATTTTCTCCATACAAGGTGTACTAACCTTGTGACGTCATTCAGCTATTAATAAGGCTTTAGTATGAAACTTTTTTCAGGAAAGTCCAAAAATGTGATTTTAACATTGTTGTATCTCCGGGAGTTTTTACAAGATTGAAGTAGGTTTATCACCAATATTTTTACTAATGAGAGGTCGTTCTATAAACAGAAAAAAAATGTTAAGTAGCATATTGCGTCTATGGGGACAAATGCGTTTTCTGATGGTATCTCACAGAATTCTAACTTTAAAACTATGTACATATGTATATCAGTATATGTGATAAATTTCTGTAAAAATTCATTCTTGTGACAAGCTTTTATTACTTCTTTTTGTATATCCATCAACTAATTGCCGAGACGATTCTACAGAACCCAAACTCGGTAGGATTGCGTTATTTTAAGGTGCGTCCACATTTGTATCATTTGCCTGATCAGATCTTCGTTCCGTGGCATGATCGTGTGTCACGATCACGCGTTTGGAAGTTGCGCCGATCCGATCGCTCGAAATCCATGTTGATACGCGTATCACACACTTAGATCGGACTAGCAAGGCAATGATTGCCGCGCCGACAGTGAGCGTCCAAGCAGCGCGATACGCAGTCATGCCACGGCACGGTGATCGGATACGAGCAAATGATACAAGTGTGGACGCACCGTTGGGACCCGGCTGGCTTTTACTAAGTGAGTTAACCGTTAGAGTGTCTGAAAGAGAGGAGTCATAGGATTTGAGGGCGTGTCAGTGCTATTTTATGTTTTTTAGGGTTTCATAGACTAGGAACCCTTATAGTTTTACCATGTCCGTCTGTCCGTCTGTCTGTCCGTCCGCGGCTTAGCTCCGTGATCTGATTAGTACTATAAAGCTGAAATTTGATATGAGTATGTGTATGTATCACGCTGACAACACGGTAAAACAAATAAAAAATTCGGGGACCTCTCGTTCAACTAAAGTGGAGGTAAACTTTTTCTTTCGTTCCAACATAGGAGTCTCCGAACATTATTTTTTGATAAATCAGCAGTTTTCTAAATAATATTCGCTCCGGAAATCCATAAAATCAGCGTCTCCCCCCCTCTAACTTTTCAACCACGGGTCAAAAAAATATGGGAAATTTCATGAAAATGAGGCCTTCTAAGTACTTTTAATGAAAACTATATTGAATAAAATCCGCCAACTGCGCAGTTAAAGGACGTAAGTGCCGTGGAGATACGCTCCTTTGCTAGTACACTTTTTCATATTGTATTTTGTTCATTTGTAGTGTCTGTACTGTAGTGTATTTTTTTGTATGAACGGCTGCGGAACCCTACACTGAGCATCGGACCATGCTCTTGTGTTCTTGGCCGGTTTTTTGCTATGCTGACAACACTGTCACGTAAATTATATTTTGTCAGTTATTTTAAGATCATGAATGACCTGTATATTTATGTACATAAATATATTTTGAATGAATATACTTACCGATTTTGTGTGAGCGACAATTTACTTAGTGGTACTATTAAATAGGTAACAAATTAATATTAAATACAACATAAATACCTGTCATAGCGGAAACTCGTTCTGTGATTTTTTGTGAGTCGATAGTGGGGCTTTTAGCCGTTTTTTCCCGCTGACAAAACCGAATAATATTAAATTTAAATCTCCCTTGTTGAACTGTACACGGTTTTACCTCGTTTCGACATTATTTCCTCCTAGAAGGTGCCCGCAACGTTCGCGGAGGAGAAAAAGTCATAACCCCTCTTTTTTCTTCAGCGTAGTCGGGTAAAAAGTATCCTATAACCATCTGGAGATACCCAGCTACCCGTGTACCAAAAATAGTTGAAATCCGTTTAGCCGATTTTGCGTGATGAAGCCACAACGACACATACAAACAAACATAGGTACAAAAAAAACTTGTTCGATTCTTCAGTAACCTTCAAATAGTCCGTTACAATTATTTTTTTAATATCTTCAATGTAAAGACATTTCATTTTTACAACTTTATAATATGTAGTATAGATAATAAACCTTGCAGTTTTTGTATACATATATGTAAAAGTACACAATGACGTATAAACGACATAAGCTTGGAAGCGACTGGAAGGAACATTTTGACGAACGCTGCAAAGAAAAAGGTGTGTGGTATAGGACAATGCAATGTGAACCTCCTCATATTCCTTGGTTTACAAACAGTAGTTTAGGTAGAAAATTTATTAAAATAGGTTTAAGGTTGCGTTCCGGGCACATTCCGTTACGTAAATTTGCATATATGATGAAAAAACAACCATCCCCAAACTGTGATGTTTGCAACACATTAGAAGATGTTCAACATGTCTTAACGGAATGTGTGCGGAATGAAGGCGAAAGACAAGCACTGATAAATTCTCTCAATCTTAATATATTAGATATAGGGGCGTATTTCAAAGCATTTTGGCTGCACCTAACTCAAAAGAAGCTAAAAAAGTATATTTTTTTGTATTACAGTATTTAAGTCGGTATGCTGACAATCCATAATATTGTAAGAAATTTAGGTTAAGTTACAATGAGGCTGACATAATCCTTAAGGATTAAATGCCTCTAAATAATAAAGAAAAAAAAAAAAAAAAAAAAAGGTTCGATTGCCATGTAAAATTCATAATTTTAGTTCCCGTTTCTTCCACGACTCTTCTCTTTCCGCACAGACTCTAATGTAATCGAGATATAAATTGGGTACTTTCCTGTAAAACAATTTAACGGATTATATCGCGTATATTATCTCATTTTAGTTCCCGACGTTTCGGAAGCTTTCCAGCTCTCCATCCACCCGTGACCATGGAGAGCTGGAAAGCTTCCGAAACGTCGGGAACTAAAATGAGATAATATACGCGATATAATCCGTTAAATTACAAAATCATGTCAACACAACAATAAAAAAAAAAAAACAATTTACTTAAGACTAGCTTAAGCCTAGTCAAAAAGGCCCCCTCGAATAGTCCCTGGCGCAAAGGTACCCCATCACGCTGGCCGCGTTACCACGTTGAATGGCGATGGACAACCTTTGCACCAGGTACGAACCCGCGCGGGCGTCAAACCCCCTCTCCCTAATTCGACGTCTCCGTCCGTTAAATTGTTTTATTTCAATGAGTAATAATCGCGGAAACAGAAGAAAATTTTACTTTCCTGTAGTTAACATAAACATTCATTAATACTTATTTTTAAGCTTTTGGTGATTTTTAAATGATCAAAAACTAAGAACAATGAGGCAATTTGACCGTATAGAATTAGGACGTCATAAACCTTTTTTCCTTTCAAACTTCATACTTTCTGGCCGTTTTGACAGTTCATAAAAAGGAACTGATTTGATCTGTCAGTCAAGTACCCTATTGGTATGTTTCATTTTCCAGCCTGTAGTGGGCGTGGAGGTGGAAGCCTGCCGCCGCGACTGGTACTACCACATTCTGTACCTGAATGATTACGTTGATCACTCACAATGTCTTGGACACACTTGGTGAGTATTCTTTTTTGGAAATAAAACGTTCGATGAGACGTTTTTTTTCGGCAAATTAATCATTCGCCTCAACTGAACTGTCGTTTACAAGTAAACAACAAATTGTATTTTAATCACTCTGAATTTTAAAATTAATTCGAACACGGAAATCAGAGTGGTTGAACCTGTATTCTAATCACGCTGAATCAAAAAAGTATTTCGACCACGGAAATCAGAGTGGTTGAAACTCAAATCAAATCGAAATCAAAATAGTTTATTAGTTATTACATTAGTTGGTACAAAGTTAGATGTCTGGCGGACCCCAAATTAGACTGAGCCTGTATCTTGGGGCCCTGGAGTGCGAATCCAGATTCAGAGTTGATCTTACTGTAATAAGTTAAATTAAATAAATTTTACTGTAAAAAGAGGCAGGCATGTTAAAATAAAATGTGAAAAAAAAACTGCATTCTAATCACGCTGAATTTTAAAATTATTTCGACCACGGAAGTCATAGTGGTTGAAACTGCATTATAATCACGCTGTATTTAAAAAATATATCGATCAAGAAAATCAGAGTGATTGAAACTACATTCTAATCACGGTGAATTTTAAAATTATTTCGACCACGGTAATCAGTGGGGTCGAAGCAGACATGATGTTTAGAATTATATACCTACGTGCTTAGTAAGTCCAAATAATCTCACAAAAGAGTACCATAGCTGCCTAAATGAAATTGAAATGAAATTAATTTTTGCTTGTGTATGTAAAATTATGTGATTTCAATTTCAATGTCTCCTCCTAAAAGTATCTTTCATAATTAATATTGCTATTTGCTATTGCAAGGCGAAATTTGTACCTAGTGATACGTTGTATATTCGAAAATAGTTTGGGGGCAAATTGCCCTCCCTGACAGGCGTGACATACGGCCAAAATAATTTATGTCGGCCAATAGAATCTCGAAAATGTCATGACATCCTGTATGTGTATTTTAGTCACATACAGGATGCATAGTTGGACTTGTGACATCGTCAGCTCGTTTTTTATGGGGGCATTGAACGTGTAAATACATAAACTTTATAACACGTTTCGTCTTCAGGTACCTTGCCGCCGATTTTCAGTTAACCATCATGGGTCTCCTGATCTTCTGCTTGGTCAAGAGCCAGCGAGCGCGGAAGATCGCTATTGGTGCAGCGTTCGCGGTGGGCGTGGTTGCGCCTGCGGCGGAAGTTTACTTCCGCAACCTGCATGGAATCCTATTAACTACCCCAGAGTAAGGATTATCTTTAGTATTATAATTGCAATAGTTATTATCATTATCATCATGGCCGTCACCATCGTCGTTTTCGTTGTCGTCATCATTTTCTTCATCATCATTGTTCTGCCATTATAACGTCACATCATGGCTGCTCGTGGTTTAGGTCACGTGATATACGGATTTATAATATCGACATTTTATGTTTCTCCATTGTGTCTCAAAATATTTATTTCTACATGAATTTTTGTTTTCCAATTTCATAATATATTGTTGATTGTTAAGAGTCCCGAGTAAGCTCGGTTCTCCATACAAACGTAGTTACGCTCCCATTTTAAAACGACTAGCTAGTTTGCTCTGAAACTTTGTACTTAGAATAAGTTAAGGTATATGCAGGCCTTTAATTATTTTATTTAGCTTCAGATACCATATCTAGTAAAATAAATACACTGAATTTAGTTGTTTCATACAAAACTTGTTTTTGCTGTATTTCGGTTGTTTTATAAACTGGAGCCATATAAACTAATTATAGGCCTAGATATACCTCATGTCATTGTATATGCAAAGTTTTGTTACAACCCAACACGTAGTTTTAAAATGAGAACGGAACTCCGTTTGTATGGGAAGGTGAAATTCGGCCGAGCTTGCTGGAGACTCTTAAAAGTAAGAAGTAATTTAAATCAGTGGCGAGAATGCACTTTATTCTAATATTCCATGTTGTATTCTAATATTCCATTCTTGCACAGAGTTGCTCGTCACTTCTTCGTGGAAGACCCGACCTTCAGCTACCTGTACAAACGAGGCCATACCAACATCGTGTGCTACGCTATGGGTTTGGCTCTAGGCGTATGGATCTATAACTTGGCACTGGCCAACTTTGATGTGACCAAATATAAGGTATGTATGACGACACGATTGGCTTAGTTGCATGTGGCGTTGGGGAGGCCCAGATGGTTCCCGGCCACAGAACTAGGGTCATGGGTCAATCGAACCACAAATTACGTTAAGTTTTATAATATCCGTTCCAAATAGGGGTTAAGGGAACTAGAGGTGTGAGACAAGGAGATGTAATATCTCCGAAGCTTTTCACCGACGCAATGGAAGACGCCTTCAAGCTCTTGGAATGGCAAGGATTCGGCATCAGCATTAATGGCGCGTATATCACGAAACTTCGGTTGGCCGACGATATCGTGGTCATGGCACAGACGCTGGAGGATCTCGGTGTGACCTCGAAGATCTCAACAGAGTATCCCAACAGGTGGGCCTTAAGATGAATATGGACAAGACGAAGATCATGTCGAATGTCCATGTAGCGCCCACCCCAGTATTGGTTGGTAACTCGGTCCTCGAAGTTGTTGACGAATACGTCTATCTAGGACAAACAATCCAGTTAGGCAGGTCCAACTTCGAGAAAGAGATCAATCGACCGATCCAACTCGGATGGGCAGCGTTTGGGCAACTGCGAAGTGTTCTTCTCGTCCAGGATAACTCAGTGCTTGAAGACGAAAGTCTTCAATTAGTGCGTATTACCGGTGATGACCTACAGAGCCGAGACGTGGTCACTGACTATGAACCTCAAGGAAGCTCAATCACTCAGCGAGCTATGGAATCAGAAATTAGAAGATCCGTAGACGAACCAAGGTCACCGACAAAGCAAACAGGGTAAGCAAACTAAAGTGGCAATGGGCAAGGCACATAGTTCGAAGAACCGATGGCCGTTGGGGCAGAAAGGTTCTCGAGTGGAGACCGCATACCGACAAGCGCAGCGTGGCAAGGCCACCCGCAAGGTGGTCCAACGACCTGGTTAGGGTTGCGGGGGCTCGCTGGATGCGTGGTGGTGCGAGTGGTTTTCAGTGAGACGCCCAGCTGTGTGAACAAGCCAGCTCATATCCGCCTCTACACTTTGGTAGGTAGTAACAAGGGTAATTGTTTCTGGAAACCCAGAAGTAAGTGTTAGCGCGCAGAAGCCTCGTAGATTAGGAGCCCGCACCTATCTTTTGAATATAAGTGCGCGGTAAGTAAAACCATTAGAGCCTACTGTATTAATCACAGCTCCGTATATAATTTTTTTTTATTAAAGTGAGCATTTAGTGAACGATGTCACGTACACAACGGCCAACGAAGCTGTTGGTCCCGTATTCGAATCCTATCCAGTGTAAGTGTTTGGGTGATGAGCATGAATGTTTGTTCCTGGGAATTACATGTTTTCTGTGTGTTTAAAGGCAAATATTTGTGTGAAGAGCATAAATATTAACAGATTTCAAAAAATTTTGGTACACGGGTATGCACAGAGTCGAATACATAACTGTAATATAATTCTTATACAGCTATACAGGTATAAGAATTTGACTTTGCAAGCGTGACACGGTATGTACTCGTAAATGTTACGATTTATTTATTACTGGAGGGTTCGTGGAGAACAAAAAGTTATAACTCCCCTTTTTTGATTACAGACCTATATCTAGGTCTGCAATCAGTTTATGGCTCCAGTTTATAAAACAAACGAAATACAGCAAAAACAAGTTTTGTACGAATAACTTAAATTCGCTCTATTTGTTTTACTATGGTATCTGAAGCTACATAAACTAATTACAGATCTGGATATACCTTAACTTATCCTAAGTACAAAGTTTCAGAGCAAACTATGTAGTCGTTTTCAAATGAGAGCGTAACTACGTTTGTCTGGAGAACCGAGCTTGCCAGGTACTCTTAGGAGGTAAGCTCGGCCGAATTTCACCTTCCCATACAAACGGAGTTTCGTTCTCATTTTAAAACTACGTGTTGGGTTGTAACAAAACTTTGCACATACAATGACATGAGGTATATCTAGGCCTGAAATTAGTCTATATGGCTCCAGTTTATAAAACAAACCAAATACAGCTAAAACAAGTTTTGTATGAATAACTTAAATTCGCTGTATTTTTATTATCTGAAGCTACATAAAATAGTTACAGGCCTAGATATACCTCCACTTATTGTAAGTACAAAGTTTCAAAAAAAACTCGCTAGTTATTTTACAATGAGAGCGTAACTACGTTTGTGGAGTACCGAGCTTGTCGGGGACTCTTAATATATAGACATCACGGATCATTAAATGATCCCGATGTGTCTAAGAAACCTAACGCATTGAGTTTACACTTAAAACATATATTTAGGATAGGCTAAGTACACTTATTGTAATAGATATAAAAGATATTTAAAAATCTTCTCAGCAGTGGTCTCCTCTTGGGAAATTACGTAGAGTCACACTTGTAAAAGTGCCCTTGTGGCCTACGTACAGAATAAAGATCATTATTTCATTAACTCTGATATTTTGCTTCTAGAAATACCGTTTCGTTTACTGGGCGACGTTCCCCGCTGGGTTGCTGATCATTGTCTGTGGCGGTATCTTCTATATCGACGGCATACAAGTCCCGCTGGTGGTAAAGGCGATCTATTCGCCGTTGGTCAAGATGGCGTTCGGGATGGTCGGCTTTATACTGCTGCCGGGAACTTTTTTTAAACTAGAAAGTGGGTAGTCTGAAATTTATACATCTCAGTAGAATTAAATTAAATTATTATATTTAATTTTATGCATGTCGTGACGTCTGGAGACCTTATACATCTCTGAGAAAAATGTTTGTTTATATTTTATATTAACATTGATTTGGAGAATCTGTACGTCTCCACTGCGTGTACCAATTGTAAATAAGTTATAACACAATTGTAAAAGTTTGAAGACCATATTGTAATAGTTAAAAATTATTTTGAAAAAATGACCGACTGTTGATTTTGTTTCGGCTTTCTTCTCAACTGTGGTATCCTCTTGGGAAATGCCGTAGAGTCAGACTTGTAAAAGTGCCCTTGTGGCCTACTTACAGAATAAACAATTTAAATTTGAATTTAAATATAACGGCTAATCATTGTCAACACGGTGAGACATATACAACACAGAAAAATGAAGAGCTACGGATCGAAGGTCATTCAGAGCCGTAAGCCCCTTAAGTCTATAGTTGTTTAAATGAACCCTGATTTTCAGAAGTGTATCGAGGCCTGCTGGAGTGGCGCGGCTGGGCGGCGTGTGGGCGCATATCTTACTGCGCCTATCTGATACACGAAAGCATTATTCGATTCAGCACAGCCAACCATACTTCTTTGCTTCACTCAAACTTTTTCCAGATTGTAAGTTATTATTATTATAAAACTACTAGTCTCGCATCTCACAATAATCTCCTATTTAAAAACATAAACAGCACAAAGACGTGAACTTTTGGGGTCGCCTTCGGAATCCATAATGTCGTTAGTCCTAATGCATCGTATGCTATAACGCATTTTTTTCAGAAACCGTAATTTTTTCAGGATTTTTTAAATGATTATCGTATAGATTAGGTTAGTTTAAACCTAAACTAACCTAATCTATACGATGATCTGATGGTTTGTTTTATGACAATCCTGAAAAGTTTATAGTTTCGTAAAAAAATGCGTTACGACAAACGATACATTAGGACAAATGACGGTAGAGATTCCGATATAGATCCGTTTTTTTGTAATGTCGGTGATGCCCTTTATTTCTACGTATAGTGATATTGTGATATCTGATCGAGAAACAAAGATTGACACACAAGGAAAACTTTAATTGCACTCAATTCATCATGGTCCTCGCAATCCACTCACGATAGCATCTTTTATGGATTTTATAGAATCCGAACACTTTAACACTACCTCTATACTCCATGCCGCTCTTATCTTACTTGCCGTGTTAGTATCTACGAGTATGTTAATAAATATATTTGTGTTGGTCAAATCTACCAGGTTAAATTCAACTCACTTTCCCGTTTTAGATTGAGCTAAAATTTTGCATATTTATGTAAGTTCAGTGACAATGCAATATTATTATACCATTGAGCTGATCTGATGATGGGGCCGGAAGGTAGTTATATGAACCTTCGTAGTAAAATAACGCAATCCTACAAAGTTTGGGCTCTTTAGAATCGTTTCGACGAATAGTTGACGGATGTTTAAACAAAAGAACAGTCGAAAATAAAAAAATAAAAATTTAATTCTCTAATATAAATGCCAAAATTTTGGCTGTCAATCCACTATAGCGGAGCGAAGCGTAGCTGTGCGATATTAACCACTCACATTCCGTAGATTCTAATTTGCTTGAGTGTGTTTCAACAGCGACGCACCTTGCTTGATCCATTTTCTGCGTTTTGCTCCAGTGGATAGGCAGCTTTTATTTCCGACTGTTCTTTTGTTTAAACATCCGTCAACTATTCGTCGAAACGACTCTAAAGAGCCCAAACTTGGTAGGATTGCATTATTTTATTACAGAGGTTCCTATGACTACCTGCAGGCCCCATCATTAGATCAGCTCAATGGTATAATAATATTGCATTGTCACTGATCTTACATAAATTATGCAAAATTTTAGCTCAATCGAAAACGGGGAAGTGGGTTAAATTTAACCTGCAAGATTTGACCAACATAAATATATTTATTAACATAGATACTAACACGGCAAATTAGATAAGAGCTTGTGAAAAAAGATCAGTAGTACTATTAAAGCCTTACATTTCTATGATATCATCGAAATACGCATTTGTTCTCATAGACGCTATAACATGGTGGTCATGAAATGGATAATTAAAAAAAAAAAACTATTTGTCACCAGCTCCTCACCTACTTCGGGCTTTTAGTCACCGTGTTCATCGTAGCGCTCCCCTTCTGGATGCTGATTGAGGCCCCGTTCGGGCAGCTTGTGAAGATCTGCTTCTATTCTGCCTCCAAGATAAAGCCAGAAGTAAACGAGAACGGCGCTGCGCCGGTCCTGGTCGTTGACAAGGAGATGGGTGCGAATGGAAAATTCCAGGCAAAAACTATATATTAACCAATGAGCAGAGGTCGGAATAGGTACTAACTACTTACATAAACTTCACGAAAGGTAATTAAGAGTGGTTAAAACCACCCCAAAAATGAATTATTTTTATTGAATTCAGGATTTCCCGGAAGAGTTATAATGCTTATACACATAAATCCACTCTCGGGGTCAGTTCTACGAGTATGTCCGACGTACGTATTTTATGTCGACTTTTGGGTTGTCAATGGGGTTACCAACTTTTTTTCTATCAAATATAGTAGGTATTTTTGAAGCTGTTATCGTTAAAAATATAGTAGACGGCAAAAATTATATGGTTAAAATTGTTACTTTATTTATTAAATGAATATATTACGATGCTCTGCGGTTTAATAAAAAAAAATTTTTTTTGAAAAAGTATCGATATAGTGACAGGTGAATGAAGGAAAAGTGTAAAACTGCGTTCCACTTTACGCAGAATATAGTAATTTTGCCTACTATAGTAGGTTTGGCAATCCTAATTTTCAACATATTTCAACTTTCTGCATTAAACAATTGTTCAATAATGTATGTATGTATGTAATCACTTTATTGCACATAAATTAATACAAAAAAATGTATTTACAATCACAGATATGTAAAAAGGCGAACTTATCACTGTGAGGGATCTCTTCCAGTTAACCTTTAAGCAAATGAAAGAAAAAGTATACATTAAACAAGATAGACAAATCAACTAATAATCGGACCCTGACAGTTGTTAATCCGGGAAATCACGCATTCAATTGAATTCAATTCAATTCAAATAGTTTATTTGCATTTCATGTTGTACAGTATGGTCTTAACGATTAGGTACAGTTCAAACATGAGCCCTGTTGGGCATAGCAATAGCACTAAAAAACTAAGATGAAGGACTATTAAATCATGCACAATTTTATGATAATTATTAAAATTATTAAATTCTGTGTTATCTTACCCTAAAGGTAGATTCTATATTTTTTCAATAACGTTATTAAAGTTATATTTGATCTAATAAATAAGCTAAAACAGGTCAACAGGTCAATACGAGAACCATACAAATTTATGAATTCATTTACTTTTATAATAATTTGATTTAACAATTATTTGATTTAATTTAATGATAAATAAAAATAAATGTCAATGTATGTAAATTATTATTATTTTTCTGACAAGAATTCTTGTATTGAATAGTAAGCCTTATTTAATAAATAATTTTCAAGTTGAGTTCTAAATAGGCGTATTTTTCTTTCTTCTTGTATTTTTTTTTGAAGATTTTAGCTGACATGGCAAACGCGGCTGAATTTATCATTTTCATTTTGGAGTCAGGCAAGGCCAGCTTTTTCCCAGGTCGCAAACATGGTTTGTGTGAGTACTGTGGAAAAAGAGAGCAATGATTTTTTACGAACATTCCCGCTTCTAAGATGTAAATTGACGTGAGAGTTAATATTTTCTGTTTTGAAAAATATGATTTACAGCTTGTCGTGTTGTCTACATTAACTAGTATTCTCAAGCAACGTTTTTGGAGTTTGAACAGTCGTGTTGCATCTGGACTGTTTCCCCGTAGCACTATTCCGTACTGCAGCCGGGCGTGTGCATATGCATAATAGGCAGCCAAAGCTGTCTTCAAAATCATTCAAAATCAATCATTACTTTTGGTGTTTATAATCACTCTTCATTAAATCTACTACCTATTCCGACCTCTGCCAATGAGTAGTAGAGTAGTCAAGTTTAGGGCTGGATTTACCTTCAGTGCCGCCCTGGGTCACCATGACAAACACCGCCCATTTTTGATAACGCAAAAACATATGCCGCCCCTAAACCTTAGATTTTGCCACCCCTAGAAAATTTACGCGGTGCGCCCTTAATGGCATATTGCCACTGATCTCTATTATACAACTGGATAGCCTGTCCTATACATTTGACAGCAAATTTTTTGTACGAATTTGAAGCGCCCCCCGCAGCACCGAGTGTCCCATTGAACTAATCTAGACGTAAACTATTCCAAGGAGGTCATATCGATAAATTCGATATCGATATTCAAATAAGTAATTTTCTATTAAAATATGTAAATATAATGTAGATCAATTTTATTTTATGTTACTTGGCTTAAATAAACCAATAATTAAGATGTTAAAACAGAGTACTACTTTAAATGCAGTTTCTTTTCGATTACTAGCCTACTTTAGTCGCTTTAAAGTTGAAAACGAAAATTGCGGAAGTCACCTTCTGCAAGTTTTATTACTAGTGTATTTTCACGCTTGAGACAATCGTTATTGTAACTTAAACTTAGATGTCACATTTTATAGTATCTGCGCCGTCGGTGATGAACTTTAAAATATCTTTATAGTCACTCCCACCCACAGGCACGAACTTAGATATAATACGAACGATCGATATATTAATTACAGATGTCGATTTGCTGACAACACTAATTTTAGTTCCAAGAACACTCGTATCTGCCTACAGCGCCAAAATGGCGATAATCAAATGCGTCCAAAAATAATTTGACAGCAGCCTATCCAGTGGTTATATATGGAGTGCCTAGTACAAATCCTGGGCTAGTCAAATTCGTAGAATAGTACATTACAAACCTAGGTAATAGCACATTGAGTAGGATTAAGGGCGATATAAAGAAATTACTGAGAATTTATAAGCATGAAAGTAAAGCTGAGGGTTTATATATGATTCAAGTTTTGACGAATTGAGGAGTCGTTAGATTCATTTTATTCGTGTTCGTGTATACCTACTCTGTAATATTAAGCAGGGATTACTCTCATCTGGCATAAACTTTTTTCTCATAATTACCATTTGACATAATGTACTTTTTTCTGAACACGTAAACTTTTCAGGATCGTTATAATATAAAACATATCTAACCTAACCTAATGCATTTAACAGGATGATGCCTTAAAAAGTTCTGAAAATACTACAGTTTCAGTAAAAAATGCATTATGCCAAATGATGTTTATGACAAAAAAGTTTATGCCAGATGAGGGTAATTGATTTTGCAGTCGAGTTTGTTTTTCAAAGTACTCAACATTAACACTTTCTAAACAACATTAACACTAGGTGGGCGCTCTGCTCTTAGTAAATTTTCGCTTCGTCCGCATTGTCCTTGTTATCGGCTACGCTAGCGCTACGAAAATTGGAATTTGCAAAAAAAAATCCTTGTTTTTTTTTTGTTACAATAGGCTATTCTAAGCCAGTATCGTTACCGGTATTAGTTTGACATGAAATAATTGACCACTCTCGATATTTTAAAATGTTTGTTAAATATTATTTAGGTAATCATTAACTTATTAAAATACAAAAATCTGTAATAACAAGGGACATACCGGAATTGAATACCGGTTATTTTGTATGGAGAGAATACCGGTATTCGATCCTTGATTCTAAAATACTAATCTTATGCGTTTCGCATTAGATGCGTATATTTTCTTTATTTTCCTTAAAGATATTTTGAGTGATGTCATTACTGACAGACAAGGGCAAGGATAAATAAAAGTCAAAATTAAAAACACGAATGACTTTTCCCAGAAATAATATTTTTGAACTCTGAAAATTGCATACGGTTTATTAAACCTTATTCCTCGAAATGGTTCTTGAATGACCTTGTAAAGAATTGGCTCATCCCAATAGAGTACATGCGTGAAATTATTTATCGCTTTTCTCAACTAAATATCAAAATACCGTAAAAACTATTTCAAAAAGTGAAATTAAAATTAAAATGGGCCAAGAAATACGCATGATATAGGCATTTTAAACTGCTAAGTAGACAGAGAGGTCCGACATGCACTGTTACGTCATCGTGCACTCCGGCCATATAAACTCCATATTAAATTCCGTTTTGCAAGAAAGAGATAGAATGAAATCTGATGGCTGGAAAATAATAGGGAATATACATGAATTTTAATTTTTGGCTTATTAAAAGCTCATTCATGTTACAAACAATAGACAAAAATATTTTTTCGAATAAGTATAAAAATAACCAACATATAAGCTTTCCAGCTTTCCATGGTCACGGGAGGACTCCTCCCGTGACCATGGAAAGCTTCCGAAACGTCGGGAACTAAAATGAGATAATATACGCGATATAATCCGTTAAATTGTTTTATTTCAATATATTCCCTATTGTTTTTATGAAAGTGTTAAGGGGAGTTTTTTACTCATTAGTATTATTGTACTCTTATTTCTAGTTTAGAATTAGTCATTATCTAGTTTACAGCTAAGTACTTAAATAGCATTTAGTTTAATTTTGTAACGTGTATTTTCTGAGAACTCAATCCAGTATCGGGGCAGCTTCAATATTTTTTTTAACCTTTTGGCTGTTTTCATATTTGATTGACGTTGTCAATTATGATTGCAACGATTTACGACACCCTTAGACGTTGCTGTACCTGTAGCACAACTGTGATACGCGACTCTTTGTCGCGCGACAAATATTGTCTATCTCTCTCCTTTCAATACAATGCGAGAAAGACGGGTGATGGTGGGTTATTCCCACCTGTTACCACCAACTTGTCACCAGTGGTAACAGATGGGAATTTTTTTCCCATCTTTTACCACTAAAGTAGTAGGTGGTAACTACTGGGTTTTTTTTTCCACCTGTTACCAATAAAGGAATTGGTGGTAACAACTGGGAAAAATATTCCCAGTAGTACACCACCAATTATTTTAGTGGGATTTTTTTCCCATTAGTTCCCACTGGTAAAAGATGGGAAAAAAAATCCCACTAATTGTATGTCGCGCGACAAACCTAATCGCGCAGAGTTGTGCGAGAACGGCTGGCGTCTTAGGTGCGACAGAAAGGGTTAATTATATTCCATCACTACACCCCTATAACTCAGTACAAATGCCTTTAATCAATTGGTGGATGAAATGATTGGGATCTACATGTTCTAAGTTATGGGAGTGAAGTGATGGATATATATATTAAGTTCTTGCATCATGCGGGTGCTGTCTATCAGAGTCGTGGCGTCAGCAAAATTACAAGGGATGAAGCGTATTCATTTAATCATATTTAAAGAAAAAGGTGGTTAGCCTTTCCTTGGGCAACCCGGTGGGAATCGGCTTATATGGACGCCACGCCTCTGCTGTCTACAGAGAGAGCTAGATATGACTTGGGCAGAGACGGCATCCACTCGGTGTACGATTGTACAGGACAAAGATAAATACCTACACACCAAAAGTTTCAAAGATATGTATACACCAACTCTACTGTCAATAAGGTTTGGATATATATTAATGAGATTATGTGCCGTTTACTTATTTTTGCCCAGGACTGTACCTTTTGCATTTCATTAAATCGTCGAAAGGCTGCAACGAAGGGCTCGTTTCTCAAAAGCTTGTAACTTGTTGTACAAGTGGAAGTCCCTTTTTAATTCATATTGTCAGAAAGAGACTTCCCCTCTTAATATATGTTACAAGTTTTTGAAAAACGGGCTTCTGCTCCACGTACGCCCCAAAGGTCCGGGACACCATTGTTCCGTGAGCGGGAGCAACATACAGAAATTAAATAAATTATTACTAAATATTCCTGTATTTAAATCGGTGTTAAATGCATTCACGTTGAAAACAATAAGCAGTATAATTACCGAGAAAACAAGCCAACGTGGAGTTTAATTGAATAATTACAATTTGTAAATAGTTGTATAAGTTTAGTTCTATTATTTGAAAACAAAGGATGTTAAGAAATGGCTTTCTCATTGATTCATTGCAACTAAAGTAGGATCTTTAATTGGCTGGAGTAAACTGACAGGTGTCAACGTAAATATTTCGTTGTTTAGAAAGAATTTTTCAGAAGTATACATGAAAATACGTGTAACCGGAGATATTATGGTAACTTTTATTCATAAGAAATACGGTACTTCTGCCATAATAAAGTAATGGTCGACGTGTGTCCGTAAACGTCTGTTTACTCCAGCTAATTAAAAATCCTACTTTAAAATTGTCATTTAGGTCTCCTTGCGTTACTGACAGACATTTTTTATCCTGTATACCCGTTCCAGTAGTATACCAAAATAACCGGGTTTTTCTTATTGTTGAATTACAAGATTTTCCTATATTTTATTTAAATTCTATAACTCGAATCAAGTGCTTCCAAAGACATTTGTCTTCTTCTAAATATAGTTTAAAACAGGTGCCGTTCAATTTTCATACAAACTTTTAGCATAATCTCATTAAACTACGATTAAAACTCATAATAAACATGAATAATAAATACATAATTTTGTTGGGCATAATCATTAAATAGCAGAATACTGTATAATCATAAAAATATTATTTATAACGATCATTAGGATTCATTTTACTTGTTATAACATACATGTTATAATGATTAAAATTTAGAACTAAATTTTAACGAATGATCAGGTGACATAATATTATATGCTAAGAGGGGTAAGGGTCAAAAGCCGACAACTGTAGGTTAGGTTAGGTTTGTATTAAGACCATGTATAGCGGAGCGAGCGAAGCAAAATTATGCAATTCGTTTATATTAATTTTGTTTTTATACTAAATAATCATTCCTGCAGGTCAAAATTATGCAATTCGTATTATGTAAAATGAAAAATCGAAAATAGTTGTTATTATAAACATTACACACCCGTTTAAAACATTCCCGAAATACCGTGTATTTTTGAAGAATTATAAATACCGGTACCCAATTTTTTTTCTGAAGTTTTAATAATTGTTTATTACGTAAATAATCCACTTACGTTTGTTTTGTAAAGCTCCAGAAGAGTGTATTTTTTAATGTATTATGTATGTGAGATATCTATATTTCTATACTATTATAAAGTTGTAAAAATTATGTGTCTGTACAGTCAGCGTCAAATAATCTGTAGCATCCAGAGTTCCAAAAATAACGCAACACATCTTTATTCTTAATGGCATAAAGATGTGTGACGACATATTTGGCGCTTCGGATGCTACAGACTATTTCATGATGACTGTACATTAAAGATATTTAAAAACAGAGTCGCACAATAAGGGTTCCTTTTTAACTTTTTGGTACGGAACCCTAAAAAGTGATACGGACTATTGAAAATAGTCTGTTACAATAATTTATTTTAAATATCTTCAATGTACAGAATGTACCTTAAGTAATATTACATTTTGACACCCTTTCTAAACTGTGTCACTAATGTGATCGGAATGCAAACAATCCAGCATTTGTGTATAATATTATTATTTTATTATTACTATATTTACATAATTACACTTAGTTTATAAAAAATAACAAATCTTAAAACTAAACTATTACTAATCATACTGAATAGACTGAATCACTTTGATTATTGTTTATTGTACATCTTTAACCATTTTCCTACTATATATAGACAATGAATTACGAGTCTAACGCTTAACCGAGTCTGATCCTGAGGTATGGAAGCGGTAAGGGAGGGGTGACAAGTGACGTGACATGACGTGTCCTAACTGTC
Organism: Hedya salicella; assembly: GCA_905404275.2. Lineage (NCBI taxonomy): Eukaryota > Metazoa > Arthropoda > Insecta > Lepidoptera > Tortricidae > Hedya > Hedya salicella. The sequence continues at coordinate 4,282,583 of FR990112.1, read as the reverse complement.
TCACTATACACATATACGTCACTTGTCATTGTCACCCCTCCCGTACTGACGGGTTACTCCGAAACTCGAAAGTCGAAGTTCGTAACGTGCCATCCCTCTTGTTCTCGTGTTAAACTGTATTTGAGTGAGAAATATGGCGCCATATTTTTCGAGTTTCGGAGTAGCCCCTCTGCTCCTATACCTCAGGAACAGACTCAGTTAAGTGTTAGGCCTATAGCATACACACGGTGACTACCAGGTGAGAGCTTAAGATTACATGTGGTGCAAACACTGTAATAAACTTCAGGGCTACTTGCTACCAAGCGGTAGCAACGAGGGCCAAGGGCGCCGGCTTCGGCTGCCGTTTCTTCTCAGTCAGAGCCTTAAAGAGCTCGGTGGATGGCAGTTCTGCTAGCCGAATGTGAGATCTCCAAGCAGGACTCATATGTATTCAAAATATTATATAGCGAGAACTGCTGGCGTCATAAGCTCACGGTTAAGACACGGCAAAGTCAATCATGAAGGTCCAGCTCGCTTGGTGACTACAAAATCAAGTGTTGGCGGCTTCACCTGGCGTTCCTTCTTCGTCGTGGTTTTGAACAGCTTGATGGATGGTTGCACTAATATACACACCGTGGCCAGCTGAGAGCTTAAGGTTAGAGGAGGTTCGGACGCCGTGTCAAACTTCAGGTCGCTTAGTAGCAACGAGATCTAGGGGAGCAGCTGGCTTCGGCTTCCGTTCCTTCTCGGTCAGAGCCTTGAAGAGCTCGATGGATGGCAGTTCTGCTAGCAGACACAGCGGGATGGCCGCTAGGTGAGACAGCACGGATGCCGTGATCAGCAGCGATATCTGCAACATTGTAATGTAACACAATTTAAGTTCCATAGTGCGTTTTGGAAAACAAAATACCACTAAATTGTCATTTTTATCGTCCGATTGGCAAACAAATTGGTCTACCACTTTTCCACTCTATTTAACTGGATTAAAGTTCAAAATTGGTAGAACTATTTCGTAGCCAATCATACCTATCTTATAATATAATACACTGAATGAAGGTACCCTCTAGGCCATTGGCTTAGGAGTCAGATTTGAGAGAAAGTTTGTAGATTCCACATATATTTATAATCCCTATGACTCCTCTGCTTCACGGATTACTGCTGAATGCCACTCATGCATTCAATCTATTATTCTGTGGCGTGGCACGCACAACAATATTCTTAACCTAGTTTGTCTTATGTCACAAAATAACTCGTAATCATAATGACGCTGTAATGTTAACATTTGACTTTCAAATGAGTTAAACACACACTTAGTTCTCAGTTCTCGTTTCTTACTCGAATGAAATAAACTGTGCTAGTGGGTCAATATATGAATAACTTTAAAAGTGTTATAAAAGTTACGTTAAAAAACAGAAATACCTTATGTGAGTACCCACTATTCTTAAAGTAAAAAAGTGAAAAGTAATTGTTATATGAATAAATGAATAATAAATTAAAATTAGAATAAACCTGTCATACCAGAGACAATGCAGTAGGGTGCCCAAGCTCCGGGTGGCTGGTGACCAGTAATGATAATGACGAAGTGCATCAGAAACGTTAAGTAGGACAGTCTCCCAAGTGTCTAAATAAAGTGATCATACCAAAGACGCGGCGGTAGGGTGACCAAACTCCGGGTTGTTGTAGACCAGCACACGTAGGATGACGAAGTGCATCAGGAACACAGTAGGTCAGTCTCCCGAGCATGTAGATAATGATCATACCAAAGACAAAGCGGTAGGGTGACCAAGCTGTGGGTTGTTGGTGACCAGGACCCGTAGGATGACGAAGTGAGTCAGGAACACACAGTAGGATAGTCTCCCGAGCGTGTGGAAGCCGCGCCACGCGAACATTGACCGCAAGGCCGCTGGGAATAAGAAAACAAGTTAATTTTCTATTTTCATGAGCAGGCACCTGACATAAAGAAGAACTAATTGTAACTCTATTATTATGGAACTTCAAAAAATATATAATGCGCTATGTGCCTGTAATCATGTCACTTCAACTCTTTTGAGCAAAATATACATATCATACAACACCCGCACCGGCTTGAAAGTCGATAGAAGTACTGAGTTTTCTCTCATTCGCTTAGTAAAGCATCGAGGATGATAAAGAATAACATAACTGGTGGCTGAGTCAGCTCTGAAATAACCACCTATGCCTCTTATGTAGTTAGTAGATTGAAATTTATTCCTTGTACTCACATTTGCATTTAGTGACACATCCAAGCATAAAGATTGCGAAGCATAGCGCAACTAGTGGGCGATCTAGCGAGCTGTAAACCACCGATGCCCAATGAGGAGGTAGATTCTCGTGCAGGAACCACACGCCGAGCCACACGATGCATGTGCCGATGGGCAGCGATAGATGGAAGATTAGGTTGAACAACTGGAAATTACCAAAACAGTTACGCTAACAAATGTTTATTATAAATCAGCATAGAGGAAAGGTTGAGTTACTAAACCAGGGTGGGTCATAGTGAGTAAATTATTTAGTTCAAACAGTAAAAAAATATATTTTATGTTCAGAAATCCCAAAAATCGCAAAAGCTCTCTTCGATGTTTTTATAAGTGATTACAATAATTTTCCAAGTATTGAAATTTAGAGCGATGAAGGAAATTATTGTGAATATTAATCTTTTTCTGGAAATTTATTATTTTCTTTAAAGCTTTCTGCAACTTGTATTTTGCCTTTCTGTGTGTATCCCCCAGTAGGTGAGATAGGCAGATCGAAACTTAGATGATGGGATGATTAAAGAAGCGTTCCTAGTTGACTGGATTGAGGTAGCGACTGGTAGGGAGTTGTGGAGTATAACCGAGATGTATTAGCCTAGCAATGTAAGACTCTTAGAGGCAAATGAAATAAAACTTCGTACCTTGCTATCTCTCAGCTTGATGCCTTTGCTCTGGACCTCATAGAGGATAAAGGCTGCCGCCATACCGCATGCGTACCCTGCTAGGTTCATCCACATTGGCAGGTATAAATTGGGCAGGATCTTGGAGTTGGAAAATAAAGTGCGAAGGTCTCTGAAAGAAACATTTACACAGTAACAAGCAACGCAACTTTCAAATGTTTCGAACGCTTGAGTCCCCGGACCAAGAATATTGGCGAATTTAATGTACTTGGAACTTACAACAAACAACAATGCCTTTCAACAGAAAATGCACGCTGCACCGAATTTCTTTAAAGTTGTATGGAATCTCGAATATACGCTAGATAGAAGCTTAGGTAAAGTTATTTTAAGGACACTGCTATTCAACTGCAAGGAGCAATACCTATAGAATTTTCTATAAAACTGATGTTGTTTTCATAATCTCATTTTTCAGAAGTACGTACTTATCATCTGTTCTATGTACGAGCATTTAATTAACTAACCATTGTTTTTATATACGTTTGTCCGGGTCAAATCTTGTCAGTCAAATTTGACCCACTTCTCGGTATTCGACTGAGGTAAAATTTGGCATACTATATGTAAGTTTGGTGACAATCTACTATTATTATACCGTCGAGCTAACCTAAAGATGGAGCTGGAAGGTCCAACTCTGTAATAGAATAACGCAATCCTACCGAATATGGGTTCTTAAGAACCGTCTAGATGAGTAGTTGACAGATGTTCAACATAAAAGGTGGCAATAAAAGCTATTTACAAAAATGTACATTTTGTCAGAAACTTATCTAAAGTCACATAGATCATCTTACTCTGGCGACTGTGCAGTGATGACCGGTGTCAACTGGTACCAATACACCACCAGGCCGGCTGCGGTGGCTGAGATTGCGAACAGGGCAAACAGAATCGGCAATGCTATGCGCCGATATCGCGCGAGCACCAGCAACAATATAATCCCTAAGATGTGGAGCTGCATGTCTACTGCTAGGTACCTGGAAGAACATACAAAAACAATTGAAGGTATTAGCCATAAAGGCCGAGTGCTATCAGTGCAAGGCGGGCCGTATCGGCGTCTAATCAGCGCTCATGACTGAGCCACTGAGGTCCTCGTAATGGACCGAAAAATGTCGAACAATACCCGTTTTTTACAACGTGAATAACCACTAATGTAATCTCAATATGTCTGAGTCTCACGGCGAGAAAAAGAGTCAAATTGACTTAGTCCTACTCAGGCAATAGTTTCCTTTTTTCTGGTTCCACTGATTTAAAGGTGCTTTTATCGTGGGTGGAATCTTTCCTGCTTCAATTACTCGTACTCTAGTTGTTATTCTGCGAAGTCCATTTGTATTTTCCCTTATCGCCGTATCGCTTTAATTTACTCATCATTCACACATAAGACTCACACTGGTTTTAGTGAATATTGTGTGGAATAATTATTAAAAAAATATGACTTACCAGGTATGTCCCATGCAGAGCTTGTTCAGCGGCAGATGGTTGTGAACGTATAGCATGTGGTACCACCAGCGCTCACTGCAAGCCTCGGCCTCGCGCTCCACGTACCATGCCCAGAGAGGACCAGATCCTAGCTGTGGGAGCCAGCTGATTGTGAACCAGAGCATGATGCCTGCGACTGGAGTTAGCCTGGAAAGTTGGATGAGTACGATTACATTAAAATTTTCTCTTAAACTTTATTTTCGGGTGTTTGACATTGAGGTTGGTAATAAAAACATCTAATTGGCTCATACTCCCCGTCCAACAACAACGTTGGCGTATGAGCCACTTAGATGTTTTTATTACATTCAAATTTGTTTGGTGCGAGTAGGCAAATAAACTCACCGTTTACCTGGTGGCAAGTGGATTTTAAGGCGTTACATACCATATGCAAGAATTTACAAATGCGTATCTAAAAACTGAGAAAAGAGAGTTGTTTCACCAGCTCAGTCATCTAACGATTCTCTATTGAAATGCCGATCTTGACGACGTCACTGTCACTCCCGCATTGGACTGTATAGTCATTACACTGCCACAAGAAGGCTATATAAATCATTTGAAAAAGATGTAAAGGGCAATGATGATGATGATCTTAGAACTGAAATGATGTGATGCCTCTAATTTAGAAAATTTACTGGTTGTCTTGACTGGTTTCAAGGTTGACATGAACATTGTAACAGTTTTTTTTTAACCTGACTTTGAATCCGGTAGGCCTGGCTAGAACTGTTTATCAGTAATCGGACAAAGAAGGCGCAGTACAGAACTACAAACAGGAATGCCATCCGTGGCTACTGAAAAGAAGGAACCTTGCACTTTTACAGAGCCTTTGCTGCAGAGTGCTTAAAACTACCTGCGATGCTCATTTGATTACATTTTATATGATTTTTTTTTCATAAGTTTTAAATGAGGAAATGCTTGCATATATATCGATGAGTTTATCTTTTAACCTTATCCACCTGTGTACAATAGCAACAAGAGCTTTAAGCTAGGTAAAGGAACTAGCTTTGATGCCAAAAGTGGGCCAGGAGAATAGGAAACGAGAGAGACAGAATGCCTTAAGTCAGACGGGTAAGTTCGTCACTAACCTTATCCATCTGTTGATAACAGTCACAAAAGCCTTTAGGGGGGTAAAAGGACTGGCCTCTACGCCGATGAGGGTAGAATAGGAGAGTAGAAACCCGGAGAGGCAGAAAAATGCCTGCAGCCATACTGGGGAGTTCATTACCGCTTGTCCCGTGAACGACTCGTACATCTAGAAAAAATAAATAACGTTATTAGGGTAGTCTTGAAAATCAGTTGTCCTTCCAGACAACGGAAGTGTCCATTCAGGCAACAGTGCCGCGAGAGTAATCATCAGGAAATGTGTCAATTTTATCCGTCACCATGTTTTTTATCGATTGGTCAGCATCCCATCCGTATCATAATTTTCATTTGCTGAGGATCGTAATTTACCCATTACTGGGTAATCATACGGCTGATAATGTTTACCATTTTGATCTTTCCTTTGCTTCAAAGTCATGGAGAGGATTCTATAGATTGCTATCCAGTGAGCAGATTTAGTCAGAGTCATCAACAGATAAATACGTTTTGGTAGGTCGCCTTATTGAATTTTCACCAAAAGGGAAACAGGCTACAAAAGTGGTACTTCATTAGCGATGTGATGAATTTGTAAAAATGTATTTCCTCGAGAGGTCAAGTTTTGTTTTATTTTATATATTACTAAGGTAGCAAACAAACGTACGGCCTGCCTGATGTTAAGCAGTCACCGCAGCCTATGAACGCTTGCAACGCCAGGGGCATTACGTGCGTGTTGTCGACCTTTTAAAAACCTATTCACTCCCCTCTTGAAGAGTCCCATACTCACATGTTCCAGAAACTTCGGGTTGTCGATGAACGACGTGCCTGTAAGGAGCAGCACGTGAGCGAAGATGACGCACTGAATACCCAATACCCTGCAAGATTTTATAATCAATTCAATTCAAGCATATTTTCTCTGTCAAAGTAAAAATTCATGGCAAGGTAAATATATATCCCATCAAAAACATAACATGTAAAAAAATTGCCAAGTCTCGCAATCTTTTCTACCACAAAAAGTTGTGAGATATTATAACCAAGTCGGTTAATTTATTTAGTAGTACCTATCCAGGGAAGGATCTATCCCACACCTTTGTCATTCATACATGTTCACCGAACTAGTTAATAAGTTATCTAGCAACATGTTATTGTGACCGTTATAGTGACCGTATCAATATTACACATCTTCATATTTTTAATAAATAAAACGCCTTGGCCAATAGCACACGGCAATAAACTACATGCAGCAAACCTTACCTAATTTTATTAGCCATCTGAACGTAAACTTGGCCCGAAAGGTGATTTAATTATGTTGCCGTGCGATGGCAAAGTCATTTTATTTATTAAAAAAATGAAGATGTGTAATATTGATACGGTCACTACAACGGTCACAATAACATGTTGCTAGTTAACTAATTCGATGAACATTTATGAATGACAAAGGTGTTGGATAGATGCTCACATGGATAGGTACTACTGAATAAATTAACCATCACAATAACATGTTGTTGGTTCGGTGAACATTTATGAATGACAAAGGTGTGGGATAGATGCTTCCCTGGATAGGTACTTCTAAATAAATTAACCGACTTGGTTATAATATCTCACAACCTTTTGTGGTAGAAAAGATTGCGAGACTTGGCATTTTTTTTACATGTTATGTTTTTGATGGGATCTCATCGCTTTTTGTAGGCAGTCCTTCTTTTTTTCTTTTCGGGTATATCTTATTACTGGTATTTGGTATCTTGTCTTTTCTTTCTTGTCTTTTATCTACCCCCCTTCCCCTCTCTTCTCCTTTCCCCCCTTTCCACTCAGCCCTTACCATTCTTTAATCTTCTCCGTTCTCCACCTTTCTCTTTCTTCCCTCTTTGTTCCCCCTCCTTCCCTCCCGCCCTTCCGCTTCCCCATTCTTCCACCTCCCCATTTCCCCCTTCTTTCCAGCATCCTCTCCTTCTGCTCTCCCCCTCCTTACACTCCTTTTCCCCCCCTTCTTTACGCTCTTCCTTCCCCCTCCTTTATTTCGCTTTTAAGTAACGAAAAATTGTATTGTTTATCTGAGGTGCAAATGTAACTTTGTAATCGCATAAATTTCTATTGAATTAAAAATTTATTTATACGGCTGTTATATCTGGAATACTAGACTGAAATTGCAGAATGTTTAAGTTTTCTGGTGCTTTACAGACTAAACACTAATAGGGTTCAAAATTTGAACCTTGTAAATCTGCTAGAAGTATCTTAGAATTTGTATGATCGGTGAGTGAGTGAGTGACAAAATTAAGGAACTTTGACTTGCAATAAATCTTTAACTATAAATTATAATTGACTGTAATTTGGAATATACCTAAGGTGTATTATGCCCTCTTGGTTACTGAAAATTCAGGCTTCTAGCTTCATCAGCAAATAAATTACAGGGGGTCGAAAATGACGTGAATGGCTTCGAGAAAAGATGGTACGGCGTGCCTTTGTTTTGCTCGACTTGGCGGGGGCACTGCCGTGCCTCCAGATCCAAATTACATTGATAAAGTTTTTTTACTTTTTGCAAACGTATTTGACTTATTTTTCAGGGATCATGCATTAAATAAAAAAAAACCTTTTCTTATTTTTCTGGCCTTAAATATGCTTTAAAAAAAGTCGCTACCTTTTTTGTTGTTGCTTGTCGGAAAGCCTATTTATCGAGCTTACTGGATAGGGGTTATAAATAAATAAGCGAATGTTCTTTCCCAAGCTGTTTCATTTCTCAAATATTTAATTTCACAACCTTAGTTTCTTTTAGAAACCGCGAAATTTTCAGAATTTCTATAAAATAAACCTAACCGTGGGTTCTGCCAATGGTTTAAAAAAATCCGCATTTTATTTTCGGCTTCTGAACGTGAGGCAGGAAATGAAACAGTTCGGAACAGATACAGTGTGGTTAGTTTAGCGAAAAGATGGGATCCCGTTCTCATCACGGTTTTGAGGTGTTCTGTAATGTTGAAACTTACCTAATGCCTTCCATACAGGCCACGCCCTTCATCCGCTGGTCGCTCCGTGGCTTCGTGCGGTCATACGTTAGTATCTGCCAGTTGCGCTTCAGCGAGAAGGCCAGAATGAATCTTGGGCCTAGAAAAATTACACATTTTCATACTTATTTACTAATCAGCTGCTCCACGTTTCTGTAAGAGAGCACCGTACAAGCAATGACGCTGTGACTATGACTATTAGTGATATAGCAGTGTTAGTGGGTATTCTCACCTGTTACCACCAATTTGTTAGCAGTGGGATTTTGACCCCATCTGTTACCGGGTGATAAATTCTAGGAATAAAATTCCCAACTGTTACCACTAAAGTGATTGATGCCATTGGTGGTTAGTGGTAACAGTTGAAAAAATATTTCCATTAGATACCACTGGTAACAAGTTGGTGGTAACAGGTGGGAATAACCCGTGTTCGTAATTGGCGATCATGGCCTTATCTTGATTGCGATTCTTTAAATCGAAATTGACAATTTGCACGCAGATTGATGATTGATTGAACAAATATCAAGTAAAGTGTCAAGTCGATGGGGTCTATATGCAATCAAATAAGAAAAAATCTAGTCCGTTTATCGTGCGAAAGATAAATAAAATAACAAAACACCCGTCACTCACACACATTTCGCTCTCACATTGAATGAAAGATAAATACATATTTATTCCAATGGCTTGAAATCAGACTTACTTTTGACATCGAACCGGTCAGTAAGGAGATGCGTTGCAGTGGCCATTGCGGCCAGCAAGAGCAATGCTCCGATCACCGCCGCCAGCGCCCGCCCACCGCCCATTCCCCTGCTCTCTGGAGACACGCATAGGGAGCGCGTGATGTCGAAGTGTGCCTGTGATATTATCATTAGGATTTATAGTTTGCTGGTAGATGATGGCAGCACTACTGGTCATTGTAGAGACTTTTGGAAATTCTCAAATCCATACTAATCCATAATTACTAATATTATAAATGTGAAAGTGTGTCTGTCTGTCTGTTACCTCTTCACGCTTAAACTGCTGAAACGATTCGGATGAAGCTTGGTATGGAGATGGTTTGAGTCCTGGGGAAGGACATAGGCTACTTTCTATCCCGGAAAATACCCTTATCCACAATAAACGAATTTAAGACGAATGATGTCGCGGGCAGAAGCAAATCTATCTATCTACTTTCTATACATCTATACATATAATAAAGCTGAAGAGGGTTGAAAGTCTGTACATAGAAGATATTCGAAAAAAAATTGGCCGGGGATACTTAAAATCGATAACAGAACACGTTCCAACAGTTTTAAGAATTTTTGTCTGTTTATTTGTATGCGCATTTGAACAGATTTTGATGCAAACTTTACTAATCGGTCGAAAAACTCCCCGGCCAGGTTATAGGCCATTAAAATTCAACCCTTAAAAGGGGGGGTAGGCACTACATTTGATTGAGTTAAGTTTGCACCTGAATCTTATCGCACTACTTAGGAAGGAGGTGCAAAATTCTCTCAAACATGTGTTACGAGCCCACGAGTATCGAGTACCTTGCTAAACTAACAGGTGGCGCTAAAATTAATATCCTTTTGCCAAATCCATACTCATATTATAAATGCGAAAGTGTGTCTGTCAGTCTGTCTGTTACCTTTTCACGCCTAAACCGTTTTACCGATTTTGATGAAATTTGGTATGGAGATAATTTGAGTCCCGGGTTTGAGGCTACTTTTTATCCCGGAAAAATACCCTTATCCGCGATAAACGAATTTAAGGCGGACGAAGTCTTGGGCAGAAGCTAGTAAACTATAAATATCTACACAGATGGATTGCATTCTCTTGCAATTACCGGTCGACGTACTGTGCACTTGCAGACCTTGAGGGACAATCGATGCATCGTTTCTAAGCTAACTTTCGTTTCTGTGATTATGAAAACAATCGTCAAAGGTTGTGACTCGCGGGCCTGCTACTAGCTAGTAGCTACGCATTATTATGTACCTTGAAGCGTCACTGCCTATTGCTTGAAAACCTCTGCTGGTACGGTGGCTCTGAGGTATTACCTCGAACCTAGAAGTCGTATAGCTGGACTCCGTTGCTGTGCTCGCGCCTGCGCAGACGCGGTATATGCCAGTGCGGTCGTAGTGTTTACGTAGGCACCACGAAGTCGTAAAACTGCAAAGCTGCGCCTGCACTGAGCTTCCACCACAGCGCGATGCGCACACGCAGTATTTGTATGGTTGCAGGTGTATGATAATGCAAGATGTACCTCGAAGCCGTAATGCTGTAGGCCGTCACTGACGCAGCGCTGGGCTCGCGCCTGCGCGGTACCCTCGCCGGGGCAACGCGTCGCGCACACGCCACGATGTACGACAGTGCGGTTGAAGTGCCGGAGCGTCTGCGCAGAGTAATCCTGCAACACGGAATAAATTATGAGTTTAAATTTTTATTATCATACTTAACTTCCAATAAAATCGCTAAATAAATAAAAATAAATGAATAAATAAAAAGCATTTAATCCGGACAACGTAATCCATATAGTGTTGGTATTACAATTAAACTTAAATAACTATGTTAGTACCTGAACTACCGGTTTAGCTCAGTGGGAGTAACGTTGCCTACGAAGCTGAGGTCCTGGGTTCAAATTCCGGTAAGGGCAAATATTTGTGTGATGAACATAAATATTTGTTCCTGAGTCTTGGATGTTCTCTATGTATATAAGTAATATATATATCTATTCAATATATCGTCGTCTAGCACCCATAACACAAGCCTTATTGAGCTTACTATGGGACTAGTTGGATTTGTGTAAAATTGTCCTGTAATATTTATTTATTTATTAATTAAACTTAAGTGCTGAGAGGTCCAGTGCCTGATTATGGCGCTGTCCCATCTCTCTGCCACGACAGTCAGGAGACTGTGGCGGCTGGCGCGCACTCTGCGGAGTGTCGCGGCGTAACGCTTGCGCAGCGTGGCGTGGAATTCATCCACCTGCGCGTCGGCGAACATGCCCGATGCGCTACAGAATCGCGGCAGCCGCAACAGTACCCTGAACGCTTCATTATATTGTACACGCATGGCATTCATAGCACGCTGTGTGTACCTCGTCCACAGGCTACAGGCGTACAGCGAAGTACAGTACGCTCGAAAGAGTGTTACTTTAACTTGGGCTGTACACCTGCTAAACCTCCGGGCTATCATATTGGCCCTGACGGACACTGCTCTCTAAAGGTTGCATAATCGGCTGATTGTGGTCGACCGGTTGCGGCTAATCGGCCCTGCCTATCCCATCTCAGAGCATGTCACTCCTTACAAATCTGTGCTCCCTAGTGTATCCAGCTTGTGCTGGCTGGCTGTGGTGCCTATGTAATGAACATTAATACTATTTTCATATTAAAAAAAAAAACCGGCCAAGAGCATGTCGGACCATGCTCAGTTCCGCAGTCGTCTTAAAAAATGTACTTGAAAAAAATACAATATGAAAAAGTGCACTAGCAAAAGATAGCGTTTCATTTCATGGGACTTAAATCCTTTTGGTGAGAAGGGCAGTTTTATGGCAATAATTCAAAAACAGTATATTCGATCATATAAGCAGGTTTCGTTATTATAAAAATCTGAATGTTTAATTTTTCCAAAACCATCTTTCATATTTGCTACCTCTCGCTCGATTCGGAGGTCGACAGACGTATCGGGAAAGCGGCGACCATGTTCTGGAAGCTTACTACAAGAGTATGGCAAAACAAACATCTTACAATAAAGACCAAGATGTTAATCTTTCATTCCTCCATTTTAAGCATACTCTTATACGGAGCTGAAACCTGGACAACGTATGCAAAAGTAGAACGTCGCTTAAACTCTTTTTACCTGCGTTGCCTTCGTAAGATCTTGTGCATATCATGGCAAGACAGGGTAGCAAACGAAAGGGTTCTAGAAATTGCACAGCTGCCTAGCTTGACCGCGTTTCTCAAACAGAGACGTTTGCGTTGTCTAGGGCATGTGCATAGGATGGAACTCTCTCGATTACCACGTCGCGTTCTTCTCGGTGCAGTGGCGGATGCAAAAAGAAACGTTGGCAGGCCATTGCTTCGTTTTAAAGATTGCGCAAAGAGGGACATGACTGCTTTTCATATTGACCACCAAAACTGGGAAAAACTTGCGGAGAAACGGACGGAGTGGCGCAAACGCGTTTTGGAGGGGCGCAAGTTATGTGATGAAGCCTGGTTCGCGGCACTCGCTGACAAGAGACAAAGACGTCGTCAAGCCGACGCAGTACCATCTGTCGCAAATTTCTCTTGTCAGGCCTGCGGTAAAACATGTCGCTCTCGTATCGGTTTGGTCAGCCACCAAAAACGGTGTCTGCCGAACACTACACCATAAATTGTCTTCAATAGACGCAAAGGCCTATATATATCTTTCATATATTTAGGGAAAAAAGAGACAAATAAGGGCCTACAGATAATGGGCATTTATATTATATCAATAACTTCCTTAGGTACTCTTATATGTATATAGGCTAATAATCTGTGATCTAACTAATTAAAAATTTTCTTAACTTTATTTGCAAATAATGCGGGAGGATCAAGCAATAGGGAATATGCATGCTTTTTTATTTTTGCTTTATTAAAAGCGCACTCATGTAACAAACAGAAGACAAAATATTTTTTCGATTATCTATAAAAATAACCAAGATATAAGCCATCAAACATTTCATTCTATCTCTTTCTAACAAAACGGAATTTAATATTGAGTTTATATGGCCGGAGTGGACTATGAAGTAACAGTAGGTACATGTCGGACCTCTGTGTTAAATTGCCGTCTAATTAGCAGTTTAAAATGCCTATATAATGCGTATTTCTTTATTAATTTAATTTTTATTTAAATTTCACTTTATGAAATCGTATTTATGTTATTTTCATATTTTGTTAAGAAAAGCGATAAAACATTTCATGCATGCACCCTGTACTCTATTATAATAGCATTAATAAAATTAATGGGGCGCCCAACTGGTCTGGGTCCAGGTATCGCGGTAATCATCCAAGCCTCAGGAAAAAATATTTATAGTCATCCCAGAAATACGCTCACTGGCAAAAAAATGGGGCCACTCATAATTCCTTCCATATAATTGTATACTAAAAGTACTCAGAGAATTACTTATACTGCTAAGTCGGAGACACTTGATAGTTTTGCGTGCAGTTTACATTTTTTATTTAGCTAAATTATGGTGCTTCATAACGGTTTCTATTTGCCAGCAGACAAGCATCAAAAAATCATTAATTATTTAGTGCAAAATTATTTCATTTTGTACGGAACAGTAAATATTGATTTTTTATTTAATCGCAGCATAAAGAAAACTGGAAATTTAAAAAGAATATCTCCTGGGCCGATTTGAGGCTGAGTATGTTACCTAAAAACACGTTACCAGCATTCAAAAGAGCCCGTTTGGTTTCGATTGGGCTGCATGATTTTGAAAGATACAAATGTATAGAAAAACTAACGAGACGGCCAATTTTTTTGCCGGTGAGTGTGTTACCGTTACCAGGATTTGATGATACCAGATCCGTCAGCGCCGTTGCAGGCAGGGATACTACCGCTGAGCTAAACCGGTCTTCGAATTTACGATGAAGAACAGAAGCAGGGACTATTGGCCGCACAGGAAAACAAGCTTTCGTACGGAGTATATTACCCTTCTATCGCTAAGCCCAAGTATAAGCTTTATTTAACCTTAGCCCAAGTCTTCGGTATGTGCCTCCGCGCGATTGCACCGGCGTGTGCGCAGGTGAAGGCCGCTCGCGTAACCGTGTGCTAATCTTACTATTGATGTAATCCTACGAATTAACATGTGGGCATTTGATATCGTCTTGTACAGTCAGCATCAAGCAAGCCTTTCTGTATTGTTATTTTGGATACTAATATTATAAATGCGAAAGTGTGTCTGTCTGCCTGCCTGTCTGTCTGTCTGTTACCTCTTCACGCTTAAACCGCTGAACCGATTTGGAGGAAATTTGTTATAGAGATAGTTTGAGTCTCGGGGAAGGACATAGGCTAACGAATTTAAGGCGGATAAAGTCGCGGGCAGAAGCTAGTTTGATATAATTATAATAATTTAACTCGACGTGTTATTTCTTTAACTCATAGATATTTTTTTTATAAATAATAATAATTATGTATTAAAAATTATGATATTTTCAGAAAAATAAATGAAGCGGGTCACTGAATCTAAACATATTTTTTTATTTACTTTTTTGTATAAGGTCAACTGGGAGAATTGCGTCTATGGAACAAATGCGTCTTTTTAACATTTGACGGTATCCAAACACTTTACAACCTCTCACCCCGCTTAATCATTGGCACTGTTACTAATGCAAAGAGAGCGAGGGTAGGGTAAAGTGTTCTGTGTTTACGACGTCATCAAAAGACGCATTTTCGCCATAGGAGCAATTGCCCCAGTTGACCTTAATAATAAATATCGGGGATAATCTTACACAAATTAACCTAGTCCCAAACTAAGCAAAGCTTGTTATATGTGTACCAGGCGACGATATAATTACTAATATAGATAAACTAGAAAGAGAAAAAACAATAACCCACTTCTTTTCTTCAGCGTAGTCGAGTAGCCTATAACCATCTGTGGATGTCCAGCTACCCGTGTACCAAAATAAGTTGAAATGTGAACAGCAGATTTAACGTGATGAAGCCACGACGACACATACAAACACAAACATACAAAAATATAAAAGAAAAATCCATTCAATTATATTCAAATAGTCCGTATCACTTGTTTTTTTATATGGCAATTTATTTTATAATAGTATAGATATAATACTTAAATAAATAGAAAACATCCAAGACCCGGGAGGAGCGAACAAACATTCGTGCTCATCACACACTTACTTGCCCTGGCCGGGATCCAAAGCAGTTGTGCAACTTAGCCAATCGTGTCGTTGGTATGTACGCATGTAGTATGTCTTTTTGTCTCTTTATCACGCCAAAACAGTTGCAAAAGGATTTCAACCATATTTTGGCCAAGGACAGCTGGACCTCCGAGGTTCTAACGTTATAGGATTGTTACCCGTCTACGCTAAAACAAAAAAAGAGGGTTGTGATTTGTTTACTCTGCGAATGAAGTATCTAGTATACCTAACATAATACAGAACTAATAAAAGAAATATATTTAGCTCAAGCAAATATTGAAAACAGATCTATGTCCTGTCATTTGAATATTTGAAGAGACTTTGCAAATTAATTGTATGAAATTGTTGAATTATTTTAAAAACAGTAGAACAAGGAGATATTCTGGCAAAAAACTAGATGGCGCTTTAAAACTAATCATTTAACGATTTTATAATTGAATAAAGGAACATAGTACAGTAATAATAGGGTACATGTATATTTTTTTATCGCTTTTCGTAACTAAATATTAAAATACCGTAAAAACTATTTCAAAATGTGAAATTAAATTTAAAATTGGCCATGAAATACGGATGATATTATAGGCATTTTAAACTAGTAATTAGACAGAGAGGTCCGATATGCACTGGTACGTCACAGTGCACTCCGGTCATATAAACTCCATATTAAATTTTGTTTTGTAAGAAAGAAATAGAGTGAAATGTTTGATGGCTTGTATCTTGGTCGTTTTTATAGCTATTTCAAAAAATATTTTTGTCTACTGTTTGTTACATGAATGAGCTTTTAATAAAGCAAAAATAAAAATTCATGCATATTCCCGATTAGTTCACTAATAGATATATAATGCACGGTATATAGGTAAAACCTGCGCAGAAGTCGATTTTAGAGTCGTCTGAGCGGGGCGGGGGCAGACGCACTGGACGAATCCATAGCAACGAGGCGGCGGGGGGTTGGGTACTTGCGCAGTTGCGGCCATGTTGGTTGTACTTACGTGTCGCGGATTATAATAATAAATAAATCGTAACATTTAAATATTGTATCACGCTTGCAAAGTTGAATAATTGTAAAAAAATATTCTTATACATAGATGGCGTTGTACATTGCGGGGAACGGCTTTTTGAATGGAGATAGTCAGTACTCTTGTTGGTCTATTTGCTACTACTTAATGGTCCTTGATAGTAGGTATAGATGTTACGTAGGCGTAGGCGTAGGTCGGATTTCGCCGGTCTTTCGTTGGTAGTGCTCCTTAAAAAGTAAATGGTTAGATTATTACCTGTTAAATTTATACTTGACTGTAGATAATAGTAGGTTGACGAAGTCAAGACAACACCCGTTGGCTCGGTCATTTGGAGAGGATGGGAGACGTGCAGTGAAAATAAGACGTCCGGTGGGCCGCCCGAGATACCGCTGGAGCGGTGAAGCCCTCAAAGATCTGATCGCCCTCGGAGTACTCGATTGTGAGTGAATAGGCTATTTCTAGGCGGCTATGATATACATCCTCGGCCGCATCGTCACTTAACAACAGCCACAGGTGAAATTGCGGTCAAATGCCCGTCTATCATCAATAAAAAAAAGTGGCACTGAAAAGGGAAGAGTGGCGTTTCTTCTTTGGGTCATAGAGCCAGCTTAGTAAGTAAGTTAGGTAATAGTCATAGGTATTATACCTACGCTACGCAAAGGCAGATTAGGTTTTACGACTTGTGGTACCTCGTCTTGTATACACTCGATCATCATTCATTATTAGTTAAGCACTCATTGAATGTATTTAAGTGTTTCTCAGACAATAATGTACAACACCATGTAGATTGCCCTGACATATTTACAACTTCATGTTATTTGTTGAATGCATCACGTCGGCTTTAAATATTGTTGATGAAAATAGGAGTCACTAATTATAATTCAAAATATGCAGCCGTTGATTCTGCTTCAGTTGCATTTATTTCTGTCAAGCTATAAATCATGATTATTTGATTTGTATATTTGCATGTGTCGTTGTGGCTTCATCACGCCAAATCGGCTAAACGGATTTCAACTATTTTTGGTACACGAGTAGCTTAGCATCCCCAGATGGTTATAGAATACTTTTTATCCTACTATGCTAAAGAAAAAACGAGGGGTTATGACTTTATCTCTTCCACGAACGAAGTTGCGGGCATCTTCTTGTAATTTACATTAACAATGAGGTAGTCTGGGAGTTTTGAAGCGGCGCGCGGCGATTCTTTCTCTTCAATAAACTTCATTGTAAATCACTAGTACATTTATGCCCTTCTGGCATATTATGTGTCTTTACATATTCGTCTCATCTCACATATATGTATACATGTAGTAATTTAGATTTTTCAAATTGGGTAGTTTGCAAGAATGGAAACTTTGACAGGGATTTTTGTTTATTACCTTGAGCTATGGAGTATAGAGGTAAGGAGAACAAACTCTATATATCCAAAGTGTCCGACAAAATGTGTTAAATTGGTGGCGCCACTGTAGTAAGTGCGTTAAATAAATTACCTTAAAATGCCAAAAAAAACACAACGATTAAAGAAAAATAATTTTGGATTTGGTTAAATATTTATATCAGAAGAAGGACGAGGGATTGAGTAGCCCCAGGTAACCCACAAGCCGTATAAGAGACTATACGGCCATTATGTAGCCAGTTTGAGTGTTATTAGGGCTGTATAAACTCTATTATAGCTTGTGTGCTACTCTTGGGGCATTGCGATAAAAATGTCTTAGACGGCTAAATTCATTTCATACGCTCGTGCTACACTAGCGCCATCCTGGACGGATTTGGAACTTTTATTTCCTGCTTTCCGCTGGCCACGTTTTCATGAAAATGAAATGAAAAATTTATTCATAACATCGTTACAAGTCGTTTTCTTAATTTAATATTGTATGTAGTTGTGGTGTACGTACATAACAAATTTATTCAACATGTAATTCTCAGTTACGCCATAAAATTGTGCTTCTAGCAGCCATTTCTTCAGTCCATTTTTAAATGTTTGCGAGGAAGGTGCATCCCTGATACTGTCAGCTAACTGGTTGTAAATTAAAGGGCGACAACGTAAGCTGACCGTTTAGTTTTCGCTAGCCTGTGGGTCACGGGGGCGAAACGGCCCGCGTACTTGTTACAAAGCAGACAGTGTTTAGTGTTTGATTGTATGGTTGCTGTTTATTGTGTATGTTTTCCTGTATGAGTTTGACCTCCTTACCTCTGTACTCCATGCCTTGAGCATATTCAGTGTAGACTGATTCCTAGAGACCGTGGTTATTTCAGATACTGAACTGTGGAATAAATTGCCACCTGAAGTATTTCCGGACTGATGCGACCTTCAAGCCTTCAAAAAAAGAGCGTATTACTCCCATCTGAAACGCCGGCAACGCACTTGTGACTCTTCCGGTGATGTAAGTGTCTATGGGCGACGGTGTTCGCTTACCATCAGGCGACCCATCTGCTTATTTGCCTCCTATGTCATAAAAAAAAGATACGGACTAGGGAGTGAAGTGGGTTCAAACCTTGAGCATCTGGAGTGTAGACTGGTTTCCAGAGACCAGGGTTGCATCTAACACGCAATATATGTCTCCAGGACGCTGACAGCGGGCCCAGTCCTGCAGCTCGAACAGAGGTGGCACGGTGTCCATCGTGTCTGAAATATGTTTTAAAGACTATATAGAAGAAACTTTTATTGCAGGAGTGGGAAGTTTATACTTAAAAATTTATTCATAACATCGTTACAAGTCGTTTTCTTAATTTAATATTGTATGTAGTTGTGGTGTACGTACATAACAAATTTATTCAACATGTAATTCTCAGTTACGCCATAAAATTGTGCTTCTAGCAGCCATTTCTATTACAAAGCTGTACAAATATATTTTTTTTCTACATTTTCCTTCATACAATGAAATTTAAGCACAATAAAAGAAAACTGTTCAAAAATGTGCAGATAAAGCTCTTTCATATGATACTTCACTTGGCCTAGTGGGTGGACTTTTAATTTTTGCCCTCCCTCAAATTGGTCGTGTTTTTTAGAAAATAAAAATAAATCTTATAAATTTACCTTTACAATACATGTGGGCTGACTATATTTATAAATATTCCAAATTTTAAATACATAGCATGAATAGTTTTTGAGATATGGCGCTCTAATAGCTGGACAGACAGACAGACAGGCATTCAGACAGACAGACAGAGTCGCACCATAAGGGTTCCTGTTGTATATTTTTGGTACGGAACCCTAAAAAAATATCGTAACGGACTATTTGGAGGTTACTACATCGAATTTTAATTTTTGTATGTTTGTATGCATCATTGTGGCTTCATCACCCCAAATCGGCTAAATAGATTTCAACTAGTTTTGGTACACGGGTAGTTGGGCATCCAGAGATGGTTACAGGATACTTTATATATATAAATAAATAAAACCCAAAGAAAGGCTTATAACTTTTTATAAAATTATGCTGAAGCATTAAAAGGTTTACGATTGTCTCCTCCTCCGCTTTCAACATCGATCGCGGAGGAGAAAAAGGCGTTTTTCCTTCAGTAGGTAAACTATGATGTAACCCATAACAACAAAATCTGTTTAGCCGTTTTGACGTGATGAAGCCACGACTCATACAAACATACAAAAAAAGTGGCCAAGTGCGAGTCGGACTCGCCCATGAAGGGTTCCGCAGCCGTTCATACAAAAAATGCACTACTAATGAAAAAAAATACGATATGGAAAAAAAACACTAACAAAAGAGCGTATATCCCGGCACTTACGTCCTTTTGCTGATCAGCGCAGTTTTTTGCAATAACTTAAAAACGGTATGTCCGATCATGTTGAAAACAATTTTCGTTGAAAGTATTTATTAAGCTTTATATTTGTAATTATTTCATATTTTTTGAACATACCGTTTAGAAAATAGAGGGGGGGGGGGGGGACACAATTTTAGCTACTTTCGGAGCGAAAGTTTCGGAAACTGTTCACAAAATCAAAAAAATTTTTTTAGAAAGCTCAAAGTGTTTTTAGAAGACCTGTCGAAATATGTGCCACACATTGATATTTGCTGATTTTTTTTTTTTTCAGTTTCGGTTATATGTATGGAGTCCCCACCTAGAATTATATATATCTTTTATTTAATTATCAAACTAAGTAGCGGTTTACATACGACACCTATGCTCTAAAATTCATCAATGTACATCTTATAGTTTTTGAGTAAAATGCCTGTGACATACGGAAGGACAGACAGACAGACAGACATGACGAATCTATAAGGGTTCCGTTTTTGCCATTTTTGCTACGGAACCCTAAAAATCCAAAAACATGTTTTTCGATTCACTATGTCACCTTAGTTAATAGTGCGTATCATTTTTTTTTATATTTTCAATGTACAGCCATTTCACCTTTACAAATTTATAATAGCATACTTTAGGTTAAAAGTATATAAGTAATACCAATAGATTACGACAGATTGTTGATTTATTATTTACAAGCTAAAAAAACCGGCCAAGTGCGAGTCGGACTCGGAGGGTTCCGTACAAAATATATGCTAAAAACGGACGTATCCATGAAAATCAAGTATTGAACTCTACTCCTAAGCAAATTGGACGCAGTGTGGGGTTATTTTATATTGGTTACTGACATAGACAAACATAAAAAAAAACAGATTTATTTTGTGTGTTGAGCTATAACAGGTACCTTCATCCCAAATTCCAAGTTTCTACAATAACAATTTGTATGGAAAAGCCTGTACATGCATAATTTAATTCAGTGACTGTATCTTTGGATTGCGTTGACTTAGAAGCTTGATTTTTACAGCTTCAGGGGGACACAGACAGTAAGTATTTGATGTTAATTTGAACTTGATACCTCTTCCACGCATCTCTTTAGGAACAGTGTCTTGCTTAACAGAACAGACGAACAGATGGACAACAAAGTGATCGTATAAAGATACCGTTTCTCCTTTTGACATAAAAAAAGGATCAATATGTAATCTAGTTTTGACAAAGTATATGGCGATTGTCAATAGAATTGGGAACATTAAGTTTCTCAGAGGTGTGCATTTTATATTTTTTCCAGATAGAATACGTTATGTGAACTCAGAATCTACAAACAGTTTATTTTTACATCGTGCTGTTTTTTAGATATCTTTTTTTAAACACTCGTCATGACATTTGTACAGTTCCCTCGTATGAATACATTTTTACTTTGGTCTACATAGATTAGTAAGTAAAATTAAAAAGTTAGCTGTCAATGTCATGTTTTTTTTTTTAATTTTCTTACAAATTTGTGTACACCAAAGTTAAAATGTATTCATACGACGGAACTGTACAAATGTCACGACGGGTGTTTAAAAAAAGATATCTAAAAAACAATACAATGTAAAAATAAACTGTTCGTTGATTCTGAGTTCACATAACGTATACTATCGGGAAAAAATATAAAATGCACACCTCTGAGAAACTTAATGTTCCCAATGTCCTAGTTAATAATATGTACCTCATGGTTAGTACGAGTATGTATTGGTACTACTACTGTTAATAAGTAGAACATCGTCAGCGAAAAAAATCATTACCCTCTTTTTTCTTCAGTGTAGTCAATCAAGTAAAAAGTATCAGTAATGTTTTTCAACCGACGTATCCTATACCCATCTGGAGATACCCAGCTACCCGTATCCGTATACCAAAAATAGTGGAAATCCATTAATTTGTTTTGGCGTGATGAAGCCACAGCGACACATACAAACATAAATAAATAGTAAATTCATAAAAACTGCACTCCTAAGAAAAAGCGTATTTGGTATGGCACCCAAAATTTATAATAAGATTCCAAAGACAATAAGGGATGCTAGTATGAGTAGGTTTAAGCAAGGATTAATTAAAATATTTATAACTTTATAATTTAAGTTACAATTTGTAAGCCGAAAGGCAAAACATGACTGTTCTATTCTATTGTACCTAACATCTTTATAATACTCGTACTATGTATACTCATGTTTATGCAAATAAAAAATCTCTCTCTCTCTCTCTCTCTCTCTCTCATACAAAAAACCCAAAAAAAAATATTTTTAATAGTAATTTTATCATAGTATTTGAAAGAAAACTAAATTATATTATTATGTTAAGTGCAAACTAATAGGGAAAGATCTAACCGATCCAAGGTCATGAGAAGCACGGTGCATGAAAAAAAACAAACAAACACATATGTAAGTAGGTACTCACCAATAAGCTCCATTGTACTCCCGCACACAATCCACAAATTCACAAAAAACAACAACTTATGGCACATCATATTAAATAATACCAAAAAATACACAAAAAAGTCAAATTTGGCACATCTTTCGCCGCGTGCGCATGTATCGCGAGTGACAGCGTTAACCGACTTACGCCGGCAAAAGTTGCGTAATTTCTAGGGTAAGGTCACCTGCCTTCACACGTATGGAGAATATACTTAACAATTTCTCACTTTACGGGCTAGAGATTAAAGATAGTTTTACCGCACTGGGGTTTAAAAATATTCTTTCGACAGCTTTCGTTTCGATTGCGATGAAAGAGGAAATTGGGATTCCTTGGAGAATCCTGTTTCGAGAAATGATTATATCACAGTTCGTAATTTGGTTAATATGGAAGCCGGCTAAAGCTGTTGCCATAGGTAGATACTATGAAATAATTTAACCAAGATTATGGAGGGGCTCTATATTATTTTTAGATATTTATGATACTTGTTCTTTTGTATAGTACCTAAGGGAAACTGAAACACGTGCCTCTTTAGGGTTCCGTAACCGAAATAGCCCCTCCCACCTCTATCTACTAAACTCCAGGTCTGTCAAGAAATAGGAAAAGAATTACAAAGCTAGAACTTATTGAATATTTTTAATGAAAATTATTTTTAACATGATTGGATGTACCGTTTTTCATTTATTGATTGGAGTAAAACTACGCTTCTTAGCAAAAGGAATTAAGTACTAGGAAGATATTTGCGGTTGCACTTTTGCACATAGTATTTATTTCATCTGTTGTGCCTGTCTATTAAGTTTTATTTTGATCTTGTTTTATATTGTTTGAACATACGGCTTAAAATGGGGGGGAGGGGTATTTATATAAATTTACCGATATTTCCGCAACATATTCACTAAATCTATTTTGTTTTAAAAACTTAAAAGTGTTTTTAGACAGTGGCATATACAAGACACCTATACTCCAAATTTCTGCAATATCAACTAGTACTTTTTGAGTAAAATGCCTGTGATATACGGAAGGACGGACGGATGAACATGACGAAACTATAATGGTTGCGTTTTTGCTATTTTTCCCACGGAACCCTAAAAAACGTGACACAAATCTACTGTATGCAACTGATACTTAATGAGGGGCCTTTTAATACGAGTGTGATCTTATGAAAAGGGCCGAAGGCAAGTTAACATAACATCACACGAGTATTTTAAGGCCTAGTAATGTACAGTTACATACACATGTTTATCTACATCCTTATTATAAATTATAATTGTTTTCATGTGGTTTATGTGCAACCATTTAACTAGCAACTAACATATCATAACACTCCCAGCGGGCGCGGCGGTGGCCCGGCCACAGATTATATAATAGTTCCCCGGATCTGTACTGTAATGATCTCCATAACTCTCCATATTTACATAGTATACGATTGGGTTGAACACATTAAAGAGGATTTACTATATGGGTGTAAATAAACACTTTTATAGCACCAAATGCCTAATGAGCTACAAAACTCTCTTATGTTACCTATTGAAAGTCGAACAGTGGGCACAGTTTTCGCTATCATAGAACTTGTAGTGCTTAATGTAACTTCTGTATAATTCTAGGTTGAATAATAGAACCACTTCTGTGCCCCTTATTTTTTCACTTGTTGTTGATATGATATCAATATGGTGAAGCAAATCAACAAATCTAAAATTGATTGATTTGACTAAGCTAAGTTGAGAAAAACAGAAAAAAATAGGGTTTAAATGAAACAAAAATTTGCTTAATTGTGTTCTAGAACTACTAGCACGATACCTTAAAATTAGAATCTAAGACGTTGCCTACGTTTTAGATTCGACAAATACATAGAAACGAAAATATAATATGTTAATGATAAAATTTTAAATCCTTAGATGTTAAAAATGTTTGCAACTCAGCCCACTTATAGCCTTTGTGAATCTATACTAGAGCTCAAAGCATTAAGAGTCCCCGGTAAGCGCGGATCTCCATACAAATGTAAATGTAGATACGCTCTCATTTTAAAACGACTAGCTAGTTTGCTCTGAAACTTTGTACTTAGAATAACTTAAGGCAGGCCAAAGTTATAACAATGAAATGTCTGTACATTGAAGATATTTAGAAAAAATATATTGTTATGGACTATTTGCAGGTCACTAAAATGAAAAATATTTTTTTTGGTTTTTATGTATATATTTGTATGTTTGTATGTGTCGTTGTGGCCGATTTTGCTTGATGAAAATCACGCAAAATCGGCTAAACGGATTACAACTATTTTTGGTACACGGGTAGCTGGGTATCTCCTGCCGGTACGTACAAAGAGACTTCTCATTCAAACTCTCGTCCTACCTGTTATTGATTATGGTGATGTGTGCTATACGAACGTTACGCAGGCCTTGCTGGACAGGCTAGACCGCCTCCTTAACAACTGCATCAGATTTATTTTCGGACTCCGCAAATACGACCATGCATCTGCTTACCGACGACAGCTTAAGTGGCTTCCTATTAGAGAGCGAAAAACTCTTAAAATTCTATGTACGCTTTTCACCATATTATATGATCCAGCTGCACCCGATTATCTACGTTCTAGGTTTCAGTTTGTCACGGCCCGCCCGGGCTGTGAGCTCCGTTCCTCCCGTACACTCAAACTCTCCATTCCTCCTCATCGCTCTGGTACCATGTCCAACTCCTTCACCGTACAGGCAATTAGTCTCTGGAACGCCCTTCCCCTCAGTATACGACAAGCTCAGAGTAAATTCTCCTTCAAGTATAAGTTGCGCAAGCATCTCTTGGGAAATCTTGAAGATTAAGAGTCTTTATAGTAGTTTAGAAGCAGGTACCTATATGTATGTATATATATGTATGTATATATGTATCATGTTTATATATATTATGTATTATGTATAGTTTGTATACTATGTAACTTGGGTGTCTCGCCCTTGTAATTATTATTTTGTACAAACACCAATAATTTCTCCGTTTAGCCTAATGGTTGACTGGTAGAGAATGCCTTTATGGCATTAAGTCCGCCATTTGTACTTTCTTGTATTGAGCAATAAAGTTTAAATAAATAAATATCTTCAGATGGTTATAGGATACTTTTTACCCGACTACGCTGAAGAAAAAACGAAGGGTTATGACTTTTTCTCCTCCGCGAACGAAGTTGCGGGCGCCTTTTCTTCTTTGCCTAGCTTTTTCCCATTTCATTTGGGGTCGGCTCTCCTCGTCATTTTTCGCCAGGTGTATCTGTTCTGGGTCGTCGAGACGTCAATTTGGGCTTTCTTTAGGTCATTGTTGATGACTGAAATCCAGGTTATAGGAGGTCTTCCTCGTTACTTTGTACCGGTGTTGATGTTCAGGACTTCTCTGGTCATGTGTTCGTCTGGCCTCCTCATGACATGCCCATACCACTTCAAGCGTGTTTCGGTGAGCTTGTCTTCTATTGGCCGGATCTTAAAACTGCCACGGATATGTTCGTTTTTCACCCTGTCTAGCAAAGTGACACCTCCCGCTCACTTCATCATCTTTATTTCTGGGCGCCTTCTAGTTAGTTTATATAACTGGATTTAAGTTTTTCATACAAAACTTGTTTTTGCCGTATTTCGATCGTTTTATAAACTGGAGCCATATAAACTAGCCTAAGCCTAGATACACCTCATGAAATTATATATGCAAAGTTTCGTTGCAATCCAACACGCAGTTTTAAAATGAGAACTCCGTTTGTATGGGAACGTGAAATTCGGCCGAGCTTACCGGGGACTCTTAATAATCACCTATTCGTCAACCTCTTAGATTCAAGATTCAAAGATTTATTTGCCTAGAATACAGTTACACAGTTGCTACATGTAATTAAAAAGTACCATGAATTCAGCCTACAAACAGGCATGCAAATGTTTAGGATAATTAAAACTAATGAGTAAAAACAATTAATTATAAAAAAATAAATATAGAATGTCAATAATATACTTCTGCTTCTCTGATTAGCTTATCTCGTCTGAATTTATTTATATATATATATAGGTATATATTATATGAATATGTATGTATCTAAGTATTTATCTTCTTAAATTATGTCTGTAAATTAGTTGCACCGCCCACAATTTATCTGCTTTGCCTCAAGGTTGACTGGTAGAGAATGCCCTATGGCATTAAGTCCGCCTTTTCTTTTGTGCAATAAAGAATAAACAAATTAATAAATAAATATAATTCTACCTAATTCTACGTGACTCGAGAAAAGCTTTAACACCATAGAAACAACCGTCGAGCAGCCAGCTATTTAATTTATTTTCAAAACTATTTCCTTCTAGAATTCTAATGTCATTAGGTATACGATTAAAAATGTCAATGCATATGTTAAAGACATTTTTCTCGTATAGCATAGAATGGCAACGAGGTCTTTGTAGCTGATGCCTATCCTTCAATCTCGTCTGCCTTTGCGTAGTTTCTCCACGTAATTCAAAGTATTGTGAATAAGATTTTACAAAAGTGCACACTTCTCTGATATATAAACACGGCAAAGGCTGAATTTGTAATTTTTTAAAAAGTGGAACACAACTATCATCAAACCACGCACCGCAAATGACTCTGATGCATTTTTTCTGTATCTTAAATACTCTGTCTACTTATCACTAAACTTCTACTGTATAACGGGAGTTACGGAGTTAGTATTCATAAACAATATTATACTCTATTTGACTACTAAAAGCGTTAATTTTCGCCTATTTACCACGTTTTTATCCTTTTTAGTGTTAGTAGCCGCGATTATAGCACCCTTATTGCTCTATTATACCTCATACCCCATTCTGTATCTCTGCTTTATCGCCGATTAACAACCTAAGATGATAAGAGAGTCTGCCCATTTCGGGAGTATAGTAGAGTTATAGCGCCCTCTAACTCCAAATGCGTAACACTTATTTATAAGTTAAGGATTTGGCTAACCCTCAATAGATTCAATATAACTCTTGTGTTAACGCCTAAGTGTTAGTTGGGGTGATATGTAGCACCGGTTGCGCTGCATCAGGGCGAGCTCGTTGGGAGGAAGGTCCATTCCTTTTCTGACCATCGTTAAGACAACACCTGCCTAACGATTCTGTTGGTTCGTCTACCAATAGAAATTGATTGTGTACTTTAAGATATCGTGGTTAAAATGAAACAACTTAATTGTGAAAGTGACTATTTATTAGCCAAGTCGATACGCCTTAGACCCCGTACCACCAGAACCAAATGTCGAAAACTCAGCAGCCAAACCATCACTCCCAACGTCTTATACACTGTATATACTCACTTTTTTTGGCGTACATAGGAAAAATAAAGTAGTTATTTTTCATAAACATTTAATAAAATAAAATTTGCCTAAATAATACTTATTCTTACATTTTTTGAGCAGTATTCACTTATCTTGGTCTATAAATCCCAATAACATATACAAAAAATATATTTACAATAATCTAATATTGCTCATTCCCCAAATGCAATATAATGATATCATTAAAATTTCTCATATCTTTTATGCGACTGCGCCAGAAGGAGGGTTATGTTTTTCGAGTTTATGCTTGTATGTCTATATTTCTTTGGCATGATCTGCAGCCTAAACGGCAATATGGATTTTAAAGTACAGGATGTTGTAAGATTGGTCTTGGTTATGAGCTTATGAGACTCACATAGTCATAATCTATTATTATCATTTGCAGCAGGTTTGGACTAAAAGTTATTTACTATAAAGTGGATGTCACTGTATGCAAACACTTTTTTCATATAAAGAGTATCTTTATATTAAGACAAGAAGGTTCATATGAAAATAAAGGCCTCGTGTTCACAACTTATTTTACAAAGAAACAGTTGGCCTAGCACTTCAAAATGAAAGATAATGGTTTAGTTCAAGGGTACAATATTAATTGCTTTGGGTCTCGAAAAAGTACCTATGTTATAATTATAAATACCATAATGCTTCGTGCATTCATAGCGTCATTCAATTGACAAAAAAATCACACTTGAATCTAAGTATTTATCGATTATAAAAGTACGAGTCCTAACAGAAAACTAGAATATATAAACACGAATGAACGCGTTGCAAATTAAAATTCAAATTGAATGATCTCAAGGTAACTTAGAGCATTAAACAAGGATAGAAACCGGTATTGTTTAAATCTTCTAAAATACACTCCATTTTCGGAATGTTTTTTAAACTGTATTTAGGATTAGCAAAATTAATCACAAAACACCTGATCTAGGATTTTAAGAAAATATACGAAAATGACGAATCGTAAACTTCTAAAATACTAGTTCTGATCCCTGATTTATTTCCACTTATTACCGCTGAGGATACTTTATGAATACATTGCCCTTTGCCAAAGTAATTGCAAAATCTCCGATTAGTTTATATGGTAAATGGCCAGTGTGTGCGTGTTTTTTTGTTTGTAGGTGATTTATTTTAATTATGTGCGTTTGTAGAAACAGGAATATTACCGTAGTGTGCTGTACGTGTTTAATAATGCGTGGTAAAAATGCGTGTTTTTTTTTACTTTTTTTCCTTGCTATACAAGTTTTTTTCGATTAAAAACTGGCGTTACGAGCAAAACACATAAAACTTATTAAGGTCAACTGGGACGATTGATGATACGCAACGACTCAAAACTAGTCTTGATCTCTTTACTACTAGTGCTAAACATTAAACAGGGAAGGTAGGAAGGTATAGTTATAAGTGTTGGGATTCTAGATGCCACAACAGACGCCTTTGCCCACATACTCCACTGATCTCTATTATTCCACTGGATAGGCTGTCCAATATATTACACAGCAAATTTTGTGTACGAATTTAAAGCGCCCCCCGTGGCCAGCGAGTGTCCCATTGAACTAATTTTGACGTAAACTATTGAGGTCCCAACCCACTCCCTATCAAGGATGTCATATCGATAATTTCGATAACGATATTCAAATTAGTAATTTTCTATTGGAAATTCTCTTTTATGTTACTTGGGTCAAATAAACCAATAAATTTAAGACATTCAAAGAAAGTGTTCTTTAAAATACAGTCTTTTTCGGTACTAGCCTTTTTAACGCGCTTTATTTATTTCATGCGGACAAAAATTGCGGAAGTCAGCTTCTGCAACTTTTATTACTAGTTTCACACTTGAGACAAAATATATTGTTAGTTAGATGTAATTTAACAGTATCTGCACCGTGTGTGATGAACTTAAGAATATAGTATATTATTTAGCTACCTCCACCCACAGACACAATCTTAGATGTACAAACGATTGATATACTAGTTACAGATATTGACTTGCGGACATCACTATTTTTAGTTCCATGGACACTCGTATCTGCCCACCAGTGCCTACAGCGCCAAAATAGTGATAATCAAATACGTACAAAAATAAGTTAAACTTTAAGATTGTGCTTACCACACAAGTGTTAATTTCCTGACATGAACCGAATGATGGTGACAATAAATATTGACGAATCAGGACAGAGGACTCATATGGCAAGGAGGACAACAGCTGCATCCTTCGTGTACTATTTATTATAAGCTTTGATCCGAGCGAGTGCTGAAACGGACTTATGAGAGTTAATATTCGAGTATTCCATTCGCTTCACTTTCAGAGACACATTTTTGCAGAAGTGTCGGCAGATTTTTCTGACATTCCAAACCACATATTATGAACACCAGGGTTTTAAAAAATAGTGTGGGATGCATGCATAACAATCGCGGTGTATTTTCATGTCGCTGCGTTTCCGGCGCGTTAAAAGTAGGCGATGGTGGACGAAGAGGCGACAGACTGCCGTCGTGAGTGGTGGCTCTATCTGCTGTATATCCACAGCCATTTTGAGACTTCGCAGTCCATAAGTCATTCCTGGTAAAAGCAAAATCAATAACTTTGGGATTGTTTCGTGAGGATGATAAAACGAATAGGGTATAGGCACTATTTATTATAAGTTTTGATCTATGGCAGTGCTGAAACCGACTTATGAGGGTCATATTCGATTATTCCATCTGCCTCACTTTCGCACAGATACATTTTTGCCGAAGTGTCTGCAGATTTTTCTGGTATTCAAAGCTACATGTTAGAAACGCCGGGATTATAAAAATAATTTCAATTTTTTACAGGCATATTTTGACCTATGAACCTTTTCCCTATTATACTCGTATGTTTAAAAACTACTTAAAGCTTAACCTCGATAGTTTCTTTGCTTGTCATGACATCAGCCACCATAGTGACAGGCTTTTCCATCCGCTTTGGAACAGGGACCAGCAGCATCTTGATGACTTCTGCTAGTGGAGATTCCACCATTATGAATAGCGGGATGGCCAGCGAGAACGAGAGGCCAAGAACAGCCGCGTAGTTTTGTATCTGTGGAAAAAAAATATTTTTAAATGTCAGGTACCTTGTGTTTCTGAAAGGAAAAAATTACAAGCTGACACCAATGTATCGGCTTATATAATTAAGTACACAATTAATATGACTTTCACTTGAACGTCACAAAATCTTCACCTATGCTGTTTGTCAGTAACAGCTCCGACAGAGAGAGTAACAGAAGTACTTACAAACCAATATATGGACATATGAATTTGAACATCAGAGCTGGCTGCGGCGCCGTAGCGGAGGATTGGAACGTGAATCAGGAAGGCCAAGTAGGTTAGCCGAGATATGCGGGCCCAGCCTGGCCAGTGGATAAAACCGCGGTACACCTCTGAAAACACGAAATTTCCCTTATCACTTGCTTTTGATAACTATTGTTCTTATTCTACTGACAGAAGGCGCCCACAACTTCGTTCGCAGTGGAGGAAAAATTCATAACCCTCTTTTTTGCGTCAGCGTAGTCGATTAAAAATTATGCTAAAACCATCTGTGGATGTCCAGCTACCCTTTTACCAAAAATAGTTGAAATCCGTGTATCCGTTTGGACGTGATGAAGCCACGACACATACAAACACATTACGATACATTTTTTTAAATATCTTTAATGTACATCCATTACATTTTTACAACTTAAGATGTGTACAATACTTCAATCGAAACTGATTTCACCTACTTATATAGGTATAGTTTTTTTTCTCAACGTCTACCCAAAGGTCTGGAAGAGAGCGATAATACCGCCAGTTGTTTAACTTTACTTAAATATATTGTTTTTCTGTACTCTTTGTTGTGCAATATAGGGTTATTGTATTGTACTTGCAAGAAAAATACCAATGCCTGGAACACTTTTCGAGTGCTTGCTCTGCATCACTTTAGTGGATACATTTTTGTCAAAATGTAAAAAATAATAATGGAATTTCAAATTGTTAAAAAAAAGAATCACTACCATGAAGCTCAAAATGGCACAAAAATATCAAGAAAAACTGACAAAAATGTAAAGCTCCAATAGTGACCCAATATATTATTTGCCACATGAAATTAAGGCCTTGGTACAATAGATCATTTCTGGTTCAGAGACAGACGAGTAATTTCCGCGCGGTGCATAAAATAAAAAGCTAGCTGCTTCTTTACATACCCGTTCAGTACTCATTGAGACGATTCTAAACTGCCAAAACTCGGTAGGTCTGCGTTATTTTATTACAGAGTTCCCATGACAACCATAGGGCTACATCATCAGATCAACATGTGTCAAAATATTGTATTTTCACCTAATTTACATAAGTACGCCAAATATAAGTTTTTAAATTAGGAACTGAACAAATTAGGAACAGGAAAGTGGGTCAAAATTTTCATGCAAAATTTTATCTACACATAGTGACACGGCAAATTAAAAAATAAAAGGTTGCAATACAATTATTTAAAGTAAGAACAAAACCTTATGAATAGTTAATTTTATACTACAAAAAGGTACTTACTGTCGACCTTAACAACAGTGAAGAATATGAACAAGCAGTTCGCAACGCCGAAAACGAGTTTGATGCCGCCGGAGTAGATGACGCTCACAGCGATGGGGATCTTGAGGTCGTCAATATAGAATATGGCGCCGATCCACACGAGACACGTCATTATGGGAAACAGCAACCAATAGAACAGTCGGTATTTCTAGAAAATTGAAAATTAAGCGTGATAAACCTTTTGACCAGAAAACTACAATGAGACTTTCGACTTTTATGTTATCATGATGTTTTACCATCACGAACTTCGTCATCATCAATTGATCATTATTATAGAATTAAAAGTTTACATTAGAGCGACATCTCTAGTGGCAACTGTAAAGTTCGCTCTGTTAGGGTGAAAATTTAGTTCCATTCTCACCATGGCGCTGGCGGCAGAAAAAGTCAGTTAAAAATATAAAATGCAAAGATCTTCTAACAAATAGTAATAAAATTAGAAGACTCTCTGATTGGAATCTGTAGCTTAGTTAACAGAGGGTGCACCAGGCAAGGCACAAGACACTGGTAAATCTAGTACCCGTTTAAAGCCGATTTCACGACGATCATGTATTTATTATACTTATTGAATGAGTCAGCATCCATACTTATTATTAGGCAGGAGAAATTCACAAAAAAAAAATGTTGAGGTAGTTTTGAAAAATAAAGAACATCATCACTTCGACGACGTGAATGTTCTGCGATCTAAATTATCCAATAACTATAAAACTTCACAAATTTTAGCGATGTTACAACTAGACGGAAATTAGGCCTGAAAACGACCAAAACCGTTTTTGGTTTATCCCCTTGACTTGAAGTTTTTAGTTCGACAATTTGATCAGATTGGCAAAAATTGCTAAACACCTCGACAAAATTAAGAACACGCGTTAAATGGTATCCTGGTTTATGCGATTACATCTTTTTTATTGGTCAGATTGACGAATACAATGCAACTTCTCTTCGTAACCAAAACAACTGAAGCGTAATTATATAGTTTGGATATTATATTGAAGTCAACATAAACGGTTTAATAATCGGTATGGCCGTTTCACCTTTTCTTACTTATTTAATTACAAATGTCAGACTTAGACTATGCAAAATCTTAGTCAATTCAGATTATATTATTTTGGTCTCAGGATTGAATTCACCGATTTTTACCTTAAACTTCTGTGCTCCTATGTCGCTTTCCTTCAAGTTAAAGATCACGTATGCCGCCGCCAAGCCGACGGCATAGCATACAAGGTTGGTGTGTCCGCGCTTGTACAAGTTGTTGAACGTCGGGTCGTTTATGAAGAAGTTCAAAGCTACTCTGAAATATAATTTATGAAATCTCTTCAGTCACAAACACAAAAATCTAATGTGTATTAGATATATTTATTTATCATTGATTTAAACTAACACGATCTTCACTCCACTCCACTCGCGTTACGTCCATGGTCTCGAAGGAAACCATGGACGTACCGCGACATCCGAAACGTCAAAGAATTACCAATAAAAGGTAATGAAATAAATCATATTTATACGCAATTAGCCCCGTTTTGTTGTGTTGTGATAATGTTTATTTGTTTTTCAGTGTCACTTCTCCATTACCAGCCCTTAGCCTTGATGTAGCTATTTAGATATTCGGAGACATTACTCATGAGATTTAAGAAAG
Source organism: Hedya salicella (assembly GCA_905404275.2). Taxonomy (NCBI): domain Eukaryota; kingdom Metazoa; phylum Arthropoda; class Insecta; order Lepidoptera; family Tortricidae; genus Hedya; species Hedya salicella. The sequence goes on along the minus strand of FR990112.1, from coordinate 4,248,524 downwards.
TTTTTCCCTGGTAGAAGTCCAATTATCTGAAGCATTATTCCAGTATTTTTCATAATTTTTTACATAAATTTCTCAGTATAATGAAATCCTATCAATCTACAATAGTTTTTGCATGCATTGCTTGGCGGTTACTGTGTCTGTTTGCGTTTCATTACATGGGCAGAGATATCATTCGCGTGGTGTAACCCTTACATATAATCACATTGCTGAAAGGGCCTCGGATTTTGGCTCCGCGTACGCCTCCCAAAAGTCCGGAACATCATCAGTGAGCAGGGCGTGCGATATTAAACTTTTACTGGACATGACATACTCTTCCAAGTTCCGTTTAAAATCAGAAATGTCGATATTGGGATCGCAATTCCAGGATCTTTTTCTCCAACGGTCATTTTACTGGACTATAAAGTGAAAACCGCAACTCAAGCAGCCCCTGAATAAGGTGAACTGATAATGTGGCCAAAATTCCCGGACACATTGGTTTAGTCCAGACCAGAGGCTTCTTTCAGCTGAAATGGATGACATGATTAGTTGGTTCTAATTGACGTAAGATAGGGGCATCCACGATACCTGGTGACCTGATGATCCATTTATAACTTGGTGAAGGTTACGTGATTCTGCTGGGTGTGGATGGCGTGGACCTGGTCAGAACGGTGATCATAGGAGGAGACCTTTGTCTAGCTATATACCTCTCTTGGCTGATGATGATGATCCATGAATTAAAATAAAACTTACTCTGGCGAGACAACGAGAATTGCGTGCAGGCTTTGGACAAACGTGTGGATCCCAGTCGTGAGAAGACCCGCGATGAGCGCGACGCCAATGGCTACTTTCCGAGCCTTGTTGCTATAAAGCAGGCAGAAGATTATCAGACCCAAAACTGTGAGCTGGAAGTCTGCTGCCAGATACCTGTAATATTGACAATATAGAATCAGTTGAGCGATTTGCAAAATCATTTACTACGCTTGCTTGTAAAAAGATGTCAATATGAAATGTCTGTACGTTGATCATATTCTACTTAATTCTGTTTTTCTTTTGGATTTTCTATGTGAGCGTGTATGGGCCTTTGTGTCAACACGCCAAATGACTGAATGGAATTCAACCATTTTTGGTACACGGGTAGCGAGGCATCTTAGCTGATTATAAGATGACATTATACCTGACCATTGTGAAGCAAGCAAGCAAGCGAAAGGTTTTCGAGTGGCGACCGCGTACAAGACGATGCAGCATTGAAAGCCTTTAACAAGATAGATCGATGATCTGGTGAAGATTGCGGAAAACCATTGGATCAGGGCGGCGCACGACCGGTCGTTTTGGGGATCCTTGTGGAAGGTCATTGTCTAGCCGTGGATGTCCTTGTGCTGATATGATGATGATGATGATGATGATGATGATTGTGAAGCAAAAAAGAGGGTTATGATTTTTTCTTCCTCCCGGATTAAGCTGCGAGCACCTTCGAGTTTTGAATATGAATATTTTCCTCAATAATTAAATAGATCTTTAACAAAAGCATATACAGTACGTTTAATATAAAAAAAAAGTTTTTATTTTTCAATTTAATCTAAACTTACCAGGCGTGGGCCATACACTGCGAGTAGTCCTTATAGTTTTGAATGTACAAAAGATTCAGCCACCAGTCTTGGTAGCAATCCGTTGTTTCCTCAAGAACGGCCTTCTGTAAATACAAATGAATTACAGATCAGATATGAGGCGAAGGGGCCACTCTTGTATTCCTTATGTCCCTTCCAGACGTGATTGATTTCATCGGCTGACCTTAAACTCAACTCGTCTGCTCAAATGATGGCCAACCGGTTCAAAACAGACAAATTTTCTGAACGTCTGATAGCCACTTTACTGTATCCCACCAAAGGACCAGACATACTTACAGACAAGAACGTTTCGGCGGTATGTGCACCCCTCGCTCGTCTCGCAGTCACACCGAGCAGGCCAGATTAGTTTTAGAGACAAGCTATGAAGGTAGTTAGACTATAGTTAGTTTAAGGGGCTACCAGACCGACAGAAACATAATTTTGACCGTGTACTTGTGCATACGACCAGTTTCAAGGTCACTCAGGCGAGATCTATTGTTATACAAAGGAATCAATCAAAATTGGTTATGATTAAGGGGCGAAACTATGGTGCCGATGACAGACGTATGACGTCAAGCTACATACAGAGTGTTTTATGTATAATAGATACCTAATCAGATCACACAACAACTTATTGGCCTGTGTAGTAATGTATAACTAATATTTGGGTCGTACAGATTTTTTTAGTATGAGTTAGCGTTATGCATCTTTCCTGTGGACACCCAAAAGTTAAGGGCTTTAAATACTAATTGTTCTTAGGCCCCTATAGGTGATGTACAAGTCGATTAATACTCTAGATCTATGCGACAAAAATATCAGCCCAAGCCCTTAACTATTGCGTTGTCCACAGGAAAGACGGCTAAATTCGAAAATCTGTAAGACCCATTTATATGAAGAAAGGATGACCTTCAATATTTTCTCCAAGTGCGGGGATTATGAGCAGTACAACGACATTTTTATAACTGGCGGGAGATTCGAGTTATATGTATGCCCTGAATGTACGTGTGAATTGTATATACGTAAGTACGAAAGATGATGCGATATTATGCTTAAAATTTAAGCGTTTTTCAGACTTCGTCATCCAACAATACATTTGTTGTGTTGTTTCACTTACTTGAGAAAAAAAAAATTGAATTAATTTACCCAATAAACTATTTTATTCGTATAAGTTTAAGGTTTAAGACATTTATTTCTCAAAAGATTATAAATCACCTACAGAGAAAGACAATAATTCTTAATATCTAATAGGAGAGGGTACTTTAACATTGGTTCAGCACTGAGTATTATCTTTAAATTAAGCATAATGCGAAAGAGGTGGGTAGATTAGTCTAGTTACACATCCAGTCTTCACAAGTCAAGTAATAAGCGTCAGGGCCAGTTAAACTTTTCTTGTTAACTGACGCTTAATGCGGAGAAGGAGCCTTCACCATGTGTTGTTTAAGGGCTTTTTTAAAAACTATTAGCGATTTAGCGTCCTTTACATCATTTGGTAATTTGTTATATAACTGTGCCCCTTCATAAACAATACTTTTTTTACCATAATTAGTTCTTGGTGGTCGAAGTAGTAAATTGTTTGCCTGACGTGTAATCTTTTTTTCTACCTGTGCTCTTTTGGTAAAACTAATATGGCAGTGTATGTCCTTATTTATTATTTTTCTGACCAGCACGCATGTATTATATTTATATATTTGAGATAGGTTTAGTATTTTTGTCTCTTTATATATTTGGTTTGTTGGGGTTGTACGTTTATAGTTGAACAATAACTTTATCATTTTATTTTGCGATCTTTGTAGGGCTGATGCATTAGACTTGGCAGCAGTACCCCATACTTCTATTAAATAGTCTATGTGGGGTTTAATAAGGGAATTATAGATGGTATATCTAATATTTCTTGGAAGACAGTTAACAATCCCTCGCAAGGCTCCTGTCAGTGTGGTAAGTTTAGTTCGTAACTTTTCAATGTGAGGCTTCCAAGGTAGCTGTTGGTCAAGTATTAAACCAAGGTATTTTTCTTTGTCAGTTTTTTGTACGTTAGCGTTATTTATAGTTAAGGGTAAATGATCTTCAATGATTTTATTTTATGCTGCAAATATCATATACCTGGTTTTGGTCTCATTTATTGTCAATAGATTAGATAAAAGCCACTTTTGCGTAATGTGTAGGTCGGTTTGTGCTTGCTCGATTATGGTATTAATTTTATTTCCGAGTAAAGTAAAACAAACATGTATCGTCAGCATAGAGTGTTACATGACCTTTTAATCCTATTTCATGGATGCTATTAACATAAATTAAAAACAGGAGTGGTCCCAAAATGGATCCTTGTGGTATCCCACATGAGATTAGTTTTGCATTGCTTTTATTTTCTCCTATTTTGGTTACCTGGAGTCGGTTTGTTAAATATGATTTTATTATTTCCAACGCGTTCCCCGTAATACCTATATGTTTTAATTTAGAAAGAAGAAGTGAATGAATAACTGTATCGAAGGCTTATTTTAAATCAATAAAAATACCTAAGACTACATTTTTATTATCGATATTTACTTTTATGTTAGTCAGCAAATCAATTGTTGCGGAGAGGGTGTTTATCACATAGAAAGTTTATACTATTAAGGTATTCTGTAACCCTTTGATGAAGGATTTTTTCAATTTTTTTTTAAATAATAGGTAATAGAGATGGGTCGGTAGTTCCCTGGGTCCGATTTTTCACCAGATTTATAAATAGGATTTACTTTAGCTACTTTTAGAGAATTAGGAAACGATCCCATCTCCAAACACCTGTTAATACAATTTGTCAAATCACCACAAATTATGTTTTTGACACATTTTATTATTTTAGTACTGATTCCGTCAATTCCCGTGCATATATTTGCGTTAAGCTGATCTATAATTTTAGATACTTCACTTGGGTGCCCTCAGCTTCTCGTGTGTTCTTCTTCAATTTTATTTAAAATTTTGTATCCAGCTTCCCGTTTCACTGTCTTATATTCCTTGGTAGTGGCAGCGTCACCTAATAAGTTATAATTAAAGTCACCAAAGGCTATCGCTCTCTTTCTTTCTAGAAGCTGCTTCGAGAATATCTCCAAGAAATTTTCCGTGTTGGTGCGTCCCGGTTTGTATATCACTCCTATATTTAAACAATTTTTTTCCACATGGATCCATAGGTAATGGTTGTCATCCTCACATTTGTCTTCTATAAGATTGTGTTTTATATCATTATGTATGTAGATTAAAACTCCTTCACCTCTGCCGTTTGTCCGGTAGTTATAATAATGGGTATAATTTGGTATATGTAGTGCTTTTGCCACCGTTTCAGTTTTGATCCAGGTTTCCGTCAAAGCAACAATGTGAACATTGCGTATAGCTTAAGTATTATCGTATTTTAATATTTACATTATTTTTTATATAAATACCAAACATTTTTATTAATAAACAAGAATATTTACATTACCATTATTGTATTATTTACTAAGAATGATTGGGGCAATGCTGTTTTTAAAAAAACATCCTATATGCGTCTTTGCGTCGTAATGACGTTACTGGCACCATAGTTTCGCTCCTTGGTTGTGATTAAGCTCTGAACTATGATGTTGTTGTTTTTGCAACCATCATAATCCCGGACGACTTACCAGATGATAAGGGCCAGAAGCGACGTGCCGCGCCAAAGTCATAACGTAGAAGACCACCAAGGCATACACTGGTGTTAACCTGCAACATAACATTTTCATGGAAACAAGCGCAGCCTATCTCATTGAAAGCGTAATAGCTATATAAGAACTTTTTCCGGTGATATGTTATGGGACGTCCTGTCAATGATAAACGTCACGATAAACATATATTATAGGTGAAAAAATTTCTTCAACCTCATAAAAACTCCCCGAGACACAACAATGTGAAAATCAAATTTTTGGACATTCCCAAAAAGCTCTTTATACTAAAGCCTTGGATGACGGGGGGACGGGGAAAAGACTTTTGTTCTACAGCTATGTTAAAACTTGCGTTTATAAAAACGGTGGCATAACAAAAGTTACCATACATTTTATGGGTTATTCAGTGGTATTATTAGTTATTAATATGCTTTTCTCTAAAAATGAACTTTTGCACCAAACTTTAAGGGTTTTACTTTAGAAAAAGAGTTAATGATCCAGAATAATGTTTTACGTTAAACACTTCTACAATTTAAGCCAAGAAAGTTTACATTAAAAACCAATTTCTTCGAAGTGTTGACCTCTATTTTTTTAAAGCCATATTGCTAATTTCTCCTAGCTGAGAAAATTATGAATGTCTACGAGTAAGTCCTGTATTTTGTTGTTAGCCGTATGGCCTCAATTATAAAGTCACCCTTTATTACCCGACTGTGCGACGCAAAGGAGTGGTTATGTGTTTATCAGTCTGTGTATGTATGTATGTATGTATTTATTATTATTTATTATTTATTTATAAAAAAAAAAACATTTTTATGACATTACAGTTATAAACCTATGCGTCACAAAACTTAAATTAACAATAAAAGGTTCACAATAATAGATAAACAAACAGCTTAATTTGGAACAGTAGAGCACCTAGTATCCATCGCCTCACAGAATCTCAGGCGTTCACTACACACTGCCGCCCATCGCCACGCAAACAAGTCACACTCGGGTGTTGATGTCAGGAGCGCATTGAGAAGTGAGAGGGCGCGGGGCAACGGCGAATTCCTGAGCGACACGGTCCTCGACGACGGCACAGTCAACAAGTCGCGCTGTCGAGGTCTCAGGGCTATCCTCGGCACATCCGGGACATACAGTCGCACCAGACGCTCCACAACCTCGGGACAGTCCGACTCACCACGCAAGGCCTGACATGCCGAGATCATCAGATGACAATTCCGCCTGACCTCCAAGGAGTTGTACCCGAGGGAGCCGAGAAGGTACTTTGTTGGGTACAGATACGGATAAAATCCGAATGTTTTTTTATAAAGGAACCTTAAAAACGCTTTCTGAACCTTCTCAAGGAGTAAGGCATACGTCGATTCATAGGGGTTCCATATGATCGACGAAGTCTCCAGCTTACTCCTTACTAAGGCATTGTAAACCATTTTTATGACCACCGGATCATGAAAGTGGCGAAGGTTTCGGATCACAAAACCCAGTCTCCCAAAGCAGCTAGTGGCAAGAGAAGAAATATGCTCGTGAAAAGTGAGCCGCGTGTCAAACACTACACCCAGATCTTTGACGGAGAAGACACGATTTATCGGCTCTGTCCCCAACATATATTGAGCATATATGGGATCGAGAGAGCGGCCAAATGAGCACACACAGCACTTGGCAGGGTTAAAAAGAAGTTTGTTCTCGCGACTCCACCGAAACACCAAGTCGATGTCCCCTTGTAATGTCTTGCAATCAGCCACCTGCTCCACTCCATATATCAACTTGAGATCATCAGCATACAAGAGACATTGAGCCGCCCGAAGAACCGATTGGAGATCGTTAATCATGATCCCGAATAACAAGGGCCCTAGTATGGAGCCTTGGCTAACACCAGATCGGGTGTGGTAAGGAGCCGAGACAAAACAACCATGTCGGACGAACTGCTGTCGATCGCGCAGATAGCTGGCGAAAAAGGTTAGCAGTTTGGCAGAGAAACCAATTTTGTCAAGTTTGCTAAGCAACACATCGTTATCCACTCGATCGAAAGCCTTCGAGAAATCGAAATAGAGCACATCGACCTGGATACTTCTATCGAGATGAACAGCAATATTGTCCGTTAATATCAACAGATTCGTGTTGACCGAGCGACTAGGACGATAGCCATGCTGCGCATCGCACAAGAAGGGCCGAACCTGTGAGGACAAAGTCCGGCGAAGTATAGCCTCAAACAGCTTACCAAGAGTAGGAAGAACGGCTATGGGCCTATAATTCTCTACAGCGGAAGTGTCACCTGCCTTCGGGATCGGTTTGACTCTAGACAACTTCCAACTTCGAGGATATGCCCAGAAGAGATGGCCAGGTTAAAAATATACAGTATTGGGGTCGTTAGGAAATCCATACACCCCTTTACTATATACGCTGGCAAGTTATCGGGTCCAACGGAGCTATTAGCCTTTAGCCGTTTGATCCCCGCTTCGAGTTCCTGCAATGCAATTGATTTTATATCAATGAAGTTGGCGCTAGGTTTCCTATTGGAATTATTTAACAAGCTCGGATCAAGAAGCGGAATGTCAGGTAGGAAAACATCCGAGAAATAGCTAGCAAAAGCGCCCGCCACGTCCCTACCTACAAATTCTTTATCTTTAAGCTTCACTCGAGAAACAAAACCACCATTTGTCCGTAGACTACCAACGTGCTGCCAGAAAGCGCGGGGATTGGCTTTAACTGTGCTTTGGATTGTCTCAATGTAGCTATCATAAGCAGACACTAAACGTCCCTTTACTTTAGACCTCAATGTTGAAAACTTTTTGTAGACATCTGTGTCCCGTGTAGCCTTCCATTCGCGATGCAGATTACTCTTTTGTTGGATGTCATAGATGAGGTCAGCCGTGAACCACACAAGATACCGTCTACTTGAGCCGGTTGGTCGATGTATGTATGTTTGTATGTATGTATGTATGTTTGTTCCTATCTGGCACTCTAGAGACCAAATGCGTGGACCGATTTTGATGATTCTTACGTCAATCGATTTGTCTTAACTGTCCTAATGTCACTGAAGACATGAAAATGATGAAAACTCAAAATAGCGATAATGAGACGCCATATTGTGAAAAAGAAAAAAATAAAAATTGACGTACTATATCGAGCGGTGTATCAATGAATAGGGATTTAAAAATCATTATTAGGTTTCTTTATCATTTTTAATTTGGAATTACCAGTTAGGAACTATAACGATTTAAAGTTGGTTAGCAGGCTGTTCTCACTAAATTTTCATTTAATTGCATTGTAACAAATCTGTGCAAGCTTCTCAATAACCCCCACGATAATGATTGCGAAATTGTCTGACTTTTATAGTTTTAACTAAAAAGAATAAAATAAAAAATAATAATTAAATAAAAAAAATTAAATAAAAAAAGAACCGACTTCAAAATAAACTAAAAATCCAACAATAATCTTTTAAGTACGGAACGGATCACATTGAATCACCTTTTGAAGTTGGTGCCATTCATTTATTACTATTAACAGAGATGGCACGCAAGAACCGCGGCGGCGAGCCTTTAGTTATTACCTACCTATATATTTAGTTATAGTAATTCGTTTTTTTGTTGACTACAGAACTTTACTTCAGGTTTGGCACCGACTTCAAAAGGTGATTCAAATGTGATCCGTACCGTACATAAAAGATTATTGTTGGCTTTTTAGTTCATTTTGAAGTCGGTTCTTTTTTTTTTTTTTGCCTTTTAGTGATGGATTTTAGTGATATAAAGTATTTTTTAGAGCCCAGAATGGGAAGATTGAGGAAGATTTGATTGTAAATAAAAATCGAAATAATAAGAATTGGCTAGGTCAAAATGGTTAAGTCCGGTAGCTTGCTGGTTAAAAAAGAATACGACTAACAGTCTCAACTTACCCATAGTATTTAAAGAATTATCTCGCAACTATTGACCGTTAATAAGGACTTGTACCTTCCATCATCAGCTCAGCATCATTAAATGATGAAAAGCAGACGAAAATAACTGAATAACTTTAGAAAAATATATACAAAACATTGTTATTGCCTATAATATTTGAGGGTTTCTCTCGATTTCCCTGGGATCCCATCATGAGATCCTGACTTGGTGATAAGGAGTCCACCTCAGAGACACACTATAAAGAATATGACTAACAGTCTTAACGTACGTACCTCTAATACATGTATTTTTTTAAGAATTATTCTGTAACTCTTAACCGTTAAGGAGTTCTCTGGTTCTCCACTATCACTTCCACTTTGCTACCCTGATCTTAACTAACTTCTGCTTCTAAGCAAAATATGATAAAGAATTATATTGCGATTAGTGAATAAAATAACACTGGTTGAGCCCTTATTAGTGACTGGTGGCTTGTGTATTCATCATCAGTTTCTCTTTACCAAATGATGACATTCGAGTGTAAATGCTTGTTCTTCTTTAATAAACACCGAAATCGCCATAGGTGTGCCCATAATATGTGAGGAATTCCTTCGATTCCTCATCGATTTCATCATCAGATCATCACCAAAATTTTATGGGACCAACTTGGAGATTCGTACTCTTAACCGAAAAAATAATTTTCTAAATCGACTCGCGATCCGCGAATTAAATAACACTGCTAGAGCCCTCAGTGGTAACTGATGGCTGGTGTCTTCATCATTGGTTTTTCTCTACTAAACGGTGATTTTCAAATGCAAATGCTTAAATTACTTTAATATATACCGAAATCGCCATAGATGTGCTCATAAAAATCGAGGAATTCCTTCGATTCCTCATGGATCCCGGCATCAGATCTTCACCAAAATTTTATGGGACCAATTTGGATATACATACTCATGAACAGAAAATAATTTTCCAAATCGTTGTGTAAATGACGGAGTTCTGAGATAACAAACATAAAAAAAAAACATAATAAAAAAAAACATTCAACCGAATTGATAACCTCCTTTTTTGAAGTCGGTTAAAAAACAAAAAACTGACTGCGTAAAAAACTAAAAAGAAAAAAACAAGTCCAGTGCCCTAGAAATTTGTTAAGTTACAATGGAAATCTTTCATGATTCATGATCATGATCGATACCCACAATATAACAAATAATAAATTCTAATATGGAACATAGCGATTTTAAACAGTCGGGACCCATTGTTGGGAAGATTTGCGTCGATCTAGATTTCTTATGGGTCCTGTTTCTAGGGCACTGGACTTGTTTTTTTCTTTTTAGTTTTTTACGCAGTCGGGTTTTTTGTTTTTTTAATTTATATTTTTTAGACTTGCAGTTACTAAAATCTTCTTCAGAGTAAACAATTGCAGTTTTCCTGTCTAAACTAGATAAACCATCTGGCTGAGAAAAAGAACTTCAACTATCTTATATAAATCGACCTAGTCCCAAACTAAGCAAATCTTGTACTATGGGTACTAGGCGACGATATAAATAATATATAGATAAATTATAATACTTAAATACATAGAAAACGTCCAAGACCCAGGAACTAACATTCGTGCTTATTACACAAACACTTGCCCTGGCCGGGATTCGAACCCGGGACCGCCAACTTCGTAGGCCGTACCCACTGAGCCGAATGTGTCGTCAATTGCGTATTTTCTTGCTTAAAAACTTACCTGAGCCATCTCATTATGATCCCTTTAGGTAAGTTCATCCAAGACGGTGACCGCTTCTCTTCTGACAGAAGCATATTGTAGGCCAGAAGAAACCCAGACATCATGAAGAAGGTCTGCACCACCAGCGTCCCGTTTATGATTAACACGTATAACATATTATGGTATATCTGTAACAAGATACTACGTTATATTTTCTTCTGTTTCCGCGATTATTACTCATTGAAATAAAACAATTTAACGGATTATATCGCGTATATTATCTCATTTTAGTTCCCGACGTTTTGGATGCTACGCGAGGCTATTGAGATTAAAAAGCATCCTAATTTCAATAGAGAAGATTGATTGTCACTACCACCAGCTTGGGATCCTGTAATACATCTCATCAAGGAACAAGCAAGACACAGGACTGCAAAACCTTAATTTCCGAACGGTGTAAAATATCTTATCTGTTTAAAAGTAGTTTAATAGTCTCTGTTTTTAAATATTATAATTAGTAATGAGGTAGCCTGGGAGTTTTTCTTTGCAGCGTTTCTTTTCTCCTCAGTACGCCTTATTTGTGAAATGCTGCTTGGTAAATTATTAGAATAAAATAATTAAGCCCTTCTGGCACATGTGTAACTGTCTTTACAGCTTAGGCCCATCCGGCATGTATACACCTTTATTTGTGTTTTTTCAAAAAATGGGTAGTTTGCACAAATTGTAACTTTGACAGAGGAAAATACATCTTTTCTCAGTCCTCCCGTGACCATGGAAAGCTGGAAAGCTTCCGAAACGTCGGGAACTAAAATGAGATAATATACGCGATATAATCCGTTAAATTGTTTTATTTCAATAAGATACTACGTTATTTTATGCGCTGTATGTGTTAGTGTTACAAAACTATGTTTAAATTAACTAAATAATAATAAATTTATGTCATAAAATCCATTTTTGTGGCAAGCTTTTATCGTTGACTATACTTTTCCTTGAACATCCATCAACTACTCACCGAGAAGATTGTAAAGAGTCCAAACTCGGTACCATATTTTCGTGAGTTCGAAATCCTAACATTACCTAGCTTATATATCCTTATAAGTCGTTGTGATTAAAGGTCTTAACTGCATTGAACCGCTGGAAGAAAGACAAAAGCGCTTGGCAACACGAAGGAAGGACTTACCACAAACTATGACTAGTAAGCTTAAAGTGGTACAGAATTTTTCGAGTAACCAGGCAATTGTGCTTTTTAACAATTTACCATCTGAATTAAAATCAATCACAACTATTAAAATGTTTAAAAATGACCTAAAACCATTTTTGCTAAGGAGTGATTATACTCCGTAGAGGAATTCCGTCAGCACGGTGTATACTGACAAATCTAGTTTACTTATTATTATTTAAGGTTGACATTTCAATAGGTTTTTATTATTATTGTTTAATTATTAATTATTAATTAAAATCAAAGTAAAAATATTATTTAAATTGCAATCAAAATTAATATGAAACATGAACGTGACGTTGGTGCTTCAGATTGATTTTTTTATATTCGTTATTTATAGATTTAGAATCGTAAATGATGTGTAAATCTAACGCAATGATATGACTATGACTATGCACCATAATCAGATCAGTCCGATGGTATCATACTATTGCTCTGTCACCGAACTTACTTCATCATTCGCGTGTCCTTGTCCCATTTACTTGGGGTCGGCGCAGCATGTTTTTTTCTTCCATACCTCTCTATCACTCGTCATCTCGTCACTTACATCCTTCCTCTTCATGTCACCGAACTTACATAAGTATGAAATTTTTTAGCTCAATCGGAAAGCGGGAAGTAGGTAAAATTTAACTTGTAAGATTTCACCCGAACTTTCAGTGAAATCTTACAAGTTACATTGCAAGTTAAGTAAAAGCTTGTAAAATACATTACAAGTGACTAAATATTAAGCATCGGAAATTCGAATGCTTTTATACCTACATACAACTAGAAAAATCCTGGAGAAAGCTCATCAAGTATAGCGTCGGCTTCTTAAAAATAATATTTTAATTTTTCAATTCCCGGGATCCCGGGATTATACAAAACGTCATGAAAAGGTTATTACTTTTTTAAAATATTTAGGTTATGACGTCTATTAGTTAAATGAAACACATGTGAATTAAATACAATTTTGTAAACAGGAACTACTAAAAATAGTTTCTTTAATACCTTGATACGTATGCACCTATTGATGTTATACTAATTTCCGGTATGCCTGAAAATCTCGGGAATTTTGTTAGTAAAATTAATTAGAGTCCGACTCCATGCTAATCAACATCCACGCGGTGTAGGTACTGAGACCGAAGTTTAGGTATAAAAGCATCCGAATTTCCGATTCCTACTAATAATAAATCCATTGCTCTCTTTATGACATCAGCGAAGTTGCGTAAAAAAAATGTTATAACCATCATTATGTCTTGTTAACCAACTAGGTGACATTCTGAGATGGGCTAGAAAAAAGGTTAAATTTTCCGTGTGCTTAGAAATGTCACCGCGCAGCCGTTGCACCTCCACTGCGCACTGGAAATTGAACCATTTTCTCTTCTTCAACTTCTCTGTCGTCTCGCTCTTGGCAGAGCGGTAGTGGTCACGTTGAGGCGTCCACGTCGGTGGTAGAGGCGGACACAGCTTTCCGCACGATCTCCCGCCATCTGTCCCTGAACCTTTTTACCTTACTATTAAGTGAGTGCAGCGGAACGTGCGGTTCCGGTCTGCAGCCCATCTCGGAATGCCACGTACGAATTATGTTATCTCTCTGTTGTAAAATTCTTTCCCGAAAGCGACCAGACCATAGAGCCTCGTTCTCTTCCTAACCTTTCGCTATCTCTCCCACGTTCTGATTCAGATTAAACCGGTTCAACCTACCTCCATAGTCCTTGCCTTGCGCACCACGCCCCCAGCCTACTCCATGTGGCACTGAATCATCGGAGACTAAGTATGGATATAGTATGGATGCCTAGCCAGACCTACTTAGTTCAGAGTCAGGTTTTAATAAAATATATAAAAATCATCGAAGTGCGAGTTGGACTCACTCACCAAGGGTCCCGTACAAAATATACGCTACTAACGGATATCTATGAAAATTCAGTGCTAACAGAGCCCTACTCCTAAGCAAAATATACGCGGTGTTCCATCATTTTACATTGGTTACGTACATAGACAGACAGACATCAAACTATACTGTTTTTAGTATTTTTTGTTATAGCGGCAATAGAAGTACATCATCTGTGAAAATTTCAACTGTCTAGCTATCGCGGTTTATGAGATAGAACCTGGTGACAGACGCACAGACAGACAGACAGACAGACGGACAGCGGAGTCTTAGTAATAGGGTCCTGTTTAACCCTTTGGGCACGGAACCCTAAAAATCTTCCTATGGTGCACTATGAGGATATACATACATAGGTAATAACATTATTATTACTAGTTCCTTTATCAGTCGAAATATATCGACTAGCTAGTAATTGGTTTCCTTACCTCTTCAAAATACTGAGTGTTTTTTGCCAAAACCAGGCCAGGTATTGGTGCATGACCCAGGACGACCAGAAATGCCGTAATCGATCTGCCGAAAGTAAGAACTATTATACATGCTATCTAGATTTTGGTACTAACTAGATTGTGTTCGAAAGTTTCAAGCCACGTACGTAAAGTTGCGACAGCTCAGTTGGTCAGACCACTTCCTGCTTACAATTTTGAATATCGCATTATTTGTTCCTTTACAATCGAACTGTGTGTTATAATATTGATTTTAATTATACATAAGCTAGATTTCTTATATTGCTTGCGCCATTGAGACTCAAAATAATAGTAGATTTTATGAAAAGGGACTAATAAAAGCTATTCTGACAAGAACAAAATATATCTGAATGTCAAACTGGCTTTTAGCAACGTTTATAAAGACACTGCTGGGAGAAGAGTGAAAGTCCATACTAAATCATTTATTTATAATAAATATACAATAATAGCACATGTTCATCACTTACAATGACAATTAGGCCTTCTTATTAGAAAGAAAGAAAACGTGCTTTATGGAAGCACACACAACAAGACTTTGCTGGTAATTAGAGTGATATATATATCGTACTTATATATTACACAACAGTGAAGGTGCCCTCAAAGAGTCCAGCAATACAATACAAAAATACAAAAAAAAATACAAATACAAAATTCTTTATTCCATAAAATACACTTTGTACATAGTCTTAGGTGATGGGGCCGCCCGGTAGGCAAAAAAAGCCTGTGTTGGGTGGCACCGCTCTTCCTTAAGGTTAACATGATTTAAAGAACTTAACTAACTAGATCCAGTTTATTGTTCAAGATTCCAGTTTAGGCTAATTAGGTACATGGTTAGGATTGCAAAATTAAATTAAGTTAATGATATGAGCTGTATTTTAGATGAAGTGAAGTATGGTATTTATGAAACCAAGCATGTGTTAAAGAAAACATTGTGGATGACTAAATCAAGATGTGTATCTATCTCTATATCTCTATGTATGGGTGTATGTGTGTATTTAGGCGAGATTATTGTAACAATAACTCTGTGTCATCATATGATATGGTATTAAGCCACATTACGATTACTCTCTTGCAGTTATGGTAAGCCATCGAGTAAATGTCAAGTTGTTTGTTAATTTTATTGTATACGTGTGAAGATTTTGAGGAAAATTGTCTGCGAGCAAATGAGGTTCTTGTTTTTACATATTTTTTTACAGCACCTTTATTTCTTTTGTTTCTATTATAGGGTATTATTTTATGTTTTTTTTAATTTAATATGCAGGATATATAATTTTCTGACTGATAGGAGATCACTGATCTTGTAGAGTTGGTTTGTAGGGAATCTAGTTTTTTTAAAATACATGACCTTAATTAATGCACGTTGGGCTCGTTAAAGATCAATAAAACGACTCTTTGCTGACCCTCCCCAAACGGAGATACAATACACCAGGATTGGACCAAGGATACATATACTTCGTTTAAGATATTACGCCAGTTTGACTGTTTGTTCTTCCCTGGTACAATGTGTCTTAGCGTTCTAAAGATCCAGGTTAGTTTCCTGACTCTACCTATCACTTGGTCCAGTTGAGGATACCAGTTAAGATGTTCATCGAGTATGATTCCTAAGTATTTAGTGAGAGATTGTCTATTATTGGACAACCACATGTGGTCAAGGTCGGAGACAGACATGAGTGAATCCTGATCGACATATCATTTTTGGGCTGGGTACTATCCCAAATGCTGAAACACACGTAGCAATATCTATACTATTATAAAGTTGTAAAAATGAAATGTAGGTACATTGAAGATATTTTCAAAAAAAATGATTGTTAACGACTATTTGGAGGTCACTAAAACGAAATTTTTTTTTTGTGGCTTCATCACGCAAAATCGGCTAAACCAATTTCAAAAATAGAGGGTTATGACTTTTCTTCCTCCGCCTACGAAGTTGCGGGTATCTTCTAGTATCTTAATAAAAGAAGAAACTGACTGACTGATATATCAACGCACAGCCCAAACTGCTGTTTCTAGGGATTCCAAATTTGGCACGCAGCTTCTTTATACAATCACGGGGTGCACTAAGAAAGGAATTTTCAAATTTCACCTCCTATGGGGGTGAAATGGGGGTCCAAAGTTTGTATCGGGAAACTTGCAATGAAGAACGCTTAGTACGCGGGCGAAGCCGCGGGAAAAAGCTAGTGTTTTATATTATGCATGGGTTCCTTGATAATTATTTAACAAAAATAGTGTCGATTATTACTTAGAAATTCCAAATGTTGTCAATTTTAAGTCAAACTAGTGGGGATGTAGCAAGTTCAAACTTATTTGCATGTTAAAGTGTATCCACGTCAAATTTACAACACAAATAAGGTGCGGTTTACAAACTTGCCTGTAACCATAAATGATTCTGATCCTGCGTTGCATGCTGTTTGAGCTTGGGGGTGCGGCGAGACGCCGCCAGTTGCCTCTCACGGAGAAACATAACAGGAATTTTCCAACTGAAATAAAAGACAACAAAATATGAAATAACATGATTTCATAGGATTGTATCTTTATTATTACGAGTGGACCCGTGTTAACAAAAGCTGAAAAGCTTCGGAAACGTCGGGAACTCAAATGAAATAATATAATTTACGCGTTAATCCGCTTAAATTATAAATTGTTCTATTTTAATGAGTGATTATAAGAAAGTATTTATATAAAGTTGTAAAAATTTAATGTTTGTACATTAAAGATAAAAAAAATTAGTAATATACTATTTGGACGTCACTGTACTTTGTATTTGTCGTTGTGATTTAATCACGCCAAATCGGCTAAACGAATTTAAACTATATGTGGTACACGGGAAGCTAGATGGTTATAGAATAGGTGAAATGGTTATAGGATACTTTATACCCGACGAGGGGTAATGATATTTTCTCTTCTGCGATCGAAGTTACGGGCACTTTCTAGTGTATAATATATAGCTACCCGTTGTATGTTTTAGATTTTATTTCTTTTTCTGTTCTGTTAATGTTTATGCAACTTGCCGCGTGACGTCATATCGACGCTCTGGGTACGGTGCGAAAAAAATACGTATTAAATTGGCGAGCGCGGGTAGGTAGAAGGAGGAAGGAAGTGAAGCGGGAGGGGCGTCACATTCCAGGGATGTGCACAGATATCGTGACTGGGTAGTAACAGACGCCAGTCGTAAATAAGAACTGTGATTCATAATGGACATCCCTTGTTTGAATAACCTTGAAAGTCTCGATACAAAACAAAAAAAGGAAGGATAAGGAAATGCGGATATAAATATGGAATAGAGATCGTCTATACTGACCTATGTAATGAAAAAATTCATATATCATGTATTGCTTATCAACCATGATGCAGAATTTACTATCATGTTGGAAAACAATAATAAGGCGCACGGATTAAATAACGATAACCTCCCAGTCAACGTCTTAAGACTAGTTAAGACGCGCGCCTTGTTACCTGTGTCGGGTAATACTTACTATATTTTTACAACATTGATAAATTTGTTTCACCTGATGCCAAACCACACCTGAGCACACGGAGCCAGCCTACTTCCTCCTACCTTAAATTTGAAATTCTTATCATGACAATGTTTTGGGTTTCAATATTAAGTAGTTGCGGAGTGATCGTTGCTGAATAATACTATCCCACTAAAAACATTGTGTATAAAACTAGCCAACTCTCGAGCTGCTTGTTTATCTAAGGGTTCACAAGGGTACAAAACCAGGTGCTCCAGGACACCGTTCGTCGTCCGACCGTCAACGATTGGTACAATGGTGTCATGGAGCACCTGGTTTTGTACCCTTGTGAACCCTTCAACGGCCAAGTCACAAAACATTAACTATAATAATAAAAAAATCGCAGTAAAGAAGCTTAGACTTGGCACGACTTTATCTAGATTTCATTACTTTTTAGAGATAAACAAGCAGCTCCATCGAGACTTGGCTAGCTTTTTACAGAATGTTTAAGGTGGGATTTCACTTCTTTTTGTAGAAACGTGGGCATAGACTTTCGATTTTTGACATCAAATGAAGCGGCCCACCAAGTTGAATATTTTTTGTAAAGACGGTATGTCGATCTCTAATAGTTTGGTTGGGCTCTTGTGTTTTCTTATCAGGGTCACCAGGTACTCCAGATCTTCGATTATCCTAGTTTTATAGTTTTCCTTTTATTTGGCCATTAAACCCTTACTCTGTACCAAATTTCAGCTTTCTGAGTTTATGGGAAGTACTAGTTCTATTCTGATGATCATGAGTGAGTGCCTAAATAACCTACAGACTTGAAATTTTGGATTTTAAGTATGTGATTATAGCTTACTGGATGACAAAAAATTCTGCGTTCTGGTCTTATCCAGAGATTCTCAAATAGGGGCCTGAAATTGCGACGAAATGGTTCCAGTGAAGGATAGTACGGCAGTGTTTGCTTCGCGCTCGACTTGGCGGGGGCACTGCCGTGCCCCCTGAGAAAACTACAGGATACTCTTATGAAAGATTATTGTATACCCATACGGACACAGAAGAATTTGAATTTTTTTATCCAACAGACATTGTAGGATGAATATTCAGAAATCTAGTTCGGTTGTAAGGCTGTCAATCCATTTAAGCGGAGAGGAGCGGAGATGTGGGAAGTTAACCGATCACATTTCATAGAATAAAATCTTCTCGTCATCGGCTAAAGTCGCAAACCTCGTTACTCCAATGGATCAAATTTTACAGTAGGCTCAAAAAATTTAACTTTAACAATATGGCGGTCAGGTATTGCTTGGTTTTCAATTTGATTTTTAAACTTAAACGGTTTTTTCCTAGCCTATTTTTGCCATTATATGTAGCTCTCCGTGGCGCCACAGATGGTCTCACCGGAAGATCAGCGCTGGCTCCTCCTGAATCAGCATTATGCTGAGGTGGGACCATTTCAGGGCATATTTTAATTTTTATTTTATTTTTGTAATTTGTTTATGTTTTTTGTCTATGCGTCTGAATAAATCTATTTTCTTTCTTTCTTATATGCGTTCAGACTTAACTATCTAAAAGTGCCAAAACATTGCTTTGAAACAAAAAAAAATAGTTACGAGTTTGCGACTTTAGCCGACGTCGTGTTGTTTTCAACAGCTACGCACCCAGATTTGTGAATTTCGCACTGCTCCGCTCCGTTCTTTTCAATGGATATCCATCCAGTCATGGGTTGTTCAAAGCTGCAGTAAACCAGATTAAATTTTTTAGAATTCCTGTTTGGCCCAATTTATTTTTATTTATTTATTTTTTATTGGTGTTTAGGCCAACAACAGCCGTAAATATACAGGTTTTATATAACATGACTTACTTAAAAGAAGGCCACTAACAGTAATCCATTAATTACATAAAAACATGAAAACAGTGATATCCATACAAAATACATTAAGAATATAAATATATGTGGAATTGGGAATATGCGACTTATACGCAATGTTCCAATCTTGAAACAAAGGACAAAGTTACAGTTGCAACCGTGCGTTTGTTGAGAATGCCTTTGTAATCCCTAGGTCGCCATTCATACGGTATTTTTATATGAGTGAAATAGATAAAAAAAGGACTCACCAAACGATTTTTTCCCTCGACGGTAGAAAAAGTCATATAAAGTCCCCAATATATTCAAGCCGAGTAAAGCCAGTAGGACTGCTATGAACGCGTAATCCCCGGCATCGAACTGCAAACCTTCTTTATACTCTTCGCACAGCATGTTGTACACTCTCGACGTCATCTTATAGTTCCTGGTGAGAGTGTCGTTGAGGCACGCCTCGATGACTTTGGTCAGGTTCGTTGACACGTTCATGAACTGATGGCAGGTCCTCTTTGGACATATGCCCCAGTGTATTTGGGTGTGATTGAAGTGGGTGATGGCGTTGGCTGAATATTCCTGAAAGAATAATTATTGAAACTTTCAGATTACTTTTAGTTAAGAGCATTAAACCAATGGAGATTGCATACGGACGTATTCCCATCTACCAAAGTATATGACGGATGTCAGGTTATTTTATCTGAAAATTGTCAGTGTGTGTAGGTTTGTCCGTTTGTATAGGTGTTGTTTTTTATTGCGTGCGTTTGTAGTAATATTATGAATTTGTCGCTAGTGTGCAGTATTTACTTCGCCTCCTGCTAAAAGTGCATAAAAAACTACTGTACTTTAATGTAACAGCTTGCTATTTCCAGTATTGTAATTAAGTATTCAAACGGTGACTTAGAATCAAAAAATTTTTTTTTTACATAAGATCAAAATAATGAAAGAATTCCAAGGCTCTGACTAGATTTGAACATTTGCCTTGTATCTTGCCGAGGCGCATACATTGCTAACTAAGCTACTAAAGAACTTTAAACATAGTATACGACGAGGTGTTCCTCTAGGCAATTGGGTACTTTTCTGTAGTCAGCATAAATGATTTCACGCTTGCAGTTAAATGTTATTTCTGTAAATGCGTAGAAAATATTTATGAATACTTATTTTTAAGCTTTTGGCGATTTTAAAATGATCAAAACCTAAAAAGAAGGAAGCAATTTGAGCATATAGAGTTTTGACGTCATAAACCTTTTTCATACTCTCTGACCGTTTTAACAGTTCATAAAAAAGAACTGACTTGATTTGTCAGTCAAGTACCCTATTGTGTTGCGTTAGGTATCAGAAGCAAATTTGTACTAGTTTATGCAACTGATACATAATGAGAGGCCTTAAAACACAAACGTCATTTTATGAAAAGAGCGTCAGCGAGTTCACACAATCGTATGTGATGAAGTGTATGTTATCATCATTATCATCATCAGCCAAAAGACGTCTTGTGCTGGACATAAGCCTCCTTTAAAGACCACCACCATGCGCGGTCCTGTGCCGATCCAGCTATCTTGACCAGGTCATCAGTGTAAGTAGATTTACAAGTTGTTCAACCCCGGAGTCCTAGTGGAAGTTGGCTTGAACGCCCCACAGCGGAATGTGTGACACCCTTTAGTGGAGCTATTCGACCCTCAACCGTGTAGCGTTCGAGCAATAATTTTTTCTGCTGCACGCTGAACGAATTTACAAAGGCAACATTGTAGATTTTGGTTTATATCCATGTTATTTAATGTTGTACGAAGTGTCAATCGGTTCAAAATTTACAGGAGGCACAAAAAACTTAACTTTATCCATATGGCAGGCGGGTATTGCGAGGTTTTCTATTTCGGGTTTTAGACTTAAACGGTTTTTTTTTTCAAGCACATTTACGAGTTTTGCCATTATATGCGTTCAGACTTCAAGTATCTAAAAGGGCCAAAACATTATTTTGAGAAAAAATGGAGTTATGAGGTTTCCGACTTTAGCCGATGATGTGTAATTTACTTAGTATTGATATAGCTATATAGGAGGTACCACACTGCCGTATTATAGCCTCAAAAAATCTTTCGTGACACTCCCGTGGTGTGCGTGCTCGCGGCAGGGTCATCGTGCTCAGGACGTGCGGACGATCACTGCAGAAGCGAAGGTGATATGAATGACCTGGAGCGAAGTAAAACGCGAAGCTCAAGACCGTTCGGGATGGCGACGTACTGTGGACATCTGCCCCATCCAGGGGACATAGGACATTAAGTCAAGTAAGTCTTGGTTAACCTGCAGAGATAGTCGTGTGTTTTAAAAATAAATAAATAAAATATCCAATTTGCCTTACCACCGTCAAGTTGTATATGGGGTCAGACAGGCTCCCAAACAGGTTTGCTTCGACATAGCAGTACGTGTCTCCCGGGCCATGCATGCACGGCCCATAATCGTCGACGCGCATGAGTGTCGGCAGTTTCTCATACTCCAAAGCTGGAAGCAGTCAAAATAAAAAAGTTTTTATTGTGATATAGATACAAGTCAAAGCGTAAAGAAAAATACGATTGCTCTCGCACGTGATCACTACAGGACTCGAACAACCCACATTTAGAACACATAAACACAAATATATTTTTTTCATATTTAGAACTACCTATAACAGCGCCATCTCTTCGTTCGATTTGACTCTGCTGTAAAGGAAGGTCAATGGGAATGTGAACACAACGTGTAATACGTGTTCTTATAGATGGCGCTAAGGTTATAATACCTTTCAAAAATAAAAAATAAATGCACGGCAAAGCGAATGGATAAATTTGAGGCGGATGGCACAGTGGTCGCTGGTGGAGGGGTGACGCTCGACGCGTAATCGAGAGGTACCGGGTTCGAGTCCTGGTGCGACCACGTGCGAGATCAATCGTATTTTTTTTTGCGCTTTGACTGGTATTTATATCACAATAGATAATAATGTCGTATTAATTTTCCCACATTAAAAACACAGAAACACAAGAATTTTTGTTTCATATTGAGTTGTAAAAGGTTTACTGTCAAAAAAAGCCAGGGGTCGGAATAGGCCGTGACTATCTACCTAACTAAACTTCGCGGGAAGACGTAATTAAGAGTGGTTAGAACCGCCAACGATAATTAATTATTTTAGTTGAATGCGGGATTTCCCGGATGAGTTATGGGTGAGGAATAAAAAGTTGGACCATGCATCTGATCGTCGTTAGCCGTAGTTAACCATACAAACCCCATGAAAGTGAATTGTTCCGTTGTACGACGAAAATATTCAATTTGTAATAAATAAATATTCAAAATTGGGTGCCCCTTGAAATCTCGACAAACTTTTCATCGAATTTCATTTCATCGAAAAAGATTCATAGAATATTCAGTATATTTATAACAATTATTAAAGCAATGATATAGGGAATTTTAAATGCTTAAAATTACGTTTAATAGATTATTTTAAAGACAGAGCATCAAATAATTTATATTATTTCATCGACGTACAACATTCACACAACTAATTCATTTCATACTCAAATACATACCTATTTTAAGAAAAACATAAAACAAACTCAAGCAAGTTTAGAGAACTTATGTTTGAAGAATTGTATTCTTCTGAAAAATTAAATAAATATAATTACTATTGCTATATTTGGTTAAGTTGATTCGCTCCCTGAACAGTAAGTTAGGTTAGGTTAGAACTGCGTCCCTAACAAAACTAATTCGCTCCGTGAACAGCGGGTTACGTATTCTACTTTAAGGCAGGACAGACTTCGGTTAGATTAGGTACGACGACGAGCGAAGCGAGGAGGAGTGTTAGGTTGAACTGCGACCCTAACAAGCGAGCGAAGCGAGCAAGCGAAACGCCAGAATCAACTTCCGCCTAATAACTAGAACTGCGTCCCTAACAAAAAACTCTCTACTAGAAAACTAAGTTCAAAAAGGTAGTCGATTTTCTACAATGTAAAATATTTTATTTCGCAGATCTTTATTTCAAAAATTAAAACAAAATAATATATGAAATAAAGATCTGCGAAATAAAGTATATAGTAAATAATATTTCTACAGATCAAAAATCGGTGTTATACAAATACATCACTTAATTGTTCGATGTAATGAATATTCGAACAAATGAAAAAAAGGCGTATCGTTGACTTTGAACTGAAATTCGATTAAACGTTTGTCGCAATTTCAAGGGTAAACCTTACAATTGAATGGTTAATTGTTCGTCGCACAACGGATACTTTTGTGTAATCGAATCCGATAATTCGTAAGTCCTAAAACGTATGCTCAAATTCGTATATCATATACCAATCGGATACCATAGACATAAGGTCTTAATTATGTTACCAACTTAAAGTGTCTTACTTCGTTTTGTTCAAGAAACGTTGACCAATCGGCTTGAAGATTTATCTGTGTGTGTTATTGTGATAGTGTGCGTTTTGGCAACATCGGTTCCCTTATTAAATGGGTCATAAGCCGCTTTCCTTGTTTTTGTTATTCCGTGGTTCCGCCTGAGCCGAGCGTGCAAGCGAGAGCGCGGAGCAAGCGATAGAGAGGCACGAGTGGCCTAAGCGTTAGGCTTGTGACGCATCTATTCTTATGACACCGGTCTTCTTATGACTATAATACTTTATGAATATAAAATATGATGATGTCCGTAAACCAACTTTACAGACAACCAATTGTATTTTTGTTAAAGATGACTTGATCTAAATGTCTGCTTCTATCTAATTATGGGCTTTGGAGCTGTTTAAAGGTCATCAGCTTTGTCCAGGTGTTTTATTTTTTTCATTTTATCCATTACTTTGTTGTTCACCTCATAAAAGTCGGCGTCGTCGTTTGTTTATACGTTGAATAGTGTAAAAGAGCTTGCACACTTGAACTGTTTTTAATTCCCACAAGGTTATTTTGAGGACTGTTTTTTCTGTAAAGCCTTTATTATCTTTCGTCTCTAGAAGAGATCGCTCTTTAGGTATAAGACCACACCGAAGTTTATGTAAAGGTTTTATTACGAGTATACTGTTTGTCTTGTTGTTGTGCAGTAAAGATTAGTTTTATTGTATTGTATTGTAATAGCGATTATTTAATTAAATTAAATATTTTATATACTAAAATGAAGTATATCTAAATCAAGGACGGTAAAGGGTGCAACCGACTATGTTATGCCGATTTTTAGGATTTCGTGTGCTAAAATGGCAAAAACGGAACCGTTATGGTTTTGTCATGTCCGCCCGTCCGTTAGTCCGTATGTCACAGACATTTTACTCGCTTACGTCCAAAATATATGAAAAAAAATACAAAAAACTGAATAAATACGTTCCATGAAAATTATTTTGAACATGATCAGATGTACCATTATTGAGTTATTAGCAAAAAACTGCGCTTCTCAGCAAAAGGACGTAAGTGCCAGGAAGATTGCTCTTTTGCTGGTTCACTTTTGCACACGGTATTTTTTTTATCTGTAGTGCATTTCTTTGTAGTAACTGATACAGAACGCTACACTGAGCATGGTCCGACATGCTCTTGGCCCTTTTTTTATCTCGTTTCATTCCACCCGGTATTAACATAGACTGATAAACACATTAGGGGAGACCGAGGTAAGTTGCAACAGAGGAGCGTTGTGACATCGTTGATTTTTAGGAACCTATTAACTGTCAGCGAGCTCGCAAAAGTGCGCGTTTGTTACCTCAAAACTAGAACTTGATCCGTTAATAGATACAAAAACTCGACGACCTTACAATTCTCCTCTGTCTCCCCTACCCTCCCTTGCGTAGACTTTTTTCTCCACCACCATGGACTTCAAGTTTGTTCGGACTCGGACACAGTGCAGTGCGCAAGCTCTCTTCCAAACTGCGCGCGTCAGCCTTGACCGCCAGTTATCATTGCTTTGACATTCGAAACTACTTAATTATCATTTGAATCGTTAGCCATGGAACGTACTAGAGGTAAAAATATCTTTAACACTGCGTAAATCAGCGTAAACATATGCCATATGAATACCATGGATCTATATCGGAATCCCTAACAGCGTTTGTCCTAAATGGGTCATACTGATTCTAGAATTTAGCCGTCTTTCCTGTGGACAACGCAATAGTTAAGGGCTTGGGTACATATAACTGATATTATTATCTATTAGATCTAGAGTATTAATCAATTTGTACATCGCCTAATAGGACACTAAGAAAAATTAGTATTTAAAGCCCTTAACTTTCGGGTGTCCACAGGAAAGACGCATAACGCTAACTCATACTAAAATGTGAACATGTTTATTTAAATTGTACGGCAGTATGTTTACTGTTACCGTCATTGGTGTGCTAGAAAGCACAATGCCACGACATCCTCGGCACCTAGAGGTGCGTCCACAATTGTATCATTTGCCCGATCAGATCTTCTTCCCGTGGCATGACCGCGTGTCACGATCATGTGTTTGGACGTTGCGCCGATCCGATCGCTCGAAATCCATGTTGCTACACGTATCACACACTTAGATCGAGCAGTGGGGCGTGATCGCCGCGCCGACAGTGAGCGTCCAAGCAGCGCGATACGCAGTCATGTCACGCCACGGTGATCGGATACGAGCAAATGATACAAGTGTGAACGCACAGTAGCGTGTAGGGCTGCCATTCGCGGGCGATATGAGCAGCTATAGTGTTCCTAGTCTATTACACATTTTTTTGTTATGTCAGCCTGTATGTCAGTAAGTTGGTAATCCTATGCTAGATTCTACGGGATTGTGGTAATTTGTTGGTTCCGCGGTAGGTGTCCCCGCCGGCGGAGACGTCAGCGAGCAAGTGCTGAGTGTGGTTGGTTGGTTGCTTCGTCGATTGGATCGATCCCAAGGGGATATCAAGGCGGCAGAAACTAGATGGCGCTTTAAAACTAAACAATTACGATGTTATAATTGTACAAATAATCATAATATAGTGACAATTAGTTTCTAAACAGTTGACATAAATAAATCCTAACATTTAAATACTGTCACACTTGCAAATTTGAATTAGTGTAAATGATAATTTTTAGAAAAATTCTAAACCATTTTTAAAAGGACTGTAAAAACTTGTGCCACACGTTAGTAAGATAAATATAAACATGTCAGGAGAAACATTTCTATACTTTTGACTCTTTAATCTGTACAGGTGTATAAGTACCCTTCTACTTATGTATGTTTATTCTTCAAGGCTTGGGAGGCACAATTTCAGAGCGTTTCAACCGCACTCATTAGTGTCGAGGCATTAATAGTGCCTTCTTATTACAAATTCGGGTGAGATACTATACCTCTTGTGTAGAGGTACTGTACCTCTACACAATATCTCAAATTGCCATTCGAATATGTGATAGATGGTACCATCAATGCGGTAACACTAATGAATACGGTTGAAACACTCATATATTTCTGAACACGACTACCCTACAAGAAGAAGATACATTTATTTTGTAAACAACAATAATAATAGTACATTTGAAAACTGACATGTATAGACTTAATCTAGACTTAAAGTTAAACCTAGGAGCTATAAATAATCATATTAGTGTCTACAAAAATGGAGTCCACTCAGCATATGTCAGAGCACTCATGAGTGCCATGACCTTGATCTTCCGTGGATCCAGAACAGGACATGTGTACGACAGCGTTCTGTCTATGTGCGTTATGTACCTAATCATTAATGTGCGTGCCTGTGTGAACGTGTATAAATGTATAGAGATAAATATATTTAATTAATACGGACTAAATAAGCACACAACAACAACGGTAAACAAAGAGTAGAGTTATGACTTTGAAAGTAAAAAAAAAAAAACTTTATTCGAGTAGGCCTAGCTGCAAGCACTTTTGAATCGTTACTTACAAAAGGATTTTAGTTATTTATTGATAAAAATTGGACAACAAGAAAACAATACATTAGTAAGTTAAAAAATTAAAAAAAAACCCAATAAGGATCATCTAGCTAAAAAATACAAAAGAATTTGTATTCGTCTACAATGTTTCTAGAATAAAATCCCAAATGTCAATATGTAAAAAAAACAACCCACCTGAACGAATCTTCCAGACGTTAATAAATTGCATTCTATGTTGAAGGTAAGCAGCATTATTTCAAATGCTCGTTTCGTTTAGAGGTCTTCAGCTTAAAATACGTCATAGTATGTTGATAAACAACTATGATGCTTCGAATAAGCTATTGTATATTATTATTTATTTTATTTTATTATTTATTTATGTATATTTGATTAATGGATTATAGTTCCTTTGCTATTCTGCGAAATAGTGTTTTTGTTAGATATGAGAGTAAACATAGATGTTGACATTCAAATTAATTTTGAGGACCGGTTTAGCTCAGTGGGAGTAACGTTGCCTACGAAGCTGAGAACCTGTGTTCAAATCCCATTAAGGACAAAATTTGTGTGATGAGCATAAATATTTGTTCCTGAGTCTTGGATGTTTTCCTATATATGTAAGTAATATATCTATTAAATATATTGTCATCCATAACACAAGCCTTATTGAGCTTACCCTGGGACTAGTTCGATTTGTGTAAAATTGACCCGTTGTATTCATTTATTTATTTTTTAAATAAAAATATTTTTTAATGCGAAATGGTAATTTCTGTTACAAAAAACCTAAAAAATCAATTGAGTTCGACAACTTGTATGTAACTTGATTGCTTGCTTGGGTGGGAAAGTCCATTTTTAAAGTATGAAAATATTAATAACTGATAATACCATTGAGTAATCCATAGAATGTAATGGTATTTTTTGTTATGAAACCGTTTCGGTGAACGCAAGTTTTAATATAGCTGGGTCAATTTCCCAAGCAGTATTTTTTTATGGCAAGACTGAAAACGCAGGTGTGGAAAGGTTTTACAATAAAGTATCATTTTTTTTCGGAAACAGCCTCCGATTATCTACCTCGGGCAACAGCTAAAATCAAAACATTAATATATATATATTAATAAAAAAAATATATTTAGACCGAAATTCTCATCAAGGTAGGTTGTCCGGCAGCCGGTTTTGTTTGGAAAGTGCCGCATAATTCGAATACCACGCAGGTTAAAGAAAATCTTTTCCCTTTATTTTATTACTACATAAACAGGTAATAAAAAAAACACATTATTTGTTTTATACCTAGTTTGTATATTCCTGAATATGTACATATACGTTTGTCCGGCGACGCGGGATTAATTCCACCGACAAACTCTGTAATCGATTTATACTACAAGTTTGTTTCCTTATATCCCGCGTCTCCTGGACACTTGGAGCAACAGTCAAGCCGCGTCGTCGCTCGGCAAGAAAGCACAGTGCGTAGCGGCTGTACGCTGTCCTGCACAAACGTTGGTTTATCATCACGGTGGTGCGGGGACAGAAAACTTTTCATTACCGAGTTAGATTTTTTTTTTAACGGTTTTGTTTGAATTTTATGTATGTCATGTAAAATATAAACATGGTTTCTGGAGTTGAATTAGTTTAGAGATCTAGGACTTTCTTTTTTTTAATGATTTTTTCACGTCATTTTTCTCGCTCCGCCATTCTCATTCCGGTGTTTCCGGTGGAATTTATCGACTTTAATATCCACTGGGATGAGGTTTCATCGGAATAACGTCAAATGTAGCTTCACTTCTCACAGATGTTGAAATAATAATTATTTTTAAAGCTTAAATTTTTATTTATATATTAGTTAAGTATGTTTTATAACGCGATATATACACCGTGACCGTTAATAACCCGAAAGATTTAAGCTAACGATACTAGAGCCTAATTAGAGTATATAAAGTTATGTAAAATATATTCCAAAAACTCATAATTAAGGAGATATTAATTATTTACAACAAATCAAAAGTTAAAAAATCTCCAGTGTAACACACCTTAAGGGCGTGAGCATGACGTAGCCACCTACTTATTTTACACGTAGATGCACTAACTGTATGGTTGTTAGCCAGTTTCATAAAGAAGTTTGGTATCTATCTACAAAAAGTTTTTACTACCGAAAATATTTTCATCACGAGATAAAAGGATATAACATGCAACTAAAATACAGTGTAGTGTATTAATCCAAATAATTATAATATCTTATCTTACGCACTTCAATCTCAAGTAGCTTTTTTGTTATCACTGAGAATAGAGATAATTAGGTTTGTTCTGTTCTAAGTCGCGAGAGTGGTTCTTCATATAACTGGCTAGTTTGAAATTGATTGTCACTAAAATGACACATTACAAATGATAACTAATTGTCACGCAAGATAAAATAACATTGAACATTTTATTGACTGTAATAAATAACATTCGCTATGCCGCATTATCCTTCGGCTCATTTAGCAGATATCCACTTTGTGTACGGATTTTGTGATGGGAACTCGCTCCAGGCAGTCGCCGAATACCGAAAACGATACCCAAACCGTCGTATACCTCACCATTCGACTTTTGCGGATGTCCATCGACAGTTTCGCGAAAAAGGGCTTGGAAAAGTTCACAGAGAAAGGGCTTTAAATCTAGATGAACAAGCAGAGAACAGAATAATGAACATCATAACAGAAGACCCAACTTTGTCATCAAGAGCTGTAGCAAGAATTGTCAATGTTAACTATAAGCTCGTATTAAGGCTATGGAAAAGGTACGGCCTGCATCCTTTTCACTACAGGAAAGTACACGGATTAATTAACAATGACGGGCTAGCTAGAGTTGCCTTTTGCCAAAGGATGAATCAGAAATTAGTGGAAGATCCTGGATTTCTAAATAAGATATTATGGACAGATGAATTGTTGTTCACGAAAGAGGGAGTTTTTAATTCCCATAATCAGCATATTGTGGTTAGAAGAAAATCCCCATGC
The DNA here is from genome assembly GCA_905404275.2 of Hedya salicella. Lineage (NCBI taxonomy): Eukaryota > Metazoa > Arthropoda > Insecta > Lepidoptera > Tortricidae > Hedya > Hedya salicella. The sequence continues at coordinate 4,218,031 of FR990112.1, read as the reverse complement.
GAAAAGGGAAAATTCATACCAGCACAAATTTTCCGTAAACTTGTGGGCTGGCATTATTGGGAATAAAATAATAGGTCCCGTCATATTTCCAAATAGACTGAATTCTCACAACTATTTATTATTTCTAAATAATGAATTAAACGACCTTCTAGAAGATGTCGATTTGGAAACCCGACGAACTATGTGGTTCCATCACGACGGATGCCCGGCCCACTTCGGCTTGGATGTTCGTAATTGGCTGAACCAACAATACCCTGAGAGATGGATCGGCCGTGGGAGCGAAGTTTTAGCATGGCCTGCCCGGTCACCGGAATTAACTCCGCTAGATTTCTTTCGATGGGGAACTCTGAAAGATAAGGTTTACTCAACACCTGTGACCTCCAGAGAAGAGTTGTTAATAAGAATTCAAACGGTTTCAGAAGAAATCAAGCACACTTATGTTAACTGGAATCATGAAATCCGTTCAAGATTGAATATTTGTGCTGAAAACGGCGGTACACATTTTGAAAATCTAATTCATTAAATTACTCGTAATAAAAATGCGTAACTGTTTAATGTTGTTGTTTATTTTACTGTAGGTACAGGTTAGCATGATCGCTGTTACAACAAAGCCCCTTTCCTGTATGAGGTAAGAGGTAAGTATGATGTAAAAAAATAAGTAGTGTGATTGTTAGTCAAAAAAAAGATACCTAAGACACAAAGTTTCAATAATAATGTAAGAGCACTTTAATGTCGTAGCACCTAATAAAGTTTGGATACATAAGTATTTGTGTTATTTTGTGGTGCCAATAAATAAAAATAAATTCAACACAAACATCGTGCTAGACATAACTTGACACTTCTTGTCATTCATGGAATACAAGTCACGCCATTCGCCTTTCATCGTATGATTTCGGAGCGATTCGTGAAGTGTCATGCTCGCTCTCTGTTCTTCAACTTGAGATTCCCACCTAAAGGCTTGTTCACAAAGAAGCGGGCAATGAATAAGATTTAATTCGTACTGAAATAGTAATTTAATTAAGACACATAATTAGACCCATGTTGATATAACATTATTTACTCGTACAGTCGTCAAAAATATGTGGTTTAAATCTTTCGGGTTATTAACGGTCACGGTGTATAACGCGAAAGTAAGTTGATCCGAGTATCACAATTACAGAGGTCGTAGGTATATGGTGTTGTAAAGGATAAATTTATTGGAAAAAAAACTGACTAAGAAATTAACATACGATGTCGTTATTTTGTTTGGGTACAAATTGGACTAAATAAAAGATTTGATTATTACAATCCTTTTTTTATTTTAATTCCGGTGGGCACATTTCATTCCGGTGGGCTGATTTTATCATACCGGTGTATATTATTCATTCCGGTGTGACTTACCTTTCATTCCGGTGTAATTAATAATTCTTTTCTAATTGATTGAAGTAGTTTTTTCACCAATATTACTATTGGTGATTCTGATGATGATGAAAAATATGCAGTCGCAGTTGTTAACTTGTTACTAAATGCCTGACGTTGATGAGACTTTATCAGTAGTATGAGAGGGACGCGGGGGGGTGACGACAAGGGAGTTTGACAGGTAGCAGGCGGAAGGCTTCAGGACGCCTCGCGTATGTTCGCCTGCCAACCTCATGGTAGCCGCGGTTCCCCTTTTTTATGTATATATTTTTTGTCATAATTATAAATCCCATAATCACAATACGCATAATGATGTATAAGCATAATTTCATTACGCCAAATCCTGTTTTCGCCGAATCTATTTTCCCCGAATGGCATTTACGCATAACTTTTTAATGCCGAAAACCTACTTTTCTAGCAGCAGTCATCTTCTGTTCGGGATTGCAGTTCTAACCTAACCTAATCTACTTTACTGGCAGCAGTTTTTTATTGTTAGAGGTTGATTTGCAGCTAACTAAAATTCGGCGATACTAAATGGTGCGTATTTAGATTCGGACAAATAATGATTCGGCAAGATGGACATCAAATTATTCGAAACCTGTTCGGTGAAATCAGTTTTGGACATAAAGAAATATGCGTAATAGATAGCACCCCGTAAGCCACACCCCTATTTGCCTTGGGCAGGGCAGTGGTGTGCACAGGGTTTTTGGCCGAGGTAGGCTATTTAAATGTTTTGATCACATGGGATGGGCAGTTCCTCTGTGCCTAGGGGAGACCAAGGTGAGTTGTGACAGAGGACAGTAGTGACATGATTGATTTTTCAGAATCTATAGACTGATAGCGAGTTCGCAATAGCGCCCTTTTATTAATTCAAGTTTCGAGCTAACAAACCCGCACTATTGCGAGCTCGCTAACTGTGATGTCACAACTTTCCTGTGTTACAACTTACCTCTGTGTCCCCTATATGGAACCATTCAGGGTAGGCAGTGCCTTTGTGCCTATATGGACCGGACGCCACTGGCCTTGGATTATGTCTTGGATTATAACTTCGTTCGCGGAGGAGAAAAAATCATAACCATTTTTCTTCTGCGTAGTTAGGTAAAAAGTATCTTATAATCATCTGTGGATAACCAGCTACCCTTATACTAAAAATCGTTAAAATTAATTTAGCCAACTTGACGTTATGAAGCCACAACGACACATACAAACATCTGTATTATTATAAACGTTGTAAAAATGAAATGTCTGTACATTGAAGATATTTTCAAAAAAATAAATAAATATAACTGGTCACTGAATCGAGAAAAATATGTTTTTGGATGTTTTTATATGTCATTGTGGCATTACGCCATAACAGCTAAACGGATTTGAACTATTTTTGATACACGGGTAGCTGGGTATCCACAAATTGTTATAGGATATTTTTTATCTGGCTACGTTAAACAAAAAGGGGGTTAATTTTTTTTTCTTCGCCGCGGACGAAGTTGCTTCTAGTACAAAAAATGTTTCGATTCAATGACCTTTAAAAATATCTTCAATATACAGACATTACATATTTAAAACTATATAATAGTATAGAAGTGTGTAGCAGTCCTAATATTCATTCAAGGACGCGGATTTTGTACCTCCTTCCTTAATTTGCCTTTAGGTTAATAGTAACAATCATTAGTGATGATTCATTACTCAAATCACTAATTACAAGAAGAGGTCTCTTATCTGAAATGGCTCGTGTTTTAGGAACTAATTTGATTGTGCTGCTTTGGTTTTCAATGTTTTTTAGGTGTCACGCAGATATCAAGTCTCAAATGACCCTAATAGGGAACATGCATGATTTTTTTTATTGCTTCTCTTAACAAATTATGAAAATGCCGTAAAAACGATTTCAAACGGTGAAATTAAAATTAAATTCGGCCAAGAAATACGCATGATATAGGCATTTTAAACTGCTAATTAGACGGCGATTTGACAGAGAGGTCCGACATGTACTGTTACGCCATAGTCTACGCCGGCCATATAAACTCCATATTAAATTCCGTTTTGCTAGAAAGAGATAGAATGAAATGTTTTAATGGTTTATATCTTGGTTATTTCTATAGTTATTCGAAAAAATATTTTTGTTTACTGTTTGTTACATGAATGAGCTTTTAATAAAGCAAAGCAGAGCAGCAGTTTTTTTAGCCTGTTGAAGTGTACCACTGTTGGGCAAAGGCCTCCGCTCTTTTTCGCCATAATCTGTTTAAATTGTTTTATTAAAATGAAATCATTAACGGTTCAGACATTAATCTGAGAGTTTAACAAATGCTGAATAAGAGGCCATCCGTAAAGAAGTCTATCATAATTTTCCAGACATGTCAGGAATTTTGGCCATGTCTCAGGAATAAGGCCAGAGTGCGAAAATGTCAGAAAATGTTGATATTTGTTTTTTCTAATGTACTTTTTTGATTTACGAAACAAATCAAAACCTCTGTTATCTATACTATTATTAATAACCTGTTCGTAGTAATAATAAGCTTGTTCGCAGGTTTGCTCGATGTTCATATGAAGTGAAAATATCACTTTTTAAAGCTTATACGCAATCGTTTTACACGAGCAGCCTATGGGTTAGGTATATATTAGCGCCTTACTATATTATAAACGTGAAAGTATGTATGTACATTCCACTTAATCTCAAAAACTACTGGACAAATTTTTATAAAACTTTCCAGTTATGTACCTTATATATCAGAATATAAGGACATAGGCTATAATGTATGTCAAATTTCATCCCTTTTAGGGACGAAAAAAGGGATGAAATTTGTATGGACAGTAAATATTTTTTTTCGCTACGACCTTGAAATCTTGGTAACATGCTTCACATTTAAATAAGTAAAATATTGAGTTTTGGGGCAAGACAAGCTACGTTTTATCCTGGAAAAATAACTTTATTAACTAAATCGGACGAAGTCACGGGCGGCTGCTAGTACAAAAATACGTTTAGAATGCTGTTGAGGCTGCCGAGGATATATAGGGTGAGATATATATATATAGGGTGAGATATATATATATAGGGTGAGATATATATATATATAGGGTGAGATATATATATATATATATATAGGGTGAGATATATATATATAGGGTGAGATATATATATATAGGGTGAGATATATATATATATAGGGTGAGATATATATATATATATAGGGTGAGATATATATATATAGGGTGAGATATATATATATAGGGTGAGAGCGAGCGCCAACAGCATTCTACAGGCAATAGCGTGTAGATTCGATTGTCCGATTTTATTCTTCTGGGTTGGACAGATCAACGTTGCCGAAAATATTCTTTAAAAATAATTGTTAGGTGTTACTAATTTAGTATTAAGTCAATTGTCACAACATGCTGTGGATCCGGTCTGAAATAAAGAGTTTTTATTTTATTCTATGCCATCTATTATCTTTAAACTTATAAAAATGAAATGCCTGTACATAAAAGATATGTATAAAAAGATAGAAACGGACTATTAGGGGGTCACTGAATCCGTTTTTTTCACATCGGCTTAACGTATTTCAATTATTTTTGATACGCGGGGACCTGGGTATCTCCAGATGATTATAGGAATCCTTTTACCCGACTACAGTCAAGAAAAAAAGAGGCTTATAATTTTTTTTCTCCGCAGACGAAGTTAGCACCTTCTATTTAGTTAATCAATATAAGAATGAATTATTTATAAAATGAGTTTGAATAACGGAAATTTATATAAGAAAAAATTCGTTTTTTTTTTAAACGTCTCTTCACAAACACTAGGTTTAAGTGTAATACCAAGTAAATACAGAACAGGACAACGTTGGCAATTATTTATTTTGCCGCCATGAGACTTCAAAGGAAATAGCGGAAATTCTCATCCTTGTATTTGACCTCACGACAACATTTACTATTTGTTCCTAATGAAACAATACCTAATGGTTTTTGAAACAACGAAGAGAATAGGTACTTTACATCTCTACGTCATGTCGTCGTCCTTATCTACAAGGCGTCTCGTGAGCAATCCGCAATAATATAACCACACATTACTGAGGTACATTTGGAGTTAAAAAAAATCACTTCGGTTATTTTGTTACTTTGAAAAAGTGGAGTGAGTGAAACGATTAGAAGTAGGTATGATAATATTTTCTTCTGTTTCCGCGATTATTACTCATTGAAATAAAACAATTTAACGAATTATATCGCGTATATTATCTCATTTTAGTTCCCGACGTTTCGGAAGCTTTCCAGCTCTCCATGGTCACATGGTAGGTATGATACTTTGAAAGGTCTTTGTAAAATATAACTTTGAGGAGTTCACACAAATCTTTGATTTAAACTCACACGGGGCGTATAAAAATGATTTATTTCAGTATCTTTCGTTGGTAATTTTTCGACGTTTTGGACGTCGCGCTACGCTACGTCTATAGTATCGAAAAAACTAGAAGAATTACCAACGAAACGTAATTAAATAGACCATATGTACCTATACTCGTATAAGCTACACAAATCTGTCCCCGACTTTTTAACTTCATTTCGCTATTCTAAAAGTTCATTCACCCAATTCCATCCTTGGATGATTCCTTGGTTGTCTAGTACGCTCAAGGAATTTAATTTGTGTACCCTTTCGACCTTGTCATAGTGAAATTGATACGGAATCTCTATCGGCTTTCATATTGATTTTCACTGTGACAAAGATACGAAATGGTATATAAATTAAATTCCTTGACTATACAAACAGCAATACACTTAAGTGTCCATCTATAGACTTTATGTCATAGTCAATAAGGTCTAACAATTGTCAGTTAAGTCTGTGGCTGATGTTACCATCGATTATGCGAAAAGATAAAAATAAAAAGAATTGACGATCATGTTCCGGTAAGTATTCGGTTTAGTAAGTGGTCTTATAGCGAAGAGTCTCGACCAACATCTGAAGAGAATCTCGCTGGATGGCTGGATGGTCAGATACAGAAGGCAGCATATCCAAGGCCATACAGGGCGGCACATTTAGGTCGGTCAGTATGGGAAAGTCTGAAATAATAAGACACACGAAAATCCCTTCTTAGGAACCATTGCGCATTATGCCATCGATTTTAGTAATAAGAAGCAGTAAATGTTACTATGAAACATGATGTCTAAAATGAATAAAAATCATCATCATCATCATCATCATCATCACCGTCATGGTGGTGGTGGTGGTAGTGGTAATAGTGATGGAGATGAGTTATTTTAATGTAGTTTGTCTTGTTACTAAAATCGATAAAATGGTTCGTAAGAAGAGATTTTCGTATGTCTTATAGTTTCAGACGTTCCCATACTGACCGATCTAAATATGCCACCCTGTATATCCAAGACACATCCCGCATCGTCAGAAGTTTCCTGTCTCTACGGCCCTAACCACCGGTAGCTTGAGTCACAGTACAATAAAGAGTACTACGTACAGTATGGACACTCCCTGAAAGTGCCGCCCACCCGCGGTCGGTTACCTCGCAGTTACCGGCTGAGGTAACTGAACTGTGAGCGGAAGAGCGCGGGTGGCCGGACCTTGCGGGCGGCGGGCACTCGGGCAACGGGTGGCAGGGAGTATCCGGCGGGGGGCAGGGAGTGTCCACAGTGTGCTCGAGTCCTGTATCTCTGCCGGCGGCACCCTAGGTTAGATTTTTTTGGGATGTGTTTATATATATTTTTTCTTTTTATATTCGTACTGTGAAATATTATAATAAACGTTTCTGGTTCAAATGCTGCCCAGCGAGGAAATGTAGCGAGCATTATGGTCAGATTAGCACCAGGAGCGGCAGGCAGCTGTTTTTCAGATCATGACTGACTTTTATGTTTTGAGATTTGTGACGTGTATTCCTAAATTATCCTTATGTATCGTAAACTTCCTAATCTAAGTTATAAACAAGTAGAGAATACGGAAAATATGTATATTTGAGTTATTTATATGCATGTTAATCATTTAGTTACGTCTCTTGATTGCAGGAAAAACATGTCTGTTTGTTCAAAGTCTAACCTTAACACCTTAAATTAGCACTTACTGCAAGTATAGTTAGCTATAATTATTGTCAAAACCCGTATCTGGCTTGTTGTACAGTCAATTAAAAAATAAATAACATTATGACGTAGGTATACTGTCGTAAATTCAAACAAAACATGATAATAAAAACCGGTCGCAGAGCATGGCCATCGGTTCATGCTCGATATGGGGTTCCTCCGCCATTTACTAGACAATAATAAAAATTCAATTTTTAATACATTGACATTTCATTTTTACAACTTTATAATCCGTACTAGGTACGGAAATGTGGTATAATTGATTCTCTTATATGCCATGGTGTGGGTCGTCGACGGATAGATAATTTAAAAAAAAATGGAATAGAGGAGTACAAAACATGTTTTGTCTTGGAAAATGGTTTAGCATGGTACTTGGAGCAATATTGGTTCCAATTTTACGTCTAGGGGACTCTAAATAATATTTTACCCTAAAGCATTGTAAATGGGGGATGGATGAAAATTTTCAAAAATATTGAAATTTTGTTTACTAGTGTAGTGGTCGTAAATCTTTAAACTAAGTTGCAGAACAGAACAGACATGACGAAGCTTTAAGTAGGCATCTCTTCTTGACTACGGAACCTTAAAAAACTAAACAATTAAAAACTAAAAACCAATAGGTGACAATAACACGACATCTATACTACTATAAAGTTATAAAAATTTAATTTCTGTACATTGAATATATTTAATAAAATATAAGTAGGTATAGAATTGGGCTATTTGGAGGTCACCATATTAAAAAAAATAAAGAGTTTTTTTTTGTGTTTTTATGTGTTGTTTTTAGTAGCCGTATTATTATTTCATCACGCCAAATCAGTGTACCAATCATGTTTGGTACACGCGGGTAACCGAGTATCCACAGATAGTTATACAATACTTTTTACCCCACTACGCTGATTCTTTTCCTCCGTGAACGAAGTTTAAAATATATTTTCTATTAAAATATATTGTTAAAGAACAACAACACAATAATAAATACTTTAGAGGCAATCCAAAATTACAAATGACAACATTGTTATTCTCCAAAACTGATGACGTTTTTGGAAAATATGCAAAAATCCACACTTTCGTCATTTACAATTCCATTGTTTTTTTTATTAACTTTTCGTCTTGGAGATGTAATAACAAAATGTTACAAATTGTTTGTCAAGGAATATAAATATTTATTACAAGAAAATAAAATGGAATTATACCTACTACCTTACCTATGTATTCATTTGAAAAGATAGTTTGTAACTTTGACAAAAACCGACCTACGACTTCAATTTTCAAGTCGTATAGGTCATATTAAATGCTCGCAAAGGATATTGTTATATTATATAACAATATCCTTTGCGAAAATTATCCCCTATTGACATCGTTTAATTTTAGTAACCAGCTATTTTTTAATTCATCATAAATTTAAGAGTCAAACTCAACGATGTAGCTGATAAAGCGTCAACCTCAAGAAATATATATTACAGAACAACTTTACACAAATCGAAATAGTCCCCCGGTAAACTCAATAAGACTTGTGTTATAGTTATGGGTACTAGACGACCATATATTTAATAGATATAATTACTAATATACATATGTAGAAAACATCCAAGACTCGGGGAACAAATATTGAAGGTCATCACACAAATATTTTAAACCAATGTTTTTGTACGCCAATCGGCAAAACATAGTGGAACATAAAATAATTTAACATCTCTGTATGTTTGCAGCCATCACCTATGTTTAACAAATAAAACACTTTGACTTTGACTTTGACAAATATTTGCCCTTACCGGGATTTGAACCCAAGACCATCAGCATCATCATCTCGCCCTGTCCAGGGCCACCTTCTTGATCTCCCTATACATTATAATATCAACGTTCCCTTTTATTACTGTTATGAAATTGAAAAACAATAAGTGTCCAGGTACGGACGTGGACCTTCAATATTTGTTCCCGAGTCTTGAATGTGTTTTACATAGGTACCTATATTAGTAATAGGGAATATGCATGAATGTTAATTTTTGCTTTATTAATATATTCATGTAACAAACAGTAGACAAAAATAATTTTTCGAATAACTATAAAAATAAACAAAGATATAAGCCATCAAACATTTCATTCTATCTCTTTCTAGAAAAACGGAAACGGAAAAATTTAATATGGAGTTTATATAGCCGGCGTAGACTATGACGTAACAGTACATGTCGGACCTCTCTGTCAAAACGCCGTCTAATTAGCAGTTTCAAATGCCTATATCTTGCGTGTTTCTTGGCCGATTTAAATTTTAATTTCAGATTTTGAAATCGTTTATACAGTATTTTGATATTTAGTTAAGAAAAGCGATAATGAAAATTCATGCATGTACCCTATTATATCTACTAAATATATCGTCGTCTAGTACCCAAGCCTTATTGAGTTTACCGTGGGACTATTTCGATTTGTGTAAAGTTGTTCTGTAATATTAATTTCTGTATTTATTTATTTAAAGATGGCATACCCGTGGAAGTACGGTGGCGGAGCGGTACAGTCACGGTTAAACGAAATAATTAGTAGCGCTTGGAATAAAAAAAAGCAGCCAAGTGCGAGTCGGACTCGCCCATGAAGGGTTCCGCAGCCGTTAATACAAAAAAATGCACTACGGATGCAAAAAAACACTAACAAAAGAGCCTATCTCCCCGGCACTTACGTCCTTTTGCTGAGAAGCGCAGTTTTTTGGCAATAACTTAAAAACAGTAAATCCGATCATGTTGAAAATAATGTTCGTTGGAAGTATTCATTAAGCTTTATATTTGTAAATTTTTTCAGATTTTTTGAACTGACCGTTTAGAAAATAGATGGGGGGGACACAATTTTTGCTACTTTCGTAGCGAATATTTCGGAAAATATTCACTAAATCAATTTTTGTTTTAGAAACCTCAAAATGTTTTTAAAACTACTGTCGAAATATGTGCCACACTTTGATATTTGCTGATTTTTTTTTTTCAATTTCGGTTACATGTATAGAGTGCCGCCCTAGAAATATATATATATATTTATTTAACTATCAAACTAAGTAGCGGTTAACACACGACACTTATGCTCCAAATTTCATCATTGTAGATCTTATAGTTTGTGAGTAAAATGCCTGTGACATACGGACGGACAGACAGACAGACAGACAGACAGACCGACATGACGAATCTATAAGGGTTCCGTTTTTGCCATTTTGGCTACGGAACCCTAAAAAGGCAACCAATGGAATGGAACGTGGGTGTGATATGCCCCCAATACAAGAAGGATTCCAAGAGAAATGCTCTAATAGGGTAGTTTCCTGGGTAAAAAAATATTAGGTATTGTAATTTGTCCGTCAGGTAAATTATCAAAAATAATAGACATATTTTCCTTTTGTCAATCAAACAAAAAAGAAAAAGACAATCAATCAATCAATCCAAATATTCTTTATTCAAGTAGGCCTAGTTACAAGCACTTTCGAAATGTCAGTTACATGAGAGTGAATGTTTGCTGGGAGAAATACAATATGATCCAACATTTGCTGCAAGGATTAGGGAAACCCAGAAAGACCTAATCAAAAAACCTAATAAAAAGACAAAGTTTGTGAGTGGGGGCGCATGACGTCACGCCGTGCGAAAAACGGTCTAATGGTATGACGTCACGGGGAACCTTAACGGGCTATATCTTTATAATTTTCTGTTTAATTGACAAAAGAAAAAACACATGTCCAATATTTTCTAATAATCTAACTGACTAATTATTTTTTTTAGGACACAAGCCTATTATAGAGGTATCGCATTGCTCCCAACACCTTACGAAATTCTAGCTTACATTATAGAAGGCTGTCTAGAACCGATATGCGAAAATGATTCTCGGAAACTGATAAGGGTGTCATTGAGCATTTACCTTAAAATAATTTTATGTGAAGCACACCAAAAGTATATAAAAGAAGATATTTTATAAGGTTACAGTACATATAAATCTCTGCGTACCCAAATTGTACCTACTTTGCTTGCTTATTTTATATGTTACATTCTGTATTTTATGTATATTTAATGTGGTACGTAAGTGCAAAGTGCACTTGCGTACGTGCACATAAATACACTTGGATATAATATTATCTTTTGTTACCGCGATTATTACTCATTTAAATAAAACAATTTACCGGATTATACCGCGTATTCTCATACGAAAACGGGGATAAAAATTTGTATGAACACTAAATATTTTTTTACGCTCGGAACTTGAAATCTTGGTAATATGCTTCAAATTAAAATTACTAAAATACCGAGTTTTGGGGAAAGACATAAGCTATTTTTTATTCCGGAAAAATACCCTTTATCCGTGATAAACGAATTTAAGTCGGACGAAGTCGCGGGCGGCCGCTAATCCATACTTAATATTATAAGTTAGGACAGTGTGAGGATGGGGCGCGTGCGATGGCGAAAATGCTGGAGGTGGGGAGGAAGGTGGGTCTTAGGATCAGCCTGGATAAGACGCAGTATCTCCATATACGAAAGTACAGGGGTTCCGGGTCCAGCAGGAAGGAATTAGTAAACGGGACCACATGTAAAGGTGTGTCTGTTTAAGTACTTTGGATGCACAATGATAGGACTTGGATATATAAAGATATTGATATCGAGATCCAGAATGCCCTAAGATGCTTATGAGCTCTTCATAAAGTTCTACAGTCAAAGCCTATCAGCATAAGAACCAAGACCAGGCTCTTTTTATAACTTTATAATAGTATAGAAAAAGCTTTAGGCTATTTATCAGAAGAAGAACCAAGACCTTCTTCCTTGTTTCTCTTCTTACAAATTTAAATTGACGACCGGTTTCGCTCCGCGGGAGTAACGATGCTTGCGCAGCTGGATGTCCTGGGTTCAAATGCCGGTAAGGGCAAATATTTGTGAGATGAGTATAAATATTTGTTCCTGAGTCTTGGATGTTTTCTATGTATATAAGTAGATAATATCTATTAAATATATCGTCGTCTAGTACCCATAACACAAGCCTTATTGAGCTTACCATGGGACTAGTTCGATTTGTGCAAAATTGTCCTGTAATATTTAATTATTTAATTTTTTTATACGAAACACAATTTTTTGTGTTTTCAATGCAGGAAAATTAGCACCACATTATGTATATCACATCTTTAAATTAGTATAAAGCTAGGTTACTGCAGTATATAATATCGACGAGTATCTAGACTACAGTCTTCTAGCGTATCCATCTGTCAACTTTACTTCAAGTTCCGCCTCCAGGGGAGAGGGAGAGAAATTAGGGGTGAATTACCCGCTTACTGACACAGACCGAATTCCACGCGGGCGGAACCGCGGGCACACCTAGTACTTATTAAGTTGAAAAATAAAAAAATACATTGAAGTTATTCGCAGGGGAAAAGGACTATTTGATGATCATTAAATCAAAAAATGTTTTGTGTTTTATTTTTGTATGTTTGTGTGTTTGTATGTGTCGCTGTGGCTTGGCTTCATCACACCAAAACGGACGGATTTTGCTATGTTTGCTATACGGATAAATGGGCGTTCACCGATGGTTATAGACTATTTACTCAACTACGGTGAAGTTAACAAGACGATAATGATTATTTCCTCTAAGGATAACGAAGTAAGCGGGCAGAAGCTAGTATACATATATGTATGTATATACGAACTATTTGAGGGACACTGAACAGATTTTTGTAGTTTTTTGTATGTTTGTATGTGACGCTGAGGCTTCATTACGCCGAAATGGCAAAACGCATTTCAACTATTTTTCACTGGTAGCTGGGTATCCACAGTTGGTTACTATAAACTTTTTACACGACTACGCTGGAGAATAAAGAGTGTTATGATATTTTTTCCTCCGCCGACAAAGTTGTGGGGCACCTTCTAGTTCTTATATAATAATACTAGAAGATGCCCGCAACTTCGTTCGCGGAAGAGAAAAAGTCATAACCCCTCTTTTTTTCTTCAGCGCAGTCGGGTAAAAAGTATCCTTTAACCATCTGGAGATACCCAGCCACCCATGAACCAAAAATAGTTGAAATCCGTTTAGCCGATTTTGCGTGATGAAGCCACGATGAACATACAAAAAATCAAAAAAATATAATATATTTTTCGTTTCAGTGTCCTTTAAATAGTCTGTTACAATAGTGGTTTTAAAAATATATTCAATGTACAGACATTTAATTTTTACAACTTTATAATAGTATAGAATAGATAAAGTTTAAGCACAGTATATAATATAAGTTACTTACGACTCAATCTATTTATCACTCCTGAGGCCTGCACCACGAACAACCCAAAAAAAACTAGACGCAACATGTTCACTTCACAAAACTCAGTCAAAAACAAACTCAACTAATTAAACAACAAGAAATATAAACTGGTTATTTCAATGCGACTGACGCAGAGGCCATTTTCATGTAAAATAATCGACAGGCACTAATCTAAGCTTAAATAATGTTAAAAATATGCGCCGGAGACGAAACTCGTGGACCGAGAGCCGGCCGCCGATGACCGTAACTCGTCGAGTTCCTCCATAAGACTGACGGTATGTGAAACAGGGCATGAAGTAGGTATGTTAAAATAAACAATATAGGTAACTGGGGTCTCTTCAAGACTAGAATGATTGGGTTAGATGGGTATAGGGATATGGGACTAGTTGGGTGACTATTAGAGCGTATTAAACGTTCCATTACCGTCACAACAGCATTGGCCTTTATATAAAATTAAATAACATAATTGCAGAAGCCCACGACGTCTAGAAGATAACCGAAAATAACACCGTAATTGGGAGGTTGACTGTACTAAAAAAAAATATGTTTTAATACGAAATAGTAGTTTCTAAGTATATCTAAAAAAATCAATAACCCATGAAATTTCTAGTAATTTTTGTTATGAAACAGTTTCGAAAAACGCAGGTTAAAACATAGCTGCAGAACAAAGTTCTTAATTTAAGGTAGGAGCGCGTGTGCTGTCACACGTTCCTAGGCTTAGTATGGAGCGTTTTTTTGGGAAAGTACAAAAATTTGATTTGAACATTGTTGTATCTCGGTGAGTTTTTATCAGATTGAAGTTGTATTTTCACCAATGTTTCTATTATTGAGAGGTTGTTCTATAATATACCACAGATTTTTTTTTACAAAAATTGTCAACATTGCAATTAATACGGAAGGCGTTAACCCATCTAGGCAAGCTTGTTTCATCGTTGCTTACACTGACATCGCAACGTTGCGATCAATCACAATAAACGGTTTACATGAAAATTTATAATATCTTCACAACTGAGCCAGATTTCACTAGAGTTCATTTAACGTTTTTTGCTCCTAGTGACTTAAGGAATGCGTTGTTAAAATTTTCGAATTACCCGCGGGCACCGTCTAATGTCTATATAAGTATATAAATGTATATGCATGCTTCCTTCACATTTTCCCGAATATTTTAAGCCATCCTTACCCTCCACTCTCTTTCCCCTGCCAGGCTATCGCCTCATACGCAATGACAGGGCCGGCTCTAAGGATGGCGGATCTGGTACCATCCGTGGAGGAGGTGTTGCCATTTATTTAAAATGTGATCTAGCCTGTGAAGTAGTTGCACAGTCACCAAATCTCCTTTCGAACTCCCCTGAGTATCTCTTTCTCAATGTGTCTTTGCATCACTCTAAGGTTCTTCTTGGTGTTTTCTATAGCCCATCTTGTCATATCAATTATTTTGATACCCTTGAGAAGACGTTGGAGGACCTTAGCCCGCAGTTTGACCACCGCATAATCATGGGTGACTTTAACACATGCCTCCTTAAAGGAGATCTTCGTTCCCGTAAACTTCAGTCACTTGCAACCTCCCTAAATATTAGCTTTCTGCCGTTTGGTCCCACTCATTTTCCACACAATGGTCCCCCTTCTCTTTTAGACCTTGTCTTGACCTCTTCTCCTGATTTAGTATCCTTTCACGGTCAATTTAATGCTGCTGCCTTCTCCTGTCATGACTTGATTTTTGCCTCATTTAAAATTCGTCCCCCTAAGCAGAGACATAAAATTATATCACGTCGCAACATTCGTGGCATCGATCTGCAGGCGCTCCACGTTGACATCTGCAATGTTGACTGGCACAGCATCGACCTCCTCGATAACATTGACCACAAGCTGGAAACTTTCAATTCCATATTGCTTGCGATTTTCGATAAGCATGCCCCGTTAAAACCGATGCGAGTTAAACATGTTCCTGCGCCCTGGCTCACATCCGATATAAAGGCTCTCATGGCCAAACGAAATAAAGCTCGCATCAAACTTAGATCCCATCCTTCGGAGGAGAACCATCTTCATTATATTTCGCTGCGTAACCGTTGCAACCGAGCTTGCCGCGATGCTAGACGCCGGTACATTCATGAGTCTATCGACGACTGCCCTCCATCCAAGCTCTGGAAATTTTTGAAGTCACTTGGGGTGGGCAAAGTTTCGCATTGTCCTACCGGTCTTCTAGATCTAGACGCCGTCAATCAGCATTTCAGTACCCCCCCAGTTACTCTAAACACTTCTATCAAGAAAAATACTCTAGCCTCCCTTGCCATAACCCAACACCCCGACTCATGTACATTTGAGCTTGGAAGCATTTCTCCGCAAGAGGTTCTTGCCATTCTCAAAACTATTAAGACGAAGGCTGTTGGTGAAGATAACCTTAGCTTGGACATGCTCATGCTCGTGGCGGACTATATCGTTCCCATAATCTCGGACATTATTAATTTCTCTTTTACCTCGGGAACGTTTCCTTCAATCTGGAAATATGCTCAAATTATACCACTTCCCAAAACCTCGAACCCAATTGATCTGTCTCAATATCGTCCAATTTCCATTCTCCCCGTGTTGTCAAAAATTATTGAACATTTTGTCAATCGTCGCCTCTTATCGCATCTCAACAGGCACAATATGTTCAATCCGTCTCAATCTGGTTTCCGTCCTGGGCATAGTACCGTCACTGCTTTGGTTAAAGTCACCGATGACATTCGCTTGAATATTGAAAATAAAAAGCTAACCCTTCTTGTACTTCTAGATTTTAGCAGTGCCTTCAATTCTGTAGATTTTGATATCCTTTTAGGAATCCTACGCTCGCTTAATTTTTCCCCTACTGCTTTATCGTGGTTCAGGGAGTACCTTTTTGGAAGGCGTCAACGTGTTAGAGTTCAGAACAACATTTCAGAGTGGTGCAACCTCTCCGCTGGTGTCCCACAGGGGGGTGTACTCTCGCCACTTCTGTTCTCTATTTTTATTGATGGCATTGCTAGAACATTAAAGTCCAGCTATCATCTTTACGCAGATGATCTTCAAATCTATGCTGCGGCCAGCATGAATGACCTCCCATCACTGGTTAGTAAAATCAATGGAGACCTGGAATCCATTCGTGGGTGGGCTACTAATTTTGGTTTAAAAATTAATGCAAAGAAGTCGCAGGCGATTGTTATTGGAAGTCCTCACTTCGTTTCCAAACTGGCTGAAATGGTGATGCCTGATGTTATTTTTGATGGAACAACAATCCCGCTCTCCTCTACTGTAAAAAATCTAGGCATTACCATGGACCAGACTCTTTCTTGGTCACCGCACTTATCTGAGGTGAGCAGGAAACTGTTTGCGTCACTGCATTCTTTAAGGCGTCTGCAGAATTTCCTTCCACTGCATACTAAGATTACTCTCGCCAGCTCTCTTTTACTTCCTCTTCTCGATTATGGTGACATTGCTTTTTTGGACCTCAAGGAAGAGCTACTGGATAAGCTTGAGCGTCTGCAAAATATTTGCATAAGATACATTTTTGGCCTGAGAAAGTTTGATCATGTCTCTCAGTACCGTTCTCAGCTAGAGTGGCTTCCGATTCGTCGTCGCAGGGACGTGCATGTGCTGTCATTGCTGTACAATGTATTATTCAATCCCGCGTCCCCCTCCTATCTCTCTGAAAGATTTACGTATATGGCGGCTGGCAGTGGCCACCGGCTGCGCTCAAGTGCCAATCTTTCTCTCGCCTTTCCGCCCAATAAGTCGCGCACATATAGGAGATCTTTCACAGTCCACTCGGTTAAATTATGGAACGCGTTGCCGGTGTCCGTTAAGCAGTCACAATCCGTGGCATCATTTAAAGATAACTTAAAAAAGTTATGGCTTTCAGACCCCTGACCTCGTCTTTTAATATTTATCCGTTTGTGTATATTTATTATGTATATAAATATATATTTACACACGTATATTTATTTATCTAGATGATATATATGCTATTATATTACTATTTATTATTTAGGGTTTATGTGTATGTGTATGCTACTTTAGCTTTTAAGTTTTAATGTCATTGTGCATATTAACTTGTTGGTTTGTTTATCTGCGTTGATGTTTACTCTTCTCTTTCATTTGCTCTAAGGTTAACTGGAAGAGATCCCTTAAAGGGATAAGTTCGCCTTTGTACAAATATGTTACTTTAATTTCTTTGTTTTATTGTTTTTATGTACAATAAAGTGTTTACAATACAATACAATTTTCAACAGTAGTGACTATAAGAAAATAAAAATAATTGTTTTTGGTGGAAAATTAGAAATTTTATAAACAACACGAGCAAATCTGAATCTGCGGAGTGTAATTGGTTAATTCCGAAAAACTCCGCTTCGCTACGCTTCAGTGGAATCGCACCTTTATTGTGATGATCGATGAGGTATAAATTATCGACGTTTGTCTCTCAGGCCATCGCGCAACGATACTGTCGTCAAAAGCCCTTGAATTATTTCGGGTTTAACAGACAGATTGCAATCAAACTGCAACTCGAATAATCATTTGACGTATTATGAATAAATAAAACGTAACCGGGTTACGTCTGCGGCGTCTAGTTCGTCTTTGTACTTATAGTATAAATGCAGGGAACATGAAGTTTCAGGTTGAGGTTACTTTATATATCTTCACAGTCACGCATCGCCACTCCTCTTTCGCCTGTCACTCTTTGTCACTTTTCATTCAGCACAGTGCGACAGAGACGGTTGATATATCGCGCGACAAATGAAGAGGCTACCAGCCGGTGTAGCACAAGTCTCTGCGACATAGCGTCGCCTGTCTTTCTCGCATTGTGTTGGAAGGAAAGAGACAGACAATCTTTGTCGCGCGACAAAGAGTCGCGAATGACAGTTGAGCTAGAGATGTTAGATATGTGAAGTAGATGTTTACGTGTTCGAAGTCAGAGGTTAAAATATACAAGACAGTCAGACATATTGTTCAATCTGACTAATAGGCATGACCTCAAGGGTGAGACTTATGATTGATTAGGTACACGAATAATTTAGTGCAAAGCTAGCGGTCAGATTATCGATATTAGTGCTGGTACTGCTGGTAAGGCTTGTCCACGAAAAAAGTAGCCACTATAATTCAGGTCTTCAATATGAAATGACATTTTTTTAAGTAATTACGTCAGGGCGTTTAAACGTTTTGGAGACGTGACGCAGAAGACTTATTTTAAAATTTATTTTTAAGAGGTGTAGTTTTATTTATATTTTCTGTTCTGAAGGACACACGGTAACTGAAGAACTTACCTACCTCATAATATGTAAATGTCGCAGAATGCATGCTCCATAGCAAAGAAACAGTCGTCACATCAACTACAAGATACTTGCTTGACGAGACACTGGACACGAGCAGGCTGCAGGTGTTGTTTACGTCCAGGCAGCTGCACAAGCATGGCCATTGGTGGGGACGGAGTGGCTGCCTTTAAATGGTTGGATCCCTTAATCATCGGAGACTTACCGTGCGGGCGACTCGACAGTCCCGTCGCTCGTCGGGATTGCGCCGCTCCAGGCGCGCCCGCCTGACAGAAGAAGCCGGGCTCTTCGAAGAGAGCTCGTCCCTCCACCTGAGTCCCCTGCACGCCCAGGATTCCATAACGCCGCAGACAGGCCAACTTCCACAACGCCGCAGATAGGCCAACAGTCGTCCAGTACAATAACAGCAGCGGCAGCAGCAACAACAACTACAACAACAACGACAAGATGGATTGTCGCTACCACCAGCTTGGGATCCTGTAATACATCTCATCAAGAAACAAGCGAGACACAGGACTTTAAAACCTTAATTTCCGAACGGTGTTAAAATATCTTATCCGTTAAAAAGTATTTTAATAGTCTTTGTTTTTAAAATATTATAATTAGTATTTCTTTGCAGCGTTTCTTTTCTCATCAGTACGCCTCATTTGTGAAATGCTGCTTGGTAAATTATTAAAATAAAATAATCAAGCCTTTCTGGCACATGTGTAACTGTAACTGTCTTTACAGATTAGGCCCATCTGGCATGTATGTACACCTTTATTTGTTTTTTTTCAAAGTGGGTAGTTTGCACAAATTGTAACATTGACAGAGGAAAATATATCTTTTCTCAGTTCACCCGTTACCATGGAAAGCTGAAAAGCTTCCGAAACGTCGTCGGGAACTCAAATGAGATAATATATGATCTTTATTCTGTAAGTAGGCCATTAACGAATGACGACGTAACGTATGCCCATTTTGTATGGGGTGTTTGATGCTTGGCAGATACTGCCTGACTTTGACTATTTCTGACTTTCCTAATGCTCAATCCCTGTTGGTCCTTTATATCCATAACCATACTAATATTATAAATGCGAAAGTGTGTCTGTCTGTCTCTCTGTCTGTCTATCTATTTGTTACCTCTTCACACTAAAACCGCTAAACCGATTTGGATGGAATTTGGTATGGAGATAGTTTGAGTCCCGGGAAAGGACATAGGCTACTTTTTATCCCGAAAAAATATCCTTATCCGAGATAAACGAATTTAAGGCGGACGAAGTCGCGGGTAGAAAAAGTAGTACATAATATATCTCTTATGAGAAATTGAATTTGTATAAAAATGGACGCAAATTGCTACCCGTTAGTGCAAAGTTTCATATTATTAATTAATTACTTAAAGATTTAATATAATTATGCACTTACTATTAAAAATGTGATCTATTAACAGTAAATAAAACAAGCCTTTAATAAGTCGTTTTTTTTTTTAATTTTTGTTATTTTTTGCGTGCTAACGAATGAATATTTCATCATTTGTTTCTTTCAATAAACCAACTTTATAAATTTTATCGACTAGCATTTTTAGATCCAGCAAATATCATACTTGACCACAATTGTTTATATATTTCGCGGTTGGCTTAGGTAGCCTCTAATCGCTGTTTTAGATGTGACCTAGATATTTCGTTTCTTTTTACTTTTATAACTAATATGTATTATGTTAGTCTATAGGGTAAAAAGGTTATATATGGGCCATGTTGCCTGAATCACAGCTGGTAATCTTCGTATAACAAAACGCGTACGTTAGCGCCATGTTGTTTTTAATGTTTCTGTGTTTGTAGAATTTAGTGGTTGAAGTGTGTAAATCGTGTTGATCTTGCAAAATTATCGCCCGCATAACTAGCAAACATTATGTCGAAGAATTCATTTTGTTTATTTGACTGCGCCGAGCAAAAAAACTAGGTATTCTCAGTCATTTCACTGCTCTGACTGTCCGATTTTCAATTATGAATTGGTGCAACACAACCAACAAAATAGTAAAGGGGACAGACGTATTACTTGCAATATAGAAGAAAGCTTACGACAAATTTAAAAAGAAATTGAAAAATAAATCTTTTAACAAATAATGTGTTTTTTATTTTTTTGCCACTAAGGTATAATTTTCAGCATATAGTTTGATCACGTAAATACAATTACTGAAGTAACGTGTTCAAATTTACGTGCCGGGAACTATTCATTCTAAATATTAGACCTCATTCAATGAACCTAGACCACTTTGGCTGAATACGTTACGATCCGTTGCCATATTCCAATCTTGAATAGAAAAAAAATGAACGTCAGTCAACACTAATCGTACAGATTAAATATAGTTGCCTAGTGCAAATAATATTTGTTTCTGAGTTGGCAATCTGATACGTAGAGTCTCTTATTAGTCTGTGGCCTAAATAATTTTCAATTCATATTTAAAACTTCATAAATAACGTCGTAAATTTTACTCACTGGTGAAAAGTATTATCATCCCTAGATAGATTGCATATTTTTGTATTGCGTCCGCACAATTTAACACAGCAATTACTTATTTCAATTTATAATATCACCATAAACATGCCGTACGACAATAGCTTTTTATGTACATTGACAACTAACAGACTTTGACAATGGTACCTACATGAAAAAAATTCTACTCTGTTGCGAAAAAGTCTGTTAGAAGAGGCGTAATCCATGAATCTCTGCCATAGCTCTATTATGCTACTCAAAGAATATACTACTCACAAGGAGATACTATTACAAACAACAGATTTTGTGGAACTATACCAGTTATATGCCGGTTGTACAAACTTGCCAAGATTGAACGAAACACGTGCCGAAACCTTAAATAGTGATGCCATACGAATACATTCCCCTCTGCCAAAGTCTCGCCAAATGTACGGTTGGTTTATACGGCAAATTGTCAGTGTGTTGGTGTTTTTTTGGTTGTATGTGGTTACTTTTATTTGTGTGCATTTGTAGAAATGGGAATATTTCTGTACGTGCATCTCAACCCCCCCCCCCCCCCCCCCCCGCTAAAATGCATGAAAAATTGTTCGTTGATGACATGGTTGCAACGTTACAAAAAAGGCACGAGACTCGTATAGAAAAACTGGAAAGTCGGTTTATGGACTATGGTTTTACGTGATAACGTCATAAGAAAACCGGCGTCATGATTTTACTATAACACCGAGTTTTTGTCTCTCACACTCCCTCTCTGCCTCCCCCACTTTCTCCCTCTTTCCCTCTCCCTCTCACTCTGTCTCTATCCCTCCCTCCCTTCCTCTTCGTGATTTTTTTGTATCCCTGTTGGTGTGTATGAGCGGCGTTCATCGATTTCTAAAACGTTATCACATCAATAAAGAAATAATGAAGTATTTGAATGAAATGGACAGCAAAAGTCATAAAAATTAAAGCACATTTCATACAATTCTAAGAACAAATTTTCCATTAGAAAATTAGCCCATTTGATACGCCGGACCTAAAGAAGGATTTTTTATTAGCCGGAGTAAACTGATGTTTACGGACACACGTCGACCGTGATTACTTCATTATGGCAGAAGTACAGTATTTCATATTAATAAAAGTTACCATAATGTCACCAGTTACACGTATTTTCTTGTATACTTTTGTAAAATTCTTTCTAAACAACGAAATATTCACGTTGACACCTGTCAGTTTACTCCGGCTAATTAAAAATCCTACTTTAGTCGACGACATGGATGGACAACGATATGCTGTCTTGCTCATTCTTATCTATGGTCTTGCTTATATTGCCGATTCTCGGCGAGTTTACAACCGGGCATTTGCAACCGCTATCTGTCAATTCGTTTGTTTTGTTTGTTGTTTTTGTCTATGTATGGTCTATGCTCAGTGCTCACTCCAAAGACTACTATTGTATATGGCTCACTCGTCATGTCGATTCCGTGAAAGACTTTTGAAATTTCCTCACCAAGTACGTATCCGTACTTAATAAGTATAAAAGAAAAAATTATCGGAAGCGGGCGGGTCGCAAAATGGCATATAAACTGTGAGTACTTTTATTGTTGAGTTGGGGCACCATGATACGCTTTGTTATAATGCGGATAAAAGCCGTTAAATTCAATGAGGAATTAAATAATTTTCATGAGAAGGAAATGTAGCGGAACTTCATGTTCGTTTTATGTCTATTTCGATGGATCATCTTCTAATCTCAGACTAAGATTAAAAGTTTTTTTTCTTGGTCTGAGCTTCTAATTAGGTTTATTTTGAAGGTCGTCATTTTTTTGCTCCCGCCGATGACAATAAGCGACAAGGTCTCAACTATTTTCTCCCTCAAGAAAATCTGCAATTGATGTAGATCTTGTGTCCATATAAGATATTTATTATTACTTACTTATCCTTACTATATTATAAACGTGAAAGTATGGATGTACGTTCCATTATTGCGCAAAAACTACACGTCAGATTTGCGTAAAACTCTTCAGTAATATAGCTTATATATCAGAATAGGACAAAGGCTACAATTTTCGAGGATATTCATTCATAAAATTGTTTTTTTAACAATAATTTGTAAAGCCTTAGAAAACCCCGACTTTTGTTCATTGTGACATTTCTATTGCGAAGAATTATATCAACAAACAGTTGTTAGGAAACCAATTTGACACGTTTTAGTATCTATTTGTGTAACTTCTATACTATTATAAATTATAAAGTTGTAAAAATGAAATGTCTGTACATTAAAGATATTTTCAAAAAATTGATTGTTACCGACTATTTGGAGGTCTCTAAAACGAAAAATATTTGTAATTATTTGTTTTGGATTTTATGTATGTTTGTATGTGTCGTTGTGGCTTCATCACGCACAATTGGCTAAACAGATTTGAACTATTTTTGGTACACAGGTAGCTGGGTATCTCCAGATGGTTATAGGATACTTTTTATCCGACTACGCTGAAGAAAAAATGAAGGGTTATGGCTTTTTCTCCTTCGCGAACGAAGTTGCGGGCGCCTTATATAATTACCAACCTACTGAGAAAATGACGTCCCTCGAAAGTGACATGAAACGCAGTTGACCTCCTTAGACAGTGACTATACTGCGTTTTTTTAGCATTTGTAATAATGTCAACAATTTTGACGTGTCTTTTTAATGAAGAACGCTTTAAAAAAATAGTAACTATTACTTACTAGAAGGCGCCCGCAACTTCGTTCGTGGAGGAGAAAAAGTCATGACCCCTGTTTTTTCTTTAGCATAGTCGGGTAAAAAGTATCCTATAACCATCTGAAGATGCCCAACTACCCGTGTATCAAAAATTGTTGAAATCCGATTAGCCGATTAAGCGTGATGAAGCCACAACGACACATACGAACATTTAATTTTTACAACTTTATAATAGCACTAGCTTCTGCCCGCGACTTCGTCCGCCATAAATTCGTTTATTGCTGATAAGGGTATTTTTCCGGGATAAAAATTAGCCTATGTCCTACCCAGGATTCAAACAATCTCCATACCAAATTTCATCTTAATCGGTTCAGCGGTTTAAGCACACCTTTCGCATTAATAATATTAGTATGGATAGATGAGACCAAAATAATGTACATTACCATCCTAGCTATATAACTGCAACATATTCTATTGTTACATATTTGTTGGGACTTATTTTTCGAAAGTGTTTTTCAATAAAAATACACGTCAATTTTTTTTACCCTTTTTCTAATGCTAAAAAACGCATTATAGATATGTATGTGACGTCCCTCTTTTACACGGGACGATGATGATTGATGATCTATTGAGAAAGTAACTAAACGGGAACGTGAAGTCTCGAAATTGACACGAAACGAAGATTGCCTCGCCTGTAGGATAAAAAGCGACACTAGTGACGTGTTTATCTGGCTTAATTTGTACATTTCTCTAACAAAATATGATATTGTTTATGGTAAGGAATTCGTATCAAACTACCCCATACTTCATGGGGCGCAGTCGTACATTATACAGCATCATATTATCAGAGGTTAGAATAGGTAGTGACTACCTAAACTTCGCGGAGGGACATAATTAAGAGTGTTTATAACCACCAATAAATATATTTTTTATTGAATGCGGGATTTCCCGGATGAGTTATAATATTTAATACGGATCTATATCGGAGACCAACGACATTAGGGATTCCGGAAGAGACCCATTTAATGTACATAAATTCACTCTAGGTCGAGTATGTCCGACGGACAACATATGTCTAAATTAGGTTTATCAACGTATTTGAATTTTCTGCAATAGACGATTCTTATTCATGAATAATCTGACAAAGGGAGTTATTTATTATTAAAATTATCAACTAATCGAAGAATTCAATAAAAGTCAATCATTATTTTTCATGGTTATATAACCACTCTTAGTTTTAGTCCTCCGTGAAATTTAGGTAAATAAGCCTATCCTCTGCATATTCTACAATATAAAAATGTTTAAAAACAAATTTAAAAAGTTTATTAACTCGTTTGAACCCTTATATACATCTAAGTTTCATTAGTCATTTTGTACTCCAAAAAATATTTTCTGTTGATAAATCCGACTGAATTTTATTTTGTGCCACAAAAAACATAATTATTTATCCCTTCCGTGTGTGAAGACTGAATGGAGTACTGATTAAACGTATTGCTTGTGTTGGTGGCTTCTTAGTGTTAAGCGAATAAGCTGCCTACTATCTTTCGTTTGATTGTTACGACAGCTGTATCCTTGTGCCCTTTTGTATCAATGTACTCTCATTTCCCCTAGCGATGTTCAACTGACGAAATCCATTCACAATTTCATTATCATTAATCAGTAGGGTACATCCTATACTATTATAAAGTTGAAGAATGAAATGTCTTTGAAAATATCTTTAATGTACAGGTTAAAGATATTTAAAAAAAAACGTCATTACGGATTATTTCATCGAAGTCGCTTGTCGCTTCATCACGTCAAAATTCCTAAACAGATTTCAACTATGTTTGGTACATACTTTTTTCCCTCCACTGACTAGTTGCGGGCACATTCCAGTAACATACCTAATAAGTAAAGATAAAGATAAAGATAAAGATAATTTATTTGTGAACATGAGTATTACATACAGTTGTTTTAAAATGAAAATATAATGTCCTCCATGTTTTGCCTTTCGGCGTACAAATTACAATTCACAATTGTTGATAACATAATTCGTAATTCGTAATCATTCGTATTTGTCAATAAAAAAAGTGAAGCCATTTTGTTTACGGATTGTAAGTACTGAGTTTCCAGAATATATATTATGTTACGTTCTTATAATCTTGTTATGTATGGTCCCTACTACATCTGAATCCTGATTCGTCCTGAAATCGAATACAGGTTATATATTACATTCAAGACCCGCAAATTTTTTCAAGTCGTGTTTTTTCTCATCACAGATCTTTTACGGAGGAACAGCGAGGATCTCTCTTGAAGCTTAGATTTCATGTTAAAATTCTGTATGATCATAATCGACGTATTACTACTGCTGAAGAAACTACAAAAGTTTTTGACATCGATGACTTGGTTCATGTTCGTTTTCAATTTGTTCAACTTTTAACATCAAACACATCAACTGCATCTACCCGTATGTTGGTTAAGTTATCATGTCAGAAAAACACTAAACTAGGATCAGGAGCCAAACATATCTGTATTAATCTAGATGTTAACAGTACAGCACTAAAATATTCAGCGCAATTAGTTTGTACAGACCAGTGGACAGAGTGGATAAGAATTGGTGAGAAACATTCTGGAACCGGTGAGATGGAACCGTTCGAGGTTAGTATGACAGCAAGTAAGAAAGAGATAGTTACATTTAGCAAGCTTTATGATGATACTGATTTCACTGACTTCCAACTGAGTACCGATGAAGGCAATGTGTCAATGCACAAGACATTCTTAGCATCTCATAGCGATGTCTTTAGAACAATGCTGAGCCAAGAATGGAAGGAGACAGCAAATGCTCAAATCCAGATACAGGGAGTAACATTGCAGACCCTCAATCAGCTGAAAGATTACATTTACTTGGACGCTCTGCCCATCAAAGTAGATGATCTGCAAAAACTGCTGGTCCTCGCCTCATATTACTTTATGGACAATCTTCGGTCAGAATGCATCAAAAAGTTGACAGGAATGGTCACACCTGAGAACTTACAAAGCTTACTGGAAAATGCTTGTGAAAACAATATACCAGAATTAACTTTTGCAATTATAGAGCAAACATCGTCAGAAACTGTTCATTCTGCTCGTTTAAATAGGAAGCTTGGGAAGATTCAAAAGAAGGATTTACCTAATTTACTGCAAAGTGTAGATCAAAACTGATGCAAGTACTGACACTAATGGTAATAATCATCATCAAGAAAATAATGAACTTGATGATGATTATTATAACGATGACGATTACTGACTTGTTATGTCAAAGTTTGACTAGTATATCTACCAGAACACCATTTTTTTGATTTTCTATTTTCAAAAGAGGAGATTTCACGATTTTGTTTCATTATTGACTTTGGCATGAATTTGAGAATAACAGAAGAGTTGTTCATGACTTGCATTTTAGCGTGAGCATGCCTTACAAGTGATAGATACATATAAGTTATATTTGACATATTGTACCGTGAATGTGACAGGTTTTATTTAGCTGTCAGCTTTATGGGGCTGCCATGGCCGATACTATGATTCCAATACACTAATGACAATGAAAATACTAAAACAATATTGCTATCTAATGCGGGGGCAGTGGCGTGAGGTGCTTCAAGAGTTGGACACATGCTGTCATGACTGTATGGTGATCGAGACACAAGTAATTGTGTGAAGTCAGTATGCCTCTTTAAATTATTTTTAATTTAAGACAATGTTTGTAATAATTGAATAAATGACATTTTACTTTATAACTTCTAAATAATTGACAGATTCAGGTGTTACGCACTAGTCCCACCGTCGGCGAGAAAGCGAGCAACTATCGACTATTTTCTCGCCCAACTCGCTCAAGAAACGCACAATAGATGTAGGCCTAGTGTCAATAAAAAAATACATACATCGTGCTCCTGAGGAACCCAAATAATTTTACCAGCGTATATCTGAGGTCATTAGGACCAAAAATGTTATATAAACCCAAGTCAAATTCAACATTTTTTTAAATATCTGGTTGATATTTGTACAAAAACTTAAACAACTTTCGCTTCTCTAAGAAAATTATCTCTTTTATAAAATGGTAAAGATTATTTTTCCAAAAAGGGATGACTAAAATGAGTGGTAGCTGTCAATTTGAAGTCTGTCAATAGCGACACGAAACTTTGAAACATACGTGGCAACGTCGCAACCAAAAGAGCTTAATCCATTTTGGTCATCACAATAAATTGTTTACATGAAAATTGATGATATCTTTGAAACTAAGTTAGATTTGCCTGGGCTTCGCGTGTCATTTTTTGGTCCTAATGATCTCAGGTATACGCTGGTAAAATGATTTGGGTTCCTCACAAGCACATTGTATATAAGAGAGTTCTCGCCGGCATTTGAACAGTCAGCGGTGAACTATTAATATACGTATGTATGTATGTACATATGTATGTAATCACTTTACTGCACATAAATTAATACAAAAAAAATGTATTCACAAAACACAGATATGTACAAAGGCGAATTTATCCCTGTGAGGGATCTCTTCCAGTTAACCTATACGCAAATAAAAAAAAAACATTAAAGAAGATAGACAAACCAACTAATTAGGTACTTAATATGCACAAAAAAAAAAAGAAGCCAAAATTTTCATTCTTATAAATTATAATATATACAAATAGATATAATACGAATACTTTATATATATTACATATATACCTATGTATATTATATTTATATATATATATACATTTAAATCTTTAACCTTAATTAATAAATACATAAATATTTAAGTCAAAAATGTCAAGAAAAATTATAAAGACAATTAATCTAGCCTGGTCTAGGGTCTTCCAGCCTTCAATGATGCCACAGATTGTGATTGCCTCACAGATACCGGTAAGTTAATCCATAATTTTACGGAATGCACAGTAAAAGATTTCATGTATGTACGTGCCTTATTGGCCGGAAAGGAAAGAAAAAAATGGTAATATATGTGTCTCTTTTGCTAACACAGGATCTATATCTTTTGTTTTTTCATCGGCGAGAAAAACGCCGATAGCTAATCGCTTCCTCGCCCTTGGTGGGACCAGTGCCACACTTTGCGGAATTCCATATGAGATTTAATGGATTATAGGAATCGGCCCTTGTATTGCCTAACGCGTTTGACGCTCGCAATCAGAATCAAGTGTCATGATTTTCTATGACAGTTGATTCCGATACAAAGCTTCAAAATTTCGTTAGGCAATAACCCCGCCGGTCACCTACGGCCACATGTCTTCAACGACCCCTACCAATGAACGGCCAGTTCTCTGAAAAGCCATTTCTCATGATCGACCTTGGATATCTCGCGAAAAAGCAAAGGAACTATAATCCATTAATCTTATCTATACCTACTATTAGAAAGTTGTAAAAATGAAATGTGTGTACATTGAAGATATTTTCAAAAAAATGATTGCTACGGGCTATTTAGAGATCACTAAAAGGATTTTTTTTTAGATTTACCTATACCGATTTACCGGTACCTGTGTCATTGTGGCGTCATCACGCTTAATCGACTAACCGGATTTCAACTATTTTTGATAGCGGGTAGGCTGGGTATTCACGGAAGGTTATATGACACTTTTTACCCGACTACACCGAAGAAAAAAAAAGGTGTTATGACTTTTCCTCCTCAGTGAACGAAGTCTTCGAGTAAAATTGTAAAATCCAAAAGAATTTGAGTCAGTTGGTAGGTAGTCTTGGGACAACTTGTAAGGATCCCTTTAAGTAAGGTCTAATGCTTAACTGAGTCTGTTCCTATCTTTGCATTTATTTTTTATTTTTTGGACATATGGTTTAGAAAATAGAGCGGGATAATATATGCAATTTTGGGATCAATTATTTCCGAAAATATTCACAAAATCAAAAAAAAAAAAATTGAAAGCTAAAGGGGTTTTTAGAAGAACACTCGAAATATGTGCCACATGTTGATCACTGCTGATTTTTTTTCAGCTTTGGAGTTATTCAATGGTATAATTAATTGAAGCTGGCGCTCCCGGGTTCGAATCCCGGCCAGAGCAAGTGTTTGTGTGATGAGCACGAATGTTTGTTCCTGGGTCTATGGATGTTTTCTATGTATTTAAGTATTATAATTTATCTATATATTATGTATATCGTCGCCTAGTACCCATAGTACAAGCTTTGCTTAGTTTGGGACTAGGTCGATTTGTGTGAAAAAAAAGTTATTAATATGCATTTTCATATTTTAAAAATGGACTTTCCCACCCAACTTTAAAGGCTCATAAACCAAGCTACACAGACAGGTTTTCTGTCATAGAAACTGTCATTTCGCATCAAAATTTTATTTTGATTTGAGTACAGTCAACATGTCAATAGGGTAAATTCCTGGGTAAAAAAAATGTATTTAGTACGTCAGTTAGAGTATCAAAAAATATTAGACACGTATTTTTTCTTTTGTCAATCAAACAAAAAAGGGCAAAGATAAAGCGCGTCAAAGTTTGGGAGTGGGGGCGCATGGTGTCACGCCGTGCGAAAAACGGTCGCACGGCGTGACGTCACGTGGAACTTAAACGGGCTATATCTTCATCATTTTTTGTTTAATTACCAAAAGAAAAATTACGTGTCCAATATTTTCTGATAATCTATGTGACGGACTAATTTGTATTTTATTATTACACAAGCCTATATTATGATTTTCGTACTCTGGCAATCATGTCTATTACGGCTATTGATAGCCACAGTTTATTAATACTTAACTTATGGGTCAAACGGACAAAGGCACGTAACTACTTATAGTAAAACCACCAAACCACCAAACCACCATTGTTATTCCAAGAATTAAAAACCCATTTAATAAATAAATAAATAAATATTACGGGACCATGGTACACAAATCGAACTAGTCCCATGGAAAGCTCAATAAGGCTTGTGTTATGGGTACTAAACGACGATATATTTAACCATTTACCTACTAAACATTCAAGATATTTTCAAAAAAATGTCACTCTTTCGAAAAATATTTTTAATTTATTTTTCGTATGATTGTTTGTTCGTATGTGTCGTTGTGGCTTTATCACGCAAAATCGGCTAAACAGATTTCAACAATTTTTGTTACACGGGTAGCTGGGTATCCACCGATGGTTATAGGATACTTTTTACCCGACTACGCTGGCGAAAAAAGTTTAGTTTTAAATATATCCGAGAGCAACTTAAACGGGTACGTTTTGTATGAAGTTTCTATGCAAAATCCATACTAATCCATACTAATATTATAAATGCGAAAGTGTGTGTGTCTGACTGTCTGTCTGTCTGTCTGTCTGTCTGTCTGTCTGTTATCTCTTCTTAAACCGCTGAACCGATTTGGATGAAATTTGGTTTGGAGATAGTTTGAGGCCCGGGAAAGGACATAGGCTACTTTTTATCCTGGAAAAATACTCTTATCCGCGATAAACGAATTTAAGGCGGACGAAGTCGCAGGCAGAAGCTAGTAATGTAATATTTTTGCTCCTACCAAAACTATCAGCCTGTATTCCAGTATACGTAGTAAGTTCCAACGGCTGCAACGATTTTCTTGAACCATTAACACACAAACTGTATAAGACCTACAGCCTTTATAATATTCAGCCAGTTTGAGCGTTATGGGAGCTTTATAAACTTAAATACAGCTTGTGAGCTACTTGGGAAGAACACACTCAACGCAGCATCCTTTCGAACACAAAACGAACTCAAAATCGGTTAATACGTTCAAGTACTATGGTGCAACAGACTGACAGGCCGTGTGTTTCTGATCTGAGCATCTGAACTCAGATATATACGTCCTTATAACTCCCCATTTGTTACGACGGCGAAGTTATATGTGTTACTGACAAAAAATATAATTTAGTTTTTCGACTCCTGTACTTTTTTCTACCATTTAGTATATATAGTAATCTAAATATATAAAAGGAAAAGTTCTGACTGACTGACATATCAACGCAGAGCCGAAACTACAGGACTTAGAGGGTAGGCAAGGAATAAGAAAGGAAATTGACAGTCTGTATGGAAAATCTGTAATTATTTAAGTACCTAACTGTTATAATATTTTGCGTATAGACTTTTCATATAAAGATATACGGCTTAAAGCACTTAAGGATTGTAAAAAACGAAGGAAAAATCTTTATATATCTTAAGTGACCTTTAAAAGGCGTTAAATTGGTGGCGCGACAGAATCAAGTACGTAAATTAAATTACCCATAATAATACCAAAAAAACTCATAACGATGCAGAAAAATATTTGCAGGGAAGGATTGATATACATTTACATGTTTTGTAATTGGGTACTTTCCTGCAGTCAACATAAATGATGTCACGCTTACAGTTGAAATGTTATTTCTGAAAATACGTAGAAAACATTCATAAAAACTTACTTTTAAACTTTTGGCGATATTAAAATGATCAATAACTAAAAATAAATGAATTGTTTAAAAAACACTAGAAAAACACGCTTTACAAGACTTTTCTAACAAATCCTAACACAGCTATGATACGATGTTCCATCATGATGTTCTAGTTCATATCTTCCGGCTCCATCATCGGATCAGTACCATATTATTGTATTGTCATCAGAACTACATACAGCTGCCAATTTTCATGACGCTACGATCCTTGGAAGATGGTTAAATTAGTTACCTTAGATTCCATTACATAGTTAGTTACTTACAGGTCGATCTAATAAAAGCGTGTTCATAAGGAGGCAATTTGTCCGTATAGAATTATGACATCATAAACTTTTTCCATTCAAACTTCATACTTTCTGACCGTTTTGCCAGTTCATAAAAAGGAACTGATTTGATCAGTCAGTCAAAGTCAAATCAGGCCTTGCGAAACTCTTACATAGTAATCACAGAAACCTTCCAAGTGCCAGTTGGACTTGCGCACCGAAGGCTCCGTACAAAACAACGGCCATATCCACTAAAATCCAGTGTTAAGAGAGCCCTACTCCTAAGCAAAATGTACGCGGTGTGGGGTCATTTTATATTGGTTACGTAAACGACAGACCCTATTGGTTGTTGACTTCATACTACGACGACCGGTTTAGCTCAGTAGGAGTAACGTTGCCTGCGAAGCTGAGGTCCTGGGTTCAAATCCCAGTATATAAATATTTGTTCCTGAGTCTTGGATGTTTTCTATGTATATAAGTTATATATCTATTAAATATATCACCGCCTAGTACCCACACCACAAGCCTTATTGAGCTTACCATGGGACAAATTCGATTTGTGTAAAATTGTCCCGTAATATTTATTTATACTATCTTGCTACTCTAACGATATTCTATGTTTAATCCAGTATTATTGGCATTATTATGGGTAATTTATTTAACGCATTTGATTCTGTCATTTCATTCCCGCATTTTCACTGCAGCATAAAGCGTAGTCCATGGTAATGGCGATGTTAAATTTCTGGTGAGTTAATCCACAACCAGCGGACCTATTTTGTTTGCGTTTGTCACGCGATAAATAATTGACATGCGACGTATGTGAGTGCGAGAGTGACGGGCGCGTTATCATATCATTTATCGCGTGATAAACGCGACCGATCTTAGATGGACGCCTACTATTCCAACCTCAATTTTAATATTCATAGAATATATTTTACATTGAGGGGATCAGAATGCCTTTTAAAATGGCGGCGGTTAGAGGTTATACTGCATGCAGTGATTGACAATTTGACACGTTTTCTAACTATTAAATCGCACGTCAATTGCTAATGCATTATTCAATTTTGAAGAGGACAAATAACTACTAATTATAGGCGTTGTCGTTAAACAACTCAAGATGACAATAGGTGTTATGAAAAAAAAAATCCTTCAGTTTATTTTCGGATTATTGATTTATTACGTTGATTTTACTTGTAAATTTGTAACATTTTAACGCGCTTGTGAAATATTTTTCGCTTCCGCTGTAGATGTGGGGGAGACCGAGGCGAGTTATGACAGAGGAAAGTTGGGACATCGTCGATTTTTTGGAACCTACTACAAGTTACAGACCTCGCAACAGTGCGCGTTTGTTAGCTCGAAACTTGAACAAACAAACGCACGCTATTGCGGGCTCGCTATCAGTTAATAGATTCCATAAAATCGACAATGTCGCAACTCTCCTGTGTCACAACTCACCTCAGTCTCCCCTACTACACGCAAAATGTGTTGAGCGTCAGGGTGACTGTTTTGGAAGTTAAGCTATCCTATGTTTTTGTATATATTTTGTACCTGATATGAAATAATTTGTTCCTAAGGAGAAATATTAAAAATAAAGTGGTGAATAATTTGTTCCTTCCGATTTGACTTCCGTTAACATTTTATCGCCAGACCAAAAAAAGTTACCACCAATGACAATTTAAGGATTTTTTGATGTTCATTTTGCTTTTTGTTTTGTACAAGAAAATAAAATGTAAAATCAATTAATAAAAGTAATTTATAAT
Organism: Hedya salicella; assembly: GCA_905404275.2. Classification (NCBI taxonomy): domain Eukaryota; kingdom Metazoa; phylum Arthropoda; class Insecta; order Lepidoptera; family Tortricidae; genus Hedya; species Hedya salicella. The sequence continues at coordinate 4,183,467 of FR990112.1, read as the reverse complement.
TGTTTGTTCATTCGTAAATTGCTAGTTTTTGCATAGAAATAACTATGTATTAATAGCATTAATCATAATGGTGATTTTAGCCGGGGCCTTGTTGGTAATGCCGCCGCCCCTTACAGTAAAAAAAAAATTACGTAATATTTTCCCGCCAACAATTTTCAGTCTGATTAAACTGAGAGTAATTTGCCGTTATCACTATTTTATTAATACAGCTTGGAAGTGATTATATGATTAGGTTTTAATTCTTCTTTGATATATCTCAAATATCCTCTTCGTATTGGTATTACCGGTAAAGAACGTCACACATGAACATGAGTATTAATTCATTATTTACGTATATTCCTTAGGTTCCGTGTGTGACTCACTTTACAATACTTACATGCAAATCTTATTCTAGTTGTAAATTTGTTTGGTGTGTCGATAAAATATAAACGTAAGTCAGACCTAAAGGTACAAATTAGGTAGCTACTAAATCTTTACAAAAAGAATACTAATTATAAATATAATGCTTACAACTAGGTAAAACAACGTGGTCCATCCATCCTGAAATAGGATAGCTAAACTTTCAAAACCTCTCTTGGTCCAGTCATCCTGACGCTCACAAAATGTTCACACAATCAAAATAAGCATACACAAAAACTATATGGACCAAAATGTACACCATGACTAATTATAAACGTAAGTACAAAGTAGTAAGTTTAAAGCACTTAACGCAAAATGTGTAAAAAGAAAAATGCACATTTCGCGAATATTTAGTTGTAAAATGCATACTCCGCCAAATGTTACATAAGCAATATAATCAATCGCCCAACGTGCTAAACGAAATATGTAATGTTGTCGTTTTTTTTTTCTATTTTATCAAAGTACGGAAATTCCACGAGGACGGAGCCACACGTACAGCTAGTATTACCTACTATTGTTACTTATACCTTGAGTATCGGGAACATTCATGTTTTTATTTTTCTGTAGTGTACAATTACAGAAAAAAGGGTACATGCATGAATTTTTTTTATCGATTTTTTTTAACCAAATATTAAAATACTGTAAAAATTATTTCAAAATGTGAAATTAAAATTAAAATCAGCCAAGAAATACGCATAATATAACCGTTTTACATAACAATAAAACGGGTATTTTAAGCCGAAAGGAAAGCGCAGCATTTATTGTGAAAGAGGTGTCTACACTCGCCCTTATATGTGCTTTAGTATAGTGTATACTAGGCTTAATTTACCTATCAAATGTCTATGCCAATTGTTTATGGTCACCTTGCTAGGCGGGAATCAGCTTCTGTCATTGTAGTCTTCACCAGGAAGAATTTCTTATAATGCTGCGCTTTCCTTTCGGCTTAAAATACCCGTTTTATTGTTATGTAAAACGTTTATATTTGAAGCCTTCCGGAAAACGCAGCATTTATTGTGGAAGACGTGTCTGTATCTGCTGGTGACATAAACAAAAACACACAATGTTGATATTCTCAGAAAATAAAACAAAATTTTAATAATTCTGAGTTGTAGATATAAAAAAAATATAAACAGCTTTTAAAGAAAAAAATGTATATTTCTTAATTGAAACAAATAGCATATTGTTATGTTTCATCAAATCATCATAACATAAGAGATCAATTATATACAAGAGAAATTATCAAATAAATCAACACTAGCCCGATTCTGCGCTTTATTTATTTCCCTGCAATAATGCTTTTGAAAGGTATTAATTCCCCTCCAATTGCCCTTGGCTAGTATTTCTTCAATTGGTCTATTTTCCAACCAAGCTTGGGAAGCCACTGCTGAGCGACAGCTCCCTGGAGTGGAATCTATTCCAGCCTCACGAAGCACAGATTTCACCCATCCTCCAATAATTGCCTTTGTTGCAGGCTTGGTTGCCCCCTTAATAGTAATAAATAAACTATGAATCTCAGTGTCTGATCTTCTATCTTTGGTCAATTCAATGAGGTTATTTAACGATTTCACAGGGCATATGTTCCCACAAGGGTGTTTGAGTAAGTTCCAGCCCGACTGTCGATGAGATTCATTGTCAGTTTTTGAACCAAAAACAGGCCAAAGTTGTATTGAATTTCCGCGATTGACAAAATTATCATTATTAACACTTAAGAGTGTTAAATCGTGCAATCTTCGTCCTGAAGCCAATAACATAATTGTAGCTGCTCTACGAGAGACGTCATATAGATCTTAGGAGGGTTTTCTTGGAGCCAAGTAAATACTGGATTTGAAGGAAGCTGGTTTAGAATTAGCAATAGCTTTAAGAGTATGTCTAACTAGAAAATCTGACGGTATAGCCTCATTTTGTCCATAATAGGTAGCTATTGCAGATTTGTGCACTAACATTGTGCCATATGATAGCCCTTCTTTTAAATAAGTGTGGGCTAAAAATCTAGCAATATCTTGCGTTTGAAGTGATTTTATATCTACGGTGCTCTCCAAGCACCATTAAAACCATCTTTTCAGTGGAGTTTTATAAGTCTGCAGAGTAGATTGTCTCCAGCTCTTTGCCAAGAGGTCCTTCTGTTCTTTACTCCAGGTTCCTATCTTGGCAGCCCACCCCCAACCATCCAAACTTTCATATCCAGTAGATGTACTTCTGGTGGAGATAGGCCTGTTGTCAGATCTACTAGGACTTTCTGGAGATTCTGAATCTGTACTGGATGCTCTAGTGCACGGGATTGGAGATCTGCTCTCCAATACGGTTGAGTCCAGTCTGGAGCTACCAATAGGTACATGCCCCGTGCTCGGTTTAGATGAGTCAGTACTCTGGGGATGAGGCAGGGCGGTGGAAAGATCCACGCCAGACTGTAGTTCCAGTCTTGACTGATGGCGTCTGTAAATTCTGCGTAGCAATCCCTCGCATCGATTGAGACGTATCTGGTTACCACCGTCTATTTCTGGCTTTCCCCACCGACTGAAGACCTCTGCGGTCGCCTCTGTTGTTAGATGACACTTGGGTAACGCTCTGCCCCGAGACAGGCGGTCCGCGATGGAGTTGTATCTTCCCGGAAGATATTGTGCTGACAAAATGATGTTGAACTGATCGATCAGTTTTAACAGTTGGAACGTCAATGTCAGTAGACCTATCGACCGAGTGCCTCCTTCTTTCCGTATGTATGCCACCAAGGTCCTGTTGTCCGTTTGCCACATTATGTGAGAGTTCCTCAGCTGTTCGCTCCGAGCTCTTATGGCTGAGAAGACTGCAAACATTTCTTTCTTGTTGCTGTGCCATACTTTCTGTCTTTGATTCCATGAGCCTGCCATCGTTGTCTCTCCTATATGAGTACCCCAACCAACATTTGAAGCGTCTGTTGTTAAATATTGTGACACTTTCGTTTTGTGTATCGGTGATGTGGACTCTGTTGCTGTGAGCCACCATTGAAGGTCTTGTAACGGTAACTTTGGAATCTGGAGCTTTTTCTTCAGATTTTGATGGGAGAATTGCCGAAGAAAAATCTGAAGACGCCGGCAATGAAGGCGACCCCGTTGAATTATGAAGCAGGCAAAGTTTAAGAGGCCCAGCAGACGCTGTAATTGACGTATTTGACATGTTTTCTGTGTGATCATTTTGCGCAAAGACTCCTTGATGGTTAATTGTTTTGCTACTGGTAGGCACATTTCGTTTGTTTCCGTTTTCCAGAGAAGACCCAAAAACTCGAGTTCTTTTGTGGGTAAAAGAATTGACTTTTTATGATTCACCTGCCACCCCAAGTACTCCAGTAGCTGAACGGCTTCCGAAGCCTGCTGCGCTAGCCTGGATTTGTCCTGATGGACCAGAAGGAAGTCGTCTAGATACACCAGCACGCGCATCCCTCTCTTGCGTAGGGTTTCCACAACCCAGCAAGTTATGCCAGCAAAGAGCCGGGGGGCAGAAGCAAGGCCGAAGGGTAACGAAGTCATCTGAAGAACTTCTCCCTTGTAAACCAAGCGGAGGAAGGGTCGGTGTGCTTCGGATATTGGCACATGAAAATAGGCCTGAGAGAGGTCTATTTTCACGAGCCAATCCTGAGGCTGCAAGAACTCCGGTACTATGGTATGAGATATGAGGTGAAAAGTTTTTGTACCCACATAATTGTTGAGACTTCTCAGATCGAAGATAGGCCTCACATCTCCGTCTTTCTTTGGTACAAGGAAAATCTTTGATAAAAAACTGCCTGAGACTGTCTGAGGTCTCTCCAGAATTTTTTGGGACATTAGTTCTTGAATCTGGTAGTATTTTTCGCGTTAATGGGGGTTTTTGAATAAATGGAATACGGGAAGCTGTTATTGCATTCAAAATGAAATTGTTGGCCCCCAACTCCAACCACCTCTCCCAGTACCGAACCAAGCAACCCCCAAAGAAAGGCAATTTGTCATTTTTGGTCATTTCCACTTCCTTTGGAACGAAAGGAACTCGATTTGCCTTTGCCTTTTCCTTTATATGTTTTATTCTTGTTATGAAAGGCCTTAAATTTTTTTGGTTTGATGCCAGAGGGTCCTGGCTCTGGATCCTTTCTTTTAAGATTTTTGCCTGCATCCTTTTTAATAGTTGGTGGTTGAAGCCAGGTTTGTGGGCCACCCTGAGCTTGTATAAAATTCAACAATTTAATCTTCTGAAACAGATGTTCATCGCTAGGGGGAATATCTAGCAAAGCTGCTTTTATATTTTTATTAGGAATATCCTTTATAATTGCCTGTCTGCGTACCTCAATACACTCCGCCCTTTCTCCGCAAACTATTCGGAGTAAAGACTCACAGTTTTTATAATAATCAGAAGATGAGCCAAACAGAGCCGAGAATTTGTCGATTAGAGATGTGGCATTAATATCCTCCGGGGATTTCGCCACCCAATCAACTACTGCCTGCAGGCCCGACCTGAGCAGAGCTCTTTGCTCTAATAGAGCATTAGATAAGGCTGCCATGATCCTCTCTGTACCCGCAAGGTTATCTTTATTAGGATGGAAATAAGTGAGTTCATCATTGGCCTTTAGTTCTGTGAAACCCGGTGAAGCCAAATGAGATACCAAAGGTTTTATGTACTTAATAGTTTTCCAAGCCGGACTATCAAATTGCTGTAATTGTTGTAGTTGTTTTAGTCTCGAAGGATCCGCTCCTTTGATAACTAACTCAAACTGAGTTTCAATATCGCCTAGGTCTAGAACCTTTGGGGGCTCGGTCGGAGCCTTTAAAAAGGGTGTCTCAGAGTTGACTACATTTGTATTAACCTCTGGCACGGGTATAGTAGGGTTAATTATCCCGCTCGAAGCGCTCGAGGCGGTAAATCCCTGAATAAAAGAAGTCAGAAAACCCACCTGATTCATAAGGGCGTCGATCCGTGGATCTTCGCCTTTACCTCGCTTGTTTGGGGGCCGCGAAGACGAGCCCTCGTCCTCTGAAGACGAGTCATCGGAGCTGGACTGCATCGAAGCTGAGCCGTCCGCGGAATCATCACATGGTCTGGCTGGTGTTTCTTCATTAGAGTCCATGTTGCTCACAAAAAACCCACGTACGTGACAAATTCAACACACACTAGTACTTTAGTGGTTTATCTTAAAGGAATCCAACGTTATTTCCTCAAGAAACACCAAAATTATAATTTTAACTTCGGAAGTAACACTACCGATAGCGAGTCAAAAACACACAATGACAGAAGCAGATTCCCGCCTAGCAAGGTGACCATAAACAATTGGCATAGACATTTGATAGGTAAATTAAGCCTAGTATACACTATACTAAAGCACATATAAGGGCGAGTCTAGACACCTCTTTCACAATAAATGCTGCGCTTTCCGGAAGGCTTCAAATATAGACATTTTAAACTAGTAATTAGACTGAGAGGTCCGATGTGCACTGTTACGTCACAGTGCACTCCCGCCATATAAACTCCATATTACATTCTGTTTTGCAAGAAGAATGAAATGTTTGATGGCTTATATCTTGGCTATTTTCATAGCTATTCGAAAAAATATTTTTGTCAACTGTTTGTTACATGAAATTAAAATTCATGAACATTTCCTATTTGCGTGTTGATCATTCTAACTTTGCACATTTTGCCTTTATCGTGTGTATACATGTAGCACATTGTAAAATTTTCGTCATTTTGTATATTTCTCATGATGTAGGTACATTTTGGTCCAAGTGGATTTTGCGTGTAGTCTGCATTTTGCGTGTTGTACATTTTCAGCTGAAGCTATATTTTTGGATAACATTTTTTTGGGGCACTTTTTATCTCCAAAATTCCGTTCCGTTACATTTTAGAATTATTAATTTTACGTGATGCACTTGAGAATTACTTAAACTTACAAATTTAAGGACACTTAACCTTTGAACGGTTACCTATTTGATTGACGTTGTCAGTCACACGCCAAGCAAGGATTATTGTGACGAGTGTCTTTGCTGGCGTGGTGGGCGGCACGACAGCACACGACACCTTTAAGTGTTCTTGGCGTTCAAAGGGTTAAAGGTGCATTTTTTGTGCAAACCCCAATGTTCATTCAAAGTTGTCACCGCTACAAAGGGATTTTTTAGAAGAGCTCCGTATTTAAACGCAATTAGATGGCAAGTCGTATAGTAACTGAAAAATTTTGTGATTCACATAAGCGGGGGTCGAGGTGAATACAAAATGAATTAATGAAAGAAATGTCTTTAATTAATTCACACATTTATACGCTCCGTGACTCGCACTTAGCCGGTTTTTTAGCCGTTGGTTCCACATCGGCCTACGAAGCTTGCCGTTGCGGATTCGAATCCCAGCCAGAGCAAGTGTTTGTGTGATGAGCACAAATATTCGTTAGTTTAAATCAATGTTAGGTCAAGTTTGTAACTGATATTTATTTATCAATCAATTTATTTATTTATCAATATCATTTTTTTTTTTATTATATCTTAGTGTCTTGGACTCGGGGTTTAGGCGACAGCGCAGCTTTGGTGATTTCTTTGACGGGCGCCTCGACGCATATCCAAAGGATACCCCCCAGCAGGAATGACAAGAAGATGGAGCCGCAGAGGATCATAAACTGAAATAAGAACAAATAGCTTATTACAATAGAATAGATACATGAGGGAAAGCTGCGTACATTTCTTGAAATTGTAATAGATCCTCATGCTACCAACACTTAACATGGGATTGTTTCTTTACACTAAATACCATTAAAACAAGAGGACTGGCCATCTCCATACTCCGTAGTAGAAAACGAGTTATCAAGCAATTAGGTTATTTAATGAGTTGCCAGTGGAATTAAAATCAGTCACCAACAGTTCCATCTTTGGAAACAAATTGAAAGCTTTCTTGTTGGAGAAGTGTTACTATTCAGTAGACGAATTTTACTCTCATAAGTAATGCTGAACTGTGAATTTTATGGTGTTGTTTTTTTAAATATTGTTTTATTGATATGACTGTAGATATAAATGGCTTCTTACGATACGGAGGTTTCAAATTGATTAAATAACTACAATTATAAATATTTAGTATAATCTACGGTTGAAAATTATAAATGTTTTTAATTTTGTAAATGTATTTAAAACACGACTGTACGTTGTTCATGAATAAATTACTTACTTACTTACAAAAAGTCGGTTCCCCTATATGTACATCGCCGTCCATGAATAATTGTAAAAAAAATATTCCCATACATAAATATGTATTAGAATATTTTTTTTCAATTATTCAACTGTGTAAGTGTGAGACAGTATTTAAATGTTACGATTTATTTATTATTAGCTGTTTATGAACTATATGTCACTATACTATGTTTCTTTATTCAATAACTAGAAGGCGCCCGCAACTTCGTTCGCGATGGAGAAAAAGTCATAACCCCTCTTTTTTTTCTTCAGCGTAGTCGGGTAAAAAGTATCCTATAACCATCTGAAGATGCCCAGCTACCCGTGTACCAAAAATAGTTGAAATCCGCTAAGCCTATTCAGCGTGATGAAGCCACAACGACACATACAAACATACAAACATTTAATTTCTACAACTTTTATAATAGTACATAACATAGTTAAATGTTTAGTATTAAAGCGCCATCTAGTTTTTGCGAGAATATCACCTTGCGATCGGAACACGATCCAAAGTATGGCAACTGACAGTCCTCTTATTTTAATGGTCCATGCTTTACACCAAAATATTTTCCCCAAAGTGCTTCAGTTCCCAAATGTTTCATTTCCCAACTCACGCTTCTCTCCGAAGCATAAAATTATAAATGTTAATTTTGAAATTATAACGAAAAATAAAATTATATTTTGTACAAAGATAATGCATATGTATAAAATTATATTTTATACATATGCATTATCTTTTTAGGATTATCCACCAAATTAGGAGAAAGAGTCTAAAGATCATGATAATGTGAATGTGTAAAACCGTGATTATAACCCGGAAGATGTCGAAGGACCAAGATGAACCAGACTTCGAGGAACTCTTCACCGACCTCCCACATCCAATTACTTTGATGGATATCGACTAACCCCTTGATGTCTTGGGTCTACCTTGTTTTGTTACGCCTTCCCGCGCATTCTGGCTCGTGGTTATCGTGCTTGGGTTACTGAGCCTGGTGCATGCTTACCATCAAGTAGTCTGTGAGGTATATAGGATCCACAAAGGAGCCAGCCAGGCCCTTCTGCACGGGCACATGCGCCAGAAAGATGCTGTACGAGATCCGGCCGGTCCAGGTAAAGCCGCGCCATTCTACTATACTACGATATACATCTGAAACAAACAGGCACAATTTTGCATGAATCGATCGAAGGATCTACTATTTGTTATGTTTTTAACTAGAGGTGTGTACCACGCCGGCGCGACCGCCGCGAATTTTGAAGTCCAATTTCCTCGCAATAACCTCCAGTGCGGGTTAACACAATTATATTTATACATGAAAATTATAAAATTTGTCACAAAACGTACAACCTTTTGAATTGTGTATTGAATTTTGAATTAATTGAATTTCCAAAGTTACATTTTTATGATCTCACTTTACCCTCGCCTCATTTCGACGGCTTAAGGCGATAGAGAGCAGCATAGACCCACAGGGCAAGGAAAGCTCACTCGTTCCCGTAAAACAAGCCTCCAGACAGGATCTCCAGCACAAGTATCAGATATCTTGGACTTTGACCCAATCTTAAAAACTAATTAACTCACTCTCAGACAATAGTAACGATGACAAAGAGCATGATGAACTGAAATACTGGCTTGTAGACGTCCCGTAGTGTGTGGGTGTGGCTAGTCTCCTAAAATATGACTCCAGAGAAAATTTCCAGGAATAGTTAAAACTAAATTAATCATACTCAAGATACAGGTGATGATGACAAAGAGGGAAGCACGACAAACTGGAAGACGAGTTTGTAGAGCGCAGCAAAGGTGACCCGCAGTGTGAGGAAGTCTTGCTCGTCGCCACAGAATATAGCTCCAGACAAGGTCTTCAGCAAGAGTATCTAATAATTTAGACTTCGATCGTATCTTAAAAGCTAATTTACTTATTCTCAATATTAAAGATATTAAGTGATTATAAAGAAAGCCACAATGAATTGGAAAACGGGCTTATAGACCGCAGCATAAATGAAATGACGAGAGTTTCGCATGTTACAGTAGAATAGGGCTCTAGACAGGATCTCCAGCAACAGTATTAGATAACTTCGACGTTGACCCAATCTTAAAAACTAATTAACTCACTCTCGGACTTAAAGATACAAGTGATGATGACGATGAGCACGACGAACTGAAAGACGGGCTTGTAGAGCGCAGCGTAGACGACCCGCAGGGCAAGGGAGGCTCGCTCGTCTCCATAAAACAGGGCTCCGGACAAAATCACTAGGACATCGACCGGAAACGTCAACCACAAGATGTACCGGTATTTCTGGAATAGAAGAAATTGGAACAAGTATTAAGTTTCATTCGCACGAGCGCTGTTTCAACGGGCGTTAAGAAACGTTTAATTCATTCATGATGAATCATCATTTAAGAGATTGACTCTTGTTCCCTCTAGTCCATTCTCAATGCAAGTTCTTTAACTTCTTGATACGTTACAACTAGTACGTACACAGGGTTTTTGGCCAAGGTAGATTTTTTTCTGTTCCTATATTAAGCCTTGGTCGTTCAGGGTTTCAGGGTAGGCAGTTTCTCTGTGCCTGTATGAAGCCATCAAGCCATGGTCGTTCAGGGTTAGGCAGTACCTTTGTGCCTGTATGGATTGCACACCACTGGTCATAACGCCTATCGTTTCTTTTATCTGGTCTATGTATCTGATTCTTGACCTTCCTCTTCCTCACTTTCCCTCAATTTTTCCCTCTATTGTCTTTTAGGGTTGCGTACCTTTGGGTACCTTTGGGTAAAACGGGTCCCTATTACTAAGACTACAGTCCGTCCGTCCGTCTGTCTGTCTGTACGTCTGTCACCAGGCTATATCTCATGAACCGTGGATAGCTAGGTTCATGACAGTTGAAATTTTCACAGATGAAGTATTTCTGTTGCCACTATAACAAAAAAAATAAAAACAGTATAATTTAATGTCTGTCTGTCTATATCAGTAACCAATATAAAATGATCGAACACCGCGTCCATTTTGCATAGGAGTAGGGCTCTGCTAACACCGGATTTTCATAGATACGGCCGTTTGTAGCATATATTTTGTACGGAACCCTCGGTGCGTGAGTCCGACTCGCACTTGCCGGTTTTTGTATTAGATCGACGTATCGTGTATTTTATTTTTGCCTCTTCAAATTTGTGAGTCGTGCTAAGTGAAAGTCGAACAGGAAGAAACGTTTCAATTAGTCAAATTGATACCCAGGTTTTGAGACTATTAAATGTTTATTGAGAGACTAGATACGAAATCTTTATTAATTAGACCTCTTTTTAACACGCTTTTAGGTGGACTTGTATGTAACTAACTATGTAATGGAATCTAAGGTAACTAATTTAACCATCTTCCAAGGATCGTAGCGTCATGAAAATTGGCAGCTGTATGTAGTTCTGTTGACAATACAATAATATGGTGCTGTCGAACTAATCTGATGATGGAGCCGGAAGATATGAACTGGAATTTCATGATGGAACATCATATCATAGCTGTATTTGGATTTGTTAGAAAAGTCTTGTAAAGCGTGTTTTTGTAGTGATTTTTAAACTATTAATTAATTTAAAATTCATTTTTAAATAATAAAAATATAATCTCAACACTATTTTGGTACCTACTTAATTATTTAAACGGACTATTTGCAAGTCACCTGAGACGAAAAATATATTTTTTTTTCGTTTTCTTGTATGTTTGTGTGCGTCGTTGTGGCTGCATCATCGGCTAAACAGCTGCATTAAATTTTTACAACTCAATAATAGTATTCATAATTATCTTTGTATTGAAAATGAATGTGTGAATACTTACTTTGAACTGTTCGCGGTGTTTGCCTTCGGTCAACCAGCTGTACGTGAGAAGCCCACCGGCAATGCCAAAAGCGTACGACGCTATGTTCGTGTGTGCAGCGATGTAGACGTATCTGAACGTGTTCTCGGTTTTATACAAACTTTTAACCACCCTAGAAAAAATACCTTCATTTTACTTTCAGATAGATACATATAATTTTATTGATAAAATACACTCGAGGGCAAAGATTCGGCTCGGTGAAATACCGTCATAATACCTAAAATCGTGCAAGGTTGTACATTCTTTAATTCGGTCATAATCTTTATTAAATTTTATAACTAAACTGCAAAAATAACAGTTAAAAAATATAAAAATTTGGTATAAATCGAACTCGTAAAAACACACGAAAAAAAGTCGTTAACGGAGCGAGATATTGCAGAAGCAGAACTCGTCATTTTTAAATATTGTTATTTCTATGATAGGATAGCGGAAATTGCTAATACGAAACACGAAACGACGAAACAGTGCATATCGCACCTCTCTGTCTAATTGGCAGTTTAAAATGCCTAATATCTTGCGTATTTCTTGGCCGATTCTAATTTAAATTTTACATTTTGAAATAGTTTTGACGGTATTTTGATATTTAGTTACGAAAAGCTATAAAAAAATTCATGCATGTACCCTATTAGTCCGACAGCTAGATAATCGGAAAATATTGGACACGTTTTTTTCTTTTGTCAATTAAACAAAAAATTATGAAGATATAGCCCGTTACAGTTCCCCGTGACGCCCGTTTTTCGCAAGCCGTGAAGTCAAGCGCCCCCACTCCCAAACTTTGAAGCGCTTTATCTTTGTCTTTTCTGTTTGATTAAAAAAAGAAAAAAATACGTGTCCAATATTTTTTGATAATCTAAATACAGACTAATTAGAATAATATTATCTTTACTCAGGAAACTACCCTATTATGTAAAGTTGCATAGTTGCATACGCTAGTTTATCTACGTCCATATATTAAATTGTTTTCATGTGTTTCATATGCAACCATTGAGCCAGGTACCATGTTTACCAAGATATCATGACGCGCCCTATAAAAGTGTATCTTTGTGTCTGTCTGTGACATCGTAGCTACTAGAGACGAATGAACCAGTGACTTGACTTGGACGCTGTCCTGCTGTCCCCTGTCTGTACGGACATGGGACGTATCTTCAGAAGAGTTGAAGTGGTGCGGTGCCCGTCTTAGCCGCGACGGTACGAGCCTTCGGTTCATTAGTCCCTGTGAGGTTACTGTGATTTTTTTAGAGTCCCGTAGACTGTACCATTAGTCATCTGAGGCATTAAAGCCGCGGGTGGACCTCAGTTTGGTCTAGTTAAGTCTGTAAATTTCTCCAGTTCAATCTCTGGTTTTTCTTCTCCAACTTATCACCCCTAAGATCCCGATGTCTTATTCGACGCTGTCCAACCATTTCAGTTTGGGCCTGCCTCTATTTCTGCGGCCCTAGCCAGCCTTCCAGGCGTCTGGGTACTCTGGCTTGGCCCATTCACACCACGTGCCCTGACGTTTGGCCTATCGTCCATTTGGTATATCTCGCTTTCTATCTCGCTTCCCATTCGCCATCTCTCATCTTCGATCACAGCTCCGAAGACGCCCATAAGTAGTTTGACTGTATGCGATTGACCAGATGCAATTAAGACCCGAACTATTGTTGTATTAAGTTTAGCAGATTTTAGAGATATTGAACGGATCGGTTTGTAACCAAGAAGCTGGGGTTTATTTAGATAAAAGATATCGGCTGCGGTGATTATAGTTAGTAGTAGTTTTTCTTGACTGGGGTCCGTCATCACAATGACTAATCTTGTGTATGATTAAAGAAAATAAGCTCTTTTCTGAGTATCGAGGGTTTCTTATCGTTTCAACTTTGTATAACTTGTTACTATCAAAATTCTAACAACCTAGGCGACAGAAATTGCTCTATAGCATAGGGCACATTTTTTTGTTTTCTGGAAGATATAATCTATGTCTATAAACTTTGGAAGGCAAAACTTAGTCTACATACCAAATTTAATTAAAATCATGAAATCCATTTCTGAGAAAACAATTAAATGAATATTTATATAGTTTATTATTACTGTGAGCCTATTTTGTTCTGTTGGGAAAAGGCCTTCTTCTTCCAAGGCACGTATTGGGTTTCATTCTGTGGTAGTCTTGGCCTATAGCTCATTTGGCATGCGGCAAACGTGACCAGCTCAGTCTCACTTGACTGCCTTCCAACCTACTTCAATTTATACGTACATAAATGTATAATACACGTATGTATAATAATTTTTCGCTTAAAGTAATACAAGCTTACTCTGGCGATTGAATGACTACGGCATCCAGGTCTTGAAAGTAAGTGTGCAGCGCAGGCGTCAGCACAGACACGAACGTCATCAGACCAAGGGTGATCTTCCGTGCGCGAGGTGTTCGCACCGCGATACAGAACACTAGGCCAGCCGCGAACAGCTGCGTATCGGCAGCTAAGTACCTGGAAAGAGAGTACGTATCATAGTGTAACTACCAATAAGGGATGTGAATCAAAACATGTTCAACCAGATTCAGAAAATCAAACCAGATTTTCATGATAATCAAAACATACAGACAAGTGGTATTAATATACTAGAAATGTAGTCAAAACTGCGTGTTAAAGGGCAACGTGTGCTGAGCGTTCCCATAATACTCGTAATTTTGTACATAGAATAAGCCCATGGCAAATGACTGTACAACAAAATCCATGTAAAAATAAACATCCATTAGTTTAGAGTTAGCTACAAAAATATATTATACACAATTAGTCCGTTCAAAAATATCTTATCTCTTCCCTTTCTACGGGCAATAGAGTCTACTTCATAAAATACTTGGATTAAGAACATAATTGCTGTGCTGTTAAGTATGTATTGTGGTGCTACGGATATTTTTGCCCGCATATACTGGCAGCCCGCAACCTAATGAGCTGTGAACTTTGCGGCTGAGATGATGATGGTTCTCAACGACCTGCTTGTGTTTTCTTCATCCAAGAGTATCCTGAAATCTTGATTAGATCTTTGGCTCACTTTTCCTCTGGAAATCCTATGCTGCAATTTTGCTCAAGATCGTTGCCACTCACGATCCCTTAGAACTATTTTAAAGAGAATCCAATCAATTGACACTTTCCTCCTTTTTAAAGTTGAATTATTAAAAAGCGTGTTTTTACCAGCTCTGCGCCATACACAAATGGTCGTTGTAGATGTAGTTATTGATGTAGAAGATATGGGACCACCAGTATTGTCGGCAGGCGTTGCTTTCGGAGGTCACAATGTCGTCCCACAGAGGTCCAGAGCCTATGTGACGCATCAGGGTCGATGTCAGCCCAAGTATTAGGGCATACGATGGGGTTAACCTTTAAAAAACAGCTAACGTTATTTAAAATTCGATGAACCTTTTCGCGTATAAGCTAACTAATTTAACTGTAATGATAAATTAAAGCTAACTCAGATAACTAATTATATTACAATTATTGACGTAAAAGTATAATAAATATATAACCCCTGCCTCTGAACGAAAACACTGGTAGAATGTCCTCACTGTATCGTAATGCTGATGTGTCGTGTAAAGAAGCGGCTACAATAAATGTTTTTTAATGATTCTGTAGTTCCAAGGTTGGAAATACCACATTTAATTAATATTGATACAAAGGTTTATCACGAAAAAAAATTCTGCTCGCAGTTACGATATCACGAAGAATCTACATCAGGTGTATTTCACCAGAACGTCTACTTTGTCAGGTACGTGACGGCTATGACAGCTGCCTTAATGAAATCGGTCAAATAGTCTTCAAATAATCGGTGAACATACATAAAAAAAGGTCCCGACAAATTGAGAATGAGAACCTCCTCCTATTTTGGGAGTTGGTTAAAAACATACAAGAACTCCAAGAATTCACTACCAATACAAAAGTCAAGTTATAAAATACGGATATACCAAAAATGTACTTCCTAACTTTCTTAGAAGTATGAAAATAATGGCGTCACTTAGTTACTCGACATTCTGGTCAAATGCGCCATCAGCAAAACATCACTGAACAGGCATTCTGCAGGCCAAAGAGCCCATACAGGGTATGTTAGGTTAAGTATGTTGTACTTGGTACTTGAAAAACTTAAATCTTAGAGACAATCAAAATAATTCTTAATGTTGTCCTTCACGTATAAAGAAAGCTATTTTAGCAGGAAATTCGGTATGAATAAGCTGTCAGCCGGGGTGGCTCGCCCAAGCTGCGTTGTACAGTACGCAAGTCAAGTGTTTTTTTAAACAGCCATCGGTTCTACGAGCAATGTGTCCCGCTCCGCTCTGACACCTAAGTTTAGCAACTCTCTGAGCTATGTCTACGATCCTAGTTCAGCGGATCTCCTAATTTCTGATGCGATGACCAACATATCTAGCACTTTCTCAAGACGAGACTGTTACCAGCGTGTGTTGCCAGTGATGATTTATGATCGGCTTTATAAGAACCCAGAGAGCAATGGAATCAGGAATGAGGATATTCGTTGAAGAACTAGAGTAGCCGACATAGCTTGAAAAATTGCAATGAAGCGTAGGGGCCGATGACTTCGTAAGTGGTGACCAGACAAGGAAGGTTGGTTGGACACAAGGTGGATTTATGTGAATACGTCCAGCAGTTTTGTTGATAATAATTACCTGAGCCAACGCAACAGTATACCCTTGGGGAGCTCCAGCCATCCAACGCGATGCTTCTCGGCGTGAAGCTCAAAGTTGAAGGCTAGCAGGAAGCCGGACATGACGAAGAACGTGTACACCACGAGAGAGCCGTTGAAGAGGATCTGCTTCGATAGGTCGTCGAATGACTGGAAATGTGGAGATTGCTTAAATATCAAATATTGCTAATACGTAAAGACTCTACGATTCGGGATACGTTAAGTTTGCGTCTCTGAAGTCAGCCCCAACACCATCTGCGGCCATCAAAAATCGTTAACGCCTAAGAACAAGTACTGCAAAGCTAAAAAGTATCTAACTTTAGAGACGCAAATAAACAAGGTTGCTGTATAATTACTTCACGTTCATTAATAGCAATTTTTATGTAGAGAAATGGTAATGTGTGTTAAATGCGCGTCCGAAATCTCTCTTTCTTTCATAACGTATGGTCTAAGTTTAGTTATACAATCGATCCATGATTTGCAAAAAAATAAGTGTACATCGTGAGTGCAAATTATTACCGAAGTATACATTATAAGATCGGAATATGTTTCTTATTATCCTGGATAAAATCAAGGAAGCCAAGGGTTAATAACGAGCAGAAAAGATAACTATATAGGATAAAGGGATAAAGTTACGTACAGTTGACGCCACGTAATATTGTCTTCACCCTTTTAGTTAATCCACTTTAATATGTTCAAAAAACGATTAGTTTTTCAATAATTTATTGAAAATTCTCGTAACTACTACATGATATTATATAATTTATCCCATCCTCTCCCTCGGCCGGCACGCCGGGTTATCTCCCGGTAAACATGGTTCCTGGCTTAATGGTTGAAGTTGAACAATGAACATGAAACACATAAAAGAGGATTTAATCTATGGATATAGATAAAGTAGTGTACGCAACATAATTACATAGGCCTTAAAATACTCAGTGTGATCTTATTTACTATGAAAAACTCACCCGTGTTTTAAGGCCTCTCATTATATATCAGTTGCATAAACTACTATTTTCGTCCTCATAGTAGTTTGATGGGCGCAACGGGAGGGTATTGAGGCTAAATTCAAAGACACAAACGTATAATAGCATATACATAAACGTAGTAATTCAATATAGTACTTAAGTAACAAAAGGATAGTTTTAGGATATTTTTCGAGAGCTCTTTTTAATCATGTTGTGCATACTTGTTTTTGAAAGCATTTTTGTCAGAATGACTGTACCTCGCAAATTATATAAATAACTAAATGTTGTCTGTTTAGTTTGCTTAATAAATAAAATAAAATAAAAATAAAGTATGTAGCGAGAATCACAGTTTACGAAAGACTAAATTAATACGAAAATATTACCAAGTAAGCATTTAAATAATAACCTATCATCGTAAAATAACGCGCATGAATCGTACCTAGTATTTTTGGGCGTGAAATTAACCGGATCAATAGTATAGAGTAAAACTAATCTTAAACTGACCTCCCCACCAACCAATGAAACGTGTATCAAAATGTAGTGTAAACTCAGTGGAAGAGGCGCTCATTTTAAGATTGGTATTACTCTACTATTCCATATAGTATATCAGGCCGCCAAGCCGGGATGTCCGATGGTGGAACGGGGATATAAATCGTGTAATTGCCTTTCCCCAGAAGTGGAACACTCTAGGCTCTTAAATATATTATAATAAATAAATAATAAAATAATGGTCATAAAGATTAACATTTTTATAAGCAGTTACTTACTCTCTCTATGTAGAGCGGATTCTTCACAAACGAATAGGTTAAGACTATAGACGTGTGAGAGAAAATGACGCAAACTATGGTCATTGTTCTGAAATAAAACATTTAACATTTTAAATATAAAGTACTACACATTGGTGTAAGTAAAGATGATTTTAAATAGCCCAAACTCGAGTATTTTCCAGCGTCGTCATTAGATTGGCTGGATGGTATCATAATATTGCATTGTCACCGAACTTATGCCAAGTTTTATGTCAATCGGGAATCGGGAAGTGGGTCAAAGTTGACTTGCAAGATTTGATCTGGACAAACACGTCTCTCTCATACAAACTACTAAGATTGCAAGATAACTAAAAGCTTGTAAAAACAAGATTAGCACAATAAAATAGGACTAATTAAATTGACGACTCGTTTGGCGCAGTCGGTTGTACAATGGCCTGAGAAAATAGCGATCCCGGGTTCAAATCCCGGTCGATTTGTGTAAGAATGTCTCTAATAAAAAAACAAGGTTTTGTTATCTTTTCTCACCTTAGCCCGTTGAAGAGTTTTAGCCTCGCGAGGCGTGGATCCGGTCCCACACCACTCGGAGCCACCATCTTCTTAAAATTGCGCAGGGTGGAAAACGCCATTAGATATGAATTACCTGAAACATGTTTATTTTTTACTTTATACTATCATGGTATGTACAAATATTAAGCACGCGCCGTAAATATGGGTTGCAATTGCAACTGACCAGAGGACAATTTAGTCAAGAGGCTGCAGCGCAAGAAATATTACGGCTCACGTAGTGAGGAATTGTAAAAATACACAAACAACGCATTGCATGGAATACCCACACATGTAAACCTTTTTAACCAACTTCGAAAAAAGGAGGAGGTTTGGTTTGTATTTTTTTTATTTTATATTCATTTTTTTATGTATGTGCACTGATTACTCTGCCAATTGTGGACCGATTTTAAAAAAT
Source organism: Hedya salicella (assembly GCA_905404275.2). Lineage (NCBI taxonomy): Eukaryota > Metazoa > Arthropoda > Insecta > Lepidoptera > Tortricidae > Hedya > Hedya salicella. The sequence goes on along the minus strand of FR990112.1, from coordinate 4,164,720 downwards.
ATTTTTTTATTTAAAGGATAAACCTTCGAGGTGGTCCCATTGCAACCAAGTTGGGATCTGATGATGGGATCCTAGGGAAATCGAGGGCAATCCTCAAATTTTATAGGCACTTATAACATTTTTCATATATTTTCTTAAGCTATTTAAGTATTTCCATATGGTAGTCATCATCTCATCATGCTGAGCTGATGACGGAAGGTACAACGACTTAATAAATCATCTGTTATAGGTAAATACGTTAAGACTCTTAGTCATATTCTTTTTAGTGTGTCCCTGAAGTAGTCTCCTTATCACCAAGTCAGGATTAGATGATGGAATACCAGAGAAATCGAGAGAAACCCTCAAATATTATAGGCACTAACAATGTTTTGTCTATATTTTTCTAAAGATATCAGTTGTCTTCCTCTGGTTGTCATCATTTCATGCTGAGCTGATGATGGAAGGTACAATGAACTAACCAACTTTTACATTTCTTACTTCCAAAGACTCGAGATGCGTGCAAAGTGCCTCCTCAATCTTCCCATTCTGGGCTCTAAAAAATACTTTATATCACTACTAAAATCCATCACTAAAAAGCAAAAAATAATAATAATAATAAAAGAACCGACTTAAAAATAAACAAAAAAGCCATTAATAATCTTTTATGTACGGTACGGATCACATTTGATTCACCTTTTGAAGTCGGTGCCAAACCTGAAGTAAATAAAGTTCTTTATTCAACTAAAATACGAATTACTATGACTAAATATATATGTAGGTAGATAAAAAGTAAAGGCTCGCCGCCGCGGTTCCTAATAGCAATAAATGAATGGTTTGGCACCGACTTCAAACGGTGATTCAAATGTGATCCGTATCGTACATAAAATATTATTTATGGCTTTTTAGTTTATTTTGAAGTCGGTTATTTTTTTATTTAATTTTTTTAAGTATAAATTGTTATAAGAAATTGACAGTAAAGAGTCTTTATATTCTCGTCGTAGACGCTGTTTCATTTCACGTTTCCTCCCACTGTGGTCAAGGCATAATTCATATTCCCGTATTGGCTTACATAGCCACGAAAATCGTTGTTTTCCGACATGACACATTTTCAATAGTCTGTAATAGACTAAGAGGCCTTTGTTATTGTTGGTCAAGACACCCTTAACCATGAGTACGATCAGCCACATGAGTCTGTGTGGTTGGCAGTGGGAAAATCCCTCTTCAAACCCTTTCCGTCTGTTACCTTAGGTCTCATGGTGCAGACATCCCGAGCTTATTTATATATGTAATGATTACACTCTACGAACTCTTTGTCGCGTAAAAAAACATTATTTGCTAGCATTTGCCCGTGGCTCTGCCCACGGTACGAGTTTTAATTATCCTATGTTTTATTCCATAACACCTCTGTTTGCCAGTTTCATTTAAATCTATCAAATATTCCACATAACTCCAGTTAGCATTTTAAAGCAGCAAGTAAATAATGATATTTGTTTCTAAAAATCGGCCAAGTGCGAATCGGACTCGCGCACCGAGCGTTCCGTACAAATATAGGCTACAAACGGCCGTATCTATTTCACTTAAGCAAAATGTACGCGGTGTTCGATCATTTTATATTGGTTACTGACATAGACAGATACAATCAAATTATACTGTTTTTAGTATTCGTTGTCATAGCAGCAACAGAAATATATCATTTCTGTGAAAATTTCAATGGTTCATGAGATACAGCCTGGCAACAGCCGGACAGACAGACCGACGGACAGCGGAATCTTAGTAATAGGGTCTCGTTTTACCCTTTGGGTACGGAACGTAATAAAAACTAACCTTAAAACAAGAATTTTACCTTACCTTTGGTGTCCTTGTTCTTCATTATGTCGTAAAAAGTCCCAACTGAATTGAGCGCAATCAAAACTAACATGACTGCAGCAAAAACATAATCACTGAAGTCATAAGTTACTGTATCTCCTTCTCTTTTACATGTCTTCAAGTTGATAACCTTGGTTTGTATATGATACTCGTTCCAGATACTATTATTGACGCAAGAGTCGAGGATGGTTGTTACGTCGTTTTTGTTGTTCAAGTCCCGCTGACCTATGAATGAGTTGCAGGTCTGTGTCACGCAAATCCCTCTGTGCAGTTTCGTGTGGTTGTAATGCTTAGAAGTCATTGCAGAATAACCCTGAAAGGTAGTGGTAGATGTTTTATTTACATTTTTAGTATTAGGGCGTCTGCTGCGTTGAACGGGAGCCCGGCGCAGGCGTCCGCTCCGGGTGCATTTCTTGTATATGCGCCTGTGGCAGGCGCCAAACTTAGCGCTGCTCTATGAATATATAGAAAGCAGCATCCGGAGTGGACTCCCTACGCCCACCATTATTCCTTAATAAAATCAAAACACAAAAGAACCGATGGTCATTGGGGCAGAAAGGTTCTCGAGTGGAGGCCGCGTACCGACAATCGCAACGTGGGCAGGCCTCGGGGCCCACCCGCAAGGCAGTTGGACGATCTGGTTAGGGTTGCGGAGACTCCACAGCGGTGACTGTGATGATGATGATGGTGGTGATGATGATGGTGATGATGATAGTAATGGTGGTGGTGATGATGATAATGATGACGACCATGGTGATGATGATGACATGCTCTAAGGCGGAGGAAGGTGGAAGCAGTTCAACCTGAATTTTGGCGTGAGAGAGATCGAAAGAGAATAGTCCAAAAAGAGAGAAAGAATCACTATATCTTTTAATTTTCCCCTTCTTTAAAGTCATATTATATACTCACGGAGTTAAAAGGTTATTGGACTTACATGGATCATGTCCATAAGACTGGACTCCCCGTCCGCGAATAGCTCCAAGTCCAGCATGCAGAACGTCCCTCCTGGCTCCAGCAGACAGTCATAGTAGTCATCCAATGCGTACAGTACTGGCATTTTTCTGTACTCAGTGTCTACAAAAAAAATAATATATAGTTAAAAACCAAGTATTCAATGGAAGACAGCGTAATCCTACCGAGTTTGGGCTCTTTAATGAAAAGTACAGTCGGAAATACACCTTGTCACAAAAATGTTTTTTTTTGACAAGAGTGTATTGCTTTGCAATGAGTATCACATATACATTTCTTAGTCAAATCAAACTGAATCGATTGGTATCATTGAAAAAATTATGCAACTTCTCCATTTTAGCCGCAATTTATGAATGTACACGTTTGGACGCCTTCCTCATAATTTGGCTGGCTACCTGCTAGACTGTGTGCACGCGCACGGTCGTCAACGGACGTCTGTTTATGTCATTCCATACGTCATTCAATGTCCTTCTGACGCGGACGCATCGAAACCCTGTACACTATGTCCGCTGACGCGGCTGAAGAAAGTCATCACGCGCGACAGATTTCTGTGGGAGTTCCGTACGGGACGGGACGGGACGGTCCAAGGTCATGTCTTAATAGACGTTTTATCCAGATACCAGCAATTACCCCCACAGACGGCAAATCACGTCAAAGACTCCGAATATAATATTAGTACCTACCTCGTTCTGTTTCACTACTTTATTTTTGAAGGTTCATTTTCTTTCCGGGTCACGTCGTATAGTAATCGCTGCTTGGCGGTCAAAAGACAGGTGCTCCAAGCGCGTAGCCCTTCACTTTTCCGTGTTGTGCTTATACCTCATCGTGTTGACAACGTTACGACCATCTTTACCAAGATGCCTACTGATTCAGTTAATCTTGATAAGCATTGAAGATAAACGACATCAAACTTTGTTATTTTTATGACGAAAAATCAGTTTTTGATACTTTTTTTTAAATATACAAGTTTTAAAGGTATTTCATACCGTGTTGGGTGTTTTCAGAATTAACAATTAGGCATAGAAATAAAACAATTAAACGGATTATATAACGGATTATATAGTTCTAGGGAACTAAAATGAGATAATATACGCGATATAATCCGTTAAATTGTTTTATTTCAATAAGTAATAATCGCGGAAACAGAAGAAAAAATTAGGCATAGGTTTTGAGTCTAAGGTCTGTTGAGAGACTAGATACGCAAAATCTTTTCACCTTTGTAAAAATTCGTAATTAAATACATGAAAATATTTTCTACTTTCCGAATGACAGAAAGTTATTTCCACCATTCTATGGACTAGACACAACAAAAACCCTGAAAAATGATACATTTTCGGATCGAGCCTCTTCAGTTAGCTTTTAAATAAACTAAACATTCTTTGTTGGGAGACCCTATGATCCATTAATCGCAGTAAAGTGTTTTAAACTACAAAGATTTAACGTGGCCATATAATGAATGCGAAAGTTTGCTTTGTAAAATGCAAAATTGCCTAATTTTACAAGCTTATATTTAACTTCCAATGTATGTGTGATTCGGTAAAATTGTACGAGTACCCACTTACAGGTTTCCGATTGAGCTTAAATTTGGCATAGGTGCTTATGTAAATTAGGTGACAATACAATCTCATCAAAAACAAGTTTCTCAACTCAGTTGTTCTATCGTGAAAAGTTGTGATATCCATGTAATACCTTATCCTTCTGTCTTAAGTTATTAGCTAACCTAACAAATTCAAATTCAAAGTTATTTGTATAAATTGCGGTACATATATTATATTAGTGGAAATAAAAATGATATAAGGACAACACAATTTACCACTATAGTGGCATGCAAATGATTTACGGTTACAAATTTAATCACTACCTACTATTACCTACTGTCATATATTATATTAAATTAAATGTCATTAAAGTTAGTTACAATTATATAATATGCTTGATTAATTTTTTATTTGTAATACTAATATTTAATGGAATACCATTAAATATTAGTATTACAAATAATAATTTAATTAAGCAGATATCATGAAGAAATCACTGATGGAGTAAAATCATTCCTTGAGCAACCACTCTGTTAGTTCCTTTTTAAATAGGGAATATGCATGAATTTTAATTTATGCTTTATTAAAAGCTTATTCATGTAACAAACAGTAGACAAAAAGAACTTTCTGAATAACTATAAAAATACCCAAGATATAAGCCATCAAACATTTCATTCTATCTCTTTCTAGCAAAAGTTTATATGACCATAGTGGACTGTGACGTAACAGTCTTTGTCGGACCTCTCTGTCAAATCGCTGTCTAATTAGAAGTTTAAAATGCTTATATCATACGTATTTTTTGGCCGATTTTAATTTTAATTTCCGTTTTTGGAATAGTTTGTACGGTATTTTGATATTTCGTTAAGAAAAGCGATGATAAAATTTCATGTATGTTCCATATTGAGGGGACGGACAATGTTTAATAGCAGCTGGTATATTATTGTAGGTCTTTATTGCCATACAGAATGACTTACTCCTATGGATGAACAACATCTTATAGTGACCATATCAATATTGAAATCCTTTTATAATTTAAATAAATAGATTATATAAGCATAACACGATAATCGTGCGAGTGAATTCATGGGAAAAATGTAATAATAAAAACATCAAACAGGTTCGTTCGTGTTATTGGGAATAAATTTTTATGGTGTGGTTTATTTGAATTCATGACCTCATCTATCAGAGAGACAAGTTTCGTCTTAAGATGCGTCCACACTTGTATCATTTGCTCGTATCCGATCACCGTGCCGTGGAATGACTGCGTATCGCGCTGCTTGGACGCTTACTGTCGGCGCGCCGATCATGCCGCACTCTTCCGATATAACTGTGTGATACGCGTAGCAAAATGGATTTCGAGCGATCCGATCGGCGCAACGTCCAAACGCGTGATCGTGACACGCGATCATGCCACGCGACGATGATCTGATACGGGCAAATGATACAAATGTGGACGCACCTTAAATCCGTTCTACGGCTGCCGCGTTTTCAAGTAATTAACCAACTTTACAAACTTGACTTTATATATTTTTTTAAATATCTAAGGTGCTCGCGAGTAATCCTAAAACTTTTAACAACATACATAACAACATTTCTAAGGCCATAAGGAGTTAAAGATTTTTTATGACCAAAGTCAAATTAAGGAAAAAAAATAGTTTTGTCGACTTTCGTACTTAAAAATTTAATAACTTCCGCTTGTCTGTGAAAATTATCCCTTTTAATAAAATGGTATCGATTATTTTTTCAAAAGAGAATGATTTTAGTGACTCGTAGCGGTCACTTTGATGCCTGTCGTGACACATGGCAACATACGTAGCAATGTCACGATTAAAAGAACTTAAAGCACTTTAGTAATAACAAAGTTTACATGAAAATTGATAACATATTCGAAACTAAGCCGGATTTGACTTTTGTTATATCGTTGCGGAAATGCATTTATGCATCCCGTATAAGTCGGGGAACCCAAGCGGGTATGACGGACTAACCGAGGCTGATGCGTTGGACTAGCCTAGCTCCTAATGACCTAAGGGAATGCGTGGTTCAATCAAATCAAATCAAAATATCCTTTATTCAAGTAGGCTTAGATACAAGCACTTTCGAATTGTCAGTTACAATGAGAGAAGTCTTTGCTGGGAAACATACAATATGATCCATCATTTGTTGTAAGGATTAGGGTAACCCAGAAAAACCTAATCAGATCATTTAACTTAAGTATAATACTTACTTATTATTGATAAAATAATCATTTTAAAAATTAAAATAATTAATAAGATAAATCCCAAAAGAATTGTCAATAAAAAAGAAAAAAATCTAGAATGTGTCTAGAATAAAATTCTACATGTTAGAGTATATAAAACAATTAATATGCGTGTCGTGTACCAATTAACTATTACAATATTGTCTTAATTATACTTAAAACGTTTACAATTGTGTTATAATTAATTTATAATTGATACACGCAGAGGAGATGTACAAATTCTCCAGATCAAATCTTTTGGGCTCCTCGTGGGCACTTTGTATGGGTTAATCTTCGAATCGCGCCTTACGGCTAAACAGAAATCATCATTTTATAGGAGTTATACGAGGGAACTTTAAAAATGTCACATCGGGTGTTTTAAAAATTGATATCCAAAAAATAATAAAAAAATATTGGACACGTATTATTCTATTTTTTTTATGGCATAGGCGCAAACGAGCAGACGGGTCGCCTGATGGTAAGCGATCACCGTCGCCCATAGACACTTGCATTTTTTGCTTTTTCAAATTTACAAAACATTTTTATATGTTTAATTTCAATCGCATTAAACTTAAAGAGTGGGGGCTCGTGACGTCATGACTAGGTATACAAACTTTACTTGGAGTGAAGTCACGCGATATTTTGACTCAATGTATCGCCTTTTTTTTTGATTACGTGAAAAAAGAAAAAAAACTTGTCCAATACATCTTATTACTCTACATCATGGACTAATTATTGAAATCTAGTCATCATCCCTAGTCGATATAAAAATAAGATATTTTGATGATGACCAAATTTTTGGTATGTATTCGTTAAGGCATTTTAATTGATTCCGTTGTGACACGAACATTGGGATATTAAATAGTAATGATGTTCGTGTCACAACGGAACATTTGTAGATTCTGGGTTCACATAACGTCTATCGGGAAAACATATAAAATGCACATTTCTAAGCTTCTCTCAATATTCCAGGTACAGTCAGCATCAAATAGTACGTAACGATCAAAGTAGCTAAAAAGATCTTTATTTGCATAGCAGTAAGGATGTGTTACGATATATTTGGTAACTTTGACTGCTATTAGCTATATGATGCTGACTGTACTTAAGTTAGTAGTTAACTCACCATTTAGGCTGTAAATTGTCTTTCCTTGCGTACAATGCGCAATATACAGCAAAAAAGTTAGCACGATCATTTTATCACAAGCTATTAACATTTTTTTTTCAGTACTTCACTGTACACTCACTTCACAATAAATTTCAGAGATCTAAGCAGACGGAATTAATTTAGCATTTTCATAAACGTCCAAACATGTAAAAATAATTTAAAAATCGTTTTCTTTGAGTATTACTGCGAATAAATTAAACACACTTGACTTTCGATTTGAATTTAGACGCCGAATTCATTCAGTGCAAATTAATATTATTTGTTGTAAGGTCGTCTGATCCGACGAAATGGTTATTTGATTGTGAGGCTAGCCTCGCCGGTGGCTGCGAATTCGTATATGGAACGAATTGGCTAAAAACTTCAACTTATACAAGTATAGATTAATTCATAAGATAGCCGGTTTAGCGGGAGTAAAGTTGCCTGCGAAGCTGAAGGTCCTATGTTCAAATCCCGGTAAAGGCAAATATTTATGTGATGAGCAAATATTTATGTGATGAAAACAGGGGATGATTGATTGTTCACTCACTGATTGTAATGTATGACTACGCGTAATTTTTTACAAAATAGTCCGATTTTGATAATTATTTTTTTAATGGATATGTTTATCTCGAAGTTAGTGCCAATATAAATTTGAAAAAAAGTCCTAACAAAAAATCTAAATTATAAACTTGTTAAGCAAAAAAAATTAACCACCCAAAAAACTGAAAAGCCAAAAAATAATAAACCTTTTTTATTTAGTTCAGTTTCTTCAATTTATTTACAAGTACCTAACCGTTTTTCTACTTAGTCTATATAGTATATAGTTACAATTAATGTTATTTTGGAGTCGGCGGCATTGTGTCACAACTTACTAAAATCGATTCAATATTTTACACATTATGGCATTGCTTTTCTGTTTTTTCGGCGGTTTAATTTTTTTGTCATAATTTGTCTTTGTAGATGTTTATGTAAATTCAAATGAATTACGGAATAATTTAATAAATAATTGTTGATGTATAAACTAAACTAATATTATCAACAAATATTATGGGCCTCATTTTATTGCAATTCTTAATATTTAACTAGCTATTTGAAAATGTACATATAATAAACCTAAACTAACAAACAGGTTTAGAACTCGCAAGTCTGGAGCTAACGTAATAAGTTATTTTGTTTGCACTACAATATTACATTGATTGGAAACTTGTTCTTAAATTCCGGGTTAACTAAAAGAGCAAAGTCCCTTTACTTGACCCAAAATATTGTTTACGTAATAGATAGTTTGCCAAAGGACACCGCATAAAATGTACGGGAAAAGCCGTTTGGTCGATTTGGTAAAATCTAGAACCATTACGGTTGTCAATTCAATTGTGTAAAGTTGAACATTAAATAATTAACTACCAGTTTCTAATATTTTCTTTACTAGAGATGTATAGTTTACGAGCAATGGCGTGGCGTGAAACATGTTGGTAAAGCCGGAGTGGGTCAATTTCTGAGCTCGAATTTTTTTGTGTCCGAGCTGAAAGTCGTATCACATAATTCGTTCCATTATTTTTTTTCACAAAGAATACATGTTTTCCCGTCGAGATCAAAACGAATTCACAGATTAATTTGTTTTTAACACGCTTTTATTAGGTCGACCTGTATGTAACTAACTATGTAATGGAATCTAAGGTAACTAATTTAACCATCTTCCAAAGATCGTAGCGTCATGAAAATTGGCAGCTAAATGTAGTTCTGATGACAATACAATAATATGGTACTTTCGAACTGATCTGATGATGGAGCCGGAAGATATGAACTGGAACTTCATGATGGAACATCGTATCATAGCTGTGCTTGGGTTTGTTAGAAGTGTCTTGTAAAGCGTGTTTTCCCAGTTTTTTTTAAACTATTAATTTATTAAAATTCATTTTAAAATATCTAAAGGCTCAAATTAAGACTCCGTGCCCTGTCCGGAATTTTATGATTGAAAATTCTTACCAAAAACTGTACATTAGTATCAAAAACTGAAACTAAATGATATTTGCTATCACTGAACACATACGCTATTCACTTCATAGTGGTGAATAACTCATGAACAATGTTCAAATTCTGTCCGAGCGCGAGGGCACAATTTTTTCGTCAAAATTCAAAGGGACCCGACAGCCATCGTCCGCATTTGATCCCCGTCCTGTCCTGCCTTACCTATGCAGTCAGTTGTCTGCTATCTGGCAAAACATACGGTTGTGCATCAAACCGTAATGGATTCGAGTAAATCATGCAAATGTTTCGGCCGCCGGGTGGGCGACAAATTTTCTGCAATTTCGATGACCCTTATAAATTATATTTCTGACATAGCTATTCGTAAACAAGCGTACGCTTCATAAAGCCCTTTGGTATACAAAAGATAACGTACCATTTTCTTAAAATGCTAATTAAATTTTAGACGATTTTTATTACGATTTTCGATTCCCGTGCCCTAATTCCTATGAACTATTTACCCAAAATAGCTGATTTTGGGGCACGGAAATTGAGAAGTTTCACTTATTTTGTTAATTAACCGCTTCCAATGGGGTAGTTGTAAGTTAAACGTTACGTTAATACGAAGTATATGCTTTGCACTAAGTATGTCTATTAGACGTACATTGTATACACGTGTTAAAGTCTAGTACCTACTTCATTCGCTTATTGCTAATAAACAGGCAAAATATGTAAAATCCATATCAATAGTTAAAATTATAAATGCGAAAGTGTGCCTGTCTATCACCTCTACACGCTTAAACCGCTTAACCGATATGGATGAAATTTGTTATGCTACTTTTTAACCCGGAAAAATACCCGTATCTGTGATTAACGAATTTAAGGCGGACGAAGTCGTGGGCAGAAACTAGTAATACAATATAACTTAGCCACTTAATATAACGAACTAGACTATATATATATAGGGTGTCTATACGTGTTATGTCAAATGATTATGACATAATACTGTCACAAATAACTCTTTAATCCTTAGCTTTAAGCTCAGCGACCTTTTTCCCATTGCATACCTAAGAAGAAGTTCAATAATGATGGTTATTTTCAGTTCTTCCATTTCTATCATAGCCTAAAATAAGTTTAAATTTTTTGTGCATTGTGTGAACTGCAATGGGCTTAAATAACCTTTCTCAAAATAAAGGCGGTGAATTAACTGTCTTAAAGAAGGTCGTACTTTTGAGCTATAATATATTTACGAACTTAAACAAATTCTTGACGACGAAAAATGGTTAGTCAACATAGCTTCAATTTTGTAACTTGAATTACTTTCGTTATTTTCCAAAAAGAAATAAATTAATTTTGCTTAGTACCCCTTACAATTTTCCTTAACCAACCATAATTTTGCAGCTTGTCAAATCATCCAACTTTCCAAATCATCATCAGTCTTACTAACCATTTATGTTTATTCCTTTCCTTTCAAAAAATCTGTTACTTTTATCCGACCATGCAATTAATACCAGGCCATCGGCGTAAAGAAGACATTTGCCACGTAACCCACTCATTCTCAACCCACAATCATCATCTTTTAGATATACATAACAACTGCCTATGAACGAATTTAACAGCCACAGTAATGCTACACAATCCTGCCTAACATCTTTATATAATACTGCCTAATACTGTTCAGATTGTAAGTATATATACTTTATGTATATATTAGTGAGAAGTTAAAGGCTTGCTTAAAGCCCAGAGACACCCTGTAAGTATCGCAAAATATTTATGAGTGTCATGATTTGGCAGGATACTCTACCAACTTACATAATAATAAAATAATCATCTCACTGTCACCAAACTTTTTTCTTAATATCGGTATCTAAACACCGTGTATACAAAATCATATAGGTATTTTGTCGTTACATAGAGAATCGCATTTACTGATACTTTTTAAATATTAATATCTACTAGATTTTTTATTAAGATAGAAACGATACTAGACGTTTATTTAGTAGTTGATTGATCACTATGATTAGTAAATTAGGGCTAATAATTTCGATACAACTCCAGTATGAGTGAAGTTTATAATTCATGTTTGATTAAATAGTAAATAATAGTTTTAATGCATATTATTCTAAAAAGAAACATTTTCCGTGCAACCAAAAACGAATTCCCATGGACAGATAAATTCCCGTGCCCCGGCGAAATTTTCGAACTGTAATAACTTTTGTAGTTAAATGAATAAATATAGTTACTCCGTAAGGAAATTCGTGCTTATTATTTTTTTATCAAATTATCAGCATTAAATTTTTTGTTTAATATTGCTATTTCAAAATTCCACGGAAATTAGACAAAAATGCTCATTTGGTGAAATTGACCCGAGTATATTGTATCGTATGTTTTCTTTAAAAGCAATAAAATAAAGTACTCAAAAGCCTTAAAGTAAGTTATATTTAAATAGACTTTTTCCCCTCACTAGCTCGGAAAGCCGTCTTTTGTCCTTTAACACAAGTGGGTAAAAACCCATTTTATCCACTAGTGTGTTTAAGTAGCTTTTGACAGACAACATAACGTAAAACGCTCATTAATAATGACTCGTTCGATATTAACTATCATTAAATAAAAGCTTTAAGAGTTTAATAAAAAAATGTATTTAGCTTCATTTAATGATTTTAAGTCATAAACCATAATTTTAAGTCATTAACTTCACTCGTCACGAGTCAAGATATCTCGGTACTCCTGAAGTAATGACATACTTTCCGCGTTCGATCGAAATTTACTATTATGGGTTAGAGACTTAGACCGTTATCTCATCAGGTCCGAAGTTCAGAATTGAATCAATCTCGAGCATATTATTTTAATAATTTTGAATTTGCTGTCAGAAGTATAATTTTAAAAATCTGCGCATAGCTAAGTCTGTAAGCAACGAGTCGTAATTCGCCCCGGTACAGTGTATAATCTGTATGTAATATGTAGATATTGAAATCAACAACATTAAACTAGTCCCACGGTAAGGCCATCAAGACTCGTGTTCTTGTGTTACTAGACGACGAAACCAATACTTTTTTAAATTTATAATTATAAAAATGAAATGTCTGTACGTTGAAGATATTTAAAAATACAACTTGACACAGACTTGAAGGTCACTGATGTATATATACTCGTATATATATTTGTGTGTATATTGTATTTACATTTATATTTTATGCATGTAGTATTTAATGTCTAATGTTCTTAAATTTTATGCTGTTTTGCTGCCTGATAATATTTTGAAATTAAATTTTTCACTACCAAAAGATTGTCTGGAAGAGATCGCTTTTTAGCGATAAGACTGTCTGTTGTCTACCTCTAATTATGTATTAGAAATACATTATTTGTAAATCAATGCATATTGTGAGGTGTGGAATATATCGGGTCAATGTGGTTCAGTGAGAAAAGGGATGGACTGAAAACCAGCGCTGCGCCGTCGCGAGGCTGCCGCATCACATGCTGAGTCCGTTCCTTTTGTCACGCGGAATATTTTAAGGTACCTTTTTCTTCCATCTTTTTTTTCATATCTGTTATTTGTTCCCTGTACCTCATTTATTTTTGGTGTGGCAATAAATGTTTTCTTTCTTTCTTTCTTTCTTTCTTTCAATAAAGAGTATTCGTATTGTATTGCCACTAATTTGTTTCTTTTGGGTTTGTTGTATTTTTGTATGTGTCGTTATGGCTTCATCACGCAAAAGCAGCTAAATGGATTATAACTATTTTTGGTACAAGGGTAGCTTGGGTATCTCCATATGGTTATATTTTTTTTTTACCTAAAAGAGAGGAAATAAAGTGAGGTTATGACTTTTTCTCCTCCGCGAACGAACCTGCGGATGCCTTCTAGTCACTCATAAAAATAAAACAATTAAAACGGATTATTATGACGTGCATATTATTTTAAATTAATTTGGTCCTGCTGGCACACGTGTAACTGTCTTTACACATTAAGCCCATCTGGCATATTTGTTTTTCCATAGTGATGAATGGCCGCTCTACACCATCGCCGATCATCGGCTAGCAAGCGGGACGCAGTAACGTTAGATTTAAAATAATGTGGAAATATATGAGTCATTAGGTCAACTGGGATAATTCCGTCTATGGGGAAAATGCGTCTTTTAATGACGTCTTAGAAACGGAACACTTTACATCGACCCTCGTTCTTTTTGCATTAGTAACAGTGCCAAACATTAAGCGGAAAATTTAGGGGTAGTTCTAAATTATTCGGATACCATCGAATGTGTAAAAGACGCATGTGCCCTATAGACACAATTGTGCCAGTTAACCTTAGTTCGAACATAATGTAACTTTGACATATATTTTTTCTCAGTCTACCCCGTGAACACGGAATCTATAAAGCTTCCGAGACGTCGGCAACTGAAATGAGATAATATACGCGATAACCGTTAAAGTTGTTTTATTCATAACGCTTATAATGTAACGAATGCATAATATCAGCATTCTCGGCCATGGCCATATTGATTTAATCAAGGTTGCTTCATCCATACTAATATCATTGAATGTGAAAGTAACTCTGTTCGTCTTTTTGTCTGTCCATTGTCTTTTTGCGATGAATCCGCTGACCCGATTTAAACGAGTCTTTCAACCCTCACATATCCGCCATTTTGAAAAAACTACGAAAACTGCATCGACAAAAACATACTATAATTGTATGTACGTAAACACTTTATTGTACATGATAACCAGTTACAAGTGCAATCGACTTAAGAGGTACAAAGGCGAACTTATTAGAAATCTCTTCCAGTTAACCTTTGAGCTAGTGAGTGAAGATATAAAGAAGATAGACCAACTAACAACCATGTACAAAATATGTAAAACAACAAACGGAACACATGAATAAAAAAAAAGATTTTTTTAAAATGTAATACATTAGTAAATAAAATATAATAATAGTAATTTATAATAAACTAGCTTTTGCCCACGACTAGCTCGTCCGCGTATAGCTCGAATTTCAAAAAATCCTTTTTTAGTGCGCCTCTACATACATCTCTAACAGAATATGTGTTTCAATTCTCGTATTCCTACCGTCGGCAGTTTAAGCTATGCATTGTCTGTCCATAGTTATAAGTCACGTTAATTTGTTATATATCTATAATTTAAAAAAAAACAGGTGTAATTGGACAATTGAGATTGAACTATTGATAATATTGAACATGAGGTAGGTTTTGCAGTATTTCTTTATATACCACATTAACAGACCCGACCAAGCTTCGTGGAGAGCTTGCTCTCAAGCAAGCCACGTAAAACTGGCCGTGCGAGAAGCAGTCTAAGCAAAATAGAAGGAATAGATCTTAGGGGGCTAAGATCTATTCCTTCTATTTTCAATGACAAACCTTCAGACTTATTGATCGTCATCACAAAACAGACCTTAAGGGGGAGCTGCAGCCTTTTAAATTCGAATGGGTATTCCGAGGGTATAAATGGTATCCGGGGTACACAGATTCACCTTGACCACAGCCAGTAATTACGATGGCCTCTATAATTTTTTTTGTGAGGCTTTCACATGCAGCCTGGTTCCTTTGCACAACTTCGGCTGATTCTCATTTCGCAGCAACATTACCCGAGCACCCACTTTTAAGATAAGTATGTGATAAGGTAGGCCGGGTGGATTAAGTGTATTTAAAAACTCTACGCGATAGTTTATGGCATCATCCGTGTTCACTGATGGAGTCTACAGACTTGTATTCGTATTCTGAACAATCGAACGACTTTAATAAAATCTTATTAATAACGGAAGCCTGGTCGTTCTTAGGTGTCAGAATCGCTAATTCACACAACCACTCTATGGACTTTCTGTGTAGATTTTGAACATCTGGGTAAATTTGAGAGATAAGGTTCTCAACGGTCCGCACAACTAAGGCGAGATCCGATGGAATTTTGTAATCCTTCCCTCAGTTTCGGGACATTCTTCATTTCCTAATTTAAGAAGAAGGTCAGAGAATTCTCCAGCGCAAATATTGCCCTTGAGGTTCACTCGCATATTTATGTCTGAGAATATACGAGGATAAACGCCGGATATATGAATGCATTTTTACCCAAGCTAAAACGGAGATGCTTGGCGTTCGCTCGGTCAATTAATTTGGTGTGGCGGTAGGTTTGAGACCATTTCAGAGCGTTTCCACCGCACTCATTAGTGTCACCGCACTAATAGTACATTACTACAGAGGCCGGAACGAAAGGGGTTGCCGGCCGAAGACATATAGACCGGATAGGTCTGAGGCGGGCAACCCCATATTTCCCGTCGAGGTATGTAATAGTGCTTTTTTCAAACATGCAATGAAATTGACATCAAAAAAATCAAAGTTTTATTTTTTAATACGCATAGTGGCAGAATATCATGATGCCTGTGCCACAAATTTACGTGGAATGGAAATTAGAAAAGAGGCCTGCATGATTTGTATGAAATTCCAAAGAGGGGTTATGACTTTTTCTCCCGTACTACTTTTTTTGCCGTAGAATCAGACTTGTAAAAGTGCCCTAGTGGCCTACTTACAGAATAAAGATCATTATTTCATTATTATTTCTCCTCCGCGAACGAAGTCTTCTACATAGGTTTTGGCGTGATTCCAACATCTACTGGGACCTGCTCATGGACGTATTCTCTTATTGATATGATCAGGAGCGAGTCCCAGCAGAAGAACAGTCACAGCAAACTTCTCGAAAGGGTCTCTACGTGTTGGATCCATATCCCCACGCAAGCCTCTCAAAAATCCGGGACGTACGAGCCCGTGACTCAATGCGAGATACAAATAATAATAATAATAATCTGTTTATTTCTTAGAACATGGTACAAAAGATGGTACAATTACAATTAGTGCGTCATCATATCCTACCTCTATCGGCGTAGAAATATTAGAATAAAGTACGTGTTATTCTTAAAATTTCTTCACACTTACATTACATTACACTAGTGCCTTTTCATTATCGTTTTTTTTAAAGTCAACAAATAGTTTGTAGGTACAAGAAACATTATAGGTTATTGTAATAAATCTAAAGTGGTATTTATAAAAAAACAATTAATAACAATAAATTATAAAGTTTTCTAAGCAAAATAACATTTTGTTTGTATTAAATTGATATAATTATTCAGTTTATTAGATTATTAATGTTTGGCTGATTGGCCAATTAGCCTTTGCCTCATCGCTCTTGAGCGTGCACAGACAAATGCACCGGCCGCAGCGCGCCATTTTGATTTGACATATTAAGTAAATAAATAAATATTACGGGACAATTTTACACTAATCGAATTAGTCCCATGGTAAGCTCAACAAGGCCTGTGGTATGGGTAGTAGACGACGATATATTTAATATATATATTACTTATATACATAGAAAACATCCAAGACTCAGGAAAAAATATTTATGCTCATCACACAAATATTTGCCTTTACCGGGATTTGAACCCAGTACCTCAGCTTCGCAGACAACGTTACTCCCGCTGAGCTAAACCAAATAAAACTAAAATATATAATACTTTCTAAAAATGTATTTAATGTGTAAATAGTTTCAAGCCACTATATTTAAAATATAATATTTATGTAGGTACGTAGATTTGGGGCACTGATGACGGATTCATGTAAAATAAGACAAACATGACGAAATTTTAAGTAAGGTACGATGATGTTTTGCTTTTTTCCTCTCAAGTGTGTTGAAAAACGTCGTATGAAACTCGTGTGCATTGGTCATTCATTAGTATACTCTTGGCTTTATAGTATATAGATCCCGATTTATACAGCCCTCGTCTACGACTCGGGCTGCAATATATAGCCTCGAGTGTGATTACCAACGTACCACACTCGTATCATTATGTACTATTTCGAAATTAAAAACAAAATTCATTGGAATTTGCTCCAAAGCACAAATTATAAATCACAAATTCTTAATATTTTACTACCAAAAATATTAGTTATTGCCATTCGGTTTCAAAGTCAAATTAAAGTAGGTTGTTATTATGCACCGTAAAACAGCGCTGAAGGTTAAATTGTTAATGGCTTAAATAAATTAGCCGAAGTATAAACAGATAAACTAATGGCTACGAATACATTCCCCTCTGCCAATGTTATCGCGAAATCTCCGGAAGTATATACGAAAAAAGGTAGTTTATACGAAAAGTTGTCAGTGTGTGTGAGATGTTTGTTGGTGATATCTTTGTGTTGGTGATTTTTTTTGGTGATTTCTTTCTTTATGCGTTTGTAGAAATAGGAATATTTCCGTAGTGTGCTGTACATGTTTACCTCACCCCCCGCTAAAAATGCATGAAAACATTTGTTCGATAATGACACGGCTCGTCATCTCCATTAGTTAAATGCTCGAAGTTCAATCCCCATATCTCCGCCATTTTGAAAAAAGAAGCTTATATTTCTTTTATTGCGAGAGGTATTTTTTTAGTGGGCTCGTGGCTATCATGAACCTAAGGCACCTCTACCATGCTTCAGTCTGTTGTGCCATGCAAAGTGATATCGATGCGGTGGAAAAGTGAAGTATCGAGAACAAACTTTTAGGTAAATGCGAAATCATGTCTTTTGCGCGCTCTCCCGCGCCTCTCCACTTTAATTATCATATTGCTGGAGTGGCGATGACCCGCGTAAATGAGGTATGTGATCTCGGAGTTACCTTTGATGAATGTCTTACCTTTACAACAAACACTAGAGTCTGTGTTACGTAACGCTGCCCCGTTAACTGCAGCCGCAACGCATACACTATACGCAGCCCTGGTCCGACGTGTCCTTGAGACGAGCGCAGTGGTCTGGGCTCCGAATGAGAAAATATATATTCTCATGTTAAAGCAAGGGCAGAAACAGTTTTTCGAGGTCTTTGTACAAATAAGTATACGTGTACTACCCCTTTTTATATCCAACGCGCTTCCTAATGGGGTATTTGGGTTTCGAGTCCTTGCAAATGCGAAGAAACCTGTTACTGGTAACGGTTACATGCTGATTTTTTAGGCCCATTTTGGGGTAAGAAGTTCTTGGTGGTAGTCCACAGTTTTCTAAAATGGGTTGAGGCTTTCCCGATGGCTAATATTACAGCTAGTACCACAGTAGAGATATTTAATCGACTCTGCGCAAGTTTTGGCTTTCCAATACAACTAGTTACAGACAATGGTCCTACTTTTACCAGCTCGGAGTTTTCAGAATTTTGCAAAGCTAGTCATATAAAACATATGTTTTCTCTTCCCTATTTTCCGGCTACTAATGGGGCCGCTGAAAGATTCGTGGAAACTTTTAAGTCCCATGTCACAAAAATTTTAGAGAGTGGCGCAACCCTTTCAGCAGCCATAAATCTATTCTTATTAGATTACAGGACGACGCCACATCGCTCGACGGGGGTAACGCCAGCAAAGCTTATGCTAAAGAGGGAGCTTAGAAAACCGATTTTCCTTGTGGCGTCCTCCACCAGTATTAGAAAAAATGTTGCAAAGCCAAGAACAGCAGAAAATTCATTATAAGGGGAATAGAAGTGTTTGCTTCACGGTAGGTCAAAAGGTAATGGTAAGGGACACAAGCCGTGGACTTTGGGCATAGTGACTGAGGAGTCGATTCCAGGTGTAACCTATACCGTTGACGTGGATGGTGCTAGCTGGCGACGACATGTCAATCAAATTCTACAGTGTAGCGACAGTTTAGGAGAGTAGTCTAAGTTTGCATTTAATTTACTTGTAAGAAAACATATGTCTGTATAGTAGGGGAGAGTGTGGTATAGTGCTTTGGATCGCACCTATACAGCGCCCTCTACAACTGGTGTGGGGCGAGGTTATCTGTCAAGATGTGTGTGACTTGGCATTAAAAAGGAGAATAAAATAAGTTTATTTCGATCGGTTTTTAATTAATACACTCCATCACACTGTTATTTTTTACTTTAAACATCTTAAGGAATAAGCTTGATAGCGTCTGTCTCGTAGGAAAGATCCTTGACCTTAAGGTACCGGACGACTATCGCAATAGGCGACGAGAGGTGCCCCTTTTAGCAACAGTACCCTGTCGAACTAATTCGTACCGCCACTCCCCCTCCCCCACGCGGTAGCGCTTCTCAACTCCGTGCTTGCGGCGTCACCACAGTGAGATGTGTTTGCGACTGGGACGGTGCAGCTGATGAGTGAATGGAAGAGAGTGTTAGAGAGGAATGACCATTGACTATGTTAATGTGTAATAATTTGGCCTAAACCAATAGTAGATGTAACGCCATGGATTCTCTGTAATGTTACACCATTGTGATTCTCTATAAATAAATAAATAAATGTGTCGGAACTATGCTACTCCAAAATACTAAGGGATCACAGAAAACTCTTTACTCATTTTAATTCTATCATTATATTCTAAACAGTGACAGGTGAGACGGGTGATATTCAGCAATATTTTTTTAAATATACTTTTTAATAACCTGCCTAACCCGTCTTGAATTTGCATCGTGAAAGCTGTATGACATTTAAAGACTTACATCTTCACAGTATGTATGTGTGTATGTATGGTTTTGTTAATGTCTATATGCGTGATCTTTGTATGGTTTTATGCGGAGAGACAACGTGGCGGGTCAAAATCGCAAAATAATTAATGTCACCTTGCCAGGACATTAGGTCGTTCACGTCATGTCCAAGTGCTACGACGCCATGGACATACACACACAAACATTCGTAGATTTTTTTCTCGCAGACCGCTTAGCTCTCAGTTCTCATAACGTATACTATCGGGAAAAATATATAAAATACACACTTCTGAGAAACTTAACATCCTCAAATTTTGTCGAAGTGTTTATAGATTCTTGTGTCATTTTGAGTTATTTGGTGGAGATTCCGTACTTCTAAGAAATAGTTTGAAATGACATTAAGAGCCTGCATCGTCAAGGAGAAACCACGCCCAAACGCCGAGCCGGCCAATAAGCGTAATAACTCTATAAAGGTGCGTCCACATTTTTATCATTTGCTCGTATCCGATCACCGTGGCGTGGCATGACTGCGTATCGCGCTCCTTGGACGCTCACTGTCGGCGCGGCGATCATGCCCCACTCGTCCGATGTTAGTGTGTGATACGCGTACCTAGCAACATGGATTTCAAGCGATGGGATCTACGCAATGTCCAAACGTGTGATCGTGACACGCGATCATGCCACGGAACGAAGATCTGATCGGGGAAATGATACACTTGTATCATTTGCTCGTATCCGATCACCGCGCCGTGGCATGACTTCGTATCGCGGTGCTTGGACGCTTATTGTCGGCGCGCCAATCATGCCGTACTCGTCCGATATAACTGTGTGATACGTGTAGCAAAATGGATTTCGAGCGATCCGATCGGCGCAACGTCCAAACGCGTGATCGTGACACGCGATCAAGCCACGCGACGATGATCTGATACGGGCAAATGATACAAATGTGGACGCACCTTTAAGTTGCAGTGGCGTGGCGTCAAACATGTTGTTGGTAAAGCCGGAGTATATTTTCTTATGTTTTTTTTAGAGCAGTAAAATAAAGTACTCAAATGCCCTAAAGTAGGCAAGCCGGTGAGAATCGGGTTCTATTAACGCCTCGTCACTGGTAGGTTTTAAAACTTGACAGGATTTTTAATTTAATATCTGTGTTTTTCTTCAAAGTAGGATACCCAAATAAAAATAGCATACATGTTTGATTGTGCGTCATTAAATGCAAAAACGATCATATTTCATTTAAATCTTAACAGCATTCAATAAAGTAAATTTTCATTCGATTTTTTATGTCATTTTTAGGGTTCAATAGCCTACATGGAGAAACCCGAAGAACAGAAACCTTACACAATCACTTTTTTAACCGTGTGTCTGTTCATCTGGCAAGACTCTCGGAAATTACTATAAACGCAGCCAGTCTAATGGAATCCCTGCCCACCGAGTCAGATTTGGGCCATTTCGTTTAGATATGTTTTATTTTTTTGTAACTATACATATTCAATGCATTGATTTAAACTAACACGATCTTCACTCATTATCTCAACACACCAAAACGGGGCTTAATCGCGTATAAATATTATTTATTTAATTACCTTTCGTTGGTAATTCTTCGACGTTTCTGACGTCGCGTTACGTCCATGGTCTCGAAGGCACCTCTTTTCTCGTTTCTTTTTGTTGTGTTGTTACATATTGAATGTTAAATTAGGTTTTATAATATGGCATAACCATCAGCCGTAATGGTTTGGTGGTTTACTATTTTACAACATTGATATCTGGTTTTGTATGGGATTCTTTAGTAAATGAATTTATGAATCATCATATTTTAGCGCAGATAAAAGTTTATTTTGAAATAATTAATGTTATTTTGGAGTCTGTGTCACCCGTATGCCTCTAACTAAAATCGTCAATTTTGAATACTTTGTTAATTTCTTTGGGTGGCAATGACTCCAGAATAACATTAATTGTATAAATTGAGTTAAAAATTGTCAATTTAAAGTAAATTCAAAGAACTGAAAATTACTTTATTAATTACTGTTTAGTTATATTTTTGGAGTCGCATTTTTAATTTTTATTTAACACTCTATAAACGGCAAAAAACGTGTATTTTTTAGGAAAACTGGCGGTTTTTCGTCGTAAAAATTACAAAGTTTGATTGCGTTTATCTTAGAAATTTTCGATGCCTCGTGAATATACGAGAAACAGTATATTTGTAAAGACGGTAGTTGTCAACACGAAAAGATATACAATAAAACGTGGAAAAGTGAAGAGCTATGCATCGAAGGTCATTCAGAACTGTAAGCCCCTTAGTATGATTTCCAACTATTTCTTAGAAGTCCGGGATCTTCACCAAATAGCTCAAAGTGACACCAAAATCTATAAAGACTTCGACAAAATTGGGAACGTTAAGTTTTTCACAGAGGCATTTTCGGTTACCCTCATCTGGCATAAACTTTTTTGACATAACCATCATTTGGCATAATTCATTATTTGACATAAAGGCATTTTTTTCTGAAATTGTAGAACTTTCAGGCTTTTTTAAGGCATGATTCTGTTAAATACATCCGGTTAAGTTAACGTGTTCAGAAAAAATGCATTAGGTATGCTAAATGATGAATTATGCCGAATCATGATTATGACAAAAAAGTTTATGCCAGATGAGGGTAAAGCGTGCATTTTATATTTTTTTCCAATAGAATACATTATGTGAACGATGCTCTTTGTCAATACGATGAGACATATTCAACACGGAAAAGTGAAAAGCTACGGATCGAAGGTGATTCAGAGCTGTAACTCCCTTAACTTATTTTATCATATTCAAACTGTACACTTCTGTCATCCATCACCAGCCATACATCAGTCCCACAGTTCTAATTACACTGATAGTTGAGTCCGTCTCACCCTTGGCCTGTTTATAAAATGATCAACGAATTTTAATGGCCGGAACGAGTTTGGGACTGGTTTCGAAAATACGTCATTGATAATTTAACTATTACTAAATTGTTTTAAATCGATTCACGGCCAAGTTTACTTAATTTTTGTTTTTGGTTCTTATTATTTGGGATCGTTATGGACAGGTATAGAACTTAGGTAGAGGTCAAATATATAAAATAATAATAATATTTTTGTACTCTTGTACCAGAACTACGCGAATCATAGTAAAAAGGCATACTTTTTAGATTGGAACATCACTCTATACTCTATGGTTTATATTATATGCCACTGAACTATAATACATGTATTATACAACTCCAGGCAGAACTATAATGAATTTCAATAAAAGAACGCAGTGTTTATTCTAATTATTGTTTAGCTGTGTTTAATTAATTGTAATTTATGGGTTACTCGTAAAAAAGTATTGTATACAATAGTATGTATGTATATGTGTGTAATCACTTTATTGCCCATAAATTAATACAAAAAAAATTTATTTACAAAACAAATGTAAGGCGAACTTATCCCTGTGAGGGATATCTTCCAGTTAACTTTTAAGCAAATATAATAAATAAAGTAGTTATTATTACTTTATAAATATAATAGTTATTGTATAATTAGCTTTTTTAATCTCGTTGGTACTGTAATTAGGCCACTCAGCATGCTTCGTGGCCTAAACGGAGTACCTACTCAACTGAAAAAGCATACATTATATAACGATTGCATAAAAAACAGCCTGATTGATGAACTGAGCAGAGCCAGCGTTGGATGTTCAATTGGAGGACGAATGATGAACAATGTTACCTACGCTGATGACATAGCGCTGCTGGGCCCGTCGATTGGGGCCAACGAGGTTCTGGTCGGCATTTGCGAGAGGTACACGGAGGCTCATGGACTCAGATATAACTCCAAGAAAAGCGAGTTACTTGCATTCAAGGCAGGTAACAAAGCGCCGAAATATGTACCACCGCTTAAACTTGGAGGAACTGAGTTGACGAAAGTCACCAAGTTCAAGTATCTGGGACATTGGGTCACCGAGGATCTCTCCGATGATTTCGGTGTGGAGAGGGAGCGTAGGGCATTGGCAGTGAGAAGCAACATGTTGGCCCACAGGTTCGCACGCTGTACGAGGGATGTCAAAATAACCCTTTTTAAGGCATTTTGTCAACTTTCTACACGTGTAGCCTGTGGGTCAAATGTACGCAGAGATCACTCAATACCATACGCGTGCAGTACAATAATGGTTTCAGGATGTTAATGGGGCTGCCCCGTTTTTGCACCGCATCAGGTATGTTTGCAGAGGCTCGCGTTGATAGTTTTCAGCCAATAATGCACAAACGAGTTGCCTCCCTGATGCGACGCGTGCGAGGTAGTACCAACACACTCCTGAATTTCAATATATAACAAAGTACTCTGTGCTCCTGAATACCATTATTGACATGATGGCATGTCCTATAATGAGGAGATGGAATACCATACATATGGACCCCAGAAATGCCATCGTTTTATTTTAATTTTTTGTGTAATTTTTTAATGTGTTGAAACTTTTTTGTTATTAACACCTAATCTAATTATTATTATTAACATTGTTACTCACACATTATGGGTTGAAACCTGAAATAATTTAATAAATAAAAATAAATAAAATACTGTAAAACACTGTGTGTTGCTTCAGGTACAATAGTGTTCCATAATCGAATAGGGATATTGACAACAATTTTCTATGGCATATTATAAAACAACCTTTCAATAATAGAACTATTGGTGAAAAAACTACTTCAATCTCATAAAAACTTCCCGAGATACAGCACCACATTTTTGCACAGCAAATAAAATTTTTGGACTTTCCCAAAAAACGCTCCATACTAAAGCCTAGAAACATGTGACGTCAGACGTTCCTGCCTTGTATGGGGAAAATAGGAGCTTTGTCCTGCAGCTATGTTAAAACGTTTACCGAAACGGTTTCATAACAAAAGCTACCATACATTTCATGGGTTATTCGATGGTGTTATTAGTTATTAATATACCTAGTCATACTTTAAAAACCGGCCAAGAGCATGTCGGACCATGCTCAGTGTAGGTTTCCGCAGCCATCTATACAAAAAAATGCACTACAGATGAACAAATCACGATATGAAAAAGTATACTAGCAAAAGAGTGTATCTCTACGGTACTTACGTCCTTTAGCTGAGAAGCGCAGTATTTTGGTAATAACTTAAAAACGGCTTAACTGATTTTATTCAATATAGTTTTCATTGAAGTAGTTATCAGGCCTCATTTTCATGATTTTTCCCATAATTTTTTGATCCGTGGTTGAAAAGTAAGAGGGGGGACACAATTTTTTGGATTTCTGGAGCGAGTATTTACCTAACTGCTGACTTTATCAAAAAATAATCATAATCATTTATTGCATATCACATAATGTTTGAAGACCCGTATTATTTTTAAAAGACCTATTCAGCGACACCCCACAAACTAGTGTTGGAACGAAAAAAAAACTTCACCCCCACTTTATGTGTACGAGAGGTACCCGAAAAAAAGTTTTTTTTTAGATTTTATTTTACCGTTTTGTCGGCGTGACACATACACATACTCATACCAAATTTCAGCTTTCTAGTACTAATGATTACGGAGCTAAGCCGCGGAGCAGACAGACGGACAGACAGACATGGCGAAACAATGGAGGTTCCTAGTTGACTACAGAATCCTAAAAATGGACTTCCCTACGTAACTTTACAGGCTCATAAAACAAGCGTAAAGTATTGAACACTTTTTTTCTAGGAAACTACCATTTGGCATTAAAATTTTATTTTTATTTGAGTACAATTAACATCCCTATTCAGTGAAGGGAGCGCAAATACGCAGATGGGAATGCCATTATCCAATTAATAGGGAAAGCAGGCGTGGTGCGCAAGGCACTAAGACTGCGGGTGTAGGTTGAATCCGTTGTAACTGACTAGCGGCGGCGTGGGAGAGTGATGCGTGGATGCTGGCCCTGCCCGTGTCTGAGTACAGTTGGGACGCACAACGAGACAGAACCCACTAAATGCACAAACTATAATATGGCATGATGCGATCCAAATATTCCTGCTGATGCATGCGGCAACTAGACGTGGAAATTTTATTATTTATCTATCTATACTATTATAAAGTTGTAAAAATTAAATGTATTACATTGAAGATATTTGCAAAAAAATGATTGTTACGATTTATTTGGAGGTCACTTAAACAAAAAATGATTTCTTTGAATTTTTTGTATGTTTGTATGTGTCGTTGTGGCTTCATCGCGCAAAATCGGCTAAACAGATTTCAACGATTTTTGGTACACGGGTAGCTGGGTATCTCCAGAAAATTATAGGATACTTTTTACTCGACTACGCTGAAGAAAAAACGAGGGGTTATGACTTTTCTCCTCCGCGAACGATGTTGCGGGTGCCTTCTAGTTTTAATATAAAACTTGTTATAAACATTGATACAAAGGTCAGTCACGAAAATTCAATGTGATCTGCTCAAAAGTGTGCGCAACGACGAGTTTCTTATTATTACAAAGATATAAATAAAGGAAAAAATCTAAGACTCCGACTGCATTTAAACCAGTGCCTTGTACCTTGCCGGGGTGCATCTGGTTCAAATCTTGGATTTTCTGATTATCTTTATATTCATGACAATTATACCTATTTATGACAAATTTATGTCTGTAAATTAGTTGCACCGCCCACCTGCTTTTCCTCAAGGTTGACTAGTAGAAAATGCCCTATGGCATTAAGTCCCCTTTTTGTACGATAAGTTTTTTTTAGTGCAATATCGAATAAATAAATTAATATTTATGACAATTATGACCATTGAAGCATTGAATAGGCATGATGGCTGGGTATGAAAATCAAAATTCTAATTACACCGTGAGCTAGATATTAAAAAAATATTGGACACGTATTTTTTGCTTTTTCAAAATAAAAATAAAAAAGACAGATAAATCGCATTAAAGTTTAGGAGTGGGGCCTCGTGACGTTACTCCTAAGTTAAATGTGTACTTAGGAGTGACGTCACGCAACATTTTGATTCAATGTATCGCCTTCATTCTTCGATTATGAAAAAAACCGGCCAAGAGCATGTCGGACCATGCTCAATGTAGGGTTCCGCAGCCATTAATACAAAAAATGCACTAGATGAAAAAAATACGATATGAACAAAAACACTAACAAAAGAGCGTATCTCCCTGGCACTTACGTCCTTTTGCTGAGAAGCAGTCTTTTGGCAATAACTTAAAAACGGTATGTTTGATCATGTTGAAAAAAAAATTTTGTGGGAAGTATTTATTAAGTTTTATATATGTGAATTTTTTCATATTTTTTGAACATACCGTTTAGAAAATAGAAGGGTGGGGACACAATTTTTGTTACTTTCGGAGCGAATATTTCCGAAAATATTCCTTAAATCAATTTTTTTCCTAGAAACATCAAAGTGTTTTTAGTAGATCTGTCAAATTATGTGCTACACATTGATATTTGCTGAAGAAATATTTTTTCACTTTCGTTTACATGTATGGAGTGCCCCCCCTAGAAATATATATATTTTTTATTTAACTTTTAAACTAAGTAGCGGCTTACACAAGACATCTATGTTCCAAAGTTCATCAGTATCCGTCTTATATTTTTTGAATAAAATGCCTCTGATATACGGACGGACGGACGGAAGGACAGACATGACGAAACTATAAGGTTCCGTTTTTGCCATTGTGGCTACGGAACCCTAAAAAAATACATGTCCAATATTTTCAATTTTAAAATGGATTTTTACAAGCAGTGCTGCAGTGGACAAAGTTTGACTTCTAGGACTTCTAGGTTTTACTTCTAGAAAACTCTTGCGTTACTGACCTATTGACAGACAACGCACAGCCTAAACCGCTAAACTACGTGGACGTGCACTAAGAAATAATTTTTCTAAATTCAACCCTTAAGGGGGTGAAATAGGGGTTAAACTGTTGTATGTAAATCGTTCATTTGAAAAGTTATAGACTTGCATCTTTGTAAATAGGTTTCTTACTTAAAAAAATCAAATGATTAAGCGCTGCTATGAAAATTCATCCCCTAAAGGGGATAAAAAAGAGTTGAAAATTTGTATGGGAAACATGTCGTTTTTAAAGTTAGTTGCTTAAAACTTCGGTCACAACTTCTTAATGTACAGTGAAAAACATTGATAAGAAAATTTTCGAAAATTCTTCCCGTAACGGGGTTAAATTGGGGTTGAAATTTTGTATGGAAAAGCTGTAATTATTTGAGTAACTGTTATAATATTTTGCCTATACACTCTTCCTTGAAAAATAAGAAAACAAATTTCAGCATTTTTTGAAATTCATCCCATAACGGGGTTAAATTGGGGTTGAAAGTTTGTTTAGAATATCTGTAATTAATTGAGTAACTGTTTTAATATTTTTCGTATAGGCTCTTAATTTAAAACTAAGAAATCTCATTTCAGCATTTTTGGAAATTCATCCCTTAACGGGGTTAAATTGGGGTTGAAAGTTTGTATGGAAAATCTGTAATTATTTAAGTAACTGTTATAATATTTTGCCTATAGACTCTTCATTTAAAACTAAGAAAACTTATTTTAGCATGCTTTAAAATTCATCCCTGAAAGGTGTGAAATAAGGCGTAACAGTCGGGGACGAAAGTACAATGGCACATAAAGGGTGTTTTGAAGCGCTGAATAGAATTTTGAATGACATTAGAGGGAACGATGGTATGATGGGTGGTCCACTATGTTGTTAGTTGGAGACTGCCGTCAGACTCTGCCCGTAGTTCCGAGAGGAACTCGAGCTGATGAAGTTAAAACTTGCATTAAGGCTTCAAATATTTGGCCTTTAATAAAAAAATTCCACCTTAAGATTAATATGCGAATGCACTTTAAGGGCGATATTTGCGCTGGAGAATTCTTCTACCTTCTCCTTAAAATAGAAAATGGAGGATATCCCGAAACTGAGGGGAGGATTACAATTCCATCGGATCTCGCTTTAGTTGTGTGGACCGTTGACGACCAAATCTCTCAAATTTACCCAGATGTTCAAAATTTACACAACAAGTCCATGGAGTGGTTGTGTGAACGAGCAATTCTGACACCTAAGAACGTCCAGGCTTCCGTTATTAATAACATTTTATTGAAGTCGTTCCTAGGTTCAGAATACGAATACAAGTCTGTAGACTCTGTAGTGAACACGGATTATGTCATTAACTATTGTGTAGAGTTTTTTAATGCACTTAACCCACCCGACCTACCTTCTCACATACTTATCTGAAAAGTGGTTGCTCGAGTAATGTTGCTGCGAAATCTCAATCAGCCGAAGATGTATGTAGAGGCGCACTTAGGAGGATTTTTTGAAATTAGAGCTATTACTCGGACGAAGTCGCGGGCAAAAGCTTATGAAACATACAATAATAAATACTAATAAAAAGAAACATTTCATAATAATTTAAAAATCACTATAGCAGAGCTCTGTTAAGTATGAATCAGATCTTTTGATATGTTATTGAGTGAGTAAATCAACTTTTTTTTATCGATTCAGATTATCGAAGCTGCCCCATCACGTGCCCCCAAACTGAGCGTTAGATAACGGGGTTTAATCCTCCTCCGTATACTGGTACAAGTAACAATTTCCAGATTTTTAGTTTTTTGCATTTTTGTGATTAATATCTCTATATTTACCTACTACAAAAATTTCGTACGGATATTCCTATTAGTTTCGGAAATAAAGTGACGTATATGAATGCATCTAACACAGCTTTGCTAATCAGTGCGAGGTATAGTGGTGCAATTCACTTGCATCACTATACGCGGCGCCGATATTGTGGCGGGGCGAGGCAAGTCGAGTGTAACTGGCAGTTGTCCCAGTATACACGCTAGGCGTCGCTGCGTGCGGACCGTGTAAACTGTGAATGACGAGCCATACGTCTAACACAAAATCTACGTTCACAAAAGTTGAGTCATTATAGTAAGTTCACATTACTTATATGATGTTTAATTGCTTAAAAGTTATAAAATGAGTAGTAAAATTGTAAAATGGAGCGGACACGCGGGATAATGATTTTGAATGAAACTCAAGATAGTAATTCGAGCGGTAAGTATGTAAAAAAACTTTTAAAATAATTGTAAACACATTTATGCTGCAATATCGTGTTTAAAAACGGCTTTAATTGATTTTTGTTAGTTGTATCAGTATACGGGTACAAAATTCTTATGTGTAACTTGCTATTGCACTTTGTATATCGATATAAGTGATGCTTATTCTGCATTTTTTCCTCAGAAACGTCGTTACCTCCAAGAGCAGAATCTATACGTGATGAAATTGAGTATCTAAAGAAAATTTATTTAGATGCTATAGATTGGAACCATTTTCATTAACTGTTTCTTTTTTTTCAGTAATGCTTCTCTGCAGCAAAGGTGTGATTCACCAAATTCAGTATCAAATAATTTCTGTCGTCGCGGATGTACATGAAATAAAACCAAACAAGTCAAATACAAGTTTTAGAGACCTCGCGAAAAACATGTCAGCAAAAAGAAAACTCACAAGAATTTGAAGACATTATTTAGATGATATGACGTCATATCGTGATGACAGTTTACTTTTACTTATTCATAATATAAACTCACCACTATCCGACCTAAGTATGACCCAAGAATCAATTGAACGCATAACCCCATCGCCATCAAATTTAAAGGTTTTTTCTCCAGAAGGCACCGATATAGGTTTGGACTTAAGTGATAATTCGTCCTACCCTGGTGATTACACCGACTCACTATTAAGTACACCAGAAACCACCACTTTCAAAAGAAAAATATTTAGGTAATTTGCGGGAACTTATCAAGATAATCTTTGTAATGATATACTAAGAATACGTCATTATAAAACTCGCCTTACGTATAATGTGATGATTATTAAATGAAAATAAAAACATTAATTTTTATTTTATTTTATTTATTAGGCACTTTAAACAGACAACATTTTTTTAATATTTATTATACTTAGCTGTTGCCCGCGACTTCGTCCGCGTAGAGATGCAATTTATAGCTTACAAAGTTTCACCCCCGTTTTCGTTCCTAAAGGGATGAAATTTGACATAGATTGTAGCCTACGTCCTATTCTGATGTATAAGGTACATAACTGGAAAGTTTTATAAAAAATCGGTTATTAGTTTTTGAGATTAAGTAGAACGTACATACATGCTTTCACGTTTATAATATAGTAAGGATAATAGCAAGATACAGGCATTCTGACCAAAATGTTATCAAAAACAAGTATACACGGCATGATTAAAAAGAACTCTCAAAAAATATCCCAAAACTAAAACATTCCTAAATATGATACTTAAGAACCATATTATATTGAATTGTGGCTCCATACATAATTTTATTGGTAAAGCTTAATGCAATGTCGAATTAATTGAGCATTAATGAGCAAGCATGGTTATTGAGAGTTAGAGGTCTGAACGCGAAAACCGCGAAATTATTTCAACAATCTGCCTTCTGTATACCAAAAATTGTGGGTCAAAAATATCAACATTTTTGTGTTTGGATACAAGTTCAATCATCAATGGCATATACATGCGAGTTATTTATAATTATTTTTTTGTATTTTATATGGTACTTTTAAAACATTACTAAGCGTATATTGATACAAGTGATATACTCATTTTAGCGTACATTGATATAAGTGAGAAATAAGTTCATAATTCAATATATGAAGGTAAATAAGTGGTAAAAGAACATCTGTTTTATTTTTCATTGCAAATCATAAGAGTATTTCATAGAACTATTTATATATAATATAAAAATATCGTTAAATCAGTAATCGATGTAGTACGGCGTATACTGGTACAAGTGGTAACTACCTCAGTATACCACACAACGACAACATGTAAAATACGCGTATACTAGTGCATTTGCAATTTTCTCCAAAACTATAAAAAAATTCAAAATTCTATAAATACAGATAAAAGCAAAATATTTTCTTTAGAACCAATCCAAAATTTTGAGAAGTTACTTCATCAAATGAGAGTGTTACAGATGTTGGAACCTTTGAACAGCTCTCCTGTAAAATTATGATTCTGTACCAGTATACGTAGGAGGTATCGTAATGATAAAATATAGTCCAACATCTATCATTACGTCTCCGATATATAACTGATATAAGATATGTTTGATTTGGAGCTACATCTTTGTATCTTATCATCTAGTCAGTAGCTATTTCCATTGCTCTCTGAGTGACTTGGAGCCTTCTTATAAGGCCCATTGTGAGCATCCATGTTTCACCCCATGGTATGTATCCAACCTAAGTCTCCGTCCAGGACATGGAAATTCCAATCATGTATGGTTTTCTCAAACAAGCGTCTAGACGCTTCTTCGACAATGCTCCCCACCATAGGAACCCCCTAATTAGGAAGGCAGCCGACTACTATTCCCGATCCCTCAGAGGATCCACTCCCCAAAAACCGTCTCGAAAGAGGCCTGTACACCCGGCGTCCTAGACACGTGCTCTCTGATCCGGACGACTAGATCACAGCCAGCCATCGAGAGGATGGCAGCTGCGAACTCTTCGGACGATGAAGTCTAAGAGTCAACCCCGCCGGCGGGGTCGCTCAGCCCGTAGTCTCGCAATCTCTCATACGCCCACTTTCTTTTGTCTCTCTTTACCCCGTCCCAACTGGGGTTGAACGGTACCGGTTCAACCCACCCCCGCAGTTCGTATGCCTTGCGCAGTGCGTCCCCGTCGTTCCCGTTTATGGGTTTGCGCTCCCCCCACTAAATCCGATTACTGGTCAGGAGGTCTAACCAGACCTATCCAGTTCAAAGGCAGTTTCTAAAAAAAAAATCATGTTTCAGTACCGTAAATCATCACTGGCAACACACACACTCAAAGACTTTCGTCTAGAAGCACTGCGGGATATTGGACGTGTTTTTTGTTTGTAATTATGATAATAAATAAATAAATAACCGACGGCGGCTGAGACCAACAAGTTCTTCAGTGGCGATCACTTTGGAAGACGCAGCGTGGGCTGATGTCCTGCTGAATGTCGCTAAAGTCCGCTGTATGCAGGCGGCGCAGGACTGGTCATGATGGCGTTCCTTTGGGCAGGCCTATGTCGAGAAGTGAACGTATTTTGGCTTTTGTTTGTCAGTTGTTTTTTTGTGGTTTCTTTTGAAATGTATGAGTACGTAGACTTTTTGAGAATTGTACATTTTAGGAAAACAGATATTTCAGGCCTGAGCCATTCAAAAATGCATAAATTACTCTAGGCCGTAGGAAGGTATATAAATAATAATCCCATTCATTTCTGATTTATTTTTTTCCTTACATCTATCACTTAAAATTAAAATATACAACAACGGACTTAAAGAAACCCGGCCACTTTTAGGTGATTAGGATCACCTTTGAACAAATACCAAGATGTAACTTATTTTACAATGAAATATTCATTAAAAGCCCTACATTTTTATGGCAACCTACCCAAAGGGTGCCAACGTAACCCAATAACAAGGGCGAATTCAGCTAGGTCACATAGTCAAATCCAGTTATTTATGAATACTTTGTAGCTTGTTGTCCTAGAGCCAGCCCAGGCGGTCTAGCACAACTCTCCGCGACTACGCTAGTCCCGCGGCATAGCATCACCCATCTATCTCGCATTGTATCGGAAGGAAAGAGACAGACAATCTTTGTCGCGCCACCAAGAGTCACGTATCAGTTCTGCTAGAGGTACAGGGCCCAAGGGCAGTCATGTCAAATTTTTGCGATCCCATGGCGCCCCCATTAAAATGGCCGTGAGGGGGACCGTGTTGTTTTAGTGGGTAAACCCCTCCTTCTGAATGGAAAGTCCCCCATCATGGCTATATTATGGTATCGAAAAAAAGCATGATCCCTATTATTCAACCGGTTTCCTATCATAGATACATAGTTGTCGACGTGTTTGTAAAAATATATAGTCGGACAAACCAATGATATATAATGATATAAAAAGGTGCAAATATGTTACCTACACGATAATCCACGTGTAAAAATGGCCAGGCTTACGCACACATACATCTGATAATATTGCAATAACACACTAATCATAAATGTCAAGTGAAAGCAGGCTGGTATGCTAATTTCCGGGAGCAAAACAGAGACAAATTTATGTTACTCTGTCATACGTAGTAAATATACGTGACTTTGTTTCGCTAACGCACACTAACATAATACAACAATAAACGGACAAACCGTACAAATATCACATCGACCATTTATAAAAAGATATCTACGAAACAATACGACCAAAAAAAAACTATCCATAGACTCTGAATCCACATAAAATATATCGTCGAGAAAGAATAGAAAATACTAATTAACCTGTAAAAAATGTAATGATTCCAATTCGCTGGCCCAATATTACAGGGTTTTATGTGACATTTTCAGGGCAGTTAAAATTAGACTATATGTCAATATGACAATGTTCAAACTTCAATTCTCTAAAAGTGAAACATAGAACCCTGTAATATGGTGCCAGTGAATTCGCAACTATATAAGGGTACATCAAGAGACATTCCTCTAGTATGTTGGATACACCATTCTTTTTATGTACTTATAACAATGTAGGGGAGCATATATTTGGTATGATATAGTTATTTGTTATGCAAGGCTGCAAAGTTGTTATTTGGCGCGAGTGCTTGAATTGAAAGCCGAGTAAGCGAAGGAATCTAAAATTGAACCGAGAGCGGAGCGAGTGGTTCAAATATAGATTCCTGAGCGTAACGAGGCTTTCAAGGCACGAGAAGCCAAATAATTTTGCAGCCGTACAAAATACACAACGTTTCACCTTACTACAGCGAGGAAAATGTAAGACTAACTATGAAATTATAACAAATCGATTATTTTTTCATTTAAAACTAGTGATCATGAACCTACGAAACACACTCATAACAAAACAAACAAATAAACATTAAAAAAGAAATCGAACTTCAAATGACTTTTCCACGCAGATTTGGCACTGAAAATGGAAATTTTCCGAGCGAGTAAGGTGAAAATATTTTATAACATGAACAACATGACTTATGTTTTAGCAGTGATTTATAGGGCTTTCTATGGCATAGCCATCAAGTGTGCGGAAAAAAATGTTATGCCGGTGGAATGGGCCTCAAACTTTTGTAGTGGCGTCTTCATTTTGTGGTCTTGGTTTCCGTGGTGGCATCAGGGCTGTCTTCGCGATCTGCGCCAGTGGAGACTCCACCGTTACGAACAGTAAGGCACCGATGGCAAACGACATGAATATAGTAGCTGCCAGAATCTCCATCTGTCGACAATATGTCCAATGAGGAAAAGACAAATCAAAAGATGATAATGACGAAGATTATGCTGCTGATGATGACAATTATGAATCTGGTGATGACGGTGATGATGATAAGAGGTCGGAATAGGTAGTGCCTATTTACCTAAACTTCACGGGAGGAGTTATTAAGGGTGTTTGTAACCACCAAAATAATGTTTGATTTTTATTGACTGCGGAATTTCCCGGATTGTTTAATTATTACTAATAAATCACTGTAAGCAATTCCTCTCATCAATTTTCTAATGCAGAATATTTAAATACTGTCACAACCGTAGAAAATGTACATACAAATAGGTTATAATACTCCCCGTTAGTCTCAAACATAAATACCTTCAAGCATTTAATAACCATACGAGTAGCAACAAGGACCATAACCCAATATTAATAGAGCACAAGCATGGCAATCGATTGGTGTTTGCAGGCAAATTCGAAGTGCCACGCCTTAAGAACTACTACGAAGATCGAACACTAAGCAAAAGACTTCCGTAATTCCTAAATAGTCTGCTCGGGAACATCCATCATGAGCCAAGCAAGTCCAAATTTAAAAAGGCCCCGAAAAAATATTTACTGCAGACGCTTGAGTGACGTGATTTAATTTAAAGTTCATGATTTAATTTAAGCATTAAATATACTCGTATATATATGCTGCTACTAGAAGATGCCAGCAACTTCGTTCGAAACTTGCAGCCGGGTAAAAAGTATCCTATAACCATCGGGTGATACCTGGCTACCCGTGTGCCAAAATAGTGGAAATCGGTTTAGCCGATTTTGCGTGATGAAGCCACAACGACAAGTACAAACATACATAAAACCCAAAAAAAAATATTTTTCGTTTTAGACAACTCCAAAAAGTCCGTAACAATCATTTTTTTGAAAATATCTTCGATGTACAGACATTTTGTTTTTACTCAACTTTATAATATCGACCATATTAGTATTGTATATACATAAAAATACTACACTGTGTTATTATTATAGAGACTTGTGCCTGCAGTCAAACTGTACACAGTTTTGCAGAAAACTATTTTAGAAATAAGTTTGTTAAAAAAATAACTAAGTAGGTAATAAAAAAACCATCTGACAGACTCGTAGGATCGACCCCAAGAGTGAATTTATGTGTATTGTATTAAGTATTGTAACTAACTCATCAGGGAAATCCCGCATTCAATATTTTTATTTTTTATTTTTAGTGATTATAACCAATCTACGTCCACCCGCGAAGTTTTGGTAAATAGGCACCAATTCCGACCTCTCTTAATGATGTTGATGGCTATGACAATAACGTAGAGGAATACGAACCACAATGAAGTCGGACATATAAGCCATCACGCGCTCGCTGCCGAACAGGCCACGTTGGGTTATCGAGTGCACCAGGAACGCGCTGTACGAGCAACGGCCCGTCCACGTGAATCCACGCCACTCCAAAACGCCCCGGTATACAGCTAGAAAATGATAAAATACAGAGAAACCGTTTAATTAGTACTTCGCCTCTGGTAAAGGTGCGGCACGGGGTACGGCGGCAGGAGGATTTGAGGGGCAACGGGCGATAGTGCCTCTCTTTTCCGACGGAAACAGCGGGCATAAGCGGTAGATCGAATAGGTAAGTCAATTATGTCACAGGCCAATTCTATAAGCAATCGTACCCACCCTCTTTTTAGAATTTCTTGCAATCTTACAACTTGCCACAATATATATTCATATTTTTGAAAAGGAACCCGATGCAAGTTAAATGTACAATTAGCGTCAAATAATCCGTAGCATCCAAAGCACCATATATATCGCAACACATCTTTATTACAAAAATCATAAATATATTTGACGATATATTTGGCGCTTTGAATGCTACAGACTATTTGACGCTGACTGTACCGCACACAGACAAATGACACTCACTCTACCTCAGGTCTCAGTCACTGTATGAAAGTTGGCACGTTAATTTATTGCTGATATGATACGATACGACACGATATAACACAATGCATTACAATATCATACAATACAATACAAGGCAATTCAATGCAATGCATTACTATACAATACAGTACAGTTGTACGTATAGTACAGTACAGTACAGAACAATACAATACAATACAATACAATACCATACAGTACAATACAATACAATACAATACAAGACAATACAGTTCAGTGCAGTACAGTTATATAAAATTCTGTAAAGTACAAAACATTACAGTACAGTGCAATACAGTAGGTACAGTACAGTACAGTGCAGTGTAGTGCAGTGCTACTGCACAGTACAGTACAGCACAGTAGGTACAGTAGGTACCTACACAAAATTGATACATTTTTGCTATGTATTCAGTGTACTGTATTGTATTGTACTATATTCGGGCACTTTATTTCTTATCAACTGTCATCAGACACTTACATTCTGTTTTAAAGATGGCCGAGAACATAATGATCAGAACTGCGATCTGGAATATGGGCTTGTACAAGCAGGCGTACAGGACCCTCGCCAGGGTGGGGGGCTCATAGCCGTCGATGTAGAAGAAGGCGCCTGTCAAAATGATGCCCACGCCCACCGGGAACGCGGCCCATGTTAACCAACGGTATTTCTGTAAGCAAAAAAAAAAATCGTGTATTTTGCAAGGGCTGGCTGGAGTATGCGCTAGATAGGTATGCATGGAGGAAAAGAGGGAAGGCGTTGGCCCAACAGTGGGACACTTAAACAGGCTAAAAAGATGTGTTGTTATAGACCGTGTTTGCCTTAGGGTTCCGTAACCAAAATGGCAAAAACGTAATCCTTATAATTTCGTCATGCCCGTTTTACTCAATAAACTACAAAATATATTATATTCATGAAATATTGGTGATGGAGTATTAGGTGTCTTGTTTAAGCCACTACTTAGTTTGGTAGTTAAAAATAACAAAAGTAAATATTTCTAGGGAAGGCACTCCATACATTTAGGTACCTAACCGATGCTGAAAAGGATTTTTTCAGCATAGATCAACGTATGGAGCATATTTCGACAGTTCTTCTAAAACCACCTTGGATTTGTATAAAAAAATTGAATTAGTAAATATTTTCGGAAATAATCGATCCCAAAAGAAGCATAAATTGTGCCCACCATTACCAAAACCATACTG
Source organism: Hedya salicella (assembly GCA_905404275.2). Taxonomy (NCBI): domain Eukaryota; kingdom Metazoa; phylum Arthropoda; class Insecta; order Lepidoptera; family Tortricidae; genus Hedya; species Hedya salicella. The sequence goes on along the minus strand of FR990112.1, from coordinate 4,126,185 downwards.
GATACCCTTGTACCAAAACACTTCAAATCCGTTTAGCCTATTTGGCGTGATGAAGCCACATCGACACATACGATACAAACATAGGTACAAAGAATAAAAATAAAAAATTGACCTCCAAATAGTCCGTTACAACCATTTTTTGAAAATATCTTCAATGTACAGACATTTCATTTTTACATGTATAACTTTATAATAGTACTAGCCTCTGCCCGCGACTTCGTCCGCCTTAAATTCTTTTATCGCAGAGAAGGGTATTTTTCCGGGATAAAAAGTAGCCTATGTCCTTGCCCGGGACTCAAACTATCTCCATACCAAATTTCATCCAAATCGGTTCAGCGGTTTAAGCGTGAAGAAGTAACAGACAGACAGACAGGCAGACAGACAGACAGACAGACAGACAGACACACTTTCGCATTTATTATATTATAGTATGGATATAATAATAATAATAATAAAGCCTTTTTATTTCCCATAAACCTACTTTACAATATTACTCTAATTTCTATTTCCTAATGTTAGTAGATGACTCTAGTGTTAGTACAATATTGCAATTTATCCTTAAATTATTTAGTTATTATTTAATATTATTTACAGGAATCCCTTATTTAGGGTATAGGCCTCCCCCAATTTCTTCCATTTCTTCCTATCCTGCGCTGTCCTTGTCCATTATAGTATGGATAGATATTATATATTACGTATATTTTTCGAAATAAGGAATCTGTGTTAGGCGCTATCGTCTAGTAGTAAATTACAACCGACTTACGTTTGTTCGTTACTTTTCGGCCCTGAGACCGGAAATAGGAGCCTCCCGAAGTTACCATCTGAATATTACACTTTCTGATCATGCTGCTAATGCTATATTCTAATTAGAGAAGTACCCGAGAGACTCAGACATATACACGTGCAAGAGAAGCGGCCGGCGGTCCACTCGTGCTCATCATGGACCGACATATGTCGAGGAGTACTCGCTTTGTGCGACGTTATAACCGCTAATTTAATCTAAATATTATATTAAATGTTCAATTTTAGTGTAGAGTAGACAAAACATGCGATATACATACAAAACATAACACTTGTTGAATAAATGAAAGTATGCGATGCGATTTTCCACCAAATTATTATTCTATATCACTACATGCATTGAAATTATAGTATTCGTTGTTTCATGCTATGAAAGCCATTTGTATTTCTAAGAAATATAACAGGTCTGTTAACAGGGCAGTTTCCTGAGAAAAAAATATTATTCAAATTCGTCAGTCACTTAGATTATCAAAAAATATTGGACACCTATTTTTTCTTTTGTTAATCAAACAAAAAAAGACAAAGAGAAAGCGCGTCACCGTTTGGGAGAGGGGGCGCATGTGACGTCTCGGGGAACTTTAACGGGCTATATCTTCATTATCTTAGTTTCATTGACAAAAGAAAAAATACGTGTCCAATATTTTCTGATAATCTAAGTGACTGACTTATTATATTTTTTTAGGACACAAGCCACTCTAAGGATAAAAACACTGTATGGAGGTTAACTAAAAACTGACCTGTAGCCGCAAAGAGATGCCGTTATCTTTCGTCAGCCAGTTGTAGGCAAGGAGCCCGCAGGCGATGCCCAAGGTGTACGTGGAGAGGTTTGTGTGGCCGCGAACAAATACTAGACGGAACGTGTCATAGTACTTGTAAACGTTCCGATATACTCTGTAAATTTATAAAATTTTAAAGTTAAGTTAGTACTAGAAAACTTCGTTTGAAGAGGACAAACAGTCATTACCCCTGTTTTTTTCGTGACTGTGTTGCTTTAAAAGTATCTTCTCACCATCTGTGGATACCCAGCTACCCATGTACGAAAAATAATTGAAATCCGTTAAGCCCATTCGACGTGATGAACCCACAACGATACAAAAAAATGTTTCAATAATTTCCAAATAAACAATATTTTTTCAAATATCATCATTATAGGTACGGACATTTTATTTGTACAACTTAATAATAGTTTAAGATAAATAAAGGTGTTTTTACACATGTTGTACATTTGTTGATTAAATGTCTATTGAAGATATTTGAGAAACGGACTTTTAATGTCATTTAATCGAAAAGTATTTTTTTGGTATTTTGTATGTATGTTTCATGTATGTATGTATGTATGTATGTATGTATGTGTATTTGCGGCTTCATCACCACAAAACTATTGAAAGGATTTCAACCACTTTTGGCATACGGAAAAAACATGGCTATGACTTTTTTCTCCTTCGCGAACGAAGTTGCGGGCACCTTCGATTGCATATTAAGACTTCGGTTTTATGTTTCACTCACTCTGGACTCTGGATGACCACGGCATCCAGGTTCTCGAAGTAGGTGTGGGCAGCAGGTATGAGGATCGAGAAGACCATCATCACAGCCAGGGCGATCAGCTGTGGTCTGCGGTGGCGTAACAGTATGCAGAACAACAAGCCGAAACCGAAGAGCTGGGTGTCCGCCGCCAAGTACCTGTAAATAAATAAACAAGTAAAAAACCGGCCAAGGGTATGTCGGCAGTTGTTACTACAAAGAATTCACCACATACTAAAAACCGGCCAAGTGCGATTCCGACTCGCGCACCGAGGGTTCCGTACAATCTTTCACTTACCCTAACATTATTATATTACCCGGTTCCGGTTTGAGTTAATAAACAACTATAGCATTGAAATGAGGTGCAAACTTAACACAACCGGGCTATTCACATATGTCTTTTGAAAATGACTATATTTTTTATGATTTAAATACAAATGTATAGTTTTCCGATTTTTGTATGTATTTTTAATATGTCACAATATTACTTGCCAAATTTCATAGTTCTATTTCATCGTGTTCTATCATTTTGATTCCCTTGAAAGTGTCGTCGAAATGTAAGCTTTTTGCGGAATAAATGACCGTATCTTTTTTTACGTGAATCTAGAAATTTGATCATTTCACAGCTTTAAAGGACCGTAAACCTGAGTATATGGTGTTAAATTCAACTTGATACCTTTACGCGTTCTCGAGATAAAGGATATTGACAGACAGACAGACGGACAACAAAGTGATCCAACGGTTCCATTTTTCCCAATTGAGGTACGGAACCCTAAAAATACTATGTGAAAAAGTGCACTAGCAAAAGAGCGTATCATCCTGGCACTTACGTTATTTTGTTGAGAAGCACAGTTTTTCGCTATAACTCCAACACATATCCGCTTAATACCTTAAAGTTTTTGATTAAGCTGCCTATAACATACGGACGGACATGACGAAACCTGCGACCCTGCGAGGATATGAACCTGGGACCTCTTCTTTAACGCAGAAGTCCTCTGACCAACTGAGCTAGCAATTTTATGTTCGTGGCTTGAAATTTTCGAACACAATCTAGTCAGCACTAGTAACGCCCTCTGTATCACCGTAGTAAAAACTTACCAAGTTTGCGGCAGACAGTGTGAATCGCCGTAGATATAGTTGTTGATGTACAGCAGATGCGCCCACCAATACTGGTTGCAGGCTGTCGATTCGCTGGTAACCACGAGCTCCCACATCGGCCCATCACCCAAATGGCGCATGATCGTCATGATTGTGAACATGATCAGGGCATACGTCGGAGTCAATCTGATGACAGAATGATAATAATAAATCATTGTTTGTTTAAGTATTAACCCATTGATAGAATACATTGTCACACACTATATATTATTACATTATTAATAGAATTAAATTGAGATTAGGATTTAATAGATACACTACTGATACTGGTGGAGCGGCTGCCGCTGCTGAATTAGCAAAATACTTATCTCTCAGCGACAGTTACGTATTTGCGCCGTTTGCCGTGGGGACCCTGGGACCGTGGGGACCGGAAGCAAGTAGACTGTTTAAAAAACTCAGCTACATACTTCTCCGGTCCCCAGGCGACCAAAAGGCTGGCTGGTTCCTCGCTCAGCGGATAGGCATCCCCATTCAACGCGGCAACGCGGCCAGCCTTATGGGCACCTTGCCCACTGGTAGCGATTTAGGGGACAGTCTTTTTTTTCTGTTTTGTTTTTATGTATGTTTTTTGTTGTATAATAAAAGAACCACCTTAAATACCTTTAAATTGTCAGGACTGAGACCTCACTCATATAGCATTCTGTGCACACCACTTTCACTGTTATAATGGATGAGATTTTGCATCCAGACACGTTTTAATGGAATGAGCTGGCTGTGTTTGGGTGTCTTCAAAAGAGAAGAACTAGAGGTGTGGCAAAATTTGTCAACACGTACATGAGCTATAAATGCTCAATTTCAAGATGCTAAGTTAGTTATTAAAAGCGGATCATACTTTTCTATGTTAACAATTTGTCAGAGGAAAAGTCCACCAAGGTAAAATTGTTTTCATTCTTTCTTTTTAACCGACTTCCAAAAAAAGGAGGAGGTTCGCAATTCGACGGAATGTTTTTTTTATTTTTTTTATGGATGTTCACCGATTACTCGAAGACTATTTGACCGATTTCAAATTTTTTTTTGTTTTTTTAGAAGGTACTTTCTAGTTGGTCCCATTTAATTTTGGTGAAGATCTGATGATGGAATCCATGAGGAATTGAAGGAACTCCTCAAATATTGTAGGCATACATATAGCGATTTTGGTATTATAAGAAACATAATACCTAAGCATTTGCATTCAGAAAGTGTAAATTGGTGAAGTGGAACTGATGCAGAAGACCACAGAATGCCATCGGAACTCCTCAATGATAAATGATTTACGGGTGGCGACAAAATATCTTGATTAATTTAGCTAAGCAACTTCATAGTCACAAATTTAAATGTTCCGGATGAGAATGGTACCATCGAATTGATTTGATGATGGAGCCGGAAGGTAGGCACCAGATCTATGTAATAAAATAATCTATCCTAGCCGTGTTTGGGCTTGTTCGAATTCCACGACACGATGGCACCGACTCCAAAATAACATAAATTGTATATACTGTATAGATTGAGTATACAAACGGTTACTTGTAAGTAATTTGAAGAAACTGAATTATGGCGTTATTTTTTTGTTTAAAAGTTTTGTTCTGTCCAAGTGAATCATGTAGGATGATTGTGTTCAATAGTATTAAATATCCTTGAACGAATACGCCGATTTTTTTCCATATTACCCAAGAAACACACTGTAGGACCAGTTCGTATGTCTTAGGTAATAAAACGAGGTGGATATAGATATTCATCAATAATGTTCTCATGTCATCATACCGTGACATAAGAACATTATTATAGAAATGGAGGAACGTGCCTTTTAGGATCATAATCTTACCAGTTGATAGACATCCAGTCTGTCAACAATGGTTTTGAACGACCAGTTGTACGATGCTCGAATGTATGTATATATGTCAACACTTTATTGTACATAGTAACGCAGTCAACTTAAAGAATATAAGTACAAAGGCAAACTTATCCCTATTAGGCATCTAATCCTGATCAGCCTCATCCAACGGTTTTCTACTATTTTAACCAGATTTTGAGTCATTGTTGGAAGTCTTCACGCTGCGACTTCGTAAACCATTAGGATACGCTCTAGTAACACTCACCTTAGCCAGCGCATCAACATGCCCTTAGGCCACTCCCACAAGCTGACGCGATGTTTCTCGGCGTGAATCTCGAAGTTGAATGCCAGCAGGAACCCGGACATCACGAAGAATGTGAACGTCACCAGCGTGCCGTTGAATAAGATGAACTTGCCGGGGTCATCGTACGCCTGGAAAAATGGGTTGTAGGTATAGTAAAATAAAAATCAGGGACAGTCTTATACAAATCAATCTAGTCCCACACGAAGCTAAACTTGTACTGTGGGTACTACGCGACAATATACATAATATATACCAGAAAACCTAAAGAAAAACAAAAAGTGATACCTAGCCAAGCCAACGACATTGCAGAGTAGAAACCATTTTAGGTGCAAACATCTGTGGATATCCCAGAATGCTACGCAAGGCTATTGAGATTAAAAAGCACCCTAATCTCAATAGAGACGATGGGTTGTCGCTACCACCAGCTTAGGATCCCGTTATACAGATGTATTGTCAATTTGTCATCATCAAGGAACAAGCAAGACAGAGGACTGCAAAACCTTAATTTCCGAACGGTAAAAAAACTGTTATCTGTTTAAAAGTAGTTTAGTAGCCTTTGTTTTTAAGATAATATAATAAGTAGCGAGATAGTCTGAGAGTTTTTCTTTGAAGCGTTTTTTTTCTGCTCAGTAAGCCTCATTTTGTGAAATGCTGCTGGTAACTTCTTAAAATAAAATAATTTAGCTCTTCTGGCACATGTGTAACTGTCTTTACAGAGGAAGTCCATCTGGCATGTATGTACACCTTTATTTGTTTTCTCAAAGTGGGTAGTTTGCACAAATTGTAACTTTGACAGAGTAAAATATATCTTTTCTCAGTCGACCCGTGAATACGAAAGTTGAAAAGCTTTCGAAACGTCGGAAACTCAAATGAGACACTATATTGGTAGCTGAGAAACCTCGGATGGTAAGGTTAAGCTGAAGAAAAAAAAGTGTTATCTTAAGAGGGCATCTTATACGAGTAGTATATAGATATAGATGTTAATTTTGTTGCGTCTATTCACAAATTGTGTAATATCTTACCGTCTCAATATAAAATGGGTTTTTGAGGTAGCTGAAAGCCATCACCAACGCCGTGTGGGAGAAGAACACGCACACCATCGTCATAGTCCTGCGAACAAACGAATATATAATTTATTCTAAATATAAAAGTACTTAGTATATCGCTTTTTGTTAAATTCGTTTGTTTTTTATACATAACTATCCTCTGCCCGCGGCTTCGTCCGCCTTAAATTCATTTATCGCGGATAAGGGTATTTTTCCGGGATAAAAAGTAGCCTAGGTCCTTCCCTGGGACTCAAACTATCTCTATACCAAATTTCATCTAAATCGGTTCAGCGGTTTAAGCGTGAAGAAGTAACAGACAGTCAGACAGACAGACAGACACACTTTCGCATTTATAATATTAAGTATGGATAAATGAATATTATAGTGTAAAAAGTCCTATAGAATTACATGTGAAATTGAAATGTAATTTAGTGCTAAGTAATTTAGTGTAATGTTTAAATTTCATCCATGATAGCACATGTCAACACATGTCTTAGTCCTAGGATCAAACCTTAATAAAAATAAATAAAGATTGTTAGGATTTAATGAAGGACCTTCTACGCTAGATCATTCGAATCTTGAATGCCTCAAAAATAGTAAGAGTCGAATATCTCAAAAATACTAGTTTTTTTTTAATGTTATAGGGGGCAAACGAGCAGATGGATCGCCTGATGGTAAGCGATCACCGTCGCCTATGACACCTGTAACACCAGAGGAGTCGCAAGTGCGTTGGCGGCCTTTCAGGTGGTAGTACGCTTTTTCTTGAAGGTTTGAAGGTCGCATCGGCCTGAAAATACTCCCGGCAACAATTTATTCCACAGTTCAGTCGTGCGAGGCAAATTGCAAGGTAGGAAATTCTTACGTAAATTAACTCTATTTGACCGGAAGAAACCCTTTAAGTTAACGGAGAAATAAAAACAAGGTGTATGTGAATAATGAAGTACCTCATTCCGTTAAAAGCTTGAAGCCGGTTGAGCCTCGGGTCAGGCCCCACGCCGCTGGGCGCCACCAGCTTGCCCCAGTTCCTTTGCAGAGAGAACGCTAGGAGATACGGATTTTCTGAAACACATAAAAAAATAATCTTTAATTCCAATATGGTGACAAAAGACATTATTATAACCTACCGGGTCTGAAAGGTGGGGTGCACTAGGTTTTTAGCTAAGGTGGGCAGTTTTCCTATTCCTATATGGATCAGAAATGAGGATATCCACAGAAGAACCAAAGCAAACGACATAGCTCACGGGATTGCATCGTTGAAGTGGCAATGGGCGGGACATGGAGTCCTGATCTCCATGAGGTCCTGGAGTGGCGATCACGCATGGGGAAGCGCAGCGTAAGACGGCCCCCGACTAGGTGGACGGATGACTTCGTAAGGGTCGCGGGGAGTCGGTGGATGAGGTCTGCGCAAGATCACACCCTGGGGCGAGCTATAGGGAGACTGATAGATATGGAGCCATGTTCGTTCAGGGTTTTGAAACGCTGAACGACCAAGACTCAGGGTAGGCACAGAGAAACTACTTATTTTCCCTGAGGTAGGCAGTTTCTCTGTGCCTGGAGCCATGGTCGTTCACGGTAGGCAGTACCATTGTGCAAGTTATGTTTTTCGAGTGTGTGTATGTAGGTCTATTTCTTGACTGGCTCTGAAGCCTAAACGAGTGATACTTTTGGTCGTATGAAGTGTCGTTGGATTTGTCTTAGTTGTGGGAGTGACTAGCTATAATATTTTGCAGACAGTTTTTTCAAAATACTGACAGTACTTACTTTTAACTTCTTTCACGAGCTTCAATTACAAAACTACAGCGATACTCGAAGACAATTCATAAGTAGTCTTTCACCTTAATTGAGATGAGCTATTTTTGAGCTAAATTTTTAATGTATTGAAAAAAAAACAAAAAAAATGTTTAGAAGTCATATGTTTTTAAAAGAACTGTCGAATATGTGCCACACGTTATGTGCGGTAAAAAAAAATCAGCTTCTGCTACGTGTATCGAGTGCTTCTCTAGGAATACTTTTTTTTTTATCGAAATTCTAATGCTCCTCAATCCGTCATTTTGTGGGTTATTATAAAACTTACTTGCATTTTTGCCTTTCATGAGATCGTAAGCGGTTCCCACGGCATTGGCCCCGATCAGCACCAGGTAGACAATCCCCATGACGTAGTCTCCGGCTCCCAGGGTCCTCTTCTGCCCATGCTTCTTGCAGTACTGGATTTCGGACAACCTGCAAAGAGTGAGAATTTCAGATAATCATTTGATATTTTGGGTTTTGTCAATTTTTTTAGATGGCGATTCTTTATGCGCAGAAGGTGTTTGCAACTTCGATAGCGTAGGAGAAATAAATCATAACCCATAATATTTTCTTCTGTTTCCGCGATTATTACTCATTGAAATAAAACCATTTAACGGATTATATCGCGTATATTATCTCACTTTAGTTGCCGACGTTTCGGAAGCTTTTCAGCTTTCCATGGTCACGAATGGACTGAGAAAAGATATATTTTCCTCTGTCAAAGTTACAATTTGTGCAAACTACCCATTTTTGGAAAAAAAAAACAAATAAAGGTGTACATACATGCCAGTTGGGCCTAAGCTGTAACGACAGTTACACATGTGCCAGAAGGAAGAAACGTCGGGAACTAAAATGAGATAATATATGCGATATAATCCGTTAAATTGTTTTATTTCAAATCATAACCCTCTTTTTTTCTTCAATGTAGTCGAGTTATAAGTATCCTATAACTATGTGTAGATGCCCCCGTGTACCAAAAATAGTCGAAATTCGTTTAGCCATTTTGGCGTGATGAAGCCACAACGACTCATTGATATTCAAATAGTCCGTTTCAATCAATTGGTTTTTTTGAGAATATCTTTAACGTACTTTGAAGATATTTTCAAAAAGGCAGGCATTAAATTTTTACGACTTTATGATAGTTAGATAAGGATTCTGAAAAATAACATTACCTAAATTAAATAATGAATGAAAAAAAATAGAAACTGCGTAAATTTCAAGTTTTGTATTTCAAAGCCATTTCGATTTTTTCGATTTTTCTTCTTGTTTTCATGATTTATTGGTATTTTTTAAATCATATAACAGGTTTGCGATAAAAAACTCGCATACCCCAATTAAAAAACTAGACATACGTTATTAATGTTAATTTTAACTTGATACCTAGAACAAGGCTTCCGAACCTTCATATGCATTTGCAAAATGTTGTGAACTTTCCTCATTTATCAATGCCTAAATACAGTCCGAATTTGCTGACAAGTATTTTTTTCTGTCAGTTTTCATAAATTTTCATATTGCTGATTACCTCCAAGTCTAAATTTCCCAAACCACGAATATACTCAGCTGCGACATGGCCTTCATCACCAAATGCCGATTGAAGTCTTTGGTAACTAACTGTCTTGTTGACTTAAACCACAGCGAATTTGAGGAGGAATAAATTAAAAAAGTAACAAATATTCTGCATCTGTGGGCTCATTGTTACAACTAGAGATGGTGAAAAATGTGACAATTCAATTTTAATTACCATGACTCTCGTACCAGTTGTAAAGAAATCACTGTGATTTTGTTACTCACGACTAACCCTGACTTACCACGTTAAACTTAGGTACGTAGCACGTAGGTACTGTAATGTATTCAGAGCATTATAAAAAAATTATCGTGATTTTATAACACTTGTTGCTCACATAACCTACGTGATTTTGTAACTTTCCTTCGTGAACAGTCACAGTTATACTTTTCTAGACCGGCCGATCACTGTGATTTTATTATCGTGTGATTATTATTACCCGCGACTAGTTATGACACAAAGGTAAACTGCCAAAGGTGCGTCCACACTTGTATCATTTGTTCGTATCCGATCACCGTGCCGTGGCATAACTGCGTATCGCGCTGCTTGGACGCTTATTGTCGGCGCGCCGATCATGCCGTACTCGTCCGATATAACTGTGTGATACGCGTAGCAAAATGGATTTCGAGCGATCCGATTGGCGCAACGTCCAAACGCGTGATCGTGACACGCGATCATGCAACGCGACGATGATCTGATACGGGCAAATGATACAAATGTGGACGCACCTCAATATGACATGTAAACACCTTTTTTATAATTGCCAAAAAAATATAAAGCAAAGGAATAAACTTTGTTACTCCTACAGAGCACCATTTACTAATAATATCCATTCTCTCAAAATTAAGTGATCCAAAAATTCCAAAATAATGTTATTGTGTTCAGAGAGCCCAAATTTATTCGTTACATTTCAATTGTAGTCACCATGAAAAAATGAAATGATGTCCATTCCTTGTAATTTTCCAAGGGGCTAAATATAATGACCACCAAAACATTACCAATAACCACCAAATAAGCTCTCTTACCAAAAAAATATACTAATCACCGAATAAAATAATGCTACCATTACAATAGTACTAGCTTTTTTAGTTAGGATCGCACATAAAATTGTATTCATAGACCAAACATAAAACAACTAAAAATAAATATGATTGCATTATTAACACACTAGCTTCTGCCCACGACTTCGTCCGCCTTAAATTCGTTTATCGCGGATAAGGGTATTTTTCCGGGTAGTAGCCTATGTCCTTCCCCGGGACTCAAACTAAAATGAAAGAATAAAGTAAAGGTGTCCCGGATATGTCCAAGTAATCTCTATAGTATTTTTATAAAAGTACTATTGATTCATTGTAATTAATTTTACATCGCTATTAATTCAGGTTTTTAACCAGTTTTTTATTATGGTACACAACCAGTATCTCTACATTATTTCAATCATTCGTGACGTCATTTACCATTTTTCATAATACAAAATTTATTCAAATCGTAGATTTAATCTATTGCGTATCCGTATAATTATATATTATCTCATTTAAAACACCTATACAGGGGAGGCCGGTTAAGGTTGTCTCACAGGTCGGTTACCACAGCAGCCATAATTTACTATGAGCCGGTGTCAAAGGATCGCGAGAGCTATATCTCCCTCCTGTAATCTTTCGACCACTGTCAACAAACTTACTCGTTCGTTCAGTTATCTGTTATGGCCGTCGTGTGAAAACTAACTCGGTATAGAACCTTACTCGGTCTCCCATACAAAAAAAAACCACTCATTTTCATCTATACTTATAGAACTAAGGAGAATAGTCTCTATGCAATTAAAGTGCGCGTCAAAAAGCGTTAAATATGGTACAAGCATGAAATATCAAAATACCGTAAAAACGATTTCAAAATGTGAAATTAAAATTAAAATCGTCCGAGAAATACGCGTGATATAGGCATTTAAAACTACTAATAAGACAGCGATTTGACAGAAAGGTCCGACATGCACTGTTATGTCATAATGCACTCCAGCCACATAAACTCCATCTTAAATTGTGTTTTTAGAAAAACATAGAATGAAATCTTTTATAGCTTATATCTTGGTTATTTTTATAGTTATTCGAAAAAATATTTTTGACCACTATTTGTTACATTAATGAGCTTTTAACAAAGCAAAAACAAAAATCCACAGTGATGCAAGAAAATCGGGTCTCCTTCGGAATCCATAATGTCGGTTGTCCTAATGTATCGTTTGCCAAATGTATCATTTGCCATAACACATTTTTTTCAGAAACCGTAAATTATTCAGATTTTTTTAAAAGATCGTCGTATACATTAGGTTAGGTTAGGTTAGGTTTGTTTTATAACAATCCTGAAAAGTTTACGGTTTCTGAAAAAAATGCGTTATGGCAAATGATACATTATGACAAACGATACATTAGGAGAAATGACGTTAGGGATTCCGATATAGATCCAGAAAAATCATTTTGAACACGATTGATTGTTTACATCACAACAAGAACAAAGGATTGAGTAGCATTTCCATGGTTTTTTTTTTGTAATTGGTTGTTAACTTCATACTATCATGCTACTCTAGCGCCATTGTGGATGGATTTGGAACTATTGTGTACTGCTTTCTGCTGGACACTTTTTCATCTGTCTTTAATTGATTCCCAAAAAGTAGAAGAGGTTCTCAATCCGTCGGAATCCCTTTTTACTCGGAGACTATTTGTACGATTTCAAAAAATTTTTTTGGTTGCTAGAACGTATCTCCAAGTTGGTCCCATATAATCTTGGTGAAGATCTATGATGGGATCCATGAGGAATTTAAGGAACTCCTGAAATATTATTGGTAAAGGAACATATGAACAATGTATGCGTCATCTCATATGTTCCTATACACATAAGCATTTGCATTCAATTTTTTTAATGCTATATAGCAAAAACTTTGATTCTTAAATCTAAATTAAACAGTGTGTGCACATACATTTTTATAGCGTTCGATCTTCTGTCTCCGGATCAACTTCAAAATTTACTACAGCCTCGCTAGACCCAGAGTGATTCTTTTCACTTTTGAATTTCGAACCTTCTTTCATTCTTGAGTTCAAACTCGATTTGAATTTGTACTTGTGCGCGGGGACTTACGAGTTGTATGATCACCTTTATTTTTAAAGTTAGGTTAATTTTGTTCAAAACATAGTACCTATTTTATGCCTACATTATCCAATGAAGATGAATAAAGAGTCATTGGAAGATTTTTTCAGCTCCGCCTACTACCTACATTCTCAAAGTTTTCACACATTATCTGGAGGCACTGAACCTAAAATAAAAAAATAATAAAAAATTAGACATCATATTCAAATGGCACCATTTTCCATGTGCCCTTTGACACACCAGGAAAAAGTAAAAATGACCGATCCTAGTACACATCCCTATTGCACTTCAAAGAACATGATATCACGTTTTGTAGGACCAGTTGTGTCTAATAAATAACTTGTTCGAATAGAAAACCTTGAAATCTCGAATAAATGGCATGTTGCACCATGGTTCGGCCATGGCCGTTACGACGGCCTCAGTTGCGTCATTACTAAAAAATAAGACGAACATTCTGCCTATGGTCGGACTTCCTCTCATAATCAAACAGGCCCCGAATAAGTTATCATTCAAAACGTCCGTGTACAATTTCTTTGCTGGCAAAACCGGTCAAAACTGGTCTACCCGCTTAATACGTTTCATGGAATCAATCGCGAAATTTAAAAATGTAGCTGAGGTATGCTTGTATGACTTTAGTCCTAACTAATTATTAGGTTATTGTGTGTTTGAGCATTTATGAATCTTAATATCATTATTTAAAGTTAAACTTCAAGCTTCGATGGCAACAATAAACTTGACCTTCATACAGACATTTTTTTTAAAAGAATCATAATAGTGTAGATTTTTCTACTTTAGGTATTTTCATAATGAAATGCGAAGAGCTACGGATCGAAGGTCATTCAAAACTGTAAGCCCCTTTAGGGGATACCATACGCGAATGACCTTTGATCCGTAGCTCTTTACTTTTCTGGGTTGTATATGTCTCATCCTGTTGACAACCACCGTTATTACCAATATACTGTTTCAGTTTATCTTTACAAGTCACCGAAACCAAGATAAACACCATCAATAATTAATATTTTCTTCTGTTTCCGTGATTAACACTCATTGAAATAAACAGTCCATCCGTGACCATAGAAAGCTGGAAAGCTTCCGAAACGTCGGGAACTAAAATTAGATAATTACGCGATATAATCCGTTAAATTGTTTTACCATCAATAATGGTTATTTTTACGCCAGTTTTTGCTACTTTTCTTAAAGACTGTAGAACCTATTGAAAAACCAGTTGACAATTTTAAAGTGAACATCATTACTTACTTATTGCTTTTAGTCCCAGCGTCGCTTGACGAGAGAGCCTATATACCAATTAATTAAGATAGAAAAAGAACTTTACGAAGCTTTTTTTTTCTCTTGATTTAAAAAGCTACAATCCATACTTAATACTATAAATGTGAAAGAGTGTCTGTCTGTCTGTCTGTCTGTCTGTTACCTTTTCACGCTTAAACCGCTGAACTGATTGGAATGAAATTTGGTATGAAGATAGTTTGAGTCCAAGGGAAGGACATAGGCTACTTTTTATCCCGGAAAAATACTTTTATCTGGGATAAACAAATTTAAGGCGGATGAAGTCGCGGGCAGAAGCTAGTATAATTATATATTTTTTACGTGGTTTACTAACGCTCTTGGCTACAGCACCGCGCAGGCAGCCGAAAACGAGTAAAATCCGCCTGAGGGGTTTCTCCGAATCTCAAAATTTGAAGTTTGTAACGTGCCATCGCTCTCGGTGTTATTTTTAACTGTATTTGAGTGAGCGAGACGCGATACGAACTCCGAATATCGAATTTCAGAGTAGGCCCTCTGGTTTAATAGTTACCTGGCATTCAGCTTGAAGCCTTTCCACATAGAGTCGTCCACGCACTCTTCCAGGATAGACTTTAGGTCCGTCATGTTGTCCAGACTCCTGTTCCCAAAGAAGTCTTTGCAAGTTCTTTGGACACAAAACGCTCTGTGCACCATCGTGTGGTTGAAATGTTTCTTTGTATAATCAGAGTAATTCTGAAACAAAATATGTATAAATTTAAGAAGAAAGTATACTTATGGCTATGTGTACTGTGTGTGTATTCCATAAATGGGTTTTTAATTGTGAAATCTAGTAATAAGTAAACTATTATTTAGTCTAAGGTTGTGTTTAGTTAAAGGCATCTGGATTTGGTGAGACTGTTACAAAATTTAGATTGTATAATTGCATGCTAAGTAGAGTATGGTGGACCATGTAATTAGATTTGTACCAACTGCATGTAACCCATTTTCTGCAAATAAATATTCATTCATTCATTTATGCATTCATTCATTCATGTCATTGTTTATCCCTGTTTTATCGAAAGACGTTTCAGTTTTATGGATAATCATTCATTTTTAAGGTTCCTTACCCAAAGGGTAGAAAGAGACTCTATTAGTAAGACTCCGCTGTCCGTCCGTCTGTCTGTCTGTCTGTCACCAGGCTATATCTCATGAACCGTCATAGTTAGACAATTGAAATTTTCACAGATGATGTATAACAACAAATACTAAAAACAGAATAATTTTGTCTGTCTTTCTATATCAGTAACCAATATAAAATAACCGAACACCGCGTACATTTTGCTTAGGAGTAGGGCTCTGCTAACACTGGATTTTCATAGATACGGCCGTTTGTAGCGTATATTTTGTACTAAACCCTCGGTGGGCGAGTCCGAATCGCATTTGACCGGTTTTCTTACAAGTTTTTATTTAACTCCACATTTGTATGTACGTTTACAAATCTTGCAAGTTAAATTTGACCCAGTTCCCGGTTTTCGATTGAGCTAAAATTTGGCTTATGTAAGTTCGGTGACAATGCAATAGTATGATACCATCAAACTGATCTAATGATGGAGCAGGAAGGTGGTCTCTGTAATAAAATAATGCAATCCTACCGAGTTTAAGCTCTTTAAAATTGTCGCCGTGATTAGTTGATGGATGTTGAAAGAAAAGCACAGTCGGTAATAACAGGTTATCACAAAAATATTTTTTTTGATCGAAACTTATTTTATTTCCGATACTATATTTAAAACCTATGTGTTCAGTGAAAATGCAATATTATGATACCATCGAGCTGATCTGATGATGGAGCCGCTAAAATGTTGATGCATCTAATGATTCAAAAGTACTTGTAGCTAGTCTACTTGAATAATGATAATTTTGACTTTGACTTTGAACGTAAACACGACACGCTGATCAATGAGCAAAAACCGGTACCTACATGCAGACAATCTCGGGAAGTGGTACCACACCCAGACACGCGCCTGACGATGCGCCTGTTGACCCGCCCAGCTCCGCCACGCATACGTCACAGTTGTTTCTACTCCGGGGGACCGACCTTATACGGATGTATAAGGTCGGATTTGCCCCCAGAGTAGAGCGCAGCGTCGAGCACAGGCAGATGATCCCGCCCGGCTCCGCATCGCATACGACGTAGTGGTCCGTCTGGACAATTGGGGTAAGTTGGTGTACAAGTACCTGTATCATCTGCATGAGGTCGAAGTTGTCCCCGGAGTAGAGCGCAGCGTCGAGTAGGCAGTAGATCCCGCCCGGCTCCTCGACGCACTCGTGTTAGTGGTCCGTCTGTACCGCTGGGTCAAGTTGGTGTACAAGTACCTGTGTCATCTGCATGAGGTCGGATTTGTCCCCGGAGTAGAGCGCAGCGTCAAGCAGGCAGTAGGTTCCGTCCGGCTTTGCGACTCACACGTCACAGTGGTCCGTCTGAAAACTGGGGTAAGTTGGTGTACAAGTACCTGTATCGTCTGCATGAGGTCGGAGTTGTCCCCGGGGTGGAGAGCAGCGTCTAGCAGGCAGTAGGTCCCGCCCGGCTCCGCGATGCACACATCGTAATCGTCCATCTCGTAGAGATCTGGCATTTTGCTGTACTCCGTAACTGAAAAGAAATTAATTTTATTTAATGGCGACTAGCCAAACATTGAAGGTATAGATTAGGCCTTAGATTCTATACTTGTATAGGATGACCCTTGTTATAAACGATTTCTAGATAAACCTAAGGTCGCAAATTTGCTGATGTCTCGTTATATGGCACGATTGAGAACCATGTTTTGGTTATTTTTGTACCCATAGAAACTACTTGCTTTGAATAAATATCTTCTAGACACATAATAAACCCACGGATGTGTTGACCTGATGGATAAAGCGCCTTCCAGTCATCGACAGCGTTAAGACCGAGGTGCATGGGGTATGGTTACAATAGGTGTGACGAGTAGCGGGCAAAAAATTACTAATCTCTACTAAAAACGTGTTTTTAGGGTCCCGTAACTCAGAAGGAAAAATCGGTACCACTATAGGATCACTTTGCTATCCGTCCGTCTGTTGTACATCAGACAAGACCCTTTTTATCAGGAACGCGTGGAGCTATTATTAAGCGGAAATTAATATCAAATACTCAAATCACCAGTTCCTTGAAATTGGGAAAAGATCAAACTTCGGAGTCTGAAATAAAGATATTTTATTTATTTGGTAAATTTAATCAAATGAATAATTGGCCTACGAATGATTGGGATACTTTACAAACGAGGGAATTTTTAATAGTTATTTAATATAATTCTAATAGTTCTAGTATTAAAATAGGGTAGTTTTCAGGGTAAAAATAATATCATTCTAATTAATCTAACTGATAGATAATTAAAAAATATTGGACACGTATTTTTTCTTTTGTCAATCAAACAAAAAAATACAAAGCAAAGCGTCAAAGTTTGGAAGTGGGGGGGCGTTTGGCGTCCCGGGGAACTTCAACGGGCTATATCTTCATCATTTTTTGTTTAAATGACAAAAGAAAAAATACGTGTCCAATATTTTTTGATAATCTCACTGACGGGCTAATTATATATTTTTAGGACACAAGCCTATTGCAGATATCAGTATTATAATCGAATGTCTAGGGTCGGAATAACAAAAGGAATATTCTCATATATTGCGATTTAGTAAATAGTAAATTTGAAAAGAAATAGTAACTTAATTGCGTTTAAATAGTAAAGATGGGAGTAGCGTAGTATCTATGTATATTAAAATACTAACGTCAATGGCCTTATTATGGCTTTGTAAGGAAGTTGACTTAAGATTGGTTTACACATGCCAATCAATATTCAACCATTTTTTAACCGACTTCCACAAAAGGAAGAGGTTTATGTACTAAAAAACTCGTTTACTATAATATTTTCTTCTGTTTCCGCGATTATTACTCATTAAAATAAAACAATTTAACGGATTATATCGCTATTATTATCTCATTTGAGTTCCCGACGTTTTGGAAGCTTTTCAGCTTTCCATGGTCACGGGTCGTTTTAACTGTAATAGCATTAAGATATATTTTTTTTTTGTACACAACGGAGGTCTATTATATCCAAGTCTTTTATTATATTTGGTAGATGGTTATATATTCTAATGAGCATATGATGAGGGCTAGAAGTTACTTAGTTCAGTTTAGAGAACGGTAGTTTAAGTTGATGTAAGTTTCGGTCATTACTTTTAATTCTTGTTTGAGGCGAATAGAATTCGTATGTTTCCTGACAAACTTACATGCTTCAAAAATATATATGAAAGGAAGGTGAACATTTGTAGTTAAATAAAGTGTGGGCGGCAGGATTCGTGTGTTTCTGGTACGTCTGAATAGATGCTAATAAAAAAGTTTTGAAACGTAACGAGTATTGTTTGTCTATTTTCACGTAAACAAAATAATGGCGTTGAGTCTAAATGTCGCATGACATCACGCCTATGTATAGTTGATGAAATATAATTTGCATCGATTCAGTTTAACTTGATAATATGTCGATACAATAAATATAATGGAGTGAGAAGCCATGTTCATAAAGTGTGTAAAATCTTTATAAAAAGTGTTAATAGTTTTGATTACCCCATTGAAAGGGAAAAGCTTAAGGTGCGTCCACATTTGCTCGTATCTGATCACCGTGACGTGGCATGACTGCATATCGCGCTGCTTGGACGCTCACTGTAGACGCGGCGATCACGCTTTATTATTTGTTTTATGTGAGGACGTAAAACAAATAATAAATTCTAATATGGAACATAGCGATTTTAAGCAGTCGGGACCCATAAGAAATCTAGATCGAATCTTCAAATCTTCCCAACCATGGGTCCCGACTGTTTAAAATCGCTATGTTCCATATTAGAATTTATTATTTGTTTTATGTGAGTATCGATCATGATCATGAATTATGAAACATTTCCATTATAACTTAACTAATTTCTAAGGTACTGGACTTGTTTTTTTCTTTTCAGTTTTTGTACTCAGTCGGGATTTTTGTTTTTTAATTATTAATTTTTATCTTATACTTTTTAGTTAAAATTATAAAAGTATGAAAAATTTCGCAATCTTTATCGTCGGGGTTATTGAGAAGCTTGCACAGATTTATTACAAATTAAATGAAATGTTAGTGAGAACGGCTTGCTAACCAACTTTAAATCGTTATAGGTCCTAACTGGTAATTCAAAATTAAAAATGATAAAAGAAATGTAATGATGATTTTCAAATCCCTATTCAATCATATTCCACTCGATATAGTACGTCGATTTTCATTTTTTTATTTTTCACAATTTGGCGTCTCATTATCGCCATTTTGAGTTTTCGTCATTTTCATGTCTTCAGTGACATTCGGACAGTTACGACAAATCGATTGACGTAAGAATTATCAAAATCGGTCCACGCGTTTGGTATGTATGGTGCCAGATAGGAACAATCATACATACATAGACTGATAAACACATTACCCTCCTTTGCGTCGCGCAGTCGGGTAAAGAGAAACGACACCGACACTTGTGTGCAGGAACTAAACTCGCGGCTATGTGTGCGTGTCGGGAGCCGAGCGAGGGCGAGCGTGGGCGCGCGAGGTGGGGAAAGGCATTCATAAGAATGTCGAATCGAAGGGTCGCACCGCCATCTCAGCTCGATATCAATTCACGTAGTTCGCCCGCGCTGCGTCGTCTGCGCTTTCGTACAGCGCTTTCGATCTACCGGCCGCGCAAAAATCATTGTTCACATATTATAAACAATATAGTGAAAAAATGCTTTAAATGCAGGCGTAGGATTTGTTACCCCACCAGACAATTTTATAAATTTCGTGCAGTCTTGAAAATATATTCAAGGAATATTTTGTCAAAAATAAAGACGATTTGTCCCAAACACTGGGAAACAGTTTGTTGGCTAAGATGCGGCATATAACTTTTGATATGCCTTGTGAATGCTTACCATTACATTGTTTAAAAAAAACTGTTCTTACGATTTCGAATCATCACTGTTATGAAAGAAAATAATAAAATGTTTAAAGTAAGTCGCAAAAACAGGAAATATATTAAAGTAAGCAATTTATGTGTGAACACTATTATTCTAAATATATTTTAAACCCTAAATAAATAAACATCTTACATTAAGTAATTATTATTTCCTTGTGCCGGGGTAGCTAAACCGCCAACCCTACGCGTAGACGCGGCATTACAAGGTCACCGACGCCCAAGTTACACCAATAGGCGGTTGTCGCGCCTGTGCCTTAAGCCGTTCCAACCGGTAACATTCATTAGTGCGAATAATACTTCGGGATCAGTTTATACTTAGCTTCGAGATCAGTTTATACTTAGCTTCGGGATCAGTTTATACTTAGCTTCGGGATCAGTTTATACTTAGCTTCGGGATCAGTTTATACTTAGCTTCGGGATCAGTTTATACTTAGCTTTGGGATCAGTTTATACTTTGCTTCGGGATCAGTTTATAAGTATAAACTGATCCCGAAGCAAAGTATAAGCTTCGGGATCAGTTTATAGCACGGAACGTCACAAATGGAAATGGGCAGGGCGCATTTCCCGGACTACAGACAATAGATGGACAAAACGCGTCACCACCTGGACAGGTCCAAGCGGAAACAGAAGGGTAGGAAACCTAAAGAAGGGTCGACGAGGTACATAAAACTTTTGGTACAGATTGGCCTCAGAAGGCAAACAAATTGAAAGGATTTGGAGGAGACCTATACCCGAGAAGGAGCCATGTCTTCTTGAATAATATAAGCATTTATTATTTTATTTTTATACTTGAAAAGCATGGAATTAAAGGCTATAATATTATTATTTATGACCTAACGAACCCTTTTTTTATTTATTTATTAATTTAAAAAAGTTAAATATACGTGGCCAATACTTTTGTATTATTCTATTTGTAACTACGAATGGTAATAGGTCCTGCCCAGCTAACCCTTGCAGGTAAAATCATCATTAATTAGTCTGTAGCGTACAAAGTGCCAAATAAATAAATAATAAATAAATATTACGTGACAATTTTATACAAATCAAACTAGTCCCATGGTAAGCTTAATAAGGCTTGTGTTATGGGTACTAGACGACAATATATTTAATAGATATATTACTTAGATATATAGAAAACATCCAAGACTCAGAAACAAATATTTGTGCTCATCACACAAATATTTGCCCTTACCGGGATTTGAACCCAGAACCTCAGCTTCGCAGCAATATATCGCAAAACATCTTTATTCCTATACTTAGGCTTGAAAATACGTGACGAAATATTAGGCGCTTAGAATGCAATAGTAGAAATCATTTTTTCACCCCACTCGTTCGGAAAAGTTCCCTTTACAGCGCCAAATCTGCGTGGAAAAGTTCGTTTTATCCGCTAGCGTGGAAAAGTAATATAAAGTTTGGATTTGTATTTTTTTATATGTTTATTCGTTTGTTTTGTTATGAGTGTGTTTCGTATAGTTTTGAACTAAAAAAAAACAACCAGTTTGTTATAATTTTTTAGTTTATCTGAGATCTTACTGTTTCCTCGCTGTAGTGAGATGAAAAGTTGTGTGGTTCTGCACGGCTGCAAAATTATTTGGCTTCTCGTGCCTTGAAAGCCTCGTTACGCTCAGGAATCTATATTTGAACCACTCGCTCCGCTCGCTTCAATTTTAGATTCCTTCGCTTACTCGGCTTTCAATTCAAGCACTCGCGCCAAATTACAACTTTTCAGCCTTGCATAACAAATAGCTATTGTTAGCCGAGTCTTTGTA
The DNA here is from genome assembly GCA_905404275.2 of Hedya salicella. NCBI lineage: Eukaryota > Metazoa > Arthropoda > Insecta > Lepidoptera > Tortricidae > Hedya > Hedya salicella. The sequence continues at coordinate 4,104,020 of FR990112.1, read as the reverse complement.
GCTGCCAAACAATATCGTTATCTGCGTCGTTAGTTAAGTAAAGTTGCAGAGCGCTCCCATAAAATGAAACACATAATAAATGCAAACACCTTTTAAAACAAATGCGTCTTTTTGTAGAAGGAAATTGGGTTCACATTGAAATACAGGGCATACAGATTTAAGACACGATGTATTTATAAATTAAAATAACAGTGAAGTTCACATGAAAGCCCAGGTTAACGAAAACAATAACAAAATGATCAATCTATTCGCCCTTGTGTTTAAATGCAAACCTTCTTCTTTAGAATGAAAGTTGTTTACACTTATAATGCCTGTCATTTTAAAGTAGCAGTTTGAGCCACACTTAACAATGCAGATAATGGGTATTGTTTGTCAGTTCCAAATCTAAGTGGAAACGGTCTCCAAAAAAGATTACTACTATACAGACTATCTGGCTGACTGTACCCAAAATAGCTGTGATCTATCTAGCCATTTGACATGATGAGACCTTTATCTTACTATATATTTTTTTTGTTTAATACTCTCATTGTACAGACATTTCATTTTAACAACTATATAATAGTATAGATTTTGCACAACAAATATTTGGCTAATCATGATTTTGTAACATCTGTTTACATTTCGAAGGTGAACAAGACTATAAAATTGTATAAGACATTTTTGCAACTGAGCCTACCGAGCAGTTTTGCGATCCGGTTTTACGTTCTACATTTGTTAAAGGGCTACCACACCGCTTTTCAAATACGTTGACGCAGCGTAAACGATTGTAGGAAGCCATTGGTGTAGCAGCAGTAGACGTTATTTGGCTGTGATGATGATGATGACGGTAAACTCAATGATGTGACTATGTGTCAAGATTTTTACGGATAACTCTCACACTGATGCTCAAAAAACGCTACCTGAGTGTTTACGCGGCTGACTGTTAGTGTACTTAAGCAGTAGGAGCCCAATTTCTTTCGCGGAGGAACAAAAAATCATAACGTTTCATTTTGATTCAGCGTAGTTGGGTAAAATTTATTGTATTACAACCCAGCTACCCATGTACCAAAAAGAGTTGAAATCCGTTTCCGTCGATTTAGAGTGATGAAGTCACAACGACACACACAAACATACAAAAAAATCGATTGTGTCCCCTCTAAATGTAATGAAATGACTTTTTCACCTCCGCGAAGTTCCGAGCACCTAGTAGTTAACTACTAATAGGGATGTGTGTACAAATTTTGAATTTATCTGTGTGTGTGCGTGTGTGTGTGTGTGTGTGTATATATATATATATGGATGGAATTTCTGTATGTGGGTTTGCGCTGTATATATAGATATATGTATTCTCATTTTCAAACGACTAGCTAGTTTGCTCTGAAACGTTGCACTTAGAATTAGTTTAGGTATATGCAGGCCTGTAATTAGTTTATGTTGCTTCAGATACCATAGTAAAATAAGTTTTTCATACAAAACTTGTTTTTGCTGTATTTCATTTGTTTTATAAACTGCAGGCATATAAACTAGTTTCCAGCCTAGATATACCTCATGGCATTGTATATGCAAACTTCGTAACAATCCAACGCGTAGCTTTAAAATAAGAACGAAACTCCGTTTGTACGGGAAGATGAAATTCGGCGGAGCTCACTGGGGACTCTTAAGAAGTTAGTCTGTTTTTTTAGGTAAATTTCGTCCACATTCCCATTTCATTCACATTTCTACTTCGTCCACAATCCCACTTCGTGAACATTCCCATTTCATCCATATTCCCATTTCGTCCTTTTCCCACTTCATCCACATTCCCACTTATTCAACATTCCCATTTCGTCCACAATCCCACTTCGTCAACATTCGTAGCTTAACTAACACGCGTAAAGTAAAATCAGAAGTAAATAAAAACAAAAATAAAATTCATTTCACATATGTTTGGTGGTGACCTACATGGTTGTTTGCCAGTGCGTTAAGGCTGAGAATGTGAACGAAATGAGAATGTGGACGAAATGGGAATATGGACGAAATCAGAATGTTGGCGAAGTGGGAATGTTGACAACATAGGAAGAGGACGAATTGGGAATTGATTGTGGACGAAATGGGATTGCTAACAAGTAGGAATGTAAACGAAATGGGAATGGGGTCGGAATGAACCTAAACGTGTGTTGAGTGGCTAGACCTCATTACCGGTAATCGTATCCGGGGTAGCGCTAATTCACATAGAGGAATGCCATCCACAGCCACTAAGAATTGGGTTGGGATGCTGTGCGCAAGGAACAACGACGAAGGGTTCGGTGCAACCCGCGTGGAAAAGAGATAAAAAAGATCGGGAGTAGGGGTCTCAGCATCTCGTCGTTTACATCCTTTTGTGACCATATCATCTACCTATTTTAAATAGCACTAGAATTCGCCCGCAACTTCGTTCGCGGAAGAGCAAAAGTCATAACCCCTCTTTTTTTCGAATGCGTTGTTGACTGAAATGTATCCTATAACCATCTGTGGATACCTAGCTAGCCGTGTACCACAAATAGTTGAAACCCGTTTAGCCAATTTGGCGTGATGAAGCCACAACAAACATATATTTTTAAATATAAATAAATAAATATCAGGGACAATCTTACAGAAATCGATCTAGTCCCAAACTAAGCAGAGCTTGTACTATGGGTACTGGGCGACAATATCCATACTAATATTATAAATGTGAAAGTGTGTCTATCTGTCTGTCTGTCTGTCTGTCTGTCTGTGTGTCTGTTACCTCTTCACTCTTAAACCGCTGAACCGATTTGGATGAAATTTGGTATGGAGATAGTTTAAGTCCCGGGAAAAGACATAGGCTACTTTTATCCCGGAAAAATACCATTATCCGCAATAAACGAATTTAAGGCGGACGAAGTCGCGGGCAGAAGCTAGTACATGATATATAGATAAATTATAAAACTTAAATACATAGAAAACATCCATGACCCCGGAACAAATATTTGTGCTCATCACACACTTGCCCTGGCCGGGATTCGAACCCTTCGAAGCTTCGTAGGCCGTTGTACAACCCACTGAGCCAAACATGTCGACAAATTTATGTATCTTCAATGTACAGACATTTCATTTTTACAACTTTATAATAGTATAGATATTAAAAAAATCTAACGCACCTAATGGTGAAATAAATAAAAATAGGTTTATAAATGACGGACAGTCACAAACATAAAAAATATACAACTGAATTGATAAGCACCTCCTTCTTTTGGGAGTCAGTTAAAAAACGGCACTCATCGCATAGGTACGCATAAATGAATAATCTACGTCTATCTGAAAGTGACACCATGGACGTAACTAAATGCTAAAACATCTATCGCTATTAAATACATAATCAAATTTATTTGCAAATATACAAAACAGAACTCTTTTTTTTATATATTTCGGATATTTTATAAGAAAAAGTGTTCACATATATAGGCTTTATGTTTTTTTTTCTATTCATAAATTATGTCGGTGCGTTTAAATACAATAGCTCAATAGGACAAAACAATGTGCCTGAATGTTAAGAATCCTATGCAATATGAATGAAAATAAAAGAAAAACACATTTTTCTTTTATGAAGAACAAATACACTCATTATTCTTAGTATAAAAAAAAACCGCAAATTCAGAGAAAAACAGTAAATGGATCTATGCTATAAATTTGTACAAATGAAATGTCTGTTTAATTGAAGATATTTTAAAAAGTTAAACGGGTTTAATGTTTTGCGTGTTTTTAAAAGAACTTTTATTTTCCGCGGACAACGTTGTACCTTCTAGTTTTTCTTAAATATATATAAAACTAGAAGGCGCCCGCAACTTCGTTCGCGGTGGAGAAAAAAGTCAAAACGCCTCTTTTTTTTTCAGCGTAGTCGGGTAAAAAGTATCCTATAACCATCTGGAGATACCCAGCTACCCGTGTACCAAAAATAGTTGAAATCCGTTTAGCCGATGTTGCGTGATGAAGCCACAACGACACATACAAACATACATAAAATCCAAAAAAAAAATTTTTCGTTTTAGTGACCTCCGTAACAATCAATTTTTTGAAAATATCTTCAATGTACAGACATTTCATTTCTACAACTTTATAATAGTATAGATGACCCATTTTGTTTAAAGTAGGTAAAGACTCACAATTTAAATGATAAATAATAGCCGAAGACTGATGGACCAGGAACAACAACAGCAGTAACTTCACCATAGCTACCACTTATCTTAACACAATCACTTAAAAAAAACGCGGCGTGCTTTCGCTACTGCCAACTGCGGAGTAACCGAAAACCCAAAGGGTTTGGGTAATCTCGTGGTCAATAGAACCAGATTAACTTGTTATTTTTAACCAATTCAGAGGATTGACGAGTTTACGCCGTTGAAATTTGATTAGCATAATTACCCAATCTATATCTATACGATTATAAAGTTGTTAAAATTAAATGTCTGTCCCTTGAAGAAATTTTCGAACAAAATAAGTGATGAGTTATTTGAACCCTGTTTGTGGGTCATTCAGATTCTAGAATTTAGCCGGACAACGCAATAGTTTAGGGCTTGGGTTTATAACTGATATTTTTAACGTAAGATCTAGAGTATTAATCGATTTGTACAAAATTAGTATCTAAAGCCCTTAAGTTTCGGGTGTCCACAGGAAAGCCGCATAACGCTAATTCATACTAAAAAATCTGTATGACCCTTGTAATGTGACGTTGCGTCTTCATCACGCCAAAACTGCTAAACGGAACTATTTTTGGTACACGGGCAGGTTATACGATACTTTTTACCCGACTATAGTATACGTTGAAATATAAAAGAGGGTTATAACTTATTTCTCTTCCACGAACGAAGTTGATGGCACCTTCTAGTTGCAATTTTAAAATTATGCTAGTAGCTCTGTGAGCTGTAGGTCTCGTGATTCTCACCATTATGAAAACAATCAAAACACTGAGGGCTGATTTCACCAACAATCAATTTACACGTGAGTTGCTAACTCAGTACAGAGTAAATCTAACGATTTATTCGATGGCTAACTTCATTTTCATTTCACCACGCTAGTCTACGGATAACATACTTTCGCATAGTTACTTGGTAACGTTGAACAAATGATTTGAATCATAATGCACCCAAGTAATTTGTTTGTCCCAGTTTGTCCCATGCTTGAGCAATGGTGCTGCTTATTTTTAAATTGGTTCGGGTAAAACATCAATTGTGAAGTAAATATGGATTTCACTTGACAGTAACAATGACAATACAATCAGTCAGTCAGTTTAATCAGCCGAAATTGGCAGTTTAAGACTTTCCTCTAATTTAGAAATTTTATACTCACATTAATTATTGGTGAAACGTAAAATGAGGTTAATCACGAGTAATTAACTATTTATTATTGGAGTAACACTTATACTACGTTGGTGGAATCGAACCTGAATCGACTAAAAATTCCATATAAAGGGGAATTTGCATAAGGAATAAAATTATACATATCTCTATAATCGTGTCTCTACAGGTTTGAAAACACCACATTTTTACAATAAAATTAAAATGTACGATAAATGTAGGTACATTTTTCGTATAGATCTGTTTAAATTGTTTTATTTAAATGAAATATATTTAATATTTAACAATCCAGTTGCACAAATATTCAATGAATTTAATGCTATAAGAGTATATCAGTCTGTCAGTTGAAGTGTGGAAGGGCGGCACCATCGTCAAAGCCAAACAACTTTGCTGCTGGCTTCCATTTGTGGCGGGTGCCTCGAATGCACATGTAGATACTGCATTTTCAATACATCATTTTTTTAAATCATCCAATAATAAATAATATTATCCAATTCTTTTCATTGGAATGAAGAGAAAAAGTATGACAACTGTTCAATCGTATAGTATTCATTTAATGTAAACAAAGTGCCGTGTGCAATTGTTCGTAAGATTAGTCTTCCAATTATCCGCTAGATGGCGCTGTACCAGCGAGGTGAAATCCTACTTCACGCTATTAAGATTTTTCTTGGAATAATGGCATCGGTCCGATCTATATTTATTTTTTGTACTTTTGTGAATAGAGATTACTTGTGCTTTGGTTCAATATACTGTATTGTCAAGCAAAGTGGTTTATTTTTGGGACCCCCCTGAACATGGTCCTTCGAGCTGGAAGCGTGCTCGTTGTGGATTGATGCTGCAGGAGTCTTGGCCATCGGCGCGGTAGCGGGTTGCTACTGAAGGTGGACGTCATCGGAGTATCGTGTGACGTCAGTGCATCGTGACGTCAGCAGAGCAGCGTGTGTCGTCATCGCATCGTGACGTCAGCAGAGCAGCGTGTGTCGTCATCAGTACAGTGTGTGCGTGAGTGTGTGAAGACTAAACTGTGAGTACTTTCATTTATTAACTAGTGGACTTATAATATTTGAAGAGATTGATTATTTAAACATAGAAAAATTTAACATTCTTGGACTTAGAAAAGTTGAGCTCTAGTGACTTAGAATAATTCGCCTAAAAATGGAACAACGGGGAATCCATGCCCAATTTTAGTCAGAGTTAAAAGTGCAGAAACACTTAGAAAAATTCGCGACAATTTGGACTTAGCCGAATTCTGAATAATTTGGACTTAGAAATATTTGCATCAAGTTTGACTTAGCAAATTTTGCATCAAATTGGACTTAGAAAAATTTGCACCAAGTTTGGACTTACAAAAATTCACTCTTCAAAATGGCAAACAATATCAAGGTACAATGTGATTTGATGCAACGCATCCAGAGAGCCAAGGATAATTTCAAAAAGTCCCCTAAAGAGCGGTTGCGGTCCAAGAATTATTTAAGTACTAGATTGCAGATGTTGGAAGATTTATGGGCACAGTTCAATTTAACACATACTCAAGTCGTGTTGGACACGGAACCTAACGTTTTGGAAGAAAGTGTATATGTTGAGAACGACGTGTATAACAAGACTGAGGATTTGTACATAGATTACAATTTTGAATTGAAGTCAGCAATTAGTGCACTAGAGAACAAGTCATGTCCTGGGAGCGGAACTAACAGCAACAGCGAGACTGAAGGTAGCAAATCGAATATTAGATTACCTAAAATTACCATCCCTGTTTTCTCCGGAAAATACTCAGAGTGGACAACGTTCCGGGATCTGTTTACGTCTCTCATTCACAATAACACGTCCTTAGATAATGTTCAGCGATTACACTACCTGAAAGGTCACTTAGTTGGCGAAGCGGAGCAACTTGTAAGACATGTCAGTGTCACAAACGATAACTACAAAACGTGTTGGGAACTACTTGAAAAAAGATACAATAACAAGAAATATCTGGCGAATCACATACTGAAACGACTAATGAGCCAACGTAACTTAGTATCGGAATCTGCGAATGCTATAAAGGAGTTGTTGGATACCACGAACGAATGTTTACACGCTTTGGAGAATATCGGCGTCGATGTCTCTAGTTGGGACATAGTAATAATTTATATAATTTGTTTAAAATTAGACCCTGAAACCAGGAAGCAATGGGAATTAAAATCTAGTGAATTGTCTGAAGATTTGCCCACTCTTAGTCAGTTTTATGGATTTTTGGAAACTCGGTTTAGAGCTTTGGAATTTGTTGAACCCAGAATATTAAAAAACACTGCAAATAACTTTGCCAATAAAGGTTCCAATAGTTATGTCAATAAAGGGTCCAACGCTCAAGCTAATCCAAAGGTTCATCACGTTACTACTCTATCATGTGCTTTTTGTTCCGAAGATCATAGAATTAGTAACTGTAAGGGTTTTGCAAAAAACGATACTGATGCACGTCGTGATTTCGTTCAATCCAACCATTTATGTTTTAATTGTTTAGGTGCTAATCACTCTGCATTTTCTTGTCGTCAATCCACTCGATGCCGTATATGTAAAAAGAAACATCACTCTCTACTACATCCCAAGAATACCACTTCAACGGCTGATTCTGAAGTATCGAATCAATCAGCCGAGCGGAGCGTGGCTGTGCACACTGCTTCAGCAAGTTCATCATCGCACGATGAACCCACTTGTACAGAAATTAAAAGTCATTTTTCGACCAGCCGTAATCAAGTATTGTTAGCAACGGCTTTAGTCAAGACACAATCGAAAAATGGCTCGGGAATCACTCTCAGGTGTTTACTAGACCAGGGATCACAGGCTTCTTTGATCACAGAGTCTGCAGTCCAGTTATTAGGGCTAAAGAAAATTCAACACAAAAGCACAATTTCAGGTCTAGGAAGTGACGAAGGCGCCTCTTTGGCGTCCAAGTCGAAGGTTAAGGTAACAATTCAATCACTTCTTGATCCGAAATTTAAATATAATGTGAATGCTTTCGTGTTGAACAAGCTGACATCGGTCCTACCAGAAAAACGGGTCGTTGTCGAGCTATGGTCTGAGTTAAACAATGTTGAGCTGGCCGACCCATCATTTGATAAACCAAACAAAATTGACATGCTCCTTGGAGCTGACATTTATGGTCAAATACTTCAAGAGGGTATTATCAAATCATCAGGAGCACCAGTAGCCCAAAAGACAACTTTAGGTTGGATCTTGTCGGGACCGGTTCGCACATCTGATTCAACAGAATACAAAAATATCAGTGTTAACCACATTCAAGTCAATGAAAACGAGCTTCTCAAAAAATTCTGGGAACTCGAGGCTGATATTTCGATCAAATCTCCAAACGATAGTTATACCGATGAAGAAAAGAAATGTGAGGATATATTTAAAGCTTCCACTAAAAGAGATGACACCGGTCGGTACATTGTTAAACTTCCGTTTCGAGATGTAAATCCTAGTTGCAAAGACGGGAATTCGGAAATTATAGCTACAAGACGCTTTATGCAACTGGAAAGAAGATTTGCAAGAGATCCTCAACTGCAAGCACGCTACGCTGAAGTCATAGAAGAATACCTCGATTTAGGTCACATGGAGAAGGTACCTGAAAAGGAAAAAGATAAAACTGACGTAGTATACTTACCTCACCATGCCGTAATCCGGGAAGACAAAACAACGTCGAAATTGAGAGTTGTCTTTGACGCATCGTGTCCTGGTGATAATGGAGTGTCACTAAATCAGGATTTATTAGTGGGACCGACCTTGCAAGCTGATCTTCGTCACATCATACTTCGATGGCGTATGCATCCCATCTGTTTGGTAGCAGATATCGTCAAAATGTACAGACAAGTAAAGGTCGATGAAAATGATGCCGATTTTCAGCGCATCTTATGGCGTAAAAGCCCTGAAGACGAGATGGGTCATTTCAGGTTACTTCGAGTGACTTTCGGCACGGCGTCAGCCCCATATTTAGCCGTCCGCTCATTGCATCAAGTCGCGTATGACGAAGGTACTGACTTACCTTTAGCTGCTGAGCGGGTGTTAAACCATTTTTACATGGATGATTTGCTGACCGGATGTGAATCTGTGGAAGAAGGAAAGAAAATATACGAGGAATTAAAAGAACTATTGGCAAAAGGAGGATTTGAGTTGCAAAAATGGAAAACTAACAATGAAGAGTTAATGCAAGAGCTTGGAAATGAAAATACTGCAAAGACAGAAAACTTACCACTCAAAATCGATACGATAATGAAAATTCTAGGACTCACTTGGAATCGGAGTACAGATGACTTCGAATACACAGTGCAGCTCCCTCCCCCCAAAATGCCTTTAACTAAACGAAATGTTATCTCAGATATAGCACGTTTGTTTGACCCGCTTGGATGGCTCGCCCCTGTAATTATATCAGCCAAGATTTTTATTCAAAAATTATGGCTCTCGGGAATTGAGTGGGATGATGAGGTCCCTGCTCAGTTACTGAAGGAATGGCTAACTTATAGAGAAAGTTTAGGTCAACTTACCAAATTTAAATTGCCACGGTGGATTCGGTCTAGCGCTAGCAACGAAACGTTAGAACTACAAGGCTTTTGTGATGCATCTTCAGAAGCATATGCAGCTGTGGTATATGCTCGTGTCATCGATGAAGATGGTAAGGTACATGTTTCCTTAGTTACAGCCAAAACGAAGGTGGCTCCGATTAAACAAATTTCCATCCCGAGGTTGGAACTCTGTGGCGCAGTGTTGTTAGCGAAGTTATTGATGGAGGTCGCGGATGTAATGGGCATCGATAAGATGAATATTCACGCCTGGACGGATTCATCCATAGTCTTGTCTTGGCTGAACAGTCGCCCGAACCGGTGGAAGACGTTCGTGGCGAACCGCGTCTCTGAAATCATAACATTAGTAGAACCTCAACAGTGGTCTCATGTCGTCTCCAAAGACAATCCTGCTGACAGCGCGTCAAGAGGTACTTACCAAACTGTAGATGATGCGCTCTGGAAGGAAGGACCGGCTTGGCTGAAACAGAAAATCATAAATTACAAAAAAATCATAGTCAAGGAAACAAAATTAGAAGAAAAGGTAAATAAGCTATGTCTAATAAATACCTGCAGACTTGACAATGATGTATCACCTGAAACCGAAATTATGTCCAGGTTTTCAAGTCTAAGAAGATTGATTCGTGTAGTGGCTCTCTGCAGAAGATTTACTAAAATATGTCAAGGTCAAGTTTTCAATAAATGGTTATCGAGTCAAGAAATACGAAGCAGTTTAACAGTATGTATAAAATTAGTTCAACATGAACAGTTTATGGAAGAAATCCTGAAAATGAAAAAGAAGGAAAATATTAATAAACAGAGTAAGCTCACCTCTGTAAATCCAATCCTTGATGAAGAAGGAATATTAAGAGTAGGCGGAAGACTCCAACTTGCTCAAATCAGTGAAGACATGAAGCATCCAATTATTTTGCCTCACAGCTCTCACTTCACTAATTTAGTAATCGCTGACGCACATCAAAGGACCTTACATGGCACTCCACAGCTTATGCTGAATTATTTAAGATCTAAGTATTGGATAGTGGGCGCAAAAACCCTGGTCAGTCAATTTGTACGCAAATGTGTGACGTGCATACGATATGCTACTGCAAACCAGCATCAGTTAATGGGACAATTGCCTTCAGTAAGAGGAACCGTCACTCGAGCGTTCCTTCACAGCGGCGTAGATTATGCAGGACCTATAAACATCAGGACATCAAAGGGCAGAGGTCATCATGCATACAAAGGATACATATGTCTTTTCATATGTATGGCTACAAGAGCAATACATCTGGAGCCAGTTAGTGACTTGACATCACAAGGATTTATAGCCGCGTTCAAAAGATTTGTGGCACGTCGTGGCCACTGTTCAGACATATGGAGTGACAATGGGACGAATTTCGTTGGTGCAGCACGGGAACTCAAACAATTGTTTGCCGATGAAAGATCCTCCAGGCTGCCGGAAATAATGAATGAGCTGGCTACCAATGGAACCAACTGGCACTTCATACCACCTCATTCACCAAACTTTGGTGGTCTCTGGGAGGCTGGTATTAAATCCACCAAATATCATCTCAAAAGGGTCGTGGGGAACTCAACTCTAACTTTCGAGGAAATGGCAACAGTGTTGTCACAAGTTGAGGCATGTCTTAACTCGAGACCAATGTCGACAGTAAATGAGAACTGCAACGATCCGATGCCGTTAACCCCCGGACACTTCCTAGTAGGAGAACCTTTAGTGTTGGTACCAGACTACAATTATGAATCTGCGAACATAAGCAGCCTAAGAAGATGGCAGCTCACCCAAAGAATGGTCCAAGACTTCTGGCGTCGCTGGTCTCGTGAATACCTGACCCAGTTCTATCATCGGTACAAGTGGGGACATCAAACACCTGAGCCGGCTCTTGGAGATGTAGTTTTGGTTAAAGAGGATGATCTTCCTCCAGCTAAGTGGTTATACGGTAGAGTTACTCATAAAAACCCCGGATTGGACGGTATCACACGTGTTGTTAGCCTAAAATGTAAAGGCGGTATCATTAAGAGATCTGTCGGGAAACTATGTGTACTGCCAATTGAAACCTGATACTTAATGATATTGGATAGTTTCCATTATGATATTTGTTTTTCTTTTTTTTATGTCTGTGTGTAAGATGTGATAATAAGCGTGTGGATAAAGACCCACGATTAATTTAGCCAACATTTCCTCAAGAATTTGAACAATGTTAAAGTTAAATATCTGCATAGCTTAGATATTCTATGTCGATGCTAGTATTACATACACATGATTAATGTTTTAATTTTTATTTTTGATTAACATAACAGCCCGTTTTATTGTCATGGTGGGCGGTTATAAGGACAATCCCTCAGTTTGTCCTTGGTGGGCGGAATGTTCAATCGTATAGTATTCATTTAATGTAAACAAAGTGCCGTGTGCAATTGTTCGTAAGATTAGTCTTCCAATTATCCGCTAGATGGCGCTGTACCAGCGAGGTGAAATCCTACTTCACGCTATTAAGATTTTTCTTGGAATAATGGCATCGGTCCGATCTATATTTATTTTTTGTACTTTTGTGAATAGAGATTACTTGTGCTTTGGTTCAATATACTGTATTGTCAAGCAAAGTGGTTTATTTTTGGGACCCCCCTGAACACAACTATGTACTTAAGCGCAGTTTTACGCGCCCAAAAATGAAAAACTTGTTTTTTCAGTACAGCTTTACTGCCCATTATTAATGAATGACGTCATAGCTTATGCCCATTTTGTATGTGGTGTTTTGATGCTCGGCACATATTGCCTGACTATTATTTCCGAAGTTCCTAATGCTCAATCCGTGTTGGTCGTTCATATACATATTCAATGTCACTGAATTCATTGACATTATAAAATTCCCAATTATCGAAATAAAATGCAAGTACCCAATAGGGTACGTGAATGAATTTTTTTTATCGCTTTTCTTAACTAAATATCAAAATATCGTAAAAACTATTTCAAAATGTGAAATTAAAATTAATAATTGGCCAAGGAATACGCATAATATAGACATTTTAAACTAGTAATTAGACGGAGACGTCCGATATGCACTGTTACGTCACAGTGCACTCCGGCCATTTAAACTCCATATTAAATTCTGTTTTGCAAGAAAGAGATAGAATGAAATGTTTGATGGCTTTTATCCTGGTTATTTGTATAACTATTCGAAAAAATATTTTTATCTACTGTTTGTTACATGAATGAGCTTTTAATAAAGCAAAAAAAAAAAAATGATGCATATTCCCTATTATCTAACCTGAGTTCTCATCTTGATGATTTAAACAAATAAACATTATTTCATAAAAACACCATTTGGTGCAACCAGTAATATTAGGGTAAGTTTTATTGATAAAAATACTAACACTTAAACCAGTATGCAGTGATCACAGCGAAAGTGCGCCCGTTGACGTTAAATTTCGGTCTTGAATTAAAAATCAGAGTATAATACCTGGCTATTATCTATACTATTTATTACAAAGTTGTAAAAATTAAATGTGTGTACATTGAAGATATTTAAAAAAAATCTATTGTAAAGGGCTTTTTAATTTGGATGTGACAAAATTATTATTTTTTTGGATTTTTTATTAGTTTGCATGTGTCGTTGTGGCTTCATCGCGCCAAATCGGCTAAACGGATTACAACTGTTTTTGGGTACACGGGTGGCTGGGTATCCACAGATGGTTATAGGATACTTTTTAGTCGACTACGCTGAAGTAAAATGAGGGATTATGACTTTTTCTCTTCCGCGAACTGTACACACGTTTATTTGCTAACTAGTAGTTGCAAAATTACTAGTTAGCAAATAAACTTGCTATTGTTTCGTTACCAGAATATTTGAACTTCGATTTCGGAGAATAGGGTAGTTTGCAGGGTAAAAACAAATTATAATAATTAGTCTGTCAGTGAGATTATCAAAAAATATTGGACACTAGTTTTTTCTTTTGACAATCAAACACAAAAATACACAGATAAAACGCGTCAAAGTTTAGGAGTGGGGGCGCATGACGTCATGCCGTGCGACCGTTTTTCAACGGTGAAGAAAAAACGGTCGCACAGCGTGACGTCACGGGGAACTTTAACGGGCTATATCTTCATATTTTTTTGTTTAATTAACAAAAGACTAATAATAATCTTACTGACTTGTAATAATCTTACTGACGGACGGGCTAATTTTTTTTAGGACATAAGCCTATTACTTCAAGTAACGGATTCGAATTATAAAGGTAGTTGAATCGCGATCAAACCGACATGCAAGTCGACATTGAACGGGGCGTTACCAGTTAGGTGTAAAAAAAGCCGTCATATTCGAGTATTAAGAGAAATGAGAGCTCTTAAACGGTGGCCTGACCTTGACTCGGTTTGATGTGGACAACAATTTCGTCATAATTATGGTAAAGTAAGCAATTCGATCGGATTACTCGGAATTCGCGAGAGAAAGGTTGCGGTGCGGGCAGTCGCGTCGTCGCCTGCCTATCTTTCTCCGGTTCCGTACCTCAAAAGGAAAAAAACTGAACCCTTATAAATAATAAAATTAATAAATAATTATAAATAAATATTACGGGATAATTTTACACAACTTGAACTAGGCCAATAATAAGCTCAATACGGCTTGTTTTATGGGTACTAGACGACGATATCTTCTATTCTAAAGTTTGATGTTTGCTGAACGGAATGTGTGCGGAATGAAGGCGAAAGACAAGCACTGATAAATTCTCTCAATCTTAATACATTAGATATACGCGTATTTCACAGCATTTTGGCTGCACCTAACTCAAAAGAAGCTAAAAAAGTATATTTTTTTGTATTACAGTATTTAAGTCGGTATGCTGACAATCCATAATATTGTAAGAAATTTAGGATAAGTTACAATGAGGCTGACATAATCCTTAAGGATCGAATGCCTCTAAATAATAAAGAGAAAAAAAAAAGTTGTAAAAATGAAATGTCTGTACATTGAGAATATTTTTAAAATAATTATTTTTACGGACTATTTGGAGCTCAGTAATTCCATTTTTTTTAGCGTTTATTTTTTGTCTGTATGTATGTGTCGTTGTGGCTTCATCACGCAAAATCGACTGAATAGATTTCCACAATATTTGGTACAGGAGTAGCTTGGTATCTCCAGATGGTTAAAGGATACTTTTTACCCGACTTTTTCTCCTCCGCGAACGAAACGGCACCTTCTAGTTCTATTATAAAGTTGTAATATGAAATGTTTGTATGTGTTGTTGTGGCTTCATCATACTAAATCGGCTAAACGGATTTAAACTATTTTTATACACGGGTAGCTGGGTATCTCCAGATTATTATAAGATACTTTTTACCCGACTATACTGAAGACAAAAAGAGGGTTATGATTTTTTCTCCTCCGCGAACAAAGTTGCGGGGTCCTTCTAGTAAATAATAAAATAAATAAATAATAATATCTAAATAAATATTACGGGACAATTTTACATAACTTGAACAAGTCCTATGAGCTCAATAAGGCTTGTGTTATGGGTGCTAGACGACGATATCTCCCCTTATCCTTACTATATTATAAACGTGAAAGTATGTATGTACGTTCCACTTAATCTCAAAAACTACTGGAGGATTTTTTATGAAACTTTCCAGTTATATACCTTTTATATCAGAGTAGGACATAGGCTATAATGTATGTCCAATTTCATCCCTTTTAGGGACGAAAAAGGGGATGAAAATTCGTATGTACAGTAAATATTTTTTTACGCTAGGAACTTGAAATCTTGGGAATATGCTTCACATTTAAATTAGTAAAATATCGAGTTTTGGGGAAAGACATAAGCTACTTTTTATCCTGGAAAAATACCTTTTATCCGTGATAAACGAATCTAAGGCGGACGAAGTCGCAGGCAACCGGTAGTGCACATTTAATTTTTACAACTTTAAAGTAGTATATATAATATCGATATACATAGAAAACATCCAAGACTCAGGGACAAATCTGAGCGTCCTTGAAACAGCCAATGGCAGCGCTAGAACCGCATACGCCGCACCTCATTCATGCCCCTTAACGCGGTGCGTCATGTGACGAACAAAATTTTAAAGATTAGCTACATATATAGTGGGAGTGGTCTGTGGTCTGTACAAAAAAAAACTGACTAGAGTAAAACCTTACAGTTATTGTCCACGATTAGTGATTAGTCACTTTAATTTTAGAATTAAAAAATTAAGAAGAACATTAATTTAATATATGGTAAAGCAGAATTACATTGTTACATAATACATAATTATATTATTTTCTGATATATCCGAATAAAAGCAGCAAGTTTTGTTTTATAGGTATAATGTTTTTTGATCTGCCTTATCTAATGAGAATATTCACAAGTATGATCTAAGCTTTATAGCCACTTATGTTACGTTTTATGGTAACGTCACGTATATTTTTTATGTTAATATAGATGATAACATAGATGTCACATTGGTCAAATTCCCGGCCTTACCTAGTTATTAAATATATAAAAAAATATGTCTTAAATAAAATAAATTATTTATTTATTTATTTCATATCATTACAACCATCCGTTATTAATAAACATAACTAGAAGGTAACTAAAAAAATATAACAACAGACTTCAAACAAAGAGTGTTTTACGCCCACTCAAAAAAAAACCTTACATTCATCCAATAGGGGAAAAAATTGAAATATTAATATAGAGTATCCAAATTTTTATGTCTCATAACATAACTGCCACTAAAATTGACAGACTACAAAACGGGGCTGAATCACGTATGAATATGATTTCATTCAGGGTCAATGAAAAAAAAAAAATCTACTCATATGTGATATCCTTATATTTTTAAGTTGTTAGTGGGGAATATTTTCGTGCACAATGGATTTATTTAAACACTAGTATTAAACGGTATTTCATTTTAATCTATAACTTTTTTTCTTTACAAATAGAAGAACCTAAAAACTGCTCTGACTAGACGAAAAGTTATGCATTGAGGCTAGTAGTTACATAATAATATTCAGACGTGATTAAAACCCGTTGTTTGTTATAAGATCTGATTATTACAAGATTTTATTTAAAAAATATAAGTATAGTGCCACAAACTTTACAAATTAACTTGCCTCATAATGTTGGTACTTTAGATTCAGTGGATCAAATCTTGCAAGTTATTTATCATAGATTTAATGATGGAGCCGGAAGGTCGTAAGGAAATCTGTAAAGGTTCACTTTTCTTTCGTTTTGCATCTTTCATTCCTATTGCCACGTCTGGACGAGAAGTGAAACAATAATGCCTTACGAATGATAACATTCATTCAAGTGAACCATCTGATGTCACCTAAGTAATACTATAACACAATTTGGGCTCTAACACAATTAGACAGATGTTTAAAGAAAAGTAAGTCGACAATGAAAACTTATCACAATCATTTTAATTTAGACAGAAACTTATTTTATTTTCCAGCATCACGAAAGGCTGATAAGCCTTACACTATAGACTATACTTTAGTGACGTCGTTGTTAGTAACGTCTTTGGTACCAGCAACTTTGGTAGCATCTTCAACGGCAGGTTCCTGTGACCTCCTTTTTGGTGCGAATAAAGTCTTGGTAACCACCGCCAATGGGGACTCTACGGTGACGAAGAGAAGGGCTCCCATGGAGAACGATAGGAAGACGGTAGAGGAGAGCAGCGTCAGCTGTAAACAGTTTATGAAGCATTAAAAAAAAACAATAGCCCTGGTGCAAGAAGAGCAGGGACTAAACGCTCTCTTTAAGATCATCTGAATGGACGGTAGCAGTAACCTTTGCTAAGTGGCCGTCAGGCAGACAACCTTCGCAAAGTTCCGTCCTGTATGGCAATCGCGGAAATGGACTAGGAGAGTCAAGCTCAAAATATACTGGTGCAACGTGAAAACCGTGTTGCTGTACGGATGTGAGACGTGGCAGGACTGGCAGGTCACTAAAGACATTTCGCGTCAGCTCCAAGTCTTCGTCAACCACCGTCTTCGCTGTATTCTCAGTTTGTACTGGCGAGAGAAAATCTCCAACGTAGATCTGTGGGAACGCTGTGGTGAGACTCTGATCGACCAGCAGATCAAACGCTGCAAGTGGAACTGGATCGGCTATACGCTCCAAAGAGACCCTGATCACATACCGAGGCAAGCCCTAAACTGGAATCCCCAAGAAAAGCGGAAACGTGGCCACCCTAAGCAATCTTGGTGGTGGACGATCACTGCAGAAGCGAAGGCGATAGCAATGACCTGGAGCGTAGTAAAGCGCGAAGTTGAAGACCGTTCGGGATGGCAACGTACTGTGGACGCCCTCTGCCCCATCCAGGGGATATAGGACCTTAAGCTTAAGCAAGCTCTAAGTGGCATAGAGGAAAATCTGGCGGAAGATTCTGGGACCATTCCGGAATAAAGATGGCAGTTGGAGGCGGTGGAAGAATAGGAAACTGGAAGATGTAGTGAAAGTTGCCGAACATAATTGGCGAAGTCAAGGCAGCACGACTTCGTTGGCTTGGTCATTTGGAGAGCATGGGAGCTGATCGTCGAGTGAAGAGAGCGTATGTGGACCGGCCTAGCGAGTAATGTCCGGTGGGCCGCCCGAGATACCGCTGGAGCGATAAAGCCCTCAAATATTTGACCACTCTCGGAGTACCCGATTAGTGTGAAGTGGTGAAGAAGAGGGAAGAGTGGCGTTTTCTCGTGTCAAAGGCCAAGCTCCTCGTTGGGTCACCGAGCCATCTTAGTAAGTAAATAATTCAAGTGACCGTGGATGGTATTCCTGTTTGTGGGCTTTGCGTACCCCACTGTATCCAATTTCTAGTAAGGAGGCCTAGCCAAATAGGTAAGTATTTTTTTAATGACATAGGAGGCAAACGTGCAAGCGATCACCGTCGCCCATAGACACTTGCATCACCAGAGGAGTCACAAGTGCGTTGCCGGCCTTTCAGGTGGGAGTACGCTCTTTTCTTGAAGGCTTCAAGGAATGTCAGATCCTAAAAAAAACCTTAAGTAATCATTCTTCTTTTCCGTCGTTTCACTCTTGATTCTTAATGAACACGAGCGCTACATATAATACGATGAATTTATAAGATACCAGTCATTAGGAGTATAAATTCTTTCAACCAATACATACAACAGAGTAGTCGGATATGTAGACCCTCTCCCGCTGCGCGCCCATAAGGCCTCGTTGGAATATCGAATGGAGCAAGAACGCGCCGTAGGATGCGCGTGCAGTCCAGGTGAAGCCACGCCACTCTAGAACTCCACGGTACACGCCTGGAAAAGGTAAAGTTAATATAGAAGCTTTTCTTTTCTTCAGAAACTGACCAGAAATTGCTCTAGCATAATGCTGTTGCTCGCTGAACTGAATTTAGTAATATATTCCGACCATATCAAATGGAAAATTGATTGACAAACGCATATTATTATTATTTTTTTAAGTACTGAAATTAACTTTACTTACTTTCAACCTTAAATACGCAGCAAATGATAATGATGACGACATTGAGCTGAAAGATGGGTCTGTAGAGAGAGGCGTACATGGCTGACACGAAGGTGGAAGGTTCATAGTGGTCCATGTAGAACACGCTGCCCGACAGGATGGTGCCCACACCGATCGGGAACGTCAACCACATGACCCAAGGGTATTTCTGAAAACCGGCACGGTGGAATTGGTTAGCCTCCACGCACAAGGCAGTAAACAATCATCTAAAGCAGATGCTGGAGCTTATTAAAGTGTCATACCTAGTTGAAATAGAGTAAGAGTGAGGAATAACGCCGTGATAAAGTACTTATATATACATTAAAGGAGAGGTAAATAACACGCGGTCTTATCGCAAAACAGCGATCTCTGCCAGGCAATCTTAGGGTATAGTGTGTCCAATACATTGAGACGGGGGGGACAGACGACGGCAGAATAACGAATCGGCGGCTGCTCTGCCCCTGAAACTGCTGCTCTTGAAACATTCCGTCGGCTAAAGTTGCAAATCTCAAAAAACCGACTCTATCAGATCACATTTTATAGAAGGCCTTATAATAACCATAATAAAAACCTTAACCTAATGGCGGTTGGGTGTTGCGGGGTTTTCCAATCAGTTTTAAAATATCTATAGCTTTTTCGTAATACTTGAGAGTTTTGCTATTAGATTCGTTCAGAACTTTATTATTTATAAGTACCAATACCTTGTTTGACACAAAATGGTGTTACGAGGTTTACGACTTAACCCCACGATAGGCTACATAATCCCCGGCAATACATAAATAGCCACGGGTAAATAGTATGTATAGTATTATAGACTGACTCTCAACCGCTCGGCGATTTTCTTCTCGTTTTTGAACCAGTGGTAGGCCAGCAGCCCCCCGGCGATGCCCAGCACGTACGTCGACATGTTGGTGTGCGCAGCCACGAACGTAATTCGGAATGTATCATCAAATCTGAATAAACTGCGATGAACTCTGAAAAAAGATACTTATACTTAGTAGATACTCAATTCAAAAATAAATAACATCAGACAATAAAATCTAAAACATAACGTAAGAGACAAGACACTTAAATCTTGTAGTAATGCCTTCAATAATTTACTACGGGTCCCACGTTATTTATTTATTTTAGCACATATTGGCTTTGAATAGATCTAAAAGAGCGAGGACTTAGATCTTAGAATATAAACTCAAACATTTGTTAACTCACTCTGGAGTCTGTAGCACAACAGCTTTCGTGCCTCGGAAGTAGATGTATGCGGGGGGGATGACTAGCGAGATAGCCATCGAGGCGGCCAGCGCTATCATCTGGGTTCGGGGCTTTCGGCACAGGATACACAACAGCAGCCCCAGTGCGAACAGCTGCGTGTCTGCCGCCAGATACCTGCAAATGCCGTCAATGTGTCATTATTTATGTGGCAGTGGCTAGTATACATCGCTCGTCAACGGCCATTGGGCAGAAGGATTCTTGAGTGGTCACCACCAACTGAAACAACTTAGTGAGAAGCGTGGAAGCACCTGGACGCGATCTTGATGGAGAGGCCACTGGCTGGATGAAAGGCCAGCAGTGGAAGTTAATCGACTGAGATGATGATGCCATCGTGTTATCATCACCAACCTTTGGCAATCCACTTTTGGATGGAGAATGTTTAAGGATGGTTCCCTGAGCATGGTCCTCTCTCCCAGCCAATTACCTATCAAAGCTTTGATTTCAATTTCTGTGGAACCGGAATTCCTGTGAAAGTATGTAGAAGCCAGCCTATATGGCCTTTCACTACATTATGTGGATAGGCCATAGTTGGTCACAATCCTCCGTCATGAGTTAACGACGAAGAAGTAGGATTCTGTGGTGTAATTAAAACAAGCATTACTTAGAAGCATTGCGTTGTGAGATATGAGAACTGCCACAGAGAGATTAGGAAATCCTTCAGATTTTGACCACAGTGTTGGAGGAGAGTGGATGGTAAATGCAAAAGAAACGTAAAAAAGAAGTTCCGAAAATGGTAATAAAATCGAGATATCTATGTAAACAGTACAGAATAGGAAAACAAAATCGTCTGATGCATTTGTTGTAAATATTTTATATAAAGCAGTTAGGGGAAATAAAAGCAAAAAAAGACCAAGACATAAAAGAGACTAAAGTGGTAACGAAGAATAAAGAAAACGAGTTTAGTTCTTAAGTGGAATAAAGATGATTATATAGCAACAATACACTCATAGTTGGCCACGAAAAATTAAGTTTAACATAACACTAGGAAAAATAAATTATTCCATAAAAAGGCGTCCTGTCTGGATTTAATTTGAAAAAAGCTTATGCTGGTAACTGACTCCTACCATGATTTTGAAGTTAAAGTCATAAGCTGGGAACTAAAGATATAAGAGAAACACCAATCTACAGATATAAACATAGAACAAGCGTTGGATACTTAAGCACCTCATGCAATACCACAGATAGTGATGAAGGAAATATGGACTTACCATGACTGGGGAAAGCAGTGCGAGTCATCATAGATATAGTTGTTGATGTACAGCAGATGCGTCCACCAGTACTGGTTGCAGGCCGTGGCTTCGCTAGTCACTATGTTCTCCCACTGCGGCCCGTCTCCGAAGTGACGATTGATTGTCATGACCGTGAATATGATGAGGGCGTATACAGGGGTTAACCTGGTGATAAAAAAAAAACATAAACTTCTTCGTCGTTTTCACTCTTGCCAGACTGGTCGTGGTCATCAATTCAGGTGTTGGTATCAATCAAGTTTTTACAAATATACCTCCATTCTTCTATTGTAGCCGCCTTCCTCGTACTTGCCTGTAGTGGTACATTTACTGCTGATGTAATCTGGTCTTTCCATCTCATTAACTAACATTAACATCAACTAGTCTACAGCATTAAGATAGCCTTTAATCAACTACAAGTAGAAAAAACATATGGTGCTTAGAATAAAATATGCGCATCATCCTCAAGTTACCAGTATTCTGGCATTTCTGATGTTACTAATATAGCCTTTAAGATTTACTGTATCAACCTAATTAACACTTGAAAGCAGAGCTTGAAATAAACATTAATTTAATTTAATTTCATTGTCGTCAGCTAAAATACGTGCACTGCTAGAAATAGGCGTAACCCAAAGAATGGTCAATCGCGCAACCTCTGTAACCTACAGATCATAAATCGACTTTTTGAGGGATTTGCAATGCGACTCTCCGTACGTGGTCGCCTTTCAAGAACTCGTCGGCCCCAGCAGTCGTCCATTCTACGAACAAAATGCCCCGCCCGTCACAAAATTTTTGCAGTTCTTTGTACTGTATTGGTTGCCAGAGTCTGTTGGATGCGGGCGACGACGCATGATATATATTTTACACCTTAGCCAATGCGGGAGTATGCTTTTGGGTTAACTCCCAGAGGTCGACATGATGCTCCTCAGCTTGCACATGTAGCAGTATACTTCATCCTCAATTAAGCAGAGATTGATTTGGTTCATCATCATCATCAGCTGAAAGATGACCACTGATGTGACAAAGAAAGCCACATTCAGATCATCAGTCCACCAGGTTAGAAATCTGTGCTGTGGCTTTCGGTGCGTGAACTAGCGGGTTTCTCCAAAGGTCAATTTTTGAAGTTCGTTCCGTACCATCCCCCTCGCTCTCGGGAGTGAGGAGGATGGGGCGATACAAACTTCAAATTACGAATCGAAGTAACCCATCGGTTTGGCTTCAACGATCGTCCGTTGTACTCGAAATTTTTGGTTGCCCGGGTTTGCTTAATAAAGGCGATACAGAGTCAGCTAAGGAGACGTTCTTTGGGGAAAGCGTGAATGAAGTCCCAAGAATGTTATGCGTAAGTATTCCTCACCTTAGCCAACGCATGAGCATGCCCTTAGGAAACTCCCAAATACTGATGCCATGCTTCTCGGCATGCAGCTCAAAGTTGAACGCCAGCAGGAAGCCGGACATAACGAAGAACGTGTACGTCACCAGCTGCCCGTTGAACAGGATGTACTTTGCAGGATCATCATACGCCTGAAACACCAACCAACAGGAATATTTTTTTATCAATTGAAATTTAATGTGATTCCACACTTTTGACTAGAAGTTGTCCGTAATTTCGTTAGCGGAGAACAAAAAAGTACGTTTTTGTGATTTAACGTAGTCGAGTAAATGTTATCCCATAACCTTGTATAAAAATCCTATTATTTATTTATTTTTTCATTCAAGTAATCCTCAAATACCGCGCTTTGCTTTTGTTTTTTATTCAAAAATCGATGTACAGTACACACATTTCACATAACAAACTTTGTAATAGTTTATGAAGGTTATCGAATGAAAACTGATAAAAAAACTGAGTTTTTTTGGTCAAAAATTGCAAGTTATATTTGACCCACTTCCCGGTTTCCAACTGAGCTAAAATTTTGCATACTTATATGTAATATTTTCTTCTGCTTCCGCGATTATTGAAATAAAACAATTTAACGGATTATATCGCGTATATTATCTCATTTTAGTTCCCGACGTTTCGGAAGTTTTCCAGTTTTCCATGGTCACCGAAGGACTGAGAAAAGATGTATTTTCCTCTGTCAAAGTAACAATTTGTGCAAACTACCCATTTTTGAAAAAGAAACACAAATAAAGGTGTACATACATGCCAGATGGGCCTAAGCTGTAAAGACAGTTACACATGTGCTAGAAGGGCTTAATTATTTTATTCTAATAATTTACCAAGCAGCATTTCACAAATGAGGCGTAGTGAGGAGAAAAGAAACGCTGCAAAGAAAAACTCCCAGGCTACCTAATTACTAATTATAATATTTAAAAAAACAGAGACTATTAAACTACTTTTTAACAGATAAGATATTTTACACCGTTCGGAAATTAAGGTTTTGCAGCCCTGTGTCTCTGTCGGGAACTAAAATGAGATAATATACGCGATATAATCCGTTAAATTGTTTTATTTCGATACCTATATCTAAGTTAAAAGTGACAATGCAACACTATCACACCATCAAGCTGACCTAATGATGGAGCTGAATGGTGAGAATAGAAACTCTGTAATAAAATAACGCAATCCTACCCAACTTGGGCCCTTTAGAATCGTCTTAATGAGTAAAGGTACTGTAAGCAATAAAAGTTTGAAAAAAAAGGCAGAAACTATTATCTATTGTCTTACCGTTTCGATGTAGTATGGGTTTTTCGTGAATGAGAAAACTATGACTAGAGCCGTGTGCGAGAATATCACGCACACCATCGTCAATGTCCTGCCGAAAGAGATAGCTAAAGTCAATTATACACTAAGAAATAATTGGTATATCGATAAAAAACCATATCCAGGAAAAAAGCTGCAAATTTTCAAACGTCTGTCTCGTTTATACGCCATTCAGACAAAAACAGATACACACACAAATATACACGCCAAACTTTTAATATAATACTCCTCTTTTTTTCGTAGGGGGTCAAAAAGTGTTTAAGTAAGTGTTTTTTGTTCTCTGTGTGAATTCAAAAGAGTAGCTTTAGGGAATAATTCTTATCCTAGTGAAGTAAGAGATGCCTGTATTTAGTTGTAAGATATATTTTTATGACTTTTTCTACAATATCGCTTTGAGCCCAGCATAATGCTATATCTATATAGATATTTTTGGGGAAAGATATATGAAAGTATGGATGAGTTACCTCAGCCCGTTGATGACTTTGAATCTGTTGAGTCTGTGCTCCGGCCCGACGCCGCTGGGCGCTACCAGCTTGCGCCAGTTTCTGCGCATAGAAAACGCTAGAAGATACGGGTTTCCTGTAAAACAATATTGAAGCTAAAATAAAAATGTAACAACTGCGAACTCGCGCTGATTTTGCAACCAGTGGCGTAGCTACCTAAGGGCTAGACGGGGCCATGCCACAGGGCTCCCATGCTTAGGGAGCCCTCGGACCCTGACGAGTAACGTAGCTATCAAAAGGTAAAGGTGCGGCCATATTTGTATCATTTGCCCGATCAGATCTTCGTCCCGTGGCATGATCGCCTGTCACGGTCACGCGTTTGGACGTTGCGCCGATCCGATCGCTCGAAATCCATGTTGCTACGCGTATCACACACTTAGATCGGACAAGCGAGGTGAGATCGCAGCTCCGACAGTGAGCGTCCAAGCAGCGCGATACGCAGTCACGGTGGACGCACCTTTAGACGCGGTGCCCTACATATGCCCCACAACATGGGGCCCCAATCTTAATTTTTGCCCCGGGGCCCTTGGCTACCTAGCTACGCCACTTTGCAACATACTCTAACTATAAAATTTAAACTAAAACGTGCCCGCAACTTCGTCATTTCTTAAGTATAAATTGTGCTTAATAATAATTAATGAAATTCATCTGATTTCGGCCATAGCGACTGCTGGACGACTCAACTTTAAGGTCTACGGGATA
The DNA here is from genome assembly GCA_905404275.2 of Hedya salicella. Classification (NCBI taxonomy): domain Eukaryota; kingdom Metazoa; phylum Arthropoda; class Insecta; order Lepidoptera; family Tortricidae; genus Hedya; species Hedya salicella. The sequence goes on along the minus strand of FR990112.1, from coordinate 4,078,283 downwards.
GATGCATATGCGGCGTCAGTTGCGCTGGTGTTGTCATGCCAGAGTGGGAAAGCGCATCTTTTACTGCGACCTTCAAAAAAGAACGCGCAAGCACGGCGGACAGCTCTTGCAGCTTCAAAAAATTGCAGTATCTAGTGACCCCTTGACGTGAGAGTCATGAGGTCATCAGCTGCAAGCGGCCCTGAATGGAGACATCTCTTAACCTTAAGGCAGAAAATTGTGCTTAATAGCAAATTACTAGCAGGAGCCCGAGATTCGCGGGGCAGGATAACGTCATAATCCTCTCTTTCGCTTCAGCATAGTCTTTTAAAATGTATCCTTCAACCATTTACGGTGATTTAGCTATCTTTATACTAAAAGAGATTGAGATCCATTCAACCGTTTTGACGCAATGAGGCCGCAAAGATGTTTCGATCAAGAGATGGTGCTGTTATCAATGTTCATAGTTTGTATGACATTCGTGAATCAAATTGTTTAGATTTCATTAGAATGATGATCCCTGTAAAGCGACGGGATCTTATAATTTTATAAGAGTATTGAAATGTAAGTAGATAGAGTCTGTCTAACGAAAGCTGAACCCATCGATTATTTTAGCGGTAACACTATTAAAAAGTCATTTTGACATTGACTAGCAAGTCGTTGTTGTTGAGGTTAGTTTGAGGTTGCATTCGAGTGTCAAATAGAAGAGATTTTTCGAAAGTTTACTGCTAAAACATGGGTAAAACAATTAAAAGTGGTGTGCGTCAGATAATTTTTACCATGATAAGCAAATGCAAACAAAAACAAGAGAAGAGGGAAGCCTTGTTCAAACAGAAAAAAGAGTGTTTAGATGTGGTGGTTGAATTTGTAGGTTAGTAAGGCATATTAATTTTGATACTTATTATTTCTATAATTATTTTCAATCCAAAGATTCACAATATATCTTTTCCCGTCCAACCTATCTTTTTAAATTGATATTTCTGTTTAATTTTTTCATAAATGATGATTATTTTAGATAAACTTGACGACTCTGAAGAAAAACAACTCCTTTTGGATAATCTTGGGAAGCTGAAAGAGTTGGAGCAAAACGAATTGCTAAGTCAAAACAAGTATTTAGAGGAAATATCGTCAATAACTGATCTCAGTGTTCAACTTTGAAGAGAATAAACAATGAAGGAAAAGTAAACAGTGGTGTCTTCAGTACCCCAGGAAAAAAGCGACCTCACAAGGCCACAGTATCCAATTTAGATAGCTTTGACATCCAAGCCATCCGAAATAAAATCAACGAATTTTATATCGTAAAGAAGCAAGTTCCTACACTCAGGTCCCTATTGGCAGAGTTGAGAGAAAGCATCAATTTTACCGGATGCCTTGAAACTTTACGCCGAATAGTACATGCGAATGGATACGAATTTAAACAAAATGTTTATCAACGCTCAGATCTTATTGAGCGCTTTGACATTACAGCTTGGCGACACCGTTACTTACGGACTATTGCAACAAAACGTGCTGAAGGTAAACAAATAATATACCTGGACGAGACTTACGTTCACCAGAATTACAAATTAAAACGATCATGGCAAGGGCCTTCCACCAAAGATCTAGTTGACAATATCTCGTCCGGTAAACGATATATTATTGTTCACGCTGGATCAGAAAATGGTTTTGTGCCTAATGCGTTATCAACATTTAGCACAAAATTAATTAAAGCCGACTACCATCATGACATGAACGCCACAAATTTTAATAAGTGGTTACATGAGAAGCTTATTCCGAACTTGACTAAACCGAGCGTGATTGTCATGGACAATGCCAGCTACCATTTGGTGCACATTAATAAGCCTCCAAATACCAACAGCCGCAAAGCAGAAATAAAAGAGTGGCTTTGTGTGAATGAAACTATGAGGAATATCATACCATTGCAGAACTTCTTATATAGGTACAGAAACACAAACCGGACCCAATCTACGAAGCAGACGAAATTCTAAGAGAGCATGGTCATGAGGTCTTGCGACTTCCGCCCTGTCATTGTGATCTGAACCCAATCGAATTAATATGGAGTTCGGCAAAGAGAAAAATCGCAAGTAAAAATATTGCCGGATCAGCAGCAGAAATGGAAAAAAATATTAAAGAGGCATTTGAGAGCATAACATCAAAGCATTGGAAGAAAATGACTGACCATGTGCTTAATATTGAAGCTCAGTACAAAACCAGGGATGGAATAACCGAAAACCTGGAATCATTCATTATAAGTGTGCATGATGTTGAGTCTGACAGTAGTTCGGATGAATCAATGGAAGTAGAGTTTCTAGAAACCGATTTTGAATACAGTTCTTAAAATAAATGAAACTTTTAACTTTAGTTTATGACTTTTTATTCGAATGTTTTTTTAACCCCGACAAAAAAAAGAGTGTGTTTGTGTGTATAACATGTATACATTATAATTTATAAGACTATGTATTTATTTAACTAAGTACATGTATATCTAGTGAAACTTGTTTTTAAGTTAGTTGTAACGCACATAATTTATCTGCTTAGTTCAAAGATGACTGGTAGAGAATGCCTTACGGCATTAAGTCGGCCATTTGCGCGATAAGTTTATTATTTTGTGCCATAAAATCAAAGACAAATAAATATTCATGAAATATTAGGCGTTTCCTCTCCCTCAGTACCCACCAAAATAAAGAATAGTATCAAAATCGTTTATTCCTACTTTGATATGTAATACCATGTAATTATTTTTTAAATTTGCCGCTTTTTCTCAGGTTCAGCTTTCATTAGACAGACTCTAGATTTCATGCACACACCTGCAGAATCGCCATTGATAATATCATAGGAAGTTCCAACAGCATTGAGAATGATTAAAATCAAATAGATGCCCCCAACTATGTAGTCTCCAGTGTCGTAAGGTATCTTCTGGCCGTGTCTTTTACAGTAGCTTATTCCTTTTAATCTGCAAATTATTCAGTCATGTTTAATTCACGGATTCATAAAAACACATGATGAAAAAAAATTGATTGTCGGAAAGTACAAGTGATGATCGTGAAATAACTTCGTTCGCGGAAAAGACAAAGTCTAACCCTTATTTTTTTCTTCAGCGTATTCGAGTAAAAAGTATTTTATAACCATCTGGGGGCCTATGATGGTGTACACAACTATGTCACGTTGAAAACGGTAAAATTTTATCACTGTCGAAAATTTTATCATACGTCTTGCTGTGATAAACGGGTATGACAAATTTAACACATCAGTTTATCACTTATCGAAAGGGGTTGCCAGTTCGTTGAAAACTTAAAAAAAGTCCCTTAGCTGGATTGATATTCAATGGGCAGTTATAAAACTTTGTCACTGTCAAAATTGTCCTTAGCCATTAAAATAAAAATAAAAAAAGTTGTACAGAAAATTTACGACACGCCGGAACGTCAATAAGTAACAAATATATATTTAAATTGAAACATGTCTCCAAAAGTGTAAGTACTTTATTATAAATATTTCACGTTTTGTTGATTGTATTACTGTTTCATTATATTATAATATGCGTAGTAAGATTGTTATCAATTATAAATTAGTTATAACACAATTGTAAAAGTTTTAAGTGTAATTAAGACAATATTGTAATAGTTAATTGGTACACGCATATTAATTGTTTTATATACTCTGACATTTAGAATTTTATTCTAGACACATTCTAGATTTTTTTCTTTTTTATTGACAATCCTTTTGGGATTTATCTTATTAATTATTTTAATTTTTAAAATGATGATTTTATCAATAATAAGTAAGTATTATACTTAAGTTAAATGGTCTAATTAGGTTTTTCTGGGTTTCCCTAATCCTTGCAACAAATGATGGATCATATTGTATATTTCACAGCAAACACTTCTCTCATTGTAACTGACAATTCGAAAGTGCTTGTATCTAAGCCTACTTGAATAAAGGATATTTTGATTTGATTTGATTTGATTTGGTTATTAAACTATTACTCGTTGTATACATTTCAGCCGCTGCACAAACGCGCAAAAGCGTGAATTAGTGGAATACATGGCCGCACATACGAGGTTCGCCAACGGCGAGTTTAGTGGGCCGCTCGGCGCTAAGAGCAATGACGCTGAGTGGAAGAGACTTGCCGTTGACCTTCGGGAGTATGGGCCGGCAAAGTCGATACAAGCGTGGAAAACTGTAAATGCCTCTAACAATATTATGATTAGTTCAGCTGAAATCTGTGTATCAGCAAGTTGTAAACAATGAATGGACAGAAATAATTTTCCATGCAAAAATATACATTTGTTGTGTGCAAATCTGCTGATGAAAACTAAAAGAATCTTAGAATTTTTTTAGACATGGAGAGATCTGAAAAGAAAAGCTTGTGGTGACAACGCGGCACCCAAAAGGGCTGAAGTTGCCACGGGCAACATGCTGAACATACCGGCGGTCGGGGAAGAGGAGCAGATGGTCCTCTCCGCCATCGGACGGGAATCTTCTGTGGGGATCGGTCCTCCAGAATCTGGGATCGGTGGTGTAAGTATACTTTTCAATCATTGAAATAAAACAATTTAACGGATTATATCGCGTTTATTATCTCATTTCAGTTCCCGACGTTTCGGAAGCTTTCCAGCTTTCCATGGTCACGGGTGGACTGAGAAAAGACGTATTTTCCTCTGTCAAAGTTACAATTTGTGCAAACTACCCATTTTTTGAAAAACACAAATAAAGGTGTACATACATGCCAGATGGGCCTAAGCTGTAAAGACAGTTACACATGTGCCAGAAGGGCTTAATTATTTTATTCTAATAATTTACTAAGCAGCATTTCACAAATGAGGCGTACTGAGGAGAAAAGAAACGCTGCAAAGAAAAACTCCCAGGCTACCTCATTACTAATTATAATATTTAAAAAACAGAGACTATTAAACTACTTTTAAACAGATAAGATATTTTACACCGTTCGGAAATTAAGGTTTTGCAGTCCTGTGTCTCGCTTGTTCCTTGATGAGATGTATTACAGGATCCCAAGCTGGTGGTAGTGACAATCCATCTTCTCTATTGAAATTAGGATGCTTTTTAATCTCAATAGCCTCGCGTAGCATCCTGGGAAAATATCTTTTTTCTTTGGCAAGGATAGAAGGTTTATCAAACTTAATTGAGTGGTTTGGTTTGTCAATGACATGTTCACAGACTGCAGACCTATTACACCGACGGTGCTTGACATCTGCTATGTGCTCCTTCACCCGGGTTGATACACTGCGTTTCGTTTGACCAATGTATGAAAGACCAAACTCGCAGTCCAGCTTATAAATGCCTGCACTCTGCAAAGGGGTGCTACTCTTCACGGGTCTAAGGTATTGAGACACCTTCTTCAACGGCTTGAAATATGTTTTTATAGAAGCACGCTTCAAGATGTTTACGCATACAGATAGGTATTTGAATGGCAAATCTCACCACCATCCCTGTCTACTTGCTACAGTGGATAAATCTTTGTTTCAGAGAGCCAGGGGTATCTGCGACAATCAACATCTGACTGCTGAGTTACAGAATGTCAAACGTGCGCTTCGAGCCAACGAACTCCAGATACCACGTTCCAAGCAGAATTCCAGTATGAAGAAACCAACAGTCGAGCGTAAACCTGCCGTATTACCATATGTGAAAGGGGTCACAGACAAGATCGGAAACATCTTGAAGCGTACTTCTATAAAAACATATTTCAAGGGAAAGCTTCCGAAACGTTGGGAACTAAAATGAGATAATATACGCGATATAATCCGTTAAATTGTTTTATTTTCAATCATTGTTTAATGGAATGAGAGAACTGTTTTTAGTTAATTTAATATTTGTATTTCTTAATTTACATGTACTGATGGATGCAGGACGATGTCATATTGCCTCCACTGGCATTAATGAGCACGTCGCCTACCTACACGTCCCAGCCTGCGTCCCCTCCTTTTTCCCCAGCTTATCATAAGCGATCGCACTTTCGCATTTATAATATTAAGTATGGATAAAGGAGAACAGTTTATGGCGCCTAAATATTTTGCAAAATAATTATCTGCGAAAGTACGATTCGTTTAAAAGACAGTAATGCTCATCAACATTATGCAAATATAAGATTCGATGTTATAAAATTCTGCGAAATTATTTATGCCAAAATATACTCTGCGTAAGGTGTTACTGCCAAACTTTACTTCAGCCAAGTATCAGTATGCTAAACAAAACAAATCGTGTCAAAAAAGTTTCTACAAGACAACAGTGAACCAGTCATAACTCCTCTTTTTTCTTTAGCGTAGTCGGATAAAAAGTATCCTATAAACATCTGTAGATACCCAGCTACCCGTGCACTAAAAATAGTTGAAATCCGTTTGCTGATTTTCCGTGATCAAGCCGCAACGACACATACAAAGAATAAATATTTTTCACTTCAGTGAACTCCAAATAGTCCCTTACAATTATTATTTTTAAATATCTACAATGTACAGACATTTCATTATAGGTGTATTAGTATAGATGAGGTTACGGTCAGAATTGACAACGCAGCAATGTTTGCTGTTACCGTGGTCGATGTGCAAGGTGGTAGAATGTCACATCATGGTCATAAATTCCAAGCTTATTAATATAGTATAATGACATCGACCATATCATTGCCTTAACGAATGGTCCTCGTGTAATAAATATAAGGCTATAAGAACTGGAGGACAATCTTGCAAACGTACTACTACTAAACCGCCCGACCGGTCACAACTGGTCAGTCAAGAGAATATGCTTAAGATGTACCATTACCTAGCATTCAGTCTGTATCCCTTCCACAAGGAGTCGTCCACGCAGTCCTCAAGGATGGATCTTAGGTCCGCTTCGTCTTCCAAACTCTTGTTCCCAATGAAGTCCTTGCACTTTTTATGGACGCAATAGGCTTTGTGCACCACCGAGTGATTGTAATGCTTCACTGTGTGTTCAGAATATTCCTAAAAAAAAGCCAGTCGGTAAACCAAATATCATAGACCTAAAAATAAAAATATTATTAAGAAACAAAAGAAAAGATGCCCTGAGTCAAATCTTTGCTGATGTTTCAGCAAGATCTTGAATCGTTCTTGTCAGGTTCTCGTTTATTGAATAAGGCATCTTGGGGCATCTTGGTGTACCTGAATCATCCGCATGAGGTCAGAATCATCTTTCGAGTAGAGAACAGCGTCAAACACGCAGAAGGTCCCCCCCGGCTCCGCAACGCATACGTCATACTCGTCCATCTCGAACATCTCTGGCATTTTGCCGTACTCGGTTACTGGAAAAAATATAATAATATAAACATGTTTTTTTTATGATATAGGAGGCAAACGAGCAGACGGGTCGCCTACTGGTAAACGATCACCGTCGCCCATAGACACTTGCATCACCGGAGGAGTCACAAGTGCGTTGCCGGCCTTTCAGGTGGGAGTATGCTCTTTTCTTGAAGGCTTGAAGGTCGCATCGGTCCGGAAATACTGCAGGCGGCAATTTAGGTATGTGGCGTAACTTGGATTGAGTTAGTAAAGACTCGTGTCAAGTAACATCGCGTGACATATTGTCACCTATGTCTCTCGAATAAAAAGTGATAGGTAATTTTCTTGTATTGCCTGAGAAAGATTTTTGGTCCAGGCTAAGAAAGACTAAAGTACTGCTGAGGAATCTTCTGGATCATTTATGATGGTTAGAATTGTTTTCATCAAGAACGTGTCAATATGTCCAAGATTGGGATGATTACCTTACTCATCGCCTTTATAATAAAATTTGCCTTTGAATATTGAATAATTCAGTAACCTGTTCTTGTTGTTTATCTCACTACCAAGTTATTTGACGGTTCGCAGGTCAACTACGTTTAATGACGTAACAATACATAATTTTAGAAGTTTACTAATGTGTTGCATAAAATTGATTGTGATAATTTTGTTTCGCCTAGCAGTGAATTCTGCCAAGGGGCAGAATCATCATTTTACAGCATACATTTTCGCATATAATATTTTTAGCATGCTGTCACGTCACACGCACAATTTTCTTAGGCAGAATAATAGTACATGGGCATAATGTTCTTTAGAATAACAGTCCTATAATCGAATAGTTGTTGTCTCAAATAAACACAATAAAAACCTACCCTAACCTACAGTTTTCGATCTTTGACCCATGTTCCATTTTGTCGCAGTTCTTTCTACTTAAATTTCTCCAGTATTATGCTATAGCAAATTCGGCGAAACTTTTATATTCTGCCATGTATTATACGTGAAATTAAGCAAAAATAAAATCAGCGATATTAGTATTATGCTTCAATAAATTCGGCGGAACATATATTCTACTACATAAAATTATGCGAAATAATAGTCTGCCATTTTACTATTCTGCAATTTAAAATTCTGCCAAATGAGTACTATGCGACATGACAGTTTATGCTAATTAAGCGATTATGCTTCCCCTTAAGTGTGGCACAAGCATTATGGAGATAATCCTATAAAGTTGTAAAATTGAAATATATAAATATTACGGAACAATTTGATCCCACCAAGAACCTTCTGTAAAAAACTAGCCAAGTCTCGATGGAGCTTCTTGTTTATCTCTAAAAAGTCATGAAATCTAGACAAAGTCGTGCCAAGTCTAAGGTTCTTTACTGCGATATTTTTTATTATTATAGTTAATGTTGTGTGACTTGGCCGTTGAAGGGTACAGAAGGGTACAAAACCAGGTGCTCCATGACACCATTGCACCAATCGTTGACGGTCGGACGTCGGATGGTTTTTTACAGAATGTTTTTGGTGGGATTTCGCTTCTTTTTGTAGAAACGTGGGCATAAACCTTCGATTTTGGACATCACATGAAGCGGCCCCCCAAGCTGAATATTTTTTGTAAAGGCGGTATGTTGGGCTCTTGTGTTTTTTAATCAGGGTCACCAGGTACTCCAGATTTTCGATTATCCTAGTTTTATAGTTTTCCCTTTATGTGGCCATTAAACTCTCTGAGTTTATGGGAAGTACTCGTTCTATTCTGATGATCATGAGTGAGTGAGTGTCATAAATGCGAAACTTTGCTTTCGCTTAACTTCGGAACTAAATGACCTAGACTTGAAATTTTGGATTTTAATTTTGTGATTATAGTTTACTGGGTGACGAAAATTTCTGCGTTCTGGTCTTATCCAGAGTTTCTCAAATAGGGGCCTGAAAATGCGGCGAAATGGTTCCAGTAAAGGATGGTGTTTGCTTTACGCTCGACTTGAATGAATGAATGAGTCTTTTATTAGCAAGAATGTAGGTTATGTACACAGATGTTCTTAGATTCTAAGTCCCAATTATACTCTACCTATTTAAGGTATGCAAATATACTATATATATATATATATATAAATATGTATATATATATACATTGTGTATATATATATATATATATATATATATATATATATATATATATATATATATATATATATATATATATATATATATGTATATATATATTGTATAGTACAATACAATGTAACTAATTATAAATCAAAAATAATAGGCCATGTCACAATAAGAAAAGAAATTTAAATACGTTATATAATATACAATTAAATTGAATTATTCTAATAAATTAATAATTTTGGGCAATTTATTTATTTGGCCAACTTGGCGGGAGCACTGCCGTGCACCCTGATACAAATCGAACTGGTCCCATGCTCAATACGGCTTGTGTTATGGGTAAGTAGACGACGATATATTTCATAAATATATTTACTTATATACATAGAAAACATCCAAGACTCAGGAACAAATATTTATGCTAAATGTCTGCACATAGAAGATTATTGAAACTCGGTAGTATTTAGAGGACAGTGACATGAAATCCGGTTAGTCGTTTTGCCGTGACGAAGCCTCAATGATACATACAAATATACAAAAAATATATCCTCGGCTAAAGTCGCAAACTTCGTAACTCCATCGGAACAAATTTGACAGAAGGCACAAAAAACGTTACTTTAACAGTATGGCGGTCGGTTATTGCTAGGTTTTCTATTTCGGTTTTAAACTTAAACGGTTTTTTCCTAGCATTTAAGAGTTTTGCCATTAGGTATATGCGTTTTAGTCATTTAACTGTCTAAAAATGCAAAATATGATTTAAAAAAAAACGGAGTTACGCGGTTTGCGACTTTAGCCGACGAATATATTCAATCGATTTTGTCTCATTTTTTTCTTCAGCGTAGTCAGGTAAAAAGTATCTTATAACTACCTGTGAATGACCAGCTACCCGTGTAAAAAGAATGGTTGAAATCCAATCAGCCGTTTGAACGTGATGAAGCCTTAAAGATACATACAATATGATACAATAGTAATAAACAAACATGAAATATTAAAAAATTATCAGCGCGTATTAGAAAATACAAAATAACCTAACTAGAAATAGATTAAAAAACTAAAACTAAACTTGAAAAATAAAGATTAAAGATAAAAAATTTGCCCCAAATCGCTATACGTTGGTATCGTGCCCAGAAGGCTGGCAGCATTGCCACGTTGTATGGCAATGCTAATCCGCTTTGCCAGATATGATCCAGCCCTCTGGTCACGAGTCGCATCCAAGCATAAACAAAAATATGTTTGTCTCAGTGACCTTCAAGTAACCCGCATTATTTATTTTAATGAAATATAATATAATAATAATAATAATATATTTTATTCCAAAAACATCTTTTACAAATTTTCTTAATTCTAGAACTCTACTCCCTAAATAGGCTAAAGCCTGTGCTATAGGATAAGCAGCTATAGAAAATATCTTCTATGTGTTTCCAAGCCTTATTGAGATTACCTTGGGACTAGTTCGTTTTGTGTAAAAATTGTCTTTGTAATATTTATATTACTAGCTTCTGCCCGCGACTTCGTCCGCCTTAAATTCATTTATCGCGGATAAGGGAATTTTTCTGGGATAAAAAGTAGCCTATGTCCTTCCCCGGGACTCAAACTATCTCCATACCAAATTTCATCCATATCGGTTCAGTGGTTTAAGCGTGAAGAGGTAACAGACAGACAGACAGACAGACAGACAGACAGACAGACACACTTTCACATTTATAATATTAGTATGGAAGTATGGATTCACAGTCAGGGATTACTCATACGAAGTTGCCTTTCCGGTATTTTTGTAATGGTATACGGGTATGCGACCCCGGCTCCCCGAGCTGCTACTGGCTCATACATAGCCTTCCCGGACAGTAGTATCCTTTAACCCTTTCTCCTGTCTGAATTCGTACAATTCATGTCGTTACCCTGTTATCCTTACTCCTATTCCGCCAATCCAAGGTATGCCGTGCCGATGGATGCGTGGCTAGAGGCGAGTCTAGTCGTTTACCGTGCCGAATAGAATGCCCTGGGACTGGTTACCCCAGAATATAGCAGCTCATGGGAACGCAATGAGTTTAAATTCATTCAAAAACCATAATGGCGGCGATGTAGTTCACAACCCGACACGTCTCGGTCCCAGTGAGAGTGAAGAGTGGGCTATGGAGAGCCGATTTGCTACGTTAAATGTAAGGGAAGGCATGAATGATAAAATAGACGAAGTATTTCAAATAACGGATGCGAGAAAAGAGAGATTAATGAATGTTAATGAAGCGGCAGTTGTATGCCAGGACCGTAGCAAGTGGAAGGAGGTAGTCTCTGCCTACCCCGTAATGGGAAAAAGGCGTGATTTTATGTATGTAATATTTATTATTATTTATATTTTTATTCCATTGTAGTCTTAAGTTTGGCATTATACAATATGTATGTAAAAAGTAAAATACAAAATATAAACACATTATAAAAAACCTAAACTAGGGTGCCGCCGGCAGCGAAGCAAGGCTCAAGCTACCGGTGGTTAGGGCTGCACAGAGAGGACCCTCCTGACGATTTGCGCCGTTTCCAGGATTACTGCCTTCTGCATCTGACCCTTGATCCAGCCATCTAGCGAGAGTCTCTTAACATGTTGGTTGAGACTCTTCGCTAGACGGCGATGGCCGGTTCGAGGGTCTGGAACAGAAGGAACATCCTGTCCCACTACGCTGACTTCAAACATGATGAAATTTTCACAAATGATGTATTTCTGTTGCCGCTATAACAACATAAACTAAAAACAGTATAATTTTATGTCCGTCTGTCTTTATCTGTAACCAATATAAAATGGTTGAACACCGCGTACATTTTGCTTAAGAGTAAGGCTCTACTAACACTGGATTTTCATAGATACGGCAGTTTACTCCCTCCGCGCGCGAGTCCGGTTTTTCAATGTTTTTGGTTGGATCACGGAAATTGCTAATACATTTTTTTTATACGATGATAGATGGGCATTTGTCAACAATCTTACCTGTTTTTATGTAAATAAAACGTAGTCGGGTAAAAAGTTTCTTATAACCATCTGTGGATATCCAGCTACCCATATAACAAAATCCATTTAGCCGCTTTTGAGTGATGAGATGAAGCACACTCTGCTCAACACCAGGCAGGTCGTACGCGTGTTTGCTACCTTAGTAGTATAAAAAAAAGCACATCGACACATACAAAAAGCCCTTAAATGTTTTTTTTTTTAAATTCAGTGACCCTTAGCGCGATCTCGTTAGCACTTTAGCGAGTTAATTTAAGTTGCATGTTCATCTTTTTTCTAGCTAAAAAAAACCGGCGAAGTGTGACTCGGACTCGCACACCGAGGGTTCCGTACAAAATATACGCTATAAACGGGCGTAAATATGAAAATCCGGTTTAATGTTCTTAGACTGCAATGGATCGCAATTAATGTTTCTTTTCTACTTAGATCTTTGCATCTAATAATAATTTGAGCAAAATGTACGCGGTGTTTGATTATTTTATATTGGTTTTTTGCATAGACATAAAATTGTTTTGTTTTTATTTGCTGTTAAAGCGGCAACTAAAATACATCAACTGTGAAAATTTTAACTGTCCAGCTATCACGGCTCAATGAGATACAGCCTGGTTACAGATGGACAGACAGACAGACAGACTGACGAACGGACAGCGGAGTCTTAGTAATAGGGTCCCGTTTTACGGAACTGTAAAAGACAAATTTAAAGTAAGGGAACTAAAATGAGATAATACACGCGATATAATCGGTTAAATTGTTTTATTTCAATGAGTAAATCGCGGAAACAGAAGAAGATGTTACACATACATTATTTAATCTGTGGTATGATGTTAGTAATGCATATTTTTTGGCACGCACTGCATGCAGCTTAAACAGTTTGATGAATTCTAATTTTTAGTGTCAATAGAGTCATATTTTGCTGATTATACTTTTGTACTCCTTCGCACATTTCAAGCAAATCAATATTTTAAAAAAACTCACTATTTAAATGATAAATAACAGCCGAAGATTGATGTACCAGGAAAAACAGCAGTAGTAGCCTCCCCATTTTTGTGACTTATAATTTATAATTAATTACACTTAATACTTTTAATTATACTTAATACTTAAAACCACCCTCCGTGAGCGTTTACTCCCAAATGAATAAGAAAAACATACGGCTGTATAGGTATATGTAACAATAGCTTATGTACATACTTGGGTCATGGATCTCGTACTAGTAGAAATGTCGTATAATGTCGTTAAAGTGCCCTATCTTACGCTCTTTTAAAATATACTACACAAATAACCTTATACACAAACCCAAGGCTTCAAACGTGAAAATCAACCAACAACCTTTTAAACCTGGTTTTAATTAAACCTTAATAACCAGTTGATATTGAAAAAAAAAAAACGTATTTAAAAAATCTATTAAAAAAGTTCCTCGTTCTAAAAGAGCGTAGACGACAAATAGAGCGCAGATGGCAGTCGCAGCGTAGCAAATTCATACATCTGTATGATGAAGTGTGGAGATTAAACTGCTGTTCTTCTTGTGCGCTGTGATTGACACAATTCCTCAATGAAGTCAATTAGAGGATCATATATGATATCTTTTAATGCAATGTTGTCAATTAGAAAGATTATTCTACAAGGGACTAAAAGAAACCATTATGACTCGAAGTGATTTGTACAAAGGATTGAAGCGATCTAGGAGCATGTAATCGGCGATCCGAAGACGATTCCTGACACATATATAATCATATTATTGATGGGCATAATTAGTTTCGCCATACGCATAATTACGCATAACGGTTAATAGTCATAAAGATTGCGCATAATGTTTTTCACCATAACGGTTAAGAGCATACATTGTAATATTGGTCATACATTTTTGCGCATTAAAACTTTAAGCATATGTAATGATTTTACGCATAACGGTTCATAGCATACTATACAATCGCCATAATTAGTATTACGAATAAAACTTTAAAATTTAAATAATAATAATGAAGTTATCATGACGAACAACTACCGGAGATATCCTGAAGGACGGTACGGTCGACATCTGTCGGATATGCCACCGTCCCGGAGAGTTACTCAGGCATATAATTTCCGGTTGTTCTCATCTTGCTAACGGCGAGTACTTGCACAGACATAACCAAGTAGCCAGGACTATTCACCAGCAACTTGCTGTTAAATACGGTCTTGTCGGTCTGTGGTGCCGTACTATAAGTACGCACCGATGTCAGTTCTTGAAAATGGTCATGCAACGCTTTATTGGGATCGATCTATCATCACGGACAGGACTATTGTAGCCAATAAGCCTGATGTCGTGCTGGTAGATCGAGCTACGCGCCGGGCAATACTCATCTACATCACCATTCCACATGACGAGAACCTCGTGAAGGCTGAGAAGGACAAACTCAACAAGCTTTTTGACTTGGCTCACGAGGTGACCGGCATGTGGGATATTGATTCGATGTGGGATGCGATTATTGTCCCGATAGTCGTTTCAGCAAACGGTCTTATAGCGAAGAGTTTCGACCAACATCTTAAGAGACTCTCACTAGATGGCTGGATCAAGGGTCAGCTACAGAAGGCAGTAATCCTGGGCACGGTGCGCAGCAGGTTCCTCTCTGTGCAGCCCTAACAACCGGTAGCTTGGGCCCTGCCCCGCTGCCGGCGGCACCCTAGGTTAGGTTTTTTTTTATAATGTGTTTATACTCGTATTTTGCATTTGCTCTTTGTATTCTACTTTTTATATTCATATTGTAAAACACCTTACTTATGACGACAAATAAATAAAGTGAAACCAATTTTATCCATATTAAGCTTGTGAAAACCGTTTTTAACTCGAAATTTTTGTTCACAGTAAATTGCTTGTTTCATTTATTTTTTAAACAACCCTCACGCAAGCATGCCCGCACTTTGACGCTCCGCTCGCGTCGCTCGCTCCACTATACTATACATGGTCACAATACAAACCAAAAATTATGCCGTTATTTTTTTACGATTCGGACAAGCTCAAACACGGCTAGGATACATTATTTTGTTACAGAGATCCGGTGCCTACCTTCCGGCTCCATCATCAAATCTATTCGATGTTATTCTCATCAGGACCATTTCAATTTGCGACTATGAAGAAGCTTTGCTATTTTAATTGAGCTTTATCTCGTCGTTAACCATAAATCACTTATCGTTGAGGAGTTCCAGTGACTTTCTGCGGTCTTCTTCATCAGTTCCACTTCACCAATTTACACTTTCTGAATGAAACTTACTATGTTTCTTATAATACCAAAATCGTTACATATATGCCTACAACATTTTAAAATTTTCTTCAATTTCTCATGGACCCCACTATCAGATCTCTACTAAAATTAAATGGGACCAATCTGTAGGCACCTCCTTTCAATCAAAAAGAAATCTATATGGATTTATAAATGACGGAGTTCTGCAGTAACAAGCAAGATAATACAACCGAATTGAGAAACACTTATTTTTTGGGAGTCGGTTAAAAAAAGGGAAAAGGAAAAGGAGAAGACCAAGAATATATGGAGCAACTCATCAATCAATCATATAAAGAAGTAAAAGTAAAAGTAGAATGTAGAATAAGCTGGAAATTAGTCCACTGACAAGAGCGAATCTCTTAACCCTTTATGTTGCAAAATGAAAACAAAACCCACAATTCAAGTCTCGGTGCCGTTCAATAGACTTGAAAATTCTGATAAAATAAAAAATACAAAAAAATGGTCAAATATTATGTATATTCGGATATACAGTATGAAATAAAGGGTAAATATATGATGATGAAGCATAACAATATTTTCATGTATCAGTCATCATTATCATCATCATCCTCATAGCGTCCCGTCCCGTCCGGAGAAAGGGTCTGCTTTCCTGCATTTTGCTTCCACTTCGCTCTATTTCGGAGATCGTTCTCATTTAACCCGAAGATGTTCAGGTCCTTATTTATTATGTTGAGCCATCGAAGCTTAGGCCTCCTCCTCCACTTACATCCCGACAAGGTAAGGTTAAGAACCCTGTTGCCCAAGTATTCGGGTGACCATCTCTTGATCTGCCCAAACCATCGGACTTTCTTGAAGAATCTCGAATGTACTTATTCCTGATCCGGTCAACTCTGGAGACTCCAGACAGCCACTTCAGCATCTTCATTTCCGCGACTTGGACAGCTTGGACATGTCGCTGAGTCACCGCTCATGTTTTACAGCCATAAGCGAAGACTTATCATCGTCCTATAAACGAGGCCTTTTATTTTTATGGTCATTTTACTATCACAGGTCACACGAGTCACTTCTCTACACTTCAACCAAGCTGCTGCGATTCTGTTTTAAATGTTCGTCTCCAGCGAACCCGAGTCATGAATGACGATGCTCCGTACTTCTTGCCCGTCAACCAAAATTGGCTCGGGGCGTGTATCAGGAACATTGCACTCCATGAATTGGGTCTTCTGAACACTCAACACTAAACCACTCTGTAACTGGTGCTTCCACAACTGAACAAGTACGGAGTTCATGCTGATCCCTGATGAACTCCTTCGGTGACAGATATACAGCTCGTCACTCCTACTGCGGTCCTAATAATTGATTTAGCTTCCCTATACATATGGGCAATTAATCATAGGTACGGTAAAGGAATTTAATTTGTGTTCCCTTTCGTACCTTGTCATAGTGACATTGATAAGGAATCTCTATCGGCTTTCATATTGATTGTGATTGTGACAAGATACAAAATAAATAAATTAAATTCCTTGACTGTACGTATGCCTCGAGAATATTTCAATATATCAGTATAAAATGAAATCTTACAAAACATTTACACGAAAAGCCACTAAGTCAAATGTGATGAGTTTGCTGATTGATATGTGTCCCAAGTTGACAGAAACAAATGAGTAAAGTAATAAAGCATTCATAATTATTATTCACGTGATTCATCTTGTATGTAATAGTGCAAATATTATCTATATGAAACAAATAAACGTTTGTTTGTTCATTTTCCGTTTTTTATAGTTTTTTCGTTTTTATTTAAATACCTACATCAATTGATTCATATTGTACTGGATTATGTATATACGTAGGTAATTACTGGAATAAAGATGTACCCTCTACAATAGAAAACTCTGGTATTATCAATTATTTCCATTTCATCATAAAATTAGGGAATTCAAATCGGTTAAACCGAAACCTGGTTAAAATAAAATCGGTTATAATAGGTTATTGCGGGCGAATTACATAATCGGTTATAGAAAAAAATATGATCGGTTATCCGTTATTTATTTTTTTGCAAGAACTAAGGTCTCTATCTCTATGTATCACAATTTTATTTACCTATTGTTTAAATATTATCTCATATCATTGTTAACTTAAGTTATTATATATTTTTCTTGATTATGAGTACGTAAATAATTATATTAAATAGGTACTTTAAATATTTTAATATTTAACAAATGTAAATTTAAACGTCATAATTATTGAATGTTAACTAATTAACTATGATTAACAAAGTTATTGTTTAAGGTTACATTTTATTTGTAAGGCAATTACAGCATGTTTGGTCTGATCTATGATAGTTTAGATATTTGAAATAATCGGTTATAACCGATTAACCAGTTATTGTTCTTCGTAACCGATATAATAATCGGTTATGAAATTTTGTCGGTTATTGCACTCCCTACGTAAAATGACTGGAGTAACTCTGCACCAGTGGCATGGTGTCCATATAAGCCGATTCCCACCGGGTTGCCCAAGGAAAGGCTTATACCCACCTATTTCTTTAAATATGAGTAACTGAAATACGCTTCGGCTTCCCTTGTAAATTTCATGACGCCACGCCTCTGCTAGTTAATTCCTATTATAAAATTCGCAGTTATCGTAAAAGGCTTGACTGATAAGTATACTCTTCAATTTGTTATGGAAAGAGTGTGTAAGTGTTTTTTTGGTTTGTAGGTTATTTCTTATTATTGTATGCGTTTGTAGAAATAGGCATATCTCCGTTTACCTCAGCCCCCGCGAAAATGCATGAAAAACTTGTTCGGTAATGACACGAATTGTCATCTTGAGTGGTTAAATGCTGTATTGTATGATACCGAGCTTATGCTCAAGACGGCACAGCGATGTTGTCCGTGCTGTGTATTTGCACGAGGGAACGTGTTTCTGGACATTTTCATTCAGTAAATAGTTTCATTCTGCACCACAGAAAAAATAATAGTACAAGTCCAGAAGGCTCACTACTTTTATCTTTACAAAAGCCACTTTTTGCCGATAGTGAGGGCTGTCAACGACTAAAAATAAAATAATAATGTATTGCCCATTTATTTCTTGCATTCCATATCTATACATATAATAAAGCTGAAGAGGGTCGACAGTCTGTACATGGAAGATATTCGAAAAAAAATTGGCCGGGGATACTTAAAATCGATAACAGAACACGTTCCAACAGTTTTTAGAATTTTTGTCTGTTTATCTGTTTGTCTGTTTATTTGTACGCGCATCACATGAAAACGGCTGAAGATGAAGATTTTAATGCAAACTTTACTAATCTGTCAAGAAAATCCGCGGCTAGGTTATAGGCTATAACAATTCAACTCTTAAAAGGGGTGGTAGCCATTACACTTGATTGAGTTAAGTTTGCACCTGAATCTTATCGCGCTACTTAGGAAGGAGGTACAAACTTTTCTCAAATATATGCTACGAGCCTACAAGTATCGAGTACCTTGCGAAACTAACAGGTGGCGCTAAAATTAATTCGCTCTTCTAAACTTAAGAGTTAATTTGGAAAAAAGTTCCAAATTAACTCTAAAGTTTAGAAGAGGGTGTACGGATATCAACAAATTTAATTGCATAATTGATTTAATAATACAACAGAATACGAGATAAGTGGCTCGGTTGTATCAACAAGGAGGAGGCTCACATGTGCAAGAATTCGTCCAGGTACTGCTTCATGTTGGAGAAGGATTTCTGGAGGAAACCAACGGCCTGGTTCGATTACCATAGACGTTATGGAGGATCGTTCCGTCCGTTGAAGACCACATTCGGAGCGTATACGGAGACCTGAGCCAGGTGAGGCGACGTGAGAACTCTTGGGTTTGTGAGAAAGCCATACTCACGCCGAAAATTTAACAGGCAGCGGCATTTAATGCACGGATATTGGCGAAAAAGGTGAAAAGGCAGTACATAATTCCATTAGCACTGTCTTGAATGAAGGCAACGTCACAACATACCCGATAAAGTTCCAAAACTCAATGAGCGCTTCAGGACTCCCAGTATACTCATTAACTCTGAAAGTTGGAGGTCTGATCATGCTTCTTCGGAATTTCTCACCTCCAAAGTTATGCAACGGAACCCGGCTAAAAGTAGTGCAGCTGCAGCGAAACCTCATCCAGGCGCAAATCCTGATGGGGTACCTACAGTTCCCCGTGAGCGTCTGCTTCCCCATGACCATCAACAAGTCGCAGGGGCAGACGCTGCGCGCCGCTGGCGTGGACCTGCGCACGGGCTACATCTCGCACGGGCAGCTACGTGGCGTGCTCGCGCGTCACCAGCTGCACCGAGCTGTGCGCGCTGATGCCCGCCGGGAAGACTCACAATGTGGTGTACAAAAAAATAATGTAAAATGTTAATGTACTTAAATATACTTTACATACCTACTTTTGGAGTATGTAACTGAAGATATAATTATATGTTTATATTTAGTTGTGCATACTTGACCTCAATATCTATATTCACCTTTCCTCTAATCTTACTTCTAAATAATATTAGACCTAAATACGAAAGGTTGTTAGGAAGTATAGATTTCTATGTGTATAGTTCTTACCTTTTTAACCGACTTCCAAAAAAAGGAGGGGGTTCTCAATTCGACGGAATGTTTTTTTTTTTTATGGATGTTCACCGATTACTCAAAGACTATTCGACCGATTTCAAAAATTTATTTTTGGTTTTATAGAAGGTACTTTCTAGTTGGTCCCATTTAATTTTGGTGGAGATCTAATGATGGAATCCATGAGGAATTGAAGGAACTCCTCAAACATTGTAGGCATACATATAGCGATTTTGGCATTATAAGAAACATAATAAGCATTTGTATTTAGAAAGTGTGAATTGGTGAAGTGGAACTGATGCAAAAGACCACAGAATGCCATCGGAACTCCTCAATGATAAATGATTTACGGGTGGCGACAAAATATCTTGATTAATTTTGCTAAGCAACTTCATAGTCACAAATTTAAATGTTCCTGATGAGAATGGTACCATCGAATTGATTTGATGATGGAGCCGGAAGGTAGGCACCAGATCTATGTAATAAAATAATGTATCCTAGCCGTGTTTGGGCTTGTTTGAATCGTCACGAGATACACTTTTAAGTAACGATTAACTAAAAAGTGTAAAATAAATTCACTTTTAAACAAAAAAATAAAACCGGCTCCAAAAAAACTAAAAAGTAAAAAATAACGCCATAATTCAGTTTCTTTAAATTACTTACAAGTAACCGTTTGTATACTCAATGTATACAGTAAATACAATTAATGTTATTTTGACAGAAAAATGCGTGATTCGAATTTTGACTACTGTTTCTGCAACCGGCTGCGATACAATATCTTATAGATTTTCTTTTACTTATTTCAACAAGAAACAGACGAATGCGTCACGTTCTCTGACGATGACTTTTTTAACGATTTACGTAAGCATGAGCGCGCGGAGTAGCGTGCGCGTGCGATCCGGATGAGAGCGTGGCAGCCACTGAATTGTACCCATCGATGGGTCAGCGGCATGTACTTGTAGCGATGAACGTACATCGCGGAGTGCGCCGCGCCTGTCTGCACCTAAAGTGGAAACACTTTATTATATTATAAGTGTCGACGGCGTCATAGTTACGACAACTCATAACACCTTTCGACGGCGACCGTCCATAGCGGCACACGCTGCCCACGCTGCGCACGAAACCATCCTCCCTCTTGCTTCAAAGAGTTTGACGTGTGAGTGACACTTTAGCAATTAACGTAGATCGTTCAAAAGGTTAAATATTAACGGTTAGTGGTCGTCGTATTCAGTTCTGTTAGGGTTGTCATATTAGTATTCTTGTTGAATGTGTGGACTGTATTGGACTACTTCTTTCTTGATTTAAAATAAAATACTTATTTCTTCATGGTAAGTAGATTTGCTAATTAGCCATAATCAGCTAATATAGCTGCAAGAGAGTAGTGTAGAAGACTGACCTAGCGATCAAAATTGCCACTTATTATTCCCACATACTAGGACCTGAATTAGCGGCTTATCGGCTGATGCAGACGAATTAATAAATGCGACAAAAGATATTCATTATAAGTTTTACAATAGAATGATTGATATACACAGTTATATTAATTTCTTATACTATAGAATACAAAATAACACGTATTTTATAAAACAGGGTAAAAATATATGACACAGATTGGTAAATGACATAAAATAATTGACGATTAAAAATAGCGACGTAATATTGATTAAGCTCTTATAACTAAGTTTACATAATTAATCATTTCCTAATCCTAGTTATTTCCCACAATTCTCTTTAAGTTTAAGTCCTTCCGTCTATTAAAACAATTTTGCCAGCGTCAAGGCTTAAAAGCCAGGGTACGGTTTTATCTTAAAAATAATAATATAAGTTTTTTTATGGCATAGGGGGCAAACGAGCAGACGGGTCGCCTGATGGTAAGCGATCACCGTCGCCCATAGACACTTGCATCACTAGAAGAGTCACAAGTGCGTTGCCGGCCTTTCAGGTGGGAGTACGCTCTTTTCTTGAAGGTTTGAAGATCGCATCGGTCTGGAAATACTGCATGCGGCAATTTATTCCACAGTTCAGTCGTGCGAGGTAAGAAATTTCTAGAAAAACGCACAGTTGTGGACTGCCAACCATCTAAGTGGTGAGGATGGAAATATTGTCGCGTAGGACGATGGCGGAAAGATGCAGCTGGGATCAACCCGAACAATTCCTCGGAACACTCCCCGTTATACAAGCGATAAAAATGCAGAGCGAGGCTACATCTCTACGCAGTGCCAAGGAGTCAAGCTGATCTGAAATACGCTGGCAACCGGCGATACGAGTCGCTCTCCGTTGAATGCGGTCTAGAGAGAGAAGCTGGTACTGTGGAGCCCCAGCCCACAGATGAGAACAGTATTCAATGTGCGGGCGGACCTGTGCCTTGTAAAGCTGTGGGAGGTGGGCCGGAGTAAAATACTGTCTCGATCTGTTGAGCACGCCGAGCTTCTTAGAGGCTAATTTGGCCTTACCCTCTAGATGGCCGCGGAACTGGACTTCACTCGATATATCGACGCCAAGGATTCCGATACTGGCTGTTACAATTAGGGGAGTATTCTCAAAACGAGGTGATGCAAGAAACGCAGACTTTTTAGCGGTGAAAGCGAAAACCTGTGTCTTTGTAGGGTTAAAACGGACTAAATTAAGTCGACCCTATTCTGAAACTTCTTTTAGGGAAGTTTCAACTTCAGACACAAGTTTGTTACGGCTCTCGATGACGTTATCCCGAGAAATATATGCGCGGCCAGTGTAGGAGGCATCACCCGTGCTATCATCCGCATAACATTGAATGCCACAAATTTGCAGCATATCGTTGATATGCAGAAGGAACAGCGTGGGCGATAACACACAGCTTTGAGGGACACCAGCATTCACAGACATAGATTCAGAGCACGCACCGTCAACTACGACCTTCATGCATCTGTCTGCTAGAAAGCTACTGACCCATTGGCATAATTAATAAGTTCAAGATGGACTACAAAAATCCCACTTCCCACCACGCATGGTCGTCATTAAAAAGCTGACGATCGATGTCAAATGGCATTCATGTGTCGACACAAAATTGACAGATTAAACGTTATTTAAGTATAATAAATAAATAAATAAATATAAATATCAGGGACAATCTTACACAAATCGACCTAGTCCCAAACTAAGCAAAGCTTGTACTATGGGAACTAGGCGACGATATACATTAATAGTTAATATTAATAAATTAATAGTTTAAAAAACACTAGAAAAACACGCTTTAGAAGACTTTTCTAAGAAGTCCCAACAAATCTATGATGCGATGTTCCATAATGAAGTTTCAGTTCATATCTACGGGCACCATCATCAGATCAGTTCCACAGTACCATATTATTGTATTGTCATCAGAACAACATACAGCTGCCAATTTTCATGACGCTACGATCCTTGGAAGATGGTTAAATTAGTTACCTTAGATTCCATTACATTGTTAGTTACATACAGGTCGACCTAATAAAAGCGTGTTAATGACTTAAGTTCCGCTTAACCGTACGAATTTCATTGAAAATGCCCTTCTTTCTGGTGAAGTGTATGATCCAAAAACAAAATGGCTCATAGCTGCCTAAAACACGAGGCTCAGACTTTTCCTTCAATATAAATGAACTAGAAGGCGCCCGCAACTTCGTTCGCGGAGTAGAAAAAGTCATAACCCCTCTTTGTTTCTTAGCATAGTCGGGTAAAAAGTATCCTTTAACCATCTGGAGACCCAGGTATCCGTGGACCAAATATAGTTGAAATCCGTTAAGCCGATTTGGCGTGATGAAGCCACAACGACACATACAAATATACAAACATTTCGTTTTTACAACTTTATAATAGTATATATAGATAATAAATAAATACTTATTACGGGACAATTTTGCACAAATCGGGACTATTTCCCGTGGTAAGCTTAATAAGGCTTGTGTTATGGGTACAATAGATGACGATATATTTGATAGATATATTTAATTTACATTGAAAACAGCAGAGACTCGGGAACAAATATTGATGCTCATCACACAAATATTAGATAGGAAGATAGGATATCCGACGAAGAACCGAAGTCAGATACATAGCGCTCAGAATAAGCAAACCGAAGTGGCAGTGGGCGGGGCATATTTGCTGGAGAGCCGAGGGTCGATGGGGCAGATGAGTTCTTGAGTGGTGACCTCGAACGGCTCAAACAACACGCCCTGTGGGACGAACCCCCCCCCCCCCCCCCCTTCCGGCCGGATCGACCGACGACCGGAAGAGTCTGGCGGGAAGCGGTTGGATGCGCAAAACTGAGGACCGGGTGTGGTGGCGTGAATTGGGGAAGCCTTTGTTCAGCAATGGTCGACTCCGGGCTGATGATGATGATGATGATTACACATATTTGCCTTTACCGGGATTTAAACGCCGGACCATCAGTTTCGCAGGGAACGATACCCCCACTGAGCCAAACCGGTCGCCATGACTATATGTGAATCATAGATAACTGATGAAATCCGCAAAGGAACCTACGTTCCACAAGAAACTTCGCAAATTTTACTTCTAAATCCACCGGCTTAGGCTTATTTGGATGTTCAAAAAATATCCGTCATTTATAGTTACTAGCTATATTACTTATTATTTATGGTAATTAATATGCGATGGTGACATTGACCCAGCCCCGGGCGTCGCTTGCGCAAGAGATGACGTGAGAAGCGGATTTACTTTTGCGCATAGTTAGTGTTACTGTACACTACCGAAATGGTGTCTGGAAGATATAGCTGTTATTCCCTTTTCTACTTTTTTTTATGTTATAGGGGGCAAACAAGCAGACGGATCGCCTGATGGTAAGCGATGACCGTGGCCGCGATAGACACCTGCCACCATAGGAGTCACAAGTGCGTTGTCGGCCTTTCAGGTGGGAGTAGGCTCTTTTCTTGAAGGCTTGAAGGTCGCATCGGTCCGGAAATACTGTAGGCAACAATTTATTATTAATTTCCACAGTTCAGTCATGCTAGGCAGATTTGTGAAGTGTGTAACAAAGAGATATTGTGTTTATTATAGTGTCCCACATGACATTAAAGTGTTTCTAGAGATTATAGAGATAGCACAGCGATTATGTCGCTTAATTGAGCCATCGGTGCCAACTCTCCTGCTCATTGATTAGCGAGGCTCAATCTCACTAGTTTAAACCGTAGCATTATCCGACAAATGATATGCCAGTGCGTAAGATGTTGTAGCCGCCTGCGCACCTCTATGAGCATATTACTAGAATAGGGAAGACGACTAAATTAGTCCGTCCGTAGTGAGTGTCTTAAGACGAAGGTTATTAACCAGTGTGTGTATCTAGTGTTGACATACGGCACTGCGACGTGGTCACTCACAATGGGCCTCATAAAAAGGCTCAAAGTCACTCAAAGGGCAATGGAGCGAGCTATGCTCGGAGTCTCTTTGTGTGATCGAATCAGAAATGAGGAGATCCGCAGAAGAACCAAGGTTGTCGACATAGCTGATAGAGTTGCTAAACTTAAGTGGTAGTGGGCGGGGCACATTGCTCGTAGAACCGATGGCCGCTGGGGCAGAAAGGTTCTCGAGGGGCGACCGTGTACAGGACGACGCAGCGTTGGAAGGCCCCCAACTAGATGGACCGATGGTCTGCTGAAGATCGCGGGAAACCGTTGGATGAGACCGGTCGTTGTGGAGATCCTTAGGGGAGGCCTTTGTCCAACAGTGGACGTCCTTGGGCTGATATGATGATGATGATAATGAGTCCGTCATGTAAATTAGACGTGTTTTTGTTCCTATTGCTGTCTACTAATGTACATTGGTTTGCTGCAAATAACTTACTTTTAAATGCCAAGAAAACCAAGTGCATTAAATTCACATTACCGAATGTGAAACAAGTAGATTGTGCCAAGATGACAATGAAAGGCGATGTGCTAGAATTTGAAGACAAAACAGTATTCCTGGGTGTTACTTTGGACTCAAAACTGCAATGGAATGCGCCTATAGCCACTCTTGCAGGTAAACTAAGAAGCCTATGCAGTGACGCGAATCAGACAGTTAACAGACGTCGAGACGGCAAAGCTCGTGTACTTCAGTTATTTTCATAGTGTAATGTTATATGTAATTCTGTTGTGAGGCAAGTCGGCGGACATACAAACCATCTTCGTACTATAAAAACGGGCTGTACGCTCAATCTATGCACTGGGAGCTTATGCATCACTGAGAGAAAAATTCAGGGAAACCAATATTCTCACCGTAGCATCTCAGTACATTCTCGAGAATATTACGTATGTTCGGAAAAATCAACATGATTTCAAACACAACAGTGACATTCACAACTACAATACAAGAAATAAGAACAAGCTTGCCATGCCTGCTCATCGTCTCCGCAAGGTCGGTACTTCGTTCGTGGGGAACTGTGTACGCTTCTATAACAAAATACCTACCGATGTAGTGAATTTACCTTGCAGCAAATTTAAGTCCCACATAAAACGTCACCTACTAAACAAGGCGTATTGTACTGTTAATGACTTTTTAGACGATAAAGATATTGTCTTTAAGCCAGTAGTTTAGTCTTGTGTTTGTAAAGTAAGCATTACTTTAAGAGGTAATAATAGTTCGCATTTTATGTAACATGAGAGCACATTTGTTGTTTCTCACCGGGCAATACTATTAGTGTTTAATGCCCGGCAGTGTGAGCATGTCATGCTCGCTTAAGGGTCTTTGCTTACGGTGGCGTCGTTGATCGGGTCGCAACCTTCCCTAAAATATGGTTGAGGGAGGCGAGGGCAGAGATATGCGTCATGCTCGTGAACGGGTGCCGTTTGTGGGGTCCGGTCTGTTCATGCTAGCAAGGGCAAAATTAATTGTATACCTAGTAACTGCCTACCAGTGTTTAATGAACTGATGACTTGAGAGACTTCATCCTGTACTTGATTGAAGTTATTTATTTTTTATTTGGTTTAGAGACTGTATACATCTCTAGGAGTTTTGTTTTATTTATAGAGATATACTTAAACATTTCTGAGGATTTTAATTAACTAATTTTATCTTTTTGCATGTTATGACTCCTAGAGACCATATACATCTCTAATAAATTTAGATTAAATAATTAGACCTTAACATCTCAGTAGAATTCAGTCAAATTATTATATTTAATTTTATCGCATGTCGTGACGCCTAGAGAACTTATACATCTATAAAAAAAAATATTATTTTATACTTTATATTAACATTGATCTGGAGAATTTGTACATCTCCTCTGCGTGTACAAATTATAAATTAGTTATAACACAATTGTTAAAGTTTTAAGTATAATTAAGACAATATTGTAATAGTTTCTTGGTACACGCATATTAATTGTTTTATATACCCTGACATTTAGAATTTTATTCTAGACACATTCTAGATTTTATTTTATTTTTTATTGACAATCCTTTTGGGATTTATCTTATTAATTATTTTAATTTTTAAAACGATGATTTTATCAATAATAAGTAAGCATTATACTTAAGTTAAATGATCTGATTAGGTTTTTCTGGGTTTCCCTAATCCTTGCAACAAATGTTGGATCATATTGTATGTTTTCCGGCAAAGACTTCTCTGATTGTAACTGACAATTAGAAAGTGCTTGTATCTAAGCCTACTTGAATAAAGGATATTTGGATTGATTTGATTTGATTTGACATCTCAGAAGGCTCCACCAGAATAGACGAGACTGGGTGCGGTTGTCTCTCGGGTTGATAGTCTCACGACGGCCATTATAGAAAACTGATCGAACAAATAAGTTTATCGACCGATGTTGAAAGATCGCGAGAGCTTTATCTCGGAGAGAGATATAGCTTTCGCGATCTGTCACCGGATTATAGTGCATTATGGCTGCAGTGACAGTAAGACAACCTTACCCGCCCCCGTATTGCCTAACACGTTTGACGCTCGCAATCAGAATCAATTGTCATGATTTTGTATGGGCTATGACAGTTGATTCCGATACCAAGTGTCAAAATTTTGTTAGGCATTAACCCCCCAGCCCCCGTATTGCCTAACGAGTTTGACGCTCGCAATCGCAATCAAGTGTCATGATTTTGTATGGGCTATGACAGTTGATTCCGATACCAAGTGTCACAATTTCGTTAGGCAATAACCCCGCAGGTCTCTCTAATATAAATATGACAGCACTTCAAATTAAGTCACATTTTAGTAAAAGTAGATATTATTTTAGAAAACCGAAGAAAAAGTAAGACTGAGAAGAAGGTTTTTTTTTTTTTTCATTTATAGAATGAGAACAAATTATTATTTTTTTTGGAGAATTTCAGATGACTTTAAATAATACTAGAAAACGCCTGCAACTTGACAAAAAACATAACCCATTTTATTTCTTCAGCATACATAAAAAGTATCCTATAACCATATGTGGATGCCCAGCTCCCAAAAATAGTTGAAATCCGTGTAGCCGATATGGCGTGATGGAGCCACAACGACACACACAAACATACAATAAATCCAAATATATATTTTAGCATTCAGTAACCTCCAAATATAGTCCTTTACAACAATATTTTTAACATCTTCAATGTATTTCATTTTCACAATTTTATAATAGTACTAGAAGGCGCCCGAAACTTCGTTCGCGGAGGAGAAAAAGTCATAACCCCTCTTTTTTCAACAGCTTAGTCGGGTAAAAAGTATCAAGTAACCATCTGTGAAAATACCCAGCTGGGTCGCGAAAATAGTTGTTTGTTTAGCCGATTTGGCGAGATGAAGCCACAACGTCACATACGAACATACAAAAAATACTTAAAAATCTTCAATCTGTGACTTCCAAATAGTCAACAATATTTGTTTTGAAAATATCTTCAATGTTTTTGTTGAAAATATCTTCAATGTTTTTGTTGAAAATATCTTCAATATTTTTGTTGAAAATATCTTCAATGTTTTTGTTGAAAATATCTTCAATCTTTCATTTTTACAACTTTATAGTAGTATAGAATATAGAAGTTTAATTTTGTGCTGCATCATTCTCCTCACCTTATCATTAATTTGGAGTCAGAGCAGCGTCTTTTCCTACCATACTTTCCTAGCACCCGTCATCTCTTCGTTTAATTCCGTTGTATTAATGTCATCTTTCATCCATACATCCATCCATTAAACTTCCAAATTCATACTCAACGCTTGTCTCGACATGTGGCTCTCGTCTCTTCGTATCGCTTGCCCGTGCCACGCTAATCGGTTAACTCGCAACTTATCTCGATCGTTAAAAAAGTTTCAGAACCACTGGCTTAACACATCAGCCTCTAACTGAAGGCGAACTTTCATTTTTCATTTCATTTCATTTATTCATGAACAATACAAAGATTGTGTTTGAAATCAATACATATCTACACCTAATAATATAAATATTTTTTAAAACTAGGAACATACATTAAACAATATCTTGATCCTGTACAAATATTTCGTCTATACTATAGAAGCACCCTCTCAACAAATATGTTTTTAGCTGTTTCATGAACGCGACACAGTCTGTAATAATCTTTAAGTTAGTAGGAAGCTTATTAAAGACTACGACTGCCTGGTTTCTTGCGCAGTGCTGCGTCGCTTTGTGTTTAGGACAGAACCCAGGCTTCAAATTTTTGGTCCGCGAAAGCAAACGTATCTTTTGTTCCTCGCTAGTCTCATATTTTATTATATTTTTCACTAGCGCAGTGAGTAAGACAAGTACATATAAACTAGGAACTGTTAGAATACTCAAATTTTTAAAGTGTTCTCTACAGGAGGTCCACTGAGGAAGGCGCAAAATGGATCGCAGCGCTCTTTTTTGTGCAAGTAAAGCTTTATTTATGTTATACATGTAGCTATTTCCCCAGAACATAATGCTATACCGCAACTTGGATTCGACTAATGCATAATAAACTGTCTTGAGTTGTTCCACCGTCAATTCATTCCTGAGGCTTCTCAGGGCATAACAGGCTGAGTAAATAGAATTTTGAATAGAGTCCAGTTCTTGCTTCCAGTTTAATGCTGAATCGATACGCACTCCAAGGAATTTAACACAGTTAACCACGTCTATTTTAGCTCCTTTAGTAATTATGTTAAGAGTATCAGTCCTTTTGGAGTTGTTCTTAAATAACATGATTTTCGTTTTTGCAGTATTTAGTCTCAAATTATTAATGTCGAACCAATATTGAAATGCCATAAACGCATACTTTGTCCTCTCTTCGAGCTCTGATATACTATTTGCAGATACGACTGCGCTGGTGTCGTCTGCAAATAACGTTAAATGGCATTCGGGTACGATGTTACAAATGAAGTTGTACAAGTCATTAGTGAATATAATAAACAAAATAGGCCCCAGAATCGAGCCCTGGGGCACTCCTCTTTTTACATTTATAATATCAGATTTAGTATCTATCTCTAAATTTTCGCTAGTATTTTTAATCTCTACAAATTGTTTACGGTTACTGAGGTAACTTTGCAAGAGCTGATAGGTATGGCCCCTTAAACCATAGAAGTCTAGTTTTTTCAAAAGTATGTCATGATCTACAGTGTCAAATGCAGAACTAAGATCAAGAAATAGTCCTGCAACTCTTTTTCTGTTATGGATTTGTGACACAACATCATCAATAAGTGAATTAATCGCATCAATGGTTCCTATATTTTTTTGAAATCCAAATTGTTTTGTGTTGATGATGGAATGTTCATTCAAGTGAGAAAGCAGGCGAGATTTAATGAGCTTTTCAAAGATTTTTGATAAGACCGGTAGGAGTGAAATTGGCCGGTAGTTTTTAGGATCCGTTTGAACTCCTTTTTTATAAACAGGCAAAACTCTTGCAACTTTTAACTGGTCGGGGAAGATTCCAGACTTGTAACATTCATTAAATAGGTCGGCAAGTGGCCCCGAGAGTATATCTACGCATCTCTTAATTACAGTTATTGGTATTTCATCGTTTCCATATGACTCCTTATTTTCCATATACTGGATGATCTTTGATACTTCATAAGATGAAACTGGCTTCCATAATATATCTTTATAGCAATTTTGGGTCCACTGTTTTAGACACTTATCTGCGGAGAACATATTACCCGTGCTCGGAATAGTACCATGATCAAACTGCTCAGAAAAAATGTTTGCGATATCTAAGGGGTTTTGTACCATATTCCCGTTTGCTTCAAGAAGTATATTTTTCTGTTTACGACACTGAAATTTACCTCGGCATTTATTTACGACTTTCCAGATGGCTTTAGATGATCCCTCAGCTTTACAAATTTCGCCTTGCACTGCTAACTTTTTAGCATGCCTAATAACTTTTCTATAAACATTTAAATAGTGCGCTCGATATTCTAAAACAGAAGTGTGACAACTAGACTTATTTATATTACACAGAACTCGCTTCATTTTACTAGACACCTTTATACCTTTCGAAATCCATTTGATTTTAATCCTATCCTTTACCATATTTATTTTTTTCTTTTTTTTCCTAAAACTTTGATCAAAAATGTTAGTAATTTTTTGTAAAACGCAATTTATACCCAAATCGTGCCAATTTATACTAAGTAATAATTGTCGGAAGGTCTGTACGTTATTTTCAGAGAAGTAACGTTTTTCTATTGTCACAGGGGGATGGATATTTTGTGAAGTATTTTTATTCACTGCATTGATTTCACAGGAAATAGCCGCATGACCATCTGCTAATCCATTATGATCCACCTCTATATTTGCAACTAGATCATCCGGCAAATTAGTAATAAAATTGTCAATACAGGACTGTGACTCGTTTCTTTTAAAAGTGACGTCATTAATAAGGTGCCTAAAATTATAACGTTTTAACAAGTACAAGAAATCATTACGTTGCTTATTATCTTCAATAATGTCAATATTAAAATCGCCACATATAATGGTCATTTTATTAAAAGCGTGCTCCAGCAGTAATTCACATTGTTTCATAAACGCCTCAAAATTAGAATCCTTGGGACTCCTATAACAGCAATAGATATAAATATTAGTGAAGACATCTCTTGCACCGCAAATTTCAAAGCTCTCCTCCACATACAGCTGATTACAAACAGCAATATCCTCTATTTCTCTATTTTTTAAACTCATTACAAGGGTCCCACCCCTTTTTTTTAATGTCCTTGTGTTATGGGAAGACAAAATATAATTTTCGAGATTAACAGAATGTATAGAATTTTTATTTAAGAAATGTTCACTTATACAAACAAAATGTACAATATTATTTCTTTCGTTTAGGTGAATCTCAAGGTCGTTTATCTTATTCGCTAAGCCACACACATTTTGATGGAGGATACCCATTACGTCATTACCACTATTACATTTAGTCACGAAAAAATTTTTCGTCCTCGTTATTACCTGCGTTCAACGCAGTAGTACCACTGTGTGAAACCCAATGTACATTATATTGCAAGTTTTCAATAATATTTTTCATACCAATATTATTAACCCGTCCGGACTTCTTAAAAAACATCTCGAAGGACAAATTTAAATTGGGCTCGTAAACATAGAAGCATGTATTAAATTTATGTAAATCCTCTAGTATCAAATACGTGAATCGTTCAACTCTAGCATTATATAAAGGTTTGCCACATATGTACGTCGGGCAGACCAAGATAATATTTGTAAAAGTGATGCATTTTATAATATCCCGCAAATGATGCACTAAATCATTCAGATCGACTGTGCGATGAAAGTCGTCCTCTCCAATCATAACTACGCAATAATCACTTTTAGTCATACAGCTAAGTTTTTCCGGTAGGTCCTTAATTAAGTCCTTTACTCCGGCTTTGGGTGTAATATGATGACAGTAAGAAAAGTTTTTAAAGTACCCATAATCACTAATAGTTTCCACTATATTGTTTTTATTGTTACTACTTAAAATTAGTAATTTATCCTTTTTTGACGGCTTTGGGATGGCAGCATCCGAAGATTCAGTTGACGTCGATTTTGAAGCTGGCCGTTCGCCGCCTGCGGATGATGAGCTCGATTTGCCAGGTACCTTAGCCGATTCGACTTTATTAGGCGTAGCTTGCTTCGAAAAACTGTCAAGTAACACTGCCTTCGAACTTGACTGCCGCATTCCTCTATTCTTTGTTACCAACACAGGTGTTCTAGTAGGTGTACCGGGGACATGTCCCTTTAATAAACTCTTGTAGAAGTCACACTTTTTGCGCGTCTCAGATAAAGAATCCTGCAACTGGTAATTCTCCCCGAGCAGTTTTTGTATTTCGCCATCAGCCCCCAATAACTGTTCTTTAAGTTTCTTTATTTGAGTTTTTAGTTCCTCGACGACAATATTTTTAACCTGCGAGTCCAAATTCGGCAAACTGTGAACGCTAATATCCTGTGTCGAAGAGTATTCTGATTCTTGCTGGATATCCTGATCATGCCCGCTTCCCGTCATAGAGATATCAGGGTAACTCCTATTTAATTTAGTGTTAGTGCAGTTTTGTGTCGGTATACCTTCAACAGTATCTTCATAGGAAAGTGAGTGAAAGGAATTGTGTACAGGTAGGTTATACACCCTTCTTCTAGTTATCCTGTCGGGTGAAGCTGAGCGGTCTCTTAAGGATGACTGTTCTTTGTTTCCAGGCGATGCTGATTTTGTCACAGGATAATCATTTTCCTTCTCACATTTTGTCTCTTTTGGCGTTGAAGATGTAGGGACCGTTTGAACCATTGATTTTTGACTAGTAGGCATAGTTATTTTACGGTATTTTTGATTCCTATTGCATGTCATACAGATCCAGGAATCCTTGCGTTTCTTATCCATAAGATCATAACGTTTTTCAGCATTACAGCAGGAAAGGTCATATGATTGCTTACAACTTGAGCATACCAGATAATGTTTTTGCAGTATTTCCTTTTTACATTTAGCGCAGATTGGTTTCGTAGGCATTTTTCTATATTTTACACCTTATCAAGATTCCGTTAAATGCAAAAAAATTGCCGAAAAAATGTATTCTAGGTAGGTGGAATAGTTAAAGTATCTAGAGTAGGCCTATTATCACGGCTGTTTGCACGGCCGATGGCCGAGATCTTCTATAAGTTCGATAATTAGTAGTGTACACGATCTCAACGAACCGTTATCTATCTCACTTCTTCCCGCAGTAATTTATATAAATTCCCACTCTGTGCAGTATTAATACTAGTTTTCCTTGCTAAAAGTATAGCCTGGGATGAGCAAATATTATATATGATGAACGTAGAAAGTATTCTCTGGTTTTCTTTAACTTAGTATAAATATTATCCACAATATGGGCACCCCTTGTACCACGAAGTCACTATTTTTACTTCACTACGTGCTCGAACCGAATATGTTGTATCGCTTATCAGCTTGACGGCTCGTCGATGCGGTCTCTTGGTACGGGGGCACAGCAGTGACCCAGCTGATTTGAATGCATCGCCGGCCGGTTTATCGATGAGTCATAACTCATAGAATCACTTTTGTTTTTATTTCACTTTGCACTGATATAACTTTGTTAGTTTAAGATGAATTTTTAAAACGTTTTCACTTTTATGGAGCACACGTTCTTGTCTTAGTCCTGTTATAGGCAAATAACTTAAACTTGAGGTGACACGGGTTTTTTGAGAGTATTTAATACAGAGCTGATTCTAACTTGTGTTGCTTCGCGCGCGCGCGCCTGCGCAGGTGAACTGCTTAACTGCCAGTGACGTAGCTGTGATAACAGAACCAAGACATGAGGCTAACAATTTTACACTTAGACTAAAAATTGTATGTAACTACATACGCGGAGAACGAAAAGTTCTCCCTCTTTTCAAACGACCCCCGAAAAATGGAGGTGGTCGTCAATTCGATTGTTTTTATTTTCTTACCTCAGAACTCCGTTATTAATAAACCTGTCAAATCTGTGAGTAAGAACTCCGCAAATCATACTAAAAACCAACACCTAAACTTATACTCGCCGAAAGATACAACTCAAATTAAAAGAAATGATCGCAATATTAATAAACTGATAATGCCATTTTCTAAAGTAAAACTCATCACATGTAGCCCCCATTATACGACTATCAAAATTTATAATAATTTGCTAAATTCAATTAAAAATCTCGATAACTCAGGATTGTTTTAAAAACAATTGAAATTGTATTTAATTAATAAATGTTTTTACAATATAAATGAATATTTTAATCATGATATTGAATGAATGCTGTTGCCATATGTTTGCCCTTCGTACGTGGCCTTGAACTACATCAACAACATACTGCTCTATGAACCAACTCTGGATTTGTTCTCACACTCAGAGCCGAGATTTCTGGCCACAACCACTTACTATTTGGAGTCAATCAACACTCCTACCACAGTACAGTACTAAGTAACGTATGCATGTAATATCAGAATTATTATTTTATATATCAATATTAATTAAATTCAATTAAAATAAAAATGTATCAAAATAGAAATGTATATCTTACTTATTGATAGTCTAATTATTAAATAGAAATGTATAATTATCAAATTGTAATGTATGTGCGTCATTAATAAATAGAGTATAGGGTAGATGTACTTTTCTGTCACTCAACCAGTCTTGCATTAAACGGCAACTACCAAGTACGTGTGTTTCCCTGCTACCAGCTATCTTCCCAGAACCCCGTATTCCCGGATTTCATAGTTATCAAAACGCTTACCATGTTATTCATAATTTTATGGTTTATACTGTGACCTGTAACTTTCGTGTTTGGCAATTTGCTGTTAATGTAAGTTGGTTAATGAATAAATAAATAAATAAATGTTTTGTTTAAATATGCATGTGTATCTGTAGCGTGTAAAATAATTATAAGTGTCCTCTGAAACTGATATTGCTGTGCCCTTGCAGGGTGTCACATGTCTCACTACTTATTTATATTTCCATTTATAGTTTATAATGTGATATGCAATAAATGATTTTGATGATTCTGATTTAATTTTTGAGTAAAATGTCTGTGAATTCTGTGATACACGTATGAACCGACGGACAGACATGACGAAAATATGAGGGTTGCGTTTTTGCCATTTTGGCTACGGACCCCAAGAAGGAATACGTCCTTTTGTGTTTCCCGCCCGACCCGCCTTCGCCTATTGTTTATCTGGGGCGAGCCAATTCTTTATAAGGTATGTTTGTTCAAAAACTATTTCGAGGAATAGGTTTAATAAGTCGCTTACAAATATCAGATTTTAAAAATATGATTTCAGGGATAAGTTATTCGTGTTTTTAATTTTGACTTTTGTTTGTCTTTGCCAAACCCTAGTCAGAGGCGTACACAGGGTTATTCTTATATATCTCAGTAGAATTCAGACAAATTATTATATTTACTTTTATCGCATGTCGTGACGCCTAGAGACCTTATACATCTCTGGAAAAAAATAGTTGATATTTCATATTAACATTGATCTGGAGAACCTGTACATCTCCTCTGCGTGTATCAATTATAAATTAGTTATAACACAATTGTAAAAGTATTAAGTATAATTAAAACAATATTGTAATAGTTAATTGGTACACGCATATTAATTGTTTTATATACTCTGACATTTAGAATTTTATTCTAGACACATTCTAGATTTTTTTCTTTTTTATTGTCAATCCTTTTAGAATTTATGTTATTAATTATTTTAATTTTTAAAATGATGATTTTATCTATAATATTATACTTAAGTTAAATGATCTGATTAGGTTTTTCTGGGTTTTCCCTAATCCTTGCAACAAATGTTGGATCATATTGTATGTCTCCCAGCAAAGACTTCTCTCAATGGAACTGACAATTCGAAAGTGCTTGTATCTAGGCCTACTTGAATAAAGGATATTTTGATTTGATTGATTTGATTTGATATGGCCAAGGTAGGCAGTGTTACTGTGCTTATTGGAGCCATGGTCGTTCAGGGCTTCAGGGTAGGCAGTTTCTCTGTGCCTGTATAGACTTATTGCCGTTAAGGGGTAGGCAGTGCCTTTGTGCCTATATGGACTTCACGGCACTGACCTTAGTACAGACGTCAGTCAGTAGTGACGTCACTCTAAATATCTCCTAGGCAATAAAAAAAATTACGAATTCAAATGTAAAACGCATGAAGTTTGTATAATTATTATTAGAATAGCCTATGAGATGATGATCCCAATTGCTATCGGTAAAATGACCCACTGAATGGCATTTGACTAAGCTTATTTGACGAAAGATTTGACTCGGTTGGATTTACAAAAAAAAGAAAATAAAAACACGACTCCTAAGCTACAGTAAATTAGTTATGCTCGTTCAATAATAAATTAAAATATTCACTCTTCAAAATGCTTATTACTGTATTTAAATAAAACAAAATTTGATTGACAGTCATGTTTTTTCATAGGGTACAAGCACATGTTTTCAGTGTCTGACACAGATGACATAATGACGTCAATCAATTTAAAAATTCCTCCTTCTAAAAAAGCGGCCATGTGCGAGTCGGTCTCGCCCATGAAGGGTTCCGCAGCCGTTTATACAAAAGAATGCACTACAGATGAAAAAAACACTAACAAAAGAGCATATCTCCTCGGCACTGTAGGGACACAAAGGGCTTACTAAGCATTTGCGTGTGGCATGCTTAGTAATGTAACGCACCTCGCCCCGACAGTCCGCCCAGTCTTGGGTACGCTGCACTCGGAACAACACGGAATAAAGTTATTATTAAATCGTCCACCGTATTTCACTCCGCCACCCTCGACTTTCACCAAATAATATAACTCCACATTGGTGACCCCGACGTGATAGTATTCGCGATAGGATAAATTAATACAAACTAGCGTCTGAAGGACCTCGCAATTATCGTATTCTCTTTGTACATAAAGATTTACGATCGTGCGACTTTGTTTTTGTTAGGAAATCCCTGCAACCACCCTATAACGGCCCTTTTAAGGTCGTCGAAAGGAGTGAGAAGGTATTCCTCATTCAGTTCCCCGGCAGACAAGCTCGCATTGCAATAGACAGACTAAAGCCAGCTTATGTGTGGAACGATAACACGGATAGCAACACTAGTCCGATAGTAGACAAGCTATCGCGCAGCCGCGTAGCACTAAGAGCGGCCGAGTAGAAGAAACCAGTTAGATTTACGGATACTTATTAGGATTAAGGGTTAGTTTAGAAAACCAGCAAGAAAAATTGATCAAAAACATTATTTTCTCTCCTAACACGCGTGAGTAATAATGTTGGCATTATAACATCGCGTGACTATAGCGATTCTTGGTAGTGGTTGATTAGCATTAGCCTTTATAGTTAAACGTGCTAGTATATATTAAAATAAGCAATATTGTGTACTTTAAACTCTCAGTAAATATGTTGCAAATATCGATGATTATTTGTACCACAGTCAGCATTTATAGTCTTATGTATCGCCACAAATCTTATTATTTCTGCATTGTACACGCGACGTGAGCCGTCGTGCCTATTGTTGTTATCAGACACTGTATTTGTTTTTAAAGATGTGTTTCGGTTTTCGGAGGATAATTCGCATAACAATATCGCGATAGCTGAAGTCCACAGCGTAACCGGACAAGTAGACTCAAAATTAAAATGTATGGGGATAGTCCTCATAGTAATCTCCATAGTCTTGTTGGCGTTTCTTCTTTATTTTATACAAGCCAGATGCAGGCGACGCTTCAGGGGTTGGGTGCGAAAGGCTGTAGAGAAAGCACAGCCCCCAACATTAGTTGTGCACAAGGAGCTGGCCCCATTGACGGCCAAACAACAACCAGTGATTTATTAGTGCAGTGAAGTGTATCGTTAAGATAACGCATATTTCGTCATTTCCTTGTTCTCTACTATTTTTTTTGGATCCTTCTGTGTAAACTTAGGTATAAGTAAATAAAAAACGTGCTAAAAATAAACATAACTTATATTTCATTGGCGATGTCACGATGTCATGTCAGGCGCGTTTTGCTGACACCGTTTCGTGTGACTTGTGGATACTTGAGACGCGCTGAAAAAAATTGTAAAGCTTCAGTCACACTAGCACTATGGTAATGCTGGATCCTCACAAGAGAGGTTATTGTAATATTTTAATTATTATTATTTATTTATTTTTGTCATAGGGGAGGAAGTGATGAAGGCGCAGTCTAGCTACGTCAGCTCATATCGAGGTGCATGTGCACTTGAAAATGAGCTGACTAGCGGAAACGCGCAAAAACTCTCGGGTCCCACGGGCCCCGGCAGTCACGCGAGATACACCGTACAGGTTTGACGAGAGCACTTCCAAACCTCCAATAAATATACTGTGACGCGTTATGTCAATTGATGTGTGCATACCAAATACACTTATAAGGTCAAGACTGCGTTTCATTTAGTCACCTTAAGAACACGCCCTAAAGCACTTACGTCTTTTTACTCAGAAGCGCAGTTTTTTGGCAATAACTTAAAAACAGTATGTTCGATTATGTTGAAAACAATTTTCGTTGGAAGTATTTATTAAGCTTTATATTTGTAACTTTTTTCATATTTTTTGAAAATACCGTTTAGAAAATAGAGGGAATATTTCGGAAAATATTCACTAAATGAAAAATTTTTTTAGAAACCTCGAAGTGTTTTTAAAAGAACTGTCGAAATATGTACCACACATTGATATTTGCTGATTTTAAATCTCTTTCGGTTACATGTATGGAGTGCCCCCTCTAGAAATATATATATATATCTATATATTTTATTCACTTAACTATTAAACTAGGTAGTGGTCTACACACGACACCTATGTTCCAAATTTCACCAATGAACATTTCATAGTTTTTGAGTAAAATACCTGTGACAAACGGACGGACAGGCAGACAGACATGACGAATCCATAAGGGTTCCGTTTTGGCAACGGAACCCTAAAAAACGTAAATGGCAGTCACAGCATAGCAAAAAATACGGAAGCACTATGACTAAAGCGGATTCAACTATGTATATACTTATATAAATTGTTCTGCTGATCTTCTTATAAGCTGTGGCTGTGGCACATCCAGACCCACCGTAATGACGACATAGAGAATAGGCATCGTGATCATGATTATGCCATAAAATGATACATAAAAATATATTCTAATATATGCTGACAAGTTTTTTTTTTTTGTAAGATAAGCAAACATTACAGTTCAAAACATTTTCTCCTATTTCCGCTATTTAAACAAAACAATTTAACGGATTATATCGCGTATATTGAGTCCACCCGTGACCATGGAAAGCTGAAAAGCTTCCGAAACGTCGGGCACTCAAATCAGATAATATACGCGATATAATCCGTTAAATTGTTTTATTTCAATTTCAGTTCAATTTCCCCTGTTTTAATGTGGAAGCAAATCGGTTTGTTCGAGACGTTGTTAAATCAACAATATAAGGGTGGATTCCAAATCCACGTCTAGTCCCATAATGACGAAATGGAGAAGATGGAATTAGTTCATGCAGTCCCGCCGCACACTCCTCGAAATGTATTCTGTAAAATACCGCTAGGCAGGCGACCATAGGGTACATGCATGCATTTTTTTATTGGTTTTCGTAACAACATATCAAAATACCGTAAAAGCGATTACAGAATGTGAAATTAATATTAAAATTGGCCAAGAAATACGCATAATATACGCATTTTAAACTACTAATTAGACAGCGATTTAACAGAGAGGTCCGACATGAACTGTTACGTCGTCGTGCACTCCGGCCATATAAAGTCCATATTAAATTCTGTTTCACTAGAAAGAGATAGAATGAAATGTTTGATGGCTTATATCTTGGTTATTTTTACAGTTATTCGTAAAGTAAGTTTTGTCTACTGCATGTTACATGAATGAGAATTATAATTTTTTTTTATACTACTAAGTTGGCAAACAAGCGTACGGCCTGCCTGATGTTAAGCAGTCACCGCAGCGTATGAGCGCTTGCAACGCCAGGGGCATTAAGGTGCGTCCATATTTGTATCATTTGCCCGTATCAGATCATCGTCGCGTGGCATGATCGCGTGTCACAACCACGCGTTTGGACGTTGCGCCGATCGGATCGCTCGAAATCCATTTTGCTACGCGTATCACACAGTTATATCGGACGAGTACGGCATGATCGGCGCGCCGACAGTAAACGTCCAAGCAGCGCGATACGCGGTCATGCCACGGCACGGTGATCGGATACGAGCAAATGATACAAGTGTGGACGCACCTTTATGTGCGTGTTGCCGACCCTTTAAGAACCTATTCACTCCCCTCTTGAAGAACCCCATACTGTAACCTTTAGGGAAAACCGCGGCAGGGAGGTCATTCCACATTCGGAGTGTACGAGGTAGAAAATTCCTTTGATACCGCACGGTGCGCGACCATTTTGGTTCCAAGGTGTGTGGATGAATATCCTGCCGATGGCGAGCGGTGCGATGGTAGAAGATGGCTGTAGGCATCATGTCGAACAATTCCTCAGAACACAGGCCATTATACAGGCGGTAGTTTTTTTAATTTTATAATTCAATAATACAAATTCATGCGTATTCCCTATTCTAAGGTGTTTAAGGCTTCAATAGGTTTCATTTATTGCTCGCGCGCATCAAAGCAAGAGAAAGCTAATACATCACATGCTTGGGGTTTTCCGAAAGCGCCAGATGTAAAAGTTAATGAAATCAGAGTTATTATTATGTTTTGTTAACATTCAATTTAATCACGTAAAAGATAAAAAAAGACTGGCATTTGTACAAATTTTAGCCGTTTATTAATGTGTCGTTTGTATAAAGTAGACAAAAAACGGAAAATGAAGACGCGTTTCCGGATAACTTATCTATCGAGGATATTTTCAACAAGCATTTTTCCGCATTAATCTTTGAATAAGATTATATAGTCAAAAAACACATGAAAATCAGCATGTTTTATATACTAGATTTAACATAAATCACCCTAAAAAAATTGCTTAAATTTTCGATGCATCTCCTTTAATTCCCCAAACGACGGATATACAGAGTTGCGCCATGGGGCTTCATCACCCAATGCCAATTAAAGTTTTTGGCACCTGTCTTGTTGACTGAAGACAAAAGCGAAAATAAACTTTTAAACAAAAAAATAAAACCGACTCCAAAAAAAACTAAAAAGTAAAAAATAACCCCATTATTCAGTTTCTTCAAATTATTTACAAGTAACCGTTTGTATACTCAATCTATACAGTATATACAATTAATCTTATTTTGGCGTCGGTGCCATATAAAGA
The DNA here is from genome assembly GCA_905404275.2 of Hedya salicella. Lineage (NCBI taxonomy): Eukaryota > Metazoa > Arthropoda > Insecta > Lepidoptera > Tortricidae > Hedya > Hedya salicella. The sequence goes on along the minus strand of FR990112.1, from coordinate 4,036,012 downwards.
ATGTGTAAAATATTGAAAAGTGACGATTTTAGTAAGTTGTGACACGATGGCACCGACTCCGGTAGACGTTATTTATTACTTTTTAGTTTTTTTTGGAGTCGGTTTTAATTTTTGGTTTAAAAGTTTATTTATTGTACACTTTTTAGTTAATCGTTACTTAAAAGTGTATCTCGTGACGATTCGAACAAGCCCAAACACGGCTAGGATACATTATTTTATTACACAGATCTGGTGCCTACCTTCCGGCTCCATCATCAAATCAATTCGACGGTACCATTCTCATCAGGAACATTTAAAGTTGTGACTATGAAGTTGCTTAGCTAAATTAATCAAGATATTTTGTCGCCACCCGTAAATCATTTATCATTGAGGAGTTCCGATGGCATTCTGTGGTCTTCTGCATCAGTTCCACTTCACCAATTTACACTTTCTAAATACAAATGCTTATTATGTTTCTTATAATACCAAAATCGCTATATGTATGCCTACAATGTTTGAGGAGTTCCTTCAATTCCTCATGGATTCCATCATCAGATCTGTACCAAAATTAAATGGGACCAACTAGAAAGTACCTTGTATAAAACAAAAAAAATTATTGAAATCGGTCAAATAGTCTTTGAGTAATCGGTGAACATCCATTAAAAAAAAAAAGAAACATTCCGTCGAATTGAGAACCTCCTCCTTTTTTTGGAGGTCGGTTAAAAATCTTAAAAAATCATTCCGCGAAAAGTTTCAAAAGTTAATTTCACTGTAATAGCGACACACAATTTAATAAAAAACATCACGATGAAAAAACAAATGACAGTGTCGTAAATTAAAATGTAACATATTCCCAAAGTTCCATTTTCAAATTTTATAATCGCTTTTTTTATATTTTTATTATAAGCGGCCAGTTCCAGACATTTTCAGTATCCCCCATATGGTAAAGTAACGCAAACTTACCGAGTTTGGGATCTTTAGAATTGTCTTCGATGAGAAAACTACAGTCGGCATTAATAGCTTGTCATAAAAAAGTATTCTTCTTCTTATTTTTTGTCATCGAGTATCAGGAACCTTACCCTATAGACTATATGTTATTTGAATAAAAAATATCATTATTATTTGAATAAAAATATTATTATTCTCTTTATTCATCTAAATTCTTAAGCTAGGTTTTTTTTACAATATAGGTACCTATATATACCTATATAAAGTAACATACCAAAAGCAAATACAAAAATTAACACAGTATAAAAAAAAAAACCTAACCTAGGGTGCCATCGGAATATTATGATTATACTTTAATGACATCTGTATTATCGTCTGTGGCAGTAACGTCTTTAGTAGTAGCAACTTTGGTAGCATCTTCAGCGACAAACTCCTGTAGCCTCCTCCTTTTTGGGGGTGCGAATAAAGTCTTGGTGACCACCGCCATTGGGGACTCTACGGTGATGAAGAGCACCGCTCCCGCGGAGAACGATAAGAAGACCATCGAACACAGCTGCAACAGCTGTGAACAGTTTATGAAGCGTTAGAAAAACCGGCCAAGAACATGTCGGATCATGTTCAGTGTAGGGTTCCGCAGCCGTTCATACAAAAAATGCACGACAAATGGATATGAAAAAGTGCAGTAGCAAAAGATCGTACCTCCTCAACACTTGCGTCCTTATGCTGAGATGCGCAGTTTTTGGCAATTATACTCAAGAACGGTACATTTGATCACGTTGAAAATAATTTTCGTATTCAGCTTTATATTTATGTTTTTTTTTTTTTGATAGTTTAAAAAATAGATTCCAAAAATACTCATTAAATCAAAATTTTCTTTTAGAAATCTCAAAATATTTTTAGAAGAACTGTCAAGATATGTGCCACACATTAATATTTGCTGATTTGCTTATTTTCAGTTTCGCTTACATGTATATAGTGAGAAATATACGAGTATTTTTTTGTTATTTAACGGACGGACGCGGACTTGAAGAAACTATAAGGGTTCCGTTTTTGCCATTTTGCCACGGAACCCTAAAAAGCAAGAAAAAGCCAAGAGCCTTGAAATTAACCGTACCATGTCGAACAGTAATCGGTTTTTACCTTCTATTTGTGGGCTTGCGTTACCCCCACTTACTCAGAACTACCCAGCCACCCTTTTTACCCTTCTATAGTCACACTTACACTTCAAAAAATCAGGTTCTAAAAAAAGCTATGAGTAACCATTTCATTGACAATTTTCTAATTCAAATCAAGCTTCTAAGTTACGGAAATTAAAAGATACAGTCATTAAAAAAGGGTTTCCATACAAATTGCCGTCCACGGAAAACCTATAGGGTACTTTTAGTTGTTCTAGAAACTTGAAATTTGGTATGAAGGTAACTTTTATAGCACAACCTACGAAATAAAACCCTCAACTCTATTTATCATGTCAGTCTAAGTATGTCAGCAATAACGCGTACAATTTGTTTAGGAGTTGGGCTTTAATAATAAATAATAAATTCTTTATTTCGGAAAAAATCATCCATAGCTGGTTAGTAACGTTGACTTATAACTATATTATTTCTTAAAATTAAGATTAAGTAGTTAGGTAGGTACTAATTTACACTACAATACAAATTCTGCAACACCTTTGGTTTGTCTTACCCAAAAATGCAATATGGGACAATCATACCTTGTCGCTAATGCATTCAGGATGCTGTTAGGGCTTTGTCTAACTCTAGATAATAGCGAGGCAATCTTTTTTCTTATGATGGCATGAAAGCCGTCTGTGCGGGCCTCCGCAAACATACCAGATGCGCTACACCTACTAGACAGCCCCAACAACATCCTAAATGCATTATTGTATTGTACACGGAGGACGTTATAGGCCCGTTTCGTATACTTGATCCATAGGCTGCTCGAGTAGAAAGACTGGCAGTATGCCTTAAATAATGTTACCTTTACTTCGGTGGAACATCGAGCAAACCTACGGATCAACATGTTACTCCGAACCGCTAACGCCCTCCGCTCCCTCTCAATGTCAGAATCGTCATTAAGAGATTCCGTCAATACGTGACCCAACTTTGCTTTGCTTTGCTGACACTGGATTTTCATAGATACAGCCGTTTTGTACTAAATATAATATACGCAAAAATATTTTGTACGATACCCTCGGTGCGCGAGTCCGACTCGCACTTCGCCATTTTTTTAATATTTTTAATTTACATACATTTCAAGTTCCATCATAATCATCATCATCATCACCCAAAGACGTCCACCTCTGGACATAGGCCTTCCCGCACGAGCACCACTATGACTGGTGGAACCTTGTAGGGGACCAGGCCAAGCTGTGTCACGGTGCGTGGTAGCCACTCAAGAACTTTTCAGCCCCAGCTGTCCATTGCCACTTAAAGTTTTTCATTTCTTTAAGCTACAAGTATGTTGGTTACTCAGGTTGTTCTGCGGATGTCTTCATTCTGATTCGATCTCGCAGATAAACTTCAAATATAGCCCTCTCATTTGCTCTCTGGATTACTACGTTTCCATGCCGTAAGTCATTGGCAACACAGACTGGCCAATGATCTCCAGAGACAGCTGAATAATTCGTTATTACAACTTTATAATATTATCAGCCATATTATGATGATCAAGCTCAATATAGTTATATTTCTGGAGATAGGATATCATCTTCTTTGCCTCACGCATCTAACGGCCCTCATGTCATTCACCACATCATCAGTTCTTACCAATATTCCATTATACACTCAGCGGGGCCTATAGGCCTAGCCTCGTAGCTCTCCCTTCCCACTTAAAAAGTACGTACAATAGAATAGTCGGTGGAACCTCAACAAATGCGTGCCAGGTTCCCTTTTACAGCAAGCAGGGGAAACCGAAGCCCTAATTAGCAATAACGGAATATATGAACCAACACGTACAATAGAGTACTCGGATATGTAGAGCCGCTCCTTCTGTGTGCTGATGAGATTTTGATAGAATATCCAATGGAGCAAGAACGCGCCATAGGATGCGCGAGCAGTCCAGGTGAAGCCACGCCACTCCAAAATTCCGCGGAATACGCCTGGAAAGTGAAGTTAAGTCAGATGTTGTTTTTTTTCTTCATAAACTGAGCAGCAATTGTTCTAATAAATATAATAATATTGATAGGCTCAAATTCTAAGCTATATCTCGACCATGTCACGTGAAAAAAATGTCTTGAAACAAATCCATTTTAAATAAACATACATTTAAATCCAATCAAAATCATCATCTTAAAAGTAAGAGTACTGAAATTAGCTTCACTTACTTTCAACCTTAAATATACAGCAAATGATAATAATGACGGCGTTGAGCTGAAAAAATGGCCTATAGAGGGCAGCGTAAACGGCCGTCACAAAGGTGGAAGGTTCATAGTGGTCCATATAGAACATGCTGCCCGACAGGATGATGCCCACACCGATCGGGAACGTCAACCACATGACCCAAGGATATTTCTGGAAGCAAAGACGGCCGAATTGGTTAAGCTCCATACAAGGCAGTAAACAATCATCTACTTACATCAGGTTCTGGAGTTTTTTGAAACGACACAGTTGAAATAGGGTGAGAGTGAGATACAACAAAGTGATAAAGATAAGAAAATATGATAAAATTGACGAACTGTATCGAATACTGTATTAATTGACCTCAAAAACTGCCGGCCACAATTTTGTTTGCGAATATAATCCTCTTTTTTTACTTCGGCGAAGGTGGGTAAAAAGTGTCTATGTAAGTATTTGTTGATACTCAACCAACGGTGTAGCAAAAATAGTCGAAATCTGTGCATCCTTAAGGTAGAATTCATAGATTCATGCATACGCACAAAAAAAATTAAAACATATTTTTCTATTCAGTGACGTAGTAGAAACCCAGTTCACTTATTTTATGCAAAAACTTATTCACAAAATGACGGTCGGGAGCTGCGAGGTCTTAATACTCGAGGGTTACGGTGCGTTGAGGTAAGACGAAAAAAAATGGAGCCACGAGGTTTGCGATTTTAGCCGACAATTTGCTAAATAATCCTCGGCTATACGAGCGAAGCCGCGGAAAAATATTAATATTATATACTGACCCTTAATCGCTCGAAGACTTTCTTCTCGCTTTTGAACCAGTGGTAGGCTAGCAGCCCCCCGGCGATGCCCAGCACGTACGTCGACAGGTTGGTGTGCGCAGCTACGTACGTGAGTCGGAATGTATCATCAAACCGGAATAAACTACGGAAAGCTCTAAAAAAAAATAATAATATAAGACAATCCAATCTAAGACATAACATTAGAGATGAGATACTTAAATCTTGTACTGCTACTAAATAAAAACAGATCAATACATTGGCAGGTGGGTATAATATATTCTCCTCTGCTCTGGAATAGGATCTGATTAGGACATAAACTCAAACATTTGATAACTCACTCTGGAGTCCGTAGCACAATAGCTTTCAGGCCTAGGATGTAGACGTACGCGGGGGGGACGACCAACGAGATGGCCATCAAAACGGACAGTGCCATCATCTGGCTTCGCAGCTTCCGGCAAAGGATACACAGCAGCAGTCCCAGAGCAAACAGCTGAGTGTCTGCCGCCAGATACCTGCAGATGCCATCAATATATCATCATCTAATTAGCAGTGGGAGGCGCACAATCGCACATAGCTCGTAGAACCGATGACCGCTGGGCAGGAGGGTTTTCGAGTGTGACTAAGAATTGGTAGACGCAGGATAAGCAAGCCCTTGTAGGGAGAACGCTGACCGAGAATCTGGTGAGAATTGTGGGAAGTGGCACGTACAGTTGGTGAATAAAGTACTCGGCCTAGCATTACACCGGGAACAATATTTATTCTCATAAATAGACGTCCTGTCTGAATCCTTCTCGAAAAACGAACCCTTCAACTGGGTGGAAACTGGTTCCAACCATGTTTTTGTCGTTAGCTGTCAACTAAAGGTATAAGATAAATACCACCATACAGTGAAAAATAGAACGGGGATTGGATACTGAGGAACCTCATGCAATACCACAGATAGTGATGAAGGGAACATGGACTTACCATGACTGGAGTAAGCAGAGCGAGTCATCGTAGATATAGTTGTTGATGTACAGCAGATGCGCCCACCAGTACTGCTTGCAGGCCGTAGCTTCTCTGATCACTGTTTTCTCCCACAGCGGTCCGTCCCCGAAGTGACGATTGATGGTCATAATCGTGAATATGGTGAGGGCGTATACCGGGGTTAATCTGGTGATATAAAGAAAAACGTAAACTTCTTTGTCATGGAAATACGTCCACTGCTGGAAATAAGCGTTTAGGCAACAGTCGGTTCCGCGCTTTATGAGGGACCAGCTCTTTATGCGTGGTTGCTATTCAAGACTCAAACTCATCGGCCCCAGAATTCGTTAGGTCTACGACCAGCACGCCCCGCCTGTCGATTTAGTTTAGCAATTCTTCATACTATGTTGGTTGCCTCCTGGTTGCAACCGGCGCTGAACCGGCCTTGATAGCGTTTCTTGGGATAGGCGTCAATTCATTTGTAAGTGCGCTTCCAAAGACTGCCTTGTATTCCTCACCTTAGCCAACGCATGAGCATGCCCTTGGGAAACTCCCAAAGACTGACGCGGTGCTTCTCGGCGTGCAGCTCAAAGTTAAAAGCCAGAAGGAAGCCGGATATAACGAAGAACGTGTACGTCACCAGTTGTCCGTTGAGCACAATATAGTTTTTTGGATCATCATACACCTGAAACACCAACCTATAGAGGAGCATTTTTCAAGTCTTTTTTTTATTCATATTGTTAGACAGAGACTTCCGCTTGTAGTACAAGTTACAAGTAATGAAATAATGATGTTTATAATTAAATAATGATATTTATAATAAAATAATGATCTTTATAATGAAATACTGATCTTTATAATGAAATAATGATCTTTATTCTGTAAGTAGGCCGCAAGGGCACTTTTACAACTCTGACTCTACGGCGTTTCCCAAGAGGAGACCACTGAGGAGAATAAAGCCGAATCAAACTTAAGAGTCAGCAATTTTTTCGAAATAAATCTTACATCTATTACAATATTTGTACTTAGCCTATCCTAAATATATGTTTTGAGTATAAACTCAATGCGTAGTTCTTCAAGAAAACATATCAAAACTTGTAAAAGTAAAAAAAAAAATAGAATATAAAAAAGCAAAATAATGTTTTTTTATTTAAAACAATTTACATACGTTTGATATGCCACCTTATAACAACCGTGTCCCGGTAAAAGTAAATTATTTGGTTTCTGTTTTGGGCCATGCATTTGTGTCTGTTAAATAGTCCTCTACCCTACAATATGCCTTTGCTTTTGAGAAACGGGCCCCAGATCTCACACTTTTATTCACACACTAATAGGGAATATGCGTGAATTTTTATTTTTGCTTTATTAAAAGCTCATTCATGTAACACACAGTAAGCAAAAATATTTTTTCGAATAGCTATAAAAATAACCAAGGTATATAAGCCATCAAACATTTCATTCTATCGCTTTCTTGGAAAACAGAATTTAAAATGGAGTTTATATGGCTGGAGTGCACTGTGAATACTGTGATGTAACAGTGCAAATCAGACCTCTCTGTCTAATTTAATTACTACTTTAAAATGCCTATATTATGTGTATTTCTTGGCCGATTTTAATTTTCATTTGACATATTGAAATAGTTTTTACGGTATTTTGATATTTAGTTAAGAAAAATAATTATGCATGTACCCTATTAGAAGTTGCCCGCAACTTCGTTTACGGAGGCGAATGAAGTCAAAACATTTATTTTGTTTTAGCGTAGTCGGGTAAAAAGTATCCTAGAACCATTTTGACGTGATGTGACCACAATGACACCCTCAAACCTAGGTACATATAAAAATCCAAGCAATATAATTTTCGATTTGGTTCAAATGTACAATCATTTTAATTTCATTTTAATTTGATTTATCTCCGTATATATATTGTGGTACATTTCATACGGATAATTCGACAAACATTCGTATATTGGCGATTATAGCACTCACTTTCCATTTATGTCTAAATATACCTAACCAGGCTATTACACCGTCACTTAATCCATACTAATATTATAAATGTGAAAGTGTGTCTGTCTGTCTGTCTGCTACCTCCACGCTTATACCGCTGAACCGAGACCGGGGGGTAGAGAAGCCACTGATTCGGCATTCTGCCGTCGTCTGACGAATCATCTGCTGGTCTGCCCCCCTGTATCGCCGCTCGCACACTTAAAGGTGCGTCCACATTTGTATCATTTGCCCGATTAGATCTTCGTTCCGTGGCATGATCGCGTGTCACGATCACGCGTTTGGACGTTGCGCTGATCCGATTGCTCGAAATCCATGTTGATACGCGTATCACACACTTACACCGGACCAGCAAGGCATGATCGGCGCGCCGACAGTGAGAGTCCAAGCAGCGCGATACGCAGTCATACCACGGCACGGTGATCGGATACGAGTAAATGATACAAGTGTGGACGCACCAAGGCGCGGTACAGCGAACCATACTCAAAAGTATGATTCAAAAAGTTGATTCACAAATTTTTGGATTGTCTTACCGTTTCAAAGTAGTATGTGTTCTTGGAGAATGAGTTACCTACGATTAGAGCCACGTGCGCGAAGATCACACACACCATCGTCAAACTCCTGTCGAAAGAGATTACTAAGCTGAATTATACTGTACCTAACTAGTGACCTGCCCCAGCGCACTGGTAGCAGAGAAAGAAAGAAATAAATGTATATTTCTTTTTCGTTCTTGAGCATATCTATACTTATGCCTTTTTTAAACTGAAAAAACGGAAGCCTTATAGTTTAGTCATGTCCATCTGTCCATATGCCACAGGCATTTTACTCAAAAACTAAAAGATGTATATTAATGACATTTGGAGTATATCTTGTATATGTGTAGTATAAAAGAAAGTATGCTTTAATACTGTAACTCTTGTCTAATATTCCAAATCAACACCTCTTCTCTGTGCCATTAAGCTAAGTAAAGTTCCGCCTAAATTGCTGTCATCCGTGATACCTCGTTCAGGAACCACCTTCTTACAACATCTCCCCTTTTAGGTAAACAAATCACAATAACAATCTTTGATGTCCTTATATTTAATTAGAAACATAATCTTTCAACCACCTAGGTGGTAATCTTTTTCTTAAACTACGTTTTAACCCTTCATCATCTTCCTGATTGTTACAATAATTTTCAGTTCTTATTTCAAAATTACAAGATGGATAATTGAAACATTATCGTTTGGTTCTATGAGTGTATCCAAAATGCCATCATTTTCTCTGGGTTTTAGCATTCCTTTACTAGAATCATCGTTACTATCATTTACATTTCCACTACAATCCCTGACCTTGTTATCTAAACACTTGGGCAAACCATTTGTTTTACAATATGAAGGCAAACTTACGTCTTTTACATGTGGAAATAAAATTAAATGCCATCTATTACGACGAAATAAACCTCTGTCTGTGCTAATTAAATATGACCTAGGTTCTGGTATTTTCTTGCTACTGTTCCATACTCTTTTACATCAATTATCCATACCTTTTCTCCATTCACCAAATCTCTTAAATTCCTCGTTCTATTCTTTTTATTGTAATACTTTTTGATTTTTTCCTTTTTTCATTTTCTTTCTTTTTAAATTCTAATTTCGATTGTACTGTTTTTTGCAAATTGTGTATTTATAATCATGTATTTTATTTAACATTTTCCACTGAAATGCTGCTGGTATGACTATGCGTGATTTGTATACAAGAAGATCATTTATCACACATAAATCAAATCTGTACTGATAATACGGTCTGAATTGGGCTGTCAACTTTGCTTGATGTGGCCAGTTTGTTGGAAAAAACTCCATTATCTTTTTACATATTGCACATTTACTTTGTTCTTGTTTGATATTAGCTAAAAGCTGGTCACTAAGAGGAATATTTTGCAACACTGAATTTACAAACAAATCTGAACTGTCCCCCAATGTATCCTTGACACCATTTGACAAGAGATTTCGAGACCAAGTAACAGGTACAACTAATTGTTTACCTGGAATGTAACATACAGCGTAATTGAACCTAGTCAGTCTCATTCTAAATGACATCAGTCTTGGTGTTAAATCATCTATAAGTTTTGTTTGTAATATCTGTAATAAAGGTTTATGATCTGTCTCTAAAATTATTTTTATACCATATACGTAGTCTTTAAACCGTTCTACTGCCCAAGTCAAAGCTAAACACTCTTTTTCAATTTGTGAATATCTTTTCTCTGTATCATTTAATGTTCTACTTGCGTATGCTACAATATTTCTACTTTTATCCTCATTTTCCTGCATTAATGCCGCACCTAATCCAAATGAACTACTGTCGGCCCCTATAATAATTTTACTCTTAGGATCATAATGTGCAAGTACAGGAACTTGATGCAACTTCTCCTTAACTTTTTGAAAAGCCATCTGTTGTTATTGGTCCCATGAGAACACATTTTCTTTTTTTAATAGCATATATAATGGCTGTAGTAACTCAGTCTTGTTCTCAATAAATCTCCCTACATTATTAATCATTCCTAAAAACTGCATGACTGGTATTTTTGGTTTAGGTACCTCAAAATTTGTAATAGCTTCAATTCTCTTCGGGTCTACTTGAATACCCTCTGCATTTATAATATGACCTAAGTATTGCACTTCTTGGACACCAAAGACACATTTATTTTGATTGATAGTTAAACCTTTTTCCGTTAATCTCTCTAAGACTTGTCTCAAAATGTTGTCATGTTGCTGCATCGTCTCTGCATGCACTGGTATATCATCAACATGAGTTACTACACCCTTTATGCCTTCAAATAATTGAGAAAACTTCATAGAGAAGTACTCCGGAGCACAGTTAAGTCCAAAAGATAATCTTGTGTACATATAGCGTCCAAAAGGCGTTATTATTGTTATCAATTGGGCTGATTTATCAGTAAGGCGAATTTGATCAAAGCCTGAAGTGGCGTCTAGTTTAGAAAAAAAACTTAGAACCCTTTAGCAATGCGAGAGTTACTTCTACCTTTGGAATAGGAAAAACTGGCCTTAAAATATTTTTTATTGAGTTCTGTATATTCACCACAAAGTCTGACCTTACCTGCTTGTTTTGGAATAACAACAAGTGGAGAAACATACTGAGTTGGCTCCTCCACTTTTGTCATAACGCCTAATTTACAAAGTCGGTCCAATTCTTGTTTAACATTATCTAATAATAATATGGAAACTACTCTGGGAGTATACTGAATAAAGCTTTTACTTTTGTCTACCAATTGAATATCAAATGACTCCTTAAAAATACCTAATTCATCAAAGAGCTTGGGAAATTCTTTCTGGACATTAACCTCACTCAATTGATTTAAATTGTTAATTCCCTTAACTTGAATTAATTTCATAGCATCTAATGCAGGGACCCCCAAAATAGGAGTTTTTAAATTTTTAACTACATAGACATCCCCACACTATTGCCTACTTTCAAATTCTGGAACAAGTCTAAGTTTACCTCGAACAATCAATCTTGCCTTATTTGGCCAAATTTGCCACAAGCTCCTCTGGTATGGCTACTATATCTGCTCCTGTATCAATCAAAAATGTGACATTACTTTTAAAAATTCCTTCCCTATACACACTCACTTTTATTTTGTATTTGTTACTATTTAATAAACACACCTTAAAGTTATTGCTATTTGCCTCCGCTTCTTTTGTATGACCAATCTCGCCCCCTTTGCAACACCTTGCAAAATGACCTGTTTTCTTACACTTCAAGCATTGTGAATTGATTGCTGGACACTGCTGACGGGTTTTGTGCATTCGTCGACCACAAAACCAACATGGTTTATCATTTTGACTTATCTTGTTTATTCCTTTTCTTCGCTTGTGAAACTACATTTAATCTCAAAATCCTCCAAATTCTTCGCAATCTGAACTGCTTGCTCCAAGGTCAGAGAAACATTTAGTAAAAATTTTTCTCTTGCTTTTTTACTCGATACCCCCACTACCACTACCTGATCCCTTATCATTTCGTCTTTGAAATCCCCAAATTGGCATATATCTGCCAGCACATGCAACTCCCTAATATAATCATCCACCAACTCACCCACTTCTTGCTTTCGGCTATTAAATTTATATCTAGCATACACAGGATTTCTTTTAGGGGTGAAATGTTCATCTATGCGTCTTAATGCCTCTTGTAATGTACAATTTTCTCCCCCGTGATGCTAAGCTGTATCGCCAGGTTCTCGGCTTTCTCACCCATCAAGTACAGTAGCATGTCTACTTTATCCTTCTCCGTTTTATTACCACTGTCGAAAACCGAAAGAAAGCTATTAAATCTCTTTCGCCACTTAATCCAATTCTCTGGCACGAAATCATACGGGTTCGGAGCCGCCACCGAACATGGCGTGTTAACGTTAATTATCTGGACTGCTTCTTTGTCTTCACTCATATTGGTATTATTTATTTATTTATTTATTAAAAAACAAGTTACATAACATTACAGTGTATACACCAATGCGTCATGAACCGAACAATGTTTATTTAGACGGCAAAACGGCGTGGCCCCGTTGTGTCGACATCTCGGGTGTTGGATTCGGTAGGTTGCCCCAGAACCGACGAAACACGACACCTTTCGGCCAGAAATCAGCACACGCGATGGTCTCCTGAAGCAGCCGCGGCACGCGCACTACAAACGAGCTGAAGTGCACGTAGTGGCGCGAATGCAACTGGAACACCTGCAGCGAGTAGCTGGTTTTTCTGGCGAACATACTGCGTGACTTCTTCAGCGGTGGCAGTGTGATGCAGGCGCGACACGTACAGCGCCTTGCTCGGTTTGGAGACCCGCAGACCACAACCAACCGGTTCTGCAGTACCACACTGACTTTTGCGTGTCTTACGCTTTCTTGACACCGTTGTGAAACCCTCCTTGTCCACATTGGTGCGAGGGGTTTACTCTTTTGGAGGATCCCGAACTTCACGCGCTTTTGAGGGCGCGGCTTTCCAGCGGGCTGAAACAGGCTCACCAGCAGAAACGACGTCAGCAAAACGACGACGTGGTTTCGATGAAGCGTTGACGGGAGGCCCCGCGAGGAGGGGGCAGGGAGGCCGCGGATCGGCATGAGCAGTGACATCGCTATGCGCAGTGTCAGCTACACGCGAATGGACCGAGCTGGCATTTGACGCCCGGTCATTATTCTAGAATATTTTTAATTATGCATATTATGTTCACACCGCTGCCACCATGTAGTATAAAAGTGTGTGTAACTGAAACGTGTTTTTTTTCCAGCAAACATCAACATGTGGCACATATTTCGATAAATTACTACGACTGTCGTACTTTCGCATTTATGATATTACAGGTCTAACGCTTAACTGAATCTGTTCCTGAGGTATGGGCGCGGTACGGGAGGGGTGACAAAGTGACGTGACACGACGTATCCTAACTGTCTCGCTATACATTGCCGTTCCGTAAACACACCCCCACGTACCGCTCCCATAGCTCAGGAACGGACTCAGTTAAGCGTTAAACCTATAGTTTAAATTGGCGGGATGGTGGAGGATGACTCCGACATCTTTGTATCCTCAAAATAGATCACCTACATGGGGGGTGTAGCGTAATACAAGGTCATGGACAGACTTTTTTTTATTATTGTACTTTCGCAAAGTTTCTGGCAGTAACAACAATCATGCCAAAGAAAAAAAAACAAATACCCTGTACTGCAAACGCAGACCACGAAAAAATTATCGGATCATTACGAATCATCCATGGAAGCCGAAAAAAAACCATGCCCAATTAATAAAAACACACTCACGCATATAAAGACGCACGGCACAGGCATTATCATGCTTAATGGGAGACCCCATCCCTTGTGTTATGTAATGAAGTGTTTTAATGAAATAAAGAATTTTGTATTTGTATTTTGTATAAATATACCTAAACACAACCATACAAACAAATAAATAGGGATGACGACTAAATTTTAATACCTAATTAGTCCGTATTGTAGAGATTAAAAACATATTAGACACGTATTTTTCTTTTTTAACCGACTTCAAAAAAAGGAGGAGGTTCTCAATTCGGTTGTATGTTTTTTTTTATTTATTTTTTTACGTTTGTTACCTCAGAACTCCGTCATTTACACGACGATTTGGAAAAATATTTTTTTGTTCATGAGTATACCTAATCCAAATTGGTCCTATAACATTTTAGTGAAGATTTGATGCCGGGATCCATGAGGAATCGAAGGAATACCTCGATTTCTATGAGCACATCTATGCGATTTCGGTATTTATTACAGTAGTTTAAGCATTTACATTTGAAAATCACCATTTAGTGGAGAGAAACCAATGATGAAGACACCAGCCATCTGTTACCACTGAGGGCTCTATAAGTGTTATTTAATTAGCAGATCGCGAGTAGATTTGGAAAATTATTTTTTCGGTAAAGAGTAGGAACCTCCAAGTCGGTCTCATAAAATTTTGGTGATGATCTGATGATGAGATCGATGAGGAATCGAAGAAATTCCTCAAATATCTATCGGATCTATGGCGATTTCGGTGTTTATTAAAGAAAAACTAGCATTTACACTCGAAAATCATCATTTGGTAAAGAGAAACTGATGATGAAGACACAAGCCACCAGTCACTAATAAGGGCTCAACCAGTGTTATTTAATTCACTAATCGCAATATAATTCGTTATCATATTTTGCTTAGAGGCAGAAGTTAGTTAAGATCAGGGTAGCACAGTGTAGCTGATAGTGGAAAACCAGAGGAACGGTTAAGAATTACAGGATAATTCTTAAAAAATACATGTATTATAGGTACGTACGTTAAGACTGTTAGTCATATTCTTTATAGTGTGTCTCTGAGGTAGTCTCCTTATCACCAAGTCAGGATCTGATGATGGGATCCCAGGGAAATCGAGGGAAACCCTCAAATATTATAGGTACTATCAATGTTTTGTATATATTTTTCTAAAGTTATTCAGTTATTTTCGTCTGCTTGTCATCATTTAATGATGCTGAGCTGATGATGGAAGGTACAAATCCTTATTAACGGTCAATAGTTGCGAGATAATTCTTTAAATATTATGGGTAAGTTGAGACTGTTAGTCGTATTCTTTTTTATCCAGCAAGCTACTGGACTTAACCATTTTGACCTATTATAAACAAAGATCAGAAACAAATGAAAAATTTTTTCGACGATACTGGACTTGAACCAGTGCCTTGAGCCAAGTCAAGTCCAGTATCGTCGAAAAAATTTTTCATTTGTTTCTGATCTTTGTTTATAATAATAACACTAGTGGAGTGATCCACTAATAAATTGCAAAAATTGTGATTATTATCATGATATTTGTAAAACAAAAAGTACATTTTGACCTAGCCAATTATTATAATTTAGATTTTTATTTACAATCAAATCCTCCTCAATCTTCCCATTCTGAACTCAAAAAAATACTTTATATCACTAAAATCCTTCACTAAAAGGCAAAAATTAAAAAAATAAATAAAAAAGAAACCGACTTCAAAATAAACTATAAAGCCAAAAATAATCTTTTATGTACAGTACGGATCACATTTGAATCACCTTTTGAAGTCGGTGCCAAACCTGAAGTAAAGTTCTGTATTTAACAAAAATACGAATTACTATAACTAAATATATAGGTAGGTAATAACTAAAGGCTCACCGACGCGGCTCTTGCGTGCCATCTGTGTTAATAGTAATAAATGAATGGCACCGAATTCAAAAGGTGATTCAAATGTGATCCGTACCGTACATAAAATATTATTTTTGGCTTTTTAGTTTATTTTGAAGTCGGTTCTATTTTTATTTAAAAAAAATGTACGCACCTAATCAAAAAATAACGGACATACATTCAGTCAAAATGTCGCGTGACGTGACGTCACCGAATGATACAGATTATACCTAGAAGTGACGTCACGAGCCCCCACTCCAAAACTTTGATGCGCTTTATCCCATTTATCTTTGATTAATTTGAAGCAACAAAAAATACGTGTCCAATATTTTTTTATTATCTACAGTACGGGCTAGTTAGAATTTTGATTTTCGTACCCTGTCTTTATGCCTATTACGATATAGATACTGATTGGTCATGTTTTTTTGCGGAATCATTAGAATGTTCGATAAGATACAGTGACGGCAAAAGTGCTACCTTTCGAAGATAAAAGAAGGAGTGAGCTCGACGCGAAGTGCGAAGAGCTACAGTTGAATTTGTCTAGCAACGCCTTTTTGGCGGCTGTCATCCTAGTACATTTACGACTTCGCGACACTGCGGTTGTACTGAGATGACGGCTGACGAAAAGGCGTTGCTAGAAAAATTCAACTGTTAAGACGCGCCCCAGTCATTATCTACAATTTTGTCGGTGAGGTGCTGACTTAAGGTGCGTCCACACTTGTATCATTTGCTCGTATCCGATCACCGTGCCGTGGAATGACTGCGTATCGCGCTGCTTGGACGCTTACTGTCGGCGCGCCGATCATGCCGTACTCGTCCGATATAACTATGTGATACGCGTAGCAAAATGGATTTCGAGCGATCCGATCGGCGCAACGTCCAAACGCGCGATCGTGACACGCGATCATGCCACGCGACGATGATCTGATACGGGCAAATGATACAAATGTGACGCACCTTTAGACAGCCCGTCCTCTTTTTACCCGACTGCGCGACGCAAAGGAGGATAATGTGTTTGTCAGTCTATGTATGTATGTATGTATGTTTGTTCCTATCTGGCACTCTAGAGACCAAACGCGTGGACCGATTTTGATGATTCTTACGTCAATCGATTTGTCTTAATTGGGCGAATGTTACTAAAGACATGAACATGATTAAAACTCAAAATAGCGATAATGAGACGCCATATTGTGAAAAAGAAAAAAAAGAAAATCGACGTACTATGTTGAGTGGGGTATCATTGAATAGGGATTTGAAAATCATTATTTGGTTTCCTTTATCATTTTTAATTTTGAATGACAAGTTAGGAATTATGACGATTTAAAGTTGGTTTGCAACCCGTTCTCACTAAATTTTCATTTTAATTGTAAATAAATCTGTGCAAGCTTCTCAATAACCCCCACGATAAAGATTGCGAAATTTACTTACTTATAATTTTAACTAAAAAGTATAAAATAAAAATAATAATGAAAAAAACAAAAAACCCGACTGCTTAAAAAAACTAAAAAGAAAAAAACAAGTCCAGTACCTACCCTTGTCAAGTTATAATGGAAATATTTCATGATTCATGATCGATACTCACATAAAACAAATAATAAATTCTAATGTGAAACATAGCGATTTTAATCAGTCGGGACCCATTGTTGGGAAGATTCGCGTCGATCTAGTAGGTACTGGAATTGTTTGTTTCTTTTTAGTTCTTTTAAGCAGTCGGGTTTTTTGTTTTTTTAATTTATTTTTTTTATACATTCTATAAATATTTCGCAGTGTGTCAACTAAGTATCTTATCTACATTTTCTTTTTGTCACTAGTCCTGGATTCATTCTTACCTGCCGCACATCGGCTTATATCGTCTCTTAAAAAAAAAAACGTTCTATGTCTGCTTGCGACCCTCGTTTTTCTGCTATCTCGTATCCTGTTTTTTTCCTATGAGGCCTAAAATTTTGTTTGCTTGAGTGTGGCCGCACATTTGTTGCAAAAAATCGCAACATCAACCACATCAGAGCTCACGAGCGACGGTCTCATTAGCCAGAACAATAGTGAAGTCGGTCGAGATAAGATGATGATGATGATGATTCGTCTATCTTTTTTCCTTGATCTGAGACTACAGGATTATACTCATACTCATTAATTGATAAAATATGTCTAGATTTTACAAGTCACTTCATTAAATGTTAAGACTTTTTTATTTTCTCGCAGTCGAAGTGAAAAGCAGAGTGTTTAAATTATTATTCATTAAATTAAAATTAAAATTACATGGTATTCATTATATATCAAGTTAAGTATTGCTAAATATTGTACATTATAAGATTACATTATCATTATCATCATATTTTCATTTCATGTCATCTATTATTACCAGTATAATATTCATCCATGCTATAAAATGCTTTGGCTGTTAGCCATTTTTTTTTAAATTATTAAAAATGTAACGTCACTGTGTATGTCTTTTATTTCACTGGGTACTGTGTTGTAGATTTTTGGTCCCACTATAGACATTGTCTTACCCGACTTTGCTAGTCGGCAACATGCCGTGGACAGTGTGTTTTTATTTTTCTGTGCAATTCGAGTGCTTTTATATGTCATTAGTGGAAAGAACTGAATGTTACATCGTACGTTTTTATTAATATAGAATATGTATTGTGAGGTAAGTGTCATGATGTTTTTGTTTATAAAGAGTTGCTTGGCAGGGCTACCGGGTGCAGTGTGAGAAATTATTCTCAACGCTCGCTTTTGAAGAATAAGTACTCGCTAGTGTTCAGCTGCCGTACCCCAGAGTTCGAGTCCGTAACACATTACCGATTGGAATAGCGAAAAGTAACTCGACCTAAGTTGCTGGTCGGGCAGCACGCGTGCCAGTCTACTCAGAGCAAAACATGCACCTGACAGCTTTCCGCAGACGAAATCGAGATGAGAATCCCATTTTATTGCTGCATCCAAGGTCATGCCTAGGAATTTGGTAGTGCTTACTTGAGGTAATGCTTCCCCGTCTATAATAATTTCTAGTGGAGCTGGAGGTCGGCCTCCGAGGTTGATATGCATCACCTGTGTTTTGTGCAAATTTAAAACTAAGCCATTAGCGCGAAACCAGTTTTGTAGATTAGATATTTCAGAGGCGATCAGGTTCTCTAAAGCAGGGATAGTATGCGCTGTGATTATATCGCAAGCATCGTCGGCAAAAATGTACGCATCGCCATTTACACTTTCGGGTAAGTCGTTTACTTGAATTAGAAAACACAGATTTGCAAGGGAGGATCCCTGGGGTACTCCTATGTCAATACTGCCGCTTTTCGATGTAATTTGACCATTATTTAAAGAGACGCATTGTTGTCGTTGATTAAAAAATTCCAACATTAATTTTAGTGCAGGACCACGGATGCCCATGTGTTAGAATTTCTTATCCAGTACATTATGGTCGCAAAGGTCAAATACTCGCGTCATATCGCACAAAATGATTGCAACATGCATGTGTTTTTCTTTTGCATCTATTATGTTTTTGATTGCGTCCCGAACAACAGATACGCAAGATCTGTTTTTCCTGTATGCAGGGGGAGGTCAAAAAAATATAATAATTGATCACAATGGGGGAGGGGGAGGGTCCGAGAAGACATCACGTGTAATTTTTTTACACTGCAGTAAAGTCAAAAATTAACGAAATTACTCAATAACTAACTTAATTCATACTTAGTCCAGAAGTACACGTGATCTTGAATGGGGGGGAAGGGAGTAGCGATATAATCACCAAATATCACCAAAGAGGGGGAGGGGAGGTCAAAAGTGGTCGGTTTTGGGCTGTACAGTGTACACGTACGTTACCTCAGCCCGTGGATGACTTGGAATCTGTTGAGTCTTGGATCAGGCCCCACGCCGCTGGGAGCCATTAGCTTGCCCCAGTTTTTGCGGATAGAAAATGCTAGAAGATACGGGTTTCCTGTAAACCAACAAAATTAAGATAAAATTAAAATGTAACACCTGTAAACTCATGTCGAATTTTGCAACATACTCTAATTTTATCATTTAAACTAGACGATCTTTTCCTCTTTTGCAGAGGAGAAACATTACCCTCTTTTTTGGTTAGTAATATAGTCGGATAAAAAGTGTTATCTAACCATTTAACCGTACTGACGTAAAACCACATAGACACATAGGTATAGGCATACAAAAACAATAGCTCGATTCACTTTTTTTAAAAGTAGCTACGAGTTAAACTTTAAACCAACTAATTTGCGCCCGCAACTTCTTTTACAAAAGGGAAAAAGGCATAAAACCTCTTTTTTTTAGTCCGGCGCAGTTGAGTAAAAAGTATTCTTTAACCGCATGTGAACGCTCATCAGCTATCCGTGTACCAAAAATAATTGAAATCCGTTTAGCCGTTTTGGCGTGTTGAAGCCACAACGACACATACAAAAAATAAAAAATAAAATAAAATATTATCGATTCAGTGGCCTTCAAAAAGTATCCATATCACTTACTTTTTCTAATATATCTTAAACGTACACACATTTCATTTTTAAAACTTTATAATAAGTTATAACTACAACATTATTAACTTTAGCATAATCGAGTAAAATGTATCCTTTAATCATTCTAGAATGTTTAGCTCCACTATTAAAAATTATGTAAATTTACATGCAAACAAAACGCATAATCCTATAAAATTCCCGAAAAAGCAAGAAAATTTACATACCTATATCGTTTAAAATCACATCAACAAAAAATTTCGGGACTTTTACAGGTTTATTTGTTTTTTGCATGTAAATTTACATAATTCTTAACAGTGTATCCTACACCAAGATTAGTTATATCCGCCTAGCCGTTATGACGCCGCAAAGATTTTCCGACCGACAGATGGCGTCCTTATCAATTCATATAATTGTATTTGTAAGTCATTAGTGGATCGCGCTGTTAAGATTTTTCTTTGAATGACGAACCCAGTATATAAATATAGATAGATCTCTTGCATAAACGCTTTTTTGAAGTCGGCTTAAAAAGGTTCTGCTATTTTTGGAATGTACACGTGATTATCGTAAGATATATTACCTACAATTAGGTTAAAGTCAGAACTGACAACGTAGCATTTTTTGGTGTTACTATCCTTTACTAAGGAACACTTGCGCAGTCCAGAGTTAACGAATTTAACTCCGAGTTAGATTTAAACTCCTGTCAGATTCATACCAGAACTATTAGATTAACTCTAGGTTAAGTCTTAACTCTAGGTTACAATTTTGGTGCAAGCCCGCCTAGGATTACTTGTGTGATGAGTTCCAACTGAGAGATGGCGTCTTTATCAATGTTGATATTTTGTATGACGTTTGTGGATCGCGCTGTTAAGATTTTTCTTAAAATAATCAAGGACATTTAAAACAAGAGGACTGACCATCTCCATACAAAAAGCCGTTCCCCGCTATGTACAACGCCATCTATGTATAAGAATTATTTTTTACAATTATTCACCTTTGCAAGCGCGACACAATTATTAAATGCGAACGATTTATTGATTATTAGCTATTTGCGAACAAATGAACTATATTTATTTATTCAATCATAACATGGTCAAATGTTTATTTTTGTGGCGCCATCTAGTTTTTGCCGTAATATCTCCTTGCGATCGGAACACGATGCAAAGTATGGCAAGTGTCCTCTTGTTTTATTGATCCTTGAAATAATGAAACCAGTATATAAATGTAGATAGATTTCTTGCACAAACCTGCAGCATCACCATTTATAATATCATAGGTAGTCCCAACAGCATTGAGAATGATTAAGACCAAATAGATGCCGACAACTATGTAGTCCCCCGTGTCGTAAGGTATTTTTTGGCCGTGTCTTTTACAGTAGTCCACTTTTTTTAAACTGAAAAATAATTAAAGTTATATTGTAATTCATGTTTTAATAAAAATGATACATATATACATATATAATACATTTTTATTTCTAGGTATTCTGTGTCATTTCCACTATCCAAAGATCGCTCTTTACCGATAACACCGCGTATTGTCTACCGTACCTACTTTATGTCAAGGCTCTATTGTACTGTTTTTTATTGTTGGTGTTAAATGAAGAATTGTTGTATTGTATTGTTTTTTTTTAACAACGCTAAAGCCGGCTTGAAAACAATCACTAAAAGGAAAAATAATAAAATCATTTCATTTCTTCAATTTATTTTCAATTAAGCTTTTTTTCAACTCAATATATACAATTTAAGTTATATTGTAGTCGGTGCCACCCAAAGAACTTGCCAAATTTTCAAAATTATCGAATTAAGTAAGTTAATCGTTACACGGTTAGCACTGAATCCAAAATAACATTTAGTGTATAAATTGTATTGTTTACATTGAATAAAAAAAATCAAAAACAACATAAATCAAGAAACTAAATGAAATTCTGTATCTTTTTGTGATTGTTTTGTAGTGCTTTTTTTAATTGTATTCCTTTCTTACTTTTTAATTAATCGTTCCGTAAAACTCGTTTCATAGCGATTTCTGGAAGCCCAAACACGGCTAGGATACAATCTTTTGTTACGGAGATCCGGTGCCTATCTTCCAGCTCCATCATCAGTTCTGTGGAACCATTCGCATCAGGAGCATTTCCAATTGTTACTAAAGTCGCTTAGCTTACTTAATTGAGATATCTTATCGCCACCCGTAAATCAGTTATCATTGAGGTGTTCCTATGGCCTTCTGTGGTATTCTTCATAAGTTCCACTTCAGCAATTTATATCTTTTGATTTCAAATGCTTGACTTGTTTCTTAGGATATTAACATTGATGACCCTCAAATTTTGAGCAACATGTTACCGCTAAACTATGGCCCCCGGCACAGGCCTATTTTCCGTGAGGTTCTAGGTGACTCCCCCCCTCTCACCCACGTGTCCTCACGTGTATTTTTTTTACTACATACTTAAAATTCAAAGTAAATGATCTTACACAAATCGTCCTAGTCCCAAACTAAGCAAAGCTTGTACTATGGGGTACTAGGTGACGATATACATAATGTATAGATAAAGTATTACACTTAAATACATACAAAACATCCAAGACCCAGGTACATTATGCGTTATGCAAACGTACCTCGTAAAAATTAGACTCTTACAGTACTAAAATACACATACACGTACCCCGCCTCCCCCAACATGATCAGTCGTGAGGTTTTCGTTAGCCCCTCCCCCTTCGGAGCCACGCGTGATTTCTGGATGACTTCACAACTGGTCAGTCAAGGAGTAAGCTTAAGAAGAAGGAATATACGAGTACCATTACCTAGCATTCAGTCTGTATCCCTTCCACAAGGAGTCGTCCACGCACTCCTCTAGTACGGATCTTAGGTCCGCTTCGTCTTCCAAACTTCTATTCCCAATGAAGCCCTTGCACTTTCTTTGGACGCAATAGGCTTTGTGCAACACAGAGTGGTTAAAATGCTTCACTTTTTGTGCAGAATATTCCTAAAAGAAAGTTAAAGTGTGTAAATTAAGACGATAGGAGTAGGAGTGTAAAGGAATAGGAGTCATAATATAAATAGTTTTAAGAGGGTTTATACCCGCTTAACTGGCAACGTCGCATATTTTTTGGTTTTCCTTAATCATTTTAAGAAATATGAATGTAACTTACATTGTTTTCAATACGTTCATTAGGTTTTCGGTAGTTAAGCTGGCACAATTCAAAATTTCATATTAATTCCCACAACTAAGGCTCTAAAAATGAATTCATGTCTATAGGACTATTTCCACCAAACGGACCGCATCGGATCGGAACGGAAAGAATTTTATGGCCTCTAAACGATACTGAATCATATGTATACTGTTTTTAAGTCTACATTACCAAGCTGCGCACAACAGCTTGACCGCGGGCGTCTTCCGCGACACGTGATCGTAACCAAAAGTATGCTGCGACACGCGATCGGCTGCGTTCGCTAGCGATCGGCCCCGTTCGGTTGTCGTCGTGTGCGATCGGAACCTTTCGGCTGTCGATGCCGCCGTCGCGATGCGGCCGTGACCGGGCGAGCCTATTTAATCAGTCAATCCTCATTCTCGAAAGTGCACGCGCTGCATAGATGCATAATGGATTTTAAGGAAAATATGTTTTTTTTTTGGTGCAAAATCCTACGTGTCTTTATGACATTAATTCCCGCTACTATAGTGATAAAATAAGCAATAAAAACTTTTCACTGTCCATTCTGTAATAATCTTTGAATTTTTTCACATCCAATTTCAAATCATTATGAAGTGTATGGAATTCGCCAACCTTACACTGCTCTTGCCACAAATTATCAACCCAAACTTTTCTTTTCCTCTTTCGTGTATTATGATGATCTTCTTCTTCTTCTAATGCAATAGCCAGTAATACTACGTCAACTTCAACCATTTTCAACAATTACAACACGTCTACGTGGTAGGAACGAAACTATTTGACTGGGTGCGGATACGTTCCCAAGCAACCGTACGGTGCCGATCGTGTGCATCGACATTCTGTCGGCCGCGAACGGCTGTTACCGGTCGATCGTATGCGTCGACACGCTGCGGGCGCGATCGGTTGTCGCCGCATCCGTTCGTATTCTTTTCGATCCGATCCGATGCGGGCCGTTTGGTGGAAAAAGTCCTTATATCTTGTTTTGTAATTAAATAAAGGCAAAAGCGGGTCATAGGTGAATTAAACACAACATGATTCCTAAAGATGTAGGGTATGAATTGAACATACCTTTAAGTTTCATTCAAGTACTACAAAATAACGAAGCAAAATGAAAAAAAATTGCTACGTTGCCAGTGAAGCAGGTATAAACGCTCTTAATAAAAAATAGAAGAGTAGCAAGTTTGAGCAAGGTATCTTTCTTGATTAATGAATGGGTAACCTATTCCGAAAATCCTAAAAAACGGTTGCTTTAAGGGGGTGCATCGAAAATGTCAGCTATTTTTTAGTGAGATTTTTGACAAATCTAGAATATGGAACATACCTACTGTGTGCCTACCATGAGCTGAGTTTACGATCGGCGCTAGCGAGTATCTGGTATCGAGAGTCAGTGCACCTGTCTCGCACGCGCTAATAGTGCGAAAGAGATAGACCATCATCGAGCGCTGTATACTCGCTTGCGCCGACCTCATGGTAGGCGCACTGGTTTTCAGATATGTTTTTTGACTATATAACCTACTAGAATCTGCCCGCGACTTTGTCCGCCTTAAATTCTATAAGGGATAAGGGTATTTTTCTAGGATAAAAAGTAGCCCATGTCCTTCCCCGGGACTTAAACTATTATATCTCCATACCAAATTTCATCCAAATAGGTTCAGCGGTTCAAGCGTGAAGAGGTAACGGACAGACAGACAGACACACTTTCGCAGTTATAATATCTGTATCATCCGCATGAGGCCAGAATCATCTCTAGAATGGAAGACGGCGTCGAGCAGACAGTAGGTTCCGCCCGGTTCCGTGACGCCCACATCGTAGTGGTCCATCTAGACATCTGGGACGTGTAGGTGTACAAATACCTGTATCATCCGCATGAGGCCTGAATCATCTCTAGAATGAAAGATGGCGTCGAGCAGGCAGTAGGTCCCGCCCACCTCAGTAAAGCACACGTCGTAGTAGTCCACCTGGACATCTGCGACTTCGAAGTGTACAAGTACCTGTATCATCCGCATGAAGCCAGAATCATCTCAAGAATGGAATGCGACCTCGAGCAGGCAGTAGGTCGCGCCCGGTTCCGTGACGCCCACATCTTAGTGGTCCATCTGGACATCTGCGACTTGGAGGTGTACAAGTACATGTATCATCCGCATGAGGTCAGAATCATCTCTAGAATGGAATACGACCTCGAGCAGGCAGTAGGTCGCGCCTGGCTCCGTGACGCACACATCGTAGTGGTCCATCTGGATATCTGTGACTTCGAGCTGTACAAGTACCTGTATCATCCGCATGAGGCCAGAATCATCTCTAGAATGGAATACGACCTCAAGCAGACAGTAGATCCCGCCCGGCTCCGTGACGTCGTAGTAGTCCACCTGGACATCTGGGACATGGAGGTGTACAAGTACCTGTAATATCCGCATGAGGCCAGAATCATCTCTAGAATGGAATACGGCGTCGAGCAGGCAGTAGGTCCCGCCCGGCTCCGTAATGTACACGTCGTAGTAGTCCACCTGGAATTTTGCGACTTCGAGCTGTACAAGTACCTGTATCATCCCCATGAGGCCGGAATCATCTCTAGAATGGAATACGACCTCGAGCAGGCAGTAGATCCCGCCCGGCTCCGTGACATCGTAGTAGTCCACCTGAACATCTGCGACTTCGAGCTGTACAAGTACCTGTATCATCCGCATGAGGCCAGAATCATTATTGGAATGGAGGACGGCTTCGAACACACAGTACGTCCCGCCCGGTTCCGCGACACATACGTCATAGTCGTCCATCTCGAACATCTCTGGCATTTTGCTGTACTCCGTTACTGGAAAAAATATAAATGATACTCTTAAGTATTTACCAAAATGCATGAGGTATAAGTCTGTGGATTGAGGCGTGTGCTCATCAGTCAGAGATGCGCAGTATTGTATTGTAACATGTTAGGGTAGCAGAACTTGTCGATACTTCGCTTATTGCGTGTCATATTGACACTGGCAAGCCAAATCTTATAATAATATGAAGTTGTATAAATTGAATGTCTATAAATTGAATTAATTAATAAAAATAAATATTGATACACAGACTATTAAGAGGTCCTGAATAAAATAAAAGTGTATCGTTTGTATGTGTTTTTGTGGATTCATCACGTTAAAACGGCGAAACAGATTTCAACTATCTATCTCTCTCTTCGTTAACTTGACGACGCGCTGAATATTACGGGTTCAAATATCGGTCGGTTTTGTTTTTTATGTTTGTTTAAATAAAATCTTGTTTCCCAATATCGACAAACTTTTTTCCGTCAGCCGCAGAAGGAGGGTAATGTTTTTTTAGTGTACTTAAGTATGTAGTTATCTAGTTGTAGGTATGTTTATATTACGGTGTAAAACTCGTGTAGTGACAAAAAATCAATTTGCATTTGAGTAATTAATCAATAAAAAAAGCCGTCTATTTAACTTTGTTTGGAAATGTCTAATTGAATGAGGTATATGATGTCTTATTGTATTACTAGCTTCTGCCCGCGACTTCGTCCGCCTTAAATTCGTTTATAGCGGATAAGGGTATTTTTCCGGGATAAAAAGAAGCCTATGTCCTTCCCCGGGACTCAAACTATCTCCATACCAAATTTCATCCCAATCGATTCAGCGGTTTAAACGTGAAGAGGTAACAGACAGTCATACTTTCGCATTTATAATATTAGTATGGATGGATTTCTATGTCAATAGCTGTCTATGATAAGGTTTATGGTTATAAAAAAAAAATACGATAAAAATACAGAACGTATCAACTACATTTTTGTAGTTGATACGTTCTGTATTTTTATCGAACTGCTGGGGCAGTTAAATAATAGTAGATTGTTCAACAAGGGACTAACACAAGCCATATCGACACGAGATTACATTGATAGAAACACATATGAAAAAAACTAAAAGTGAATTAAAAACTAAAACTACACTTGAAAAATATTAATAAATCTAAGATATATTAAAAGTGCAATTAGGATAATTCTTTACATTTAAATGTATGATTTTCCCCGGTAAATAAAGGTGGGTCATTGTGGTTTGTATTTGGATGTATGGTTTAATATCATCACGGAGTAAAAGTTGGAGAGTATAGTAAAAGAGGTAGACCTATCTTCAGAAAGGTTGATGCAAAGTGTCTATGGGCGACGGTGATCGCTTACCATCAGGCGATCCGTCTGCTCGTTTGCCTCCTATGTCATAAAAAAAAGAAAAAAGAGTAGCCGATGGTTATTTCATTAGGCGCATTCTCATCCTGCTATGTTGAGTTTTAATATAGGTCCGTAATATAGGTATAAATTTGCACAATGTACAATTGATTGGTAAAATATTACTTTTTTACAAGCTTTTATTTAACTTGCAATGTATGTATGTAATATGTTGTTCGGGTGGAATGTTGCAAGTAAAATTTAACCTACTTCCCAGATTCCCATTGAGATAAAATTTGGCATACTTATGTAAGTTTGGTGACAATGCAATAATATGATACCATCGAGATGATCTAATGATGGAGCAGGAAGGTGGTCATAGGAACTCTGTAATAAAATAACTCAATCCTACCGAGTTTGGGCTCTTTAGAATCGTTTCGGTGAGTAGTTGATGGGTGTTTAAAGAAAAGTACAGTCGGCAATAAAAGCTTCTCACAAAACTGAAATTTTTGACAGAAACTTATTTACAATAAATAAATAAAATCATTTATTCCAGAACGCTCAATACGAGTAATGATTTAATGAACATTTATTCAAATAGCAAAGAATAATTGTTCCGCGGTTCTTTCTTTTCTTTTATTTTTTTAGTCAAGTCACGCTCTAAAATCTAAATGCTTGCATATTTAGTCCACAGATTCAAACTTGAAAACTTTGTTAAAACTCATTGGACCATGCATAAGAAGATCAATTCATCTTTAATATAATTAAATCGATTCATATTCGTAATTATTAATCGTGATTTACGAAATTACATCGTTTTCTTTTGGAATATTTTTACGCAGTTGTCTTTTTTAGGTTATTTTCACACCCTAAATATTGTCTATACACAATCACTACAAATGGCGAATATCCTCCAGTCACAAACACCCTCACTGGCTGTTTAGGGGTTGCCAAAGTAAATAAAAAAAAACTTTAATCTCTAGAGATTAATAAGAAGCTTTAGTCCCGATACGCAGAGACTAAAGTAACATTTTAAGAGCATGAGAAGTAAAAAAAAGCTTGTCACTAAAATGCAATTATTGACAGAAATTTATTAATTTATTTAAACTTTATTGCCCACTACAAGATAGTACATATGGCGGACTAAATGCGATAAAGGCATATATATATATCGGTATCAAACTTGTACAAATTAATAATTACAAGGGTGAGACACCCAAATTATCTACTATACATAATACGTAATATATATAACCATAATACATAAATATATATACATACATACGGGTACCTGCTTCTCAACTACTATGAAGACACTTAATCTTGAAGATTTTCCATTAGATGCTTGCGCAACTTACGCTTGAAGTTAAATTTATTAAAAGTTATTATTTTATTGAAAGCGAAAGATATATTAAAAGACATTCACCATTTAAATGATAAATAATAGCCGAGGACTGATGCACCAGGAACAACACCATAAGTAGCGTCCCCATTTTACTATAATCACTAATCAATAACACTTTCATAATTCCTAACGTTAGCATTCGCTAACTTAACTGATTAAGAAGACACTATGTATTGTATTGTTATTATATACAACAAGATCAGGGCTATTCTACAAGCATTTAAATCGTAACGTGAGTGGGGCGAAGTGTGGCTGCCGGGCAAAGTGCTTAGGAAGGCCTACTCGTAAATAATAAAAACTGTTGGTAGTAATATTTTTAAATTTGAGACATCAACAGAACAGGAGCAGCGCCTAAAGCGCCTTCTAACTTGTACTAAAAATATGAAGCATAGCTTTTGACCTAAACACAAAATAGCACAGCATTGTGCAAGACATCAAAGTATTGTTATCTATATAACAAACGATCCGCTGAATTACAGATATAGCTTTTAGCAATAAATTAAAAATATTTTTATTGAAAGGGTGTTTTTTATAGTATAGACGAGATATTCTGTTAATAGTTTATATTATTTAGGAAATTTAATGTGAAGTGAATTGTATAAAACAGTATTTCAAACACAAGTTTATGTATTGAAATAAAACAATTTAACTTTAAATTTAAATTTAAAGGACCATGGTCCTCCCGTGACCATGGAAAGCTGGAAAGCTTCCGAAACGTCGGGAACTAAAATAAGATAATATACGCGATATAATCCGTTAAATTGTTTTATTTCAATGAGTAATAATCGCGGAAACAGAAGAAAATATTAAGTTTATGTATTGTTTTCTGAATAAATACTTAATAGTAATAACATCATACATAGATGCAACAAACTAAATTTATCTTGGTTCTAAATCATAGTCACAGATACAGCCTGGTAGGTGCACTTCGTCGCCCTAACGCTATAACCTGCCGAGTTATTTTTTAGATCCGAAAATGGTGCATTCGTTCATTATTGAAGAAATTCTGCGAGCGCCGTCTTAAAAAAACTAAAATATATACATTCAAATCTCAGAGATACAACAATGTATGTAAACGACCGCATTCAGAGCAGTAAAAATAATAGAAATACCCAGTTATAATACAATACAATCACATCCACAAGCGCTGGTCAGGTTGTTATTTTAAAAAATTGCTTGCTCCGCTGAAACTGTAGTCGGTTTCGAAACTTAAACCTACAACACAAGCAAATCCACGGATTAATATGTAACAGTCAAAGAGTGCTTGAATACAAAGGTCTTCGAATAGTCCGTGTTGCCAGTGATGACCTCCGGAACCGAGACATGGTCGTTCACAATGGGACTTATAAGGCGGCTCAGAGTTACGCAATGTGCAATGGAAAAGGGCTATGCACTGAGTTTCTCTTCGCGATAGAATCAGAAATGAGGATATCCGCTGAAGAATCAAAGTAACCATCGTAGCTCGCAGAATAGCACTGTTGAAATGGAAGTGGGTGGGCCATGTAGCCCAGAGAACGGATGGCCGTTGGCGAAGTAAAGTCTTATAGTGGCGATCACGCATAGGAAAGCGTAGCGTGGAAAGGCCCCCGTCTAGGTGGACGGATGACCTCGTGAGAGTCAGTAGGAGAGATTGCACCCTACGGTGAACTATAGGGAAGGGTTATTGTTTAGCAGTGGACGTCCGTGGCTAGATAGATAGAATCAAAGAGTATTTGTAAAGAGAAATGCAAATTTTGAAGATAGAACCGTGGGACAGGAAGCCGCCTCTATCGGGATGAACTGGTAGGAAACTATTACCATTGCCGCGGATCGGAAGCAATGTAAAACTGTAGTTGAGGCCCTAATGCTCCTCGAGGAGTTAAGGGATCCAAGAGGAAGAATTTTTGAAGATATTCGGGATAATAATTAAAAAACAAAAAACCCGACTGCGTATAAAACTAAAAAGAAAGAAACAAGTCCAGTACCCTAGAAATTTGTTAAGTTATAATGGAAATGTTTTATGATTCATGATCGATACTCATATAAAACAAATAATAAATTCTAATATGGAACATAGCGATTTCAAACAGTCGGGACCCATAAGAAATCTAGATCGACGCAAATCTTCCCAACAATGGGTCCCGACTGCTTATTTATTTTTATTTTACACTTTTTAGTTAAAATTATAAAAGTCTGTAAATTTCGCAATCTTTATCGTCGGGGTTATTGAGAAGCATGCACAGATTTATTACAATTAAATGAAATATTACTGAGAACGGCGTTCTAACCAACTTTAAATCGTTATAGTTCCTAACTGGTAATTCAAAATTCAAAATGATAAAAGAGACCTAATAATGATTTTCAAATCCCTATTCAATGATACCCCAGTCGATATAGTACGTCGATTTTAATTTTTTTTGTTTTCGCAATATGGCGTCTCATCATCGCCATTTTGAGTTTTCATCATTTTCATGTCTTCAGTGACATTAGGACAGTTAAGACGAATCGATTGATGTAAGAATCATCAAAATCGGTCCTCGCGTTTGGTCTCTAGAGTGCCAGATAGGAACAAACATAATAAACAACAAACGTTATATTATGTTTTAACATATACATCGAGAATTTATAGCATGAGGCGAGTTAATCACAACAAAAAAAAATAACAAAGGCACAGTATACATTCCTCAGTTTTATTAAGAGAACGGTGGGATGGGACACCTTTGGACCTTGTCACCGTTTCAGCTTATTGCAACACACAAGAAGAATAGCAAAATATTTTTTATTCTAAACCCGCCTTAGTAAAAATAATAATAGAGTGCTTCTGAATGATTTTCTACGCTGCGGCTGTCACCTACGCTCAACTTGTGCCCTACGCTCAAATAATTTTTCAAAATGATTGTTGGGTTGTATAACGGCCTACGAAGCTAGCGGTCCCGGGTTCGAATCCCGGCCAGGGCAAGTGTTTGTGTCGTGAGCACGAATGTTTGTTCCTGGGTCTTGGATGTTTTCTATGTATTTAAGTACTTATTACAATTTATCTATATATTATGTATATCGTCACCTAGTATCCATAGTACAAGCTTTGCTTAGTTTGGGACTAGGTCGATTTGTGTACGATTGTCCCTGATATTTATTATTTCATTATTTATTGTCTTATATGGAATCGAGATATTTACGAAAATGTTAAAATGTGGTGGTGGTTACTTATTTTTGGGTGGTTAGTTATTTATTTATTGTGTCTTGTATAAGCTGACTACTTAGTAAAATCACGAATAAAATATTTCTAGGGGAGGCACTCCATATTAATGCAACCAAAAGTAAAAAAAAAGTACAAGTCACATATGTATCTATTTTAAAACAAGTACCTATGTTTCACAACATAAATCATTCATTCAATTGTCTAAAAAAATACGAAAAAATTGCAAATATAAATTTTAACGAAAATTATTTTCTACAAATAAAGGGACGGAAGTGCCGTGGAGATAGATACGCTCTTTTGCGGGTGCACTTTTTCATATCGTATTTTTTCATCTGTAGTGTTTTTTTTTTTATGAACGGCAGCAGCACCGTGTCATGGTCAGACATGCTCGTGGCCGGTTTTTTCCTCTACTTGATTTAACCGAAAAAAAGCTTACTAATTTTTTTTTATTTTGTCTATTGTATTGGTGGATTGTAATGTAAGCAGATTTCGAAGTATGTCTTGATCCTTGATCTATGTGATTTTGTGATTTGTACGTACTAAAATTTGATATTTCAGCGAGCGCGCCTTTTTCATACATAGTTTTAACAACTTTTTGGTAAACATTTAGTATTGTTTGTTATGGATAATAAGTAGGCATCGGAAATTCGGATGCTTTTATACCTAAACTTCGGCCTCAGTACCTACACCGCGTAGATATCGACTGGCATGGAGGCGGACTCTATTTAATTTTAGTAACAAAATTCCCGGGATTTACCGGCATACTGGAAATTAGTATAACATCAATAGGTACATTACGTATCAAGGTATTAAAGAAACTACTTTGGTAGTTCCATTTACAAAATTGTATTTAATTCTCATGTGTTTCATTTAACTAATAGACTTCATAACCTAATTTAAAAGAATGAAATATTATTTTTAAGAAGCCGACACCGTACTTGCTTAACTTTTTCCGGGATTTTGCTAGTTGTAGGTATAGAAGCATCCGAATTTCTGATTTCTGATTATAAGGGTACTTACCAAAACATACAATTTTATTATTTTCACTACAGGTTGAAGGTTCTTCCTACGTTCTAAACATTATCTTGTAAGTTTAATTATTATTTATTTATTTAATCTTTATTGCAGAAAAGAAAAGTTATCGTACAAAAGGCTTACTTAATGCCATAAGGCATTCTCTACCAGTTAACCTTAGAGCAAATGAGAAAAATTGTGGGCGGTGCTGAGGCTTGTGTAACTACAAAAAAACACATATTTAGACGTATACTTAAATACGTGAATAACATAAATATATATAATCCATATACAATTATTACTGTGGTCCAAATTTGTTTTTTATTTTTTTATTTCTGGTTTTTGAAAATTGAAAATGTATGTGATGGTTTGTGCGAAATTTGAGTTCAGGAAACTATCCTAAGGTGCGTCCACACTTGTATCATTTGCTCGTATCCGATCACCGTGGCGTGGCATGACTGCGTATCGCGCTGCTTGGACGCTCACTCGGCGCAGGCTCACCGATCTAAGTGTGTGATACGCGTAGCAACATGGATTTCGAGCGATCGGATCGGCGCAACGTTCAAACGCGTGATCGTGACACGCGATCATGCCATGAGACGAAGATCTGATCGGGCAAATGATACAAATATGGACGCACCTCTAGGCGCTGAGCAAGAGCCTCTGGGAGTAGACGGGGGACCCTCGCGTCGTCAGTTTTATCGTGCCATGGGTAGTTATAATTTGGCATCTTCGTGATGGGAGTGCCCATGGTCTGCGGACGATCGGGGGAAAGTGGTCCAATTTCTCGCCCGATTTTTAAACCGACCTCACAGACCGACTGCTGAAAGGCACTTGAGTTAAAAAATCGTACTGAGACTGTAGCTTCTAAAGGATAGTAGGATTGACATTTTATGTGCAGCGCGGCGGCATGAAACTTAATTAGTCTCTGTTCCGTTTATTCATGCGTTAAGGGAAAATGTACGATAATTTATGGTTTAATTGTGTATCGAGTCCTTGAAATAGTGAAAATAACGGTAAAAATTGTAACTCACCTGAGTATTACTAAATAAGAAGATTAGCACGCGAATACACACTATCAAAATGTGCTGTAGCTAGTAACAACTGTAGTTTTTTTTAGATGAAAAAGGACACTTTTTTTGGTCTATACTGCCGGCCTTCGTCTATTGTTTGATTGTTATCGGAAGGTAAAATTACAGACTCAACGGCATTGGCTCAGCCTATGTAAAATCGTTAAAGTTTAGGTTTTTAAAATAATTGTTATTAAATTTGTATTGTTCTTATGAGAAAAAAAAGATGTCGTAAACCATATTGTGCTGTTTATATTTAAGCAATTTGTTTAACAGGGGTGTTATCATTTTTAAGTCGTAAGTCACACGTTGAATCAACGAAACAAAAAATATAAAAGAACACGACTCCAAGGCTACGGAAATGTAGTTAAACTCGTTAAAAAATAATTAAAATATTTGCTCTTTCAAATGCTCATTAGGTACTTTATTTAAAAAAACCGGCCAAGTGCGAGTCGGACTCACGCACCGAGGGTTCCGTACAAACTTTCACTTACCCTAACATTAAGAGTTAAGTTTGCACCTGATGCATAGCATTGCATAAAAATGAGGTGCAAGCTTAACGGGTTGTTCAAATAGGTTTTTTTTAAATGAGCTAGTTAGAGAAATGATTATAATTTTCGTGTAATATTTATGTTAAATTATACAAATTGTGAAAATTTCAAAATTTTCGTTCCGTAAACTTCGGAGATAAAGGGGGGGTGGTGTTTTTTTTACATTTTCCTTAATAACACAAAATCTAATCAACATATTAAAAAAAAAACAAAAATGTGCAGATCAAGCCCTTTCATAATATGATATACTAAACATACTTGACCTAGTAGCTAGACTTACTTACTTAGGTACTTAAAATATATTTTTGAATATTTCCTTGGCAATACATGTGGGCTGACTATGTTTATAAATATTTCAAATTTCAAATAGATCCCATAGGTAGTCTTTGAGATATGGCGCTTTAATAGTCGGACAGACAGACAGAGTCGCACCATAAGTTCCTTTTTTATAATTTTTATTACGAAACCCTAAAACAACAATTGATAGACAACCTTGTTTTTTCAGAGGGTACAAGCACATTTGGTTTCTGTGTCTCACACATTAGACGTCCAGTCCGACCAGTTCCAGGTAGTAAATTATATCCAGTGTTTTTAAAACTCAGTTGAGAGGTTGAACTTTAGGCTGGAAACTGTGCTCGACCGATGGCATGCGCGTACCGTCAATCGGGCGTAACAAGATTAGAAAGCATAGGTGCGTTCTGACTGATGCTGACCGTCAGCTCATATGCGGCCATACAAAAGTCGCTCGACCGACCGTACGCGCGAACCATCGGTCAAGCACTGTAATGTTTCCAGCCTTAGACTTTATAGGGATGTTGACAACTTTTTCCATGGTATAGTATACTAGCTTCTGCCCGCGACTTCGTCCGTCTTAAATTTGTTTATTGCACTATGTCCTTCCCCGGGACCCAAACTATCTCCATACCAAATTTTCAGCGATTTAAGCGTGAAGAGGTAACAGACAGACAGACAGATAGACAGACACACTTTCGCATTTATAATATTAGTATGGATTTGGCAAAAGGGTATTAATTTTAGCGCCACCTGTTAGTGTAGCAAGATACTCGATACTCGTGGGCTCATAGCACATACTCTATCAAATGTAGTGGCTACCCCCCCTTTTAAGGGTTGAATTTTTATAGCCTATACCTGGCCGGCAATTTTTTCGACCGATTAGTAAAGTTTGAATCAAAATCTGTTCAGCCGTTTTCACGTGATGCGCGTACAAATTAACAGACAAACAGACAAAAATTCTAAAAACAGTTGGAACGTGTTCTGTTATCGATTTTAATCGTTATCCCCGGCCAAACTTTTTCGCATATCTTCCATGTACAGACTTTCGACTCTCGTCAGCTTTATTATATGTATAAGATAGATATCTATAATATAGAGGTAGAACGACCTTTCAATAATAGAAATACTGGTGAAAAAACTACATCATTGTCATAAAAACTCCACGAGACACAACAAAGTTAGAATCACACTTTTGGACTTTCCCAAAAACGCTCCATACTAAACCCTAGGACGTTATAACGTCACACCTTCCTACCTTATATGGGGAAATTAAGAACTTTGTTCTGCAGCTATGTTAAAACTTGCTTTTATCGAAACGGCCGCATAACCAAAGTTACCATACATTTCATGGGTTATTTAATGGTATTATTATTTATTAATATTTTCATACTTTAAAAATGGACTTTCCCACCTAACTTGAAAGGCTCATAAAACAGGCTACACGTAAAGGTGCGTCCACATTTGTATCATTTGCCCGATCAGATCTTCGTTCCGTGGCATGGTCGCGTGTCACGATCACGGGTTTGGAGGTTGCGCCGATGCGATCGCTCGAAATCCATGTTTCTACGCGTATCACGCACTTACATCGGACAAGTGGGACATGGTCGTCGCGCTGACAGTGAGAGTCCAAGCAGCGCGATACGCAGTCATGCCACGCCACGGTGATCGGATACGAGCAAATAATACAAGTGTGGACGCACATTAAGGTATCGATTACATTTTTTTTTGGATCTACATCTTAAAAACTGCCATTTCGCATAAAAAATTCATTACATTACTTGAGTACAATCAAAATCCCTGTTACATGGATAACATAACCTGCGAATTAAGCTTCTTCTAATAAACTTTTTAGCAACAGTAGAAGTGCTGTTTCATAAAATAGTTTAGCTGATTGTGCGCTTCTTCATCATATACAGAAGTAAGAGAAAAAGCGGAATGTAGAATAAGCTGGAAATTACTCCACCGACTCCTAGCTCTAGCTCTAGCTACTCTTAAATATATGACGATGATGATTGTGCGCTTCGGGTTAAAAACATGTTTTATTTACCATGGACACAGAATAGGTAATAGTACAAGTACAGAATGCTCACTACTTTGATCTTTACAAGAGCCGCTTTTTTTGTTAGCAAAAATATTATGATTTATGACCCTCTGACGTCGTCGACTCCAGCGCAAGCCAAACGGAACGTTAAGGCTGAGTACCATCGGTGAAAATAAATTGGCTCTCTCGCCGCGTCGCCGATAGTGAGGGCTGTTAACGACTAAAAATAAAATGGGTAAGGCCACGGGCGTTTCAACCGCCGATGCTTTTATGTTACGAAATATTCACAAATACGATGAAAAATGAATCAAATTTAAATGAGAACTAGAAGTTAAGCTTACGTTTTAATTGCATCCCTAAAATAACAGTACTTCTTGACAGAAGTACTGTTATTTTAGGGATGCATGATTTTGAAGATGCGTCGTAGTTGTGAATATTTCGTAATATAAAAGCATGCAGCCCGCGGCCTTACCCAAAAAATAATGTATTGCCCATTTATTTCTTGCATTCAATATAGAGAGCAATAAATGTATATTCTTCAATCATTAGATCATTATTTATCTCTAAAATAATAAAAAGACAACAGACAGGCAGACGCGAAAGGGGACTTCGTTTTATAATATTTCGTGATTTGAACGGAACGGTTGTAAATACATAGATATAAAATACATACTAAAGCCTTCCTGAAGAATCAAGCTGCACATTAGTGAAAACGAAGTTTTCGAGTTTATCGCGAACATACATACATACAGACAGACGCGACGGGAGACTTTGTTTTATAATATTTAGTGATTTGAGCTTTTCGAGAAAGCAACGTATTATGAATACTTCGAATATACTATGAATAAGTCGTCAATAGGTTACAATAGCGTGCATTAAAAATAACATTGAGTTTGTTTGATAAAATCAAAAACAATAAATTATGTACATAAATCTTGAAAGTTGTTGAACAAATGTTAATTCTCTTATAGACTAGACTCGACTCCTGGGAGATAAAGTTTATGGTCAGAGGCAACCGGGAAAATAGTGAAAACTCTATCAAAATCTGTTAAGTAGTTTAGGAAAAGTAAGCGCACGCATACCTACTGGATATGCGAAAAGTTATTTGTACTTACTATAGGTATTTTGAGAAAATCTAATACCATTTACCGATACTTTAACGTGAACATGATAATTTATTATAAACAGTCATAGAAACGTGATGGAAATAACTAAATAAATGTGGAACGCTGCTATTATACCATGTTGCCAGCTTGCTTGAACAGCTTTTTTTTACAGTGCTGGTAGGACCTACCTGCATAAGAATTGTTGTTTTAGTGAGTATGTATACCCTGTATACCTACCTACTTACTACACTAGAATTTAATACACAAAATGTCAGCAAATAATTGATTCAAAATTACATAAAACCAGATAAAATTGTTCTGAGTATTACCTTCTTGAATAATCCAATGTTAGATATGGAAGTAGGTACCTACAATATGTCTTTTATTGTTATACAGTGACTACCAAGTCATTGTTCCCGCAACCCGCTGCAATATTTTTAAATTTAGCTTTATTTTTAATCATTTAAGCACCAGTTATCTCATAATCTTCCTAAATAGTACGTCTTTACACATTAAATACACGAATGCGGCACGTTCACTTGCGACCTAAATCCGAAAAGCGAGAGCGTTTAGCGTGCGCGCGCGTTCCGAGGCAGAGCGTGGCAGCCTCTGAATAAGGCCCTCTGGAGGGGCCGCCGGCGTGTACTTGTAGCGACGAACGTAAATCGCGGAGTGAGCCGCGCATGCCATGGATAGGGTACTCTATGATAAACATTTTGAAATACAGAGGTTACTTAGTCTAATTCGTCCCCTGTGCGCGGAGAAAAAGAGGGTTAAGCTTTAAAGGGCACGTATCCAGATCATTACTGTTTACCCGGATGCGCAACAGTAAAAGAGATCTACATATTGAGTTTATACTTAAAAATATGATTTAAGATAGGTACAAATATTTTGTTTATTGATTAGAAAAAATGACTGACTGTTGAGTTTGTTTCGGCTTTTTTCTCAACGGTGGTCTCCTGTTGGAAAATGCCGTAGAGTCAGACTTGTAAAAGTGCCCTTGTGGCTTACTAGCAGAATAAACTATTTGATTTTTTTGAGGCATTTATATCTATACCTCATACTTACATATACATACCTCATACACTTTATTCCGTATTTTCGCAACCACTGGATATATGTTAATGATTCAGGCGTTTATCGATTTATCGGAACCAATAATATTTTCTTATATAGGGGATCGTTAATTAAGTCTTCTGCATTTCAAAATTATCGAAACTGGGTCTCGCTTCTCTAAAGCTTGTAACTTATATTACAAGCGGAAGTCTATTTCTAACAATATGTATTAAAAAGACATTTCTGCTTGTAATTCAAAACTTGTAAGTTTTTGTGAAACGAGTCCCTGAAAGTTGAATAAGACATAAACAAGTCTTTTTAAGGGTTCCATATCCAAAGGGTAAAAGGGTACCCTATTACTAAGACCCCCCTGTCCGTCCGTCCGTCTGTCTGTCTGTCTGTCCATCTGTCACCAGGCTGTATCTCATGGGCCATGATAGCCTTACAGTTGAAATTTCTACAAACAGTATAATTATATGTCTATCTATATATGTCACTAACCAACATAAAATGTTAGAACTCCGCGTACAATTTGCTCAGGAGGGCGCTGCTAATACTGGATTTTCGTAGATACGGCCGTTTGTACGTATATTTTGTACGGTATCCTCAGTGCGCGAGTCCAACTCGCACTTGGCCAGTTTTATTTTATGTTATTGGGAGCAAAAGAGCAGCCAGATTGCCTGATGGCAAACGATAATCGTCCCGCAAGGACACCTGCAACACCAGAAGAGTCACAATTGCGTTGCCGGCTTTTCTGGTGGGAGTACGCTTTTTTCTTGAAGGTTTGGAGTCTATTAGGATTATCAATTATTTTAAATGTCGGTAAAATTCATATACATCCCATCTTTTTGTGTGCTATATTTCTGATGAATAGTTTTCCCAACCTACCCTGTTACTAAAATGTACCGAAATTGACAATGAAATTCGCTTTAAATATGCGTTACATGTTTAACAATATTTATTTTTGACAAAGAGCATTACACTCACGTATCAAGAGAATTTAGAAGCTATATTGATGCCGTTTGAGCTTGAGATATTTTAAATAGAAAGTCTACAACTGGTTAGTCAGCAATGTTATATATTGGAAGTCAAAAAAACGAGACAGACCTTGCCTAGTGTGGAGGTCATAGGCAAATTATACTGTAACTCATTCTTGGCAATAAATGATATTTTATTAAAAAAAAAGAAACAAAGCAGTGTAACAAAATTATCTTCATTTGCTGAATAGGGAATATGCATGATTTTTTATTTTTGCTTTATTAAAAGCTAAAATAAAACAGTACACAAAAATATTTTTTCGAATAACTAAAAATAACCAAGATATAAGCCATCAAACATTTCATTCTATCTCTTTCTAGCAAAACGGATTTAAATATGGAGTTTATATGGCCGGCGTAGACTATGACGTAACAGTACATATCGTATCTCTCTGTCAAATCGCCGTCTAAGTAGCAGTTTAAAATGCCTATATCCTGCGTATTTCTTGGCCGATTTTAATTTTAATTTCACTGTTTGAAATCGTTTTTACGGTATTTTCATATTATGTTAAGAAAAGCGATAAAAAAAATGCGAAAAACGGTCGCACGGCGTGACGTCGTGGGGAACTTTAACGGGCTATATCATCATCATTTTCTGTTTAATTGACAAAATAGAAAATACGTTCTTATATTTTCTGATAACTTGACTGACGGACAAATACTCTTTTTATAGGACATTAGCCAAAAAAAAAAAACTAACGTAACCCCACTTTTTTTCGTCAGCGTAGACGGGTAAAATGTAAAGTATCCTATAACCATCTGTTGATACCCAAGCTACGGGTAGCTGTAGTAGTGTCCCGAAAATAGTTGAAAGCCGTTTAGCCGATTTGGCGTGATCAAAAGCCACAGTGACACATACAAACATAACGAAAAAATAATAATTCAGTGAGCTTGAAAAATTTTCTTTCAATATTTTTGTTTTTAGTATCTTTTAGTATCAATTAATAGTCCGCGTATACTAAAGGGGGTCCCATATACTATACTAAAATGTTTGGGGGGGGGGGGGGGGGGGGGGGGGGTTAACGGACGGTCTGGGGGGCGAGGAAGGAGAAAGGAGGGGGGATTTTAATCAAAAGTAATTTTTGGACGGGCGACCGTGCTTTGTGACGCAAGGGCGGAAGGGCTGCCTTTTCCGCGGCGCCGGAGCCAAGGCGGGAGTCTATCTCAGTAATTATCAAGTTTAGAAAAAAGTTGTCCATACAAAAAACGCTTTTTATAGCGTGTTCTATACAATACAATCATAAAGAATAGGTGTTATAATGAAACCACACCTGTTGAAATTTTATTAAGTGTCGGGACCCCATTTGGTACCTCCAACCAATTCATACAATCGGCGTAACCGTTAAATAAGCTTAACCGGATCAAAAGCTTTTCTTAAGCCCAGCGTTTTAAAAACCTGCTTAATAACCCTTTGTAACCGGTTCCGGTCCCTGTTTTTATCATCTTGTATTTAACAATAAAGCTTAAAGAAATAAATAAAGACTTTTGAACCATCAGCCTTGAACGACACATGGATAATTTGACCTGTCGACCTAGGTATTGATGA
This sequence comes from Hedya salicella, assembly GCA_905404275.2. Taxonomy (NCBI): domain Eukaryota; kingdom Metazoa; phylum Arthropoda; class Insecta; order Lepidoptera; family Tortricidae; genus Hedya; species Hedya salicella. Next base: position 3,994,242 of record FR990112.1, on the reverse strand, counting down.
AGTTAGACTTTGTGGTATCGATTTTCATTTTAATGACTGTTGCACTTCTACTGTTGCTAAAAAGTGTTTTAGAAGTAATTCTCAGGTTATGTTATCCGTGTAAAAGTCCGAGGTTCGACTTCCCAACTGAGTGTTAAAAAGGTTTATAGTTGCTTTAACTGGCAACTTGCGATTTTTTTTTGGTTTTTCTTGATTATGTTGAGAAATATGAATGTAACTTGTACATGTTTTCAATATATTAATTACGTTTTAGGTATTTAGTTCAGCTGGCACAATGCAAAATTTCATAATATTTCTACAACTAAGGCGGTAAAAAATAATTAGCGTTTATATCTTGTTTTTTAATATACTTGCCAGGGATTACTCATACGAAGTTGCCTTTCCGGAATTTTTGTTTTTATATACGGGTATACGACCTCGGCTCCCCGAGCTGCTACTGGCTCATACATAGTCTTCCGGGACAGTAGTATCCTTTAACCCTTTCTCCTGTCTAAATTCGTACGATTCCTTTCTTTACCCTATTATCCTTCTCCTATTCCGCCAATCCAAGGTATGCCGTGCCGATGGATACGTGGCAAGAGGCGAGTCTAGTCTACGCAAATGGCAGCGATGTGGTTCGCAAGCCATCACGTCTCGGTCCCAGCGAGAGCGAAGAGTGGGCTATGGAGAGCCGCTTTGCAACGGTAAATGTAAGGGGAGGAATGAATGATAAAATAGATGAAGTATGTCAGATGATGGATGCGAGAAATATTGATATTCTGTGTGTGAATAAGACAAAGCGAAAGGGTTGTGACAGCACAAAATGAAGGGATTAATGAATGTTGATGAAGCGGCAGCTGTATGCCAGGATCGTAGCAAGTGGAATGAGGTAGTCTCTGCCTACCCCGTAATGGGAAAAAGGCGTGATTGAATGTATGTATGTATGTAAAATAAAAGCGATCGCAATGCATAGTTGAATTAAACGCAATAAAAATGCAAAGAATTTAGGATATGTGTTGAAAATAACTTTGGGTCCCATTCAAATACCACAAATAATGAAGGAAAACGAAAAGATTTGCGACGTTGCCAGTTAAGCAGGTATAAACACTCTTAAAACTTTGGATGTATAATTTACTACGTGGAAGTGACGTCATATGTGTTAGACACAGAAACCAAACGTGCCAGCACTATTAAAAAACAAGGTTGACAAGTAATTGTGGTTTTATTTAAATAAAGTAATAAGCGGTTTGGAGAGTGAATATTTCAAATTATTTTTGAACGACAATAATTACATTTCCGTAGCCTTGGAGTCGTGCATATTTTTTTATATTTTTCGTTTTATTTATTCTTGCAAATTTTCAGGACTATGGTAACGTTCCCGACGAAGCTATCCAATACCAACCACTGATAGCCGCTCCCAAAGGTACTTAAGCAATACGACCAGTTTGGCTCAGCGGGAGTAACATTGCTAGCGAAGCTGAAGGTCCTGAGTTCAATTAAAATCCCGGTAAGGGCAAATATTTGTGTGATGAGCATAAATATTTGTTCCTGAGTCTTGGATGTTTTCTATGTATATACGTAAATATATCTATTAAATATATCGTTGTCTATTACCAATAAGACACGCCTTATTGAGCTTACCATGAGACTACTTCGATTTGTGTAAAATTGTCCCGTAATATTTATTTATTAATACAACTCTAACGAGAGCTACACAATCGAGCTAGTTGAAAAAGCCAACGATCGGTCCGGCATACATGAATTACACATCCATACAGACGGGTCAAAGACAAAATCAGGTACGGGAGTAGGAGTGTACTGTGAGGGCTGTACCCCACACCTCCACCAAATGTGAGGGTTGTACCCGCTTCTCGACCAAACGTGAGGATTGTACCCCGGTTCTCCACCAAATGTAAGGGTTATACCCCGCTACTCCACCAAATGTGAGGGTTGTACCCCGCTTCTCCACGAAATGTGAGGGTTTTACCCCGCTTCTACACCAAATGTGAGGGTTATATTTCGCTTCTCCACCAAATGTGAGGATTAGGCCTTCAGGAAGCAGTGAAAACAATATGGGTATAGAGGTTTTGGATATCTCTTCTATACGATAGCTGACATAAGGCTACTTCCTATTACAGCCTTTTATAGCTTGACAAGTTCCTTCAAGACCATGGGAGTGTCATGAAAGAACTTTTCAAGATATAACAAGAACGAGACACTCAATATTTTTTAAATACATCAGCCTATTTTTTAAATACCTGCCTGTTTGTCTCGAATACTACCGTAACGGTGTATACCTTCACAGTACCCACCTGAAAATCCTGAAATAAACGTAAACATATCAAAATAGCCTTAGGCGAATACATATCCATCTTCCAATGTAAAGGTATCGCCATCACAGAGGCTGCCGAGGCAGTGCATTCCTAAGGGCTCAAAAATAAATGTTCATAGAAGAGTACGAATATATCTGTACAGATTTTATAAAATATAATAGCCTGTTTAAGTGTCCCACCGTTAGGCAAAGGCCTCCCCTCTTTCCCGCCACGCATCCCTGGCATTTATTTTTGAACCCTTAGGAATGCTCACAAGTACACTATACGTATCTTTGCCTTTGCCCTATCCAGTGCATACTCCAAAATGCGAAATGTGTCTAAATCGTCCTGCCATCTCCTTTTCGATCTGCCTCGGTTCCGGTAGCCATCCTGGGGGATCCATTCGGTACTTACCTTGGCCCGCCGATCTGGGTTTATATGGCAGACATGTCCAGCCCAATCCTATTTGAGTCTGGCGGTTTTTACACCCACGTCTGTGATACCAGTTCTGGAGCGCAGGTCAGTGTTTCTGATGCGACCAGTTCTTCGAACACCTAGTATACTGCGCTCGATCGCTCGCTGGCAGACCTTGAGTCTGCACTTTTCGGTTTCAGTCTGTGACCAGCTCTGTAGGTACAGATTCAACAGTCAAAAATATATATTCGTTTCGCTTGTCATATTTATCTGACTAAGGCCATCAATAACATGTAAGCAACTGAAAACTAATATATACTATACTTGAAATGTTTACACCTTCGTTCGCGGAAAAGTGAAAGTCAATACGTACCCCTTTTTTTATGGTAGTCGGGCAAACAGTATCTTATAACTATCTGTGAATACTCTGCTATGTAGCAAAAATTGTTGAAATCCGTTTAGCCGATTTTGCGTGATGAAGCCACAATGACACTTACATACATAGAAAAAAAATATATTTTGTGTCTATTTTTATACTATATTTTTTTGTAAATATCTTCAATGTGAGAGTGAAAGGGAACGGGAGGACCTCCCGTGACCATGGAAAGCTGGAAAGCTTCCGAAACGTCGGGAACTAAAATGAGATGATATACGCGATATAATCCGTTAAATTGTTTTATTTCAATGAGTAATAATCGCGGAAACAGAAGAAAAATATAATGTCAAAAATCCATTTAAAAATATGAAAGCGCTCTTATTTTTCATTTCTCTTTACAAATAATCTTTGATTACTACATAATAATTATTAATTCATGGATCTGCTGGCATTGTAGGCTTGAAAATTTTGAAACCGACCACAGTTTCAACGGCGCGTGCAATTTGTTTTAAAATAAAAACCCGATCTGCGCTTGGGGATGTGACTAATATTTTATTCTAACTGGGTGTTTCTATAATATTTTCTTCTGTTTCCGCGATTATTACTCATTGAAATAAAACAATTCCACTCCACCCGTGACCATGGAAAGCTGGAAAGCTTACGAAACATCGGGAACTAAAATGAGATAATATGCGCGATATAATCCGTTAAATTATTTTATTTCAATGGGTGTTTCTATATTTTTTACTGCTTTGACTGCAGTTGTGCAGATCTTGTTGCAGCTCTGATATTTAAATGCATTTGTTTATGAAGGCGATCGCGGGATTACTGCAATAATATATTAAGCAATCATTTTCGGTTCTAAAGATCACCCAGTACGTTAGACGATTGAAACTGAAACGTTTGTAGAAAAGCCCTGATCTTGTTGTATATAATAGCAATACAGTGTTTTCTTAATCATTTTCGGCAGCTAACGCTAACGCCAGGCGTTTTATTTTATTAAAGTGTTAAAAATTAGTGATTCTATAGAGTTAATAAAATGGGGACGCTACTGCTGTTATTGTTCTTGGTGCATCAGTCGTCGGCTATTATTTATCATTTAAATTGTAAGTTATTTTAATATATCTTTCTTGATAATCATAATAATTATAAATAAATTTCTGTCAAAAATATAATTTTTGTGATAAGCTTTTATTACCGACTGTCTTATCTATCTTATCATAATAGGTTCATAATAGGGGTCCTTAATGGATACAATTCGACCCAGTGGGATCTTTTGGTTAATTGGCCCTTCTACCAAAAATCTGCGCAATAACAAGAACCCTGACAGGTCACTGAAAACTAAAGAAGCACCTGTTTCAAATGGGTATGAAACAGGACGCAGTATGCAGATTCTGCCAAGAGACAGAGAAGACTGCAATTCATATCCTCTGCTTCTGTGGACCACTCATGAAGAAAAGAAGTATCTACCTAGGGCAACATGTCGTGCCCCCGGAAGAGATACAACATTTAAGTGCCCAAAGAATTGAGGAATTTCTAGACTCAACGGGCCTCAGTAGTGAACTCTAATAAAAGGAAAATAGATTAAATCTGGTCGAGGTGGCTGACAGTAGGCTCACAAATCAACAATAATAATAAAATACCCCTTTTTGCTGCTCAATTGTTTGTTCTACCATCTCCATAAACCGGATGATAGATGCCAATGGTAGCGTCTGCAATTCATTTGGGCTTCGGTACCCAACACCAAACTCCTTCATTCTCCGTCTGGCGAGAGAATGACATTCACATCGTATGTGTCCATTGTTTCAGCCTCTTCACCGCACATTCTACAATCCGTGTTTTCAGAAAGTCCTAGTTTGGCCAGGAGTCCTTCGATTCCAAAGAGACCTGTAAACACACCCATTATTATTCTGAGTTGTCTTTTGTTGTAGATCCACAGTTTCTTGGTCCAGGCTAATTCTGTCCCTTCTATGAATAGCTTTGCATGCCTCAGGCCCGCATCCTTCTTCCACTCCTGTTGACGTTAGCGACTGCACTTTTAACATCTCTTTACTCATCATCATCTCTTTACTCGTCATCGAGATGATTGTAAAGAGCCCAAACTCGGTACGATTGCATTGTTTAATTACAGAGTTTCTATGACCACCATTCAGCTCAGATCAGCTCGATGGTATCATAATATTGCATAGTCACCTAACTTACATAAATATAATAGTATCTTCTGTTACCGCGATTATCACTCATTTAAATAAAACAATTGACATTGACCCACTTCCTGGTACGTATGGAAGTGGGACAAACTTGGAAGATTTGACCTACACATAGTAACATATATTAGGTCCGCTCAAACCTTTTCTCCTAGTTGTTCCAGCATCAAAGTCAATATCTCTTGTGGAAACTGTATTCCGCTCGATTTAAGGCAAGCGAAGCTTTTGCCTATTTTTATAACTAAGTTAAATAAAAATCATTATTTATCACTCTCATAATTTCTACTTTCTAATAATGCTGCTGGTATTCTAATTAGTTTGATGTCAACTGTATCATAGTTTTGTTTCTTTTTTTGTATATAAATATATTTTATTTATTTTTTTATTCTCGTAGGTATGTTTATATCTATTAATTTTTGTATTCTATGTCATTTCCGCTACCCAAAGGTTGTCTTCAAGAGATCGCTCTTTAGCGATAAGATCGCCTATTGTCTACAGTATTTTAAGTTAAGACTTTATTGTACTGTTTTTGTTGTTAGTGTGCAATAAAAATTGTTATATTGTATTGTATACATACTAACACGACAAGTTAAATAAAAGCTGGTTTTTATAACCCGACTGCAACATTAATCGTGCTAACCGATTAATAAAAGGTTAAATAAAAGCGGCCGTAGGCTATATTTATGGATCCTGATGACTAGACGATTAAGAGGCCTACAGCTCTGAATGACCTTCAATCTGCAGCTCTTCGCTTTTCTGTGTTGTATATATCTCATCATGTTGACAGCGATCGTCTTTACTAATATACTGTTTCAGTTTATCTTCACGAGTCACCAAAACCAAAATAAACGCCATCAAACTTTGTTATCTTTACGACAAAAAACCAGTTTCTGCAACTTTTCTTAATAAATACACGCTTTTTAAATAAACGGCTTGCTTAGCGAGTTAGGTCTTTTCATAATGATCGGGCATATGTTTTGAGTCGATTAAAGCTTTATTGAGAGACTAGATTTGCAATCTTTATTTATATAGAGCTCTCTGTAAATATACATTAATACATAAATATATAAGTATTTGGAAATTAGAATGCAAAAAGCGTTGTATAGAAATTGAACTATCATATAAACCACGTTTCAAATGTTATCTTGGTCATTCGAGAGACTATCTATCGAGATACAACAAAAACCATGAAAAATGGTATATTTTCGGTTGGAGCCAATTAATATCGTCCTCCTTGACGTATCCGTCAATAGCGAAACCTGTCATGACCTTCACGAGCTTCGATCACGTGTACGAATGTGGCTTCCAAAAAAATTTTTAAATAAAAAAAGAACCGACTTCAAATTAAACTAAAAAGCCAACAATAATCTTTTATGTACGGTACGGATCACATTGAAACACCTTTTGAAGTCGGTTCCATTAATTTATTACTATTAACAGAGATGGCACGCAAGAACCGCGGCGGCGAGCCTTTAGTTATTACCTACCTAAATATTTAGTTATAGTAATTCGTATTTTGTTGACTACAGAACTTTACTTCAGGTTTGGCACCGACTTCAAAAGGTGATTCAAATGTGATCCGTACCGTACATAAAAGATTATTGTTGGCTTTTAAGTTTCTTTTGAAGTCGGTTATTTTTTTAATTAAACATTTTTATTTTTTGCCTTTAGTGATGGATTTTAGTGATATAAAGTATTTTTTAGAGCCCAGAATCGGAAGATTGAGGAGGATTTGATTGTAAATAAAAATCGAAATTATAAGAATTGCCTAGGTCAAAATGGTTAAGTCCAGTAGCTTGCTGGTTAAAAAAGAATACGACTAACAGTCTCAACTTACCCATAATATTTAAAGAATTATCTCGCAACTATTGACCGTTAATAAGGACTTGTACCTTCCATCATCAGCTCAGCATCATTAAATGATGAAAAGCAGACGAAAATAACTGAATAACTTTAGAACAATATATACAAAACATTGTTATTGCCTATAATAATTGAGGGTCTCTCTCGATTCTCTGGGATCCCATCATCAGATCCTGACTTGGTGATAAGGAGTCCACCTCAGAGACACACTATAAAGAATATGACTAACAGTCTTAACGTACGTACCTATAATACATGTATTTTTTAAGAATTATCCTGTAACTCTTAACCGTTAAGGAGTTCTCTGGTTCTCCACTATCAGCTCCACTTTGCTACCCTGATCTTAACTAACTTCTGCCTCTAAGCAAAATATGATAAAGAATTATATTGCGATTAGTGAATAAAATAACACTGGTTGAGCCCTTACTCGTGACTGGTGGCTTGTGTCTTCATCATCAGTTTCTCTTCACCAAATGATGACTTTCGAGTGTAAATGCTTGTTCTTCTTTAATAAACACCGAAATCGTCATAGGTGTGCCCATAATATTTGCGTAATTCCTTAGATTCCTCATCGATCTCATCATCAGATCATCACCAAAATTTTATGGGACCAACTTGAAGATTCGTAATCATAACCGAAAAAATAATTTTTCAAATCGACTCGCGATCCGCGAATTAAATAGCACTGGTAGAGCCCTCAGTGCTAACTGATGGCTGGTGTCTTCATCATTGGTTTTTCTCCACTAAATGGTGATTTTCAAATGCAAATGCTAAAACTACTGTAATAAATACCGAAATCGCCATAGATGTGCTCATAAAAATCGAGGAATTCCTTCGATTCCTCATGGATCCTGGCATCAGATCTTCACCAAAATTTTATGGGACCAATTTGGATATACCTACTCATGAACAGAAAAATAATTTTCCAAATCGTCGTGTAAATGACGGAGTTCTGAGGTAACAAACATAAAAAAAAAAAAAAAAAACATACAACCGAATTGATGACCTCCTCCTTTTTTGAAGTCGGTTAAAAACGAGTAAGATCGAACACACCCTTATCTATCCTGACACTTAGGCAAATTTTCTCGCTATCATTGTCATATCAGTCTCTCAATACGGAGGCGAAGTAAAGAGTAAAGAGAGAGCCATGACGCAACCCTACTTGACGCCTTTTAACCGTGAATTGTTCTGTGAAGTCGTTTTCGTGTTGTACTTTGAAGATCATGTCATCGTGAAATTGGCGAACCAAGTTAACGAACTTCTCAAGACATCCGGCTTTGGTGAGAACAATCCACAAATCAGATTGCGGCACACAATCGAATGCTTTCTCCATGTCGACAAAACACATATTCAGAAGTCTATGTTGTTCGAGTGACTTTTCTTGTAGTCGTTTGACAATGAATGAAGATAGATCGACCGTTCCTCTGTTTGGGCGTAACCCACAGTGGCTTTCAGATAGTATACTCACTGCAAGATTTGACAGGCGGCAATTTATAATATGAGCCAAGATTTTGCCAGTCGCACTGAGAAGGGAAATACCTCTATATGACCCGCAGTCTGAGGTGTCACTCTTTCTTTTGTAGAGTTTGCAGTGGCATCCTTCCAAGCTTGAGGAATTGTAGCACTATCCTAAACTCGCAGAATGAGCTAAAAAAGGCAGACGGGGGTTACACTCGTAGCAATAAATTCAATGAGACAAAGAAAACTATTTTTAAGTATAAAGTCTGTACTGTAGTTCTCCAAGAAAACATGTCAAAACTTATAAAAGTAAAAGTAAAATAAAAAAGCAAAGTATAATTTTTAAAATAAATTAAATACGTTTTATATGTTTTCTTATAAAAACCGTGTCCTAACACTCCAGAATAGGGATTCTACTGTACTTGATGCAAAATGGTAGTTTTATTAAGAAATCTAAAAAAAAAAAAAAACATTTGTGAAATGCTGCTTGGTAAATTATTAAAATAAAACAATTAAGCCCTTCTGGCACATGTGTAACTGTCTTTTCAGCTTAGGCCCATCTGGCATGTATGTACATCTTTATTTGTTTTTTCAAAAATGGGCAGTTTGCACAAATTGTAACTTTGACAGAGGAAAATACATCTTTTCTCAGTCCACCCGTAACCATTGAAAGCTGAAAAGCTTCCGAAACGTCGGGAACTAAAATGAGATAATATACGCGATATAATCCGTTAAACTGTTTTATATCAATGAGTAATAATCGCGGAAACAGAAGAAAATATTAAAGTTTAATAACTTACGTGTAATTTATTCTATGAGTCTTTAAAGTTGGGTGGGAAAGTACATTTTCAAAGTATGAAAATATCCATAACTAATCCCATTGAATAACCCATGACAAGTATAGTAACTTCTGTTATGAAACCGTTTCGATAACGGGAGGTTTTAACATAGCTGCAAAACAAAGTTCTTAATTTTCCCATACAAGGTAGGAACGTATGACGGCACTCATATCACGACGACATCAGCGAGAGTGAAGCGTGGAAGAGGTTATCGCCCCGCCCCCGCCCGCCAACCAAATGATTGAACTTTATTTAATCTGGCATTCGTTTGTGGCGAACCGATAGTAAATTGAGGTTATCTTTAGTAGGTCAGCCATATTGTGATTTCTTAGTTCATTTGCTTCGCTACAATTTGATTACGGTGACATTAACAATTTGTAGGCACTTGGAGTGTAGGATGTTGAAGTAAGTTAAAATAGCGTCAGCTTCGGTTTTCAGTCCTATTTGCTGTCAATGCAAATAGGACCGAAAACCGAAGCTGACGCTGCTGTACCTTTATTTAAAAAAAAAAACACTACAAATCTCATTTTCCCTACTAACAATCTAGTTTCAAAAGACATGAATTCCGTTTATCGAACCATAGCTTCTATGTTTGAAGACCTAAACAATTAAAATTACATTTTGCCGTGTGGTCAACCAATTGCTAAATTAAACCAAGGTGACGGCATTCTTCAGGATTTAATTACCTAACGAAGGAAAGACACAGAAATGCTTATCTAAGATATAATGGTGCCAGTTTAGATCGAATAAAGACGAACTTAAAAAACAGTAGTGACATTCATAATAATGAACTTCTAACATAATAATGGCAGATTATATGTAATGGATTTAAACCCCATAAATAAAGGAGTATCCTTTTTCACTGGATAGGATCTTTTGGACGTATTTTACAAGGTTTAAAACTTATTGCCTTCTTGAGCGCAGGTGAACTCGTGGCTAAGAGGCAAAAGATCATAAGATTTGTCTCCGTCTTTATACATAAATGCGGAAAACATATATTGAAGACAAAAATAAAAGAATTTGTAAAGGGTTGGCTTTTGCTGAATAGGGAATATGCATTACCTTTTCTTTGCTTCATTAAAAACTCATTCATGTAACAAACAGTGGAGAAAAATATTTTTTCGAATAAGTATAAAAATAACCAACATATAAGCTATCAAACATTTCATTCTATCTCTTTCTAGCAAAACAGAATTTAATCAGTCTAACGCAACTAGGAATAAAAAAACTTTTATATGGACTTTGCATGGCAAACTGTTGCCATGACACTGAACCAATATGTCATGTCATACATTGTCAACCATATTGCTTTGCTTGTCATTGCGGCTTGCGTGTTTTATATGTTTAATTTTAAAATTTCTTAATTGTTATCTAAAGTAGTGAAATGTGATTGAACACTTTGTAGTGAATACATTTTGTGAAAATGCCACCGAAAAGACGGTTTATCACTTGTGAAATTTGTGGAAATCGAGCTAGTCATGAAAATTGGGATAAAGGATGTTTATGGCGAAATTTCTCTAGGATGAAGGCCGGTAAGTATTGCCTTACATTCTTTTAGCCATATTTAAGTACAGCATGCTAAATAAATAAACAAAATTAAATATTTTATATCTATTTCTATTGTGTACTAGGGATGTACTGTAACTATCGATAACTACTTTTGTTTGTCATTGGAAATATTTATACAAAATAATTATAATTGCGTGAGAACTTGCATGAAATATAATCATAAAAATACTTCGTACTTACGTTTCAACTGAAATGTTTACTGCCATCCATACCAGAACATATGAAGATTCTTATATTTATTTGTTGAGTAGTAATTATTTAATATTTTGACCTTAGATATAAGAAAATATATCTCTGTTGTAATTATAAAATATTTTCTGATGCAGACAGTGGGCCAAGTCTCAAAAGAAGATCTAATAATGCTAGTAAAATAATAAATAATTACATTAAAAGAATAAGGTAGTAAAAGGCGGTTTATTACGAGTGATGAATTTAAAGAACATGTAAAGCAATATTCGAAACAATTCAAAATTGATTGTCATATTGCCAAACGTAATTATTTATCCCAGAAAATCAAAAATAGTTCTAATATTATCAAAACCACCTGGAAAGTGATTAATGCGGAGACTGGTAGATCAAGGCACGCAATTAGTGATCTAGAATTAAAAATTGATGGCAAAATTATAGATTCTAGTTTAGATGTAGCAACAGAATTTGAAAATGTCTTCACCGATATACCAGTATCCACAACAAAGTGTTTAAATTCATCACCTTCGTCTGCCGTTTTGTTGTTAAAAGAAAACGTCCCAGAATGTAGTAAGGACTTTTATTTTGAACATGTCAGTCCTTCAGATGTAGTAAAGGCATTTAAATCAATTAATGTCAAAAAAACCAATGACCTATGGGGGGTCTCAGTCCATGCTGTCTAATCCCTAATAGAAGTAATAGCGCCTGACTTGGCAGATATATTCAATAACAGTGTTGACTGCGGTGAGTTTCCTGATCTGATGAAACATAGCAAAATAACTCCTTTATTTAAATCAGGTAGTACCTCTGACCCCACTAACTTTAAATCAACATCTGTACTACCTACATTTAGTAAAATTTTTGAAAAGCTAATTCTATATCAATCGTTAAAACATTTTAATTTGAATAATTTGATGCATAGTAAGCAATTCGGTTTTACGCGGGGTCGCTCGACATCCAACGCGGAATTGAGCTCGTAAAACACATTTTCGATGCCTGGGAGGAATCGCGAGATGCTTTAGGTATCTTCTGTGATTTATCTGAGGCCTTCGATTGCGTTAATCATGAGACACTGATCAGGAAGCTACACCACTACGGAGTTAAAGGATCAGCACTAAATTTATTAGAGTCTTATTTAAATGGTAGAAAACAAAGGGTTGACGTGAATGGAAAGCGTTCACCGGGGTCATTAGACTCTATGGGTGTGCTGCAGGGATCAATATTGGGACCTTGCCTGTTCCTTATCTATATAAACGACTTGCCATACCTCGTAAAGACCCACCATGAGATAGTTTTGTTTGCAGATGATACGTCTCTAATTTTCAAAGTCGTACGAAATCAACGATCCTACAATGACGTTAACAATGCTATCTGTGAAGTAGTAAATTGGTTTAATGTAAATAATTTATTGTTGAATGAGAAAAAGACTAAATGTGTTAAGTTTGACACGAGTAACGTAAAACACGAGCAAGCAAGCGTTATGGTTAAAGGTGAGGAACTGGAACTGGTTAATAGTACAGTCTTTCTCGGTATAACATTAGATTCTAAGCCCCATATTGCTAATCTCTCGAATAGACTGAGTTCTGCGGCTTTTGCAGTAAGTAAGATTCGTCAATTAACAGACGTGATAACGGCTCGATTAGTGTATTTCAGTTATTTCCACAGTATTATGTCGTATGGCATCTTACTATGGGGCAGTGCTTCCGACATTAATACTATATTTGTTCTGCAGAAGCGGGCTGTTCGTGCGATATATAAAATGAACTATAGAGACTCGCTTAGAGATAAGGTTAAGGACATTAATATAATGACAGTGCATTGTCAATACATTTATGAGAATATTATGTATGTACATAAAAATATTACCGACTTTAAGAAGAACTGTGATATACATAATATTAATACTAGAAATAAGCATAAGCTCGCAGTGCCTGCTACTAGGCTCCATAAAATAAGGAGATCATTCATTGGTAACTGTGTGAGATTTTATAATAAACTTCCTAGCAGCATAACTGGGTTGTCTATTGGTAAATTCAAAAATATTCTGAAACGAAAATTATTTTCTAAAGCTTATTATAGCACACAAGACTACATGAATGATGAAGCCGCGTGGGATTAATGTAAATAGTAGCGTCATGTAGGTATATGAATAATTATTTTAACGAATACCTAAGGTATTATTATTATTTTAATCTTAATAGTTTTATATACTCTGACATTTAGAATTTTATTCTAGACACATTCTAGATTATTTATTTTTTATTGACAATCCTTTGGGATTTATCTTATTGATTATTTTAATTTTTAAAATGATGATTTTATCAATAATATTACACTTAAGTTAAATGATCTGATTAGGTTTTTCTGGGTGTCCCTAATTTGCAGCAAATGTTGGATCATATTGTATTTCTTCCAGCAAACATTCACTCTCATGTAACTGACATTTCGAAAGTGCTTGTAACTAGGCCTACTTGAATAAAGAATATTTTGATTTGATTTGATTTGATTAGGCTTGTTATTTTATTTCGGGTCTACATTTAAGTCACAAGATAAGTATTCACTGTACAACATAGGACTTAAACGTGGACTCAACCCTAAACCAAATTTCGAGTTTGTTGACATGAGCCTATATTCCAACCCGGTCCATTTTATTGATATCGATAAAAATCGCAAGCGTATAGCCTACTACACTATTTTAGTCTGTTAGATTGGTACTACTGTTGTTTGACGGTTCTTTGACGTACATGTGGTGGTATCAGTGTGCCATGCAAATTGATTCTATTGGCTAGTATGAGAGTCCTGCCTCTTAAAACGTAGTGGTTATATTCTCTTTGAATTTAATATGGAGTTTATATGACCGTAGTAGACTGTGACATAACAGTACATATAGGACCTGTCTGTCAAATCGCTGTCTAATTAAGGTGGTCCGAGAGGGTCTCCACGTCCTCCAACACCCGCCAACCCGATGTGCGCTCCTTTACGGCAGGGGTTGCGAACGTAACGTCCCCGATGGACCCCCCCTGCTGACGCACACACGTGTTGGCATGGCCCCTGTTCACCACCTCCAGGCCCATCACCACTGCCCAGTCCCTGAGGGCCTCTCCCCTCAGGTCAGTGGTCGGGGATCCCCACGCCGCGCTTTAGCGTTGAGATCCCCGAGCACCATTTTGGGAGCCGGAGCCGCGGCTCTGACCACCCTGCCAAGCCTCTCAAGGAACTGCTCAAAGGCGAACAGCGGCCGATTGGGGGAGAAGTACACCGCGATTAACACGATGTCTCCCCATTTTGCCGCTGCGTAGCCCGGCCCGCACCCCATCCTCGAGAGCGGTTGGTGGTCTCCAGTTGGCGGCACCATGATGGCCACTAGGCCACTAGGATCCCCGAGCCAGTTTGGTTGGGGAGGGATGTAGTACGGTTCCGATACCGCTATGGCACCGATGCCCCACTCAGCTGCGTGCTGCATGGCGAGATCCTGTGCTCGCGCGCAGTGGTAGAGGTTGCACTGCAACTCCTCAATTTGTAGCTGTGGTTGTACTGGCATCGGTGTCCATGCTATCTCCCTCTACAGTTGGCCTCGCGGGGGGGACCTGGGTCTTGCCGGGGGCCGCTCTGCTTCTAGTGTGTGGGGGGGTGCACGACGTTCCCCCCATCATGTGACCGGCCGGCAATTTTGCGTGGTGGCACACGGCGCACCATGGCTTTTCGGCCTGACAATCGGACACCTTGTGGCCCTCCTTGCCGCATCGGTGGCACAGCCCGCTTCTGTCCACCGGTGAGGGCCAGAGAGCCCTGATATGCCCCGTCCCCATGCACCGATAGCAACGCATCGGGAGCGGGTCCAGGGCCTCAACGCGGGCTGACGTCCACCCCACTAAAAGCCGTCCAGTGGCAACGACGGCATTGGCCACCGTTACCGGGCATACGGCGATAACCGACCCGGTCTGGTTGGGAGCGATCCTTATTTTTCCCATCCTAACTTGTCCGGCCGGGCAGCCTCCCTTCGCCGCAATCACCGCTTGGACGACTTCGGACGTCACCGACTCATCAAAACAGCTGATTCTGATATCAGCGGTTTTGAAGGGTCGGCGTATGTCTGCCATCTCGCCAACAAGGCTGCGGAGCTTCGCCGCCAGGTTGTCGGCGATTGCTTCGCTATCCGCTAGGCCGCCGTGCTCCTCATCTTCACTGATTCCACCCCCAACTCGGCCAGTTTGATGGTCGTAACCATCCCCATAACCGTTTTGTAGTCGGCGTCGGTGCCCTCCATGAGGGTAACCACGACTGCCGCAGACTTGGGTGCGGTAAACTTTTTCTGCTTCGGGGGAGAAGTCGAGATCGCCTTCGGGGTTGAAGCAATCGCCACCTGTGTGGTGGGGGTTGGCTTTTTGGCCTTTTTCCCTTTCTTCCCCTTTTTGACCACCTGCGACCACGTATTGGGCACAGGGGTGGCTGAGAGAGGCTCGCCCTCACCTTGCTGTCCACGGGATTAAGAGGAAACTGCAGCGGCCCGCTGTGTTTGCTGAACTACCGCCTGTGCGGACGGCCTCTCTCCAGACGGACGTGGTGGCTGGGCGTCAGTTGGTGACTGCGTCTTTTTTGGGGCCGCAGGGCGCAGCGCCTTGGCGACTTTGGGTGCCGGCTGGCTGACTGACCCGGAGGCTGCCTCTGCCTTTCGGTCTGCAGCCAGCGGAGGGCGAAGTCTGGGCTCAACTGGAAGCCTACCCTCCAGACCCTCTAGGCGAGCATTTACAAAATTTGCCAGGGCCCCTACCCGCATCTCTATCATATCGCTCAGGGAGGAAAACAGGTCCTTTTTGAGCTCGCGTATAAAGCCAACAATCTCTGCCGCCTCCCTGGGAGCCGTCTCGGAGGCCGTTGCATTGGCCTTTCTCTCGGAGAAGGCGGTCCGCAGAGCCTTGGTCTCGGCTTGCAGGAGCGTCATTTGCTCCTGCATCCTTTTGTTATCCGCTTTCAGGATGCGGACCTCCTCCGATTCTTGGCGGGACTGCAGTAGATCTGCGGCCTCCAGGATTTCCCTACAGGCAGAGTTCATTCGGCCCCAGATCTCCCCCTTCAAAATGCCGCATCTTTTGGCCTCCCTTAAAATGGTCTGCGCCCCCCTTCGGGCACTCTCTATCAGGTTGTGGCTCGGCGCCTCTTCCGTATTGTTGGAGGCAGGCTCAATTCCTCCCATGGTCTTTCCCTTTCTCCCCACCTTTTTCTTTTCCCCCTTCTTGCGGGGCTCCACGTCCCTGAGGCCAAGGCAGTTAAATGCGGCCTTGTCTGCTTCCGGCTCGTAGTCAGACAGACCTCTCTCAGCCTCCCTCAAGCAGGCATTAGCCGCGCTGACGCCCACATATGCGCCCTTGGCGCCTCGTCCTCTTCGAGCGGTGTTGACCTTTGCCCCCGCCACAGGAGAAAGATCAACATCCACATCACCATCGTCCTCCGGAGAGGGTTCCCACGCCCTCTTGCCTCTTCTCAGTGCATCCTCCGTCTCCATAAGGATTCCCTCAAGGATATTCTCTCCTTCGGAAGACTCCGATAGGTGGACTACCGGAGTTTCCTCTGGGTCTTCCAATATAGGGTCAGCTCTGGGCCGAGCCCCCGCACTAATAACCCTATTTCTTAGGGTCATCCCTCCCGCCTCTGCTGCCATTTCATTGTGTATCGGTGTCCGTGTCGTTGCCAAGTCGTCGGTAAAAAAATCCAAAATTTGATCACTAATTTTTGTTCCCACGAATATGGGGGATAGCCAGTCCACCCAGGCGGTGCCCCCTGCACCTGGGTAACTCTATTACCACTGGGGGTTCGGGCGGTACCTCAGGGTTGGCCACTAATGGCTGGATGCCTTCCAGCCACTCTCAGAGCCCCCCTTCGAGTTCCCCGACGCCATGTACCTCAACGTCGGGAGATTGGGGTTTTTTACAGTGGTTTTCTCCTCGCAGTCCAGCCAGCCAGCCAGCAAGACCCTCATTCCCGTTACAAGCCGTGAGACGTGACCACGACACTCGCAACGGGGTTACGAGTCCAGCGGCGGCACGGGCAGAATAAGCCCACCCAGTGCCCGCACGACGGCAGGGTTAGTGCACGCCGGACCCGCCCTCCCTCGGTTCCTCCACTGCGCGCTCTGCTCAGAGGGGCAATAGGAGGACCATCTCTGGCAGGCCTTACCTGCCTTACCTTCGTTTCTGTGAGGGACGCAGTTTCAACCTAACCTAACCTAATTTTCTGGCAGCAATTTGGTTCTGTGGGTATGCTATGGTACAATTATGCCGAAATAAATTCGGCGGAACTTATATTGTGCTACATAAAATTCTGTGAAATAAAAGTTGGCGATATTAGTATTCTGCTATTCAAAATTGTGCCAAAGGAATACTATGCGATATAACAATTGTGGTAAGTATATAATTATGCGATAGTATCATTCGGCTGAAAATTATTGTGCGAAAACGGTTATGCGAAATGTATTTTGGACAATAGAGATTGTGCAAGATAAGGGGTACCCCTTATCGCTAAATAGCCGATCTCTTTCAAACAATTTTTATAAAGATCTCATTACTACAATATTTTATTTGACGTACCTACTTATATTTGTGACTCAGATAAATATTGGTTATAAGGTTGAGGCAAGAGTGAAGCGAACGGTCTTTTAGTTTTGGACAACCGGTTTTAATAATGTGCAAACGATTAAAATGTACATGTACAAGGCATAAAATGTATGTAATGACAAATTTACAGTGCACAGAATGTAGATCTATTAAAATGTTCATACGCAACAATGTTACAGTTTATTAAATTTGCGTGTTATGCATTACTCAACTAAACAATTCATGAAATGTAAACAACACATATTTTGCGTTACCTTTAGTACACTTTCATATCGTAAGTTCTCTCATAAGGGTTCCTTTTTGGCACAGAACCCTAATGAACCACCTTGATATACCTTGAGAGTACTGAATAAACCAAAAGCTGATAATTTGTTGTCCAATCTGTCTAATGATAACAAAAAACATATTGTCCGCGTGATTCAGGTTTCGGGGCAGAGGTAAATGGCATCGAGTGTCAATTTGTTAATTATACATTTTATACTATGAACGCATTCAAGCGTCGATTGAGAAACCTTTTATTGGAGAGCCCACTGTATTCTGGTAAAGATTTTTTTGACAAAACTGTGTGATTTAATTATTTTGTTTATCAATAAGTAGATAAATGACGATCCCTTCGGGTGATATATGATATCTTTGACTGTTTATTATTTACACTCTATAATGTTGATATATTATTTTAAATCGTTTTTTTTTATTTATTTCTTTGGCGTTTGACATTGTACTGGTTATAATAATTTTAATTTTTTTGTTTTAGATGACGATCATGTTCAAAAGACTTGTAATTTTGACTAAGGCAAATTTTACTGTTATTTGAACATGAAGTAAATGAATATGAATAAGATATGAGGGTCTATATTAGCTCGTATAAAATTCAAGTATCGATATTTTCAATGAATACCGTTTTTTGTCATATTACTTGTTACTCATATTGTCGAAAGCTATAATTTCAATGTATATATTTTCCAACGTACCAATTTTGAGACTCATACTTATTGATTGTCATAAAATAATTCGTCCGAATGTTTACCATTGTTATTGTATTACTTTGTAGAATCTCAAAAGGAATAATTTCAGAACGAATAACAATCAAAGGCATAAAATTATAAATAATAAAATCATTGACCATAAAATTTAAATATAGAACTTAAGTTGCGTAGACCAATCATAATGAATAAAATCATAGCTATGAAAGTGAAATATACACAAAATTCAAGTTACGTAAAACAATTATAAGGAAAATATCTTAAAGAATAAAATCATACACATTGTGCAGGATTTGGTGGCTTCTCAAGGTCTATTCAATTAAGACGTTTATTAAATCATTAAATGTAGTTTAATTCCGTAAAACTATCGAATTAACAAAATATGCACATGTCTGTGTCGCATGTAACGGCGATTGTAAGGCGAGTGAAACCCGAAGAATTTGCAGTATAGTGGGGCGCTCGGAGTAGCGTCGCCGTGTGGCCGCTAGATGTCGCTAGGAGGCGCGAACACACATTACATACAAGTTAATGTAAACAAGATACAATTTTATCCTATAATACTTTTATTATTATTATTTTTACGTATGTTAGTCTATTTTCAATTTTGAGTTTCATTTCTTTTTTTAAGCAACCCTTTGATGCTCCGCTTGCTTCGCTCGCTCCGCTATACATGGCCACAATACAATCCTAATTTTCGGATTTTGACCCATTTTGTCGCTCCGCTCCCTCCTCTATAAATGATCAGAACACAAACCTAACCTATAGTTTTCGGTTTTTGACCCTTGTTCCATTTTGTCAATTGTGTAAATGCAAGCAAGCATTTGGACGCTCCGCTATACATGGTCACAATACAAACCTAACCTAACCTGCAGTTTTCTGTTTGTAACCCATTTTGACGCTCCGCTATACAAGCGGTTTTTTTTATCCCGAGCCCCCTTTTGTGTTTCTGCCCATGTAAGATTTGCGTCATTATATCAGATGTTCGTTTCTGTTTAGGGTCCCAGTTCTAACCTAACCTATTAATGATATGCTTTAGGCCAGAAACCAATATACAATAGTATGATTAAATATTATGACTAATAAACTTTAGGCAAAAAAGCCAATATGAATTCAAGTAATAGTATGAGTAAAGATATGACTAATAAACTTTAGGCATAAAGGCAATATGCATAAAAATAATAGTATGTTTAAAAATAGGACGTATTTTTCTTCTGAAAAGTGATTGATATGACTTCAGATGTTATGGAGATGTACTATATGTCTTTTATTACGTATAATTTTTGATATTATTGAACATTAATGTTAGATTCAAGAACTGGTATGCTTAACAATTTTTATGAGCATAAATAATATGGATACCATTTTCTGACAATCGAAAATCGACACAATAAGTTTATAGGAACTAAAGGGACCCCAAGATATGAATATAAATATATAATAATTGATACACAATATAATTATAATCTTATATAATTAGTCATAAAATTATTTGTCATAATTCTGAAACCTTCAAATGTTATTTTTTGTTGAGATCTTTGAAAAGATCATCCTAGATATAGAATCCATTAAGTTAGGTTGGGTTTGTCTTGTAACAATCTTGTGAAGCTTACTGCGCTTACGACTGTGATGACGAAAATACAGACAAACATTACATAATGACTTTCAATTTTATGACAGTCAATATAGACCCATTATTTATCATACACAGTTATGACACTTTGAAATCCATACTTCCATACTAATATTATAAATGCGAAAGTGTGTCTGTCTGTCTGTCTGTCTGTCTATCAGTTACCTCTTCACGCTTAAACCGCTGAACCGATTTGGATGAAATTTGTATGGAGATAGCTTGAGTTCCGGGGAAGGACATAGGCTACTTTTTATCCCGGAAAAATACCCTTAAACGCGATAAACGTGTTTAAGGCGGACGAAGTCGCGGACAGAAGCTAGTAATAAAATAAAACATCATTGCCCTCATTCAGTAGGTTAAGACATTTCCATTCAAACTTAAACATCGACGCAGAGGCAGAAGATAACAAAACTTCAAGTACAAAACAAAGTAAAATCTTACCTGTGCCTTAAATGTGATGATCTATAGCAAAAGGGTCATTATCGTAGATATTGAGTTATGCATAGATCCATGAACAACATTATACAGGCTATCAAAAACAAAAGCATTACCCTAAATGCCATATATATTTTTTTAAATCATTAAACGTAAATATGTTTTTTTTTTAAAACAGCTAAAAGAAGTTTGAAATTCGTTTAAAGTATGTTCCCGTTGAAAATTACAAAGATGATGGCCAAATTAGACCACATACCCAGACCACATGCATTAATTTCCGAATTTGCTTAGTGCATAATTAACAATTTTTTTTCAGTTACGGAGTATATCAAAATGCCAGAGATGTTCGAGATGGATGACTATGACGTATGCGTTGCAGAGCCGGGGGGGACCTTCTGCGTATTTGACGCTGTTCTCTACTCGAAAGATGATTCAGGCCTCATGCAGATGATACAGGTACTTGTAGTAGTGTGTCCAAATGACAACGAAGTGCGAATGATGATGACAGTTAGATTCAACGTCAGTTAGATTATCAGAAAATATTGGACACGTATTTTTTTTCTTTTGTCAATTAAACCAAAAATATATGAAGATGTATATAGCCCGTTAAAGTTCCCCGTGACGTTACGCCGTGCGACCGTTTTTCGCCCCCAAACTTTGACGCGCTATATCTTTGTCTTTTTTTTGTTTGACTGACAATAGAAAAAATTCGTGTCCAATGTTTTTTGATAATGTAACTGAGGCAATAAGTAGATTTTTTTTTTACCCAGAAAACTACACTACTTATAGTGAATCGCCAAGCTTATTTTTCTTCATGTCACAAGAATAATCCGATGAATTAGTGGCCATCAGTACTTACACATACACGCAACCACTTTATTGGGATGGAAGTCATGTTTCTACACTGTATACATTGTTTTTCTTGGCTATAGAGAATTATTCTCAATTTGAAGACTTTGAAGGAAATACTTTAGTAACGGTAATACGTGTGAAAGAACTCCGATGGTTAAAGGTCTCGTTCTTGTTCGTTTAATTCTGACTATTTCAAGTTGTCCTCAATCGCTTTGAATGAAATAAACGACAACGATTCAAGATCTTGCTGAAACATTAGCAGAATATGTGGCATATATTCTTTTATTTTATATTATTTATATTATTATTTCTAAGTATGATGTTGTATATTTAATTGCCTTTTATGTAAAAGCTAAATACAAAAACATGAAATTAAATAATAGCTAAATAATATAAACAAAAACTTAAAATTTAATTTAAAACTCACCTATAAATTAAAAATGCACAGAAAGGTCGGAACCCCGAGGCAGGGTACCCAAAACACAGGCAGCATTCCCGCGCTGAATAGCAATTGCAAATCGTTGCGCGAGAAAGCTGCCCGCATGATGTTTATTTTACTTTCATTTTCTTTTAGGAATATTCTGAACAGAAAGTGAAGCATTATAACCACTCTGTGCTACACAAAGCCTATTGCGTCCAAAAAAAGTGCAGGGACTTCATTCGGAGCAGGAGTTTGGAAGACGAAGCGGACCTAAGATCCATACTGGAGGAATGCGTGGACGACTCCTTGTGGAAGGGTTACAAACTGAATGCTAGGTAATGGCACATCTTAAGCATATTCTCTTGACTGACCAGTTGTGGTCGCTCTGGCGGTTTAGCGGTAGCACGTACCACGATTATCCTCCATTTTACTCTGACCAGCCCTATATTTATTAAGAAAAGCATTTGTCAATGCAGTGTTATGGTCAATGTCATCGGACACTGGAGCTATCTGCAACATGCTTGTAGTTTTTGACCATGACGCGGCATTCTATCACCTTGCACCACCACGGTACCAGCAAAATTTCTACATTGTCAATTTTGACCTAACCTCATTATCATTTCTTGTTTCCCAAAATTGTAGAACCGTTTTCATAATTACTTTTATGAAAACGTGAATTAAAATATAACTTTGAATATTTTTCAGATTAAAAAAAGTGGACTACTGTAAAAGACACGGTCAAAAGATACCTTACGACACGGGGGACTACATAGTTGTGGGCATCTATTTGGTCTTAATCATTCTCAATGCTGTTGGGACTTCCTATGATATTGTCAATGGTGATTCTGCAGGTTTGTGCATATTTAGGTATATATCGGGTTTAAATCTCGAATAGGACTATGAAGTTTAGTCACGAGCACAAGTGATCGCAATACTACTTTAAATCATCTGTAATAGATGACAAAGCCTATTATTATTGATCAAGCGTTATTATTATTGATCATTCCAAGAAAAATCTTAACAGCGCAATCTACACAAGTCATACAAAGTGAACATTGATAACCACCTTACACCATTTATCGATCGGAACATCTTTGCGGCCTCATCACATAAGACGGATAGTAAATAGTACATTTTACTTGATTACGATGAAGTAGTAGTCACATACACATACACACACACATACACACGGGGTGTATGCTTTGTGTTTTGTTTTGTTTTGGATGTCTCATCTTTCTCGAATTTATATGGTCTTTATACAATGCGAGATTCCAATCTTAAACCATTAGTACCATTACCTACTTTTTATGGCTCGTTTAACCGTAATGCTGTGAACATTTTTTATTGGATTTATGTATTAGCTTTAAGCATTGTGTTTTCTTTTTCTGTAATGCTGTTGATGTTCCAAATAAATAAAATAAAATAAAATAAAAAAGAGAGTTATAAAAAAAATAAAAATAAAATAAAAATCATTTATTTCAGAGTGTGTCTCCATATTTAGTGTTAGTAACAATAGACTTAACCCGAGTGTTAGAACAGCAGATTGATAAAAATATATATAATAAATACAACTAAACAAATACACAAAGACAGAGTAAGAGAGAGAGAGATAGAGGGTCACAGGGCAGCCCCTCCATCCACATAGAGTTTAATCCAGTGTGCCTGGATTGGACAGTCCAGCCTACCAGGGCGCTGCACCGTGTGCATCGGATAATGAGGGTACTCGCTTGCGCAGTATGGCTGTAAGCCATCAACGCGCGTCTCCTCGAACATGCCATATGCGATGCAGTATCGCGGCAGCCCCATCAGCAACCGAAAGGCGTTACTACATTACACTCTGAGTACATTTATGGAGTCCTTAGTGTATCTCACTCACAGGCTACACGTGTAGCCACGTTGACAGTAGTTTTAAAAAGCGTTAATTTGACCTCTTTACTACAGCGTGTAAACCTACGGGCAAGCATATTGGCTCTTACTTCCAGGGTTCTTTGGTCCCTCTCAATCTCCGCAACATTGGACTGATCCCCCGTTACCCAATAATTAATACCCAGGTATTTAATTTTGGATACTCGCGCAAGCTCACTACCGCACAGGAACACAGTAGTTTTTATTTTATCTTGATTATTGTTATTTTACAGGAAACCCGTATCTTCTGGCATTTTCTATCCGCAAAAACTGGGGCAAGCTAGTGGCGCCCAGCGGCGTGGGGCCTGATCCAAGACTCAACAGATTCCAAGTCATCAACGGGCTGAGGTAACTGTATGTTTACAGCCCGTCCACTCCTAGAAATGTATAAATAAAATAGAATAAAAATAAAATCTCTTTATTTTCTGACAACTTAATGGTCCGTAGGATGTTAGTACGCAAAATGGGAATACTTTATGATCTATGTTAGTAGTTACCAATATTTATAATAACTAGCACAGCTGGTTCACCGAAATGCACTTGCAATCGTGGCATGCAGCTCGTTGAACATGCGTAGTACGGCGCTGTCCTGCCTGCGCGCCACTACCTGCAGGAGACTGTTCGGGCTCCCCCTCATTCGGTTTATAAGAGACCTAACTTTCTTGCGCATGAGCGCAAAAAATTCGTTTGTGTGTGCGTCAGCAAACATGCCGGAGGTACTGCAGTATCGAGGAAGCCCTACCATCGCCCATTTAGGACCGATGGTTTCAAAATGATTTCAAACCATCTGGAATTATACGTGGAATCATGGTGGCCAGCGAGATGGGCAGCGGGAAGGCGTAAAAGAAACGATCAAATGTATAGAATGTAATGAGCATGTTCTCGACGACGTTTAAAAGTGACAACGACGAGAGTTTTTAATTGTGCTGCTATATCGTGATAAATAGTGCACGAATAATTGATTCATCCAGGAGTTACTTTGTGGATTTCCAGATTAGTTTAATGGATTAGATAGAAGTGAAACCAGTTCTCGGGTGGGTTCGTCAATATCTCCTGCATCTCCTGATGATGCCTCGTAGAGAGGCGAAACACGTGTTGAGGATTATACTGTCTGGTGGTGGTTTGTAGTATTTGCAAGCGCATTATTTGTGGAAACTGCATGAAAATATGCGCATGTGAGCACAATTTACTGTCACATCTTACCAACTATTTCGCGGAAATATAATGATATCATCTATGAGTCCTATGTTACTCAAAATAAATGATTTCTCATTGAAATAAAACAATTTAACGGATTATATCGCGTATATTATCTCATTTGAGTTCCCGACGTTTCAGAAGCCGGTGGACACCCGTGAACATGGAAAGCTGAAAAGCTTCCGAAATAATCGCGGAAACAGAAGAAAATATTATAAATGTTTCTATTATATTCTATTATGTCTGAAAAAAGGCTTAAGGCTTTTACCCGTGCGAAGCAGAGGCGGGTCGATAGTTAGACTGCGTATCCACCGGAGCTGTGCAAGTATGCGTTGCGAGGGATGTGTTTGTCATGAACCAATAGAAACACTTCATTTACGTATCCTCACTCAGCTCAGCTCTGGTGGAAACAGCTCAGCGGAGCGAGGTTTTTGTACATACAAAAGAAGGGAAAGATGTGTGCGAGGAATGTGTTGCGAGGGATGTGTTGCGAGGCGGCGTCTGGCTGGCGGACGCGAGCGCAGTCACGGGGCGCTGTCAGAGGCAGATAGATGTGTAGTGTATAGTGTGACATGGATCAGCGGAGAAAAATACTTTTATAATTATCAATTTGCGATGAAGAAATGGAACAAAGATACAGATTTTATTTCTGCTCTTTTGACACACAGAAGACGTCACAGGTTTTGGATACGGAACCATATACATTTTATCGACAACATGGATAATTTTTTACTTTTTTGCCACGGCTGATGATGAAACATCACTCCGCTCCCACCTCACCGCACCCCGCCCGCTTATTTAAAAAGAGCCCGCTAAACATCCTCGCTCCGAGTCCTCGCACCGCTCAGCTACCTCGCACATCTTTGGTGGAAACATTCACACTGTTACACATCCTCGTTACGCATCCTCGCACCACTGAGCTACATCGCACTTCTTGGTGGAGACGCAGCCTTAATATATAATTCTGATTATTTATCTCTTTCTGCAGAACTTTGACGATGGTGGGTGTCATCTTCTCGCACACGACTCTAGTCATAGTTAACTCATTCACCAAGAACACATACTACATCGAAACGGTAAGTCAATCGGAAAATTGGTGAATCGAATTTTAGACCCACACTTTTGACGTCTGTGACTTTACCGAAAATATTACTGGGGATACTAAGAAAGCGGCCTTCTCATATGTTTTTTTTTTG
The DNA here is from genome assembly GCA_905404275.2 of Hedya salicella. NCBI lineage: Eukaryota > Metazoa > Arthropoda > Insecta > Lepidoptera > Tortricidae > Hedya > Hedya salicella. The sequence continues at coordinate 3,967,809 of FR990112.1, read as the reverse complement.
TTTATTGGGTTTAACAAACGGAATATTGAAAAAAAACGTTTTTACAACGAAGCTTAAAAGTTGTGGACAGATTTGTGTAGGTGTAAAAGTTGATTCACTCAAATACACTTTTAGGTTCAGATGCTTCCAATAAGTAATATTTATTATTTGTATTGGTTCCGCCGCTGGGTTATTTTCCATAGTAACTTACGATACAATTTGAAATTTTCTTACCAAAACATACATATTTTATATGGAGATTAAGAGGGTGTATACCTGCTTAACTGGCAACGTCACAATTTTTTGTTTTTTCTTGATTATTTTAAGAAATGTGAATGTAACTTGAACATGATTTCAATTCATTCGTTGTGTTTTCGGTAGTTAAGCTGGCACAATGCAAAATTTCATAATATTGCGACATCCAAAGCTATAAAAAAAAATTTAAATAAAAAAAGAACCGACTTCAAAATAAACTAAAAAGCCAGAAATAATCTTTTATGTACGGTACGGATCACATTTGAATCACCTTTTGAAGTCGGTGCCAAACTAATCATTTATTACTAGTAAGAACCGCGGCGGCGAGCCTTTACTTATTATCTCCCTACATATATGTTTAGTCATAGTAATTCGTATTTTTGTTGAATAAAGAACTTTATTTACTTCAGGTTTGGCACCGACTTCAAAAGGTGATTCAAATGTGATCCGTACCGTAAAAATTATTTATGGCTAAAATAAAAGATTATTTATCGCTTTTTAGTTTATTTTGAAGTCGGTTCTTTTTTTGTTTAAATAAATTTATTTTTTGCTTTTTTGCGATGGATTTTAGTAGTGATATAAAGTATTTTTTAGAGCCCAGAATGGGAAGATTGAGGAGGCACTTTGCACGCATCTCGAGTCTTTGGAACTAAGAAATGTAAAAGTTGGTTAGTTCATTGTACCTTCCATCATCAGCTCAGCATGAAATGATGACAACCAGAGGAAAACAACTGATAACTTTAGAAAAATATATACAAAACATTGTTAGTGCCTATAATATTTGAGGGTTTCTCTCGATTTCCCTGGTATTCCATCATCTAATCCTGACTTGGTGATAAGGAGCCTACTTCAGGGACACACTAAAAAGAATATGACTAACAGTCTTAACGTATTTACCTATAATAGATGTTTTTTTTTAAGAATTATCCTCTAACTCGTAACTATTAAGGAGTTATACCTTCCGTCATCAGCTCAGTATGATGAGATGATGACTACCATATGCAAATACTTAAATACCTTAAGAAAATATATGAAAAACGTTATAAGTGCCTATAAAATTTTAGGATTGCCCTCGATTTCCCTGGGATCCCATCATCAGATCCCAACTTGGTGGCAATAAAACCACCTCGGGAGTATATCCTTTCAAATAAAAAAAGAATTTTTAAAATCGGTCCACAATTGGCGGAGTAATCGGTGAACATACATAAAAAAAATTAAAAAAAATACAAACTATCGAACATATAATAATAATAAAATATAACCTCCTCCTTTTTTAGAAGTCGGTTAAAAATTAATTTATGTCAATATCTTGTTTTGTAAGAAAATAAAGGCAAAAGCGATGAGTACATGAATTAAACCTAATATAAATGCTAAAAATGTAGGGTATGCATTGAATAAATCTTTAAGTTTCATTCAAATACCACAAAATTTTAAAGCAAGAAGAAAAAATATGCGACGTTGCCAGTGACGCGGGTATAAACGCTCTTAATAATCAATTGTTATACTTCTTTGTATGTTTAAATACAACATTGTGAATCCTTTTCATTAAACTTAAATAAATAAAAAAAAACTTAAAATCAGCCGAAACCAAACCATAACCTCGTTCCAGCATACTGTAACGTGCTGGTAACTCGCTTAACTTAAAAAGGACACGACATTTTGTGAATTATGACTGAAAAATTGTCTGATATTCAGTCCATTTTTTTGTGTTAATAAAACTGTTAACTCAGGAATCAAAGTGTTTTAATGTAGCCAGGAGTAAGAGTAAATATTTCACACAAAATAAAAAAAATAACAGTGGTAACTTGCGTTACAGTAACATGTGTTACTTCCAAACTAAAATGTACATCGTTACTAATTGAAAAATAAGATATTTGGAAAAAGTACGTTAAAATACGTTAAACATTTCATTGAGCTTCAATTTAAGTGTCAAAATTTTAACATTGTTTACGAAGGATAAATCTAAGAGGCATCTATCTGCCTTGACATTAGAGAGTCTTTTGAAGCTTAAGTATTATATTTCCAAAGTATTATGAGACACTGAGGCACTGCAAGAGTGGAGCTTTTGGATAGGCGAGCTCTTTGTCCAATACCCTTTTTTGGTACTATTTACGACCAGTTTTACAGTCGACTTTTAGGCTGCTGAAACAAATTGTAAAATACAAAAGATAATCATTAAAGCAAATTGACACACTTCTGCTATAAACAAACAGACAGCAAAAAATACTTAATATGCCCACTTTTGAAAAATGCTACTTCTTACTCTCTGCCGTGGAATTACCCCGCTTCTTTTCTAATTCTTGTCACTTGCTTAATTATGCTACTCGTAATATTCTATTACAAGATTGTTCAAATGAAACGAACTGTAGGTAGATTTAATCGAAGATTACTGAATCGAAAAATACTTTGTTTGTATTTTAAACGTAGATGTGTCATTGTGGTCACATCAAGTCAAAATAGTTGGACACCCGAGAATGGTTCTAAGATACCGTTTATCCGACTACGCTGAAGCAAAATAAGGCTATGACTTAATTCTCCTCCGTTCACAAAGTTGAGGGTAACTTTTTGTCAGTGTGTGAATCAAATCAAATTTGAATTGGATTCCTATGAAAATCGTATATTCAGAGCATTACGCGTTGTTGCAGTATGATATTAAAGACAGCCGGATGGCTCGCGGTATTTTGGCTTCCGAAGTGTTGTGTTGTAGCCAATTTGACTAGGGCAAAGAAAAAAGAAAATTTGTCGCGAGGACGCTGATTGAAACAGCAGTAACCTGAATGTAAGAATTATGTTTATAAATGAAATTTTAATACCACCCCTCCTGGTGTGACCGCGCCCTGTACGCGTACGAAACAAAAAATTGCCAGGCAGCCGCTTGAAAATTGGCATGTTTGTTCTTCATCACTTATATACAATGGAAACACATTGTCACCCGTCCCACCCGGTTGGTTCATAGGTGGTTCATAGTAAAACGCTTAATTTTTTTCCGACTACTAACTCTGACGGAAATTCCCACTCTAGAGAGCGAACTTTATAGTTAGTGCTCGTATATTGCTGGAGATGTTGCTGTATTGTAAATATTTAATTTCTACGAAAATCATTACGATTTGTCATCATGATCTTCGTTATTTTTAAGTGAATTTCTTCAATAAGATGCTATATTCTTATAAATACGAAGATAAATAATTAAAAAAATCCTAGAATCCGACTGGATTTGAACCAGTACCTTGTTGCCTTGCCGAGACGCACGCTCTGCGAAATGAGCTACAGAATCCAATCGGAGTCTAGAATTTTTTCATTGTTTGCATCTTTGTATTTACCAAAAAATTAAAAAATGTTCCTATTGGATGGTCTTTCAGGCGTATGATGATCCTGCCAAGTACCTCTTGTTCAACGGAAACATGGTGACGTACACGTTCTTCGTTATGTCCGGTTTCTTTCTGGCATTTAACTTTGAGCTGCACGCCGAGAAGCGCCGCGTCAGCCTTTGGGAGTTTCCTAAGAGCATGTTCATGCGTTGGCTAAGGTGAGGAATGCAAGTCAGTCTTTGTTAGCCCACTTTTCACTTAACTAGCATCTTTCCTAAACAAACGCCATCAAGGCCGGTCCTGCGCTACCCGCATCCAGAGACAAACAACATAGTTAGAAGAATGCTAAATGGTCTCACCGGAATATCAGCGCTGGCTCCCGGGCCGGCATTATGCTGGGACCACTTCGGGGAATTGTTTTAGTTTTTTTTTGTACTTAATTTGTTTATTTTTTGTCCATGCTTCCGAATAAATTTATTTTCTTTCTTTCTAAACTAAAGTGTCAGGCTGGCATGTTGTTCGTATGCCTCACGAATACTAGAGCTGGCGAGTTTTTGAATGGTGCCCACGTATGGAGAGCTGCAACGCAGGTCCCTCATAAGGTCAACTGATAATCCCAGAGTTACGGGAGCTGGTGGATGTAGAAGGCGCGGAACTGTTCTTTGGGAGACACCTATTTCCATCAGTGGACGTATTTCCGCTGCCGACGTCAATTAGCCAGAAAAACCTCAGAGTATTTGAGTATGAAGCGCATATTAGTTATAGTCTAAGCACAAGATGCTTGTTCGTACGATGCTAGATTATAGCTGAGGTAGTTTAAGGCTATGTTAAATCGGTATAGTAGTTGAAGTTAATGTTAGTATATGTTAGTAAGGACAGACCTGATGAAAGCTGCAGTAGATGGACTATGCCACGCAAGCATAAGATAGGTGGCTGTCATAGAGGGATACTTATGTGTTTGTAAAACTTAATACCAGCAGCAGAAATGACGATCACGAACACTCTGCCAAGAGTAAAAACGACGCAGAAGTTTACGTTTTTTTTTTATCACTATAGATTGACCCCGGTATACGCCCTCACGATTTTCACGCTCATGACCATCAATCGACACTTCGGAGACGGGCCGCTGTGGGAGAACCTTGTGATCAGTGAAGCAACGGCCTGCAACCAGTACTGGTGGGCGCATCTGCTGTATATCAACAACTATATCTACGATGACTCGCACTGCTTCCCTCAGTCATGGTAAGTCCATTTTCCCTTCATCGCTATCCGTGGTATTGCATGAGGTTCCGGAGCATCTAACCCCCGTTCTATTTTTATATGTGTATGTTGGTATTACTCTTAACTCTTTTGTTGCTAGCTTGTGATATCAGCTTCGAAAGCATAGTTGGATCTCCTTGCAGAAGTGTTAATCGTCTTTTGAGAAAAATCTGTACAGGACGCCTTTTTATGATTTGTTTTTCTAGTGTGGCATTAGGCCTACATTGTTTGAATTTGTTTCTTCACTGTGAGCGTGTGCGGTACAATTACCTTTATTCATATTAAGAACTAAACTATTACTTGTAAGTCTTATCTGCTTTTGTTTCCTTTAATTTTGCTTCAAAAATTTTCATAACAAAAGCATCAGACGACTTCTTGCTATTTTTTAGGTTTCCATAGGACATCTCGTTTCTATAAAAATGCTTGGAACTTTTTTATATGTTTTCTTTTGCGTTTACCATCCTTTTTCCTACAATACTGTGGTGTCACACCACAAAATCCTACTTCTTCGTTGTTAACTTTACTCATACTGAGGATTGTGATCATCTATGAACTATCCACAAGATATAGTCAGAGGTAATTTGGGCTGTGCTCTCTATACTTTTATAGAAGTTCCAGTATGATGTTCAGCGGAAATAGAAAGTGAAAGCTTTGAAAGGTAACCAGCTGGGATACAGAAACATCGTCTAAAATGAAAGATTTTTCATCCCACAGTGGATTGCCAAAGGTTGGTGATAATGGCATCATCATCTCAGACGATTGAAGTTCACTGCTGGACAAAAAGCTACCCCCAAGGATCGCGTCCAGCTGTGTCCCATGGTTCTCACTTGATTGTCCTTGTAGGGAGCTAGCTGACCTAGCATCTACCAATTCGAGGTCACACTCGAGAACCCTTCTGCCTAGATATGCTCCACCCACTGCTACTTAGATCACAAAATAAGTAATAGTACAAGTACAGAAATTTAACTTCCTCGTAAAAGCGCTGTTTACGCATGAGAGACGTGCCTACTATATGCCTCTCTGACTATCGTATAACTTGTATTCATTCGAACGCGGCACGTGTAGTGCTAGGGTTGTTACGCCAGGAATACATCAATGAGGACAAAAAGCTTACCAGATGTCGTTTGGGTATAGTGAGCCGACATTAAGTACAGTCAGCATCAAAAGTAGCTGACGATTTTACTACTGGAATATGTCAAATTGACGCTGACTTTACAAGCTACTTCACATATGTCAATTAAATCGACAACTCAGCCGTTGCGTAGCTATCGCACATAACCATAACATAGCGATATAAAAGACATACCTATTTAATTTACATTTAATTAATTAACAAATTCTTATGTCATCCTTAAAAGGAAATAAAGATAACAGGATAGGAAAGGATAGGATAGGATGTTGTGAGAGCTTACTATGGGTTCCACAAAAAAGACACAAATTTTATAATCCGAAACAAATATGTGTATTTACAATTGTTGAGACTTTAATGTAATAATGAACCTATTTATTATTATATATGACGCGAAAAATTCACCTCCGCATACCTATAGTTGAATTATCGAGAAGATGGAATTTCATTTGTAGTGGTTGTACCGTTTGCAACAAAAGGAGAATAATTTTCTCTTAACTTAATAAAATGACATACCCAAGAAGTGGAATAAGTAGTAGTCCTCTGTTCTTTTCTTTTATTCGCTATCATGTTCTTCATCTGAGCTGTCACAAGTATTGATAATAAAATTGTCTGTTATTTGATCCATTTCTCCTTCCTGACATCGATATTTATTTTCTTCACTTTCGACGTGGTGACAAATATTTTCCCAGTCCTCAGCAGTGATGGTATTCATTCGTTCAGTTGCTAAACTCATAATGCCTTGCATGTTTAATGAAACGTTTCTTTTTGCTACATATCCTTTTACCATGGACCAAATATTTTCGATCAGATTGAATGTCGGGTGATACGGTGGCAATCGTAATACGGAGTGGCCATGTTCTTTTAAAATTGCATCTATGTGGTACTCGCGAAACCGCTCTTTATTTTGTTTAATTAATTCATACAAACTGGTTTTGTACATCAACCGGTTATACGAAAAGTTGTGTTCTGTCAACTAATCCATCATTTCTTGTTTATTAGAACTTGACGTTGGAGCACGATTCAAAAGTTTGTTGTGATAGGACGCATTATCCACGATAAGTACGCTATTCGGTTTGAGGTTCGGTATTAATTTTTCTTTTAACCATTTTTCGTAGTTGACAAAGTTCATCTGGTCATGGTAATCTCCCGTTTTTTGGTTTGCCTTAAACATTAACAAAGCGTTGGGAATAAAACCATGTTTTCCTCCTGCGTGCACTATTATTAACCGCTGGCCTGTACTGATTTGTTTTTTTACACCAAATTCTGTTCCATCGGTCCAAGATTCTCCGGACACATGTGAAGTGTGGATGTAGGTTTCATCAGTATAAACTGGTGGTCTATCTTGAGATCGATATTCCGCAATTTTGATAAGGTTCAAATTTATTCTTAGCAGTCGTATGTTGTGTTTTTCCATTAATATTTTTCGGTTGTCCTCGGTCTTTTTCCATTTAAATCCTAATTTTTGTATTTGTTTTCGTAAGGTGGAAATGCCAAATTTGTAATCTATATCGGATTTTAACACAGAGTGGAGTCCCTTTAAGGTTGGAAATTGCTTATGGGACAGATGAAAATTGTATATAGTTCTCCGGATGACTTCCTGATCAAAATCGTCTACTGCTGATGACGGACAAGGACGCAACTTTTTATTCTTCGGGGAGGTGAATTTCTTTGTTGTTGCGAATTTCTCGCTGTTGCTCTCAGTCACAATGTTATAAACAGTAGAGAGACAAACACCTGTAGCTTTTTCAACTAACTGGGCAGCGGTGTAAGGCAAGTTTAAATTTTTCGTCAGTTCATTTTCAAAATATTTTTAACAGTTGAAAATTATTTGCTTACTTTGACTCTCAATAGGACCAAAATTACTTACAGCATTATTTTTTAAAAATATAGAAATTATTCGTAGTCGTACGGGCGGACACAATAATTAATTGAGAATACAATCAAATCAGATGTAAAAATATACGCACAACGTAAATAATATTGTCAATTTCACACTGACATTTTTTTTTTTTTTAGTTCTTCGATATATATATATATATATAACAACCTCTTTGTATGCTGATAGTACAAGAAAATAGAAAATTCAAATATAGAATGCCTGTAAACAAACAATACTACTACATATGCAATTCCACGCTCTCGATTATTCAACTATACCTTAATAACTGCGGTAGTTAAAAAAAAATTAAGTAAAGGTAAAGTTTTATATCTTTTGTACACACATAGTACCTACTGTTTTACCCGATTGCGCGACGCAAAGGAGGGTAATGTGTTTATCAGTCTATGTATGTATGTATGTATGTATGTATGTATTTGCGTCGCGCAGTCGGGTAAAAAAACTAGTAGTTAGCAAAGCTGGAAAGAATAAAAATAAGAAAGTAAGACTGATTCATCTCAAGAGGAAGATGAAAATGACTGCGCTTGCATTTACTGCATCCACTTGTATTCACAGTCAGTCGAAGGATGGGTAATTTGTAATGTTTGCCTCGGCTGGGCTCACAATTCTTGTGCTGGAAAGATGAGGATGATGAGGATGCGCATACTTGTGAGCGTTGTCAGCCCGATTAAAATGTGTGCCCTTTTTGCCCCGTGCAATTTCCCAATATGCCCCGGACTATGGGGCAAGATGGGAAAATTTTGTTCCTAATTGTTGTTCCCAATTAACCAAAATCGGGTGATTTAGCGAGTAAAACGAGTTGATTATATTATATTGATTTATAAATGTTGCTATCTATGTAAAAATCTGTAGATTGTTAAATCTTATTAATTAACGGTTTAAGTCACGTAAAACACAGTTTAATAATAAACACGTACCTCCTTCATAAGTAATAAAAAAAATAACTTACTGTTCACAATTTGACAAAAAAAAGAGTACTTTCCGTCCTTATAATATGTATTCAAACATCCAGTTACAGAACAATTCACGTAACCTCTTTTCAAAGTGCATTTCATGGCGCTTTTATAATCAATTGTTAAAGTAAGTATATCTATCAATACGACATGCTCCGAGACCGATCGATTCAGACGGCAGATCGTAGCGTACGCGTGCTTACTCGCTCGGCGCCAGCCCCGGACTGACCGCCACAACCCGGTCAAGCCGGTGAGAAGGTAAATATCTCGGTTCGCCCCGCCCACTGCAAGCCCTCTGCTTAGATGACGACATATTGATGGCATCTGCAGGTATCTGGCAGCAGACACGCAGCTGTTTGCGCTGGGGGTGCTGCTGTGTATCCTGTGCCGGAAGCCACGGAGCCAGATGATAGCGCTGGCCGCCTTGATGGCCATCTCGCTGGTCATTCCCCCCGCGTACGTCTACTTCCGTGGGCTGAAACCCATCGTGCTGCACAGTCCAGAGTGAGTAAACAAATGCTTGAGGTTATGTCCTTACAACTAAGTCCTCGCTCTTTCAAATCGAATCAAAGCCAATATGCGTTAAGATAAACCATCAACAGCGTGGGAGTTAGTCCTCCGTTATTACAAACCTGATTCGAGCGTGATTGATTGTTAGAACCATTACAAAATTGAAGTATCTCATCTCTTATGTTATATTTCAGATTTGGATGTCATGTGGTATTTTCTGTTGGCATAAATGAAAGGGTATTTTACCTACTGTATTGTACAATATATGTATATCTATTATCTTTTTAAGTTCAGCACTAAGTATTTAAGTATCATTTTTTCAGAGTGCATCGTAGTTTATTCCGGTTTGATGAGACATTCCGGCTCACGTACGTAGTTGCGCATACCAACCTGTCGACGTACGTGCTGGGCATCGCCGGGGGGCTGCTGGCCTACCACTGTTTCAAAAATGAGAAGAAAGTCACAGAGCGATTAAGGGTCAGTAAATAATATTAGTATTTACTCGCGGCTTTGCCCGTATTGCCGGGGATTATTAAGCCTATTGTAGGCTACAGTCGCAAACCTCAAACTCCATAATTTCAAAATAATGTGTTGCTTCTTCTATATAATGCATCTTATAGACAAACTGTCATGTACTACGAAGAAACCGTTGAAATTTAAAAAGTGAAATAGAAAACCTCGCAACACCCGACCGCCAGTTTGATACTGTTACGTTTTTTTGGGCCTATAAATAGGCCCATAATCTTCGATCCGATTGAGTAAAAAGGTTTGCGACTTTAGCCTTCGCTATTTTTAAGTCCATGACCTGATCTATCTGGGTAATCATTATAACGTTTCAGCCACCATTTTTCTCGAAATGTCTGTGTGGATTTTTGTGAAAATTAGATAGAGAAAAATGCTTTGAAGTCTAATTAAAATATACAGGCGTTTCAACCAAATGTTGTCCATGACAGTGATGGGGAACTGGAATATTGACCCATCTGTTCCAGGTTTCATTTACATCCATTTGACGGTTTACGCCTTATTGAGTGACAAACATCCAAAGTACAAACATCATCAAACACTTTCCCGTTTATGATATTTGTAGTAGTACTTACGTAGTTTAATCTACTCTGTCTCTCACTAGAGGGGCGTAGCTACCACCGTATCAGCCGTATTAATGATACGGGATCCCAGGGCTTAAAAGGCCCCCGCCTTAGGAGGTCCGAAAATGTTTACACTTCACACGGGCCCCTCAACAAATTCTGATACATACAAGGTCCGTCTAAGGCACGCTACGCCACTGTCTTAGTATCTTCTTTTGCATATCTTTCTAATGTTTTGTTTTTGGTTTCCTCTTCAGCTTCCGACTGCACTATTTTCATCCATCTATTTGTCCATGACCTTCAACCATCGCTACGGCACCGCAGTGTGATTTGTTCGGGACTAAGATTTTAAGTCTATTGATCGAATTAAAAAGAGTGCTAGAGCGACGTATGGATGGTTAATAATAAGATACTAGTTAACATTTTGTAGAATAGTTATTTAGTCTTAAGTATAAATCAATGTAACACCATAGTGTATACTGTCATGTTACATATCTTTTATGATTCAATATATGAAATGAAATCAACTCAAACGCAAACATTTACAAGTTTTACTTTGATAATCTATAGTATAGGGCCGTCCACATATTACTCCCGCAAAATTTAGACTATTTGGACCAATTCCACCGTATCGGTTTCCAGAAATACCCCTGGGTTATGTGGGTGACGTTCCCGATCGGTGTGGGCACCATCATGTCTGGCGGCATGTTCTACATGGACCACTACGAACCTTCCACCTTCATTACGGCTGTCTACGCTTCCCTCTACAGGCCCTTCTTCCAGCTCAACGTCGTCATTATTATCATTTTCAGTATATTTAAGGTTGAAAGTAAGTGAAGCTAATTTCAGTATTCTAAACTTCAAAATTCGCTAAATGAAAATTAGAGCGACAACACAAAATCATTCAAATGGTGACATTCTGCTGTTTAACGAGAACTTATATTTCAAGCGATGTTTATTTGGTATAGTAGTGTCACTTTGATTTTCAAAGAGCAAAATTAATAATTAAAATATTTTTACGATACTTACTTAATAATACATAATAATTATTTTTTTGTAATAAGTTACTAGAACATGCTTTTAATGTGCCAACATTTAAAGCATTTTCTAGTGACGTATGCCAGCTCTCAAAAACTACTTTAAGTATTTAATATCAAAACCATAATAGAGTAGTAGAGGACTATTTTAACAGACAAAAATGAAAGTCTCAAACCAGAAACCAAATAACTTATTTTTACTGAGTTACGTACATAAGTCGTTTTAAAACGTCATAATTGGCTTTTTTATAAATATAACTTTACATATAACATGTGAAATTGCTTTGATTTCTTTTAAAACTACGCATAAAGTGTGACAAAAAGATATATTTAAGATGAAAAGAGCTCTAAATAATTAAGAAAAAATACTGACTGTTGAGTTTCTTTTTAACCGACTTCAGAAAAAGGAGGAGGTTCTCAATTCGGTTGTATGTTTTTTTTATTTTTTTTATGTTTGTTACCTCAGAACTCTGCCATTTACACGACGATTTGGAAAAATATTTTTTGTTCATGAGTAGGTATATCCAAATTGGTCCCATAAAATTTTGGTGAAGATCTGACGCCGGGATCCATGAGGAATCGATGGAATTCCTCGATATTTATGAGCACATCTATGGCGATTTCGGTATTTATTACAGTAGTTTAAGCATTTAAATTTGCAAATTACCATTTAGTGGAGAGAAACCAATGATGAAGACACCAGCCATCAGTTACCCCTGAGGGCTCCACCAGTGCTATTTAATTCGCGGATCGCGAGTCGATTTGGAAAATTATTTTTCGGTTAAGAGTATGAATCTCCAAATTGGTCCCATAAAATTTTGGTGATGATCTGATGATGAAATCGATTTTTTTACTTAAAAAAAATTATTAGCTTTCTTCTCTACATTGATCTCTTTTTGGTAAATGTTGGTAAAATCAGACATATAAAAGTGTCCTTATAGCCTACATACAGATTAAATTTATTATTTAATTTATTTAATAAAAAAATATATTAAAATTTAATTCCGACCCCGTGTAGCGGTAAAAGGCGAAGCCAAAGAAAGAAGATGAAGAAACAAGTAAATTGAAATTTATACTTATTAAGAAATTAGCTTGCAGATGATGAAGACAATATTTTACTCGTAACACAAAATTTCCACGTGAATAGGTCGAGCGAGATAATGCTAAAATTTAATACGAGCCCATCAACTGCATTATATATGTACTTACTATAGCAATTGCTGGTTAGTTTCTGAAGAAAAGGAAATCATCTAACTTAACTTCACTTCTTCTAGGAGTGTACCGCGGCATTCTGGAGTGGCGTGGCTTCACCTGGACTGCGCGCGCATCTTACGGCGCGTTCTTGCTCCATTCGATATTCCAAAGAGGGCTCCTGGGCACGCAGCGGGAGAGGGTCTATATGTCCGACTACTTTGTTGTACGTATTGGTTTTAATATATTACATTACTGCTTATTCGTCTACGATAGAAATGTGTAAGTGATAGGACTGATGTCACAAACGTAATATTACTCGAGCGCGTGATACCATATCACGCATCACTTGGATGAAACAAGCATCACACCAAACATCACTCGATAAGATATTTCATTTCATTTCAATTTGAAATGATATTAATCTAGTGCTAGCGCGGCGACCGATATCGCAGGAAGGCGAGCGAGATAATACCGGCCGGCGTTCGGCGACCGGTATCGTAACATCACGGTGTGATTGTTATTACATCACTCGAAACATTACCAGTAGTGTTGATTGTGTGGACTGTATTTTAAAACTACTTCTTTCTTGACTAAAATTAAATACTATTTCTTGCTTGAAAATAGATCTTCTAACTCAGCCATTTCAGCTAATATTTGCCGTATGGGTGTTGAGTCATGACTGGCCTAGCGGTCAGATGGGTCGCTTCCTAATGAAAATGATATGGCCTCTATTAGCGGCTTATTGGCTGAGATGTGAATTAATAAGAAAACGACAAAAGATATTCTTTATTCATATAAGTTTTATACTTGTCTCTTACAATGAGTGAGATAGATTATTACATTACAGTTTTATTAATTACTTACTTATGATATAAAATTATAAGATAACACCAAATAATGTAAAGTTGGGTAAATAAACGATTTATGACACGTCACACAAAACGATAGGCGAAATTGAAATAGTTCGATCGATTGCGATATAATAGTAATTGACTGATTAATCTCTTATAACTAAGTTTTATTGTTGTTATTATTATTGTTGATTTGTGGGCCGTCTGTATGCCGCTTCGACCAGATTTAATCTATTGTGGCAGCCCTTTATTAGAGTTCACTACTGAGGCCCGTTGAGTCTAGGAATTGCCAAATTCTTTGGGGAGTGAAATTTTGTATCTCTACTTCTTTTCCTCATGAGTGGTCCACAGAAGCAGAGGACGTGCATTGCAGTCTCCTCTGCCTCTTGGCAGAATCTGCATACTGCGTCCTGTTTCATACCCATTTGAAACATGTGTTTGTTTAGTTTGCAGTGGCCTGTTAGGATATAACTAAGTTTACATAATAAATCATTCCCTAATCCTAGTTATTTCCCACAAATAAATAGCATTGCGTTGTGTACCGTGTAACGAAGGCGAACTATTAGTGGTTGGCAATAGGTAATGTTTTAAGTGATGTGTTATCTCAATGTGATGTTACGTTTCGAGAGATGTGATATGATATGGCATTACTTCGCTAAGTACTGCTTGGCACATGTTTAGTCTATGATTTCTCATGCTTGATCGAAAAGGTAATTAAAATGAATTAAGTATAGGTAGGTATAAGTATACGTGGTCTAGTTTTTTGCAACTAGATCCGCTCAACGTCTTCTCGAGCGCTGATTTTGTTTGATGGGTCAATTTCTGGGCTCGCATTCTTTTGTGTCCGAGCTGAATATCGTAGGGTAGTATCAGATAATACTTTAAAACGAACTGACGACACAATTTATCGCACTTACACCTATTCACTTTATTGTGGTGAATAACACATGTTTAAATTTTGTCTGAGCGCGAGAGTACTAATTTTGTTGGCAAATTCAAAGGGCCTCGAGGCCCCGCGGCCATCGTCCGCATTTGATCCGCGTCCTGTCCCGCCTCACAGTGGTTCGGGTTGTATGGGAGCGCGGAATTAATTGTTTTTATGACAGGCGGGCATTTTAAAAGTTATGAAATGTGATTTTATCAATATAAATAGATAAAATAAATAAAATAAATATAACAAACATTAAAAAATGTGTATAGTTTGTATTAAAATCATCTAAAATGTACCATCAAATACAAAATAATTATTAAATAAATTAAATACCTCTTATAGGATTATCAAAGTAGATGTATAATATAAAATTACATTAAATAATGGTACTTATATACTTCAAGAAAATAAAAAAATATATAAAAAAACACATTTACTTAATTATAATAAATCCTTTATTTCTTCATGCTCTCTTTCTGTTCTTTTATAGTTATGTTTAGCCCTTAAGCTATTAATAAAAGGGTCTGAAGATGTCAATAGCATGTTTATGATGTCTTCATTCGCAGATTCCCGTGAGCATTTCCTGGAATGGTACAATCTGTACCGACGATAATCCTTATTCCGAGCTTCTTGGGCTTCTTCACTTAGCATTCCAATTGGCAGAGCAGCAGCTGATATTATTCTACTTCCATGCATCAGTATTTTATGAACAGTGTTTGGCATGTAATACCACTTGTATAAGCGAACATATATTTTTGCTGTTTCATTGCAGTAATCTCCGAATTTTTCAGCATCTATTGTGGCACCCGAATTAATTGCATGTAAGATGACTGAAAACCGGCGAATTAATTCTTCATCTACACCGGTAACCTCCGCAACTACACTTGGGCTACTAAAAAATCTCCTGGAAGTATTGCCATCATTAGATGACCCCATACCTTG
Organism: Hedya salicella; assembly: GCA_905404275.2. Lineage (NCBI taxonomy): Eukaryota > Metazoa > Arthropoda > Insecta > Lepidoptera > Tortricidae > Hedya > Hedya salicella. The sequence continues at coordinate 3,952,475 of FR990112.1, read as the reverse complement.
TTTCACGAAGTCAACTTTTAAACCCAATCTGTCAAACAGCTCTTTTTGTATTCTCTTTTTCTCTGCTTCTTTCTGTGGCCATGTGTTTGCGTTTGTACTCCATTTACAAAAAGACTTTCTATAGGCGATGTGTAAAATACATTCCATAAATTTAATTCGGGCATGTAACGGCGATAAGCCCACTTTCAATGCATCAGGATTCTCTACTTTGTTTCGCACGAGATCTAATAAGTTCATTTCTGTAGGCCTTGCCTTGCATATAAAGCAAACAGCATTAGACTGTGTATCGGTAACCGTTTGTGCTATCTTGCCATCGATCATCGTGAATAACAACTCATGCTTTATTTTAAAGGTTTTGCCACTAATGCAGACAGAAGTCTCATGTAAATTGGATATTTCAGATTCCATTCTTGACCTTTCGTTATAGGTCAATTCAGTTGTTTCTTTACTAAATTGAAACTGTACCGGTCTACAAAATCTCGTAGAAGATGGGCTTTCATTTTTCCAATACACAGATGTATCGTCATCTTTGTTATGGGCAAGGCGAAGAGGGACTAAAGAAGTCAAGAACATGTTCGCATCTGTGACGTCTTCTTCTTTAAATTTCTGCTTGTATTCATTATGACCAGATGAACCATCACAGCCCCATTTGGAAATAAGAGTCATATCTTCATTCATGCTTGAAAGTTCATCTGCTGTTTTTGTTTGTAAAATCCTGGTTACAGTGTGGTCCAGTAATGGTTGCAAGCTAACACAGGCATAATATTCGGTTACATCTATATGTTCAAATTTAGGGCAGCACTGTTTTTTTGAGTCAAGGACTCTATGATAGTTAGGAAAAATGTCGCAACCTATTTCTTTCGTCGCGTTTCTAAGCACTTCATACTGATGTTTTGTTAGAGCCGCATCTAACATCAAAGCCAAAGCCTTTTCTGGACTGAAGGCAGGATATTTTACGGGGTTTTGTCGAATTTTATCGGCAGCAGACAAAATCGCCTCTTCGGGATAGTTCTCACATAAACTTCTCACTTTTTTTCGTTTTGTACGGCTACAACACTCTTCAAAAGGTTTTTCTGGACGACCATTTCGAAGTCGTTTTGAAGGTCCTGGTTCGGCGTCTACGGCAGCATCAGCATTCTAAACTGAAGGCACCGTATGTATTGAAAACATACCACTCAGCCAATCCTTGTTTTTTTCAAAAAAATATTTTCGCGTCCTTGATGCAGCTTTCCACTTTTTCGTGAAAGTAGGTAAAAAGTGTTTAGTCAACTCAATACAGATTTGGTCTAGTATTGCTTCTGAAAGATTTGGATTTTTAATTTTCAGGTTTTCAATACACTTATGCACTTCCCGGTCACTTGAAATAGCAATTTCGACTAAATCTGCATACGAAATGCTGAAAATTGCCATGACTATAAATAATAACAGTATAACTTCCTCGAGTTGATAATAGTAAATGAAGGAAAAGACAATAATGTACGCATTTTATATCCAAATCAAGCCATTTGTTAATTAACTACCCTCATAAATGTGTTTATCTATGTCATTATTTTTCCTACCTCCAAATACGCTGTTTAGTTAAATGGTCATTATTCAAAAGATTGCAGGCACCGGCAGCTGGAATCAATTAGGTCATTATTTTGAATAATTAAGGTATCATTTGTGCTATTTTTTGGTGAAAGGCTAGGTGAGGCTGGAAAGTAATACCCAATTGAATATTAAAAATTGCCAAAATAACGACCATGTTGTTTTAATCCAAGCCATACCCAAACCTATAGCCGAAATTACTGATATTATAAAACATAAAAATACCTTATTATATGGTTTATCAAATAAAAATAGCATTTTGTATACTTTAGCGCCGGTTTTAGAAATATATTACCAGAAAGAAACAACTTTTTTGACGGAAAATTTGTTAGTGTTCAGCATCATGTGTTTTGTATTATTTATTTACAAATAAATAATACACCAAAATTAAAATTCTTTCAGTATAGGGTTGTAAAAGTATTCTACTGTTAGATTTAAGTCAAATAAATAACTTTAGTTGATTTGTAATTTTCGGACTTTATTCCGCCCTTGAACCAATGTGCGCCTCACCTGTTCCGTCAGTTGTCGGTTATCTGGCAAAAAAAACGGTGATGCGTCAAGGCGTAGTAAGATCGAGTAAATCACGTAAATCCATTTGCTGAGAAGCGCTGTTCTCCGGCAACAACTCAAAAACGATATAACCGATCATGTTGAAAATAATTTTCGTTGAAATTATTAAGCATTATCTTTGTAATTTTTTTTTGTACATAAGGCTCAGAAAATAGAGGCGGGGGAGACGGCTTTAGGAGCGATTATTTTAGAAAATATTCACGATTTTTTTTTTTTTTTAATTTCAATATATTTTAAAATGTACTGTCGAATAATAATGTAGCACACAGTGATATTTGCTGGAAAAAAAACAGTTTCGGTTACATGTATGGAATGCGCCGCTACATTTTTTTTTGTTATATAACTATCAAGCTAAGTAGCGGCTTATACAAACAAAACACCTTTACTCTAAATTTTATAAATATACATCTTGTAGCGATACTATAAGGGTTCCGTTTTCCTTATATTTTCGTCGTATGTCACAGGCATTTTACTTAAACTAGATGAATATTGATGAAATTTTGAGAATAAGTGTCATGTTATGTAAGTCTAATAGTGAAATAATAAAAACAAATATTTCTAGGGGGGGCACTCCCCATACATGTAACCGAAACTGTTAAAAAAACAGTAAATATAGTATGGGACATATTTTGTCAGTTTTTTTTAAAAGACACTGAGGTTTCTAAAAAATATTGATTTAGTGAATATTGTCGGAAATAATCGCTCCGAAAGTAGCATTAATTGTGCCCCCCCCCCCCTCCCCCCTCCACTCTTTCTAAACGGTATGTCCAAAAAAATTACGAAGATAAAACTTAATAAATAGTTTCAACGAAAATTATTATGATCATGATTAGATATACCGTTTTTGAGTTGTTACCGAACAATTGTGCTTCTCAACAAAAGGATGTAAGTCCCGTATTTCTTCATCTGTAATGCTTTTTTAATGAACGGCTGCGGAACCCTACACCGAGCATGGTCCGACAAGCTCTTAGCCGGTATTATTGCTTTTTCTAATGCTTCGTAAACTATCCACAGCTGACGCTGATGTGTTCGACCATCTTTCTGACGTTCTCCGCGGGAGCGCTGCTCTTCGTCACCGTAGAGTCCCCGATGGCGGTGGTCACCAAGACTTTATTCGCACCCACAAAAAGGAGCCCAGAGGGGGCTGCTGCTAAAGATGCTTCCGAAGTTGCTGCTACTAAAGTTGCTAATACTACAGCCCAAAACGATGCTACAAACGTAACTAAAGTATAGGTGTAAGTGTAAGGCTCCTGAAACTTGATGATAGAAAATAATAAAGTTTATTAAGTCAAGCTTTTATTACCAACTTTTCTTTGAACATCCGTAAATTTCTCATCGAAGACAAATCTAGCCCAAACTCGGTAGCAATGCGTTATTTTATTAATTAAAGTTTTTGGAACTTGCCACAAAAAAAAAGCAATTATGTAAACTTAAAATATAACTCTAAGGGAACATGTTACTTTTTGATTCTTTTGAAAATGTATTGTCGTTATTACAATGAATGATAGTTCCTTAGCTTTTCTGTCAAATAGTGTCTTGGCTAGATGTGACAGTAAATTGTGCTCACATGCCCATATTTTCGTGCAGTTTCCACAAAAACATACGCATACAACAAACCACCACAAGACAGTATAATCCTCGACACGTGTTTCACCTCTCTACAACGCCGAGTGGATGTCGGACCAACAACATCTCCTGCATCTCCTGATGATACCTCGTAAAGAACACTTTTCAAGGAATTAAGTTTATATACAGTGGAAACTGGATAAGTGGAATCGCAAGGGACCGGCTACTTAGTTCCGCTTATCCAGGTTTTTCATTTATCCAGTTTTCCACTTAACCAAGTCTAAATAAAATGTATTTTCACTTACGGAGGCTCTCGCTAACAGGGGCTGCTATAATGTCAGTTATAGAAGTCACGTTTATGGTCAAATAAAAGATCGTTTTGTTTTTCCTAGCCCGTCCATATACTGAGATTGAATGTTCTTCTTATCTTTAATTATTCTACACAGCATAGACTGCGGTACACTAGACTGGACACTAATATCTTCACGCGACTTCCCACTTTCATAGTCTGTTATAATTTTTAATTTATCCTGAAAAGAAAAATACTTGATTTTGCGCTTAGACATTGCTTATCTAACAGCAGAAAAAAATATATGCCCGAGGACCATTAAAACAAAAGGACTGTCAATTGCCATATTTTGAATCGTGTCCCGCTAGCAAAGAGATATTCAGGCAAATACTAGATGGCGCTTTAAAACTCAACATTTAACGATGTTATAATTGAACAAAGACACATAGTACAGTAAAAATTTGTTCGCAAACAACTAATCCATACTCAAATGCGAAAGTGTGTCTGTCTGTCTGTCTGTCTGTCTGTCTGTTACCTCTTCACGTTTAAACCGCCGAACCGATTTGGATGAAATTTGGTATGGAGATAGTTTGAGTCTCGGGGAAGGATATAGGCTACTTTTTATCCCGAAAAAATACCCTTATCCGCGATAAACGAATTTAAGGCGGACGAAGTCGCGGGCAGAAGCTAGTAATAAATAAATCATAACATTTAAATACTGTGTCAAGCCTGAAAAGTTGAATAATTGTTAATAATAATTTTTATACATAGATGGCGTTGTACATAACGCGGAACGGCTTTTTGTATGGATATTAAAATGCCCTCTTGTTTTAATGGTCCTTGATATATCCCTCGTATTATAGGTACCACAGCCGACGATACACATGCATATTGTTAAAAAGAAAATACTTAAATTAAATAGAAAACATTCAAAGCCCGGAATAAGCATTCGTGATCATCACACTAAATAAATACTCGCCCTGGCCGGGATTCGAACCTGGGACCGCCAGTTTCATAGGCCGTTATACCACCAACTGAGCACGTGTCGCATTTTTTTATTCATTTATTTATTTTTATTATAGTTTTCGTATTCATCGTAATTATATCTACAATACGTAATTTATTATCGCTTATGATGCATTCTAACAGAAAATATTTACCTGTTCGCAATATGCGTCATCTCACAGATAAGATTAGCCGATCGACACAAAGAGGATACTTTCTGGCTTTCATTTTTAAAACTTTGTTTACTCCACACGAGCTGTAAAAATTGTGTTGTGTTTGTGTATACTAAATATATACTATTGACAGACAACGCACAACCTGAACCACTGAAGGTATGAACTTGAAATATAAAACTCTAGTGCTGCACTTTTCTTATTTGTATCTCTTCATTGCTAAAGGTCGTTCCATTTTGGAAGGTGTTTGCTGTCTTCTCGATTAGGGCCTTCCATTCAGCTCCGACTATCCCGTGCCCGTGAGTACTATCTGGTTCATACCAGCGGTTGGGTGATCTACCGAGGGACATTTTCCATCACTTTACCGACCATAACCATCTTATCGTGATTATCAGAATTTCTGCGCGCTATATGACAAAAATGTCCAAGGATTTAAAGCCGGTCGTGGATAGTCTCGAGAGTAGTGTTCGTGGAGAGATGCACTAAAGGAGATTTATTTTTGAAATACGAATTGTAGTTACGCGGATGCAGCCGTTGACAAAAGCTTGTAAAACATTATTAATGTGAGCTCTCTTATTTTGTATACTAGTGACGATAATAACCGTGACGGTATTTGAGAAGTAAAACAAGGCAGAAGCAATGCGTGACGATCAGGAATTAACTCCGCTTCCATTTGATGAATTTGAGCATAATGATGATGTTTTGGATGAAAACAAGGAACACGCAATGGACGACGAAGAGAAAATAACATTGCTTCAATGTGACGAATTTCAGTACCATCATGATTTTAATTACGATTACAAACAACTGGCAAATCCATATAAAGAAGAAACGCGGGAATGTTTCGAAGAATGTCCTGAATATGATCCTGTAGTCCAAAATACAAGGCAGTTCGTGAATGACGAGGAGGAGTTAGGAGATACGCTCAGGATCACAACGAGGGCTAGACAGGCATACGAACTGTACAGGTGTGTGACCTATGTAATCCTATTTTGAATATTATAAGTGTTAAAGTTTGTGAAGATGTTTACACGTTTAGATCTTTATATGTTTAGTATTTCTAACTTTTACTTGCACAGGGGTCGTGTTAAGTTCCCTTATTTGAACTGTAGGTATGTTGATCTATTTAATCCTACTAATATGATAATCAGGGTTTCGTAAAATGCGAGCAAAATTTATTGAATTGCTAGCGTCACTGGTTGTCATACGTCATTTCAATTCTGATTATAAGTGTTACAATTTGTAAAGATGTTTAGATGTATGTATGTATGGACGATTAGCTCAGATGGTAGAGCGTGCTGCCCCGGTCTGGCTCAAAGCACTGGTTCAAGTCCAGTATCGTCGAAAAAACAAAAGTTTTTTTCATTTGTTTATGATCTTTGTTTATAATAAGATGTTTAGATGTTTGTTGGGGCAGTAAAGTCCTGGAGTGGCGACCATGCATAGGAAAGTGCAGCGTAGGGTGTCCTCCGACTAGATGGACGAATGACCTCGTGAGGGTTGGAGAGAGTCGACGGATGCGGTCAGCGCAGGGTACGATCCTGGGATTATAGGGAAGGCCTATGTTCAGCAGTGGACTTCCGTGGCTAATAAATCGATTGAGCTTCATTATCACCAGTCTTCAATACGCCGCAAGGTGCAATAATATAGTAACTTATTTAAATAGTAAATTTTGCCACACCAAATCAGTAGGCGCCTCAATTAAATAATTCAGAACATAACGTTTCATAAAAGTATTTATATTATACTAGAAGATGCCCGCAACTTCGTTCGCGGAGGAGAAAAAGTCATAACCCCTCGTTTTTTATAACCATCTGGAGATACCCAGCTACCCGTGTACCTACCAAAAATCGTTGAAATCTGTTCAGCCGATTTTGCGTGATCACATCGACACTTACAAAAAAATAAAAATAAAAAATATTTCGGTTTAGTGACCTCCAAATAGTCCGTAACAATCAATTTTTTGAAAATATTTTCAATGTACAGACATTTCATTTTTACAACTTTATAATAGTATAGATTTTTTCTGGATAATGGTCGTTATTTGGACTCCGAATGTACAAATACTTTATTTTTAAGTTGTTTTTTTTTTTCATTTGTGCTGTTGGCTCGACTGTTCATTTTTATTTTAACGATCAGCAAGAAAAAAAAGCTAAGTGTCGTCCTGAGTACTTTTAAATTTTTCTTACTAGTCAAGTCAACTGTACAAAATGTCATATCGAGGTTAAAGAAATGTATATACATTAAAAAACAACACAGCTTAAAAATAAACTATTTGTACATTTGAAGCCCAAATAATGTGCATTATCCAGAAAAAATACAATACAATACTAATTTTATTTTCTTCACGATTAATATATCTAATTTCCCAGGTACGACAAGAATGCCATGCTGATTTTGAGCCAAATGGACGACCGTGAGGCCGCAGGGGACCTGATAGAACGCCTGCAGACCACATTCCAAGAGTTCAGGTTCGAGGTCGAAGTATACTTCGCTTCCAACCCGAACGATATGTACGCGAAGTGTGAACAGTGTAAGAATGTGCATACATTCTTCATAAATCTTAAGTTGTGGACAAGAAGACCAATACTAAATGTATTGACATGAATTAAATTAAATTGAATTATTATTATACTTATTAAAATAATTGGTTAGAGTTGACATCTTAAATAGCTACATATTATATTATATTACAATTATATTTAAATAAGTGTTTAGAATTTTAATATTAGGTTAGTAATATTGTGTGCCCTTGCAGGGTGTCATGAAGCAATACGTTTAAACTATAACATCTTTTATGTACATGACATTACAATACAAATGAATAAATAAATAAATAAAATAAATAAAGTATTTTACAGGTTTTTGTTTCAGAGTCCCCCCTGTAAGCTCGGTTCTCCATACAAACGTAGTTACGCTCTCATTTTAAAACGACTTGCTAGTTTGCTCTGAAACATTGTATTTACATAGAATAACTTAAGTATATCCAGGCCTGTAATTAGTTTATGTAGCTTCAGATACCATAGTAAAAAATACAGCAAATTTAAGTTTTTCATACAAAACTTGTTTTTGCTGTATTTCGTTTGTTTTATAAACTGGAGCCATATAAATTAATTACAGGCCTAGATATACCTCGTGTTCATGTCATTGCATATGCAAAGTTTCGGTACAATCCAAATCGTAGTTTTAAAATGAGAACGAAACACCGTTTGTATGGGAAGGTCAAATTCGGCCGAACTTGTCGGGGACTCTTAAAAAGTGATCAAAATGAACACTATCAAAAGTGATTACAAAATAAGTATTATTTTTGTACAAGGGTTTTAAATCGTCCTGTACTCTCTGCGGGAAGCCCATGTCACATTTTACAATAGAATCAGGTATCATATTAATTAGATAGTTTCGTCCCAAGTTTTCAATATTTCCCACCAACAGTTTTCCAGAACGATTTCGAAGACTACGGCGCTGTCGCATTGGCCATCATCACATCCATGGGCGTGAACCGATCCAACAGAGGCGTGTACCGACCTGATGGAATGTTCTTCCACGAGTCCATAGTCCTGCAGAACTTTGAAGAAGGTCGCAACCCTACTTTGATCTCTAAACCAAAGATCTATATCACTCTGGTGAGTTTTGCCTCCGAACTTCTATACCGCCCGGGTAAAGTCACCAAGAAGGCTCGGGGGGTGAAGCCCCCCGCATTGAAGAGGGACAAATCAATATTTCAATTTATAAGTTAGTTCATTAATGAACTTGTGCTCCTTAGAAGGGAAACTATATTACTGGTACATTTACGTCAGTCAAGTAGTCATCAACAAGGCAACGAAAAGTTAGCCCCCCCCCCCCCCCCCCTATTGAAAAGGAACACGACTATACAATTTGCATATGTGTTAGTTCGTTAGTGACCTTGCCTTCCTTTATAATGAATAAACAAAGAATAAAATTGACTCCAAAAATAAACCTAATAAATTAATAGTTTAAAAAACCACGCTTTACTAGACTTTTCTAACAAATCCAAACACAGCTATGATACGATGTTCCATCATGAAGTTCCAGTTCATATCTTCCGGCTCCATCATCAGATCAGTTCCACAGTACCATATCATTGTATTGTCATGAGAACTACATACAGCTGCCAATTTTCATGACGCTACGATCCTTGGAAGATGGTTAAATTAGTTACCTTAGATTCCATTACATAGTTACATACAGGTCGACCTAATACGGTGGAAATGAATGAATGTGAGTCCAATTAACTATGAACTAATTTAATTAATTATTTAAATGTTACATTAAAGAGATTATACAAGTGAAGTCGGTCGATGCGAGAGCCGAATTAATTTGGCTTATTTTCACGGTGGGAACCATCCGCAGATCGGCGGCCCGACGGGTGGCCCCAGGTGAGCCGCGTTGAGTCACCACTTCGCTCTACCCGGCATTTGATATCTTAGCGATACTAACATGAAGAGGCGGGTTTCCTCGGGTATTTTAATAATATATAACAAGCGTGTTAAAAAGTAAAAAAAAATACTGCATAATTCAGTCTCTTCCATTTACTTCCAAGTAACCGTTTGTCTAGTTACTCAATGTATACAGTATATACAATTAATCTTATTTTGACGTCGGTGCCATATAAAGAATGTGTAAAAATATTGAAAATTGACGATTTTAGTAAGTTGTGGTTGTGACACGATGACACCGACTCCAAAATAACATTAGTTATATACTGTATAGATTGAGTAGACAAATGGTTACTTGTAAGTAAATTGAAGAAACTGAATTATGCAGTTAGTTTTTTTTTGCTTTTTGTATTCCAATCTTCTTTTCAACAAGCTGAACTCGTACGGTATCCAGGGTAATGCTCACCAACTGTTAGCTTCGTTTTTGTCAGACCGAAGACAGGTCGTAAAGTTACCCTCAAAGGGTAAAATGTTGCAGTCAGACGCTGGATACATTAATATGGGTATTTCCCAAGGGTCAGCCCTGGGAAATACTCTATTTTTATTGTTTGTCAACGACTTACCATCGAATATTATCGCGGGGTTATCTGTGCTATTCGCTGATGACACTACGGTTCTGGTTAGTGCGAGGACTTATGATCAATTAAGTGCCAAGATTAACGAAGCCTGTGAACAACAACAGGCTTTGTTTTCAGCAAACGGGCTTTTATTAAATGTGTTAAAGTCAAATATTATGATTTTCTCTGGCCGTAAGATCCTAATACCTCCGTGCATGTCATGTTGTTCGATGCCAATGTGTCAGGAAAGTAGATTTCTTGGGTTCAAAATCGACGCTAACCTAAACTGGAAGTGCCATGTTGACAGTCTTTGTAACAAATTGGGTAGTGCTGTCTTTGCGTTGCGGAAATTAAAGCCACTTATCTCATGTGAGGCACTAAAACAGGTATACTTCGCCCACTTTCACTCCCTACTCTCATATGGTACGCTCATCTAGGGTAGTTCCACAGACGCTAAAAGGGTCCTACTCTTGCAAAAACGAGCGATCCGTATACTTGTTGGAGTGAGGCCTGACGCATTACTCACAATATTTGTTTGATGTATTATTGTTTGTAAAGACCAACATTTCGCAGTTTGCACGCGTAGACGTCAAAGGTAAACAGCTTCGTTCAACTGGGCGCCTTAGAACGGTTCCTCGCCGCATGGCACTTTCAGCAAAAAACGCGCGCGTCATCGGCCCGACTTACTTCGAGCTTAGATGCGTGCAAAGTGCCTCCTCAATCTTCCCATTCTGGGCTCTATAAAATACTTTGTATCACTACTAAAATCCGTCACTAAATTTTTTTAAATAAAAATAGAACCGACTTCAAAATAAACTAAAAAGCCAAAAATAATCTTTTATGTACGGTACGGATCACATTTGAATCACCTTTTGAAGTCGGTGCCAAACCTGAAGTAAATAAATTACTTTATTCAACAAAAATACGAATTACTATGACTAAATATATATGTTTGTAGATAATAACTAAAGGCTCGCCGCCGCGGTTCTTAATAGTAATAAATTAATGGTTTGGTACCGACTTGAAAAGGTGATTCATATGTGATCCGTACCGTACATAAAATATTATTTTTGGCTTTTTAGTTTATTTTGAAGTCGGTTCTATTTTTATTTAAATTTTTTTATACTAGTACAGTTTGTGTCACGTAAATATTTCGTCGCTGAAATTTGGCCCGACGCGTTTTTCTACTCAATCTAGACAGTATATAGTAAGGAATATGTAAAATGTTGAAAATTTACGATTGTAGTAAGTTGTGACGCGATGATACAATAACCTTAATTTTACTATATAGATTGAGTAAAAAACGTTTATGAAGAAACTAAATTATGCAGTTATTTTTTTACATTTTCATCAAATCCATTCGTTGGTACCATTATTAGGACCATTTCAATTTGCGTCTATGAAGTAGCTTAGTTATTTTAATCGAGATATATCTCGTCGCTGTCCGTAAATCTGGAGTTCCTTCGTGGGTGACCTTCTGTGGTCTTCTTCATTAGTTGCACTTCACCAATTTACACTTTCTGAATTTAAATGCTTATTATATTTCTCAAATTACTAAAATCGCTACATATATGCCTCCAATATTTGAGAAGTTACTTCAATTACTCAGGGACTCCATCATCATATTAAATTTTCACTAAAATTAAATGGGACCGATCTGGATGCACCTTCGTTCAAACAAAAAAAATTACCAGTTTTTAAATGATGGGGTTTATAAAAAAAAACAACCGCATTGAGAACCACCTGCTTTTTTGGGCGTCGGTTAAAAAGAGTGGAATTGATGTATCACTCCCATTTCGTCGTGATATAATGTAAAAAAGTCGTCCAAGTTTAAATATAAAGAAAATTCTGCAGGATGACCGAGCGTACGGTAGAGATGCGCATGCGCCAAGGCTGGCTCGACAGATGCACGGAGACATGCTAGCCATGCACGTGCCCCTGCGGGCAGCCGACCTGATAGGAGCGGACTTCGGGGCCGTCGGCGTTTACAACTTTATGCTCCACTGCAAATTTAGGTACGTATGTGTATGACCGACCGGTAGATGGTCTATTGGACGGCCAGTTGGTCAATAGTTGAACAACTGGACAGTAGTAGATCATTCAGTAGTATGTATGTCGGTCCACGGTTGATCGATTGGTTGGTTGGTCGGTGATCGATCCGTTAGTGGGTCAGTCGATCAGTCGGTCACTGGTTCATCGGTCGATCGGTCAAGGAATGTGTGAACGGAAGAGATGAGCATGCGCCGAGGCGCGAGGTGCGGACTTCGGGGGTGTCTACTTTCATAACTTCATGTTCAAATTTAGGTACGTATGTGGTCAGTCGTCGGTCAGCCCGTGGTCGAATAGTTAATTTGTCGGTTGGGAGCAGATCGGTTAATTCGTCAAACGGTCATTGGTCAATTGGCCGACCACCGCGCGCACGGGAGAAACGCTTAGGCTTGCTCAATGATTGCACGGAGAAATTATGCTCCGAATGCAAGTTTAGACAGGCCGACCGATCTATCGGTTGGTGGACTTGGTGGTCGACTATTCGAGAATTGCTCGAACAGCTGGAATACGCATGCGCCGTGGCTAGCTAGTCCCAGCCATGCATGCACGCAAACAGACTTAGGAAGCATCGGCGTCCACAACTTCATGCTCAAGTATACGTTTTGGTACATATGTGGTCGGTTTTTAATTAATCGATATGGTTGATCAGTAGCTGACCGATTGGTCGGCCAAATAGGTTACCGAGACCGAGACTGGTTTGTCCGTCTGATGATCGATCGATCAATTGTCCATAGATGGTCGTTGGTTATTAATGTCATGTTTTTCCTCAACCACCTATTTTGTTGACTTTTTACGAAAATCTTGTTGTTTTTACCGTCATGATTTTTGTTATTTTTAAACTATCTTCTTAATATACAAATCCAATCGGATCTTGAAATTTCTTCATTATTTAGATCTTTTTTTTTAAGAACACCTATTTTGTTTTCAGAAGAGGCGGACCGTTAGACCTCCTGTGCGACAAAATGGCGGTCAGGTGCGACCGTGACGATATGGCTACGATAATGAAGGAAACTGCCGATGAGTATGCCCGCTCTGACTTGAGACGAAGTCATCTTCGGCAAATACCAGTTAAGAGCACTTTGGACAAGCAGCTGCATTTCGAAAGAGCTTTAATTTATTCCAATGTCTTTATGTTATTACTCTTCATATTTAATATTGTTACTGGTATTCTTAGAAGAATTTACACTTGTGTTATATATAGATTTTTTACTAAATAAAATATTTAATAAAAAATGTAGCTAGTTACGGGGTATGTGCGTTATCGGAAAGCTATAAACTATGTTGATGCCCCTAAGTTCATATTGAATATTGTTACTGGTATTCTTAGAAGAACTTACACTTATGTTAAATATAGATTTTGATATTAAATCAAATGTTTACTTCCAGTTAATCTGTGATATTGTATTCCTTTAAACGAACAATTCTCCTGTATATATATAAAGCACATTGTTATGTACTAGGGGGGGTACGTGATCGAAAAGCATTTTTTAACTCCATGACTTTCGTTGTCCTTTTCTATTTTTCTTTTTCCGCTTCCAAATGTGAACTGGAGTATTCAATTAAATGCAATAGCCGGACTCAGCAGCATGCATGTGGGATGTCATATTGATGGCATCTGCATAAATAATATCAGTTATGCAGATGAAATGGTGCTGCTGGCTCCGTCTAGCCCGTCCGCTCCGCCTGCGCTGAGAAAACTGGTTGGGGTTTGTGAGGCATATGTGGTTGCACATGGGCTGCAGTACAACCCCAATAAAGTGAGGTAATGGTGTTCAAGGCGCAGGGGAAGAGGCCTGCTTTTATACCTCCAATTGCACTACATGGATCCGTTCTAAATGTTGTGGAAAATTTTAAATATGGTCATATTATAACACCTGATCTACGTGATGACCTGGATATTGAGCGGGAGCGCAGAGCGCTGGCTGTACGGTCAAACATGCTTGCCCGCAGATTTGCTCGATGTACTACCGAAGTTAAAATCACACTGCTTAAAGCCTATACTCAGTCATTCTACTCGAGCAGTCTGTGGGTAAGGTAAACAAAAAGAGCCTACAACACCTTGCGCATTCAGTATAACAATGCATTTAGAATGTTGTTGGGACTGCCCTGGTGGTGTAGCACGTCCCTTATTTCGCTGAAGCCCGCACGGACGGTTTCCAAGCCATAATGCGGAAAAAAATCGCCTCGATGCTGAACAGGCTCAGGGCAAGTGATTACGGCATTTAAAGGTGCGTCCACATTTGTATCATTTGCCCGTATCAGATGATCGTCGCGTAGCATGATCACGATCACGCGTTTGGACGTTGCGCCGATCCGATCATTCGAAATCCATTTGCTACGCGTATCACGCACTTGTATCGGAAGAGTGCGGCATTATCGGCGCGCCGACAGTAAGCGTCCAAGCAGCGCGATACGCAGTCATGCTACGGCACGGTGATCGGATACGAGCAAATGATATACAAGTGTGGACGCACCTCTAGGTGTAATTGTTGATCGATACGACTGCCCAATCCTAATGCACTGCGTCAGTCAAATTAGGGCATTTGCCTCTTTTAGATATAAGTAAATTAAATTTCTAATATGTCATTCTAATATAAGTTTAAGTATACTAATATTTATATCGATGCAATTTTATCTGAAATAAAGATTTTATTATTATTATTTATTATTATTATTTCATGCACAACATGGTGTGAAAGTTCAACATGTACCTTGCTAGAAGGTTAACTGAACCTAATTGTATAATTAAATTAAATAAACTATTTTACATTACCATAACCTTACCTATACCTTAAGTTTATTCCTATTTCTCAAAGCACAAAACTATGTACTTTAAACTAAACATTATAATTATAATATTCGATCTCGACTCAAATAACATAATAATATGGTTATATACTGAAATGTACTTCAGAGATATAAGGGGTCCTGAAAGTGCCTGTAAACGGATTTCAGGTTATGTAATATATTAAAGGGTGACCTGAAAGGACTGGAAACATGTTTCAGGAGCATGAAAACAACAGCCCCCGGGGTGGAATTTTGATGAACTTGTATATGACAGAGCAGCCTCTGGAACCGCCTGAATGAAACAGAATTTCAGTCTGCTGAAAACGCATCCGAGTCACAGACAAACACAATGAAGCGCGTAACACTATAATGTGTAATATATTGGTCGGAAATTTGGTATATACATACACAAAGTTTTACCTGCCATGTTTATAGAAGATGGGTTCGGTTCGTAAGGACCAGGATGCATAAAAACTCGTAATTGCAGCATGCCTCTGTAACCACAATGACTTTCTTGAACAATGACGCCCCCGTATTGCCTAACGCATTTGACGCTCGCAATCGGAATCAAGTGTCATGATTTTGTATGGGCTATGACAGTTGATTCGGATACCAAGTGTCAAAATTTAATTAGGCAATAACCCCCCTGTTGAGCAAAATGTCTTAGTTGTTTGTTTATTTAATTATGGATATAAATTTATTTACGCAGCGATACAGACATATATCTAAGATACTGTGAAGTCGAAATATGTGTCTAACATTAATATTTGCTCAAAAACAAAAAAAACCGTTTCGGTTACATGTATGGAGCGCCCCCCGAGAAATATATATATTTTTTTGTGTTTTAACTATAAAACTAAGTAGCGGCTTATACAAGACCTATACTCCAAATTTCATCATGTAGTTTTTGAGTAAAATTCCTGTGAAATACGGACGGACGGACATGATGAAACTATAAGGGTTCCGTTCTTGCCATTTTGCCTACGGAACCCTAAAAAATGTACACAAAGCCTGCAAATTGACCCACTTCCCGGCTTCCAATTGAACTAAAATTTGGGATACTTATTTGTAAGATAGGTTGTCACCTATCTAACAAATAAGTATATACAATATTATCACCATCGACGTGATCTGATAATGGGGCCAAAAAGTGAAAGGGAAATCGTCTCGGTGAGTAGTTAATACTTAGATGTTGAATGAAAAGTACAATCGGAAATAAAGCTTGTAACATAAATTACATTTTCGATTAGAACTTAAGTAAGTGTCAAAACGGTAGCTTCAGCATGATCGTTTAACTGAGTCGTCATCTACGGTAAGCAAGCAACGCTGAGCGCAGCGACAACGGGGTTGCAAGGGTCGCGGGGACGACGCCTTACGCCCACTAACAGTGTAACCCCTACTTCTCCCTCGCGCCTCTCTTACTGAAAGCTCACGATCGGTTTATAGTAGGGCTTCCAATCGTGGGATCCCGCTTTTTTTAATACCGGGATTTGAAGAAAATCCCGGGATCCCGGTATTAATTAGGGATTAATAAAATATGCGATATAAACTTAATTTATCAATCAAAATACAACACAGCTTCACCGCTTTACTACGACACTTATTGTTTGCGGTGGTGGTGCGTATTTTTTTTCTCTCTCTCTCTCCCGTCCTATATATAGTGAGTGAATGCGGTATCGACCGAGCTACCACGTCTAACACGAAGTAGCCAGTCGGTGCATAGTACTTCGCATGTTACGATGCATAATATCATCATTCGCTTGCCCTTATCCCATTTACTTGAGTTCGGCGCAGCATGTTTTTTTCTTCCATACCTCTCTATCACTCATCATCTCGTCACTCACATCCTTCCTCTTCATGACATCTCTCACTCAAACCATCCACCTATTTGCTTGGTGTACCTCTCATCTTACATCCCTCCACATGCATATCTAATACCCTTCTTGCTACATCGTTGGCTAAGGTCGCAAAATTCGTAACTCCATCGGATCAAATTTTACAGGAGGCCCAAGAAACGTAACTTTAACAGTATGGCGGTCAGGTATTGCGAGATTTTCTATTTCGATTTTAAAATTTAAGCGGTTTATTCCTAGCATTTACGAGGTTTGCGTCTTTAGCCGACGATATGACTCATCCCTCCGCATAACATGTCCATACTACCGTAGGCGATTTGCAAGTAAAATCAATGTAGTGCATGATATCTTCGGAAGAAAGCGGCACTCCTAAGTTATTAGGACCAGAACTGCTAGCAGTCATAATTATACTGTTGCGTTGCTACTTGTAGAAGTATCAGCATAATATTGACAATACACGCTCAGGTAATGAAGAAAACACATTTGAAAGTATTGAGTCTGAACTGGAAAATATAAAGTAATAGAAGTCGCGCAAGTTAACCGCGGCACCCAGGACACGCGGCTCCCACGTAGATGCTGGCCTGTCATATGATATTTGACAGCGTCTGTTAGTTTTTAAGTTATCCTTAAACTCGGCGGCAGTGAGCCCCCAAGTACCTAGGTTATCTTTATTGTTTACTTTAGGATGGTATCTGGCTTTTAGCAACGTCTCATAGTTTTTTACTTAAGTTTCGCAGACGGTGTACGTTATTTGTAACTCATCTTAATGTACCTTGCCATACTCCTAGTTAGTTTTAGAACCAATGTTATCAAAAACTACCCACCATCCCTTTTTTCCTTTTCGTTTTAAATCCCTATTTAAGGAAAGTTAACAGTACCAAGCATGTCACTTTCTTAATTACGTAAAGTTAAGACTGTACTCTAGTTTGTAATTCTACGAAATAAATCTATTTTCATAAAAAGGCGTAGTCGGTACTTAACTCGCGCCAAAAACTCGAGCGCCGCCGTTGCGGGATATAAAGACAGAGATCTTGATTCTATTGCATGAGTTAAAAATGTGTATCTACTACGACAGCAGTTGAAGTGGCCTTGAAGTATATTTCTGACTGGAGCATATCGCCGGTAAAAAGCAGTTGTAACCGCCAATAGATTCAGTTGAACGAATGTAGAATCTGAGCGTGCTTTCTCATCCGTTCAGTTATCTATACCAATAAACTACGAAGTTCGCTTTCGAATAACTATAAACGTGTGGAGGAGCGGTGTCTCTTAACACAAGCATAACTGTTGCTTAAAAAGATGCACCAACTCTAATAGTGTGAAATAGTTTTAAGATACTGAAGAAATTATTTTGAATTTTGTTTTCTTTTATTGTTGTTATAGCGGCTATAGAAATAATTTCAAAACTTCAAATCAAAATCAAATCAAATGATATATATTTATTTGCAAAAATACAGTCAAAAAAGGTGTTTGGTACAATTCGATTTCCGTGTATTTTGCTTGCAAGCAAGCGTGCAAATATGTATCGGGGTCAAAAAAACATGAAATTACATAATCAAGCAAGAATTAAATTATACAAAAATTATACAACGATTATCAAAATCAAGCAATGTCGGCAATAATAGTCATAAACAGTCATCAATAAATGCTATTCAGTAGAATCAATAAATACTATTCAGCAGTCAGATTAAGTTCGAAATATTCCTTAATACTATAAAAACATTTGTCAAGAAGCCAGCTTCTTAAATTGCGACTAAATTTATTACCCTGTAGTGACTTTAGGTGCTCCGGCAAAGGGTTATAGATTTTTATGCACATAATATATACATTTTTGCCGTACATCATTTTGTTACGTTATTTTTTTTACGTTATTTCAAAGAAATACGTTTCGAATATCCCAATTTAATACCCCGGGTTTCAATCCCGGGATCCCGGGATTGCCGAAGACAGTTCCGGTATTTATACCGGTTTTATAAAATTTCCGGTATTTGAAAGCCCTAGTTTATGGTAAGATATTCTAAAGAATACCATAAGCCGGTAGCGGGGCGGCGCGAGCGACACCACTAAATGTAAAGCGCCCATGCCGCTTTCGTCTAGAACGGGTGTATTAATGTGTTTATTATATTCTACGCATTAGTACGAGTCGCTCGTACCGCCCCGCTACCCGCTGGCATCCAGTCCGCAGCCTAAGTGTACCAATCCAGTTTTCTGTTGTTCGGGAGTTTTATTCAGTAATTGGTTGACGATATTTTTTGAGACTAATCTACAATAAGATTAAAAAACTTAAATGTGTAATTAAAAGTGGGGTGAAGATTTTGTATTTATGTAACTATGGACGCAAAGCTTACAATGAAACATATGGTTTTAACGATCTTCGTTTTAACCACTACACAACACGCAGCAGGACTATTAGAATTAAATGGTAAGTAGGTATAAAATTTATCTTTAATATTATAAAGTTGTAAAACTGCAATGTCTGTATATTTCAGATATTTAAAAAAGTAGAAGAGAATATTTGAAGGCAGTAGCATTGAAAAATATATCTATACTATTATTTAGATACCTTACTTAGAGAAATCTAAATAGCGCGATCTACGAACGAGTCAGATAGTATGAACTGCTTTGCCCCAAGGTTGACTGGTAGAGAATGCTTTATGCCATTAAGTTTGCGTTTTGAACGATATGTTTTCTTTTTTGTCATTAAAATTAAATTAATAAACATTGATAACAGCGCCATCTAGGTCAAAATATCGTTGCGGCCTCATCAATGTCAAAATGGTTGAGCGAATTTTTATTTATTTTAGTACGACATCCAGTGGCGTAGCTAGGTTACCAAGGGTCCCGGGGAAAAATAAAAGTTTGAGGCTCCATGTTGTGGGGCACGTGTAGTCTAACCTTGACATCCGAAATTAGTTATACTTTTAACTTATTACTTCTTGTTTTTAGTTAGGGGGCATACTAATATTACGTCACGCAAAATTTACCCAAAAACTCGTTTTGTTGCTAAACCTATCGTCATTAAACAACACTGCGAATTTGAAATTCACACTTGGGTGTTAATCTTTGATCTCCCTACTTTAGAGGGCGCGATGACAACGAAATATTTTAGAAAAAGGTACCGTAATATGCTGCAACTTTGCACAGTAGTTTACAACTTTGCCTGTGGGACAAAATTAACCATATTTATACACGATTAAATTTCGTTTTTAGAGTTATGACTCCCGTTTTACCCTTTGGGTGTGCCCAAAGGGTAAAACGGGACCCGATTGCTCCGAAGCCGTTGTCTATCCGTCTGTCACCAGGCTGTATCTCATGAACAGTTAGACAGTTCAAATTTTTACAAATGATGTATTTCTATTGCCGCTATAACTATACAAATACTAAAACAGAATAATTTTATGTCTGTCTATATCAGTAACCAATATCAAATGACCGAACAGCGCGTACATTTTGCTTAGGAGTAGGGCTCTGCTAACACTGGATTTTCATAGATACGGCATACGGCCATTTGTACGGAACCCTCGGTGCGCGAGTCATATTTGCACTTGGTTGGTTTTTTATTATTTAAACTTACACGGTTTTCACACATTGTCATGACACTACGGCTAGCCCCCAGCCGATAAAAAGCCGACAATAACTCAAAAATTTTATAAATATCCAATCATAATATTTTTGTGGAAAGTATTTATTAAGGTTTATTTTTGTGATATTTTTCATATTTTTTGGGCATAAAGTTTAGAAAATAGAGGACGGGACAAAATATATGCTAGTTTCGCAGCGATTTTTCCGAAAATATTTACTAAGTAAATCAATTATTTCTTTTAGAAACCTCAAAATCTTTTTAAAAGAACTATCGAAATATGTGTCAGAGATTTATCAATACACTTGCTGAAAAAAAAATAGTTTAGCTTCGGTTACATGTATGAAGTGCCCCCCTAAAATTGCTTTTTTTTGTTATTTAACTATCAAACTAAGTACCGACTTATACTCCAAATTTCATCAATAAATCTTGTAGTTTTTGATTAAAATGCCTGTGACGGACAAACGGACTGACGGACATGACGAAACTAGAAGGGTTACGTTTTTGCCATTTTGGCTACGGAACCCTATAAAACACGTTGACTTAAGTACGAGTATATATCTTGTAGATCCAAACGTAGCAGAACTGTCTCAGGAAGAGCATACTTTCTATAACTGTTTCAAAGTATCACATGATAAGTTGTATGGATGAGATAGCTTGACCAGGAGAACATTAGCTTAAAGATCTTTGTCTTTCCCAGCATCAGAGTACGCGCGTTTGCCAGCTCTGTTCGCACTGGAACCGTTCTCCAGCTGTCTGCTAGCTCCGGGGGACATCTACTGCTACGTGGATGCTGCACTGGTGGCCAATGGCACCAGCCAACTGCTTGCAACGATACAAGTAAGTTACTCGCGCTGGAACTGTTCTCCAGCTGTCTGCTGGAACCATAATTTACCGAAATATGTGGAGGTTGACGATGAGTAACCGGTTATTTAGTATAGTATATAAAATAGTAAAAATGAAATGCCTGTACATTGAACATATTTTCAAAAAAAAACAAGTGATACGGACTATTTGAATATTTTAAGCTCATTGAATCGATTTCATTTAGTCCGTATGTATGTGTCTTTGTGGCTTCATCACGCCAAAATGACTATTTAGGTCAATTATTTTTGGTAAACGGGTAACTGAGCATCGAAAAATGGTCATAGACTACTTTTTACCTGACTAGGCTGAAGGAAAAAATAGGTTCATGGCTTTTTACTCCTCCGCGAACGAAGTTTCAGGCATCTTCTAGTGTAATTTTAATATGTATAAATTTCACGCTAGTTTTCTAGTTATAATTACAAATGATTTATTTTTAACGGTACTCGCGGTATAACAAAACCCAGTTTGACAACAACCTGATTCACCGCGGTCTGTGTGTAACTCAGACCTGTACAAGTTTGTGGAGTACCTCTACTCCGCAAACTTGGCCCACACGACTGAACAAACGATTTATTTTTTACAGGAGTACTCGTCGTACAGCAAAACCCACTTTGACCACACTTTGATACACAATGGCCTATGTGTCACGCAGACCTTTGGCTAGTACCTCAACTCCACAAACTTGGTGACCACGACTAAACAAACGATATATGTATTACAGGAATACTCGTCGGACAACAAAACTCACTTTGACCACACCCTGGTGCACCGTGGCCTGTGTGTCACGCAGACCTGTGGCAAGTACCTCGACTCCAAAGACTTGGCCCTCACAACGGAAGCCTGCCTGAACGCGACTCTGTACAAGTCCCATGGACTTCAAGTAAGTATAGACCGACATTTTTATGAGGATATACTAGTGGCCGTTCCTCCATACAAACGTAATCCCCCGTTTCCTCCCTGGTTAATTATCTTAGAGCAATTTCTTTTTTAATATAATCTATACTTACCTGTATTATAATACATATAAACATAGGGGATTTTTTACTTTTCTTAATAATTTGTTTATTTTAAGAATTAGAGGCCCTCTAAAACTGCAAAAAAAACCCACCCTCCGGCGCCTTGGGTGCCCCCTAACTGAAAGCACACGTTCAGTAAACAAATTTAACGAGTATAAAAGAAAAACAGAAAACATAAAAAACAGAAAACATAGCCACTCGTTATAATATATGTGAAAGAAAAACTAAAACTGTCCTTTTAACCCCCAAAATGCTACGCTCCATTGCGCGTTGGCAAACTTTCAGTTTGGACTTCTGACTTTCTATGAGTGACCATGTTTGAGCACCGTAGGTTAGGACAGGCAGAATGCACAAGTCAACGAGTTTACGCTTGAGATTACGTACTTATTTAATTCCAAACGTTTTGGAAGCTTTTTAGCGTTCGTGTTCACGGGTTTGGACCCCGTAAAATTGACATTTTCATTAAAACATCTCATACAAATGTAACAAATTCTTTCTATAAGACTTTCTCCATGATGATAATTTATATTGCAGACGAGAGTGAGCCAGGACAATGTCTTGTGTACTGAGTATGGAAAGTGGGCGGGTCTAGACGCTGCTGACTACGCTGTGGCGGCGCTGGTACTTTTGCTGCTACTGCTGAACATAGCCGGCAGTGTATACGACTTTTGTGTTGGAGGAGATAGCACAGGTGAGACTCTTCTACTTAAACTTTCTTTTTACTCTAGGCCCGACGAGTTGCACGCCGTTATTACATCGCGCACCAAAAAGTACATACCAGTAAAATCAGGACAGGACTGAAGGTGAGGTATTTATTGATGCGCATCGTACGTAATCCACGAGGTAACACTATTTTGAGAGTCGCAATACTTGCAAAAATTGCTCTCACTCGTTTGCGCTTTCGCTAAAATAAAAATAGAATAGTTTCTGTACTTGTATTATTATACCGTGCTCGTGAGATACCCAAAGGATTTTTGTGAAAAAATATTATATAAACTTGAACCGAAAGTAAATTCGTCGCTTGCTTTTAGTTATTGTATTTTTTCTACTCCTAATAACGTAAGGAATGCGTGGTTAAAATCCATTGGCTTCCTCACGAGCATTTTGTATAGTCTCTATTTTGACAGAGGAACAGAGTATAGCAGTCGTAACATCTTGACAGATTGTCTTAGTCACTCGTACAATTATGATGGAGGTGACTGCAGAGGTGAGTTTTAGAGATGTGAAAATTATTCTTGGGCATAAGCTCTTGGAAGAACAATGCTGTTTGGCGGTTGCACAAAATATAATGATTGTCCAATTTCCGCTGGGTTCTGTGACACAATATTTTCAGTACCTTAATATGTATAAGAGACAAACTGAAGAAGACAACTTTTATTCGCGTCTCCAATGGTTAGAATTAGGATTCAATAAGATTATTTTCCCCAGAAATAAGATTATTACCTGGGAAGCTCATTTCGTTCACTGCTTGCGAGATTTAGGGTTCAGCCAGTGATTACCTTTTTCCATAACTGAGCGATAATGTTTATGGTCTAGTGGCTTCAAGAGAGAAGGCTCTTCAAAAGATGATTAGTGTCAAATAAGAACTACGAAACTTTACGGCTTGTGCTGAGTCTTTAAAGGCGTATAAAAATGGGACTATTGATTAAAAATCTGTATAGATTTGGTAGTCTAGTTGATTGATTCACCTGTGTTGGCCTCAGGAGCGTCAATATTAACGATAAATCCCATGGGCATAAAAATTCTTTAATAAGTGCTCTAGTGAAAACTCTTATCTTCTTTTTCCCCATGAAACGGTAACACGATGTAATTATTGATAGATAATGCCCAGCCTAATCCTTTGAAGAAGAAGCATGAACATTTGAAAAACATGTTTCTATAAATAGGTTGAAATGGGTGATTATTTAAGCGTTTTAAACACGTTATTAACATGACCGGCCATTTCATAAAAGCAAACAGCATCATTATGATAAGAATTGCAGAAACTCGCGACTTCTACAAGATATCCGGTTGAGATCGCCAGTAATGTGCAATGGTGATAAGACTTAGAAAAAGCCCCAAATATTTATACAAAATCTTGTACTTCTTTACTTATTATTGAAGTGTTTGTTCCTCCTTACTTTCATGGAAACGTTTTTGATGAAATGCCTGTAGATTGTAATATGATTTTAATCAATTCTTAGAAATCGTGGTCAAATATTTATCTCGATATGGCACAGAAATGCCCAGACACTTTAACAAAATTAATGTGGCCACGAAAGTGAGACGGTTGAAATCTTCAAATAATGAGAACTACCAGGTTCTGACATACTATCACTACGAGATAGTAAAACAAATGGAACCGTAGAGCCTAAATGAATGTCTATAATTTTACGATATAGACGAAAATTGTTTTGTTCAAGAAGGTGCTCGCATCTTCGTATGGGGAGGAGGAGAACGTTATAACCCTTTTTTTTGTTCGGCGTTGTCATGTAAAAAAAAGTATCCTATGAAATAAAGCTATCTATTCGCAATGTGTCAGTTTGAACTTCGAAAGTAGTATCAATATCAGGACTTAACCGAATGCAATAGTGTACTATAACTTTTTGTATACAGTGAATTATCATTGTTATGAGTTATTACATTGTTACTCTTTTGCTTTAAATTTAAATCATAATTCGGGCTCAAAAATAAAGTTATAGTGTACTTTTACTCAAAATATCTGTGGCGTTTTAGTATATGAAGGGATTTTTGGAAGGTAAAACTTCATTATTTATATAATGTCTACTATGCTACAATATGTAACATAGTTACATTCCAGTACACAAAGCAAAAAATTGTGCTTTTAGTTTAAAACCACTACCACTTCTTCAAACCGCTTATAACTGTTCGAGTAATATTGACGCTTGCTGTTTGATGCCATTGTGTGTAAAGAATACATTTGAATAATTTCCAGTTTTACATATAATAAGACAATAATAATAGAGAAAAAAAACTAGGTAACCCACCTACCTAACGTCGCTTATTGGCGGAAATTATCCCAAGATGCTGGCGGCGTTTCCCCGCTGCACAGCAACACTGAGCCTTTGTCCGAGAAACGCGCCATCTCTGGGATCACAGGAAGATTGAATAAATTGTTTTTTTAATGTATTGAAAAGTTGGTGAGCCTCTGGTCCCCATGGGCTTAAGTGTCTACCGCAAACGGTACGAAAATTTAATTGTCCTAAACAAATATATTTTCGGCGTTTGTTTAGCCGCTTCCACATTTGTGGCTGCCGCACCTGGTTTTTGACATGTCATTGCAATGTGTGACGAAGCCAGTGTCCACGCAGGTGGAGTCCCACACTCAGGGTCGCCGTAACCGCCACGGTATGAACGTCATACCGTCGGGTCTCTTGCCATCGTCTCTTGCGAGGCCATTTGGTTCAAGTGTGGTTAGAGTATCGCAGGAACGTGGACGCTGACAAGAGCTCGACGTATAATGCCGTCTGGACAAGCGTGGCGGGAGAGTCTGCCGGCGTTTTTGAGGCCGTTAGGGCCGTGGTGCCCTAGACGATCTACCTATGATCCGCAACGACATTGGTGTGGTACGACGATTTGTAGGCTTAGACGAAGGCCAACAGCCACTGTGAAAGAATTATCGTCTAGTAAAGTGCCGAAATTAATTAAGGGGAAACGCGTGAACCCAGTATCTGGACTCAAGCGCAGAAACTGCTTAGAGTCTAGCCTAGTCTCTCGGGGTGGGACATGTGTCTGTAAGGTGGGTGTGTACTCTTAGAGTTACCGGCATTGAATAAGTATTTTGACATCAATCACCAACATTGACAGTTTGCATTTAATATCGCCTTCACCTCCACGTGTTTTGAATAATATACGATTTTTTTGACAGATTGGTGTATTGATTTGTGAATAGGTACACAAGTTGTAGACAATATAAGATTTTGAAAATCTTTTAAGGCCTGTAGTCATAAATTCAGTTTTTGGTTTTATGACGTTATGTTTTTCAAGGAGCGCTATAAACAACTATTTTCTGATGTTTAATTTTCCTTGTACCAAAATTGGCTAAGATGCGTTCAGCCATTTTGACGTGCTGAGTCCGCAAAGATATTCAGATAGCGCTGTTTATCAATGTTCATTCACACCATTAGACTCATTTGTAGATCAAACTATTAGGGTTTTTCATGGATTCATGATGGCCCCAGTGAGATACCTGAATTTTATAATTTTATACTAATATAACTGACCTATTTTTAGGAGCCAGGTTGCTGCTTTGCTTCTCGGTGCGACGCAACTGGCGGCGTCTGCAAAGCTCGGGCGAGGTGTCTGAGCCCGGAATGCGACGACTCAAATGCTTCGACGGACTCAAGTGAGACACTTTAGATTTACACCTTTAACCGTGTAAACGGCTTAACGGTATAAAAGTAGACCCAAACCAATGTTTAAAATACGCAGACGGTGCGTTATCGCAGTATCGTGACTTACGCATCACGATTTCACCAACTGGCCTCCACAGCGCTGCTCAAAAAACGCTGACGGTGCGTTTACGCAGCTAAATGTATAGAGAAATCGTGACGCATAAGACACCTTACTGTGAGAATGCACCGTCAGTGTATTTTAAGCATTGGTTTGGCCGAACCTTACTACTTGACTTGACACGAGAGATAAAAGCCGGTCAGTCTCTGCCGCTGGTGATCAAGGTACTATGCGAGCGTCAGGGCACTATTACTGTGCGTGTGCGACAGAGACAAATAGAAATAGGGCAATGCTCGTTTTTTGCTGTGCGACCGGCCTTTAGTGGAAATTAGAAACCTGGCTGGAGATATAAATTATATTTTACGCAGTCGAAGGCGTAGAGCGATCCCGCGGCGCACTAATTACAGATGGATTAGATTCGATGGTGGTTTTAGACGGTAGTCCGAGGCATTAGTCATACCCGCTTGGGTTTCCCGGCTACGCGGGATTCAAAAACGTATTTCACCAACGTTCTAAAAAGATCGACCGCTTAACTGAGTCATCGCCTGTGTTAAGAGAGGCGCGGGGCGTGGCCAGGCGCGGTCCTAGCCTATGCTTTTGGGGGAGTCATGCCTCTGACAGATCTAGGCAGTTCTTTTTTATGAACTGCATGAAAAATAGGTTTATGACATCAATAATATGGTATGAATAGCGTTTATGTGGTCAAAACTATTAAAAAGATAAAACCAAATCTGCAGTGGCCCAATCCTTGGCAGCATTAAGAGAAAATTTCAATAGTAAACTGGAAGATGCAGAAAATGAAAACACTATCTATAAAATAGCTCGACAACGTAACAGATCCACTCTCGACACTAAATCTAACAAATACATCGCAAACAAGCAAGGTAGGCTACTGACAGCTAACAAGGATATAAACAACAGGTGGAAGGAATACTTCGAGCAATTAATGAATGAGGAATTTTCTAGCGAGACCTTACCCTTTATGCCATCAACCGCGGGTCCTATTAACGCCATATTGGTTGAAAAAACCAAAAGAGCTTTACTGAAAATGATGTACCACAAGTCACCCGGTCCCGATCAGATACCAGCGGACATCTGGAAGAAACTGCTAAACACTGTACTACCCTGGCTCACAAAGCTCTTCAACGGTATCCTTATAGAGGGCAAAATTCCGGAAGCATGGCGTAACAGTACTTTATGCCCAATATTCAAGCATAAAGGAGATAATGCTGAATGCAGCAATTACAGGGGGATAAAGCTCACATCACACACGCTTAAGATGTTTGAAAGAATAATTGCTAACCGTATCAACGCCTACTCCTGTATAACCGAAAACCAATACGGCACACGTGGGAAATCGACTATTAACGCCATACAGGCAATTAGAGTAATAACGGAAAAGTATCATGCCAATAAAGAAAACCTATACCTCATATTTATTGATTTAGAAAAGGCTTTCGACAGAGTGCCCAGGAACCTAGTGTGGCAGTCCATGAGAGCACAGCATATACCCGAACACTACGTGACACTAGTCCAAAATATGTATAAGGATACCAAAACCCGTGTCAAAAGCCCGGCCGGCCTTAGCGATTCGTTCCGCGTGGAAGTAGGCGTCCATCAAGGATCAGCATTAAGTCCACTATTATTCAATCTCTGTATGGACCTTATCACAAGAGTAATACAGAAGTCGACACAAGAGTGTATGCTTTACGCAGACGATATAGTCCTTATATCAAAAAACGCAACAGACCTGCAGGAAATGTTCAGCCGGTGGGTAACACAAATAGAGCGACATGGCCTACGCATAAGCCGGAGTAAAACCGAGTTCATGGAATGCGACTACGGGGGGGTAGCAGAAATGGTTTGTAACATTTATATCGATAAATCGATAACCGCGCACTAACAAAAGTGGACACCTTTAAATACCTAGGCTCTGTGCTTACCCCGGACGCAAATGTCGATAAAGATGTAGCTCATCGCATTAACACGGCGTGGCTTAAATGGAGATCGCTATCCGGCGTCCTATGCGACTGCAAAATGCGCATACGAGTAAAAATGGAAAGCTTACAAAACCGTTGTTCGACCAGTTCTGACATACGGGGCAGAATGCTGGACCATCAAAAAAGCACACGAACAGCAACTACATGTCATAGAAATGAAAATGCGCAGATGGGCAGGAGGAGTGAGACGACTGGATAAAGTGCGCAAAGAGTATGTCAGAGGGTCGTTCAAGGTAGCACCCATCGTCGAAAAGACCAGAAGCATTCGACTCCACTGGTACGGCCACGTTCTGAGACGCGAAGATGACCACGTCGTCAAAAGAGCCCTAACCATCCCTGATCGACCCCGAGGAAGAGGACGACCACCCGCCACCTGGTGGTCAAATATGCAGAAGGAAATCCAGGGAGAGAGCCTGAGCACCCAGACAAGCCAGAATAGAGCGCTCTGGCGCAGGCGTACAAGGAGACCCGACCCCAGGCAAACTGGGAAGAGGGTTGGACAAAGAAGAAGAGAGCGTTTATGTGGTCAAATCGCCTCCTTAATTTTAGTTCTTGATCATTTTAAGATCGCCAATAGTTGAATAATAAGTATTAATGGATGTTTTCTGCGTTTTTTCAGAAATAGCATGTAACTGTAAGCGTGACATAATCTATGTTGGCTACAGGAAGGTACCCAATTGCTCGTGATTCTTTACAGAGTGGCTCTCGCCACTGAATAACATACTAAAAAAAATTCAAGTGCTCCATATTTTCTGACAGGGTGATCACGATAGCGTTCGTCGTCTTGGGCCACTCCCCAGTAAGCTGCGTCCTGGCGACCAACAACCCGGAATACTTGGAAGGTGTAAGTAGCATGTTTGGAATAAATCCATTTTTTTTTTCAAAGATTTTCACTTGTCAATTATTAATTCTGTAAGTAGGCCACAAGGGCACTTTTAAACAGTCGGGATGGGACCCATAAGAAATCTAGATCGACGCGAATTTTCCCAACAATGGGTCCCGGCTGTTCAAAATCGCTATGTTCCACATTAGAATTTATTAGTTGTTTTATGTGAGTATCGATTATGAATCATGAAATATTTCCATTATAACTACTTAACATATTTTTAGGGTACTGGACCAATTCTTTTTTCTTTTTAGTTTTTTTACGCAGTCTGGTTTTTTTGTTTTTTTTTTTCATGCTTTTTAGTTAAAATTATAAGTCAGTAAATTTCGCAATCTATATCGTGGGGGTTATTAAGAAGCTTGCATAGATGTATTACAATTAAATGCAAATTTAGTAAGAACGCCTTGCTAACAAATTTTAAATCGTTATAGTTCCTAACTGGATATTAAAAATTAAAAATGATTATAGACACCTAATAATGATTTTCAAATCCCTATTGAATGATATCCTACTCGACGTATCTCACATAGCCTTTGACCGCGCCAAGTGGAGGGAAATGATTGTTGGCCATGCCCTGACGGTGAGAGTACGAAGAAGCCGCAATTAATAAGTGTAATTAAATGACATTCCAGATATACAGCAACGTATTTTTCTTCATAGTGCTCAACGGGACGTTGATCATTCAAACCTTCTTCATCTGCTCCGGATTCTTGTTGGCCTATAAGATACTGATAATTGAAGAGCAAAGAAGGGTCAACTGGATGATGGTGCCAAAAACTGTCATCTTGAGGTGGCTGAGGTAAGGAGAGTCTACCATCAGTATACCGAGAGATTTTTCTGGTACGAACGTTAGGTGGCGTTTGGTGGTGTTTGACTAAAAATAACATCGAAATTCCTGTTATCGATAAGTACAACTTCAAATCTTAGAAGAATACATAGTATGTATTAGCTAATCATAAACTATGTTAATATTTTCTTCTGTTTCCGCGATTATTACTCATTGAAATAAAACAAACGTCGGGAACTAAAATGAGATAATATACGCAATATAATCCGTTAAATTGTTTTATTTCAATAAACTATGTTAGTTTATATGAAATATTTTAAGTAATAAAACTTTACGAAATAAATGAAATGCGTGTTATGACTTTGTCGCTTTCTTATATTCGATGAGTTGCAGTGACATTGTAAATAATTTCTTAATAGCTACTACACACTATATATTTTTCTCAGACTTGAAGTTGTATTTATCAATAACAGATTTGTCGATGTTATCTTTACTCAAGCACTAAACTCCCTGACGTTCGTTTTAGAAAAATCTCTATGTATATCCATCAGAATAGGCTGTTGCTGATTCAGCGAATTACGTAGTCGACCTCGTAGTCACTGCGCGATCAGGTGATACTGGGGCCAAACACTGATCAGTTACTAAATTTAAAAAAAACATAAGAAAGCTGTACTTCATTCATTGTTGTCCTAGTTAATTCCAAAGAAATCACTATGACTATGTTACGCCCTTTACTCTGGCTTCGTTATACTGTAATCGGATCCGGATAATGCTACTACCACAGTCACAGTGTAAATACTAAGTACGATATCGTGTCATACAAAATTGTTCAAATGGTCTTACAGATTATAATCTTCGTGTTATTGTCAGTAGGGATAACAATCTCTATATATCCAAGAGTTCGTTAAAAGGCGTTAAATTGCTGGCGCCAATGTAGCTAGTGCGTAAAATAAATTACCATAATAATGTAAATAAAATCGACAATGACGAAAGAAAAATCACTTTCCACACTGCTTTCCACTGGACACTTTTTCATCTGTTTTCCTATATGATAAGCCTCGTTGCCTCTATACTCCATTCTTACTAATTAAGCAAAAAGCGTCCATTTTGAAATACAATAAGGTGGACATCACTTCTTTCAAAAATATGATTATGAGTATCGTTTTCACGAAAAAATTCATCACTTTCGATATCGTTTTTATTTTGTTTGGAGGTACAAGTACAGATTTTGCATATTATGTGTGTCTGAGACATGTTGAACACCATTTTTGGCGCACGCCTTACGATATATTTATACTGTAGCTTATTATGCATGTAAGACACACAGACAATTATATTTAATATACACTTTTTGTAGGTTAACCCCGGTGTACGCCATGGTTCTTGCCTTCGTGTCAACGTGGCAACGCCATCTCGGTAGCGGGCCTTTGTGGAAGGTATATAATCAGGGCGACTCTCCATAGCGGCACTCGCTACCCACGCTATGCACGAATGTCCTCGCTCCCGGGGAAGTGCGGGGTGTGCGGAGTTGGGAGCAGTCGATATCGTGTGTAGGATGGGCAGCGTGTACCGCTATGGAGGGACGCCCTTAAGCTCGGACTTTCTGAGAGTTTATCCTCCACATTAAAAAGAAGCAAGGTAATACTTCTACTACTTGCAAGAAGCTTAGTTCGATAGTGACTTAGCACCGAAAGTAGATAACTGGTCTTACAGTTAAGTACGTTTAAATCGTCCGAGTAGAGTCACCAGCCCCTGTATTGCTTAACGCATTTGACGCTCGCAATCAGAATCAAATGTCATGTTTTTGTATGGGCTATGACAGTTGATTCGGATACCAAGTGTCAAAATTTCGTTAGGCAATAACCCCGCAGGTCACCCTGTATCTGCATTGTCTTATTTTGATATTCACCCCCAAGATGATCATAGAATGTGTAAGACGCATAGACGATTTACTTTAAACCAACGGCTTTGTACCCGAATACAGCCCCGCTAGCTTGATGATCATCCCGGCTAAGTCCCATCTAGACTTGTTCTAAAATACACATGATCAAAGTACCGCCATGGTTCACGTAAATAGGGAATATGCATGAATTTTTATTCATGATTTATTAAAAGCTCATTCATGTAACAAACAGTAGAGAAACCATTTTTTAATAACTATAAAAATAACAAAGATAATAAGCCAACAAACATTTCATTGTATTTCTTTCTAGCAAAACCATGACGTAACATTTCATGTTCATGTCGGACCTCTCTGTCAAATCGCTGTCAAATTAGTAATTTAAAATGCCTAAATCATGCGTATTTTTTGGCCAATTTTAATTATTATTTCTCTTTATGAAATAGTTTTTTACGGTATTTTAATATTATGTTAAGAAAAGCGATAAAAAAAATCACGCATGTACCCTATTAGTAACATAAATAAATACGAAATGGGCATACCAAATGTCAAGTACTAAAGGGTATATTCATAAGAACCACAACCACGCCAAAACGCAGCAAAAAGTAGTGAAACAGTGGTTACGAATAGTTTCCCTGCATTGCAGTTGCTTTGATGTGGTCGGACCGACCACACGGTTGCGTTTCACGGCGACATGTGGTCAGTAGGAATAAAACTATTTCTATCTATCTACGAGTATCTATTTATCTATCGCAGCCCTTAGTTTATCCGCCTTGGGACATCGGCCTCCTCCATAGCCTCCCATAACTTGCTGTCCACTGCCACTTGCATCCAATTTGAACCCGCGTAGCGCCTAATATTGTTGACCCATCCTTCTGGTGGATGCCCTCTATTCCGCGCGGTTTTTCTGAGTCTCTACTCCAGGGTATTTCTGGTCTTTTGAAAACTATTTACTTTCATATAAACTATCGCTCAACCACTTGGCTGGCCCTTAGTGGACTTTGATATTCAATACAAATAACAATACTTATTGTTTCCAGCCGGTAGTAGAGGTAGAAACTCTTCAGTGCAGGCGCTTCTGGTACTACAACCTTTTGTACGTGAACAACTACGTGGACAACGTGGACTGCATGCCTCAAACTTGGTTTGTAACTTGTCACTTCGAATTTAAGTTCGAGCATTTAGTTTCATAGAAGCTGAGGTCCTGGGTTCAAATCCCGGTAAGGGCAAATATTTGTGAGATGAACAATAAATAAATGTTCCTGAGTCTTGGATGTTTTCTATATAAGTAATATATCTATTAAATATATCGTCGTTTAGTACCCATAACACAAGCCTTATTGAGCTTACCATGGGACTAGTTCGATTTGTGTAAAATTGTCCCCTAATATTTATTTATTCATATCATTGCATATGTTGTAATAAAAATGGCCAGCGTTTGTGGGAGCTAGTTAATTACGTGAGCCCTTTAGGGGGGCGAGGTCAAGTTGAATCTCACCTAATCTTACTTTGGGGGAGAGGGGTCTCGGTGAAAATCACGAATTTTCTTCTGGAAAGAGTGTAATATTACCAAAATTGGGTGAAAACAAGTGAAACGTGTTTGGTTTCTAAAACATAGCAAAATCTTACACCGTAATATTTCACGTGGTTTGAAATAACGTTTTTTAATTTGGGCAGTAGGCATAAAAAAAGTAACACATCTGTCTTAGAGTTTATATTAAAATAAATACAAAATAGTTACATTACCAAGTTTTTGACCACTTCCAAATTAAATTGTACTTCTAAATTCGCTGGACAAATATTTGCACCACTGTACATGCACTAATTATCAGTTAATTTCACTGTTCAATCCTGCTGGGGTCTGACCCGAAGAAGCACACGAAAATATTGGAGCTAGAATTGCCTCCATTATCACCGAGTAACTGAAGATCTCAGGGGTCTCAACTGGATCCTTTAAGGTCTGTCATAGGCTCGGCAAGCTTTCAGACGGTCGTAATAGACCCATTCTTGTGCGATTTGCTGATATTTCTATGAAATCTTCAGTTTGGAAAAAGAAGACCGCATTCAAGGGAACCACTTATGCTATCTCGGAGTTTCTCACACCTCAGCGGCAGGCACTATTTATTCAGGCACGTAAAGTGTTTGGCATGAAGAGTTGTTGGTCGCTGGATGGCAACATTTTTGTGAAACTGCCCAGCGGTGAACGCGAACGTCTCGAGTCTGAGGAGGATATTATGTACCTGAAGATGTCCCGATCGAAGCAGTTGCCTCAATTATCGTCGACACCTAAGCCCGCAACAAAGCCCGAAGAGGCAGACGAGCGGAACACTCCCGGTCCCAGTGGCCAGCCGGGGAAATCGCGGCGCGGCGCGAAACCGGCGTCCTAGGTTAGCAGTGTCGTGCCATTAATCAGTGTTTTAATTTTACATAACTTCTATTTCTTTTCTCTGTACTACTTTCCATACAGCAGCAGGCTTATTTACTTAGTTAACTTCTCTGACTCCATATTTCGTGACTAGTTATGTGTACCCACTTTTATTTACGCTTTAGTTTTAATATTACGTTAGGGCTACGTATAGGTTATGTCACTTTGATTTGACAGTTGACGTTTATTTTATTTTTTTAAACACTTGTAATGTTTGTTCGAGTATTATGTTTTACCGCCTGTTGCTAGTTATGAACTTCATATCTGTTTTCCAACTTGTTTATGTTAAATTAATAAATATGACTTTGTTACTCTCACAGGCTAACCGGCAGGATGAGCAGGATTGTGCAGTGCCTTATTGTGCTGCCAACTATTAAGATATTTTATATATAGTTGTAGTTCTATTTATAATATTTAACGTATATTTATTTTAATGTCAGGCGATGAAACCTTTTATTTTGCCAGTGGTGATAGCTCTGCCTTTCTGTCTCTAAATTCGCTTGACACATCTCAAACGCTAGGTACTCTTTTGTCACGCGAATTTCAGAACTCATGTCATTTCAACGTGTGCCATATTAATTCCCAAAGCATCCCCTCTCACTTTACCGAACTTATTGAGACCTTCCAGTCTGAATTTATCCATGCAATACTGGTTTCGGAGAGTTGGTTAAAGCCAACACTTGACTCGACATCATATGCTTTGCCTGGATATGTTCTTATTAGGAATGACCGAACTGGCAAGGATGGCGGTGGTGTTGCCATTTATTTGAAAAGTTCCATTCCATACAAAATTTTAAAAACCTCTCCGTCTCTTTACTCTAGCTCAGCAGAATGGATATTTCTCGAAGTAAATGTCAAAGGGATCAAGGCCGTTCAAGGGGTAGTTTACTGTCCTCCCACTATCGATTATTTTTCTAAATTGGAACAGGTATTTGAGTCCCTAAGCTCGAATTACACGCATCATATAATTATGGGTGATCTTAACACAGACCTTTGCCAAGATTCTCCTCATCGCGATAAATTGACATTACTAATAAAGTCTGTAAATTTCTGTGTCCTTCCTTTGAAAGCCACCCACCACACCGCGACGTCTGATACGTGGCTGGATGTCATAATTACT
Organism: Hedya salicella; assembly: GCA_905404275.2. Lineage (NCBI taxonomy): Eukaryota > Metazoa > Arthropoda > Insecta > Lepidoptera > Tortricidae > Hedya > Hedya salicella. Next base: position 3,916,552 of record FR990112.1, on the reverse strand, counting down.
TCTTTTGCTGATGATGTAGTAAAACATGGTCAGCTTTTAGCTCCCGGCTTTTCCACCATGACTTGCTATTCGTTTCTTACAAAATTAAACCGCCCAAATGTCAACCTACCTTGGTTTAATGCGTTGATTTAATAAAATAGATCCCGATGCCCTCCTTAGTGATGCTCGGAGCATTGACTGGACTCCTGTGCTGACTGCCCCAACAACTGACTCCAAGTTTTCTCTTTTTAATGCAGCTATTTTGACTCTTTTCGATGCGCATGCTCCCTTGCATACTGTTAGAGTCAGGCGTCCTCCTGCTCCTTGGATGACTGAGGGCATACGCATGGCTATGAGGAGGAGGGACCGTGCTTTCCGAGCTTTCAAACGTGACCGTACTGACGAAAACTGGACACTTTTTAAGACAGCCCGCAACCGATGCAATCAGATGGTGCGGACAGCGAAGCGGCGGTTTATTCACCTGAATGTATCATCTTCATCTATGGCCGATGTCTTGAAATTTCTCAAGTCGCTTGGCCTAGGTAAACCTGTTAATGGTTTCGATGGCACTTCCTTTTCTCTTAACGATTTAAACTGACATTTTTCCTCTGCCCTCTCTATTGATAATCGTATTAAGACCAATACTCTCTCTGATATTTCTTCTCTTCCCCCTTCTTTCTCAAATTTGTTCTCCTTTTCTCCCACTAATCAAGCAGATGTCAAAACCATCATAAGCAAAATTAAATCGAAGGCTATTGGAAATGATGATGTCGGTCGTTATATGATAGTATCGGTGTTGGACTGTGTGCTTCCTATAATAACCGATATTATCAATTCCTCGCTATTTAATGGTGATTTTCCCTCTCTGTGGTGTAGTGCATTTGTCATCTTATCTTATCTTGATATCCGGGGTCCTTACGGATACACTTCGACCCAGTGGGATCTTTTGTGTAATTACCCCTTCTTGCTACTCAATGGTTTGTTCTACCATCTCAGTAAACCGTATGATAGATGCCATTGGTAGCGTCTGGAATTCCTTTGGCTGTGGGTAACCAATACCAAATTCCTTCATTCTCTGTCTGGCGAGGGCATGACATTCGCATAATAAATGCTCCATTGTTTCTGTTTCCTCACCACACATTCTGCAATCTGTATTGTCAGAAAGTCCCAGTTTGGCCAGGAGTCCTTTGACTCCGAAATGGCCTGTGAACACCCCCATTATAATTCTGAGTTGTCTTTTGCTGTAGTTCCACAGTTTCTTGGACCAGCCCGATTCTACTCTTTCTATGAATAGCTTTGCATGCCTCAGGCCCGCCACTTTCTTCCACTCTTGCTGATGTTGGTTTTTGGCATGGTCCTTTATGGCCGTAACTATGGTCCCCTGTGAGAGTCCCACGCATGGTTCGGGTCCTACGAAGTTCGTTGCAGACCCTTTTCTAGCTAGCTCATCGGCGTTTTCGTTACCGATGAAGCCTTCATGCCCTGGAATCCATACCAGCTGCACTTTATTGTGCCTTCCGAGCTTGTTGTTCTACTTTGGGCGCTGATAACGCTTTCAGTGCTGCTTGACTGTCGCTGAGTATATAGATGTGCTTTCCTTTGGTTAGCCTATCTATGTTTTCCTGGGCACAGGCGATTATAGCATATGTCTCTGCTTGAAAGACCGCTGCATAACCTCCCATACTTGTGCTGACATTATAGTCTTTTGCATAAATGCCTGCTCCCGTACCTGATGCCATTTTTGATCCATCAGTATACCAAATGTTATCCTCACCATCCATTGTCAGTGGTTTGTGATCTTCGGCCCATTCGTCCCTTGTGGGAACTTGCACTTTAAAGTTCCTTTGGAATTCATACCTTGGTTGCATTTTGTCGCAGCTCATGGCAGTTATTCTGTCGAGGAAATGGTTCTTTTCCATGGATGTGTGCTTAGTTTTCGGCGCGCAGTAACTCCATAGGCCCAGGGTCTTTAGCCTATGCAGTGATTTGCGTGCTTCCGACTGTATCACTATGTGTAGCGGTGGTAGGTCTAGCAATACCTCTAGCGCCGCGGTTGGCGTAGTTCTAAACGCCCCTGTTATAGCCATGCACGCTGTTCTTTGGACCCTCATTAGGTCGTCTCTGCATGTGCTCTTTAATGTTCTTGGCCACCAGACCAGGCTGCCGTACAGGATGATCGGTCTTACCATCATGGTATAGATCCATCTCAGTACCTTAGGGTTTAATCCCCACGTTTTACCGTATGCCGATCTGCACATTCCAAACACTCTGAGTGCTTTTGTTATGTTATGATCGACATGCTTTTTCCAATTCAGTTCCTTATCTAGCGTGACACCAAGATATTTCACATCGTTGGACATCTCGAGTACCCTTCCATACAGTTTTAGTTGCTGCATGTCTTTTAGGGTTCTCTTTTTAGTGAATGGTATTACCACCGCTTTGCCTGGATTAATGGATAGTTGGTGAACGTTACACCATCTCTCCACTTTCCTCAGTGCTTCATTCATGATTGCCGAAACCGTACTGGGAAATTTCCCATTTACGAGTATCACTAAGTCATCTGCATACCCTACCGTATAGATAGGTCCGCTATTGAGTTCCTCCAACAGTGAGTTCACCACCAAGCTCCATAGAGTAGGCGAGAGTACTCCACCTTGTGGACATCCTTTTGTTGTTGTGGCCATTATCTCGTCCCCCATTAGGGATGACGTTATTAGCCTACCGTTTAGCATATTTCCAATCCACTTGCATATGGTCGGTTCTATGCCATGTCTTGCAGCTGCTACATCAATCGCTTGGTACGTGGTGCGGTCAAACGCTCCTTCCACGTCTAGAAAAGCCGCCAGGCACAGTTCCTTACCCTCTATTGCCTGTTCAGCTCTGGTTGCTACCAGGTGCAACGCCGTGTCCGTAGATTTCCCTGGTTGATAGGCACACTGTAAGTTGTGCAGAGGATGCCTTTTTAATGGGCCATCCCTTATGTGTCTGTCCACCAGTTTCTCCACAGTTTTTAGGAAAAACGATGAAAGGCTTATGGGTCTATAGGACTTAGCATCTCCGTAATCTGCCTTACCCGGTTTGGGCAGGTAAATCACCCTCACCATTCTCCATACACGTGGTACGTGTCCGAATGCTATGCACGCTCTGTACAGTCTGCTCAGATAAGGAATGAGTACATTTGCGCCCTCTTGTAGTAGAACGGGGTAAATTCCATCTGGCCCCGGAGCCTTGTAGGGTTGAAACGTTGACAGGGCCCATTTTAGTTTGTTATGATCTACTACCTTCTTTGATGTGTCCCAATTGTGCCTGGTTGTGCTTGCAGCTTGTTCCATTGCACTAATTGCAACATCATCTATTTCACCCTGGTGTATTACCGAGCCTGGGAAGTGCGTATTACACATGACATTGAGGGTTTCCAACCCCGTTTCAGTCATTTTCCCGTCACTGTCTCTGATAGTTGTGAGCGGGACTGACTTAGTTGCAGCTAGTGCTTCTGTTAGTCTCATACCCTCTGGTATAGACCCTATTTGATCACAGTGGACTCTCCACGCGCTCCTCTTTGCTCTCCTCACAGCCTTATTGTATTCCGTGAGTTGGCGTGCATAGCCCTCAAAATTATTTGAGGCTTTTGCATCGTTAAAGATAGCCCTGGTTTCCCTCCTGATTTTTTCAATCTCCGGGTTCCACCATGGTATCCTTTTCGCCAGAGTTTTCTTTTCCGGGCAATTGTTGGTCCAAGCCGTATATACTGCTTGTACTATTTTGTCCGCTTCAAATTCTATATCTATAATAGAATTAAGCTTGCCTTTTGGGTCCCCCAGTTTCACTTTCAGGTCCACTTTATATGCTTCCCAGTCAGTGTTCCTCGGGTTCCTTTTGCGTACAGTTTCCACCTCTATTTTAGTATTGTACCTAAAGCATATATATCTGTGATCGGATAGAGAAACTTCCTTTGATACATGCCATGAGTTAATACTTTTACTAGTGTTATTAGTAGCCAACGATATATCAATTACCTGCCCTCGTCTAGCGTTGACAAAGGTTGGTTCATTGCCTTTATTTAGTATTTGTAATGAGGAGCTTACCAGAAAATCCAGTACCTTCACCCCTCTCGTGTTGACATCCGAGCTGCCCCAGATGACATGATGGGCGTTCGCGTCGCAGCCGATGATCAGGTCGGTGTTTGCCTCGCTGCCTTTCGCGACAAGACCCCGCAGTTGGCTAGTGACCGGGTCTGTCGCCTCATAGGGAAGGTAGGCTGATGCAGCGATAAGAGCCGTGCCCTCCCCCTTAGTCAGGATCTTAACCGTGGTAAGATCCCTGGAACAGAAAGCATGTAAGGGCATGGCGTTGATGCCATTTCTGACATAAATACATGTCCTCATGTTATCATCGGAACAGTAGTACCATATGGTACCTCCAGTTCCGCCCAGACCTCTAATTTCCCCCTTATAAATATAAGGTTCCTGTATTAGAGCTATATCGAATTTACCGCTAGTTAGCTGCCTCGCCAGAAGGGCTGCGGCTGCTTTATTGTGTTGTAAGTTAATTTGTACACACCTTATACCCGCCATTGCGCTTCTAATGGTTTGACTCCTTGGGAGCCTCCTCGCTAGACATGGGGGAGAGGGCGTTTCCCAGGTACAGATCTGCCAGGCCTCGCAAGTCCTCAGAGTCTACCGTGGATAACGGTGACGACTCCCGGCCCATGCGTGACCCCGCCCTATCCTCCCTCCACTCCCTCTCCACCATGGTAGCATCCGGCTGCTCACCCGCCTCAACTGCGACCGTCTCCGCCTCAGCAGCGTCTTTCGACGGTGCTTCCTCGGCTCCGATCCGGTCCGCATTATTGGCCAGGTCTGTCTCCTGGCTCACCACGCCCTCCGGAGCCGCGTCACCCCCCGTTGCCCGAGGGTCGACCCCTGCCCTCCCAAGCATCCTCTCCTCCGCGTCCTCGAGGAGCTTGAAGGAGCTTAGGTCGACCCCCGAGAAGAGTTGATAGTTCGACGCCCTGATGGCATCCGCCGATTCCCGATCCATCAGTATGATGCGTCGGGTGCTGGTTTCTGACATCAGGGTGTCCACTATCTTCCACTGCTCCGTGTGTAGCGAAGGGTTGTACTTCTGCAGTACACGGAGCATTAGTTTGATGTCCTGGGCGCCAATGATCCGCGTCTTCCAGGCCATTTTAACTGGCTTCGGCAGATCCTTGGCGTCCACGACTTTGAGGCGCAACCCGGCAATCTCTACTCCCCCGATTGCCGAGCTGAACCATGTGGAGGCCCCCCTCCCTTGGCAACTGATGTGGAGAGCGCCCCCCACGATGTTGCCGAGCATGATTCTTGGCAAGGGCTGGGGCGCGCCATCCACGAGTGCAAGAACTGCACCCTGGATCGCGGACATGTGCCCCGCCAGAATCTTGACAGCAGGGTAGCCCACTGGGATAATGGCCATCCGCTCCGCTGTCACCGCCTCCGCATACGACCCTACCCTCGTCCTTTTGGGGGCGCTGGTCAGCAAAGTCGAATCGCCACTCGATCCTAGTGGCCTCTTGTTGTGACCTACATCGGCCACTGTAGCAGGTGCGACCCGTGTCGCATCTGCGCCCGTCTGCAAAGACAGACGGGCTCTCTCCCGAGCGTTCTGTCTACGCTTCTGCCTCCTGCTAAGAGTATACCCGCCGTTCTCCCCCTCAGGTTTGGACACCTCCACACTACGTGCCGGTGCACTCTCCGCAGGATTAGGAAGCGTTCCGCGGAACGGTACGGTGGTCGGCTTCGGCATGCTTTTGCCGCCCCCTCCTCCGGTGCCCGCAACAGTCGGTCCCCTTACGGTTCCCTTCTGTGCGTGTCCGCTTTTCACCACTGGGGGAAAAGATCGGACGGCAGCTTTGAAGTAGACGGGTCCAGCATGTCCGTTGCTACCACTCCTACCTACATTACTGGGACCAGCTCCCGCATCCCTGCTTAAGGCAGTTTTGCGGCCCGCAGTAGTGCCCAGTGTAGCGCCATGCGCTATAGCCTCATCCCTTAAGGGTACGGCTTCTCCCTTCTTCGTCGTTGTTGGTGGTTGTGGATCCATTTAACCTACAACTAAGACTTCATCAGACTGGCTCCCCACCCTCCTTGGAGCCCTCCTACTGGGGGGAGTGCATTTGTCATACCCTTGCCCTAAATAAATAATCCCACATCACTTAGCAACTTTAGGCCAATCTCGATTCTCCCTTTTCTATCAAAAATTGCCGAAGCCGTGGTACACAAACAACTTTCGGACCACATTCATGCCAATAAACTCTTGAGCCCCTATCAGTCAGGTTTTCGGCCCAGCCACAGTACCTGCACTGCGCTTCTTAAGGTGACTGAGGATATTAGACGGGGCATGGAGGATCAAATGGTCACAATACTTGTTCTTATTGATTTTTCCAATGCATTTAATACTGTTGACCATGACATCCTACTTGCCCTGCTCAAGCATTTGAATGTGTCTTCGTCTGCGTTGGGTTGGTTGTCTACCTATCTTCGTGGACGCCAGCAGGCAGTCCGGGTAGATCGGTCGTTGTCTGACTGGTGTGACTTAGCCACCGGTGTACCACAAGGAGGAATTCTGTCTCCACTTCTATTTTCTACTTTTGTTAACTTCATCACCCCCGACCTTCGATGTTCCTACCATCTGTATGCCGACGATCTACAGCTTTACGACCAGTGCAAAGTGACTGATATTACTGCTACCATTGACAAGTTAAACCTGGACCTCTTACACATCCAAGAGTGCTCTGAAAAATTCGGCCTATTTGTAAACCCGTCAAAGTGTCAGGCTATTGTCATTGGTAGCTCTCGCCAGCTAGCTAAACTCAATCTCAACTCTCTCGCGCCTGTAACTTTTAACGGCACACCTATTTCATTTACTTCTAGTGTTAAGAACTTAGGTGTTTACTTGGATAGCACGCTGAGCTGGAAGGTGCAGGTTGCCGAAATTTTCAGGAAGGTAATTGGATCGCTCCATGCTCTTAACAAATTGAAGCATTTCTTGCCCATTAAAACTAAGGTCTTGTTGGTAAATACCCTAATCCTACCCATAATTGATTATGGTGATGTGTGTTATCCGGACTTAAACGAAGATCTTCTTGATAAGTTGGATCGGCTTCTCAATAATTGTATTCGCTTCATTTTCTGTCTCCGTAAATATGATCATATATCTGCTTTCCGCGCTCAGCTTGGTTGGTTTCCAATTCGTCAGCGACGTAACATTCGAATTCTTTGCTCTCTCTTTTCAATTCTTAACGATACACAATCTCCAGAATATCTCAAAACTTTCTTCAGTTACATTGAATCCACTCGTAACCGTCATTTTCGCTCTTCCGGCAATCTCGCCCTTTCTATCCCACTCCACCGAACTGGCTTCATATCCAATTCTTTCTCCATTCAGGTTGCCCGCCTCTGGAACGGTCTTCCGCTTAAAATTAAACAGGCCCCGAATAAGTTTGCATTCAAAAAGTCCGTGAGCAACTTCTTTGCTGGCAGAGCCGAAGACTCTTAGTTTATCTGCTTAATTTGTTTCATCGCTATATATATATATTACTTGTTTAATTACAAAAACACATATTTATATACTTTTAATACATGAATAACAAAATTTATATAATACATACACAAATATATATAAGGTTAATAAATATATAACATATATATATATATATATTTATTAACCTTATATATATTAGGCGAACTTAATGCCATAAGGCATTCTCTACCAATAATTATTAAAAATATTTATTAAAATAAGTATTAAAAGTATATAAATATGTGTTTTTGTAATTACACAAGCCTCAGCACTGCCTACAATTTTTCTGCTTTGCCCTAAGGTTGACTGGTAGAGAATGCCTTATGGCATTAAGTTCGCCTTCTGTACAGTAAGTTTTCTTTTGTGCAATAAATATTAAATAAATAAAAAATAAAATAAATAAAAATATTAAGTAACCAAATTATTATATTTTAAATTAATCCAACGCATTTACACTAGACACACACATTGTGAAAAATCTTACGTGAGACTGGGGGTAGGGGGAGGGGTTGAAATAAATTACACGAAATTTCATCAGTGGGGAGGAGCGTCAGAGAATCGCTCAAAAAGCCTCCCGTAATTAACCCATCGAGCGCCAAAGACGGGAAATCACGTCAATGGAAAATTATGCCTCAGACGCCTCGACGTCATTTGCCGATATATGGTCATACAATTGGTTTATTGGTTGGCGTGTGGCGCTCGTTTCCCATAGATACGCTGTAAGTTCAAAAGGGAAATTAACACCCCCTTACATTTCAACAGTTTCGTGGACAACTTTTTCTCGGAATGTTATTTAAATGTGGGTTTAAACTATTTCTTAGAAGTCTGAAACCTCCACCGAATGGCCCAAAATGGCCCAAAATTCTCCAGATACTTCGACAAAAATATGTCCACAAAATTAAGGCGGTTGAAATGCTAGAATAACCCTACACTGGAACGGCCACAATTCAAAATATGTATACGCAAACATAAGTCCCCAAGTGCATACATATTTTTAGACGTAACTATACAGACTCTTATCCAAAGATTTTCACAGATGTTGTGATATTGAAATGTTTGGCCCTGTTACCTGCCTGTTACAGACGCTATATTAGAGATTTTTCTCTTCTTGTTATCGAACATCCCATCGGAGGTCATTATGTGTTTACATTAAATTGATCAAGCTTCTTTATCTTGTTAGAGATCACTCTGACACCCACTTACATCTCACTCAATCTTTACCATCCAAACACTCCTTAGAATTTCCCTTACGAATATTTTGTCTGAACTGAACTTTTTTAAGATTCATAGCAGAATAAATGAAAGTGCTTTCATATTCAAGCAATGACCTAACGTTGGCTCAAATCATGTGATGACAGATAAGAGAGTATGAAGATGAATTGAAGAACAATTACTTTCCTCAGGTACTTAGCAGCAGACATGCAGCTGAGCATTCTCGGGCTGGTGATCTTCTCCCTAGCGACCAGCGCCAAGGCCCGGAAAGTGGGCGTGGCCATCGCGTTCGTGGTGGGCTTGCTGGTGCCAGCTATCCACGTTTACGTTCAGGATTCGAGCCCCATTGTCATCATGGCACCTGAGTGAGTTGCCATGAACGTTGAGCTTTATTTAGTCATCTTGATAGAGCAAGTTATTTCAAGGTTACACTAAAGTAATAAAACCGATCCATGCACCTGGAAGGCGCTATGTCAGGTGGTTGTTTTTTTGTACTTCATCAAGCTATACATATTTGCCAATTTGGCAGTGCTTTAGAAATTTTCTCTCGGCATCTGTAGTTTTGGAGACTTTGATTGTTTCAGTACAAAAGTAAATTGTTGACATTGGCATCTAAAAATCTTTATAATGAACAACAACTACATTTGAAACCAACTTGATATACCATCAGGCAAAGCAAGTGTCAAACGCCGTCCGGTCTTTCGTAATAAAACACTTTCCAATTACAAAAACCTAAAACTATGACGCAACAGCTACGGGAAAACGAAGCCAATTTTTCTTACTTCCATTGAAAGAAAGGAAGCAGCTGTATGATTACTGACTTGAAAACGCTGCTGACTTCGTTTTCTTACAGGGTAGCACGTAACAAGTTTGTGATGGATCCCACGTTCAACACCCTGTACAAACCAGGGCACCCAAACACAGTGTGCTACGCTATGGGCATGGCGCTGGCCCTGGCGGTCTACCAACTGCAGCGGCAGGACTACAACATGAAGAAGTATAAGGTAATTAACGTTGTCGTGGCGAATCCCACGTTGAACAACCTGTAAAAACCAGGGCATTCAAACACGGTGTGATACGCGATGGGCATGACGCCTGCCCTGGTAAGTTTACCTATCTACAGGGATGATGCATTTCGACATAAACAAGTATAAATTATTAAATAACTTAAGAATCCGCAGTAAGCTCGGTTCTCCATACAAAGGTAGTTACGCTCTCATTTTAAAACAGCTGGCTATTTTGCTCTGAAACTTTGTACTTAGAATAAGTTAAGGTATATGCAGGCCTGTTATTAGTTTATGTAGCTTCAGATACCATAGTAAAAAAATACAGCGAATTTAAGTTTTTCATATAAAAACTTATTTTTACTGTATTTCGTTTAATTTATAAACTGGAGCCATATAAACTAATTTCCGGCCTATATATACCTCATGTCATTGTATATGCAAAGTTTTGTTACAATTCAACACGTAGTTTTAAAATGAGAACGAAACTCCGTTTGTATGGGAAGGTGGAATTCGGCCGAGCTTGCTGCGGACTCTTAAACAAAACAAAATTCAAATTCAAGTCATTTATTTGTGAACAATAGGTATACACACAATGTAATTATGCTAGATGGTAAGTACATGTGATAGTCCAGCTATGTTCCGCCTCAAGGCATATAAAAATCTTATAGCCTACATGCTTATTGCACAACATTCAAGTTATCACTTAAGTATTCGTTGAAGCTTTTTTGACCAGAAATCCACTTAAAGCTTGCTTACATTCTAGAACCGTTTCTTTTCTCCTGATATCAGCAGGTAGATGATTAAAAATTCTCGGGGCCATTCCTATATAATTTTTTGACATAAGTCTTGTCTTAGATGGGGCTGCACACAACTTGTTTTGTAATCTTCTACTTGAAAAAGGCTGAAACTCATTAGGATTCGATTTCACAAATAAAGTTACTTCAATTATATTTCGGATTGTATCCAAAGGCTATACTTTATTACTAGGCAGCAATACGCAGTATTGTGCCATCTTCGTCACACGTTTAACGTTAAGTCAATTATATACTTCGCTTCTTGCGTCCAACGCTCTCCGGTGACAATTTTCATTTAAATGAATGTTTCAGAAATACCGTCCCCTATACTGGGCGGTCTTCCCTACGTTACTTCTTGTCCTTATGAGCGGCGGGGTGTTCTATATGGACGTCCAGGTCCCGCTGATAGTACGGGCGGTCTATGCCAGCGCCGTCAAACTGGTCTTTGGGGTCATTATCGCCACACTGATTGCAGGAGCTGTCTTCAAACTTGAAAGTAAGTTAGGTACACTAAAATTTCTATATGGACTTTCAGACCAATAAAGGACCCCATCAGTCCACAACAGTGCTATCAAAGTCATCTTTGGAGTCACCAATACTACCATGAATAGAGGAGCTGCAAGAATACTTGAAAATTAGTTAATGAAGTAAACTATGCGCATAATTTTGCTTCCACATGGGATTGTTAATAAAACCATAAAAGCGTTAACAGACGTGAAAAATTTGCAGAGCAAGGCTAATTTGTTTAAGCCCCTAAAGCAATGGGTATCTCTAGAGTAAGTTTCCATTGCCTGCCTGATAAAATGTCAGTTTGTGTTATTTTTTCACTATTAAACTGAAAATACAGTGTTAGGTGTGTCTAAGGCCTTTGCCTCACTGGGACGCCCTAGCGACGGTTTGGCGACGTCGCTCTTACATCTTGACGTCGCCGAACTGTCACTAGGTGAGTGAGCTGCGATACATCTCAGTATAAATTGTTTGGCTACCGTAGCTGGTGACGTCGCCATCGCAACCCAGTGAGGCAGGTCATATTCGTTTTGTTGTGGCCTTTACGCAAAAAATCTAATAAACTGCACAGAACCCAAAACGTTCAATCTAGAAGTTTGTAAAAGTATTGACAGCCACAAACGGGGCCACTCCGAAGTTTCTTTTCGCTTACCTATGAAGCGCAATTGGAGAATTTGAGTGACCACAGCTCAAAGTGAACTCCAAGCTGCCAACTTCAAAATATCAAGAATTATAGATTCTTCTGGGAATTCTAAAGCAAGATTTATTTTTCAGACGTATACCGTGGTATCCTGGAATGGAAAGGCTGGGCTCTGCTGCGGCAGCTTTCGTATTGCGTGTACCTAGTTCATGTCACCATCATGCGGACCACATTAGGCTACAGCTCCACGTTGCTTCACAGCTCCTTGGCCCAAATTGTAAGTGTACCACCAGGATCGTGTGTGACGGATCACGCTCATATTTGTCGCTAACTTTCAAGTTATGTAATTAGTTGCACCTGAGGATTTAAAGCGATGTCAAAGGAGTTGCTACCATGCCAACTCGTACCACGTCAATATGGCTGCACTGTTTTTGACCATTTTTGGTATGGTGATAGCTGGACATCTACAGATAGCCATAGGATACTTTATATCTTAAAAGCAGCAAAAATATTGAAGCAAAAAAGAGGATTTTAACTTTTTTCTTCTCCGTGAACTAAGTTGCGGGCGCCTCCAAATTTTAACAGTTGAGACCCTGTCATCTTAAGAAGTCTATTTGTCTACTTTTCCACTTTTTACTAAAATGGTTGCACAACGGCCTACGAGGTTGGCGGTCCAGGGTTTGAATCCCGGCTAGAGCAAGTGTTCGTGTGATTGCCACGCACGTGTGTTCCTGGGTCTTGAATATTTTCTATGTATTTTAGTATGTATATCGTCACCTAGTACCCATAACGCATGCTTGGATTAATTTAGGACTACGCAGATTTTTGTGATTACCCTTGTGAAAAAAAAATCTTACAAATATTTATCTTTTCAGATCATGGTATATATAAGTGCCACAGGGGCGTCATTTTTTATCGCGCTACCGCTATGGATGATGGTTGAATCTCCAATCGCGGGGATAGTCCACGTGTGCCAAAATCCTGGTCCTGCGAAATCCCTCGAGTCACCATATTCAATGAAGGAAGGATTCCAAGAAAGCATAGACACTGTACAGAGTAATTTATAAGGAGTATGCCTACTTGCCTGTAAAGTTGGACATAAAAAATTATGGCTGAGGTGGAGGGCCACAGAAAGCCACTGGATGCGGGCAGGGATACCATACTTTCCAGATTATGTCCTGGGATTTCAGGATTTCTAAGCACATGTCAGGATTACGAAATTAAAAGTTTTACTATTTTTCAATAACGTAATGATGAGTCGAAATCCTGTCAAAATTTCAGGATTTTTCAATGAAACGCGGGGTTGTTTTATTTTACATTTGGTAACCCTAAATTAACGTAAATAGTCTTTGGGGGAGGTTACCGACCAAGAGCAACGTCTCATACCATTGCAAATATTATGTTTCAGTACGTGTTTTGCTCTGATAAAATCAGGAATAAATTTTTAATTAATAAAAATGTTTTTTTAATTATCACATCAAAATAATGTAGTTTCTGAACGTTTTTTTAATGTAAAAACATCATACAATCTTTTTTAAAATTACTATATTGATAAAAAGATCTAAGTAGAAAGAAAAATTAATTGCGATCCACTAAAGTCTAAGCCGGAATCGAACCAGCGTCTCTGTTATACCGGGACAGCGTCCTCCATTAGACTATCAGACCGCTTGTGATTCGCAACGAATTAATCCTCTACCTTCGGTAACGCTACGTTACTCACGACCTATGTACCATTAATCTTGAAAGGCTTAGTACCTTATATCACCACTCTTAAAACATCACACTATCTTTTTTTTGTCTGTCTGTCTGTAATTCCATCCGTCCGTCATCCTGGCCTACCCAGCCTTCCAGCCCACGACCAGGGGGGTTATTGTCAAACGAAATTTTGACATTTGGTATCCGAATCAACTGTCATAGCCTATACAAAATAATGACACTTGATTCTGATTCCGAGCGTCAAACGCGTTAGGCAATAGTGGGCCGGTTACCTCTTCTTTAAAATGACGTCATCTTTATTTGCGATGTACCTATTTACGTATAGTATTTCGATTGGTACCAAAACAGAATGTACTCTATGAAAGACACATAGTTTGCGTTAAAGTATATGGTTATCCTTATCAAACAATGAATTTTTATTTTATTTAAGAAATACTTAGTACCTACCTACCTATTCCGAAAAGTGAACATTTTAATTTATGTTTGAACGGAAAAAAAACTAAATTTACATAACTTTGAAGTGTCATATTATGTTTGTTTTCCTTAAAATGTAGTCATTAGTTTTTTTCCAAATCACACGACAATAGCATGTTGTAAAATTCAACTTTTCATAAATGAGTCAGCAATGTTGACATCGCTGTTGACGGAACTGCTCAAATATTTGTCCAATTAATTATTACTTTTCTTAACAATATTTAATTTATAAAAGAAAACAAGTTATAATGAGCATAATAACAATTGCGCCGTACGCTTGTTTGCCACCTTTGCAGTATAAAAATAATTCAAAATGATGCTTTATTGACAATAATTTTGAAAATAAGTTAATATTAACTAAAGGAAACAATATCAACTAATTAAAACTATGGCTAAGAAAACCGGCCAAGAGCGTGTCGGGCTCTCGCTCGAAGAGTTCCGTATCAGTACCACCAAATATAAGAAACTAGCTTCTGCCCGCGACTTCATCCGCCTTAAATTAGTTTATCGTGGATAAGGGTATTTTTTCGGGATAAAACGTAGCCTATGTCCTTCCCCGGGACTCAAACTATCTCCATACCAAATTTCATCCAAATCGGTTCAGCGGTTTAAGCGTGAAGAGGTAACAGACAGACAGACAGACAGACTGGACAGAGATACTGGGAAAATATGTATCTTGTATGGCCTCCTTCCCATATAATTTTAATTTTTACTCCCCGATCAATTAACAGGAGTGATAGTTTGTCCCTTCGGTGATATCGCATACACTTTGAAAGCAACGTACTTTGAAACCATTGATTTTTGCGTTACTTTTTTTATGTAAGAATGGCAAGCATTTGACTTCAATCTCCCCTGTGGGTAAGAGACGATGAAGCCGACGATGGAGCATGCTTACCTAGATAGTGTCTATTCATTCTCGTCTTAAAGAGATCCAAGTTATATTGTTCCGGGAAAAGATATGCTGGAAGAGAGTTCCACTCCAAGTACTTTGCGGAATACCATATCGTCCACCCGAGAAAATCGACCGTCAACATCTCCTCCTGATGATGCCTCGTAGAGAGGCGAAACACGTGTCGAGGATTATACTGTCTGGTGGTGGTTTCTTGTATTTGCATGCGTGTTTTTTTTGTGGAAACTGCATGAAAATATGCGCATGTGAGCACAATTTGTGACGTCTAATCAAGACACTATTTCGTGGAAAAGCAACGGAACTATATAATCCACTTTGAAACCGTTATACGAGTAATTTGTCTACTGGAATATCCCTCAATGAAGCACTATAAACTCGATCATTAAATTTTGTTAATTCTTTTTAGGCTTCCGTAGCCTTATAAATTCGTCATGTCTGTCTGTCTGTCCGTCCGTATGTCACAGGAATTTTACTCAAAAACTATAAGATGTACATTGTATATTGATTAAAATTAGAGCATAGGTGTCGTGTGTAAACCGCTACTTAGTTTGCTAATCAAATAAAAACAATGCATGTTTCTAAGGGGGGCACTCCATACATGTAACCTTTTTTTCAGCAAATATCAAAATGTGGCACATATTTCGACAGGTCTTGAGGTTTAACATTTTGAGGTTTCTGAGAAAAAATAATATTTAGTGAATATTTTCGGAAATAATCGCTCCGAAAATAGCATAATTTTTTTATATGAACTGTTGCGGAACCCTACACTGAGCAGGGTCAGACATGCTCTTGGCGGGTTTTTTTGTTGTGTTAGTAATTGTCAGGATATGGTTTGTATATAAGAAAATATACCTACTCAAAATTACATGGAAAAGTGATAGTTTTGGGTTTGAAAATCTCCATATATTATAAGTGAGTAAGTGAAAAAAACTATAAGGGAGGTCTTAAAAACTTATTTGATTGATTCATACATCGACCACACAGTAAGTGGAAGTTTAGGTCTCATCTTCTTAATATAATCTTCCGTTTCTACGATTATCACTCATTTCAGTAACATAATTTAAAGCCCGACCAGGAAAATAAAAAACTTCGCCATATTTCGGAAACTATTGGAACTAATTTCTTAAACTGGCAATAGTAACTTGACAGAAGTCTTTAAAGCCATCTGTCAATTGCTGTCAAAGTGAGGTGTTGATTGTGCGTGGTCTATTTCTGGGATATTGTGAGTTATTTGTGCGATAAAACGCCGAAAACTATT
Organism: Hedya salicella; assembly: GCA_905404275.2. Lineage (NCBI taxonomy): Eukaryota > Metazoa > Arthropoda > Insecta > Lepidoptera > Tortricidae > Hedya > Hedya salicella. Next base: position 3,900,495 of record FR990112.1, on the reverse strand, counting down.
AGAAGTCACTTAAGAAAAGTGATTTATAATATGACGAAGTATTTGTCGGATAGAAAGTTTGAAGGATTCGACTCTATTCCTCTAAATAACATCTCCGACCTTGTTGTCAACATGACTGATAGGTACATCATATTAGTGTTGCTATAATTATTGCTAATTTGACGCCCCCAGAGCAGGTTTTTTATTTTCCTGGTCGGGCTTTAAACGGATTATATCGCGTATATTATCTCATTTGAATTCCCAACGTTTCCGAAGCTATACAGCTGACAATTTACATGTTCACGGGGTTGACTAAGAAAAAAATAATCTCTATCTAAGTTTCAATTCGTCATCTTTTTCCTTAAAGTAGGATTTAATTAGCGGGAGTCAACTGACAGATGTCAACGTGAATAGTTCGTTGTTAAGAAATAATTTTACAAAAGTATACATGAAAATACGTGTAACTGGTTTACTAAATACTCCAAGATAACCGGTGATATTATGGTAACTTTTATTGATAAGACATACTGCACTAACTGCCATAATGAAGTAATCACGGTGGACGTGTGTCCGTAAACGTCAGTTTACTCCAGCTAATTAAAAATCCTAGTTTAGTACACCCGTGCGAAGCCGGGGCGACCAGCTATAGTGGTAAATATAGCAAGTACCTACTATTAAGTACCTAGTTTAGTTAAGTACTTGGTTATATAGCAAGTAGTGTAAGTACTTACTTTACTATGGATAAGTATGAATCTTCTTTTCGCACGATGGTTGGGTCCCTAGTCTATAGTACGCAGGTATTACGGTAGCTGACTTGTTAGGGTTCCGTACCAAAAAGGTACAAAAGGAACCCTTATGGTGCGACTCTGTCTGTCTGTCTGTCGGTCTGTACGACTAATAAAGCACCATATCTCAAAAACTACTTATGCTAACTATTTAAAATTTGGAATATTTATAAACATTGTAAGCCCACATGTATTGCACAGAAAATACTTTAAAATATATTTTTATTTTCTAAAAAAACGACGAAATTTCTAAAAACATGAGGGTGGGTAAAAATTTAAAGTCTAGCTACTGGATCAAATGGGGTAATAATATGAAAGAGTTTAACCTGCACATTTTTGATTTTTTTTTATTTTTTTTTTATTAAGGAAAATGTAAAAAAAAACACTATTCCCCTCCTTTATCTCCGAAGTTTTTCGGAGATAAAGGAGGAACATTTCTAAATTTTCGATTGGTTAATCGAAAATTTAGAAATGTTCACAATTTGTATTAATAAACATAAATATTACACGATTATAGCCATGTTTCTAACTAGCTAATTTTTTTTTATTCGCAAAAAACCTATTTGAGCAACCCGGTTGCGTTAAGCTTGCACCTGATTTGTATCCAATGCTATTGATATCAAGTGCAAACTTAACTCAACTGGTACCGGGTAATAAAGTTAGGGTAAATAAAAATTTGTACGGAACCCTCGGTGCGCGACTCCGACTCGCACTTGGCCGGTTTTTTGACATGAAACTACCTAGCTCTATTATGGAGTGTAAGACAGAAAGTCATTGAATGTCACCTCGTAAACAAAGAAATATTGATTTCGCGATTGTAAATTAAATTACCAACACAATGCTAAAAAACAAAACCCACAACGATGCAAGAAAACCATTTTGAACACGATTAAATATTTACTTCAGAAAATAAACGAAAGAATTTAATAGCATTTCTATAAAAATATTTTGAAATGGTTTGTTAACCGGGACTTTGAAGTGAACTGTTGAAGTGTACCCCGGAGAATGAATGGCCGTTACGGCAGTAAAGTCCTGGAGTGGAAACCACGCAAAGAAAGCGCAGCGTAGGACGGCCCACGACCAGGTGAACGGATGACCTTGTAAGAGTCGCGGGGAGTCGGTGGATGTGGTCTGCGCAGGATCGCACCCTGTGGCGAGCTATAGGGCAGGCCTATGTTCAGCAGTGGACGTGGACATCCCTGGTTGATAGATATAGATAGATAGATGACCGGTACTGACAAACAACGGCTAAATTCATGTTATATCCTCTTCCTACTCAAGCATTATTGTGGAGGGATTTGGAATTAATATTTATTGGTTACAGCTGGACATTCTTGCAACAGCTCCCCATTTGAGATTGTGCTTCTTACCTCTACATTCCATACTATCTTCTGGACCCACCCCAATGCAGAAGAGTTCGTCCGGTAATGGAACGTAATGGAACGAAAGTAAAATGGAACAATTATCACATTTATTTTGATATTTATTACATGCTTGTGCAACAGATTAAGTAAAACCACCTACTAATAAATAATATTATAATTAATAATTAGTAATGAGGTAGCCTGGGAGTTTTTCTTTGCAGTGTTTCTTTTCTCCTCAGTACGCCTCATTTGTGAAATCCTCTTTGGTAAATTATTAAAATAATTAAATCCTTCTGGCACATGTGTTACTGTCTTTACGGATTAGACCCATCTGGCATGTATGTCCACCTTTATTTGTTTTCGCAAAGGGGGTAGTTTGCACAAATTGTAATTTTGACAGAGAAAAATATCTTTTCTCAGTCAACCCGTAAACATCGAAAACTGAACTGCTTCCGAAACGTCGGGAATGAGATAATATACGCGATATAATCCGTTAAAATTATTTTATTTAAATGAGTAATAATCGCGGAAGCAGAAGAAAATATTAATAATAATAATGTTGATTGTAGTTTATTTTCATTGTTGAATAGAAATTCTATAAGGCTTTCGTTGTAGAAAAAAGGTCTGTAGGACAATTGTTTATGTCCTAGTCAAATTATGGTCTCCAACTGCACTTTTTGACTCATGGGCTTGAAACAAAACTATTAGCATATACCTAGTTATGCCGTGTCGCTTTCCCTATTAATGGCCGCTTTTACGCCTGTCGAACTCGTTACCGAATTAATTAGAAAAAAAAAATATTTTGCTCCTAAAGGGGGATAACATAAAGCATGTTTTGTTAGTGTGAAATATTTTCTGGGATTATTATGACATTAATTATTAAACGGATACGGAACGAAACATAATTTCCATACAAACGGTAGAACCTAGTAGGTATTTACACCATTACTACAACAATTAGTGGATTTGCTTGCGTCACATGTGTGTAATCGACGTCAGTAAGAATGACACATACAACTTTTTATTTAAAGGCACAAACCTGATATTAGTCTCTGCAATATTTTTTGTCATATATCCATAAATTGGCGTTTCTACGCGCATTTTAACCGCTCATTCTCCATGGCCATATTATCTTTGAAACTCGATGAGATCAAATAAATAAATGCTTTTAATTTCACCTCACAAAGGATTCAAGATACAGTACAACAATGGCAAAAAATTACCACACATCAATTTGTTTCCCTTTGTGAGAGGCTGTAGTCCGAACTACGTACAGTCCTGAATACAGATCTCCAGGCTCTCCTCCCGGAAGTAAGCGAAGCAATAGCGTGCCTTTAATTATAATACAGTGTACAAATATTGGCGAAGTCTTACAAGTTTAACAAAAAATCGTGTTCATCACACAAGCACTTGCCCTGGTCGGGATTCAAACCCGGGAACGCCAGCTTCGTAAGCTGCTGTATCGGCTAAACCTACCTCCGTTGTCCTTTGGCCGACTAATAGCCAATCCCAAAAATGGCCATACCCGCAGCAATCACTATGGGATTCCTCCGCACCGCGTGTTGAAGTATGACACGCGGTGCGGAGGAATCCCGTTGTGATTGCTGCGGGTGTACCTATATTGAGAAGAAGATATGTTGGGCTCTCGCTCCCACGTCACAATCACAAGCCAGACCTATCTCCGTTGTCCTTGAGCCTAGCCATCCCCAAATAATGGCCCACAGCCTTAACACGCGGTGCGGAGGAATCCCATAGGGATTGCTGCGGGTGTATATTGAGAAGAAGATTTGTTGGGCTCTCGCTCCCAAGTTATAAGCCAGGCTGAACTGAACCTATCTCCGTTGTCCTTGAGCCTAGTCATTCCCAAATAATGGCCCAAAGCCCGGTGCTGAACATGCAACTCCGCCGCTGCGCCCGTCCGCGACTGATCAAGGATTGCTGCGGGTATAAATTGAGAAATTTCTTGATTTCTCGATTCCACGCTACAAGCCAGGTTGAACCAACCCCCGCGATCCTTGTACCTTTCAGTGGCTACGCATGGCATTCCCACTTGTGAACTTTCACCCCATTGAATTCGTTTAATCATAAGGTCTAGTCAGTCCTATCTAGTTCCTAGTTCCAAATCGGGTTCTAAAAAATCAGCGCTGTAGAAAAGGCCAGCTACAGTATTCACAAAATATGAGACAGCGTCGACTGCAGCACTGACGGAGTCATCGCTACAGGTGAAAAACTTAAGTAAGTCACCTGTTCTATGTAGTAGTAGCGTATCCGTATAACAATTTGACGTTCCATATTAGAAAAATGACATAAGTTCCCTGTCAATTTTGTACACTAGGTACTACATACAAGAGGGGCTTTACTTTAGTTTTTTACCTATACTAATATGACCCCTGGACACGCTCATTTTTACCACGAACTTGCAAGTTATGGAATGAGCTTCCCCTGGGGTGTTTCCGGAGCGCTATAACATCGGATTCTTCAAGACGCGAGTCAACAGGACACTCAAAGGTTGGGAAAGTATGGGCGATTCCTCCGGTGCTACACATATCCATGGGCGACGATAACCACTTTCCATCAGGTGTCTCGTCTGCCCGTTTGCCACTTATAACATATAAAAAAGGTCTTGCCCTTGGCTTCCTTTTCTTAAGTCAGTTTAGGCAACCTGCTTGACGGACCAATATATCTTGACCTGTGATCTGAAACATATACCACTCCTTCATGTGTCTATTTAAATAAAACATTTTAAACGGATTATACCGCGTATATTATCATCTCATTACAGTTTCCGACTCGGGTCGACTGAGAAAAGATATTTTTCTCCGTCAAAGTTACAATTTATACAAATTACCCACTTAGATAAATAAAGGTATACATACATGTCAGATGGACCTAATATGTAAAGCCAAGTTACACATGTTCTAGAAGGGCTTAATTATTTTGTTTTTAAAAATAAACTACTAGCAGCATTTCACAAAATGAGGCTTACTGAGGAGAAAGAAACGCTGCAAAGGAAACTTCAGACTACCTCGTTACTAACTATATTATAACAGAAACAAAGACTACTAAACTAATTTTGAACAGATAACATAATTTTACACCGTTCGGAAATTAAGGTTTTAAATGAGTGATAATCGCGGACACATAAGGAAATATTAATCACGTGCCTATAGCTTAATAAGTTCGTGACACTTCCATGGTCAGTGAGCGACGGGGGGAAAGACAGCGGGGGCGTGTGGTGAGACCCTTTTGCGCGCATACTTTATACCCCCCCTCCCTCTCAGATCATGGGACTGTCACGAAAGATCTTGTCAAGCTTTAGTTATATTAAGGACGAACTAAAGGCGGTCAAATGTGAATTTTAAGAATGACACCCCTGGTATTATTGCATATTTAACAATGCATAGTGTCTTCTTGTTCACTAGGTAACTAACACTTACGCTAGGTGGTTTCAATTTATAGATTGTTAATGATTAGTGATAATTGTGATAAAAAAATGGGGAAGCTACTGTTGATGCTATTCTTGGTGCATCAGTCTTCGGCTGTTATTTATCACCTAAATTGTAAGTGTCTTTTAATACAGTTTTCAGAGGGACCTATATCGGAATCCCTAACGTCGTTTCTCCTAAGGTATCGTTTGTCCTAACGTACTTTTTTATGAAGCTTTAAACTTTTGTTATAAAACTAATCTATTAACCTAACCGAATCTGTACGATGATCTTTTGAAAAATCCTGAAGAATTTATAGTTTCGTAAAAAATGCGTTAGGACAAACGATACATTATGACAAACTTCATTAGGAATTCCGAAGAAGACCCTTCAAACAAATGAATGTGAATTTTCTAATATGAACAAAATTTTGGAAGTGTGTGACATGCTTTTCAGAACTTGTAAAAAAATGTTGAGCTGATTTAAAACGCATTTTATATTACAATTTCGAGTGGATTATCTAGCATTACTGAGGCCTAGTTTTGCTGGGCAAAACTAGGACTCAATAATGCTAGTTGGGCTGGGAGGACATTACATTTGCTTTTCTCGTGAAAAAAGTAAACACACAGTGCTTTGGTAAAATATGGAATTTCAACAGCACAAGATCAAGTATATAAGTAGTACTAGCGGCAGCCGCGACTTCGTCCGCCTAAGATTCGCTATCGTGGATAAAAGGTATTTTTCCGGGATAAAAAGTAGCTTTTGTCTTTCCCCAAAACTCGATATTTTACTAATTTAAATGTGAAGATTTCAAGTTCCTAGCGTAAAAAAATATTAACTGTCCATACAAATTTTCATCCCCTTTTTCGTCCCTAAAAGGGATGAAATTGGACATAAGTTATAGCCTATGTCCGTATATAAGGTACATAACTGGAAAGTGTCATAAAAAATCGTCCAGTTGTTTTTGAGATTAAGTGGAACGTACATACATACTTTCACCTTTATAATATAGTACGGAAGTAAGGATGAGGATGAGGTTGTGTGTAGTATTCAAGTTGTCTTTATTAGGTAACCAGATGAGGAAGAAGGTTCTCAATTTGTCGGGACCTTTTTAGGGTTCCGTAGCCAAAATGGCAAAAACGGAACCCTTATAGATTCGTCATGTCTGTCTGTCCGTTCAAATGTCACAAGCATTTTACTCAAAAAATATAAGATGTACATTGATGAAATTTGGAGCATAGGGTGTCGTGTGTAAACCGAGCGACTTAGTTTGATAGTTAAATAAAAGATATATTTATTTCTAGGGGGGCACTCCATACATGTAACCGAAACTGAAAAAAGAAATCAGCAAATATCAATGTGTGGCACATATTTCGACAGTTCTTCTAAAAATACTTTGAGGTTTCTAAAAATATTTTTAGATTTATTCAACATTTTCCGAAATATTCGCTCCAAAAGTAGCAAAATTAGTGTCCCCCCCCCCCCTGTATTTTCTAAACGGTACGTTCAAAAAATGTGAAAAAATTTACAAATATAAAGCTTAATAAATACTTCCAACGAAAACTGTTTTCAACATGATCGGACATATTATTTTTAAGTTATTGCCAAAAAACTGCGCCTCTCAGCAAAAGGACGTAAGTGCCAGGGAGATGCGCTCTTTTGTTAGTGTTTTTTTTTCATATCGTATTTTTTTTCATCTGTAGTGCATTTTTTTTACATACGGCTGCGGAACCCTTCATGGGCGAGTCCGACTCGCACTTGGCCGCTTTTTTTAGGGTTCCGTACCCAAAATGCCAAAAACGAAACCCTTATAGTTTCGTCATGTCCGTCGCGTCCGTATGTCACAGGCATTTTACTCAAAAACTGCAAGATTTATTATTTATTGATGAAATTAACAGTGTAGGTGTCTTGATAAGCCACAAACAATAATGTTACTAGGGGGGTAGGGAAACTTTTTATAAAACCATTTCGAGGTTTCTAAAAAGTAGCATGAATTATCCCCCCCCCCCCCCCCCCCTCTATTTTCTACACCTTATAATGATAAAGCTTAATAAAATAACATCTTTCAACGAAAATTAACACGAAACGAATTAACAAACACGGCTGCGGAACTATTAGAAAAAATAATGAGATAAACCGCATCAAAATTTAGGAGTGGGGGCTAGTGACGTCACTATTAGGTATAACCTGTACCATACAGTGACGTCACGCGACATTTTAACTTAATGTATAACTCCGTTATTTTTTGATTAGGTACGTAAAAAAATAAAAATATAAGTTTCACAGATTTTTTTATTATTTACAATACGGATTAAATATTAAAAACGTAGTCGTCATCCCTATTTATAACATTTTAATACACACTAAAAGATGCCCACAACTTCGTCAGCAAAGAAAATAATTATAAACCTTTTTTCTTGCAGGTAGTCGGATAAAAATTATCTTATAATCTGTGGATACCAAGCTACCCGTGTACCAAAAATGGTTGAAAACCGTTGAACCTATTTGGCGTGATGAATCCATGATGATACATACATATACAAACATATATACAGAAAACAAAAAATATATTTTTCGATTTAGTGATCTCCTTAGTTATTGAAATAAAACAATTTAACGGATTATATCGCGTATATTCGCGTATATTCCAGCTTTCCATGGTCACGGGTGAACAGTCCACCCGTGACCATGGAAACCATGGAAAGCTGGAAAGCTTCCGAAACGTCGGGAACTAAAATGAGATAATATACGCGATATAATCCGTTAAATTGTTTTATTTAAATGAGTAATAATCGCGGAAACAGAAGAAAATATTATGATCTCCTAAGTTGTTTTGAAAAGATCTTCAATGTACAGACATTCAATTTTAGACTACATCTTTATTATTTACTAGAAGGTTCGCGGAGGAGAAAAAGTCATTGTCCGTATTTTTCTCTTCAGCGTAGTTGGGTAAAAAGTAGCCTGTAACCATCTGTGGCCTATCTACCCTATCAAAAACAGTTGAAATCCGTTTAGCCGATTAGGCGTGATGAAGTCACAACGACACATACAAACATACAAAAAATAAATATTGTTCGACTCAGTGACCTCCAAATATTCCGTTACAATCATTCTTTTGAAAATATCTTCAATGTTTTGTATGTACATTTCATTTGTACAACTTTATTAGTATTTATTAGTAGGTATGTTTGAATCAGTGCAGGGTCGTAGAAATATTTTCACCTCACTATTAACTCGGAAAAGTTCCATTTATGCTACGAGTACAGGCGCCTACCATGAGTTTGACACGAGCGAGTATCGAGCGCTCGATGACGGTCTTTCTCTTTCCCACTATTCGCGCGTGCGAGAGAGTATTGTGTTTATTATGCTATGGGTGTGTTTTGTAACTACGTTTTCACTAGTTCTAAAATGTCAAAAATGTCTGTAAAGTCCGTTTACGGACGATAATTTTAAGTGCTAACGTGGAAGAGAAGCTGAACGCTTAGGCCGCTCGTGCCTTTCTATCGCTTGCTCCGCGCTCTCGCTTGCACGCTCAGCTCAGGCGGAACGTGATAGCGGAACGTGACAATGAGTCATGTTTTTTTGTGGTTGTAGCCGGCGTTCATCTATTCTATACTATTATAAAGTTGTAAAAATAAAATGTTTGTATGTGTCGTTGTGGCTCCATCACGCTTAATCAGCACGGCTAGCTGGGTATCTCCAGATGATTATTAGAATACTTTTTACCTTACTATGCTAAAGAAAAAAAACCGGCCAAGAGCAACGGTATGTCCGATCATGTTGAAAACAATTTTCGTTGGAAGTATTTATTAAGTTTTATTTTTGAACGTACCGTAGAAAATAGAGCGGGGGGGGGAGAATTTTTGCTACTTTCAGAGCGAATATTTAGGAAAATATTCACTCAATGTAAAACTTTTTTAGAAACCTGAAAGTGTTTTTAGAAGATCTGACGAAATATGTGCCACACATTGATATTGCTAGTTTTTTTTTCAGTTTCGGTTACATGTATGGAGTGCCCCCCTAGAAATGTGTATATATATTTTTTATTTAACTATCAAACTAAGCAACGGATTACACAAGACGATGCTCCAAATTTCATCAATATACATCTTAGAGTTTTTGAGTAAAAGGCCTGTGACATACGGACGGACGGACGGATGGACGGACGGACATGACGAAACTATAAGGGTTCCGTTTTTTGCCATTTTGGCTACGGAACCCTAAAAAGACTGACTTTTCTACTCCGCGACCGAAGTTCCTTCTAGTAGATTTATAAGGTGTTATCAGGTCAAAAAAAATACATCTCAATTTTTTCCACGCTACGGTTGGGTAAAAAATTGCGTATTTCGCACAGCTACGGAATTCTTTGATTTCTGGTGTTTTAAAAGCCTCGCTACACTCTTAAATCTATACATATTTGAACCTGTCGCTTTGCACGTAGTTCAATTTTAGATTCCTTCGCTTAATCGATTTGCCATCCAAGCACTCGCGCCACAGAATAGACAATAGTACAAGTACTCGCGCCTAATAACAACTTTGCAGTCTTGCGCAGTAAATATGTATTTCCATTAAAGAGTTCAAAAGGTTGAAAAACACTGGTGTTTGCGATAAATAGACAGTCCGTTTGTTTTTTTTATAATTTTTATTTCACCGCCAAATCTGCGTGGAAAAGTTAGTTTTATCCGCTGGCGTGGAAAAGTCATTTGAAATTCGTATTTATACTTTTTAAATGTTTACTGCTTTGTTATGAGACTTATTAGTATGTTTCGTAGGTTCATTATCACTAGTTTTAAATGAAAAAATATCAGTTTGTTATAATTTCATAGTTATTCTTACATCTCACATTTTCCTCGCTGTAGTGAGGTGAAAAGTTGTGGGTTTCGCACGGCTGCAAAATTATTTGGCTTCTCGTACCTTCAAAGCCTCGCTACGCTCAGGGATCTATATTTGAATCACTCGCTCCACTCGTGGTTCAATTTTAGCTTCCTTCGCTTACTCGGCTTTCACTTCAATCACTCGCGCCAAATAACCACTTTACAGCCTTCTTTCGCGGAGGTGAAAAAGTCATAACCCCTCTTTTTGTCGTCAGTGTAGTTGCGTAAAAAGTATCTTTTAAACATCTATGGATGCCCTGCTAGCCATATACCAAAAATAGTTGAAATCCCTTTAGCAGTTTTGGCGTGAAGAAACCACAACGACACATACGATGCATACGAACATGCAAAAAAATACAAAAAAAATCGATTCAGCGACATTCAAATAATCCGTATCACTTATTTTTTTGAAAATTCTTCAATGTGCAGACATTTCATTATTACCCCTTTATAATAGTATAGAATAGATATAGGTTAGTGTGCAGTACGTGTTTACCTTGCCTGCCGCTAAAGTGCATGAGCATTTAGGTGGTCAATGTCCCGTTCGCAAAAAGTCCCTAACAGTGCATGAAAAAATATTTCGCTAATGAAAAAGCTTGAACAGGGTCGAGTTTCTCTCAGTGCCGCGCTGGGCCATTATTAAAAATGCTGCTCATTTGTGATAACGAAACTGGAGACACCCTCTAACGCAGGGGTCTTCAAACTTTTTGACTCAAGAGCCACGCTGCACTTAATATAAATCCATGCGGGCCAAGACTATGGTTTCATGGCTGGTCATAGGGTTAACATTAGTTAAGTAGTCTTAGTCTACAGGGGGTACCTAGATAACGCATAAAGGTGCGTCCACATTTGTATCATTTGCCCGATCAGATCTTCGTCTCGTGGCATGATCGCGTATCACGATCACGCGTTTGGACGTTGCGCCGATCCAATCGCTCGAAATCCATGTTGCTACGCGTATCATACACTTACATTGGACAAGCGAGGCGAGATCGCCGCGCCGACAGTGAGCGTCCAAGCAGCGCGATACGCAGTCATGCCACGCCACGGTAATCGGATACGTGCAAATGATACAAGTGTGGACGCGGCTAAAGGAACGCACTTGGTTTTGATTATGTTCATAAGCGGCTATGATTATGACCACATACCGTCAGTTTGTAAAAAAAAACAATACAGTAAAATAACTATTATCGGTTATTTGTTTTAATTCGAATTCTTAAGGGCCTGCATCATCATTCGTAAACCACGCCCCAAATGCCGAGCGGGCCAATTAGCGCAATGTGTAATAAAGGACTCATTTATTGCTCGCGCGCATTAAAGAAAGAGGAAGCTAATACACAACATGCTTGGGGTTTTTTTGCGTAAGCGCCAGATGTAAAAGTACAAAGAAATCGGAGATATGATTATGTCTTATTAACATTTAAGTTAATCACGTAAAAGATAAAGGAAAGAATGTCATTTTACATAATTTTGCCGTTTATTAATCTGTCGTTTGTACAAACTAGACACAAAATACGGAAAATAAAGACGCGTTTTCGGATAACTATTCTATCGAGGAAATTTTACAACAAACATGTTTCCGTCTAAATCACTGCATAGGTTTTATAGTAAAAAAAACCAGCCAAGTGCGAGTTGGACTTACGCACCGAGGGTTCCGTACTAAATATACGCTAAAAACGGCCGTATCTAAATCCAGTCTGAAAATCCAGTGTTAGCAGAGCGTCCTGAGCAAAATGTACGAAGTATGGGGTCATTTTATATCGGTTAGTTACATGAACATAGAGAGATAAAATGTATTTATACCAAAGCTGTATGCAAAATTTTAAACAACATCAGAACAATTATTCTTTTTTTTTGTTTGTCTGTCCTCTATGATCTCTTTTGGCCAGAGAGGCCATTTTAGAGTTTCTGAAGTAGGCGCGTCACTCCTATCAAGGACGCGCCGGGACAATTATTCTAATTGTATAATAGAAATAATAGGCTTATTCTTCCCTCCACAAATAGCTAGGAGCGGCGCGGCGTAGGTAAGTCCCCGTGATTTCAGAGACCCGATTATATCGGACTTAAGTAATTTTAGTTTTTTTAAATCTCACCCAAATTTGTTTGTGATAACTGAGAAAAATATGTATAGTGACAAATTGCTAAATATATTGTCTACTGTTGAATTTTGTCTGGTGGTATTCTTTAATACGAGGACTAAGACCGAGTGATAAAAGATATTCTGATATTTCATTATTTGATTAAATTTATCCCTAAAATTAATATTGAAATCTCCTGCTATAATTGTCTTTTCATGTGCACTGATAACGTTCTTATGCATTCGACAGCATGAAAGACAATTTGGTGATTTATATACGGTAATGAATTGAACACCAAATACTTTGAACGTGAGGCATTCGCAATGCCCACTCCCGGAACTATTTACAGAAAACACTTTTCGTGGATCCATTATCTAGACCAGTGGCAAAACTATTATTTATATATGCGATCGAGCCCCAACCCGGGTTTGCATTCGATACACTATTGCCGCCTAATCTGCAAACTCGCTCAAAACCATCCAGCACAGAATTGTCGCTTTGGGAACCCCAATTTTCCACAAATAAGGCGATATGAGATGATTTAATTATAAAATCAGCTTCTACATCTAGTAACTGTTTTCGCAATGATTGGATATTATGAAAAATTATTTGAATGTAGTCTTCTGGAGACTGCAGAAATTCGAACTGTGGTTTCAATTATTTTCTATCCGCCTCATCATTTCTACATGAACTAGACTCTTTTCTGACATTTATGCTCGGAGGTTAAAATTTCCATCTGATGAAACTAAATATAAACCTCTAGCTGATGTAGCTCGAGAGCAGGCTACATAAAGCATTGAGCGCTTTACAATCCTACTTAAATTTACAAACTCAATTTTGCTCTTGGAAAACTGTTGTCCCCATACATCATTATAGGTCGCGGTTAGTTTACCAACTGCAAATAACAATTTTATGGTAATAAGCACACATATTGAGCAAATTTCTAAATTACTTTAAATATAAAAGGCTTCTTATAGCTTTTTCTGTAATCTATGGGCAAAGAACTATTACTCGTATCTGTATTTTTTTTGTAAATTTTTGCATATTTTCTTTAATAACTTCAAAACTACTCATTACAAAATTATAAAATAAAATATTTGAGATCGTCGTAACGAGACCTTTCATTTGATGTACCACACAATAAGGTTTAAAAACATTTTTTTTATATTTTCTAATTTACCCCACAAAAGTACCCCTAATGTTTAAAATTCCTTTAAGTATGTTGACACGTCCGTCTTTGGGTCAAAGATTTACGTATGTATACCAAATTTCAACTCAATTGGTAAAAGTAGTTTCTGTGCAAATTGACTGTGCCAGACGGACGGACGGACACACGAGTGCGATTATAAGGGTTCTGTTTTTTTCCTTTTGAGGTACGGAACCCTAAAAACAGATATCTAAAAACCAGCCTGTTTCATATACCAGATTTGACAAAAATCTCACTAAAAAATTGCTTAACTTTTCGATGCATCCTCTTACATAAATCCCTGTGAGGCGGTCTCATCTGTGACTAATTACAAAATGGCTGGACCGTGGGCTCTCCCGCTTTTTAGGGTTCCGTAGCCAAAATGGCAAAAACGGAACCCTTATAGATTCGTCACGTCTGTCTGTCTGTCTGTCTGTCTGTCTGTCTGTCCGTCCGTATGTCACAGGCATTTTACTCACGAACTATAAGATATACATCGCTGAAATTTGGAGCATAAGTGTCGTGTGTTAACCGCTACTTAGTTTGACAGTTAAATAAAAAATATATATATTTCTAGGGGGGGGCACTTTATACATGTAACCGAAACTGAAAAAAATATTTTTCAGCAAATATCAAGGTATGGCACATATTTCGACAGTACTTCTAAAAACACCTTAAGGTTTCTAAAAAAATTGTGTTCCCCCATCTATTTTCTAAACGGTAAGTTCAAAAAATAAACATAAAATTACAAAAATAAAGCTTAATGAATACTTCTAACGAAAATTGTTTTCAACAAAATCAAATCAAATCAAAATATCCTTTATTCAAGTAGGCTTAAATACAAGCACTTTCGAATTGTCAGTTACAATGAGGGAAGTCTTTGCTGGGAAACATACAATATGATCCAACATTTGTTGCATGGATTAGGGAAACCCAGAAAAACCTAATCAGATCATTTAACTTAAGTATAATACTTACTTATTATTGATTTAAATCATCATTTTAAAAAATAAGATAAATAATAAGATAAATCCCACAAGGATTGTCAATAAAAAAGAAAAAAAATCTAGAATGTGTCTAGAATAAAATTGTAAATGTCAGAGTATATAAAACAATTAATATGCGTTTACCAATTAACTATTACAATATTGTCTTAATTATACTTTAAACTTTTACAATTGTGTTATAACTAATTTATAATTGATACACGCAGAGGAGATGTACAAATTCTCCAGATCAATGTTAATATAAAATATAAACTATTTTTTTTCCGAGATGTATAAGGTCTCTAGGCGTCACGAGATGCGATAAAATTAAATATAATAATTTGACTGAATTCTACTGAGATGTTTAAGGTCTCTTAGGGGTCAAAGTGAATAATACATTAAACATAATTATTATTAAATCTAAATTTCTTAGAGATTTCTTAGGTCTCTAGGCGTCATAACATGCAAAAAGATAAAATGAGTTAATTAAAATCCTCAGAAATGTTTAAGGATATACCTCTATAAATAAAACAAAACACTTAGAGATGTATACAGTCTCTAAATCAAATAAAAAATGAATAACTTCAATCGAGTACAGAATGAAGTCTCTCACGTCATGAGTTCATTAAACACTGGTAGGCATTTACTAGGTATACAATTAATTTGGCCCTTGCTAGCATGAACAGACCGGACCCCACAAACGGCACCCGTTCACGAGCATGACGCATATCTCAGCCATCGCCTCCCTCAACTATATTTTAGGGAAGGTTGCGACCCGATCAACGACGCCACCGTAAGCAAAGACCTTTAAGCGAGCATGACATGCTCACACTGCCGGGCATTAAACACTAATAGTATTGCCCGGTGAGAAACAACATGATCGGACATAACGTTTTTAAGTTATTGCCAAAAAACTGCGCTTCTCAGCAAAAGGACGTAAGTGCCGGAGAGATACGCTCTTTTGTTAGTGTTTTTTTTTCATATCGTTATTTTTTTCATCTGTAGTGCATATTTTGTATAAACGGCTGCGGAACCCTTTATGGGCGAGTCCGACTCGCACTTGGCCGCTTTTTCTTTCCTCGGGCCGGCTTAGCAGGGCTTGCAGGCCGGACTTGGCTCGCGGGGCGTAGATTGGCGACCCCTGCTGTAACGCGATCAGCTGGGGCATGGGACTGCTTAGGGGTGTGGTAGGTATTTTGCCCGAGGAGTAAATTTACAGTCCAAATTTATAGAAGGCAAATTTAATGACCTTTTTAGGATTCCACACCCAAAGAGTAAAACGGGACCCTATTACTAAGACTCCGCTGTCCATCTGTCTGTCTGTCCGTCTGTCACCAGGCTGTATCTCATGAACCGTGATTGCTACACAGTTGAAATTTTCACAGATGATGTATTTCCGTTGCCGCTATAACAACAAATACTAAAAACAGTATATTTTTTACGTGACGGCGCGTGCCGAATGCGGCGCCATCTAGTTGATTATAGCTGATTTAAATCGTAAGGTTTCGATTATAGGACGAGGGTGAAGCTTACCCTGGTGGAACGTTGGACGGACAGCGCCGCTAGATGGCCGAGATTGCTACTATTGCTAGGGCATTGATGAAAGGAGGGCAATGGCGGCGCATGTCATGCGAACGGATCACCGACGTCTATAATTAAAAATCCATGTTAATCGCAGTGAGATTGTTTGTTAATTGTTTGAAAACGTGTATAGAATATTATAACAACCTTATTGTGTGATATCGTCTTTTATTTCCGCAAATTAAATCAACATTCCCGCGCCCCACGATGAGTGACATAGATATCGAACCAGAGGACCTAGATGATAACGGTGATAGTGATTTAGTCCCTTTATATGTATGTCTGCCTATGTCAGTAACCAATATAGAATGATCGAACACCGCGTTCATTTCACTTAGGAGTAGGGCTCTGCTAACACTGGATTTTCTTAGATACGGCCGTTTGTAGTGTATATTTTGTACGGAACCCTCGGTGCGCGAGTCTGGCTCGATTTCTCGATTAAGTGACCTTCAAATAGTCCCTATCACTTATCCTTGAATATATGAGCAAACTATACCTATTTATCAAACGAATGTTGCGCAAGCATCAGTTTTCAAGAAACAAGGTGAAATGTCAAGAATAGTTGTCATGACGTTTTACATGAGCACATTGTTTGGGTAGTTCCCGTATTATGTTCTATGGAACATGACGTCATCGCACAGAATAATTGTATTTCTCAAATTGTTCTATAGTACAAGGTAAATAAGACCTTTTACGATTATATTATCATTTTAAAAATATTAATATTTTTTGTGGCACTTGTCAAAGTGACTAATTTGATGGTTGCATTATGAGAATTTTAACTTGAGATTGGCACTAAGGGTTGTTCGCTACTTAACGATTTTCTATTTTTACGATTTGTCGGGTTCCGTACCAAAATAGTAAATAAGGAACCGTTAGGTTACGACTCTGTCGGTCTGACTGTCCGACTATTAGACCGCCATATCTCAAAAACTACTTATGCTATCTATATATATATATAATTTGGAATTTAATTTATTATTTATAAACATGGTCAAACTCAGGTTCTAAAAAACAACTGATATGCGGGGGGGGCAAAATAAAAATACCTGCTCAACTATTACTTTTTTATTTATTTCAGCGCACAAAAAGTTAAAATTAAATAACTTGATATCCGCGCTCCCGAGCACGCACTTCCATCTCGCTCCCACTTATGCTCAGTGAGAGGGAGCGAAGACTATGAACCTACATCACCTTAAGGCATTAAGTCCGCCATTAGCACCTTTCTGCATTGAAAATCAAATAAATTAATTAAAATAGTACAGAAGTTTTATAAAATGTGCAGTGTTTATATTTTACTGGATCATTAAGTATTAGCATCAGCAGACTCAAGATTTTAATTCCCTATCATTCTTTATTTAATTTTCTCTTTAAATACAGGGACTATACGGGAGATTAAAAAAAACAAAATTGACTCACAATTTATACAAGTAAGGTATACCCGGGTAAGCGAAATGTACGCGGTGTTCGATCATTTTATATTGGTTAAAGCCATGGACAGACAGACATACAATTATATTGTTTTTAGTATTTGGTGTTATATCGGCAACAGGAATACATCATCTGCGAAAACCCCGTTATACTCTTTGGGTACGGAATCCTAAAAAAGTAAACCTTCTAATGCTTTTAAGCATAATTCCAATAGTTAACACCACGTCTTTCACCTTTGTTACTATAGATAAAGGTCAAGGTGCCAAATATTGGGGTGGTGTCAAGGACAATGACATTTACCTTGACTTGAAAAACCTTATGAACGAGGAACTAACCGTGTTAGTCGCGTTACTACTTACTACAGTCCATAACATAATCCATTGTTAGTAGAAAATTGCCGACTTAGACCTAATAACTTAGACCTGGGCTTGACCTCCTGGTAGCTATTATCGCATAATTTTCTAGTGGCCTTTAACCGATGACTGGGTAAATATTAATGTATTCTGATTAAATTAATCGTAGATTAATATCCAGCGATTAAGTTTTTAAAATAATTAGATAAATTTTCTAGCGATTAATATTAGGAATAAATAAGATATTTTTTTGTATGTCTAAGTCTCGAGTTACGTAGATGTAGGACTTTCTCTATTAAAACCACCTTGTGTTACTGAAACAAGTTTATGTCACACAGCACACTAGAATGATTTTTCAAATGTACACATGACAAGACATATTGCATTTTTGTAACATGCACATTTAACGTGAGATATAATCATGAAATTTAATCGATTAAAGTGACGATTAATGAATCGTGAATCGAAACCTCTATCAATTAATTTAATCGCGATTAAGTTAATCGAGATTAATTATTTACGATAAATTTTATAATAGATTAATTAATTGATTAAAAAATTAATCGATTAATGCCCATCTCTGCGTTTCCGCGAAATAGTGTCTTAGTTAAATGTAACAGTAAATTGTGCTCACATGCAATGATCAGGATAGAGTAAGATAAGGAAGAAGTCAAGAGCTTAGAAACTTACATGTAAGTCGAGTTTATCCTTTTTGCAAGATTCAAGTAGACGGATAGATAGATAGATAATAACTTTATTCACCCACAACAATAGCAACAGAAAATAATTCAAATTTATAAGCCATATACACTTGTAATATTAAAAAAAATCAATAAAGATAAAATGTAGGCAACAGGACTACATTTTTGAAGAAGCTTATCAAGAGTAATGTGTCGTGGTAAGAACCAAGCGCTGACTCAGCATGATGCTGCGAAGAACGCAATAGGATAGTTACATAGTCTGTGAGACGGATACTCTTCACAAGGTTCTCATTGTTTGGGAAAATACCTTTAGTCAAAGTGACGAAATAATGCAATAATAACTTAATTATGTGTTTTCAGTGGCAATTTTTATTTTTATTTCTAGTATTAAAATTGTGGATATGTTTTGCTTTAAAACTACCATTTCCACCGCTCAAAACGTACTTCAAAGAGTCTCTAATAGCACAGGCATATATTATAAGGTAGAGGACCATTTAACAGACAAAAATGCACGGCCCAAACCAGAAACCAAATAACTTACTTTTACCGGGACACGATTGCGGGCAGGGATCGGAAAACGTTTCTTTTGGCATACCGGTTTCGGTCATTGATCCGCGAATGAAAAGGAGTTCGTTTCCGTTCACAGTTACCGGTTAAAGAACTGTTCAATTGAGCTACCTGTTAGTGCCAAATTCGTTCGTAATTCGTTTTTGGGAAACGCAATTAACCGGTCAAAATTTTCAACTTAAGCGGTTAATTTCTCACAGTGACGACAAGATATAACGAGCATTGCTATCTCTTTTATACCACTACTGGAGCAAGCCACACCGTCAGCAGTATTACATTACCTACTTCACTGGATTTAGTTTTGATCTTGCTGCTTGCTGAATGAATCGCTTCCTGACGTGTGGCTTTGGTTTAGCTTGGCGTGTCTTGTTTGTGGGTGCATTAAATAAATAAAAAATAAATAATAAATAACACAGGGACAATCTTACACCAATCGACCTTGTCCCAAACTAAGCAAAGCTTGCACTATGGGTAAATACTAGGCGACGATATACATAATATATAATGATAATACTTAAATGTATAGAATACATCCAAGACCTAAGAAACAAACATTTGTGCTCATCACACAAACACTTGCCCTGGCCGGGATTCGAACCCGAGACCGCCAGCTTCATAGGCCGCTTTACAACCCACTGAGCCAAACGTGTCGTAAAAATATATACTTAAGATAGGCTAAATACTAGTATTGCAATCTTTAAGAATGATTTAGAAAAATAGTCTAACTGTTGAGTATATTTCGGCTTTCTTCTTAACAGTGGTCTCCTCTTGGGAAATGCCAGTAGACTCAGTAGTACTTATAGAGTAAAGATAATTAATTCATTAGTATAATACAGTAATAAAGTATAAAACTCAACTATTGTCAAATAGCGCACCGCCTAAACCGGGGCAGATAGGAACATGACATGACGAACTCATATCCCTTTAGAGACCGATCTACGGCCTAGAGGAGCTCTAAGGAACGATCTTCAGAAATTCGAATTGCACACAAAGCTACTTATGTATAAGAATTGACAAGGTGCTATGTCTGCACGGTGATACGTTAGCAAAACAAGAACAATACGAAAAACCGCACTGTGTTATGGTGCTAGAAATGATATAATTTCAGTTACGGAGTACAGCAAAATGCCAGAGCTATTCGAGATGGACAACTACGACGCGTGCGTTGCGGAGCCGGGTGGGACCTACTGCTTGCTCGACGCCGTACTCTACTCCAGTGGCAACTCCAACCTCATGCGGATGATACAGGTACTGTACACCAACTTGCCCCAGCTGTCCAGACAGACCACTAAGACGTGTGCATCGTGGAATTGGGTGGGACCTACTGCTTGCTCGATGCCGTACTCTACTTGTTAGGGTCCTACTGGGACGTAAATGATAGTGGACTGTATTACTAAGGCTGGTTTATTTGCCGTCTTAATTATACATGGGTCCCGGGCAAACACTTCTAAGTAAGGATTGCAAGTCGTCCGTTGCTGGTGAAGATGTCGATGCTGAGTGTCGAGGCCCGCCCCACTCATCTCCTCCCGTGCGTCAGTTGGTGCTTAACACTACTCCAGTGGCGACTCCAACCTCATGCGGATGATACAGGTACCTGTACACCAACTTGTCCCACCTGTCTAGATGGACCACTACGACATGTGCGTCGCGGACCTACTGCCTGCTCGACGCCGTGCTCTGCTCCAGGGGTGACTCCGACCTCGTGCGGATGATAAACGTCCTTGTATACCAACATGCCCCAGCTGTCCAGATGGGCCTAAGAGATGCCCGAGAGCTATCCAGATGGGGCTATGTGTGGTTTCGATTATTCTCTGTTAGAAAGATGTGCATTTTAGGATGTTATTGTCATGACAGCGGTGCAACTAAACGAGATATGGCATTCATATTGAGTTTTTTCGAATCCGAATAAATACATCATCCTCAAAGAGACAGCCACTACTGGACATATGCCAGGGTAACTGATATAGACCGAGGAATAGCAAAACTTAAGTGGGAATGGGCAGGGCACATTTTCTTCAGGAAAATTAACTATTTTAAGGTCAAATATGCCAATTGCAAGTATGGGAAAAAATATTTTTTCCTTCTTCTTCATCTTTTGATGACGTCTTAAAAACGAAACACTTTACATCGACCCTCACTCTCTTTGCGTTTATAACATTGCCAAACATTAAGCGGGGAAGTTAGGGGTAGTTCTAAAGTGTTCGAATACTGTTAAATGTTTAAAAGACGCATTTGTCCCATAGACGCATTTGCCCCAGGTGACTTATACCGATGATAAGATAATCCTAGATTTTTTTTATAGGAGTATTCTGAGTACAAAGTGAAACATTTTAACCACACAATAGTGCACCGAGCCTTGTGCGTCAATAGATCCTGTAAGGAGTTCATCGGGAACAGAAGTCTGGACAACGAGAAGGACTTGAGCTTTGTACTGGAGAAATGCGTGGACGACTCCATGTGGGAAGATTACAAACTGAATGCCAGGTAACGTTAAAACTATTTTTTTTTAACGATAATCTTGATGAACTATAACGATCTCCGTGATTTTAAAAGTGAATTTCATCTCTAAGTGACTATATTATGCAGCTGGAGTCTTGATTTTTTTTATTCCTTTTTTGTTTTTTAGAAATACAGCGTCAAAAATCCGTTTCTGACGCTTTTATTTTTAACTAGAAAGCGCCCGCAACTTCGTTCGCGGAGAAGAAAAGTCATAACCCCACTTTTTTTCGTCAGCGTTGTGGGATAAAAAGTATTCTATAACCATCTGGAGATACTCAGCTACTCGTGTACCAAAAATAGTTGAAAGCCGTTGAGCCGATTTAGCGTGATGAAGCCACAACGACAGATACAAACATTTAGTTTTTACAACTTTATAATAGTATAGATTATATATTATATATTTCAAATAAAGATAATGATCTAATTCGCAGGTACGGTCGACCAAGACATTAGAAAGTACACTTATCGACTCTATTTTATTTTAAGGTTCAAAAATGGTAAACCAATTTCTTGGCCGACTGTACTATAATTGCAAGAATATTTCCAACTTTACTGAATTGTGAAATTATATTTGTGAAATAAAACAATTTAACGGATTATATCGCGTATATTATCTCATTTTAGTTCCCGACGTTTCGCTGCTTGGTAAATTATTAGAATAAAATAATTAAGCCCTTCTGGCACATGTGTAACTGTCTTTACAGCTTAGGCCCATCTGGCATGTATGTACACCTTTATTTGTGTTTTTTCAAATAATGGGTAGTTTGCACAAATTGTAACTTTGACAGAGGAAAATACATCTTTTCTCAGTCCTCCCGTGACCATGGAAAGCTGGAAAGCTTCCGAAACGTCGGGAACTAAAATGAGATAATATACGCGATATAATCCGTTAAATTGTTTTATTTCAATGAGTAATAATCGCGGAAACAGAATAAAATATTATATTTGTGACTTATATTTTCAGGTTGAGTGAAATACTCTACTGCAAGAAATATGGTCAAAAAAGATCATTTGATATTGGAGACTACATAATGGGTGCTATTTACTTGATCCTGATCATTCTCAATGCACTTGGAACATCTTACGATATTATCATGGCAGATACCGCTAGTGAGTATTTATTTTTAAATATTTTATTTATTGCTTTTCTCAATACGACAAGGTACTTTTTAAGGGTTCCATACCAAAAAGGTAGAAAAGGGACTGTTATGTCGCAAATATAAATCAGTTTGTCAGTCTGTTACAGCGCTATATCTCATGAACATCGTATTTTTTTCTATATATAATTTGGAATAGTTGTAAATTTTGCCAATGCGATGGGGTCAAAAATCCAAAGCTTAAGCTACTTAGTCCAGTAGGGTATCAAACCGCTGTGAATATGAAACCGCTTTTGACCTATTTTTTAACCGACTTCCAAAAAAAGGAGCAGGTTCTCAATTCGTCGGAACGTTTTTAGGGTTCCGTAGCCAAAAGGGCAAAAATGGAACCCTTATAGATTCGTCATGTGTGTCTGTCTGTCTATCTCTCTGTCTACCTGTCTGATAAACAATTCTTTCTTTCTTTCTTTGTCTGTCCGTCCGTATGTCACAGGCACTTTACTCAAAAACTATAAGATTTATATTTATGAAATTTGGAGCATAGGTGTCTGGTGTAAACCGCTACTTAGTTTGAAAGTTAAATAAAAAAAAATACATCGTAAGAAGTAATATTAATACCTATTTTGCAAAATAAAAGGTGCTTGCAACTTCGTCAGCGGACGAGACAAAAATATAACCCGCTTCTTTGTTGGGCGTAGTCGGATAAAAAGTATCCTATAACCCCTGTGGATGACCAGTTACCCGTTTACCAAAAATTGTTGAAATCCGTTTAGTTGTTTTGGCGTTATGAAGCTGCAACTCCACACACAAACGTAAAAAAAATCGATTCAGCGACCCCCAAATAGTCCGTTTCAATATATATTTTGTAAATATCTTCAATGTACACACATTTAATTTTTAAAACTTTACTAGCTTCTGCCCGCGACTTCGTCCGCTTTAAATTCGTTTATCGCGGATAAGCGTATTTTTCCGGGATAAAAAGTAGCCTATGTCCTTCCCTGGGACTCAAACTATCTCCATACCAAATTACATGTAACCGAAACTGAAAAAAAAAATAATTCAGCAAATATCCTATGTGTGGCACATATTTCAACAGTTCTTCTAAACACATTTTAAGGTTTCTAAGAATTTTTTTTGATGTAGTGAATATTTTCCGAAATATTCGCTGCGAAAGTAGCAAAAATTGTGTCCCCCCTCCTCTATTATCTAAACGGTATGTTAAAAAAATATGAAAAAATGTAAAAATATAAAACTTAATAAATACTTCCAACGAAAATTGTTTTCAACATGATCGGACATACCGTTTTTAAGTTATTGCCAAAAAACTGCGCTTCTCAGCAAAAGGACGTAAGTGCCGGGGAGATACGGTCTTTTGTTAGTGTTTTTTTTTCATATCGTTATTTTTTTCATCTGTAGTGCATTTTTTTATATAAACGGCTGCGGAACCCTTCATGGGCGAGTCCGACTCGCACTTGGCCGCTTTTTTTTTATTTGAATTTCTTACACTATTAAACCATGTAGAGTGTTTATTACAATACAAATTGCACGTTGTCTTCCTGTACATATGCGATTCTCGTCTTATAATAAACGTCTCCGTTATATTTATTTAGTCTTCCATCCATACCATAGATGTACCTATAGAGCACTGCCACCTTCAATTTTAAACACTATTTTTACATAATATGTATTTTGCATAGGTCAATCGAATTAGGCTTTCTAAGTCGTGAAAAGAAATATTATTTTTCGATGCACTTTCGTATGCCAAGTTCTAATGGCAATTAAATAACATTTACCATTATTTTTTATCCGTTAAAAGCCTTTCCAGTCTCACTTATATTTTTTTGGTCACCCTACTTAGCTTGTAGTGACTTGTCATTCATGTGTTAACTGCATAAAAAAATTAGGTTGTCCATGAGTTACGATTAATGATAAAATAACATGGAAATGTATTTTCAACGCAAAGAGATTATGCTATTTCTTTTTTCTTATTATCACTCTAAGCAGCTGTTAAGGTAGAAAAGAGCGTACTCCCACCTGAAAGGCCGGCAACGCACTTATGACTCCTCTGGTGATGCAAGTGTCTATGGGCGACGGTGATCGCTTACCATCAGGCGACCCGTCTGCTCGTTTGCCCCTATGCCATAAAAAAAGGTGCCTGTCACTTCGTTTTGCGGAGGAGAAAAAAGTAATAACCGTCATGTAAAAAATATTTTATAACCATTTGTGAAAGCCCAGCTACCCGTGTACCAAAAACAGTTGAAATCAGTCATTTAGGAGGGATGACGGCACAAAGATATACGCATAGACACAAAAACACAAAACACATTTAGATTCACTGAGCCCCTATCGCTTATTTTTTTGAAAATATCTTCAACATACAGATTTGTTTTACAAGGATATCATGGTTTTTGTAGGAAACCCGTATCTTCTGGCATTTTCTCTGCGCAGAAACTGGTTCAAGCTGATAGCGCCCAGCGGCGCGGGATCTGAGCCCAGACTCAACAAATTACGAGCTTTCAATGGTCTGAGGTCGGTATCACGACAATTCTATAACTTTTTGAGTTGGTGCCACCGTCACGTTTCTATCATCGCACTTCCCGCTTCAGAAACAAAGTACATCCCCACTATCTGGATGCTTAGCATCCCAAAAATAAACGGGCATCACGCTCATTTTTACCACGCACTTGCAGGTTATGGAATAACCTTCCCCCTGAGGTATTTCCAGAGCGCTATAACATGGGATTCTTCAAGGACCGAGTTAACAGGGCTCTCAAAGGTTGGCAAAATATGGGCTATTCCTCCGGTGTTGCACATATCCATGGGCGACGATGACTACTATCCATCAGGTGGTTCGTCTGCCCTTTTGCCACTCGTTCCATAAAAAAAACTCTTTACGTTCACTTCATCCCCATTCCCATTTTGTCAACTTGCTAGCTCGTCAACAATCCCATTTCGTCGAGTGTCCTATCTTGTCAACATTCCCAAATCGTCCACTTCCTATCTTGTAAAAAATTTCAAATGGTCCATCGTCTTATTGTCTACTTTCCCAACTCCTCCACTCTCCCAACTCGTCCACTCTCCAAACTCGTCCACTTTCCTAACACGGTCTTACCAAAAAAACATCAACGCCAAAAGGAGGAGATTCACAAATCATCGGGACGTCTAACGAATATCTAGTTTCTAAGATGAATTGTGGTCAAAATCAGAGGGTGACTTGAGAATGAAGACGAGTTGGGAAAGTAGACGAGGTAGGAATTTGGACGAGATAGGAAGTTTACAAAGTGAACGTAAAGAAACTATACTGAGAATGATATTTTTTCATAATTAAAACTCTATCGAGTATATACTTCCTTAAATTATCCAAATGAATCAACAAAACATCGACCAAGAATCAATAATCATCAAAAATATTAAGGATCCGTTAATTGAAGTACAAACTTTTTTTAAAGAATTCACAACCCCGTCGAATTAATAATGTATTATTTTGTTTGCAGGACAATGACGATGATTTGCGTGTTCTTTTCGCACACGTCATTAGTACATGTCATATCTTATACCAAAAACCCGTATTACGTCGAAACGGTAAGAACAAAAACACAAACCATTCACCTGATAAGCTAAGCTAGCAAGCCAACGTCGCATAGTGAAGTTGGTCTACTTCTAATTTGCCTTAGTTAAAGCTATCATAGAAGGCATTATTACAATTATCCTGTCTCTATTTAGAAACATAATAACAAAAGAAATAAATAATGACAACATACAACCGCTTAAAAGCTTGATAAAATTATTCACTAAAAATAATAGTAAAACTAAACTAAATCTAAAAAGGGCCGAAGTGGCATCGTACCAGGAGTGAAACGTAAAACTAACTGGCGACCGAGATCATAATGCGATCTCTTTCACACCTGTTAAGCCCATTCGAGTGTAAACGAGATAGCATTATGAATAATAGCCGCATTTCCTCGCTGTATCGCTATACCTACTTATATTTGGTCGTCTGTGATGTCAACGAGCCGTTTCGGTAATTCCTTAAAAAAGACTCGGGCGCTTAGACCCCACTGGTCCAGGGTCTCGATACCGAATGTCATGAAATGATATTTCTATTTTCTTTCCAGGCGTATGACGATCCTTTAAAGTACATTATATTCAACGGTACGCTGGTGACGATGACGTTTTTCGTCATGTCTGGCTTCCTGGTGGCATTCAACTTAGAGCTACATGCCGAGAAGCATCGCATCACCCTGTGGGAGTGGCCGAAAGGCATGCTGATGCGGTGGCTAAGGTGAGACCAGAATAAAGTATAGGAGTAAGAAAACTTGCAAAATCTTCTGTATGAGAAGTTTCTAGAAACTTCTGAGAATGTTCTCGAAAACGGGTCCACTGCCACTGCTACAGTAACGCAAAAATAATACTACCCACACAAAACAAAGTACCTACAAAAATTTTAAAGACGTGACAATATATAAGGAAAACGACGCGATGTCATGTCATTCCTTAAGACTCCCCGGTAAGCTCGGTTCTCCATACAAACATGGTCACACTCGCATTTTAAAACGACTAGCTAGTTTGCTCTTTGTATTTAGAATAAGTTAAGGTATATGCAGGCCTGTAAATAGTTTATGTAGCTTCAGATACCATATTAATAAAAATACAGCGAATTTAAGTTTTTCGTACAAAATTTGTTTTTGCTGTATTTCGTTTGCTTTATAAACTGGAGCCATATAAAGTAATTACGAGCCTAGATATACCTCATGTCATTTTATATGCAAAGTTTCGTTACAATTCAACACGTAGTTTTAAAATGAGAACGAAACTCCGTTTGTATGGGAAGGTGAAATTCGGCCGAGCTTGCCGGGGACTCTTAATTTCAGTATTCAGAGAGTAACTTTTGTGAGTTGTAGCGTCATCATTTACTCGACCCACCAAAGTTTAGGGGAGAGATAGTGGGAGGAACATGACGCGATGTCATTCCTTTAAGCTATTCAGAGAGTAAATTTTGTGAGTTGTGGTGTGATCATTAAATCAACCTACTAAAGTGCTCAGAAGAGGAAAAATCGGTTTTCGCAAATCCGAAATGCGAACAAGGGAGGTGATATTATTTTGAAATATTAAAACACGACCACACGTTTTAGGGACAATTTTGTGTTCTGCCTCCGTCCTCAAAAATCGTAGCTGCTAATCATTAGTGAGCAATGAATAAATACCTAATGTGTGTTCAGCAGAATATTTTTTGAGTACTGTCGAATGGGGGAATTTGGGACACGGAAGATAACTTTAGGAGTATTATTGACAAAACTGTGATGCTTAGAATCATTCCTGTTATTCATTAAACTACTTATCTTGGGGTCCTTAAACTAAATACATAAGTTATTCGTAAAAAGTTGTCTTAAGTCATCCAGTGTAACATTTGATGTCTGCAGATTAACCCCGGTATACGCCCTCACAATGTTTACGATCATGACCCTCAACCGTCACTTTGGAGACGGACCTCTGTGGGAGCTGATGGTGACCAGCGAAGCCACGGCTTGCAACAAGTACTGGTGGGCGCATCTGCTGTACATCAACAACTATATATATGACGACTCGCAATGTTTTCCGCAGTCTTGGTAAGTCCGATGTCAGTCAAAATAGTTACTAACTGCTATGTACATATGTATCGGTAGCATCTGTAGTGGTAGGACTTGTAAATTTTCGTTTTGACTAAGTACTTATATATACAAACATAAGTGTCGAGCATCAGTAAGGTCATTGAAACTCCATTCAGTCATTAGTGGAGCTGGAGCAGGCGCACTTTTAGAGAAGCGAGCGCAATCGGTTCTTTCCATGAATAGCACTTTCTAAACATTAGTGGGAGCACTAAGGGCACCTTTGCCAGAAACTTTACTGTTCCAAAAACCTCGTACGCGTTCATAATTTAATCATCATTGCTGGTGCTCACTGTGGATTTGAAGGCAAGACACAGTAGATTCGTTAAACCTTTACGAAACGCATTTTGCGTAAGCATGACATATTCGCTCTACACTTACATATAAACACGACGAATGTAGTTCATGGAATGTGAATTTCATAAAGATAAATGTATAAAAAACTAAAATGAACATGGCCGTGCCGTAGGTATTTGGCGGCAGACACGCAGCTGTTTGGACTGGGGCTGCTGCTGTGTATCCTGTGCCGGAAGCCGCGAACGCAGATGGTGGTGCTGGCCGTCTTGCTTGCCGTCTCGCTGGCCATCCCCCCCGCGTATGTCTACTTCCAGGATCTGGGTGCCGTGGTACACCAGTCTCCAGAGTGAGTTAATTATTTGAAATATTCGTTTAACTTTAATCCCTTCCGTCCCTTTGACTCAGTTCTAAAGTGCTGCACTCACAGAGAGTGTCGAGTATTAAAGTCTAACGGCTCCTCTTTTCAGGGGTCGATATTTCCTGCCGTTAGTATATTGGTATGAATTTCGAACATTTATTTGACACAATTTCCACAGCCTTGTATCTCCGCACTATTCGATTCTCGCTTTTGCACATTGAAACTAAAATAATCGTTTGATTCTAGTGGGTTTTTTCTAAACTCTCCAGATGTGGAATGAACTCCTTTTGTAGTTTTCCGGGAGGACTACAGTATGAATTTTTCATATGAGTGTTTTAAAAGGTGCACGATACGCTTAAGATATTTCTGCGTTGCGAGCATTCACGCCACGCAGCGTTACCATCACGCTGGTCGTATACTTGTTAGACTACATCATATTGTAAAAATTACATTAAAGTCCCAAGTGAGTGTTTATCCTTTTCCAGAACTTTCCGGAGTATATTTCGATTTGACAAAACATATCGCATCACGTTCGTGGCTGCGCACACCAACTTGTCGACGTACGTGCTGGGCATCGCCGGGGGACTGCTGGCCTACCACTGGCTCAAAAACAAGAAGACGGTTCCCAGGCTACTGCAGGTTAGTATTTGAAAGGCTTTTGTATTGTATTTGTGTCAAAGCACACATATTCCACCAAGAATAAACTTTTATAAATCTCTCCACTTATTTTCATCATCAACTGCTGAATATGCTTTCTCATTCTTACATTTAAAATGGTTTTTCTCTTTTTCATTTATAGCCCAAAAAGGGGACATTATTATTGCCCTGTTGTTCCATGCGTTTCCACGCCATGTCTCTCCTTGACAGACAATATTTAGTTTCAATATCGCGGAGTAACTTCAGTACTCAGTTTACCAATACAATCTTACAATGTTACATATTAAATGCTGCCAAATTTCTGTATCGTTTCGAACCCAACTAATCCTACTGTAACTACTTGACTCCAGAAATTCCCTTGGATCATCTGGCTAACGTTCCCAGTAGCCCTGGGCACAATCCTGTCCGGCGGCTTCTTCTACATGGACAACTACGAGCCCTCCACCCTTGTGAAGGTCATCTACGCTGCCGTCCACAGGCCCCTCTTCCAGGTCAACGTCGTCATCCTCATAATTGCCAGCATTTTTAAGGTTGAGAGTAAGTATTTTTTTTAGTAAGTTACTATAATGTCCTCTAAATTAGTAAAAAAAATCCGTTTGTATGGGAAGGTGAAATTCGGCCAAGCTTACTAGGGACTCTTAAGACCTCTTTATCATTGTAATTGAACAGCAGTAATCAGTAGTTTTATTGAGCTCGATGTCTTCATAATATAGTTTAGGAGGTGCCCGCAGCGTAGTCTAGTAAACAAGTAGCCTTTTCCTATAACCATTTTGTACGAGTGTGCCTAGCTACCCGTGGATTTAAAATTGTTCAAAGTCTTTTAGCCGAGCCGTTTTGGAGTGATGAAGTGACTTTCCGATGCAGTGACTTTCAAATACTCCGTGTCACTTAAAATATCTTCAAAATATCTTCTATCAAAAATATCTTCCATGTACAGACACTTCATTTTTACAACTTTATAATAGTACAGATACCTACATACTCTTATGCTAAAATAATTGGCGAGACTTGTTGATATTTTATCACGATTCGACTGATGCTCCACCATTATAATGTTGAAACCATGTCTCACGTCTTCTTTTCAACTCAACTTTATTTTCTTTTTTCCTTCGGTTCTTTTGCGCTTTCTCTTTCTCCTTCATTTTCTTTTTCTCTATCTTTATCTTGTTTTCATTCTTCTTTTTCTCTTCTTCTTCTTCATCTTCTCCTTTTCTTTTTTTCTTTTCTTTTTTCCATTTCATTTCAATTTCATAAATGCTCTAAAAAGGTATGATTCAAGAAAATCCAAAAAATCTTACTGAGTCCGGATTTTTTATCGTTTCCGCAATTACTTATTTTCAGATCTGTTTCGAGGCATACTAGAGTGGCGGGGTTTCACCTGGGCCGCGCGCGCATCTTACGGAGGTTTCTTACTGCATTCCTTGCTGCAGCGAGGCCTGTTAGGCGCCAGTCGACAGCCGGCGTACATGTCTGACTTCTCTATTGTAAGTTTTTGCTTAACTTACACCATGGACTAATGAAACAAGAGAACTGTCAAGCGTCATACAAGAAACCAAACCCCGGTGTTCATACACGATGACGTTATTTATACTTATAGTTTCGACATTTCCGTCATGGTTTCGTAGGTCACAGAAATTTTACTCAAAAACGTATAGATGAAATTTGGAGTATATAGGTGTCATATATAAGTCGCTACTTAGTTTGGTAGTTAAATAATAAAAAAATATATTTTATGGGGGCACTCGATACATGTAACCGAGACTGAAAAAATTTTTTTTAGCAAATATCGATGTGTAGCACATATTTCGACAGTTCTTTTAAAAGTATTTTTTGGTTTCTAAATTATTCTTTTTATTTCCTTAGTGAAGATTTTCTGAAATAATTGCTCTAAAAGTACCATAAAAATGTTTAAAAAAATTACAGAAAGTTAAATCCTGAGAAATACTGTCAACTAAAATTATTTTCAACTTGATCGGATATACCGTTTCTGAGTTATTCCCGAAAAACTGCGCTTCTCAGCAAAATGATAGAAGTGCCGTGGAGATGCGCTCTGTTACTCGTGAACTTTTTCATATGGTATTTTTTCATCTTGTTTCATCATGTTGTATTTTTTTTTTTTTCACCTGATACAGCTAACGATCCTGGCATCTACCATTTTCCTAACGCTGTCCGCGGGAGCAGTGCTCTTTATGACCGTGGAGTCGCCACTGGCGGTGATCACCAAGACTATACTCTCACCACTGAAGACACCAAGAGAACCGATCACTAAAGATGCCTCCACTAAAGATGTAACCACAAAAGTCTAGACTGTGATATTAATAGAAGTAAAAGATGAAGCTGTTCATCTTGAAATAAGGCCACTGGCAAAATTGTCCTATGGACAGAAGCTATTAAACATAAAACCAGAACAGAGTGATATAGGCCTGCACTAGTTTTTTACACAATCTGACTATTTTCTTGAAATAATCATCAATTGTTTGTGTGAAAACAAATGAGAATTGAGAACATTGAGTTTCTCAGAGATGTGAATTTTATATTTTTTACCCGATAGAATATTTAGCATAAATTATGTGAACTGAAATTCTATAAATATATTATTTTTATAACGTTTTTTTTTGATACCTACCTATCGTTTTTTAAACACCTGACGTGACATTAAATGTACACATCCCACGAATGAATACACTTTTACTTTGGTACATAGATTAGTAAGAAAAATTAAAAAGTTAGCTGTAAACGTCATGTTTTTTACTAACCTATGTAGTAGACCAATGTAAAAATCTATTCATACGATATACTATAAAATGACACAACGAGTGTTCAAAAAACTATATTTTAAAAACCGGCCAAGTGTGAGTCGGACTCGCGCACCGAGGGTTCCGTACAAGCTTTATCTTAACCTAACCTAACTGACCGGTTATGTTAAGTTTGCACATAGTATCTATAGCTTTGCATACAAATGATGTGCAAACTTAACGCAACCGGATTGTAGAAAACTGATTTTTGAAATAAAACCATTATAACGGATTAGTTATATCGCGTATATTATATCGCGTATATTATTTCATTTGAGTTCCCGACGTTTCGGAACCTTTCCAGCTTTCCATGTTCACGGGTTGACATAATCTGTCAAAATTGTTTTATTTAAATGAGTAATAATCGCGAAAACAGAAGCAAATACAATGATTTATTAAAATTAAAAATATATAAGTATATATTCTGTTTTTAATATTTGTTATTATAGCGGCAACAGAAATACATCATCAGTGAACATTTCAACTAGACACTTGAAATATCCACAGATGCTATCAAGCAATCAAGGTTCATTAGATACAGCCAGGTGACTGGTGACAGACGGACAGACAGACGGACGGACAGCGGTGTCTTAGTAATAGGGTCCCGTTTTACCCTTTGGGTACGGAACCCTAAAATCAATACGATGTAAAATTAAACTATGTGTAGATTCAGAGTTCACATAACGTATACTATCGGGAAAAAATATAAAATGCACCCCTCTGAGGAACTTACGTAATCTTCCAAATTACTTAATGTTACGTAAGGAGACATGACTATGTTAAATAAAAATGATTTAATATTGTTGTACTTGATTTAATTTTATATTGTACTTACATCAACTTACAGAATTTTTATATTAAACACAATTTTGTGTGGTTTTTAATGTGGGTAAATTAACACCACTTTTATTATCTACTGTGGTATAGATACACATAATATGAAAGCGCAAAGAAAAACACGATTGCTCTCGCACGTGGTCCCACCTGGAATCGAACCTGGTACCTTTGGATTACGTGTACAACATGTTAACCCCTCCACTAGTGAGCAATCTTCTGAA
Organism: Hedya salicella; assembly: GCA_905404275.2. NCBI lineage: Eukaryota > Metazoa > Arthropoda > Insecta > Lepidoptera > Tortricidae > Hedya > Hedya salicella. The sequence goes on along the minus strand of FR990112.1, from coordinate 3,866,779 downwards.
CAGTGCTACAAAGTTACCGTTATTATAGTTACAACCATCTGCCGTTTTTTTTTATATGTTCTTCAGTTCAGCGGGTCTTTTATCGATAAATGACAAACCACCCGCCATTTTCCGACAAATACGTGAGCGCGAGAGAGCCGGATGCCTTATTATTATTTTATCGCGCGATTAACGCGACCATCATAGGGCCACTCTAATTTTGCATCTTTCACACAAACGTTTAATTTAAAAACTAAAGACTGTATCGTCAGGTGACAACCAAAACTTTTAAAATCATCTGTCACTGCTCTTCAAAACCTCGTATTTCGTTTGTGCATCGATACTGAGATACGAGCTTTGTTTTAAGTCGGTATTTGTTAGTGAGTTTTGGTTGTCAACAGATGATAGTCTAACCGGCGGTGCAAGGGTAACAGAGCCATAAAGATAAGCTAATTAGTTATCTATTGTAAAAAGAGCGTAAGTGGTTTCCTTCATAAAAGAAAAACTGAACGCAATAGTTTGTACTAAGGTTCAATGTCAAATGCCACTAAAACTGCAATAAGAAGCATTGGGGGGTACGATTGTAACGAAAAAGATGAAACGCATAGAAACGGTATTTAAGTTCGAATTCACTTCAAAATAAATCTCGTCTTGTAACATGTTTTATTTCTATTTAGGGGAGACCGAGGTGAGTTGTAACAGAGGAAAGTTGTGACATCGTCGATTCTTTGGAATCCATTAACTTATAGAGAGCTCGCAATAGCGCGCGTTTGTTAGTTTAAGTGTCGAGCTAACAAACATACACTTTTGCGACCTCGCTAACAGTTAATAGGTACCAAAAAATCGACGATTTCACAACTTTCCTCTGTCACAACTCACCACGGTCACCCCTACTGCCGCCGGTCAGACTATAATGATAGTGCAACTTTACTCTATTTAACTGATTTTCCCAGTTAAAATGCACACATTTCTATTGAGTGGATTTTGTGGATCATCGAGTCTCAAACGGTATAGCTTGACAAGTTCTTTCGTGACACTCCCATGGTGTGCGGGCGACGGGGGGAAAGACAGTGGGAACGAGTAAAAAGTGTGCAATACCCACCTCCTCTGCCCCCCCCCCCCCCCCCCCCTCCACCACCGCCACTTCGCCCGTAGACCATGGGAGTGTCACGAAAGAAGTTGGCAAGCACTAACTAGGGAAGCATACATAATCGACTTAACAACACATGAGATCGAGGTCTGATGAAGATGCTTGCTACGCATAAAATTGTCTCCTAATGGTACTATTTATACCGTTATTTCCTAAATTTTATCTTAAATCCTAAGTCGACATTGTAGTCGACATTTAGTGGCCGTTGTTCTTTAAGAATAGATTATATTCTACTTGTAAAATTTTGTAAGAAGTGATAAAGTGGTGACAGAGGACGCCCAGTAGAATTTTCCTGAAGTACAAAATAAGATGCTGTCAAAAACCTCATTTTTGTGACGAGCTTTTATTGCTGACTGAACTTTTCTTTCATCGACTAATATTTTCTTCCGTTCCCACGATTATCACTCATTTATATAAAACAATTTACGTGAATACGGAAGCTGAAAAGCTTCTGAAACGTCGGGAGCTCCAAGAGATTGTTTGAAAAATTGTTTTATTTAAATTCATCGACTATTCATCAAGGCGATTCTAAACGCCCAAATCGGTGAGGTTGCGTTTATTTATTACAGAGTTGCTGATAACACATCATGTCAGCTTGGTACAGTCAGCATCAAATAGTGTCTGTAGAGTAAAAAAGTGCTAAAAATATCGCAACTCATTTTTAGTCTTATAGCCCTCATAGGCATAAAGTTGTGTGACGATATATTTGGCGCTATGGATACTATAGACTATTTGACGCTGACTGTACCATAAACGATTCGTCTTATCATCGAAATTTCAAAAGAATTTCAAATTTCAGCTCAGTCGGAAACCGACAAGTGGGTCAAATTTTGCTAGCAAAAATTTCGTTCGTTGCTAATATACCGCATTGCCGAAATACCAGATTATGCAAAATATCAGACTATCAATAGATCACACCCTGAGCTTACCACATTCCTGTTACACCAGGTTGACAAAGTTATAAAATTGAAAGGTACTCATTGAACTAAATAGTTTTAAGAATGTCCTACACTGAAAATTTGGTATAATATGATAAATCAAGAATGCGGCATTTTGCAAAATCTGGTATTTCGGTAAAGCGGTATAATAGCAACGAGTAATAAATATGACCCCGGCAAACATATAAACATTGCAAGTTACATAAAAGTTTGTAAAATGACAAAGATTCTAGTAATGGCTATCTGAAGATGACGCCGGGTGGCTTAGCTCCTTGCCCTACCATCCTTCAAAAGGTGGACCAATGACCTGTTGAAGGTCATTGGTCTGGCGGCGCAGGAGCGGTGATGGTGGTGTTCTTTGAGGAAGGCCGATGTCCAGCAGTAAACTTTTTTAGCTGATAATGGCGATCCTATACTCAGATTCATAATTAAATTCCAAAATGTGACAATTCATAATTTTATTTCTTACCCAGAAGGTGCCGCAACTTCGTTCATGAAAGAGAACCCCTCTTAACCCCTCTTTTTTTCAGCGTTGTCGGGTAAAAAGTATCCTATAACCATCTGTGGATACTCGGCTACCCGTGTGTGAAACATAATTGAAATCCGTTTAGCCGATTTTGCGTGATGAAGCCACAACGACACATACAAACATATTTTTCGTTTTAATGACCTCCAAATAGTCCGTTACAACATTTTTTTTGAAAATATCTATAAATTCAGACATTGATTTTTTACAACTTTATAATAAACTAGCTTCTGCCCGCGACTTCGTCCGCCTTAAATTCGTTTATCACGTATAAGGGCATTTTTCCAGGATAAAAAGTAGCCTATGTCCTTCCCCGGGACTCAAACTATCTCCATACCAAATTTCATCCAAATCGGTTCAGCGGTTTAAGCGTGAAGAGGTAACAGACAGACAGACAGACAGACAGACACACTTTCGTATTTATAATATTAAGTATGGATAACGTTTCGTAAAAATACGGATGCGATGTCGTCTAATCAGTGAAATAAAATTAAGTTTTGTTGATAAAGATACATTCAACCAAAATGGAGTCGGTAACCACAGCGAATATGCGCTCGTCAGATTTTGAAGTTTAAATTTAAATTTATGAATCGGAGTATGAATTCCACTAAGTTCCTAAACTTTGGTGCCACGTTCTTTGGGAGAGAAGGCCGCTTTAGTGACGGCGGCGGCCGGCGCCTCGACGCAGACCCACATGATTCCAGCTCCCAGGAACGAGAGGAAGATGCTGCCGCTGAGAACCACTAACTGCAACAGACAGACACAACATAAATAAAGAAATACTAGAAGGTGCCCGCAACTACGTTCGCAGAGGAGAAAAAGTCAAAAACCTTCTTTTTTCAGTAAAGTAGTCGGGTAAAAAGTGTCCTATAACCATCTATGGATACCAGGCTACCCGTGTATCAAGAATAGTTGAAATCCGTTTAGCCGATTTGGTGTGATGAAGCCACAACGATACACACAAAAATACAAAAAATAAAAATAAAAACTTTATTCAGTGACTTCCAAATAGTCCGTTACAATTTCTTTTTAAATATCTTTAATTTACATACGTTTATATTTACAACTTATAATAGTATAGATTAGGGGGACAATTTCAAGCAAACGCTAGTCCCATAATAAGCTCAAAAAGGCTTGTGTTATGAGTACTTACTTGTCGGTGATATATATAATAGATACTATTTACTTACATATATAAATTAGTATAACAAAATTAAATGAAGTGCTCAGGAACATCATGTGCAGCAGGAAGGCACGATGTGCCACGCGATGACGTCATACGTACCACATTTTAGTCGGTCACGCGTATAGCACGGAGTCGGTGCCGACCAGGCCACGGTGGAACAGAGTGTGCAGCAGGTACGCACGACTTCGCACGCCGGTCATGCGTATTGGCACGGAGTGGCCCCGACCAGGCCGTGCTGAAACAGAGTGTGCAGCAAGAAGACCCGACGCGGCACGCCGTGTCGTCATACGTACGTACCACGTTGTAGTCAGACATGCGCACGGGCGCGGTGGCGGCGCCGACCAGGCCGCGCTGGAACAGTGTGTGCAGCAGGAAGGCACCGTACGAGGCGCGCCCGCTCCACGCCCAGCCGCGCCACTCCACGATGCCGCGGTACACTCCTGCGCACAACGGAACATACACTTTCCTGAGATCGAAAAAAATTACAAACAAATAAAGGCAAAACTGTCGTAGAAGAAGATACTTTACACACACACAAAGTAGAACAACCGCCTCAACAAGATCACGTAATTATTATAAACAAAGGTCAGAAACAAAAAAAAAATTGTTGACGATACTGGACTTGAACCAGTGCCTTGAGCCAGACCGGGGCAGCACGCTCTAACCAACTGAGGTAATCGTCCAAACCAGTAGTCGGCGAATTTTGTCATCTGTTGTTTGGTGCATCCGGCTCTTTAGCCGTTTAGCGCCGCCTAGTGCAGAACTGTAAAGTTACTTTCAACGAACAGATGACAAAATTCGTCGACTACTGGTATGGACAATTAGCTCAGTTGGTTAGAGCGCGCTGCCCCGATCTGGCTCAAGGCACTGGTTCAAGTCCAGTATCGTCGAAAAAAAATTTTTCATTTCTTTCTGATCTTTGTTTATAATAATAACGCTAGTTAAGTGATCCACTAATAAATTGCAAATATTGTGATTAATATCATGATATTTGTAAAACAAACAGTAAGATCACGTAACTCATAGTAACACCACCACCGATGTCCTACAATTATAGTGAATAGTGATCAGCCTGACCTTCCAGTTTGAAGACGCAACTGACTATGAACATGACGACGAGCAATTGGAAGACCGGCTTGTAGAGCGCAGCATACACCACGCGCAAAAGCGTAGAGGCCTGTGCGCCGTCGCCATAGAACAACCCGCCAGATAGGATCACGCCCACCGCTAGCGGAAACAGCAGCCAGACCACCCATTTGTATTTCTGGAAAAACAGTGTTTTTCGTTAATACAATCGGCATTTGCAAATAAAAAAAAAGTCGGTCAAGGGATTTGTATGCGTTTGTTATGGACGTTTCTGCCCATCTGATATGACCTGTGCTTTTAAGGAGTGGCAGGCAATTGAAAAGGCTTCTGCTCAATACCAGTGCATAGTATCTGCTAAAGATAAGCTAAGCTGCACAGAAATAATCTGGCAAACCCACGATACATACTCATATACATAACATCATGCTTCTTTGCCATTGCGGTAGCCAAATACCTTCTACCCAGCTACGAGACCTGTATATAAGTATATGTCCGTTTAGCTTCAGTAATTTTCATTAAGTTCCTCCTTTATGCTCGTCAGTTTAGAGTACTCTTAAGTACTCCTTAATAATCATCAAAAAGGTTTCTCAGTGATGTAATGCAGACTTTCGCAGATTTAGCTTGGTCGTATTCTAGAGTTGCTAATATCCTTAAATTGTTAGTGACTTGAGGGGCGTATTTGGGTAGTTCGTACCTTAAATCTACTCATGTCCTTCTCCTCCTGCTGCCAGTGGTAGGTGAGGAAGCCGCCAGCCAGGCCGAGGGTGTACGTGGACAGGTTAGTGTGCCCTCGAATGTAGAGGAGACGGAACGTGTCGTCTGTCGCGTACAGGTTACGGTATTTTCTGGAAAGTCGGACGGGTAATTGTAAATTTCAGCCCATGTTGTTAAATTTCTTTCGATTTAGTAACCAGTTTCTTAGACAACTTAAATTTCAAAATGCATTGTTAACTACAGGCGAAACAAATATATGTAGGCTTCAAGTTAATATTATTATCATGTCTTACTAATCAGCAGCAACTTGGAACTTGGATGATTGAAACTGTGTACTAACTCCCTAAAATGTATACGTTTGACTCGTTCGAACGTCAGTTTTATTTTCGAAAATACTTCGACGTTTATTTGTGATACAGAAAATCAGTCGAGGCTGACCAGGCTACTTGGCTTGCAAGCTATTGACTCTCCAAAATAGAACAACGTACTCTGGGGACTGTATGACGACAGCATCGAGGTCCTGCCAGTATGTGTGGGCGGCGGACACGAGCAGCGCAGCCACTAGCATCGTCAGTAGCGCCACAGCGCGCCGGCCCGCGCTGCGCAATGCCACGCATACAAACAGCCCCAGGCAGAACAGCTGCGTGTCCGCTGCCAGGTACCTGAAGACCATGAGAGATTATGAGGTGAAAGGCCTTTCATGATACTTCAAAGTATGGCCAGTACCAGAAACTTTATTGTATATACTAGTTAATTGGTTCGATTAAGCACTATAGAAGATGCCATACACTAATTGATGGAGAGCAGGTAAAACCTCGTTCAAAGAGAGGCACTGATGACGACAGTTAATCTAAACCCATTATAATACGGGGGCATTTATGCGCGTTTTTGCAAATCCAATATCAGAGAATGCACAGCAATGGTGTATAGGTCGGTTGACGTTATGTAGTTTTTCTTTCATTAGGTAGTACCTAGTTTACACATTAAGTATTATCTTGATTACACTTGGGTTTGTGACATGGTATTGGCTTTCATATGGCGTTTGTGTAAAGTTCCTAACAATAAATAAATAAAAACTGTATAACAATGTTTTGCTTGGATATACTCAGAAGTCCATACTTCAAATTCAAATGTTGTAGTAGCTATTAGGTCGGAAACCAGATGAAAAAGAGGCGATACGAGTAGCTGTGAAATCAATCCTATATGATGGTGGTGGTAGTGGTAGGTAGGAAAGCATAGTTGTGGCCTACGGCCCACATGTTATAATGATAGACGACGTATCCGACTGCCCTACCTCCATACCACTAAGCGCCACAAATTGCACCCACCACCGTCTACTTCATCTAAGTAGCATAGATCTGACCCCATGTAGAGATCACTCACCACGTCTGCGGCGCGCAGTGCGCGTCGTCGTACACGTAATTGTTGATGTACAACACGTGAGCCCACCAGTAGCGCCGGCAGGCGTCGGCCTCTGCGCCCACCACGAGAGGCCACAACGGCCCGCTGCCAAGGTGCCGCATCCAAGTTGATAGTGTTGCCAGAACCAGAGCGTATGTGGGGGTTAGCCTGGAAAAACAGTGCATATTTCCTTATTCGATTAATGCTAACGAAGCTACATTCACAGAACTGGTGAGTTGAACGAGTATGTTGCCTGTTGCCGTTTTTTCGTGTGGTCAATCAAAATTTCAGTGTTCGGTTCCGAATCAGGATTTCGCTCTTCCTCAAACTGCGTTCTGTATAGTTACGTACGAGTACCTACGGCTTGTATACCTTTTATCTACCCATTGAATATCGTGTCTATCATCAGGCTGTTGCTAATAGGATCTAGCCGACGATTCTGAGCCATCACAGCAGCATGCTTTTGGGGTACATGATCTACACGATTTAACCCACAGATTTTTAGTTACCAGTAGATTTCACACCAGTACCAAGCTGAGCATGATTAAGGCACCACGAGACTGGATCGAGAATCTAGATTCTGGATCCAGTCTCGTGGTGCCTTCACTTCCTACATCTAAGCCTCGGCAACAGTACGCCTTTGGGGAAAATGGGACTCCACTCGCTGTTTCCACATGATGGGCCCACTATTCACGTGCAGATTTCATACTAGTAAACTGGACATGATGAAGGCAGCACGAGGCTGCTTCGCGACACCAATGACAAGAAAGAGAGCTGCGGTACCTGAGCCACCGCAGAAGTACGCCCTTGGGCCACATGCCCCACGTGATGGGACGCCGCTCGCTGTGCAGCTGCATATTGTAAGCCAGCAGGAAGCTGGACATCACGAAGAACGTGTGCGTCACAAGGCTGCCGTTGAACAGGATCTGCTTGAACGGGTCTTCGTACGACTGTGGAATTACATGTTTCTTAAAAAAACGTGTTTATAGTCCCTTTCAATAGTTTTTTTAAATATCTTCAATGTAAAGACATTTAATTTTTACAACTTTATAATAGTACTAACGGCCGCCCGCGACTTCGTCCGCCTTAGATTCATTTATCGCGGATAAAAGGTATTTTTCCGGGATAAAAAGTAGCTTATCTATTTCCCCAAAACTCGATATTTTACTAAATTAAATTTGAAGCATATTACCAAGGTTTCAAGTTCCTAGCGTAAATAAAAAAAATACTGTCCATACAAATTTTCTTCCCTTTGTTCGTCCCCTAAAAGAGGCCTGTGTCCTATTATGATATTATATAAGGTACAAAACTGGATAGTTTCTTAAAAATTCGTCCAGTACTTTTTGAGACTAAGTGGAACGTACAGTCAGCTGCAGAGAAAAGTAACCCCCCTGCCATACTAACATTATATGGCAGAGGGGTCATGTTTCTCTGCTGCTGACTGTACATACATACTTTCAAGTTTATAATATAGTAAGGATAGATGTGAATCGCGCCGTTAAGATATTTCCTGGGATCGATCCGTGTAAGGTTACTAATGGCTTTGATCTATACTATTATATAGTAAGACTAGCTTTTGCCCGCGACTTCGTCCGCCTTAAATTCGTTTATCGCGGATCAGGGTATTTTTCCGGGATAAAAAGTAGCCTATGTCCTTCCCCGGGACTAAAACTATCTCCATACCAAATGTCATCTAAATCGGTTCAGCGGTTTAAGCATGAAGAGGTAACAGACAGACAGACAGACAGACACACTTTCGCATTTATAATATTAAGTATGGAGTATGGATAAATATAAAAGATACTTTCAATAAAAAAGTTTGTAACAGACTATTTGGAGGTCACTGAAACGGTTTTTTTTCTTTGTTTTTGTACTGACGAAATAAGAGCGGCAATGACGTTTTTCCTCCTCGAACGAAATCATTACCTCTCTTTTTTTCCTCGGTGTAATCTGGTAGAAAGTATCATATAACTATTTGTGGATACCCAACTACCCGCAATCAGAAAATATTTTATTTGTATGTTTATACATGTCGTTGCGGCTTCGCCGCGCCAAATCGGCTAAGCAGATTTCAACTGTTTATGGGGTAAAAAGTTATTGTCGGGTAAAAAGTTTACTATAACCATCCACAGATATAGTATTCTTTTTACCCGACTACTCTGTCGAAAAAAGAGGGTTTATGACTTTTTCACCTCCGCGAACGAAATTGCGGGCACCGTCTAGGTATTTTATAATATAATTGTGTAGAAATTCATTACCTTTTCTTTAAAGTCATTACCTTTTCAATGTAAAGTGGGTTGTCCACGTAGGAATAAGACATAACTAACACGGTGTGAGAGAAAAACACGCAGACGATCGTCATAGTCCTGAAAAAAAAACAATTATTCACTTATCAGACCGTATCAAGTACCATCCAACATGTGGACTGTCACTTTTCATACGTTTGATCGTGCCCCGACCGCAAAAGGATTATGTAGGCAAAAACTACATAGCGACTAAACATTTAACGATGTTATAATTGAACAAATAAACAGTAATTTATTTATAATAATAAGATTACAATATAAATTAATAACATTATTCTAAGCTATACGACTAAACAAATAAAGCTAAAGTAAACAAATTAAAGTAATATTTTAATAGTTAAACTCTAAATCGGTGCCAAACGATAGAGGAGGCTGGCGGCATTCCCCGGCTGAATTGCGATTTAAATTATTTGACGGAGGTATGAGCGTGCCTTCTGGTCGCGCGTCACCTCTATAAGGCGCTTAGACAATTGTTTTATTATGTCCAATGCGCTTTGTCCCCACGGCCCGAGTGTTTCCACCCCAAACGGCTCAAACATGTAACCACCGTCGATATTCGCATATTTGGACTGCTCGAGGAGTTCGGCAGCCTCAGCAGCAGAACCAGCCCTCTGACGGAGGTCGCTGGAAGATGGAACGGTGCTAAAGTGTCAACACACGTGGCGTCCAAAACTAAACGCCGTCCCAGCTTCCACGGAACTCGTTTAGTAGTTTAATAGGAATATAAAATTTACTGATTGAATACATATATAATAAAAACAAATAATCATATTTAAATAACAATCAGTACGTAAATAACTAATAATAAATAAATCGTAACATTTAAATAAATTGAATTTTCAACAGGATTTCACTTTAAAAATCACTAAGATCGTGATGGCAAATCATCAAGATTTTCGTAAAAACCAATATTTTATTTACACTACAGCGCCATCTCTAGCTAACATGTGGCAACTGTAAAGTTCGCTCTGTTAGGGTGAACATTTAGTTTCATAAATGCTCACCATGGTGGCGTTGACGGTAGAAAAGCCGGTGAAAATGCAAAAGATCTTGTAACAAATAGTGACAAAATTTGAACAAGCTGACTGGACTCTGTAGCTTAATTGGCAGAGCGTGCGCCCCGGCAAGGCACAAGGCATTGGTTCAAATGCAGTCAGTCTTGAATTTTTTTAATTATTTACATTTTTACATTATAAGAATTTAAATAAGTGTCACGCTTGCAAAGTTGAATCGATATTTACGCCATTCGTACTGTGTGTGTCGCCATACAAAAAGCTGTTGCCCGATGACGAACGGCTTTTTGTATGGCGATTGACACCGATAAATGGCGTAAAGTACATTACTGCAGAGGCTGCGAAGTAGGGGATTGCCGGCCGAGTAGTTCTAGATGGCCGAGTGTTCACGAGGCCGACAATCCCTGTTCACGCCGAAGCTTGTATAGTGCTTTTCTCAAACGTGCAATGAAATAAAAACCAATATTTTTTATATAATAAATATTTTTTTCCCACTAAAATGTTGTTTTAATATACATAGTGTATCGTTCTCGTTACGGCGGCGCGGCGGCGCAGCGGCGCTCGGAGCGAATGTAAACAAAAGACGGTCGATTTGCTGGCCTTTGCCCGCAATTTCATATGAAATTATCATTACGTGCCACTCGATGTGACACTTCGGGGATAGACCCAAGGAACACAACGTCAATATTTAAATGCATGTTTGAGAAAAAAATATTTTTTGTAATAGAATAGGTAAGTACAGATGATAAACAGAATGTTCTAGCAAAACTGTTAGAATAGGCTATTACAAGGTGAAATCTATGACGTGATACAAGATGTTACTTTCCGACTCTAATCACAAGTACGATAAAAAAATTGTATGAGACCAAGCCGCTACTTAGTTTGATAGTTCAATAATAATAAAATATATTTCTAGGGGGGGCACTCCGTACATGTAACCGAAACTGAAAAAAATATTTTTCAGCAAATATCAATGCGTGGCACATATTTCGACAGTTCTTTTAAAAAGACTGAGGTTTTTAAATGAAAATCGAATTAGTGAATATTTTCGGAAATAATCGATCCTATTATCGCTAGTTATTGCCAAAAAATACGCTTCTCAGCTAAAGGACGTAAGTACCGTGGAGATGGAGACACTCTTTTGTTAGTGCATTTTTTCATATCGTATTTTTTCATTTGTAGTGCATTTTTTGTATGAACGGCTGCGGAACCCTACACTGAGCATGGTCGGACATGCTCTTGGCCGGTTTTTTTAGGATTCCGAAATTGGCCTCATACTAAAAGTTGTTCGTCATTGTGACGAGACTAGGAAAGTAACATTTTGTGTCACGCCTTTGATGTTACCGTATATACTATACAGGGTGGCTAAGTCACGTTGTTATGAGGGTGACCTCCAAACTTACCTCAAACCATTGAAGAGTTTGAGGCGATTGATCCTCTCATCAGGTCCCGCGCCGCCTGGTGCCGTGAGTTTACGCCAGTTGCGCCGGATTGAGAAAGCGAGCAGGAACGGGTTGCCTGGAAGTATATACATCATCATTAAGGTCACGTAATAACTTCAGACCTTAAAGACAACCTAGATATAGAAAGAGAAAGGAGAGCCTGAAGGTGCGTCCACATTTGTATCATTTGCCCGATCAGATCTTCGTCCCGTGGCATGATCGCAAGTCACGATAACGCGTTTGGACGTTGCGCCGATCCGATCGCTCGAAATCCATGTTGCAATACGCGTATCCCACACTTAGATCGGATAAGCTCGTCGTAATCGCCGCGCCGACAGTGAGCGTCCAAGCAGCGCGATACACAGTCATGCTACGCCACGGTGATCGAATACGAGCAAATGATACAAGTGTGGGCGCACCTTTATCTAACCCAGCCAATATGATCGCACGACGATATGCTCGTTGCTAAGATCACACTTTTCAGGACCTTATACGACATTTTATACTTCTAGCCTGCGGGGAACGCTATTCACAAAAGGTGTATGGGGCTCTAAGTGTTCAGTATAATGACGCGTTCCTGGTACTGATGGGGCTGCCCCGCCGCACCAGCGCGTCGGGCATGTCTGCTACTGCCCAAGTATAGTTCGGCTCTTCCCAGGTGATTTTTTCGCTTCGATCCCCAATCTTTTTTCAAACAAAGGCCATGTCTCTATTATAGCATAGCCGCTAGCTACCGAGTTAGCACGTGCCACTACAACATTCATATTGAAAAACAAACGGTATCGTCATAATATAATGTTCAAATTTAATGTCACTGATATTCTAGATATTACGTTTTGGTAGTGTAGTTTGGTATGCGATAATAGAGACATTTCATTTATATAACATTACTAGCTTCTGCCCGCGACTTCGTCCGCCTTAAATTCGTTTATCGCGGATAAGGGTATTTTTTCGGGATAAAAAGTAGCCTATGTCCTTCCCCGGGACTCAAACTATCTCCATACCAAATTTCATCCAAATCGGTTTAGCGGTTTAAGGTGAAGAGGTAACAGACAGACAGACAGACAGACAGACAGACGGACACAGTTTCGCATTTATAATATTAGTATGGATTATAGTATAGAAATTTGCCTGCCGTCTATATAGGATGCCACAAACAAACTAGGTGTCGTAGGTACAGTACATGTTTTAACTAGGTACACTTACAGGTAAATGTCTCAACAATTGACACACTGGTCAGCTTTATTTATTAGAAGGAATAAGTTTGAATGTGCCAACTAATATTGTCAACGAATATTGTCGAATGCATAAGTATTTAATTAAAGGTCCGCCGAAGACCAGGCCCCCTATTATCTAACACCTTTGAAGTTCAGAATCAGAATCAAGGTCTATGATTTTGTATGGGCTATGACAGTTTATTCCGATACCAATTGCCAAAATTTCCTTAGGCAATAACCCCCCAGGCCTCTATTCCACATTCTTGACATGTGAGCGAGGACCAAATTTTTGGCAGGTAGTTAAAACATTTCATTTGGCTAATTTTAATTGATTCCGTTGTGACACGAACATTATTCATACAATTTTTATGCCAACTTTCATGTCACAACGGAATCAATAAAAATTTGGAAAATAAAATGCCTTAACAAAGTACATACTTACTTCCCAAAAATTTGGTACTCACCCATGCACGATGACATGGCTTGAAATGTACGGAAGTTGTTGAGTTGTGACCGTCAAACAGACCGACAAGCGGGTACCCACAGATGGTTATAGGATACTTTTTACCCGACTACTCGGAAGAAAAAAAAAGGATTATGATTTTTTCTTCTTCGCCAACGAAATTACGAGCCTTTTAGTTGTATAATAGCGATGCAAACAGTACAACGAACGTTTTAATTATAAAGCATCTTAAACGAGGAAAAAACATTTTTCTATTTTAATTGGCACTAATAACAGAGCCATAATCAATACATTGTCGATGTTTGTTAAAGTTGTAAAACATTAATGATGATTACAGTACAAGTGCAATAATGGTGGTCATTAGTTTTTTATGATCGTCTTTGACTCTTCGATATCATGTCCTATCAGGTTATAAATGGACTTATAATCACAAAAGTTCATAATATGTAATACTTATAAAAAAAAAAATATTTAAAGGGCTTTGTCGCTGAGCGACCATATTGCCCTAATACTTATTACTTAAAAGTTACTTCACTTAAACTCGATCGAACCAATTAAATTTAGCATGTTCCTAATATAAATATATTAAAGTTGAAAAATACAGTTAAATAATAAACTGGGAAACTGTTAAAAAGCCACTTGTAATTATCTGTTCTCTTTTTAACAGAAATTGATGTTTGTTGAAGTTGTAAAACATTAATGATGATTACAGTACAGGTGCAATAATGGCGGTCATTACCTATTTTATCATCATCTTTGACTATAAGCTCCCATATCCTAGCAGGTTATGAGTTAGAATCGCAAAAGACTACATCTTTTTTAAAAGTTACGTAATTAAAATTTACTTCACTTCAACTCGATCGAATCAATTAAATTAAACATGTTTCTATTCATTTTTTTTTATTGCAAAACGAACATAAGCAGTTTAAATGCGTATGTAAATAAATGTCTGTTATCTTTAAAATAAACTTTTAATTCCAAATATTGTTTCTTACAGGTCAGTGATAATGTAGTAAGAAATATAAAGAAATCGCTTCTATAGTTAAGTATCAGTTTATATGGAGAAAGGACAAATAGAACCACTGGTTAATCTATCTATACTCTTATAAAGTGAACGAAATGAAATGTCTGTACATTGAAGATACTTTTAAAAAAATCACATTTGAAGCTAAATGAATCGAAAAATATTTTTTATCTGTTTTCGGCTTCATCACGCCAAAACCAAAACGGCTAAACAGAATTCAACTTTACCCTTTTATAGTATACTTTTTACCAGAATATGCTGAAGATAATAAGGGGGTGTCATGACTTTCTCTCCTTCGCGAACGCAGTATACCTTCTTTTCTTCGCAGTATAATAAAAAAAAATTATTTTGGTAATTGTTCTAGTGCTCGACACTGTCCCAATAGTTGGCAATTTCAACTTAATTCGTAGCAATTGAGTTGACAAACGGAGTGACAATTATTGAGCTCCTTACCATACCGGCAATACTAATAATAAAAAATATTTACCTATACATCCATACATACCTTTACTCACTCCTGTGTCTCACTAGGGTAGGCAGAGATTGCCGAATGACAGACTCTATGCACTCTACACTTCTTTCGCCTCATTAAGATCCCTCATATTTACATCCCTTCCATGCATTTTCCTCGTCGATAGCGGCTATTCCTCACCTGGCCTTGTTAGGGTTCCGTAACCAAAATGGATAAAACGGAACCCTTATAGATTCGTCATGTCTGTCTGTCTGTCTATCTGTCTGTCCGTCCGTATGTCACAGGCATTTTACTCAAAAACTATGATGTACATTGATGAAATTTAGAACATAGGTGTCGTGTGTAAACCGCTACTTAGTTTGATAGTTAAATAAAAGATATATATATTTCTAGGGCGGGCACTCCATGCATGTAACCGAAAGTGAAAAAAATTTTTTTCAGCAAATATCAATATCTGTTGTATGAACGGCTGCGGAACCCTTCATGGGCAAGTCCGACTAGCACTTGGCCGCTTTTTTTCAGTATCATTTCATTGCAACTCGGACGAGATAGGTACCCTCGCCGAGCCCGCCCTAAGCTATTTGAATATAACACAGTTCGATTGTAAAAAAAAACAATGGGACCTACTAAATCGCAAGCAGGATTTGAACCTGCGACCTCTTCTTTAATGCAGAAGTGCTCTGACCAACTGAGCTATCGCAACTTTAATTAGCTTGAAATTTTCGAACAAAATCTACTTAACACTAGTAGCCCTCTGTATCTTGTTTTTTTCAGTTTTAAGCAAACATTATTTGGTTATACGAGTACTGCTAATTACTAGAAGCTTATCTCATCTGGTGTAAAACGTCGACATGCACGCAACGGCCGAAATAAAGTAGCCCTTTCTTAATCTAGGATGTAAAGGCTTTTATTCGATATCAGCAAAAAGAAATCAGTACAAAAATTACAAAGAATATTTGCTAAACTATAAGCTGGCGCTCTCCTTTGCGCGGTCGCCACCAGGGCTTGTAACCGGTGGTTACAAATAAGCCGGTATTTATTTAGGTTACGATCGGACAAAGTGATTTGGGAACTTTATTTCGAAGCGCTCTTTAACCGGTTACTCCGTGTTCGGATAAGGGAACAATGACCGCTGTCGCGCCGATAGCGGCGCAATGATAGTCAACTACATGAAAAAATTTAATCTAATACCATAGCAAGAGCCAGCGAACCAATCTTGTCTAAGCGAGCAGTTATTCACCCTAGACTCCGCTCACACGGAGGAACCGCTTTTTAAGCGGTAAATAGATTTCGTTCCATGTTTTGCGTGCGAGCGTACCCTTTATTATGGGTTAGGCTCTCAGAGTGTGGCTCAAACTGGTACGGAAAATAAACCCTGGTTACATGCCCTGGTCGCCACTCCGGGACTTTACTGCCCGAACCGCAAACCGTTCTCCGGTCTATGTAGCCTGTACGCGGGCGATGTGGCCCGCCCATTGCTACGCATAATAAAGGCGAACTAGGGCTAGAGCTATAGGGAAGACCTATGTTCAACAGTGGACGACCATTATTGATAGATAGATAGCAACTAAAGTAATTGACCAACTTCCACAGCAATAGTAATGTCATGTCACTTTCTACTTGCGTCTCACACAGCATATCTGCGCCGACGTGACTGTCGTACAAACTTTTTGTTTAGGCGCAAAACGTAGAGGCTGCTCGTTATATAGCAGCACTTCGTGTCAACACGTTACAAAATGTATCACAATTGTTACGTTACCTAATCTTTGGTATATTGCATTGACTAAGGCTCTCTAAAGAGTAATATGCGTGGACAAGAGAGTAAAGTCAGTGGTCTTCTCTTGGGAAATGCTGATAGAATCTGATTTTGGGTTTTTAACTCTCCAATAAGAATCGAGTGAGTGAGACAAAAAACATAAGGGAATTCTTTAAAGAAATATTAATTAATGGTCACTGGTGGGACAATGACACCCGAAGTTGCCAAATAGTTTGGAACACAATCTTATTTCAACTGTCATAAAGACGTGTATTGAACTATTTGGTAAATTTGGGGGTCACGAACTATTTGATGCTGACTGTACATACGTGTGGGCAGCTAGTATTTATTAAAGGCTTAAGTTTACCTTTTCCGTCTTTTTCACAAATGTAGACATCGTAAAGGCTTCCGGCAACGTTACACACGATCAACAGTAGATACACAGCTGCGACTACATAATCACTCGCATCCAACTCCTCCTTGTCACTTTCCCGACTACAATAACGTATTTGGTTCACTGTCACTTGTAACTTGTAGTCTCTCCACATTGAATTGTTGAGGCATGCCTCAAGGGTCGCCTCCAGGTCCGCCGTTTCATTTAGTTTACGGTTATGAATGAAGTCTTTGCATGTCTTTGTGACACATACGCCTCTGTGTATCTGCGTGTGATTGAAGTGTTTTATTGTGTGCTCTGAATAAGCCTGAAAAGAAAAAATATTGTAAATTTTAAGGAAAGAATATCCTAAAAAATAAATAGAAGTAAATAGAAGGCAAAAGATCTGAAGGTTGCTCACACCGATGGTCTTATCGAGATAAGGAAGTATCCTCCGCGAACAAATTCTATCAGGCTGTGAGGGCGACGATGGACCGAGATGGAAACTTATCATCAAAGCTGCAAAATCTGCCAATGTACGAACAACGAGCCTCAGTAAGAGGGAACGACTGAAGAGCGAGATATTCTAAAATTCCTCATAGATAAAAAAATATATTGGAATATAAATTTGAACAGTAAAATAAATATGTAGAATTCAGCTAAAACGAAAATAAAACAAACGTATTCTAAACTAAATAGCACAATCCTAAAATGTACAAATCCTCTATTGTACTAGGCTCAAAGATCCCCATAATGCCAGCAGCGTTTCCTCGCTGAATGGTTATAGAGGCATGTTGAGCCACATATGATCCATGTTTATATTTACTTATAAAAAAAATACAAACATTGCCAATTGTTACTAATAAACTTGTCCTAGTTCTGTTACGTGTAAGTGTAATTTATGTGACGATAATAAATCAGAACGAACGACTATAAAGTTATTGCAACTGGTTACACTGCAAAGTATCATTAGTTCCTTGATTGCAGTCATAAATAAGTATTAGTAATACATGTAAATACTCAATCCTGTATATATTGTTGAACCAAGAATTATCGAATCATCTTGTCTCATGTGCTGGGGTGCTCGCAAAAAATACTCTAGAACTTTAAGATTCTAAATTTTTTTTTAATTAGCGCTATGGCACAATATTGTGTGTGTAAATGCAATCAAAGAACGGCCTTGAGATTGTCAAGCAAATTGTCCGACATCAGTCTAAGAATTAAGTACTTAATCTGCTTAGGGTAATTATCTTCTTGGGGACACTATCCTCCTGTTGTCACTTGGCAGGCCTGCTCTACGTATAATCGTAGGCACCATTACCGGACTCTACCTACCCACTTAACAAACATCTATATGTTCTAGGAATAACCGACAGTCCCCTGTGTAGGGCTTGCCTGTTGGCCGACGAAACAGCTCCCCAAGTGATCCTGGAATGCGTCGGCGTAGCTATGCAACGGGCTAAACTTCTCATAACACCGAGGTCGCTCCGGAAGGCCTGCGCAGACATCAGGAGGATCCTGCGCATCTGGACGGAGCTAGGCTGGCTAAACCCCGAATCAACATCCCCACGCACAATGACCCGGCTTTCACGGGCTAAGTGCGAAGAACGGAGCCCATAGTATGAGTAACTTCCCTCAGTCATGATTTTTTCACGAAACATAAGCGCGCGCACACGACCTTCACTGCAAGCGACATCGTTGTAATCATGCCATTTTCCAGAAACAAGTCATTAAGGCAATTAAAGAATATCTACAACATGTATCCACATTCGTGTAAACTGAATGCGAGGTCACATTAGGCCAACATTTGCTTCCACATTCTGTGTGAATTTTCAGCGTTCCTCGTAGGCATATTTTGTCGACGAATAATTATGTTGTAACGTCTAATTATGTTGTTTACTAGAAGGTGCCTTAAACTTCGTTCACGGAGGAGAAAAGAGTCACAATCCCTCATTTTTTTATTTAGCATAGTCGAGTAAAAAGTATCCTATCAACATCTGTGGATACCCGTGCTCAAAATGTGTTATTGTCTTCATCACGCCAAATCGGATAAACAGATTTCAACTATTTGGTACACGGGTAGGTGGGTATCCACAAATGGTTATAAAATAATAAAAAAATGGGTTACGACTTCATAGAGGTAAAAAAATCATCATTATATCAGACATGGGCCTCACCCAAGGATCTCCACGACGATCGTGCGCCGCCCTCATCCATCGGTTTCCCGCGATAGTGACCAGATCGTCGGTCCATCTTGTTGGGGGCCCCTCTACGCGCCACTAAACCTTTACTTTTATACGTGCTTTTAGAGAGGTTCGGAATTTACACATACATCTATAGTTATTGTTAAAAAAATGGTTATGAATGAATGTCTTTATTTACTTAAAATATGGTACACGATAAATGCTCTTAAATATTGATAATAGTATCTCATATTTGGCCTTTGACGCGATGTGTAAATCTAATAGGTTAAGGTGCGTCCACATTTGTTTTATTTGCCCGTATCAGATCATCGTCGCGTGGCATGATCGCGTGTCACGATCACGCGTTTGGACGTTGCGCCGATCGGATCGCTCGAAATCCATTTTGCTACGCGTATCACACAGTTATATCGGACGAGTACAGCATGATCGGCGCGCCGACAGTAAGCGTCCAAGCAGCGCGATACGCATTCATGCCACGGCACGGTGATCGGATTCGAGCAAATGATAGAAGTGTGGGCGCACCTTTACTTGTCTAGTATGAAATAATAATTTAATGTTAAAAAAAATACATATCGAATTGAATTACAATGTGAAGTATAAATAAAAACGGTGTAAGAATGAAATAATAATAATCTAATTTTAATTGTTATTTGAAAGAGATCGCTATTTAGCGATAAGACAACCTGTTGTTTACCTCTGCTAATTCGAATGTTACTGTCATGTTCTGTGTATCTGCGGTGTGCAATAAATAGTAAGGTCAGGTGGGGTAAGAGAAATACCGGGGTAAGCGAAACGTTGTAAATGTGAGACTGAAAACCGACATATATGGCAATGGAAATAGAGTAAGTAAGTAAGTAAGTTAATATTATTTATTTGTAAAAATAGGTAACATAACAAAGGATGATACAGAGGTGAGGTACAAAATAGTTTCACTATGTTTAGCCATTTCGTGGCATACAAATATTCATTGAGTACCTAGCATGCAGCGTGCATTACTTATACTAGTTACACAGTTAAATACTAAAATATTCTTTAGTTAAAATCTAGAGTTGGGCCAATTGCATGGATTATCTTTCCCCACGAAATAAATGATGTTTCCCTTACCCCACCTGACCTTATGTATTGTATTGTATTGTTACACATGTATAGGTAAAGATGACTACACTCATATGGATCGTCAGCTTGTTTACCACTTTAGATTTAAAAATAGCGATGTTTATTACTTTATTTCACCCACTTTGCATGAATAATGTAATGGAGTACGTATACATTGTACTATGCATATTATATGTACAGATCTATTATTATTATTCTCGTTATTACGGAAAAATGTCTCGTTCATCAGGAAGGAAGCGATTATATTATTTTTAGAGTTCCGTTATGTAAATATATGACTTAAAAGTCAGTTTTCCTTAATATCCAAGTGTAATTTAGGTATATAGTATCACTTAACCTCGTGAACGAAAAAGAAAAACTACCAAGAGTATTAAACGTCATACTTATCTAAAAGGCACCAAAATAATAAAGGAGTTACCACACCGCTGCTCAGAATACGCTTTAGTAATGAAAACGCGTGACTAATGCGAAAAAATACGTGACCAATGCGTAAAAATGACTCATTTCACGCCTAATGGCGTCTGCTGCATTGAGCGGGAGCTAACGGTGAGTTAGCGTAATTTGAGTAGCGGTGTGGTAGTTTATATGCAGAACTAGAAGATGCCCGCAACTTCGTCCGTGGAGGAGAAAAAGTCATAACCTCTCTCTCTTTTTTCTTCAGCGTAGTCGAGAAAAAAGTTTCCTATAACCATCTAGAGATACCCAGCTACCCGTGTATCAACAATAGTTAAAATCGATTTAGCCAATTTGGAGCGATGAAACCAGAACGACACATACAAACCTACCAAATAATTATTTTTTGATTTAGTGAACTCACAATAAACTGTTACAATCAGTTTTTTGAAAATGTCTTCAATGTACAGACATTTCATTCTTACAACTAAATGGTAACCTAAGGTTAGAAAATAAGAGATACGCTATTTGAAGGTCACTGAATGGTTTTGCTTTTTTGTATGTATGTGTCGTTGTGACTTCATCGCGCCAAAACAGCTAAACGGATTTCAACATTTTTTTATCAAAGTACGTTTAAAAAATATATGGTTATTTTGTTTCTCGTCCACTGACGAAGTTGCGCGACCACCTTCTAATAATTAATGCAGGTCAGTGGTCACCCGTCTCTCTCACACGATAAAAAATGGAAAGAGACAGTCACGCAACAAAGGCTCACCAGGCGCAATAGGGTACAGTACATGCATGAAATTTTTTATTGTTTTTTTTATCGCTTTTCTGAACTAAATATCAATATACCGTAAAAACTATTTCAAAATGTGAAATTAAAATTAAAATCGGCCAAGAAATACGCATAATACAGGCATTTGAAACTAATAATTAGACAGAGAGGTCCGATATGCACTGTTACGTCACAGTGCACTCCGGCCATATAAACTCCATATCAAATTCTGTTTTGCAAGAAAGAGAGATAGTGAAATGTTTGATGGCTTATATCTTGGTTGTTTTTATAGCCATTAAAATATTTTTGTCTACTGTTTATTACCTGCATGAGCTTTTAATAAAGCAAAAATAAAAATTCATGTATATTCCCTATTGTGCTAGAAAGTACTGAACACATATTTATATACCATCTTCATTTGCCATGTTTACCTATTTATGTATTGACAAAATGCCGGGTTTAGTTCCGTTTCTGTCTTGTCCGACCGAACGTAATTGCACAGGACGGTAATTACAACATAATTCTAGGAACCAGGGTATTTCCATCTTTGTCTGCACTATGGCGGCCATAGAATTCATACCTCACAAAGAACTGGAAATATCGTTGGTCTACAAAGGCTTAGATTACAAGGTTGATGTTGAAGACCAAACACGACATTCCATATTATATATTCCGTTCGGGTGCTATCTATTTCGCATAATTTTTAATATCCGAAACAGGTTTCAAATAATATGATTTCGCCGAATGTTCATCTTGCCGAATCATTATTTGACCGAATACGCATAATTCAGTATCGTCGAATTTCCGCAAATTCAACCTACTATAATAATAAAAAAATGCTGCCAGCAAAGTAGGTTAGGTAAGGTTAGAACTGCAATCCCGAACAGAAGATGACTGCCGCGAGAAAAGGTTTTCGGCATTAAAAAGTTATGCGTAAAGACCATTCGGCGAAAATAGATTCGGCGAAAACAGGATTCGGCGTAATGAAATTATGCTTATAAATCATTATGCCTATTGTGATTATTCGATGTAGAATTATGACAAAAAAATGCGTATACAAGGGGAACCATTCCATTCTAGTATTTGGACAAGTGGAATAATCGATTCGACACTGTAGTTAGTTGAATTATAAGTTGTAATCTGGTTAAAGAATGAACGGGTTCTTTATTAACCGACTCCCAAAAAAAGGAGGAGGTTTTCAATTCGTCGGGACCTTTTATGTTATTAAATTCAGTTGTTTGATTTCTCCTAATAATAATTAATCGTTTATTGCCCTTCGTTGGACTATACGATTTTTTTTGAGATTAATCGGAAAATGTGTAACAATAAGTAAAATCCTCGACTAAGTTATAAAGATAAATTCTTCACGAGGTTGGACTTTGCTTCTGAGTAAAGATCCACGTCAAGCATGCAGTAGGCCCTACAAGGCTCTAAGAGACATGTGTCGTCTGGGCCCAAGGCGTAAAGTGCGGGCATTCTGTTGTACTCACTCTATGCAAATGATTCTAATATCTTACCTGTATCATCCTCACGAGGTTGGACTTTGCTTCTGAGTAAAGATCCACGTCAAGCATGCAGTAGGTAGGTCCCACTAGGGTCTAAGAGACATGTGTCGTCTGGGCCCAAGGCGTAAAGTGCGGGCATTCTGTTGTACTCACTCTATGCAAATGATTCTAATATCTTACCTGTATCATCCTCACGAGGTTGGACTTTGCTTCTGAGTAAAGATCCACGTCAAGCATGCAGTAGGTAGGTCCCACTAGGGTCTAAGAGACATGTGTCGTCTGGGCCCAAGGCATAAAGTGCGGGCATTCTGTTGTACTCGCCTTATGCAAATGATTCTAATATCTTAACCGTATCAACCTAATGAGGTTGGACTTTGCTTCTGAATAAAGATCCACGCAAGTAGCATCCAATAGGTCCCACTAGGTTCTAGAAGAGACATGTGTCGTCTGAGCCCAAGGCGTAAAGTGCGGGCATTCTGTTGTACTCGCCCTATGCAAATGATTCTAATATCTTAACCGTATCAACCTAATGAGATTGGACTTTGCTTCTGAATAAAGATCCACGCAAGTAGCATGCAATAGGTCCCACTAGGCTCTAGAAGAGACATGTGTCGTCTGGGCCCAAGGCGTAAAGTGCGGGCATTCTGTTGTACTCGCCCTATGCAAATGATTCTAATATCTAAACCGTATCAACCTAATGAGGTTGGACTTTGCTTCTGAATAAAGATCCACGCAAGTAGCATGCAATAGGTCCCACTAGGTTCTAGAAGAGACATGTGTCGTCTGGGCCCAAGGCGTAAAGTGCGGGCATTCTGTTGTACTCGCCCTATGCAAATGATTCTAATATCTTAACCGTATCAACCTAATGAGGTTGGACTTTGCTTCTGAATAAAGATCTACGCAAGTAGCATGCAATAGGTCCCACTAGGCTCTAGAAGAGACATGTGTCGTCTGGGCCCAAGGCGTAAAGTGCGGGCATTCTGTTGTACTCTCTCTCTGCAAATGTAGAAATTTACTCCTATTCTCTACTAACCCGTATCATCCTCATGAGGTTGGACTTCTCTTCTGAATACAGATCCGCGTCAAGCACGCAGTAAGTTCCACCTGGCTCTAAGAGGCACGCGTCATATGGATCCAGAGCGTACAGAGCGGGCATTCTGTTGTAATCGCTTTCTGCAAATGTAATAAGTTTCAATCAATTTGTGATAACTGGGAAACTTAATGTTCCCAATGAGGAAGTCGGTTAAAAATTATCAAGTCGGTTCAATTTAAAAGAGAAGTAGTGGTCGTATTGTATAAGAATCTCATTGAAACCTCACTGTCGTCCTCATATACCTCATATACATATTATACTATGTATTACGGCACCAAGGCACTTCGTAATGTAAGTATGTAGAATTAAAGCTACGTAAAACACGCGCTTCATTCACTTAAGTGTGTACTAGAGATAGTAAAGATATCCGGCCACTATTCGGTATCCGGCCTATCCGGCCATTATTTCACTATTTGGCTTAATAACGGATAGTTGCGTACTATCCGGGCGGATACCGAATAGTTAATTGACACATAGTTACAATTAAAATATGGCATGAATTAATAATGAACCACCAAAAAATCAATTATTAATGTCAGTTTAATAATTCACATTAATTCGCACATTCATAAAAGGGCACAAATGGTAAATAATAATAATACATATACACTACAGGTCAATTATTACACAAATCCAACTAGTCCCATGATACTTAAGCTCAATAAGGCGAATGTTATGAGTACTAGACGACGATTTATTTAATAGATAGATTTACTTACATAGAAACCGTCCCAACCTCAGGAACAAATATTTTCGGTCATCACACAAATATTTGCCCTTACCGGGATTTGAACTTAGGACCTTCAGCTTCGCAGGCAACGTTACTCCCACTGATCTAAGCCGGTCGTCAAAAAATATGATTCAATTACATTACTAACTAGCCACATCAAGGCACATGTCTCACCAACGGCGATAAGCGATGAGCTGTCGGCGATCGGCGATTTTCTCGCCCAAGAAACGAACAAAAGATAATCATCGCTTACTCGCCGGCGGTGGGACAAGTGCCCAATACGCATTGCTTCATTGCGAAAAAGTGTGCTCGCTACCATAGATCGCCTAAATTCCTTGAACAAGTTGCAATCCGCACGGAGTGCCGCCCGCGAGCGACCGGATATCCAGCTATTCGGCCAACGGTTCCGCCGGATATTCGGTACCCGGTATCCAAACAAGTATCCGTTGCACCTCTAGTGTATACCAAGTAATTAATTAACGTGATGGGGAATTTACTCGCACTCAGCCAGTTGGAATGAGTTAGTAGAATAGCCGGATTATCTCGACTCATTTATTTAAGTATGGCCCCCGGAACCCGACGATAATCCTAAGAGCTGATAGAGCGGCTATCATTTTGACTCCCATGTAATATATATTCTGCGATTTTTAGTCGTTTCCGAGATATTAACAATTTTAGTTTTAAGTGAAAATCCTTTTTTTTCATTAGTATCTTACATACAGTTTGAACCATAACGAACTGCTGATGTTTTTAAAAACATTTGCCCGATTGTGTCCATACATTTTCGGGTATATGGCGAAAGTTGTTTGTCCTCTACAAAATATTGAAAACTGTATTAAAATTCCGGAATTTCAACAGTAAAGCGAGCAAGGAAGTCTCAATAAAATACCCACCCAGTGACGTAGCTTCACGCACTGATTGAATGCAATCCTGTTTCAATAAAGGGACTGTTTCATAAGATAATCCTTGTCGGTTAAGATGTTATGCGCAGCGCATTGGTCACGTCAAAAGGTCGACCGGTCGACGCATAAATAATCGATGTTCATTATAATTGCCTTTGCCTCAGTTTACTTTCCGTTATCTTTGCGATCTACCGACCGCGCAACAGAGGGCTATGCGTTTAGGGTTCCGTGTCAATATTTTTCATATAGATTAGGAATAATTTATATTCTATGTTAGGGTTCTTTAGTTAATCTAGGAACACTTCATTATTTAGAAGACAGTTCAATAAATATTACCAAGGACCATTAAAAGAAGAGAAGCAGAGATATCGGCAAAAACTAGATGGCGCTTTAAAATTAAACATATAACGATGTTATAATGAAGCAAAGAAACATAGTATAGTAACAAACAGCTAATCTATTACTATTATAAAATTGTAAAATTAAATGTCTGAAAGAATATATTTTCAAATAAAAAAGTGTGACGGGCTATTTGAAGGGCTGAAGGACTGAATCGAAAAATTTGTATATATCGTTGTGGCTCCAAAACGCCAAAACATGTTTTCCATTTTCCACGCCATTTCAAAAATGTTTGGTACATAGCTGTGCATCCACAGATGGTTGAAGGATACTTTTTATCCGATTGCGCTCAAGAAAAAAAGGGGTTATAATTTTTTGCTTCTCCGCTGTCGTAGTTGGAAACTTCTAGTAATAAAAAAATCGCAACATTTATACTGTGTCACGGTTGCAACGTTAAACAATTGTAAATAATCAATCAATCAATCAACGGCTTTTTGACTTCCGATTTACAGTCCTCTTGTTGTTATTGTCCCTAAGACGACGAATTCGAAATTTTGGTGTCAGAGATCTTAACATTTCTCAGCCATTACAAAAAATATGAAAGTGAAATTTCATAACCTGATTCTTCATTTCATTGACTTCATTTTAACAGTTGCACAAATACTATTTTACTTTAATAACAGAGAAAACAATATCAAAGTCTCTCTCTAATTTTGTTAGTACATTAGTGTAAATACGCATTTTCGTTTGTCAGTTGGATTTTTAAAATTATTTGTAGTTTTAAAGTTTAACGAAAAAAGCCGTTTTGTCGTTTACGACCTTAGGCTAGCGCTGACGTTTATTTTTATGCAATCAGTTCCCCCTCAGTCCGCTATGGACCAATCAGAGAAATTGGGTGCAAACCATGTCTTTCAATTGATTGTTTAGCGATGCGTCGCCTTAATGAATATAGAGCTCCGAATGTGTAATTTTCGCTAGAGCTCAGTGTGCTCCGTGACAATTAATATACTCGTAAATGTGACTTAAATAGGAAATCTGCATGAATTATAATTTTTTAACCTATTTCCAAAAAAGGAGGTTATATGTTCGATAGTTTGTTTTTTTCTTTTTTTATGTATGTTCAACGATTACTCTGCCAATTGTGGACCGATTTTAAAAAATATTTTTTTTATTTGGAAGGTTATACTCCTGAGGTGGTCCCATTGCTACCAAGTTGGGATCTGATGATGGGATCCTAGGGAAATCGAGGGCAATCCTCAAATTTTATAGGCACTTATAACGTTTTACATTAAGGTACCACTGCTTAATAGTTAAGAGTTAGAGGATCATTCTTTAAAAAATCATGTATTATATAGGTTGGTATGTTAAGACTGTTAGTCATATTCTTTATAGTGTGTTCCTGAAGTAGTCTCCTTATCACCAAGTCAGGATCAGATGATGGAATACTAGGGAAATCGAGAGAAACCCTCAAATATTATAGGCACTAACAATGTTTTGTATATATTTTTCTAAAGTTATCAGTTGTTTTCCTCTGGTTGTCATCATTTCATGCTGAGCTGATGATGGAAGGTACAATGAACTAACCAACTTTAACATTTCTTACCTCCAAAGACTCTAGATGCGTGCAAAGTGCCGCCTCAATCTTCCCATTCTGGGCTCTACAAAATACTTTATATCACTACTAAAATCCATCACTAAAAAGCAAAAAATAAAAAAAATAAAATAAAAAAAGACCCGACTTCAAAATAAACTAAAAAGCCAAAAATAATCTTTCATGTACGGTACGGATCACATTTTAGTCACCTTCTGAAGTCGGTGCCAAACCTGAAGTAAATAAAGTTCTTTATTCAACAAAAATACGAATTACTACGACTAAATATATATGTAGGTAGATAATAACTAAAGGCTCGCCGCCGCTTTTCGGTTCTTAATAGTAATAAATTAATGGTTTGGCACCAACTTCAACCGTACCGTACATAAAAGATAATTTTTGGCTTTTTAGTTTATTTTGTAGTCGGTTCTTTTTTTTAATGTTTTATACATTTAGTATTAGATTAGTAGAAAGGTTTTAGTTCCTTTATTTTAAGTGCTCTAGTACTCATTTTACCGTAATCATAGTTTATGATTACGTATGATATGATTTTACTGATTTAGTAACGCACTTTCGATATCGACGGACTAATCGCCTTGTCACACTTAACGATTTCGCCCTGCAGGACAGGGGTCGGCAACCTTTTGAGTCGAAAGAGTCGAAAATTACAATTTACAAAATTTCAAAGGTTTTAAAGAGCCACAGAAAAAAATCTTGCCAACAACATCTAGTACTTATTTATAAAACAAAATCTACAGGTGCGTCCACATTTGTATCATTTGCCCGATCAGATCTTCCGTGGCATGATCGCGTGTCACGATCACGCGTTTGGACGTTGCGCCGATCCGATCGCTCGAAAAACGAGCAAGGCATGATCGCCGCCGACAGTGAGCGTCCAAGCAGCGCGATATGCAGTCATGCCACGGTACGGTGATCGGATACGAGCAAATGATACAAGTGTGGACGCACCTTATAGAGCCCCAGCTTCAAATCCAAAGAGCTGACTCCTGGAATAGGTAGTAATGTGAAAGATTGTCTCTGATATTTATTTATTGTAATAGTAATTACTATTAGGAACCCTTATGTTATCTTTATCTTTGAAATAAAACAATTTAACGGATTATATCGCGTATATTATCTCATTTTAGTTCCCGACGTTTCGGAAGCTTTCCAGCTTTCCATGGTCACGGGAGGACTGAGAAAAGATGTATTTTCCTCTGTCAAAGTTACAATTTGTGCAAACTACCCATTTTTTGAAAAAACACAAATAAAGGTGTACATACATGCCAAATGGGCCTAAGCTGTAAAGACAGTTACACATGTGCCAGAAGGGCTTAATTATTTTATTCTAATAATTTACCAAGCAGCATTTCACAAATGAGGAGTACTGAGGAGAAAAGACTTATCTTTATCTTACTAATAGGGGTCCTTATGGATACACTTCGACCCAGTAGGATCTTTTATGTAATTACCCCTTCTTGCTACTCAATGGCTCGTTCTATCATCTCCATACACCGGATGATAGATATGCCAATGGTAGCGTCTGGAATTCCTTTGGTACCCAACACCAAATTCCTTCATTGACATTCACATAGTATGTGTATTTCAATTAAACTACGGAACCTTACACTGAAAAAAAACCGGTCAAGTGCGAGTCTGACTCGCGCACCGAGGGTTCCGTACAAACTCACTTATTCTGACTTAACTTGCCGCTTGAGGAGAACTTAACCAAACTGAGTTATTGAAAAATGATTTTCGATGATTAAAAAAAAGTAAGACCTAGTATCGTTTTTTTAGAAAATAAAAATATATTTTTAAATAATTGATAGATTCAGGCGTTACTTTGCGGAATTCCATACTAGATCAATGGTTTATAGTTCCTTTGCTGTTCCGCGAACTTTCGTCTTGGTTGGATGTGACAATAAATTGTGCTCACATGCGCATATTCCGATTTCTCGGGTGGACGTCGGACCGTCAACATCTCCCGCATCTCCTGATGATGCCTCGTAGAGAGGCGAAACACGTATCGAGGATTATACTGTTTGGTGTTGGTTTGTTGTATTTGCATGCGTATTTTTTGTGGAAACTGCATGAAAATATGCGCATGTGAGCACAATTTTTTGTCACATTTAACCAAGACACTAGTTCGCGGAACAGCAAAGGAACTAGTCCATTGATATTTTTAAATGTTTCCTTTGCAATATATGTGGGCTGACCATGTTTATAAATATTCCAAATTTCAAATAGATATCATAAGTAGTTTTTGAGATATGGCGCTTTAATAGTCGAACAGACAGGCAGACAGACAGACAGAGTCGCACCATAAGGGTTCCTTTTTTACCATTTTTGGTACGGAACCCTAAAAAGATCAGATAAGTTTGTGACGACCAAAAAAGAGTTCAATATCAAAAACAACACCAATTAAAATGCTGCATAGCAATGTCAAAAAGCTCGTGCTATAAATCTCCCCAGAGGCATTGCAACGTCAGTCCAAGCGTTGAAACGATCATGTTTATTATTTGTTTACCTTATATGGTAAACAATTAACATTAAGGGCGGTGTGTAAACAAATTATCACTCGTCGAATCGCTAAGTGAATCGGAGATGTTTTTTGACGATTAAAACGTCAGTGCAAGTTGTAATTTCTTAACATATCATAAACAAAAGGGGTATAAGTCGCCGATAAAGACAATTAATTATCAACCTTGACATTACTGAGAAGAGTTAACTGAATCGCTTGTGTAATTTAAATATGTCATTATTACGTTTCCGGGTGTATTCAGTGGAATTTAATTTGACAGGTGGCGATATTTTCGTATGATTATCGCTTCCTTGAGAAATATAAAATATCGGGACTTCGTGTTTATAGGTGGATGAACTTTTGCGTGTTATTCCGTAACCCAGGAGACAATAGTAACAGAGTTACATAAAAAAATCTAATAATCTAGGTTATCGACGTACTGACGAGACGGGCACTTGAAAAATTGACATTTATTAGACAATAAATAATAATAATAAATAAGTACTACACAAATCGAACTAGTCCCATGGTAAGCTCAATAAGGCTTGTGTTATGGGTACAAGACGACGATATATTTAATAGATATTTTACTAATATACATAGAAAACATCCAAGACTCAAGAACAAATATTTATGCTCGTCACACAAATATTTGCCCTGTTATAGACAGACACACTACGTATTTGAGGTGCATTGAAATATTTTAGTATTTCTGGTAATTTAGATTTTTTTAATAATTTCTACCTTTCTTTTTCTACCATTGTTTAGTCATCCAATGCTCAGAAACCTGATACTTTGTGGCAGTGCAGATATCCTTGGGTATTTTATTAATAAATAATAATAACAAATATCTGGGACAATCTTACACGAATCGATCTAGTCCCAAACTAAGCAAAGCTTTTACTATGGGTACCAGGCGACGATATACATACTTATATATATAAACATAATCTATAATATCTATTTGCTCGGGGTTTCTCTTTGTGATAGAATCAGAAATGAGGATATCCGCAGAAGAACCAAAGTAACCGACATAGCTCACAGGATTGCATCGTTGAAGCGGCAATGGGCGGGCCATGTAGCCCGGAGAACGGATGGCCGTAAAGTCCTGGAATGGCGACCACGCATAGGAGCGCAGCGTGGGATGGCCCCCGACTAGTTGGACGGATGACCTCGTAAAGCTCGCGGGGAGTCGTGAACTATGTGGCAGGCCTATTTTCAGCAGTGGACGTCCGTGGCTGATAGATAGAATCTATACTATCTAGATAACGAAATACAGTTGTCTCGGCGCCCAATACGACTTTATACCCTTTGGAGTCGAGACACTGGGCCCGTGTGGGGTCAGGGTGCACGCGGGCTCCACAAGGAAATCACTAAGCTTCTGAGGGGGGCAACAGGGGACCCACGCGCAGGCAGCTTTCTCGCACAAAGGCTTTCAAGAGCCATACAGTGCGGGAATGCAGCCTGTGTCATGGGCACCATGCCCTCAGCTGTGCACCCCACCGAGAAAACAGCTAGTATTGGTTGACATTAAATGCATATTTTTAGGTTTTCTGACCAAAAAATATAATATCAACATTCTTGTTGTTTACTATTTAGGACAAGTAAGGAATTTATAGAGTATAGAAGTCACAGTTTTTTGCAAAGCTTATAAAAATTGTGCTAAGTATTTGATTTTATAAAATGGCCAATAGTAATCACCCGTTTTCACCTTCTATTAAATGATCCCAATCTCATTGTCCGTAAAAAATGGACTAGTTTATTTCTTGTTTGTATAAAAGCCGAAGTATTTTCTTTTCTTTTTTAGTTTATTTTTCAGGTGTTCATAACTTAATACAACTTAAATTAACTCGCCAAACTGCTAAGACAGTTTGTTATCGAGATCGCGCTCATATTCATTATTTTTAGCTATATGCGCCTAACACTATTTAACTTACAACTTTATTAACAAGTTAATTTTACTACTAACAAACATGGGTAATAAGGATATATTTGGAAAGTCTGTCCTAGGGCAATTTTTCGAAAAATATCCTTTTTAAGCTGCTTTTTACGACATCTCTGCTGTATTCTTTACTGTCGTCTCTTACCCACTCGATTTCATTACACATCCTAAAAACCACATACTTATTCATTCTCCTACCATAATAGATATTTGCATAATTTGTACAAGTTTCCCGAGTCTTACATTTCTTGTATTATAAGAGAAAGAACCTTTGAGAAGTACTTTATTCGCGGCACTGAAGGTGCCCAGGGTACGTGTAAATAACCCAAAGTTATGACCTATCAAACCTTACCGCCTAAGAAGAAAAACATAACAATTAAAAAAAAGTTAAATCTGCGTGCAGCGCTATTTATTGCCGCATTCAGGTTTATTGTGGCGGTAAACTTGCAGTTACTTTACGATGGCTCACAACATAACATATTCTTTTTGTCGTTAATATCATTACATAATTCTCTACTGACAATGACCCGGCCGTTTTAGTCATTTGTCAGCTTAATGAATTCACGTCCAGGTTTTAAAATACTGCGGCACTTATTTTAATCAGCCGAGGCTAGGTAAAAACTGGCCGAGAGTAAGTGGGACCATGATCAGGGTTCCGTAGCCGTTATTACATAAAATGCACTACAGATGAAAAAAATATGATGTGACGAAATGCACCCAATGTAAACAAAAGAGCATATCCTCCTGGCACTTTCGTCCTTTTGCTGAGAAGCGCAGTTTTTCGCCAAACGGTATATTTGATTATGTAGAAAAAGAACTTCGTTGGAAGTATTTATTTAGTTCTTTTAGAAAGACTTTGAGATTAATCCCCCCCAACCAGTCCAAAATACACCGTGTTTTTTTTTTCGTTAATTCGACACGTTGCTCGGTACATTAACAGAAGCTACCTAGTATATTGCTTTTTGTTAAATTCGTTTTTTTTTTTTTTTCATTCATAATAAATCAATATTGCAGTGTAAAAGGTCTCTTAGAGTTACACAAAAGTTAGTGTCAAGTATGACAAACTTTAAATTTCATCCATGACAGCACATGCCAACACATAGCTCAGTCGTATATAGTTTGCTTTTGGAGTGTGGGGTGCTAAGTTCAAATCCCAATAACTTACTTATTCGATAGAAGGTGTGCGGAAAAAGGCCCAAGGCAGAAGTCCAACACGCTGGTCTGACCAGATACGCTCTACCCTCAACACCTCAGTTTATGATGCCATCCACGCAGCCGAGGATAGAGTGAGCTGGCGCAAGGTAGTCCACGATAAAGTCATTCAGAGAGACCACGACCCTCAGCATTGAGGATTATCGACACAAGGAGGAGGAGGAGATTATTATTTGAAAATAATTTCTAATAATTTCCTATTTCTGAAAGTAACTTGACTTTGACGTTGACATTAATGTTCCCAAAACATTCGGGTGTTGTCGGGGATGTCGAGATACCACAGCGACCAATAACAGATCTAGTGACTGTAACTTTTATAACGTGACTATGGCAACGTCCTCGATTGGAATTTGATTGGTCGTTTCACATAACAGACAGTGCGGGAAAAGGCGGAACCAATCCGGACACCCATCGTCTTTCGGTTAGACTCGTATGAGGAAGACATCGGGCGCACTCGGCACAGCGACTTTATGACATTGATCTGACACGTAATAAAAGAAAAAGTGTGTAATGTTTAACGAACTCGCCTCAATAATCTCTTTGTAGCGAATAGCTATGAATTGAAAACTCTTTACAACCAAAATTTAAAAGATAAATACTAGAACGACGTAATGAAGGACCTTTTACACTGGTTGAACCATTAAATTTATTTATTGAATATCTCAAAAATAGTAAGAGTTAAAAAAATACAAAGGTAACTTAATAAATACTTTCAATGAAAATAGTTTTTAAGATGATCGGATATACTGATTTGAGTTATAGCCGAAAAACTAAGCTTGTCAGCAAAAGGACGTAAGTGCAATTGAGATACGCCCTTTTACTAGTGCCCTCTTTCATATCGTATTTTTTTCATGTTTAGTGCATTTTGTTGTATGAACGGATGCGGAACCCTACACTGGCATGGTCCGTTTTTTTGTTCTATTGTTGATAATTATATGATACGCGTTTCCCGAACGAGAAGCCGGTTAAACTTTAGTTAACTTAGTATTACTAAGCAGCAGCGCGCCCTGTCCGTCAAGAGGTCAAGTATACGTACAAGAGGAGCCATATTTCCCACGGTTTTCCGTCTAAGGCTGATGACTCACCGCCGCCCGATGTGACGCGGCTAGCTCTCAGCTATATTCATGCTCAAGAAACTTGCAATAAGGTAATGACAGTAGTAAAAATTATAATATTTTATGACTTGTATTTTTTTTTTATTACTCTGTATTTAATTGTAACATTTTAGTATAAAATATTTTTTATGGTATTTTTTGGATGTTTGTATATGTTGTCGTTGTGGCCTCATCACGCCAAAACGGCTAAACAGATTTTAGCTAAGCATCCAAATATGGTTATAGGATACTTTTTACCCTACTACGCTGTCAGAAAAAAGAGGGGTTATGACTTTTTCTCCTCCGCGAACAAAGTTGATTCATCACTCAAACACTTGCTTTTGGCCGGGATTCGAACCCGGGACCGCCAGCCTCATAAATCGTTGTGCAACCAACTGAGCTAAACGTGAACAAAAATGTGTCGAACACTGGAACATTTATCTTATAATGCATCTCTTTTCTTTTCTGGATCGACATCAGACGCTGGATGCTTGGCATCGTAAAAATAAACGGGTATCGCTCATTTTGACCACGTATGCAAATTGTGCAATGACCTTCCCCCTGAGGTGTTTCCCGAGCACTATAACACTGGATTCTTCAAGAAGCAAGTTAACAGGGCTCTCAAAGGTTGGCAAAATATGAGCGAATCCTCTGGTGTTGCACATATCCATGGGCGACGATGACTACTTTCCATCAAGTGGCTCGTCTGCCCGTTTCCCACTCATTACATAAATAAGTTTCTGTCAAAAATTTCACTTTAGTAACAAGCTTTTATTGCCAACTGTACTTTTCTTTAAACATCCATTAACTACTCACAGAGACGATTCTAAGGAGCCCAAACTCGGTAGGATTGCGTAATTTTATGACAGAGATCCTATGACCATCTTCCGGCTCCATCATCAGATTAGCTCCATGTCGTAATAATATTGCATTGTCATTCAGTTTACATATGTATGCAAATTTTCAATATCATCGAAAACCGGGAAGTGGGTAAAATTTAAGTTACAAGATTTCACCCGGACAAACATAGTTACATACATACATTGCAAGTTAAATAAAAGCTTGTTAAAAATAAAATTAAAACCGGCCAAGTGCGAGTCGGACTCGCGCACCAAGGGTTTCGTACAAATTTTTACTTACCCTAACTTTATTACCCGGTACCGATTGAGTTAAGGTTGCACCTGATATCTATAGCATTGCACACAAATCAGGTGCAAACTTAACGCAACCAGGTTGCTCAGAGGTTATTTGTGAATTAAAAAAAAAATTGCTAGTTAGAGGCATGGCTATAATTTTCGTGTAATATTTATTAATACAAATTGTGAAAATATCAAAATTTTCGATTGGTAAACTTCGGATATAAAGGGGGGGAACGGTGTTTTTTTCTACATTTTCCTTAATAAAACAAAAACTAAAATACATAAAAAAAATCGAAATTGTGCAGGTTAAGCCCGTTTCATGCGATACCCTATTTGTCCCAGTATCTACTTTTAAAATATTTCCTGAGCAATACATGTGGGCTAAACATGTTTATAAATATTCCAAATAGTTAGCATAAGTTGTTTTTGAGATATGGCGCTTTAATAGTCGGACAGACAAACAGACCGACAGACAGAGTCGCACCATAAGGGTTCCTTTTGTACCTTTTTTGTACGAATGCCTAAAAAGATCTAACGTACATTTGTTGAGCGAGGAAAGAGTTGACAGCTTATCGCTGTCTCAACGGTGGAACAACTTCCTAACAACGTGTTTCAAGTCGCAAGACAGGCTCGGACATTGTTTAAGTTACACAATTGCTGAGGTTTTGGACATTTATTTGTAACCTCGCCACATCCTTATTTGTTTATAATATCTATATGCATACATGTACACATCCGGCGGTTGTAGCGTCTGCGATTAAAAAAGGCACCGTATAAACACTTTTCGCGCCATTTTTTCGAGGCATGCAAGCGCTAGCACGGTATTCTATAATTAATCTCCATCTACAGTTTAGACGGAGATTAATTTTAGAGTCTAAACCAACCAATACAGCGCGGGAATGTTGAATGCGTATGCGTCGCCCTACCGAAGGGATCTAACTTTTTAGGGTTCCGTACGCAAAGGGTAAAATGAGACCCTATTACTAACTCTCCGCTGTACATCTGTCTGTCAGACTGTCTGTTTGTCTATAGGTCTGTCTGTCTATCCGTCTGTCACCAGGCTGTATCTCATGAACCGCGTTAGTTAGACAGTAGAAAATTTTACAGATGATGTGTTTCGCTGCGCTATAATAACAAATATTGAAAACAGAATAATTTTATATCTGTCTGTCTATAGGTATAATATAGGTATAAGTAAGCAATATATAATGACATTTTGCTTAGAAGTAGGGCTCCGCTAACACTGGATTTATATAGATACGGCCATTTGTAGCGTATATTTTGTACGGAACCCTCGGTGCGCGAGTCTGACTCGCACTTGGTCGTTTAATTAGATATTATTGACTATTATATAGTCGTTATACTATAGTCTGTAGTGTCATTAATTGTTACTTATTGTTTGTGATAGTTTCTATAAATAGTAGGTATAGATTATGTAAGTATGTATCAGAATAAGGCGGCCTTTCAAATTTTTAAGGACCTTGTTTTAACTTATTATCGCGAAGTGTGCATTGACCTTGCTGACAGGGGCAGGACAAACTGTCCAAAAACTACAGTTTAATTTCTCAAATATTTCCGAAGGTCACCGAAGTAATCCTATTACTTTAAAGTCTTTAAACGATCAACTTTCGTACACGAGCATACAGGACACTAATAAAAAATTGAAAAATAAAATTGGATTTTTATAAAAAAAAGTAAATAAACTATATGGAGGTCACCGAATTAAAAAAGAGTGGTATGTTTGTATGTGTGTCTGCTTTGCGGCTTCATCACGCCAAAACGCCTTATCGGATTATAATTATATGTTTTCCTACCTAAGGTATAATAATATGATAAATATATAATATTTTCTTCTGTTTCCGCGATTATTACTCATTGAAATAAAACAATTTAACGGATTATATCGCGTATATTATCTCATTTTAGTTCCCGAAACGTCGGGATCTAAAATGAGATAATATACGCAACAAATTAACCGTTAAAACAATTTAACGGATTATATACGCGATATAATCCGTTAAATTGTTTTATTTCAATGATAAATATATGTTTACTTACAGGAAGTAGTTAGCATAGTATTTCTATTTAGTTAAGAGTCCCCGGCAGGCTCGTCCGAATTTCACATTCCCATACAAACGGAGTTTCGTTCTCATTTTAAAACTACGTGTTGGATTGTAACGAAACTTTGCATATACAGCGATATGAGGTATATCTAGGCCTGTAATTAGTCTATGTGGCTCCATTTTATAAAAAAATAAATACCGTAAAAACAAATTTTGTATAAAAAACTTGATTTCGCTGTATTTTTTTTACTATTGTATCTGAAGCTACATATACCAATTACCGACCTGCATATACCTTAACATATTCTAAGTACAAAGTTTCAGAGGAAACTAGATAGTCGTTTTAAAATGAGAGCGTAACTACGTTTGTATGGAGAACCGAGCTTACCGGGGACTCGTAATTTCTCGAATTATTTCTGATTTGATAGCGTCTTAAAACTTAAAATTAAATTTCGATTATAAAGAACAATTTGGTGATAGTAGTGCAAATTTCTCAACTTTAATATTATAATCTAGGAAACTATAGGCCCATTATTATAGTAATATAGTCTATGGACTGTGATAATGATATGTATATCAAAACTGTTTGTTTTAAATTTAAAAAAAATGTATACGTGTGAATAGGTACTACCTTTTCCGGTTTTTTCTATCGGGCTGCGCGTAGAAAAGCAAGTAGAAAAGAGGGTTATGACTTTTAAGTTCCTCCCTAACGAAGTTGCGGGCATTCTCTCGTATGAACATAAATATATTACATTACTTATAATATTTGGGACTAAATCAATTTGTCTTTGATATATTTTTTAACAGCAACGTTGCTTCGATTCCGGTATAGACTGGATGGATTTAAATTATTTTTTATTTTTACTTCTGGATCTGGATCTCTGTGTTTCAAAAAGAAAAACATGCTCCGGCTTTACCAAGAATATGTATGACAATCAACTCCCTCGTTCCTTCCATCGCTCCGCCCGCGGTTCAATGCATCTTTCCGCTCTAGTTGAATTAATTATACATACCGTACATAATATACCATAGAAACCAGTGTATCGGCGGTAAAAACAGTGAGCCTTCAAAATTTGACATAATACACCCCGAAACCGGTACGGAATTATTCTTTATAATAATAGACACTCGATTCTGCTATCAGCTAAATAATTTCTACTATAAAAGGCTATTTAACGTGTTATATGTTATAGAACGACCTCTCAATAGTAAAAATAATCTTTAAAAAAAACTACTTCAATGTCACTAATTTCTCACACGCTCACCAACTTACAATCTCATACTTTCCGCCTGGCACACACACACGCGGGCACATGCTTTTTTTTCCTTACTAATAAGCGGTGCATTGGTCTGGTGTGTTTAAATAATAGTTTTATTTTTGTAAGGTCCTGACAGAATACCAGCGAAGTGGCTTGCCACTTCATTATGCTGAGTCAGCGCCTTTTCTCTGCCACGACACATGGTTTCTCTCTTTTTTCTTTTTCCATTGCTGTTTTAGTTTTAAGTGTCTTGTTTATAGTTGTATACTTATCTTTACTGTGCATTGTGTAACCATGTATGTTGTGGAAATGAATAAATTGTTTATCTATCTATCTACAAAAGGGTCATACTGGTTCTAGAATTTAGCCGTCTTTCCTGTGGACAACGCAATAGTTAAGTGCTTGGGTACATATAACTGATATTTTTATCGCTTAGATCTAGAGTATTAATCAATTTGTACATCGCCTAATAGGGCACTAAGAAAAATTAGTATTTAAAGCCCTTAACTTTCGGGTGTCCACAGGAAAGACGCATAACGCTAACTCATACTAAAAATAATTATGACCCAAAAACTCCCCGAGATACAATGTTAAAATCAATTTTTTTGACTTTCCCAAAACCGATTCATACTAAAGCCTACTAGCTTAGTGAGGCAAAGATAAATATCCACACATAGTTCCAAAATATGTATACATAAACCTTATTGCCATATTAATAAGACCTGTATACATAATTTTGAAACTTTGTCGTGTATACATATTGACTGTACCTTGTATGAGGAAATTAAGAACTTTGTTCTGCAGCTATGTTAAAATTTGCGTTTATGGAAAAAGTTTCTTAACAAAAGTTACCACACATTTTGTGGGTTATTCAATGGTATTATTAGTTATTATTATTTTTATTATATATTAATATTTTCACTTTAAAAATGGACTTTCCTACCCAACTTTAAGGGCTCTTTCTTAAAAAAAGCTACACGTAAGATAATTTAGTCAAAATTATAATTTTAATTTTTTTGAGTATGATTGTTGAGTAGTTTAGCTTGTTTTATGAAGGTCTTATATGATTTTTACAAATTCTGAGATCAGACAACATCCTTATTATTAAATAAATAAATATTACGGGTCAATTTTTACACAAATCGAGCTAGTCCCATGGTAAGCTTAAAGGCTTGTGTTATGAGTACTAGACGACGATATATTTAATATATATATTTACTTATATACATAGAAAACAGCGAAGACTCAGGAACAAATATTTATGCTCCTCACACAAATAGTTGCCCTTACCGGGATTTGAACCCAGGATCTTCTTTGCTGGCAACGTTACTCGGACGAAGCTACTCCGGTCGTGAACATTATTATATATTATTATTAATATCAGTATTCTGGTTAAAAACAAGAATAATAGTTAATTATTCCGGTTATTATCGATTAGTCATCCTGCACATGCGGTGGAAATACCCCCGGCCCTCAGGGAACAAAGGTCGTAACTCCTTACCAACCCATTGGATTAGTAGAAAACATGACTGTTGTTTACTAGACGGGTATATAATTGCTTTATTCTTTTTTTTACTAGTAAATACGTCTTATTCAGTTACGTAAGATATACAGAATGATTAATCGGAAACAGATATAAGTATTATTTATCGATGCACTTTTGTACCTAGTTATACTTACTGATTTAGAATAGCTGGTTCTTAATGGCAATTAAGTAACATTTAACATTGTTTTTGTACATGGGTAGCTTGGCATCCTCAGATGGATAATATACTCTTTACTCAACTACACTGAAAAAAAGAGGTTATGATCTCTTCCCCTGACAAAGAGCTCACCTTCTAGTACTATGATAAACTTATGAAGTAGGTCCGCCCTTGTCACAGACATTTTACTCAAAAACTATAAGATGTACATTGATGAAATTTGGAGCATAGGTGTCGTGTGTAAACCGCTACTTAGTTTGATAGTTAAATAAAAGATATATATATTTCTAAGGGGGCTCCATGCATGTAACCGAAACAGAAAAAAATATTTTTCAGCCAATATCAATGTGTGGCACATATATTTCGACAGTTCTTCTAAAAACACTTTGAGGATTCTAAATTTTTTTTTTTGATTTAGTGAACATTTTCCGAAATATTCGCTCCGAAAGTAGCAAAAATTGTGTCCCTCTATTTTCTAAACGGTACATTCAAAAATGTGAAAAAACTTACAAATATAAAACTCAATAAATACTTCCAACGAAAATAGTTTTCAACATGATCGGATACCTAAGGTATTATTATTATTTTAATCTCAATTGCTTTATAGACTCTTGTCATTTAGAATTTGTTCTAGACACATTCTAGATTATTATTTTTTTCTTTTTTATTGACAATCCTTTTGGGATTTATCTTATCCATTATTGTAATTTTTAAAATGATGATTTGATCAATAAAATTAGACTTAAGTTAAATGATCTGGTTAGGTTTTTCTGGGTTTCCCTAATCCTTGCAGCAAATGTTGGATCATATTGTATGTCTCCCAGCAAACATTCACTCTCATGTAACTGACATTTCGAAAGTGCTTGTAACAAGGCCTACTTGAATAAAGAATATTTTGATTGATCGATTGATTGATTGGACATACCGTTTTTAAGTT
Source organism: Hedya salicella (assembly GCA_905404275.2). Taxonomy (NCBI): domain Eukaryota; kingdom Metazoa; phylum Arthropoda; class Insecta; order Lepidoptera; family Tortricidae; genus Hedya; species Hedya salicella. The sequence continues at coordinate 3,825,212 of FR990112.1, read as the reverse complement.
ATTGCCGAAAAACTGCGCTTCTCAGCTAAAGGACGTAAGTGCCGGAGAGATACGCTCTTTTGTTAGTGTTTTATTTCATATCGTATTTTTTTCATCTGTAGTGCATTTTTTGTATAAAGGGCTGCGGAACCCTTAATGGGCGAGTCCGAGTCGCACTTTTCCGCTTTTTATATTTAGTAAAACTGTTTTTATAATAAAGTCAGCGTCAAATAGTTTGTAGCATCCAAAGTGCTAAAAATATCGCATCACAAAAAAAAATAACTATAGAAAATTATCTATGACAAAAACAAAACTCCACTAAAATCGGTCCATCCGTATGGGCGCTACGATGCCACAAACAGATACACAGATACACAGAGTCACAGACATGTACTTATAACACCCCTCTTTTTTGTCGGGGGTTAAAAAAAACATTCTTACGGGGATAAAGATGTGTGACGATATATTTGTCGCTTTGGATGCTACAGACTATTTGACGCTGACTGTACATATTAATATTTCATGTTTATAAACCCGTTGATGTCTTCTTCAGTACCTCGTAACTATTTTTCAAATATACGTTACGCAAACACAGTTCCGCCCCCCTATTGCCTAACGCGTTTGGCGCTCGCAATCGCAATCAAGTGTCATGATTTTGTATGGGCTATGACAGTTAATTCAGATACCAAGTGTTAAAATTTTGTTAGACAATAACCCCGCGGTCGTAATAAATACCGCACTGCAATGAAATTGTCTGAAATTTGAAAACTTTATAATTAAAACTAGCAGATGCCTCGTTATCATGGGAGAGCTTCGTAAGCTTGGGAGAAAAGTAACCCTCGTTTTTTGTTTTAGCACAGTCGGGTATAAAGTATCCTATTACCATCTGTGAATACTACCTATGTACCAAAAATAGTTAAAATCTGTTTAGCCGCTTGTCTGTGCGTCACATACAAACACATAAAATCCGAAAACAATATCCAGCACATTTGAATTGTAATAAAATATTTACTTTTTAGTATACATATTATACTTTTTAGTAAATATTTAACGAACGGTCAAATCAAGAAAGTTAAGCTTATTCGTTTAAATAAAACAATTTAAACGGATTATATCGCGTATAATAATATACGCGATATAATCCGTTCCTCATTTGAGTTCCCGACGTTTCGGAAGCTTTTCAGCTTTCGTGTTCACGGTTTGACTGAGAGAAGATATACTTTTCTCCGTCAATCTTAAGTACAAACTACCCACTTTGAGAAAACTAATTAAGGTGCACATACATGCCAGATGGGCCTAATCTGTAAAGATAGTTACATGTGCCAGGAGGGCTTTATTATTTTATTTTAATAATTTACCAGCAGCATTTCACAAAATGAGGCTTACTGAGGAGAAAAGAAACGCCAAAATAAAAACTTCCACTGTTTTATATAAATCAGTGATAATCGCGGAAACAGAAGAAAATATTAAGCTTACCTATTCGGTTTACTTTTATGAATTCGTATGTTTTTTTCAGTCAGTTTGACTTTAATTAAGCATTGTCTGAATAGGCATGATGACTAGATAATAAAAAAATATTGGACAGGTATTTTTTGCTCTTTGAAAACAATAAAAAAACTCAGATAAATCACATTAAAGTTTAGGAGTGGGTAAAATTTGTACTTAGGAGTGACGTCACGCGACATTTTGACTCAACGTATAGCCTTTATTTTTGATTATGTTAAAAAAAAATACGTGTCCCATATTTTTTATTAATCTACATGTCGGACTAATTATTAAAATTTAGTCATCATCCCTATTGTTCATGACTTATATGTACGTAGTTAATCAATCATGGTAATATCTCAATTTTATTTGTGATTAACCCCCAATGACAAATGGGGGACGTTCATATGTTTTTGGCGGCCTACAAATTTTCTGCTTGTGCTTAACGTTGACTGGCACAGAATGCTTCTTGGCATGAAGTTCGCTTTTTGTGCGATAAGTTGTCTCTAGTACTGTAAAAAATAACTAAATAAATATAATACACTCTGAAAAACTTACCATTTAAATTATAAATCACAGCAGCGCACTGTCCTATTAAACACATCAGCACATATTTCCACATTTTGAATACCACTCGAAAAAAACTTAAAAAAAGGTGTGTTCTACCTCGTCGCATATGCGCGTGGCGCGAGGGTGGGTGTCGCAGTGAGCGCTCTGCGCATTATCCTTGCGTTATGATCTAGTTGCGTCGGCGACCTTATGATACGCACTGCGACTGCGTTTTTTCAACTGCGCTTAGATTATTTAATTGCTCGTTTTTTACCTATAAGGAGAATCTTCATTGCTATTAGTTAAACATAAATAAAAAACCGGCCAAGATCATGTCGGACCATGCTCAGTATAGGGTTCCGTATCCGTTACTACAAAGAAATTAACTACAGATGAAAAAAATACGCTATGAAAAAGTGCACTAGCAAAAGAGCGTATCTCCACAGCACTTAGGTACCTACTTTCTGTTGTTGAGAAGCGTAGTTTTTCCGCAATAACTGAAGAACAGTATATCCGACATATATATATTATAGTATATCCGACATATATGTATAGGCAACGAGAGAGGCCCCTTCTAGCAACAGTATCCTGTCGAACTAATTCGTACAGCCACTCACCCCTCCCCCGCGCGGTAGCGCTTCTCAACTCCGTGCTTGCGGCGTCACCACAGTGAGATGTGTTTGCGACTGGGACGGTGCAGCTGATGAGTGAATGGAAGAGAGTGTTAGAGAGGAATGACCACTAACAATGTCACTGTGCAATAATTTAGCCTAAACTAATAGTAATTAAGAATCGATGTAACGCCATGGATATCTCTGTAATGTTACACCATTGTGATATCTCATCTCTATAAATAAATAAATAATAATCCGATCAAGTCGAAAATATTTTTCGTTGAAAGCATTTATTCAGTTCTATTTTTGAATTATTTTCGTTTCATATTTTTAGACATACAGTTTAGAAAATAGACGGGACGCACACACAATTTATGTTACTTTCGGAGCAAAAAATAGACCGAAAATATTCACTAAATACCTACTTATACGTACAGTTTCTTTTCTAAAAGTCTCACACTACCCAAAGGTTGTCCGGAAGAGATCGCTGTTTAGCGATAAGACCGCTTGTTGTTTACCTCTCCTTGAATGTATTGTTTTCTGTACTCTATTTTGTGCGGTGTGCAATAAAGAGTTATTGTATTGTATTGTAAATCAAAACACTTGTTTAGAAACCTCGAAACGTCGAGTAATAGTAGATTGTTTTACAAGGGGCTAAAATAAGCCATTATGACACGAAGTGATTATTTGGACGAGCTCACGGAGTGAGCGACGACACATATGTCCGAGTGTCATAATGGTTTTTAGCCACGTGTTAAACACTCTGCTTTTCACTTCGACTGCGAGAAAGTAAAAAAAGACTTAACATAAAATGTGTATAATTTCATGAAAAACTAAAAGTACAGTTTGAGCAATTCTATCAGAAAGTTTGGCCAATCTGATCAGGTTGGTTTGTTTGTTTTTAATTATTCGTAAGGAGTATGTAGCTGGCCGCAAGTTTTTTTTTTCGGCGTCATAGAAATTTGTATGAGATTATATGGCTTTCTTTTAAATCCTATGGCCTAAATGTATTATTTTAGTCTCGCTTCGCAAAGCTAATATGACGTACTTTTTGAGCAGGAGAAGTGAAAAATAATAACCTCATACATCGGTTTTTTGTTTGTCTATCGGTGTTAAGTACTTTTCTTTATGAATCTGTATCGTGTACCAACTCTTTAGAGACGATGTCAGATTAGCGTGTTAAAAAAATGCTATAATAGACCTAATAAAAAAATCACTCACTATTAATCTTTCGATAAACGTTACTTAAATTTATGATTTTGTCATTTCCTCGCTTAATTCCATTTCATTCATGTCATCTTTTACACAATCCATCCATGTTATCTTTGGTCGTCGTTTTGTTCTAGAACCTTCCACATTCATATTCAACGCTTGTCTCGTTACGTGGCCCTCGTCTCTTCGAATCACGTGCCCGTACCACACTTGTCAATTAGCTCGCAACTTATCTGTTATTGGTGCTGATTAGATACAGAAAAAGTCGACGTTTTTAAGAGCGCAGTAAAAAAAACGCGCGGTTAAAAAGACTGGTGAGCTCGCAACATCACACACAATTATTTTTATGCCAAGCGTGAGCCGCGGAAATGGAACGGTTATTGTTTGTATGGGGAAATTTTATGGAAACCAGTTATAAAGATGTCTCAGTATCGCATGGATTCATAATTGTTTTTTGTGTTCTTAGCAGATTAACATGGAAACCATTGTTTGTATGGGGAATTTAATGGAAAACTTTACAGCACATTAATCATTACGTCAGCCAAATGTCGTCCATTGCTGCACAAAGGCCTCCTCCAAGAATCTCCACGACAACCGGTTGGTTATACGCTACCCGCATCCAACGGCTTGTCGTCATTCTCACAAGATCACCGGTCCACATTGTAGAGGCGTTCCCACACTGCTTCCGATTGATTAATGGAATGTTGGGCATTTTATTAACTCATCGAAGACGTCAGTAGGGGTTGATCTCGGGCAATCTACAATGCAATGCTACTGTTTGGTGCAGAAATTACACCTAAGATGTGATTTAGCCTCGAGCCTAGTCAGCAGAAGGCGCATACATTGAGGATATTTAAAAGAAATATATTGAACCAGACTATTTGGAGGTCACTGAATACAAAAGTATTTTCTTTGGATTTTTTGTATTCGTATGTTCGTACGAGTCATTGTGGCTTCATCACGCCAAAATGGCTTAACGGATATCCACTCTTTATGGTACACAGGTCAACCCCAGATGGTTATAGGATATATTTTATCCGATTACGCTGAAGAAAAGAGAGGGGTTATGACTTTTCTCCTCCGCGAACAAAGTAATACAATTTGAGTGTCCGGCTTTGCGCGATGGGTGCACGACTTACTTGAAAATAAACTTTTAAACAAAAAAATAAAACCGACTCCAAAAAAAACTAAAAAGTAAAAAATAACGCCATAATTCAGTTTCTTCAAATTACTTACAAGTAACCGTTTGTATACTCAATCTATACAGTATATACAATTAATCTTATTTTGGCGTCGGTGCCATATAAAGAATGTGTAAAATATTGAAAATTTACGATTTTAGTAAGTTATGATACGATGGCACCGACTCCAAAATAACATTAATTGTATATACGGTATAGATTGAGTATACAAACGGTTACTTGTAAGTAATTTGAAGAAACTGAATTATGGCGTTATTTTTTACATTTTAGTTTTTTTTGGAGTCGGTTTTATTTTTTTGTTAAAAAGTTTATTTATTTTACACTTTTTAGTTCGTTACTTAAAAGTGTATCTCGTGACGATTCGAACAAGCCCAAACACGGCTAGGATACATTATTTTATTACATAGATCTGGTGCCTACCTTCCGGCTCCATCATTAAAATCAATTCGATGGTACCATTCTCATCAGGAACATTTAAATTTGTGACTATGAAGTTGCTTAGCTAAATTAATCAAGATATTTTGTCGCCAACCGTAAATCATTTATCATTGAGGAGTTCCGATGGCATTCTGTGGTCTTCTGCATCAGTTCCACTTCACCAATTTACACTTTCTGAATTCAAATGCTTATTATGTTTCTTATAATACCAAAATCGCTATATGTATGCCTACTACCTACCTAATATTTGAGGAGTTCCTTCAATTCCTCATGGATTCCATTATCAGATCTTCACCAAAATTAAATGGGACCAACTAGAAAGCACCTTCTATAAAACCAAAAAGAATAATTTGAAATCGGCCAGATAGTCTCTGAGTAATCGGTGAACATCCATAAAGAAAGAACATACCGTCGAATTGAGAACCTCCTCCTTTTTTTTGGAAGTCGGTTAAAAAGCAAAACCGAGTTCACAGTGTTCACACACCAAACATCAAAATCGTTAGAACTGTACCGTTACCGGGAAATCAATTTCATATAAATAAATATATATTAGAGGACATTTTTGGTAAGCTCAATAAGGCTTGTGTTATATGAGTAGGTACTAGACGACGATATATTTATTTTATAATAGAAGGTGGAAACTTCGTTCGCGGAGGAGAAAATGTCGTAACCCCTCTTTTTTTCTTCGGCGAAGTCGGGTAAAAAGTATCCTATAACCATTTGGAGATACCCAGCTACCCGTGTACCAAAAATAGTTGAAATCCGTTTAGCCGATTTAACAAAAAATCGATTCAGTGAACTCTAAATAGTCCGTTATAATATTTGCAAATATCTTCAATGTACAGACATTTCATTTTTACAACTTTATAATAGTATAGATAACTAACCTCATTTCCTTTTGAATTCTTTTGTTGCCCAAACGGTTCCCTTCGGTTTCCGCCATTATAATTCGTTTATTAAATGCCTAAATCTAATTGCGCCACTCTAGCATTTAGCAGTGGCGTAGCTACCGGAGAGCTAGACAGTGCCACCGGAGCATTTAGGCTTATTAAGGGCCCGTGGTCATTATCATCATCACCAGCCTATCTCCGTCCGACAATGACATGGAGCCCCAATGTTTCAACTGCTGCTATTTTTTTTTTCATAACTTCTCCATCCCCGTTACCTGGAACTAATTATCTCATGTTTTAATGCATGATGGTCTATCAGTGCGCAATAATTCATCTAAACCCGTTCAACGGTTGACATGTTATTGAGAAACAAACATCTAAATGTCCAAACATCTTTATAAAAATAGTAGAAAATAGGTGTGGGTGCGGGGGTGACGTGAATGTAAGAAAATCCGGAGAAACAACTTCGTCAGCGGAAGAGAAAAAACCGGCCAAGTTCGACTCGGACTCGCGCACCGAGGGTTCCGTACAGTCAGCATCAAAAAGTAAGTGATAATTTTAGTATGCAATCTGACATAAGCTAGTAGTAAAATTGTCAGCAGTTTTTGATGCTGACTGTACAAAATATACGCTACAAATGGCCGTATCTATGAAAATCCAGTGTTAGCAGAGCCCTACTCCTAAGCAAAATGTACGCGGTGCTCTATCATTTTATATTGGTTAATGTTATAGACAGACAGACATAAAATTACACTGTTTTTAGTATTTGTTGTTGTAGCGGCAACAGAAATACATCTGTGAAAATTTCAACTGTCTAGCTATCACGATTTGGGACATACAGATAGACAGATAGACAGAAAGTCACAAAGACGGTCAGCAGAGTCTTAGTAATAGGTTCTCGTTTTACCCTTCGGGTACGGAACCCTAAACAAATCATAATGTCCCTCCCTCTTTTTCAGTGTAGTCGAGTAAAAAGTATCATATTACCACCTGGAGACGCCCAGCTACCCGTATACTAAAAATAATTGAAATCCGTTCAGCCGATTTGGCGTGATAAAGCTACAACGACATATAAAAGCATAACAAAATATATTTTTGGATTTAGTGACCTCCAAATAGTCCGTTCCAATTTTAAATATCTTCAATGTACAGGTATTTCAGTTTTACAACTTTATAATCATATACTACCAACTTCGTCAGTGGAAAAGAAAAACATATAACCCTCTTTTTTTCTTTTATTACCCAGTTAACAAGGTTATAAATAAATACATATTACGGGACAATGTTTTACACAAATCGGACTAGTCCCATGGTAAGATCAATAACGCTTGTGTTATGAGTACTAGACTAGACGATATATTTAATAGATAAATTTACTTATATACGAGTACATAGAACACGTCCAAGACTCAGGAATAAATAATTATGCTCGTCACACAACGTTTATTTTTTCTTTTTATTCATCTATTCAGACCGGTAGACAATTAATCTACTCTTAGTAATAGTTAAGGTAGTAAAAAGTGAAATGAATCAATTCGCCCACCGGGATTGAACTTGGAACTGCACGTACGTGCGGAGCGGGGTTAAAAGTGCCGGGGGTAAGTTGTTCCGATGAGAATAAGAACGCAACTAAAAAATGGAGCAATTCGTATGATGTTTGTCGCGAAACGTTTTGACACTAAATGCCGTTGCAGGAGCCGTTTTAGTTGCTTACATTTTGGTAGAATATAGTTATAGAAAAAGAATCGAAATCAATGGAACAACTAACCCCACGGAATAATATATGTTTGCCTTTAATTTTTTTGTTAACTGTTGATAGTACACAATGAATAATCACATATTTTGACGAACTAAAAAATACTATTTTAGTGTTTGTCAACAAAAAATGAAATTTTGAAGGATAAGTTTTTATTTAAAACGACGGAACATAGCACCATAGCGGGGTTAGTTGTTTCATTCCGATCGATTTCATAAAAAGATGTTTTGGTACAAAAACTGTTTAACAATGCACAAAACAATATCAGAAACTTCAATAATCATTCTTTAAATATGTGCGTAAGCCACACAATATATACACTATTTTCATAGCACAATTTGGTATTCAATGAAAATCGGCACGCTTAGCCCCGCTCTCCCCTACTACAAGTAGGATATTTACCTACCGCAAACCTAATTGATCTTCATTAATTTAATTGCGTTATTTCAACGCAAAGATAACATCTCTGCCACTTGGTATTACAGGTATTACAGCTTATTTACAATTTACATTAAAAAATACAGTAGTAACAAAAGAATTATAACCTGCACTAGTGCATTTAAATGACCTCGGAAAACTATTAAAATTGTTAATTGTATTAGGTAGATACCATTCTACAAGTTGTATTAGTGCAGATGTTGATTTCAGTTTACAATTAAATTTGTACTTTATTTTAAGTAGTTATTGTATTAGCTGTGAGCAAGGTCTAAAAAGGTATATAAGTAGATCACAAGGCCAGGCCCCTCTTTCTCACTGGTCACTGGGCTCGTGCCCAGCGCCCCAACCTCAGGGGCCCCCGAAACGTCGTTTTTATTGCAGTCCAAAGAGGTCTCTAATTTTATTTTTTTTGTGCCCTAGCCCTCCATTTTTGAGTGCTCGAGGGCCCGCTATTCCCGAGTGATCGCCGCGCCGACAGTGAGCATCCAAGCAGCGCGATACGCAGTCATGCCACGCCACGGTGATCGGATACGAGCAAATGATACAAGTGTGGACGTACCTTAATGCGCCACCTGAACGGATCTCAACTAAAACAGATATCTTTAACTGCTCTCTTACTGAATTCACAAAAGTCGCATGTGAATTACTATGTTTTCCTGATGGAAGTATATGTTACGTTTGTTAAATTAATGTGTGGCTTACAAATATGTTTTTTTTTGTTTCTAGTTCTTTGTTATTGTGTTTTATGTATCACATGTTGGGTTCGTCTGTAAGTGATATGTAGTGTCTATTTAAAAGGTAAAAAAAAATGTTTTGATAAGGCTGTCGCTCTGACGCAAATGGTAAATGTCTTTGCCCTTTTGACTTTCCTGGTCGAAATGCCAGTAAGTGTTTCTCTTCCTGCTTCACTTACACTTTTAATTCGATGAAGCAGTCACGGATATGTATCGGAACTTACGTATGACCAGTTCTATTTTTACTATAGAGGGCATACCAGGCCCATGCCCAGGGTCCCCAAACTCACAGGAGCCCCGAAACATCTTAACCGCCTTTTTTTACAGTCCGATAAGGTCTATTGGGTGGTTTTATTATTAAGTAGCCCAGGGCCCCATTTTTGACTGCTCGAAAGTCTCTCATTCCTGAGTACCCTAAATACTTTTAACCAGGCGTCTAACCTTAAACTGATAAAAATAGTTGCTACGTAAATCCAGGCGCGGTGCAAACGGGAGGGGGGGTCCAGCGGACATGACATGACCACCTCCCTGAATCCCTAATTTCTCTAATGTCTAGTTCTAAGTGTTTTGCGGCGTACGACTTTTTTTCTTGTCTTTAATGATAACGCATAGATAATCAGCGGCCTGCAGTATTAATAATTAAACTACAACATACTTCAAAGTCTTTAAACCAACTGACATTTCGGATCGTCCCGTTTTTTCTAACTCCAATCTTGCAAAGCAGGCGAACGAGAGGGACAGCACCATGTCCGATCTTCGATGTTAGTAGGTAGTAACGGCCCGGGCCAAAATCTATGAACTAAGTAGTATGGGGGTAGAAGCAAAGGAGGACAGACCAGCTGTCTCTCAACGGTGGCTATATCGACGTACTCGTGTTTTACACGGTGTCAAACTTGCGACTATTAGTGGCTACTAGACGTTCAGGGAATGGACGTATGGCGACTAGACATTCCGGGAATTAGACGTCATGGACCAAACCGGATTGTGGGAATGTTGGCTTGTTGGTTTATCCTTCAGTAAGAGGGCAGAGGGGTAGAATTGGCTACTTTTATCCTGAAAAGATGCGCAAACAATCATATATTGCAGGGCTTTTGTAGTGGAGACTCTTGGGCCGTGGAGCTCAGATACAATACAATACTTACAATACAAATTTATACTCTTTATTGCACACCTCAGATACACAAACTCATAAATACTTATCATGACAGTAACATTCGAATAAGCAGAGGTAAACAACAGATAGAGTCTGTGCGGAAAGAGAAGAGTCGTAGCATTTGTGGGCGTGCCAGTGTTATTTTATGTTTTTTGCTAGGCTGACCACACTGTCACGTAATTATATTTTGTCAGTTAATTTAAGATCATGCATGACCTGTATATTGATATATACAGGTCATATTTTGAATGAATATACTTAACGATTTTGTGTCGGAGACTAATTACTACGAGGTACAATTAATTATTAAATAGGAAATTTAATATTAAATACAACACAAATACCCGTCATATTCGTATCGTTATATATATCGTTAATAGACAGTGGGGCTTGTAGCCGCTTTTTCCCGCTGACTAAACTAAATAGTATTAAATATAATTTCCCTTCCTTTCCCTTTCCTTCTACCTATGCTTATGCCCATTAACTTTTTGGCCAAATAAAAAAATACAGCGAACTATAAAGCCGGCTCATTTCTCGGCAAAATTATCAGCCATCCAATAGGGAAATGTAGCCGGACCTTACCGGTACCTGGTCCTAAGCAGGCAATGCCCTTATATAGTCTCGACTAACATCTCAAGAGACTCTCGTTAGATGGCTAGATTAAGGGTCAGATACAGAAGCCAGTAGGTACTCCTGGACACGACGCGCATTGTCAGGGGGTTCCTCTCTCTGCAGAGCTATTAAGAGTCCCCAGCAAGCTCGGCCGAATTTTACCTTCCCATACAAACGGAGTTTCGTTCTCATTTTAAAACTACGTATTGAATTGAAACGAAACTTTGCATATGCAATGACATGAGGCATATCTAAGCTTGTAACTAGTTTATACGGCTCCAATTTATAAAACAATCGAAATACAGCAAAAACAAGCTTTTTATGAAAAACTTAAATTCGCTGTATTTATTTTACTATGGTATCTGAACCTACATAAACTTATTACAAGCCTGCATATAGGGTTAACCCTCCAGTGAATGAACACCCCTCCCCCCCCCCCCCCAGTGAATGAACAAAATGAAGTTTTTTGCCTAAAATAAGAAATATAGTAATTTCTACCACTCGTCGTATTTTTTTCTTATTAGGAACACAGTTTCCTATGCAATGGCATGACTTGGTAAATTTATTGTCAGCCAGTTTCAGCATGGCCGGCCTTTAAAGTTCACGTGTTTCTGTTTTTGAAGTTTTGTATAGAGAAATTAGATCCCTGGTAAGAACAGTACATGTTTGGAGTGACATTTTAAGTGCTTATTTGATGTATGAAAGTATAAAGTTTAGTTATTTGGTTAAAATAAGAGTTAAACCTTCTAGAAATGAATTCTTTGGTGGATTATTTTGCGATTAAGTGTTTTTTTTAGGTGTTCCATTACTGACTTATCTAATGTTCTAACACCAGTAAATGAACAGTGTGTACATTCACTGGTGTCGGCTCAAATTAGATTTTTTCCTAAATTTAAATAGTAACGTTATCGTATTAAGCTTGTTTTTGATATTCTGTATAGAAAACGATCCTTATTCTTTGAGCTAGTGTTGGAACATATAGTGTTCATTCATAGGCATGAAAAATGTAGTAAATGGACTATAGAAATTTGACTTTGTTCATTTACTAGATACCTACTAATCCTATATATGAACAACGTAACGACGAACGTGTTTATGTAAATTTTGTAAGGTTTACTTCCTAAATTGGACGTATTAATAAAAGTTATTTTTTCTTATTCTTAAATATTAATACCAAGTTTATTATTTTAAGCATTATTTGCTGCGTAGACCCTCTTTCCCTAAAATGCACGTTGTTTCTTGGGTAATATATTGATTATTTTCTTTATTTTTTTACATATTTTGTATTACTGGTGAATAACATCCATCATATTTCATTATGAACGCTTTTCTCTATACTCAAAAAGACCGTAACAAGTTAACATGCTGTTATTAAGTTTATTTTAAGTACAATGACATTAAACAAAGCTAGTACGCAGTTTAATGTGCCCAAGCCAACTGAAGGATTTGCAGATATTAGTTTTAAGGTTATTGAATAGGATTCAGAATAAGTCTTGTTGATTAGACGAGAAGATTTTCGTGTAAAGCAAAGTATATTTTACTTACATTATTGAATCTCTTTAGCCTGGACTAAATCGTAATGACCTAACAAAACTACCATTGAAACAAAACAATTTAGCGGATTAATTCGCGTATATTATCTCATTTTAGTTCCCGACGTTTGTTCGGAAAACTATGATTGGTTTTTTTTAGAGATTGTAGGTACCTAATAACTTTTTCATGTTTTTTTCCTAATTATGATACTTTTCACTAATTAGACACTGATTGGAGACTGATTAGTAGTACAAACAGAGTTTAAATTTGTTTGTACAAAAGAAACATAATTTGAATATTTAGTACATACAGTACCTAACTACCGCAATTTTCGTATAATACTTAGTATAGAAAAAACCTTAAAAATTCAATTATTTCATGTCGATTAAAAATCTAAATGATGTTTATTCACTGGGTTTTACTATGTTCATTCACTAATTTTTTTGTTCATTTACTGGGTTTTTGGGTTGTTTTTGATTAAAACAATTATAACTCAAAAGCTATAAACGTAATCAAAAATCGCAGAAATTAAATTCTTGGTTATTAAATGACGATTGAATAAATTGCATGAAACCATTATAATTATTAATAAATACAGAGCAATGATTTTTCAAAGTTGAGAAATTGCTGAAGTGTTCATTCACTGGAGGGTTAACTTATTATTCTAAGTTTACTTACTATTCTAAGTACAAATTTTCAGAGAAAACTAGCCAGTCGTTTTTAAATGAGAGCGTAACTACGTTTGTATGGAGAACTGAGCTTACCGGGGGACTCTTAACCACCAGTATACTTGATCCCCGGTCCCGCTTCCGGCAGCAACTTAGGTTAGGTTCATATATTTTGTAATTGCATTTTTTATATTTGTTATTAACGTATTGTAAAAAACTTGCCCTCAGATTAAAAATAACAGAGAAAGAAAAGCGATCATTACAGATCCGCTGTATAAGTTAAAGTGGATAGTAATCAATCTAATATCCATCTCAATTCGTCAAGTATCATTTCCTGCTATCTGGATTATCGGTTATTATTTATAATACAGTGTGTACTTAATTATGAAAACCACAGATCCACATTACCCGGACCGGTTTCTGCAATGTGACGTAACATGCCATTGACACTGAATTTATGCTCTTATTTCGTTCGGTTGATCGCGACATGTATACCGCTGGGGATTTACCGAAACACTTTCATGTTTATGTTTAAACCTATATGTATAAGCTACATTTTCCTTAATGACGCTTTGTGAAACCCACAAGCTGGTCCGGGAATCAATTCCAGTCGGTCTAGCACAACTCTCCGCGACTACGCTTGTCGCGCGACATAGCATCGCCTTACTTTTTCGCATTTTATTGAAAGAAAAGAGACAGACAATTTTTGTCGCGCGACAAAGAGTCGCGTATCACCGTTGTGCTAGAGGTGCAGGAAAAGTCCGGGAGGCCTGTCTGCATCGAAAAGAGCTAAACTACATCTAAGGGTCCACGTGGCATCATATCAAAAATAGAAGCATTCCTTCGCTGTATCGCTATACTGATATGCTGGGTGAGTTAGCCCTTTGGTCACTTGAGAAAGTAGGGTTCCTTATTAACATTGTGAAGAAGTGACAAGGAAACCAGACCAACTGTAGGTATTAAATTATATTCAGTTACGGGTAATGTTTATCTGTATTTGAATATAAAATCAATAAATATGACAGATATCTGGGTATATCTATACCCAGAGTACAATGGCATTGGCATAGCGTGTCAAACCTGCCTTCCCTACAACTTTCCCGATCTCGCCTTGACCTTGGGTCTGCCTCAGGTAGGCCTAAAAACGAAAACCGAACGAGTTTGTGTCGGGTGAACAATGAAGGGTTCTGTTTGTGTATAATCTATCTTTTTAGGGATCCGTACCAAAAAGGAACCCTTACGGTGCGACTGTCTGTCTGTCTATCCGACAATTAGAGCGCCATATCTCAAAAACCAGTTATGCTATCTATTTGAAATTTGGAATATTTATAAACATGGTCTGCCCACATGTATTGTAAAGGAAACATTATAAAATATAATTTTATATTTACAACGACCAACATGAGGGGGGGCCAAAATTTAAAAGTCTAGCCACTAGATCAAATAGGGTATCATATGAAAGGGCTTGATCTGCACTTCTTTCTTCTTCTTGGGCGAGAAAATCGCCGATAGCTCATCGCTTATCGCCGGCGGTGGGACCAGTGCCTCAAAAATGATTTTTGCTGATTAAATAAAACGTAAGACAGACAGATAAATGGTTATAATTTTCGTGTAATATTCATATTAAATTACAGAATTCCAGGAAATTGTATATTTTTCGCTCGGTAAAATTTAGAGAAAGGGGAGAATGGTGTTTTTTTTTTACATTTTCCTTAATAAAACTAAAAATAATCACAATTGCCCCCCCCCCCCCTCATGTATGTCGTTTTTTTTAGAAAATAAAATTATATTTTATAATGTTTCCTTTACAATACACGTAGGCTGACCATGTTTATAAATATTCCAAATTTCAAATAGATAGCGTACCTAAGTAGTTTTTGAGATATGGCGCTCTAATACTCGGACAGACAGACAGAGTAACGCCATAAGGGTTCCTTTTTTACCATTTTTGGTACGGAACCCTAAAAAGAGGACTTTGCCGGCCCGGCCGGCATGATTTGTATGAAATTCCATTAACGACCTCTTGTCCTAGCCGCACCTGAAACGTCATACTTCGCAGCCTATTATAAGGAACGTACCATCAATATTTCATTGCATGTTTGAGAAAAGTATTTTCTTGGGACAAATACTTATATCTAACATTTGTTGTTGAGATGGATGAGTGGCGTGACGAGAATGGATCGGATAAGGAATGACTATATAAGAGGAAGCCTGAAAGTAGCACCCGCAGTCGATAAGCTGAGAGCAAATCGCCTACGGTGGTATGGACATGTTATGCGGAGGGATGAGAGCCATGTGACAAGAAGGGTAGTAGATATGCATGTGGAGGGTTGTAAGAGGAGGGGTAGGGCGAGGAAACGTTGGATGGATTGCGTGAGAGATGACATGAAGAGGAAGGATTTAAGTGACGAGATGACGAGTGATAGAGAGGTATGGAAGAAAAAAACATGCTGCGCCGACACCAAGTAAATGGGATAAGGAGTAGCGAATAATGAAATACTTATATCTAAAAACTAACGTAGGATTTGAAAGTAAACCACACATTAATTAATAACTTTTTATTTGCATGAATTCAATTTTTTTATACTATTTACAGGATAATATTCATAATATGATAAAAACATTATTGTAACAGCAACCTCATTCATTGTTCATTGCTTTCTCTTATTGCCGAACTTAAATAACAGCATAGCATATATCGAGGGTCATCTGTCCCTTACAAACCGGTGAGGTGTGAAAAGGAGAGATGCCCTCTAGAAATACCTGGTATGCTAGCACCTCTATACGTTTAGATTTGATTGCCACATTCATTTGCCGCTAGTCGCTTGCAATTTTGACATGCCAAAGCGCTCAATAAATATTTATTTTAAACTTTATTGCCCAATCGAAAGAAATACAAATTTGCGACTTAATGCCTGTCAGTCAGTTGCGGTCCTGCGGGGGATTAATAAGGATTCATAACCCCCTCCCCGCCCCTAATTCGTACCTGTCCATTGAGAAATCTCCTAAGCATAGTCACTTATTAAAAAGTTGTCCCCCCCCCCCCCCCCCCAATCATTAGCTAAGACCGCGCCTGAAATCTGTCCAATATCAGGTAAATATCCTATCCTCGTAAGGACCAAGGCACTTTTCGTGTTTTTGAAATTAAAACCCCATTGTCATTTAAACAATGTTGAAAATTACTTAGACAAATGTCCTAATTTTTGGCCGTTGGACCTTACGAGACTATTATCGCACTCTAGTATGAGCAAATTATACTATTTCAAAGCAGAAGTATCCAATGAGAATATAATTACTACGTTTTAAGAGACCATAACAAACAAGTTGACAGTATATATGAAATGGACAAGCAGCGCCAATAGAATCACAGAACTTTTCATACAATCCCGTAAACAGATCATTTATATGCGAGTTTCGAGAGTCTGGTAGTGGCGACCATCTTCATAACTTGTTATTCAAATGTTTAGTAGGGGAGGGTGGGGAACACAGGATCGGTGGAGAGCAGTGGATCATTGTCTATATTTTAAAGAAATAGTAAATGTATATCTTTGCCATGGGAAGAATTTAAAGAGGGCGTAATACGTTATCAAAGTGCAAACAAGATATGTTAATGTACTTTTTATCTAAAATATAGGCAATGATCCACTGTTCCTCACCGATTCAGTGTTCCACACCCTGCCCTACTTTGGGCACCTATAATCTAAATTGTTTTCCATCTCTAATTTTCGTTCGTTAGTTACAACATGTCAGATAAGTTTGAGCGCTTTGTCCTATCTGATATTCCATACGGCGGATTATTGTTGCTAATATTGGAGGTAAATTACCTCTCTTTCATACTTAGATACTTAGAAAAAGACGAGTGGTTTATCAACTTCAAGGAACCAAAGCACAGACGCTACAAACTGAATTCTGAAGCAATAAATTGAAGTTTAACCTTTTGACCGCTAAGCGAAGTAAATACGTGACCCGGACGCCACAGCAAATAAAATGAACCTTCAAAAATAAAATAGTGATTGCAAAACGAGGTATTTATATTATATTAGGAGTTTTTGAACCATGAAATTTGGTCTGACGTCAGTGGTACGGATTTTCGATGACGGGATTTGCCGACTGTGCGCTCAAAAAGTTAAACACAAGTGAGCAATATCAGGTATATTCAACGACAAAAATACCAAAATGGATCCCATGGGCGGTTACTACATTTCTACTTTTTGCTGTCGATTTATATAGAGGTCGCCCGTGATAAGAGAGGAACGGATATCGCAACAAGGGAGTCCTGCTGTCACTATTTGTTGAAACGCCCCGCGCTTTTCTCGTCTGGGTTACGTCACCCGTGACGTGTATAACAAAATATGACTATAGCTTGGCAACTTTGTTAGTGACACTGCCATGGTCTGCGGGGGTGGGGGGAAGACAGCGGGGTCGAGAAGAGTACGCGCGGCGGAGTTGACCGCGCGCACACATCTTAGCCGCCCCCGGTCTTCCCCCCGTCGACCGCAGACCATGGGGGTATGATGAACGAAGTTGCCAAACTATAGAACTGCTCTATTTAATTAATAATATAATATTTAATTGCTTCAGTGTTCAGATTTTAACGTACATGTTATAGTTTACCAATGCTCAAACACACACTAGCTATTGTGTAACTGTGGATAGAGTAACATTCTACAAACGGGAACGCTAATATAAAAGTAATGTCGTTAAAATTAAAAACATCTTTTTTACTAAAACTCATAAAGAGAAAAAAACCGAGATCGCTGTGTTAGTATATTGTACCTATATTTTTTAGCTTTGACGCTTTTAGTGTTTAGACTCAGTCAATAGCTACATACATAAAATACAATCGTGTTTCATGTTGTACATTGTTACTTATACAATGTTACTCTACCTAGGTGTAGTTATTCAATCACTTGTCAGCTTACTTATTCACTAAGTGCTTTATGGATAATATATAGAAATGCGATTTAAATATATTTGAAAACACAAAATCGCAACAGCCCCGTAGGATGGTACGCATTCAGTCTATCAACATTAACAACTTGTTGATAAAAGATCTGCCGGGACAATTGCGTTTATGGGGACAAATGCGTCTTTCGATGATATATATATAGACACTTTAAAATGTATTACAAGCTTTATATTGGTTCACCTATAACCATGTACACAAACTTAAATTTGACCCACTTCCCGATTTCCAATTGAGCAATGTCATACTTATGTAAGTTAAGTCACAATACAATATTATGACACCATGGAGCTGATCTGATGATGGACCCGGAAGGTGGTCATAGGAAATCTCTAACAAACTAACGCAATCATACTGAGTTTGGGCTCTTTAGAATCGTCTCAATGAGTAGTTAACCTTTTGAACGTCGCAGTCGACAAATCACGACATCAAAATTCTTGCCACTGACGCCAGCGTCGGCATATAGCTGTGATTGGTGGCTGTTGACACTTCTTGTCAGTTAGACCTTACGCCATGATGTCAACTGGTGATATTTCCATTTTAGAAAACCCTCATTGTTCAAAGACTCCGAATATATATCAATACCTCGTTCTGCAATCACTATTTTATTCTTGAAGGTTCATTTTATTTAATTGCTGTAGCGTTTGGGTCATATCGTATTACTTCACTGCTTGGTACTAAAAATGATTCAAAGAAAAGTACAGTTGGCAATAAAGCTTGTCACAAAATGTAATTTTTGGCAGAAACTTATTTTTGTATGCTAGTAGTGCCTAACTGTAGGCAGGGAGAGTAACGCTCAGTATAACATATTCTATGAAATTGAAATAAAACAATTTAACGGATTAAATCGCGTTTATTATCTCACTAGCTTCTGCCCGCGACTTCGTCCGCCTTAAATTCGTTTATCGTGGATACGGGTACTTTGCGGGATAAAAAGTAGCCTATGTCCTTCCCCGGGACTCAAACTATCTCCATACCAAATTTCATCCAAATCGGTTCAGCGGTTTAAGCGTGAAGAGGTAACAGACAGACAGACACACTTTCGCATTTATAAGATTAGTATGGATTTTAGTTCCCGACGTTTCGGAAGCGTTTCAGCTATCCATGGTCACGGGTGGACTCCACAGTACAATACGCGATATAATCCGTTAAATTGTTTTATTTCAATGAAAAATAATCGCGGAAACAGAAGAAAATATTATGTTCTATGAAAATTTAAGAGACGCATTTACCTCCATAGACGCAATTACCCTAGATGAGATAAGTACTTCTACACGAAGTTTAGACGCTCTCCCGCCTAGAAATAAATATAACGCACATTTGAATAATATAGCGAACTAACTAAATGAATACTTCAGTTGGAATTATTTCGTTTTCAGTAGTCAAAGTATTGATTTAAACTTACCGACGCTGCCCGTCTCGTGCTCGAACATGTCGAGCTCTCGACTTTGAATTGTTTCTGATTCGTCGTAGTCCTGTTTCGTCGGATTCCCGTTTCGTCGGATTCCTGATTCATCGAATTCTTGTTCCGTCAGAATTATCCATATTTAATGAAATCTGTCATGCAGTACATCAATATTTAGTTTGAAATATTAAACACAGAAGTGAAGTCGCGGTAATTACATAGTTTCATTTGATATTGAAAATCCAACGAATCAGGAAGTCGACGAAACAGGAATACGACGAATCAGGAACAATTCTCGGCGTTTACAATGTGAGTAACCGCTAATGTATTCTAAATATGATTCTCACGGTAGTTTTCTAGGGCAATGTATCATTAAAAATTATCTCTTTTATGAATACTACAAACTAGCATTCTACTTGGAAAACTTTAAATATCGAACACATTTAGTTGAAGGCTTTTTCATCCACGTGCTACACAAGTCGCTAGGACCTAAGAAGTAAAACAGGAATTGATTTTTGTACAAATTTAGATCCAGGCGCGGATACTAAATATTTGTGATTTTCCCTATTACAAATTTCGTAATTGGACAAAATAAAATATGTTGATCGCGAATCGATCAAACTTAATTTCTTCGTCTTTCTAAAAAACATTCGCCCATCCTAGTGACAAGCAACGCCACATTCATGATTTTTGGGAAATTATCTACTCTTAACTCAGTCTGTTCCTGAGGTAAGGGAGCGGCACGAGAGGGATGACTAGTGACGTAGCATGACGTGTCCTAACTGTCTCGCTATACATTGACGTTTCGTAATCACCCCCCCCCCCTTCCGGCGCTCATACCTCAAGAACAGACTCTGTTAAACGTTAGATCTGTAAATGAGTGTCTTATCAAAAGAGGTGCAGCGAATTTTCACGACGGCCGGCGTGCCGTCGTGAAAATATATTTCTATAACAAAATACTTGTAACACTATCACTATCACAAGCTCTAAAATAATAATTAAGTATTCATCGACATAATAAACATATCTTATTGACTTAGTAAAATAATTATAATACAGGGTGTAAACAATTGCTCTATACTAACTCCTTTTTACATAACTTTGTCCATTTCATGGCTAAATCAATCTTGGAAACCTAACAAAACGTCAACAGCAATTTTTTACACCTTATACAGATTATGTACATTGTGTTTTATTTTTTTAATATGAAAATATATTCATTTATATATCTAATACAAAAAGCAAAAAATATCTCAAATCTAAAGAGGACGCAAAAATGTAATAACATAGTAATTATTTAAGTGACAAGTCAAGAATATAGTATCTTATCTAACTAATATTACAATTACACTATATCAAGGCAATGGAATCATTAAAAACCATGGACAAACGGCATAAGGGCTGTTAAACGTCATATTTCACCACCGCAAGCTTTGAAAGCTAAAATTTAATGTTATAATTTATAAATGTCTCAAGTTGGACTGATGACCTAGTGAAGATGGTTGGAGTCCACTGGATACCACGTGATGACGTATTTTAGGACCAGCCTATGTCCAAGAGTCGTCTTTTTGGCTGATGATGAGATAACATAGAAATGATGGCTGACAAGAACGAGATTGCCATCAGATATTATAGGCTTAATCTGCAAATGCTTATAAAAGCCAAAAACTGATTTCTTTAAACTATTAAGGTGGCAAACAAGCGTACGTCCTGCCTGGTGTTAAACAGTCATCGAAGCCTGTAAACGCTTGCAAAGCCAGGGGCATTACGTGTGCTTTGCCGACCCTTTAACACATTCAATGACAGGAACCCGCGTAGTGGGCGCTCTGCTCGTAGACGCGAGCTGATACCATGCGTTTCCTCGTATGTAGAGGAGCGTACGCTACGAAAAGCTTGGCAGTGAAAGTGTTAAAAATCAATTCATTCACCTTTTGAAGCACCCCGTACAATAGCCTCCAGTGAAAACCACGGCAGGAGCTCATTCCATATTCGGAGCGTGCGAGGTAGGATATTCCTTTCAAACTGTGTCGTGATCATAATAATACGCAGGCCAAGATGGTACACATAACAGAAGTCTGTTGCCAATTATTAAAAAAATGTAATGCTTTTTAATATGGCAAATAACAGTCCTTATTAAATTTCGTCCACGTTAACACAAAGTTAAAGCGACAGAGTTCTCTGTAACAAAGTCATAAGTTAAGTCGTTATACTTATAACCGTTTCAACTGTTCTCATTAGAGTAACAGACAAGATCGATAAGTTTGCCTTCCACTAAAACCCAGTAGGGCTTAAGCAGGCCTGCAGTCCAACGGGTTAATCACACCTGTTATCACAACTTCTTAGCAGTGGTAACATAGCTGGGATTATTTTCCCATATATTACCACCAAAGTGATTGGTGCCATTGTTGTTGGTGGTAACAGTTGGGAATTTTATTTCCAGTACTTACCACTCGTAACAAGTTGGTAGTAACAGGTGGGGATAACCCCAGTCCAACTGCAATTTGTACGACGACTGCAGGACAACTGCCCGCCGACTGCACATTGCAATGCAGTGCACGTATATCAATCAACCCTGATTCTTAAACTAGGAACTAGGCCGAATAGCAAATGTGTATGACAGAAAACATCGATATATATTAGCACTTTCACTGCCAAGAACCCGCTAGGTGGGCGCAATGCGCTTAGTAAGTTTTCGCTTCATACGCATTTTACCATGTTATCGCTACGCGCTGCGAAAATCTTGATATAACCGCAGTACCGCGCATAGGTATGCGAGCGGCGGGACGGGGGGGGCAGGCGACGGCGGAATGACGAATCAGCGGTTGCTCTGCCCCCCGTCTCGCCGCTCGCATACCTAAGGCGCGGTAAAGCGGTGTTGGTCACACTATAGTGAAAGTGTTAAGTAATTGGCAGCAAAATTTAGGGCTGAAATCGATTATCCCAAGAGCGGAGACTTTCATAATTACGGCCGATACACTATAGGCGTTTCCAATAGGGATGATATCTAAATTTCAATAATTACTCCGTCATGTAAATTAGTAAAAAAATTAAAAACGTATGTTTTCTTGTTTTACGAAATCAAAAAATAAGGGTCATACATTGAGTCAAAATGTCGCGTACATCACTCCTAAGTACAGTTTGTACCTAGTTATGACGTGACGAGCCCCCACTCCTAAACTTTAATACGATTTATCTTAGTACGTTTTTGTTAATTTGAAAAAGCAAAAAATACGTATCCAATATATTTTTACGGTTACCCTTCATCTGGCATAAACTTTTTTCTCATAATCATCATTTGGCCTAAGGCATTTTTTTCTGAAACTAGAATATTCAGGACTTTTTAAGGCATCATCCTGTTAAATGTATTAGGTTAGGTCTGTTTATAACAATCCTGGTTCAGAAAAAAATGCATTATGCCAAATGATGATTATGAGAAAAAAGTTTATGCCAGATGAGGGTAATCCATTTTTTTATTATCTAACTGACGGACTAATTACATTATTACAACCATAGGGTTCGTCGGGAATAGAGACCATTAAGTCCCAGAGATGTACTTTTTTAATTTTTTTTCTCGATCGTATACGTTAGAGGGACGTAGACTCTACGGATAGTTTATGTCATATACTTTTCAGTACTTTTTTAAATCCTCGATTTGACATTTGTACAGATTCCGTGTGAATAAATTTGAACATTGGTCTACAGTAAGATTTTTTTTTTATTCATGACATTGACACCTAATTTTATCCGTTTTTTCTGAGGCCGTCTTATTTTTAGTAAAATAACATACATTATATATTTCTTGCTGATCTACAGTCTTAATATAAAAACGTACGAACAAACTGTACAAAAAAAACATTTATTAGTAACATAGTATAGTAGTAAAAATATCACATCGCGGATTGGAAATAATATACCCAAAAAAAAATACGACATAGAATAAACTATCCGTAGATTTTGTATCCACATAACCATAATAACCGCCAGGCTAAAGTGGAACTGTGCCGGCCACGTCCGCCGAATGCACCCGGAAAGGTGGGCTAGTGTGGTCACTAAATGAGCAAACAAGATGGGCAACGTAGACGGGGCAGACCTAGGCGGAGATGGCGGGACGATCTGGATGCCTTTCTCAAGAACTGGCCGGAGGTAGCATCTGATAGGGAGTCGTGGAGATCTAAGGGAGAGGCCTTTGCCTAGCAGTGGGGCACTAAAATAAATAGGCTTATAAAAAAAAATAACGCGTACGATCGAGAAAAACATTATCATCAGCCTATACATCCCACTGCTGGGCACAGACCTCCTCTCAAGGATGAGAGGAAATGGGCTGGCCCAGTGCGGAGTGGAGACTTCACATACCCCTTGAATTTCTGCGCAAATGTATGCAGGTTTCCTCACGATGTTTTCCTACACCGAAAACCTAGCAGTAAATCAAGGACTATTAAAACAAGAAGACTGACCATTTCTGTACAAAAAGCCATTCCCTGATATGTACAACGCCATCTATGTATAAGAATATTTTTTTACAATTATTCAACTTTGCAAGCGTGATACAGTATTTAAATGTTACGATTTATTTATTATTAGCTATTTGCGAACTAATTGTTACTATACTATGTTTCTTTATTCAATTATAACACAGTTAAATGTTTATTTTTAGAGCGCCATCTAGTTTTTGCCTGAGTATCTCCTTGCGATCGGAACACGATCCAAAGTATGGCAACTGTCAGTAAATATAGAATGACATTCCGAACATAAATTCAAAGAAATTCAGTGGTACAGGCCGGATGCAAACCCACGAACCTCATGTTTGAAAGTCGCACGCTTAAACCACTCGGCTACCGGAGCCTCTAAAGAGAAAACAGGAGAAAATTGATGTAAAACTCTGGGATTCTTAATGTTCCTAATTGCCCAATAGACAATAACTCGTATAGTTCCCGGGCGGCAAATATATTAACATAACCTTCAACATAACCTAATGCGAATTGACATTACTAAGTACATTAAGGACTTAGTTAAATTGACAGTAAACACCAAGGATCATTAAAACAAGAAGACTGACCATCTCCATACAAAAAGCCGTTCCCCGATATGTACAACGCCATCTATGTTTAAGAATATTTTTTACAATTATTCAACTTTGCAAGCGTGACATAGTATCATCTATTCTTTTATTAGCTATTTGAGAAGTAGTTGTTACTATATCATGTTTCTTTATTCAATTATAACATCGTTAAATGTTTAGTTTTTAAGCGCTATCTAATTTTTGCCAGAGTATCTCCTTGCGATCGGAACACGATCCAAAGTATGGCCACTGAGAGTCCTCTTGTTTTAATGTTCCTTGGTAAACACTATTGCTTCGATCGAAGGCTATATAGTATACAATACAGCTGAAAGTCAACCAATTTTTTTCTAAGTTGTTTTTTATATATATAAACTAGAAGGTGCCCCGCAACTTCATAAAAAAAATTATAACCCTCTTTTTTCTTGAGCGTAGTCGGATAAAAAGTATCCTTTAACCATTTTTGGATGTGATTATCCACAATGCCCGTGTATTAAAAAAAATATATGAAATCCATTTAGCCGTTTTGGCGAGATGAAGCCACAACGACACATACCATCAGCCACTTAAGTGACCAATAGACCTTATGGAAACCAACATAAGACCTACATGGTCACTAAAATGTGAGGCTGTTTATACAAAAAAATCCAAAAAGAAATATTTTTCGATTTAGTTGCCTTTAAATAGTTAATTTCAATATATATATTTTTTAATATTTTCAATGTACAGACATTTCATTTTTACAACTTTACAATAGTATAGATGTATATACTGCAAATTTAGTTTCTTAGTCAGGACGTATGAGCAAAATAATTCGATGATGAATTCTCATATACGATATTGAAGTGAAATAAAATCAATCCAATGTGTATGTAAGTGAATTTCTGTAAAAATAATCACGAAAAGTACAACATGATAAGAATAAATCGCATCTGCGTTGTGTGACAAGTTTAATTATTTTCAGTGACTATGCTGTTCCGTTGTACACAGGCATCAATAAAATATATTTACATTTATGCAATTGTAAGGGGAAAGATAATTATAGACGATAATTCGACATATTTCGAAAAAACTTCTAACCCAAAATTACCCCACAATGGGCCAAATTAAATCGAACTTTACCCGCCTAGATACGATATACAATTAGCATACATCATAAAAACGGGCTGCTGAGCGGATATTTCAGTAATAATAACAAAATAAAACCACTTAGTGTTAAATATGTCGCGACATAAGTTTACGCAACTCGTAGATGTACGTGTTGGCATAAACTTTTTTGTCATAATCATCATTTGTCATAATGCGCTTTTCAGGTTTGTTACAAAACAAGCGTAACTTAACCGAATGCATTTATCAGAATGATGCCTTACAAAGCCGTGAAAATTTAATGATGGATTATGACAAATGATGATTATGACAAAAAAGTTTATGCCAGATGAGGGAACCGGTTTGTGTTGTATGAAGAATTATACATATTATATGTTACATGGACACAAAATCTACTCACACTACCTCGATGTGACATTTGTTCTCTACAATGAATTCTATATATTTTTACTTCGGTATATATGGCTTAGTACGAAAATCAACATTGACAGCTAACTTATAAGTTTTTCTTCCTAATCTGTACAGACCAAAGTCAAAATGTATACAGTCGATTATCGTGAACAAATGTCACTTAATAGATATAAAAAATAATATCTAAAAATCAATAGGACATAAAAATAAACCATCCATAGATTCTGAGTCCACATAACGCGTTCTATTGAGAAAAAATATAATATGAACACGTCTGGAAAACTTATTGCTCCAATTGTCGACTTTCATTTAAAACTCTCTTTTTGTACGAATTTATGATTATTAGAAATGGATTATTATATTGTTTTAATTTAATTAATAAGAATTAATCTCCGGACCATAGTTAGGTGCCTGGACTATAGCTTATTTTGACAGCAAATGGTGGTTTTTCATGAAACAAAGTTCGAATTTTTTCAAATCAATTATAATCATAATGCCATGATTTCCATGTTAGTAATGACAACTGGTTAACGCCTGCACAACACAACCAGGACACAACTTCATGACCAGGAACCCGCCAGGCGGGCGCTCCGCTCTTAAGAGTCCCCAGCAAGCTCGATTCTCCATACAAATGTAGTTACGCTCTCATTTTAAAATGACTAGCTAGTTTGCTCTGAAACTTTGTACTTTGAATAAGTTAAGGTATATGCAGGCCTGTAATTAGTTTATGTAGCTTCAGATACCATAGTAAAAAAAATACAGCGAATTTAAGTTTTTCATACAAAACTTGTTTTACTGTATTCCGTTTGTTTTATAAACTGGATCCATAAAAACTAATTTTTTGCCTATATATACTTCATGTCATTGTATATGCAAAGTTTCGTTACAATCCAACACGTAGTTTTAAAATAAGAACGAAACTCCGTTTGTATGGGAAGGTGAAATTCAGCCGAGCTTACTGGGGACTCTTAACATAGCGCTACAAAAATCTTGGCCGTGAGTGTTAAAAAAAGCAATTCAAAAGGATAATATCGTGTATATTATTTGTATTTTCCACCGGTAACCCTACGACCAGCGTTGCAGAGTTGAGATGAGAGTTAAAATGAAATAATATACGCGACATAATTAGTTTAAATTGTTTTATTTCTATGAGCGATAATCGCAGAAACTACAAGATCGTGTTCACATGTATTTCTGAACATAAAACTTGTATATATTATTATTGATAACGGCAGTCTATTATTAATCACACTTAATAATACAGAGACCCCAATATTTAGATCCAATCAATCTACAATAGTTTTGCATCTAGCGGGTGCTCTCAGTGTTCCCTATGACACGGGCAGGGAGAGCATCCGAGCGGTATACCACTTACATTTCTTTAAATTGACAAAAGGGCCTCTACACGTTGGTTCTGGCTCCGCGCAGTCTGGGACATCATTGTCCCGTAATCGAGCGCGACATACAGACATCACAACTTCCGTACATATGCCATAATCTCAATTGAATAAAGATTTTTTTCTAAAACTTTTCACTTTTTACATTAGGCATCTCGCTTAGATAACAATCTTGAATAGCTCACGGTTTCAGAAAGTGACGCCTTTAGAACAAACATTGATTATGTCAACCAAAAATTATGCCAAAAAACATTATGGATTTGAACCGAAATTCCACTATTACATACTAGAACTAAGGTCGAAAACGGATTTTGAGAGTCACTATATTATCAAACGTGTTTCTGGATATCATACAACGGCACTGAGCATATTCTATTAGTATTTCATATTTTTATGTAACCTTATATTTTTAGAAGTAGTTGGTTATCTATCTAATGAAAATTTAGTTGGGGCAATGTCTATAAATTCCAGTTTCACACACATTCTTTAAAATAAACAACAAAACGGAGCTTAATCGCGTATAAAAAAATAAATATGGCAAAGTACATCTTTAATTCATCTTTATAATTTAATTTAGAATTTTATATTATTACTAATTTTTCCATTGTTCATTAATTACATTAAAATAAGCCCTTAAGGTTTTCACCGTCTATGACATTGGAAATTATATGACTTCTAATTGTATATTATATGAAATTGGAAATGCCGTCAGCTTATTTGCGTAAATTATCTGTTCAGTGAAACTGGGTCTACAACTAATCATTATCCCGCTGATACTAAACTGTAGTTCGTATTAAACAATGTACGTCTGTATTCGTATTCAATAATTTCATACAAATTATTAGTTCAACATTAACCTACATCTTTACAAATGTACAAATCTTTAAGGCAATTATTACAGAATTATTTCGATTCAGCTAAGCGAAAATCTACTTCAACACTCCACTCACAAAGGATTTAAGGCAATTGCAAATCTACGAATATTAATATTACAGTCCACATTTGGTATATACAATCCGTTCAGAGTACGTGATGTTTATTGACATAATGTTTTTTCGTCTACTTCAATGTTTGGCATAATGTAACTTTGATATAACAAGTTTATTGCTGAATTGAATCGCATCACATCAAATCGCATTACATCAAACGTTACATTATGCGAAACGTTACATTAGGTAAAAAATATATGTCAATCTTGGGAACTGTATTGACAGCCATTGAGTTCAAATTGTAACTTTGACAGAGGAAAATACATCTTTTCTCAGTCCTCCCGTGACCATGGAAAGCTGGAAAGCTTCCGAAACGTCGGGAACTAAAATGAGATAATATACGCGATATAATCCGTTAAATTGTTTTATTTCAATGAGTAATAATCGCGGAAACAGAAGAAAATATTATAGCCATCGAGTTCCTTTTACGTCACTTAGGTATTGATTGTATATTTTTTCTGTTAAATCGGAGTGCTTGTAAAGTAACGATTATATAAAAGATTACTTTACGAATACAATATTATACGAAAGAGAGAATCAAATCTATGTTCTTACTGTCATAGGAAATAATATGAGATGGCACTTTGATGGCTTCTTAACATCTTCGTTTAATTTTCAATCCAGGATAGTGTTTCGGTAAGAGACGTGAACGATTATTATTTATTTCATTTTTTCGCGCATGTTTTTATGCATGAGTTCACGTCGCATTAGATTAAATTTTCTATACGGCCATTGTAATAAAGTGTGAAAGCAATAATCGTAAGCTTTATATTAATTTCATAAGTTCATACGTATCATTTTTAAATACACTTAAGTTATGCCTTGAGGCGATCACACTATAGGGCGTCTTTACATAGGGCATAAATGTAAGTGAGATCAAATAATTAATTAATAAGTTTTCGCGGAAATGAATTATTTGCCAGGAACCCAAACATGGGGATTTTTGATCATGATAAATTAAATACGTGTAGCATAAAAATATTGTTGTGTCAAAATTATCATTCGTCCTAAAATAATTTCTTAACAGTACAGGACCTTTAAATAATTACCCTACAGGGTAATTAAGTTTACTTTGTTTTCTGAATATTTATAATGATAATTATGGTAAACCATAAATTAAATCAGTTTTATTTCCAAACAACCTGAATCAAAATGGGTACCATGCTACTATTTGGCTTTTTTTTTTCAAAATGAGCTAATTTGATTATTATTACCGTTTACTCTTATTAAAATTTTGAAACATACACTCGAAATCAAAACCGGTACACTTTTTATGGAACTTATACAAAATGTACCCGTTTCATTGTACCTGGCCTATATTTACGCGCACGTTGCCGCGCCAATGGAAGCGGGTTCGACTCCCGAGGCAAATAATTTCTGTAATCTTACTTGAAAACAAACCTATTTAACTTAACCTTCATTAATTACCCACATTGACGAGGCATTCATAGTGCCCATTCTGGTAATTCCCTATTTACAGACATTTGAAGCTATTGCTCTAGTAGAGGTAAGCCAAATTGGACGTAAACCCGGGCCCAGACTAGCTGTAACGTAACATGTAATATAATGCGAATATTTTGGCGGCCTGGAACGAAGTTGTTCGCGAACACAACACACACATACACATAACACACACATACACGGGCACCCTTCTAATATTTGAGAACGTCAAATGTATTTTTGTTCTCTCATAGTGTACTTACACTCGCTTTTATGTACCTTGTGCCACTAAATTGTACTTTTGTGGACATCTGTTATTGGCTTTTGCTGTAGTGTTTTTTTTTTTTTAATTATGTTTCATGTTTTGTATCGCTGTTGATGTCCCAAATAAATTAATAAACACACTAAATTGCATGGGAAATGTTACGTTACACCAGTCTGGATGCGTAAGAAAAAAAGATACAGTCTACACAAAATAACATGTTCAAATTTTGAACATATTTGCTAGACAAAATGTTGAAATTTGGATGACTTCTTGACACTCTGTTCACCCTTACTTGTCCTAACAGGAAACAACATTCTACCTTAATAATATGCATTTAATGCCAATACCAGCTGTTTTCTCACAACGAAATAAATTTAATGTATGAAATTGGCAATGTGACACTAAAAATATTAATACCTGTTACTTTATTTACGAGAAAATGGGAGTTTAATACAAAATATAAAAATCGGCCAAGTGCGAGTCGGACTCGCCCAAAAAATGCACTACAGATGAAAAAAAAACGAAATAACAAAAAAACTAACAAAAGAGCGTATCTCCCCGGCACTTACGTCCTTTTGCTGAGAAGCGCAGTTTTTTGGCAATAACTTAAAAACGGTATGTCCGATCATGTTGAAAACAATTTTCGTTGAAAGTATTTATTAAGCTTTATATTTGTAAATTTTTTCACATTTATTGAACATACCGTTTAGAAAATAGAGGGGACACAATTTTTGCTACTTTCGGAGCGAATATTTCGGAAACTGTTCACTAAATACACATATTTTTTTTTGTAGAAAGCTCAGTGTTTTTAGAAGCACTGTCGAAATATGTGCCACACATTAATATTTGCTAAAAATAAATAAATTCAGTTTTGGTTACATGTACGGAGTGCCCCCCCTAGAAATATCTATATCTTTTATTTAACTATCAAACTAAGAAGCGGTTTACACACGACACCGATGCTCCAAATTTTATCAATGTGCATCGTATAGTTTTTGAGTAAAATGCCTGTGACATACGGACGGACGGACAGACAGACAGACATGAAGAATCTATAAGGGTTCCGTTTTTGCCGTTTTGGCTACGGAACCCTAAAAAGGGGTACTTTTTAACCCCCGACAAAAAAGATGGGTGTTTCAAGTGTTTGTGATGGATGGACCGATTTGAGTGCGGTTTCTTTTTGGGTCATAGATAATTTTATCTCGAGTGTTCTTAGCTTTGTTCGATGTAAATCCGAGCACTCGTCTCCAAGATACTCAGCTTTTAGTGGAACAAGTCGGGGGGTTAGAATGTTTAATATTTAAGACAAGTAAGGATGAACCAGTATAGATTGGATAATTCTCCTTAGTTCCGTCAATTTAACATCAGATTATCCGCGCATATTTATACTAATGGCTGATTATTTGGGCGTTTTGATCGTCTTATTACTCTGTCCCCAATATTGACGAATACCGTGAGTTGAAGCGCCATCTTTGTTTGTATTGAAGAAGTCGCGGCTTTTTACAATAGTTATCAAAATTAGGTTGATTGCTTTTATTAATTAGCCAATATTGCGAATATTGCGGAGTGATAAAAAAGTCGGTCGCGCACCAAGGTTTCGGACAAAATATACGCTACAAACCGCCGTATCTATGAAAATCCAGTGTTAGCAGAGCCCTACTCCTAAGCAAAATGTACGCGGTGTTCGATCATTTTATTTTCGTTACTGACATAGACAGACATAAAATTATACTATTTTTAGTGTTTGTTGTTATAGCAAGGTTAATGAGATACAGCCTGGTGACAGACGGACAGACGGACAGCGGAGTCTTAGTAATAGGGTCCCGTTTTACCCATTGGGTATGGAACCTTAAAAATCACCTTTATACTATTTTTTATGCTTTCGCGGCTTGTAATCATAACTTCACTCAAATATGACGATACTATAGCCTCTTGTTATCCATGCTTAACTATGCCCGCACATATAAGTCTCATACCATTGGTCAACATGCCAGTGTCAGTACTTTTAACTTTGAGGTTACATTGTATAGCGGCACCAAATTGCGTCGTATTTGCTAAAGCTCTGGTTTCCTAGGATAGCGGTGCTGTCATATAGCGCCCGTCTCCATACTTCGTACTAGTGCGAAGTAAGTACGAAGTATGGAGACGGCCGCTATGTGACGGCACCGCTATCCTAGGAAACCCGAGCTTTAAGGGTCTTAGGTGTACCAGAACCACACCAAAACGACAGCTACTTGGTCGGGCGATAATTTATATGAAAATAAATAGTTTTATTCAAACTGACCACTTTTCGCCGTCGAACGCAAGCGTGTGGTCGGTCCGATCACATCAAAACAACTGCAAGCTGCAGCGCAACTATTTACGCGTAACCACTGCGTTGTGGTGTGATTGTGTTCTGTGTGAACAGACCCTAATATGCGTCTTACATCTCTTTCGTTTTATCTGTCAAAGGAAAGGGATGCAATACGAATATTTGGAAAATACGGCGCATCTGATGCTAACAATATAGATACTTGTATACTAGGTGCACTGAAGGTTACGCAAACATGCGATAAATCCATTTTAATTACAAATTGTTCGATTCAAGCCTTAAGAAAATGACAATCGATTTTTCCAATGAAACCTATTCGTTTACGTACACTAACTTTGTACTTTGAACTTTGTAAGTTTAACGTGAGAATATCAGTGGCGGGTTACGAGCAAATTATGTTTCCTTACATGGTTTTTATCTCAAATATGTCATTCCGGAACTCCTACACTTTTCAGAATTTCTATATAACAAATATAACCTATTGGGTTATAGGCATGTTTAAATAACAGGATTTTTGTCGGTTTCCAAGCGTGAGTTGGTAAATGAAATATTTGAGAAAAGACAGTTTGAGAAACATCGTTTGGCAAAAAAGAAAAGATCGTGATTTTACAATAAACGGATTGACGATTTTGATTTACATAGTGCTTATGTTAGAAAGGTGATCATTGCGAGTGTTTTTGGCTATAATTGCAAGTAACCTGAGGGGCTACTGTGAAGTACGAAATACGTCGCTCATATGGCGCCGTCCTGCTCACACAAATACAGTTCAACACGAGAGTGAGAGTGACGGCTCGATACAAACTTCGTATCGAGGTGTCTCCTCTATTTAGCCGTTTAAAGATCATCTCTCATCTAGGAACACCGAAAGCTTTTATTTGTTTTTAATAAAACCCCATTCGAAATTCAAATGTTTAAAGGTGCAAATCTTTCAATGTGCCTACCCTAGAGCCTTATGCTTAGATACTGCCAGTGCTGGGACATATGTGTTCAGTCGACGCCGGCGAAACCTTGGGAGCCCTCGATGGCTTTCACTAGCTTTTCGCGGAGCTGCTGGTAGCTCTCGTAGGGTGGTAAGTCGATGCGGTTGAAACTGTGAAAGAAAGTGTCAAATAAATAAGGAGTATCTTCAAAGGGGATTCCGCAGCGATAGACGTCTGTCACCTGTTTTCTTCTCCAGTCATTGTCCTGTCATCTGTTGCGATAACCGATATCCAAATTAGCATAAACCTATATATTATTCCCACTATAGACTCCTCCCTTCTATCAATATTCCCCATCCAGGAATATTTCCCCCCAATAATATGCTCATTCCCCGTCCCCCTGGATACCCTATCCCACTAGAAAAGTAAACCCCCCCCCCCCACCCCCCCCCCCCTTCAAGTAATGTATGAAGTGGGTTCCCTTTATCTTGCATAATATCGATTGTCCGAAATACACTCCGCATAACAGTTATCGCAGTAACATTTTTAGCCGAATGATACTTTAACCTAATCGTATAGGTAGTTAGCATAACTGTCATTTATTTTATTTATTTATTTATTTAATGTCAAAAACATGCAAGTTAACAGTTACACACCAGTAAAAAATAAAAGTAAAATCCATATAGGTACAGCAGCATAACAAACCTAAATTTTAAATATTTTTAAATTTATTTTAAAAATGTCAAAAGTTCAAATAAAAATTATGAATATAACATTAAATAATCAGTCAGTGTCAATACAACTTATCATTACATTAAATTAATTTCGATATAATATTATTATATTGCACTATAATTGTCAAGACACAGCCTCACGCGCCTAACGAAAACTCCATGGCTGTCGTTAAAAAGATCCGCATCAGGGTCCCGCGAGTACATATTATTGAACAGCAGCAATGCCCTCTGAGTGGGCGCGTTGTCGCCGCGGCGGGTGCGCATCGCGCCTCGCGCGAACGGGCGTCATGTCATATAACACTCATTTGGCAGAATTTTGAATTGCAGAATAGTAGTGGTAATATGGCCGACATCAATTTCGCAGCATTTTATGTAGCAGAATATATATTCCTCCGAATTTCTTGAAGCATAATATACTAATATCGCAGACTTTATTTTTGAATAATTTTATGTGGCACAATAAAAAAGTTTCGCCGACTTTTCTGTAGCATAATACTGAGGAAATATACGAAGAACCGCGACAAAATGGAGCATGGGTCAAAAACCGAAAACTGTAAGTTAGGTTAGGTCTTTATTGTGTTTATTTATGACAACAATTATTTGATAATAGGACTATTTTTCTAAACAATATTATGCCAATATACGATTCTGCCAAAGAACGTTGTACCAAATAACAGTATGCCAAGTAAATATTATGCGATACAATTTTTTCTGACACACTTATTCAATCATAGGACTATTATTGTAGTTGTCATTATGCCAATATACATTCTACCTAAGAAAATTGCGCAAACTGACAGTATGCTATAAAAAAACATGAGAATTTTGCGAAATTATGATTCTGCCAAGGGCTACTATGCGAAACAAAATGATGACAATCAATTTTATGCAACACATTAGTGGAGCGTATGAGGTATTAAGGCTAGTGACGTAGACAGCTCACCAGGTGTGCGCGCGCGGGTAGTTGTCGGGCGCGCCCCACTTCTCGACGGTGAACAGCTGCGGCCCGTTGGAGCCGTACAGCTCCTTGAACCCGTTCATCGGCACCCGCGACGTGCCCGTCACGAACTGTAGCAGGCGAGAGCGCATCTCGTTCGAGAATGAAAGCACCACCTGCGAGGGAATGTAGACGATTGAAGATGAGAAATGAATAAAAATAAACACTTGTTCCACGAGAAAGAGCATCTAAATAGAGATAAGTTTAAGGACATTAATATAATGACGGTGCATTGTCAATACATTTATGAGAATATAATGTATGTACATAAAAATATTACCCACTTTAAGAGGAACTGTGATATACATAATATTAATACTAGAAATAAGCATAAGCTCGCAGTGCCTGCTTCTAGGCTCCATAAAATAAGGCGATCATTCTTAGGTAACTGTGTGAGGTTTTATAATAAACTTCCTAGCAGCATAAGTGAGCTGTCTATTGGTAAATTCAAAAATATTGTAAAACGAAAATTAATTTCTATAGCTTATTATAGCACACAAGACTACATGAATAATAAAGCCGCGTGGGATTAATGTAAATTATAGCGTCATGTAGGTATATGTATAATTATTTTAACGAATACCTATTGAGGTATTATTATTATTTTAATCTTAAGTGTTATATATATATTTTTTTTTTAATTATTTATTGGTATTCAGGATAACAACAGCCATGAGTAGTTCAGTTTACATAAAATGGTTTACATAATAGGAGGCCAATAACAGTCATCCGTTAATATACATACAGAAATACAGAGATATCTTATAAATTGATTGACATGAAAATTATAAAGTGCAAATTACAATGTTACCTACAGGTTTCGACAATTGTAGAGAAAACAAGATAACAGATTACCGACATTATTTTCTTATATAAGTTATCATTAAAGTATAGATATTGTGGGTTATAGAAGATCCAAATTATATATTTGTATTCAGATAAAGTAATGAAAAAGTGCAAACTACACAATGTTACATGATAAAAATGAAATAGAAGACAGGATTACAATTTACCGACAACATTCTCCTTATTCGTGATCATACAAAAAATACCAAGATAGATATTGTGAGTTATTGTAAGTACAAAAGTACCCACCGACAAGAAACGCTACCTACACCCACCCCACCCACCATGCAGACAATTCCAACTGACACACTAGCCTCAACAACCAGATCTCCAGATATGATCTGTTGTATTGGATGATTACTTTAAACGAGCAATTCTTGTATGTTTCCATTTATATGTTTATATTCACCGAGCAAGGCTCGGTCGCCCAGGTACTAATAGTAAATTAAAGCCAAAGCCAATTAAAGGAGTTGCTACGTTAGTACTTAAAAGTAAAATAATAATAACATTAAAATAATCCGATTTTGTAATAAGTTATTGCGTGTTTATTTTTAACCCCTTCAGCAGTGTCCTATAAACTTCGTTTTTAAATGTATTCTTGGACCCGATGAATGGATCAGTCATATAAAACTCTCGGTTGTACAGATGAGGAAGGCGAGATAATACAGCATTGGCGCCATAGTTAGTAAAGTGGAAGGGGACATGGAACATAGTGGTATGCCTAGTGCGACGCTTCGGGACACGGAACAATAAACCTGATAGTAGCTCAGGGCAGTCGATACGATTTCTTAATATGTCGAAAAGCAAACTCATATCAGCCAGTTTACGTCTATCTTCAAGTGTTAAAAGATTATATTCTTTGCAACTGTCAGAGTAAGTAGGAAAAGATTTATGAAATTTGTAATTTAAGTGTGATATGATTTTTTTTTGGATTCTTCCGATGCGATTTATATGAGTTGCATAGCAGACTGCCCACACCAGCGAAGCATAGTCGAGAGTGCACCTAACATAGGCATTATATACTATTTTCAAAGGTTCTGAAAGGGTTTGCAGGTCCTCATCACAAAACCCAGATTACGAAAAGACTTATTAACTATTAGGTCGATGTGGTTCCTCATGGTCATTTTGGAGTCTAGGCTACACCTAGATCACGTACAACATCGACTCGCTGCACTGCAACGTCATTAAAATAATATGAAAATATTAGCGGTTTAGTTCTCCGAGTGAAACTAATACACTGGCACTTGCTGATGCTTATTGTGATTTTGTTCTTCAGGTAATAATTAACTAGATTATTAAGATCGCTTTGCAGGAGTTCACAGTCAGCTAAGGATTCGACACGCATAAAAACCTTCTTGTCATCTGCATATAACAGATGGCGAGCGTTTATGAAACACTTGTCAATATCGAATATGTATGCGTTATAAAACAAAGTCCCGAGATGAGAACCCTGTGGTACACCAGAAGGGATTTTGATGTAATCAGACCTGTAACCACCAATAACTACAGCTTGAGAACGATTAGAGAGGTAGGATTTCATCCACCGTAGTAAATCACCATAGATTCCCAGAGCTTGAAGCTTTGTGAGCAGGATGGCGATACATACTCGGTCATTTAGAATTTTATTCTAGACACATTCTAGATTATTTTTTGTTTTTTTATTGACAATCCATTTGGGATTTATCTTAATAATTATTTTATTTTTTTAAATGACAATTTTTATCAATAATAATATGCTTAAGTTGAATGATTTGATTAGGTTTTTCTGGGTTTTCCCTAATCCTTGCAACAAATGTTGGATCATATTGTATCTCTCCCAGTAAACACTTCTCTAATGTACTGTACCTGACAATTCAAAAGTGCTTGTAACTAGGCCTACTTGAATAAAGCTTTATTTGATTGATTGATTGATAAAAATTATCATGTCACCCGATGACACCACTTGGGGGACAAATCCAGTATTTGCGAAGTATTGCTAGCTCGGCGATTGTGGAGGGTCCACCTTTAGAGCGATGCACTTAAGTAGGACTATACGAGGATATATATTTATTTACGTGATATCCCGCTTAAGTAGAAGTTTACCAGTCAACAGTCGTGGTTAGCACACGTGGTTCCCGTTATGCGTTCGCGTGGTAGTCGCCCATGTAGAGCGTGTATGTGCTAGATGCACACCAGTAGTTCCAGCTCTCCAGAAGTCCACACATTGACTCACCCGCCAGAACCACTGCACCACGATGTGGTAAGCGTGGTAATCGCCTTTATACATCGTGTTGGCGCGCCAGTCGCGCAAGTCGATATGTTGGTGCACAGCAGCAGTTCCAGCTCTCCAGAAATCCACACTGACTCACCCGCCAGAACCACTGCACCACGATGTGGTTCGCGTGGTAATCGCCCTTGTAGAGCGTGTTGGCGCGCCAGTCGCGCACATCGGATGTACTGGATACACAGCAGCAGTAACGGGTCTCCAGAGGGCCACACATTGACTCACCCGCCAGAACCACTGCACCACGATGTGGTTCGCGTGGTAATCGCCTTTATACATCGTGTTGGCGCGCCAGTCGCGCAAGTCGATATGTTGGTGCACAGCAGCAGTTCCAGCTCTCCAGAAATCCACACTGACTCACCCGCCAGAACCACTGCACCACGATGTGGTTCGCGTGGTAATCGCCCTTGTAGAGCGTGTTGGCGCGCCAGTCGCGCACATCGGATGTACTGGATACACAGCAGCAGTAACGGGTCTCCAGAGGGCCACACATTGACTCACCCGCCAGAACCACTGCACCAGGATGTGGTTCTCGTGGTAATCGCCCTTATACATCGCGTTGGCGCGCCAGTCGCGCAAGTCGATATGCTGGATGCACAGCAGCAGTTCCAGCTCTCCACAAATCCACACACTGACTCACCCGCCAGAACCACTGCACCACGATGTGGTTGGCGTGGTAATCTCCCTTGTAGAGCGTGTTGGCGCGCCAGTCGCGCACGTCGATGTGCTGGATGCCGCACAGCAGCAGTTCCAGTTCGTTCTCGTCGAAGATCTTGAGCAGCGGCAGAGGAACCAGTCCTCCTAGACCTTCGAGGAACGCGTACATTTGTTCCTGAACGCGGCTCACGAAGCGCCACTCTATCACCAGCCTAGAAACAATCGTATTCATCAATAAACTTTTTAATTTCGTAGACCGTTAGACCGGCACTGAATGTCTTTATGTTTAGACGTTTTATTTCGTTATCTTCGATTAGGTTAAGCGAAAAGGTCGCTCTTCTGTACTAAAACCATCTAAAGATATCGGAGTATCATCACAGCAGGGGTCCCCCTGTTTCGGCATAATTTTTTTAGTCATAATTTTGCATGGCATAATCAATGTAGGCATAATTGACTTTTCGCATAAACTGTTTTGGCATAATCAAGGTTAGCAGTTTGATAACGCAGTTAGCAGATATGAATTTGTCATAATTTGTTTGCGCATATTTTTGTTTGTCCGAATCATGTCTACGCATAAAATTAATAGGCATATTTTTATCAGACCGAAAATTATTTAGTCATAATTTTGCAACTTTGTTTTTGTTAAATATACTTAATGTTAAAAATAAAACCATGTTATTTATATCTTCATACGTTTAATTTTCTTGTGAAATAGGTAATGTTAGCATTTTGCCGCTCCGCTCGCTTCGCTCGCTCTGCCATACATTGTCATAATACAAACCTAACCTAACCTACAGATTTCGGTTTTTGACCCATTTTGACGCTCCGGTCATGGTCATAATACAAACCTAACCTAACCTACAGTTTTCGGTTTTTGACGCTCCGCTTTTCTGCTAGCAGATCGTTTTTACGAAGGGCGCAATTCTAACCTAACCTAACCTACTTTTCTGCTAGCAGTTCCTCTTTGCGAGGGATGCAGTTCTAACCTAACTTAACCTGCTTTTCTTGTAGCAATTTAAGTATGCCAAGATAGATTCGGAGAATAGATAATATGCCAAGTACCATTATGCTAAACCAAATTATTCGTAAATATAATCGGCCTAAACAATAGTATACGAATACAATTTCGGACAAATACATTTTCGGTAAGATAAAACTTATGCCAAATAAGGTTTCTGCCACATTATCATTCGTCGAAAACTGAATATGCCAAGTCTGTTATGCTAAAACATTTTCGGACAAACTAAAGTATGCGACATAGAGGGAACCCTCACAGTAGCGCCACCAATTTACCTCAGTCACAAGCACTATGTGGTTATAGTTTACTTTGTAAATTACAGCGCCATCTTTTGGCATTTGATTGTAACGTTAAGAAACGCCAAGCAGAACGCTTGTGTGAGGTCGATACAGACGTGGCAAGCTACATACATGTGTATGTTCATGATAGGAATACGTATGTATATGTTGAAAGAGTAGGTTAATATCACTTAAGTGGCAGTGGGCGGGGTGTACAGCTTAATTACCCAATTTTTTTCTACCCCATTATTTTAAGTTCCAGTCGCGTTTTTCCCCACTTGGTTTATTTCCCATCGTATGTGTTACCAATAGCATATTTCACCGATGACTTAAATTTCTGCTCGGTATTTTCACTGAAAGACATTCTACCCGTACGTTTATTCCCCCATCAGTATAATTTCCATATACATATTTTACCAAATGATTAGTTCTTGAGATCTCGTATCCTCAAATAGAGGAATAGCCAGGTTCAAATTGGCAGATATATGTTTTTTTTTTTATAATAGGGATGATGACTATATTTTAATAATTAGTCCGTCACGTAGTTTAATAAAAATATTTGAGACGTATTTTTTATTTTTTTACGTAAATAATCAAAAAACAAAAGCGACTTAAGCGACACATTGAGTCAAAATGTCGCGTGACGTCCCTCCTAGGTACAAATTATACCTAGGAGTGACGCCACGAGCCCCCACACTTAAACTTTGATGCGATTTTATCTGAGTATTTTTTATTATATTTTATTATCTTACTGACGGACTAATGAGAATTTTGATTGAATTTTGATATTTTATGACATCATGCCTGTTGTCATTGGGTGAGGGCTTACTAAGCGGATAAATAGTTAAAAAAAAGTTAAAGTTGGTTTTGAATATCACTTACTTACTGTGACTCGTATGTATTTTTTCACTTCTCCTGCTCAAAAAGTAGGTCATATTAGCTTCGCGAAGCGAGACTAAAATAGTACATTTAGCCCCTAGGGTTTAAAAGAACGCCATATAATCCCATACAAATTTCTATGAAACTGAAAAAAAAAACTTGCGGCCAGCTACATACTACTTACGAATAATTAAAAACAAACAAACCAACCTCATCAGATTGGCCAAAATTTCTGATCGTATTGCAGCCCTTCACATTAAAAAGTAAATTTGTCTATAGCCATTATTAGTTTAAAAAAAATATATAAGCTGTCAATTTTACTATAAAGAATTGCTCAAACTGTACTTTTTATTTTTCATGGAATATACAATTTTAGTGTTAAGTCTTTTTTATTTTCTCGCAGTCGAAGTGAAAAGCAGAGTGTTTAACACGTGGCTAAAAGTCATTATGACACTCAGTCATATTTGTCCTCGGTCACTTCGTGGGCTCGTCCAAATAATCACTTCGTGTCTTAATGGCGACGCGACGCGAAGCGAGACTAAAATAGTACATTTAGCCCCTAGGGTTTAAAAGAACGCCATATAATCCCATACAAATTTCTATGAAACTGAAAAAAAAACTTGCGGCCAGCTACATACTACTTACGAATAATTAAAAACAAACAAACCAACCTCATCAGATTGGCCAAAATTTATGATCGTATTGCAGC
Organism: Hedya salicella; assembly: GCA_905404275.2. Taxonomy (NCBI): domain Eukaryota; kingdom Metazoa; phylum Arthropoda; class Insecta; order Lepidoptera; family Tortricidae; genus Hedya; species Hedya salicella. The sequence goes on along the minus strand of FR990112.1, from coordinate 3,783,301 downwards.
CCTTCACATTAAAAAGTAAATTTGTCTATGGCCATTATTAGTTTAAAAAAAATATATAAGCTGTCAATTTTACTATAAAGAATTGCTCAAACTGTACTTTTTATTTTTCATGGAATATACAATTTTAGTGTTAAGTCTTTTTTATTTTCTCGCAGTCGAAGTGAAAAGCAGAGTGTTTAACACGTGGCTAAAAGCCATTATGACACTCAGTCATATTTGTCCTCGATCACTTCGTGAGCTCGTCCAAATAATCACTTCGTGTCTTAATGGCTAATTTTAGCCCCTTGTCAAAAAATCTACTATTTTTATTTAGGCACACTGTGGACACTCCTTGCCGCCCACCGGACACTCCCTGCCGCCCGCTGCCCGCCGCCCGCAAGCTCCGCCCACCCGCGCTCTTCCCGCTCACAGTTCAGTTACCTCAGCCGGTAGCTGCGAGGTAACCGAGCGCGGGTGGGCGGCACTCTCAGGGAGTGTCCATACTGTACGTAGTACTCTTTATTATACTGTGATTTAGGAGTAGATATCAGTGCGTGGCGTAGCGTCAAACTTACTTGCCAATACAGATACTCTTTTTAACTGATGACAAAAACGGAGGAGGTTCTATGTTCCACTGTATGTAAAAAAAAGGTGGTCCCATTATCACCAAGTCAGGATCTGATGATGGAATCCTATGGAAAATGAGGGCAACCCGCAAATATTATAGGGGTATATTCCACTGAAATCGATTTGAGTATTTTAAGAAACAAATCAAGCATTTGCATTAAGAAAATATAAATTCGTGAATTATGTAGGTATTTTTTTTACTAAAAAGTTATGTAATTCAGTGCCTTCAATTTATTTTCAATAAACCTTTTTTTAACTCAATCAATACACAATATATACAAATAATATTATTTTGGGGTCGGTGCCACCCGTGTGCCACTTACTAAAATCGAGGATTTTGAACATTTTCTTTGGGTAGCACCGACTCCAAGATAACAACAGTATAAAAAAATGTTAGTTAAAAGTATATTGATGGAGCTAAATTACTTTTTTATTTATCGCTTATAATGATCATTAGATCGAGTAAATGTGACGAGTGTGTTTTCAAAAGACTTAAAAACATAGTTTTAAGGTAAAATATGTAGGTATATGGAGATTATACTGATCGGGGAAAAAATCGTACGGGTAAAATGCCTTTCAGTAAAAATACCAGGCCGAAATTTAAGTCATCGGTTAATTATACGACTGGTAACACATACTACGGGGAATAAACCAAGTGGGGAAAAACTCGACTGGAACTTAAAATAATGGGGGGAAAAAATTGGGTAATTAAGCTATACAGTCAGTAGGATCACGGGAAACAGGGCGCCTCACGACCGGTCATTACAGAAATCCTTGGAGACTGTCCAGCAGAGAACGTCCTTGGGCTGTGATGATGATGATGATGTACTCACTTAATGTACTCGTCCTTGTTGTCGTTGTCGACGGAAATGTTGGAACCGCCGGGCTTCAGCTCGCGCTGGATGGTCTTGCCGAACTGTTCCTCGTCCACCGAGAACGTCAGATACAGCTCTGACGGATCGTTTTCCTGCAACGACAGACACATTAGATCACAGCGTAACCTAATGTTGGACAGTGAATGATGATGAATCTTAATAGCAATTATTTACTTGAACGTTTTACGTCATGATCTGTTCTAGGACACTCTCTGCTCCTACGAATTTTGTCGTGTCATTACTCATTACTCATTATCAGAGCCCGGAAAATCCATAGCAAAACAAAAGACTGTTGCAATGAAACTAGTGTTAGAAACATTTTTTTATGGATATCGATAGTTGTGTAATATGAGAAAAAAACGGCCCACCAAATGAAAAATAATAATAATACAAAATTTCACATAGGTTTGTATAATAATACAGATACAGATGCAATTTCTTCCTCGAAATCCACGTCAGTACACACAGCAGCACATGACATCTTACTTATTGGGTTTCTTATAGTGATAGGAGTAGATAATCATTAATTTTTCAACATTCTCTGGGAGAAGACTGTTTCGTTTATAATAATGATTACCTACTCCTATCACTATAACAAACCCAAATAAGATGTCATGTGCTGCTGTGTGTACTGATGTGGATTTCGAGGAAAGTTATTAAGTGTTTAAAAGTTAATTTAGTATTTCATTTCTTCACCTAATAAGCCCTTACTAACAGATACAGCACTCAGTTCGTGCGATACGGGCATGGTCGATGCCACTCATGACTAAGGTCCTCGTAATGGACTGAAATATGTTTTGATACGGAATTTCTAAGCTCTGGTATTTATTTATTAAATTACAGATATAAAGGTGGCGTCTCTTATCCTAATTTTATTATTTTCAAAAATGCGACCTAAAAAAGGATTTGAATTTGAATATAAAACCTGAGCCTATTATTTGTATTACACAATTGTGTCATTTTTAGGGTTCCGTACCCAAAGAGTAAAACGGGACTCTAATACTAAGGCTCTGCTGTCTGTCCGTCAGTCACCAGGCTGTATCTCATGAACCGGGATAGTTAGAGAGTTGAAATTTTCACAGATGATGTATTTCTGCTGCCGCTATAACAATAAATACGTACTAAAAACAGAATAATTTTATGTCTGTCTGTCATGTCAATAACCAATATAAAATTACCGAACACCGCGTATATTTTGCTTAGGAGTAGGGCTCTGCTAACACTGGATTTTCATAGATACGGCCGTTTCTAGCATATATATTGACCCTCGGTGCGCGACTTTGACGCGTTTGGTCGGTTTTTATTATTATTTCATACCAAAAGTAGCATAGACAACATTTGTCGAGGATATAAATTTCTTCCACTCAATATTTTATCACCCGCAACAAATTAAAATATCAGTGTCTGGCTACTGTCAACATTCTCAATAATCTAAACTTCATGATTGCGCAATATGTCAAAATTCTTCTTATCTTGAGTTCCTACCTATACTGGTTTTTAAAGCTGTCCAAAATTCTCAGCCGGGGTAACATACCTTGATCCACATAAGCGAGTTGTAATACTCCAGGTCCACAGACTCCATATCTTGCAGCTCAATGGTCTTCCCCACCATCATCTTGTAGAATGGACGGATGAAGAACGCTGTAACAAAAATTCTACCATTATTGTTTATCCCTAGGGCTGCCAACTTGCCAAAAATTTAAGAGAAGTCAGTGCCTTTTTCAAAGTTTTACTGACCGAGCGTTATGTGCAGAGGTCGGAATTTTTGGACCAAAACATTACACTGTTGCAATGTAACTAGTATTAGAAGCATTTTTTAATCGATATCGATAGTTGTGAAATAGAAGAAAGAACGTTTTTCCGAATAAAAAAAATATACTTAATAGAAACTCTTACGAGATCGGTCCTTGTAGTTTTGTACAGATTTATATAGAAAGCGCAATTTCTTCTTTAAATTCCACCTCATTACACACAGCACATAAGATTTTGTCTGTTTTGTAATAGGAGTAAATAATCATTAATGTGTCAATAAAACTTATTAAAATCGCAGATAATCTCTCCCAGCTTGAACATTGTAGCCAATACAATGAGTTATATAAAAATTAAATGTTTATTTACTCCTATCACAAAACTGATAAAATGTCATGTGCTGTGTGTAATGACGTGGGCTTTGAGGCAGAATTTGCAACTTTTTCTATATAATGAAATACAAAAGTGCAGACTCTCATCGTAAGATTTTCTATTAGATATATTTTTTCATTAGGTGTACAATTCTTTTTTCTATCTCACAAATATCGATATCGATAAAAAAAATGTTTCTAACACTAGTTAAATTGCAACAGTCTTATGTTTTGTAACCTCTGGTTATAACAATAAAACTATTTGAATTATCGAAAATTTGCTACAGAGGGTCGTTTGGGAAGTTAGTCATATGAACTCTCTCATAAAATAACGCTATCCTATAAAATTCTTTGGAATCGTCTCGATGGATGTTCAAAGTAAAGTACAGTCGGCTATAAAAAAATATAATATTCTGTTTAAGTAAGCTGGGAGTTGGCGATAGCTGGCAGGAAGTAGCGCAGGATCGAGCAAGATGGCATGCTCTTTTTGTGTTGGAGGCCAAAACTCATTTTGGGTTGTTGCGACAAAGTAGTTAGTTAGTTAGTTTAAGTGTCCCACTGTTGGGCAAAGGCCTCCCCTCTTTTTCGCCATGCATCCCTATCCAGCGCATACTCCCGCCAGCCCTTGCCACTGGAGCGGCCGGGCACTGGAGGCCCAGACGGGAAGTTATACATCATATGAGGGAGTTTGGACCATAAACCCACCACGCTGGTCCAATGCGGGTTATTAATATAGGGTATACCACGTACAGGTGAGGTTGGCTTGGGGCCCGAATGATTTTGGTTATAACTACAAGCAATATATATATTTTTTAATTTTGTTATTATGTGATAATTCCAGATTTCATTATTTTACTTCAATAGTGTACGTTAAGTTTGTAAATAATTAATTTGAAATATTTAAAATTAGTAAGTAAGTTCATATAATTAAATTCATCTAGCTGTAAGTTCGATAATGTTGCAGTGCCCTCTAAGTACAGGGTTTCATAGCGGTAAATGTGAATGTACCATATTGAAATGTACCTATGAAAGCAATAAATAAAGTGACAACTGGTTGGACCCCCTTACACACCTACGGCTAGGAAAGCTTGTCACAAAAATATTTTGACAGAGTTATTTCCAGCTTTAGGGGCTGTTCATAAATTATGTCATCTATTTTTAACGATTTTTGACCCCCCCGCCCCCTTCAATCATCCAACCATCATAATTAAAATGACCCACCTCCTATCAAATAAAATTATGTAATTTCCAAAATTTTTAGCAACAGTTTTTAGAAACACGAATTTCATTCCATTTTTTACTCACTGAAGCATTTTTTAAAGATGATGTCATCTTGGGAATGACCCTCCCCCCTTTCCTTCGTCATGCTACCATCATCCGATGTCCAGACCCCCCCCAATTTGAAATGACGTAATTTATGAATAGCCCCTTAGGATAACGTACCGTCCAGCAGCTTTCCGTGGTAGACCGCCATGCCGGCGACGCGGCCGATGAACTTGAAGTAGTTGAGGTGTTCCTCGTTGCAGACGCCGCTGTTGGGGTTGATCTGCAGCGTATAGTTGTCCATGGCCGAGTACTCGAACAGCCCGTAGTACGGGTTGAACATCTCCTTCGATAACAGGAAGAACCACTCTCGGGCTAGGCCGCCGTAGTCTGGAAAGAAGAGATATCGTCGTCAATGGCCATTAAAATCTTTTTTTTTTTAGAGTCTAGAGTGTCCCACTGCTGGGCAAAGTTCCCCCTCTTATTCTTCCACGTGTCCCGGTCCTGGGTAATATCCCACCAGTTGTTCTGGAAAGAATCAACCTCGTCCCGCCATCTTCGTCGAGGCCTACCGCGACGCCGGACTTTATTTTGTGGGACCCACTCGGTGACTACTTTAACCCACAAGTCGCCCGTCATGCGACCGATATGTCCGGCCCAGTCCCACTTCAGCTTGGCAGCTGTTTGGGTTACGTCAGCTCTCCGAGTTTTGGAACGTAGTACTGTATTAAAATTAAAATCTATATAAATAAAATCAATTGAAGAAATGTATGTTTATGCATCACTCCACGACTGCTGCTATTTGACTTATTCTTTGTATTTGTCAGTACTGGTTTCTATGTAAGTAAATATACCAAATATTGCATGGAAAAGTGAACATTTTGGGTTTGAAAATCTCCATATAGGAAGTGAGTGAGTGACACAAAACAAATAAGTTAAGTTAGTACACCCAGCAGCTAATTATGAATATTAATACAAAGCTCAGTCGTAACGGAAAATAAATCAATAGTTTAAAAAAACACTACAAAAACACGCTTTACAAGACTTTTCTAACAAATCCATCAGCTATGATACGATGTTTCATCATGAAGTTCCAGTTCATATCTTCCGGCTCCATCATCAGATCAGTTCGACAGTACCATATCATTGTATTGTCCTCAGACCTACATACAGCTGCCCACTTTCATGACGCTACGATCCTTGGAAGATGGTTAAATTAGTTACCTTAGATTCCATTACATAGTTAGTTACATACAGGTCGACCTAATAAAAGCGTGTTAAAATCAATGCAATCTAACTAACTTGAACCTGCAACTCTTCTTTTACTTACACAGAAGTGCTCTTTCAACTACAAGCTATCGCCACTTTCCTTAGTTCGATTAAAATGTCCGATAATGATCTACCACTGACAGCGCCCTCTATATTTTTAGTGTTTAATTAATTATATTTTTTCGGTTCTTTCCATTCAAATTAAAAACAAGTGAAAGAGGAAAGCAGATTTGTGGAAAGATCTTCTCTTCTGGACTTTGCATTGTCTTCAGCATTTCCTTACAGAGACCCATTTTTCATGCCTAGATCCCTATCGCAAATGGCGACGATGTGGTTCGCAACCCATGACGTCTCGGTCCCAGCGAAAGCGAAGTGTGGGCTATGGAGAGCCGCTTTGCTACGTTAAATGTAAGGGGAGGAATGAATGGAAAAATAGATGAAGTATGTCAGATGATGGATGCGAGAAATATTGATATTCTGTGTGTGAATGAGACAAAGCTAATGGGTTGTGACAGCACAAAATGAAGAGATTAATGAATGTTGATGAAGCGGTATGCCAGGACCGTAGCAAGTGGAAGGAGGTAGTCTCTGCCTACCCCGTAATGGGAAAAAGGCGTGACTGTATGCATGTAGATCCCTATCAAAATGCTTCTTTTTTAAATTGTGTAATGACGGTCCTTATCGGGTGATTCAATTTGAATCCTTGTTGCCACTTCTTTTTTTATCTTTTTTTGTACATTATGTATTTTTAATATAATCGATCAAGATATTAATCCGTATAATTTTGACAAGAGCAAAATTGTTTGCAATTTTTATCGTGTTTCTTTTTTTTAAATCTTATACTATAGGTACTGGTGTCAAAATAATGCTTACCCAGGCCAACTTCAGACTCGAACTCGACCCACAGCTTGGTCTTGAGCAGGTCGAGTCTGCTGACGGAACTGATGATTCGGTACGAGTCCTCGAGGATCGAGTTGCGCCGCACTTTGATCTCGAACTTGTTCGGTACGTTGCTCTGTAACACAAAGTATAAGTATTAGACGGAGTACAGTTAGTACTATAGCTTGACCAACACCGCTGCCTGTACCGCGCCTTAGGTATGTGAGCGGTGTGGGGGGGAGGGGGCAGAGCAGCCGCTGATTCGTCATTGCTGCTGAAGAATAAAATAATGAAATAAATAAGATTAGGCGTTGTCTAATACTTTTTTAATTCTATACTCTCTGATACGTATATAAAAATCGGGCTATTATATCTACATACACTCACCAGCATCAATATCTGCCACAACAAAGCGGGCGAAAATATCTGAGACGTCCTATCGGCCTTAGAAATAAAGTCGTGTCAGATATTTATGCGCGCTTTGTTGTGGCAGATATTCATGCTGGTGACTGTACCCACCTATCCAAACATTGTAAACTAGCTTCTGCCCGCGACATCGTCCGCCTTAGATTCGTTTATCGCGTTTATTTTTTCGGGATAAAAAGCAGCCTATGTCCTTCCCCGGGACTCAAACTATCTCCATACCAAATTTCGTCCAAATCGGTTCAGCGGTTTAAGCGTGAAGAGGTAACAGACAGACAGACAGACAGACAGACAGACAGACAGATAGACGGACAGACAGACAGACAGACAGACAGACAGACAAACTTTTGCATTTATAATATTATAGTATGGATACTCTTGCACGCACCATTTTTATTTATTTATTTTATTTTTAAAACATTTGTGCCTCAACAGCTAATGCGAAAACAACACAAATTTAAAGTTACTTAGTCTAACTTATTTATATTTACATAAAAAAGTTCGTCCATTCACACTATCGTGCTCGCAGGCATCTCTCGTTCGGCCACTTTCTTACATTCTGACATTAGTCGCCCAATCGCACTCGCAAGCAGATCAGTGTGGCGCTGCCTCGAGCACGCAGTGGAGCTGCGCGAGCGCACGAGCGAGCGGCGTGCGCATGAAACACTCTTGCCCTCGTGGACTCTAGCTTTCTACTACGTACAGTCACTGCACATAAAAGTAATCTCCCCAGCAGATGTTCATATTTTTTAGAGATACCGTTTAGAAAATAGAGGGGACCCAATTTTATGCCACTTCCGGAGCGATTATTTCCGTAAACATGCACAAAATCAAAAAATAATTAGAAACCTCAAAATGATTTTAAAAAATCTTGAGAAATATTATTGATATTTATTAAAATAAAAACAGTTTCGTTTACATGTATGGAATGCCCCTCATAGATTTTTTAAAATGTATTATTTAACCATCGAAATAAGTAACGGCTTATACAAGACACCTATACTAACTATGTCGACACGTTTGGCTCAGTGGGTTATACAACGGCCTACGAAGCTTGCGGTCCCGGGTTCGAATCCCGGCCAGGGCAAGTGTTTGTGTGATGAGCACGAATGTTTGTTCTTGGGTCTTGGATGTTTTCTATATATTTAAGTATTATCATTTATCTGTATCGTCGCCTAGTACCCATAGTACAAGCTTTGCTTAGTTTGGGACTAGGTCGATTTGTGTAAGATTGTCCCTGTGTTATTTATTTATTATATTATTTATTATTTACCGGGACACGGTTCTTATAAGGTGGCATATCAAACGTAAGTTGTTTTAAATAAAAATCACTATTTTGCTTTTTTATATTCTAGATTATTTATTTTTTTACTTTTATAAGTTTTGATATGTTTCCTTGAAGAACTACGCATTGAGCTTATACTCAAAACATATATTTAGGTTAGTTAGGCTAAGCACGAATATTGTAATAGATATAAGAGTTATTTCGAAAAAATGACTGACTGTTGAGTTTGTTTCGGCTTTCTTCTCTTCAGTGGTCTCCTCTTGGGAAACGCCGTAGAGTCAGACTTGTAAAAGTGCCCTTGTGGCCTACTTACAGAATAAAGATCATTATTTCATTATTTCATTTCATTATTTCATTATTTCATTTACTCCATCAATGTACATCTTGGATAAATACCGGTTTGCGCAGCTGACTCTTGAGGTACTCGTACTTGCGCTTGTAGTCCCGCGAGTAGGGCACGGCGGGGCCCGCGATCTGCGGGTTCGATAACCTCGGGTCCTCCCACTGAGTTGTACGCGTATCTGAAAAAAAAAAAGCGTTCTTAGGAGTCTAACTCGTTCAGGTTCACTTCGTCCGCATTCCCATTTCGTACATTCCCACCTCATTCACCAATACAATTCGTCCACATTCCCACTACGTCCACCAGATTTTCAATTCTTCCACATATTCATTCATCCACATTCCCATCTCCTCCCCAGCCTCATCTTGTCCACATTTCCACTATGTTCACATACCCACTTCGTCCACATATTCATTTCTTCCACATTCCCATCTCGTCCACAGTCTCATCTTGTCCACATTCTCAACTCGTTCACATTCTCATCTTGTTCACATTTCCATCTCGTCCACATTCTTACTGAAGTAGGAAGTGGACAGTTTTGAATTGATATGCGGACGAGTTGGGAATGTTATAGTCATAGTCATTTATTCTTTAACCATATAAAGTGCGTGAGAATTACACATAATTTAAGATTACAAATTTATAAAGTACAAATCTATACAATTCAATTTAAAGCACCAACGTCAAGTTTTATTACATCCATATTAAGTTTGATTACAATTTAATTTATAACATTACTTTGATTCACGTGTCAACCTAAAATATTAATAATAATAATCCATAATGTGTTTATATTTTGTATTTGTTTTTTGTATTTTACTTTTTATGTTCATATTGTAAAACACCTAACTTATGACCATAAATGAATAAAGTGAATAATTATCCATAATAATAAAAATAAGTAAACTACATTTGTCAGTTAATCTACACCGTGCTGACGGAATTCCTCTTCCGAGTAAAAACACTCCTTTAGCAAAAATGCTTTTAGGTCGTTTTTAAACACTTTAGTAGTTGTGATTGATTTCAATTCAGATGGTTACTTGTTAAAGAGCACACATGAGGACGAGATAGGAAATGGACTTCAGTAAGGGAAGAGAATGCTCGTTCAGTCAGGAAGGCACTACTGTAATGTAATGTTCAAAATCGAATCTTTAACGTTACATTACTAGCGAACGCTTCAAGTGAGGGAGCACCTTTAGAGGTCAGCATACCTTAGTGTGTGTACTCACTATGGTCGATGAAGAAAATGCGTCCGTCTGTATGCACGCGCTCCTCCCAGCCCTCGGGTAGCGCGCCGAGCTCGTCCGCCTCGCCGGCGTGGGCGGCCGCCGCTACCGCTGGCAGGTGTGACGCACAACCTGTATAGAACAAAGTGTTATGGTCAGAGTTCGGAAATTCCGATACTTAATTACCTAAAGTTGGCAAAGTCCCGGAAAAAGTTAAGCAAATATCGAATCGCCGTCACAAAAATATATGTATATAAGTTCCGGGATTGTACAAAACGTCTCGAGAATGTAGTATCTTGCAAACATGTTTAGGTTATTGGTCTATTTTTTTGCAGTAGTTTGGCTATTTTTGCTAGCACATAAGTTGATATACGGATGTAACGATCCTTAATGCACTAAGTAGTCACATTATGAATGAATTCAGTAACTTATTACTGTGTATGTCTAACTGTTTTGACAATTTCAAGATATTTGTAACGTAGGTAATTAATGAAAAAACGTTATTCAATAAAATATTTACATAAAATCTTTAATTAGTAAATAAATTTTGACATTTCACGAGATCAACGATCAGTACGAGTTATATAAAACTGTTAAAACAATAAGTGTTTATATTGCCCTAATTCGTTAATTTAGAGATCCCGGGATATTTATTATGAAAATAAATTAAATTGAGTCCGCTTCCATACAACTCAACATCGACGCCGAGGCCAAAGTTATAGACATCGGAATTTCCGAACCCTGATTATGGGGCATCGAACAGAATGTCAACATTTATCGCAAAATATCTACCTAAATATACGAAATCTTCTATGAAAGAGAGAGAAGAAATAATGCGAAATTAAAAACTAAGATGAAAGTTTCACCTGTCCGCGGGTCTATCCAAGTGGTGGTCTTCTGGTTGTGGTCGATAAAGAATATCCGGCCGTTCGGCGCACGCTGCATACTCCACCCTTGTGGCAAACCTGAGAACGAGAAACCATTAAATCCCACTATGTTTCTACATCCACCTAAAGGTTTCATTCCGAGATGGGCTGCAGACCGCAACCGCATGACCCGCTGCGTTCCAAATTGAACCTTAATACGAAGGAGAAAAGTTTAAATTTTCAGTGTGCAGTGGAAGTGCAGTGGCTGCACGGCGACACTTCTTAGCACACGGAAAATTTAACCTTTTTAACTTACAATTAAGGTTCAATTTGGAGAGCAGCGGGACGTGCGGTTGGGGTCTGCAGCCCATCTCGGAATGGCGCCTTAACGCACACTGTAAAGAGTTCCATTACTTTCCTGTAAGAGTTAAGACTATAATTGGGCTGGTTATGTCAACCTTATCAAACTCGATTTCACAAATAATTTAAATAAATGGACGAATCAGGGCGTCCGCTTCGGGTGCCGTTTCCTGTACAGTCACCAGCATTAATATCTGCCACAACAAATCGCGCATAAATATCTGACACGACTCTATTTCTAGGGCCGATAGGACGTGTCAGATACTTTTGCCCGCTTCGTTATGGCAGATATTGATGTTGGTGACTGTACATTTATCATATCCTATCATATCATATCATTTATTGCATATCATGTTCATTTAACATTGGATGGTAACGTAGTTATTATGTAGGTACATGAGACCCTGTTAGGGCATTGCAATTTCTTACATACTAAAAACATATAACAGCACTGCGCCTGGCGGATCGCCCTCCGTACGCGAATATACAGGAAACGGCATCCGAAGTGAAAGCCCGCACCAGGCTCAACGCAGCAGACGCCCATATATTCAGTTGGATTCTACGAACATCTCGGGACTCACCAAATGACGAAGAGGTTCGGGAGAACGGTCCTATAAGGTCTAGATTAGATATAATTGTGTTGACTTTTCGAGCGCGTAGGTAGAGAAATTGTTGCAATTCAGAAGCCCAGAAATAATTTTGAAATAAATATCTATCTGATTTTGAAATATATTTTAAATTTTAATTAAAGGATTATTTTATTATATTCTTAATGCCTTCATCTTCGTTCGCGATGGAGAAAAAGTCATCACCGCCTCTATTGCTCGTTAGCGTAGTTGGGTAAAAAATATCCTATAACCATCTGTGGATACCCGGTGCGCCAAATATAGTTGAAATCCGTTTAGCCGATTTGATAGCGTGATGTAGCCACGACACATACAAACACACAAAAAAGGAATATTTATCGATTCAGTGACCTTCAAATAGTCCGCTACAAGTTTTTTTTTTTTAATATCTTCGATGTACAGACATTTCATTTTTACAACTTTATAGTATGGATATTTTTTTAAAAGGACGTAGGTACTTTTAGTTCTTATCAATGCTTATTTCATCCAACTCCTAATGTAATTACACTTAAAATTCTATTATTATTATGTGTTTTGGCTTAGTGCTGTGAGCATACTTTTTTTTGACGTCTGTACTATTATAAAATTGTAAAAAGGAAATGTCTGTACATTGAAGATATTTTCACAAAAATGATTGTAACGGACTATTTAGACGTCACTAAATCATTTTTTTTTGTATGTTTCGTTGTCGCTCCATCACGCCAAATCGGCTAAAGAGATCTCAATTATTTTTGGTACACGTGGAGCTGGGTATCTCCAGATGGTGATAGGATACTTTTTACCCGACTATGCTAAAGAAAAAAGAGGAGTTATGACTTTTTGTCCTCCGCGAACGAAGTTGCGGGCATCTTCTAATATAAAATAAAAATAAAAAATAAATATCTGCCCGTCAATGTATACGTACCGTCACTGTTAGGTATATTCTGACTCTGCTGACTGCTGGCACTGCTACTCCTCGTGCTCTCCGTGGACTGGTTGTCCGTCTCGTCCTGTCGGGAAACTGACCTTGAGAACACCTTCATACTGCCACACGGTACAATTTGCATTCACTCTAACATAGCACTTAGTCTAGCCTTAAATATAAAGTTGCCCTTTGTGTGACAAAAGTGTTTGCAGTTAGTAGCATCTACTTTAAAGTAAACAATTATTATTTTCTTCTCTTTCCGCGATTATCACTCATTTAAATAAAACAATTTTAACTGATTATATCGCGTATATTATATCATTTGAGTTTCCGACGTTTCGGAAGCTTTTCAGCTTTCCGTGTTCACGGGTCGGGAACTCAAATGAGATAATATACGCCATATAATCTGTTAAAATTGTTTTATTTAAATCAACAATTATTGTTTGATGCCACAATGAAGACAATGGCAGCGACAATAATAATTCCTTTAGGCAATTAGTACAGTTTAAGAATAATACGCGTATGTGGAAAAAAAATGAATAGATGGTATTGCTATCGTTGGTTACTCTATATATTCGTTGTAATAAGAGCCAGGAAAAAGAAGTTAACACTTTGGCGTAGCCGAGTATAAATATCGTATGTCCATCCTTGGATGTCCAGTTATACTTGTGTCAAAAATAGTTGAATCTGTGTTGCCAAAAGTATGTTCAAGCTACAGACATTTTCATCAAGAGTATTAGGTAGATGACCGATGAAAGTAAGGCCATCTGTAGATTATTGTTTTTAGAGGACAATTTTACTCAAATCGAACTAGTCCCATGGTAAGCTTAATAAGGCTTGTGTTAGTACTATTCCACAATATTTTGATAAATTATTTTTTTCCATACACACGTACCATCTTAGACATCGTCTGCATTTTACCTCTATAAATTTTGGCTTCATGTTGTAAAGATTGAGTTACACCGTGTATTAGCTTAATTTTACTTAGCAATTGTTCCTTGGTTGTTTTGTGCGAGTTTTGAATGTAAGTAATAGCAGAATCTAATGCCACACACACAATAGGCATGATGATGGGGTATGAAAATCAAAATTCTAATTAGTCTGTCTGGTAGATAATAAAAAAAAGATCCCGTATTTTTTGCTTTTTCAAAATATTAAAAAAAATACTCAGATACATCGCATAAAGTTTGGAAGTGGGGGCTCGTGACGTCACTCCTAGGTACAATTTGTACCTAGGAGTCACGCGACATTTCGACTCAATGTATCGCCTTTATGCTTCCATTACGTAAGAAATGAAAAAGTACGTCTCCAATATTTTTTTTGAATCTACATGACGGGCTAATTATTAAAATTTTGACATCATCCCTATTAAGGGTTTAAGTAGACGGACTGCATTTTAACTGCTACTTGTATTAGAACTGCATGGTAGCCTGGCACCGTACTGGTCCCAAACACCTCGAAAGTTACAATTAAGATCACCAGATTTTTTTAGAAATGTGTCTGAACTTAAAAAGTCTCTGGATTTTCAATTTGTTCTATGAAAAAAAAAACAGATAATGACGAAAAGAAAACACATTGGTCAGACATTTCTTTGCCCCCGGACTATCCATTTTTTTTTATCTGGTAACCCTGATGCAACGCTGTCCGTCTGCAAAACACAATCTCAACTCCTGCCACACCAACGTCACTTCAACATGGCAAATCACCACTACAAAAGAGCATAAGAGAAATACACAAAACAGAGCCAAGCCCGAGTAACACACAAGCTGAATTCGAGCTCTTATAACGCTCAAATTGGCTGGATAATGGCCGTATAGTATGAGGCTACAAGTAATTCATGTTTGCGCAGTAAAGTTTACCGCGATATAGAAACGAGTAATGCTTGCACAGCGCAACTTAAATTTATGAATACAAAATATCTATTACAATAAACGTTCTGGGCTTCTCATTCAAAATCCCTACACAAAATAATTTGATATTTCAGCCGTATAAGCTCTTATAAAGCTTGTGTGCTACCTGGGGGATCATCTAATATAACATGATGATGATTTCCATTTGTTATATCCCAATGACATTTTAAGCTTTGCATTTTTTACATTCCAATCATTTAAGTATGTTTTCAGAGGGTTAACTTCGACTCGCCATTCCTCTCGCTCTCATATTAAATTGTATTTGGGTGAGCGAGATGGCGTGATACGAATTACGAATTTCAGTGTAGCTCCTCAGTCCATAGGAACGCGTAGTTGTCGTAAAACTCGGTTAAAACTCGCGTACTTTTAATTTATGCCAAATATTTCTTTTTACAATTTAAGTTATTGGTATTTTAGTTGAGATGCTTTATTTATTACGTAAGACGATTTGCGGGTGGGTGGGTCCGGATAAGTTTTTTTTTTACTACAAGAGGATGGGAGGGGGTCTGGAATTACAATTTCATAAGTCATTCAGTAAACCTTTTGAGCCCCAGCGTGATGACGGGAAATCGTGCGCCACAAGCCAACCAATAAACCAATTGTATGATAACGTATAGCGGCAAATCAAGCTACACAAAATCAAACTGAGAAAGTTTTTTTTTTTTATGTTGTCCAATTTTTATTAATAAATCGCTCTAAAATCCTTTTGTAAACAACGATTCAAAAGTTTGCTTGTAGTTAAGCTTACTTGAATAAATACATTTTTGACTTTGACTTTTATATAGTAATCTTAAAATTGCATTTTTTATGAACTTAGTGTCGTTTGATTCGTTCTTAGGTAACACTGGCACCGTCCAATTATCCGTTGACGTGATTTGCCGTCTTTGGTGCTCAAAGGGTATAATCTTAAAACTATCAATATTATTGTTTCACTTTTTTATAACATAAACCAACGTGTTTAGTATATTTTGGCTACTTTTTGTATTTCTGGCAGATACTGATCTTGCGTAAGATTTCAAAGGGGGGAAGGGGGCCCGTCCAACGTGTTTTTTACGTAAAGGGGAGGGGGGGGGGGGGTCAGTAAGTGGTTAAAACTGTCTTACGTAATAAATGAACAAGCTCTAAGAGAGGCTCGGGGGTGTGGCGACAAGAAGGGGGTTATTCCCAGCTGTTACCACCAACTTGTTACCACTGGTAACAGCTGGGATTTTTTTACCATCTGTTACCCGTAGTAACTACTGGGAAAATATCCCAGTAGTCACCGATGGCACCAATCACTGTGGTAACAGCTGGGACTTTTATTCCCAGTACTTACCAAAAAAGTGCCCGTTTCAAAAAAGCTTGTATTTTGTATTACGAGTGGAAATCTCTTTTCTATACATATAATTGGAAAGAGATTTCCGCTCGTATTACAAGTTACAAACGTTTATGAAACGGGCCCGGAGTGTAACAAATGGGGGAGAAAATCCCAGCTGTTACCAGTGGCAACAGGTTAGCGGTAACAGGTGGGAATAACCCCAAGGAGGTTTGACTAGCAGCGGGTGGAAGACACCTCGGGCCTCTCCTATCGCGACGAACCAGTTAAACGTTCGGCCTATTTATATTGTTATCCACTTCTTAGTAACATCAAACTTAATTTAGATTTAACATTAACAACATTTTTGGCTTTTAAAAATTCTACTAAATCTATATGGATCTGAAACTACAAAACTTGTCTCGGATGTATGTAATCTTGATCGTTTCGAATTTTTCATTTTTTGTAGGTGCAAAAGCCTATGTAAAATATTCTATACGAGATAGTGCCCTCAACTTCTTTCGCAGAGGAGCAAAAAAGGATAGCTTTCTTTTTTGCTTCGTAGTAGTCGGATAAAAAGTATACTACAACCATCTGTGGAAACTCAGCTCTTGAAATCCCTCCAGATATTTTGGCGTGATGATTAAATATATATTTTTTCGATTCAGGGACATTCTTATACCTAGTTCACTTACTTTTAAGAAAATTATCTTCAATATGCAGACATTTCATTTTTACAACTATATATTAATTGTGATATAGATACAAATTAAAGCGCAAAGAAAAATACGATTGCTCTCGCACGTGGTCACACCAGGACTCGAACCCGGTACTTCCTGATTACGCGTCAGGTGTGTTTCCCATTCACTAGCGAGCACTGTGACGTACGCATCGAATTTATCTATCCGCTTTGACCCCTGTACCTATTTTATTTTGACAGGTATATAACCTTAGCTTTTATATCAGTATAGAATATCACTCACGTGACAAATAATATACAAGTAATAATTACAAAAGTAGCAATCTGAATATCTTGCATCGCATTAGAAAGAATATGTGTAGTGCATACGTCGAAAGTCTTCAACAGAATCATATACAGTCATGTAACAAGATACAAATAGAAGCTATACATACAGCTAGATATATACGTTCCATACAAATCCATAACTACAGAAAGCGTTAGAATGCGCAAGCGTACAAGCAAGGTGCGAATGACAGGTGATAGTGTGTAGTCAAGCTAGACAGTGGCAAAATACCTTAAATTTTGACCTACCTTCAATTCACCAGTTTTCAACGCGATCATATTTTTTTGTATAATTTTCACGATATACATATTTGTGCGTAAAAGCATTTTATTATATTATAAGTATCAGTAAGCACGCATTTCTTAGAGAGAAAACGAAAATAAACACCGTAATTTAAACAATTCCGCATATTCATTGACCCGCTATATTTATTCCATTCCTAATATTTCTATTATATGTAAGACAAAATTTTAACCAAGGGCCATTTAAACAAGAGGACAGTCAATCGCCATACTTACAAATCTAGATGACGCGTTAAAACTAAACGTCTAAATTTTAAAACGAACTGTCATCTTACTTGGGTGCATTACGATTTCATTCAATTCACTCGTTCGACGTTATCGAATAATTATGCGAGAGTAAGTTATCCGTAGACTAGCGCGGTGGAACGAAATTGAAGTTAACCATCGAGTAAATCGATAGAGTAAAGTTATACTGGGCTGGCCACTCTCGTGTAAATGAAATGCTGGTGAATCGGCCCTAATACATAGATGATTGTAAATATCGGGGAACCTTTTTGTATGATCATTGACACTCCTCTTGTTTTAATGGTCCTTAGTTTTATTAAGACGTCTCCCGCGGGTGTGACGACAGGATTAGAAGGCCCTTGTCGCTCCCAAAATCTCAGTTCAACGCTCATCCTATAGCAAAGATTGGTAATACGCTATTCTGAACTCAGTCACTGACGACAGAGAAGCAGCCATACGTTGGAGTGAGACGCTTAACTCCCCTCCCATATTTAGGATGCTAAAGTTCAGTTACGTGCAATAAACGCTTAACAGAGCGATACTCTTTAAGTGTAAGGCTTCAGTGGACGCTCAAGTAGGGGGTGCAGCGAAGCGTTATTGGGGGGGTTGGTATGTTAAACAAATGCAATCGATGCAAACGTCCTGAGTACACATAACTGCAGAGGCCGAGAAAATAGAGATTGCCAGCCAATTAGGTATAGAGGGCCGATATAAGGATACGAGGCTGGCAATCCCGTTTCACGCAATTGTATAGACAGTGCTTTTCTCAAACACGCAATGAAATAATAATAATAATAATCAAATTTACAACTAACGACGAAATCAAATCACAAAATGATTAAAAATCAATTTTCCCACGACTGCTTTTTCAAAATTTTTGTGCACAAATCATCGCGCTTCGAACAATTTATTGCTAATTGAAACAAAAGAAGGTCACTTTACAGGCAGAGCTTTAATTTTGTATGAAATATCATTATGCATCTCTCGTCTCGCCGCACCCGAAACGACAGACTTCGAGACCTATGTATAAGAAACAAAACGTCAATATTTCATTGCATGTTTGTCATTCAATATTTGTCGCTTAACCTTCTAAAAGCCACAGTCGCCAAATCCCGTTATCGAAAATTCTTGCCACTGACGCCAGCGTCGGTATATTATATACCGACTAAATATCATCACTCCGAATATAATATCAATACCTCGTTCTGCAATCACTATTTTAATTTTAAGGATTTTTATTATCTTGCTGTAGCGTCTGGGTCACGTCGCATTACTCGCTGCTTGGCGGTAAAAAGGTTAACCGCCGCACTGCCCGCTCCGCTTTAAGCGTCCACTTCGGCCGTACACTAAGAAACGTATGTGCTATTGTAAAAGTATCAATAGACAGCGTTGCTATCATTGAGCAATCTTCATACCGTTACCCTCACCTGGCATAAACTTTTTTGTCATAATCATCATTTGGCATAATTCATAATTTGGCATAATGCATTTTTTTCTGACTGTAGAAATTTCAGTACTTTTTAAGGCATCCTCCTGTTAAATGTATTACGTTAGATTAGAATCCTGAAAAGGTGAAGTGTTCAGAAAAAATGCATTATGCCAAGTGATGAATTATGCCAAACTACACAACATATGTCCGATTATTTCATTCTCTCTCCCACGCCTTAAGTCGAGTTGAACAAGATCGACCATCCTCCACGTCCTTGTGACTTGTCCCCACCCTACTCTAAGTGGCTTTAGCTAAGGGGCTACTCCGAAATCCGAAAAACGAAGTTCGTATGGCGCCATCCCGCTCACTCAAAAACAGCATAACACGAGAGCGAGAGGGACAGCACGTTACGAACTTCGATTTTTGAGTTTCGGACTAACCCCTCTGGAATTCCCGCTTGTGGGTGTATCCCACTGAATCCGATTACTGGTAAGTACAGACCTACCCAGCTTCACCTAAATATTCTTTGCTATTAGGCGATTATAACACTGCTCCGTAAACCGCAACGTTGTGCGGTACTTGGTATATATTTGTACCGCAGCACCGCACGACGGCGCGATTTCCACAGCAATGTGATAACGGACTTAGTACGGGTAGAACAATTTCTAACAAATTTCATATTACATGGCCAAAACACGGTGGAAAATAGATACATTTACAAAGAAGATACTTTTAAGTATACAACCATGGCATAATCAAATTGTTCTGGTCGTGACGTGTACAGGACAATACTGTCATGTGCACCAACAGGTATGAATCTTATCATCCCTTCTATTGGGAGTTTTTTACCGTCCTATACTTGGTAGTTTTTTTTTTTTTTTTTTTTCATTACAATCGTACACATACGTTAAACAGGACAACATGATTGTCCCGCGAGACATCCAACTAATTTCCCCACTCAAGTTAGTGAAGTTTGCAACAGTAGGAATTTTGGTGTGCAATCAATCATTTTTCGTGTTCCCTCTAAGCAGTTATTATGGACATCACATTAGCTTGTTGTACCTCACAAGTCCTCATAGACAATTTCCCGAAAGCACGCGGTAGAAACACAGTGTACATGGCGCAAATGTATGACATAACGGTATTTGATTTAAGCGCCCTCTGTTGATCGAACTAGAAACTACGTAGCCAAACACATAATCAAGTATGGGTAGATAGCAGGAGCCCGTTTCACAAAAGCTTTTAACTTGGACACAAATGAAAGTCCCTTTTTAATAAATATTGATAGAAAGAGATTTCCGCTTATGACACAAGTTACAAGCTTTTATGACTCTGACCTGGTTTTAAGTTTTAATGGCCTAATTTACGGTTAAACTGAGATATATACGGTATGATTGTATGCAAATTTCAATGTTTTTTCGTAAATTCTTTTGGGAAACAAATCTTTGAAAGTCATAATGTAATGTTAGTCATAAAATCATTTGTCATTATTCTGACTTTAAAATTTTCAGCATCTCTGAAAAGTCATCCTGTAGAAGCCATTAATTTTTAGGTGTGTTTCGTAATAATCCTAAAAAGGTAACGGTTTCGTAGAAATATGCGGACGAATATGACATTATGACTTTCAATTTTATAGCAGTCAATGTTAATTGACGATTGAGATGCCATCAGGACGAGCGAGAATTTGGCAATTATTTAAATATTTTCAAACAACATTTGGTGTTTTTTTAAACAATGTTATATGTTAGACAGTTATTCGATCAACACATGCCGCTGTATTATTGATAATCCGACTGCAAAGTATCAAATACTATTTTTAGTTGAAACAACACGTTTTCCACCTTGCGAAAAAACCAGGCAATGAATCAGCCATCAAAGCTACAGCAAATGAAGCCTGCGAGCTGTTACAATGTCGAAGGTGCAACTTCCAAACAAAAATGCTCATTAATGATTTTGTTAAATTTTAGCTTCAAAAAAATGAACCCGCAAATTATTCCTATGCAACTTTTGTCCAATGCATTTTTTAAACAAGCCTTAAAGAAACGACAGGATACAAGTTACAAGCTTTTGAGAATCGGGCCCCTGGACTTATTTATTGACGTTACTCTATGTAAAAAGGGATTTGAATATGATTATTTTTAATCCCGTGGCCGCCGATTACGGAAATCTACATATGAATTTAGAGGTAAATTATAATTTGAACACTTTCTGAGGTTTATTCAATTTATGTTCAGTTAAATACCCCACACACTATCAGTCTGGAAGGCTGTGAGGGATAAATTAATCAGAATGGGACATACAAGGTGACACCTAAGCTGTGATTCAAAATGTTACTTTGTGAGCCTCGTTCACAATGACGACCAACTTTTACTAACAGACCTATTTCGAAATCATCAAAAAAAAACAAAATCTCCATACAAAACTTGCAACTAGCCGTAATCGGTTGGTATGGGAGGTGTAGATTTTTTTAATGGTTTCGATTTTGGTACTATACTAAAAGTTGATCGTCATAATCTCATCGTATCAGATAGATGCATCCCACTCTGCCCACCAAGCTGATCGTGTATTGGAGTTATAATATAATCATCTCGCGTCCACATCACTCTAAGGGCGCAAACGTCACCGATTTTTATCAAATTTTGGCCAGCATTTGTTCCAATATTTGAGTTTGACCGCTAAACCAGAATTTAATGAAATTGAAGATCGACTGAAATCGTCTTTTAAATCTACGACATTGAACTAGATGATTAAACGCAATTTCTCTTAGGAAATTGACATCCTAATTCAAGTTTATGAATGAGTACCCTACAAAATAATGTTAAAGTACCCTACATTTGATGATATTTATTTCAAGTACCCACACATTCCGCGGCTTACCTCTGTATCGTCCATGGAACTGCTGGTCATCCGGCGGCGCGACGGCGTTCTCTCCGGCGTGGCCCCGCCGGTCGGCGTGCTGAAGTGATTCTCATCAAACGTCAGAGCTTCCTCTATCTCCAGTTCCACGCTTTCCGCGTCTGGCTCTGCTTCTCTTTCAACTGTTTCTGTTGTTTCTGTTACTTCTGTTTCGCCTTCTGCGCTTTCGTTTGTTTCGTTGTTTTCCACAGCGACAGCGGCCGTATCGTTTTCTACGTTTGGCTCTGTTTCCGGCTCAGCGTTAGCGTTTTCGGATGTTTCTTCGTTCTGAGCTTCATCTTGCGGTTGAATCGCGGCCTCTGATTGGTCAGCCGTGTCAGTAGCTTCGCCAGTTTGTTCTACGTTGTTTGATTGTTCAACGTTTTCATTCTGACTAGAGATCGTGTTATCACAGTCTTGAGCAACATCGTCAGTTTCGTTGTTACCTTCTAACTCTTTGAGTCGAACTTCGTTCGCGCACACAACGTCGTCCTCCTCTCTTAAATTACTATCACAGGTATTACTTAAGCTAGTTGATTGAGGCACTTCTTGTTCTGGGTTCGGTTCCCGGTTGGCGTCAGGGGACCGTACCGGCGTGGAAAATGGCGTCGCGTCTGTGGAGTTAGTCTCGCCGCTATTGCTATCCTGTTAGAGAGTTAAATATTACTTACATACAGTCACGCTCAATAACCGTATCTTTTCACAGTGTTATTTATTAATTTTGACTTTAAAGTCTTTCAACAGACGAGTACGTTTCATCATTGGACGTGACTGTACAAACCTATTTGTGCAGCGTATGTTATCGACTGCACATATAAGTTTAATTCAAGAAAATGAGCTTAGTTGCGATGAGCGATTAAGTCCATTTTAACGTAAATTGTCTATGATAAGTGAGGACAACACAACGTTGGGGTCTGGTTGAGACCAGTTACAACCGGATTAAACTATTATTGTTAGTCCTGGATCGCGGAAGCCCATGCTGCTGCAATTAGTGTAAAGGCCGTCTCGTATTGCCGAGCGTTATATTTAATAAGGATTACTATTTCAGGTAGGTAATACTCATTCAGTTATATAGAACAGCACATTCAAAATTCTATAGAATGAATGGGCCACACCGCCATATCTGCTATGGTTAGGCACGCAAAATATTTAATAAACTCTAAAAGAAAATAGTTGCGAGTGATATATTTCAAGCACTTTGTCTTATCAGAAACTACTAAGTGACTTTTACCCGTCTGAAATTTCTTTGCGAACGCGCTATATTCAATTCAAAATATCTTTTCATTTATAGGTTATGTTAGTCTAACGTATATTTAAGTTTTCATTTACTTCTCTTAATTTGTTAAACGAAACGCTCGACATAACGATGGAAAGCCATGACGCCGTATATAGTAGTCACATATGTAATGGAAAATGAATAAAATATGCACATAAATAAAATATTCTCAACCGCAGCCTGCGGCGAAGCCTGAAAATAGATAGATAACCCATAATATGAATACCTACATACACGAACCAGATTTGAAGCTGTTGTCTTAGAAAACAATCGTCATGAGTATCTATGACGTCAAAACAAAATATTAAAAATAAATGTTATACCTATGTGTATTCAAATAAACCAATTTTTATTTCAGTTTAGCCATTATAATCTGCGTTTTTCCTGAAAACTAAAACGTGGTAAATTTGGTGTTATTAGGAGTGAAGTTAGTATGGAGACGTGTTTTTATCTTATTAAGTTAAAAAAACTATCTAAACATGCTAACTTTACCCCTAAAATCTAGTACCCAAAAGAACCTAAATTATGAAAAAATCATGCACTAAAGATTTATAAACTTGTAGGCTACGAAAAACATTCATGCATATATATCCAATCATAACGATTTCTTAATTCATACAACGATAAGATCAAAATGCTACAGCGAAAAGCGGGGCATGACACGCGAAAAAATTTTACTAATCCAACGATAATATAGATCGGTTTTATAGCAATAATTATAATTTACAAATGCCAATCTCAATTGCTGTTGTAAAAGGTAACTTGGGTGCCGTATTCTTCAAATTAATTCGTAATAGATGGCCCCGGCGCCGTACGCGTAAAACTGCACATATGAATTATTATATAAAATGACACTACCTTTTTACCCGCGTTATGTACTAGGATAAAGATCTTTCGACCAGGGTCATAATGTACCTGAACTTTAATTTATGAGTTCAGGTATAAAGTAATAATATATTTTTCACCTCACAAGCTCGGAAAAGTACTTTTTATAGCGCCAAATGCGCGTGGAAATGTCAATTTTACCCGCTAGTGAAAAGTTGTGTTTCGCACGACTGCAAAATTATTTCTCGTGCCTTGAAAGCCTCGCTACGCTCAGGAATCTAAATTAATACCACTCGCTTTGCTCGTGGTTCAATTTAAGACTCGTTCGCTTACTCGGCTTTCAATTGAAGCACTTACGCCAAATAATAACTTTGCAGCATTGCCAAATAACTATTTTTAATGACTAACTCATTTCGTATAAATCTATCTTTTTTAACCAAGCTTCCCAAGGAACCGACTCAGTAAAGCGGTCAAGCCATGAATGACAACACCAAAATTGCCTTAAGGCCGTGTAATGATTCCCTCAACACCTACTAGGGATAGATATTCTCGTACTGAAGGTCCGAACAATAAGAAATAGAATGAAAATGTCCCTCATTAACACGGTCACTGCCAGGAACCCGCCTAGCGGGCGCTCTGCTCGTAGACGCGTAGCCGATATCATGCGTTTCCCCGTATGTAGAGGAAAGTGCGTACCGCTACGAAAAGCTTGGCAGCGATAGTGTTAAGTGTCGACCAATGTAAGTAAGTTATTAGCCAATAACTAACCTGGTCACCAGGAATCGAACCAGTGATAACGAATTACTTCCACGACAATAGTGTTGTGTTGTTTAAAATATATGGTTCGAAGCTCGGAATACTGTAGAATGGAAAAGTTATTTTTTTAAATATTGCAAGCCCCAAATAAACAAATAAATGTAGAATAAAATGCAACGCTGCTTTAAGCGAACTCAAACATTTTTACATCAGACTGAATTTTGATTTATATAGACAACATGTATGCGAATATATATATATATATATATATATATTTCCACATGAATCTAAGTTCTATTCATATTTTTCGCTTTCAGTATTCATTCTAATTAGCACTGCACTCTTATCACATTTACGATCCGGAACCCGCTAGGCGGGCGGCTCTGCTCCTAGTAACTTTTCACTACATACGCATTTTTCCATCTTATCGGCTCCGCTCGTAGCTAACCCCGCGCTGCGGGCCCTGCGTCGTACCTCCGCTACATACACCATGTTATCGGCTACGCGCGTAGCTAACCCCGCTCTACGGGCCCTACATCGTACCTTCGCTACATACGCCATGTTATCGGCTCCGCTCGTAGCTAACCCCGCGCTGCGGGCCCTGCGTCGTACCTCCGCTACATACGCCATGTTATCGGCTACGCGCGTAGCTAACCCCGCTCTACGGACCCTACATCGTACCTCCGCTACATACACCATGTTATCGGCTACGCGCGTAGCTAACCCCGCTCTACGGACCCTACATCGTACCTTCGCTACATACGCCATGTTATCGGCTCCGCTCGTAGCTAACCCCGCGCTGCGGGCCCTGCGTCGTACCTCCGCTACATACACCATGTTATCGGCTACGCGCGTAGCTAACCCCGCTCTACGGACCCTACATCGTACCTTCGCTACATACGCCATGTTATCGGCTCCGCTCGTAGCTAACCCCGCGCTGCGGGCCCTGCGTCGTACCTCCGCTACATACACCATGTTATCGGCTACGCGCGTAGCTAACCCCGCTCTACGGACCCTACATCGTACCTTCGCTACATACGCCATGTTATCGGCTACGCGCGTAGCTAACCCCGCTCTACGGACCCTACATCGTACCTCCGCTACATACACCATGTTATCGGCTACGCGCGTAGCTAACCCCGCTCTACGGACCCTACATCGTACCTTCGCTACATACGCCATGTTATCGGCTACGCGCGTAGTGAACCCCGCGCTACGAGCCCTACGTGCGTACCTGGGAGGCGGGCGCGGGGCTGGCGGCTCGCTCGTCGTTGTCGTGCGAGATGTGGAAGCGGCGCTGGAACTCCGTCGCCGCCGTCTCCATGCGCTCCGCCTGCGACTCCGAGCTCATGTTACGCCTGGGGAATTATGGAGATTTCAATGATAACCTTTTCACATACATATTTGTTTGATCGTTTGTTTACCACCAAGTAGTTATACAAAAAAATATATTTTCGTGATATGCTGTTATGAATGAATGAATTAAATCGTTTATTTCAGGCAACATGGCCCACTTATAATGTACCTGATAGACTTACACACACACTACAATAGAAAACTAAACTAGGACACATTTTTAACTGCGATGGTAGACGAGCGTGGAAACACCAAAATATTATATGGCAAATTAGAACTTAATCTGATACCAGAAACTGGTTGAAAAATGGTTTGAAAATTTAAAACCACAACTTACTTACAAACGAACGCTTCAAGTTGAATAAGAGCTTGTTTTTATCAATTATCATCATATCAAAACCTTATTTAGGAACCCGCGTCAAAAAAACTTTTGATATAATGATACAGTCATGATGAGAAAGCAAGCGTAAGTCGCTTCAGCTGCGTAGGGCGCGCCACGTGGTTGACGTACAGTGAGCATGAAATAGCTAAAGGCTGTTTCATGCTCACTGTACGTCAACCACATCTAAATAATACAATAACGATCTTTATTCTGCAAGTAGATTGCGGCCTACTTACAGAATAGGGCACTTCTTCAAGTCTGACTCCAAGGCATTTCCCAAGAAGAGACCACTGTTAAGAAGAATGCCGAAAGAATAGAAAAAAATACTGACCCAACAATCAGTATTTTTTTCTAACTTAAATATATGTTTTTAAGTATAAACTCAATGCGTATATATATATCGTGACGTTAAGATGTGCTGCGATATACTTGGCACTACGGACGCTACAGACTATTTGAAGCTGACTTCACGTGCGTCTGTTCACGTCCTATCTCTTCCAGTCGGGAGCAGAAGGTCTTCACCCACCACTTGGACACAGCCATCGTCTGTCGAGTACACTTACGTGAAAGCAAGGGTAGGTCGCTCCCACTGCGTAGAGCGAGCCACATGATTGACGTAATACGTGCGTCCGTTCGCATCTTGCCGTTCCTCCCAGCCGGGGGGCAGGGGGTCCCCACCCACAACCTAAATGAAAAAAAAATACAATTAAATAAATAAAAAAATTACAATTCCTGCTGGTATAGACGGGGCATGAAACGTTCGTCACTTTTCGACTTTGTATGATGGTATTAAGATTCACGAGTAATGAGCCTTTTCATTCTGAGACTATACACACAACATGGATATTGCTTTATTTAAATCCTAAGCAATAATATACTACTTTTTCACGCATTGTTCATTTTAAATGCAGTCAAACACAGACAAACTTATTACAAATGCAATTTTGCAATCAAGTAAGCAGTTTAAGCTGGCTGGAAATACATATAAGAGCTTTAGCTTTAATCCTCTGCTCTAAACAGATTTAATCCCAAGCTGGTTATTTACAATTAATAGGAGAGTAACAATTAGTATAATAAAAAGACGACCGGTTTAGCTCAGCTGGAGTAACGTTGCCTGCGAAGCTGAGGTCCTGGGTTCAAATCCCGGTAAGGGCAAATATTTGTGTGACGAGCATAAATATTTGTTCCTGAGTCTTGGATGTTTTCTATGTATATAAGTAATATATCTATTAAATATATCGTCATCTAGTACCCATAACACAAGCCTTATTGAGCTTACCATGGGACTAGTTCGATTTGTGTAAAATTGTCACGTAGTATTTATTTATTTATATTTATTTATAATGGCACAATTATTTAGAAACACAATGTTTTTGTAAACACTATATCCACATTGGCAATGATTTACGCAATCGATCTCTTAGTGTCTAGTCAGACGTACAGGTCGATTCACAAGAGCTAGCACGAATGGATTGAATGAGTGAATGATAATATCTATGTATCCAAAACAAAATTATCAAATAAAGGTTGATTCAGTAAGTGATTATAAACCGTGTTTTTAG
This sequence comes from Hedya salicella, assembly GCA_905404275.2. Taxonomy (NCBI): domain Eukaryota; kingdom Metazoa; phylum Arthropoda; class Insecta; order Lepidoptera; family Tortricidae; genus Hedya; species Hedya salicella. The sequence goes on along the minus strand of FR990112.1, from coordinate 3,755,022 downwards.
ACAACTTGTAAGTTTTGTTGCTAGTGTTGTTGTTAGTGTAATTTGTACGAGAAACGACTTTTTTAGGCTAGGACAAAGCTACCGCGCAGAATTTGATACTGACCCATAAATGAAATAAAGACTCCATGACACTAATATTTGTATCGAACCGTTAAATTTACCTTTCGCATACGGTTTACGTAGTCCCAATAATGTGCAGATTAATTTTATTTTTGTATTTTCTTGAATAACGAAGACGTATTATGTACTTGTTTACAAAATATTAGGAGGCCTCTGTATAAGTACAGCACTCACACTGCCACTCACAGTGACAAGAGACATCACTTTCGTTCAATCCATTCATGGCAGCTCTTATGAATTGACATGTACAGTCAGGTAAATTGAAACACGTACCTTTTTCGCTCTTGTCACAATGACAATAAGGACTAAAAAGTACGTAAACAGTTTCCCTTACTGTACCACCACACGACAACAACAACCACTCGGGCGATAATTTATGCGAAAATAAATAGTTCTATTTACCCGCACCAGATTTTGCCGTCAAACGCAACAGTGTGGTCGGTCCGACCATATCAAAACAACTGCAAGAAGCTGCAGCGCAACTATTCACACGTAACACGTCACGACTTTTTGTCGCTGCGTTGTCGTGCCTTAACACTTTCGCAACCGACATTTTCGTAGCGCTACGCTCGTAGCTAATAACATAGGAAAACCCGTATGTAGCGAAAAATCGCTACGAGAAAAGCGCCCGTCGAGCGGGCTCGCGGTCGTGAATGTGTTAATATACTTTAGAGAACTATTCAACGAAGGTGTGCTCAGAAAGCTCCAAGAATAAAGACGATGCAAAAATTATATAGCCATTCGTACGTAAGAGCACAGAGCAGAAGAATCAACCACCGAAAGCGCTAGACCCTTATAAAACAATGCCAACGTACATTAAAATTGACCTTCAGACCTTCAAGGCATTTCACTAGATCTCAAGGTTAGAAAGATCCACGATTCATGAAAAACAGCAAAAATTATGTAGCCAGTACGTACACAGAGCAGAAGAATCAGCCACCGTACGCGCTAGCCTCTTATAAAACAATGCAAACGTACAATAAAATTGACATTGAGGCCTTCTAGGCATTTCACTAGCTCTCAGGGTTAAAAAGATCCACGATTCAAGAAAAACAGCAAACATTATGTAGGCATTCGACCGTACGTGCACAGAGCAAAAGAATCAGCCACCGAAAGCGCTAACCCCTTATAAAACAATGCCAACGTACAATAAAATTGACCTTCAGACCTTCAAGGCACTTCACTAGATCTCAAGGTTAGAAAGATCCACGATTCATGAAAAACAGCAAAAATTATGTAGCCAGTACGTACACAGAGCAGAAGAATCAGCCACCGTAAGCGCTAGCCTCTTATAAAACAATGCAAACGTACAATAAAATTGACATTGAGGCCTTCTAGGCATTTCACTAGCTCTCAGGGTTAAAAAGATCCACGATTCAAGAAAAACAGCAAACATTATGTAGGCATTCGACCGTACGTGCACAGAGCAAAAGAATCAGCCACCGAAAGCGCTAGCCCCTTATAAACATACGTCGTTATCGCGGGTACAATTACCAATCAGATAAAGAGCAGATAAAACGTAATGTCTATTTGGTAGAAACGGACGTATTCTGCCTACAGCTACTAAACATCTAAGAAGCTCTTTACATGTGGAGAGTTTTCTCTAGAAAAGATCAATAAAAAATACAGCCGCAAAGGGGTATGGGTTTAAACTGTTGTCATATGTTTCCATCTGTTTAGTTAACAAGTTTATACATAGGAAATAAGTAAATTTAATTATCTTTTAACGTCTTTTTTTAACAATTTTAACAATATATACGTACTTGTGTGAAGATAACTGTTATCGTCTACTAATTAAACGCTTACCTACTTAGAAGAAAGTCTATTTAAAAAATAAGAAAACAACGTGTGTAATTTTTACTAACGTGTATTTTTCACATGTATTATTTGGTTTTCGTAATAGATTACAAAGATTTTTTCTATATTTTCCACAGTCAATTTGCTGCGTCTAGCAATAAATATGTAAATGTTGTTGTAGGTGCATACTTGAAACGATGGAAATAATCTAGAGTAGTGTGACAAACTCGTAATGATGATTCAAGTATTATCTCTTTCCCTTGTATCAATTCATTAATTTTTTTTATTATGTCAAATCCAGTATTTCTCTTCAAGACATGTTTCAGCTTTTTAAATATTCTTTTTCCATTAGCACTCAAATTTAATTTCGATATATGCTTGTATGTTTTTTGAACGATGGCTAAACTTTCACTGAGAGATAGATTCGGGCACTGCAATTTGTTTATAGCGTCTGGAAGTACCTGAAGATATTTCGCTATAAAATTTAAATCGAAATGCAGTTATTGATAAAATTTTTGAATATGGGATTTTCTAACTGAGACCATGGTATATTACAGCTTACCATAAATTTGGTCAATTCCATCCTAAAATCTTTTTTGACGGATGTATGCTTTTCCGAGTTAAAATGTCGTTCCATAGAAGCTTTTCTCTGGGGGAAACTAACATTGCACTTAGTGCAATACAATTTTGTATAGCGAGCCTCTAATTCAGTATAATCCTTTGTCCACAACTCCACAAATTCATCGCACGTTTTTTTCCTTCGCGGCATTTTAAAAGCACTCGGCAATAAATATATTACACACAGTTATCAGTACGGATAATTGATAATGTACTTACTAACAAATGACAATGTCAAATAGGAAAAAATATTAAAGAGTTTGCATTGCGACTGCATAGTTAATCTATTTAAGTTGTATTGGTACTCAAGTCAAGTATGGAGGTTGGGTATTAGAAATACCTAATGTGTGATACATTTTAAACTCGTAGGAGTAGGCATAGATGTTCCTCAAAATGAGTTTCGCGTCTGTTATTGCTTGTTTTTCATAATCTTTCTGTACTGTCAAATCGTTTTTGTACCCGCGATAACGACGTATGCTTATAAAACAATGCCAACGTACAATAAAATTGACATTGAGGCCTTCTAGGCATTTCACTAGCTCTCAGCAAACTTTAGGCAATCGCCCGTACGTGCACAGAGCAGAAGAATCAGCCACCGTAAGCGTCAATCCCGTATAAAACAATGCAAACGTACAACAAAATCGTCACCGGGGTCTTCCGGGCATTGCACCAGCTCCCAGGGCTCGCCGGTGGGCGAGCCGACCGTCATGCCCTGTCGCCAGAGCTCAGTCAGTTTATAATACCGTAAAGTCGGGTTACTTTAGCCCTGGAGGGTAACTTTGACCATAGAAATGTACTCGGTCCAGGTTATATTATTGCACTGTAATTATGGACATATGTCATGAGGTTGGTTTTAGCTAGCCTTTAACGTTTTTGTGTTTTTTATTAGACCCTTTTGAGTTAGGTTTTCATGTGGGTCAAAGTTACCCTCCATTGGGTCAAAGTAACTCGAATTTACGGTGACTACTATAGACGACTGACACAATAATTTAAAAATACAATGCTTTTGAGAACCTTTCATCTCCATTGACAGTGATTTACACTAACGTTCTCTAAATATGTATACAATATAGTACGATTTAAATATTCAAAGAATGTGTTGCAAGACGAGCAGCATTATTTATTTATTTAAATTTTATTGCACAATAAACTTACTTAATACATAATTCTTTACCAGTCAACCGGATTCGCATTCACTCTATGTGTACAGCAGAAGAATCAGCCACCGAAAGCGTCAGCGCCGTATAAAACAATACAAACGTACAACAAAATCGTCATCTGGGAAGTCTTCCGGCCATTGCACCAGCTCCCAGGGTTCACCAGTGGACGAGGCGACCGTCATACCCTGTCAGTTTATGACAACTACTACAGTATCGACCATATAAATACTGCCAAAGCTACAACAGTAGCCATAATACAGTAACTCAAATCCTTATTATATGTACCGGAATATTGGTCAAGGAATGTATCTCGATTTTTGAAAGGGAACGATTTTAAGAAGTACAAGGAGTTAATTTAATCGTTACAACCATGCATACACAATGTATTAACCCTTTGAACGCTTTTATATTTGAATGACATTGACACCAAAGAATGATTATTGCGACGATTTACAACACCTTTAGGCGTTGCTGGCGTGGTAGGCGCGACAGCACACGACACCTTTAGGTGTTCTTGGCGTTCAAAGGGTTGAAAATTAGTCCTCATTGAAGTCAATTAATGGGTGCAAAAAGTTTGTCTGTATTTTACTGTTATCACATGAGAGTAGACTACACTCTTTTAGTTTAATCAAAAGTGTATTTGACTTTAGTACCATAACACCGCATTCGTAATCCACAAAAAAATCACAAATACAGTATTCCCAAATCTATCGCTTTTAAAGTGAGCTTAAAGTAACGCAAAGGCTTTGTACCATTGCATTGTTTTCAATGACATCGTACTTTTTCAGTATAGCGTACTTTACGTTTACTGAATTCGTTCACTTCAAAAACAATGGATTATAAATTAACTTAATTCCTTGAGTAAACATATTATGATGAGCCCTTAAGGGAAGTGAAGGTACTGACCGGCTGCACGTTCCCCACTTGCTGACTGGGCTCCACCATCTCCCAGTCGTCAGGCGCGGCTGGCTGCTCGCCGTCGCTGACTCCCACCACCAACGCGTGGTACACCTCGATGTGCCCTCGAACACGGGAACGCGCGCTGATGACAAACAATACTTATTGATTAATTCACGAAGAAAATGGGGAACCGAGTATAGCTTGACAAGTTATTTTGTGACACTCCCATAGTCTGCGCGCGACGGGGGGGAGGGGGGGGATGTATTAAATCGTTTTCGTATAATACTCTGTTAGTGATAGGCGCTCATCTGTAAATACCTAATAGGATTTAAATTAAAAAATGCCCTGGTGTAGGTAGGAGCATCGTCTGCTAGGCAGGAGTAGTATTGTGTACACTAAGCTGCCTGCGACCTCCCCGGGACATCGGGATACGTAGAGGTTGCAAATCACATTGACAGTATTCCAACCTCTACGCTAGTATACGAGAGGAACAGGCAGGTATTTTAAAAATAAATGATGTATTTGAATTAAGAATATCGCCCCTGTCTCACTCTAACGTTTGTTAACAGAGCTTAGTTTTAAGTCAGCTAGTAGAAGTCTTATTAAAAAAGTATTTTATTACCAAGCCCCTTTTACTTTTGGAGCTGCGGTGTTCCCATATCACATACGTACATATCCTATTTAGCCCTAACAATTTGGGTATAAACAGGCAATTACAATTGAAATAAATCAATTTAACGGATTATATCGCGTATATTATCTCATTTTAGTTCCCGACGTTTCGGAAGCTTTCCAGCTTTCCATCCCGTGACCATGGAAAGCTGGAAAGCTTCCGAAACGTCGGGAACTAAAATGAGATAATATACGCGATATAATCCGTTAAATTGTTTTATTTCAATGAGTAATAATCGCGGAAACAGAAGAAAATATTAGGCAATTACAATGCTAAAAATACCCATGTAGATTGGGTATTCATCAGGAACAGTACGATTACTTTGAGTTTACCACTGATGTATGCTATTATGCCATTGGATATTCGACTTTAACACTAGTTTCTATTACAAACGACGTATAGACAGTGTGTAAGTAATATAAACTCTTTTACATTAGTTTTAAAATCGAATATCCAATGCAATAAAAGTATATGTCAGTGGTAAACTCAAAGTAATCGTACTGTATTTAAGCATGAGTGCCCGGTCCTTAGGCGCGTGTTTTTTATCATAGTATTTTAAAAGAGTCAACAACATGCACGAGTTTCGAGCCGTGGAACTCGCCTAAGTATATTTTTAATCATGATTATTCACATATTTGTAACAGAGCTTCATTCGTAAGGTTTTAAGAGGAAGTTTAAAAAAATATATACATTTTCTTTGGTAGATAATCCCTCAGAAAGTAATAAAGGTCATAGTCGTACAATGTCACAGTAAACACTATGTAAAAGCTAGACATTTATTATGTTTACACATCAAGACAAAATAATCTACACATTTATATACATAACTACATAAAGATACATCGATTAATATTATTACAAGTCATGTCAAGAAAGAAAACGACATCGATCGATACACCATTGTTGCAAAAACAATTAATGAATACAAATACCATCACTACTATTAATGTAATTTCTAGTTGTAATCAAAGAAACTTTAGATATGTCACAACAAAAAAACCGGCCACGTTCGAGTCGGACTCGCGCACCGAGGGTTCCGTACAAAATATGCGCAAAAAACGGCTGTTTCTATGAAAATCCAGTATTATCAGACCTACTCCTAAGCAAAATGGGGTCATTTTATATTGGTTACTGACATAAAAAATTAAGATTTTCAGATTTACGTCGTGGGTTATGGTATAAGAGCTACCTTCATAGCAAAGTTTCTAGAACAACTGGAAGTACCCTATAGGTTTTCCATGGACGGCAATTTGTATGAAAATACCTTTTTTAGTGACTGCATCTTTGGTAGCTTGATTTTTTTACAGCTTCAAGAAACCGCCGACATAGTATTTGATGTTAATTTCAAAATACCTGCACGCGTTCCTGAGAAAAAGGCTCTTGGTATTCAGACGGACAACAAATTGACCCTATAAGGGTTTCGTTTTTTACCTTTCGAGGTACGGAAACCTAAAAAAATTACCCAATTACCCATATGCAAAAAATAAGGTAATCTTTTTGATAAGTACAGATGTAGAAACCGGTAAGCTGTGATACAGACGGCGGCGACTTGTTTTAAATAAACTACTGACCGAGGTACAACATCAAAAGCAAATTTCTAAATAATGCAAAAATCATCAATCGTTCTACATATTGAGAGAGTTACACAATTTGAGCTGTATTGTGCGAATTCTCTCGTTAATTTGTTATCTAAGGGCCCATGAACACCGCGTTTTTTAAACGCGCGTTGTCAGCGCGTTTTTAATCACACCGAGCAGCATACTGACACGCGTGCGTACAGCGTTAGTATCGATAACGCGGTGAGTATAGGCCCTAAAGGAAGCTTTGTGAAGCACTTACTCTCAAATGCCACATTGCAAAAGGACCATTTCTCGATTGCACTCACCCGATGTTCTCGACAGCCTGGCATATTTCGATGAATAAATGTTTTCAATGAAACAAAATTTTATTTTTATTTCAGTACAATCTACATCCCTATAACCCTTGTATGACGCTCAAGTCGACTATATGCTTCGAGACAATAAATGTTTCTCTTATAATTACGTCATTCTCGGCAACAACATGGCGGTCGGCTCGGGCAGCCAGTTGAATTGCCCTCGGCAGTTATACTTTGGGATAAAGTTATAGTACATTTAAACAGTTTTATACCAAGGACCATTAGTCCCGATTTAGCGCCGGTAGCGATTAGCCTAACCCGGAAAGATTAACCCGGAATCGAAGATAACTGAGTTACACCATGTTATTTAAATAATTTATTTCACAAATCTAAACTCAAGTATACATTTTACAAAGGGTTTCTTAAGATCGATCTTAAAATAATTTTACAGTGGCTCTATTTTATAAAATGTGCGTGAAGTATTTTACTTTCCTCACGGTCCAAATGAAAAGTAATTAATTTAGGTGAAATTACCCGTTTCACCCTCGAACTATCGGCGGTTTCACTTCGTTCGAGCGCCAAAAAATCTCGGTCGAACTGGGTCACTTTCAACCTTCGGTTAACAATCTATGTTTACGTCACACCTGGTCATAATGTGAGTTTTACGCGTAGGGTAAAACTCGCATTATAGCCAGGTGAAGACGTAAAATTGTGTACTCACCACAGGCAGTAAATAGAAAGCCCTCTATCGCATATTTACAACCCTCGCATGTGGCTCGGGTCGCAAATAGCTGCGATTTCGGGCTTTCTTTCTTTTACAGCTTTTGGTAAGTAATGTACTATTGTGCTCGTGGAAGTAAAACTGTGTATAGTTTGAAATATAATTTGAGCCGATTCGGCTTAACGCTTTATTTTTCGAGTCCAATAGGACAAAAGAGCCACCCATCTCGGTAAAGCACGTGCCATCCGTATAGTGCGGACAACCCATTATGATACTTTGTGTTTCTGGCATACCCTAGACACGTTGAAAAAATTAAAACACAAGTTAAAAGATACAAATTAATTTACTTTAATTTCTAACTTTAATACAATTTACATTTATGTATACAATATAGTTAATATTTAAGAATAACAATTCACTCAGAATCACTGCTACTAATGGTAGAGGAATTGTCCGAGTCCGAGCCCAGTTGTTAAAAACAATAATTAACAGACTATATAATTCAAAATATTAATTTAGAAAAATAATTTTGCATACCTGCACTCGTCGACCGTAACTCTGATCAAGATCGTTTAGTCCAAGTACGCTTTTAGTAAAACTGGTGTTAATGGTTTTATTACCCTCTTGAAATACAAAAGATACGCCGTTCCAAGCTTTACAATTCATCGGCTCAAATTATATTTCGTCATCTATAATCGATAGCATAAAGCAAAGAAAAGTAACAAAAAAGGCACATGCCGACAGCGTACTTACACGGACCTGCGCGGGCGCAGCGCGTACTTGACGGGCGCGGGGCGCGGCGCGGCGGCGCTCTCGGCGGGCGCGGCGCCCAGCGGCAGCTCCACCATGCCGAGGAAGTCGTCGCGCGTCAGCCGGTTCTCGTCGAACACCTGGATCAGCAGCTTGTGCTCCTGCGGCTTCACCTGCGCGCGACACGACAATCCTATTACGGGCTTTTCATTTATTACGTAACACTATTTAGGGGGGGAGGGGTTCCGAATTAGTATTTTATACATTCGTTATATAATGTATGCTTTTTCAGTCGAGTAAGCTTCGTGACCTAAAAAAATACGAAATATAAACATTTTTATCTTTTTTTTTCGTTTGATTTATTTAAATTACGTAAACACACAAAAATATTTATACTAGTACGCGTTACAGAAACATGTTAGAGGTTTATACGTGACGCGAATGTTTCGCACCCCTCACAACATTATATAATACATACACGGATCGATAACTACATGTATTATAATAATATGCATGAACTTTATTTTTTGCTTTATTAAAAGCTCGTTAATGTAACAAACAGTGGACAACAATATTTTCCGAATAACTACAAAAATAACCAAGATATAAGCCATCAAACATTGCATTCTATCTCTTTCCAGCAAAGCAGAATTTAATATGGAGTTTATATGGCCGGAGTGCACTGTGACGTAAGGTTCGTAACGGAGTGCACTGTGACGTTTCTTTCATGCATGTACCCCATTATGAAAAAAGATCAACACCAGCAGTCACACATCGTCGTCCGCACCTAAATAATATTTTTTTAGAGTGTTCTTACACGATTTTTTTACCATTAAGTATGGTCGCGTGTATGTTTTCGGGTAAATCATTTAAGATGTTAGGCTCTACTCGTTCTACTCGTGAACTTGTAATCTGTGACTAAGAACTACGCGAATCATACTGATAAGGCATACTTTTTAGACTGGACCGTCACTCTATACTCTATGGTTAATATTATATGTCACTGAACTATAACACCTATATTATACAACTCCGCACACAAATATAGTGAATTTCAAAAAAATCAGTGTTTTTGTAATTGTTTATTTAACTAAGTTTCATTTACTGTAGTTTAACGATTACTCTTAGAAAAAGTATTGTATACAATAGTTATATAATTAACTTTTATATTGCCATGACGTTTAACTTTCCCTTTTTATTAAATAGTTGTAAAATTTGCATGCATAGCGGGATAGTATTCTTAAAGGGCGTCATGGTCTGACCAATCAATGTATATCACACCTTAATCACAATGTATATGACTTTACAACCTAATAAAGAATTAAATTCGCGCACCTCCGACGATAACCGAGACTATTATTTGTATGGGGGCGTCCATTAATTACGGGAGGCGTTTTGGTATTTTTTCCGACCCTTCTTACACGTCCCACTGCTGGGCACAGGCCTCTTCTAATCACAGTTAAATGACCTGTAGTCTCCACGCTGGCTCAGTGCGGATTAGAGACTTCGCATACACCCTTGAATTTCGTCATAGATGTATTGCAGGTTTCCTCGCAATGCTTTCCTACACCGATAAGCTAGCGTTAAATATCAAATAACATTCCGTACATATATTCTAATTCTTTCATTATTGCATTTATAGCCATTTTCATTTAGATTAATTGTAATTGATTTCAAATTATTAACCACCCAAGAAATCCGAGTTGTCTTCTCGGATGGACGCCGAACCGCCAACATCTCCTGCATCTGTCAAAAGCTTTTGACACAGTGTGCCATAAGATACTTCTAGAAAAAAATTACAAATATGGGCTTCGCGGACCAGCCTATTCGTGGATAAAAAGTTACCTATCTAACAGAGAACAAATGTACCCAAATAAACAAAACTAATAAACATGTTGTGTCCACGTTTAGCTCTAACTATAAGATCAACGCATACGGAGTCCCACAAGGAAGCATATTAGGACCTCTCCTGTTTTTATTATACATCAATGATTTACCTGATTCTATTCAACATGATTGTATCTTGTTTGCTGACGACACAACGATAATAATTGAAGGTGAAAGCGTGGAAGAGTTTGAGAATGATATCAATGAGGCTCTGAGCAACGTTATATATTGGCTTAATTGTAATCATTTTCAAATTAATCTCGGGAAAACCAAAATTATGCAGTTCAAATCACATAAGGCAAAACCACATCAATTGAAAATCAAACATAACACTGACGATATCGAAGAAGTAAAGAGCACTATGAGTCTAGGTGTGACCCTAGATACGCATTGTAACTGGAAGGAACATGTTGATAACGTTTGTAAAAAAATCCATAAATTTGTATATGCGCTGTGGCGTATTAAACAAACAGTATCATTACAAACAGCCTTAACGACGTATCATGGGTACATTATGTCAGTTTTAAGATACGGAGTCATCATGTGGGGAAACTCAGTGGATGCCGATCGCGCTTTCGTGGCCCAAAAAAATGTATCAGGACCTTATGTGGAGTCAATAGCCGTGAGTCATGCAGACCCTTATTCCAAAAACTCAATTTACTCCCACTGCCCTGCATTTACAATTTTGAAGTTGCCAATTTCGTTAAAACTCACCCTGAACTCTTCAATTTTATTAATAAGGATAATGCTAGGTCGCACAGAAAACACCGATTGTTACCAGAAAGTAATAGGCTAGTAATAAGAAATAAATGTGCCCATAGCATGTGCATCAAAATTTATAATAAATTACCATCACCCTTAAAAACATCACCTGACCAAGAATTTAAGAAGAAATTATTTAAAATATTATGTGAAAACTGTTTTTATGGTATTAATGAATTCTTTGGACATAAATTTTGATCGTGGACATATTAATATTGTTACTGTTATTGTTATTATTATTATTTTGTTTTTAACTGACCTTAATTTTTATTCTTAACTTTTTTTTTATTATTTAAATTGTGACCGATCTACAATAATATTAATTAATAATGACATATAATGGTAAAACCCCGACAGTACACAATATATTAATTAGTTATTGATTTGATTATATTTAAGTTATTACTATCTTTAATTGATCATTGTCAGTCTTAACATTAATTGTCTCATCTAATTATTGTTGGACCGAGTATTTATATTTATATTTCCTTAGGCAATATGTAACTAGTCTTATGTTGCCATTGTAATTTTCACATGTCACTATATAGTGGCTGAATATATTATGGGAATGCGAATAATAATAATTGTAACACCTGTATATGTACCATATATTCTAGTGAATAAACTACATTCATTCATTCATCTCCTGATGATGCCTCGTAGAGACAGGCGAAACACGTGTCGAGGATTATAATGTCTGGTGGTGGCTTGCTGTATTTGCATGTGTATTTTTTTGTGGAAACGGCATGAAAATATGCGCGTGTGAGCACAATTTATTGTCACATCTAACCAAGACACTATTTCGCGAAAAAACAAAGGAACTATAATCCATTAATCTAATTTATTCATGGGATTCTTATTATTTTCGTGTCGAGTTAAGGCACATTAAGAGTAATAAAATTAACTTACCCGAAACACGAACTCCTGGTTCCATACTGGATTCAACGTCTGAAATGAGATATTTACAACTTAAATAGATTGAAGGACCCTATCTACGAAGCTAACGTTTTCAGATTAGAATTCCGGAAAAAGCATATAATTAATAATGTTAATAAATAAATATTACAGGACAATTTTACACAAATCGAACTAGTCCCAAGGTAAGCTCAATAAGGCTTGTGTTATGGGTACTAGACGACGAAATATTTAATACATATTGTTTACTTATATACATAGAAAACATCCAAGACTGAGGAACAAATATTTATTTATGCTCATCTCACAAATATTTGGCCTTACTGGGAGTTGTACACAGGACCTCCAACTTCGCAGGCAACGTTACTTCCGCTGAGCCAAACCGGTCGGACCGACCCCAGAGAGAGAGTGAGTATCGTTACCATTGCTTAATTTCTGGGATTATATGGATTTGTATAAGATTGTCTCATAATACGAGTATATATAAATACAATTAAAATATAATTAAAAGTATTTCGTCAGTACTTTATATAATGCAGCTCCAAATAAAAAGTCGCTTTTATAATTCGGCCACACAATACGCAGAGGCGACGTAAGTTTGGAAAACTTGATTGTAGTACACAGAAAGCAAAAGATCGCATGGTCGTCCAGTAAGATGAACCGACCATGTAACATACTGGCAGAGTTTTAGGGCCGGCAACGCACTTGTGACTCCTCCGGTTTTGCAGATGTCTATGGGCAACGGTGATCGCTTACCATGAGGCGATCCGTCTGCTCGTATGCCCTCTATAACATATAAAAAAGACTCGTCGTCCTCCAAATTCTACACGGTCGTGAGAGACGCGCTGAACAGATACCCGGTGGAGGCTGATCATCCGCTCCAGGTAGGTGGAGCCCTGACCACGATCCTCAGACATGAGGGTCCGACTCCAAAGAGAGGCTGCGGGCGTTTCAACCGCCGGTGCTTTTGTGCTACGAAATATTCACAGATCTTTGAATATTTCGCATCTATGCGATGACAAATAAATCAACTTTAAATGAGAACTAGAAGTGCTGCATCGCTAAAATGTATCATTACATTTATCAGCCAATTAGTGAATATTTCGTAACACAAAAGCTTCGGCGCTTGAAACGCCCGCGGCTTTACACCAAAGTGTGAGAAAGTATCGTTATCATTGCCTAGTTTTTGGGATTATATCGATTTGTGTAGGATTATCACTTAATACGAGTATTTATTAAATATAGGGTGGGCCATAAATTTTTGCAAATAGCAGCACTGAATTTTTCGGACACTGTTAAAGTGAGCGGCGGGATATTGGCGGGAAACTATAGGTAACTTCGTGCAATTTTATTTGTAATGAAGCGTTTCACGGGAAAACAACGGGCTTTTTGTGTTAAGCAGTTTTCTAAAAAAATTATGAGATAGCCGCGATCCGTTGTTGTATGTGTCAGGGAGTTTTCCACGGTTTGCCTATACGATCGCAGGGGTGCTAACGACGAGACAGAGAACATCTGGATAAAGTAATTTTTATAAAATAAATTGCAATTATCTGTTTACATGTATAGTCAAATTTTTATCGATGTTTCATAAGTGCAAAAAATTTTGGCCAACCAAATATAATATATTTATAATATAATTACAAAAATATAACAATCAACTTCAACCCATAGGATGACGCAGGTAAAATACATGTATATGTATTTCTATCGCTTTTAATCTGTTTATAATCTAAGATATAATTTAGTTGAAGATTCTACTTACATACCTGAAATGTAACAAACACGCGAAATCTACATGACAAAGACATTTCGAATCATGACGTATAACATCAACATCGCGGTTTTATAGTTTTATTGCATGGATGGATCTAAAATTTAATACTCAATGACATTCTTAAAGGTGCGTCCACACTTGTATCATTTGCTCGTATCCGATCACCGTTGCGTGGCATGATTGCGTATCGCGCTGCTCGGACGCTCACTGTCGGCGCGATCACGACGCGCTTGTCCGATCCGAGTGTGCTATACGCGTAGCAACATGGATATCGAGCGATCGGATCGGTGCAACGTGCAAACGCGTAATGGTGACACGCGATCATGCCACGCGACGAAGATCTGATCGGGCAAATGATACAAATGTGGACGCACCTTTAGATTGTGTTCTCAGTATTGTATTTTTCGTCATCCCAATGTCTGGCGCACTCTATAGTTTGTCCCTCTAGGCCTACCTTCTTCTTGGTCTTGGTGAGAAACGTCTCAATGGTCACATCGCCATCGACTTTCTGCAGCTCCACTCGCACATATGGGTCGCTGCGAACAAACACAAATCGTTAAAATATACACGGGGTGATTCAGACTTAGTAAACAACCCTACATTACATAACACGGTTCACGTAGAATTCAATAACAGGCCCGCGTATGCAAAAATCTCCGCTTTTTTAAGGTTCCGTAACCAAAATGGCAATAACGAAACCCTTATAGTTTCGTCATGTCCGCCCGTCCGTTTGTCACAGGTATTTTACTCAAAAGCAACAAGATGTATTGTAGAAATTTAGAGCATAGGTGTCTTGTATATATGCCGCTGCTTAGTCTGGTAGTTAAATGACAAAAATAAATATTTCAAGCAACATACACAAATAAAACATAATGATGATATGAGTTAACGAACTGGTAACCAAATCTGAGGACTTTTTTAATGAAAATCGGGCTTTCTCCGGACTTTCTAATATGATTTTGGCAACCCTAGCTGCACAACAGTGGCGTGGCGTCAAATGCCCGTCTAAGTAAATAATTTAAAAAAATCATGTTGGTAAAGCCGGGGTATACTTTCTCTTACGTTTTCTTTCAAAGCAGTAGAATAAGGTACTCAAATGCCTTAAAGTAGGCAAGTCGATTAGAGACGGGTTCTACTTATGAACGCCACGCCACTGCTGGACAGGCATATGAGATATCATTGTCCCAGTGCACGCGTGACCTTTAGAGCGCTTTTCATCAGGTGAGCTACATGCTTGTTTGCCACTTGATACTTTTAACCTTGACTAAGCCAGAGCACTGATTGACAATACGACAATGACGCACGCCTAAATTCGTCTTCATTGGATCATTTGGTTCCCCCGACCTTTGCCCACCGGCAACCGAAGCATTAATTATTTGTGAGACTGTCTGTGACAATGTAGGTCCTTAACGCATAAAACAAGTAATCCCCGACACGTACTGTCACCAGAATTGATATCTACCACAACAAAGCGCGCATAAATATCTGACACGACTCTATTCCTAGGTCGGATAGGACGTGTCAGATATTTTCGCCCGCTTTGTTATGGCAGAAATTGATGGTGGTGACTGTACATAGAGCTCGGGAAAAAAATAACTACGCATTCCTGAGGTTATTAGGAGTAAAAAACGTTATATGAACCCAAGTAATACTCGGCAATTAAAATCAAAAATCAAGTTTTATCGAATCCGTTTCGTCCGCAATGGTTCCGTTCTTGCCATTTTGGCTACGGAACCCTAAAAACGAGCTAAGATAATCATACATCGATATACTGTAATCATAGTTTTTGTCTTAATTAACCAAATTTATAGCATGTTATGGATCATTTCTATAATACTTAGGTCTAGGGACTGACAAAGGCTGAAACGGCCGTGAAACCACGCGAATATTAAATCACTGTGATTTGCGAATTTGAGTCTGTATTAAGTATATGAGTAAACAAAAGACCTTTGAATTATCACTAAACACTTGACGATTGTAGGGGTAGCCCCTTACAAATGACTCGCTAAATGTATGAGTCATTACTAGTCACATCGCTGCTTCCACACGGATATACGTCAGATAACTAGAATATTCAAACATATTGTCTAGCAAACATTACTAAACGTGATTCAAAACGTCCTTAAAATATCACTATCTTAGAATACGTGCTGGACTTAGTCAACATAAACAATTTATAGGTGGCCAAAATAGCAAAAACGGAACCCTTTTACTCAATAACTACTAGATGTATATTTATGAAATTTGGAGTAGTTTGCGTAGACGGAAGTATGGGAAAGTTCGAAAGGTGGACTTTATTTTAACGCCTTTAAGAGCTTTTCGGTAAAATTTCAGTCTTTTCCATACTTCTGTCTTACCCCAACGCACCTTAAGGTGGGTCCACATTTGTATCATTTGCCCGATCAGATCTTTGTCCCGTGGCATGATCGCGTGTCACGATCACGCGTTTGGACGTTGCGCCGATCCGATCGCTCGAAATCCATGTTGTTACGCGTATCACATACTTAGATCAGACAAACGCGGCGTGATCGCCGCGCCGACAGCGAGCGTCCAAGCAGCGCGATACGCAGTCATGCCACGCCACGGTGATCGGACATGAGCAAATGATACAAGTGTGGACGCACCTTTATAGGTGATTTGTATAAGCCGCACTTAGTTTGGTAGTTAAGTAAGAAAAATAAATATTTGTAAAGAATATAATATTATGTTGAATAATGACACAAGAATAACTAGTATTACACATAAATATAAACCACCAAAAACATTTCATGTAAAATAGGCGGCCAAGACTCACAAACTCACATGCTCATAACGCTATCGCTGTAAAAAAGTTATCAGATCCAAGGAAAAGCCAAGCTCCTAAGCCCTGACTTTACTAACCCTACCACCTTGGTTTAAAAAGTATGGCATCAACTGGCTTCAAGCCCCTAAGCCCTGAGTTTACTAACCCTACACCTTGGTTTCAAAAGTATGGCTTTGCCGTTTCATAGAGTACCGTAAATAAGTCCAACGGACCGTCTAGCCCATATTGTATCAAGAAATTAAGTTAACGTCTTCATGATAATATATATAAACTTAATTCCTTACTGCCTTATCCCCTAGTTAAAGGGGTTCCATGTTTTAGAATTTTTTGTTGTTTGTGTAATAATACTAGTTTACATACAAAATTTCAGCTTTCGAAGCCATCGGGAAGTACCCCAGAGGTTTTGATACGTGGGTGAGTGGCAAAATCGGCGTATTTTAGGTACCAATAAAACCTAAAATATAAAAACTAGATCAATTAAATTTAGTGCATTTCAAATGTTACGTAACTGTATCTTAACCTGTGAATATGGGCGCTCTGGTGTTAACTCGGACGAAGCTATGAAGGTTTGAAACTAAGACAAAATGGTTCGAGAAAAGTTAGGTAGCACCCTGCTTCTTTTTTGTTCGTCTTGGCGGGGGCACTACCTAAATAATCGATCCGAAAGTTGCATAAATTGTGCGTGTCCCTTAGAAAAATGCTAATAATGTCTAGGCTTTTAACATACTGAAGAGCGAGATGGGCCCTTAAAAAATGGACGTATATTGGCTAAAATAACCTCACACCCGCAGACCTTGAGACTTCCGCACCACGTGCCACTCTCCTAGTGGCCGCGAGTGGCATTCCCGTTTGTGAGTTTGCGCTCCCCCCACTGAATCAGATTACTGGCAAGGTGGCCTGGCCAGACTTAACCAATTTAAAGTCAGGCTAAAAAAAACTGATCCTAAGTGTTAGGAAATGATAGAATGCTTACCTGGCACCGAAGATGTCCTTTTTGGCCAATGAATAAGCTCCTATGACCTTCAAGCGAAGCAGGAAGCTGTTTTCATCAGTCTGAAACGTTAAAGATCTCAATCAATACCGAAGAATATGGAAAACGCTACCGCTTGCACAAAAGTACCTACACATATTTAGCCACTTTTTTTTCTTTTTTTATATCATACGTGGCAAACAGGCAGACGAGTCACCTGATGGAAAGTGGTCATCGTCGTTCATGGATTTGTGCAACACCTAAGATATCGCCCATACACTGCCAACCTTTTTCCGTACAAAGGACAACATTTAATTTTTTTCACCCCCTAATTTTATCGATCTAACAATTTTTTTAATAAAACATACTACCTCATTCTATAAGGGCCTAAGTGCAATTCGAGGAGGAATTTGTTTCATAAGTAAAACTATTCTGCATCTGTGGACTCATTGTGACAAATGTCCTAACTAGAGATGGTGAAAAGCGTTACAATTCAATTTCAATCACCGTGACTCTCGTTGTAAAAAAAAACACTGTGATTTTGTTACCCACGACTAACCCTGACTTGCCACGTTAAAGTTTCTTACTGTAATGTATTCAGATCATTATAATATTTTTACCGTGATTTTATCACACTTTTTGCTCACATAACCTAGGTACGTGATTTTGTAATAATCCGTCGTGATCAGTCACAGTTACACTTTTCTAGACGGCCGATCACTGTGATTTGATTATCGTGTCGTTATTATTAACCCGTCACCAGTTATGACACAAATGTAAACTGCCAATATGACACATTTTTGTTATAATTGCCAAAAAAAAGCAAAAGAAATAAAACAATTTAACGGATTATATCGCGTATATTATCTCATTTTAGTTCCCGACGTTTCGGAAGCTTTCCAGCTTTCCATGGTCACGGGAGGACATGTTTGAAATGTTTTATTTTATTTCCGAAACGTCGGGAACTAAAATGAGATAATATACGCGATATAATCCGTTAAATTGTTTTATTTCAAAAGCAAAAGAATTAACTTTATACCGCTCGCCTACAAATCACCATTTTTTTTAAAAATTAGTGATCTGAAAATTCCAAAAATAATGTTAATGTGTTCAGAGAGCCCAAAGCTATCCGCGATATTTCAATTATAGTACTTTCAAGGAGATAACAGGCCTAGAGTCGGTGCCACCAAAAGAAGTTACCAAATTTTCAAAATTGACGATTTTAGTAAGTCAATTGTTACACTGGTGGGTGGCACCGATTTAAAATTAACATTAATTGTATATATTGTATAGATAGAGTTAAAAAAAGGTTAATACAAAGTGAATTGAAGGAACCGAATAAATTTATTTTTTAGATTTTTTTAGGAGTAATTTTTTTTTATTTGCAAAAAGTTTTACTAATTTTTAACTTTTTTGTAAATTATTCCATAAAACTTCGTCTCGTAAAGATTTTAACAAGACCAAACACGGCTACGATACATTATTTTATTACAGAGATCCAGTGTTTACCTTCCAGCTCCATCACCAGTTTGATGGTATCATTCTCATCAGAAACATTTTAAATTGTGAATATCAAGTAGCTTAGCTAATATAATCGAAATATCTTATCGCCACCCGTAAACCACTTATAATTGTGGAGTTGGCCTTCTGTGGTCTATTCTTTCAGTTCAACTTCACCAATTTTTATTATCTGAATGCAAATGCTTGACTTGCTTCTTCAAATACTGAAATCGCTATACAGATGCCTATGAAATTTGAGCGTTGCCCTCGATTTACCTGCGATCCCATCATCTAATACAGACTTGGTGACAATGGGACCACCTCAGGACTATACTCTTTTGAATAGGAAGATAATATTGAAAATAGGTGCACAATAGACCGAGAAATCGGAGAACATACATGAAAAAAAATACATACAGTAGAACATAGAACCACCTCCTTTTTAGAAGTCGGTTAGTAAATATATATTAGGGGACAATTTTTACACAAATCGAACTAGTCCCATGGTAAGCTCAATGAGGCTTGTGTTATGAGTACTACACTAGTTATGACACAAATGTAAACTGCCAATATGTCACGTTAACACTTTTTTATAATAGACGACGACGATATACTTAATACATATATATTGTTATATACATAGAAAACATCCCAGACACAGGAACAAATATTTATGCTCCTTACACAAATATTTGCCCGTACCTGGATTATATATGAAGAAATCATCTTTCATTCTAAACAACGCTTACAACAAGTCTCTCGTCTCAGTTGATATTTTTAACACATCGCGAAACCAGTTTAAAAAATAGTTACTTGATGTTGTTACTGACTAACTTTAAAATTTTCTATCTGTATGCCAAGTTCTACTCTAATGTTAACTTGTCACTTTTTCTGCAAAATTAAGTTTTTTTAGGGTTCCGAACCTCAATCGGAAAAAACGGAACCCTTATAGGATCACTTTGTTGTCCGTCTGTCCGTCCCTCTGTCTGTCAAGACTCTTTATCTCGAGAACGCATGGAGGTATCGAGTTGAAATTAACACCATATATTCAGGT
The DNA here is from genome assembly GCA_905404275.2 of Hedya salicella. Classification (NCBI taxonomy): domain Eukaryota; kingdom Metazoa; phylum Arthropoda; class Insecta; order Lepidoptera; family Tortricidae; genus Hedya; species Hedya salicella. The sequence goes on along the minus strand of FR990112.1, from coordinate 3,734,742 downwards.
CTACGGTCCCTTGAAGCTGTGAAAAAATCAAATTTCTACATTAACGTAAAAAAAGATACGGCCATTTATGCCGCAAAAATGTATATTTCGACACTCTCAAAGGAATCAAAATGATAGCGTACTTCCCGTTGACATAGAACTATGAAATTTGGCAAGTAATATCGGGACATACAAAAACATATGAAAAATTGAACACTATACATTCGTAATTAAATCATAAAAAATATAGTCTTTTTCAAACGACATATTTGGACAGCCCAGTTGCGTTAAGATTGCACCTCATTCGTATGCCATGATATAGATATCAGGTGCAAACTTAACTCAACCACAACCGCGTAATATAATAAAGTTACAGTAAGTGAAAGTTTGTACGGAACCCTCGGTGCGTGAGTCGGACTCGCACTTGGCCGGTTTTTTATGATTAAGAAAGAGTAGTTTTTAAATACATACTTACAGAGCTATAAAAAAAGACTAACAATGTATGTCTTTGTGAGAACTGTTGAGGAGATACATGTTTATTGCATAGTTTATGTTTAGGTTGTACTTATGTATATCTATCTCTGTTTGTTCTCCAAATAAACAAATTAATTAAGTAAAGCAAAACAAGTCATGTGAGTGTTATTCATAGGTCTGCACTGGAATACAAAGAATCATTGTGGCAGCAGATGTGCAAAAAGTCATTGTGGCATATTATTGTTTTAGGGTTTACAATATTGTCGTATGGTTCATATTATTATTTTGAACTAGAAGGCACCCGTCTTTTTTCTTCAGCGTAGTCGGGTAAAAAGTATCCTATAACCATCTGGAGAATAAATAATTTCATGTCTGTCTGTCTGTCAATGTCGGTAACCAATATATAAAATGACCGAACACCGCGTTCATTTTACTTAGAAGTCGGGCTCTGCTAACACCGGATTGTCATAGATACGGCAATTTGTAGCGTATATTTGTACGGAACTCTTGGTGCGCGAGTCCGACTCGCACTTGGCCGATTCTTTTCTTTAAATATGACTAAATGAATACGCTTTCCTTGTAATTTTTCTGACGCCATGCCTCTGAGGCCTACAGACGTCACTTAAGTGTGTTGATATTAGTACAGTCAACTACCAAAAGATGTTGGGTTGGGATATACAGCTGTGTGCAATATAATAGCAGTATGTATGTACCATGGTAAGTAGTTTTTAAAATAAGGCAGATGCAAAAAACTGCTCCTAAAGAGAATCTACTACCCAAGGACTGTTTGTACTGGCCACTGAATCAATTAATGTGTCTAAATTAGTATAAAAAAATCACAAATTTCGAAAAGTACATTCCATATAAATAACAGTGTCTTAAAAGTGTCTTTATTTTCGAGCCACCCACCATATAAAGAAATTTGGCAGTGGAATTTGAATCAAAAATGTAGGAAATTCTGTTATATTGCCTTTGTGTTAAATTCGAACGACTAACAGCTAATGCAACTCTATTCTGATAGAAAATTACTCAAAGTTCATTGAATAGGAGAAGGCCTTTTAATAGGCCTTTGAGCGGCTAAAGGTTATTTACATTGCTGTCTTCGAACCTGAATGCACTTTATTGTTAACTCATACCACGATAATAACTAAAATCTTAAGTCACATTTACATCTTGATTCTGCAAATTCGGCTTCACTGCTATTATTTTGCACACTACTGTATATGTTTTAAAAACTTGACACATGTTGATTATCTTGAACTATAGCTAAGAATAAATAAATAAAAAAGAACACTCTCAATGATGTCCCTTTTCAGATAAAAAAAACATAAATCAAAATTTGTTCATCATACAGTACGAGATGCACCATTATGCTACAGACAGAGACGCACACATGTTTTTCATCTGAGTTAATAAAGGGGAAATGTAATGGTGACTATGGTGAGCATTACCGGTATCTGAATCCATACTTAATATTATAAATGCGAAAGTGTGTCTGTCTGTCTGTCTGTTACCTCTTTACGTTTAAACCGCTAAAATGATTTGGATAAAATTTGGTATGGGGATAGTTTGAGTCCCGGGGATGGACATAGGCTATTTTTTATCCCGGAAAAATATCCTTATCCGCGATAAACGAATTTAAGGCGGACGAAGTCGTGGGCAGAAGCTAGTATATAAATAAATAAAAGAATAATGAATAATACTGAGACAAGCTTACACAAAACAACCTAGTCCCGAACTTAGCAAAGCTTGTACTATGGGTACTAGGCGACGATATACATGATATATAGATAAATTATAAATACTTAAATATATTGAAATATCCAAGACCCAGGAACAAACACTCATGCTCATCACACAAAGACTTGCCCTGGCTGGGATTCGAACCCAGGACCGCCAGCTTCATAGGCCATTGCGTAACCCACTGAGCCAAACATGTTTATTTATTTATTTACTAGCTTCTGCCCGCGACTTCGTCCGCCTTAAATTCGTTTATCGCGGATCAGGGTATTTTTCCGGGATATAAAGTAGCCTATGTCCTTTCCCGGGACTCAAATTATCTTACCAAAACAATTTAACGGATTATATCGCGTATATTATCTCATTTTAGTTCCCTCTTCTCTATTGAAATTAGGATGCTTTTTAATCTCAATAGCCTCGCGTAGCATCCTGGGAAAATATCTTTTTTCTTTGGCAAGGATAGGTGTAATAGGTCTGCAGTCTGTGAACATGTCATTGACAAACCAAACCACTCAATTAAGTTTGATATACCTTCTATCCTTGCCAAAGAAAAAAGATATTTTCCCAGGATGCTACGCGAGGCTATTGAGATTAAAAAGCATCCTAATTTCAATAGAGAAGAGGGAACTAAAATGAGATAATAGACGCGATATAATCCGTTCAATTGTTTTATTTCAATGAGTAATAATCGCGGAAACAGAAGAAAATATTATCTTACCAAATTTAATTCAAATCGATTCAGCGGCTAAAGCGTGAAGACGTAACAGACAGACACACTTTCGCATTTATAATATTAGTATGGATGGATTTAATAGACACGCCAACAAAACACAGACTTATACAAGTAAAAACAAATATCAATATACAGGGACCATGTCTAGCCTGTACCTCAATTACAAGTGTGCAACAGCATTCACTATAATAGCCGGTTAGACATCAAATTTAGAGGATTAAAAAAAGAAATGAAAAACAAACTATGTTGTATCTATCACACACACACATCTAAATAAACATAAGAACATGGGCGACCGAGCTTTGCTACCTGTCTAGATACACTAGGAAGGCAAAACTTCGGAGAAAGCACTTACATATTGATGGCAAAAAGCAGAATGTTGCAAACACCAATGGATTCAGTTGGCGGTTACTACGTTCCCGCTTTTCGCCATCGATATATCGCTGGCCCAATATTGCAGGGTTGTATGTAACATTTTCAGGGGAGTTAAAATTAAACTTTATGTCAATATGACAATGTTCAAACTTCAATTCGTTAAAAGTGAAACATTGGGCCCTGTAATATTGGGCCAGCGATATGTCGACTGTTGAAAGCAGAAATAGGATAAGAAACAGATTGGTGGCTTTTAGTAATCTACCCATTGAACTAATTTTATAAGGTGTATAATTCAATGTCTCAAATATGTATGTATATTATATATACAAGAATTGGTTGTTTAAAGTAATAGGATAGCACAAGTGATTACTAGAAGTGATTGCATCGATCTTGTTTCAAATCGGGGAATCCCAAGCATAGAGGACAATTTTCAAATGACAGTTAAAATTCAGCCTATGGAGGATTGAGGGAACTATTCCCAAGATTTATTTATTTTAAATATGAGTCTTGGCACTGGGTCTTACGATTTAGATGAAATTTGGTATTTATGGTTTACATTAACTAATAACTGGATTCCACAAAGATGGAAGTTTGAAACCGTCTTCCCGGTTGAAATTACGGTGTTTCTTAATTTCAAATTCTACCGTTGAGAGGATCTTGGGATTATGAATGAAGCTCAATCCAGTGGTTTGGCCCTGAAGGTCCTAAATATCGAGAATTACCAACGAAAGGTAATTATTAAATTAAATCAAATTTATATGTGATTAAGCCTCGTTAGTCGGGTTGTAATAACTTTATAATTAGTCTAGATTATTTGAAGCATTGCTCAGAAGTACTCGCCGACCATGCTAGCCATGATTCAAGTATCCTATTTATATGATGTTACAGTTTGTAACGGTGTTAGGATATTACTTAAATGGATTTAAATGAAACTTAGCACACAGATAGATGATCCTATACATAACTTTATACCCGCTGACAAAAAACTGTTTATAAATCCCCAGCCCCCTTCCTTCCAAGACTTTTCAATGTGATCCCCCACTTTTTATCATAGATTTTGGATTGAGATTTCTGCTCTAAATCTAAGTAGAATTAATATCATTTTAGAAACATTTTAGACAAATACAAATTCTTTTGTATTTTCTTGACGATCCTTTTTGGACTATATTTTTTACTTTTCCGCTTTATAATGTTTATTAGTGTAATTTTAGTTTATTTTATTTTTAAAAATGTTTATCAATTAATCTTGTCAATAACGATTCAAAAGTAGGTAGCTAGGCCTACTTGAATAAAGACAATTTTCACTTTTGACTTGACTTTTTGAATACATTTTACATTTTTACATAATTTGGGTACTTCACAAAAACTATACAATATAAGTATACAATTTTGCAGTATGCGAAAAATGCAGATTGCATTGTTCTTCGAGTCTTGTTCATGTAATAAGCAAGAATATATAAAATTGTTACAGTTTGTGATATATTACAATTGTTTTAAATTTATAAATACTCTGAAACATTGATATCTTTAAAATATTAGCAAAACAACAATTGAAAGGTCCTTGAATACACAGTTGTTTAAACAGCCATAAATCATGTCAGTTCCTTGCAAATTCAATGATAACAACAATTCATTCAAGGTCACACAGTAGCTTTATTTGTAAATAAAGAGAATTATTACTTCATTCTAGCCAACTACTGCAATTATAATGTGACCTGACATAAAAAGGTATTGAGTGACGATATTACCTTAAGCAAAAATGCCGAAGTTAGAGGGCAAATCTCATTAAATGGCTTAACTTACACCTACACATACTAAAAGTAAAAAACTCCTAATAGGAAAATTCTTACATGATTTTGCGACAAAATCTACAGGTTTACATAAAATCTACTGCTCTGTGCTCCCTTATGGTGTTACACGATTATTAATAATACGTAAAATAGGCATCTGATGTGAAAAACGTGTTTACAACAGGTAAAGTCGCGACAAATATCTTATCAGAATATTTCCGGTTCCCAACGCTTTAGGGGATGGTAACATACTATACTTACACGCGTATCCGACTGCCAAGCCATCACCCATGTGAAAATAAACTAATTTTCAAACGGAATGAGAAATAATCCACATTCCTTGTAAGTCATAAGGTTGAAAGCAATCTGTTTTATGACACGTCGTTTGATCGGCAACTCCTCACAACTCAGTTCACGCGTTAATAACATATGAAATCAGTTAATAATTATCAAATATACGATCTAAACACCAAAACTGCACTAATTCTCAACAGAATCATGTAAAAATACAAACAAAAAACTAAAAAACTGTGAAAATTTATTCACTCTATCTGACAATTGTGTGACAGAATATTTTGTCATTGTAATTTTTTTACGCATAACGTTCCGTTGCACGAAATATTTCGATTATGTTGGATCGTAATCAAGATTTAGTGACGTACGAAAAATAATTGGGAACATTAACTTACTCAGAAGTGTTTTCATTTTATATTTTTTGCTGATAGTTTAGTTTTTTTTTTTTTTTTTTTTAATATTTCATTTAAGTACCCAACATAATATTATTTGCACAGTTTCCTCGTATAAATAGGTACAATTTCTACTTACATAGATTAAAAAGAAAAATTAAAAATTTACCATGTGTTTTTTTTTTTTCTTCCTAATCTATGTAGACCAGAGTAAAAATGTATTCATACGAGGGAATGTCGGAAGTCGAATGTTTAAAAATTATATTAAAAAAACATTTGATATAAAAATAAGATAAACATAGATATCATACAAGTTAAGGATAAAGTAGTTCATCAGCCACATGCTTGGAACATACCAATAGAGTTTAAAACATATATCTAAAACACCAAGCCAACATTTAAAAAAATACTCATACTAACATAAGCGCAATAAAATTTACCGAATACTTGTATATGTTAATATCTTTATCAATGTATCAACAGGCAGAGGACACGTTCAAATAAATAAATACAAATAAAGAGGATTATGGTTGTTAACAAAAACTTAATTTTCTGCGTCTCAAGCATAGTGCTACTAAAAACGTGATTTAATTATTTATTCAAAATAATTACAGAGTATAACAGTAACAACTAATTCACCGTGAATTCCATGTAACATTTACACAAGTTAACATATTACTAAAGAATTACAACCATTCATCGCCTCACAGTATGTTAAACATTCATGACACACCGTTCTACATGTCTACAACTTAATAAGTGAATTTCAATCTTCATTGGAGTAACTACCTACCAAATAATTTGCATTGCCAAAATTAACACCGTAGCGTTGTCATGGTCATGACGTTAATCTTTACTTGGGATGGAATAGTTTGGATCGTTAACTAGACAATAAATATTCTGTACTCGTATGACTTTACATACATCACTATATTCTATGGGTGACATTAAAGTGATGAATGATAAGCGAATTCAGAATTTATCTTTAATTAAATTGATTTCAATTTATTATATATATTTAAGTTAGTGATAGCCGGCACGAATGTGACATGTATTCTATGTTCTGTGATTTTTTTTCTTTTTAAATATAAATACAGCATGTTCATTGTATATTGCAGACGAACATATTTAAAGGACAGAAAGCGTACGTAGCTATATATATGTGTACTCTACTTAAGTCTATTTATTATCATAGACCTGTCAACCATGACGACTGGTTAGCCATTAATTAAGACGTGTGATTTGAATATCAAACAGTTTAAAGAACATTAATAAATTGTATACTTATACTAACCAGCAAATGTATAATACCTACCTATTTACAAAATCAGATGAAGGGACTAAACTAATTTTGACTCTGACGTATTGATAACTGTATTTTATAATAACTAAACCATCTTTCAAATGTTATGCACCTATGTAAGACATGTATGTGAGGTTTGACGAGGCGAATTGCTATTTCATTTGAACTTTATAAGTAAGAGCAGGATGGCATGCCTGTCTTGCTCATTCGTAGCGAGTATATTCGGTAATGCATAGACTTTTAATAATTCCTATGTATCTTTGATGTTATCTATTGAGCGTACCTGATGCTGCAATGAGTACCGAGGTTCAGGCCTAGGCAACCGGCTAGGCCTCCGCCACGCTGACCACGATGAGGACCGGCTGCGATGATGTTCCTCAATTTCAGACATATCCATGAACCTTGTAACATGCATCACTCCAGCCATATCACTCATCTTGCATGTCAAATTTTACTATACTCCACAAAACCACACAAAGACGCTTCACCATTACTTTGAATCACTTAATCACCATTACTTTAAACTCAATTATTAATTATGACAATGGATTTATATTAAAAATTACACGTAAAACACTCTTAAGGCGTAGAGCGGGCCATATGACTGCGCGTATCTTATCAGTAGAAGAAATGGGCGCGATAAAAGAAGTCATCGTTTACAATTAGCATTTCAACGATAACTATCCGACGTTCCTTATCATTAAATCAGATTTAAACTCTATTTTACATACAAATTGGCTTTATTTTTCTGTGAATAATGCGGTTGTACATATCATATCTCAGCAACTGTTTTCGCCTTTGTAGCCCAGTGTAGATGGACTATGATGAGATTTTCTTTAGTGACCTGGTAAGAGTAAGGCGAAGATCCCGTTACAGAAGGCAAATAGTCTACAAAGTAACTCTAACTGCTTCTTGGCATTTTATAGTTTATGTGCTTACCTATTCACCCAAAATGAAGTGTACTGAAGGATATGTATTTAGCTATATTTTTCTACCATTTAACCCTTTGACTGCCACAGTCGGCAAATCACGTCATCGAAATATCGTGCCACTAACGCTAGTATCGCCATATGCCACTGCCGACCAAGTTTCGTTGTTCAAAGACTCCAAATATACGAGTAATATCAATACCTCGTTCTGTAATCACTATTTCATTTCTGAAGGTTTTATTTTATTGCTGTGGTGTCTGGATCACGTCACGTCGTATTACTTCGCTGTTTGGTGCTCAAAATGTGAAAAATATGAAATAATAAAGAAATGAAACGATCCGCATACAACGTAAATAGTTTTACTCACAGCACTGTTCAATTTAATACAAAAAAATAAATTAGTACATTGTTTAATACTTAATCTATTATATACTTGATTTATTAATCCTTAACCATTTAACAACAGCCCATAACCATTGTGGACGTGTGACTGACGTCATTATATTTAATTATCTTTTGTTTTACAGTTGCTATTGGCTGTGACTGGAGATTTACTTCGTTCTGTGAATCCCTTATAAAGTTGAATGAACGGATATTCCACCATTAAGCATAATGGCAAAGAAAGTATGAAAGTTAAACTTGACACGCTTAACCCGTCTGCAATCTGAAAATCAACAAAGGTTACTTGAATTAGAAATATTATATTAAAGCTTAAAGTGTTCATACAAAAAAACCGGCCAAGTGCGAGTCGCACTCGCGCACCCAGGGTTCCGTACAAAATAAATACGCTACAAACGGCCGTATCTATGAACATCCACTGTTAAAAGAGCCCTACTCTTAAGCAAAATGTACGCGGTGTTCGATCATTTTATATCGATTATTGACATAGACAAACACACATAAAATTATACTGTTTTAAACCGACTCCCTAAAAAGAATGTGGTTATAGCATTTGTTGTTATAGCGGCAACAAAAATACATCATTTGTGAAAATTTCAACTGTCACGCTACCTATCACAGTTCATGAGATAGAATCTGGTGACAGACGGACAGACAGACAGAAAGATGGACAGCGGAATCTTAGTAATAGGGTCCCGTTTTATCCTTTGGGTACAAAACCCTAAGAACATATCTGATAAGCCTATAAAAACAAGATACACAAAGTGCATAAAAAGAGCGATTTCGCTATGAACCTTCCAGTCTATTACATTACATAATCTATGAAAACTATGATTAAAGCCTTTATAATTTCAAATTGCGCAGTTAGCGCCCCTTTAGTCTTTTCACAGGTAATATCGCGGAAAATTTTTGAGTCGGTTTAGCAAAAATATATAATTTAATTCTGATTCAAAAGCAAACAAGAAATCGTTAATTAACTTCAAGAAAATACTGGTCATTTTCAAACGGCCTGACCATTTTTTATTAATCAGAACACTTTCGATGAAGTCCCCTTAATCCATAAAAAAAAATCAAAATATAAAAGATACCTACAAATACACGTCAAAGTAATAACACCCCGTCTAGGATATTAGCGAAAATGCTTACCACATTGACAACAGAAGCATTGAGAGGGTAAAGTCTATTCCCCACCAAAACCATGTTAACAATAAAGTGCATCATCAGGGCGGAGAGAGACAGTCGACTCAACACTATCCATCCTTGCCATTCTATAACGCTGCGGCATATATCTGAAAAAAAAAAATATTTGCCGCACTATAGAGAGTGGAACGGAACAAGACTTTCCTACCGGTCTAGCACAACTCTCCGTGACAACGCCTGTCGCGTGACATAGCATTACCTATCTTCCTCGCATTGTATTGAAATGAAAGAGACGGACAATCTTTATCGCGCGACAAAAAGTCGTGTAGGTATCAGAAACATGACAATGTTTAGCCTTAGTGCATACTTTGGCAAATAAACTATATTAATATTGGTAAGCCTTTTTTGAGTTAAAAAAAAGTATATTTCAACCTTATTTGGCTGGTAGGTAGATACAATGACAACATGATGACGTCATGAAGAAAAGGTTAATAAACTTCCAGTAAACAAAACTATATATTAATAACGACATTGACAACCATAGATTTTACCGTTACAAACAAAGAGGTTCAAAGTAACAAAATACAACTTGAATTAAACATGAATAAAACTTGAAAATAATTGATTTCAACGTAATTTATATTCTTTTGCTGCCGAATAGTCCTTATTTGATATAAATTTTTACTTAACCATTTCTTTAATTTTTAAATGGTAATGGAAAATCGTCAGGCCAGGGAACTATTAAAAATATATTTAAAAATCAGTAACTAAGAAGTTCTGACCGGCATTAGAGTTTGCACTCTATCATTTCAATTGTGTGCAAATCCCTGAAAATTAATGTATGTATCATGTCAGTATCATAAGTATCGTTCTGTATAGCCCGGTAGGGGATTCGAACTCACCGCCATTGCGCCATTCAGTCTCTACCTAGCCTTAACTTTGTTTATGAAAAAGTCATTTATCAACATTATAAGTGTAAATTAATTGTTAATCTAACTCTGTTAGGTTTTTCCTAAGTTACTCAGAGGCATTGTCTGGTATCAAGACCAGTTAAGTAGGTTTTGAGTCCGAGGGCACAACGTGAATGCATTGTTAAAATTTAACTCACCCTTTATCCCAGTAATAAAGAAACTATTATACATCTACATAATTAAAGTTTTTAAAGATAAACAGTAGTTATGTAAAGGTTATAAATTTGTAAAATTTGCCTTTTTTTCAAAGGAACTCTACCTTTTATTTACAAATATCATAATTACAAAACTATTTCAATGCTCAAAACATTAAAATCTAAAGAAAGAATGATGCACAATGTAGCATTAAAAATATTGGCTTGCATCATAAAGTTACAATATGATCGATTCAATCTTAAATTATCAGAGTCTCGTAGGTACTTGGACCCCTCTTGAACCTCGGCCAGAACCCATTTTGGGACGTAACCTACGTTAGGATTACGCACGTGTCCAGTTTACTAAAACTGCGATAACACACTATTAGATACTCAATCGAGGCTGGTTAATGTCTCGCCAAGACTATGTTAAAGTTGTTAGTCTTGATATGATCAAAGTTATTGATTCACTAATTCAGGTCACCTGGTCAATGTCATGGTTTATTGTGTTATTATAAACCTGAACATTATTTTATAAATAAATAAATAAATAAATATTACGGGACAATTTTACACAAATCGAACTAGTCCCATGGTAAGCTCAATAAGGCTTGTGTTATGGGTACTAGACGACGATATATTTAATAGATATATTAATTATATACATAGAAAACATCCAAGACTCAGGAACAAATATTTATGCTCATCACACAAATATTTGCCCTTACCTGGATTTGAACCCAGGACCTCAGCTTCGCAGGCAACGTTACTCCCACTGAGCCAAACCGGTCGTCAAATTTTGATTTATTACATTATAGTTTTTATTCACTAATTGGCCTAACCAAGCAAACAATTTGCTAGTTTTGCCTCGTGAAATTTAGAGACTTGTTTTTTTTACGTGGTAGCTCCATGGAGATTTTTGAAGATCGAAGAAAACAGCCAAGTGCGGTTCTGTCCAAACTTTGCCGTAACTTGTCTGGCCGGTTAAGTTGCACCTGGGTCCGTTTCATAAACTTGTATTACAATCGGAAATCTTTTTTCTACAATATGTATTTGAAAGAGATTTCCACTTGTAATAAAAGTTTCAGTGCTTTTAAGAAACGGGCTCCTGGTATCTGTCGCGTCACATACAAATGAGGTGCATATTTTAACCTAGCCCGAATATAAAAAAAATGATTATTGAAAAAATTATCCATATATACATGGTTATAATTTAAATATTTCGAGAAAAAATATAATTTTCGCTTTGGAGATCTTTCTTCATAAATCGGAATTGAACGCAGTAAAATTTTTGTTTGTAAATATTCGAAAATTGACAAATTAATGTGCGTCCACACTTGTATCATTTGCTCGTATCCAATCACCGTGCCGTGGCATGACTGCGTATCGCGCTGCTGGGACGCTTACTGTCGGCGCGCCGATCATGCCGCACTCTTCCGATATAAGTGTGTGATACGCGTAGCAAATGGATTTCGAGCGATCGGATCGGCGCAACGTCCAAACGCGTGATCGTGAACGCGATCAGGGAGTATTAAATGGATTAAACTTATCTCACCATCAATTTTAAAGATGCACCCTAATATGAAGATTCCCATGATGACGGCAAAGGTTGGCTTATCGATGGTAGCGTAAAGAGAGACTGTTAGATGTGACGTCATGGTGTACGCTAAAAACAGCCCCATCAGTGCGTATACAAAGGCAGCGGGTATCGCGAGCTTAAATGCGAATACGAATATCTGAAAAGAAAATAATATCTAATTTTAATATAACAACAAAAGTCACATAGAGTAATAAACAGGAAAAGGACTAAAAAGCTAGGAGATCATTATCATTAAATATGACACAGAATATCTTCTTCTGAATTTATTTAACTAAATTTATCCATATCTGAATTTTGGAGATAGTTATAGCAGCCAAAGAGGGAGTTTAATATCATTTATTTATTTAATGTAAAGAAAGTAGTCTACATTCAACTACCCATGTTTTGGAAATAGCTTATTAAGTAACGGAATAATAAGGACATGCTACTCCGCATGAAATTTTTTATAACTTATGATTTTGCATTAACACTGGGTCAAGGATGAGGACACACCTATACCATAAGTCAGTTAAGGCGGAAGCCTGACTTAGTTGAGAAAAGATAAGGCTTAAAACAGCAAATTGAGAATTGAGCTTACCTTATTTTTCTTCAAATCATACTTGGAAGACTTAATGTGCAAGTATAGGCACGCTGTTAGTATACCAATGATGGCTGATGGCAAGTTGCCCCATAAAGACTGGTAAAGTAGGTGAAATGACTTTTCAAATCTGAAGCTAGTCAGCAAATTCCTAAACAATCAGAATCGATTAAGGCATTATTAAAACTTAAGTAACAACGAAGCAATTTATCATCTAAATAGCATGTGCATAAATGCAGTACAAAAAATCCTTGAAGTTTATTTATGTAAACACTTTATTGTACATAATAACCAGTTACATTTGCAATCAACTTAATAGATATAAGTACGAAGGCGAACTTATCCCTATTAGGGATCTCCTCCAGTTTACCGTTGAGCAAGTAAGTGAAAATATAAAGAAGATAGTCAAACTAACACCATGTACAATTTATATTTAAGTTAACAATCTAACTCGGAAAACGGAATATGAATTAAAATATTAATACAGGAAAGTGTTGTCAAACGTGTATTTACTTACTCTGGCTTCATTAATTGTAAACTCGGCTTCAGTTCCAAGAAGGAAACGATGGCAAATACTAAAGCCAACGATGTCAACAGCAAACTGATTAGAATCCTGAGAATTTTATCTTTTCTTCTGACTATGTATGCAGTGATGATTGTAGTTGTAAGGTACAATTGAAAATCCACTGACAGATACCTGCACAATTAAATATTATAATTACTGATATCTGAATTGGTTAATTAGTAGTCAAGTAACAATATGGATATTAAACTAATCAAAACAATCATTGACGGTTGCAGTTTCTCAATGACCAGTCTGACTAACAAATTAAAATTAAAACATCTCTTCTCAAAGGGTCTAAAGCATTTAAGACTAATTAAAAATCTTCCAATTGTAAGTCAGTAAAAAAAAAGTTAAAATTTCTGATGTTATCCCATAAGAATAAGCCAATTTAATTATTTAAGAAACTAAACATTATTTCTAAAAAACATATAGGGTGTCGTTTTTGATAAACTATACATATAAAGTAGTGAAATTTTTATAAATTTTATCGGCAAAACTGTTTTTTTTTGGGTCATTAGTTTTTTCCACAGATTTTTTTAAATAACTAAGTAAAGTTTTGGATGTACACCTACTTGAGATGATATAATTTTTCATCTAAATCATCAAAAAAGAAAAAAAAATAGCATATTAATTTGACAATGGACAGGTTATTGATTATTAACAACAATAAATATTCATATTGTTTAGAACGTAAGATTTTTTTTCTTATTAGTGATTTATTGTTATTAATAGTTGTTATTTTAATTCATTATTTATTGTTACTAATAGTCAAATAAAATTTGTAAAAAGAACAAATGACAAAAATATCGAATCAGCAATAAAATTTCACCTCTTTTAGTATGAACAGTTTATCATAAAAAAAAAAAACCTGTCAGCTACTCGCCATGCTTGAGGATGACAACTAGGCGGATAGAAATTCTGTATTAGGAACAACTGGCGCCAAAACGCATCGCGGCAAAGCTCCGCTTGGCCTTCCACGTGCTTCTTCCAGAGCGGGCCATCGCCAAAGTAGGGCACTAGCGTCGCTGAGAGGCCTACAGCGGTTATAAAAGCTGGGGTTATTCTGAAAAGATTTAAAATTAAATTTAGGCTATTTAACCACTGGAGATGCCATAGGAATACATTTCCCTATGCTAAAGTAATCGCGAAATCTCCGGTTAGTATATACGGTAAATTGTCAGTGTGTGGGGTGGTTTTTTGTTTGTAAATGATTTCTTTTATTTTTTTGTATGTTTTGTGAAAATAGGGATATTTCAGTAGTGAGCTGTATGTGTTTTACCTCACCCCTGCTAAAAATACATGAAAAATTCGTTCGGTAATGACACGGCTTGTCATCTTGTTGAATGCTCTAAGTCTACGTATTATAAAATTGCACAAATGAGATATGTGAAGGTATTAATCAACAGTAAAACAGGCCAGTTTAAGGTCACTAAGTCGAAAAAAAATTGCATTATATGTATGTGTGTCTTTGTGGTTATATTATGTCAAAAAGGTTAAGTTGGATTTCAATCATTTTTGGTACAAAAATAGCAGGGCATCCTCAGGATGGTTTTAGCACGCTTTTACTAGTTTTACTGTACTATTTGAAGCAAAAAAGTGGGTTATGACTTTTTTCTTCTCCACGGACAATGTTTTATGCACCTTCTCATAGCTCAAAATGTGTTAATGTCCATATATAGCCTCTATATGGATTTTAGCACATTTTGAGCTAAGAGAAGGTGAAGGACATCAAAATGAACGCACACATTATATAAAATTAGCCAAAGTACGCAATATTTATATTACCTTTTGCGTTGCAAATTACCTTCAATATTAGCATGTGGAATACGGATATAAATTTTATTAGATAGCATAATAAGAATATTAAACAAAGTATTTCTCATTTTGCATGACGACCCGTGTAGCTCAGCGAAAGTAAGTTGCCTGCGAAGCTGAAGGTCCTGAGTTCAAATCCCGGTAAAGACAAATATTTGTGTGATGAGCGTAAATATTTATTTACATATATACATATATAAAAGTAAATATATCATCGTCTTGTACTCAAAACACAAGCCTAATTGAATTTGATTCGTGTAAAAAAGAAGACAAGTACTATTTATCTGCTGACAGCTCCTATAAAAATAATAATGATTTGAAACAAAATGGCTTTACCTGATATATCTTTCAATAACAGCTTCCACGATGGTGTTATAACCCAGTTTTCCATGGTCTGCCTGACCAAACGTTTTTAAGGTTCTCAGAAAGCAGGTCATGACAATAAAGGTTTGAATGATAACGGTCCCATTAAAAAATATAACAAATTCAGGACGATCGCCAATCTGAAAGCAAAGACATACATAACCAATGATATTTAAGAAGGGCTAAAGGACACAAGGTGTGAGATGCACGGCAACCTACTTTAGAAAATCCCAAGATACCTACTTTTTAAATCCGTATGACGTACAGTCAGCGCCAAATATATTGGAACACATATTTTATTACTATAGGCACCAAGATGTGTGACGATATATATTTAGCACTCTGGCTGTTACGAACTATTTATGCTGACTGTACCTAACTGGCAAAGAAGAAAAAAATTTAGCACAAAGCCATTACGAAAATTTCATCACAGTTGTCGCTAAATGATGATGTTTACGTTTATGTATGCTATGGGAACGTTTTTTGAAGTAAATTAATTGAAAATTAATTTGAACTGTTATATCTATATACACATTTATTTTTACAATGTCCTCGCTTAATGATCTCACATATCTTTGATAAATGTAAGCAGCATATAATACTTTATTTGCTTAGTCTGTGACTGATGAGTATTCCTCTCAAGCGTATGAATTTGCTTCTTAAAAATGTATTGTACGAATGATAATAAAATGATATAAAACTGGACATTAATCCTCTGAGGACGAGGAAAGGAAAAAAATACTCTGACGTAAGTTAGTACATGCTCAAATAGAGACATAACCGGTCAAGATATTAATAAACTCACCAATTCCACGTATCTTGGATTTGGGACGAACCCGATAATTAAAGCCATTATCGTATGTGCAAAGTGCACTAAAACTGTTAATATCGCCCTGTGAATAAAAACGTCAAATAAAACGAAACAAGTCACAATATCATTTGTCTATTTGAAAATAAAACGTAAAAACGATTTATTTCAATTTAACAGAATGAAGGCTTTCGGACAAATCTGGTTTTTCCAAAATAAATTGTTAGTTTTACCTCATTCCATGGAAGCATTGAAAGTTTTGACTCGGTGTTTCAACTTTGTCAGTTAGTTTTCTCCAATTTTCACGCAGTGAGAACGCCAATAGCCAAGAGTTTCCTGTAACACATACAAGTATAACTTGACTTAAAGAAAAAAAACCGCATTCGTCAGGTTGATATGGACTACCATTCTTTGTGGCAGTGTTCTTCAAACTATGGGTCGCGACCCATTAAGGGATAGCGAGGCCTCTGAAAAAGAGTCGCGGCTACATTAATTAGGACTCAATATTTGAAACAATTAAAAACATATGTGACTCAGAGCAGAAACTAGGGTACCATTTTTTTCCATTTAAGCGGGGTGCATCATGAAAAAGGTTGAAAAACACAGATCTAGAGAGATTGGTTATTATTTAATCTACATAATTTGATCTTAGTATGATATTCTACAAGCGAAATACTTCATACAATGTAACCAAAAGTGTGTTTTTTGCAAAATTATTGTGTGGCAACTGTTTCAACTGTCGACAGTTCTTTTAAAAACATTTTAAAGATTCTAATTTGTTTTTTGATTTCATAATTTTTTTCGAAAATAACTGCTCCGAAAGTAGCATAAATTGTGCCCCTCCCTCTACTCTATATAACCATGTGTCCAAAAAAATTTAAACAAGTTACGAAGCTAAAGCTTATTAATAAATACTTGTAACGAAAATTATTCTCAAAATTATGAGATATACCGTTTTTGAGTTATTGCCGAAAAACTGCACTTCTCAGCAAAAGGACACAAGTGCCACAAAGATACGCTCTTTTGCTGTTGCACTTTATCACATCGTATTTTATTCATCCGTAGGTAGTGCATTTATTTGAAGTAACGACTACGGAATCCTACACTGAGCATGGTCCGACATGTTCTTGGCTGGTTTTTTTGTACCTGTTCCCTATTTGGATTCATTGATAAACAATGTTTACAACGAAGCCTAATCAATGCACGAGATGTTTACATACAACCTTGGAGTAATTGTCACTGAACTTAATCTTTGAACTTTTGGTTTTTCCAATTACACATTTATAAAGCACTTAACACTCACCTTCCGACCTATCCTTGTAGCATACGTCATAAGTTGTGCCAATAAAGTTGAAGAAAACTATTGCATAAATATAAAAGACGAAAATATGATCCGTGGTATCGAATTCTCTTTTATATTCACGATGTTTGCAGTAGTCAAATTCTGAAAGATGAGCACGGAGGCCAAATTCCTTCTTTATATCCTGATCAATGCAATTTTCAAAGGATTTTTCTAACGGCAGCGTTCTATTTATGAGGCATTTTCCGATGCTACCTAAGCACACGCCGCGATATATTCGCGTGTGATTAAAGTTGATAATAGCTTGTTCTGTAAGTTTCTGAAAAAAGAACATATTTTTATTATTATTCTAGAATTATTTTACGAACTCGAAAAGTACGGAAATATTTAAAAATATCTCGTACTTATGACCTTCTCTTAAAAAATTGTACTGTACCTACCCATATTTTAAACATAAAAGCCGTTATTTTTTAACAGAATCAAATAAAATTTCATGTGCATATTTCATAGCAGTACCTACTTAAGAATAAAGTTATAAAATTTATTATTTTAATACAAAGGTATATTTTAAGGTATATCCATACTCCATTCTAATATTATAAATGCGAAAGTGTGTCTGTCTGTCTGTCTGTTACCTCTTCACGCTTAAACCGCTGAACCGATTTGGATGAAATTTGGTATGGAGATAGTTAGAGTCCCGGGGAAGGACATAGGAAAAATACCCTTATCCGCGATAAACGAATTTAAGGCGGACAAAGTCGCGGGCAGAAGCTAGTTTATTATAAAACATTAATTTATGGGTTTTTGTATGTCTTTGTGTCAGCATCACGTTTAAACAGTCACTGATTTCAACTAGTTTTGGTACACAAGTAGCTGGACATGCACAGGTGGTTATAAGATAATGTTTACCCGCCTACGCTAATATAAAAAGAGGATAAATAAATAAATAAAATAAAATAATGACACTTATGACTATTTTCACCTCCGCGAATGAATACATAAAAATATATTAATTTTTTCAGCTCTTTTGGTAGACTGGGAATACTAATTTATATATAGCATGCTGTTTAAGGTTCCGTAGCTAAAATAAAACCTTTATGGTTTTGTCATGTCCGTCCGTCTGTATGCCATAGGCATTTTACTCAAAAACTACTTGATGTATATTGCTGAAATTTGGAGAGAAGTATAGGTGGCTTGTATGAGCCGCTACTTGGTTTGATAGTGAAATAACAACTTGTGAATCTTCTGGTGATGCAAGTGTCTATGGGCGACGGTGATCGCTTACCATCAGGCGTCCCGTCTGCTCGTTTGCCCCCTATGCCATAGAAAAAAAATATATCGGTATGTTCAAAAAATATGAAATAAATACGAAGATAAATCTTAATAAATACTTTCAAAGAATTTTTTTCTTCATGATCGGGTATACCAATTTTGAGTTATTGCCAAAAAACTGCGCTTCTTAGTAAAAGAACGTAAGTGCTATGCAGATACGCTCTTTTGGTAGTGCAGATCGTATTTTGTTCATCTATAGTGCATTTTTTTGTATGTACGGCTGCGGAACCCTACACCGAGCAAGGTCCGAGATGCTCTCGGTTTTCATCTTTTATACGTATAAGAATAATAAACATATGATG
Source organism: Hedya salicella (assembly GCA_905404275.2). Lineage (NCBI taxonomy): Eukaryota > Metazoa > Arthropoda > Insecta > Lepidoptera > Tortricidae > Hedya > Hedya salicella. The sequence continues at coordinate 3,715,427 of FR990112.1, read as the reverse complement.
ATATTATATTCTTGAAAAACAAAGATCCAAATAATGAAAAAACTTCAAGACTCCGACCGGATTTGAAACAGTGCCTTGTGCCTTGCCGGGGCGCTCTGCCAATTGAGCTACAGAGCCCAGTCAGCTTGTCTTCAAATTTTGTCACTACTTGTTACAAGATCTTTTGTATTTTAACTGGCTTTTCGCCGTAAGTAGTAACAAAATTTGAAGACAAGCTGACTGGGCTCTGTAGCTCAATTGGCAGAGCGTGCGCCCCGGCAAGGCACAAGGCACTGGTTGAAATCCGGTCGGAGTCTTGAAATTTTATCATTATTTTGATCTTTGTATTTCAAAAATATAGATTCTTAGTGTTGAAATTCACTTTAAAAATCACGAAGATCGTGGTGGTAAAACATCAAGATTTTCGTAAAAAAATCAACATGATGATATTATCATATATATATACAGGGTGTCCCAAGAAGTAATGTCCCCATACAAAAAAATCAATGGGGTAGGTCGGGGGACCGTGGAGGTCAGGCTATAAGGCAGGCCGCAACGACCAATCCATCTTTCAGGGTATCTTTGATTGAAATAGTTTCTTACGTCCAAGGCAAAATGGCATGGTGCACCATCACACTGCAGTACTATGCTTCTGCGTGGCTCCAAGTCCACATCTTCTAACAGCAGGGGCAGATACACGCGTAGAAAATTTAAAAAGTGATTGCCGCCCAAGCGGTCTGGCAGCTGAAAGGGCCCGATTAGCTGATCGTTAAGTATGCCAGACACTAAAGTGTTCTTGGAATGTCGATACCCTTTTTAAATTTGGATTTTCAATTGCTCATGAGTGAGAATTGTGCATATTAAAAATCACATTGCGTCTAAAGTGGGATTCATCCGTCCACAAGATTTGGTTAAAAAAGTTTTCGTTTTCAGCTTGTCTCCTCAGCATTTCCTGCAGAATTCAATTCGCCGATTGTAATCTTGCGGTTTCAACTGTTGCACTTTTCTAATGTGAAACGGATGATATCCTACGCTCTGTAGTGTACGGTGTACCTGAGATTTAGAAAGTCCGGTACGACGTTCCATAACTCTCACACTGGTCGACGGGTCTCTTTCTACTTCTTCAACCACTGCATCTACTACATCAGGATCCGGCATAGTGGCCATACGGCCTGATCTGGTACCCGATATGTAACCTTCCAAATACGCATTATGTACTCTTAAGATCATGCGATAGTCAGGAAACGTTTCAGGTTGAGGCCCGCCCCTTCGTTCCACATGTTCCCGGTACAGCCTTGAAGCTTCCGCCGCATTCCCCCTAGCATAACCGTAATAGTAATGCATTTCTGCGTAGTCACGTGAAGTAAACATGATCACTTACACGCAAACTCAATTCCAGTTAAATAATGCCAAGTCGTCGATTCCAGGTAATAACACTAATCCAAATCGTAATGCAAGTCAAAGTCCATATGAATAGTCAAAATGATTAGAGAAACGAACAGTTAGCAGTATTAAAACACAATTTTTAAATTATTGAAAAGTACCAACAATGACCAAACAACGTGAAAATTTTCTCATGCGTCAACCGTCTTTTGTTTTTTGTTCTTTTTCTATTGATGGCCAGTGCGTGATTTAGAACGAAATTTATTTAGAAAGTGAATTAATTTTGCACTTGCCACATTTAGATTTAAATTTTTTGATTGAAGTTTTATGAATAATAAAATGAAATTTTCAGGGTAGCTACCTGATAGATAGCGCAAGTTTTTAAAAGCCAAACGGTATTTTTTTTATGTGATTTTATCTTTTTAAAGTCAATTGAAGTTGTGAACATATTGGGTAATTTTATCATTCTTGGCATTATTATTTTTTTATTCCATTCAAAGATCTAACGATAGTAAATGTTACCATACTGAATTGGCCTATCTATCAGCTTAGCACACAAAAAAAATCAAGCATCTACCGCAATAATTCACGTCACCATAAAATAAATCACATCGTACTCGGCGATAGGTGAAAAATTAAAAAAAAAGTCATAACTCCGAAAATACGAAAAATCGTGGAACATATATGGGGATAATTTAGATAGCCCTCTAGGTCCTCTACCTCCCAGCTTCAGAATATCACTAGTTCTTGGGACATCCTGTATATTTTATAATCTAACTTAAGGTGGTACCTACTTACCTGTAATGTATCAAAGACCTGATTGTGTTCTGATGCTTGTAACTCAAAAGAGCCAACACAATAAACCGTATCTCTTTGAGATAAGCATTTCTCATAGTTGTCCAGGACGAACAACTCTGGCAATTTGTAATAGTCTTCATCTGAAAATAAAATTATCTTTAATTCAAGGCACCTTTATTTCTTTGTGCCAAATGAAAATGACTGACTCGGACTTGAAGTATGTATATTGTATATTTTATTTGTAATAGAAGCCAACTCACATAATCTGATAGTTATGTCTTGTTAAGATAATTCTCAAAATTATGTCATACTAGCTTTTGCCCGCGGCTTCGCCCGCGTACTACACGTAATTTTTAACCGTCTACAGAAAAAGAAGTTTTCAGTTTGACCCTTATGTAGGAATGTATGTATTATCTCGCGTTTGGCTGAACCGATTTAGATTTTGTTTTCGAAAAAGTATTTGTTACCTTCTGGAGGTCTCGGTATACGGCGTTTTGGTAAAGGCAGTTCTCTATTTTTTTAAAGAAATGATTGCAATAATTGTTGAATTGTTACGCCGGCAATGACTTACTACTACTAAGATATTATGATTAAAGCAGATTTCTACTCTTGAATAAAAATTTTTGCTCGCGACTTCGCTCGCGTCAAATTAGGGGTCATTTTGAACTTAAAAATCAGCTAAGAGCATGTCGGACCATGCTTAGTGTACGGTTCTGCAGCCGTTACTACAATAATAAGCACTACAGACCAGCAAAAGAGCGTATCTTCATGCGGCTTACGTCCTTTTGTTAAGAAGCGCAGTTTTTTGGCAATATCTCAAAAACGTTGTATCCGGTCTTATTGCACACAATTTTTGTTGAAAGTATTTATTAAATTTTACGTTTGTAATTTTTTTACGACCTACGGTTTAGAAAATAGAGGGAGGGGGGAAGGACACAAAATATTCCCTAATTATTATTTTTTCCTAGAAACCTCAGTGTTTTCACTACCCAAAGGTTGTCTGGAAGAGATCGCTGTATAGCGATAAGACCACCTGTTGTTTACCTCTCCTTGAATGTATTGTAATTAACGTCCCAAAAAACCATAAAAACGACACCTATATTGATATTTTCACATTTGATCCCCATCGCACACCAACAGGGGGATGATATTTCACGTCTGCTACGTTGGATTTCAAAATTAATGCCATTTTCGTAATTACCGGCTTAAAGAACCATAAAAACGACAGCCATATTTATATTGAGACATTTCAACCCCGTCACACCCCGGTAGATTTCAAAATCGATGCCATTTTCGTAATTAACATCCCAAAAAACCATAAAATCGACACTTATATTGATATTTTGACATTTCAACCCCACCGCACACTAACACGGAGATGATATTTCACGTCAACGAAATTGGATTTCAAAATCGATGCCATTTTCGTAATTAACGTCTCAAATAACCATAAAAACGACAACCATATTGATATTTTGACATTTCAACACCATCGCACCCCGACAGGGGAGATAGCATTTCACGTCCGCCACGTCGGATTTAAAAATCGTTGTTGTTTTCGTAATCAGCGACCAGATAAACCAAAGCAACAATACCCATGTCGACTTTTCGACTATGTAATCAAATTTCCCCTTTTAGGGGTTGAATTTTCAAAAACCCTGAAACGCGTATTTACTCATTTATTGTTAAAAATACTCGTGTAAAGTTTAGAATTAAATAGTCGAAACTGATCTGATTTCCCCATACAATCGTTGGACCCTCATTTCATCCTCTTAGGGGTTGAATTTTCAAATACCCTGAAACACGTATTTACTCATTTATTATTAAAAATATTCGAGTGGAGTTTAAAATTAAATAGTCGAAACTGATCTGATTTCCCCATACAAACTTTGGACCCTCATTTCATTCCCTAAAAAGTTGAATTCTTAAAAATCCTGAAACACGTGTTTACTCATTTATTGTTAGGAATACTCCTGCGACGTTTCGAATAAAATAGTCTATCTAATCTTGTTTCCCCATACAAACTTTGCACCCCCATTTCACCCCTTTAGGGGCTGAATTTTGAAAAGCCCCTTCTTAGTGGATACTAACGTCATAAAAGCTACCTATTGTGAAAAAATCAGCTCTCTAGGTCCAACGGTTTGGGCTGGGCGTTGATTTAAGTGAGTCAGTCAGTCAGTCAGGACTTTGCCTTTTATATATATAGATAAACTTAAAATTTAAAAAAACGTTGAGGCAATTTTGGAGTTTGTAGTCACATTTGGCACAATTTTGCACATAAGTTTGGAAGCGAAGTTAAGCAAAAGCTAGTAATCATTGAGTTATATAAATTGCTAGAAGATGCCCGCAACTTCGTTCGCGGAAGAGAAAAAGTCATAACCCGTCGTGTTTTCTTCGCGTAGTCGGGTAAAAAGTATCCTATAACCATCTGGACATACCCAGCTACCCGTGTACCAAAAATTGTGGTAATCTGTTGAGCCGATTTTGCGTGATGAAGCCACAACGACACATACAAACAAAATAACATAAAATCCAAAAAAAATATTTCTCGTTTTAGTGACCTCCAAATAGTCCGTAACAATAGTTTTTCTGAAAATATTTTCATTGTACAGACATTTAATTTTTACAAATTTATAATAGTATAGATAATGATGCTCCATTTTTTTATAAATATGTCAATTTTATTTTTTTAATATGATCGAAAGCCGAAGTTCTTAGCTACTCTGGTAATTTTTGATGTAGGCACGGTTTTTTATCCTATGCCATAAAAGCCACCCTTATTATTTTTAATTTAAAATATAAACAAATATTGCATATAATTGGTGCGTCACTAAAATAACGAATTATGAAAAAGAACTTATTAGTATGCCCGACCTTACAATATACAAAAAATCTTACCTGAAATTTCAAATAAAAAATTAGAACACGAACTTTCACAAACACACGCAAGAAAATAAATCAAAAACAATACAACTGCCTTTATTAATTCCATAGTATTGATAAAATATAAGAATTTATTACATTTAATTTAATTTTCGGATTTATTTACCCTGTCTTTATTTAATTGAGTAACAAAATGAGGTATATTCCATGAGCAAAGTAAAATGCGTTCGGCGCCCGCGCCGGCGATTGGCAAGTAAACATTAAGAATTAGTAATAGATCTTCAAAGTCACTTGTTATATACAATGTTTGAATGACGTATTTGAGTTAGCGACAACTTTAAAATTTGTTTCATCTTGTATGGCCCAAATTTCATTAAAGGCTACCAATTTATATATTTCGAAAAAAAAACTTCAGACATTGAAAGATTTTAAATTTTCATTTTTTACTTACTGTATTTTTTTCTTTTAAACAATTAATAAAAATATTATCGAGCTACGTGTAAGTTTCAGTTATACTTGAATATGCATTTTTGAATCGATCGATTTAAATTTTGTAATAATTGAGGTTTTAGGACATCCCTACGTTAATGTTCAATGACATCCCTTGTCACGATGACATAAATCGCTTGACTAAGTTATGCTTTTTTTAAACGTTTGTGTACAGATTTCCTAATCTAAAATCAATCTTAATATATTGTATTACATTTCAATTTTAAATGTTTTTTTATGTATTATCAGATAGTCAAAAGCGCAATTGTCCCGTAAATTGTATTTGTTGTAGGATGTGAAATGTTTATTGTCACAATTTTAAGCATATTTACTTAAAGTAGGAACTAATTAGTTATAATTGTTATATTGCCAATACAATAATGACACAACAGCTTATAAATGAGAACAGTAAATATATTTTAGAGTGAGTATTCTAACTTCTAACCTGATCTAACTTCTGGCCATAATTATTTCTGATTTTCCCTTCTGTTACAGTCTATTTTCGGAACAAACGGTCGATCAACAAAGTTTAGAGTCAATATGTGCTCAAGTGCAAAAGCGGTTTCCAAAATGTGAACATTTTAATTGTAAGTATGTCATGTTTATCATCTATTCAGCCAAAAAGTATTTGCTGTTGTATTCTTTGTTAATCTTAGTATACCTGATCTGGTTTCAACTTAGTTGTATTTCTTCATTGCTAAATGTTTCGTTCCTTTTAAAAAGTATTTGCCATCTTCCTGATTTAGGCCTTTCATTCAGCTCATCTTCAGCTGCTCGCATGGCAGTGGAGATGGTTAGGCCCGAAAGTAAGGTTTTCTGGTCTGACCAGCTCTTGGGTGAACTACAGGGACGCTTTCCATCAACTTTGCCGACCATGACATACTTTTCAAGATTATCCAGATTTCTGTGTGATATATGACCGAAACATTGGTTTAAAAGTGCAAATAGGCAAAAAGGCAAGGTAAAAGTCTGGAAATAGGCAAAACTAACATGTTAAATTGGCATCTGTCTCAAAGTTACAATGAAAAAGTTAAAAATAAAAGAAAGTTATGACATCAAATGACTATATTGTACGAAATATTACTCATTTAAATAAAACAATTTAATGAATTATATTGCATATATTATCTCTCATTCTCATTTGAGTTCCCAATGTTTCGGAACCTATTCAGCTCTCCATGGTCACGGGTTGACTGGGATATATTTTCCTCTGTCAAAGTTACAATTTGTGCAAACTATCCACTTTGAGAAAACAAACAAAGGTGTACATACATGCCAGAAGGGTCTAATGTGTAAGGACAGTTACACATGTGCCAGAAGGGCTTAATTATTTTATTTTAATAATTTACCAATATGGTAATTTATGAATTATCATCTAATATTGTATGAATTAATTTAAATATCCAGGGCACCTTACGTAAGAAATATTTTTGGGAACTTTAAATCTTTACAGTATGCCTCCTTCTATCATCGCTCATCACTGGTGGGGACCTGTCTCTGCCGGGCCAGCGAGTGGTAGCCCTAGCCCTTCTTCACGACGTGTACAAGGTGGACAACCCGTTCAGCCCATTGTTCCTGCATCTCCTGGAGTCGAAGCCGGGGCTGACCCCACTCAGTCCGCAGGAGAGACTGTTCATTGGTCAACTGCATGGATTCCTCACCATTAATGTTAGAGATGTGAGTACATATACAAGGACTCTATAAACATGGTGGCAAAGTATAGGCCATCAGTTTTTTATTTTTTTTATTTAAGAACAGTAACAAACTAGAAGTTAGGACACATTATTAACACTATACATACATCCTTATTATATGTTTGCAACTTAAGAACTGTCCACATCATTTTACAGATTACAGTATTAAATAAAAAGAGGGGAAACTACTTAAATTAAAACTAATAATCTATACTATTATAAAGTTGTAAAAATGAAATGTCTGTACATTGGAGATATTTTCAAAAATTGATTGTTACGGACTATTTGGAGGTCATTAAAACGAAAAATACTTTTTTTGGATTTTATGTATGTTTGTATGTGTCGTTGTGGCTTCATCACGCAAAATCGGCTAAACGGATTTCAACTATTTTTGGTACACGGGTAGCTGGGTATCTCCAGATTGTTATACGATACTTTTTATCCCACTACGTCGAAGAAAAAACGAAGGGTTATGACTTTTTCTCCTCCGCGAACGAAGTTATGCGGGCTACTTCTAGTAACTAATAAATTTAATAAACCGTCTTGTACATAATAGGGAACATGAATGAAATCTTTTATGGCTTTTCTTAACGAAATATCAAAATACCGTAAAAACTTTTCCAAAAAGTGAAATTAAAATTAAAATCGGCCAAGAAATACGTATGATATAAGCATTTTAAACTACTAATTGTGTCTTGGTTAGATGTGATAATGAATTGTGCTAACATGCGCATATTTTCGTGTAATTTCCACAAAAACATACACATGCAAATACAACAAACCACCACCAGACTGTATAATCCTCGACACGTATTTCGCCTCTCTACGAGGCATGAGATGTTGACTGTACTGAGACTTGGTCGCTCACAATCACAATAGGCCTCATAAGAAGGCTCAAAGTCGCTCAAAGTCAATGGAGCGAGCTATGCACGGAGTCTCCTCCTGATGGATTCAGAAACAATGAGATCCGCAGAAGAACCAAGTTTGTTGACATAGAAATACGCAGTTATGCCACGCGACGGTGATCGGATACGAGCAAATGATACAAGTGTGGACGCACCTAGACACTTGCATCTCCAGAGGAGTCACAAGTGCGTCATAAATTGCTAGTAGACTCCTCTTACTCCGAATGTGGAATGACCTCCCTGCCGCGGTTTTCCCTGGAGGTTACAGTATGGGGTTCTTCCAGAGGGGAGTAAATAGGCGCGTAATGCCCCTGGCGTTGCAAGCGCTCATAGGCCGCGGTAACTGCTTAACATCAGGCAGGCCGTACGCTTGTTTGCTACCTTAGTAGTATAAAAAAAAATAGTGGAACCGAAGACCGTTGGGCGGAAAGGCTCTTGAGTGCCTCGTAACAAGCACATAACAAAAAACAACACAATGGACCGGCGATCTGGTTAAGAGCGCGGGAAACCGTTAAATGAAGGTTGCACACGGCCGATCGTTGTGAAGAGTCTTGTGGAAGGCCTTTGTTCAACATTGAAGATCTTTAGGTCTTCAAGCCTTCAAGCAAAGAGCGTACTCCCACCTGAAAGGCCGGCAACGCACTTGTGACTCCTCTGGTGAAGCAAGTGTCTATGGGTGACGGTGATCGCTTACCATCAGGCGACCCGTCTGCTCGTTGGCCTCCTATGTCATTAAAAAAAAGTTAATGATGATGACGGATAGATATTGCGAAATTACAAGGATTCCTTGTTGACTACGGAACCCTGAAAATGGCATTGATTACCGATTGTCGTTAAATATCACACCTTTGACTGCAATGTATACATTGTAATTTACGTAATAGGATGGGGGCGCGAGGAAGTGTTTGACTTAGTGTTCAAAGTTACATGTTTTATTTGCTTATCTGCTCATGGCAAACTGTGATATATACATAGATATTGTGTGCTTTGACAATGACATACATGGCGATGTTGGCGAGGCCAGTTTGTGCACTTTGACACTTACAGTCAAGGGCAAAGATAAATATCCACACAAAGTTCTAAAATATAATAATCCATATCCATACTAATATTATAAATGCGAAAGTGTGTCTGTCTGTCTGTCTGTTACCTCTTCACGCTTAAACCGCTGAACCGATTTGGATGAAATTTGGTATGGAGATAGTTTGAGTCCAGGGGAAGAACATAGGCTACTTTTTATCTCGGAAAAATACCCTTATCCGCGATAAACGAATTTAAGGCGGATGAAGTCGCGGACAGAAGCTAGTAAATAATAAATATTACAGGACAATTTTACACAAATCTAACTAGTCCCATGGTAAGCTCAATAAGGCTTGTGTTATGGGTACTAGACGACGATATATTTAATAGATATATTTACTTGTATACATAGAAAACATCCAAGACTCAGAAACAAATATTTATGCTCATCACACAAATATTTGCCCTTACCGGGATTCAAACCCAGGACCTCCAGCTTCGCAGGCAACGTTACTCCCACTGAGCCAAACCGGTCGTCAAAATATGTATACATAAACCTTAGTGCCATAATAATAAGACCTATATACATATTTTGGAAACTTTGTGGTCTATAAATATTGGTGGCCTTGACTGTACAAAACAACATACCTAGCAGCGAGCGTGCAATATCGCTTTTTAGTTGTTTTTAGGCTTTCGTAGTCAAATTTGCCAAAATATGCCATGATCGTGCCCTTAGCTGCTTTGGACACATAATGCGGTCTGCTAAGCATGATCTGGAGAAGCAGATAATGTTGGGGAAAATGGATGGCGGGCGTGCCCAGGGTAGGGCACTTACGCGATGGTCCGACGCTTTGAGGAAGGTGGCTGGCGGCAGCATGCATCGCACGGTCCATACGGCTTACAACCGCACCTTTTGGAGACAAGCAATATGTGGTCGCGATCTTCAGCATTTAGGGAACGAGGAAGAAGTCAAATTTGACGCCATGTCTGTCTGTATATATCACACTAATTTTATCGTAAGAACTGTCAGAATTACAGAATTAGAAAAAAATTGAAAACGGCTTAAGTTTTGAATGTATTGGACACGTACAAACAGCAGCACACTTAAGTAACAATCTGTAGGCTTTATGTCAATGTCAATAATGGTTAGTTGAGTGTGTGGCTGATGGAACAACAGAACAGCTTTCTACTTAAAAATAATTACAATTTACTTAATGTAGGGTAGTTTCCTGGGTAAAAAACTATTATTTTAATTAGTCCATCAGTTAGATTATCAAATAACATTGGACACGTATTTTTTCTTTTGTCAATCAAACAAAAAAATACATAGATAAAGTGCGTCAAAGTTTGGGAGTGAGTGCCATGACGTCACGCCTTGCGGAAATCGGTCGCACGGCATGACTTCACGGGGAACTTTAACGGGCTATATCATCATATTTTTTTGTTTAATTAACAAAAGAAAAAAAAACGTGTCCAATATTTTCTGATAACTAACCGACAGCCTTATTATATTTTTTTAGGACACAAGCCTATTATTGAAGAACATTAATAACAATTAAATATATTGTTGATGCAAAAGTGATACTTGTGATCCTATTTTAATAAATGATCTTTTATCTTTTAATTATAGGCTGACATAATCCTTAAGGATTGAATGCCTCTAAATAATGAAGAGAAAATCTTTTAATTATATGTGAGGGAATGTGATTGACTCTATCAATATAAAATATACTACTAACATAGTTAGCTGATAGAACCTCATGCGAAAATAAAAAAAATGTTTTCCTTTGAGCTATACGCATGCCGATGGAAATGTACGTCAAGTCATCAGTGGGCTGCGTACTTGAATAAAACCGATTTCGACATCTGATTTTCAGGTGATGAAAAAATCCGCGAAGCAGGTGATGTTGACCGACGTGAGCTCCAAAGACCTGGAATTCGACTTCTCGCCGCTACAGGCGCTAGTGGCGGAGCGTCTCGTCGACATGAGCTCCACGGCGCGAGCCGCTGCGCCGGCGCTCATACCTCTCAGCGATGGGTAAGGGCACTGAATTTAAGATGGCGGACAATTTTTAATACTACATGCATGGGAGTCATTTTCAATGTCGATTCCAAAAAACGTTATGCGCGACGTTTTCTGTGTTTTTGGACTGTAGATTTCTAAAAAAGCGAAGTCTGCAATCTTGAAATCCAAAAGATGCATCTTCGAAACCCTGAAAACGTCACCCATGATGAATTTTCGAAAAAGTGAAGTGAAGTCAACTCCTAGGTAACTTACCGCTGCAGGCGTAAATGGCTGAGCGGCTCGCTAACATGAGCTCTAAGATGCGAGCTGCCGCGCCGGTGCTAATACCGCTCAGCGTCGGGTAGGGGCACAGCACTGTCACAAATTTTGCAAATGGCGTCTATTGATTTCAACAGTTATTTCTTGAAAACGTCATCACGGGTGTCCTTTGTAGGTTTTTAGGTGCATATTAAAAAATAAAGCTAAGTCTACCATTCTGAAATCCAAAATTATTCTTAATTTGGATTCTGCTTCCTCGCAAACCCACAAAACGACAGTCAGGACGAAGTTTCGAAAAAAGAACGACACCCATGACGACAAACCAAAAATATTTAAATTAAAATATTAATGTAGCGAATAGTCATTAGATGAAGTTGTTATCTTATAAACTTTCTTACCTGATTTTCATTATCATGTTTTATGTTCCAGGAGCCCGCCGAATCGGATAGCGATGAAGGAACTCCTGGAAGCTCTGATGGCCACGGAGTACCTGCCGCTGCACGGGACCTTGAAGGCCTGCGGGCCCATCCCGCCGCCCACGTTCCTGCTGGACACCACAGAGATACCCTTCTCTGATGAGGTAACCCTCAGCGATGCCGCATGTTAGACGGCAAACTCACACTATCAAAATGCTCTTATTTTACAAACGCACACAAAAAAAACACCTTGTTACGCCACGAGGCTCCCACGCTCTCGACAGTCATCATTGAGTCACCGCGATAACCGTTGGATCGGCTCTCACGATACTGCTGAGTCGAAGGTCCATCATCGAGTCACCGCTTTTCCGAATAACCAGTCAATGAGGGTTTTCTAAAATGCAAATATCACCAGTAGGCGCCACCATGACGTAAGGTCTGACTGACAAGAAGTGTCAACTTACACCAATCACAGCACAAGATGTTGCTGGATGGCTTTGCCGGCTTCCTCATTGGCTCTCACGAAAATGTTGAGTGGAGATTTAATCACCCCGAGGAAACATCTGTGTATAGTGTTGCGAGTGCCTTACGTCTTCCATCGTGGTCGCGTAAGGTCGTGACCGACCTCGATCCATAATTTAAGTTTAGAATTAAGTTAATTTGTAATCTCACGTCCGCACCGCTATATTTTTGATCATAAAAATCACTTCAAAAATCAAGTGTTTTAAGTATAAACTCGTCCCGATAGCGGCCACCATATACCCACAAACAACACACCCAAATAAAAAAGTAATTAAAAAAGAACAAAAAACCCGACTGCGTAAAAAACTAAAAAGGAAAAAACTAGTTTAGTACCCCAGAAATTTCTTAAGTTATACATGATCGATACTCACAATGTAAGAAATAATAAATTACTGGTACTGGACTAGTTTTTCTTTTTAGTTTTTTTACGCAGTCGGGATTTTTGGTTTTTTTTTATTACTATTTTTATTTTATACTTTTTAGTTAAAATTATAAAAGTCAGTTAATTCGCAATCTTTATCGTGGGGGTTGAGAAAGAAGGCTTGAGAAGATTTATTACAATACCATGAAATGAAAATTTAGTGAGAACGGCTTGCTAGCCAACTTTAAATGATTCTAGTTCCTAACTGGTAAGTCCAAATTAAAAATGGCAAAAGAAATCTAATAATGATTTTTAAATCCCTATTCATTGATACCCCACTCGATATAGTACGTCGATTTAATTTTTTTTCTTTTTCACAATATGGCGTCTCATTATTGCCATTTTGAGTTTTCATCATTTTCATGTCTTCAGTGACATTCGGACAGTTAAGACAAATCGATTGACGTAAGAATCATCAAAATTGGTCCACGCGTTTGGTCTCTAGAGTGCCAGATAGGAACAAACATACATAGACTGATAAACACATTACCCCTCCTTTGCGTCGCGCAGTCGGGTAAAAAACACACACACACTTACAATTTATCGTGTATAAACCGACCTGGCATTAGTTACATACTTTGGCAAACGGAAAATGCGTTTACATGCCACTACAGTTGTTTAATGCTTTGTGTATAACAAATAACGATATCAAGTACCTTTGAAACGTGATTCCTTCATCCTTTAGATACCTGTTGACTTGTGGTAACTTATTGTGAAATGGATACTAAGATCAAAGCGCAAAGAAAAACACGATTGATATCGCACGTGGTCACACCAGGTTCGATACCTAGTACCTTTGGATTACGCGTCCAACGTCAGCCTCTCCACCAGCGAGATTTTTGCTGTACGCCTTAGGCACTGGTCCCACCAAGGGCGAGGAAGCGATTAGCTATCGGCGATTTTCTCGCCCAAGAAGCGACAAAAGATAGATCTTGTATTAGTAAAAGAGACACATATATTAATAGTTCATCGCTGGCTGTTCACACTTCCGGCGAGAGCTCTCTCATTTATGTATCTCTTTTATTGACACGGAGTCTACATCTATTGTGCGTTTCTTGAGCGAGTTGGGCGAGAAAATAGTCGATAGTTGCTCGCTTTCTCGCCGGCGGTGGGGCTAGTGCCTTGCATAATTTATCCATCCGCTTTGACCCCCGTCTGAAAGGTATTCTGGTAACTTGTTTGAACTGCGTCAGGTGGTGTGGAAGAACCTGGTGAACCGTGGCGCTCACGTCCCGCTGTTCGACTCGGCCGCCGACGGGCTCATCGGGCTGCGGCCCGCGCCCGCCGCGCCGGCCAGGCAGCCCAAGGAACAGCACAAACCCAAAGTAAGCCGCTGCCGTACAGTCAATATTAAAGCGGAAATTATATTTTCTTCTGTTATTTTAATTAAAGCGGAAAGTAAAAAAAATGTACTGTACAAGCATAGAAATGAAAAACAAAGTTTAAGCTTGAGGTAACTTTAATTACCATTAGTGCTATATCTTTACAAGTGAAGTTTACTAGATAGGTAGGTATGGGATGTGCGCGTCGTTGGTCGATCAGGTTAGAAGAGAACGTTGCTCGTAGCCGCGTCTGCGGCCGCGGTGGTGGCGCTGTTGTCGCGCTCCTGATTGCGCATGCGTGTTGATGCGTTCTATTTTACGTAGTTTATGGCTGCGTTCCGACTGCTTTCTGTTCTCAATGCGCGAACATGTACCCTTCTCGCGGGTTTCGAACGCACGTCTCTAACGGCGACCTACCAGTTGGACTATATTTCATACACTAAAAGATGTCGGCTGCTTTGTTCGTGGAGGGGAACGATCATAAGCCTTGTGTGTCTGTCTTTCCAGCTGTTCCTGTACCGAAATGAGCACAATCTGCCTAGCTTTGACGTAAACGCGGTGCAAACAATATATTAAATATTTTCGATACACAAACCTTAAAATGGCCCTTAAAGACTTTTCACCTTTACAACTTTATAGTATAGACAATTAGACATCAATAAGTAAATGCCATTTATGTAGCAGGAAGAAAAGAAAGAGAAGCAAGAAGAGAAAAAAGCAGAAGATAACAAAGAGACTAACCCGGTGACGGAAGCGAAGGAGCTCACTCAGTTGGCCCTCAAGGGCGCTCTCAGCGTGCAACACCAGCAGAGACTTCTGGCACTATTGGACCAGGAGCCCAACATCGTCTACGAGATAGGAGTCACCCCTTACCAGGTAACCTAGGAACAAACTAACCCAGTCACAGATGAAGCTCATACAGTTGGCCCTCAAGGGTGCTCTCAGCGTGCAACACCAGCAGAGACTTCTGGCACTATTGGACCAGGAGCCCAACATCGTCTACGAGATAGGAGTCACCCCTTACCAGGTAACCTAGGAACAAACTAACCCAGTCACAGATGAAGCTCATACAGTTGGCCCTCAAGGGTGCTCTCAGCGTGCAACACCAGCAGAGACTTCTGGCACTATAGGGAATATTCATGAATTTTAATTTTTGCTTTATTAAAAGCCTATTCATGTAACAAACAGTAGACAAAAAGAATTTTTCAAATAACTATCAAAATACCCAAGATATAAGCCATCAAACATTTCATTCTATCTCATTCTAGCAAAACAGAATTTAATATGGAGTTTATATGACCGTAGTAGACTGTGACGTAACAGTCTATGTCGGACCTCTCCGTCAAATCGCTGTTTAATTAGTAGTTTAAAATGCTTATATCATGCGTATTTCTTGGCCGATTTTAATTTTAATTTCACTTTTTGGAATAGTTTTTACGGTATTTTGATATTTCGTTAAGAAAAGCGATGAAAAAATTTCATGCATGTTCCCTATTGGACCAGGAGCCCAACATCGTCTACGAGATAGGAGTCACCCCTTACCAGGTAACCAGTCACAGATGAAGCTCATACAGTTAGCCCTCAAGGGCGCTCTCAGCGTGCAACACCAGCAGAGACTTCTGGCACTATTGGACCAGGAGCCCAACATCGTCTACGAGATAGGAGTCACCCCTTACCAGGTAACCTAGGGACAGACTAACCCAGTCACAGATGAAGCTCATACAGTTGGCCCTCAAGGGCGCTCTCAGCGTGCAACACCAGCAGAGACTTCTGGCACTATTGGACCAGGAGCCCAACATCGTCTACGAGATAGGAGTCACCCCTTACCAGGTAACCTAGGGACAGACTAACCCAGTCACAGATGAAGCTCATACAGTTGGCCCTCAAGGGTGCTCTCAGCGTGCAACACCAGCAGAGACTTCTGGCACTATTGGACCAGGAGCCCAACATCGTCTACGAGATAGGAGTCACCCCTTATCAGGTAACCTAGGGATAGCTAACCCAGTCATAGATGAAGCTCATAACGTTGGCCCTCAATGGAGCTCGCAGCGTGCAACACCAGCAGGGACTTCTGGCACTATTGGACCAGGAGCCCAACATCGTCTACGAGATAGGAGTCACCCCTTACCAGGTAACCTAGGGACAGACTAACCCAGTGACAGGTGAAGCTAATACACTTGGCCCTAAAGGGCGCCCTCAGCGTGCAAACATTTCTGGCACTATTAGACCACGAGCCCAGCATCATCTACGAGATTGGAGTCACCCCTTACCATGTAGGTAACCCCAGCTAAATAAAGACTGAAAAGTAGAAACTGAAATACAGGAAGTTACTCGCGCTGCTACCATGCCTTCTGAGTTCGAAAAAGTTACGCGTCGTTTGATGTTCCGTAAACACGCCCCTCCCACTCTCCACAACATTGAATATTTCCAAGTAATAATAAATCGACACCCATTTCGGTAAATATTATTAAAGAACCCGAATACCTTATTTTACTTTTTTTCATAGCCACTAATTTTAAATATACTCGGGAAAATGCGGAAGAGGCAAAACGATCCTTTAAGTAGTAATAATATCGAAATCGGTAAATTTTCGAAATTTTGTTTTTGTGATTTCATCGGAAAAAAACCCAATTTAAAATAAATTATATTGTACATTTTTGCGGGTCCTTTTCAATACATTTTGTATACGAACCGCAAGATGTAATAAAGATGTATTTATTCAGTTACCAGACCTGGTGGAAAACAACCCGATGGTGGCGATCTCCGTACTCCTGAAGCTGATCCACTCGCAGCAGATCACGGAGTACTTCAGCGTGCTCGTCAACATGGAGATGTCCCTGCACTCGATGGAGGTTGTCAACAGGTCAGCCTTCTTGTCTGGTGGATCTTAAAATACTAGAAGGAGCTGTAATTTTCTTGGCGAAGGAGGAAACAGTACTACTACAGAGGCCGGGACGAAAGGGGCTGCCGGCCGAAGACATATAGAGGATAGGTCTGAGGCGGGAAATCCCATATTTCCCGCCGAGGTATGTATAGTGCTTTTTTCAAACTGCAATGAAATAAACAATAAAAAATATTAAAATTTTATTTTTTAATACGCATAGTGGCAGAATGTGTCCACAGCCTGTGCCACAAATTTATGTGGAATGGAAATTAAAAAAGAGGACTTTACCGGCCTAGGCCTGTATGATTTGTATGAAATTCCATTAACGACCTCTTGTCATACTTCGCAGCCTATTATAAACAACACAGGGACACAGGGACAATCTTACACAAATCGACCTAGTCCCAAACTAAGCAAAGCTTGTACTATGGGTACTAGGCGACGATATACATAATATATAGATAAATTGTAATAGTTAAATAGATAGAAAACATCCAAGACCCAGGAACAAACATTCGTGCTCATCACACAAACACTTGCCCTGGCCGGGATTCGACCCCGGGACCGCCAGCTTCGTAGGCCGTTGTGCAACCCACTGAGCCAAACGTGTTGTTAAATAAGGAACATAATATCAATATTTCATTGCATGTTTGAGAAAAAAATCATAACTCTTCGAAGTTGTTGCGTCTAGTGCCCTGAGTACTAGAGAGATATCTAGACTACAAGAGAAACGTAGTGGACTGCAAACACATATATTATTTTTCACTTCTGCTGCTCAAAAAGTACGTCATATTAGCTTCCCGAAGCGAGACTAAAATAGTACATTTAGCCCCTAGGGTTTAAAATAAAGCCATATAATCCCATACAAACTTCTATGACACTGAAAAAAAAATACTTCCGGCCAGCTACATACTACTTACGAATAACAAACAAACCAACCTGATCAGATTGGCCGAAATTTCTGATCGAATTGCTCAAACTGTACTTTTAGTTTTTCATGAAATGTACAATTTGAATGTTAAGTCTTTTTTATTTTCTCGCAGTCGAAGTGAAAAGCAGAGTGTTTAACACGTGGCTAAAAGCCATTATGACACTCAGACATAAGTAATGGCTTATTTTAGCCCCTTGTCAAACTATCTACTATTATACAATGGTCGCGGATCGCGGGACGTACAAGGTGACCACGTGCGAGCGCAAGGCGAGGCTTGCGGATAAGTGTCGCGGTGGTGTCCCAAGCTTGTGGTACCGACAACCCATTTTCTCTATTGAAATTAGAATGCTTCCTAATCTCAATAGCCTTTATCTGTGTTTTCAAAGTGGGTATTTTGCATAAAGTGTAACTTTGTCAGAGTGTGTACCCGTGACCATGGAAAGCTGAAAAGCTTCCGAAATGTCGGGAACTCATATGAGATAATATACGCGATATAATCCGTTAAATTGTTTAATTTAAAAAACATGATTTCAAAAAAGTTTTTTGTTAACTTGGGTTCATATAACATTTTTTACACCAAATTACCTGAGGAATGGATGGTTAAAATCTTGTGGATTCCTCACGAGACGCCTTGTATATAAGTAAGTATATCGTCGCCTGGTAATATACTATGTACCCAAACCCAAGCTTTGCTTAGTTTGAGACTAGGTCAAAAAGTTGTGTAAGATTGTCCCTGATATTTATTTATTTATTTATTTGTAAAAAACAAAACAACAAAAAACTGTACTATGTATTAGTAGATTTTAAGTTCACTCTTCGAAAAACAAAATATGACGATGAGTTATATGTCTTAATTTTTTTTAGTTAAATGTTTTATTATAAACTTGACAGGTTAACGACATCGGTAGACCTGCCCGTGGAGTTCGTCCACTTATACATAAGCAACTGTATATCGACGTGCGAGACCATCAGAGACCGCTATATGCAAAACCGCCTGGTGCGACTCGTGTGTGTGTTCCTGCAGTCGCTAATACGGAACAAAATCATCAATATCAAGGTGAGAGAGCGTCATAGACCTTTAGAATTCTAGATCAGCTAAATTATCATCAGAAGCCTTAGCGGCCGCGGACAAAGTAAGCTAAATGTTGACTGCACATCAACCAATAATCCTGGGTTATGCTTATGAGCAAAGAAAACTACTCAAATGTTGTCTAGAAGAAGAGATTACCATTCTTTAGTACTAAGAGTCACTCTCTATTTGAAATCTTACTTTGAAATTTGTGTTCTGCATTTGTTTAAGTATGCAGTTAAGAGCACATTGTCGAGTATCAACAGAAAGTCACTAGGTACCATTTTAACACAACGAAATATAATGGGGAATGGAAGAAAATTTTCAAAAATCTTGAAATCTTGTTTTATAGGTAGGAATAAGCCTCATTATAGTCAGAAAAAAAATACAGATTTTTCTGTGGTGTAGAAAAAAATAAAAAGATGAAAAGGTGTTAAAGGTGCCTTATACGGTACGGCAAGAATAACAGTACATTTACAGCCATATTAATCGAAAATATGAATGCTGCATTTGCCGTACCGTATAAGGCGGGCATATAGGCCCACCAACACCTTTTCATCTTTTTATTTTTTTCTAATCCACAGAAAAATCTTCATTTTTTTTTCTGACAATAAGGAGGCTTATTCCTAACTATAAACAAAATTTCTAGATTTTTGAAAATTGTCATCCATTCCCCATTATAATTTAGCTATCACCCGATGATATACTGTAATCGTAATCGAGTAAGAACATAAGTTATTTAGTCGGCATGATATTTCAGGACCTGTTCATAGAAGTGGAAGCGTTCTGCGTGGAGTTTAGCCGGATTCGCGAGGCGGCGGCGCTGTTCCGCCTGCTCAAGCAGCTCGACTCCGACCCTGCACACAAGGATATTAAGGACACCTAGTCTTTGCAGCTCCGTCCCAGGGAACCCTACTGCAAGCCCCAAGGATCGCCATGGCCACAGGAATGCTCAGAATAAAATTTAGAGGAATAGGGTACATGTATGAAATTTTTTACTGCTTTTCTAACAGAAGTACCACAAATATAAGTTACATCGATGTACCTGCGCAGAAAGCATTTTTTGAAAACAGATGAACCAATAGGGAATACTCATGAATTTAATTTTTTGCTTTATTTAAAGCTCATTCATGTAACAAACAGTAGACAATTTTTTTTCCAATAACTAAAAATAACCAAGATATAAGCAAGATCAAACATTTCATTCTATCTCTTTCTAGCAAAACAGAATTTAATATGGAGTTTATATATGGTCGGAGTGCACTATGACGTAACAGTGCACGTCGGACCTCTCTGTCTAATTAGTAATTTAAAATGCCTATATCTTGCGTATTTCTTGGCAGATTTAAATTTTAATTTCACATTTTGAAATAGTTTTTACGGTATTTTGATATTTAGGTACAAAGCGATAAAAAAAAATCATGCATGTACCCTATTATAAGGCAGCGCGTTTGCGCGGGTAAAATCTTCGACGCCCATTGGCCAAAATTTTGCGCGCGACGCCGGCGCCTTCCATTTTGTCTGGCGCCGCGTCAGTCGCCACGGGCGAGAGCACGAGTTCACCCGTCATTGCATATGTACCCTACGTATAGTGCAACAAGGTCTTTATTGAAATGGTCACACGTTCGGTTTCATTCGGTACTTGTTAGCACTCGTCGGCGTGGCCGAACATTGCCGATGTAACTTATATTCGTGATACTACTGTAACAAAATATGATGGAGACTTATAAGATCCTGACTGGACATTACAACCTCAAGGACTTTCACGAAATCTTCGCACGTAACACCAACAGCCGTCTGAGGGGCCATCACTTAAAGACGTCGCTCGCAGATCACACAATAACTCATACAAACACTTTCTGGGCGACAGGGTTGTGAGCACAGAACAAGAGAATAAGGTAAGAACGGCGATGTGTGCGGAATAGGCGCGCCACAAGTTAGAGCAAATGCTCTTAACCTGTACCGACAGGCACGCGGTCGCTCGCAGTTGCTCGTCGACCTTGCACCAGATTGTATTACAGATAAATATTAAAAAAGTGGTGGAAAATGCCGAGTTGCGCAATTGCAACTTGCAGGGCAAGAAGTGAAGTGGCTACTTTAGCCAAAGGAGGAATAACATTCCATCGGTAAAAGTAAATAATCTCATTTTACTAAAATGTTTACGAAAAACGGTTTGGTAATAAAGGTTTTACAATAATAACGATACTTGTTAAATTTTGTATACATTGCTCGCATAGTACTACAATGCCCACTTAACTTTCGCTGTTGAAAGAGCAATGTATTGCGCTCAATGTGACCGTATCTCAATCGCTTGACGTTCGTGGTGCGCAGGGCTCGATCACGTGTAGCACGCACGTACAAAAATGCAAGCGCGTATTAAATTCCGTTTGTGTGGGTGAGCCGTGAACGAATCATAGCGCTCCGTCCGACATTGTGCGTGTGTGTGTTTGACTGTATTTATTTTCTTTACGTGAGTAAGTAGTAAAAGTGGAAGGGATTTAGTGGCTGCGTTGGATCTGATACAAATTGTACTCGATAGCCTTTCTAACCTTATTCTCTTGTTCTGTGGTTGTGAGCGCATGAAACAAGTTCCCAGAGGATGCAATCTCGGCAGTCAATACCTTCAAAAACAAATTGGACAAGCATACTGCACAGCGAATTTAGACTAAGTATAGATAAATTGGATATGGCATCATCAGTTGCTGCAACTGCCTGCCTGATAATAAATAATAATAATAATACAATATCAAGGTACCGTAAAAACGATTTCAAAAAGTGAAATTAAAATCGGCCAAGAAATACGCCTGATATAAGATTTTTTATACGCCAAGAGCATGTCGGATCATGCTCAGTGGCGGTTTCCCCAGCCGTTGATACAAAAAAATGCACCACAGATGAAAAAAATACGATATGAAAAAGTGCACTAGTAAAAAAGCGTATCTCCACGGCACTTACGTCCTTTTGCGGTGAAGCGCAGTTTTCCGGCAATAACTGAAAAACGGTTTATCCGATCATGTTGAAATCTATTTTCGTTGAAAGTATTTATTAAGCTTTATCTTTGCAATTTTTTTCATATTTTTTGGACATAAGGTGTATAAAATAGAGGAGGCGGCCAATTTATGCTAGTTTCGGAGCGATTATTTCCGAAAATATTCACTAAATCAAAATTTTTTTTTTAGGATCCTCAAAGTTTCTTTAAAAGAACTGTCGAAATATGTGCCACACAATGATATTTGTTGAAAAAATAATTTTTCATTTTCGGTTACATGTATGGAGTGCCCCCCCTAGAAATATATATTTTTATTATTTAACTATCAAACTAAGTAGCGGCTTATACAAGACACCTACACTCCAAATTTCATCAATATATATCGTGTAGTTTACGAGTAAAAGACCTGTGACATACGGACGGACCGACATGACCAAAACTATAGGGGTTCCGTTTTGGCTACGGAACCCTAAAAACACTCACACTGTTATTTTATTGTATAAACTGACCCGCGATTTCTTGGGTACTTCTGCAGAGAGGAATGTATCTGTATAAATTTTAAGATCCATCTATACTTGTAAAAATGAAATGTATTTTAAAAAATAAGTGCAACGGACTATTTGAAGTTCACTGAATCACTGACAGACTACGTCAGTAAGATTTTTTAAAATTATTTGTAGTTTTTAATTGAATCGAAAAAAGCCGTTTTGTTATTTACGGCCTTATGGTATAAGCTAGCGCTGGCGCGTATTTGCATGCAATCAGTCCCGGCCATATAAACTCCATATTAAATTTTGTTTTGCTAGAAAGAGATAGAATGAAATGTTTGATGGCTTATATCTTGGTTATTTTTATAGTTATTGGAAAAAATATTTTTGTCTACTGTTTTTTACATGAATGGGTTTAAAATAAAGCAAAAATTAAAATTCATGCATATTCCCTATTGATTGTTTAGCGATGCGTCGCCTTAACAGGTGTGAAAGATAGCAGTATTATAGGCCTAAAGCATAACTTAGTTTGTGCCTAAGATATTGGGGCGGCACGGGAGGGGTGTGTTTACGGAACGTCAAACGACGCGCGTGTATTGGCCGGGTGGAGAGGTCGTGTACGGAAAGTGAAAACGATCACAGCGCTTGACGTGGCCAAAAGTGGTAACTTTTGCCGCTCTGTTACTGTCGAACGTCATACTTTTCAGTTATTATTCTTACGTTTTCTGGAAATAAAATGAGTCACGATAGCTGTTGTGTGGTAAACTGCAATGATACGGGACGAAACAGCATTTGCAAATTTTATCGCTTTCCTACACCGAGTTGGAAACAAGACCAGATAATGAAATGGATACTTGCTGTTAGAAGAATAAAGTAAGTGTATTAAACTGAACCCTTGGTTAAATAGTTTTATCTATTTAGTGCAATAATAATATTATGACAGAATAATTATGTTTCGAAAATATAAAACGTAGAATAACTTATAATTTGTAAATGTTTTTTGTTTTAGTACCGATGGATCTAACTAACAGCTTCCCTTTACTCTCGGCTTGAGGCTGAAACCTTATGTTGTCACCGATGCTGAAACCAGTTTTGATAATAGTAGTCATTTTTCAATTATCTGGAAACAAATATAATAAAACATTATTTTTATCCTTTGATTTGTAAGGAAACAACACAGAAGTAAATTGAAATAATAATACTAAACACGTATAATAATGTTTTCTTCTGTTTCCGCGATTATTACTCATTGAAATACAATGGTCCACTCGTGACCATGGAAAGCTGAAAAGATTCCGAAACGTCGGTAACTAAAATGAGATAATATACGCGATATAATCCGTTAAATTGTTTTATTTCAATACGTATAATAGTTACTTTCTTCATTAAAGTTAAAAACCTTGTTAGGTGCTCTACAATCAATATTTTCAATAATTTTGCTATATTTTGTTGCGTCCATTATTTAACACTTTTGACAAAGCCAGCAAAGTTGCGAACGCTAGGCGGCGCTGACGTCGTGCACCCGGCCAATAGCGAGACAGGACACGTCATGTCACGTCACTTGTCACCCCTCCCGTACCGCTCCCATACCTCAGGAATAGACTTAGTTAAGCATTAGACCTGTAGCTCGGTCGCCAGTTCGTTTCGCGTTCAGAATAAACTCAGTTGACTCGTTCATTTTAAAATTGGTTTTACTCTAATAAATTGATGTTTTTGAGTGTACCACCGAATGCGTACTTTAGTTACGTTTTAATGTTAGACCATAATGCTCAGTTCCTTTATTTATAGAAAGTAGGTACATTTGCAACTTACAGCTAGGTGCTACCGTATTACAAACCTAATATTATAAAAAATATACACGGTGCCTGCAAGGAATTGGAAAGATTTTAACCACGCATTCTTGAGGTCGTTAGGAGTAAAAAAAAAATGAACCAACTGAACCAAGTCAAATTCAGCGAAAAAAACACTAGTTTAGACGATTTTAGTTCATTAAAAAAAATTATAAATTTCGCTTCTCGATGAAAATGGTCCCTTTTAATAAAATGGTAACGATTATTCTTCCAAACAAGGATGATTTTAGTGAGTAGTAGTGTTGTCACTTTGATTTCTGCCAATAGCGACTTGGAACTTGGTCACATGTGACAACGCGCGATCATAAGAGCTTAAGAGTCCCCGGCAAGCACGGCCGAATTTCACCTTCATACAAACGGAGTTTCACTCTCATTTTAAAAGTACGTGTTGGATTGTAACGAAACTTTGCATGTACAATGGCATGAGGTATTTCGAGGCCTGTCATTAGTTCATATGGCTCCAGTTTATAAAACAAACGAAATAAAGCAAAAACAAGTTTTGTATGAAAAACTTAAAATTCGCTGTTTTTTTTTTACTATGGTATCTGAAGCTACATAAACTAATTACACGCCTGCATATTCCTTAACTTATTCCATGTACAAAGTTTCAGAGGAAACTAGCTAGTCGTTTTAAAATGAGAGCTTAACTACGTTTGTATGGAGAACCGAGCTTACCGGGGACTCTTAATGTACTTTTGTAATGGCAATAATTTTTTTATATGAAAATTGATATCTTCAAAACTTAGCCGGATTTGCCTGATCACAACATTTTTTGCTCCTAATGACTTAATGCGTGGTTAAAATTTTTCCTATTACGGCACCGTGTATAGATATTCCTTCACCTTCATGTATCCTCTTACATATCCATTACCAATTTGGATGGGCGTGGTGAACACACAAACTTGGTCCTAATTTCATGTCTGTTATCGTTAGCAACTGTTAAATGCGATATTGTTCCGTTAATAATGAACAGCTTGGTAAAATTAGGCCGTACAGGAACATGCTGTCACTTAAAGAGAGAGAGAAGATTGTCTCCAAGTTGTTTGTTAGATCTAATTTAATCTTTGTGAAACACCTCTAATAGTATGTTTTGCAAATTAATTTGTATTTAGCTTTGTTACCTATGGTGATGTGATAAATATAATAAATACTTTTTGATGTAAACTGCTTTTAATTATTAATAAAATTTCCCTGTTTGGTTAGAACTCTATTTCCAAGTATGTAGTGGTATAATTTTATCGTTCTTACATTTTCACAAAATGCTATGCTAGCCGATATTTCTCTAACAATTTCTAATGAAGCAAGCTAAGTTGATATTTGATCTGTGTTGCGTGATTAATTAAGTTTATTTATCAACCAAGACAACATTGATTGACTATTTACTATTTATTACAAGCTTGTAAATAATAAAATAAAACCTCATAATTAGGTTCACCTGTAACTATGTAGAACAAATCTTGCAAGTTAAATTTAACCCACTTCCAGGTTTCTGATTGAGCTAAAATTTGGCATGCTTGTGAAGTTAGGGTACAATACAATATAAAGACAAAATTAAGCTGATCTGATGATGGAGCCGGAGGTGGTCAGGAAGTCTGTAATAGAATCATGCAATCTGTACTGAGATTGGGCTTTTTCGAATCGCCTCGGTATGTAGTTGATAATGTGTAATGGACAGTCGGAAATTAAAGCTTGTCACAAAAATTAAATTTTTGACAAACTTAATGGTAAAATGATATAATCAAACAACACATCAATCATAATAAGTTTATTTCAAACTACCCATTGTATAATATAAACTAAAACTGGCAACACTCTATATCTGAATATAAATGCTATAACTTAAGACTTAGCACCTTGGAGCACTTTCTTTATTTCATCATCTGTTGCTAAGTCAAGGGGAGTGCAGTCTTCACTGTCCTTGACCAGAGAAGCTCCTGCCTCAACCAGCATAATGGTAGAGTTCAGATGACCACAAAATGCTGCATAATGCAGTGCTGTCTGACCACCGTCATCTACAGCGTCTATAAAACAACCTCCATTTAAGGCTGCAGCTAAAGCTTTCGTAGCATCTCGGTCAGCAGCCCAATGTAATGCTGTCATCCCATCTTCACTCCTTTCATGTTTAAGCTCTGGATTTCGTGACAACAACTCTCTGACACGATCTGCACAGTCTTCACGTGCTGCATCTAAGAGGGACAGCTCATTATGCTTTAACTCTGGCTCTGGGGAATACCGGAGCGATGACACCGTAACCCAAGCTTCTTGTACTTTTGTGTCAACAAAGTCGGAGCATTCCGGGTCATATGTCTGGACTAATGCAATGTACTTTTCTTTTGCTTCGGTGGATGTCATATCCCCAAGAGCCCGCCATGCCTCCCATTTCCTGCGGCCCCGACCATCTAACCAACCAGGCTTGGGTGTGTTACAAACCCCTTCAGTACCCTGCTTATATAGACCATAGAGCTCTAATAACTGGTTGTTACCAAGCTTTGAAGTTAATTTCCGGACATGGTCAGCGGCTTTGTTAAAAGATATGTCAAGTGGTGACTGGTCATCGTCAGAGAAGTCAGAATCAGGATAATTAAGTGCTTCTGCCATTCTAAATACTATCTACAGAGTTTATCTAGTTATTCTGCAATTGCACAGACAAGGTTAGGCCTTCTAAAGTGTGGTGTTGCTTGTTAGTGGCATCAGCTGCCCCCGATGGGCTAGCAAACTCTATGAAGCCGTAGCCTTTGCTTAAGCCAGTTGAGCGGTCAAATATGACTCTGGCAGTCTGGACAGGGCCAAATTGAGCAAAATACTCTCTCAATTGGCGATGGCCTACCGTCCATGGCAGATTGCCGACATAGAGACGTGCGGCGCGGGCTGTGCTAGCCATACCCTAGACGGAGACCACTTCAAGTAAATGTAAAGACCTGTCGCCGATCAGCGTCCTGTAGTCCACGCCAGAGCTCTCGCTGAGTGAGTCGAGGTCGAGCAATGCACCCTTGAGTCCCCACTTCTTGAGTAGAGCCTCAATAGACCAGTCCGCGCTGCGTTCCTGGTAAGCACACAAAAATCTCGCGTCAGTGCCGTCCAACAGGTAAGCTACGGTAGAGAGAACTTCTTCGAATTGTGACGGCTCGTAAAAACAGTCCGACGCGAGGACCAAATCGACCGGGCGGAGGGAATGTGTGTCAGCGAGAAACAGACCCCACGCTAGGCCGAGTAGTTGTACGTCGCGGCCAGGGACGAGCCCGTTGGCCTCGCAACAAGCGGATAAATGGCGCAAAGAACGCGGTAATGCGACGCTATCGGTCAACGTAACCTGTGCTCCACACTTGGCAGCAAGAATGCCTGGCAGCCCTGTTCCACAGCCCAGCTCTAGGACTCTTAAACCGCGCAAATGCCGCCTTTGCGTCCACAAATACCAAGCCAACAGCGGCGCCGATGGCCACGTGTAGAACGAGTAGCCAGCCGATAAAAGCTCCGGAATCACGATCTCCAAGTAATCACCTCGGGTGTCGCCGTTGGTGCTGGATTTGCCACGAAATACGTATTTCTTCAATTGACCGCTGACAGGACGAGCATCGCTCATTGCATAAGCATTCCCAACGAAAACACAGTGATTTTTGTGCGGTAATATGGATATCGAGAAAATTTACTGTCACATTTCGGGTTGCCATGCTATGTAAATGTGCCGTGCCAGTTCAATTCGATTTTTTAATAGTAGTAGACGTCCTGAAACCCATTAAGTCGATTTCATCTTGTCTTTATGAAAACAATTCATCTAAATTATATTAAGTATAAAGTAAAAACTGATTTCGATGTTGAAAAATGTATTTTTAAAATATATTTTTTTTTATTACGGTAACATTACAGTATATAACTGTTTAAGCCTTGGAGGTTCAAGCTGCAGAATACATATGTGTACTTTATAAACAATAATTACTATTATCGATATAATTTGATTCGATAGTTAAATATTCAAATTAGTGGAACATTTCATTTAGTTTATTTGATTACTACGAATGCATATGCTTCAACAAGACTTTCAAGAGTCTAAAAATAGTAAATGGAATAGCTGTGGGACAACGTCAAATTTACCAGCTGTCACTGTCAGTAGCCTGTCATTCATAATTCGTTTCTTTTCATTCATTCATTTCATTTACTTGGCCTTAAACTTTAGCCGGGCGCGTTAGATATTGCCCCGTCGACAAAATTGTATTTAATATTAAATATATTGTTTTTATTTCAATATTAAAGTAATATAGTAGAATACAACATGTCTGTCGCATCAAAAGGTGAGTGTATACATTCTAGTTTATAAAAACTACATTTATTTTAATGACTTGTTTACTTGGATAGTGCGGGGTCAAACTCCAAACTTTCATTCATTGTAATTAATGTTGTGTTTTTGATAGTTTAAAAGTTATTACTTAAATTTAACTCAGCCAAACGTTTTTGCTAAGATGTAAATTATGTATTTCCTAGAATTTGGTATGTCGATATTTCATAAGCTTGAATAAAAAGACTGAAAAGTCAATGTATAAGCAAAATGTAACTCGATTCCCAAGGAGATAAAGTTTTTTATTATACATCGTAACCATGTCAAGCTTAACTGTAATTATAAGATAGGATACCAATACTGTGCCAAGTGTGAAACCTTGTTGAAATAATTCGTCACAGTCAAGGTCTTCTCCACCTAGCAATTGGCTTGAAGTTGTCATGTAGGGGTCATTACCATAACTTATTTTGTTATTTTATTCCAAATAACCATGAGAAAATGTATTGAGAAAAAAGTTCCAATCAAATTTATCTTTAATAATTATTATCTGTTTGGATATCTTTCACATAATTCGTAATTACTTTGATTCATACACATAGCATAAGTAGTGAAGATGGTGATATAAGCAAATAAAAATATCAAGCTAAATGTATTTGAATTTAATGAAGTATATATTTATTTATTTATTCATTTTATTTTATTGAGACAAAATCCACAGCACAAATTACAGGTATTATTAGAAACGGATTCATATGTGTTTAACATTGGCCAATTACGTAATTATTCAGGCGTTATGTACTGTATTACATTCAATTTCAAATTTATTAATCACAATATTGCATTTATTATGGTTTTTTTGTGGGGAACAGGTTATGTAACTAAACTTTATTGCTAACAATGCCTAGTACTAGATTAGTGAAAAGAATAATATTTTTTCCTACTCTCTTCCCTGTTATTCTCTGCTTGCATATATGACTCTAACCAATATCTACCTTTTATCTATTCCTTGTCTAAGGTCCTACTATCACAACAACAATCGGGGCTTAATTACATATAAATATGATTTAATTTAATTACCTTTCGTTGGTAATTCTTCAATGTTTCTTCCTTCGTAGATTAAACCCCGTTTGTTGTGTTGTGATAATGAGTGAAAAATATGTTAGTTAAAATCAATGTAGAGGTCCTGTTTTATTTTCGAGATATCCAAGTTAATGTTGTAATATTTAGCCATGCTAATAATAATAGCGGTATAGAGTATTTTGAAGTTTTGTAAAAATACTTTGAAGTAAAACCAATGTTAGAAAAATTTGTAAGGATTTTTTTATTTCTTTATTTAGGATACCTTCATTTTGTGAAGAACATTTTATGGGTAGTTTTAAAGTTATCCAGTGCCTTAAAAAACAGAATTTACGATTTTTAAAAAAAAAACACTTGTGGTTTGCAGAGGAGTAGTAGTATTGCGGATCAAGATAATTTGTGGAACTAAACCTTAAAATCAATTTTCACTGACAGGTTTATTTTTCTTGGAGTTTCTTTCAGTTAGATGACACATCACAAATCTAAAGATAAACAAAGATAGTTTCTGTATGTCATCTTATTACATAATAAGATAAAAAGTTATGTAAAGTAGATGGAAGGAGCAAATTAGTTTTAGTAATTTAATAAAATGAGAATACCTACCACAGATAAGGTAAAATGTTGCTACATTTTTCTTCTATTTATACCATTTTAGAAATAGTCAAGATAACTTTAGACAAAGAGTCTTGGCCAAAAATGAGCATATTACCTTTCAATATCAGTTTGGTGAGTTAATTATAGTTGCATGCATTATTTGAACAATAAAACAAATCCAAGGATCAAATTATTAAACTTTTTATTCCACAGGCATCTTCATCGTGGGCGCCAAGCGCACCGCCTTTGGCACCTTCGGGGGCGTGTTCCGGAACACCTCGGCTACCGAGCTACAGACGCACGCCTTCAACGCGGCGCTCAAGGAGGCCGGCGTAGCACCCACGCAGGTCGACTCTGTCATCGTGGGGCAGGTCATGTCGGTGAGTGTCACGTGGCCGTTGGGCGTGTTCAGGAATTCCTCAGCTAGAGCTGCAGTAAACGGTCACAGCGGCGTTTAATGACCGCGACGCCTTCGGAGGTGGTCTCTTTTTTGGTGGGTAAGGTCATGTAACTATGGGCGTGTTCCGGAATATTTCGACTAGAGCTACAGTAAACGTTCACTTCAGCGCTTAAGGAGCGCGACGCTCACGGAGGTGGACTCGTTTGTAGTGGGGCAGGCCACGTAGCTGCGGGCGTGTTCCGGAACATTTCGGCTAGAGCTACAGCACGTCTTCACCGTGGCCTTCAAGGAGCGTGGCATCTACTCAGGTGGACTCTGTCATCGTGGGGCAGGTCATGTCGGAGGGTGATACGTAGCAGTGTGGCGTATTCCGGAACATCTTGGCTTCAGCTGAAGCAGGCCTTCACCGCGGCACCACGAAGTCAGCGAGTAACACTAGTGGATGTACGTGCCAACACACATTCTGTGGCGTGTTCAGGAACACTTCGTCAACGCCAGTAGAAACGAAGGGGCATGTATGAAACTGAAACATGATAAAGAAAAGCTATGTGCCATTGTTTTGTTTATCTGACCAAATACATCTACTCCTGGTCAAATGCTTCCCTAGATCTCCAATTCTCCACAACCAGAGGTTATGTGCTGCGCTTATGCAATCTTTCCTTTGCTTAGCGATGGTATCTATATGAAGCCATCCGCTACGATTTGGTATTTTGCGTTGGCATCCAAATCGGGCATATTTATTTACTTACCTTGAATATCTATCGTTTTGATGTGCTACAAATTTGAATTACATTTGTTCTGTAACATCTGATAGCGAAATGGATTGTAGAATTGGACATCTGTACAATCAATCAATCAAAATATTCTTTATTCAAGTAGGCCTAGTTACAAGCACTTTCGAAATGTCAGTTACATAAGAGTGAATGTTTGCTGGGAGAAATACAATATGATCCAACATTTGCTGCAAGGATTAGGGAAACCCAGAAAAACCTAATACAGTAGAGAATTGAGAATCTTAATACAAGAAAATATGTTCTAAATGTATATCAGAACATGTGGTTAAATCAAAAAACATTTAAATTGTATTTCTGTTTGTCCCAGGCATCTCAAACCGACGGAATCTACACGCCTCGTCACGCGGCCCTGAAGGCTGGCATCCCACAGGAGAAGCCCGCGCTTGGCATCAACCGCCTCTGCGGCTCTGGGTTCCAATCTGTCGTTAACAGCGCCCAGGTTAGTTAGCGCGGGAAACTTAAGCAGCGCGTGCACCTATGTGTGACAGCCGACTATCCATTCATCATCCAGAGGACTATTTAACAGACAAAAATGCATGGTCCGAAACAGAAATCAAATAATTCACTTTTACGGGACACGGTTCTTATAAGGTGGCATATCAAACGTATGTAAGTTGTTTTAAATAAAAAATCATTAATTTGCTTTTTTATATTCTATATTTTTTTACTTTTATAAGTTTTGATATGTTTTCTTGAAGAACAACACATTGAGTTTATACTCAAAACATATACACTTGCCCTTGCGGCCTACTTACAGAATAAAGATCATTATTTCATACTAATACTATCTGCACAAATATTATAAATATGAAACTAACTCTGTCTGTCCTTTATCTTACCTTAGATTTTCACGCTTAAACCGCTGTACCGACAATTTAAATGATATTTGATATGGAGATAGTTTGAGAACCTGGTAATTTGTGTGGGGAAACTCGGCAACGCGAGCGAAGCCACAGATAAATGCTAGTTATTTTATATTAAGAGTAGATACATAAAGAATAGGGTAGTTTCATCAAGTCAATATAAAGGAGTTGATACCCCCCACAAACACAATTTTCAAAAATATACAATTCATCATTGTCTGCATACAAGGCTGTCTGGAAGAGATCGCTATTTAGCGATAAGACCGCCTATTGTCTACCGTATTTTATGTTAAGGCTCTATTGTACTGTTTCTCTTGTTGGTGTGCAATAAAGAATTGTTGTATTGTATTCTACACCAACTGCGTGACTATTTATTTAAGTAAACTTGCGAACTTTGGTTCGAACGTTCGAACTTCGGAATGGCTCCAACCAATACACTAATCGCTTCGATGCTTCGACGAAGCGCTCGCTAAAGTTAGCCGAAGCTCGAACCGATACTTAATCAGAGTATACTTGCGAACTTTGGAAAGGCTCCAATACACAACTCACTTCGATGCTTCGACGAAGAGCTCGCTAAAGTTAGCCAAAGTTCGAAATTTAAAAAAAGGAATCTGGTTTTGTTATATTTATATAACTTTTTTTACGTCTCGTATATTCCTCGTTGTAGTGAGGTGAAAGTCTGTGTGTTTCGCACGGCTGCAAAATTATTTGGCTTCTCGAGCCGTGAAAGCCTCGCTACGCTCAGGAATTTATATTTTAAATAAGTATATTTGAACCGATTTTTAGCCCTTAGATGAATACTGCATCAAAAGTGATACTACAGAAATGACATAAGTCACAATCGACTTAAATTTTAGACTGTCATATTCGTCACAGTTTCAAAGTTACTGGTCCGTTACAACCAAGTAGCATAATACCAGGTTACATATTTTGACTCAATCTCACATTGACTTAGTTCCAAAATACCAATCTCACATTGACTTAGTTCCAAAATACCAAAAAACTCAATTTTTTTTCCAATATAATAAATTGTCATAATGACGTTTACATGTTATATCCGATATCCAAAATGTATAGTGGGTAAAAAGGACAATTTGTTCAAATGCGAAATTATCATTAAGACTGAAGGTTAAAACCTTGGAGTATTTAGTAATGGAGTACGCATCGCTACAAATTTCCTAACAAAAAATTCTGCCGTTTTTCGAGGAGGGCGAGGTAGCACACATATAAACAATCTAACTACAAATGAATTTTTTCCTCTTGTTACTACGCACCGACACTAAAACAATACCACAACACTAACTTAAATTATCACACTAATGCAGTAAAAACTACATGCGGACACAATTTCAAACTATCGGTGTAGGCGTAATCGAACCGATTAATTGGGCTTTCAAGTGTCTGGAGAATATCGTATCGATATATTTTTCCAGACGTCATAGATAGCGCAACTTGTTACTTGTGGAATACTTTCACAAATATATCAAATATCCTACTGGATTACAAATTTAAGTAAATTATTAATCTATAAAAGAGAGCATTTTACATAGAATATCTCTAACTAACTTTATATTAGGATGGTTCTTGGAAAAGAGGAGACAAAAGATTTTACCTATTCACATGTACATGTAGTATTGTCTTCGGTTATCGCGAAAGTTCACACTCATAAAATAAAACAAATAAGAATAAAATTTTGAAAAAGATATTTTTTTTCCTCTGTTACTCGTTGACCACGAACGCTGCAAAATGTTTATAAATTATATGTTTATATAGGCATTCGTAATAGGAATAAATATCTCAAATAGGAATAAATATTTCATTTCACATCGATATTGTATCGTAAAGAATAACATTCACATCACTAGTTTAGTTTAGCGCACACTGCAGCATGTTTACAGGAGCAATAAATATTCAACCTTAATTACATAATAGTAAGATTAATTATTAGACAAAGGTAGATCCTTCTCCCATGCTTAATTCGGTAAAACTGATATTCGCTTGTAATTTCATACAAAATTTAAAGGCTAGTAGACCTTATTAACCTTAAATACGGGGAGTTACGTTACGTCAAACTTGCTCGAATCTGTCAAAATGAAATACGAATTGTATGCGATATTTTTCAAACTGATTTTGTAATCGATTCCAAGTTGCCTGATTTTCTTGAAAACGTTTTATGTATTAATATGTTGTAATATGATATAATAAAAGCAAAAATGTGAAATGATATTCCTTCCTTTTATGCTTGATGTATTTGAACGCTTTTTGCACCCATAACACAGCACATGCAGGCATTTTGAAGGAGCTTGTCACGCGTAAATAACGATTACAAGACTGCCAATAATCGATGAATGAAGTAGTTTTTATAAAACTGTTGGAACATTGTACCAACGTTTTTGGCAGAGGGGAAATGACATGAAGGCGTCTCCATTTACTAAATACTCCAAGGTTAAAACGCAATAGTTTCATAATTACCAAAATTCAAAAATACCTTTTTAACTGTCAGGCTCAAAGATCAAAACGACATTGTCTCATACATAATACCTAAAATGTTGACTACGTACATTAAAATTAACCCAGTTTTTTTTAAAACTGAATAAAAAATATTTTTTTAGAAACTGAATTAAACCAGTAATTTGATAATTAGTTTAATGATTAATGACTCACATGAAAATCTAACAATCATGAGACAGGAATTCCGAAAATTAGACATTTTTCCATGTGAATTGAATTTTAGGTATTTTGAGCATTCGATGTTTTAACCTTGTGACAGTTTTGTATAAAGGTAATATAAATTTAAGACATTTTGGGACGTGGTTGAGTTGAAAATTAGTAAATTCACGATAAAGTTAATTTGAATTATAGTTATATCAAGAGTATGGTATTTTAAGAAGTAGGTGTAAGTCATTTCAACTTTTAGACATTTTGAAACTAGTCTGTTTTGATAATGCGACGTAATAGGAACATGGTATTATGATATTTGGTTGAAGCGAACCGGTAACGTTTCAAATAGGCATAGATACATATTTAAGTTATTTCACAAATAAAACGCATGATATGATATGCATGTAAGGGTAAGATTCCTTCACTCGCTCAGCTTTCAATTCAAGCACTGGCACCAAATGACAAATTTGCGTAACAAGTAACTATTGTCACCAGGACATCATGACCGGCGCAGCCAAGATCTCCCTCGCAGGCGGCGTCGAGAACATGTCCCAGGCCCCCTTCGCCGTGCGCAACGTGCGCTTCGGCACCATGCTGGGGCAAGCCCACGCATTCGAGGACACGCTGTGGGCCGGGCTCACGGACTCGTACTGCGGGATGCCCATGGGCATGACGGCAGAGAAGCTGGGCGCGCAGTTCAAGGTCACCAGGGACGAGGTGGACCAGTACGCGCTGCAGTCACAGCAGAAGTGGAAGAAGTGTGAGTTGTGGCTAATTTGCAGTTTCTAAAGCGTGTGCTTGATGCCCACGCTGGGGCAAACCCTTCGAAGACAGTTATTGGCCGGTGTCATTGACAGCAAACGTGGCTTTGAAATGTGAGTATTTAATCTAACTAGCAATAGTTACTTAAGCGTGCGTTTCGAGATCATGGCGAGCAGCAGAAGTGGAAGTAATGTGAGTTATATCAAATTAGCAGTTTCTAAAGAGTGTGCTTGGAGCCCACGCTGGTGTAAGCCCTTCGAAGACAGATATTGGCCTGTGTTATTGACAGCAGACGTAGATGTGAAATGTGAGTATTTAATCTAACTAGTAATAGTTACTTAAGCGTGTGTTCTTAGAGATCAGGGCGGGCAGAAGAAATGGAAGAAACGTGAGTTATATCGAATTAGCAGTTTCTAAAGAGTTTGCTTGGGGCCCACGCTGGTGTAAGCCCTTCGAAGACAGATATTGGCCGGTGTTATTGACAGCAGACGTAGATGTGAAATGTGAGTATTTAATCTAACTAGTAATGGTTACTTAAGCTTGTGTTCTTAGAGATCAGGGCGGGCAGAAGAAATGGAAGAAACGTGAGTTATATCGAATTAGCAGTTTCTAAAGAGTGTGCTTGGGGCCCACGCTGGTGTAAGCCCTTCGAAGACAGATATTGGCCGGTGTAATTGACAGCAGACGTGGCTTTGAAATGTGAGTATTTAATCTAACTACGAGGGTTGCTACTTATATATCCGGAAACAAAAAAACAAACAAACGTACACGGCTGAAAATAGTTTTATTGTTTTTCAAAGTATTCCCCTTGATGATCTATGCACTTTTGCATTCGCGTGAACCAATTTTTAAAGCACTTCTGCCACTCCGCCTGAGGTACCTCCATAACGTGTTGTTTGAATGCGTCGACAGCATCTTCAGCGGTCGAAAATCGTTGACCGCGTAATTTATTCTTTATATTTGGAAATAAATAAAAATCGTTGGGTGCCAAGTCAGGGCTGTACGGCGGATGACCCGTTAATTCCACATTTTGACCCTCCAAAAATAGAGTTGTTTCGCGTGACGTATGACAGCTGGCATTGTCATGATGAAGAATGATTCTTCGTCGCTGGTTAGTTTTACGAATTTGTTCAAATACTTCCGGTAAGCAAATGGTCGTGTACCACTCTGAATTAACCGTTCTACGGTTTTCTAGTGGCACTGTAGCTACATGGCCATTAATACCGAAGAAGCAGGCCACCATTTGTTTCAATGTACTTTTTGCACGAGTAACTTTCGTAGGGTTCGGCTCATTTTGAAACACCCATACCGTTGATTGTTGCTTCGTTTCGGGATCGTATGCATAGATCCAGGATTCGTCACCTGTATAGATGTTATAAACGGCTTTTGAGTCACCACGGTTATATTTTTTTAACATTTTATTGCACCATTCGACGCGAGCATGTTTTTGCTCATTTGTTAAGTTGTGGGGTATCCAACGCGAACAAATTTTTTTTACAGCCAAATAATTATGTAATATGCTATTAATGCTGGTCATAGAAATACCCAGAGTCGCCTCTATCTCGCGGTACGTAACATGTCGGTCGTCCATTATAAGTTTTCGCACAGCCTCGATATTTTGTTGTACAACGACCGATTTCGGGCGACCTGCCTTAACTTCGTCCGTAAGCATACTACGTCCACGATTGAACTCACTAAACCAGTGATACACAGTAGTTTTAGATGGGGCTTCATCACCAAAAGTTGAAGTTAGTTGATCTATGCACTGTTGTTGCGTTAAACCACGCCGAAAATCATAATAAATCATAGCACGAATATTTTCACGAGTGAGTTCCATTCTTGCTGCGAGATGACATTTAAAACCCGTCAAAAACAAAACACGAGCGTTAATAAGGAAGAAAAAATATACCTTATATACTTAAAAAAGTTCAAATTTTACCATGGCGGTCAAATATGCTATTTAAGAAGATTGTAATCCCGGTTTCCGGATATATAAATAGCAGCCCTCGTAGTAATAGTCACTAAAGCGTGCGTTTCGAGAGCATGGCGAGCAGCAGAAGTGGAAGTAATGTGAGTTATATCGAATTAGCAGTTTCTAAAGAGTGTGCTTGGGGCCCACGCTGGTGTAAGCCCTTCGAAGACAGATATTGGCCGGTGTTATTGACAGCAGACGTGGATGTGAAATGTGAGTATTTAATCT
Organism: Hedya salicella; assembly: GCA_905404275.2. Lineage (NCBI taxonomy): Eukaryota > Metazoa > Arthropoda > Insecta > Lepidoptera > Tortricidae > Hedya > Hedya salicella. Next base: position 3,677,479 of record FR990112.1, on the reverse strand, counting down.
AACTAGTAATAGTCACTTAAGCGTGTGTTTCTAGAGATCAGGGCGGGCAGCAGAAATGGAAGAAATGTGAGTTATATGGAATTAGCAGTTTCATCAATTTTTAGAAATTGACTTTTTTTTTTGTTTTTTTGTATGTTTGTATGTGTCATTGTCGCCTCGTCACGCCAAATCGGCTAAACTGATTTTAACTATTTTTGGTACGCGGGTAGCTGGGTATCTGTAGATGGTTATAGAATACTTTTTACCAGACTACGCCGAAGAAAAGAAGGGTTGTCACTTTTTCCTCTCCACGAAGTTGCGGGCGCCGCGTAGTAGATAATATATAAAGTAGTAAAAATTTAATGTCCGGTAATTGAAAATATTTTAAATAAAATGATTGTAACGGACTGTTTAGAGGTCACTAAAGTTAAACCGAAAAAAAATGTATGTGTCATTGTGGCTTCATCACGCCAAAATGGCTTAACGGATTTCAACTATTTTTGATACACGGGTAGCTGTGTATCCACAGATGACTCCAGACTTTTTACTTGACTATGCTGAAGAAAAAACAGAGTTATGACTTTAACTCCTCCGCTGACAAAGTTCTGGGCACCTTCTAGTAAAAAAGAATATTGTTTTGAGTTACTTTGATAATGATAATGAAATGACTTGGCAAAATGGGTGTCGATTTTATATTACTTGGAAAAATTTTGACAGTAGGGAATATTCATGAATTTTAATTTTTGCTTTATTAAAAGCTCGTTCATGTAAAAACAGTAGACAAAAATAGTTTTTCGAATAACTATAAAAGTAACCAAGATATAAGCCACCTAATTGTCATTCTATCTCTTTCTAGCAAAACATAATTTAATATGGAGTTTATATGGCCGGAGTGCACCATGACATAACAGTGCACGTCGGACCTCTCTGTCTAATTAGTAGTTTAAAATGCCTATATCTTGCGTATTTCTTGGCCGATTTAAATTTTAATTTCACATTTTGAAATCGTTTTTACGGAATTTTGATATTTTTTTAAGAAAAGCGATAAAAAAAAATCATGCATGTACCCTATTGGTCAAAGTTAGTGATTACTACATTGATACAAAAATCTAAGTAGAAAGAATTAGTATTTTATGCCATCGTTATATAATGTACCTATGCTTTTTCAGTCGAGTACCACGTTTAGGCCACGAAGCTTGCTCAGTGGCCTAATTATGGTACGAAACTTGAGAAGATAATTATATAACTATTGTATACAACACTTTTTCTACGAGTAACCCATAAACTACAATAAATACCACCCAGCTAAAAAAATATTTCAAAAATACCGCGTTATTTTTTTGAAATTCATTATAGTTCTGTGCGGAGTTGTATAATATAGGTATTATAGTTCAGTGGCATATAATATAAACCATAGAGTATAGAGTGATGGTGCAATCTAAAAATGCTTTTTTAGTATGATTCGCAGAGTTCTTATTCACAGATTGTTCACGAGTAGAAAAAAATAATTGCGTTTCACTGTACGCTGACGACGCTGTTCCGGTATAACAGAGACGCTCATTCGATTCCAGCTTAAACTTTCTACTTTTTTTCTACTTAGATCGTTGTATCAATTTAGTAATTTAAAAGATTGTTTGTTTTCACATTTAAAAAATATAAACAAAAGTTAGTGATTTAAATAAAAATAAAAAACGGATTATATCGCGTATATTATCTCATTTGAGTTCCCGACGGTTCGGAAGCTTTTCAGCTTTCCATGGTCTCTGGCTGATCATGACCATGGAAAGTTTCATTTAAATGAGTAATAATCGTGGAAACAGAAGAAAATATTAAAAAGTTAGTGACCGTTATACAATGGCATTTGTTGTTAAGTCTGTTTTTGCATACATTTAATTACATTTATTTCGTATAATATAGATTAGATTAATGATAATGATTTAACCTACACACAATAGGTAAGATTTTGTTTAATAATCGTGGAAACAGAAGAAAATATTAAAAAGTTAGTGACTGTTATACAATGGCATTTGTTGTTAAGTCTGTTTTTGCATACATTTAATTACATTTATTTCGTATAATATAGATTAGATTAATGATTTAACCTACACACAATAGGTAGGATTTTGTTTGATAAGCCTCACTTTAAATAATCTAACCTGTATAATAGGCTAAATTGTCTTAAAATTAATCTTTCAGTATGAAATAAAGACGGAAAGATACGATCGATAAACATTTTTATCGGGCTACATTATCTTGACTACTTGGGATCAAAGTACGAACCTTGTGGCGAATTATCAATCTTCTGTCTTATAAAATAGTTCGAACCACAAGGTTCTACTTCGTAGGCGGAGGAGAAAAGGTCATAACTCCCCTTTTTTCTTCAACGTAGTCGAGTAAAAAAATCCTATAACCATCTGTGGAATACCCAGCTACCTGTGTACCAAAAATAGTTGAAATCCGTTTAGCCGATTTGGCGTGATGAAGCCACAACGACATGTACATTAACTAAAATAAATATCTATATTAATATTTTTTTAATAATGTTCAAGGTACATACATTTTATTTTTGGAACACTATCATAGTATAAATATCATAATGCAATGCATGTTAATGATTTAGTGCTCAAAGAGGTTCCGGGCGTTTTTTGTATAAAAATATATAAAAAACGAAAAAAAATATTCGATCAGTGACCTCCAAGATTACAATGTTTTTTTGTTAATATCTTCAATGTATACATATTTCATTTTTACAACTATATAAAAGTATAGATGTTGCTATGTTATCGTGGCTTACTTGGGATCAAAGTGCGAAACCTGTGGCAAATCATCAACAGGCATGAATCTAATCTTCCGTCTTTAAATATTTCGAATGATTATGACATGACATAGTGATACTGTTATGATAAACTTCGGTCCATAGTCCATATTACATAATCCATCACAATGTTATCGATGCTCTTGATTAATTTACTGATATTGCAATTATTCCTGAAATTGGGTTGGGTAGATCAACTTAAGAAAAATGCTAATAATCTAGGTTATGAACGTACCGACGCTATGGGCCCTTGAATAATCGACCTATATAGAGTCCAGAAGAAAATATTTTTTGAAATAAAACAATTTAACGAATTATATCGCGTATATTATCTCATTTTAGTTCCCGACGTTTCGGAAGCTTTCCAGCTTTCAATGGTCACTGGTGGACTGAAAGCTGGAAAGCTACCGAAAAATCGGGAGCTAATATGAGATAATATACGCGATATAATCCGTTAAATTGTTTTATTTCAATGAGTAATAATCGCGGAAACAGAAGAAAATAGAAAATATTTTTGTTAAGTTGAAATTAACATCAAATACTTATGACTGCGGTCCTTTGAAGCTGTAAAAAAATCAAGCTTTCTAAGTGAACGCAATCCATAGATACAGTCATTAAAATTTCGGTCCATGGAAAACCTATAGGGTATTTTCAGTTAATCTAGAAACTTGAAATTTGGAACGAATGTAGCTCTTATAGCATAAGCCACAAAATAAATCTGAAAATCTTATTTTTCTATGTCTGTCTGTCTTTGTAAGGAAACAACATGAAATGATCCCACACCGCGTACATTTTACTTAGGACCAAGGTTCTACTGACACTGGATTTTCATAGATACGGCAGTTTTTAGCGTATATTTTGTACGGAACCCTCAGTGCGCCAGTTCAACTCTCACTTCGCTGTTAACTGCTGGTTGTAATAATGAATAGGAAAAAAAGAAAATAGGGAGAAACTCGAATGGAAATAAAGATATTGGGTAGTTAATCAATACAGTCATCATAGCTCTTGAACGGGTAGACCGATTTTGATTGAGTTTCTTGTGTTTGAAATGTAACTTCATCGAGAGTTTTCTTGGCTAAGGTTTAAGAAAGATTCAGCCGTTTTAAAATTATCAGTTTTTTTCTCGATTAGTGTTTTTTATCAGTTTACCGTATACTTGTTTTTTTACCCCTGCGCTTTTGGTTTCCCAAACAGCAAACGACGCGGGCGTGTTCAAAGCCGAAATTGAACCTGTGACCCTGACTGTGAAGCGCAAGGAAGTGAAAGTGGATACGGATGAGCACCCTCGCCCGCAGACCACTATCGAGGGCCTGAAGAAACTGCCGCCGGTCTTCAAGAAAGAAGGTCTAGTCACCGCTGGTACTGCTTCTGTAAGTTTTTAACTTTTATGTAAATTATTGACTTTTTGTTCTGACAGCCAACAATACGGACCTTGACGGTATAGATAGACCACCATCGAGGGTCTGAAGAAACTGCCCCTGGTCTTAAAAGAGGAGGGTCTGGTCACCGCTGGTACCGCTTCTGTAAGTTCTTAAAGTTTCTGTAAATTCTTGACATTTTGTTCTGGCAGCCAACAATACGGACCTTGACCGTATAGATGTATCACCATCGAGGGCCTGAAGAAACTGCCCCTGGTCTTAAAGGAGGAGAGCCTGGTCCCCGCTGGTACCGCCTCTGTATGCTCTTTAAATTATTGTAAATTCTTATAGCTATCTCGATGGTGGTCTATATTGACCTTGGCGGTATAGATAGACCACCATCGAGGGTCTGAAGAAACTGACCCTGGTCTTCAAGGAGGAGGCTCTGGTCACCGCTGCTGGTATCACCTCTTTAAGTTTCTGTAAGTTCTTGAAAATTTGTTCTGATAGCCAACAAGCCCAAAGTCCACCATATGATTGTCTTTTTTAGAATTTGGTATTTAGTATCTGTAATATCGCTGCAATCTCAATTTTTTTACCCGAAAGATGTCCGAAAAAACTATTTCATGAAATCAGCGTTATTATTTGTATGTAATATATACAGTTGTGTGCAAAATAATAGCAGTGAAGCCGGATTTGCAGAATCAAGATGTGAATGTGACGTAAGATTTCAGTTACAATTATGCTATGAATAAGCAATAAAGTGCATTCAGGTTCAAAGACAGCAATGTTGTAACATTTACCCGCGCAAAGGCCTATTAAAAGGCCTTCGATTAACTTAAAGTAATTTTCTATCAGAATTGAGTTGCATTTGCGCTTTGTCGTTCATATGTAACACAAGGCAATACAACCGTATTTCCTACACTTTGATTCAAATTCCACTCGCAAATTTCTTTATATGGGGAGGCGGCTAGAAAATAAATACATTTTTAAGACACTGTTATTTATATGGAATGTACTTTTAGAAATTTGTAATTTTTTAAATTAATTTAGAAATATGAACACAATGTATTTGGAACATATGTGTGTCCATGCGTTTTATAAGCGTACAGTCTCTATGAACACAAAATACACAATCAACATGATTTGCATAAATTTTATTCACTTGATAACAGTCTTGTGTATACATTATTTTTAAACACTTGGCTTGCGTTGCGTAGCTTTAAAATTATCTTTACTTATCTACTAAGTACATACAAACATCCCAGACCTAGTAACAAATTTTCGGGTTGAACACGCAAATACTTGCATTTGTCGGAGTCGGGATTCAAACCCAGGATCTCTGATCCTCGGTTGGGTCAATAATCAATAATTACAATTCAATTGCGTGTATTTTAGTTCGTTATTGACATTAAGTTTCTTAGAACAGAAAATAGATAACTGGTCTTATAGTTGCTTTCAATCCAATTGTCGAAATGCATGTAAAAAATGGGTGGTTCGGGGGCGGAGCCCCCCGCATTAAAGAGAAACAGTAAAATGCTTAAATTTGCATGTAACTAACAAGTTCGTTAGTGGCATTGTGTTCCTTAGAGCGGCAAATGTCTTACAGTTACTTTTAAGGATGACGGGGAAAGGAATAAAAAAACGGGAGGTCGTTTGGGGGGCGGAGCCCCCGCATTAAAAAAAAACTCGACAATGCTTAAATTTAATGTTACTTCGTTAGTAACCTCGTATCTCTTAGAATGGAAAATAGATAACTGGTAGTTACTTTTAAGTCTCCCGGGGAGAAGCACCACGGAAACGGGGTTGGGGGAGGGGGTTATATTAGTAATGTATATTGATGACGACATGATAAAATGCAGCCGGAGGTTTACAAATGATGATAAGCTGCTAGTAAGCTGCTGCATTTTTTTTTAATTTATTTATTCAATAGCTTAAATCTATCATTACAGATTAACTTAATGCGATAGACAAGCGAGTAATAAGAATTATAATGTGTTCATCAATGTACCTTTCCGATATCTTAATGTTCTTTGCGTTTCTTCATCTTGTTTCAATCTGTTTAGGACGCCTTTGCCACTCTTTGTTAAAAAAACTTCACAAAAAAACTGGATTGCAAAATCGAGTTTTTTCATAGAAATATTATGGACGTGTACTCTTCATTCTTAATTTATATCGTACTGCCCGCGACTTCGTCCGCCTTAAATTTGTTTATCGCGGATAAGGGCATTTTTCCGGGATAAAAAGTAGCCTATGTCCTTCCCCGGGACTCAAACTATCTCCATACCAAATTTCATCCAAATCGGTTCAGCGGTTTAAGCGTGAAGAGGTAACAGACAGACAGACAGACACACTTTCACATTTCTAATATTACTAGCTTCTGCCCGCGACTTCGTCCGCCTTAAATTCGTTTATCGCGGATAAGAGCATTTTTCCGGGATAAAAAGTGGCCTATATCCTTCCCAGGGACTCAAACTATCTCCATACCAAATTTCATCCCAATCGGTTCAGCGGTTTAAGCGTGAAGAGGTAACAGACAGACAGACACACTTTCGCATTTATAATATTAGTATGGATAGTATGGATCGTATTCATATCGCCTTCTTAATTTCGTAGGGTATTAGCGACGGCGCAGGCGCCATCGTCCTGGCCAGCGAGGAAGCTGCCAAGGGTCTGAAGCCCCTCGCGCGGCTGGTTGGCTGGTCGTACGTCGGCGTGGACCCTTCCATCATGGGCATCGGGCCCGTGCCGGCCATCGAGAGCCTGCTCAAGGCCACCGGCTTCACGCTCAACGACATCGACCTGGTTGAGGTGAGTGCTACTCGTGACTAAGGATAACTTCAGAATATCGAATATCTTTACCAATTTGGTACCACCTACTCTTTGTACTCATAATAAACTTATGTTTGGCTACTTTTTTTTTTTGTTTTTGATGTAATAAGTGGCAAACGAGTAGACGAGTCATCTGTTGAAAAAATTGGTCATCGTCGCCTATGGATAATGGATATGTGCAACACCGGAGAAGTTGCCTTTCTGTTGCCAACGTTTGACGGCCCTTGTTTCTTGAAGAATCCCATGTTACAGCGCTCCGGAAACACCTCAGGGGAAACTCAAGTTGGAAATACTCGTACCAGGGCTTGTAACCCGGTTTATTTTCCGTACCGGTTAGAGCCACACTCTGAGAGCTTAACCCATATAAAAGGTTACGCTCGCAAGAACATCGCTCTAACCGGTTAATATCTCGGTGTGCAAAACAGGGCGCGAGATCCATTTACCGGTTATAGAGCGGTTCCTCCGTGTGAGCGGAGTCTAGGGTGAATAACCGCTCGCTTATACAGGATTGGTTTACTTGCTATGGTATTAGATTAAATTTTTCATGTAGTTTACTGTCGTTGCGCCACTATCGGCGCGACAGCGGTCATTGATCCCGTATCCAGACACGGAGTAACCGGGTACGAATACCGGTATACTTTTCATACAAAATAACCGGTATTAAATTTCGGTATCTCGCTTATTATTACAGATTTTTATATTTTAATGAGCTAAATTCAAATTTATTAATGATTACCTAAATACTATTTAACAAACATTTTAAAATATCGAGATTTTGATAAGATATTTCATGTTAAAGTAATACCGGTAACGATCCCTGGTACAGAGTGACAAGTTAATCCCCTTCCGTATCATGTTCGTGGCGTAGGATATAACGTTTTCTGAACTTCCACTTGCCCTGTCCAGATCAATGAGGCGTTCGTGGCGCAGACCCTCTCCTGCGCTAAGGCCCTGAAGTTGGACTTGTCCAAGCTGAACGTGAACGGTGGCGCCACCGCCCTGGGGCACCCGCTCGGCGCCTCCGGCTCCCGCATCACGGCGCACCTGGTGCAAGAACTCAAGTAAGTGGAATACCGTCTCCATTTGTCCTATTTAGATTTAGGATTGACCTTGTCCTGCGCCAAGCTGAAGCTGAACGTGTACGGCGGTATAGAATATCCTAGCTAGGGTAACGCTACAGTTTTCGACGAAAGTCTAGAGTAGCATAAGGTATAATTGATACATACAGCAGTTTACAGAAATCTAGAGCAGCATAAAGTATGTTAGAGAAACTCCACAGTAGTCAGTAGTAGTCTACCGACAGTAGCAAGAATTATTCTTGTTAGGGAAACGTTACAGTAATCCACGGCAGTCTAGAGTAACATAAAGTATCCTTGAGTGACCATAGAGCAGTTTACAGAAATCTAGAGCAGCATAAAGTGTGTTAAAGCTACCCCACAGTAGTCTAAAGTAGACTACCGACAGTAGCATAAATTATCCTAGTTAGGAAAACGCTACAGTAATCCACGGAAGTCTAGAGTAGCATAAAGTGTACTTGAGTAACCATAGAGCAGTTTATAGAAATCTAAAGCGGCATAAAGTATGCTAGAGCAACCCCAGTAGCCTGAGAAGTCTACCTACAGTAGGATAACGTATCCTAGCTTGGGTAACGCTACAACCACAGCAGTCTAGAGTAGCATAAAGTATCCTTGAGTAACCCTACAGAAGTCTAGTGTAGCATAAAATATCAGTGGCGTGGCGTTAATAAAACCAGATTCTCATCGGCTTGCCTACTTTAAGGCATTTGAGTACTTAATTGTACTGGTTTTTAAGAAAAGATAAGAGAAAATATACTCAGACTTTAACAACAACATGTTTGACGTCACGCCACTGTAAAATATGCTACACCATAAAAAATTGGTAGGGTAGCTACAGTATTCCACAGAAGATAAGAGTAGCATGAATTTCCTCTCGTTCTATAACTACGCTACATTAGTACCACGAATATAAGTTACATCGGCAATGTTCGGCCACGCCGACGAGTGCTAACAAGTACCGAATGAAACCGAACGTGTGAACATTTCAATAAAGACCTTGTTGCACTATATGTAGGGTACATATGCAATGACGGGTGAACTCGTGCTCTCGCCCATGGCGACTGACGCGGCGCCAGACAAAATGGAAGGCGCCGGCGTCGCGCGCAAATTTTTGGCCAATGGGCGTCGAAGATTTTACCCGCGCAAACGCGCTGCCTTATAGTTGGTAAAATCTGTTTTCAAAAAATGCTTTCTGCGCAGGTACATCGTTGTCACCTATATTTTTGGTCCTACTGTACATTAAGCTTATAAATGGATTGCCTAATACTAATATTCGTATTTTACAGACGTCGCGGACTGAAGAGGGGTATCGGCTCCGCCTGCATTGGTGGCGGTCAGGGCATCGCTCTCATGGTTGAGGCGGTCTAGACAGACAAACATACAACTTCAACCAGCATGTGCGGATTGAGACTGATACGAGGGCACTGCCAGTATTATTAGCTGGCTATTGTTATGAATTTGTAGGAATAACTCTTGAAATAAGCATACTTTATTTTTAAGAATAATCCTTAATAATGTAACAAAGTTATAAAACTGCCTATATAAATCATGCTTGTGTATAAATCGTCTCAAATTATTTTGTTCAAATATATTTTTGGAAGTTAAATCAACTATTTTAAAATCTGAGTAATGTTTTTTGAGATATTTTACAGTATTTATACATTGTTAAATTGTTATGATGAATGTATGGTTTTAACATATCACCATTAAATTTACGTTTTTATATGCCTTGTTTCTTTTTATCCTGAGATATTGTCGAGAATACATAGCATAAGAAGGGGTAATTACACAAAAGATCCCACTGGGTCGAAGTGTATCCGTAAGTACCCCTAGTAATAAGATAAGATAAGGCACGTTGACACAAAGCGCACCGAGCTAAAACAATGTATTTTTTTTATTAAAAAATAGATGGGCATTTGACCGCAATTTCACCTGTTGTTAAGTGACGATGCGGTCAAAGATCGTAATTACAGTTTATAATAGTTTTTGTTGTCAAAAACTGTAGCTTAAGTGAGCCCAGTTCCATAACGGTATCCACCATGAACTCGTGCCCCTCCCGGCCGTCGGTTCTACGGGCAATATGCCCCCCCCCCCCCCCCCCCAAATCACTAGTTGGATCGCATATTGATTCTTGCTATGAAATACCCAAGTATTTTTGATAGAGTCAGGAGATACACAGATAGAATATAAACACTACGTTATAGAGTAGAGATACAGATGTACAAGTTACAGTTGAAAAAAATCCATCTCAGTTCCAACTGCATTACTTTTGCCTATGAGTGTCCGCTGCGTTGTGCGGGGGGCGTCTGCTCCGGGTGCCGTTTTCTATACATTAATAGAGCAGCGCTGAGCGTATATAACTTTTGATATGTATTTATCTTTGCTCTTAATTGTACAACGGCGGCTGGTTGAGTTTTTCGCGTGATAAATATACCACAAAAAGCATCTGTCCAGCATATGTCACTTTCACATTCGTATCAGAAAGTGACATTCTTTGACAGTTATTTATCACGTGATAAACGCAAGTATCATAGGTCCGCTGTTTTACAATTAAAAAAAAAACCGGTCCAGTGCGAGTCTGACTCGCGCACCGAGGGTTCTGTGCAAACTTTCACTTATTCCGACTTAACTTGCCGCTTGAGTTAAGTTTGCCTCTGGTATCTATGGCGTCACATACAAATGAGGGGCAAACTTAATCAAACCGGGTTATTCAAAAATGATTATTGGTGATTAAAAAAAAGTAAGACAGATAGATATATGGTTATATTTTTCGTGTAATATTCATATTAAATTACATAATTCCCGAAGTTTCCAGATTTTTCGCGTGGTAAACTTCCGAGATAAAGGGGGGGACTGGTGTTGTTTTTCACATTTTCCTTAATAAAACAAAATCTACTACACAATAAAAAAAAAAAAATGTTCAAAAATGTACAGATTAAGCCCTTTCATATGATACCCTACTTGACCTAGGAGCGTGACTTAAAATTGTTGACCCCCCTCATATACGTCGTTTTTTTTAGAAAATAAAAATATATTTTAAAATGCTTCCTTTGCAATACATGTGGGCTGACCATGTTCATAAATATTCCAAATAGATAGCATAAGTAGTTTTTGGGATATGGCGCTCTAATAGTCGGACAGACAGACAGACAGACAAAGTCGCACCATAAGGGTTCCTTTTTTACCATTTTTGGTACGGAACCCTAAAAATGGGCCTCTTAAGGAAGCTCAGAGTCACTCAGCGAGCTATGGAAAGGGATCTACGACATCGAATCAGAAATGAGAAGATTCGTAGACGAACCAAGGTCACCGACATAGCAAACAGGGCAAGCAAACTGAAGTGGCAATGGGCAGAGCACATAGTTCGAAGAACCGATGGCCGTTGGGACAGAATGGTTCTAGAGTGGAGACCGCGTACCGGTAAGCGCAGCGTGGGGGGGGCCAACCAGCAAGATGGTCGGACGACCTGGTTAGGGTTGCCTCTATCCGGCCCATGTGGAAATCTATTGAGGAGGCCTGTGTCTGTGATGATACATGAAAATTTTAAAAAATTAGGACACCAATTCTACTGTCATAGTAAGAAGGTTTGCATATATATTTATGAGATTTTTGGTGTTTACTTATCTTTGCTCTTGATCTTTCTTGCCTAAAAGTGAAATACAAGTTTTTATCATATCGCTATTAGTTTTAGTGTTTTATTTATGATTGTTTATCATTTATTATCACCACGCAATTTCAACATTTACGTGCGTATCTTATCATTAATCCTACATATATATTATAGCGACAAGAACTCCTTGGACGGTGACAGAGGTGGAACTTTATATATATGGAATCAATAGTCGCCGAGCCGATTTAGATGAAATTTAGTATGGACATAGTTTGAGTTGTGGGGAAGCTAATATAGCTTTTATCCCCAAAATCATCCCATAAGGGTGTAAAAAGGGTGTGTAACGCAGACGAAATCGTGGGCAAAAGCTACTTCTTGTTCTAAGTAACTTATTGTTTTTACAATCCTTTATTTAACTTGCAATGTATGTATGTATGTAATATGTTTGTTCGGGTGTAATTTCGGAAGTTAAATTTGACCTACTTCCCGGATTCCAATTGAGCTAAAATTTGGCATACTTTTGTAAGTTTTGTGACAATGCAATAATATGATACCATCGAGCTGATCTGATGCTGGAGCAGGAAGGTGGCCATAGGAACTCTGTGATAAAATAACTCAACCCTACCGAGTTTGGGCTCTTTAGAATCGTCTCGGTGAGTAGTTAATGGATATTTAAAGAAAAATACAGTTGGCAATAAAATGTTGCCCGAAAATGAAATTTTTGACAAACTTATTTTAACGTATTATATTATATTTTTGCTACTTGATCTTGTAGCGTTAACGGTGGTCGCGCCTCAGCCTAAGATGTGAGTCCGTTATACGATTGAGACCAATGACAGCCGAACCCGAAGGTTTTTACAGAGCTGGGCACATAGGTCGAAATTCCTTCGTAACTACAATATCACTGGTAAAGCTCCATAGGGTAGTTTCCCGGGTAAAAAATATTATTCCAATTAGAGAACTAGATTGTCAAAAAATATTGGATACCTATTTTTTCTTTTGTCAATCAATCAAAAGAATACAAAGATAAAGCGCGTCAAAGTCTGTGAGTGGGGGCGCATGATGTCACGCCGTGCGAAACACGGTCGCACGGTGTAACCTCACGGGGGACTTTAATGGTCTATATCTCCCCATCATTTTGTTTAATTGACTAAATAAAAAATACGTCCAATATTTTCTGATAATCTAACTGACACTAATTATATTTTTTACGACAATAAGCCTATTTTGATCATGCTTTTATAGCATTTAACTACCTACACCCATATAGTAAATCAAAACCATAGGTAACTTTCTTTTCCATACTGAAGTGAACATAACTGCATGCCTGATCTGAGCCGACTCTCGGCGGCCGAGGGGGTTGGGCGCCGGTTTGTCGCCCGGTAAACATGGTTCCTGGTCAATGGTTGAACATGAACACATGAAAGAGAATTTAATATTTGGATGTAGATAAATTGGTATGTAATAAGATAAGACCTTAAAACACTCGTGTGATCTTATTACTCGACTTCCGCTCGTTTCATAAAACCACACTCGTGTTTTAAGGCCTCTCATTATGTATCCGTTACATAAACTACAATTAAATTACTAAACGTTAATCATCAGCAATTAGCAACTACTAGGCCTCGGTTAAATTAGTATACTTTGAGACAGCTGCATTCAGAATCGCCCTGTGCAACTCGATAAACCGCTATTTACGATATTACTGGGTAACGGGGCATGGTAAAACTGGGTAAGTATAATTCTTCTGTTCCCCGGGCTAAACTTTAAAGGGCAGAGAAGAGTAAGTTACAGGTAAATCGACGTGTGGTAAGATTATCTACACTGCAAGCGCGACGCCCGAATGATAATCTAAGTATTTAGTGTTTATCACTACCATTTGTAGTGTAGGTGTCGACCGGTTTGGCGGCTGACGTGTTTACAAAATGGCTGTGGCAATAAACAGAGGTGAGTTAAATTAAAAAATATACTAATTTTATAGACTGTATCTTTAAGTTCTTAAATAACAAATTATTCAGTGTTTTAATAAGTCTTGTTTAATTCTATTTGATTTTCTTACAAGCTGGAAATTTCTGATTAACGGTGTAAAGTAAAAGGACTTCAGAAAATAATAATGGAGTACCTACTATTATTATTTAAATATAGGTAGTCGAAAGTAATCCGGACGTCGGACCGAGTCCATAGTCTAAATCACTTTGATAATTACTTATTTCATATTATGAGTAATTGAGGTTAGAAAACATAAGAACACTAGTGAAGAAGTTTATTTTATCTTTATGTGCAATAAAAATATGTTGTTTTATCTTTAGCTAGTCGTGATAAAGCTGCACGTTAATAATAAATTAATACCTAGATAAATTTCAAAACTGTTGTAGCTAAATTTATACCAGAAAACAACTATAAGAAAGTGAAGCGGTGTTTTGATGTCCGTACAAAAACATTAGCTGTATGGTCATTTGAGTTGTAACTCTGGTGCATAAGAATTAAAGTGGTATATTGACTGCTAAAGTTGACTTAGTGATAACAAAGTCTTTATTTGACCTTGACTGTTAGTGTACGTAATACAGTATTATGATCGCGGTCAATGTCCGTTTCGCGGTGCAGTGCAGTCGTATCGCTTTTTAACCGACTTCCAAAAAAAGGAGGAGGTTCTCAATTCGACGGAATGTTTTTTTTTTTATGGATGTTCACCGATTACTCAAAGACTATTTGGCCGATTTCAATTTTTTTTTTGTTTTATAGGAGGTACTTCCAAGTTGGTCCCATATAATTCTGGTGAAGATCTGATGATGCAATCCACGAAGAATTGAAGGAACTCCTCAAATATTGTAGGCATACACATGGCGATTTTGGTATTATAAGAAACATAATAAGTATTTTCATTCAAAAAGTGTAAATTGGTGAAGTGGAACTGATGAAGAAGACCACAGAATGCCATCGGAAATCCTCAATGATAAATGATTTACGGGTGGCGATAAGATATCTTGATTAATTTAGCTAAGCAACTTCATAGTGACAAATTTAAATGTTCCTCATGAGAATGGTACCATCGAATTGATTTGATGATGGAGCCGGAAGGTAGGCACCAGATCTATGTAATAAAATAATGTATCCTAGCCGTGTTTGGGCTTGTTCGAATCGTCAAGAGATACACTTTTAAGTAACGAGTAACTAAAAAGTGTAAAATAAATGAACTTTTTAACAAAAAAATAAAACCGACTTCAAAAAAAAGCTAAAAAGTAAAATAATAACGCCATAATTCACTTTATTTTCTATTTTGGCGTCGGTGCCATATAAAGAATGTGTAAAATATTGAAAATTGACGATTTTAGTAAGTTGTGACACGATGGCACCGACTCAAAAATAACATTAATCGTATATACTGTATAGATTGAGTATACAAACGGTTACTTGTAAGTAAATTGAAGAAACTGAATTATTTAATAATAGTTTTGGAGTCGGTTTTATTTTTTTGTTGAAAAGTTTATTACTTTTAATAAAATCATAATAAAGTGTACTTAGTCGAGACACAATTGGAATCAATCGCTGTTGTTTTTAATGGTCAATGTCGACTTTTGACTCATCAAAAATCAGCGTCGGTGCACTACATCTGCTGAGTGGGCTCTATTTTAGGGTTCCGTACCAAAAAGGTAAATAGGAACCCTTAGGTACTCTGCATATTTGTCTGTCCGACTGTTAATGCCCCATGTCTCAACAACTCTATTTATGCTATCAATTTTTTTATAATGAAATTTAGAATAAGTATATTTTATTGTCTATAAAAAACGACCAATATGAAGGGGGGCCAAAAAATCAAAGTCTAGCTTCTAGGCAAAGTGGGGTAACATATGATAGAACTTGATTTGAACATTCTTCCTGTATACATTTTGATTTACAAAGGAAAAAGTGAAAAAATACTGTTTTGTCCGGAACCCTCGGTGCGCGAGTCAGTCTCGCTCTTGGCCGGTTTTTGAAATACCACCAACACTCGTGTTTTTTTCTAGACTTAAGCACTATTGTGTATTTGTAATATTTGTATTTCAAAATAAATCATTCTCAGGCCCCTCTTTTCCACTTGGTACTCTGGGCGCGTGCCCAGGGCCCCCAAACTCAGGGGGCCACAAAAGATCTGAAACGACGTTTTTTTGCAGTCCAATAATAATAATAATAAGCCTTTTTTATTTCCTTTAAACTTAGAATATGTTACATATCATTACTAAATTTTATTTATTTAGGAAGTTAGTGATATATCTTATCTACTTTATTTTATTAGTAATATTTATTATATTAAGGTAATTTTAAATGAAGCCCCGTATGGGTATAAGCCTCCTCCAAAGTACTCCAATTTTCTCTGCCTTCCGCTTTGCTCATCCAAAGTTTTCCAGCTGTGGCCACGATGTCATCGCTCCATCGTTTTCTTGGCAGTCCTGGTTTCCTCTTGCCACTGGGTCCTGTCCATAGTGTTTGCAGTCCAAAGAGGTCATTAAATTTATTTTTTGTGCCCTAGGGCAATCCATTTTTGAGTGCTCGAGGGCCCCCTATTTCTGAGTGACCGAGGGCACTCGCATCTATAAAGACGGCCTTAATCATTCTTTATTTCTTTCTTTTGACAGGATAAGGAAAGGGGTTTGTGACGAATAGCCTCTCAATTTTAGTATTACTTATTTCAAACTATTTCTTAGAAGTCCCGGGCTAAAGCAATGCGCAATCTCATATAAATTTAAACATGGCAGTGTTTGCTCCAACATCGACTATACCGGTTTTGGAACGCAGCATGGTGTTCCGCTCGTGACCCGTCCTCTTACTCGTAACAACCAAAATGCTACGCGCCATTACGCGTTGGCTAATAAATATCAGTTTGGACTTACGACTCTCTGTGAACCTCCATGTGGGTACCGTAACCGTAGGTTATTATAGACGAGATGCCTACGAGTTTGCGCTTCAGTGTTAGTGGAAGGTTTCCCACCAGTGGCTTTTGCGAGGGCCAGTAGATCTTCCAAGCATTTATTGCCACTCGTCTTTCAATTCCTTTCTATCTTGTGTAGTTATAACTAAATTTCCCCCATCTGTCGTAACCAGGTATCTTCATCGTCGGAGCCAAGCGCACGCCGTTTGGACGCTATGGCGGCAAGCTGCGAGACGTGCATCCCTCTGACCTGCTGGCGACGGCTGCCAAGGATGCCTTCAAGGCATCAGGAATCGCCCCAGCTCTGGTCGACACTGTGAACATCGGACAAGTCAATGGGGTCAGTATCAGCCAAAGAAGTCCACAGCGATCACAAGAAAACCCCACTGCCACATCTGATTTCCCATAGGAAATCAGTCCGATGCCTGCTTTCTTAGCGATTAGCCCACCCACAGTACCATGTACGTACTAGATATTTATAATCTGACAAGATGAGCATATAATTGGACGTCCCCCTCACGTCTTCGTCGTCAGATATTATTCCGGGTGGGTATAATGTCTTATAGAGGTAGTCAAGACGAAATTACTTTGAGCAAATAAAAGATAAGGTTAAAGTCATGTCTTACCAAGAAGTGGAGGAGGAAGCCCAAGCAAGAAACGGGTGGCGATTGCTACACCGAAAAGAGCGCTCTTAAATTGACGAGAGAGATAACTTCTTAACTTAAGACCCTGTGGCTGGGGTATAGTAGTAAATGTTATATTATGGTAATCTGGTGCTGGTACTTTCGTGAACAATATCTTACAAAATCCGTATTGTTTCAGCTAAGCGGTACCTCAGACGGCGGGCTGGCGCCACGTCATGCTGCTTTAAAATCTGGAGTTCCACAGGAGAAGCCCGCGTTGGGTGTTAACCGACTCTGTGGCTCCGGGTTCCAGGCTATCATCAACAGCGCCCAAGTAAATTATACCAATTCTATGCTACATATTGTAATTTCGCCCGCGATTCTGCAAGAGAGCATAAGGAGCCTAAACAAACAACAAATCAGCCAAGGCTATA
Organism: Hedya salicella; assembly: GCA_905404275.2. Lineage (NCBI taxonomy): Eukaryota > Metazoa > Arthropoda > Insecta > Lepidoptera > Tortricidae > Hedya > Hedya salicella. Next base: position 3,659,846 of record FR990112.1, on the reverse strand, counting down.
AATAAAATAAAATCCTCAAAAGTTCGTACCCAAGTACAGGCAGACCACGTACTACAGTACAGGCTAAATGACAATGAAAGTTCTCTCGCGTCAAATAGTCAAAAGATGGTCTTTCCGTTCTAGGACATCATAACGGGCGCTGCCCAAGTCTCCCTTGCCGGCGGCACAGAGAACATGTCCGCTGTACCCTTCGTGGTCCGCAATGTCCGCTTTGGCACAGCCCTGGGCCAGACCATCGAGTTCGAAGACTCACTAAATAGATCCTCGCTGGATACAGCGTGCAACTTCACCATGCCTCAGACAGCAGAGAACCTCGCTGAGAGGTACAAGCTGCAGCGAAGCGAAGTCGACGCCTTCGCTCTGCAGTCGCAACAGCGGTGGAAAGCTGGTGAGTATCTTGAACTGGTGAAAGTTGGTCATCGTCTAGGAAAGTTAGGAGTCTATTACTATTATGTGCCGCTGGTGAGTCCCTTTCCACGTGTATTAGAATAGATTCAAGAATATCCGCTTCAGCACGGCTCAAAGTAAAGACATCGACCTCGAGAAGCGCCTTGCATCGCAGCTTGAAACTTCATCAATACTACCTACCAACCTACCATTAACAGCGGAAAATGGTTGACACTAGGCCAGAAGTTTCAGCTAGTTATAAATCATTTAAGAATTCTATACAAGTTAACAGCCGAGCTACACGCCTTTTTGGGTGGTATTCCTTTCATTTCATCGACAGCTTTTTCCCCGGAAATCATACAATTTTCATCTTTTTTTGAAAATATCATTATGTAGACGCCGTTAGGTTAGGTTTGAGTTATAACGATTCCAAATTTTTTTAACGGCTACAGAGAAAAATGCTTTAGATGAAATGATACATATGTCAACGAAATAAAGTATACGATGAGACGATAAAACAAGGTACAACCCCTTTTGGGTAAAAATAATTAGCAGTTTGTTTCTTCCAGCTTTCGACAACGGCGTGTTCAACGAGGAAATGTCACCAGTAACGGTGAAGGTGAAGAAGCAAGAAATGGTGGTATCGGTGGACGAACACCCGCGGCCGGAGACCACGGCCGATGCGCTGGCGCGACTGCCCGTGCTGTTCCGCAAAGGCGGCGTTGTCACTGCCGGGAACTCTTCGGTGAGCACAGGGAGGTGATGCTCAGAGGCAAGACGTAGTATCAGCTAGTCGAGCACCCGTGGAAGAAGACCACGGCCGTTGCTGATGCCCATGCCGTTCTGGCACCGAGAACTCTGTGGTAACATACCGGTACATCACCTACCATGATCTTAACTGCAGTCGGCTGCCTATGCGTCCGAATAAGCATATACTGTTGTTACTTCTGACTTTGTTTTAATGAGACAAATTTGGAGCTTCGCCTGGTATGTCCTTGAGCTCTAAATCATTTATATGGGTTGTTCTTGATCCCTTCCTAAATCACTAATATAGCATTCAGTTACAAATATAGAATTCTGGACTAAGCAGAACAATCAGGTTTCTCAGGGTCCATGCTTGTCTGGGCAAAAGCTGGTCAAGGGTTCTATTTGTTGTAGTTTCTTTCAAGTTTTAGGTACTAAAATATTTTTGTAAACCAGGGTGTCAACGACGGTGCTGGCGCTGTGATCTTGGCCAGTGAGGAAGCTGTGACCAAGAACAGCCTAAAGCCCATAGCCCGCCTGCTGGGCTGGTCGTTCGTGGGCGTGGACCCCAGCATCATGGGTATCGGGCCCGTGCCGGCCATCCAGAGCCTGTTGGCCGCCAACAAGTTGACTCTTAGTGACATTGATCTGATTGAGGTGGGTTCCTTACATAATGCTCCCTAGTTTACTTCCAGGCTTTAGCTGATACCTCCGTGACTCCGCTTGAGGAATTGAAAGTTCATGGCCTGCTACTATTACTGACACTGCCTAAGTCTAAGTACTACTGTTGCTACTGACAGACCCTGGCAGCCGTCAAACTGAGCCTGACATTGATCTGATGTCCGATGGCTCATCAGTGAAGAAGTAGAGACCGACCACATCATCAATCTTCTGACTCCTGGTTAAATACAACGAGCACTTGTATCTACAGAGATCAGCTGTTAAGATTAGAAAATAATTTAATTTAGATGGGTTACAAAGAGGATCGTTTAAAAACAAAAATGATGATCGACGGTTGATCTAATGGGCATATAAATGCACCCAAAGAAAATATTGCTAAAAATGTTATAATCTACAATATTGAAACAAAGATCTAAGCATAAATAAAAATTAATTGCGATCCACTGCAGTCTAAGCCGGAATCGAACTAGCGTCTCTGTTATACCGGAACAGCGTCCTGAAACTATTGGACCATCAGACCGCTTGTAATTCACAACGAATGAATCCTCTACCTTCGGTAACGATACGTTAGATCACGATCTATGTACCATTACTTTTTGAAAGGTTTAATACCTTATAGCACCACTCTAAGAACGCGCGGTTACGCAGCATTCTGCAAGTTGAACCGCTGTTTAAGCAGTGTCAAGCTTACGAGAGAGATGGCGCTGTATCACTATAATTTGTTATCATCACCAGATCAACGAGGCGTTCGCAGCGCAGACCCTGGCGTGCGTAAAGGAACTCGGCATCGACCAGAGCAAGCTGAACGTGAACGGGGGCGCAGTGGCGCTAGGGCACCCGGTTGGTGCTTCGGGCGCTAGAATCACCGCGCACCTGGCTTATGAACTTAGGTAATTTTCATTTCAATACGACTAAAGAACTTTTTGTTTTTTTTTTGTGATATTTTGAAATAGGACAGTGTCTGAATTTTGTGAATAAGTGTACTAATAAATATTTTTACGTCACACCGGGCCATAATGTGAGTTTTACCGCACGCTACGCGTACGGTAAAACTCGCATTATGGCCAGATGAAGACGTAAAATTGTGTACTCACCACGGGCAGTAAAAGAGAAAGCCCTCTATCGCATATTTACAACCCTCGCCTGCGGCTCGGGTCACAAATACCTAAGATTTCGGGCTTACTTTCTTTTACAGTCCTTGGTAAGTAATGAAATGAACTATAACTACTTAATGTCTATGAACGTGACGTAATGGATAATATAGGTTTGTATCACAGACTAATAAGAGATACTACGTATCAGACTGCCAACTCAGAAACAAATATTATTTGCACTAGGCAACTATATTTAATCTGTACGATTACTGTTAACTGACGTTCATTTTTTTTCTATTCGAGATAAGCGAGCAATATGGCAAGGGATCGTAACGTATTCAGCCGAAGTAGTCTAGGTTCATTCAATGAGGTCTAATATTTAGAATGAATAGTTCCCGGCACGTTAATTTGAACACGTAACTTCAGTAATTGAATTTACGTTATCAAATTATATACTGAGAATTATACCTCAGTGGCAAAAAAATAAAACACACATTATTTGTTAAAAGAATTATTTTTCAATTTCTTTTTAAATTTGCCGTAAGCTATCTTCTGTATTGCAATGAATACGTCTGTCCCCTTTAATATTTTGTTGGTTGTGTTGCACCAATTCATAATTGTAAATCGGACAGTCAGAGCAATGAAATGACTGAGAATAGTTTTGTGCTCGGCGAAGTCAAATAAACAAAATGAATTCTTGCACATAATGTTTGCTAGTTCTGCGGGCGATAATTTTGCAAGATCATCACGATTTAAACACTTCAACCACTAAATATTTTCTCAGAGCACGGGAAATGGTGTAAAATAGCGTCCTTTCGCAAAGTTCTACAAACACAGCACTGTTAAAACATTTTGCAAAAAGCAAGACAGGATAAACACAACGACATCACTCGATAACACATTACTGTGACAGTGACAGAATGAATTTCGATAAATAATATATAGATGACAAGACGAGTGTATTGACAACCCAACAGCTAATCACAGCAGAGAAAAACGTCAGTCAAGATTAAAAACAACATGGCGCTAACGTACGCGTTTTGTTATACGAAGATTACCAGCTGTGGTTTGTATACAATATTTTGGGACACTGTCCAGTATAAGGGCGACCCTCCATAGCGACACATGTTAACCACGCTATGCACGAATGTCCCTGCTCCCAGGGAAGTGCGGGGTGAGGGGAGTTGGGAGCTGAAGTCGTGCGTAGCGTAGGCAGCGCGTGCCGCTATGGAGCGTCGCCCTTAGGCGAACGATTCGCAGAGGCTACTCCGAAAAACGAAATTCGTATGGCGCCATCCCGCTCGCTCAAATACAGCAGAACATTTGAGCGAGAGAGACTGCACGTTACGAACTTCAATTTTTTGAGTTTCGGAGTAACCCACTCTAAGTAAGGCAAACCCAAAAAGTAATCTTCTGAATTATGAATTTTTTCACAGGCGTCGCGGATTGAAGAGAGGAATTGGGTCGGCTTGCATTGGAGGTGGCCAAGGCATCGCTTTGTTGCTAGAAACAGTGTAAATATAAGTGCTAGCTGGTGTAACCGAAGGCAAGGCTGGTAAACTTTTGTTATTCTAAATGACATTAAAAAAATCGTCTGTACGTGTCTTTTACACATTCCAGCTAAAAACAATTATCGTGTATCCGAATTATTTTGACGTGTGTCACATCTTAGCGGCCTTTCATTAATTACGTAAGCCAATTTTTAAAAATGATGAATGAATGGCCCCTTAGGCACGCATACCATTGGTTCGCCATTAGTGATCAGTGCCAGATTAAGACTACTTAATGCCCTATATGCAATCAACGGGTAGCTGGGCATCCACAGATGGTTATAGGATACTTTTTACTCGACTACGCTGAAGAAAAAAAAGGGTTATGATTTTTATCTCCTCCGCTGACGAAGTTGCGGGCATCTAGTTTCCAAAATTTAACTTATCAGCGAATCTATCTATCAGCAAAGAAATAATAACTTAATTTCTGGTTATTATTCCGATAGAGACAATATGGAACTTCTGTGAATTGAAATTATAATATTGTAAAATGTATTGCAATTGCAATCAGATAAGTACATAGAAGTAGTTACTATGTTTTTTTGTTCTAACTACTATCTAAATAATGAAAAAAGTCAAGACTCCGACTAGATTTGAACTAGTACCTTGTGCCTTGCCGGGTCTCATGCTCTGCCAATAGGGGATATGCATGAATTTTATTAAAAGCTCATTCATGTTACAAACAATAGACAATTATTTTTTTCGAATAACTATAAAAATAACCAAGATATAAGCCATCAAACATTTCATTCTGACTCTTTCTTGCAAAACAGAATTTAATATGGAGTTTATATGGCCGGAGTGCACGATGACGTAACAGTGCATATCGGACCTCTCTGTCTAATTAGCAGTTTAAAATGCCTATATTATGCGTATTTCTTGGCCGATTTTAATTTTAATTTCACATTTTGAAATACGTTTTTACGGTATTTTGATATTAAGTTGAGAAAAGCGATACAAAAAATTCATGCACTATTGAGCTTCAGAGCCCAGCCAGCTTGTCTTCAAAGTTTTGTCACTATTTCTTACAAGATCTTTCGGATTTTAACCGGCCTTTCTGCAGTCAGTGGCTGGCACGGAGCATATGAAACTAAATGTTCACTTTAAAAATCACGAAAATCGTAATGGTAAAACATCAGCATTGTCGTTAAAAAACAATATTAATATTCTTTTTGCCATCTGTAGACGCAGCCATTCAATGGACTTCAAATAGCTTCTTCACTTATTTTTGGAAATATCCATGAATACAAATTCTTAAGTAACTACCAAACCTTCCGTTGTAAAGAAGAAGTTCAGTATGGGAAATTGATTCACGTTCCGTAGAACCCTATCGCAGGATTATGAAATGGGTAGGACTCGTCGACAGGGTTCCACGAATGGTACCCGAATCCATTTCCCTACTGTACATTTCTTTTTAATTCCTCTTGTAAGATTTATTTTAAAAAGTGTATTCAAATATGTTCATTTACGCTTAAATTACTGCATTTTAAGAGGTCAATATTAGAAGCAAAGAAACATTTTAGTTTAACATTATTGTTGGTAAAACGTGTGTTATATTGTTAATTAAATGAAATTATTGTTATTAAGTTTTGCTGTTTCATTTTTACATTATTTTGATAAGGCGTGAAGCGCAGGTTTTTTACAATACAGTGTTGTACCTACACAGTTAAAAATTATGTAGTTAATTTTAAATGCAGAAAAACACTTAAACCTGTGAAATTCCCCGAAAAAGCAATTTTAAATTGTTATTATTTTATTAATGATATTTTTAAAAATTCTTCGTTAAGTTCCTCGCTTTTTTTGGAAATTACAGGTTTTTTTGTTTTTTTTGTATGCAAATTTACATATTTTTTAACAGTGCAGGTTCTTTCTAGTCTGTTTAACGTTCTCTATCTCTACTAAGTTCAGCAATGTCTCACAGATCCCAGTACTCTGTCAATGACGGGCCAAACCGTCAACGTATATGCGAGAGCAACCTAATACGCGCTACGTCCACATTGTTTATCATCCGTCTAATGTCATGCTGACGTGGCGTTCAAAAGATTAAGAAAATCTGGTTACCTTTATATCAGCGCATTTAGTCTGCGAAGCAGCGCAGTATCTTATTGCCTTGAAACCTGTGCTTTTTGGACGTAACGTATACAGTGTCACGGACTCTACTATTACATTATTTACAAAGACAAAACTAAAATTGAACTTTATGAGAGTGGATATAAGATACATAGTTATCACTCTGCGCTGCCAAACAATTTAATCCGTCATTCTCATTATGGCATTGTCATTATTGATAAAAAATATACTTCATATTATGTAACAGCCTTTTAGTTAGCACTTAGCAGCATTTTAAAGAGGCTGTTTGTAGGTTACCAAATTATTCTTTAAAACTAAATAAAAATGTAAACACTTCTACATACGCGCGAGAATATTATCTAATACAGATAAAAATATCATTTCGCTGTAGTTAGTTACCCGAACTACTCGTTCGTTGTTCCCCAGTCAGATAAAATTGTTTACCAAAAACCGAAAAACTTTAGTCGGTTGGTGGCGCAATTTGGAAACAACGAATTTGCATACGATCTCCGAGTGAGACGTAGTTAAGAGCGCCGCTGCCAGCTGCAAATTTAAAATGGTTTTATTATCCAATATGGCGCTAAAGAGTAAAGGTATGTGATTTGCTTTCGTTATGTTTGATCATTTATTTATTGTTTTATGATGATAGTTAATGTCAATAATGAACCAAAAATACAGTGTGTATATTCCATACGAATATTTATAGTTTAAGAGCAAAAAGTATTAATTGCTAAAGAACATTGATGACAGTTCAAATCAGCTTCCTTTCTCGAAATGTCAAAACGTTCGTTAGTATGAAGTTTGTACGAAAATGGTTTTTGAACGATAAAAATACTTTAAAGTGCAATAATTAATGCCCGTTTCCTTTATTACCTGCATTTTCAAATGTTACATTTAGTCTAGTAAAAAAAAATATTTCACTACGGTCAAAATACTCTATTGTTTGAAAAATAATTTTTTTTTTCTTTTATTACATATTAATTTAGCACGCATTGTAAACGGTAACAACTATTATTGACATCACTAACAGGGTGATTGAATTACTGCATAGGACGGACGGAAAAAGACAATTCGTAGATGAGTTTTATAGGAAGGGGTTCGTGGATGACTTTCATAGGTAGCCGAGTTCTTCAATAAATACAAAATTTACTTACATGAATTGACTTGTATACGAGTATGTAGTGCTTTTCTCAAAAAATACGAGGAAACAATAAACACCATACATGTGTAGTGTAATATAAACCTTACCTTTGCTACAAAATATTTATCAGTAGGAGAAAATCGTAAAGACAAAAAAATATATATTTCATTTGGACACAATCACTATTAATTATGTAATTTTTATTTATAGTTGGTTTACACTTTCAGTTCACTCATATTATACAATAATATTATTCAAATTGTTTGACTATTTTTATAAATTTACCGCCATACAAAAAAAAAATGACAGTAGCGGGACCGAGATGTTTGAGTGCAAGAAATAAACGCAGAAAAGAATAACGAAGGACATCACGCATTGTTTTTACTACGTCAACGGGAATTCCCGACATGTTAACATTTCGCTCCTTATAAGAAGGACCATATATGCAAAAAACGTCGTATTTCAAACACAATGTTTTATAGGACACCAATTTGAAAATATACCAAAAAAAGTCTGGCTGTATCTTTAATTTTAAAAAATCGTGTTTGCCTATTGGATTGGAGTTCACAGCGAATATAAGAGCAAATACAAAAAGAAACATTATCCATACTTAATATTATAAATGCGAAAGTGTGTCTGTCTGTCTGTCTGTCTGTCTGTTACCTCTTCACGCTTAAGCCGCTGAACCGATTTGGTTGAAATTTGATATGGAGATAGTTTGAGTCCCGGGGAGGGACATAGGCTACTTTTTATCCCGGAAAAATACCCTTATCCGCGATAAACGAATTTAAGGCGGACGAAGTCGCGGGCAGAAGCTAGTATTTTATAAATATATAACACACTTAGAGGTGTGACTTAATATTTATAATATTTTTATAAGTAAAACTATCCTGCAATTACATTACTTAGTACCTATTAGTTTATGGAATAATAATAAATCAAAGTTTACAATCTCGTCAATGTTACGTTCGCTTTTTGCGCCCGCAAGCCATGTAAAAAAAAGTTGACTATAGTCTATCAAAAAGTTTTTAAATAATTTTATGTTTGGTAATTAAATTTAACAAAAAAACACTATATTATGAATGATAAATAAGAATGAAAATAGATAATTTAATGTATTAAACAAACAACTAATGTATACAATATGGCCTAGTCTAATAGAACGTTAACAACATCACACATTTATGTATTTTTGAGACTAACGCTGGATTTTTCGTCATATTTATAAACAATGAATCAGCAATACTGAGTTATCTCGGTTCGTAGATAAACAATTTTCTTTTTCGTCTTAATACATATTAAACAATGAATCGGCAATAATGAGTTATCTCGGCTTGTATAAAGAAAAAAAAAACATTGCACAATAATTATAGTTAATATAAAGACATAAATCTATTTCATTAGCCCATATGAACAAAACATTATGGTATAACTCACTACGGTTTTGTAAAATTCTAGTCCAGTATTTTCCAACTTTTTTCATTACGCGACCGTTTCTATAAACGCATGTTTTAGTTTTCTTAGCTGCCTGTAGTACAAAGTTCTCAAGTTCCCCATTATAAAGTAGGAACGTGTGGCGTCACTCGTTCCTAGGCTTTAGTACCTATATGGAGCATTTTTTGGGAAAGTCCAAAATTGTTGTTTGTATAAAATACACACGCTGTTTAATAATAATAATTCAAGTCTAATTTATATTAAAATGTGCCGTATCAAAGTTAATCGAATCCGTTTCGTTCAAAAATCTCCTTAATCAATAATATTATACATACCTACGGTACGCGGAAGTCTTCCAATGATGTATGGAAATAAACATACTAAATAAAATTTGCATAAATTACTTAACTAAATTCGCCTTATAAGTAGTCTATAGTGTGTATTGATTATTTAAATTGATTGATCCAGGTGTTTTTATTGTTGGCGCGAAAAGGACGCCATTTTGCGGCTATGGCGGACCGTTTAGAGAGATGCCAGCGGCACACATCTTCGCTGCAGCGGCTAAGGAAGCGATTCATTCAGCCAACGTTGACCCCAACACCATAGACAACACTGTTGTTGGAAATGTTAATTTTGTACGAAACTTTGTAATTTTATTTGTTTAGTTCCATGAAGTTATCTGTAAATTCTGTAGAGGTGGTAACATCGGCATATGATTTATATGGTGTAGTTAGTTCTCTATGTTGCGGCCTCAACAGATCAGTTTGTGGCATGTATTATCTAAGGGGCTACTTAATCGAAGTTCGAATAGCGCCATCTCACTCACTCATATACAGTTTAAAACTCGAGCGAGAGGCATGGCACGATACGTAACCCCTTTGTCTCGTTCATTTTTTTTATATCAATTGAAACGTCTACAGAATCCTTATTTATATTCAATTAAAATTTTCAGTTGAGCCAATGCGATGGCGGGAAAACTGCAAGATATTGTGGGCTTTATTCAGGGGTTCCAATAGAAAAACCGGCATTGGCTCTCAATAAAGCTTGTGGAACGGGTATTCAAGCTATCATTACAAGTGCCGTAGTAAGTACAACAATATAGGATACATACAGGATGCTCGCAAGGAATGGGAAAGATTCAGGAGCAAAGAATGTTATATGAACCCTAGGCAAATCAGGCTTTGTTTTGAAATGAAATGAAATGAAATATGAAATGAAATATTTATTAGTTTGCGGAATATGAGTTACATAAGGTGTTACAATATTTACTTTAAGCGCAGTTCTCCATAATCTACTTGAATATTATCATGTAACATTGTTTACTCCTAATGGCCTCAGGAATGCGTGGTTAAAATCTTTTCCATTCCTCGTGGGCACTATGTATATCTACGCACAAACGAACTTCTATGACGCCACCGCACTACGCCGTATTTGCCAAACATTCGTGTAGTTTTGCATCTTCTTGGTTTACAGTCAAACGGAAGGGATAAAACACTAATATTTGGCAAATACCAAGGACCATTAAGACAAGAGGACTGACAGTTGCCACACTTTGGATCGAGTTCCGATTGCAAGGATATATTCTGGCAAAAACTAGATGGCGCTTTAAAACTAAACATTTAACTATGTTATAATTGAATAAAGAAACATAGTATCGTGACAAGTAGTTCGTAAACAGCTAATAATAAATAAATCTTAACATTTTAAGACTGTCTTAGAAAGTTGAATAATTATATAAAATAATTCTTATACATAGATGGCGTTGTCATATCGGGGAACGGCTTTTTGTATGGAGATGGTCAGTCCTCTTGTTTTAATGGTCCTTGGCAAATACTGTCCAGTGTGGTATCAAGCCCAAACAACATCACAGGTCTATCCAACTCTTTTTAAAATTGGTCCAGTAAAAGGGCAAGGGTTCAGTGTCAAGATACACGACGGTACGTCTACATTACGACTACTATAATCCTCAGACCAATAAAAAAAGATAGACATGACATTACGAACAATCTTGTGAAGCCGTTTTTTTGGCATGGTTTTGACAAATCAGACAACTTCACACACATGATTTGTTTGTATTTGTATCGCGTGAAGTTGGCTTTGGCATGGTTTTTTGTGACCTAACTAGATTGTTCGTAATGTCATGTCTATCTTTTTTTCTTGGTCTGAGCTATAATCCAACTGTGTAAATAATAGAATGTAGTTCAGTTGATATAACTCTATAGCCTGATCTGTTCACCACTAGAAACTGATCGATTATATTAGATCTCATCCACAAATATCCAATTTCCCGATTACCTAGTATGTACATTAATGCATTATTAATTTTCCAGGACATCTTGACAGGCGCAGCCAAACTGTCACTAACAGGTGGAACAGAGAACATGTCGTCTCTGCCTCTTTTAGTTCGAAACGTCCGCTTTGGGACAGGTCTTGGAGCATCATATCAGGTGGAAGACTATATTACGAAGCAGTATTTGGACTCGTTCAGTGGGTTGACGTTACAACAGATGGCTGAAGAAGTGGCGAAGAGGTATGGAGTGTCGAGGGAAGAGGCTGATGAATTTGCGTTGCAAAGCCACTTGAAATGGACAAGAGGTGAATATTTAGATGTGTATAGATGTTTCTGCACATTGACTGATCGTGTACACCATTTTTGTCAAGTAGTTGCAACCTTGTTGAAAAATTTGATCGGAAGCGAAACTCTTGAATCGGTTTTAGAGTTTATTTTGATCAAAGATTTGTCTCTTATTTCGAAGCAATGAAGACTCAGTTACGATTTCACCTGTTCCATAAAATTCCAAAAATGTTGTAATAAATTATAATTACAGGTTACGAAAACAAAGTATTCGACGATGAAGTAGTAAGTGTAAAAGCTTTGTTGAAGAAGAAGGAAACGGTGGTGCTTAAGGATGAACTGCCTCGGTCCTTCCTCACCACAGACAATCTCAGTCATCTACCGCCCATTACTGGACTTAACATCGTCACTGAAGGAAACTCTTCCGTAAGTTTTAACATGGTGAAATCGAATCGAGGTCTCGGTCAATCTTCAACGTTTTTATGGCGTCGTCTTAGCAAATATCGTTGAAATAAATTATATTCAGAATTAACTTTTTATGAAACCGTAAGACAGTCCCGAGACTGAGTTTATTTTGGTCGAAGTTATCGCGACTTGTCTTTCCGTTGTAACGACAATCGTGAGATAAAAATTACTATTTAACTGATTGGTCAAAACGTTCGAGGATTCGTTCGTCTACACTTATTCTATGAGTATGTTCGAAGTCTGGCCAGCGTAAGTTGCCAAAGGGATTAATAAACATTCTTTATATCATAAAATTTTTACATATTAAAAAAGCTGTCAAATTATAATACCTAACTCGTTTCTATGCATTTCTTATTGCCAGCTGTTGATTTTTCGAATTTGCCGCTATTTTCCATTGCCAACCTACGTTGGCCAGACTCTATTTTGTGAATCATTTCCAGTTTTCCAGTGCCTTTTCGGAAGTAAGCATCAATTTCAGATAGTCCATCGTTATCTCTTATCTAAACATTTTTCCGTCTTACTTCCTCTACTATAGCTTCGGACTCTTCGGAGACGCTTTATCTATCCTTAAAAAAAAGAAAGAAAAATCTTTACTACTTACGTATTACGCAGACCTGCAGCCTTCATTGTGAGAACGTAGCCACATATTTGATACTCGTGTTAATTTTGAAACCTTTATAAAATGAGGGTTGTACAAGCCAGTAACCGACATAGCACGAATCACACAGATTTGTTAAAGTTAAAAGTGTCAATGGTACGCCATATTGCTCCTCAAATTATAGCCGATGGGGTTGATGAGTTTTTGAATGTCAAACACTTACCGGAGACGCAGCGTGGATGATTCCCCACTATCAGCCACGGACGTCCAATGCTGGACATCGGCCGGCCAATCAGGAACGCCACCGAGGTCGATCCTGCGCAAACCGCATCCTACTATACTTTTACCTGATTATAGACTGATAATCAGGAGATCCTATACTCGCAGGGCCAGCCAAGGTTTCGTTCTTTGGGGGAGGCGACAGGAAGGGAGTAAGGGACATGTCCAGCAGAGTATTTTTTTCGGCTGATGGTGTGAACAATTTGTCTAACTATGCTTCCAGTCTCCAGCCGACGGCGCTGCAGCGCTGGTCTTGGCCAGTGCTGATGCCGTGGAGCAACAGAACCTTCAGCCCTTGGCTCGTGTGGCGGGCTGGGCTTGCGTGGGCACGGCTCCGGCGGACACAGGACTAGCAGCACTACCCGCTATGAAGCAACTGCTAGACAACATGCAGATGACAGTGGACGATGTGGATCTATTCGAGGTATGGTTTTTAAAGGACGCTTATATATTTTTCCATACTAGTTGACAGATATAGCTCCAACTGTGACGAGCTTAATGCTACAACTTTGAAGTTTAAATAAAGTTTCTTAGTATGCGATATCATACAATTCAATACAGTCTCAATCGGGTAAAATCACCTTTACATTAAACGGGTAATATAATTGGTACTTGAGTTTTTGACGTAATAATGTCTTATAAATCGATGAACGCCGGCTGTACGCAGGAAAAAGCATGGCTCATTGTCACGTTCCGCCTGAGCCGAGCGTGCAAGCGAGAGCGTGGAATAAGCGAGAGAGGCACGATCGGCCTAATCGTTCGGTTTGTTAGGCATCTGAGACAGCGGCAGCACACAACGACGTTATCACGTAAAATTATCGTCCGTAAACCGACTTTACAGACAACCATTTTTTTAAATCTCACCTTTCTCCGCTAACATGGCTGATAATAACGATAATGTACTTTATGTATTTACAGATCAACGAAACGTTCGCGACGCAAGCCCTGGCCGGTGCACGCGAGCTCCGCGTAGAAGACAGAGTGAACCAACATGGCGGAGCACTGGCCGTGGGCCACGCGCCCGCCGCCACCGGAGCCCGCATGGCCGCCCACCTGGCTCACCAGATTAGGTAAAACAAAGAGTATATGGTTTAAACTGCCATTTGGTTTGCAATTACATGACTTTTGACAATCTCAAACCCTAGTTAAAATATTTTTTATGCTACATTTGTGAAGAAACCAGCAGAGATGATAGTTTGACTAGGGAGAGGTGTCACAAGGGTTTTATTATTTTTTTTATATGGCAACAATTTTATTTATAACCTAACAACATCGCCTTGCATTCCTTATTGCCAGCCGACGATTTTTTTTTAAATTGCCACTTTTTGTGTGACACAATTCACTGGTCAGACTCTAGCTTGTTGCCTGTCTAATTTATGGATATGAATGCTCATCATCCTCATACGAGCCCAAGGACGTCCACTGTTGGACAAAGGCCTACCCCCAAGGATTACTATATCGGCCGGTCGTGCGCTGCCCTCATCCAACGGTTTTCCCGCGTCTCATTCCAAATAGAGCAGTGTCTTAAGACGAAGATTTTAACCCGTTTTTTTTATGTTTTCATGACCATGGATTTAATAAAAAAAAAAAGAAATATATGTTTATTATCAGATTTCAAAGATCCATAGATTGTTAGTTACAAAATAATTCTAAAACTGTTAGTATGTTGACGATAGGACTAAACACTCAAAAATTTAACATTTAGGACGCATGACATGAAGGTTGGTGAGTCGGCGGAGAATGTCCGAATCCCACCTCCCTGCTATCATTTTCAGAATGCTGTTTGTGCACCCTCTCATCTGTTTCATCACAGAAGCCGTCTTCTTACGTACTATGGCATAAAAATCCTCTACGCTAGCATCAGCAAACATTCCAGAAGCGCTACAGAATCGAGGAAGCCCAAACAGCATCCTGAAAATGTTGTTATATTGAACTCGTAAGTTATTGTAGGTCTTCAGCCTAAAACTGGCCCACAGACCGCACGTATAAAAACTTTGACAGTAAGCTCTGAATAAAGTTAGCTTAACTTGAGCACTGCAACGCGCAAATCTGTGTGCCAGCATCCCGCCTCGGACCGCCAACGCCCTGCGTCGATCGTCCTTTAAGTCCTCGCTCACAATATGACCTAGGTATTTAAAATATGTGACACGATTCATTTAATGTCCTTCAGTCGAGATTTTTACCCGGTGTTTGTAGTGTTGCCAGTGATGACATACGGCACTGAGACGTGGTCTGGTCCAGGGATCGGAACCGGTATTTTTAAATCTTCTAAAATACACGCTATTACTGAAATGTTTTTCGATCAATTACGAGATTGTCGTAAGTATATTTTATTAAAATTCTAGAACTTGAATCAGCTGTTTTGTGATTAATTTCTCTTCTCCTAAATACAGTTTTAAAACATTTCAGAAATAGCGTATATTTTAGAAGATAAACGAATCGTTATTTCGGATATTTTGTACGAAAAAAATACTAGTTGGTCTGGTCACTCACCTCCTCATAAGATCATAAGAGGCTCAATGCCACTGTAAGGGCAATGTTGCGAGCTATGCTCGGAGTCTCCTTTGCGTGATCGAATCATAAATGAGATCCGCCGAAAAACCAAAGTCGCACATTGCTCGTAGAACCGACACGATATAAATTCTATCTTTTACTAAATGTCTACTATTGTACGTTTCTGTTTTAATATTTCTGCAATTCAATTCATGACTACCAAACATTGGAAATTAAATTTAACATCTCTTTTTATATTACAGCCGAAAAAACGTGAAAAGAGCGATAGCAGCGTCCAGCTGCGGAGGCGGCCAAGGGGTCGCCATCTTGTTAGAACATGTTTGAACATTGTACACAACCTAAACCTAGTATGTCCATACTTTCAGACCAAATTTTACGGGACAGCGTAAAATGGTGTCACCCTTAAAAAGAACCTACTTCGGTAACAAAATGTACATAAATGAAGCAGTTAAAATACTAATAAATATATGTATTATTTATTATATGCAATCCGAATTTATTAATTTATTTTATAGTAGAAGATGCCCGCAACTTCGTTCGCGGAGGAGAAAAAGTTATACCCCTCGTGAAAAAGGGGTTATGACTTTTTCTCCCCCGCGAACGAAATTTCGGGCACCTTCTAGTATGTAATAGTTTTTTTTATTTTTATATGTTGTAGCTTAACTTGTTCACTGCCATAGTAATGTTAGGTTGATGGTGATGGTACAGTCACCAGCATCAATATCTGCCTTAGAGCGGCCCTAGAAATAGAGTCGTGTCTCGTGTCAGATGACAAATAAAAACAATTCCCTGACTGATTATCACAACACAACAAATCAAGTTCGAAGTCGTTCAAGGTCGAATAATTACGAACGAAAGGTAATAACGAAAGTAAATAAGAGTCCCCGGCAAGCTCGGCCGAATCTCACCTTCCGATACAAACAAAGTTTCGTTCTTATTTTAAAACTACGTGTTGGATTGTAACGAAACTTTGCATATACAATGACATGAGGTATATCTAGGCCTGTAATCCATACTAATATTATAAATGCGAAAGTGTGTCTGTCTGTCTGTCTGTTACTTCTTCACGCTTAAACCGCTGAACCGATTTGGATGAAATTTGGTATGGAGATAGTTTGAGTCCCGGGGAAGGACATAGGCTATTTTTTTAACGAATTTAAGGCGGACGAAGTCGCGGGCAGAAGCTAGTTAGTTTATAAGTTTAACAAACGATATACAGCAAAAACAAGCATTGTATGAAAAACTTAAATAATCTGGTTTTTTTTTACTATGGTATCTGAAGCGACATAAACGAATTACAGGCCATGCGTATACCTTAACTTATTCTAAGTACAGAGTTTCAGAGTAAACTAGGTAGTCGTTTTAAAATGAGAGCGTTACTACGTTTGTATGGAGAACCGAGCTTACCGGGGACTCTTAAATAAATCATATTATACTGGAAACTGTATGGAGTCTACTCGCTCTATCCGTTGATGTACCCCACTGTTCGTATAGCGATAGCATGCTATGAGGTGAGGGTACTTCGGGGTAATATCTGCAATCCGGGTATATTGCGGCTGCTGGGACTGAGCGTCCCCGACGAGTACACGGGGCGGCGGCGACGGCCGCGCCTGCTGGCGGAGCCGCGCGGCAGAACCAACTTGCTTCGTCAAGCACCTCTGTGCCGTACCGTCCACACTCTAAATCTGGTTGCTGACGTGACAGATCTGTTTTTTTGTGCAATGTCCGAATTTGTAAATGTTTGTTTATATATTTTGTGTAATAAAATTAAGTAATTAACTAAGTTGCAGTACGTAGGCACTATCGAATAGGGATCTGCCTGTAAGGATAGGTGCTGAAATGTGATAAAAAAATAAATAAATAAACATCTATACGCGATTAAGCCCCGGTTTGCTGTCTTGTGATAATGAGTGAAGATCCTGTAAGTTTAAATATGACTAAATATTTTGGTCACTGAAAAACTTTTGGTAGTGAAGAGGTTAAATGCTTTGCAATTGTTATTGTAATGTATAGGATTAAATAACACTCTTTTATTTGCTTTACAAAATTGTATTTGTAATCATTTTGTATTATTATGTACCAAACAATAAATTATTTTTATACTCATAATGCAAGACTTAAATGCATAATCTCTTACTGATTATTATATTATAATATTACATCACTAATCAAATAAAATATATAATTATAAGGAGAGAAAATTTATGAGAATTATTTTCCGTGTATCAGATTTTACATTTCATTTACAGTGTCTTGCAAAGTACTTTTCTTCTTGTTCTGTTTCTTAAAATAAGTGTTTTTTTTTTAATTTTTCCTCATACATATGAAGAGTATACCTTCAAGTGCAGAAAGGGTGAATCAACTTTAAGACCCACACAAATCTGTCCACAACTTTTACACTTCGTTGAAAAATAACACCTTTAAATAATGATTTATCTTTGTTTAACTTTACGGTGTGCATTTAACAGGCCCCTGTTTCCCACTGGGCACTCTGGGCTCGTGCCCAGGGCCTACCTCAGGGGGCCCCGAAAGATCTTAAATGACGTTTTTTTTGCAGTCCAAGGAGGTCTCTATTTTTATTATTGAGTGCCCCAGGGCCCCCCCATTTTGAAGTGCTCGAGGACCCCCTAATTCTGTGTGCCCAAGGGCCCCCGCGTGTATAAAGATGGCTTTGCGTTTTAATGTCCCGTCTGTTAAACCTAATAAACAGGGAAATATCATATTAGAAGCCCAATTTCTTGGTAACTCCATAGACATTTTCGGTAACGCCAGAGACATCAAAAGCGTGGGTCTAAAAGTTGATTCACTCGAAAAAGATTTTTCACAATTTTTCTGCTTTGCCCTAAGGTTGACTGGTAGAGAATGCCTTATAGCATTAAGTTCGCCTTTTGTACAATAAGTTATCTTTTGTGCAATAAAGATTAAATAAAATGAAAAAGCATTAGAAAATATATTTGTAACCAATCCTAAGCCTTAGCAATAACAAATGTAGCATTTAAAGGTGCGTCCACACTTGTATCATTTGCTCGTATCCGATCACCGTGCCGTGGCATGACTGCGTATCGCGCTGCTTGGACGCTCACTGTCGGCGCGGCGATCATGCCTTGCTGGTCCGATCTAAGTGTGTGATACGCGTATCAACGTGGATTTCGTGCGATCGGATCGGCGCAACGTCCAAACGCGTGATCGTGACACGCGATCATGCCACGGAACGAAGATCTGAGCGGGCAAATGATACAAATGTGGACGCAACTTATAATGGTTATTACATAAATTGGTTATTATAATTTCGGTCTCTTCAAGGCAAGAGTGAATAGGCTGTTACTGAACCAACGAGCTAGAGCCCTACTTACCTTCAGGTGATTTTGGGGTCAATCGCTACGGCATTTAACTAATAGAGATACCATATGGTGGATATGTCGCAGGGAAATAGCCAAAACAGAGATTTGTTCAAGTAAAATGATAAAACGAGTTGACTTTGCGAGTTCGTTTCGTCAACTCACTGGCGTGTGTCAGGGATTTTATCAATTCACTAAACAAATCTGGTGAAATGAAGAACGAGTCATTTCACTAAACTGATTCAGGGATTTAATCAAATGACTGATTTTTTCCAGGCGAATGATAAAATTGATTCGTCATTCTAACATCCTGCGTGATTTGGTCATATCTCTTAGAGATTTGGTAAAATCTCTGTTTTGGCTCTTTCCCTGCTACTTATAATTCCCCTCTGCCAAAGTACTGGCTAAATCACGGGTCAGTTTATGGGTAAGGGCCAAATTTTTGGCAAGTAGTTAAGGCATTTCATTTTCATTATTTTAATTGATTCCGTTGTGACACGAAAGTTGGCATATAAATTAAATAAATAATTTCGTGTACGGAATCAATTAAAATTAGGCACACGAAATGCCTTAACTACTTTCCAACAATTTGGTCTTCACTCTTATACAATAAATTGTCAGTGGGTATTTTGTGTATAGAAATAGTGTGCTGTACGTGTTCACCTTGCGTACATGTTGTCATTTCCAGTAGTTAAATTCTCTAAGATCTGGATTAAGATTGTGTGGTTGAAGACATAATTTATTCCTGATAATACCAAATTTGGCAAAGAACACTTTTCTGCCTTTGGAACTTCTACTTATGTTAAGATTATACTAACAATATATTTAAATGTTTTAGTCTTGTAAAATACAACAATTTAAACGGATGTGAGGTTTTCTGGAGTTCTGTTGTTCTGTTGTTCAGGAGTTAGCCAGGTTGAAATGGGACCAGTCTGTTCATGTCTGTCGTCACATGCCGAGTGAGTTGTGGACCAAGTTTACCACTGAGTTGATTATTCTAGACGGAAAATAGTGGCAGACCTCGCTGGCAATGGCAGGATAATTTTGACTCCGCCTTAAAAGAGTGGCCCGAGGCTGCACGAAATCGGGAGGGTTGGAAGAAAAGGGGGGAGGTCTTTGCCCAGCAGTGGAACAATATAGGCTCTTAATAATAATAGAAATATATGCTAAAGTTTAATCAATAATTGTAGTTATGTTAATGTCTCTCCTTTTGTTACCTGTAAATAAATGATTTTTTAATGTTTTTACGAGGTTCATTTTTGAATTTGTCCCTAACTTGAAGTTTATGAAAGCAGTTAAAATATGCTAAAATTTGTTGCTAGCTAAATGTTAATCATGTTTTGAAAGAATTGTTATAAAGGTACTAAATGAATTTTTGCAATTAACAATTAAATTTGACATAAGTTTACCACAAAAATCACTAAACTGCACAAGTTTCATTTCTTTTTTTTATGCTGATAAGTAGACATCAAAATTTAAGGAGCAAAATTTTGTAATAGGTAGAGTTTGTATATATATCTATATACAAACTCTACCTATTACAAAATTTTGCCTTAAACCGGATTATCTATGCTTTTTCCATATACTAGTAATTGTCCACAGCTTTGTTTGAGTGTATTTTTTTTGCATCAATAATTGGATTTATAAATATAAGAACTCAACTAGTCATACAATTTTTTCCCCTGAATTCCAATGTGCAGACATGATGATAAGAGATGACTATGATCATCTATATGACTCACTGCAAATCAGTAGAAGGCATTAGAAAAATGACACTGATTAAAACCGAATTAACCTGATCTGTACGGTTACGCGTCATATTCTCATTACAATAATAAACGGGAAACTTACACAGGCTTCCAAGTAATCAATCTTTCTTTCCAATGATGTTAACTTTTCGTTCAATGTGGCTAGACGCGATCTGCAAGACATATCTGTAATAAAACAAAATCAACAGGATTATTTTCGATTCATAACAAGCGAAACCATGATATTTTGGTCAAAAAAACAGTAGTGTTTGGTTATATTTGTCGCTTTCACTTACCAAAGGAATTAAGAAAGTCTGTGATCTTTTTTATGCTTCCCGTGATGACTTCTATATATTCTCTATTGGCCCAGTCTTGCTGAATCTGCTTCTGGATAGTTTCTCGCGGCGGCGTTGCCATTTTACCCTAATTTATGTATTTTAAAGTGATTTTTTTAAGATGTAACAACAAAGTTCACAACACACCCAAACGGATATATCCCTAATTCCTAACCAAAATGTTAAACCAGGACATTACTAGGCAGTGTTTACGTTTTAGTTACTTTTTAATTTTGTAGGATTATAATTGACGGTTGACGTTTCTTAAAACCGTTTAAGACTACACTTTTAGATGTTTTGGTATCATTCGATATTTAAGCATTTTCTACCATGACTGGAACGAGCTGTCATTGTCAACAACAGCTTAAACAGCTGTTTGCCCCGGCAAACATCGCACGTTTTTGCAAATTTTGCCTTAAATTTTGCCACTATGGATGAAATAGAATATAAATTAAACACTAATAACAGTGTTTTAATAGTCAACGCCGTCGATAAGTTGATCAGTACGATAAAATCTAAGTATAAACCTGCTGAGCGTCAGAAGTTCGTATTGGAGAACGAAGAACTTAAGTTTCTAAGAGAGAAATGCTCGTCGAAGCAAAGTCTGGTGAGCTTGACAGCGTGCCAGGGGCTATTGGCTCTGGTGGAGCTCGGTGTTTTGGAGATCGCACACACCATGTCCACAGTGGTAACCTTATTACCAACGGCACAGTAAGCATTTATCTTAGTAATTTGTTTTGTGAGTTGTCAAGAAAAAGATACTTATTGAAACTTATTTACTGCTTTTTCGTTTTTTCTCAACCTTTATGTTTGATTGGATGTATGAAAACTAAATTCAATGAATAATTATTAGAACTAGATCTGTAAGTGTGATAAACTTATAAATATAGTAAAAAAAAGTCAAATTAGTCAATAGAAAAAAGGTAGGTTTTTTACTTTATTGATAAAACGGAATTAAAAAATATATGCATTGCAGCAACTACTCTGCCATAATTTCCACGATGGCTGGGCTCCTGATTTTGGATCTGCGCTCACGCCTGGTTCCAGGCCAACCATACCGCTGCCAATTCAGCCTGCGCTCCCCACAGCACCCATTTATCAGTGTCATGGAGAAGAACAAGGGTGCGGAAGATGATGTGCTCACACAGATGCATGCACTGTGCACGCATCCGGATTATGTGTGAGTTGGTTGCATAGTTTAGTTAGGTTATCGTAACAAGATACATATAGGTATGGTTAGTAGGCATTTGACAAAAGGAAAAGAGGGAGACAAGTAGCTAAAGGATGGATAACATAAAGAAAATTTAAAGTGCAATCTGACCTGAAAAATCATTAAGATCTTACAAGCTACACAGCCACTTTTTTGATTTTAAAGTTTAGTCAGAAATATTAAACATTTTTGCAGTGTATCATCAAATAGCCTGGAGTTGCTCCGGCCAGTGTTCCTTTGGCTGACTTGCAACCCTCAGCGTCCAAGCTCCCTGAGACCTTGGCAGCTGCTGCTGAGTTTGCCGAGCAGCCAGGCACAGGCCGATCTACTGCAGGCCTGTCTCAGCAGCCAACAGGTATAGTAATAATAATAATATAATAATAGCCTTTATTTAACAATAAAGTTATTTACAAAACATACAATTCACTTATTAACTAACACTTGTATTGACTTGCGTTTCCGCAAAGGCCTCGCCTAGCACTTGCCACATTTTAGGGTTCTGAGCCAACCTCCTCCAAGTGACTCTTGCAGTTTTGCAAATATCGTCCTCCCATATAAGCCGCTGTCTCCCTTTCCTTCTCTTGTTTTGCCGCGGACACCATTCCGTTATATCCTTAGCCCACTTTCCTTTATTGCTTCTCATCATACGGCCTGCCCACCTCCATTTTAGTTTTCTGGTGCAGTATGTTACATCTGTAAGTTTAGTTTGGTTACGTAGTGTTTTTAGTTTTATCTTGTCTTTTAGTTTGACATTTAGCATGCTTCTCTCCATACTGTGTTGACAGGTCTCAAGTTTGTGCATATTTTGTTTTGTTAAGCACCATGTTTGACATCCATACGTCAGTACGGGTAAGATACATGAGTCAAATATTTTTTTCTTAGATTTTAGTGGCACTTGGGGGTTTTTCACAATTTCTTTGAGGGACCAGTATCTCTTCCATGCTAGTTGAACTCGATTATTTATTTCTTTTGATGAAAGGTCTTTTGTTGATATTATTTGGCCCAGGTATATGTATTCTTCAACATATTCTATTACGGCACCATCGACTTGAATACGGGTTCTTTCGAGATCGAGATTTGTCATTAATTTGGTCCTTGAAACATTCATTGAGAGTCCAATTTTGCTGCTTTCCTGTACAAGCTGTTCAAGCATGTTTTGTAGGCTTTTTCGGTCTTCTGCGATCAGAATCAAATCATATGCAAATCTTAGATGGTTAAGTTGTGTCCCATTAATATTCAGTCCACATGAGGTTCATTCAAGATGTCTGAATATGTTTTCCAGCACTGATGAAAAAAGTTTGGGTGTAATGGATCGCGCTGTCGGACACCTCTTTTTATAGGGAACATTTCGCCTAGTCTTTCAGTTTTTATCTCGCTTGCATGTTTTTGTATATATTTTTAATTATGCGTATGTATTTGCATTCGATGCCTTGAACTGCACGCGCTTACCAAATTTTGGCGTGTTTTAGCGAATCAAACGCTTTGTTGTAATCTACGAACGCTAAGTAATACGTCATACAATCCTCATTGCATTTTTGTATTACCTGTTTAATGGTGTGTATATGGTCAATTGTCGAAAAATCGCTACGAAAACCGGCTTGTTCTCTTGGTTGGTTTTCGTCCAGCGTTTTCGTTAAACGGTGTAGTATTATTTTGGAAAATATTTTATATATGTCAGACATTATGCTGATGGGTCTATAGTTAGCTATTTCATCTTTCTTCCCTTTTTTATGCAGCAGTATAATGGTTGATGTGGTCCACTGGTAGGGTATGTATTCTGATTCCAATATATCATTAAATAGGTCTGTGATGTTATTTAGTATGATGTCAGATGTTCCTAATAAAATTTCGTTAGATATACAGTCCTTACCCGGTGCTTTATTTCTCTTTTGTGATTTTATAGCCTTTTCTACTTCATCTTTCAAAATGCACGGTATTTTTTCATTGCAGTTTCCGTCCTTTACACTAAACAGATCATTTTCTTCTGGTATTCCGTCATCGCCATATAGCTCGCGGTAATAATCGGTGGCTACTTGCAGTATTTCGATTCTATTTCGATTCTATTTGTTTTATTTTTCTTATGTTTGTGGTGTGTCATGTTGTCTATCCAGTTTGTACATTCTTTCAGCTCTTTCCATGCTTTCTTGACCCCTCCCGATTTTTCAATATAGTAGTTTATAGTATTATTCCTTCTTTTCTGATTATGTTTTCTAATTTGCAGGTTTATTTCTTTGCTTAGTTGTCCTATCTTCTTTCTGTTGTTTTTTCGGTCTTGTTATAAAGACTGTCTTTGTCTGAGCAAACTTCTCGCTTCCGGGCCTACTCTATCGGTTTTATAAGTGTTTTGTCTAGTTTTGTTTTCCACCTTTTTAAGATCTCTTTCGAGACTGTCATATTTCACTTGGACGTTTATCTCAGTACTTGTTGTTTTCATTATATCGTTTCTTAATAATTCTAGGATATTCTCTGGTAGTGGTAATGGTATTGTTTTCCGATTGTTTTGAGTGAATTTTCTTGGTGCTTTTGGTTCCTTTGTGTACATTTGACCTCGTAGCATTCTATGGTCGTTGTAGTTTAGTTGGTTGACAACATCAATATTCATAAACTGACTGGGTTTGTTTGTGAGAATGAAGTCTATCTCATTTCTGGTCTTCCCATCAGGTGACAACCTCGTCCATTTTCTGTTTTGTTTTTCATGGTAATAACTATTCACAATGCGTACATTGTTTCCTGATGCAAAGTTTATCAATCTTTGGCCATTACTGTTTCTGTTCCCCGTTGAGTAAGGTCCGAGTATGTTGTCTTCGTTCCTGTTTCTTGCTCCAATTTGACTATTATTTCTTTCTTTCTGTTTTCTTTCTTTCTTTGTATTAAAATCTCCCATTATAATAACTGTTTTGAGTAGTGATGCCATTACTTGAGACAGTTTGTTGTAAAACGCGTCTTTTATTTCTGACTGGGCGACCTCTGTTGGGGCATATATTTGAACAATTGAGATTGGTTGCTTGTATCCAGGTATTTTTATGTTTAAAATGGCGATTCTGTCCGATATTCCTCGGAATTCTATTATTTCACTTTTCAGGTATTTTTTAACCATGAACCCTACTCCATATAGTCCTGGTTTTTCGTTGATGTGGTATAAGATATATTTGACGTATTCTTCTGTTTTCTCATCGGCTCTTCTTTCGTCGCTCAGTCCTACTATGTCCCAGTTCACAGTATTCAATGCGTGTTCTAGCTCTGATAGCGTTTCTTGTGACTTTAACGATCTTGTATTGAGTGTTGCTATATTGAATTTATTTTTTTTCCTTTGATTTTGTTTGGGGTTTTCAGTGCCAGCTTTTGAGGGTGGCGGTCTATCTCCCCGCGGTGACCAACCGAATTGGGGAATAGGTAAGGGTTTGATTCCTTGGTTTTGATGTAGTTGTGGCATTTTTTTTGTTTCGTTCCTAGTATTGCTGGTTTCTATAAGTTTTTTGAAATTTCAGTTAACGAAGTGGACCGCTCACGTTCAACATAATTGAGTTTATTTGGTCTGATTATTTCTTTCAGTGTAGTTCTCTGTGTTGGTTGTATGTCTGGTTTGAGTATTTTGGCTGGTCCTTGATAGCTGGATGTCGGTGGTGGATTTTCCCTTTGCTGCGGGGAGTGTGAGAGGGCTCTTTTCTTGTTGTCGTTTTTTTCCTTTACTATTAATTTGTTATATTTGATGAAAGCAATATTTCCTTTTTCTTTTCTTCAATTACAATGTCCTTTAATCTCCTCCTTTCTTCTAATACTTCCTTAGGAAAGTCTTCTGTTACCGATATCTCTCCATTAATTTCTTTTAGTTTTTTCCTATTTTTCAAAATAAGGTTTCCACTGTGAGGACAGATTTATTAAAATAGGGCTATTATTCGATTTTCCTAATTTGCGGCTGTATTGGATTTCAGTTTTTTGGAGAGAGATGCCCATAACCTTGTTGACAATGTTGATAACTTTCTCGTCTTTCTCCCAATGCTCGGCAGTTTTCCGTGGAAAATGATGTTGCGCTGTCTTTCCCGATTTTCCAGATAAGTAATTTTATTTTCTAGTTCTCTGATTTTGATGATGACACTTTCACTGAATTCTCAGAAAATATCCTCCACTTCGGCAGTATTTCCATATGTAAATTCACACTTTTTCAGCCAGACAAGATTTATTTTTACGAGCGCGGTTTCGCCTTGACAAGTCACTTTGACACCATCAAGACAAGTATAGTGCTGAAACTTATCTTAATTATAAAGTTGTAAAAATCAAATGTCTGTACATTGAAAATCTTTTGACTGAAATGAACAATATTTTTTTGGATTTTTTGTATGTTGGTATGTGTCATTGTGGCTTCATCACGCCCAATCGACCTAACGGATTATTTTTGACGCACAGGTAGCTGGGTATCCATAGATGGTTATAGGATACTTTTTACCCAACTACGCTGAAGAAAAAAAATTACGTCATAATTATTTATCTGTGTTGTTGTGGGAACCTTCTAGTTTTTAATAATAAACTCTTCTCTCTACAGATAAACAAGCCCGAACTGGTCGAGAGTGCGTTTGTGGCATACTCAGCCGTGGCAGACAACGCCATATACCAGCAGCGTCGCCACCACGTGATGGCGTTGCTGCCACTGCTGGCGAGGATCTCCAACGAGCTGGTCACAAATGGGTGAGTCGTCAACAACTCTAAGTTGGTCTGAATTGGGGTCATAGCCCCACCTCCCACAAAACAGGGGGTTGTCCCAGATCACAAACATTAAAGTCTCCCTCTCCTCCAATCTTTCTCTGGAGCCGTGCTTAGGTGACTGTCGTCCATGCCACCTCACGGTTGGTAGACGTGGCGTACTCAGTGGTTTGAATGGTGGTTTTCATTACTATATCACGCAAATATTGTTACAAATATACAATATTTACGCTCAGTATGATTTCCCACGCCTCCAAGCCTTGGTAGGAATCGCTCGGGTGAGTCGGCAACAAACCTTAATTGGCCCAAAGGGCCCATTGGGGCATGACCCCTTGGGCCAATTAAGGTTATTGAAAGGAGGGGGTTGTCCCAAATCGTACAGATTCAGGTCCCCATTTCCTCCAATCTTGGTCCGGGACCAAGCCTACGCGAGTGTCGTCCATGCCATCAGTCTCTGCTGGCTAGGATATCCTACGAGCTGGACATCCATGGGTGAGTGTAGAGTGGTTCTCATCACTGTACATCACATATATTGTTATGAATGTACAATATTTACTCTTAGTATGATGGAAGCATGAGGGAATGACAAGTTACCCCCCTTACCCCCAAGGGTAATGCTTCTATTTAGTCGGTTACTTAAATTTTTAAGTAAATCTGCCTTATGGAGTAAGGCAATCACTTTTTTTCTTACGTCTAAAATCGATAGTGTAAGACCTGAATATAATGACTTTTTAGGTGTGTTTTCAGTAATTTGACATAGGATTTGTCTTGTGTCTTAGGCGTGACCCCCGTACGTGCTACACGGTGATCGAGCGGGGCTTCGCGCTGGAGGCCGGCGAGCTGCGCGCCGCCGCGGGCCTCGCCGTGACCCTGCTGGCGCACAACCTGCCCCGCAGCTCCGCGCTACACCTGCACGAGCTGTTCAACCTGTGTGAGTACATAAATTTGTACATAATAACATTAACATAACATATAAATAAGGGGGCGGGGGTCAAAGGGGTCATTGAATTTGCTTAAAGTGGGAATCCTTTTTGTACACCGTTTCCACTCAAACAATACCCATTATCCGCATTGTTATGTATGGCCGAAACTGCTACTTTAACCCATTCATTGCCGACGCCTCATATTTTTACAAATCACGCAGTGCCGCCTTCCAAGCGACGACGCGAATTCGCGTCCGCGGCATTAGGTTAACCCATTTCAAGGACGCGAATTCGCGTCCGCGGCATTACGTTGTCAAGGACGCGAATTCGCGTCCGCGGCATTACGTTGTCAAGGACGCAATTTCGCGTTTTCGGCATCGTGAAATTTTTGCGTCTAAAAACAGTTTTTGTCGAAAACATATTCAGTATAGACGTGACGACCGTATACTTCAGACGTATATAAGTTTTTTATGGGTTTTAGTTAGATTATAATAAAGAAAGTGTTTAAAGCAAGTGTTTAGATAATGGACAAAAATGGTAAGTATTTTGATATTGTTTTATGAAATATTTAGCAGTTCAGTTATTGATAATAGATAGATATAGGTATATATTATTAGTAATTATACACTTATTAGACTAATATCATGTTTTTGCAAATTAGTATCAATATTTAAAAAAATCACTGGTTGGCAACCTTTTGTTTATGTATACTTATTTATTTATAATACGTGCATACATTATAAGTATTATTACTTTATAATTATAACATACATTACACATACATAATCTTGTGCCTTTATGCCCGAATTGCGGTAGGCAGAGTTACAAAATCAACAACAAACCTGAACAATTTCTTGTTAATTTTATAACCACATTATGCAGGGTTGCATTTACGTTTGACGGAATATATATATAAGTTCTTAATTAAATATATATATGTTTATATATTTTCACAATGATTATTAGTAAATAACGTTCGTACGTATATATACCACAGAATAGAGTTGTCACTATGCAAATTGGTTTGCTACTTAGTAGAATTCGTTTATATATGTTACACTTCCAAACACATTTTTTTACTTGTTTCTATTCTATATTCTAATATTTAAATATTTTGCTGATTTTAGATAATGATGATCGTAAAGTTTTAGACATAGGCAACATGATGGTCGTTATAAAAAAAACAAATTGGATATTGCGAACGACACCTTTCCCAAGCGATGATGAAGACAGCATCCCTCAAGAGAAGGATACGACAACACCACACGCAATTAATGAAGAGGGAACTCAACGCATGTGTTCTTGTCCATGTAGACGAAATGTGATTGCAGTGGCTATAAGGAAGCGTTTGGAAAACATTCCTGGAGAGTACTTACTGGAGTGTTTCAAAGAAATAGAAGAGGTATTGAATAAATATGAACGAGAGTGAAGAATTAAAACTACATATTGATTTGTAATGTAATAGTGTTCTTATATTAAAATTAGTTATGTATTAGTAAATTTAGTTTAATTTTTAACAGATGGATAAAAATTTGCATATAGCCTAATTGTAATCAGTCTTGTTTCTTACATATTTTAAAATCACATGACAATAATAAGCGTTGTAGCATTTATAATATTACTGGTCAGGCTTTATCTAAGTTGCCAGTGTAATAGTGTTCTTATATTAAAATTAGTTTAGATAAAAATTTGCATATAGCCTTAATTGTAATCAGTCTTGTTTCTTACATATTTTAAAATCACATGACAATAATAAGCGTTGTAGCATTTATAATATTACTGGTCAGGCTTTATCTAAGTTGTCAGTAAAATAGTGTTCTTATATTAAAATTAGTTTAGATAAAAATTTGCATATAGCCTTAATTGTAATCAGTCTTGTTTCTTACATATATTACATCTCAGGATATTTTTTTTTAAATAAGTGTTTTTCTAGCAAAAACTATTTTTTCTAAATTACAAATGCACTGAATCCAAAAACTGAAGTATAATATTCTCCTTCAAAAAATAAATAAATATAGTTGTTTTCTAGTAAAAAAACGAGGCCACGAAATCGCGACCCCGGAAGTACGATCAAATATATATCGGACGCGAATTCGCGTTTTCGGCATCCGAGATAAGAATTATGAAAATTACAAATGCACGGAATCCAAAAATCAGCAACGGTATAATATTATCCTTCATAAATAAAGTAACATTTTGGTGTCAGCATTTAAGTACAGTTGTTTTCTAGCAAAAAAAAGCAAATAACTCGAGGACGCGAAATCGCGTCCTCGGCATTACGATTACACATATTACATGGGACGCGAATTCGCGTCTTCGGCATCCGAGATAAGAATTATGAAAATTACAAATGCACGGAATCCAAAAACCAGCAACAGTATCATATTATCCTTCATAAATAAAGTAACATTTTGGTGTCAGCATTTAAGTACAGTTGTTTTCTAGCAAAAAAAAAACAAATAACTCGAGGACGCGAAATCGCGTCCTCGGCAATGAATGGGTTAAAATGAAAGGTGAAAGTTATTTGCACGCATAATGCAAATAACTTTCACACTAAGGCCATCTTTAAGAGTCCCTGGTAAGCTCTGCCGAATTTCATCTTCCCATACAAACGGAGTTTCGTTCTCATTTTAAAACTACATGTTGGATTGTAACGAAACTTTGCATATACAATGACATGAGGTATATCTAGGCCTGTAACTAGTTTATATGGCTCCAGTTTATAAAACGAACGAAATACAGCAAAAACAAGTTTTGTATGAAAAACTTAAATTCGCTGTATTTTTTTTATTATGGTATCTGGGGCCACATAAACTAATTACAGGCCTGCATATACCTTAACTTAACATATTCTAAGTACAAAGTTTCAGAGCAAACTAGCTTGTCGTTTTAAAATGAGATGGTAACTACGTTTGTATGGAAAACCGAGCTTACCGGGGACTCTGAAGTCGAAGGCAAAAAGGTTTACATTTAAACTACTTCACTGCTGTTTTAAATACAACATAACTAACATCTACGCTCCCTGAGTTTATATGTAAACCTTCTTGCCTTCGATTTATTAAAGCTTAACCTCTTCGTTCCAAACTCAAATGAAATCTAATGAAATATATCAAGCTGTACTCGACTTTAAAACCGTGTAACCGTTCTATATAAGCTACAAATCTGGATTAACTCAATAAATTTCAGGTCTCAACATAATAAGCAAATACGAAATTTCAACGCTATCCCTAAGCACCTTCGTCGCACTTTCGCTTCAGTGGCTCCACCTACCGTCGCACCTCACCGCATCAGCGTTAAAAACCGCATCGAAAATTCTAGAAGCCCATCAAAACGCCAAACAAGACTCCAGGCTGTACCTACCCAATTTAAAAGCTGATAGAACCTTCCAGAATTTACTGTACACAGATAAACATCTGTGTATTACTTTTAAACTATATCACACTTGGGAACTAATGAGAGATGACGCGGAAAAGATGAAGTCTTGGTTCGATTCTTTTGAATCTGTGGACGACGTTTTGAAAATGGAAATCTCGCCGTTTTTCTTTGGGATTATTATGGAGAATAGACCAGAGAAATGGTATGAGGATGTGGTTTTGAAGGCGTTGAAAATTGTCGTTGGTCTCGTGGAGAGTAAGAAGGAGATAGCTGTACAGCTGTTGCCTTTGTTGCTTTATAAGATAGCGAATGATTCGGCGCCGAAGATTAGATTGGAGTGTTTGAGGGCTTTGCCTTTAATGGCGAGATCTAAGGTGAGTACTGCCCATCTATACTATTATAAATTTGTAAAAATTTGTTGTCTGTAAATTGAATGTATTTTGAAACTAGAAGGGGCACCTTCGTTTTCTGTAGGAGGAAATTCTTCACCCCTCTTTTTTTAATCAGCGTTGTTGCGTAAAAGGTATCCTACAACCATACCCACATGGGTAGCCATGTGCCAAGAATAGATAAAATCATTTGAGCCGATTTGGCGTGATAACGCCACAACGACACATACAAAACTACAAAACATTGATTTAAACTTACACGATCTTCACTCATTATAACAACACAACAAAACGTCGAAGAATTACCAACGAAAGGTAATTAAATAAATCATATTTATACGCGATTAAGCCCCGTTTTGGTGTGTTGTGATAAACATACAAAAATCCCCAAAAAAATTTATTTTTCTATTCAGTGACCCGAAAAGATACTAGAAGGCGCCCCTTATCCACTCACTTGCTTTTGGATTTTAAAAATGGTGGCCTATATTGCTCTGTCTTTTTGTGCAAATTTCCGCGAGATGCCGTGTTTTATTGAAAAATTCATAACTTGGTTTCTACTAAATCATTAGCTATGTTTTTTTTACACAAAAAAGCCAATGAAACAAAGAATCTGATGGCGTTACTTATTATGGATTACAATATCGAAAATAATTATAAAAATGCGTAAAACTGACACACCGATAAAGTTGACGAATTCAAGCAGAAATATATTTTTAGAAAAAAAAACTAAAGCGATAATATCCTTTTTGTTTACATGCAAAAAAAAGTAGATTAGTTGTTCTTTCATTTAATGCCAAATATTGTATAACTGTTCAAATAAAATTGTATAGTAAACATCATTTCATTTTTAGATATCTGACGCAAGACGGGGCGATTTTTTGTCTTTGATTCGTGATTTATTTGTGGCTAATTTAAAAACTCAAGAACCAAAATATAGTTCTAATTAGAACAAGCAACTAGTAATCATACATTAAAATGGATATATTTTGCAATAACAGCGTTAATTACGGTTCTAGTAGTTCTTACGTACCAACGAAGTTTTGGTTTTCAGCCGAACTAAAAACCCTTAAAACCACCATATCACACGACACAAACATATTATAAATCACAGTCTGTCCTAGGAAACCACAATCACACGAAGAAAACCATTAATACATAGAATCACACTGATTTTAAGGTAAATAAACAACGCCGTTACGCAAAAAACTAATAACGTGCCATGTTACCGGGGCAACTGCCGAACATGGCGCCCCGTTAGGGTCAAACACAACGGGCGCCGCCAGGTCTATGCAGTGTTTTAGAAATTGAGCATACGTTATTTTATGTGTTACGGTCCATAAATTGTTTAATATAAACAACGTAATATTTGAAAATGTTTTTAGCTACTTTTCATGTGCTTTATGTTCGAGTCTTTACCTGTTATAAGGAACAAATTACAAAATGTACCAAACGCGATCGCAGCGCTTCAGGTGTGCTCCCATGCCTTACAACGTCAAAGCGAGTAATTGGCTATATTGCTTTTGGTAGCTACAGCTACCACCACCCGTACCCGTATTTACATGGACCGTTACTTGTTTTATTCGCTAATCCTGTGTAAATAAGTCATAGATGTTAGTGATTTAATGTTTATTCATGAAACTTAATACTTAAACTGTTTTAATGACTAGATAATTACGAGAAATATTCTTTATTCTTAAAAATGTTGGCCATTTCAATCGCAAGTCACCGAAAAAATCTCTGTCTTAACTATTTTGAAGTGAGATTGTAATTCATAATTATTCATTGGGACCGAAATATAGCTATAATCTGATAGTTGGATAAACACTGAATCGTTTGATGTCTAACTTTAATAGTAAAATACAAATTTGAATACTGACGGCATTTTTAAAACACTGCACTTATACGCAACTTTACTTTTTCATAACGTTGAGAACGACAGATATTTAAAAATATGTTTGTTCTATCATGTTCGCTGCCAATTTTTTTCTGCATTGCCATCTTATTTGGGTATGTTTTGGTCATCGTTTAAACCGCTCCGAAACTGCCATTCACAGATTAAAACTCAAAAATTGTATAAAGGTCATCTGGTAGCTCTGGCTACCGGAAGCAATTTGCAGGTTATCAAAGTTGGTAGCTCTCGTTACCGAAAGCAAGTGAGTGGATAAACTATCTTTTAAAATTGTAGTTTCAAAGAGTGACTCAGCAGACGGTAACTATAGCAACGAAATCCCGTTTTTAGGGTTCTGTAGCCAAAATGGCAAAAACGGAACCCTTATAGATTCGTCATGTCTGTCTGTCTGTCTGTCTGTCCGTCCGTATGTCACAGGCATTTTACTCACAAACTATAAGACGTACATTGATGAAATTTGGAGCATAGATGTGTGTTAACCGCTACTTAGCTTGACAGTAAAATAAAAAATATATATATTTCTAGGGGGGGCACTCCATACATGTAACCGAAACTGAAAAAAAAATATATTTCAGCAAATATCAAGGTGTGGCACATATTTCGACAGCACTTCTAAAAACATTTTGAGGTTTCTAAAAAAAAATTGGTTTAGTGAATATTTTCCGAAATATTCGCTACGAAAGTAGCAAAAATTGTGTCCCCCTCTATCAATCTATTTTCTAAACGGTATGTTCAAAAATATGAAAAAAATTACAAATATAAAGCTTAATAAATATTTCCAACGAAAATTGTTTTCAACATGATCGGACATACCGTTTTTAAGTTATTGCCAAAAAACTGCGCTTCTCAGCAAAAGGACGTAAGTGCCGGGGAGATACGCTCTTTTGTTAGTGTTTCTTTTCATATCATATTTTTTTTCACCTGTAGTGCATTTTTTTGGATAAACGGCTGCGGAACCCTTCATGGGCGAGTCCGACTCGCACTTGGCCGCTTTTTTTTACTGATTTTAGATATATTATGACCTACACGGTATATATGTTTCTTTTTAGGAAAATGTGCCGACTATAGTGGCAATACTGAACAATTTGAAGACCAACAAAACAGTGCCGACATCTTTCTTGATCATGCTCTATGCCAGCTTGGCTGAAACGCAGGTATAGTATGTATTAAACTCTTAATGACATTTTATTTAGTGTATTTGTGTGCAATCAACTCCCGTAACGTTACCAAATCATCATCATATCAGCCTAAAGACAAATTCTAACATTTTAGTTAGTGTATTTGTGTGCAATCAACTCCCGTAACGTTACCAAATCATCATCATATCAGCCTAAAGACAAATTCTAACATTTTAGTTAGTGTATTTGTTTGAAATCAACTCCCGTAACGTTACCAAATCATCATCATATCAGCCTAAAGACAAATTCTAACATTTTAGTTAGTGTATTTGTGTGCAATCAACTCCCGTAACGTTACCAAATCATCATCATATCAGCCTAAAGACAAATTCTAACATTTTAGTTAGTGTATTTGTGTGCAATCAATAGGGTACATGCATGAATTTTTTTTTATCGCTTTTCTTAACAAAATATGAAAACCCCGTAAAAACGATTTCAAAAAGTGAAATCAGAATTAAAATCGGCCAAGGAATACGCATGATATATGAACTACGCGTTACATAACATCGTTTTTTTTTAACCCTTCAGAACGGTCGAAAACAGAGATTCTCTCAAGCCTTTTTTAACGTAATTTTTTCAAAATTTCAAATGGGATGACCATTTTTAGCCAAAACTTGGTGGTTACGTAACGTTTTACTAGGGGGGTGAGGGGTACAGAAAAACGTTACGGCGCGTTACATTGGGGGGAGGGAGGGTCAATAATCTCCAAAAATTGCTTTACGTAATACTTGAACGCTCCCTAGTATATCGTTTGTCATAACGCATTTTTTTGTAAACTGTACTTTCAGGATTTTTTAAAACAAACCTAACCTAATCTACACGATGATCTTTTAAAAAATCCTGAAAAATTTACGGTTTCTGAAAAAAATAATGCGTTATGACAAACGATACATTAGGACAAATGACATTAGGGATTCCGAAGGAAACCCCTCTGATCTTCTGCAAATTAATTATTTAAGCATTTAATTAATTAACTATCCCGTGTTATTTGTAAGATATCAAAAGAAAATGCTCTATCTACTGTTGATAACAGTTGTTTGTTTACGTGTATAGTACGCTGTCGTTCCCAGGTGCGTTGCTTCCCATATCTGCAAGAGCTGTTAGTGGAAGCAGGGGCCACCGGGCCCAATGATTTGAAGTGGGAGGTGGACCTTGCACGTGCTATTGCCGTCAGAAGAATCTGTGATATCAGGTTTGTACGTGTATTTATAGCATGCGCATATCCATAGGAGCTGGTCAATGGGGGTTGCCCCCCTCTCAGAATCCACTGACAACTCTCAAAACGACGACATTTTATCTCGAAATGTTTCAAAATTTTCGATAGGCAGGTCACAAAAAGTGTCTCCCTCTTCCCTTTAAACAAAATCCTGTAGTATCTGGTTTATATAATGATCAGCCAGAATATTTGTCAACCACTATTTAACCTTAAAACATACGAAATAGTGTCGAAAAGGGATTGAACAATTTCTTGGCTGACCGTATTAACTATTCCAAAAGGTTGGCTCCTATAAAGTTGGTTTCGTTATCAATGTATAAAGTGCAGGTGTTTTGGTTTTCGTATCTGTAAGAGCTGCTGATTGATGCGGGCGCCATTGTGCCTTTAAGCGAATCTGTGATTTCAGGTTTGTTTAATTTAGATTGTATTGAGAATGCATCTGGCGAATCAGCCGGCAGATCAGCTCCTATAAAGTTGATTGCGTTATCACTATACATTTTTTTGTCTTACTATGTGTAAGTAGTAACTACGACCGTGGTGGTGGGAGGTACACTTGAGTGCCAGTGAGTGACTGAGACGCCAGGTGAATCCGTGACACTAGATTTGTATATTTGTGTAGTAATAAATATTCCATTCAGACTCAGCAGAGTGGTATAAAGGAGTAGTGATCAAACGAAGATAAGCGTTCATAACGATTTTAAGTTTAAATATTTCTGCCATTTTTTATTTTATTTTATTTTATTTTATTTATTTATTAATAGGTTTGCCAACAGATACAACACAGAATAAAATTACACTAATATCATATGGACATAGAGACAAGAGTGTTTATCCAATTACAGGCAAACACAGCATGCTTTTTCTATAAGCTAGCTAAACAATGTGAAGTGACTGCTAGTACTTATTATACTACAGATAATATTATACTAACTGTATGATTTAAATCATAGTTCTGAAGGAACTTCTTAAATTTATTAAGTGACATTGCCAATAAGTCTACCCTAGTGTTCTTATACATTCTATTATGCTCCTTACATATTCTAGGGATGACACTATGAGATCCAAGATTGGTCCGAAAATTACCTAAAGCAAAAGGACATAAATTTGCTATGCGAGAGTTAGATCTAGGTACCGTAGCAGCAGCTGAAGACAATCTATTAACCCGTTTAGAATTTTGAACAACAAGACCTGATCAGAAATCCATCGGCGATTTTCCAACGATGGCATGTTGAAAAACGAAGCCGTTCCTTATAACTCATTAGAGAAGGGAGTTTCCTTTGATGAACAGATAAGAAAAACAGAAAACTCTTTTGGATTCTTCCGATTCTATCCTGGTGGCATTTATACTAGGGGTTCCAGACATTGGAACTGTATTCCAATTGAGTCCTAATCAGCGCGAAGTATGCAGTTGTTCGGTGCAATATGCACCTAACACGTGACGCGCCCCTGCGTACGTATGCGTTTTAGCTACATTGAGGTCAACACTAATTTCAATTTATTAATTTAATGCAATTACGGATACCGTCGCGACCGGGTGCATTCGAACACAGTTTTATAACATTTTAACATTTAGAAACATTTTAAACTAACTTAGCCTTTAGTAACAGTGTGTTTAGCAGTAGTTTTTTAGACATTAAACATTTTCTTCTCTTCTCCGGACTTTTAACATTTACTCACAACCCTCGCCCACCACATTGGTCCTTCGAACCGGATCTCTCGCGTCGTGAGCTTTGTGGTTGACTGGCGTGTGAGGTGAAAGAATCAAAGCCGTTTTATTTTTGAATGTTTTACAGTTACGCCAAACGAAACCTAATAGTTTATAGGCCTTACTAACAATCTCATCGATATGAGCGTTAAGAGACAGCTGGCTGTCAAATATTACGCCTAGGTCTCTTATTATTGACACTTCTTCAAGTGGATTATTATCAATGCAATATGATGTTAGAAACAGGCGTCGTTTTTTGCTAAATTTGATGTGCTTACATTTACTAGTGTTCAAAGGTAATTTATTCAGACTAGCCCAATCAAGAACACGATTCAAGTCCTCTTGCAGTTGCAGTGAGTCAGAAGAAGTTTTTATTACCTTGAAAATCTTCAAGTCATCAGCAAAAAGAGAAAAGCTAGAAGGCCTCTACAAAATAGTTTCCGTTATCACTATATAAATAAATGGTGCGGGTACGTTGCTTCCTATGCTTGCGAGAGCAGTTCGTCGAGGTGGGAGCCACCGGGCCCAAATGCAATTTTATCGACGTCTCAAATCGTTTTCCAGGGCGTCGTCCCACGGCGTGGGGCTGGTGTCGGTGATCTCGTCGACGCTGAACCGCTGCGGCGACCGCGCCGGCAGCGCGGCGGCGGGCGAGGCGCTGCGCGCGCTCGCGGGGCTGTGGCGCGCGGCCGCCGTCGCCCCGCCCAGCGCCTGGCGCGCGCTCAAGCACAGGCTGCCGGGGGACAGCAGGCCGCGAGTGCAGATCGCGTGAGTCCACTGTACCGGTCACCGTCAACATATCGTCGACGCTGTGGCGCGCGGCCGCCGTCGCCCCGCCCAGCGCCTGGCGCGCGCTCAAGCACAGGCTGCCGGGGGACAGCAGGCCGCGAGTGCAGATCGCGTGAGTCCACTGTACCGGTCACCGTCAACATATCGTCGACGCTGTGGCGCGCGGCCGCCGTCGCCCCGCCCAGCGCCTGGCGCGCGCTCAAGCACAGGCTGCCGGGGGACAGCAGGCCGCGAGTGCAGATCGCGTGAGTCCACTGTACCGGTCACCGTCAACATATCGTCGACGCTGTGGCGCGCGGCCGCCGTCGCCCCGCCCAGCGCCTGGCGCGCGCTCAAGCACAGGCTGCCGGGGGACAGCAGGCCGCGAGTGCAGATCGCGTGAGTCCACTGTACCGGTCACCGTCAACATATCGTCGACGCTGTGGCGCGCGGCCGCCGTCGCCCCGCCCAGCGCCTGGCGCGCGCTCAAGCACAGGCTGCCGGGGGACAGCAGGCCGCGAGTGCAGATCGCGTGAGTCCACTGTACCGGTCACCGTCAACATATCGTCGACGCTGTGGCGCGCGGCCGCCGTCGCCCCGCCCAGCGCCTGGCGCGCGCTCAAGCACAGGCTGCCGGGGGACAGCAGGCCGCGAGTGCAGATCGCGTGAGTCCACTGTACCGGTCACCGTCAACATATCGTCGACGCTGTGGCGCGCGGCCGCCGTCGCCCCGCCCAGCGCCTGGCGCGCGCTCAAGCACAGGCTGCCGGGGGACAGCAGGCCGCGAGTGCAGATCGCGTGAGTCCACTGTACCGGTCACCGTCAACATATCGTCGACGCTGTGGCGCGCGGCCGCCGTCGCCCCGCCCAGCGCCTGGCGCGCGCTCAAGCACAGGCTGCCGGGGGACAGCAGGCCGCGAGTGCAGATCGCGTGAGTCCACTGTACCGGTCACCGTCAACATATCGTCGACGCTGTGGCGCGCGGCCGCCGTCGCCCCGCCCAGCGCCTGGCGCGCGCTCAAGCACAGGCTGCCGGGGGACAGCAGGCCGCGAGTGCAGATCGCGTGAGTCCACTGTACCGGTCACCGTCGATTGGTGTAAGATTGTCCTTAAAAAAAAACGCGCATGTTGGTCGAAAGTGTCCCGCCGCACGAAGACTCCCGATTCTCCACTGTGTTCTGTCCGTTACCATCATGTGCTCACCTTAATCTAGTTCGCCTAATTCTGGACTCTACTTTAAGCTTTATTACGGGGAAGCTATTGCTAAACCAATCCAGACCTACAGTTCCCATTAGGCGGTTACATATCGTGAACTCATAATTTAATAAATAATTGCAGACTTTGCGAGCTGCTATCCGAGATCCCAGCCCTACGAGCATCAACTCCAGAGTATGACACGCTAATAACAGAGGCAGCACGAGAACTGTGGCGTCTCATAGCTGAGAGCCATGATCCTGAGGTTGCTGGCGCGGCGTGCCTCGCGCTACAGCACTACAAGCTCGAGGACTACAAGCTGAAGGATGTGCCCGAGGCAAGTATATACTGTCACATAGTCGACACACGATGGGAGCGGGGCTGTGGTGCCTCGCAGTAAACCATCAGCCTGAGGTTCCTGGCGCGGCGTGACGTAAAATAGTACAAAATAGGTACAAAAACATAGGACAGCTAAACTTCCAAAACCTCTCTTGGTCCAGTCATCCTGACGTTCACGAAATACTGCGTTTTTGGAAGTGAAAAGAATCGTAACCCTTACCGCAGTGGGGTACAAAATCCATAGTAATATTATAAATGTGAAAGTGTGGCTGTCTGTCTGTTACCTCTTCACGCTTAAACCGCTGAACCGATTTGGATGAAATTTAGTATGGAGATATTTTGAGTCCCGGAGAAGGACTGATAGGCTACTTTTTATCCCGGAAAAATACCCTTATCCGCGATAAACGAATTTAAGCCGGACGAGGTCGCGGGCAGAAGCTAGTATTGTATAGGGAGACATGAAAGGTATAGAGAATGTACGTAAATTTTTAAAAAAAAGCGGCCAAGTGCGAGTCGGACTCGCTCATGAAGGGTTCCGCGGCCGTTCATACAAAAAAATGCACTACAGATGAAAAAAAATACGATATGGAAAAAAAACACTAGCAAAAAAATTTTTGCTACTTTCGGAGCGAATATTTCGGAAACTGTTCACTAAATCAATTTTTTTTTTAGAAAGCTCAAAGTGTTTTTAGAAGACCTGTCGAAATATGTGCCACACATTGATTGCAGCAAAAATACATATATTTGCTGAAATTTTTTTTTTTTCAGTTTCGGTTACATGTATGGAGTGCCTCCCCTAGAAATATGTGTATTTTTTATTTAAATATCAAACTAAGTAGCGGTTTACACACGACACCTATGCTCCAAATTGTATTGATGTACATCTTATAGTTTTTGAGTTTGCCTGTGACATACGGACGGACAGACAGACAGACATGACGAATCTATAAGGGTTCCGTTTTTTCCATTTTGGCTACGGTACCCTAAAAACGATTATTTCACCTTCAAATAACGGGCTATTGAAGGACACTTCTATAGGTATAGATGCGCAAGTGTGTTTGTTGGATTGACTTTCTTTCACGAGATAGCTGAGCAACAGATTGACGTGATTGCATATAGATAGAATTGAGACTGGACAGCGACATAGGCCACTATTATCTTTATCTCGGATAAACATAATAGGCCACACGGGTGAAGCCGCGGCATTATACTAGTTGATAATACTGTTTCATTGAAATAAAACAATTTAAACGGATTATATTGCGTATATTATCTCATTTGAATTCCCGACGTTGCGGAAGCTTTTCAGCTTTCGTGTTTCCTCGTTCTGTTCGACTGAGAACAGATATATTTTGTTCTGTCGAAATCACAATTCGTGCAAACCACCTATCTTGAGAAAACAAATAAAGGTGTACATACATGCCAGGTGGGCCTGATGTGTAAAGAAAGTTACGCATGTACCAGAAGGGCCTAATTGTTTTATTTTAAAAATAGACTACCTGCAGCATTTCACAAAATAACTAGTAAATTAAAAAAATTAAATACCCCGTACACAAAAGAATATAACAACAAAGTTTGGAGTTCCTAGGTTCAATATTGGCTGAGATCCGGTCGCTTCTTCCACTAAAAGCTGACTATCTTGGAGACGAGTGCTCAGATTTTCATCAATCAAAGCTCACACTCGGGACAAAATTGTCTAACACAAAAAAAAAATGCACTCAAATCGGTCCATCCGTATGGGCGCTATGATGCCACAGACAGATACACAGAGTCACAGACACGTTAAACTTATAACACCCCTCTTTTTTGACGGGGGTTAATGAGGCTTACTGAGGAGAAAGAAACGCGGCAAAAAATCTGCCAGACTACCTCGTTACTAAATTATATTATTTTAAAAACAAATACTCTACTAAACTACTTTTGAACAGATAACATATTTTTACACCGTTCGGAAATTAAGGTTTTGCAGTCCTTTGTCTTGCTTGTTCCTTGATTAGTTGTATTACAGGATCCCAAGCTGGTGGTAGCGACAACTCATCTTTTCTATTGAAATTAGGGTACTTTTTAATCTCAATAGCCTCGTCGGGAACTTAAATGATATAATATATGTACTTTTTGTTTTTACAAATATCATGATAAAAATCACAATTTTTGCAATTTATTAGCGGATCACTCGGAACGGCTAAAGAGTCGGATGCACCATACAGAGATCCATAAGCAAGAACAGATGACAAAATTCGTCGACTACTGGTGTGGACGATTAGCTCAGATGGTAGAGCGTGCTGCCCCGGTCTGGCTCAAGGCACTGGTTCAAGTCCAGTATCGTCGAAAATTTTTTTCATTTGTTTCTGATCTTTGTTTATGATATAATATATGTGTTATAATCCGTATATTGTTTTATTTAAATGGGTGTTAATCGCTGAAACATAAAACAATATTAAATACTATTTCTTTCTAAACTTTTGTTATTTGAAACAGGTGTACAGGAGGACGACAAGACTGCCACCGGCTTACTGCAAGACTCCGGCCGATGCCGCGAGGAATCCGGAAGATGTCTTAGATTACATACCGTGTGAGTTTAACTTTCATTATTGGTGTTAAATAAAAACATCCTGATTTCATCCTTAGAGCAAAGTAGACGATATTTACGCGATATTACTATTATAACCAAAATTATTTTTATTTTGAATTGAATAATCTATTAAATAATGTGAACACAAAATGAGCATCCGTTACAACCTTCGTCAAAATTATATACAACTATTTATCAGCGACAAGCTTCGTCCAAATGATACATTATAGCAATCCGCAACACGCTTCGTCAATAACAAATAATAATCAAACTCCGGCCTGACCAGCACCTGGGGCAAACGTTCCAAAGATGCTAGCAGCATTGCCCCGCTGTATCGCTAGCGATATTTGCTGAACCAGGTACGAGCCAGACCTGGGGTCGCAACCTCTTTCCCTCAAACGTTGCCCTATTTTTTTGATGAATGACTTGGCCTCGGAGCACCATGGACCACTCGTCTCTACAGCTACCGGAACAAAGTCATAAATTGGCTCCAAATTTGAGTATTTCGCATGCTTATGCTTAGCTGCAATTTCAGCCGCAGTTCCTGCTTTGCTAATAGTGTGCCCAAGGTGAGAGGGAGCGAATGTGCTGACACACGTCGCATCCCAAATAAGGCTACGACCTTTTGCCCATGGAACCAGTGTCAACCCGTCCGGTCTCCTACCATCAGTCCTACTAAGACCTTGAGGCTCCAGTATACATGGCATATTGGCGGAGACCATTGCGCGCCGTATGATGTCATTTATTGCGTAATGCCTTGAAAACCTACCCGCACTCCGAACGCAACTTAAGCCATGATGGCCATTCGCCTCAACCGATGCCCCACAAATACATTGGTGATGCTCGCACACCGAACACCCTAACCTAAGTGCTACCCCCACTCTTAAAGACTCATTATCCAGAAGTGTACCTAAGTGTGACGATGGTAATGCGTGCAGCCAAGCTCCGGACTCCGGCTCCACCACAGCTCTCAATCGAGCCTCATCTACCCCGGACGCTGTTTCCAAAAGGCCGCCATAAGTCTGCCTGCTCAGTATGTCGTCCCAGGATCTTTGTGACTTCAAATTATCGGGTCTTGCATCATTAGGACACCGAACCTTCCACTCGAACAAAGCCTCCTTCAGAAAAGGAACTTCAATATTGTCACCGTTCACAGAAAAAATACGAGTGAAAAGATAAAATTTATTAAATAATGTTGACATTATGTACCGAATGAAATAGTATGGAATTATACCTATTAAATTGATTGATCGATACCTATCTATGGGATATTATGTAATGAAATTCAAATTGTACTTATGTAATTGTACAATGTTTCCCACTGTACCAAATTAAGCATCTGCTATACACCCATTACTAATTTCATTGCTGTACCCTGACAGGGTTCATGTTATGGACTTAATCTTTTAATGTACTACATGATGATGCAATAAACAATTATCATTATGTTTGTATCTCACATTGAGTCACGGGCTCGTATGTCCCGGATTTTTAAGAGGCTTGCGTGGGGATATGGTTCCAACACGTAGAGGCCCTTTCGAGAAGTTTGCTGTGACTGTACTTCTTA
Organism: Hedya salicella; assembly: GCA_905404275.2. Classification (NCBI taxonomy): domain Eukaryota; kingdom Metazoa; phylum Arthropoda; class Insecta; order Lepidoptera; family Tortricidae; genus Hedya; species Hedya salicella. The sequence continues at coordinate 3,615,850 of FR990112.1, read as the reverse complement.
TTTTATTATTATTAAAGATCATTTTTTAAAACATATGGCCATTCATTTCTATATTATTGCTGTATTTTTTTCTATTAATTATAATTTTAAATTTACAAACCAGTTTATTTCGTGTCAATATTATAAATCCAAATGGTCCAAACTCTTCCAGGTGAAATATGGCCAGAGGTGTTCAAGTACACGAATCAAGCGGCGTTGCCGAGCGTCGTCCAGTTGGCGACCAAGCTGGTCGAACGCGAGATTCGCGGGTATCGCGGCGGCGTCTACCAGGTGTCGGGGCGGATAGAACCGGCCACTGCGGAGTATCTACCTCCTTATAGCGTCTTGCGAGGGCTGCTGGAATGTTTTAGAAAACAGGTACAGCTAGTTTTGTGTTTTATCTCGCAAGCGACCAAACTGGTCGAACGCGAGATTCTTGGGTATCGCAGTGGGTCTAACATGTGTCAGGGCGAATCGCACCGGCCACTGCAGAGTATCTACCTCCTGTAGACCACACTTTAGAAATCTTGGAATACTAACCGTACCCTGCATCTACATTTTAGAATCTTGTAAATTTGTAAAAACATACCCTGAATTCTATTCTAGACTTGGAGATAGGCCCCGTCGCTTCGAATCTCGCTCAAAAAATAATCTACTTCAAACGACTTCAAAATTAAAAATACATAAAAACGGACCTCATCCTATGTCAATAAAAATATTTAATAAACTACCTAACCACATAAAAAACTAGCCCAATAAAAACAAATTTCTCAAATCTTTAAAAACATTTCTTGCGGAACAAGCATACTACACTGTAAACGAATATTTAGAATAATTAAATACTTCTATTAGGTACCTACAATTAAGCACAAATAAATGTCTGCCTCTCTCTCCCCCATTTTAATTAATTTAAATAATCTAATGATGTATTTTTACTGATTTCATAATTTATTTATTTCTTCGTTCCAATAATGTTATTTTTAATGTATGATGATCATAATAATTCGAAATTTATAATAAAATCTAATATTAGTTAAGTATACGTAGTGCAGTGCCCTTACAGGGTTTGTGTTGGAACTACTTAGAAATTTAAGACCTTTGTACACACAAATGCATTGATTAAATGAATATGAATATAGCGTCTTGTTAGGGCTGTTGGAATGTTTTAGTAATCAGGTACAGCCAGTATTGTCATTTATCTCGCAAGCGGCCAAACTGGTCAAACGTGGCATTACCAAATCTCATTCAACGTCTTGTCGCGCCAGCAACCAAACTCGGCGAACGCGATATAACCAGTTCTCAAACTGCGCCTTTTCTTGCTAGCAACAAAACTGGTCGAATGCAAGTTCACCGGGTCTTAGACCGCGCCTTATTGTCCTAGCGAACAAACTAGACTAAATGAGCACTAAAGCATCCGTCACTATACATTTACACACTTGTCAGAAAGCGAGTGCTTTGTAATTTATTATTTATCATCATCATCATCATCATTTCAGCCATAAGACATCCACTGCTGGACACAGGCCTCCTCATCCTAACTCGGTCGTCCGACCACCTTGCAGGTGGCCCTTCCACGCTGCGCTTGTCGGTACGCGGTCTCCAGTCGAGAACCTTTCTGCCCCAACGGCCATCGATTCTTCGAACTATGTGCCCTGCCTATTGCCACTTCAGTTTGTTTGCCCTGTTTGCTATGTCGGTGATCTTGGGATTTATCTATCGCGTGATAAACTCATCATGACACTACAAAATGGGGCTTAAATTAAACATGATTTATTTAATCGATAGCATGTATTGTTGACAGGTGACCGCCCCCTCCTACAACTTCCCCGACGCAGTCCTGCTGGAGATCCTCTCGGTCCTCACGGCGGAGTACGGGCGGCCGCTGCCGCCGCTGGAGATGTTCTGGTTGCACGACGCGGCGCTACGCGGCCGAGCCTGGAAGCGAGGCGTGGTGCGGCTGGCCGCGAGGGCGCACGGAGCCTCGGCACGGAGGCTGGTGGAGATCTATCTCAAGGAGGTGGAAGAAAAGATGGAGGTAATCGTTGCAATCCTTCAACATAAGTTTGTCAAAAAAATCATTTTTGTGACAATCTTTATTTACTTTTCATGTCGATTTTAGAGAGCCCAAACTCTGCAGGATTGCGTTATTCTATTATAGAGCTATGAGCAGCATCCGACTCCATCATCAGAACAGCTCGATGGTAGGTATGTTAATAGTATAGTATAGTAGGTATTATCAATTAAAACCGGGAAGTGAGTTAAATTTAACTTGCAAGATTTGTTTACAGATGAACTAGTATAAAGTTTGTAAAAATGTGGTCTTCCCCATAGTCCCCATACTAACCGACTACGGTTAGCTTCAAGTTTTGTATGGAAAAGTCGATTTCTTTTTACGATTTCGAAAGTGGTCTCGTACTAAAAGTTGATCATTGTGAGTAGCCTCGGAAAGTAAAGTCTTAGATGTCATCTTGCATACAAGGCGATTCTTAAATCGTGAATAGATTTTTTTTTCTGCATCCTATAACCTGCCTGACAGCTGCTTAAGTGATAATTGGGGCTAAAAGTTAGCATAATATATTTCGCTTCACGAACTCGGAAAAGTTCGTTTTATCCGCAAGAGTGAAAAGGTCATTTGATGCTCGACTTTATATATTTTTATATGTTTATTTGTTTGTTTTGTTATGAGTGTGTTTCGTTGACTCATTATCACTAGTTCTAAATTTAAAAAAAAATACGTTTGTTATAATTTCATAGCTTACATATCCCTGATTCCTCGCTGTTGTGAGGTGAGAAGTAGTGTATTTCGCACGGCTGCAAAATTATTTGGTTTCTCGTGTCTTGAAAGCTTCGTTACGCTCAGGAATCTATATTTGAACCACTCTTAAATTTTAGATTCCTTCGCTTACTCGGCTTTCAATTCAAGCACTCGCCTCAAGTAACAACTATTGTTATGCAAGGCTGCAAAGTTGTTACTTGACGCGAGTTGAATTGAAAGCCGAGTAAGCGAAGGAATCTAAAATTTAAGAGAGTGGTTCAAATATAGATTCCTGAGCGTAACGATAACGAGGCTTTCAATTCAAGCACTCGCGCTAAATAATTTTGTAGCTGTGCGAAACGCACAACTTTTTACCTTACCATAGGGAGGAAAATGCTAGATGCAAGAAAAACTATTACTATCCAGATAGTTTTTTCAGTTAACAATTCTGCGAAACACTCATAACAAACAAATGCACATACTAAACATTATCGACGTTAAATATTTAGTTTTAAAGCACCATCTAGTCTTCGCCTGGACATACCCTTGCGGTCGGGCCGAATCAAAGTATATGGAGATTGACAGTCCTCTTATTTCAATGGTCCTTGCCATTAAGTGATATTTTTGAATAAACTTAAAACTAAACTGGGAAATGACGCGATCTACTCCGTCGATGAATTCTTACGCAACCGGGTGTAACTGGGTTCGCTTCTCTAACTGGTTCGCTGCCCCAACAAATAAATCAATAATAATTAGTAACTATATTGTATTACACAATAATGCGACTCATGTATAATTTAATGTTTCATGATTTATAAGTTGACGTGTAAAAGCATGTTTTATAAAGGATTAAATGAATGAATGAAACTGGGGTCAGCTGTTCAGTTTATATAAAGAAATGTTTCAGGAATCAGAGATCCTAGAGTTCTTCGAGGTACTCCCAATCCTCTGTCGGAACACTGCCCCCAACGACCTCCGGGGCCCCCTGGAGCGCTGCCTGCACGAAGCCTACCAGGACTCCATGACCAACAAGAAGTCCAAGTGTAAAGAAGCTACTGAGTCGCGGTTTGCCAAGCAGATGGAGATGATACGGGAATGCTTAGAGTGCGATAAGATACACGACGCGAACAGAACGTTGTTGTCGCAGTTTGTGGAGAATTATTATAATATCATTGAAGACGATAATGTGGTAAGTTTCTTTACTTCACACCTGGCCATAATGTGAGTTTAACCGCACGCTACGCGTACGGTCAAACTCACATTATAGCCAGATGAAGACGTAAAATTGTGTACTCACCACGGGCAGTAAAAAAGAAAGCCCTCAAAAATCGCATATTTACAACCCTCGCCTGCGACTCGGGTCACCTGTGATTGCGAGCTTTCTTTCTTTTACAGCCCTTGGTAAGTAATGTACTACTTTTCTTTCAAACTTGTCTTTAGTTTTTACCTATTACCTAATATAGCCATACCTTCTGAGTCTCCCCTCGAGCGCTACCTGCATGAAGGCTACCAGGACATTAAAAACACAAGAAATCTAGAGCCGTCGTTCAAAAACCAATGTAGGTAATTGATAGATTCAGGCGTTCCTTGTTGAATATAAAATATAGGTAATTTCTTCATTTTTACAAGCTTGACAAGCTTCCTTTATTGTTCTGATTGTTCCAATCCTAGATTCCAAGCTCTCCAACGCCCTTCGAAGCCCCCATCGAGCGCTGCCTGCAGTTAACAATTTCGAAGAAAAATTTGGTTATGACTAACGAAAATTGGGATAAATTTTAGGTCCTTACATATGAAATTGTCGTTTCTTATGGCAGAAATGAAATCGTTTTTTTTTATTAAACAATTTTTTTTATTTAGTCGAAGCATGTACCATGGCTATCTATGCACTTTTGCCATCTCGAAGGTAGTTCATTGATACCTTTACTAAAAAAAATGTGTGAGCGAGAATCAATCAAATCTTTGAAGGCCGTTTGGACAGCCTCGTGAGAATTGATTTTTTTTCTTTGCATGAAGTTGTCCAAATTCCGAAAAAAATGGTAATCAGTTGGAGCAAGGTCCGGGGAGTATGGTGGGTGTCGAAGACATTCCAGTCGCAGCGATTGACCAGTCTGGGTTGTTTAATGGATAGCTTTTCCATCATCGTTTGCAATTGTTGACAATACACATCAGCCGTGATTGTCTGCCCAGATCTTAAGAAGCTGTAATGGATGACACCGGCACTAGTCCACCAGATACTTACCAGTACGTTTTCCTGAGTCAACTTTCGTTTCGGGCAGAATTTGGCTGGTTCACCTGGGTTCAGCCATTGTGAAGAACGTTTTCGGTTGTCGTACAGGATCCATTTTTCATCACAAGTAACGATACGATTCAAAATGTCTTCATTATTGTGCCGGTTGAGAAGTGAAACGCAACACTCGACGCGTGTTTCTTTGTTTGTGTCGCTCAATTCATGCGGTACCCATTTTTCAAGTTTTTTCACTTTTCCAATTTGTTTCAAGGGAATCAAAATGGTTTTATCGCTCACACCGAAGCCGCTAACTCTGACGTGGTTTGCGATGAATCTGCTTCCACAATTGCTTTTAATTCTTCGTTGTCAACTTGTGTCTCCGGCCGTCCACGGGGCTTGTTCTGTACGTCATAATTTCCAGAACGGAAACGTTGGAACCAATAACGTACCCTATTTTCTTTTGCAGTAGCTAACACATTGTTAATCCTAAGAGCAGTTTCTGCAGCACTGGTGCCGACTGCCGAGGTGAAACTCATATTCGTAAATGTAGCGATATTTTAAGTTCTCCATATTGTGAACAGAACGATGTGAAAGAAAAACAAATGACGCGATAACAAATACATTTCGAAATTCGAACACAGAAATACATGGTCTTAAATTTGAAATAACTTTGAATTTGGAATTCCTGGCCGAACGCCACATATTTTGAACCAAAGTTGCCATTTCGCCAAACGCCAATTTCATATGTAAGGACCTAATATTATTACTTTATAATTTCTAATGTCATGGCAGTCAATATAGACCCGGGTACTACGATAACAACAAATGCCAACACACATCTACAGAAATCGTGATAGATATGGAACGACATGCGTTAAAAGCCTCATTTGTTTCAGGCGTGGCCTACATTCGTGTCCACGTGCTGTGCCCTGCCCACTGCGTACCTGGAGCGTATGACGTCACCGTCGTCGTGGTGGGAGGTGTCGGACAGCGCGCTGCGACGCGCGGCGGGTGTGCGCGCGCAGCTCGCGGCGCGCGGGCCCGGTGCGCTCGTGTGGCTCAATGACGTCATTGACGCGCAGGCGGGGCAGTCGACGTGAGTTCATGACGTCACCGTCGTGGTGGGAGGTGTCGGACAGCGCGCTGCGACGCGCGGCGGGTGTGCGCGCGCAGCTCGCGGCGCGCGGGCCCGGTGCGCTCGTGTGGCTCAATGACGTCATTGACGCGCAGGCGGGGCAGTCGACGTGAGTTCATGACGTCACCGTCGTGGTGGGAGGTGTCGGACAGCGCGCTGCGACGCGCGGCGGGTGTGCGCGCGCAGCTCGCGGCGCGCGGGCCCGGTGCGCTCGTGTGGCTCAATGACGTCATTGACGCGCAGGCGGGGCAGTCGACGTGAGTTCATGACGTCACCGTCGTGGTGGTGGGAGGGGTTACCACTTTTTACCTCACTACAGCCTTGCCTAACATAACCCTTTTTTTCTTCAACGTAATCGAGTAAAAAGTATCCTACAATCATCTGTGGATACGCAGCTACCCGTGATCAAAAATAGTTGAAATCCGTTTAGCCGATTTGGCGTGATGAAGCCACAACGACACGTACCAACATACAAAAAATTAAAAATTAAATAATTTCGATTCAGTGACCTTAAAATAGCCCGTATCAATTTTTTTTTTATATTTTCAATGTATCTGTACATTTAATTTTACAAATCTATAATAGTATAGATATAATAATATATAGTTTTCTCAAACATGCTCGGAAATGTTTAGCTTTCTATTTGAAAATAGAATACGCAAAGAGCCTCATTATTGCAATTTAAATAAAAAAAAATCGCTACCTAGGGGAAAAACAAATGTATGAAAATCCATTTTTGCCCTCTTCCATAACTTTTAAAAATTTCTTAGTGTACATAAATTGAAATGGACATAGGACAAATTCCATACAGCCACGTCAACCACACGTTTAATTAAGCGTAGCTTCGTCCGTTAGACAAACGAAAATTTAGCCGATCTGATCAGATTGGCATTCATTTCTGACCACGTAGCGGCCGATTAGTCAGCTGATAGAATCGGTAACGTGTGAAGTACGTTTATGAGTTCGTGCAAGTTTTTTTTTTTAATTTATTGTATAGATGTGAAAAGTCAGTTTAGAATAGTAGTGCGTAAACAATTTTCACGTGAAAACAATCCAGTTGCACAATTTTCACGTGAATGTTTTGGCCATATTTTTTAAACAATGAGTTCGAATGATGAGAGTAGTTTTGATGGCACACCGCCTAATTTAAAAGCAGAAGCGAATTTAGTTATGGAGAATTTGCTTCCTGTTAAATCAAGAGATAAATATAATCGAGTGTACCACCAATTTATGTTATGGAAAGAAAGCAAACATGCAAATTCATTTTCTGAAAGTGTGTTTTTAGCATATTTCAGTGAGCAATCCAAAGCCACCTACGTTATGGGCTATTTATTCTATGCTGAAGTGTACAGTTAACATCAAACACACTGTCAACATAAAACAATTTACGTATTTTTATTATTTCCTCGCATCATTTGAGAAAAGCACTATATATACCTCGGCGGAAACGGGTTTACCTGACGAGGTGGTTTGCAAGCCGAGGATCCCCTACTTTCCGGGCCTCGGCAATAATGTACTATTCTCTTATACCAGCGGGCAGGAGCACTCGCTGCGCTGCATGCTGGCGGCTCTGCGCGCGGCGGACGCGGACGACGAGCGCATGCGCGACTGGCTGCTGCAGCTCATGGCGCGCACGCAGGCCGCCTTCCACGAGTGAGTACTGATCTGTGTCTCGTGACGCTGGGGCCACACTATCGCGACTGGCTGCTGCAGCTCATGGCGCGCACGCAGGCCGCCTTCCACGAGTGAGTACTGATCTGTGTCTCGTGACGCTGGGGCCACACTATCGCGACTGGCTGCTGCAGCTCATGGCGCGCACGCAGGCCGCCTTCCACGAGTGAGTACTGATCTGTGTCTCGTGACGCTGGGGCCACACTATCGCGACTGGCTGCTGCAGCTCATGGCGCGCACGCAGGCCGCCTTCCACGAGTGAGTACTGATCTGTGTCTCGTGACGCTGGGGCCACACTATCGCGACTGGCTGCTGCAGCTCATGGCGCGCACGCAGGCCGCCTTCCACGAGTGAGTACTGATCTGTGTCTCGTGACGCTGGGGCCACACTATCGCGACTGGCTGCTGCAGCTCATGGCGCGCACGCAGGCCGCCTTCCATGAGTGAGTACTGATCTGTGTCTCGTGACGCTGGGGCCACACTATCGCGACTGGCTGCTGCAGCTCATGGCGCGCACGCAGGCCGCCTTCCACGAGTGAGTACTGATCTGTGTCTCGTGACGCTGGGGCCACACTATCGCGACTGGCTGCTGCAGCTCATGGCGCGCACGCAGGCCGCCTTCCACGAGTGAGTACTGATCTGTGTCTCGTGACGCTGGGGCCACACTATCGCGACTGGCTGCTGCAGCTCATGGCGCGCACGCAGGCCGCCTTCCATGAGTGAGTACTGATCTGTGTCTCGTGACGCTGGGGCCACACTATCGCGACTGGCTGCTGCAGCTCATGGCGCGCACGCAGGCCGCCTTCCACGAGTGAGTACTGATCTGTGTCTCGTGACGCTGGGGCCACACTATCGCGACTGGCTGCTGCAGCTCATGGCGCGCACGCAGGCCGCCTTCCACGAGTGAGTACTGATCTGTGTCTCGTGACGCTGGGGCCACACTATCGCGACTGGCTGCTGCAGCTCATGGCGCGCACGCAGGCCGCCTTCCATGAGTGAGTACTGATCTGTGTCTCGTGACGCTGGGGCCACACTATCGCGACTGGCTGCTGCAGCTCATGGCGCGCACGCAGGCCGCCTTCCACGAGTGAGTACTGATCTGTGTCTCGTGACGCTGGGGCCACACTATCGCGACTGGCTGCTGCAGCTCATGGCGCGCACGCAGGCCGCCTTCCACGAGTGAGTACTGATCTGTGTCTCGTGACGCTGGGGCCACACTATCGCGACTGGCTGCTGCAGCTCATGGCGCGCACGCAGGCCGCCTTCCACGAGTGAGTACTGATCTGTGTCTCGTGACGCTGGGGCCACACTATCGCGACTGGCTGCTGCAGCTCATGGCGCGCACGCAGGCCGCCTTCCACGAGTGAGTACTGATCTGTGTCTCGTGACGCTGGGGCCACACTATCGCGACTGGCTGCTGCAGCTCATGGCGCGCACGCAGGCCGCCTTCCACGAGTGAGTACTGATCTGTGTCTCTTGACGCTGGGGCCACACTATCGCGACTGGCTGTTGCAGCTCATGGCGCGCACGCAGGCCGCCTTCCATGAGTGAGTACTGATCTGTGTCTCGTGACGCTGGGGCCACACTATCGCGACTGGCTGCTGCAGCTCATGGCGCGCACGCAGGCCGCCTTCCACGAGTGAGTACTGATCTGTGTCTCGTGACGCTGGGGCCACACTATCGCGACTGGCTGTTGCAGCTCATGGCGCGCACGCAGGCCGCCTTCCACGAGTGAGTACTGATCTGTGTCTCGTGACGCTGGGGCCACACTATCGCGACTGGCTATTGCAGCTCATGGCGCGCACGCAGGCCGCCTTCCATGAGTGAGTACTGATCTGTGTCTCGTGACGCTGGGGCCACACTATCGCGACTGGCTGCTGCAGCTCATGGCGCGCACGCAGGCCGCCTTCTATGAGTGAGTACTGATCTGTGTCTCGTGACGCTGGGGCCACACTATCGCGACTGGCTGCTGCAGCTCATGGCGCGCACGCAGGCCGCCTTCCATGAGTGAGTACTGATCTGTGTCTCGTGACGCTGGGGCCACACTATCGCGACTGGCTGCTGCAGCTCATGGCGCGCACGCAGGCCGCCTTCCATGAGTGAGTACTGATCTGTGTCTCGTGACGCTGGGGCCACACTATCGCGACTGGCTGCTGCAGCTCATGGCGCGCACGCAGGCCGCCTTCCATGAGTGAGTACTGATCTGTGTCTCGTGACGCTGGGGCCACACTATCGCGACTGGCTGTTGCAGCTCATGGCGCGCACGCAGGCCGCCTTCCATGAGTGAGTACTGATCTGTGTCTCGTGACGCTGGGGCCACACTATCGCGACTGGCTGCTGCAGCTCATGGCGCGCACGCAGGCCGCCTTCCACGAGTGAGTACTGATCTGTGTCTCGTGACGCTGGGGCCACACTATCGCGACTGGCTGCTGCAGCTCATGGCGCGCACGCAGGCCGCCTTCCATGAGTGAGTACTGATCTGTGTCTCGTGACGCTGGGGCCACACTATCGCGACTGGCTGCTGCAGCTCATGGCGCGCACGCAGGCCGCCTTCCACGAGTGAGTACTGATCTGTGTCTCGTGACGCTGGGGCCACACTATCGCGACTGGCTGCTGCAGCTCATGGCGCGTACGCAGGCCGCCTTCCATGAGTGAGTACTGATCTGTGTCTCGTGACGCTGGGGCCACACTATCGCGACTGGCTGCTGCAGCTCATGGCGCGCACGCAGGCCGCCTTCCACGAGTGAGTACTGATCTGTGTCTCGTGACGCTGGGGCCACACTATCGCGACTGGCTGCTGCAGCTCATGGCGCGCACGCAGGCCGCCTTCCATGAGTGAGTACTGATCTGTGTCTCGTGACGCTGGGGCCACACTATCGCGACTGGCTGCTGCAGCTCATGGCGCGCACGCAGGCCGCCTTCCACGAGTGAGTACTGATCTGTGTCTCGTGACGCTGGGGCCACACTATCGCGACTGGCTGCTGCAGCTCATGGCGCGCACGCAGGCCGCCTTCCACGAGTGAGTACTGATCTGTGTCTCGTGACGCTGGGGCCACACTATCGCGACTGGCTGCTGCAGCTCATGGCGCGTACGCAGGCCGCCTTCCATGAGTGAGTACTGATCTGTGTCTCGTGACGCTGGGGCCACACTATCGCGACTGGCTGCTGCAGCTCATGGCGCGCACGCAGGCCGCCTTCCACGAGTGAGTACTGATCTGTGTCTCGTGACGCTGGGGCCACACTATCGCGACTGGCTGCTGCAGCTCATGGCGCGCACGCAGGCCGCCTTCCATGAGTGAGTACTGATCTGTGTCTCGTGACGCTGGGGCCACACTATCGCGACTGGCTGCTGCAGCTCATGGCGCGCACGCAGGCCGCCTTCCACGAGTGAGTACTGATCTGTGTCTCGTGACGCTGGGGCCACACTATCGCGACTGGCTGCTGCAGCTCATGGCGCGCATGCAGGCCGCCTTCCATGAGTGAGTACTGATCTGTGTCTCGTGACGCTGGGGCCACACTATCGCGACTGGCTGCTGCAGCTCATGGCGCGCACGCAGGCCGCCTTCCATGAGTGAGTACTGATCTGTGTCTCGTGACGCTGGGGCCACACTATCGCGAAGATTTGCGCTGTCGCGATACGTGTGGCCAAAGATATCGTCCTATCGCGAATCATCATCTCGAATACGAATGCCCTTCCTACCGCCGTTGGTAAATTGCCGCACATCAAAGAGTTTCGTTGCGACAAAATTCGTGCGGTTGGCTACACCTCGCGCTCTTCACGTTCCAGATTATCATGGATCGACCACGAACTTTTATCGCGACAACGCAGACACGAATCTTCGCCTTCAAGTCTGGCCGTAGCATTAGTGATTTTCATCAACATCCACTCTTATTAATTGGGATGAACAAAACATGCCCTTGGTTTTATATATCTTTTCTTTGTATCGTTGTGACTTTTTTTGGGCATTATTATGGTAATTTACGTTACGTTACGCACTTGCTACAGTGGCGCCATCAATTTGACTCCTTTTGACAGACACGTCGAATATATAGATTGTTCTCCTTAGTTTTATTCTCCATGGTTCTAACATGACGCTTAGAGCTCAAAAAACAATTGTTATAATCATATTTCATGATTACATTTCACAAAAAAATTTACTACGTCATAAATGTCAATTTACTATTTATCACCAAAACCGGGGGATTATTCTCAGTTTAAAACCTTCATGCGTTTTCAGTTCCAGTGACAAAGCAGCCAAGCTGTATCTCTGCGACGTGTTCGCGTTGAGCGTGATAGCTTTCAGCGGTCTATTGGCGTGCTTTCCAGCCGACGTGGCGGGCAGTAGGGCGGCGCGAGTGGACTTACTGCCGCCCGCTGTGGCCGCGCTGTGCGCGAGACCTGTGTGGAGCGGACACGTGGCGCAGGTCAGTGCTGTTCCCGGTGTGGAACAAGTGTTAGGCTACTGTTCCAAATTGGGAACAAATGGCAATCTACTGTGCTGCTGCTACGGCATGACTAGTTAGGTTACTTGCACTTTCGCTCTGAGTGTGATAGTGTTCACTGGTCATTAGCGATCTCTTCAGCCGGCGCGGTGGGCATAATGCGCGAGTGGAGCCCGTTGTGGCCGCGCTGTGTGCGAGACCTGTATGGAGCGAACACGGCGCAGGTCAGTGCTGTTCCCGGTGTGGAACAAGTGTTAGGCTGCTGTTCCAAATTTATTTATTTATTTACATGGAGATCCAACAGCTTAAAATATGTTAGTAGTGACTTAAATAGTAATAGCGAGCCAATTACAGGATCTCACTTGTAGCACCATGATAGTATTTAACATTAAGTTAAACAATACGCACAAACGTTACGTTACATACCTACTCATGCACTAAAATACCATATATAAACAAAACAAAAGGGTTGTTTAATGGTAACAAACAGTAACTGGTTAAATAATAAAACTATCGTAAACATCTTTTATTAATGAGCATACAACTACCTGCAGATGATTTTGACAGATGAATTTATCAATTTGATATGTAACATAAACAATAATAATAAATTAATAATGAAATGTACGAACTAACTATACTAAACACATTAACTTGTAAAATTATGCTTATATTTTTTCTTTCCTGACCTGTAAAATATATTGACTTTTACCAATAAATAAATCTGAATCTGAATCTGATGAAAAAAAGGAAATTAAGTACACTGAAAGATAAATCGGAACAGTCTCATTCAAAGCAGCTTCTCGACAAATTACGCCTCACAGAAGAGTTAATGACGACCTACTGAGCTCTCTACGGCACAGCTCCTCTCTAAATGTGACAGTGTTCAGTGGTCATTTAGCGAGGTCTCCAGCCAACTTGGCGGTCATTAGAGCGGCGCGAGTGGACTTACTGCCGCCCGCTGTGGCCGCGCTGTATGCGAGATCTGTGTGGAGCGAACACATAGCGCAGGTCCCTGGTCCCGATGTGGAACAAGTGTTAGGATTAGTTCTGCTTTATCATCACATTCACCTTTCTTCGCTCTAAGCGTGACAGCGTCCAGCGCTCACGAAGTAGCATGCCTGTCGGTAGCATGAAGGCTGTATGATATTTAAAGACTCACAATCGTCCCAGTCCGTAGGGTTAGGGCTCGTAATCATGTGATCGTTATAGGGGGGGGTCAGAAAAATATCACAAATGATTACGATGAAGGGGGGGGGGGTCCGAGAAGACATCACGTGCAATTTTTTGACATAGCATTAAAGTCATAAATAACGAAATTACTCAATAACTAACTTAATTCATACTTAGTCCCAAAAATACACGTGATATTGAATGGGGGGGGGAAGAGTAGCGTTATAATCACCAAATATCACCGAGGGGGAGGAATAGAAAAGTAGGTCAAATATGACCGTATGATTTCTGGACGAGCCCTTACTGTTGCTGTCGGGTGCTTAGTGTTCAACCTGTACTAAGTCGGGTCATAAGTTCTGTCACAAGTATTTTGAGTGATAAAAACAATAAACAGACTGTTTTGGAATTGATGGTGTATATGGTTTAAAAGCTTGTTTCATGATGAATTCATTAAAATAAAAAACTCCCAGCTTTTTTTGCCAACATCCTTAATAAAATACGTCAAAATCACGCATCACATTAAAATTAATATTAGACTTTAATTTATTTATTGGTTTCTCAAGAGACTTCCAAATTATAAAATGCTTCTATCTATATTTTGAGGTATAATTGAAGTGGATCTGAGCGACACGGCATCCACAGTTATTTTTTTACGAAATCTATTTCACCACCTGTCACAGTACATATGATGTGTTTTTGTGAAAAGTGAAAAATGTACAAGGATCATGAGTGAAATAGCTGTGGAAGTAACTTGTCGTAAAGTCAAATGTTGACTGCAAAACATGCACTGAAATAGAGGTTTTACTAAATTAAAGAGTTATATTTCATAACTATCTGTAACCAGAGATGGGCATTAATCGATTAATTTATTTATAATGGACTTAGAATGAGGAGCTTTTAGATAGGGTGTCACCGAATGGTCCTGATAATGGACCCTGGGGGTACCTAACGGAACTCAGGATTGGATTAACGTAGACGAGTGCTTTTTAGCTTAATGGACTTAGAATGAGGAGCATTTAGAAAGGGTACTACGAAATGGTCGTGATAATGGACCCTGGGCGTACCTAACGGAACTCAGGATTGGATTAACGTAGACGAGTGCTTTTTAGATTAATAGACTTAGAATGAGGAACATTTAGATAGGTGATAGATACGGGAGCGGGCAGAAAACAAACAACACGCAGGGTAGCTGTCAACGAACTGGTTTTTATTCCTTGCCTACGATAGGCGCAGCCACCGTCTGTACTTACGTCTACCTACCTATGCATGCATACACTACAATAGGGTACCACTAAATAGTCCTGATGATGGACTCTGGGGGACAAAAAATACTCGTCTATGTTGATCCAATCCTAAGTTCCAGTAGGTAACCCCAGGATGCGTTATCAGGCGCATGTGGTGGTACCCTATCTAAATGCTCTTCAATCTAAGTCTTTAAGCTAAAAAAACACTCGTTAATGTTAATATAATCCTGAAATCTAGTAGGCACCCCCAAAATCCATCATTAGGACCATTTAATGGTACCATGTCTAAATGCTCCTCATTTTAAGTCCATTAAGTTAAAAAATACACTCGCCTACGTTCTATCTATGTTTTTTTAGCTTAATGGACTTAGAATGAGGAGTATTTAGATAGAGTACCACCAAATAGTCCAGATGATGGAGTCTGGGGGACAAAAAAACACTCGTCTATGTTGATCCAATCCTGAGTTCCAGTAGGTAACCCCAAGATGCGTTATCAGGCGCATTTAGTGGTACCCTATCTAAATGCTGTTTGTTCTAAGTCCATTAAGCTAAAAAGCACTCGTCTATGTTGATCCAATCCTGAGTTCCAGTAGGTAACCCCAAGATGCGTTATCAGGCGCATTTAGTGGTACCCTATCTAAATGCTGTTTGTTCTAAGTCCATTAAGCTAAAAAGCACTCGTCTATGTTGATCCAATCCTGAGTTCCGTTAGGTACCCTCAGGGTCCATCATCAGGACCGTTTGGTGATACCATATCTAAATGCTCCTCATTCTAAGTCCATTAAGCTAAAAGCACTCGTCTATGTTAATCCAATCCAATGATGACGATTCTAGTACGAGTAACTCGTTGGATTGGTCAGATAGACATAGTATTTCAGTGGAAGAAACGATCTCTAACACACGTCAACGCTGACGATATTGGAAGGCAAATATAAAAAAATAATTCAAAAGGCTTTATTTATCCAGTGTTAGCAGACCTACCCTACTCCTAAGCAAAACGAACGCAGCGTTTGATCATTTTATATTGGTTACTGGCATAGAGAGACAGACATGTTGTCAGTATTTGTTGTTATAGCGGCAACAGAAATACATCACCTGTGAAAACTTTTACTGCCTAGCTGTCACGGTTCATGAGATACAGCCTAGTGACAGACGGACAAATAGACAAACAGACGGACAGCGGAGTCTTAGTAATAGGGTTCCGTTTTACCCTTTGGGTACGGTACCCTAAAAAAGCACTATAGTAACAGTGGCATGTGTGAAGTGTTTACCTAAAGTCGTGAAGATGTATCAATGTGTCGACGTAACTCGAGATACGAAAAGATCTTATTACGACGTAAATGAGATATTTTTTTGCAAGTCTAAACTAATAAAAAAATATCTTATTTGTCTAATTAATTAATCGATTAAAAATGGAATCGCTGGATATTAATCGACGAATGTAAACAGATTAAATTAATCGAAACTCGTACGATTAAGATTAATTAATCGTAAGTTTTAATCGTGCATCGCGATCGAGTAGGTTAATCTTACGAGGGCTGCTATTTATATATCCGGAAACCGGGATTACAATCTTCTTAAATAGCATATTTGACCGCCATGGTAAAATTTGAACTTTTTTTAAGTATATAAGGTATATTTTTTCTTCCTTATTAACGCTCGTGTTTTGTGCTCGGGTTTTAAATGTCATCTCGCAGCAAGAATGGAACTCACTCGTGAAAATATTCGTGCTATGATTTATTATGATTTTCGGCGTGGTTTAACGCAACAACAGTGCATAGATCAACTAACTTCAACTTTTGGTGATGAAGCCCCATCTAAAACTACTGTGTATCACTGGTTTAGTGAGTTCAATCGTGGACGTAGTATGCTTACGGACGAAGTTAAGGCAGGTCGCCCGAAATCGGTCGTTGTACAACAAAATATCGGTGCTGTACGAAAACTTATAATGGACGACCGACATGTTACGTACCGCGAGATAGAGGCGACTCTGGGTATTTCTATGACCAGCATTAATAGCATATTACATAATTATTTGGCTGTAAAAAAAATTTGTTCGCGTTGGATACCCCACAACTTAACAAATGAGCAAAAACATGCTCGCGTCGAATGGTGCAATAAAATGTTAAAAAAATATAACCGTGGTGACTCAAAAGCCGTTTATAACATCTATACAGGTGACGAATCCTGGATCTATGCATACGATCCCGAAACGAAGCAACAATCAACGGTATGGGTGTTTCAAAATGAGCCGAACCCTACGAAAGTTACTCGTGCAAAAAGTACATTGAAACAAATGGTGGCCTGCTTCTTCGGTATTAATGGCCATGTAGCTACAGTGCCACTAGAAAACCGTAGAACGGTTAATTCAGAGTGGTACACGACCATTTGCTTACCGGAAGTATTTGAACAAATTCGTAAAACTAACCAGCGACGAAGAATCATTCTTCATCATGACAATGCCAGCTGTCATACGTCACGCGAAACAACTCTATTTTTGGAGGGTCAAAATGTGGAATTAACGGGTCATCCGCCGTACAGCCCTGACTTGGCACCCAACGATTTTTATTTATTTCCAAATATAAAGAATAAATTACGCGGTCAACGATTTTCGACCGCTGAAGATGCTGTCGACGCATTCAAACAACACGTTATGGAGGTACCTCAGGCGGAGTGGCAGAAGTGCTTTAAAAATTGGTTCACGCGAATGCAAAAGTGCATAGATCATCAAGGGGAATACTTTGAAAAACAATAAAACTATTTTCAGCCGTGTACGTTTGTTTGTTTTTTTGTTTCCGGATATATAAGTAGCAACCCTCGTAATCGTTAATCGATTAAATTTTGCCCATCTCTGTCTGTAACACTGTTTTGTACCCACTTTTGCAAGGTGATATTTCCACAAAATGCTCGCGTGATTTACCGTAGCCAAATGTCAAATTAAACATGAAATTTAATAAAGTCAGCATTCTAAATTCTAATAACTTATATTATATGTACTTTGAATTGTGATCTTTGATGTGATACATATCAATTAAAATGTATTTTCCTTTTATTTATTCGACAAAATACTTGTGACAGAACTAATGACCCGACTAAGTATATACAATTGAGCTCCGTTTAAATGAATACTAGAACCCTGTACATTAAAATTAATACTAGAAGGTGCCCGCAATCTTCTTCCGCGGTAAAGAAAAAAATCATAAGTCTCTTTTTTCTTCAACGTAGTCGGGAAAAAGTACCCTATAACCACCTTGAGATACCTAGCTACCCGTATACCAAAATCGTTGAAATCCGTTCAGCCCTTTTTGGCGTGACGAGGCCACAACGACACATACAAACATTTAATTTTTTCACCTCTCCTGTTCGGAAAGTTTAGCTTTCATGGGTATTTAGCCGGGTGGAATAAAGCTTTTCCACGCCTAGGGTTGCAATGATGATGATGATGATGATGGATGATGATGATGATAATGATGATTATGGATAATGATGATGATGATGGAGATGATTATGGATAATGATGATGATGAAGATGATGGATGATAATGGATGATGATGGAGATGATGATGATGATGGATGATGATGATGATGGATGACGATGATAATGATGATGGATGATGATGATGATGATGATGATTATGGATGATGGTGATGATGATGGATGATGATGATGATGGTGATGATGATGATGATGATGACGATGCTGATGACGACGATAAGATGTATTGTTTTGTTGTGTAGATGCTGGAGTGGCTGTGGCACACGCGCGTGGAGCGGCCGGAGCCGGCGCTGGCGGCGGCGAGCCGGCACGCGCTGCTCTCGCTGCGGCACACTCCCGGGTTCGCCGCCTCCATATGGACCAGGCTGTGAGTATACAATATGTATCGTTGTGTGGTGTACATGCTGGAGTGGCTGCGGCACACTCCCGGGTTCGCCGCCTCCATATGGACCAGGCTGTGAGTATACAATATGTATCGTTGTGTGGTGTACATGCTGGAGTGGCTGCGGGACACTCCCGGGTTCGCCGCCTCCATATGGACCAGGCTGTGAGTATACAATATGTATCGTTGTGTGGTGTACATGCTGGAGTGTCTGCGGCACACTCCCGGGTTCGCCGCCTCCATATGGACCAGGCTGTGAGTATACAATATGTATCGTTGTGTGGTGTACATGCTGGAGTGGCTGCGGCACACTCCCGGGTTCGCCGCCTCCATATGGACCAGGCTGTGAGTATACAATATGTATCGTTGTGTGGTGTACATGCTGGAGTGGCTGCGGCACACTCCCGGGTTCGCCGCCTCCATATGGACCAGGCTGTGAGTATACAATATGTATCGTTGTGTGGTGTACATGCTGGAGTGGCTGCGGGACACTCCCGGGTTCGCCGCCTCCATATGGACCAGGCTGTGAGTATACAATATGTATCGTTGTGTGGTGTACATGCTGGAGTGTCTGCGGCACACTCCCGGGTTCGCCGCCTCCATATGGACCAGGCTGTGAGTATACAATATGTATCGTTGTGTGGTGTACATGCTGGAGTGGCTGCGGCACACTCCCGGGTTCGCCGCCTCCATATGGACCAGGCTGTGAGTATACAATATGTATCGTTGTGTGGTGTACATGCTGGAGTGGCTGCGGGACACTCCCGGGTTCGCCGCCTCCATATGGACCAGGCTGTGAGTATACAATATGTATCGTTGTGTGGTGTACATGCTGGAGTGTCTGCGGCACACTCCCGGGTTCGCCGCCTCCATATGGACCAGGCTGTGAGTATACAATATGTATCGTTGTGTGGTGTACATGCTGGAGTGGCTGCGGCACACTCCCGGGTTCGCCGCCTCCATATGGACCAGGCTGTGAGTATACAATATGTATCGTTGTGTGGTGTACATGCTGGAGTGGCTGCGGGACACTCCCGGGTTCGCCGCCTCCATATGGACCAGGCTGTGAGTATACAATATGTATCGTTGTGTGGTGTACATGCTGGCTGTCTGCGCGCAGATCGCAGCAGCAGTATAGCTTTCTCTTTCTAATCATGCTACCTCTTTCACTCCTACAAAGAAAAACTGAAATGTAGGAGATAAGGGGTCCTGAAAATGCCTGGAAACGGGTTTTCAGGTTATATCGTCATGCGATAGAGGGTGGCCTGAAACAGACTGAAAACATGTTTCAGGCGCCTGATAACAACGGCTACTTGGGTGAAATTTTAATACAATAGTATGTGACACCGTTTGAAATGGCCTGAAACGGTATTTCAGTCGGCTAAAACGTCTGCAAACCACGGAAAAACACGATCAAAGTTTTAGCACCTAAGCCACCGGCGTAACAATATTTTAAACGTGAATGTACCGGTCGATCTGAGGTGTGGGAGAAATAAAAACCAGCGTTCTTTCCGATAGCTAATGCAAGACAATTTATTGTTTTTAACATGCGGTTCTAAAGCATTTCAGGACGCGTAGCGACACCTGTCGGCAGAAATGTGTTTTAATATCGCCAATATACTATAAACATGCAAATTTGGACTTATTTTATATTAAAGATGAATTTAGGGGACAAATGATGAATAATTAACTCAAACAGTGAATGTACTAAAACTATTAATTTAATTGTTTCAGAGAGAATTACATCGGTCGCAATGAAAACATCGACGATTAGACATATTTAATAATATGTCTAATATATTTATTATTACATGACATATTTGTACAGTTACATTTTGACATTTTATTCATGATAGCATGCCATATAAAATGTTTAATCGCCTTAGGTATATGATCATATATGTGTTAATAATAAATATACTGAAGCTGCGAACGTATGGCAAAATGCCATTTTGACGATACTGCCAACTCGACTCTACGTTCAGAAGTTATCACTCAGACGTCACGTCATCAGTCAAAAATGAAATTGGACTTTATGCGTATGCATATAGGTCGATATCACAGCGCTCTGTAACAAATATATCCGTCATTGGTGTACCAAAGCTTAGAATTGTACTGTATGCATATGTTTGTAAGTCGATGTCACTGTGTGCTTTGTGACGAATATATCCGTCATGGGCGTACCAAAGCTTGAAATTGGACACTATGCGATTGCTTGTACCTAAGTTAATATCACTCTGCGCTCTGTGACGGATATATCCGTCATTGGCGTACCAACCTTCAAATTTGACTTTATGCCTAAGCTGGTAGGTCGATATTACTCTGCCCTCTGTGACAGATATATCCGTCATTGGCGTACCAAAGCTTCAAATTTGACTTTATGCGTATGCTTGTAGGTCGCTATCACTCTGCGCTCTCTGACGTATATATCAGTCATTGGCGTACCAAAGCGTAACGCATTAACGCAATATAATACTTTATTTTTATGTGTCATATTTGCCATTTAATTCATAATTAAACTTGAAGTTAAATAAGAATTAAATGTATGACATTGATCTGTTAATTTTGTAAATAAAAATACTGTTTGTTCCATAATATGACTTTTATTATATTATATTAATATAAAACATCTGTACACCATTAATTAACTAGAACACCTGAGATCATTTTCTACTATATTTACATTACAAGTACCCTATTATTTACAATACCATTACATATAACTATATATTTGTTTATACAATTTTATCTGGTTTATTTAATTTCTTTTGCAATTAAAACTGCTGCCTTCTACACACCAAAGTAGAAAATGGTTTTAAGGGCCTGCATCGTCAAGGAATGCCTATTCGTAAACTACACCCCAAAAGTCAAGCCGGCCAAAATCGTCGCCTAGTACCCATAGTACAAGCTATTTGTGTAAGCCTGTCCCTGTGTTATTTATTTATTTAAGAGTCCCCATCAAGCTCGGCAGAATTTCACCTTCCCATACAAAAAATAGTTAAAATCCATTCAGCTGTTTTTCATATTGAAAGTGATCTTCAAATAGTCCGTATTACCTTTTTTATTTTTTTTTATGTCAAGACATTTCATTTTTACACCTTTATATAACTTACATTATGATTATCAATGATTATGGTTAACAAAAGAATCCGGGCCTGACACAGACATAACTACTCATTAAGTTATTGATTGGGAGCTAAGCACTGGTTCCCGCATTACCCCGGCCTCGCCCGGCCCCGCTACAACGTGCAGACACTGTACCCCGGCCTCGCCCGGCCCCGCTACATCGTGCAGACACTGTACCCCGGCCTCGCCCGGCCCCGCTACATCGTGCAGACACTGTACCCCGGCCTCGCCCGGCCCCGCTACAGCGTGCAGACACTGTACCCCGGCTTCGCCCGGCCCCGCTACAGCGTACAGACACTGTCCCCGGCCTCGCCCGGCCCCGCTACAGCGTGCAGACACTGTATCCCGGCCTCGCCCGGCCCCGCTACAGCGTGCAGACACTGTACCCCGGCCTCGCCCGGCCCCGCTACAGCGTGCAGACACTGTACCCCGGCCTCGCCCGGCCCCGCTACAGCGTGCAGACACTGTACCCCGGCCTCGCCCGGCCCCGCTACAGCGTGCAGACACTGTACCCCGGCCTCGCCCGGCCCCGCTACAGCGTGCAGACGTCGCGCAGCGGGCGCCGGCCTCACACGGCGGTCTCGTCGGCCGGCGCGAGACTCTTCACAGGGACGCGGATCACCTCGTCCTCGATCTTGGAGTCCGCTGGCAAGTTCTGCGCGAAATAAAAGTTTTTTTCAAAAATGTTTATTGTAGACTTTAATTTTCTTTGAACATCCATCAACTACAGATCGAGACGATTCTAAAGAAAATAAGAGTTCATTATGATTGAGTTATTTTATTATAGAGTTCCTATGACCACCATTTAATATTGCATTGTGACGGAACTTCACAGAATGTTAAATTTTAGTTCGATTACAAACTGCAGTAGGTTAATTTTAACTTGCAAAATTTGAATCGGAAAAACATACCTACAAACATTGCAAGCTGCTTCGTTCACAGAGGTGAAAAAGTCATCACCCCTATTTTTTTCTTCAGCTTAGTCGAGTAAACTCTAGTAGACGGGCGACGGTCGACAGTGTACCTCTAGAGCGGTGTAGTGGTTGTGGTAGAGCGGCCTCGCGGCAGGAGGGGCGCGGCGCGCGGGGGGGCTCCAGCAGGCGCGCGCGGCGCAGCGGGGAGCCGCGCGGGGAGGAGCGACACGCGCCCACGCTCTCCAGTAGACCGGCGACGGTCGACAGTGTACCTCTAGAGCGGTGTAGTGGTTGTGGTGGAGCGGCCTCGCGGCAGGAGGGGCGCGGCGCGCGGGGGGGCTCCAGCAGGCGCGCGCGGCGCAGCGGGGAGCCGCGCGGGGAGGAGCGACACGCGCCCACGCTCTCCAGTAGACCGGCGACGGTCGACAGTGTACCTCTAGAGCGGTGTAGTGGTTGTGGTGGAGCGGCCTCGCGGCAGGAGGGGCGCGGCGCGCGGGGGGCTCCAGCAGGCGCGCGCGGCGCAGCGGGGAGCCGCGCGGGGAGGAGCGACACGCGCCCACGCTCTCCAGTAGACCGGCGACGGTCGACAGTGTACCTCTAGAGCGGTGTAGTGGTTGTGGTAGAGCGGCCTCGCGGCAGGAGGGGCGCGGCGCGCGGGGGGCTCCAGCAGGCGCGCGCGGCGCAGCGGGGAGCCGCGCGGGGAGGAGCGACACGCGCCCACGCTCTCCAGTAGACCGGCGACGGTCGACAGTGTACCTCTAGAGCGGTGTAGTGGTTGTGGTAGAGCGGCCTCGCGGCAGGAGGGGCGCGGCGCGCGGGGGGGCTCCAGCAGGCGCGCGCGGCGCAGCGGGGAGCCGCGCGGGGAGGAGCGACACGCGCCCACGCTCTCCAGTAGACCGGCGACGGTCGACAGTGTACCTCTAGAGCGGTGTAGTGGTTGTGGTGGAGCGGCCTCGCGGCAGGAGGGGCGCGGCGCGCGGGGGGCTCCAGCAGGCGCGCGCGGCGCAGCGGGGAGGAGCGACACGCGCCCACGCTCTCCAGTAGACCGGCGACGGTCGACAGTGTACCTCTAGAGCGGTGTAGTGGTTGTGGTAGAGCGGCCTCGCGGCAGGAGGGGCGCGGCGCGCGGGGGGCTCCAGCAGGCGCGCGCGGCGCAGCGGGGAGCCGCGCGGGGAGGAGCGACACGCGCCCACGCTCTCCAGTAGACCGGCGACGGTCGACAGTGTACCTCTAGAGCGGTGTAGTGGTTGTGGTGGAGCGGCCTCGCGGCAGTAGGGGCGCGGCGCGCGGGGGGCTCCAGCAGGCGCGCGCGGCGCAGCGGGGAGCCGCGCGGGGAGGAGCGACACGCGCCCACGCTCTCCAGTAGACCGGCGACGGTCGACAGTGTACCTCTAGAGCGGTGTAGTGGTTGTGGTAGAGCGGCCTCGCGGCAGGAGGGGCGCGGCGCGCGGGGGGGCTCCAGCAGGCGCGCGCGGCGCAGCGGGGAGCCGCGCGGGGAGGAGCGACACGCGCCCACGCTCTCCAGTAGACCGGCGACGGTCGACAGTGTACCTCTAGAGCGGTGTAGTGGTTGTGGTGGAGCGGCCTCGCGGCAGTAGGGGCGCGGCGCGCGGGGGGCTCCAGCAGGCGCGCGCGGCGCAGCGGGGAGCCGCGCGGGGAGGAGCGACACGCGCCCACGCTCTCCAGTAGACCGGCGACGGTCGACAGTGTACCTCTAGAGCGGTGTAGTGGTTGTGGTGGAGCGGCCTCGCGGCAGTAGGGGCGCGGCGCGCGGGGGGCTCCAGCAGGCGCGCGCGGCGCAGCGGGGAGCCGCGCGGGGAGGAGCGACACGCGCCCACGCTCTCCAGTAGACCGGCGACGGTCGACAGTGTACCTCTAGAGCGGTGTAGTGGTTGTGGTGGAGCGGCCTCGCGGCAGTAGGGGCGCGGCGCGCGGGGGGGCTCCAGCAGGCGCGCGCGGCGCAGCGGGGAGCCGCGCGGGGAGGAGCGACACGCGCCCACGCTCTCCAGTAGACCGGCGACGGTCGACAGTGTACCTCTAGAGCGGTGTAGTGGTTGTGGTAGAGCGGCCTCGCGGCAGGAGGGGCGCGGCGCGCGGGGGGCTCCAGCAGGCGCGCGCGGCGCAGCGGGGAGCCGCGCGGGGAGGAGCGACACGCGCCCACGCTCTCCAGTAGACCGGCGACGGTCGACAGTGTACCTCTAGAGCGGTGTAGTGGTTGTGGTGGAGCGGCCTCGCGGCAGTAGGGGCGCGGCGCGCGGGGGGCTCCAGCAGGCGCGCGCGGCGCAGCGGGGAGCCGCGCGGGGAGGAGCGACACGCGCCCACGCTCTCCAGTAGACCGGCGACGGTCGACAGTGTACCTCTAGAGCGGTGTAGTGGTTGTGGTGGAGCGGCCTCGCGGCAGTAGGGGCGCGGCGCGCGGGGGGCTCCAGCAGGCGCGCGCGGCGCAGCGGGGAGCCGCGCGGGGAGGAGCGACACGCGCCCACGCTCTCCAGTAGACCGGCGACGGTCGACAGTGTACCTCTAGAGCGGTGTAGTGGTTGTGGTGGAGCGGCCTCGCGGCAGGAGGGGCGCGGCGCGCGGGGGGCTCCAGCAGGCGCGCGCGGCGCAGCGGGGAGCCGCGCGGGGAGGAGCGACACGCGCCCACGCTCTCCAGTAGACCGGCGACGGTCGACAGTGTACCTCTAGAGCGGTGTAGTGGTTGTGGTGGAGCGGCCTCGCGGCAGGAGGGGCGCGGCGCGCGGGGGGCTCCAGCAGGCGCGCGCGGCGCAGCGGGGAGGAGCGACACGCGCCCACGCTTTTCAAGAGACGGGCGCTGGAAGGAAACAGACGGGTATCTTACTAATGGCTTATAATCACAGTTCATACACTATGATCGTATTTACATCCAGCGGCACTCACGCATCCAACAGCTTGAGCAGCAGCCGCCCGTACGCCCTGTACTCGTCGTCCCCGAACTCCCCGGGGTGGTGGCGTGCGTACTCGTAGGTGTCGCAGAACTGGTGCACCAGCTTCTGGCCGCGCCCGTCCAGCGGCGCCGCCAGCGACGACAGCAGGAAGCCCCGCAGCGACTCGCGCGGGTGCCGCCGCAGACACGGGTCTTGGCGGGCTATCTCCTCCTCTGTACAATACAAATTCAAATCATTTATTTGTGAACAATAGGTACACACACAATGTAATTACGCTAGATGGTAGGTACATGTGATAGTACAGCTATGTTCCGCCTCAAGGCATACAAAAATCTTGTAGCCTACATGCTTATTGCACTAAATTAAAGTTATCACTTAAGTATTCGTTGACTGAATAGTAAGCTTTCTGACCAGAAAACCACTTAACGGCCGCTTAAATTCTAGAACCGTTTTTTTCTCCTGATATCAGCAGGTAGATGATTAAAAATTTTCGGGGCCATTCCTATAATATTTTTTGACACATTTACAATGGAATTAGAAATGGACACACTCGGAGAACTGATGATCAGTGCGTACAGGACCACGCAGCGTGGGAAGAACCCAATAAGATGGAAAGTGGATCGCGGAACACCGTTCGTCGGCAGTGGGACAAGTGCCTAAGAGATCAGAGAAGATGTGCCTGAAACTAGATGGGTATAACTAGAGAATACTACTAAAATTGAAATAAATGACACTGGAAAATTATAGGCAACTAATTTTATTATTATTTACTTATCTTTATTTCGTGTAACCATGGACACATATTGTATTAGTAGATGCTAAGGAGTTAGTGGGTCAAAAACTTAATTTAAAACAAGACAACACTGACTGGGGAGTGCAATCCCTCACAGTGTGACATGTAAGGACAGTCAAACCTGTCCGCTATCATGCGTAGAATGCTGTTGGCAGCGACGCACGCGGCGCAACAGGGACGCGGCGCGCACGCATGGTCGTGCAAGAACAATCCACACGCGCTTCCGCCAACATCCCTGATGCGCTACAGAAACGAGGCAGTCCCATCGACACCCGGAACGCATTATTATACTGGACCTGAAGGGCCCCATAGGCCCATAGCGGGTACCGCACCCACAAATTACAGGTATTTTATCATGTGGGTTTGCTAGTAGGATAATTTAAGCCGGTCGAGACGGTGCCGGTTGAAACCCGCTTGATGGATAGAATTTTTCAACTTTTCGCTTTAATATTTACATTTAGTTTTATGAGCAGAGATTTCTGCTTAGATAAAAATTGCATAAGAATAGGTGATTAGTATCGATTCTCAATTTAATTTAAGACACTTGTGCCAAATTAAAAAGTTTCAGAACTTTACGTTAGATGGCGCTACAAGCCTCCCTAAGACGTATTACAAACATTAAACAACTGTTAATAAATTGCAAAAATTGTGATTATTATCATGATATTTGTAAAACAAAAAGTACAGTCTTGATAATAGCGCCACCTCTCGCCGAGCAATGGTACCTGTAAAGGTATCTGCTCGGGGTGAAAGTAACTTCATAGTTCTGCACTAGGCGGCGCTAACGGCTAAAGAGTCGGATGCACCATACAGAGATCCATAAGCAAGAACAGATGACAAAATTCGTCGACTACTGGTGTGGACGATTAGCTCAGATGGTAGAGCGTGCTGCCCCGGTCTGGCACAAGGCACTGGTTCAAGTCCAGTATCGTCGAAAAATTTTTTCATTTGTTTCTGATCTTTGTTTATAATAATAACGCTAGTGGAGTGATCCACTAATAAATTGCAAAAATTGTGATTATTATCATGATATTTGTAAAACAAAAAGAACTGTTAGTAAAGTTTAATGCTTGAGCTTGGAGCATTGATGGACCAATTGGTAGATCACCCGTGTTGGCCCAGAAAGCCATTAGAGATGTGGGTTCGAATCCCCGCCGATGTATAAAATTTTTCAATGGTTCACTTATACCATCTAAAAGAAATCACATCAATCCATTGCTCTGTGATATCATGAAAATACAACCAACCACATGGATCAGGATGGATGACATATTTTTTTGCTTTTTCAATAACTCAAACTAATTATTGAAGTTTAGTCATTATGTTTATTGTTTTCACCTTGCCGTGTGTGAGGTCTCAGCTGATTCACAGCTTAATCGAACAGATGATATAATAAGTAATTGATCGAAGATTTAATAAAAATAGTAACTCCTTTTATGGTACAATAACCTTGATCTAAAAACCTTGGACTATGACCATGAATTGTAGCATGACACATATTGCCTATTGGAACATGTGTAAGCCTAGTATATAAGTACCTCAGTTTAACCAATAAACGAACATTATTATACAGAGTCTCCATTGTGTCCATTACCTACGTACTCCCAACACTTCAATGTTTATGTGTATGCTACTTTAGCTTTTAATACTTTTAAAGTCATTGCGCATATTAGTTAAAAGTTTATTATTTATTTTTTTAGCAGATAACGCATTTTATTCATTAACGGAATACTTAGATTTTAATTAACGAATATTTTAGTATTTATATGTTGTGTGACTAGTATAAGTAATGCACGCTGCATGCTAGGTACTCTATTAATATTTGTATGCCACGAAATGGCTAAACATAGCGAAACTATTTTGTACCTCACCTCTGTATCATCCTTTGTTATGTTACCTATGTTTTACAAATAAATATTTACTTACTATATTAACACGTTTGTTTGTCTATTTGCGTTGATGTCTTTTCTCGCTCATTTGCTCTAATGTTAACTGGAAGAGATCCTTTAAAGGGATAAGTTCGCCTTTGTACAAAAGTATTACTTTACTTTATTTGTTTTATTGTTTTTATGTACAACTAGAAAATGCCCCCAACTTCGTTCGCGGAGGAGTAAAAGTCATAACCCGTAATTTTTTCTTCAGCGTAGTCGGGTAAAAAGTATCCTATAACCATCTAGAGATACCCAGTTACCCGTGTACCAAAAATTGTGGAAATCTGTTTAGCCGATTTTGCGTGATGAAGCCACAACAACACATACAAACATACAAAATTTAAAAAATAAATATTATTCGTTTTAGTGACCTCCAAATAGTCCGTAACAATCAATTTTTTGAAAATATCTTCAATGTACAGACATTTCATTTTTACAACTTTATAATAGTATAGATAATTTGTTTAAAAACAAACAAACTTCAACCTTATCTGAAAGTTTTTCAAGTGAAATCAATGTTACTCAAAAAAAAACTTTTATCTCATTTTAGTTATGATTTTTAGTTGAGTGGGTTTCTTGAAGATAACATTACCAAGTGTCTTCACATCATCCACAGCTTTGAATCTGTAGTGATACGGCTGCTGTGGCTCGAGGATGTATTGTGAGGGCTCCGAACTGATCAGACGAGGCTCATGCATGATGCGGGGCACCGCCTCTATGCGGCGCTCTATCTCTTTTTTTAAACACTGAAAAAGAAATTTTAAATTGCAGTAGCCTGTTGCACCCGGCTGGGATTATTACAGATGTGTGACATCGAGTGGGCGACACATCGTTTGTGCGACGTATGAGTAAGCGATGCACGGTAATGCGACATGTCGTTTATGATAAGTATCACTCGGCGAAACTCAGACTAGCGACAGGGCGTTTGTGCGACATGTCGTTTATGATAAGTATCACTCGGCGAAACTCAGATTAGCGACAGGGCATTTGTGCGACATGTCGTTTGTGATAAGTATCACTCGGCGATACTCAGATTAGCGACAGGGCATTTGTGCGACATGTCGTTTGTGATAAGTATCACTCGGCGATACTCAGATTAGCGACAGGGCATTTGTGCGACATGTCGTTTGTGATAAGTATCACTCGGCGAAACTCAGATTAGCGACAGGGCATTTGTGCGACATGTCGTTTGTGATAAGTATCACTCGGCGAAACTCAGATTAGCGACAGGGCATTTGTGCGACATGTCGTTTGTGATAAGTATCACTCGGCGAAACTCAGATTAGCGACAGGGCATTTGTGCGACATGCCGTTTGTGATAAGTATCACTCGGCGATACTCAGATTAGCGACAGGGCATTTGTGCGACATGTCGTTTGTGATAAGTATCACTCGGCGATACTCAGATTAGCGACAGGGCATTTGTGCGACATGTCGTTTGTGATAAGTATCACTCGGCGAAACTCAGATTAGCGACAGGGCATTTGTGCGACATGTCGTTTGTGATAAGTATCACTCGGCGAAACTCAGATTAGCGACAGGGCATTTGTGCGACATGCCGTTTGTGATAAGTATCACTCGGCGATACTCAGATTAGCGACAGGGCATTTGTGCGACATGCCGTTTGTGATAAGTATCAATACTCAGAATAGCGACAGGGCATTTGTGTGACATGTCGTTTGTGATAAGTATCAATACTCAGAATAGCGACAGGGCATTTGTGTGACATGTCGTTTGTGATAAGTATCAATACTCAGAATAGCGACAGGGCATTTGTGCGGCACGTCGTTTGTGCGAATTATGAGTAAGTATGAATACCTAATTGTAATGCAATTACCTTTTACTTCTTGTCGCATTTAGCTGGTGTTTGTGTGGTAAATGTACATTTTGCACTGACATTGACATTAGACATGTAATTATGACCGACATGTAATAGATAACGTCTTGCAATCATCACAAAAGAGGTTAAGGATTAAAACGACATAATAATATTTTTATGAGTATTACATTTTTATTTTTGGCGTCATTCATATACCTACAGTTGCAAGTTGATTTCATGAATATATAAGTAAGATACAAATTTATCGCATTCTAAGCCATTAGTCCCATTTGGTAGCCAGCTACAAAATGGGAAAAATATTCCCATTTTGAAGCGAGCTACGAAATGGGAATTCTTAATTCCCATCTCGTAGCCAAATTTGGAACCTGGCTTCCAAATAGGAAACATGTTCCCATTTCGTAGCGAGCTACCAAATGGGACTAAAGGATTCTAAGTCTTCGCTCATCCATAAGACCCTAAAAAACTTAATGATGGGCCTATCACATTTAAGCTTTTTAAGCAAGGAAGACAAAGACTCAGTCTAGTGCGTATTAAGGGTTAGCAAGATTTTTTATATGAAGACATCTACTTAGTCCGTAGAAAGTTAGCTTAAAAAATTTAATCCGATAGTACGTACATTTGTATGGTAGAAGAAAATCGCATACTAGTACTTCGCTCATCCATACTGTCGGAAATTTGTAATGTCGGACACAAATACATTGCACAATTCAACATCGCAGAATTGCTTTGCCAATCAATAGAAATGTCGCACTAGCGTACATTGAACACTCGGTGTCGCACATCTGTAATAATCCCCACCCAGCTTAGTAAGCAATACGATATTTTTTTATTATAATGTGAATGGCTTTCAATTAGATCCTTTTTCTTTTAGTAGTGAACTTCTATGTTTTGAAATTATGACAAAGATAACTAATACAGATTAGTATCAGTAAGGTTTACGCAAGAATATAATATATGCATATGGAAACATGAGGCGAAAAGCCTCCAAAATAATTATAATACTCAAAATGACTTACTTTTTTAGCATCAGTGCCTATGGGAACATGAGGTCCTCTCCTAGACCTCAAAGCGAACCTTGTGATTTGTCTTTTAGCGAAAATGAATAAAGTAATTACGGTTAACACACCTCCACTTATTATAAATATTATATTCAAGCTTGTGAAATCTTGCCCTGACATACTTGTCTTTAATATTAGAAAATACGAAACTAATTGAAATACAAATACAATATAATGAATAAATAGTAGTGACACCGATTGGACTGACACTGACAGTCCAGTCTGACAGTGACACTGAACTGACAGTCACATCGGTACAAACATTAACTTCATATAGCATCATATTTGTACATACACTTCATTAGAAAATATACTTTCTATTAATGCCATAAGGTGAATATTTGCTAAACTGTTATGTATAAAAAATAGTGTAAACATTACATACTTGAGTGAATCGTTGAGGCGTTTTTCTTAAAATATGTGAGTCAAAGCACGCTTTCGTCCAAGCTACAGGTTTTAAGTTGTTTAAACTATTTTTATCGTATTACGCTAAAACTAGTTAGCTATGGTAAACGATGAATGACGTTGCCTCACGCCCGCCTCAAGCCCGCCTCGTATGCCGGGAGTTTACGATAATATAATTCAAACAGTATTATTTTCATTCAGTACAAATACGATGCGACAGAAACTGATGAAGTGCGACAAGTGAAGTCGCATCGTATTAGCCATTTTAGCCGACCGCGGGGCTAATACATTAGAGTTTATTCCTAACATCCATTCTTATCCCATTTCCTGACTTGCTAGAAAGAGGCAAAGTCAGCGTCAGTGATAGAAGGTACTGTACTGTGCCGGTATAAATTCAAATAATTATTTTCAGACATCAGCATCAGTGGCCTATAGATACCTTATAAAGTAACATACATAGTTAATGTATGTAACAAAAAAAAACGTAAAGAGGTAACAACGATAAGAAGTTAAGCTGGCGACGTATGACGCAACTTCTGGGAGTCAACTAACCGATCACAAAACACTGGAATATGACACCCTTCGGCCAGAGCACCTTTTTAATGAAGATCTATAGGATCTAAAGCATATGAAGGGATATTATCGTAGGTATTAGATAAGGGGATAGGAATCAAGTTCCAGACAATGGATGCTTCGCTACTAATATTAAAATTATTTTATTACCCTACCCACTGTAATATATTACGGATACATATTTTATTTTCAATCAATAATCGAACGAACGCAGAAAACTTAAGTAGGTAGGTACTTACCGAAAACTCATCTAAACAAACACAAGACAAAGTACCCATGCACATAACGAATAAGAAACAATAAGCAGTAAGCATTTAAGACCGTCATTCCTAGTAACTAATTATTTATTCATCGTATATCATACATTGGCTGAACATAAAATTCCATCGTCATGATTCTTTCTATTCAGATGGGTGCGGCGCGATACTTTGGCGGGAAACGCGACTGGCATAATTATTATTTTTTTTCAATATGGCGACAGCCCATAGACGTTTTTCAATATGGACTTGGATGTTGGTCATCGTCGCTTGACAATGGTTTTGTGTTCAAATAGGGTCTGTATTCCGCTATTAAATAGATAGCATACATACACATCACGGATTCATAGCGGCATTTTGTAAGAGTATTATGGCCGGAAAATAGGGTATTGTTAAATATAGTAGGTAGATATGATCAACTTCAATGTCTGGCTTTACCGTCAATGCTGCTGGGGCACCGTGAAAAATACCGCCATTTTTGATAATTAGTAATTATTTTTGATAGCGGCAAATGAGTTAACTTGGGACACAGGATAATATTTAGACAAGGAAAATGGTGCCCAATTTCCGAAATGCTGCAGAGAATATTGTCCCGTTTATTATCTTTGCATCTAGGAGTACTAGCCTTAGGGTTATTCCTCTAAGCACCTACCAACATTCGTTCTCAGTAAAAAGTTGAATGAATGAATGTCTTTATTCGTAAACGTAGGTACATTGGTATAGGACTTAAAGCTAAAGCGTATTGCGAAACACTATGTTTTACCGATAGGCAGTTGTTTGTTTTATGTACTTATAGTTAGTTAACCGGCGTGACTCGAGTTGCCCATTTGATGGTAATATCATATCTTCGTTGTGTTTCTGTGTAGGTCATCTGTCATGTGATTGCAGAGAATAAAATATTTTAGAATCAGGTAAAATACATTTTTTTTTTCATAAATAAAGCGAACTTAGAAATGTTGGTAACTTAACTAAGTAGGTAAAGAAATATCTGCGCTCACTCCATTTTAGGAAAATAAATGCACAATGAGGTAAGAAATTTGTTTGGGTTCCAAATAAATAAGAGAAAGTAAGGATGAATATTAGAGAGAAGATAGAGAAGCATATAGTGTACTGTACGGAAAGCTGTTGGGGCAGAAAGTTAGTGGTAAGTGAGAAGTAAGTGGTGACAACGAACCGCAAGTCTTAAGCGAATATTACACTTATCCTGACTAGAATGGTAGGTAACAACAGCAGCAATACGTTGCTTTGAGTGAGACGCTTTAACTCCCCTCTCCCATTAACGATAGGTACTAAATTCAGCTAAGTGTAATATTACGCGCTTTTGCTGGCCATCGTGGAGATCTTTGGAGTAGGTACTTAGGGTCAACCCGAATTGCGAAATCTCACCGCGCGATTTTTTTCTAACGGCTTATATCCCGCATACTGGTTCATAACCTAAGCGCACTTCGTGAATTTTGTCCGTTTCTACCTACCCAGCCCGTTCACTTCACGCGTTTTTTTTTCGCAGTGCGGTGGACAACTCCATAGTGCACAAGATGTTCGTGAGGATTTAAATCGCGGTGAATTTTGCGGCAAACCACAGAATGTTTGCGGAAATATTTTCAGGCAGTTTTATTTTCGCACGTGCTTGCATTCTCCTATAATTTCCATTTGGCCGGCTGGTGACCAGCCGGCCACGACATTGCGTGAATTGCGGCGCGGGAAGCGTTTTATCTGTCCATTGCGCGGTCGAGACGCGCATCGTACTGTGGTTAGTTGGGATCACACGCAATGAATTAGGAAAACCGCTGTCACTGCCGCTGCCGCTCGAAGTCGTGGCCGAATCATTAGGGCGACCCTCCATAGCGGCACACACTGTCCATGCTATGAACGAATGCCCCCGCTCCCGAGGAAGTACGGGGTGTGGGGAGTTGGGAGCGGGTGATTCCGCCATGGAAGGTCGCCCTTAGTGATACTCTCGTCCATGAATCCTATTCTAAATGCTCACAGAGTGTATGCGAGTTTGTACTAAGAGTGATATACTATTTACTGACTATGCTTATAAATTGGTAAGTAGTGTGGTCTCAAGTTTACTCAGCCTGTCATTATGATAGTCACTCCCTCGTGACCTCCCGTTTAGCGTGTGACGTGGCGTTTTGACATGTTTCCGCTAAAACCACTGCACGGTGATTCCGCTCCCGTACAAGGGCGGCCATAAATACCTCAACTCCAAAAAAAGCCATTTTTTCGATTTTAAACTATAAAGGGTTATTATACAAGCATGAAATATATCATTAATAACATTTTTAGACATTTATAATAAACTTGTGTGACTATTTTTATTAAAAAAATATCTGTAGTCAAAACCATTTTATAAAACGTTATTATTTTAAACATAAAGCCATTAGATAAAAAAAAATTGTAATTAATGAAAACATAAATGAAACAGCATACTACATAAATAATAAAAATATTTATTTCAAGACTATTTACATATATACAAATAAGGTTATATTAAAACAAAGCGATTACTTACTATTTATACATTCAATATTACCTACTTACTATTTACACACAACAAGTCCAATACAGATTTAGACAAAGAACTTTTTTTTTTAACAGGTAACCTTCTCAAACTTGATATTAGGGGATCTGAGTGAAGAAGAAGTCGATTAATCAAATCAGTATTAGTCAAAACGCGGTTCATTTTTCGTGTGTGATCTAGTCGAAATGCTTTATAGTATTTGTTACTCGCTTCAGCTGCTTCTTCAGACAGTTCTCCTATAGACAGTAGGCCGTGATTGATAATGTCAGCACCATGAATCAAAATTTTGTGGACAGAAGCAGGCAAATAGTACCATGGATATTCGGCAACTAATTGCCGTGCAGTTTCTAAAGCGAAATCTCTGAATTTTGTCGCATCAATGTTATATCCCGAATTGATACACTGAAGTACAGTCCAACAACGATCTAGGAGATCCTTCTTAATACCCGTAATTTCAGCTGAAATATCTGAGCTTGAGAAGAACCGCCTAGCAGTGTTGCCATCGTTCGATGTCCCGCTTCCGCCACTTTTGGGTTTATCGATAATAAGTCCTAACTTTTCCCTAAATTGCGATTGTATAAGTTTTTTTTTTTCAGCTACAAGTCGTTTATCGCTATCAGACCTAGCTTGCCATTTCTTAACCTCTAACTTGTAAGCGAGATGAATGAAATATTCAAAAAATCGGATCAATGCGTGAAGTGGAGACATGCCATATTCATATTTACTTTCGTCAGTTGCTTTGCACAAACATACATCAATTTGATTCATCTCACTTGGTAAAGCTTTACATATATAACATCTAGTTGAAGAAACATCACTAAGTGCATTACACACCTTACCATCGACCATAGTAAGTTGTAAGCTATGATTAATTGTGTATTCGCATGCATTTGTCTTGAAGATAGTCGGTTGCAAGTTACTTATTTTCTGTTTGAAATAAGTCTCCTCTTCAACTGATACTGCAGTTGTTTCCTTAAAAAACTGAAACCGAATAGGTCTGCAGTATCGAGTTGAAGAAGGACGAGGATTTTTCCACAAAATGATTGAGTTTTCCTTATTATCCGGGTTTAAAATAAGTTGAAGCGGTACATATGAAGTAACAAACAAGCTACTATCCACAAGAGAAGAATCTGAGAAAGTTTGTTTGTATTCGCTATGTCCTGTACTACCATCAAATCCCCATTTCCCAACCAAAGATATTTTATTTAAAGACTGGTCAGGTATTTTATCTAAAATATCTTTTTGAGACTCAAGAATCCGAGTGGCAGTGTGATCTAACAAACTCTGAAGTTCGACTTCGGCTGATGATTCAGTAACGGCTACAGTTGTAGGGTAACATCTCTTTTTAGCCTTTACAATGCGTTGATAGGAAGGCATACAATCTTTCAGTATATTATTATGTATAAAATTCTTAATTAATAGATATTGCTTTCTAGAAATCTTACCTTCTGCAATAAGTGACAAAACTTTGTTTTCGTCGACTTTTGTAGAAGTTAAGCTGGAATCAGCAGAAGCATTGAGCAGTGTATTTACAGCAGACTCGTCAAAATTAGATAGTTCCGCCAGTCTCCTTCTTTTAGTGCGTTTACTACTTTCATTAAAGTTTTTCCTCGGACGGCCACGAGAAGTGGAAGGGGAGGGGTCGACGTTATCATTCTGCTGAGAAATACGCTGCTCGATACTTTGGATCACATCTATGTATTCTACATCATTAAGCCACTCTGCATATTTATGTAGAAATATAGACTTTGTACATCTTGTTTTTTTCCAATAACATGCAATTCGTTTACATAAATTCCTTATTTTAACCCTTAAATTCTCTATGCCAATATTTTCGATGTTATCCGAAATAATTGATGTTTCCGTCAGTGTAGTAAAAACATGTTGAAATTTTTCTGTATCAGTTCCTTGTCCAGAGTGCCAAATATCAAAAACACTACGTTTCGAAATAGAACACCTTAAAAATGTACCTAAAACAAAGATAAAAACATTTTTTAAAAATCGGATTTTTTTCGGCTACCCTACTCTTGTTCTTTGAAACCCGTTTTACCTAAGAAGAGGTCAAAAAAGGTCGATGAAAGTTACAGCCCTTATTAAGGACACTTCCATCTATAACATAATATATGTGTCAAGTGCGGCAAACCTCGGCATCAGAGTATAACTCTCAATGAAATCATACTTCTTAAAAATTAATCGTAAACGACAGACCTCTACTAGAAAATTATTTTAAAATATAAGCACGCATATTTATATATAAAACATAATTGAAAAATAAAGTACATACCCTCTTCTTGGATTTCCATAATAATACCACGTGGACACACGCAAATAATAATAATAGTACACAATAACAAAGTGATTAAGTTGCGGCGACAAAAACACACTACTAATTAGGGTCGAGATGCGTTCACTTTCGTTGCACAAAAGTAAATGATAATAGTACTTTATTGCTGTGCTATATATAGTATTTAGAAGATTGTCTATCGGTGAATCATTTTACTTACTTTTTAGTCCAGGATACGCTCATGACTTTTTTCGATTTATGGCCTACGGCGGAATCACTGTGCACTGTCCTTGCAGTTACGACACTTCTCTAGGTAAAAGCTGAAGTTTTCGTTTGGACGGTTAAATGTATGATAGAGAATTCTATGAACAGGGGCGTAGCTACCGCTGTATCAGCCGTATCAATAAGATACGGGGCCCACGGGCTACAGGGGGTCCGCCTTAGGAGGTCCGAAAATATTTACACTTAATTTGGGCCCCTCAACAAATTTTGATACAGTGCCCGTCTAAGGCATGCTACGCCACTGGCCCAGAGCCATTCCATTTGTGCATATTTTTAATGTAAAATGAACAGCTCCGTCTGTACTACGAGTGTTTACAGGGCACGTGCCGATCAGGGCCTCTAACTTCACGGGGGCTCCGAAAGATCTTAAAAGATATTTTTTTTACAATTGAACGAGTTCTCTAATTCTATTAATAAGTACCCTTTCCTGATTGAAAAAGTATAATATACTAAGGAAAACATCCTGCATACATCTACGAAGAAATTCAAGGATGTATGTGGAATCTCCAATCCGTACTGGGCCAGCGTCGAGACTACATCCCAATATCCCATCCATTGGAGGAGGCCTGTGACCCTCAGTGGGACGTATATATTTCTTTTTATGACATACGAGGCAAACATCTATACGTATACGTATATAGGCTGATGATGATGATAGTATATTAAAAGTCCATTAAATTCGTTATTTCTATCAAGTATAAGTTTAAATAATAGGACTGAGTCAAGTAATGTTATTGCAACAGGGTTCCATTTCAACGGTAGTGGATGGTGCGATACGGCCTGACTGTCTCGTATTCATCGTGAAGGATTGACACCTTCACAGTACTTAATTTAAGCGAAACCCTTGCTGTACCTCCGGCACGCGATTCCAAATTCAAATGAATCGTTTTCCATCGCCTCCAACCGAAACCTTTTCCTACTGGTTGCGAAACTATTTGAAAACCGGCGACGTATTCCGCGCACGCGCACTCACAATGGCGGCGGCACGCGAGAATATGCGCGGTTACACTCATGCGCTAATGTTGACGTGATTTGTAAGCCTTCCTTTTTTTATACAGGGTACTAACCACATTATCAGTTTGATAATAAATCGGGTAGTAGGAGAAAATTTCATAAATGTGCGTAAAAAATATTTTGGCTACTTTTCAAAATCGGTACCTGTAAAGGCTTCTTTGAAGTGTCTAATAAACTGGCTCCCTCTATGTCGCATACTTTTGTTTGTCCGAAACTGTTTTAGCATAACAGACTGCATATTCAGTTTTCGACGAATGGTAATGTGGCAAAAACCTTATTTGGCATAAGTTCTAACTTACCGAAAATGTATTTGTCCGAAATTGTATTCGCATACTATTGTTTAGGCCGATTATATTTACAAATAATTTGGTTTAGCATAATGGTACTTGGCATATTATGTATTGTCCGAATCTATCTTGGCATACTTAAATTGCTACAAGAAAAGCGGGTTAAATTTGATTAGAACTGCATCCCTCGCAAAGAGGAACTGCTATCAGAAAAGTAGGTTACGTTAGAATTGCGTCCTTCGCAAAAACGATCTGCTAGCAGAAAAGCGGAGCGTCAAAATGGGTCAAAAACCGAAAACTGTAGGTTAGGTTAGGTTTGTATTATGACCATGTTTAGCGGAGCGAGCGGAGCGTCAAAAAGGGTCAAAAAGGGTATAGCGAAGCGAGCGAAGCGGCAAAATACTAACATTACCTATTTCACAAGAAAATGAAACATATGAAGATATAAATAACATGGTTTTATTTTTAACATTAAGTATATTTAACAAAAATATAAGTTGCAAAATTATGTCCAAATAATCTTCGGTCTGATAAAAATATGCCTATTATTTTTATGCGTAGACATAATTCGGACAAACAAAAATATGCGCAAACAAATTATACCAAATTAATATCTGCGTTATGAAAGTATGCGAACCTTGATTATGCCAAAACAGTTTATGCGAAAAGTCAATTATGCCTACATTGATTATGCCATGCAAAATTATGACTAAAAAAATTATGCCAAAACAGGGGGAACCCTAATAAACTTCCTAAAAGTTATAGGTTGCTGTAGGAGTACCGCGCCGACATCAGAATTCAGGTGATAGGCTGTAGCTCATAATTTCCAAACGGAACAATTATTTCGTTCCCATAATTTTTTAGTGGCCTTCTTTCCTATTTTTTTTGTGTTGGCATTATATTGCGATTATTTTTATACAATCGCATCTTTTTTCAATATTTTTTAATCTCAGTGGATATTTTTAGATACTTTTTTCAGAGGCCTGATTTGTTCATATTCACATGTTTGTACAATTTTCTTGAATCTCGTTGGCCAAAAATTAATAAAACTATATTTTTTTAAAGTTTTTCCTCGTCTCTCATTATATATTAGCATATCAAACTGGAAACGTCCACTGCAGGATATTACGAACGGTGGCTTGCCTTCTGGCACTTTGCTACTAGCACGATGTCGTTGGCAAGTCGATAAAAAATGGTACGCATCGCCGTTGATGGCAAGTCTGTGCAGTCCGTAAACATATTAAGCGTGAACATGTCATTGACAAATCAAACCATTCAATTAAGTTTGATAATGCTTCTATGCTTGCCAAAGAGAAAATATATTTTCCCAAAATGATACGCGAGGCTATTGAGATTAAAAAGCATCCTAATTTCAATAGAATCCATCTTGGGTTGTCGCTACAACCAGCTTGGGATTCTGTAATACATCTGATCAAGGAACAAGCAAGATACAGGACTGCAAAACATTAATTTCCGAACGGTGTAAAAATATCTTATCTGTTAAAAGTAGTTTAATAGTCTCTGTTTTTAAAATATTATAATTAGTAATGATGTAGTCTGGGAGTTTTTCTTTGCAGCGTTTCTTTTCTCCTCAGTACGCCTCATTAGTGAAATGCTGCTTGGTAAATTATTAAAATAAAATAACTAAGCCCTTCTGGCACATGTGTAAACTGTCTTTACAGATTAGGCCCATCTGGCATATATGTACATCTTTATTTGTTTCTTCAAAGTAGGTAGTTTGCACAAATTGTAACTTTGACAGAGGAAAATGTATCTTTTCTCAATCAACCCGTGACCATGGAAAGCTGAAAAGCTTCCGAAACGTCGGGAACTCAAATGAGATAATATAAGCGATATAATCCGTTAAATTGTTTTATTTAAATATTAAGCTACTTACTTATTCGTCACTTTAGATTAAATAAAGAGGTATTGTACTAAAATGTACCTACTTGATGCCTTTGCGTTCGACTCTACTACCAATCATCCAGTAGCATGCACAGGGTTTTTGGTCAAGGTATAAAGGGAGTCAAAAAGGTTTGATTATATGGCTAGGTAGGCAGTTTCTATATGGCTATATTTAGCCATGGTCCATCAGGGTAGGCAGTGCTGCTTTTGTGCCTATATGGACCGCCAGGGCCGTATTTACCCTAGGGGGCCATGGCCCGGGGCGGCCAACGGCCAGAGTCTAACTCACACTTGGCTGGTTCTTTCCTTAATTTCTGGGGCGGCGAATCTTATTGGCCCAGGGCGCCAAATTTCAAAACCCCTGTGGACCTCATGCCGCTGCAATCATCTATACTATTATAAAGTTGTCAAAATGAAATATCCGTTGAAGAAATTGTTAATAAAATAAGTGATGTGGGACTACTTGAAGGTTAATATCAAACAATATTATTTTTTATGGTGTGAGCTTCATCACGCCAAATCGGCTAAACTGATTTCAACTATGTTTGATAAACGGGTACCTAGCTAAGTATCCACAGATGGTTATAGGATACTTTATACTCCACTGCGCTAAAGTAAAAACCGGTCAAGTGCAAGTCTGATTCGCGCACCGAGAGTTCCGTACAAACTTTCACTTATTCCGACTTAAGTGGTCGGTTGATTTAAGTTTGCCTCAGGTATCAATGGCGTCACATACCAGTGAGGGGCAAACTTAACCAAACCGGGTTAACACAGACAGATAAGTTATAATTTTCCTGTAATATTCATATTAAATTATGTAATTCAAGAAAATTCGCTTGCTAAACTTCGGAGATAAAGGTGGGATTAGTATTTTTTCCACATTTTCCGTAATAAAACAAAATTAGACTTTTTTCAAGAATGTGCCGATTAAGCTCTTTCATATTTGATCACATGCAAAATATATATGATACAATTTAATTCCTATTCACTATTATTGAAATAAAAGACAAAACTATACCAAACTTTGTAACCTAAAATTAAAACAATAATGTTTTCACGATAGGCAGAATAGTACTTCGTAACATGTGTGGCAGGGTTTCTCGAAGTGTTTTTCTTACCATTAACATAGCGGAGCGGATGTATATCTAGTTTCACATTTAGCCTATTGTAAAGAAGTCTAGGATAATAAACAATCTAGAGGAGAACGCATACTTCCTACTTATATTTTGAGGGCAAGCAATATCTACGTCTTTTGTTAGTATTTTCAGTACTGTAAGGGGTCGCTTGCGGTTTTAAAACCATGCTTAATATAGACAACTGACAAACCAATAGAGTCTGGCAAATGAAAGATGAAAATGGAATCAACCGCGAAATTTAAAAATGTAGCTGCGGTGTGCCTGTATGAGCTAAAGTTAAACAAATTCATTGCTTTTGTCATTAATTATTAAGTTATTAGTTAATGAGAAAAGCATTCAAAATTGTTTTCACTTCTCCGGCTCAAAAAGTACGTCATATTAGCTTTGCAAAGCGAGACTAAAATAGTACATCTAGCCCCTAGGGTTTAAAAGAAAGCCATATAATCCTATACTTTCTATGAAACTGAAAAATAAATTGCGGCCAGCTACATAATACTTATCAATAATTCAAAACAAACAAACCAACCTGATCAGATTGCCCAAAATTTCTGATCGAATTGCTTTAACTGTATTTTTAATTTTTCTTATTTTCTCGCAGTCGAAGTGAAAAACAGAGTGTTAAACACGTGACTAAAAGCCATTATGACACTCAGACATATTTGTCCTCGCTCACTTCGTGAGCTCGTCCAAATAATCACTTCATGTCATAATGGCTTATTTTAGCCCCTTGTCAAACAATCTACTATTATATCTAGCTCATACAGACACACTGCAGCTACATTTTTAAATTTCGCAGTTGATTCCATTCTCATCTTTCATTTGCCAGACTAGCACTTCACACGACCGAGTAAATAGATGGTTAGTCGGGTAAAAGAAAGGGCGGAATGTAGACTTTTAGAATCGCTCGTTGGGCCCTTATGCACTATTGTATACAACTTTATAATAGTATAGATGTGTGGATGTTCTCTAACACACAGACAATAATCGCTAATGTAGTACAGAGCCGTAATTACGGATGAGTCAGCGTTACATCAGCGCCATTCATCAGTCACCCACGTAGAAAAAGTAGATTGACTAACGTGCCCTTATGGGTATGGGTTTGCTTGTGCCCAAATTGTAGTTTCGTAGGCATATCAATGGAACGGCGAAAGATCTTACTGGTTAGTTACTTACTTTTTAGGGTTCCGTAGCCAAAATGGCAAAAACGGAACCCTTATTGTTTCGTCATGTCCGTCCGTCCGTCCGTATGTCACAGGCATTTTACTCAAAAACTATAAGACATATATTAATGAAATTTGGACCATAGATGTCTTGTGCAAGTTGTTAGTGTAAACTTAGTTTGATAGTTAAATAACAAAAAAAATATATTTCTAGAGGAGGGGGGGCGGGGTTTGGCACTCCAAACATGTAACCGAGCCTGTAAAAAAAAGCAGATATCATTTAGAGGATATTTTCGGAGATAATCACTCTGAAAGTAGCATAGCTCTATTTTCTAAACGGTATGTCCAAAAGACATGATACGAATATACGTATTTTTATCATCTGTAGTGTATTTTTTTGTATGAACGACTGCGGAACCGTAGACTGAGCATGGTCCGACATGCCCTTGGCCGGTTTTTTTCCTTTAACTAAGTCCCATCTCGTAGCCAGATTTGGTAGCTCTTCGAAATGGGAGAAATATTCCCGATTCGAAGCTCGCTACGAAACGGGAATCATTTAGTGCCATTCCTTAAATTTATTTTTCCTGAAAGGCCATAGTCGGGTTTCAATAGCAAGTCGGCCATTACATCAAATGAGCTCGGGTCATTTTGTGTGAGTTACCTCTTAAGAGTCCCCGGTAAGCTCGGTTCTCGATAAAAACGTTGTTACGCTCTCATTTAAAAACGACTAGCTAGTTTGCTCCGAAACTTTGTATTTATAATAAGTTAAGGTAGCTATATGCAGGCCTGTAATTAGTTTATGTAGCTTCAGATACCATAGTAAAAAAAATACATCAAATTTAAGTTTTTCATACAAAACTTGTTTTTGCTGTATTTTGGCTGTTTTATAAACTGGAGCCATATAAACTAATTACAGCCAGCCATATATCTCATGTCATTGTACATATATGCAAAGTTTCGTTATAATCCAACACGTCGTTTTTAAAATTAGAACGAAACTCCGTTTGTATGAGAAGGTGAAATTCGGCCGAGCTTGCTGGGGACTCTTAAAGTGAATAATATTTCTTAAAGTGAATAGTATGA
Organism: Hedya salicella; assembly: GCA_905404275.2. Classification (NCBI taxonomy): domain Eukaryota; kingdom Metazoa; phylum Arthropoda; class Insecta; order Lepidoptera; family Tortricidae; genus Hedya; species Hedya salicella. The sequence continues at coordinate 3,571,868 of FR990112.1, read as the reverse complement.
GTATCCTACTTGTTATAGTTTTTGACTTATGATTTTTTGATTACTCATATGACTACTCATCGAGATGATTCTAAAGAGCTCACAAACTTGGTAGTATTGCAAGAGCTCATAGGAGCTTGGTCATAGAACCAACTTCCTTTTCTGCATCACCAAATTAGCTCCACGGTGTCATATTCATGTCTTGTCATTGAAGTTACATAAGTATCAGTGGGTGGCGTCCATACTCGTATAAGCCGATTCCCACCAGGTTACCCAAGGAAAGGCTTATAACCGCCTTTTTCTTTAAATATGAGTAAATAAATACGCTTCGGCTCCCCTTGTAACTTAATTTACTTTAATATTTTCTTCTGTTTTAATAATAATTTACTTTGACAGATTTATTATGTAGGTTTTCTTTTAAATAAATATTTTTTTATAAGATTTGTTAACATCCGATTGTGAAGTTATATAAAAGCTCCTAAAATATAGTACCTACTCAACTAACAACGTTAAACATCAAACATCTATTTGAACAGTTGCAACCGTTCACATTTTTAATTCGATAGCTCTATTCCAATCAGTATGCGGCGCACACGCATCCCCTCCCATAAAACAATGGGTAGGTAGCGCTCTTTTCGTCGCAGGAAACTGCGTACGCGCCGACGGTACAAAATGGCCACGGACGCCATATTTTAAACCACAAACGGACTTATAAGCGCGTCTGGATGCGAAGGAGACACTGATCCATAAAGGGAAAGGATGTCCTGGGTGCTTTCCGCTTGGTAATATTTTTAGTGTTTAAAATTCTAGATGGTTCGTACGATGTATCCTTCCGTATGAAAACAACGGTGTACTGTCGGTTGTTGTCTATTTTGGGATGGAAGACTTTGAAATAATAACTAACTTAAGTTGGGTGAAAATTTGCAAAAGGGTCATTATCAGTCTTCGTGTTGCCAAGTTTTGGTATTATAATATAGATGTCGCCTCCTGGTTCTCTAATTCTGTAATATAAGGAACCTGATTAGCATGAAACTCAAACTTTTGTCTAAGAAATGAAGAAGTTCTACGTGTAAGATGATCATGTTCTCGATATAAATCTGAAAGTAACGAAGATTTCATTCTCTCTGAATGCTCTGTAATTCTGTAATATAGAGCACCTGGCTAAAGCATGAAACTCATCCTGAACTTAAAAAAACCGGCAAAGACATGTCGGACCATGTTCAGTGTAGGGTTCCGTACCCGTTACTTCAAAGAAATGCACTACAGATGAAAAAAATACGATTTGAAAAGTGCACTAACAAAAGAGCGTATATCCACACGGCACAAACGTCCATGCTGAGATTTTTTTATTCAGTTTCATTTAGGTACATGTATGGAGAGCCCCCTTAGAGATATATTTTATTATTATTTAACTATAAAACTAAGTAGCTTGTATATATAGATAGTTTTAAACCTGTTTACTCTATATCCAGATGCATTGGCGTATGGGCTAAAGATAAATCTTAACCTGCCTCCCACAGGATTTTTATAACAACCGTTGATGCGCTACTTTCATCGAATTGTTTCCTGCAATTTTGACTAGGTTGTCGGACCACTTTGTAGGAGGCCTCGCCACGGTGCGTCCGGTACATCTAAGAGATGGAAGAATCAACGATCTTAGTCAACAACGATTACAACAAGACGCGAATTTTCCTCGTTTAAATACGGTTGTATAAGTACTGGGCCTTAGCACAACTCCGTCAATCGACTGTTTTTTTACAAATCTCTTTCTATCTAATACAGTTTGAGAGCGACTGGTAACGATATTACAGGCGGAAAGTGAAGTTGCGGCCACTATGCTAGGTCGGCTGTCCTGAAATTTAGAATTGAACTGGTGTTATCCATTGATAAAACCTTTAAACAAAAAAAATAAAACCGACTCCAAAAAAAACTAAAAAGTAAAAAATAACGCCATAATTCAGTTTCTTCAAATTACTTACAAGTAACCGTTTGTATACTCAATCTATACAGTATATACAATTAATCTTATTTTGGCGTCGGTGCCATAGAAAGAATGTTTAAAATATTGAAAATTGACGATTTTAGTAAGTTGTGACACGATGGCACCGACTCCAAAATAACATTAATTGTATATATTGTATAGATGGAGTATACAACCGGTTACTTGTAAGTAATTTGAAGAAACTGAATTATGGCGTTATTTTTTATTTTAGTTTTTTTGGAGTCGGTTTATTTTTTGTTTAGAAGTTTATTTATTTTACACTTTTTAGTTAATCGTTACTTAAAAGTGTATCTCGTGACGATTCGAACAAGCCCAAACACGGCTAGGATACATTATTTTATTACATAGATCTGGTGCCTACCTTCCGGCTCCATCATCAAATCAATTCGATGGTACCATTTTCATCAGGAACATTTAAATTTGTGACTATGAAGTTGCTTAGCTAAATTAATCACGATATTTTGTCGCCACTCGTAAATCATTTATCATTGAGGAGTTCCGATGGCATTCTGTGGTCTTCTGCATCAGTTCCACTTCACCAATTTACACTTTCTGAATGCAAATGCTTATGATGTTTCTTATAATATCAAAATCCCTATATGTATGCCTACAATATTTGAGGAGTTCCTTCAATTCCTCATGGATTCCATCATCAGATCTTCACCAAAATTAAATGGGACCAACTTAAAAGTACCTTCTATAAAAGAAAAAAAAAATTTTGATATCGGTCAAATAGTTAGTAAACGGTGAACATCCATAAAAAAAAAACATTCCGTCGAATTGAGAACCTCCTCCTTTTTTTGGAAGTCGGTTAAAAACCACCGTCCTGTTTCATAAGTGCGAGAGTGACCATGAGAAATGTTTTATCGAAGCGCCCCCCCCCCCCCATCCCTAGCAATATTTATTTTTGTTATTTAACTACCAAACTAAATAGCGGCTTATACAATATACCTATACCTACTTCAAATTTCATCTATACAGATCTTGTACTTTTTGAGTAAAATGCCTGTGTCATACGGACGAACGGACGAACGGACATGACGAAACTATAAAGGTTCCGTTTTCGCCATTTTGGCTGCGGAATCTTAAATATGTGCTGGTTTGTGTTTGCATACTTTGACCTAATATCATGCTTTGATGGTGAAATGAGGTTTACTCATAACACATTCCGTTGAATTTAATAGGAAGTAAGTAAGAAGGAAGCGAGTTTTTTGTAAGCTCTTGTTTGTTATCAGAACCCGCAATAAACCACGATAAGCCAGCCAACCCGAGACTGCTTATCTCATCCTATTTAAACAAACGATGCTGCCGCTAGTTTAAATTGAATATTTCATTTCACTAATTAGGTCATTAACAAGCTTTATGACTAATGTGCGAGTTGGATCGTGGAGCGGGTTCATGTGTTCACTAGTTCTAGTCAGTAAGTTTGTTAGTGAATGAGATGTTGTTTCGATTCAAGTGCCTGGGTAATAAAATGTAAGCAGAAACTATTGAAATGTGTAAAAAGAGGCCCCAACAAACACGTAAATATTCATGTTTTTTAGCAAGAAAGAGTAGGTACCTGTGTAGGTAAAGTCTAGTGGCAGGGTCATGTTATGACCCACTGTGTCTTCGCGTAGGTCGCGCGCCCACATCACCTAGGTATATTATTTAGGATGGGCGGCTAAAGATGTCTGAACAATCTTAGTCTGTTGTTATTTTGGCCCTTTGAATGGTGTTCAGAGGATTTTTTCTTGAACTGTCCCCTTCTACCTAAATAATACAAGTACGTACAAAGAGTGTCTAATTAGTATTCATCTGAGCGTGTGCAGTCCTCGACGCGGTGGGGACGGGTTATTAGCCGGTGCCGCCTCCGCGCCCGGCCATATTGTTCCGACGCCTGCCCCGAGCGCCGCCGCCGGTCGCCGCGCCAAACGCTAATTCACTCTGTCAATATTTGAACTGTGGTGCCGCTCCGCCGATTTCACCAGACGAAGCCGAGCCGGTGGCTGGGAAGGCAAGATGTCGGCATAGCTGATTGACGTTGATATACGGCTGTGTCACATCGAGCCAGCTCAATCCACCGGCGTTCTACTCTCGAAGACTGCATCGTGGTTGCACCCGTGCGAAGAAGGAATTCGGATCGCTCCCGACTCGCCTTTCGCGCCCGCCCGGAGAGGGCGCTTTGACAGCTGTCATAGAGCTTTCTCGGGCGGCCGTGGGACGAGTAAATTTTTTATTTATATCACACACGACGATGTTCCCGTAGAGTGCGACCGGCTGTGTACGTGCGTGACGAAACGATACGAAAACACGACGAGATAATGGCGAACGAGGAGGCTTTGGGGCCGCGGAAGACGATGTTCGTTTTAGTGATTGTTGTGGGGTGTTTCGCGGTGCTGTGGCCTAGGATCCTGTCGCCGCTGATGCTGGGCCAGGGCCAGCAGTTGAAGCCGAACCAGTTCGACCGGGACGCAGGTAACCGCGGTATTTATAACTCTAAGCTCAATGTCAATATCGCTGGACGCTGCGACGTCGAACGCTTGCGTTTGGGGCATTTCGGGCGTTTCAAATCTAATTATATGGCGCTGTATACAAAACCATCACTTGTATGCTTAAAATGATATTCAGAACGTTATTTTTATTTTTCTTTTGGTGGTTTTTCGCGAGGCAACTTTCTCGCGCGTATTTGCAGTTCTCAGCGCGCTGTACAAATATGTCGCTGGCCAGCTGTTGACCGAGCATTACCTAATGTTGACATAAGATCTGATTGGAATGCTGTTAGAATCAAACCAGTTGGTTAACTTGGCAGTTTCTATGACATCTTGTTCCTCTGCTTTCAAATATGTGTCAGGGATTTTTACTGCTTAGATGAGGCATTGAGGCCAGAGAGATAATTAGTAAACAAATCAATTTAATTGTTCCAGTTGATTAATTTTGCATTAGGACTTTCTGCATATTCGGCTAAAATGTAGTTTTTCCAGTTATCTTATGTAATGGTAATAACTGTTAATAATGAATAACTGTGGAGTTAATGAAGGTATGACAATTAATGTAATTTATGGATACAGCTGTACTAGTTAGTCACCCTGTTTGTAGCAATTCATATTTCCACACTAGAAATGTTACACTGAACTGTAACTACAATATTAACTAATTTACTTACTACTCCAAGTTTATTTTCCTTTATCTAAGTACATGCAGCAGACAGTGGAAAAATAATATTTTCTAAATAGGAGTAGGTTTCAATTGAAGTCATTATTTTTATGTAGCAATTAAAATATTATTTATTTCTTAATCAACATATATCCAAACTTGATAAGTCGTCAGTAAAGTTTGAACAAAATTAAACCATATACTTATGTCCTAAATTCAAATTTCTTTAAATGTATATTTCAACTTATCAAGTTCTTTACACTATGTATGGAAATTTCCTGTGTTTTTGTACAATCTGGGTTAAAGATATGTATTTTCCTTATTTTACTGGAATATTTGACATTGACTACTATATCAGCAACTTGTGTGTTCCTATTTTATTATAAAGTTATTTTACCTCATGAGTCCTTGTGAACTTTTAAAGTACAAATTCAAATTGAGTTTTCAAGTTTCATAGATTTCAAGAAGCTTCGAAATTCAAAATTGCAAAAATAACTCGGCCTTATGAGGTTAATTCGTGTTATTTTTATGTCTTATATGGTTAAAGATCAGGAGCATTTTAGCTGCACTTGGGGCAAAACTTTGTTTAATGTCTCATACAAATTACAAGCAGAGATTTTTGTGATTGATGAACTTAACAAGTTTATAATCACCGAAGTATCATCTCACGTGGGAATTCTGGGTGAAATGTTCCTAAATCCTTACCCACATAGCATATGATAATTTAACCCATAGAATATCCTAAGTGGCATAACATTTTTTAATTGGGAATAAATTTAAACTTGCTATGCAATATGGTACAACATATTGACAGTGGAAAGCAGAAATGGGATAAGCAAAATTTTCAAGACATTGAATTATACATCTTATTAAATTCGTTAAATAGGCATATTACTAAACAGCACAGGGTTTTTGGCCAGGGTTGGCAGTGAAAATGTTTTGATTATATGGGTAGGCAGTTTCTCCGTGCCTATAAGGAGCCATGGTCGTTCAGGGTAGGCAGTGCCTATGTGCCTATATGGATCGCACGCCACTGACGCCATCAAGCTGTCGCTTATCACATTTCTCCTTTCCATCATCCATATCATTCCTTGGGTCAAATTCGTTTATTTATTTGAATATATAACAGGGTTACTTTATCAAAAATTTAAGCAGGTCTTATAATTGATTCACCTATGCAAACATTCCAAGTGCAAGTTCCTCTAACAGGATGCTGCGAAGTAATCTTCGAATCCGAAATGGCGGTCCTGGAGTTAGTTAACGAAGTATGCAACTCTGCCGTCGGGACGGATGGCAAAATATCGCCATTTGCAGCATCAGAATGCCGGAAGACTGTAAATGAGACCTGCGGGTTGGATATTGCAGCGTTTCTGAAAAGAAGCGACAATGTTGGAAAGTCAACAAAAGTGCTGCTGAACACTATGAAACAGAGTAACAGTTCATGCTTGAAGGAGCATTTCGGAGTGCCTGTTTGGAGTCTGGGTGCCCACACTGCACTCAATTCCTGGACGATGCAAGACAGTTAGTAGTCTGTTTTGGGAATGCAATTTGTGTGTGCAGATTTTTATAACAATTGTAGTAACATAATTTTTTATCTATTGCTCTCTAGCTGAAAAGGCAAATGAATTTCATTTAAGGCGTAAGCCACACAAGTGACGTAGGACGAGGATGCGTCGCAGATGCGGCGCCACTTTCATACAAAATGTATGGAAGCGTCTCTTCTGTCTGTTATGCAGCGCGACGCTTGTATACATTTTGTATGAAAATTCATTCCTACGTCTTTTCTGAGTGGCCTGCGCCTAACATGATTCTATAACTTATTTAAATAGCAAATTCTTGGCCATATCAAATTTATATGTAATTCAATAGTTGTTGAACCATTCGGCCAATCAGTAAATAATAGGCTTATTTTATTTTACATATAAATAAATTACTTGTGATAAAAGGATAATAGGTATATATATAAAGCTGTGTTACTGCAAAACAATTACAATATTAACATGATTTCAACTAATTACTTACTTCCAGCATTAAAATGTGTGTTTTGTGTTTATTTGATTTAAAATCCAATTGACTATACAAGCATGTTTGATTGGCTAAGGAACAGTACAAAAAATAATAGAATTAAATACTTAACTAAAAACCGTAATGAATTGATTAATAAAATTATGTGGTCTATTTTATATCAGTTATTATTACAGATAATGTATGGTTATTATTTTTTGTGTAAAGATCCTGTAGGTACCTCAATAAATAAAACTGGCACCGTCTACACTGGGTTGAGTACTTAGGTCTCACTGAAAGACTTCCACCACGAACAGTCTCAAGTTTTCTATATCTGCCCGTTTACAGCGACCTTTATCGTCAGTCGATTCTTTAGGCCGCAGGCTTACGCTACATCTTCCGGTTCATAGTCTCCATTTGAGAGGGTTAACGATCATTTACCGTTTTAGGAACTAAGTAGATATGCCTATGATTTCATCTGACAGACGTCGATGGACAAAGGCCTCACGAAGGGTCTCCCTGATGACCAACACGGCTTCCCGCGATCCTCGATTGGGAATACCATCCGCGCAATTTAGAGAAGGCACAAGGACTGCAGGGGTAGGTTGAACCGGTTAGGTGACCTTGACTTTATTAGGTCCATAGAAGACCATAGCTCATATCTATGTATCTGTTAGCCACGGACGTTCGTGTTACAGCTCGCCCGAGTGTGATCCTGCGCAGTACGCATCTACCGACTGACTCCCTGTAACGCTCCCGAAATCATCCGTCCACCAAGTCGGGGACCGTCCCACGCTGCGCTTTCCTACGCGTGGTCACCACTTCAGGACTGCTCCAACGGCCATCCGATCGTCGGGCTACATGGCCCACCCATTGCCATTTCAACCACATGCAATTCTGCGAGCTATGTCGGTTACTTTGGTTCGTCTCCGGATATCCTCATTTCTGTTTCTATCACGCAGAGAAACTCTGAGCATAGCGCTGTCTAATACACGTTGTGTTACAAAGCTGTTTTCGAGTTTTAGTGTAAATATGCCCCATCATAGCTCATCTTTCTCTGGGGTCGGTCCCTCTTGTCGGAGGATCGTGTTCAGCATCAGGGTTGCACCTGGAACGGATGATCTGCCTCCATCGGTTTCTATCGCGTCTCGCACAACCGTGTAGAGTTTGCAGTACGACGAGTCTTTCAGTCGATCGGTCCATCTTGTTGGTGAATGACCGCGCGATTTTGCCTTCAGTTTTCCCAACCACAATCCGTTTTTCTTAACTTATTTCGCCTCTGCGCGTTGTGTGGCCGAGATACGAAATAATGCGTTGTTGGCATATGATGGCTTGAGTTTTTATTCGGAGCTTGGGGCAGGATCGACGCATTGGTGTGTTTCGCAGTCCAAGGTATTCTGAGCATTCGTCTGCAGCACCACATCTCGAATGCATTAATTCTTTGTCTTTCTCGTGACAAGTTTCAACTTCATACAGGAAGATAGGGAACGCCAGAGCTCGTATCAATCTGATCATAGCCATTACTAATCGTTTTGTATTGAAATAAAATACAGCAGTATTATTTGGCAAATACGGCATGTACTACTATTTTATTTGATCGCCTGTCAGTGCAGCGATCGTATGCGCACGCGTCTAATATTAGCAGTTATTCGCCATTCACGTGTTTATGGCGTTGTTACAAGAGGCTTACCTAGATCTGTGCGACTGGGTGGCGCCTATGTAATTCGCTTGCTTCATCGCAATAGAAAGACGATAACCAAATCTACATATAAGAAAAATTATGAAAATTTACATAACATTCATTAAAAAAAAACAATGTAAAATTAATGAAAGTATGTAAATTTCCATAATTTTCCGTATATTTCCTTGCTTTTTCGGAAATCTTACAGGTTTACGTTTTCTATTGCAAGTAAAATTACATAATTGCATGTAACATTACATAATTTTAAGTCCCGTTTACGTTTACATATTCCCGTTTACGAAGAAATAAATCCGCGCCAGGTTTTGTGTGACATCAAAAAAGCTTATTCACGGCAATACCACCAATATCCTTTTTATAAATTGCATACTCTAATCTTGCCTCTTTTTTTTTCTTTGAATTGAATTGGATCATCCCAACTGTATGTACCCTATTCAACAAACAAAAAACAATTTTCAGAATCAGAACAAAATCATGAAGAAATTGCGTAGATATCGTACTACTACCAATATTACAAAATACGTTTTGAAGTCGCCTAAATGTAAGAAAATTAAAAGTTGGCCTAACCAACTTCTAACGTCAGAGCAAGACGTGAAACTGATTTTTATGAGGCCTCTCTTTGCCACCGGGCTCGGGCACGTGCCCAGGGCCCCCGGCACGGAGGCCCCGAAGGATCTTTTATTTTATTTTTTATTATAAAATAGATGGGCATTTGACCGCAATCTCACCTGTTGTTAAGTGACGATGCGGTCAAGGATGTATCATGCCCGTCTAGAAACAGCTTATTAACTCTTGTCTTGAACACGCCCAAATTATAACGGTCGGGGAACACACTCGCAGGCAACGAGTTCCACTCCTTTATCTTAAACGATGTTTTTGGTGTTCCGTAGCCAAAATGGCAAAAAAACGGAACCCTTATAGTTTCGTCATGTCCGTCCGTCCGTCTATCATAGACGGAGGATTTTTCACAATCGCGACATTTTTAATCTTGTTTTCTCTTTGTTTACATCGGTGACATCGAATGACTTTCAACGTCTTCTGTGAAAGACAACAAATCCGATGGCGAATGTTATAAGTAAAGGAACTTGTCGGGCTGTATCTTTGTAGCTTGTAGATAATGTAGATGTCCCAGCCCCTAGCTATAGCCCAGCAACTTTTTTCGTGACACTCAAGAGTCTCAAGGTCTGCGGGCGACGGGGGGAAAGACAGTGGGGGCGGGTATGAAGAGTGCGCGCGGCGGAGCACGATGATCCTGCCGCGCGTTCACTTCATACCATCACCCACACACTCAAAAGTCCGCAGTAAGCTCGGCCGAATTTCACCTTCCCATACAAACGAAGTTTCGTTCTTATTTTAAAACTAGGTACGTGTTGGATTGTAACGAAAATTTGGATATACAATGACATGAGGTATATCTAGGCCTGAAACTAGTTTATACGCCTGCAGTTTATAAAACAAACGAAATACAGCAAAAACAAGTTTTGTATGAAAAACTTAAATTCGCTGTATTTTTTTTACTATGGTATCTGAAGCTACATAAACTAATTACAGGCCTGCATATACCTAAGTTTATTCTAAGTACACATTTTCAGAGCAAACTAGCCAGTCGTTTGAAAATGAGAGCGTAACTACGTTTGTATGGAGAACCGAGCTTACTGGGGAGTCTTAACTACTAGACGACCGGTTTGGCTCAGTGGGAATAACTTTGCCTGCGAAGCTGAGGTCCTGGGTTCAAATTCCGGTAAGGGCAAATATTTGTGTGATGAGCATAAATATTTGTTCCTGAGTCTTGGATGTTTTCTATCATAAGTAATTTATCTATTAAATATATCGTCGTCTAGTACCCATAACACAAGCCTTATTGAGCTTACCATGGGTCTAGTTCGATTTGTGTAAAATTGTCCTGTAATATTTATTTATTTATTAACTGACCATTGGTAGACCTTATTGACATTGACATAAAGTCTACAGATGGTTATTTAAGTGTGTTGCTGTTTGTACCCGCCCCGATAACTTTCCCCCCGTCGCCTGCAGACCATGGGATTGTCACGAACAAAGTCGCCGGGCTATAACTACGACGATGATTAGCGATTACTATTCAAGATACACCATGCTGAATTTGTTCCTGAGGGCTTGCTCTGAATTTCGAAATTCGAAGTTCTATCGCGCCATCCCTCACGCTCTCATGTTAAACTGTATTTGAGTGAGCGAGATGGCGCGATAAGAACTTCGAATATCGAATTTCAGAGTAGCCCCTCTGCTTTCAGACTGATATTTTTGACGCGACGCCAAAAGTTTAATGCTTTATCGGTCCGTAAGTACCCGTTAAATGGCTAATACATAATGCATATGGAATTTTACATGCGCGGATAAGCTATCTGCAATGCAACTACCATGTGCAGTATCAGTGTGGCTAAGCATAGTCACCTTTTTAGGGTTCCGTAGCCCAAATGGCAAAAACGGAACCCTTATAGTTTCGTCATGTCCGTCCGTATGTAATAGGAATTTTACTAAAAAACTACTCAATGTCATATATTAATGAAATTTGGAGTATAGGTGTCTTGTGTAAGCCACTACTTAGTTTGATAGTTTAATAATATTTATAATATTTTTTACAGCAAATTCCAATGTGTTGTACTCATAGTTCGGTAGACTGAGCTTCCTAAAAAAAATTTTTATAAAGTAAATATTTAAAGTATTTCGGAAATAATCGCTCTGAAAGTTACATAAATTGTGAAATAAATTATCGGCTGTACCATTTTTGAGTTATTGCCAAAAAACTACGCTTCTAAGCAAAAGGACGTAGGTGCCGTGGTGTGTACCGTGGTGATTAATATCGTATTTTTTTTGCATGAACGGTTGCGGAACCCTACACTGAGCATGGTCCAACATGCTCTTGGCCGGTTTTTTATTGTTAAAAAGAACCCTAATGTGCCGGCACCAATCATGGACATGTTAAGTACAGTATTAGCCAATAATGTAAAAGATTCAGTGCTGTAAGGCCCATTACTCATCGACTTTATATGTTACGAACATTCAGTTATTTAGGTATACAGTGTTGTTAGTTTAAATATGTAGTGTCCCTTAAACAAAATTGGATTTACGGAAAAAATAATCATAATTGGGTGCTTGTCCATTACTGGTGCCGTCACCCTATGTAATTCTTATGAAATTGTTACACGTTCTTAATAAATGAAAATTTTAAATTTCGTGTGTTGTTTGATTTTAGAAAACAACATTTGAACGCCCCAAATTTTGAAATTAAGAAGTGGAATTATTTTCACGCGTCAAGTCATTTTCGAACGACCTTTTTGAGCGTTCTAAATTCGAAATGAACTGTAACGTGTTCGGCCATTTTCCAACGACCTTTTTGAAAGTTCCAAATTCCAATGTGAAGTGGGGGTTTATCCATATATCTTTACGATAGAACGTGTCACGCGGGTTTAAAATTTTGTAAGTTTTGGTATCAGGACCCTTATAGGTGCGTCCACATTTGTATCATTTGCCCGTATCAGATCATCGTCGCGTAGCATGATCGCGTGTCACGATCACGCGTTTGGACGTTGCGCCGATCCGATCACTCGAAATCCATTTGCTACGCGTATCACACTTGTATCGGAAGAGTGCGGCATTATCGGCGCGCCGACAGTAAGCGTCCAAGCAGCGCGATACGCAGTCATGCTACGGCACGGTGATCGGATACGAGCAAATGATACAAGTGTGGACGCACCTTATGGTATGGTTAAATCGGGTCACAATAGTTCAAACCGGGTTTTTCTCACACCTGGACCTGGTAGAGTTTGTATAGAAATGAACCCTTTGAGCGCGAAAGAAGGCTTATCACGTTTACGGAAAGCTGTGCCACAGACAATCACAACGTCATTTGTTTGCCGTAATCTATGTATACTATTAGGTATAAAGTTGTAAAAACGAAATGTCTGTACATTGAAGATATTTAAAAAAAATGATTGTTATGGACTATTTGGAGGTCATTAAAACGAAAAATATTTTATTTTGATTTTATGTATGTATGTGTCGTTGTGGCTTCATCACGCAAAATCGGCTAAACGGATTTCAACTATTTTTGGTACACGGGTAGCTGGGTATCTGCAGATGGTTATAGGATACTTTTTACCCGACTACGCTGAAGAAAAAATTAAGGGTTATGACTTTTTCTCCTCCGCGAACAAAGTTGCGGGCGCCTTCTTAATAAACCAAATTCCAAATAATATTATTATAACACAGAGCTTCACCTATAGAAAGCCTTCATGAATATTTTACCTAATTTGTATAAGATACCCAATGTTATTAATTACTTTTATATGACGAGTGTTCTTTTATTGACGTAAGTTTCTCCTTGTCCAAGTAACAGTGTAGTCGTAATTGCTTGTGCTCCGTACAAAATAAACGGCCGTATCTATGAAAATCCAGTGTTAGCAGAGCCCTACTCCTACGCGAAATGTACGCGGTGTTCGATCATTTTATATTGGTTACCTACTGTCATAGACAGACATAAAGTTATACTGTTTTAGTATTTGTTGTTATAGCGGCAACAGAAATACCTCATCTGTGAAAATTTCAATTCTTCTTCTATCACGGTTCATAAGATACAGCCTGGTGACAGACAGACAGACAGACATACCGACGGACGGACAGCGGAGTCTTAGTAATAGGGTCCCGTTTTATCCTTTGGGTACGGATCCTTAAAAAAAGGATAAACAAACGTCACAAACAGCGATAAAATGGACACAACATTTCACCTGTAGTCGTCGTTATTGAATGAAATATTGGATATAGAATTATTAGTCAAGCAGATATTCAGATTTCATAGCATACCTATTGTTTCTAAAATCTTCCATCGGAAACAGCCGTTGACCAATACTGTGTCGAAATCGCGGAATGTCACTAAATGACGTACCCGTACACTTAGGCCTATTAGCGGTTGGGCGAGGCCGGAGCCTCCATTTTTGAATTTGGAACGTTCAAAAAGGTCGTTGGAAAATGCCCGAACACGTTACAATTCATTTCGAATTTAGAACGCTCAAAAAGGTCGTTCGAAAATGACTTAACTTGTTAAAATAATTTTACTTCTTCATTTTGAATTTAAAACACTAAAATGTTCATTCGAAAATGACGACACGTGAAATTTGCAATTTTCCATTATTTGGAACACCTAAAAATGTCGTAAGAAATGACTTTACTCGTTAAAATTGCATCACTTTTATTTTTGTTCAGAAAACGTTCAAGTGTTGTTTGAAAATGACTGGACTCGTTTTAATAGCGCAAACGAGTGCGCAATGTAAACTTCAAAAGATAATAAGGTTTTTAAGTTGACTGTATGTTTTTGTTTGTCTTCGCCATTTAGTTTGGACCGGCTTTAAAAAGTCCTTTTTGGTAAATAAGTGTACTTTGTGATAAGTTGACCTTTAGACAGAGATCCCATTTATGATTGAGGAAAAGGCGATCCCCAACAAGGGAAACATTTTATACAATGAAAAAATCTTGTTCACATGTTGCCATGAAAAGACTTTGTACCTAATACATAGAAAAATATTTTGAAGTCGCTTGTTGTAATTTTTTTACTATACTAAACTTTTATTCGACAGTTGTGGTACGCCCGCCATTTTCGAATTGTTTGAAACTCGAGCATGCTCTAAGCTGCTTTCTAGAATTATGAAGTACCTACACATTACCGGTTCATAGATGCAAGACGCTTCAAGTTATTCCAGTTACACGAGATCACATTGTCACACGTTAAGGTCACGTGACATTGTCGTGACGCTCTCATCACTGTTGTTACTGGGTCATGTGCCATCGAGTTGATAATTTGTTACATGTTACGTTATATAAGGCTATGGAGTCAGCAATCCTTTTTGAGCCTCGATTGAGGCTGTGTAGTTTACCGATAAAATTAGGTGCGTTTATGATGTGTATCAAGCGATGTGACCATGGAATTCGAGTTTCTTTCCTAAGGTTGGCGATTATTCTTGCACTTAGCATCTTATCCGCTTCAACTCCGTACTATAGATATTTTTATTGTGAACTAGAAATATACCGGAATGAAGTTACCTGAAGGGAGAACTTACAAGTTTATTAGTGAGACATTCCCGGCGTTCAAGTTCACTTCGTCCGTATTCCCATTTCGTCCACGTTCCCACTTCGCGCACATTTTCAATTTGTCCATATATTCATTTCGTCCACATTCTGATCTCGCCGACAGTCTCATCTTGTTCACATTCCCAACTCGTCCACATTCCCACCGAAGTAGGAAGTGGACAGTTTTGTATTGGTATGCGGACGAGTTTGTAATGTGGACGGGATAGTAAGTGGTGGGATTGGTATGTGGACAGGACAAGTTAGGTATGAGGACTAAATGAGAATGTGAATGAAATGGGGATGCGGATGTAGTGAACTTGAGCGATTCCCGGTAACTTTAGAAAATTTTCTCTAAGTCTACTTATTGGAAACTTAAATATTTTAAGTCTTCAGAAAATTCCCGGAAATTTCCGATGAAATTCCAATTTCTTTGAAAATATTCTGTCCTGTACTTGTACATTGCTATTGCTATATGATCCACTCTAGGAGATGTTTTGTAGCACTACGTTCCTCCAGGTAGAACGTATGATCTTGATGGTAGCTTACCTCACATATAGAAAGGTCTATGGATGGTCAAGTGAAGAATTTTCAAACCGAAAGACGCAGCGTTGGCAGGCACTACAAGGTAGATCGACGATCTTGTGAGTAGCACATAACCGGGCATCGCGGAGACCCTCGGGGAGGCCTTTGTCTAGCTATGGGCGGCATTTGGTTGAGATAATGATTCACGCTCCACTCCCAGTGATATATCAATAGGTATAGAGCTCGGTATCTTGTTACTAAAAGATAAACAGCACAGCTACAGTCGTAGCTCCAAAGAATAGTACCTAAAAAAAATGTTTTGACAATTTTGTGACGTAGTTGGCACCAGATTGACTAGACAACGTTCCTTACGATTAAGTTAAGGTCAACACTGGTACTAATCCTAAGGGAGCGCGGGGTCAGAGACGGTCGGGCGCAGCGCACATCCGCCCTTTTCCCAGCCCCTGATCCTCGGAGCTCGCGGTCTTTTCTTGGCAAAATTAACACTTTCGCTGCCAAGCTTTTCGTAGCACTTCGCACTTTCCGCAACATACGTGGAAACGCATGGTATCGGCTACGCGTCTACGAGCAAAGTTCCTGGCAGTGAATGTGACAAATCGATATTTCAAAACTAAGGAGTTATGGATCAATTAAAAAATATAAAGAAATATATATATATATATTAGCGTATTCCTGACAGTGAGTTCCTAAAAAGTATTATCATAATGACATCGATCAAAATTGTAAGTGTCTGGACTTCCTTTGGTACACTGCAACCGAATTTCGCGCCTTACGCTTGGCATTTCTTGTGAAGCATCATCAATAAAGTTTATTGCACAAAAACAAGGGCCTTACTTCTATCTTGACATGATAAAACAATGTCATTTTGCCATAACAGATGAAGCGATGCGGTGTCATGCCGATGACCAAACGATTCTAATCGCGATATTAATTGCGCCAACGTTATACCGGACCAGACCGCACTGCCCACGGACACCTTCATTTGCCAATTTCGGATCTAAACAGATCATCGGATTGTTAATAGGGTTGGCATGTGCAGAATCTTAATAACCATATATCCAGTTGTTATAGATAAGAAAACAGAATTGATTGATCTGTCAACATTAATAGGATCAATATTAGTTTCGTTTCACTAAATTACCTAGTTATTATTTTTTCGTTATTGTTTCCACCACATTAAGTACTAGCTTTTGCTGGCGATAGTCTCGTAGGGATTTCTAAAAAGCCAGTCTCATTCTTAGTTTTCATGATAAAGAGAAAATTTATACCTACAATATTAGATTTTTCTCTCCCAGCCCAAATCAAGGGGTTTGGTTGGGCGTTGGTGTGGCAATCAGTCAGGACTTCTCTTGTTTGTTAAAGTTTCTGTCAAATTAAATGTGTACTTTAAAGAAAAACAATAAATATTTAAAAAACCGTCCAAGTGCGAGTCGGACTCGCGCACCGAGGGTTCTGTACAACATATACGCTACAAACGGCCGTATCTAATGAAAATCCAATGTTAGCAGAGCCCTACTCCTAGCAAAGCAAAGCAAAATGTACCAACGCGGTGTTCGATCATTTATATTGGTTACTGACATAGGCATAAACATATACTGTTTTTAGTATTTATTGTTATAGCGACAACAGAAATAAATCATATGTGAAAATTTGATCTGTCTAACTGTCACGGTTCATGAGGTACAGCCTGGTGATAGACGGACGGACAGCGGAGTCTTCGTAATAGGGTTCCGTTTTACCCTTAGGGTACGGAACCCTAATAAACTTAATCGCTGAGATAAGGTGATAGTTTTTAACATTCTACCCAGACCTGCCCCCGTATTGCCTAACGCGTTTGACGCTCGCAATCAGAATCAAGTGTCATGATTTTGTATGGGCTATGACAGTTGATTCCGATACCAAGTGTCAAAATTACGTTAGGCAATAACCCCGCCGGTAAACGTAATTGAAATAAGACTGCAACTAAAAATTCAAACATCGATAACGAATAGGCACCTTTGTCTACACCTTATTCTCTGCCGCTTCCCTTCAGGTGGTTTGTATGCTTGTTTGCTTAATGTGACATAAAATATAATGTTGTCAAGGATCTATATGATAACGTAGACAACCATATAAAAACTACCTGCGACTTATCTTACACTGACTTCCGTTAAGATTGCGTGTGAAAAAAAGTAATGTTAATTTTAACAAAGAAACAGTAGATGATGGTCGATATAATTTATTATTTCCTCCCGATTTTCACTGCCATATCCACCAGGCTCCTATTTCACAATCGTGACAAGAGTCAGGTGACAACGACAATTTTATTTTCACGGCGATCCCCGCAAGCTCGATACATCTTCTTACTTTATACTGGGCATGCAATGTACGTGAAATTGTCATTGTCACTTGACATTTGTCACGATTGTGAAATGGAAGCCAGGCCACCTATTGGCCGTTGGCCGTTTAGGGCCTATGACGTTTTTTTACCCGCGTGTTTGTATTGATACAAAACTAGGGCTTCCAATCCCGGGATTTGTGGTATGATAGATACCGGGATCCCGGGATCGTTTGACTACAACCGCTGTGCCGCTCCTGAGGTATGCGAGCGGCGAGACGGGGGGGCAGAGCAGCCACTGCGCTCTGTCATTCCGCCGTCGTCGCTCGTGGCGGCGTGTAGTGTTATCTGTTGCGGGCTGTCTATGTCAGACGCACATGAGATAGAATATCCAAAGATGGGTCGTGCTTTATCTCGAGATGTTAAAGCTGTCATTTTCAAAGTGGCCGAATATTTTAGGAAAAGAAAAGCAGACAAAAATAGCTTCGAACATAAAAGTGACGCAAATATCGCCAAACTTGTGGCCGAAGCTACTGGGTACTGCCAAAAAACCGTAAGAAATGTAATATCTGTAGGAAATTCATCAATTGAAAATGAGGGCCAACCGAAATTTAATTCGCCCAAAAAACCGAAACTTATAAAGAAAAAATATCTAATTGATGATTTTGACTTGGGAGTGATCAGGAGAAAGATTCATCCATTTTATGAGATAGAAAAAACAGTGCCAAGTATTCTTAAGTTACTGTCAAGTTTGAGACAAGATGGTGTTTTGAATTGTGGACGAGAATATTTGAGAAAACTTTTACACACAATGGGTTACCGGTTCAAAAAATGTAGATCGAAAAGACATCTTCTTATAGAGCAGCCTAATATTACAGAGCGGCGGAGTAAATATTTGACAGAAATAAAAAATATATTAACGCCAGTCACAATATTAGCAAATGTTGGCAATCATCGTCGGAACTTGGAATTCACACTGACATCGGGAAAGGACGACGCTTGGTCGTTCACGCTGGAAGTCGAAATGGCTTGGTCGAAGGTGCATTGACTATAT
The DNA here is from genome assembly GCA_905404275.2 of Hedya salicella. Classification (NCBI taxonomy): domain Eukaryota; kingdom Metazoa; phylum Arthropoda; class Insecta; order Lepidoptera; family Tortricidae; genus Hedya; species Hedya salicella. The sequence goes on along the minus strand of FR990112.1, from coordinate 3,553,039 downwards.
TTAAATCCGATGCTAAGACTGGCGACTAACATAGAGACATGAACGGGCCTACTTTTTATAAGTGGGTGGATGAAAAGTTGAAAGATAAACTGCTGCCGAATTCTGTAATTGTGATGGACAACGCGTCTTACCACAGCGTTCAAGTTGATAAGAAACCGACCATGACAAACCTTAAAAGTGAAATGCAGAACTGGCTGCGGCGTCACAATGTTGAATTTCCTTGAATTCCTCCTTTGAATTATATGAAAAAAAAAAACAACTGCAAATTCTTATAAATGGCACTCAAAAAGAGCCCGTTTACAGAATCGATGACCTCTTAAAAGCTCATGGGCACACAGTCCTGCGTTTACCGCCATACCATCCAGATCTGAACCCCATCGAGTTGGTATAGGCTGATGTTAAAGACAGTATAGCGCAATACCATATTCATTCTTCTCTAGATGAAAAGATAAACGCACTGAATTTATTATTTTGGGAGTTCACGGAAGAATAATGGCAGAGGTGTGATGACCATGTCCAAAAAAATGAAAACGATTTCTGGGATCGCGACAACCGTTTCGACAATATTATTGACCCCATAATAATAAATTTGCAGGATGACAATGATTCAAGTTCCGGTAGCGAAATGGAAGATGAAGATAAAAGTGAATCTATGTCAGAATAGTCACTATTCATTACCTAACTGATTCTGTTTTAACTCTCGGAACTATTTATTTTTCCGATAATTACACAAATGGCTTATAATGGTTTTTTTATTTGTGCTTACCTAAAAATCGTATTGTGCCATAATAAAAATTGGATATAATAAGTATGTACCTATACAGAGTCAAAATATTGTACTTCGGTATCTTCAGATGTATCAGACACGACGACAGACTCTTGTGTGTCCGTGATCTTTCCTGCCCACACCCCGCCACCCCGCGCATACCTCAGGAGCGGCACAGCGGTTGTGGTCAAGCTATAATACAAACGCGAGTCAATATGCTGCCTTATGGAATGAAACACGCGCGACGGCGGGGCATTTAAGGGAATGCATCGTAAATTTAAGCTAATTTTTAGTGAGATTTTTGTCAAATCCATACTATCCATACTTAATATTATAAATGCGAAAGTGTGCCTGTCTGTCTGTCTGTCTGTCTGTTACCTCTTCACGCTTAAACCGCTTAACCGAATTGGATGAAATTTGGTATGGAGATAGTTTGAGTCCCGGGGCAGGACATAGACTACTTTTTATCCCGGAAAAATACCCTTATCCGCGATAAACGAATTTAAGGCGGACGAAGTCGCGGGCAGAAGCTAGTTAGTATATAAAACAGGCTGCTTTTCAGATATGTGTTTTTTTACTATATAACCTATTCAGCGTCTAACGCGGAAACATGTTTGTTCAAAATTTCCTCGATACATAATCAATCCGAAAACGCGTCTTAATTTTTCGTTTTTTGTCTGGTTTGTACAAACGATAGATTAATAAACGGATAAATTATGTGAAAATGACATTCTTCCCTTTATCGATTACGTCACTACTACTTATAATATTTTCGATTTCATCGCACTTTTACATCTGGCGCTTACGCAAAAAACCCCAAGCATGTAGTGTATTAGCTTTCTCGTTCTTTAACACGCGCAAGCAATAAATGCGTCCCTTTGCAAATTACGCTCATTGGCCAGCTAGGCGTTTGGGGCATGGTTTTTCCTTGACGATGCAGGCCCTTAATAAACTGATGATTGACTACAACATAATATCTGAGCCGAAAGAAGCTCACCACTGTAGAAAAAGAATTATCAAGGATCCGCATAGCGACCAATCGAACGCCGCCATCATCCAACGGTTTCCTTCGATCTTGACCAGATCGGTTCACCTCTTTGGGTACCTTCGCAGGCTGCGTAACTGAAGAAACTTTATCTCAACAGCCATCACTTAAATAAATGAATACTTGGAAATACAGATGTGCCAATCGGGGAAAGTTTTCTAAAAATTGGGAGATTTCTGGAAACTTACAAGATTTTAACGAAAGTTTTCACTGCGGGAAATTTGCGATAGAAAATTACCAAACTTTTCCATTTGAAAAGTTTCGCAGTCTTGGTAATTTTCCGTTGGCCCATCAGTACTCGAAACTTCGATTCGTATAGCTCCACTTAGTAACAAAATTCGACTGCAAGATTCTCACACCATCGTTTGTTTGCGCACATGAGGCTTATTGTTTAGCATCTGGGCTTTGGAGGCCCATATGGTTTTTATACACAAATTAGGTAATGCGCCAGTTGGCGATGTGGGTCAAATTGTGGGATGTGCTCCAAGTTAAAAACTTACGACATTTTAGTTATAGATTACAACAAGCCTTTTGCGCCGTGTTCCTTGATTAAATTTGGTTCTGGCGAGCTAGCATAACTCTTCGCGACAAATCATCCCTGTCTCGCGATGTCGTTGACGGCGATGACGATCGCGTCTCGCACGATGTCGAATGGAAAGAAACGGGTAGCTAGTGACCTGCGCGACGCAGCTGTGCTGGAAATACTGCTAATTTCTGTCTCTATCTAAGAGTCTAAAGCCCTCAATGCCTGCATAGCCTAGCAACGAGAGTATACAGACATGTTACATGTACTTTTCCATGTTCAATGATTTGAACCCCGTGGCTTGATATCGAAATATTAATTAATCTTTTTTATTCCATAAATAATCGTGCTCTCATGGCTTTGTTTTATTCGCCATGAAAGTCTGAAGTTCACAAGTCGACTGTATTAAAAAAAAATTTAAGACTTTTTCACTGCCAATTGTAGTGCTAAGTATTTACCTCGAAAATTCTCTCGAGGTCTATTCAAATGTTAAAAATCCCCTCGTACATTTATTTTTACAATCTAACTTGAATTTAATTATATCAACGATCCCAATAATTCTCCGCTTTACTCTTATGACTTATACCGTTGTGACAGCTCACGATTTTTCTCAACATCCATCCCCCTCCAACAACTCGATCTGATAAGGACAACATCATTAGCTCTATTTCACGAGTATGACGATGTGTTATTAGGATGTGACGCGTTCAGCCTAATTTTATTGTTCATTGGCGCTTTTGGAATTAGTTCGTACAGTTAAATTACGTATGAAAAATTAATAGTTTAAAAAACACTAGAAAAACACGCTTTACAAGACTTTTCTAACAAATCCAAACAGCGATGATACGATGTTCCATCATGAAGTTCCAGTTCATATCTTCCAGCTCCATCATGAGATCAGTTCGACAGTACCATATTATTGTATTGTCATCACAACTACATACAGCTGCCAATTGTCATGACGCTACGATCCTTGGAAGACGGTTAAATTAGTTACCTTAGATTCCATTACATAGTTACATACGAGTACAGGTCGACCTAATAAATACGTGTTAAAAATCCACGTCTTCTAATTGGCTGAGATGATTTTCGTCAACCGCTAGCGCGAACTAAGTAGGCGAACCCTTGGAAAGACCGATCTCCAGTAGAAAACTGCTGCAGGTGGACCATTCCTGGACCCTATATCTTTAAGCAACAATGATTAAGGTTTTCAGGAAATAGTATATGACTTAATGCACTGCAATCTCGATGCTCTACTGTTGGCTGCAGATAGAAAAACATGGCGAAGCATCATCAAATGCAGAAGGATTTCCCTTGCTTATAATATGTTGCCCTTGTAACGTAACTAATGTTTATTATCATAACATTAATAACACTAATTAATAGTCTAATATAATTATATGATATCAACCTTTGTGTGAATATTGTTATTGTTACTAATCTCGCTTTACCAAGACTTGTGTGTTTTGTAATAACAGCTGAAGTTATGTGTTGGATCGTCTGCACCTGTGTTTAATATAAACAAATGTAACTACTCCACTACTTATCATATAACTGAAGTATAAAGTCTAATGTAACATAGTTTTAACAATTATTACCGTTGTCATACTCTATTAATGTCCTAACTCTACAGTGCGACCAAAAATAATAAAATTCAATTGAGTGCGCCACTTTCTACGTAACTGTCACATTTTTGACGTAAAATGCTTAAACATGGCAACAATTTAGTATGAAATTTTTTGTTCCATTTTATTTTATTTCTAGTCTTTTAAGTCGCACTGTAAATCCTACTGTTGTAACCATATCTTTTTTCCAAATTTGAAATTCGTATTGTTACGTCGTCGCTATCACTTTCCTCTGTTATAGAATATTGGAAAATTTCGAAATAACTCCCCAGCAGCAGGGTCATGTTCGAAAATCGTAATCCGAACTTCAGATTACAAAAAAGTAACTGGAGAACGAGACGGGTGGCACAATATGATACGAACTTCGGAATAGCTCCCCATATTTCGTCTGGAATTCGTATCGCGCCGTTTCACTCACTCAAATATTGTAATGATAGGAGTGTGAGTGCGATGGCAGGGTACTGGTCTGTTGCATGCCGCTGATACTAACCTGAAAAATATTACCTTAACCCTCCTGTCCACAGCCGTCAAGCAGGAGCGCTCCCCGATCCGTGGCGCCGGCCCCCACCCGGCCCTCCGAGAGCGCGGCCGAGCGATCCCCGCCGGCGCCCCCACGCCTCCCTCGAGGGGCCCCGTGCCGATGCCCCCCCATGCTCGGGTACGATCCCCCCTAAGCGTCTACTTTGATGAAGATATCAAGGTCAGTGATGAGAGTGCTGGAGTTCGTGGCTTCGCGAGGTAGGTCGGGAGTTGCCAATGGGACGCAGAATTTCAGTAAGGATTGCATATAGCCTGGCTGAATTATGTCGGTGTTTGTTGACAACGATGACTCTTTTGCACGAGGTGACAACTTATGTCAGTCGATTTGGACGATATATTAATCTAGCATCCAAAATATTACAGACGGTAGAACGATTCTAAATACTGACACTTCTTTTTCTAAATTGTTTCACTTTTACCCGACCACGATACGTCTGTCCTTGATTCTTCTAAAACTGTACTTCTAAATTCGTAAAGTTTGAAAAAGTTGGTAACTATCCGTACGTTTCTTGAAAGTTAAAAACAGCATTTAGCTACTTAGTGTCTCGTCGGTGGTAAGACAGATTTCTGACTCCAATGACATTCCTACAGTTTGGCTCGAATGGCACAATAGTTACCAATTTGGTTATGAGTCTGTCCCTTGAAAAACCAATTCTCTAACATCCCAAACAAACGATGCAAGTCCATTGGGAGCTCCCATTTTATTACTAACACGTTCGGAGCTTCGCCAAGTGAACTAACGGCTAACACGTGAGTACTAGCATGTAGGTTAATCTTATATGCCAATAAAACATAACAATGACGCTTTGTTTTGTTGCTTCAACGTTTAGTGCGCCGAGGATGGAATTGGGATATTAACTGTACTCAAACAAGAATAAAAATCTGATGCGAAATAGAAGTTTCTATGATAGAAATCGAAAAAAAAAATTGGTTGTCTGCAAAATCGGATTACGGACGATAATTTTACGTGATAACGTGGAAGAGAGATAGATGCGTCACCGGCCCAACGCTTAGGCTGATCATGACAGGCGGAACGTGACACCGGAACGTGACACTATTTCGTGCGTGCCAGCGTTCATCGATTTATAAGACGTTATTAAGTACGTCAAAAATAATCGAGCTCGATACCTTACGTTTTTTTAATTTAAATTACGTAATCACACGTGTAGCTTGTTTTATGAGCCTTTAAATTTGGGTGGGAAAAACCATTTTTAAAGTATGAAAATATTAATAAGTAATAATATTATTTAATAACAAATGAAATGTACGGCAAGTTTTGTTATGAAACCGTTTCGCGATACACGCAAGTTTAACATATAGCTGAACAACAAAGTTCTTTTATAATTTCCCCATACAAGGTAGGAACGTGTGACGTCACACGTTCCTAGGCTTTAGTGTGGAGCGTTTTTTGAGAAAGTCCAAAAACGTGAGACCAGAGAGACCATGGCTTCATATAGGCACAGAGAAACTGCCTACCCATGTAGAAGCCGTAAGGTTAGGTTAGGTTTGTTTTATAACAATCGTAAATTATTAACGGTTTCAGAGAAAAATGCTTTCCATGAAATGATATGTCGTCGAAATGAAGTATTCAATGAAATGTTTTTGATAAAACAAGGTACAAGTACAACTTACAGAAAAAGATGGCTACCTCAATGAGGCGTGGCGTCAGGAAAATTATAAGAAAAGTCGAAGAGTAATCATTTACTCATATTTAAAAGAAAATGTGATTATAAGCCTTTCCTTGGGCAACCCGGTGGGAATCGGCTTATATGGACTCCACGCCACTGTGAACAGTAAATATAACTCTAACTCTCTCCGTCCTTTTTATTTACTTAGTTCCCCGTACCCTACGTAAATTAGCTTACGTAGGTTACGGGGCTAGGTTGAGACAGCAAGATAAATACAAACTTTTCCGTCAAAATACGATGGCAAAATATTATTCACTGTAGTGAATAATCTGTACATATTTGCTTGAATCGTTTCTTACCTCAGGTCCATCTATGGGATCACGGCGTTACGCATAAACATTACCTACCTACTGTGTTGACAGCGTTTCTTAAGGGGCTTACAGCTCTGAATGACCTTCGATCCGAAGCTCTTCATTTTGCTGTCTTCTATATGTCTCATCGTGTTGACAAGAAAGAATTCAAGTATTACGTAACGAATTTGGAGGGAGGGGGGACTCTTGTAAAACGTTACGATGCGTTTCATGGGCGGCAGCGCGGGTTTGGACTACGCTTTACGAAACTTTTTTTTTTTTCCTTTCAGAACGGTCGCGTACAGAGATTCTCACAAGCATGTTTTAATTTTTTTTTTCTCAATATTTCAAATGGGCTGGCCACTTTTGGGTAAAAAAAGGTCACTTGGTGGTTACGTAATGTTTTACTAGGGGTGAGGGGGGGTACAGAAAAACGTTACGGCGCGTTACATGGAGGGAGGTTCAATAATCTCCAAAAATTGCGTTACGTAATACTTTAACGCTCCCCAAAGACCGTCTGTAACATTATACTGTTTCTGTTTATCTTCACGAGTCACCGAAACCAGGATAAACGCCATCAAACTTTGTTATTTTTACGACGAAAGACCAGTGTATTGCTACTTTTCTTGTAGAATAACGTTTTTTAAAGAAAAGGCTTGCTTAGCGTGTTAAGGTGCGCCCACACTTGTATCATTTGCTCGTATCCGATCACCGTGCCGTGGCATGACTGCGTATCACGCTGCTTGGACGCTCACTGTCGGCGCGCCGATCATGCCGCACTCTTCCGATATAACTGTGTGATACGCGTAGCAAATGGATTTCGAGCGATCGGATCGGCGCAACGTCCAAACGCGTGATCGTGACACGCGATCATGCCACGCGACGATGATCTGATACGGGCAAATGATACAAATGTGGACGCACCTTTAGGTGTCTTCATAATGAACAGCTAGGCATAGGTTTTGAGTATATTAATGGTTTATTGAGAGACTAGAACCTTTCTGTAAAAAAAACATAATCAAATACATAACAATACATTCAAATTTCCGAATGCGAGAAAGTGTTAAATAGTTACTGAACTTATCATATATATACTATAGGGCCTATATATACCTACCATCTTTGGAAAGTTATTATCACCATTCCAGAGGCTTGATAGATACCTACACAACAAAAACCATGAAAAATCGTACATTTACGCCTGGAGCCCCTTAAGAAGTGAGTGAGATAAAATATATAAGTATCTACAGCCGCAGCATGCGAAGTCGGGGCGGGCAGCTTGTTTATAATATTAGTAAGGGTGGCCATCAGTTGATCCACGTATTTTTTGACGATCAGCTCAGATGACGTTTAGCTCAGCGGGAGTAACGCTGCCTGCGAAGCTGACGGTCCTGGATTCAAATCCCATGAATGCCAAATATTTGTGTGATGAGCACAAATATCTGTTCCTGAGTCTTGGATGTTTCTCTCTAGTACTCATACACAAGCCTTATTAAGTACCCGGCGCCTATTTCCCAACTTTGACAAATGTCCCATGACGATGACAATTTCTCGTACATTTCGTGCCCAATATATAATCCTGAGACTTACGGAACTTGTGAAGTCATGGCTTAGAGCATTTAACCACTTGAAATGACAAGCCGTGTCATTACTGAACAAGTCTTTCATGCATTTTAGCGGGGGTGAGGTAAACACGTACCACTACGAAAATATTCCAATTTTTATAAACGCACACTAAAAAATAAACACCTACAAACATAAAACACACAATAGGCTTGTGCCCTAAAAAAATATAATTAATCCGTCGGAAAGATTATTAGAAAATATTGGACACGTATTTTTTCTTTTGTCAATTAAACAAAAAATTACGAAGAAATAAAAGCCCGTTAAAGTTCCCCGAGACGTCACGCCGTGCGACCGTGCGCGTGCTTCGCAAACTTTGACGCACTTTGTCTTTGTCTTTTTTTGTTTGATTGACAAATGAAAAAATAAGTATCCAATATTTTTTGATAATCTTAATGCCGGACTAATTTGAATATTTTTTTTTTACCCAGGAAACTACCGAGCTACCCTATTACAGTTTATCTTATAAAGTGACCTTATCTTTACAAGCTTATATTTAACTTTTTTTTTATGACAGTGGGCAAATGAGCAGACGGGTCGCCAAATGGTAAGCGATCACCGTCGCCCATAGACACTTGCATCACCAGAGGAGTCACAAGTGCGTTACCGGCCTTTCAGGTGGGAGTACGCTCTTTTCTTGAAGGTTTGAAGATCGCATCGATCCGGAAATACTGCATGCGGCAATTTATTCCACAGTTCAGTCGTGCGAGGCAGGAATTTTCTAGAAAAACTTGCCGTCATAGTTAGTATGTGTGGGACAAATATTGTGAGCTGAATTGGGTTGAGCCAATTTTTCCAAGGTATGGTCATTCAAAAACCATTTCGAGGAATAAGTTTATTAAACCACTTCCAACTATCAGATTTCAAAATTATGATTTCTGGGATGAGTTACTCGTGTTTTTAATTTTGACTTTTATTTGTCCTTGCTAAACCCTAGTTCAGTTCAAACGTCAGTCAGTAGTGACGTCACTCAAAATATCTCTTAGGCAAATAAAAATATTAAACACATCCAAATCTAAAATGCACAAAATTAGCATCTTAGAATAACATATTTTAACGAAAAAAAAAATGTTAGGGATATTTTTGCCTTATCACAATTCTTGGCGTTCGATTGGGCTCGAATGGTGTACTTGCGTATCGTCCGTGGCAATGCAATAATATGGTACTATCGAGCTGATCTGATGATGGAGCCGAGTTGTGAAAATAAACGTTTTAGTGAAAATGCCCAAAAAATAGTAGTCTGGGGTTGAAAAGCGGAGTGGAAGACAACTAATCAATAACGATTATTTTATAAAGTTGTAAAAATGAAATGTCTGTACATTGAAAATATAAAAAAAAATGCAACGGACTATTTGGAGGTCACAGTACAAAAAGATAGTTTTGTCTTTATGGCTTCATCACGATAAATCGGCTAAACAGATTTCAACCATTTTTGGTATACGGGTATCAACAGATGGCTGTAGAATAATTTTTCCCCGAGTACGCTTCAGAAAAAAAGAGGGTTATGATTTTGTCTCCTCCGCAGACGAAGTACCTTCTATTTTCTTTCAAAAATAAAAAAAATGTATTACCTGTTATATGACACAAAACAACGAGAACATTCCTTTCAACAAAACTTGTCTATACAACATTGTTTAAGCAAATGTAAACCGCTCTAGGAATGTTTACTAGTAGCAAAACAGCGTACAGAATTTTAACCGATTGCGTAAAAGTTACAAAAGAATACGTGGACAATCGGCGAGCAGCCGCAGAACTTGTCTAAGGCATACAAACGGGTCTTCTTGAACCTTTTAGGGTTGACAGGTGACCTACAAAAATAATTCAAGGATCTTGAAAAACTTCATTTTTTTTCACACATTATCTATACTCTATTCATCCTTACTAGTCCTAAATAGTAAGCAACAAAACTAAAAATATGCATTTAATGCAAATTCCAGCTGTTTTCCCGCAAGGAAATCAATTTAATGTATGAATTTAGTTTGTGGGGTCCGGTCTGTTCATGCTAGCAAGGGCCAAATTAATTGTATACCTAATAACTGCCTACCAGTGTTTAATGAACTGATGACGTGAGAGACTTCATCCTGTACTCGATTGAAGTTATTCTTTTTTTATTTGATTTAGAGACTGTATACATCTCTAAGAGTTTTGTTTTATTTATAGAGGTATATCCTTAAACATTTCTGAGGATTTTAATTAACTAATTTTATCTTTTTGCATGTTATGACGCCTAGAGACCATATACATCTCTAAGAAATTTAGATTTAATAATAATTATGTTTAATGTATTATTCACTTTGACCCCTAAGAGACCTTAAACATCTCAGTAGAATTCAGTCAAATTATTATATTTAATTTTATCGCATGTCGTGACGTCTAGAGACCTTATACATCTCTAAAAAAATATTAACATTGATCTGGAGAATTTGTACATCTCCTCTGGGGTGACGACACTTGGGGTGTAATGACACGCCCGATGTGTCAAGGTAATGAAATCAATCAATAGGCCGGCAAAGCACTTGTGACTCCTCTGCTCACTCAGGTGTCTATGGGCGACGGTGATTGCTTACCATCAGGCGATCCGTCATTTCTTTGGCTCATCCAAATTGTGGGTGGATTGAATGTTACTTCAATCTCTCATTTACATTTTGAAGTTTTAATTGTAATATTTCAATGTGTGTTGTGGATATCCTTTTCCTGAGACGACATTCAAGAAAAACAAAACTTGTGACAACCCTAACTAGGTCCGTGCTGTATGCGATGCGCATACGCCGTCTAGTTGCGAGGTTCGACTGTGATTGGTCCAAGTCAAGAACGTTGCGGAGTTGTGAAACTTGAATTACTTGAACAACAAGAGGGTCACTTAAAAGAGGTTAGGCACCTAGGTACGTTTTTACCGTATAATCCGCGGCACGTAAGTAAAACCAAAATGGCCGCTACTGCGCAGGTACCCAACCCCCCGCCGCCTCTTTGCTATGGATACGTGCAGTGCGTCTGCCCCCGCCCCGCCCTCACCTCAGATGAGACTCAAAAATCGACTTCTGCGCAGGTTTTACTTACATGCCGCGCATCATCATATGTAGTAGGTACTAGTTCGGGTAAATGTGGGATATAGTTGCCCCACATTTCGTATTTGACTGATAATTCCGAAAATATTGCTATATTATAAACAGACTATTATTATGTCCATTAGTTATCATGTAGCTATGTAACATGTAATTCAAAAACTTATTAATTTCTATGGGTTAGTTAGATGCCCCGATGGTTTAATCGCTGCTCGGATAGTTGCCCCTAGGGATAAATCAAACAGTTTTTTTTTTCAATCATTATATATGTATGTATAAATAATATATTTTGATTTGATAACTTTTTATAATTAAAAAGATTTAAAAAAACAGCGTACAATATGCGATCGGAGAAGATGAAACTTTTGAAAACGACTGTCTGTCAATAGCGACACGATGCGTAGAAACATAAGTCGCAAGAGGCAACATCGCGATCAAAAGATCACAATAAATAATTTACATGAACATTGATAATATTTTCAAAACTAAGCTAGATTTGCCTGGGGTTTTTTGACACAACAAATGGGGCTAAATCGCGTATAAATTTAATATTAAATATGTTTTTTTTTAATTACCTTTCGTTGGTTTCGGACGTCGCGTTACGTCCATGGTCTCGAAGGAACTAGAGAGGTGGGTGTGTTGTGATAATGAGTGAAAATCGTGTTAGTTTAAATCAATGTTTTGGGGTTTTTTGGTCGTAATGACCATATGTCATCATCATATATTTAAGAGCTAGGCTCTTGTCGGTGGAGTAATTTCCAGCTTATTCTACAATCCGCATTTTTTTTACTTCTTTATATGATGAAACATTTATTTTTTCTTTTATTTGCTCCATATATGTCCTTCTTGGTCTTCCCTTTTCCCTTAGTCCTAATGTAATTATCGTGACGTACGAGATGACCTAACATGTTTCCTCTCCTGTTCTCAATTATTCTCAATAAAGACATTGTACGATTCTTGTTTACTGCAGTTGGTGTAACTGCATCCAAACTGTAAACCGACTGTGCAGTCCGCTTGCATTTGCCGTGCAGTCCTGTCAACCGCACACCGACTGCAAGCTGGCTGCACGGCCGTAATGCAGTCCTATTGCAATTGAAGCAACTGCAATACGACTACAATAGAACGCACTGTCCGTCTGTATCGGCCCTAACACTCCACATTTGTATCATCGTCGCGTGGCATGATCGCGTGTCACGATCACGCGTTTGGACGTTGCGCCGATCAGATCGCTCGAAATCCATTTTGCGACGCGTATCACACAGTTATATCGGACGAGTACGGCATGATCGGCGCGCCGACAGTAAGCGTCCAAGCAGCGTGATACGCAGTCATGCCACGGCACGGTGATCGGATACGAGCAAATGATACAAGTGTGGACGCACCTTTAGTCCCGCAAGGAACGAAACTGCACATCTTAAGCCTTGTGACCCTCCTACGAAGTACGTACCATTACGCTCACACATGATGTCATACTCATTATTTTCGGGGCTTCGTGATCTTGTGCCAGTTAGTGACAGTCATCTGGTTCATGTCTTGTGCATAAATTAGAGTTTAGCGATGAATCCTCATTTGAATAAGTAGAAATTTGCAGTTAAAATTGGTGTAGCGGATCTGATTCCATCCTAATTAGATGGTTTCCAATATGTATTTCTTAGTATGGAAGATCCCTGGCTGAATCATACTGTGAACCAGAATTACTTAAGTTAGAAATATGAACTAGAAGGGCACCAACTTGGTTGGCGGAGGAGAAAAAGTCATAGCCTCTCTTTTTTGTTCATTGTAGTCGGGTAAAACTCCTATAACCATCTGCGGATACCCAGCTACGCGTGTAACAAAAATAGTTGAAATCCGTTTAGCCGATTTGGCGTGATGAAGCCACAACGATCCATATAAACATACCTACGAAAAGTCCAAAAAAAAATCTCCAAATAGTCCGTTACAATATTTTTTTTTGAAAATATTTTCAATGTGCAGACATTTCATTTTACAATTGTATAATAGTATAGATTTGTTTTCGGGTTGAGTTCGCGAATAAACAACAGTAACAAACGAAACAAAATAGGTAACTGAGTTCAGTATTTGTTAACCTTTATTTTGTTACTTCTGTCAAGTACCGTTAAAACTAGGGGACTGTGAATCGCCAGACTTTGGATCGGGGCCCGACCGCAAGTAATATGTACTAAAAATCAGCCAAGTGCGAGCCGGACTCGCTCACCGGAGGGTTCCGTATAAATCATATACGAACCAATATAGACATAAAAAATGAACAGAGACGATTAACAGTCCTCTTGTTTCTACAATCCTTCCTTCTGTGAAAATATGAACTTCGTCAGTTAACAGGGGGTCGTCCACAATTTTTAAATTTTTCAATTTGTACCTAATGACAGTAAATCTATAAAATCGTGCGTGACGTAACGCAAACCTTGACACCCCCCCCATCACCAACGTAACAGGACCGTAACGCTTGGTCGGACTCCCCCCTCCCACCCATTTGCGTTACGTAATTTGTGGACAACCCCCAAGTTAGTAACGGCGCATATGCGTTTATACTCGGAAGGAACCTGGCCTGTCAGGACAGTGAATGTGAAGACGAAGAAGAGCTGAGTAGTATACACCAAGTAAGCGAAGGTACTGTAAGTACATCTTGTACCTCAAGCACATAAGGAAGGGTATTTACAGGTATAACATACCTACTGCAAATAGCCACAACCCATGAATGTACTACATCGAATATTCTAGCACAACAGCAATCGTTGAAACTAATAGAACACTTAACAGAACTACAAACGCGGCCCAAATTTGACGAAATAAACATAAATGACCATCTTCGACAATGCCTTCGACATTAGCATTTGAAAGACTTTAAATTTAGAAATGCTGGCATTGTACGTTTCTTGTTTACTGCAAGTTGGCCGGAGATCTCCATTTTCTTCAAGACTCGACGCCAATCGGAGCCAAAGGCACGTGGGACTATATGCTTCAATGAATTTTAAGTTTTGGACACTCGTGAGTCTATTCAAAAGAAAACGACAGATTTTCAGCGGTTGATTCTACGAACTAACGGCATATGATTTTAGTAATTGTTTTTGAAATGTAAATATGTTTGTAGTTTTTTAACGTTTTTGTTCATCGAATAGAGTTTACCTACGTTTAGTTTGTGTCGAATATGCTACTGTTTAAACTGTCTGGTGATTTTCTACATGGTGCTCTATAAAAAACTTTAAGCCTTAGTGGTTTGAAATAAAATTATCATTATTCATTAGTCCTTATCCCATTTACTTGGGGTCGGCGAGGAGTGTTTGTTCTTCCATACCTTTGTATCACCTCACTCACGTTCTTCCTGTTCATGTCCTCTTTCAAGCAATCCATCACACCTTTTCCTTGATCTACCCCTTCTCTTACATCCCTCCACATGCTTACCCAATACCCAGTGGCGTGCACAGGGTTTTTGGCTAAAGTAGGCAGTTTTTTCTGTGCCTATTTTCTCCGTGCACGAGTTCAGCTCCACCTAGCGTCCACAACTTAGTTAGCTCTGACGGTTTTGACATTTAATCGCGACTTTGTGACAAAATATTATTCTAATATAAAAATATTTATTAGTCTATTTACGGAACCCTAAAAACGTGACCAAGCCAATCAGTGATCGGCACTATCGGTGGAAAACTTTAACAAAACTTGTAAACCTGACATAAAGGAGAACCTACAACCAAGGAAAATAAGAATGTTATTGGCAGATTAGTGTTCAATTTAACTATGTCGGAATCTCGGATTTCCAATACTTGGGTATAAGGATATTAATATTTTTATGGCTGCAAGCACTCTTTTATGTCCGCTTGGCAAGTTTTGTTAATGTTTTGCACCGGTAGTGCCAATCACTACTTATTATAAACGTCGTTTAGCCACAGGCCACAATAAAGCCTCCAGTTTAGTTTGTAACTTGGTAGATTTTTGAAGATTGTTGTTGAAAAAATAAAAATTGAGAATAGATAAATGCGAATAGACTTTTCCTGAACAGGCATTAAAAAAAACACGTTTTCGTGTACTTGTTGTTTCTGACTGTAAACTTTTGGTTTATTTAGCTCAGAATGAAGAGTTATCAAATTCACGAAAAAAGAAGTTTGGTAATGATTTTTTTTTTTCAATGTGTTCAATTTCGTAAATTGGAATGCAGATTTCCATGCGTAGGTAATCTTGGTTTAGATTTGAAACTTGTAATAAAGTACTTCGGGTGCGAAAAAATACTTAATCCTCTTACAAAAAAAAAAATAACAAGACCTTCTGGTCTGAAACATCAGATACGAATACAACCAAAGTTGTGACAAATCAAGTTCGCTCGGCATTGGTCGCGACCCACATGCGCGGCCTAGACACACAGCGCAAAAATAGACTCCCGCGCAGCGACCCGCCGCGCCTGCGCCACGCGCTCGTACCATCCTTTACTAAACCGGGACGAATAGGCTAGTGGCCTGATAAATCTGCTACTTTTTATGATGTGTCTAAACGCCGGGAGACTATGGAATTTATAAGAAACTAGCTTTTGCCCGCGACTTCGTCTTTATTTATCGTCGGTATTTTTCCGGGATAAAAAGTAACCTATGTCCTTCCCCGGGACTCAAACTATCTCCATACCAAATTTCGTCCAAATCGGTTCAGCGGTTTAAGCGTGAAGAGGTAACAGACAGACAGACAGACACACTTTCGCATTTATAATATTACTATGGATGTGTTTGTCGTTGATTGTACTGCACATAGTGGTAGAAATTATGTGAGCTGAAGCTGATATTTTGAGTGCACGTCAACGTATATTTCATTTTTTCCAGGTATTTAACGTGTGCACAGAAAATCAAAAATATTTTCTAGTATCAAAACTATAATTCTTACTACACAAAGTGTGACCAGCCTAAGATTTTTGAATTTCCCGCCAAAAATTTGTGTAATATTTCAGTAGCCAGACTCCACCTATTATCATATATACTTCCTGGCTGGAGTTTAGTACAAATCGCGTGGTTAATAGTATATTATTGGCGATTTACCCTACTTTCTTGTCATTGTCCGGTGTCCACCCGAGAAATCTTCTCGGGACTTCTCGGGTGGACGCCGGACCGTCAACATCTCCTGCATCTCCTGATGATGCCTCGTAGAGAGGCGAAACACGTGTCGAGGATTATATTGTCTGGTGGTGGTTTGTTGTATTCGCAAGAGTATTTTTTTGTGAAAACTGTATAAAAATATGCGTACGTGAATACAATTTATTGTCACATCTAACCAAGACACTATATCGCGAAAAAGCAAAGGACAAGGGGGACAATCTTACACAAATCTACCTAGTCCCAAACTAAGCAAAGCTTGTTCTATGGCTACTAAGCGACGATATAAATAATATATACATCAATTATAATACTTAAATACGTAGAAAATATCCAAGACCCAGGAACAAACATTCGTGCTCATCACACAAACACTTGCCCGTGCCGGGATTCCAACCCGGGACCGCTAGCTTCGTAGGTCGTTGTGCAACCCACTGAGCCAAACGTGTCGTCAGGAAGGAACTATGTATAATCCATTAATCTCTGGTCTTGTACCTTATTTGAGCTCCGGGGTAGATTCGTCCACGTTCGTCTCATTGATTATTTTCATAGAACATTAATGCAGAAATTTTGCCGGACGCGGCTCGTAAAAGTTAATTTTGATGAACGTAATTACGTGGTTACCGCGCATGCTGAAGACGTTAGTCGCGCAGTTCTGCCGCACACACGCGACTAAATATTAAAATATCCATTAGTATATTACAGTGCGACATGAAAGAGTAGAAATTAAAAGAGGGCGCCACTTTCTACGTAACTGTGACATTTTTGTAAACATGGCAACAATTTAGTAGGTATGGATTTTTTTTAGTTCAATTTTATTTTTAATTCTACTCTTTTATGTCGCACTGTATGCAAATTACTGACTACATATATTATAAACGTGAAAATATGTATGTACGTTCCACTTAATTCAAAAACTACTGGACGAATTTTTTGAAACTTTCCAGTTATGTACCTTATATATCAGAATAGGACGTAGGCTATAATGTATGTCAAATTTCATCCCTTTTAGGGACGAAAAAGGGGATGAAAATTTGTATGGACAGTAAATATTTTTTAACGCTAGGACCTTGAAATCTTGGTTATCTGCTTCACATTTAAATTAGTAAAATATCGAGTTTTGAGGAAAGTCATAAGCTACTTTTTATCCCGGAAAAATACCGTTTATCCCCGATAACAGACAGACAGAGTTACTTTCGTAATAGGTATGATGACTGAGTATGAAAATCAAAATTCTTATCATCATTCTTATAATCCCTCAGTTAGATGATACAAAAATATTGGACACGTATTTTTGGGGATCGTGACGTCACTCCTAGGTAAAATTTGTACTTAGGAGTGACGTCACGTGACATTATGACTCAATGTATAGCCTTTATTTTTTGATTACTTAAAGAAAGGAAAAAATACAGGTGTCCAATCTTTTTCATTAATCTACAAGACAGACTGATTTCTTAAAATTTAGTAATCATCCCTTATTATAATGTTACTGTAATGTGAAATGTAAAGAAAAATTTGTAGTTTGTAGAGGAAAGTGCGTAGCGCTACGAAAAGCTTGGCACCGAAAGTGTTAACACTTTCACGACCGTGAACCCGCTAGGTGGGCGCTCTGCTCTTAGTTAGTTTTCGCTACATACGCATTTTCCCAATCTATTAGCTAAGCGAGTGGCGCTACGTGAATCTCGGTCGTGAATGTGTTAAATTTATAACCCCCTTCTTTATCATCGGGGGTAAATAAATCGTGTACTGGTTTTCGATTGGATTTAGTATTCAGCGTATTTTTCTTCGGCGAGCATGCGCAGCGGCGCTCGCGCACTGTAAACACAGGAAGCTATCAAGCGACGCGGGCCGGCGCTAACCCGCATCAGTCGATCCGTCGCTGTCTAAATATCCATTTGTCTCAAGCAGACGAAAATTCGATTAATTTAGTGTATATGTTATAGTGGGCAATGGATTCTCAAGGCGAGAAGGTAATTTTTGCCTCTGTATTACTAACAATTCGTTTAAAACTCGCCCATTTAGGTCGATCCACCGTAAGTGTCACCAATTTTGTCAAAAAAATTCGCAAACACTTTCATTTAAATACTAGAAAGTGCTCGCAACTTCGTCAGCGGAGGAGAAAAAAATTATATCCCTCTTTTTTTTTCTTGAGCGTAGTCGGATAAAAAGTATCCAATAACCATCTGTGGATGACCAGCTACCCGTGCACCGAAAATAGTTGAAATCTGGTTAGACGTTTTGGCGTGATGAAGCCACAATGACACATACAAACATTAAAAAAAAAAATATTTTTCGATTTAGTGTTTTTTTTTTAATATCTTCAATGTTACAATTTTATAATACTAACTTCATTTGTACAACTTAATCCATACTAATATTATAAATTCGAAAGTGTGTCTGTCTGTCTGTCTGTCTGTTACCTCTTCACGCTTAAACCGCTGAACCGATTTGGATGAAATTTGGTATGGAGATAGTTTGAGTCCCGGGAAATACATAGGCTACTTTTTATCCCGGAAAAATGCCTTTATCCGCGATAAACGAATTTAAGGCGGACGACGTCGCGGGCAGAAGCTAGTAATAGTATAGATGTATCAAAACTGGTCTTGGTTCATTTTCTATCTATTGGAATGTGAAGTGCAAAAAAGGAAGTTTTTTTTAATTTAAATAAAAAAAATAACAGATTATATCGCTTATATTATGTCATTTGAGTTCCCGACGTTTCGGAAGCTTTTCAGCTTTCCATGGTCACGGGCTAACTGAGAAAAGATATATTTTCCTCTGTCAAAGTTACAATTTGTGCAACCTACCCACTTTGAGAAAACAAACAAAGGTGTACAGACATGTGCCAGAAGGGCTTAATTATTTGATTTTATTAATTTACCAAGCAGAATTTCACATTTTAAATTCCCCGACGAAAAAAAAATTCAGCCAATATAAATGAGTGGTACATATTTCGAGTTCTTCTAAAAACACATTTTTTTTTGTTTTCGTGAATACTATATTGTGTCCCCCCTCTCTTCTAAACCATAAATCAATAATATATAAAAAAAATACAAAGATAAAACTTAATAAATGCTTTCAATACCGTTATTTTTTTGTATGTTATTCGTTATGGCTTTATCACGCAAAAACGGCTAAACGGATTTTAACTATTTTTTGTACACGTCTATCTGGGCATTCATGATGGTTTTAGGATACTTTTTACCCGACTACGCGGAAGCAACAACGAGGATTATGGCTTTTTCCTCCTCTGCAAAGGATGTTGCGGGCATCTTCTAGTTTCGAATATAAATAGAGTTCTAACCAAAATCAAAACCACATGAGTGGATAATAACCACCCAATGGAGCAAATCCTGGGCTAGGTGTCCGAGGTCCACCTTGGAACGTTGAGCTGTATAGTTGCAAGCCGTCTTATTTTTGCGTTTTTTCCAAGTATTTGCTGTGATCGGGTTCTCTATAAACACTTCTATAAACAATCGTTTCATTGAAATTTTTTGTTTTATTTTGGCTTTTTCTAAGTACCGCCCATCGCTTGTTTGTGCATAATAAATTGCCGTAGTAGGTTATGGCGCGATCGTTAAGGGCCCACTTCGTCATTTTTAAATCACGCCCCAAACGCGGAGCCAGTCAATAAGCGTTTTTTTTGTAATAAGGGACGCATTTATTGCTCGCACGCATCAAAGAAAGAGAAAGCTAATACACTACATGCTTGGGGTTTTTGGCGTAAGCGCCATATGTAAAAGTACTATGAAATCGAAGATATTATTATGTTTTTTTTACATTTAAGTTAATCACTAAAAAAGATAAAGGGAAGAATGACATTTCAACATAATTTAGCCGTTTATTAATCTGTCGTTTGTACAAACTAGACAAAAAACGGGACATGAAGACGCGTTTTCGGATAACTTTTCTATCGAGGAAATTTTCATTAAACATGTTTCCGCGTTAATCACTGAATAGGTTATATAGTCAAGAAACACATATCTGAAAACCAGCCTGTTTTATATACTAGATTTGACAAAAAAAGCGCTACAAAATAGTTTAAATTTTCGATGCATCCCCTTAAAGCCTCACGTTATAATATATATCCACTAAATTGCTTTTGGTAACCGTAGTTACCTGTCACCATTCTAATTATAAAAAGATCAGTGTTTTTAAACTAGTGTGATACCCCTTAACAAACTTTTCTCAACAAATTCCAATCTGCCATCTGCCTTTTATGCAAGAGCGTCTTTACAACAATAGATACATATTGTACCGGTCCGTTTTGGTGCAAAGTTTACGGTGACAATAGGCTAGTGTCCTAAATAAATATAATAAGTCCGTCAGTGAGATTTAAAAAAAATATTGGACACGTATTTCTTCTTTTGTTAAACAAAAAATGATGAAGATATAGCCCTAATTAGAATAATATTTTTTTTACCTAGGAAACTACCCAATTATATATTTGATTCCGATGACATATTTCAGTACGAAAAAAAAAAAACATTCCGTCGAATTGAGAACCTCCTCCTTTTTTGGAAGTCTGTTAAAAAGTAGAAAACAAACGTTACTCTATTCTCATAGTTACATTATTAGAGAAAGGTGTATTTGCACATAATAGGGAATATTCATGAATTTTACTGTTTGCTTTATTAAAAGCTTATACATGTAAGAAACATTAGACAAAAAGAATTTTTCGCATAACTATAAAAATTCCCACGATATAAGCCATCAAACATTTTATTCTATCTCCTTCTAGCAAAACAAAATTTTATATGGAGTTTATATGACCGTAGTGGACTGTGACGTAACAGTCTATGCCGGACCTCTCTGTCAAATCGCTGTCTAATTAGTAGTTTAAAATGCTTATATCATACGCATTTCTTGGCCGATTTTAATTTTATATTTCGTATTTTGATATTTCGTTAAGAAACGCGATTAAAAAATTTCATGCATGTTCCCTATTATGTAGAACTAGAAGATTTATATAGATTTATATATTTAACTAGAATATAAATAGTATCATCTACTATTTTTCTGAAGCCGCAACTTCAATCGCGGAGAAGAAAAAGTCATAATCCCTCGTTTTTTCTTCAACATCTCGGGTAAAAAGTATCCTATAACCATCTGTGGGTGTGCTACCCGCGTCCCAAAATAGTTAAAATCCTTTTACCCGATTTGGCGTGATGAGGCCACAACGATGCTTACAAATATACAAAAAATTAAAAAAATCGATACATTGACCTCCAAATAGTCCGTTACAATAGTTTTTTTTTAAATATCTTCAATATACAGACATTTAATTTTCACAACTTTATAATAGTATAGAAGATAAACAAGGTCTAGATATCCTGAATTTGCATGAGAAAATTAGCACCAATTAAACCAATTACCGATAATAATTCAGGGATAGTGCTACTTTGAGCGGGTTGCGTTTTCTTAAAGTATTCTGATAAAAAAATCCAACCAAAAACATGTTCATGTAAAGTGTTGCCAAGACAGACCATATGGCTCGCACTGTCAAAAAGTTATCAGATCTCATGTAGAGCCAAGCTTCTAACTCTACACGCCTTAACTCTACAAGCCCTAACTTCACAAACTCTACACCTTAGTCAAAATATGTGGCTTGGCCGTTCCGTCTAGTTATATAAGGGACGAAGTGAAGTGCGAAATTGCATGACACCCTGGGGTAGCTGGCTGACTGCTTTTGTATTTTTAAAAGTGATTATATGAACAAATTTTTTACGTTTTTGTACCGGATCGAGAAGAATAGATGCAATAATCATTTCACGACATATAAAGTTTGCCACGTCAAACACAAATTCATACTTTCTGCTCTCTGTTCGAGAACGGTTTAAAACAATTTTAAAACTAAAAATATATTGGCGAAAGTGTAATTTTGCATATCGCGGAACAATTTATTCGACTTTTCAATTAGCACTAAGTACGCCGAGGGTCCTAGGGTGTTCGTTTACCAGCACAAGATTGGGCCGTTGCGTGACCTGAGCCGCTCGCGCAGCCTCTAGCGCTCGCGCCACCCTCCGTCCTAGGTCGTGGTCTATCAGCTTCAGCAGCCTTAGCATATTCTCTTGCACAATGCCAACAGCATTCACCAAAATACCCGCTATATTCGCCGCCATCCTGTTCCTCTGATCTTCCGTTTTTACATAAGTCTTGTAACATTCCGCAGGCGGTTCCAGATCTATCGCATTTCTGTCATAAAACTGCACCGTCTCCTTCGGCCTCGCCATGCCGGGGACCAAATTGCCGGGGTTGAACATAGACATTTCAAGTTCTGCAAACCAGTTGTCAAGATTTCTGTTTATAACCATGCGTCCGATAGTTATAGTTACTGTGTGGTATGTTCCGTTCTTCCATAATCTGGTGACGTCGAATGGATTGTAGTCGAGCTTCGTTAGGTCTCGTTTAAGTATTACGTCCATCTCTAGCCTCCAGCGGGGAAATTTCCCTCTAGCTATTGCATTGTAGAGGTCTCTCGCGCCATAGTCTGGATCTCTAGATCTTAAAATCCTGGCTACCTCTTCTGTGAGCAGCTCTAAGCCTTGCTCGGTTCTGAAGTTAAATCTTACAAAGTAGCTCTCACCATGTTTATTGTTGACCTCATACGTTTGTAACGCGAACGCATCCATCTTTCTATAACCATTCGTTAATCCATAATCAGACATCCAGCAATACAGTCCATAAAAATTGGTGGACACCATCGACAGTTGTACTGATACAATCTAAGCTCTTAGTAGGATCAATAAGATTCGTTTTCGGGTTCCTTTTGCTAGAGTAGACTACGAGGCCTAAGTTATGTGGTTGTCGCTAGAGGAAAACTGGGAAGGATAGACACAAGAGATCTAAGTTGCCTTCGTTGGTGTAGAATTTGCAGCTATGCCGCCTTCTTCTCTGATTAAATCTGTTCCTCCTGTATTTTGGACTTGTCGGGAGAAACGGGCGAGGACTTTGGTTTTCTTTCCTATGCGGTTGAAGACGTCTGCAGACGTGTACTGGGAGACGTCGCGGGTGACCTGGAAGTAGCTAAAGGCGCCGGTGCCCTTGGCGTGGGTGACGCGTTCGGGGATCCTCTCGTGGTCGATGCCGGACTGGAGGTCCCAGAAGTACGGGTTGTTGAACACGTTGGTGTTCAGTGTGACAGTTTCCCGCACATCTACCGGTTTACCCGCGGACGTGGTGCGGACGCCTATGGGGCGCTGAAATACAATGAATACTTAACATTAAACATAGGTCATTGGTATTTATTGTAAAAAATATGTAAAAAAAATCCTTATTTTCGTTTTATTCAAATTAATTCTTTTTATATTTGTTATTCGAGAACCATTGAAGAATGTAATAAAAATCAATTAATTTTTAATCAATCTTACACAAATCGACCTAGTCCCAAACTAAGCGAAGCTTGTGCTTGTACTAGGCGACGATGTACATATTATACCTATATTCATTTAAATTATAATACTTAAATACAATGATCAAACATTCGTGCTCATCACAAATACACTTCCCTGGGCAGGGATTCGAACCTGGGACCGCCCGCTTTGTAGGCCGTTGTGCAACCAACTGAGCTAGACATGTCGTTAAAGGTAGTTCGCAAGACTATCTATGAGTAGGTCTTAAGGGGATGCATCGAAAATTCAAGCTATTTTTAGCGTGATTTTTGTCAAATGTAGTATATAAATCAGGCTGGAGAGTTTCCTACGGGGT
This sequence comes from Hedya salicella, assembly GCA_905404275.2. Classification (NCBI taxonomy): domain Eukaryota; kingdom Metazoa; phylum Arthropoda; class Insecta; order Lepidoptera; family Tortricidae; genus Hedya; species Hedya salicella. The sequence continues at coordinate 3,529,083 of FR990112.1, read as the reverse complement.
TTCTGTTCTTTAGAATTTTAGGAATCCGTAGCCAAAATGGCAAAAACGGAACTCTTATAGATTCGTCATGTCTGTCTGTCTGTCTGTCTGTCTGTCTGTCTGTCCGTCTGTCCGTCTGTCCGTCTGTCCGTCTGTCCGTCTGTCCGTCTGTCCGTCTGTCCGTCTGTCCGTCTGTCCGTCTGTCCGTCTGTCCGTCTGTCCGTCTGTCCGTCTGTCCGTCTGTCCGTCTGTCCGTCTGTCCGTCTGTCCGTCTGTCCGTCTGTCCGGCTGTCCGTCTGTCCGTCTGTCCGTCTGTCCGTCTGTCCGTCTGTCCGTCTGTCCGTCTGTCCGTCTGTCCGTCTGTCCGTCTGTCCGTCTGTCCGTCTGTCCGTCTGTCCGTCTGTCCGTCTGTCCGTCTGTCCGTCTGTCCGTCTGTCCGTCTGTCCGTCTGTCCGTCTGTCCGTCTGTCCGTCTGTCCGTCTGTCCGTCTGTCCGTCTGTCCGTCTGTCCGTCTGTCCGTCTGTCCGTCTGTCCGTCTGTCCGTCTGTCCGTCTGTCCGTCTGTCCGTCTGTCCGTCTGTCCGTCTGTCCGTCTGTCCGTCTGTCCGTCTGTCCGTCTGTCCGTCTGTCCGTCTGTCCGTCTGTCCGTCTGTCCGTCTGTCCGTCTGTCCGTCTGTCCGTCTGTCCGTCCGTCCGTCCGTCCGTCCGTCCGTCCGTCCGTCCGTCCGTCCGTCCGTCCGTCCGTCCGTCCGTCCGTCCGTCCGTCCGTCCGTCCGTCCGTCCGTCCGTCCGTCCGTCCGTCCGTCCGTCCGTCCGTCCGTCCGTCCGTCCGTCCGTCCGTCCGTCCGTCCGTCCGTCCGTCCGTCCGTCCGTCCGTCCGTCCGTCCGTCCGTCCGTATGTCACAAACTATAAGCTGTACATTAATGAAATTTGGAGCATAGGTGACGCCGTAAACCGCTACTTAGTTTGATAGTTAAATAAAACATATATATATTTCTAGGGGGGGCACTCCATACATGTGACCGAAACTGAAAAATTTTTTTTTTACCAAATATGAATGTGTGGCACATATTTCGATAGTTCTTCTAAAACCACTTTGAGGTTCCGCAAGCCCCCCCCCCCCCCCCCCCCCCCTTTCTGAATGTTCAAAAAATATGAAAAAAATTACAAATATAAAGCTTAATAAATACTTCCAACGAAAATTGTTTTCAACACGATCGAACATACCGTTTTTAAGTTATTGCCAAAAAACTACACTTCTCAGCAAAAGGACGTAGGTGCCGGGGACATACGCTCTTTTGTATTTTTTTTTAATTGCCTAGAAATCTAATTTGATACCAGTGTTTTTTTAATTTTCTGTTCATTTCTACGTATTTTAATTCTATGAGTATTTCATGAACATCATGATGAAAAAAAAAATGTACTGTGTGTTAATTTTAAATAATAGCATGGACTTTTCCAAGAACGCTTCATACTTAAACCTATTAGCTTAGTGACGTCACACGGTTAGTACCTTGCTTGTATCGTTGTTCGGCCACTTCCTGAATTGTCCATTTCCAAAATCGACCACTTTAATTCGTCCACTCCTATTTTCCTTAAAATGTCCCTTTTTTAATTCCGAAGTTGTCAACCTCCTGAGCAGGCAGTTCCCTATTCGTCTTATTCCTATTCAGTCTATTCCTAAGCTGTCCACTTCCCATTCAGTCTATTCCTAATTTGACCAATTTAGAGATATTTTCTATAGGCTTCATTTTTCCTCCTTGAACTTGACACTGGAGCAAACATTTTTCACTTTATAGTTTATATTTGTCACTACTATGCCTCGATGTTTCGTCATTTGGGTAGTTTTACAAGTGTTTCAACCGTTATCACCTTCTTGTCGCATATATTAAATAAGAGAGCCACAAAATTCTTAAAATTTATTAAATTAAGGTTGCACCGCAAGCTTAGTATAATTTTTCACCAAAGTATTACCTTCATTGTGGCTTATTTCTTCAGAATTTGCGACAGAAAAGTGATAGCGGTTGAAACGCTATCAGTTTCTTGCCGAATATATTCTAAGTAAATTGTATACTGCGAGAGTAAAAAGAGCTGTATGTTGTTTTTGGAAACTAATTTGTTTGTTTGTGCCCACAGCCTCCACCGATTCCGGGCATGCGGCCTCCACTAGGGTCCCCTGGCGGTCCGGTGCCGGCTCCCAAGTCTTCCATGGGCTTCGTCATGCCCATCTACACCATCTGCATCATCGTGTTCTTCGTCTATACGCTTAGCAAGGTGAGGGGATCATTTAATTGTTTTGTAGATTAGCTATAGAAGCTGGCGGATCGGTGCCGACCCCAAGTCTTCCGTGGGCTTCGTCGTGCCCATCTATACCATAGTATTATTCGTCTACACGTTTAGCAGGGTGAAGGGGGTCTTTTGATCGTTTTGTATTATTAGCTATTGTAGCTAGAGGAAGCGGCGCGCTATGGCTGGCCCCCAGGTCTCCCAAGGGATTCGTCGTGCCCATTTATGTCATCGTGTACTTCCTCTACACGCTTATCAAGGTGAGGATTTGTTCCTGATTCGTCATATTCCTGATTGGTCATATTCCTTATTCGACACTTTCAATTTCGGAGTAACAGAGGATTTCTATAAAACGTTTGTGGAGGCAAATGAACATCGTATGGCGAGTGAGGAATATGACGAATCAGGAATATGACGAGTTAGGAATATGACCAGTTAGGAAAGTGTCGAATAAAGAATATGACCAATTAGGAATATGACGAATCAGGAACAAATCAAGGTGAGGGGGGTCTTTTGACCATTTTGTAGATGTATCTAGAGGAGCTGGCACGCTAGGGCTGACCCCCAAGTCTCCCAAGGGTTTCTACGTACCCATTTACATGTACATCATCGTGTTCTTTGTCTACTCTACACGCTTAGCAAGGTGAGATCATCATTTGTGACAGGGCCTTAAAATCGGAAGGAGGTGAAAGAAAATTTGCGTTATCATTATCATCATGACTCCCTGCGCTGTTTCACGTTTATTCCGGAGTAAGGCATTGACCATGATCCCAAATTTGGCATGCTGTTGCTGCGAGTTTTTGGACTCCTAATCTCCTGTAATTGGGTAACTAATCCGACGAGAAAATGGTTACACATTCAGTACTTTTCACATATTCATTTCTTGCACAATATAATGGTGAACTTAATGACTTAAGTCATTTTCTACCACTCAATCATTAGGTTGAACAGAAATGCTAATTGTTCACACAGATATGAAAAAGGAAACACAGCCTTCCTTCGCCTCAAAACTTATCGCCATTATCGAAGTACAGTAGAATCCGTTTATTATGACTCCGCCTATATTGACCAACCGGTTATTATGACGTAACTATACTACGAAGTTTGGTTTTCATATGAAATTCTTTATAAATAGTCGGATATAATGACTTCCCTTACAGTGACATGTCGCTTATTATGACCCATTTTTAATAAATTATGTCCGGTTATAATGACCGACATGATTCTGTACACCTTCGGTAATGTTCGTTGATTCCCGACGACGTTCGGCACATGGCTCGTTTTTGTTTTGAATCTCAGTGGGTAATTGACGCTTGAAGGTCACACGTTGTTTTTCGTTTGTTACTGTGAAAAAAATGTCAAAAATGTCTCAACGACGGAAAGCATTTACAATTGAGGAGAAAGGTGCAATAATATGCAGATTAGAAAATGGAGAATCTAACTCATGTCTCGCAAAGGAATTTGGCGTGGGTCATTCGACAATTTCAATGATTTTTAAAAACAAGAACCGCATTAAGCAGTCGTTCAATTCAAATGTTTTGAAACCGAAGAGGCTTCGAAAATCACGACAAGAAAATGTTGATCAAGCATTAATTCAGTGGTTTAAAAACATGAGAAACAAAGGAATACCTGTCAGCGGCCCTATGCTACAGGAAAAGGCAAATGGTTTTGCCGCGCGTTTTGGTATTCTCGACTTCAATTGTTCTGCAAGCTGGATCAGTCGTTTTAAAGTTCGACATAACATTGTGGCGGGAAAAATTGTCGGTGAATCTTCGTCTGTTGATCAAAATTCAACAAAAAACTGGTTGATATCTGTGTGGCCAAATTTACGAAGAAAATTTTCTGATGATGAGATATTTAATGCTGATGAAACTGGACTTTTTTACAAATTAATGCCGGATAAAACTTTAAAATTTAAAGGTGACAATTGTAGTGGAGGTAAGTTGTCGAAAGATAGAATAACTGTCATGGTAGCAGCTAATATGAGTGGCACAGAGAAAAAGAAATTGCTCATTATTGGAAAGTCACAAAAACCAAGATGTTTTAAAAGTGTCAAATCATTACCTGTCGATTATGCTAACAATCGTAAAGCTTGGATGACGTCAGAACTTTTTGAAAAGTGGCTTCGTGATTGGGATCGTGATTTGGCGAAGAAGAAGAAAAAGATTCTATTGCTGGTTGATAATTGCCCGGCCCATCCAAATGTTACTGATTTGAAGTCTATAACACTTGCTTTCCTTCCGCCGAATACAACATCAGTACTACAGCCAATGGATCAGGGAATAATACGATCACTCAAAACGAATTTCAGGAAGAACCTTGTGCTCAAAATGATTAATTGTCTTGATGCTAATGAAGACAACTCTTCTACAAAAATAACGGTGCTAGATGCAATTCTGATGGTTAATGATGCCTGGAATAAAATGTCACAAAGTACCATTCATAACTGTTTCAAACATGCAGGATTCATTGAAAACCACGACGGTTTACCTATTCAAATATCAGACCATGAATTCGATGAAGGAGATGACATTCCTTTATCTTTGTGGTCACGAAACCTACATTCAGATTCTTTAGCAGCACCGGAAATGTGGGAAGATTATGTTGACATCGATAGTGCTCTCCTCACATCCGAAGAACCCACCGATGAAAATATCGTACAGAACATTTGTGCTAAGGAACAACTCGAAAGTGATGGGGAAGAAGAAGTCGAGGAAGAACCATTACCTACCGCAGAAGAGGCATTAAAAGCTGCAGAATTATTATCCCGATTTGTTCACAGCAATATTGAAAATGATAATTTGGCCATAGCTATGTCTTCTATACACAATAGCATTAGAGATTGTTTATACAATAAAATGAAAAAACAAAAGCAGACAAAAATTACAGATTACTTACAATAAAAATACACTTGTATGTGTTATAATGTGCTGATTACGTGCAATTTTGATTTTGATTTAATATGTATGTATACATATGTAATTACTATGTTTATGTATTAAACTACTTAAGTACATTCATATTTACATAAAAAAGGTTTTTCATTTCACAAAACGCTTTGTATGACGTCCGCTTATTATGACTTGTTTGTCAATCCCTTTCGATGTCATTACAAACGGACTTTACTGTAGTTGTACAAGTTTTATATAAAAAAGTGTAATTTCGAGCACCAAGTTGTATATTCCAGATTCTGTTCAAGAGGACAGGCTCCATTCCGTACGAGCACGTGGCGCCAGACCCGCAGTTCCGCCGTCGGGTCTTCCGGGACGACTCCAGGTCTTCTCCCGAAACCAAACTGGGTGAGGATCACAACGTTGCTAGTAACTTCTTTTCAGTTTAGGTGGAAAGTTCAAGGGTTAGTCTGAAACTCAAAAATTGAAGTTCGTTACGTGCTGTCCCTTTCGCTCTCATGTTATGCTGTATTTGAGTGAGTGGGATGGCGCCATACGTTCTTCGTTTTTCGGATTTCGGCCTCTCTGGGGCAAAAACTGGTGAATCAACATTTAGACACACTTTACACGTCTTTGGCGCTACTGAAAATGTCTCTAGTTGCCCAGAAATCGGGCTTCTAATATGATACACCATAAATTTGAACGAAGAGAAACCATTATTTTAAGGTATTATTATACAACAAACTTTAAAATTTGTGGACAGTCAGTCTGAAAGTTGATTCACCCGTTTATAGGGACAAATATATTTCAATTTTTTTACACCTTGTTACAAAATAACGGCGATACACTGAGCCAAAATTTTACGGGACGTTACGACTACTAGGTACAGTTTATACTTAGTTATGACGTCACGAGCCCTCAATCCTAAATGTAAATGCGATTTATGTGACTATTAGGGTGCCGTACCAAAAAGGTACAAAAGGAACCCTTATGGTGCGACTCTGTCTGTCGGTCTGTCTGCCTGTCCGTCTGTATGTCTGTCTGTCTGTCTGTCCGACTATTAAAGCGCTATATCTCAAAAACTACTTGGAATATTTATAAACATGGTCAGCCCACATGTATTGCACAGGAAATATTTAAAAATATATTTTTAATTTCTAAAAAAAACGACGAATATGAGGGGGTTAAAAATTAAAAGTATAGCTACTGGGTCAAATGGGGTATCATATGAAAGGGCTTACCCTGCACATTTTTTAAGAATTTTTTCAATTTTTTATTGTGTTTAGTTTTTGTTTCATTAAAGAAAATGTGAAAAAAACACCATTCCCCCCCCCCCCGCCCTTTATCTCCGAAGTTAACCAATCGAAAATTTTGAAATTTTCACAATTTGTATTAATAAACATAATTATTTGCACCTGATTTGTATGCAATGCTATAGATATCAGGTGCAAACTTAACTATATATAACGGTACCGGGTAATAAAGTTAGGGTAAGTAAAAATTTGTACGGAACCCTCGGTGCGCGAGTCCGACTCGCATTTGGCCGGTTTTTTTTTTTATAATTTTAATAACTTAAACGTGTCCAATTTTTTTTTATCTCATTGGTGGACTAAATATAATTTTGATATCCGTGCCCCGGCATCATGCATGTATTGACCCAGTTAACCATACCCAGAGTTGTTAAGTGATCGATGTTTTCGATAGTAGTTCGATCGAACATCTGTCGAAAATCACCGCCAGTTTATAAACACCAGCTGATGTGCCAACGAAAAGTTTACAAAATTGCAAAACATTCCACATGGAAAACATTCGGTAATATCTCAAAATTTCCTGTACAAAATTTCCAAAAATTGAAGCTTTCATATTATTTTTGGAAACTCTTGCAATTATGTACATTAAATTACGCCGTGTGCGCCTAATACTCGTGTTGCATCCCTTTCGTTTATATTAAAATAAACGTAATGCTACATAAATATTTGACAAATAAGGCACAATAATTTCGTAATGGTTTCCAATCTATAAATGAAAAGGAATTCCTAAATCTGAAATTTCTGAAATGACCTTCTGACTGACATATTTATATAATTCCGTCGCAGCCTTCTGAGATGTCTTATGGAGCCCCAGGGCTCCGTGAAATACATTTTGTGAACCACTGTAACTACTATAATGCTAATAAATCACGGGAAGTATTTATTTTTAATTTAAGTGTTTATGTTTGGTCTTTGTTTATATGTACAGTCAGGGAATTTAAAGGTATGTCACTTTTGAACCTTAATACATACAGTCGAAAAGTGACAAACCTTTAAATTCCCTGACCGTACTTTAACGAGAATGCGCTCAATATAGCAAAACTAGATATAACATGAGAGTAATTTAAAACAATATTCTATACATAAACATTCATATTCATAACTACCACTAATGTCTAAATGTCTAAAATAAATATCGAAATCCAATATCGCAAATTCCTTGAAATTTCGTACGATTAACGGAAAACAATAAAATATTTTCATTTGTCTCCCTCGCACGCAGGACCTAAAGAAAGGGACGCAAGTAAGTACAATTGGTTTGGTTGTTACATTAAACACAAACAGGAAAACGGGACTGACTGATTTTGATTATCAGCTAATTAATTAAAATTACAAGTAGGTTAGCAGGACGTTGCTTATTAAAGTATAATGTACGTTGGAATTAATGAAGTCATTCATAGAATTGAAACGTACGTAGTAAAACAAGTGAACAACAATGTCCACATATCTACAGATAGGGTTAGAACTGTACCGGTAGATGATGTATAATATATAATACATCAATTAATTTATAAGGGGTAAAAGATAGAAAAAGTAGTTGGAGATGTGCTGTCCAACACAGAATCACTGAAATGCCAATGATGGTAACGATTCCTATGATTATGGCAATATCTTACTAGTAACTAATATAACTAATGACGATGTACTAAAACTAACAGAGGCAGTGATACTGGTTCATTCTAACAGGAGATGTTCACATCTCGTGTTAGAATGAATCAGTATCACTGAGTCCATCAGACGATGATGACATTGTCATACTGAAAGATCTTTATAATGATAATTTGGTAATTACAATAATGATAGTGATGGCGATCTGAAAACTATCGTATCATCATCATCACCAGAAGCAATTACGTATCGTAACGTAATTGTTTCTGGTGATGATGACGGTATAATTCGTAGGGGACGTGGAGTTAGTGCTCCTGTCGATGTTAATTATGTTGTTTCTTATGATAACGACGACGGTGATGTCAGTGATAATGATGGTATAACTGACAAAGTACGTGGAGTCACTGCTTCTGTCGATGGTCATATTTATAACTTTTATGATAAAGATGATGACGTCAGTGATGATGGTATAACAGGGGACGTGGAGTTGGAAGCACTGAGGGCAAGGCTCGAAGAGACGGAGCGAGCGATGCAAAGGATCGTCGGGCAGCTAGCGAAGCGCGACGCGGTACTGGGCCTTCACTTTGAGAAGCTTTCGGAACTTCACAGTCTTGGGATGATCATGTTCAGCTGCCGGGTGTGGTTTTGTTGGGAGATGAACAGGAAAATGTAATAATTCCTAATTATTAACGAAAATACACATAGGTAGTCTAAATGATGGCCCGTTAACACAAGAAGCTTTGAATCTATTACAAGACAAATGTCTTAAAAATTGCCTCAAATATTGGTTTAAGTTCAATCTCTGATTGGTTCAATTTTTATCAAAGTTAAGACGAATAGCCTCGATAAGAAAAATTTAAAACAATTGAGAAATATGACGAGTGAAGTTCCGAATGTATTGTTTTCAAAGTCGACCCCTTTCGTTTATGGTGGAGAGTTGGCTGGTATATATCAATTGAAAAATTTCGTATAAATGTTTCACTTGTCATAAAAGCAAAGGATAAGACAAGATTACAAGTCGCGAAGTCGAATGGGTCGTCTGCTATTGGTAGAAGACAATTATTACGGTATAAAAGACATTTTGTGATGGTGATGATTCCGTTTTTTATGAGGCCAATGGCGTGTCCGTAAGTAAGCGGCTAAGTCTTTTCAGGCTAATCTTAGCGCCCGATTACCTTCAAATCTCGAATGCCATTGAACGCTTCCATGATTTTATCCACCATCTACGTTTTCTTATTTTCATAAATAGAGTGTGAGTATGTGGTTCAGATGTTCCTGACATTATTAATCATTAAGAAGTTAGATTTGTTAGTTTTGAAACGAAATTTAAACCGGTCTCACTACGGCTCAGCTTAAAATTGGCGTTGTCTGTACTTGAAGTTATCCACTACCAGCCAGCTCAGCACCCGTCGGTTGAGCGTGCTAGTAGCTTGCAGCATGGTGACGGCCCGTACGGTTCACATAAACATACTGCATTTCAACTGCAATTTGTATGTGGACATTCCAACAGAGTGCTATTCTTTTGATACGTCTAGCAATGCTAGGGATACGATTTTTGGTATGATAATATTTTATAACTTGACTAGTGCTGGCAGTGTTCTCTAGTGCTTTATATATTTTGATAAGGTAGCCGCCATAGCTGTAACGTGAGCGACAAATTTATTGTTCTGGTGGAATGTTTTATGAGAACTGCAGTTCCCATACCGGTTGAAATTGCAATGCAATTATGTTGCAACCCTTACGCTCAAATTTCAGCATGTTGTGTAAGTTATTAACGACTGTTTATGCCCTTCAAATGTTCAATAATAAGTGGCATAATCCTCCGTTAATAGCTAATAGAACATTATGAAATTGAGTTTTAGTCTTAGGTGTGATGCACGACCAGACTTAATGCATCCAGACGATCTAAAGGTGCGTCCACATTTGTATCATTTGCCCGTATCAGATCATCGTCGCGTGGCATGATCGCGTGTCACGATCACGCGTTTGGACGTTGCGCCGATCGGATCGCTCGAAATCCATTTTGCTACGTGTATCACACAGTTATATCGGACGAGTACGGCATGATCGGCGCGCCGACAGTAAGCGTCCAAGCAGCGCGATACGCAGTTATGCCACGGCACGGTGATCGGATACGAGCAAATGATACAAGTGTGGACGCACCTTAAAGTAGAGCTTAGAGCCCGTATGTGCCTGTCCCTCATAATAAACTTAGACCATTATAGCTCGGGTTGTTTGTGGATGTTATTAGTGCGTTAATTCCTATATAAATACTGCAATTTCCTTATAATACGAATAATTTGTACTGAAAATCTCTGCGTATAACAGAGAAGACAAAGTCCCTAATTTTGTTTGGGGTGCGTTCCTTTAGATAGTAATCCGAATGGGCATTTTTTTGTACGTAACGAAACGCATTATCGATTCTTACTGTCTCGGACAGTTAGCTGAGTATGGCCCTGAGTGGTATTTGTTTTTGTTATTAACTTTGGTTCCGTATTGTTTTAATTTGCCACCGCCAACAATATCAACAAATATCTGATCGCCTACTTATTTAGGAAGGTGTTCCAATTATGTTATATGCTCAACCAGGTAGTGTGAGTTCGTAATGTTCATATAGGGGTTTGTTAAATATAGAATGTTCTGTTCGTTCAAATATTTTGTCCGTGAAAGTTTACAATATCAATGAAACGAAACAAAAAGAACAGCCGTGGCAATCGGAAAATTATTCCCGAAATCTGTGATTCATAATTATTTCGGACCCATCTTATGAATAGCGCGTGATTTATATTTATCAAGAGGTGACCGATAAATGTGAAAATTAAACTGATGCCAACTGAAGCATGATGTCATGATAATGTAACTTCTTATGGTGTTATTCTGCGAATTGACGGATACCTATTTGTTTGTTGATTCTTCTTTCCCCTCTTAGGATTCGAATAAAATTATCTTAACAGGGGAAAAGATGTGAAAAAGTAGTTTTGAATAGGCCCGTGTCTAGTCTGGATTAATGACCGAATTACCTAATATCTTAGGTATGTACTCAAAGCGATGTACTCGTATGTCGGATCTGCAACATGTAAAGTTTTCAAATTACGATCTTTTTGTGTTGTTACTTTAACGAAACAATTTGAAAGTGTTAAACAATTCATATCCGACTTTCTTACTTCGGCCCGTCGAATATATCCGTTACGAGATAATCGTGGACAAACATACATACCTACATAAGGGTCAAACTGAGAACCTCCTTTTTTGTAGACGGTTAAAATTACGTTAAGTACGCAGGCGAAGCCGCAGGCAAAAGCTAGTCCGTTATAAATCAAATCTACGAGTATACATATAGGAAGTATATTTCGGTCCCGTTTCAACACACTTCTTTTTCTTTCAAGAAACGGTCAGCGAAGTACTTTTTAAAAAGCGCGAACCCAATGTTCGGTTACTGAAAGGATAACCTGGAAATCAATAAGAAATTTAATGCTGACCTTCCAAACTATCTAAATCTGTCAACAGACGATGACATCATCAACGTAAGAAATATCACTGCGCTAATTTAATAAATATAGCACTCGGAAATTTATTTTTAAAAGCTTTTGAACCGTCGAGACTTTGCATAAACATTACATGAGACCACTTACACCGTTTATACTTACATTAGTGTATTTGAACCAAGAGTATTGTTGGGGCGTCTAACCTCCTTGATGATGATGACTCACTGACTGGCCGACTGTATTTATTCGGAATCGACAGACGTTTAATTTGAATTAGTACCGGACTGCGAGACAAGACGATGAGGATAGACGGTTAGACATTTGATAAAAAGTTGTTTAGTAGTCTTCGTTTTTTTTAATATTATACATAATTAGTAATGAGGTAGCCTGGGCGTTTTTCTTTGCAGCGTTGCTTTTCTCCTCAGTACGCCTCATTTGTGAAATGATGCTTGGTAAATTATTAAAATAAAATAATTAAACCCTTTTGGCACATGAGTAACTGTCTTTATAGTTTAGGCCCATCTGGCATGTATTTACACCTTTATTTGTTTTCTCAAAATGGGTGCTTAGTTTGCACAAATTGTAACTTAGACAGAGAAAAATTATATCTTTTCTCAGTCAACCCGTGACCATGGAAAGCTGAAAAGCTTTCAAACCGTCGGGAACTCAAATAAGATAATTTACGCGATGTAATCCGTTAGGTAAATTGTTTTATTTAAATGAGTAATAATCGCGGAAACAGAAAATGAAATGGAAGGATACCGGAATATTCCAAAAGTTACACGAGGAGAGTTTTCCGGATGCGGGTACTATTTTCTTCTCTGTAAGTAAGCCTTTGCGCGCATTCAAAAATTTGTGTGACCGCCGGACTATCTGGGAGGAAACACAGAAGTTCAAAATTAAATGTTCGTCCCGCTTATTCAAATATTTGCTTACTATGTGAAAGATTTCGAACCTCGGAGTAAACCCATCGTGACTTTCTCAGCCGTTTCTCCACCTGTGTTGCATAAATAATTATTTTCACTTCAAACGCTCGAAAAAGCTCCATTTATAACGCTAAATCTGCGGGGAAAAGTTCGTTTTATCCGCTAGCGTGGAAAAGTCGTTTGAAGTTAGAGTTATAATTTTTTTATATGATTATTTGTTTGTTTTGTTTTAAGTATGTTTCGTAGGTACAATGCTAGTTTAAATGAAAAAAATATGGGTGTATTATACTTTTATAGGTTTTTATACATCTGTCATTTTTCTCGCTGTAGTGAGGTGAAAAGTTGTGTGTTTCGCACGGCTGCAAGATTATTTAACAACTATGATTATTTTATGACTATTGTTATGCAAGGCTGCAAAAATGTTATTTGGCGCGAGTGCTTCAATTGACAACATTTCATATTTTCGATTTCCCTAAATCGACAACCATTTGGAGAAAAACGCCTCTAGAACACAAAAAATATTCTTTAGATTTTTTTTACTTTTGCCAAAATCTACCAAAATAGCTAAAACGGAAACTGACGTCACACAGCTGATCCAGTATTGCCACTATAAAAATAGTCTTCTTCCGGTTATCCGTTTGACGTCTTTGGACGCATGACACTATTGACAGTTAATTTCACTCGAATATCGTCTTGTACTTTTCGTATATTTCCTGCCTTTGATTTCGCGCTTTTCAACGACTCGGCATTAACACGGGTCCGACGGACACCTCTCTCTATAATGACGACTCGTAAGCCCGTTGGGCAATTTCTTTAACAACGTCTCTACTTCAGAACTTTGATTTGACTCATATACTGCTCGGTTCCTTTAATTTTCTATGACTCGGCTATTAAGACCGGACATGCGAAGCGCGGAGGGATTTGTGCGAGCTGACAACACTAATAATTTGCCTCGAAAGGAGACTGTATATTGATGATGGAGTTTATGCAAAGCTCGCATAAGTATAATTTCTTCTCTCATCAGAGGTGCCAGAACTTCACAGTCTTCCCGGACATCTTATGTTGCAAATGCTATGGGCTACGTAGAAATAAAGCGTGATATATTTTTTGTTAAATGCCGCATATTGCCGGAGCACATGGTGCCCATCAAAATGTACCAAGTACCTATCTGCACAAATAGATATAAGAGAATAGGCGATATACGAGTGTTGTTCATACAAGTTTTCTTAAAACAATATCTTATGCGTGGCATTTTCTACATAATTATTGAATTAATCACACCACTGCGTATCGTTTTCATGTTTTGACGTTTTTATCTTGACGCCGTGACAACTGCCGTCATTGTAAAACTGTTTGAGTGCACTAAAATGACAAAATTCGCATTGCATTTTGTTGTTATTTCGAACGTTTTTTTAAGTGTGTGAAACAGAGCAGTGACGTCATTTTGCTGCTAGTTAGACGTTTGTTACATACGCCCTTTTTCATCAAACTAATAATATTTATGGATTATTGCTATAAAAAATAACATTTCCGCATATATAAAAAAATACTTGTATGTTAAAATTTTGCCTTCTTTCGAGTTCTACAATAAAAAGTATCATTCAAAAATATGAAATATTGTCAATTGAAAGCCGAGTAAGCAAAGGAATTCAAAATTAAAACACGAGCGGAGCGAGTGGTCAAATATTAATTCCTGAGCGTAACGAGGCTTTCAAGGCACGATAAGCCAAAAAAATTTGCAGCCGTACTTTTCACCTCTTTTTTTTCATTTGAAACTAGTGATAATGAACCTACAAAACACACACATAACAAAACAAACAAATAAACATATAAATACATATAAATTCGAACTTCAAATTACTTTCCCATGCTAGCGGATAAAACGAACTTTTCCGAGCTGGCGAAGTGAAATTGTCATGCAAAATATCGCGTAGTGCACCTGTCATAGCGGTACAAGTATCAGTAAGTTTAACGCATGTTTGTACAACACGTCCACAAACAACTATGAAGATAATGGATAGTTGAACACCAATTCGTGACGCTTGGCCCACATCCAAGGCTGCGGTCGTCTGATGCATCAAGCTATTTGGGTTCGCGTCCTTCGCCATTTGTTTTCGTCTTCTATTTATAGATTGTTTCGTTTTTATCCATGTTTTATTTAAAAGCGAGAGTTGTGTATGTTTATGATTACTATTAATCCTTTGTTTGTTTAATTGCTGGCATTTGCGATCAAAGGGAACGCGATGCGTTCATGATTTGTTGGTTAAATATACCTCTTTAATATTACTCTTAAACTTTCTTTTCTATCAGTGAATGCGAAACGGCTATAAATGTAAGCCATGATGATCTAGATAAAGAGCAAACTAACTAGAAAAAGAAACACGCTGGTGAATGTTTCCTTATATATTCATATTCATTTATTTCATGTTAAAATAACAGTATAAATTTGCTTTGGTCAAATTATAAGTTTTAGAACATAATCGTCGTCTTTAAATATAAAATTAATATAAATAAGCAATTTGGATTTTGGTCGTTATCAATGCAGTTTGTAACAATCATCAACGCTGATAGTCGGGCTATTCTGCGGTTATAAATAACACTTACGTAAAGTCATTAATTTGATGACAAATTACCAATTAATTAGGACGGTCTCCGTGGTGCCAAGCGGATATTGAGATCATCTAAATTTAATTCCAATTAATAACTGGCAAAATAATATACATTACATTCTATAAAACAATATAAATCGAGATAGCGTATATGTTCTCACTTCAGTTCCCAACGTTTTGGATGCTTTAGAGTTTTTGTGGTCATGGGTACTGGGACAGGACAAAGGGCAGCAGTGGCGTGGCGTCAATATAGACCGATTCCCACCGGGTTGTTAAGGAAAAGTTTATACCCACCTTTTTCTTTCAATATGAGTAAATTAATACGCTTCGGCTTCCCTTGTAATTTTTCTAACGCCACGCTTCTGGAAGGCAGACAAGTGTACCTGTGACCACGGAAATTGTAAAACATCCAAAACGTCAGAAACTTAAATGAGATAAATATATGTGATATAATCGGTTGAAATTGTTTTATTTATAATAGTGATAATGGTGGAAAACTGATAGTGTTATTATTAGGGCTGAAATTAACCTTATTTGCTACTGACATAATTGAACCAGCATAGCCGTATGTGGAATAACTATATAATTCCATAGTTTCATAAGTCACAATCTTAATGTATCGTATTAAAAAAAAGAGGATTATGATGTAGGTTGAGAATATTGACGGGTTCTACGAAATCTACGACGATAACTCGCGCTTTAGAAGCAGTTGCATGACCACTATAACCAGCCAGGTTAATCTATCTAATAAGTGCAGCTCTCCGTGGCGCCACATATGGTCTCACCGGAAGATCAGCGCTGGCTCCCGAGCCAGCATTATGTTGAGGTGGCACCATTTCGGGGCATAGTTTTAGTTTTTTTTTACGTCTGAATAAATTTATCTTCTCTTTCTAAGTGAATTTTGACTAATATCTCGTATCACTAATCGAAGTAATGTCAGCCGCTAAATAAGCTGCGTCATATCTTTCTCGTAATAACATCGTATCCTAAAAAATGATTAATGAAATTGTGAAAGTTCAAATATTGTAATAGATAAGTTATTTAGAAAAAAATGACTGACTGTTAAGTTTGTTTCGGCTATCTTCTCAACAGTGGTCTCCTCTTGGGAAATGCCGTTGAGTCAGACTTGCAAAAGCGCCCTTGCGGCCTATTTACAGAATAAAGATCGTTATTTCATTATTTAGCGAATGAAACGCGGCATCCGAAGGTTTTCATCGTCAACCCATTAATGTAGAATGTTGTGGCGTAGTTGTTACGGACATATCGAGCCTGGTAGCTGGTGCACCAGCAGATAGAAGCGAGCTATGCACAGATGCATATTTTCATGTATTTCTGTATAAAAATATTTATTCGAAAATTTCAAGCCACCTATGTAAAGTTGTGATAGTCTCAGTTGGTAAGAGCACTTGTGCGTTAAAGAAGAGGTCTCAGGAACGAATCCTGTATGCAATTTAGTAAGTCGCATTGAGTTTTTCCTTTACAATTGAACTCTGTGTTATAAATTATAAATATATAAATATTTTTTTTATATTTAACCCATCTAAGTTGGGTCCATGTTAGAGTATTGCATACTAGCACTAGATTGCGCTTATGATGCAAAATGTTAAAAAAAGAAGTGTCCACGGAAATTTGATTCGTATCACTAATCGATGTAATGACAGCCACTAAGTAAGCGCTGAGTGAAACCCCGATAAATTTACTGCTGCAATAAATCTTTTTAGATACAAAATATTTCAGATAAAATAAGATGTTTATTGCAACCAATTACTTGTGTCTAGGTACAAGGATTAATCATGATAAATTGAATGTTGGCTTATGAAACGACGGCATGCGATGGTTTTCATAATCAACCCACTAATGTAGAATGTTGTGGCGCAGTTGTTACGGCCATATCGGGCTTGGTAGCGGAGGTGCACCAGCAGATGGAAGCGAGCTACGCACAGAGCCAGCAGCGACAGGTCTTTGCATGGCGATGCTTTGGATGCTTTGTTTTTTTCCATCACCTGTCTATTCCATTGTTCCCTGCCACATTTTTTTATTTCAAAGGCCTTTCCGTGGGCCTAATTTCCATGGAAATCATTCGAGATTTCTATAGTAATTGGATTACTCATTTCCATGGATAACTCCATGGAAATCATTCGGGGTACTGATAGTAATTGGAGTACTAATTTCCATGGATAACTCCATGGAAACCATTCGGGATTCCCATAGTAATTGGACGGAGTTAACCATGGAAATTAGTAATCCAATTACTATCGGAATTCCGGATGATTAGCACGATTGTTGTTTATTTGGTAAACGCCTTGTAAATAGTAAAATGTTTTGATGAAATGTGGAAATGTTTCAAAATCACTGTAATAATGCCACCACGGAAATTATTGCCACAGAAACGGCCTCACATATTTACAGTTCTAAAAATCAGAGTGTCTTAAGAGCCTTTTCAGATTACCTCATACAATATCAAGCTAGGGGAAATTGTATGAGACAAGAATTTGGTTTCCTATTATTTACCTGATACCGATGTCTGCAATTCTATCAAATCTTTCTTGGGCCATACACATGTTTATATTATTATGTGCTTTTTGTGTGTGGTGTGATTGTCCAATATCATCTCAATTTAGTCACGAATTAAAATCTATTCGGGGCTGTAAATCCTAAGCCCGAAGTCAAAGAGATCATCTGAAGATCCTTTGCGGGAAACACAGATCCCAAAATGTGTAAGAAATTGAATAACCTACGATTGAAATGAGGCTGTTTTATCCTTACCTGTTCTGTTCAATTTGTTATTAAAACCGTGAGGGCTTTCTGTTTACATTATTATATGAACTTGGCTCTAACTATTTATGATCATACATTTTTATTATTTCTTAAAGTCTCTTCAAATCGTTTCATTTTACTATCTTAGTCAAGTTCTTGTATTCGTGATTTGCCTTGAAAATAATTCGACGATTCATCGCAATAAAATCACGTAATAAGCTGTGAAATAGCCGAGTACTTGGCACTTGAAGTCGCATAAAATATTTCATCAGATATTCTTGGCGCATTCCTGCTTCTGTCCTTTCATCGCGATCATCCCTTTTACACAATTTCTACGGTTCGTTCTAAAATAAACAGTACCTTCCATTTTTTGCATTTTGAAATTTTTATAATTTCTGCTTATTAGCACGAGTTCTATCGATCCTAATAAAAGATTTGTCTTTTATTAGGATCGATAGAACTCGTGCTATCGATCCTAGTGTCCCAAAAATTTCATACATTTTTGGTATTTCTATTATGCTACCGTCATCCAAGGTTATATATTTATAAAACAATATATGTAAAAAGTAACGGAGTGGAAAGCATAAAATTGGGATTGAAAGAACTCGTGTGATGATGAGCCGAAATTACATACAATTTCCAAAGTATGAAAAAGTGGGAGAAACGGGTTTTTTTTTAACGTTACCTGTGTGTTTTTACCATCACAATTCACAATTTATATTTGAGTTGCAATTTTCAGCATGTTTATTTTTGTCGTGTGCGTAAACTCACCGGTCAAATGGCAGTTCAACGGAAAGAGACGCACCGATGTTTTAGAGTGAGAGGTACATATTCGTTGCAGCTCTATCTGCTGACCGCACTACATGGCCCGTGGGTGTTAACGTCGTAATTCATCTGTCTGTCTGTACCTAAGCTACCATGCCAGAACTAACTCCCATACCTTTAACTATAAATAAGAAAATAATGAAATAAACAATTGAGAATATAAAAGGACATTTTTTAAAATCGTTTTTCGTATTATTTTGCTTTGTATGCACCTTTTTTGAATTACCTAAGGTTTTATATTGTTGCAGTGTCTTTATTTTATTGCTTTTTTTAGCTACTGTACATGGTCATAGCAGTAGATTACTCCAAAATTAATTTTGTCGAGGGCTTATTTTTGTATTTCTAGTGTAGTGCGTGTGTTGTTTAGATTCCGACTTGTCGTTCATCCAGGCGACACGGTAACTTACGTACATTCCAAAACAATCGCTCTGATTAATTAGATCTATACAAGTAATAATGAGACTGGCTGAATTTGTGTCACTTACCGCGTCATCCGCCTGAATGAAGGACTAGCTTTAAAAAAGAAAAAACTAAATCTTAACGTTCCTTTTTCGAAATTCCAGGAAGCTCAGGAGAACCATACACGTCCATACACAAATGGCTCCGTTCACAGTTCGCCTATCATTATAGCCAGCGAATACGTTGAGTCCAAAGAGAAAACTACAGAACTGGAGAAAATCAAAGAGGTTTCTCCCGAACCGAAGCAACCAAGCCCCGAAAAGGAGCTTACTCCTGAGAAGGAGACAAAAGAACCTAGTCCTGAGAAGGAACCTACTCCTGAACCTAGCCCTGTAAAAGAACCTACACCTGAGCCTAGTCCTGAAAAGGTGAGCCCGGAAGAGTCAGAGGAAGAAATAGAAGAATCTCCAGAAAAAGAATTAACAAACGACATCGCGCAAGAGCTTCTAAAACTTACAGAAGACATTAAAGAAAAGAAGGAGAATTTGGTCAAGTCGACGGAGGACTTTTTGAATGAAGCTAGAGACGAAGCGGAGAAGACTGCTGAATTGTTGAAGGAAGCGCTTAAAGAAGATTCTCCAGAAGAAGAAGAAGAAGAGGAAGAGGAAGAGGAAGATGAACCTGAACAAGAGAATGTGAGCGTTAAGGTGAGTTACTTCAATTAACCCGTTCGTGTAGTTTTTGTTTCTGTTGGTTTGTGACACACGCTGTCACTTACTGTCCGAGAGTGTATTACATTAGTACCACGAATATAAGTTACATCGGCAATCTTCGGCCATGCCGACGAGTGCTAACAAGTACCGAATGAAACCGAACGTGTGACCATTTCAATAAACACTTTGTTGCACTATACGTACGGTACATAAGCAATGACAGGTGCTCTCGCTCATGGCGACTCACGCGGCGCCAGATAAAATGGCGCAAAATTTTGGCCAATGGGCGTTGAAAATTTTGCCCGCGCAAACGCCTTATAATTGGTTAATCTGTTTTCAAAAAATGCTTTCGGCGCAGGTACATCGTTGTAACTTATATTTGTGGTACTAGTAAGTTATGTCATTTATATTTCATGTATAGGCCTAACGCATAACTGAGTCTGTTCCTGAGGTATGGGAGCGGTACGGGAGGGGTTTCAAGTGACGTATATGTATGTGTATACTTTGTTCATGTTTACTTTTCCTAAATAGTGAACAACATTCTCAGCTAAAAATACACCTTTTTTGTCTTAAAGTCCCATTTTTTCGTACATAAAGTAACAGGAATTCATACTTTTAGTGCCACATTGCCAATTTCATACATTAAATTTATTTCCTTGCGAGAAAACAGCTGGTATTGGCATTAAATGCATATTTTTAGGTTAGAATGGTGTTTACTATTTAGGACAAGTAAGGAGTATATAGCGAGACAGTTAGGACACGTCATGTTACGTCACTTGTCACCCCTCCCGTACCGCACCCATACCTCAGGAACAGACTCAGTTAAGCGTTAAATCTCTAATTTTGTTGGTCTGTAAATATGTGCCGACTAATGTACGTAACACCATTCTTTTGACACTTCTTATAATGCTTTAGCTTGACAAGGTGTTTCGTGACACGCCAATGGTCTGCGGGCGACGGGGGGAAAGACGCCGCGCGTATACTTTATACCCATCCCCGCCCCGCCACTGTGTCTCCCCCCGTCGCCAGCAGACCGGATCCGATTTTTGGTACGATAATATGTCACAACACGACATCTGTCGTGACAACCAACCATGGCCGTCACATGAGCGACAAAGTTGTTATTCTCGTGGAATCATCCCAGCCGAATAACATCTCGTGCCTCAACACGATTTCGTGAAGAACATTTTCGTTAACACATCAACCCCTGAAATACTATTTAATTTACTTTAAGAATTTAAAATGAAACGAATACTAAAGGGGAGGCTGATTGAATGCGGAATTTTGTGATGTTACACAGAATTTCCTACAGATATAGATAATAACTTTCTGATGCGTGCTGGAAAAAGTCTAAATAACATAATGAAAGACCTGGATATTGACATCTTCAATAGTAATACGAGGGTTGCTACTTATATATCCGGAAACAAAAAAACAAACAAACGTACACGGCTGAAAATAGTTTTATTGTTTTTCAAAGTATTCCCCTTGATGATCTATGCACTTTTGCATTCGCGTGAACCAATTTTTAAAGCACTTCTGCCACTCCGCCTGAGGTACCTCCATAACGTGTTGTTTGAATGCGTCGACAGCATCTTCAGCGGTCGAAAATCGTTGACCGCGTAATTTATTCTTTATATTTGGAAATAAATAAAAATCGTTGGGTGCCAAGTCAGGGCTGTACGGCGGATGACCCGTTAATTCCACATTTTGACCCTCCAAAAATAGAGTTGTTTCGCGTGACGTATGACAGCTGGCATTGTCATGATGAAGAATGATTCTTCGTCGCTGGTTAGTTTTACGAATTTGTTCAAATACTTCCGGTAAGCAAATGGTCGTGTACCACTCTGAATTAACCGTTCTACGGTTTTCTAGTGGCACTGTAGCTACATGGCCATTAATACCGAAGAAGCAGGCCACCATTTGTTTCAATGTACTTTTTGCACGAGTAACTTTCGTAGGGTTCGGCTCATTTTGAAACACCCATACCGTTGATTGTTGCTTCGTTTCGGGATCGTATGCATAGATCCAGGATTCGTCACCTGTATAGATGTTATAAACGGCTTTTGAGTCACCACGGTTATATTTTTTTAACATTTTATTGCACCATTCGACGCGAGCATGTTTTTGCTCATTTGTTAAGTTGTGGGGTATCCAACGCGAACAAATTTTTTTTACAGCCAAATAATTATGTAATATGCTATTAATGCTGGTCATAGAAATACCCAGAGTCGCCTCTATCTCGCGGTACGTAACATGTCGGTCGTCCATTATAAGTTTTCGCACAGCCTCGATATTTTGTTGCACAACGACCGATTTCGGGCGACCTGCCTTAACTTCGTCCGTAAGCATACTACGTCCACGATTGAACTCACTAAACCAGTGATACACAGTAGTTTTAGATGGGGCTTCATCACCAAAAGTTGAAGTTAGTTGATCTATGCACTGTTGTTGCGTTAAACCACGCCGAAAATCATAATAAATCATAGCACGAATATTTTCACGAGTGAGTTCCATTCTTGCTGCGAGATGACATTTAAAACCCGTCAAAAACAAAACACGAGCGTTAATAAGGAAGAAAAAATATACCTTATATACTTAAAAAAGTTCAAATTTTACCATGGCGGTCAAATATGCTATTTAAGAAGATTGTAATCCCGGTTTCCGGATATATAAATAGCAGCCCTCGTATCCCGGCCGTAAGGCGCAAGCTGACGGACGGGTTCTTTAAGTGAGTGTGCTTTAATCGGAACAAGATTGTTGAGTTTTATTAGTTGATTAAGTTAGTTTTAGTTTATTAAGTTTGTAGTCACAGGTAGTTGCGACGTTGTGCAATATGCGAGCACCTCAATTTGTATAAATTGTCACTACCCGTGGGTACCTGTAATTGGCTCTCTGATAACACCATTCTAATGTTTGTAGCTGTTGGTTCTCCTAATAAATAATAAATAAATAAATATCCTACTGACGGATCGTTTTGAAATTTCGAGTAAAGGAATCCATTTGACAATGAAAACGGTATTGAAAGTCGAGAATTGGCCTTGATTGAAAATCCATTGTAGGTGATGGGAATGGAGTTGACAGCGCACACGGCGAGCGGCAACAAGCCCCGCACCGCGCCCGCCCCCGCCCCCGCGCCCACGCCCGCTCGCACGGTGAGAGCGCACTGCACTGTGCATATAGTCCAAACTATTTATGACACCTGACCGGCAAATCGGGATAGACGCCGCAAACGACAAAATTGATTAGTTAACATGGTTTACCTGATTTTTTTTAAACGAGAGCTATAGTGTGACCAACACCTTAGGTATGCGAGTGGCGAGGGGCGGAATGACGAATCAGCGGCCGCTCTGCCCCCCCCCCCCCCCCCCCCCCCCCGTCTCGCCGCTCCGCATACCTAAGGGGCGGTACAGAGCAGTATTGGTCACACTATAATAAATAGTACCTAGACAAATTTATAACCTAACCAGCGTAACATGGCACACGACGATTATCGCGTGACGCAGCATTTATTATTTGTCTCTTTCTGTACTGAAAGGGTAGGAATCGATATATTTTTAACACGACTAAGATAACTAGGCTCTTCAGGTCATGCAAAAAATAAATATGTCGCTTTCACTGGAGTGACCTCTGAGTGTACCTTTCATATTATAATAGGGAACATGCATGATTTTTATTTTTCCTTTAATAAAAGCTCATTCATGTAACAAACAGAAGATACTCGTATTGTTTCGAATAACTATAAAAATAACCAAGATATAAGTCATCAAACATTTCATTCTGTCTCTTTCTAGCATTGTCTCATTCAAAACAGAATTTAATATGGAATTTACATGGCCATAGTGTACTATGTCGTAAAAGTACATATTGAACATCTGTCAAATTGCTGTCTAATTAGGAGTTTAAAATGCCTATATCATGCGTTTTTCTGGGCCAATTTTAATTGCACATTTCGAAAAAAAAAATTACGACATTTTGATATTTTGTTAAGAAAGGCGATAAAAAAACGACTTAACTCGTGTCATTCTGACAATTAAGGTGATTTTTTTAGTATCTGTGGTATTTTGTTTATCTTTTTTTTAAGTACCTACCTAAAGGAACAGACTATAGGTACATATAAACATTTACGGCGTCTATCTTGGTTTGTGCATACTTCCTTAATTATTACTGGGCAGAAATCCTTGTATCCTTGTTGCACGTATTTAACTTCACTGTTGTAATGTAGTGTTTGTCTCACAAAAGTTTGTTTCTTAGACTTCACTCACTACTTACCTACTTTATAAGAAAACCAAAATGGGAATGAGCAATTTGAAAACCGCTCAACAATGTACAAAACCAAGATCAATCTACTCACATATAGTGCCGCCAACCTATCTGTTCAAGCAGATAACTATATAGGCTATTTATTCTTACTTGCCCTTAATAGTAAACAACATTCTAACCTAAAATATGCAATTAATGCCCATATCAGCTGTTTTTTTGCGATGAAATAAATGTAATATTTGAAATTGGCAATGTGGCACTAAAAGTATGAATTCCTGTTACTTTATTTACGAAAAAATGGGATCTCCCAGATTCCCGACTCAGGTAAGCTTTTCACAAATTCTGTGAATACAGTTATTCCCGTTAGGAAAATTAAAATAATGTTTCTTTTAAGGAAAAAGACCTCTCTTAAGCATTTAAGGTAGTTTCCCTCCAGGGCCCATTATTTTTTTCCACCCTGTATGCTTATTTAATTACTTCATATAAATTATACTTCAATCAATGCTAGGGATGGCGCCTATGGTACAGATAAGTTAATGGCATAGTATTTGATTCCGGCATGATTGTTTAATTTAAACAGTAACAAGTAGACTTGGTAGTTGTTTTATTTTAAGAGTCCCCGTCAAGCTCGGCCGAATTTCACCTTCCCATACAAACGGAGTTTCGTTCTCATTTTAAAACTACGTGTTGGATTGTATGGAAATTTTGCATATACAGTGGCATGAGGTATATCTAGATCTGTAATTAGTGTATATGGCTCCAGTTTATAAAACAAACGAAATACAGCAAAAACAAGTTTTTTATGAAAAACTTAAATTTGCTGTATTTTTTTTACAATGGTATCTGAATTTACATACACTAATTACAGACCTGGATATACCATAACTTATTCTAAGTACAAAGTTTCAGATCAAACTAGCTAGTCGTTTTAAAATGAGACCGTAACTACGTTTGTATGGAGAACCGAGCTTGCCTGGGACTCTTTTATACTGTTCATGTAAACATTCCAGAATAACTCTTAACAAGAATAAATTTTAAATGGTCCGATCAACTTTTTCTCTTTTTTCTCTCTCGTGACTCAGGAGATAATAGTGACTGAGTTACTTACAAAATTGCTAATAATCTAGGCTATTAACATACTGACGAGATGGGCCCTTAAAAATTGACCTATACTGGTCTGCAGGCGACTGGGGGAAAGACAGCGGGGGCGGGTAAGAAGCATGAGCGCGGCAGGGTCATCGTGCTCCGCGTGCGCATTCTTCATATCCGCCCCCGCTGTCTTTCCCCCCACCCACAGACCATGGGAGTGTAACGAAGGAGTTTGAAATCGTAGTTTTAAAGACCGACTGAGAAGTCGTTACCGTGGCAACGAACTACAGGAAAAAGTTGATTGACAAAATAATTAAAACAAAAAATTACATTATCCGGACCACACAAGCTCTTAAGTAGATTCAATGATTTAAAGTATAACTTTCTTCCCTAGTGCACAGTGTTGTTTTGTAGTATATAAAACTGCTTATTGCAAAGTACAAAGAATGTACCTTTTGACGCTTTAATATTTTATAATAAAACTTTAACTTAAATAAGCAGTTTTTTTTATAACATGTCTATAATTGGCTAATATACCTTGTTTTTGTTGACCTCGACTGACTGACTTCGTTAGCGCAAGAGATAAAGTCACAACCACTCTTTTTTCTTCAGCGTAGTCGGGTAAAAAGTGTCCTATAACCATCTGTGGATACCCAGCTACGCGTGTACCAAAAATTGTTGATATCCGTTAAGCCGATTTGGCGTGATGAAGCCACAACGGCACATAAGAACATACAAAAAATTCAAAAGAAATATTTTTCAATTCAGTGACCTCCTTCTAGTCCATTACAATGGTTTTTTTTGAAAATATCTTCAATGTACAGACATTTCATTTTTACAACTTCATAATAGTATAGCTATTTTGTATTGGAAAATAAATACAGGTAAGCTTTTTAAAATAAAATTCGACCGCCATCGTAGCTGAAATTATTATAAATATAATTTGAACAATTTATATACAAAACAAGCTTTTTTTGCTGTAATGCACTCTGTATAGATACTGGCGTGAATGATGGCTTCATACGTTGGTTGTAATAAGAATGACCGATAACGGTAATGCCATTTACTTTAATAGCTATTTCAAAGCTTCCTTTTTTCCATGTACTATCTGGTGAAGTCCTAAGCAGTAAAGATTCAAATGAATGTAATCCTTTAAAACTTATATCATATTTGATTTTGGTACTGTTATTAGGCGTCAATTATATGTATTTAAATAGCAAAGTCTGATCATACTTACCCCATATCATAATTCCATATCGTAGCAGTGCGTGAGGCTTGTTTTTTGGAAATTGCTTATGTCTCCTTAAGTGTGGCGTATGACTTGAGCCCTAACGATATTAAGCAAGCGGGGAACCGGAAGGAGGGGTAAATTCGAAGTTGGAAATAAGATGTTTTATGGAGTTATCCCTTTTGTACTCATGTTGAACAATATTCGAGTGAGCAGAACGGCACGATATGAATTTCTGACGATGAACTTTACCTATTCTTAGAAACTCAATTTTAAGTTTGTATCGTGCCGTTTTCGACGCACTTCTATTGCACAATTTTTTTCTAACAGATGCAATACGCTTAGAGTTCAAATTATTCCCTTCCCTCTCGCTCCTTTATTGCACAGTATTTCAATGAGAGCGAACTTATATGAGCTTCTACTTGTGTGCTGAGCGGCCGGAAACAGTATGAAAATAACGTCGTATTTCGAACCATTTCGAGCCCTTTATATGCCGTGAATTTATTGAAGCTTCCACCGCTTAACCAAACAGCCTTGAGACCATTCCATTATATGGAGTACATTATTCCAGCACGAGGCCGAGGAGGTGAAGTCGATATTCCTGGAGACGCGCATCCCTCAGCAGTCCAGGGTCCTGGTTGCGGACTTCGAGGACCGGACGAAACCAGCTCCGCGGAAACACGAGCCGGTCAGTTATGACTTGACACACACACAATAGGGATGATGACATGACACAGGTCAAGTTTGACATAACCACAAGACACCGTTCACCAACAGTGTGTCCAATATATCAATTTATACAATCCAGATACAGAGCAATTTCGAGTTCCACACTTACGCTGCTTACTTTCCCGTGCAAACTACTTGAGCCTGGGTTACTTTGTGGCTGTCTGTATGCGATTAAATCTTGCGTTTAAATGGAGTTGTGGGGCTCTCAAATTGTATAATAATTCTTCATGTTTACGTCGAGAAGTTAATAATACTGTATTAATAATGGATATCAATACTACCCTTTATAATAAACCACGTATGTATAAATCTTATTCTAGTGTGAACCATGGTCGAGCGAAATCGCATTATTATTTGACGAAGTTGTCTATAAGACCAACTCAGTACTAGTACTTAATACAAGAAGTGAAAACTGACGATCCTAACAATCATCATACCTACATTCCTGTGTTCCGAAAGTTATTAACTAGTGTGCCTGCATACAAAGGCATAATCTTTTATCGTGAAGCGTAACCGCCATTTGTTTCTTTGTAAAAGAAACAAAGAAACATCGAAAATTGGTGCCGCTGACACCAGAAAACTTCTAAAATAATATCAATAAGTACTTCGTTCTGCAATCACTCTTTTAATTTTGAAGGTTCATTTTATTTGATTGCTGTGGCGTCTGGGTCACGTCGTATTACTTCGCTGCTTGGCGCTCAAAAGGTTAATATTATAAAACAGACTTTGATTGTAAAGGAAGTAATCAACCCGACCTAATATTGCAAGCGGGCTCAAAAGGTTAACATCTTAAGAGGCGTTTATTTGATTGTGAATTTACTTGCCTTAAATATAAAGTTTGCCCTTTGTGTAACAAAAGTGTTTGCAGTTAGTAACACTTTAAACTTAGCAATTATATTTAGTCTACAATTAAGACAATGGCTATGTTCACTGGTGTAATTGTAATTGGTTTTTGGTCAATAGGAATTATTCCACCTATACACCGCATTATTGATTGACTTCTGGATCTTATTTGTATGTATGTGTGTGACGATACGTTTGGCTAAGTTGGTTGCACAACGGCTTACGAAGCTGGCGGTCCCGGGTGCGAATCCCGGCCAGGGCAAGTGTTTGTGTGATGAGCACAAAGGTTTTTTATTGGGTCTTGGATGTTTTTTATGTATTTAAGTATACCCATAGTACAAGCTTTGCTTAGTTTGGGACTAGGTCGATTTGTGGAAGATTGTCCCTGATCTTTATTTATTTATTATTTATGTTTATCTTTATTACCAGAGGGCGGAATTTAATATGGCAAAAATAAAACTTCATAGAGTTGTAACGTTGAATTTTTCCGACCGTCGTTTAGTTAAATTTACCAAGTGTATCTGTATTTATTTATTAACAAAAATAGACCTCAAATCCACATTTAAGTAAACAATAATAATCTTAATATAAACCTATGTGATTTTGGCCATGATAAATTCCGCCCTCCGTTTATTGCCAGATATTATACCAGAAACTATCTGTGCCATACAATAAATTTATTCCTGTCTTCCTTTCTTTTCATTTTCTTCACTTAAAATTACACTATACATTGCTGCATATATTACTTTCTGGATGTACCGAAAATCTGCGTTGCAGCACGTATGAGTCTCGACGTATTTGCTGGAAGGGCTTATTTTTAAAGAAATCAACTTGCCGTGCTATAGTGTGACCAACACCGCAGAACCGCGCCTTAGGTATGCGAGCAGCCGCTGATTCGTCATTCCGCCGTCGTCTGCTCCGCCGTCTCGCTGCTCGCATACCCAAGGTTAGGTACAGCGGTATTAGTCACACTATAGCACAACTCACCACTACTTGCGCCGTATGTTCCATCACCTAACTTCGGTCGGTGACTATTCCCAGGCATCGGGTAAAAATCTGAGCTATGTGGTCTATCTTAAAGCATTTAACTACTGGAAATAACAAGCTCTAACTTTATCGAACACATTTTTCGTGCACACTTGGTGCTTCGCGCGTAGGTAACATAGGAAAATGTGGTGGATTCGTACAGAAGGAGCATTCGTACAATGCCCATATCTCTAATATTAAATATGCTGACGCACAGGCATGGTCGCACCCAGGAGTTTTGGAGGGGGTCACTAATAATGAAATATGTCGAGTAAATCAGCCTTTTTGCACAATACAACATTTTAATGCACACATTATAAAACAAATGGAATCCTCTTGTTTTACTGCCTTTTTTTTGGAAATTTTTACATCATTTTTTAATTTGACGTGTACCATTTTGGGGGCGTAATGTCCCCTGTGCCGAAGTGCACTGTTATTATAGCCAGATAAATAAACTACGTAACTGCCTTTAATTTATTTTAAAATAGTAATTGGATTTTGTTTTACAAGGTTAGAGTAAAACGTGTACAAACCCTCCTCACTTTCTGCTTTGTAGCAAAAACACCCACCAACAGTGTTAAGAATGAGGGTTTTCTCAAATGGAATATCATCAGTTGGCTTGAATCTGTCTGAAAATCTTGTGCTGTGATTGGTGCATGTTGACACTTCTTATCAATTAGACCTTACGTCACGGTGGCACCAACTGGTGATATTTCCATTTTAGAAAACCCTCATTGGAAGATTAACGAACTTGTAACCTATAAATGTATGATCTTGTTTCCAGACGGTGGTGAGCGGCAAGATGACGCTGTCTCTCATCCAGGACGCGCCGCGTGACACCCCCGAGAGAGACCCAGGTGCGAGGCTTCACACTTTTCGAACGTATATAAAACCACGGTGATACTTAATAGTAGTTGGTCTACGAAAAACCGCAAGCGCAAATACATGATGTAGTGTTACCAATACCGCTGTACCGCGCCTTAGGTATGCGAGCAGGGGGCAGACAACGGCGGAATGACGAATCTACGGCTGCTGTGCCCCCCGTCTCGCCGCTCGCATACCTAAGGCCCGGTACAGAGGTTTTCAGGAGCGGCCTTACCCATTGCGAGGCTCAGGGCGCGTAGATCTTTGCGAGGCCCTTGTCTTTGTGGTGTGTCATTCACGAAAAATGCAAGCGTAAGGCGTGAAATTCAAATAACCGTATTAATAGGGTACCAGCATGAATTTTTTTATTGCTTTTCTTATCTAAATATCAAAATACCGTAAAAACGATTTCAAAATGTGAAATAAAAATTTTAATCGGCCAAGAAATACGCAAGATATAGGCATTTTAAACTACTAATTAGACAGAGAGCTCCGACGTGCACTGTTACGTCACGGTGCACTCCGGCCATATAAACTCCATATTAAATTCTGTTTTGCTAGAAAGAGATAGATAGAATGAAGTGTTTGATGGCTTATATCTTGGTTATTTTTAAAGTTATTCGAAAAACTATTTTTGTCTACTGTTTTTTACATGAATGAGCTTTTAATAAAGCAAAAATGAAAATTCATGAATATTTCCTATTGTAGTGACTAATACTTGGGTGGTGGCGCGAGTGCGCGAGGCCCCTCAACGGCCGCCCCGGGCGGTGTTAGTCACACTAAAGCCCTTTGGTACACAAGTACCTACTTTAGGTTCAAACAATAATATTGAGCGGCAGTTCTTCAAAATATTCCTATGGAAGACGAGAGAGGTTAACAGGAACGTGTACAGGGTTTTTGGCCGAGGTAGGTTTTTCTGTGCCTATAAGGAGCCATGGTCGTTCAGGCCTTCAGGGTCGGCACTGTAGGCAGTTTCTCTGTGACCGTATGGAGCCATGGTTGTTCAGCCTAGGCAGTGCCTTTGTGCCTTGCATGGAACGCACGCCACTGGAGGGACGCTGTTATAACGTCACCAACTTCAAAGTTTTTTTCATTCATTTTTTATTTTATGGCCGACTTTACAAATATATTTGCTTTTGGTCAACAAAAGTAATTCTAACCATACCTTCTTCACGATGGTTTTCGACAGTTGAAAGTGTGTTCTCCAACCCAACCGTATTTCTTCGGTTACATATTACTTTAGTTATTAACACTTCAATAATTAAGATTTTCGCAGCGCTATGAGGGAAAGGGCACATAGTTCGAAGCACTAATGGCCGTTGGGGCAGAAAGGTTCTCGAGTGGAGAACGCGTACCGGCAAGCGCAGCGTCGGCGGCCGCCCGCAAGGTGGTGGGACGGCCTGGTTAGGGTTTCGGGGACTCACTGGATGCGGGTCGCCTCTATCCGGCTCATGTGGAAATCTATTAAGGCCTGTGTCCAGCAGTGGGCGTCCTATGGCTGAAATGATAATGATGATGCGGGAAAATGCGTATATTGCGAAAACTTACTACGAGCAGAGCGTAATGGGTTCGCTGTTGTGAAAGTGTTAACGCCTATTATATGAATGATTGTATTGTTGTTTATTTGCGCAGAGTCGACGGCGGATGACTTCACAACCGCCAGCGCAGTGACGCAGCCCGCGGCCGAGGTATGCAGCTTTGGTTTTATTTATCTATTTATTACTATGAAAGAACTGGTTTACTTTCACTGTTGTTAAATTGTAAAGAACATGATTTGCATATTGGATTTTCCAAAATATTTGTACTCGTACAGTAATTTTTTTATATATAATTTCGATGCTATTTCCACTCTAGTAAGTTGTAATATATATAAACTTTATGATGATGGGTCTACCGGTAAAAACAATAAATTACCGAGTTTTTCAAGGGCAAGTGTTTGTGTGATGAGCACGAATGTTTGTTCCTGCGTCTTGGATGTTTTCTATGTAATTAAGTAAATTATAATATATTTATATATTACATATTAGCTTCTGCCCGCGACTTCGTCCGCCTTAAATTTTTCCGGGATAAAAAGTAGCCTATGTCCTTCCCCGGGACTCAAACTATGTCCATACCAAATATCATCCAAATCGGTTCAGCGGTTTAAGCGTGAAGAGGTAACAGACAGACAGACAGACTATCTTCGCCTCATAGTACAAGCTTTGCTTAGTTTGGAACTTTGTCTGTTTGTGTTAGATTGTCCCTAATATTACTTGGTTTGAGTAGACAGAATTTATCTGTCGGTCCATCGTTAAATTACTATTTGAACTGCTTCGAAACACCTCGTATCTCCTTTTATTCCGTCCGACGAAAAATTTTGTCATAATCAAAATATTTTATTGCTTGTGATAATTGGGTTTCATTGTTGGTACAAATAATAATTGCATATATAGAAACACCAGTTCTTAACCTTCTCAGGCGTACAAACACAAAGATAAAAACACACTAATCTTTAAATACATCAAATAAATTGATACAAATAGTTTCAAAAACGTCCAATAGTCACATTACAAACTCAAAAAAATATAAATATTTTATATTTATTTTTAATTTTTTTACGTAATTAAAAAATAAAGGCCATACATTAAGTCAAAATATCGCGTGATGTCACTCCTAAGTACACATGTACCTAGTCATGACGTTACGAGCTCCCATTCCTAAACTTTAATGCGATTTATGTTAGTATTTCTTTGTTAATTTGAAAAAGGAAAAAAAATACATTTTTTTTTAGTTATCTAACTGATGTTTAGAATTTTGCTTTTTGTTCCCCGTTATCGTGCCTATATCATGCCCATGTGATTTTCAAAGCTAATTGACTAGCCCCACGTTGGGCGCCAATGTTACCCTTGTGTCGAATCAAATCGAATTCTTAAAAGTGAGTTATTAAAATTTAGTAGTACCTTTTTTCTAAATAGTGGCGATTTGTCATATTGGCAGAGATTCGTAACAATGACAACCATGCTGAAATATCGGTAATAAAAGAAAATCGACAAAATAGCGGTATACCCGTCATTATAAAGATGAGTTATGATTTGTATTCAAAATTTAAATTCAAATTTCCACATTTTGCGTTAGCGCCCAAACAGCAAACCGGAAGTGACGTCAGGTCACACCCCTCCACAACACAACGGAAAGTAAGAAGTGTTGCCATCTTCTAATTCCTGTGAAGATCAAAGAAGAGATCAAGATAGACTCCTCAAGACGTTAGTTGTTGGACAACCGGGCGTATTGTTTTTTAGTCCCTAAATAGTTGGTTGTAGTTTAATCGATTAAAGCCAAATGTTTTGGGCTCTTTGGTGAAAATAAAAAGGTACTATAATAACATGGTCCGTCGCCATTGGTGATGGCTGCACGATTAAAATAACATGAAATGCGCCATAGCCAAAACTTATGGTTAACAGCGTCTAGCTATAGTGTCTTGATTTTGTTGCGTCCTTTCTACTTAAAAAAATACTCCAAAGTACCAAAATGACCATAATATAAAAAGTCGTTACAGTCACCTTGAAAGTTCAATAGATTCCTCCCTCGTTGCGTCGTATTCGTCAGTAATGAGGGTTGTGACCTCTCTTCTGTATCACTTTCTCTACAACGATCTTCCTCCATCTGTTTCTGTCTCCGGCAGTGCGGAGGGCGTTGTGAACTGTAGAGTTAAGAGCGGTGCGAATCTGGTCAGACCAACGTACTGGGCTGCGTCCACGAGGCCTTTTCTCCTCTACTTTACCGGTCTCGATAAGTTTCTCGAGGTTGCCACCTTGCAATGTGACCGAAATATTGTAGAACTCGTTGTAGGCACTCAGATGGCAGCCGCAAGATTTTGAGTTCTCGCAATATAGAAACTTTCGTCCGAAATGCTGTCCTGGGGATACGGAGTATCTTCCTCCAGCACCACATCTCAAAGGCATCAATGCGTTGGGGTCCGCAGCGTTCAGTGTCCAAGTCTCAGCGCCATACGAAAATATCGAGACAAGAGTCCGTACCAGTTTGGATTCAATAGATTATCAACTCTATAAACGATAGATGCCGAGTGCACTAATAAAAAAAATGTCGTTCATTATGTCTTTCTATTTGTGCCAATCTCAGGTAACAGGTAAACGTCAGGGGTGTATTGCTTCTATTAGTGCACTTTTGTTCATGGAAATAAAGTCGATTATTTATTGAACTTTCAAAGTGGCTGTAACGACTTTTCAAATATGGTACTTTTGGTGCTTTGCGGTTAAACAGACCATGGCATTGTTGCCTTTAAGGCCGAGTCACACCAAATGCATGTGCGTGACGAGCGCGTTGTAAAGTACGAATCCTAATAAGAGATGGCACACCGCTTCGTACGCACACGTCACGCAAGCGGTGTGTCATCTCTTATGAGGATTCGAACTTAGCAACGCGCACGCGCACGTCTACGTGCACGTCACGCACATGCATCCGGTGTGGCTCGGCCTTTAAGTGTAAAGGACAACAAAAACGGAGACCCTATACATGTCCTTTCTTATTATTTCCGTCTTTGGACTACATAAAGTTCTTTGTTGCGTCTATCTTGATCTATCGAATAGATCATTCACATTTTTGGTTTAACAAGCCTATTGGCTGATGTTATTTGAAAACTAGCCACTTTTTTCTTTCTTGTATAGATTTTTGGTTTATTTATTTATTTAAAGCACCTGCAGTGAGCGTAGGGGAATGTACCTTCAATAAGCGTTAAATTGGCAGTTTTCTTGTGTTCATTTGAATTGTGTGATTCTCAAAGCTAATTTACTAGCCCCATGTTGGGCGCCAATGTTACCCTTGTGTCAGATCAAATCAAGGACGAACAAGTTTTTTTTACAACCCTACAAAAAAGTCAGAAGAGTTTCCCTTCTTCTTTTCATGCAAAATGCAGTAATGTTTTTCATCCCTTAAAACTAGTCCGAAATATATATTTATTAATAATTTTGTAGATGTTATGGAAAACTATTTATTTTTATTTGTAGGTAATTGTTCTGTACAACTATTAAGCGTTACTGTTTATAAAGTTTATGGAACTTACTTGTCACGAAAATAATTGACAATGTTTCATTTTTTAACGAGTTCTTTTTCTGATGAAATCAAATAGAGGATAAAATAATAAGAACCACTTTTGTGAGATTTTGATGACATCTCGATTTCATATCAAAATCCATTTCAAAAGTCTCTCTTTTTGCTGCCTTTCTTCTTGTGCGCTGTGACTGTCACAATTTTGTTAATGAAGTCATTTAGAGGATCGCATAATTCTTTCACATTTTCCTGAATATCTCCAAAATGAGGAGCTATAATAAAGTTAAAAGAATATTTTTGGGTTCCTTGAGAATGGTGATAATGAAATAAGTGTGGATTTAATATTACATGGAAATTTGAAATATTGTCAATCTTCGTGATCTTTACAAGTTACTTATAAGCGACAGTTTAAGCATTTATTAATCTATCATTTACATCTATATACAGAAAGAGGGGGAATCGTCAGACGAGGAGATCGAAGAAGAAATAGAGATAGAAGAGATTGAGGAAGAAGAAGAAGAGGAACCGGAACCAAAGAAGACGCAGAAATGAACTGATGTACTGTTGCGCACTCGCCGTGGCTCGGGACAAAATCAAATAACCACCTAAAAAAGCCCAATAGGCATGATAACGGGGTATGAAAATCAAAATTCTAATTATACCGTCAGATGAATAGCAAAAAAAATTCTACCGCTGCTCTAAGATTCCAGTGTATTATGCTAACTTCTTGCAAATAACCTAATAGGGATGACTAAATAAAATGTTCGTGCATGCAGCTCTCAGTGGCGCCACACATATGGTCTCACCGGAAGATCAGCGCTGGCTCCCGAGCCGGCATTATGCTGAGGTGTTACCATTTCGGGGCATAGTTTTAGTTTTATTTTGTATGTAATTTGCTTATTTTTATTTATTCTTTCACTTGCTATGCTACCGAATGAATTTATTTTCTTTCTTTCTTTCTAAATTTTAATAATAAGTCCGTCATGTAGATTAATAAAAAATATTGGAGATGTATTTTTTTTACGTTATCAAAAAACTAAGGCGATACATTGAGTCAAAATGTCGCGGGACGGCACTCCTAGGTAAAAATTTTACCTAGGAGTGCCGTCACGACACCCCCACTCCTGAACTTTCATGCGATTTATCTGAGTATTTTATTGCTATTTTGAAAAATAAAAAAATACGGGTGCAATATTTTTTTGTTATCTGACTGACGGACTAATTAGAATTTTGATTTTCATGAATAATCTGACCCTAAGAGTGATTTATTACTTATAATTAACTAATCCGGGAAATCCCGCATTCAATAAAAAAACAAACATTATAATTAAAGTCTTAAAGTCCTCCCGTGAAGTTTAGGTAAATAGGCACTAACCTATTCCGACCTCTAAAAATAACGTTACGGTTTTTTTATAATTTTGTGCCAAGCCACTTGATTTGCATAATTTTCACTATCTTATGTTTTACACAACCTCTCCTTTAAGGGTGATAACACACGTGCAACTTCCGTAGTTGTGTTTATGAATGCTCATGGCCAAACTCAAGTGTGTATACAGTAGTGAAGTTATTTTAAGATACAAAATTTTAAGGTAGTGGCGAATTCTATTATAGAAACAAAAGTATTCTAAAGGGTCAAAGAAGTGTAAAATTCGTAAAGAATAGACCCAGTGACTGCTGTATCCGACCGAGTACCGGTCGTTATGTTGGCTAACCTGAATATGTTTACTTTAATATCTCGTTGTGTTCCTAACCTAACAATTTGTAACAGCCAGAATGTTCGCATATATACTCGTACAGTATTTTATTTTTTACCTGTTACCCACAGTACAAGCTTTGCTAATTTGGGACTAGGTTGATTTGTGTCAGATTATCCGATATTTTTTTTTACAAAAACAGGATTTAGTCTCGTATAAATATAGATTATTTAATTACCTTGCAATTATTAACATTTTCTATAAGTCCGTACATGGAATGTATGAGACGTCCTGAATGACAATAAATACTAACGAAAGGTACCTAGGTAAATCGTATTTATACGCGATTAAGTAGTATTTGTTGTGGAAATATGTGAAAGCCTTGTAAGTTTATATCCAATTTATTCTTCATTGATTTGAGAACCTACAATCGAATTTGAATATTGCCCCAATGACAACTTATGCCGGTAGCACACCTCCGCCGCGAAACGTCAAACCCAAGGAAGTTCCGCTTTAGTTTCGCACGCTCTATATGGCGTTTCGCGGTTTCGCGGCGGAGGTGTGCTACCGGTCTTAAGAATGTCAATGTTTTTTTTTTATGTTTATCGCCTGGATTTAACCTATATAGGCATTTGTACCCATTTACACGGGAGCAATTATCTTTTGTTAGTTTCTTGGGCGAGAATATCGCCGATAGCTCATCGCTTACTCGCTGGCGGTGGGACAAGTGCCTAAGCCAAGTTGTGTTTGAATCTCAATGTAGTGTATAATTAATGTTGCCAGTGTATTAAATTACCCCTGTGATTTTATTACTCGTGTTCAAGTGTTATATGTGTGCCAAATTTTCTTCCAAGCTTAGTAAAATTTATCGCATTTTAAAATTAAAATTACCAATTCTCCTTGTTATTTCCAAATCTGCAATTTAGCCAAAAAAATCATGGGTTGTATTGCCTGATTAATGATTAAAAACTGTAGTCTCTATTATACTTAAGTATCTACGTAATTACTTCAGTGAAATATAATTGTTATTATATTAATTTAGTTATAAATGTTCCTTCTGCCGTATCCTAGGAAAATATACGTAAAGCCCGCCGGGCACTATCAGTAATAATGACACTATTTCGCTACCCATCCTATTCTCTTGCTTATATGAAATGAGTGTATGACTGGTACAAAATATCGATATTTTTAATTATAGTGTCTGGCGGGCTTAAGAAATGGCATAACATTTTAATATTAACGAAACATCAAAGATACATTCTTGAAATAAAATGAATCTCGGAATTCATATAAATTATTACTACCGTCTACCGTCGTTCGTAATGTATGCAACAAGGTAGTTTATCAAATTGTGCACTTGTGTGTGTTGGAATAGCAATAATTGTGCATTTAAGAGTTAAATTATTTTATTAAAAAAATGATATCGTGTCATATCAGCAGGACAAAGATTCTTTTACAACCTTTGAATGTAACCATGACAGTAAACTAGAGCGGTTATTCGGAATTTCGAATAGCTCGTCCTACTCACTTATATAGTTTAAAACGAGAGCGAAGGGGTACGATACATATTTCGAACTTCGGAATAACTAAGGTATGTTCTTCGCTTGACAGCTTAGCTGCATCAGCGGAACATGATGACGCTATTACGTGTGGTGCGGTTCTTAAAGCACTGCGCGCGCACCACTGATCGTCATTTTTATTCGTCGCCTGAAAAAACATGCCTTTTTTTTCGTTCGTCCTTCTGAACAGGCTAAGACCATAGGCCATACTGCCTGTGCCTTGTTTTATTGTACGTCAAAAGTGTTGCCAGTTGGAAAAGTCCTGCTGAGTTGACAGTTGTTATTTTTAATTTATTTTATTATCTGTATGTATGTGTACGACCATGATCACACCTAATCAATTAATAAGAAATACGAAATGAGAATCGGATTCCCCTCTAAGTTAACGCACTGACATCTTACTTGCTTAAACATTCCCTTTCTCATTTTTTTTCAAACAAATATACGTATACATTATTTTATCAACAGTTTTACACAAGTTTACGTATTTATTGATAGTTTAGTGATGTTAATGTTATTTTAACATTTAATCTTAGCATTTTGTTAATGGCGCGCGATGAATATTTTGTACCTTGATAAAATTTTAACATTAGACAAAAACAAAGGTAGATTAAAGGTAGAGCCCTGAAGTGGTTTTTTAATCGTAGGTACAGAATTACGTTGATTTAGCGCTGACTAGTTTTTTAGTTGTTTAAGAAATAAAGAAATTAACATATCATGTTTTTTTTTTTCTTTTTATCGAGTGTTGCCACACCAATTGATGCGTTGATAGTATGAAGGGACTTTTAAAGATGGATTGCTAGACATTTCTACCCATTATCCCATCGATTATTATTCACAGCCCTACAATATTCACATCGTGTAGAATACTTGGTATAGAGGAGGACAATCTCATATGGGAAAACAGATGAAAAAGTGTCCAGCGGAAAAAAGTAAATAATAGGTCCAAATTCGCCCAGAATCCTTCGTTCTTCTGATGTAAATATTCTATCTATCTATCAGCCACGGACGTCCACTGCTGAACATAGGTCTCCCCTATAGCTTGTCACAGGGTGCGAACCTGTGCAGACCGTATCCACCGAAATATGTAATTATTTAATTGTGTTAAAAAATGGCATAATTATGGTAATTTCTTTTTTCCGGGCTTGCTACCGTGGCGCCTTCTATTTAACGCCTATTGACGGACACTTATTTAGTTGTCTACACTCCATAATTCACATTTGAACAACAATGTTGACCCATGGAAATGGTTGACAGTTGACACTCACCAATGCCAGATACATGTTTCAGTGCCTAGGGGCTGTTCATAAATTCATTTTTGACCCCCCCCCCCCCCCCCCCCTAAAATCATCCATCCATCATAATTCGAATGACCCCCCCCCTACCAAATAAAATGAGGTCATTTCAAAAAGGGCGTTTTTATCAACAGTTTATAGAAACACGAATTTCATTCCCTTTTTCATTACTCAGCAAGCACTTTTTATAGTTGCGAAAGATGATGTCATCTTGGGACTGATCCCTCCCTTCCTTCGTCATGCTACCATCATCCAATGTCTAGACCCCCCCTCAAATTTCAAATGACGTAATTTATTAATAGCCCCTTAGTGTGGTCAAAGAGAGGAACAATTTGATTTGTACAGCATACACCCTGCACACTAGGGTCTAGGGTGGGTCATTTTTAGGGTTCTGTACTAAACGGTAAAACGGACACTATCTGTCTGTCACCAGGCTGTACCTCATGAACCATGATAGCTAGACTATTGAAATTTTCACAAATGATGTATTTCTGTTGCCGCTATAACAACAAATACTAAAAACAGTATAATTTTATGTCTGTCTGTCTATATCGGTAACCAATATAAAATGATAATCACTTTGATGTCACGTCACACGTTCCTAGGCTTTATTATGTCGCGTCTTTGGGCAAGTCTACAAATGTGATTTTAACATTGCTGTATCTTGATCAGTTTTTATGACATTGAAGTAGATTTTTCAACAATGTCTCTATTATTGCGAGGTTTACATACTACAGAAAAAAG
This sequence comes from Hedya salicella, assembly GCA_905404275.2. Taxonomy (NCBI): domain Eukaryota; kingdom Metazoa; phylum Arthropoda; class Insecta; order Lepidoptera; family Tortricidae; genus Hedya; species Hedya salicella. The sequence goes on along the minus strand of FR990112.1, from coordinate 3,488,915 downwards.
TAGTTAAAAATTTACAACATCCCGATTTATTTATTTATTTATTTAATAGACACACCAACAAAACACAGACTTATACAAGTAAAAACAAATATCAATATACAGGGACCAGCCGGTTAGACATCAAATTTAGAGGATTAAAAAAGAAATGAAAAACAAACTATCTATACAAAAATTCAATAATAATGGAAATGGCACGTTATTTCTCAATTTAGCACTAGCATTTTACGCTTCCAACTGGGGAGACTATCCGAGTATATATCCAGGTCATGCGCTTTCTGGTGTTTGTTGTAAATTTGCAATTATGTGTAAAACCCACAAATTTTATATATGTATTAAGTGTTAAACTTTCCTTTACTCCTGGTTTTTAGGTTCAGGATTGTGGATGCTAATAAATCATATATGATATTAGAAACAAAAAAAATGATAATTATTTATTGTTCCACTTAAATTAATTACAAGCTTTTCATATGTACACTACGCTGACGGGGATTCTGCTATTTAGTGACCTGCAAGAGAAAACATAAAGCATTAATTACATATTATAGACACAGGCATAACAGAGAAAGGCACTTGATATAATTAAGCATTGTTAATTGTAGCAATAGCTTTAAATAAATCCATATTTACTTAAAGCTATTGGCACAACACTACCAAGTTAGGAAGTCTAGGATGATGTTAAACTTCTAATGAATAAATCTTTACATTAATATTCTTGAAAAATTTAGTTATGGTCAAGAGAATGTGGTAAATATCAAAGTAATTACTATATTGATACAAATATCTAAGCAGAAAGAAAAACTAATTGCTTATTTCTACTTAGATCTTTGTATCAATAGGTATAGCAATTTAAAAGATTGTTTGATGTTTACACATCTATACTATTATAAAGTTGTAAAAATGAAATGTCTGTACATTGAAGATATTTTCAAAAAAATGATTGTTGGACTATTTGGAGGTCACTAAAACGAAAAATATATTTTTTGGATTTTATGTATGTTTGTATGTGTCATTGTGGCTTCATCACGCAAAATCGGCTAAACGGATTTCAACTATTTTTGGTACATGGGTAGCTGGGTATCTCCAGATGGTTATAGGATACTTTTTACTGGACTACGCTGAAGAAAAAACGAAGGGTTGACTTTTTCTTCTCCGCAAACGAAGTTGCGGGCGCCTTCTAGTTAAAATATATAAAAAATAATCAAAAGAAAATTATACATAAATCTTCACCAAAATTAGCTCATCACAAAGTAATATAATTTATTGAGATCTGAATCAGTTAGCTATTGGTTAACAGTTGTTGATTCACTTCTGGTGAATCAAAATAACAAGAATTTCTCAACTTTGGAGTTTCTCAACCTCACTAGAGTAGATGTAATCAAACTTTATATTTTATTCGAAAAACTGGCCAAGAGCATGTCGGACCACGCTCAGTGTAGGGTTACACAGCCATTCATTCAAAAAAATTATTAGCTGAGAAGTGCAGTTTTTTGCTCATTTTCATGAATTTTTCCATTATTCTTTAACCTGTTGTTGAAAAGTTTGAGGGGGGACGCTATTTTTTGGATTTCCGAAGCGTTTTTATCGGCGTCGTCGCTTTGTCGACGTGATACATACCCATACTCATACTAAGTTTCAGCTTTCTAGTACTAATGATCACGGAGCTAAGCCGCGGACGGACAGACAGACAGACGGACATGGCAAAACTATAAAGGTTCCTAGTTGACTATGAAACCCTATGTAACCCAAGTTAACAAGGTGCTGCTAAAACATTAATTGTATGATACTTACCAGTAGACCAGGTCTTTAATTCAATAACATCCTTAGCCATTGTGAAGTCATTTTTGGTTGAAATTGCATTTTGATGACATGTTGGCCGGGTTGGGAAGAAGGTCCAGCCTTCTTCAACGCCTGTCTTCTTTATTACCGCCGCTAAGCCAAGCACGACTGCAGCAGGCACTCCTATAGTGATGGATTTCTGCCAAGCTCCGAACACAGAGCCAGCAGCCATTCCTCCGAGGAAATAGTTGATTTTATCGTTCTTCCCCCTGCAATTCTGCATGACATTGGTGGTGACTGTGAACGCTGCAGCCATGCCAACCGCAGGTCCGACATAATAACCCAGACGACTCACTGTACCCACTAACCCCTTCGAGTGCGAAAACATAAGCACGTCGAATCCACCCAGGCCAAGTCCGGAGATAGCAGCATATTTGGATGTCACAAACACCTTTTTGTATATGTCCTGGCCCTCAGGCGTATCGTAATATTTGTAATTTAACATGACTTTATTTTTCGATGATTTTTCGGTGAAGAAGTTACACAACTTGCTGTTAAGCGTTTATTGAGACAGCTGCGCTTATGATAGTTTGACAGCTGTAAAGTAAAGGACAAAAAATGCGGTTTTTCTTTTCATTTTATGGATATTTTGCACAAATATTAGAGGACAGATGTTTTTAGTACTGACTTGATCAACTCCAGGTATTTAAAAAAAGCATATTTTTTTTTTTCTACTTTGTGGGACATCAAAACCCACTTTGTAAAACTTCTGTGTTTGACATTTCAAGCGAGCGGTGAAATATATGTGAAGTAATTTTAGAAGAATTTATCAGTAGTGTCTTATGAAAAAATCATGAGTCCTTTAATGTCAAAACAGTAGAGTAAGAACTGATAGCAAATGAAAATCTTTATAATAATATTACTGAGTGTTATTATAATTCGGAATTCTGAACGCACATTATTGGAAGTAATTATCTGACGCTGGCAACAAAATCGTCGACACCGTCATTTTTCTCATTTGTGTCAAAAGTGTTAAACATGGCGGCGGACGGTGACGAAGTGATTAGTGATCAGGAAAAAGTTAGAATCGTTTCAGATTTTATCCTTCATTCGCCGCCCGGTGAATTCAACGAGGTGTTTAACGATGTGAGGGTGCTATTGAACAACGATAGCCTACTAAAGGAAGGTGCGAGCGGGGCTTTCTCGCAATACAACAAGGACCAGCTCACGCCCGTGCGGCTGGAAGAGGCGGAGCTGCATACTCTGGTGACTGATCATAACGAGTTAAGTGGCGGACGCTTCTTCGACCCGCGAAACAAGCGCTCCTTCAAGTACGACCACTTGCGTAAAGAGGCTTCGGAGTATGAACCGTACGAGCCAGATCGCGTCGCGGAGCCGTGGCGCGCGGCACTTGACGAAGAGCTGACAGCGTATGTGGCGGCGCACTACAAGCACGGCGCAAGCCTGGTGGTGGGACGCGCGCTCGAGTCGGGCGCCGTGTCGCTCGTCGCCTGCATCGAGGACCACCAGTTCCAACCCAAGAACTATTGGAACGGTCGCTGGCGCTCGGTGTGGTCTCTGACGGTCGGTGGAGGCGCCTCTGAACTGCGCGGCGTGCTGCGCGTGCAGGTGCACTACTACGAGGACGGAAACGTCCAGTTGGTGAGCTCGAAGGAGGTCCGCGCGCCTCTCGCGGCGAACAGCGAGGCTGCTACTGCTAAAGAATTCGTGAAATTAGTCGGCGACGCTGAGAACGCTTACCAGACTGCGATATCTGACAACTACAAGACTATGAGCGACACGACGTTCAAGGCGCTGCGGCGACAGCTACCTGTGACCCGCAGTAAGATTGACTGGGCGCGGCTCGTGTCCTATTCCATCGGCAAAGAGCTCAAGAGCCAATGATGTCTCGCCGCTGCGCTCTGAGCCGCAGCGGGCGCTCCGCGTCTCTGTACATATTCACGTAAGAGTAAATCTTGTTCAAATGTTTACGGGCTCCGGGTCCCCGGCGCGTATTTATCTATGAGTATAGAGAAATCGCTATCGTAACTGTTAAATTATATTGCATTTTGTTACTCTCAAAGGAAGGTATATCACCAACGATTAAGAACAACTGATTGTGGTCTTGTAGTGTCTAGATTTGATGAGCATTGCAAGACTATATTAAAGGCTTAAGAGTCAAAAATCTTTGACTTATAAACAATGGTACTAGGAATGAAAGTCGAGATTAATTTTAAATGTCAGTATTTAAATGTTAAACTGAAGACCTGTAGAGATCATAACAAGATATAAATATTAACACAATGAGATAGATGCGTAACTACAGGTATTGACCTCGCCTTCAATCTGGATATGACTCATAAGATTGTAGGTCATCAATATATCTTGAAATATGTTTAATTATTTTAAGGATTTGCTTTCACAATATTCTGCTGAACCCTTTAGATTAGTGTTTGTAAGCAGTCACATTCTCTGAATCATTAATAGTCTATTTTAATTTGTTCTCCAACTACTTGCTGTTGAATTGGAAACTTAAGAGTACTAACATACTTAAATGTCATATGCTAATGAATCAGAAGTACATAATATAATAATATTTTTAATAGGAGATAGTAACTTTGTGACTTTGTTGTCATTTACAGATCTTTACAGGGCTGATGTAACTAACAAAAAATTTTCTCACACGGGAACAGAGACAGAGTCAAGAGAATTAATTTACTTAAATTGTCAATTATCAAGCAAATTTTTGATTCTATCCATCCAAATTGTATAGAAACAGTATTATGTCGCGTTTAACTTGCTCGCATGATGGAGTTGTGAAGCAGGGAGCTAAGGACGGTTCCAATGGTGCATTTAATTGTAGTTAATTTAACAAATTGTCCACGTAGCTTTGAGCATAGAGCACAATATTTTCAATATTTTTCAATTAACAACGTGAATGAGTGTTGCTCAAGCGATGGAAAATTCAGTAAGTTATTGTCCATACAATGCTTCTTCATATGAATGGAAGCAAACTTTTCTTTTATATAAGGTTATATGCCAATAAGGATTATTTTGTAATTATTATAATTATTTTAATAAAGAACGTACATTAAAAATCGTATTCTGTAATGTATGATTGAATTCATTTGAATAAAAATATATATTAAAATGTTGCTAACTACTGTTTCTTTTTATTTGCTTAAAATTGTAGTAGACTAGTACAATTGTTGTATATTTTCCTATACTTTGAGTAATAAAACAGAAATAAAATCGGCATGAGCATTAATTCATACAGTAAATGATGATTTGTTACTGTATTTTTGCTTTAAACCTCATTTATAAATGTTATTGTTTGTTATAAATGAAGTATTTAAGCAAGTTTTCCTTATTTTGCACTATGTTTTGTACAATATTATAAAATTACAAGATCCAGTTGCCTCACAGAGGTTATGATTCGAAGAAAAAACCTTACAGTTAAATGAATGTATGTCATACAGTTTGAACATTGATTGATTACAGTGCCGTGCCATCTCTCGTCATCAACAATTTTTGGCACAAGGCTATAACTCGAATAAACTGACGCAAAGAAAAACGCGGTTGTGGTGGCGTACCTTGGGAGAAACCTATGTCCAGTAGTGGACGTTTTTTAATAAATCGTAGCGATTAATCTGTGCAAACCGATTTGCGCAGATTAATTGATCGTGTGTATGACAAATCGTTAACGAGAATCTGCAACGATTTGTCATACACACGATCGATTAATCTGCGCAAATCGGTTTGTACTGATTAATCGCTACGATTTATCGTTACGTGTGTATGTAGCTTTATGAGAGGATGATAATTGATACCCATATTTATGCCTACAGGTATAAATATGTGTCAAGTAGGATTCTGCTTCGAGGCTATTAGGTACCTACTAACTACGTAGAAGGTCGTTAAGGCCGTCACAGACTGCTATAATATATATTAATACCTACGTTCGCCGCCAGTGACTACCTAGTAAAGGCCGAAACACACCGGATGCGTGCGCAGCACGTGCACATGCTCGTGTGCGTGGCGTGCGCGTTGTATCATATGAAATGTCATAGTAGATGGCACACCGCTTGCGTGGCATGCACGTGCGCAGCGGTGTGTCATCTCTTATGGTGCGCACGCAGCCGGTGTGGCTTGGCCTTAACGCAACGTTTGTGATCAAAAAATGGGCTTGTGTCCTAATAAAATATAATGAGTCCGTCAGTCGTCAGTTAGATTATCAGAAAATATTGGACACGTATTTTTTATTTGGTCAATTAAACAAAGAAATATGAAGATATAGCCCGTTAAAGGTGCGTCCACACTTGTATCATTTGCTCGTATCCGATCATCGTGCCGTGGCATGACTGTGTATCGCGCTGCTTGGACGCTCACTGTCGGCACGCCGATTATGCCGCACTCTTCCGATATAAGTGTGTGATACGCGTAGCAAATGGATTTCGAGCGATCGGACGGCGCAACGTCCAAACGCGTGATCGTGACACGCGATCATGCCACGCGACGATGATCTGATACGGGCAAATGATACAAATGTGGACGCACCTTAAAGTTCCCCGTGACGTCACGCCGTGCGACCGTTTTCGACATGGCGTGACGTCATGCGCCCCCACTCCCAAACTTTGACGCGCTTTATCTTTGTCTTTTTTTTGTTTGATTGACAAAAGAAAAAATACGTGTCCCATATTTTTTGATAATCTAACTAATTAGAATAATGTTTTTAATCGGACTAATTAGAATATTTTTTTTACAAAGGATACTTACTCCTATATATATATATATTTTATGTTTGAATGCCAGGGATGATCGCAGAGGCGTATTTTGAAGGCGCTCTGGGCAAATAAGTTTCGCCGCCCCAGAAGTTAAGGGAAAAAACCGGCCAAGTGTGAGTTGGACTCGCGCACCGAGGGTTGCTACGCCGCCCCTGGCTGTTTGCCGCCCCGGGCCATGGCCCCATTGGCCTTAGGGTAAATACGCCCCTGGACGTTGGTGATCAAAAAAATCTTACTCCTATGCCGTTGACTCACCGAGCAAGGAGTCTCAACGTTAGTTTGTTCTAAAGTTGGATTGTTTATCACATGGTATAAGATACTTTGTAAGGATCGAGTCGAGACAGACAAAGAACAGTAAGCTAAAAACTGATCTCTTCCTGTAGGTACACTGCAGTATCTTCCCGAAGATAATGTTATCGCGTCTGTTGCATTCCATTTCCACAGACAAAAACAATTTAACTATTTTGTAACTAAATCACCAAACAGAATATTATCCAGACATCCTTCAAGTTTCTTCTTCAATTATAACTATTTGTTTCGTTTTTAATCGACTTCAAAAAAGGGGGAGGATTCTGCTCCACTCAGTGGTGTAGCCTTAGACGGGTTCGGCCTGTGTCAAAGTTTGTTGAGGGAGCGCAAATATTTTCGGGCCCCCTAAGCTGGGTGCCCCGAATCATTGATACGGCGATAGCTACGCCCCTTGCTCCACTGTATGTATTTTTTTATGTATGTTTACAGATTTCTCTGATAAATGTCGACCGATTTTCAAAATTCTATTATAACTTCCATTGTTATCAAGTCAGGATCTGATGATGGGATCCCAGGGAAATTGAGGGCAATCCTCAAATTATATAGGCATGTATAAAGCGATTTCAGTATTATAAGAAACTAGACAAGCATTTGCATCCAAAAAATATTTATATTTTATACCTACCTATATATGTAGGTAGTAATTTTTCCTTCCTTTCCTTTCCATCTTGATTATACCGGAACCCGGACAAAAGCTTCAAAAACTCTGATTGTTTGGAGGAGATCGCATTTTGCCCCCGTTATGTTAGATTTTATTCAGTCCAATAAGGTTTTCCCTGATACAATAAGAGTCCGGTTTTTACCCGAACACATTTTAAAAACCCGCCCGGACGGCCCCCGGACAGCCTCCAAACTAGGACAAATCCGGGGAAACCCGGACGGATGGCAACCCTTTATATGTTATAGGTAAACAAAATCTAGAAAGACAGGTTAATCATTTAGGTATTTTAAAAGGATTTGATCAAATAAATGTTAAGGCTCAATAATAATCGTATTTTACACGGTGTAATGTTTACCTAAATACGATGCTACCAACTTATCTCTTCATGTATACAAATACAGATAATGATATATCAAATCTGTTTAGCCGCGTTGGGTTAGCATAACTGCGGGAATATGTATGCTTAACACGCGATATCTCTCTGTCTCTTCGGCCGCATTGAATGGAAGAGGATAGAGTTTTTTTTTGTCAAAGATACAAATGTATTTGTTGGTGTATCCTTCTTTCATGCGATAGCGAAGCGTGATCTTTTGCAGTAAATAAAGTGACTGGAGAGTGACAAAGGGTGCTTATTACAGAAAGTATAATTAATATGCAGACAAAGCCGCGGATAACATTTAGTACATACTATAATTTGACTGTGTTTGAAATCCGAGGTCATTCCTATAGTGGTCCGTAATACAAATTGTCACAACCGAGTCAAAGGCGAAAATCCATACTCCATACTAATATTATAAATGCGAAAGTGTGTCCGTCTCTCTGTCTGTCTGTTACCTCTTCACGCTTAAACCGCTGAACCGATTTGGATGAAATTTGGTATGGAGATAGTTTGAGTCCCGGGGAAGGACATAGGCTACTTTTTATCCCGGAAAAATACCCTTATCCGCGATAAACGAATTTAAGGCGGACGAAGTCGCGGGCAGAAGCTAGTAGTTGATAAAGGTGCTCCCTCACTTGGAGCATTCATGTGTAATGTAACGTTACTGAGTCGAGCATATTACATCAGTGAGGGAGGAGAATGCTCGTCAAGTCAGGGAGGTAGTACTGTAATGTACTTAAAATCGAATCTGAAACGTTACATTACAGGTAGGGTTACCAAATTTTGGTAACCAGTTACCAGGCTTTTACCTCTAAAAATATAGCAGATGGCAAAAAAAGTGAAAAAATATAGTATGAATATTTTTTGCTGCTCTGCGTCTTAAGTCCCCGGTAAGCTCGGCCGAATTTCACCTTCCCATACAAACGGAGTTTTGTTCTCATTTTAAAACTACGGGTTGTATTGTAACGAAACTTTGCACATACAATGACATGAGGTATATTTAGGTCTATAATTAGTTTATATGGCTCCAGTTAACAAAACAAATGAAATACAACTAAAACAAGTTTTGTATGAAAAACTTAAATTCGCTATATTTTTTTACTATGGTATCTGAAGCTACATAAACTTACAGGCCTGGATATACCTTAACTTATCCTAAGTACAAAGTTTCAGAGCAAACTAGCTAGTCGTTTTAAAGTGAGAGCATAACTACGTTTGTATGAAGAACCGAGCTTGCCGGGGACTCTTAATAATTAAATTGCCAAGAACCCGCTTTACGCAAAATATAGTAGTTTCGTCTACTATATATATTTTTTAGAAATAGAGTATTTGATCCGCTAATATAGTAGGATACTATATTGTAGGTATAGTAGGATCTAAGAGGCCAGGCTAGGCCATGATGTCGGCTGGTATCAAAACATTTGCAAAATTTTGTAAATACTAGACCGATTTACCAGGTCATGTCATGTACCTACTATTCAGTAATGTAAAAAAAAATATGTTCTTAAATACGAGTATAAGATTTCGTTGGTTTTTGGGTAGGTAACTAAATAACCTAAAAGTTATGAAATAAGTACATTACATACTTAACCTACTTTTTGAAAAATAAGAAATACTTAGGTAAGTACTTGCGTACCTACTGGTAGATACTAGTGGGGATCTAGCATTAGTGGTCTTTGGTGGCACACCTTTTATTGATAACTTAATTCAAACATGATTCATAATTTGTGATAACTAATCGCTGATACAGTGCTTAATTAGTGTATGATTTGACTACACAGTTTCAGAGTAATTTTGGTGAAGATCGATGTATCGATAATAATGTCATTAATTTGACATTAGCAACCACGGAGTACTTTGTTATAATTTTCTAGCGGCCGCCCGCGACTTCGTCCGCCTAAAGATGCGTCCACACTTGAATCATTTGCTCGTATCCGATCACCGTGCCGTGGCATGACTGCGTATCGCGCTGCTTGGACGCTTACTGTCGGCGCGCCGATCATGCCGCACTCTTCCGATATAAGTGTGTGATACGAGTAACAAATGGATTTCGAGCGATCGGATCGGCGCAACGTCCAAACGCGTGATCGTGACACGCGATCATGCCACGCGACGATGATCTGATACGGGCAAATTATACAAATGTGGACGCACCTTTACATTCGTTTATTTAAACTTACTCTTTTACTCTTCTCTTTTCATTAAAATTACTCTACCACTGATCTACTTACTCAGATCAACTTACTCTACACTTTGCACTTTAATAAACCAATCATTTCATGAAGGAGTATTTCCAGACTTATTAAATAAATCTTTGGTTAGGCCAATTCATAAAAAGGGCGCAAAGACGGACCCAAATAATTACAGACCCATTGCTCTCTGCCGACAGCGTGAAAAATATTTGAGAAAACCATTTGTAACCGCATTTACAGCTTTTGTGAAAAGTACAAAATATTTGATGAATCCCAAAATGGCTTCCGTAAAAATAGGTCGACTATCTTAGCAGTATATAAGTATATTCAACAGATCCTCAATATAATTAATGATAAGCAATACGCCATTGGATTGTTGCTAGATATGACTAAGGCGTATGATAAAGTGCAATATAATATACTCTTAAATAAATTACACGGCATATAGGGATTCGCGGATTAGCTCATAAATGGATCACCTCGTACTTAAAAGATAGGCCACAATATGTAGAATTGGAGTATTTTAATTACGAGACAGGTGAAATAAAATATATACAGTCCGATGTAAAAAATATAAATGCATCAATCCCACAAGGGAGTGTTATGGGCTGCCTCCTGTTTCTCATTTACGTCAACGACTTACCTAAACTAACCAAAGAACCATGTGTGTTGTTTGCCGACGACATCTCCATACTCACATCATGCCACAATAATACCAACCTAAATAAGAAAATCCATGACATATTAAATATTATTTTCTTCTGTTTCCGCGATTATTACTCATTGAAATAAAACAATTTAACGGATTATATCGCGTATATTATCTCATTTTAGTTCCCGACGTTTCGGAAGCTTTCCAGCTTTCCATGGTCACGGGAATATTAAATATTGTAACTGACTGGCTAAACGACCACAACCTTGAGATAAATTTTGTAAAAACAAAACTCATGTTCTTCCGTCCATACCAGAAAGACTCATTAAGGTGCGTCCACACTTGTATCATTTGCTCGTATCCGATCACCGTGCCGTAGCATGACTGCGTATCGCGCTGCTTGGACGCTTACTGTCGGCGCGCCGATAATGCCGCACTCTTCCGATACAAGTGTGTGATACGCGTAGCAAATGGATTTCGAGTGATCGGATCGGCGCAACGTCCAAACGCGTGATCGTGACACGCGATCATGCTACGCGACGATGATCTGATACGGGCAAATGATACAAATGTGGACGTACCTTTAAATATCTCCTGTAGCTATAATGACATACCATTAGAAGTTGTTGATACATTCAAACTACTCGGCATAGTAATAGACAAGCATATTTGTTGGAAATCACATATTATACATGTTAAAAGCAAAATTTCAAAATTTGTCTATGCACTTCGTGAAATAAAAAAAACGACTGATTTAAAAACTGCATCAACAACTTATTACGCATACGTCTTCAACTGTTTTAACTATGGGGTTATATTCTGGGGAAACAGTACAGATGCACCAAGTCTTCTTACTCTACAAAAAAAACTTATCAGAATATTAGTAAATATTGAACAGACTGACAGCTGTAAACCCTATTTCACGGAACTCAAGATTCTTACTATTCCATGTATATATATTTTAGAACTATGTAAATTTGTCCGAAAATTTCCCGACCTCTACACCAAAACAGGGGAAATATGTAAAACGTTGCGTTATATGAATAAATTATTATTGCCATCATCACGACTCAAGATACACTCATCCGGCCCTCTTGTAATGTCTATCAAAATATATAACAAATTACCTAATAATATAAAAGACGAAAAAAAAGATTCCATACTTATAAATAAATTAAAACAGTTATTAATCACAAAATCATATTACACAGTACAGGAATATTTAAATGATAATCTATTGTAATATTTTCTATTACATCAATTATTGTAATTTATTAATTTTTGTATCAATATTGCTCAGTTTTGTATGACATGTGTCTTAAATTAAGTTTTTTTTTTATATTAAATTATAATATTTAAGTTACCTACAATTGCTGCACCCAATCAACTGGGTACATAATGTGATCGCATTGATGTAAATAATGTAACACCTGTAAAACCATTATGTGCAATAAAGTATAAAGTATTGAGCAAAAGGTATTTTTCCGGGATAAAATGTCTTATATCTTATGTCTTTCCCCAAAACTCGATATTTTACTAATTTAAATGTGAAGCATATTACCAAGATTTCAAGTTCCTAGCGTAAAAAAGTATTTACTGTCCATACAAATTTTCATCCCCTTTTTCGTCCCTAAAAGGGATGAAATATGACATACATTATAACCTACGTCCTATTCTAATATGTATATAAGGTACAGTCGGTGTCCTCACATAAGTATCCAGGCATATTCGTGACTATGAACGCGCACTGGAACTCACTAGTGGCGTGAGTTCGAGCCCCGGCTGTATGTCCCTGTTTTTGCTTTTATAGGCTTCGGTACCAAAAAGTTACAAAAGGAACCCTTATGGTGCGACTCTGTTTGTCTGTTCGTCTGTCTGTCTGTCCAACTATTAAAGCGCCATATCTCAAAAACTACTTATGCTAACTATTTGAAATTTGGAATATTTATAAACTTGATTTGATTTGATTGAAAAATTTAAAAAAAAAATTTTTTTTTCTAAAACAACGATAAATATGAGGGGGGGGGGTATAAATTAAAAGTAGCTACAGGGTCAAATGGGGTATCCTATGAAAGAACTCGACCTGCACATTTTTAAACATTTTTTTTTAATTTTTTTATTGTGATTAGTTTTTATTTTATTGAGGAAAATGTGAAAAAACACCATTCCCCCCCCTTTATCTCCGAAGTTTACCAATCGAAAATTATGAAAATTTTCACAATTTGTATTACTAAACATAAATATGACATGAAAGTTATAGCCATGTCTCTAACTAGCTAATTTTTCTTTTAATTTGCAAAAACCTATTTGAACAACCTGGTTGCGTTAAGTTTGCACCTCATTTGTATGCAACGCCATAGATATCAGGTGCAAACTTAACTCAACCGGTACCGGGTAATAAAGTTAGGGTAGGTTAAAATTTGTACGGAACCCTCGGTGCGTGGGTCCGACTCGCACTTGGCCGGTTTTATTTTATTATTATTTTAAAACTAATTTGCATGATTTACTTTAATGTGTGTAACACCCAGAATATATAAAAAAACAGGGGTTAAAAGGCATTTCATTTGGGGTTGAAAGTCATCGTAGGGCCAGGCGAAACTATAGAAGTCGGTGGTCGCATGAATAGTGAAAAATACTTGGAAATTTTCCGTGACGTCATGTTGCCAACTGTGCGAGTTGCCTATCCCGAGGGTCAAATATACCTGATAAAAGACAACTGTTCGGTGCACAGAGCCCAAATGGTAACAGATTGGCTTCGGTTCCCAAAGTGATATCACAACAGTTATCTGGCCGTCATAAAGCCCAGACTTAAATCTGATAGAAAATGTATGGGGCCAAATGGTCCTTAACTGGGACCTGTCCAACGTAAGGACTAGCCAAAACCTCAGGGACGGCAAACGGCGTTAGTGAGAGGCTTCAAAAAGTTATTGACAATGACAGCAGAGCCTTGAAGTATTAAGTAATGTAATAAAAAGGATTGTAGTGATGCTATTCTATCAACATTAAACATACAGTTTGTTTTTTTATTGTTAGTAAAGTAGGTGCCCAAGTGATGTTATTGTATTTTAAGATGGAAGCGTGTAATGCATGTTTCTATCTTCATACATGTTGATTTACTGGGTGCCTCTTTATTGTGGTTAAAATAAATACTTTAATCAATAGCTACATATAGTTATATTAATTGCAATTGGTTATTTTTTTCATCTCATTTTTATTTAATTTGTGTGTGTTTGACTATACCAGACTATCAAAAAGGTGGCGAAATTCTAGTAAAATGTAACATAAACATCACTAAATAGTTGTTTCATGTGTTAATAGAATTAAAATTGTTAAATGTTGGTGGAATGCAACATAAGTATGTTTACGAAATAAAATGTTTCTTATTATATGTTTTCATTCTTATTTATAATCCTTATACGAGCAAAATACCAGAATGTGACGGCTTGCCAAGATTAATTCTAGATGGCGTGACAGCGCAGTCACATATAATACTTATAAGGAATTTGTCCATCATATTGTTATTAATGATGATTTATATACATCACACAATTTACTTGGCTTATTTTAAAAATAACTGTGGCATTTTGATAGTAGTCATCCCCATTGAACGAACTAAAATGGCATTAGCAGAAACCAGTAAGTAAAGTTTGCCAATGCGGTCTCCGATAGATGGCGCTAGTTAAGCATGTTCAAAATTGATTAAATTTCGTATAGCGTTGAAACCGATCTTTAATAGTGCCCACAGAAAAGGTTCACATTGGTATTAATTTAGTTTTATTTAGTAATTCAACAATTTATAAATTACCAGTCGAACAAAAAAGTCTTTGCATTTTTTAACATATGGGCATAGATGTAATGTTTTAACTACGGGAACTTTCTACATCTCCATTAAAGTTAGAATTATCTCTTATTATAATTAAATTGTTATTTATTATTATTATTTTCCTTTTTTTGACGCCTAGACATCCTATCTCTGAAAGTATAGGTTATATAATGTATAACCTATTAGACCCGGAGACAATATATACATCTTCCCGTAAAGTCCAAATATTTGTCTGTTGTATTAATACTGTTATTAACTTTAATGTAATTATGTAGATTGCGAATGTTTTTCTGTTTATTCTAAAATCAGACATATAACGTATCCTTGAGGCCTGCTAGTAGAACGAAGTTTTTAATTTGATGTTAAATAATATTTTTTCCCCTCTACATTGAATACGAATACTTATATAAGAATAATAGAAACTACTTAACTAATTAAACACAAAAAAAAGAAAAAAGTAAGTTGAGCCAGGTTTCGAACCTGAACACCGTTGCAAATGTGTACCGATTGTGCGTTCAAAACCACGAATATGCCTGGATACTTAAGTCAGGTCACCGACTGTACATAACTGGAAAGTTTAATGAAAATTAGTCCAGTACTTTTTGAGTTTAAGTGGAACGTACATACATACTTTAGAAGTAAGGATAAGGATATTGAAATTAGCAACCCTATGAACGCCAAGAACAAAGGTGTCATGTGCTGTCATGCCTGCCACGGTGTAGCGACCAAAAGGTTAAAATGTTGTTATTATTGTCGTTTGCTTCAATTATATTCAATACTAGAAGATGCCCGCAACTTCGTTCGCGGAGGAGAAGAAATCATAACCATCTAGAGATACCCAGCTACCCGTGTACCAAAAATAGTCGAAATCTGTTTAGCCGATTTTGCGTGATGAAGCCACAACGACACATACAAACATATGCATAAAATCCAAAAAAACATATTGTTCGTTTTAGTGACCTCCAAATAGTCCATAACAATTTTTTTTTTTTATATCTTCAATGTACAGACATTTCATTTTTACAACTTTATAATAGTATAGATATGCGACAGGAAACTGATAGCAGTGGAAACGCCTGTAGTGATACTGTAGAACCGACCACCTATTCTGGATATCCCAAAATAACGACCGGTCGGGCGCTGCCCTGATCCAACGGTTTCTCGCGATCTTCAACAGATCATCGGTCCATCTTGTCGCTGCGTCGGCCTGTATGCAGTCGCCATTCGAGAATCTTTCTGCCCCAGCGGCCATCGGTTCTACAAGCAATGTGCTCCGCACACTGACACTTAAGTTTAGCAAATTTTAGAGCTATATCGACGACCTTGGATCTTCTGCGGATTTTCTCATTTCTGACTCGATCACGCAAGCAAACTCCGAGCATAGCTCGATCCGTTGCCCTTTGAGTGAATACATATAAGTTTAAGTAAAAAATTTAGTTACCAACTTATAAATGCAAAATTTTTCGTTTTTAATAGTGTATACTCAGATATCTTTACTAATCTCACATTGAATGCGCTTGCGCAAACGACAGACAAATATTCAGATCACCGGATGACTGGGCCAAGTTATTAATATCTGACTATAATTATCTTCTTATGTAAGACACATTGAAAAGTATTTCAATTTCAAAGGTATTTTGGAAGTATAAGGAAGAATTTTTTTACTGAATATACTAATTTAGCTTAGCCACTCAGCGAGCTATGGAAAGGGCTATGATCGTGATCTCTACGAGATCGGATCAGAAATGAGGAGATTCGTAGACAAACCAAGGTCACCGACGTAGCAAACAGGGTACTCGTAAGCAAACTGAAGTACCTAATAGCAATGGGCAGGGCAAAGAGTTCAAAGAACCGATGACCATTGGAGACAGACAGATTCTCAAGTTGAGACCGCGTACCGGCAAGCGCAGCGTCAGCAGTCCACCCGCAAAGTGGTCTGACGACCTGGTTATGGTTGTGGGACTCGCTGGTTGCGGGTTGTCTCTATCCGGATGTGGATATCTATTATGTCTGTGTCCAGCAGTGGACGTCCTATGGCTAAAATGATAATGATGAATGAGGAGTTGTTTAGCAAATCCATTGCAAAATATAAGCGAATATTTATTATGATTTATGTTTGCCTGTAATTGGGTAAACTACTCTATTATAATAGTACCCCTATTATTATTTACCTTGATGTATAATATCGTACCTGTAGGCAAACCTTATAAATTAAATGAAGTTTCAAGCCGACTGGAAACTGCACAGGATTATGATTGGGGCAACGTGCTCTCGTCTTGGAGTATTTTTGGATCACAAAGCAAAAATAGTTTTTTAATCAAAAGAACACGGCCATCCTAAAACTAAAGCACCCTACCACCGTAAGATTGTGAGAAGCTTTATCCTCTACGATTTTTCCAACATCATTTACATATGACATTTTAATTTATTTTTATTCATCCCATCCCAAGCAGATATTAAAACCATTGATGGTACAATCACTATCAGACCTTATATCAGTGACGTAAGGCCCAGGGTCGGTTTCCTCGGAACTTCGGACATGCGCAATGGTCCCAACCCTGGCAAGGAAGTGGGTCAAGAACAGGCTAGTTTCGGTATAAAATCATTTAATTGGGTACATATTCATTCCTATAAAGTTGAAAGTCACGTGATATTTGTCAGAACTATTAATCAGCTTTGAAAAAGAAAGATGTTCTAAGATCGCATACAGAATAAAAATCGTAGGTTTGTTTAAATGTTTTCGCCGAATGTTGACCAATTTTGAAAAATATTTTTTGCTCAACAGGGCAAGCAGAACAGGGGGTCCCTGTAATAAGCTTCAACGTCATAGAGGGAAACATTGAATAAAAACGTTGAGTGTGCATATTTTGGGGGCCATTTTGAATTTGTGATGTTTATTTTGTTAATTATTCCGATAAATGGTTTTCGGACAAATGTTTTGGCTTTTAAAACTTATGATTAACAAATACATCCACATTTAATCACAGCCTTCATACAAGAGCGGCTTGACAATGTTACTTACGTCATCTAAATGCTGGGAACTCTAGAAAACTGGAAACTAACGGGATCAACTATTTCAAAAAAAATATAGGCACCTCACGATACAATATACATATCCAGGGTGGAAAGGAGAAATAGGATAAGCGTCATTTTCGAGACATTGAATTATATCTTTACTATTATAAAATTGTAAAATTGAAATGTCTGAACATTGAAGATAATTTCATAAAAACAAATAATACGGAATATTCAATAGTCACTGAATTGAAATGAAAAATATATTTTTTGTTTTTTTTAAAGTTTGTATGTGCCGTTTGGCCTCGTCACGCCAAAACGACTAGACTGAATTCAACTATTTTTGGTACCCGGGTAGCTGGGCATCCACAGATGGTTATAAGTTATAAGATACTTTTTACCCGACTACGCTGAAGTGAAAAGGGAGGGTTATGACATTTTTCTCTTCTGCGAACGAATTTACAGGCACCTAGTGCCTTATGAAATGAGTTAAATAGGTTTATTACTAAATGCCACCAAGCTGTCGCTTAAACCATTTCTCTTTTGCTCAGTCGATATAAAATGAAATGAATTGAAATGAAATAATGATCTTAATTCTGTAAGTAGGCCGCAAGGGCACTTTTACAAGTCTGACTCTACTGCGTTTCCCAAGAGGATACCACTGAGGAGAAGAATATAGTTCTTCAGATGTCGTGGTAGCTATATGTAAATATGAAATCTTCTATCAGATATTATATCTGCTAACGGTATCAGTGGTGAACTAACTAGCGAAAATGCAGAAAAAAAAATTGTACGTCCTCAATGAAATGTAACCTTAAATATTTACGTTATATTTAGTCGATGAAACCCGCATTTAGTAACCCAGCTTCTGGAGCTCCTTGTATATTTATTAGGTATACTTAAATACAATATTCAAAACGAACAACTAAGTACAGTTAAATTTCAGAAGGACCTGCAGAATAGGGAACATGTATGAATTTTATATCGCTTTTCTTAACATAATTATGAAAAAACGAACATAATTTAGACTAGGGTTGCCATAAGTTTGGTAATCCCGGCCGGGAAAACTGAAGCAAAAGTGGTACCGATAGGTCGAGATCAAAAAGGAGTTTCTGTCAATGTCGAACATTTCATTTTTGTAAAAAGCTTTATTTCCGTATGTACTTTTCATTAAACGCGACCTACTTCACGAGACGATTCTCGAGACCCCAAACTCCATAGGATTACGTTCTTTTATCTATTACAGAGTTTCTATGACCTTACTTTTCGGCTCCATCATATCAGCTCGATAGTATCATAATATTCTATTTTCACCTAATTTACATAAGTATGCCAAATTTTAAATCGGGAACCGAGAAGTGGGTCAAATTTAACTTGCAAGATTTGTTTACTTACAGATGAACCTTATATAAAGCTTTTAAATATACATAACCTTTATATTTGTATGCAATTAGAGGTGCGAGTAACTAACAGCCATAAAAAAATACTTCCTTTTGAGATAGTAGAAATTTGATGTTACACGATCATCGTCCGAAATACGTACGGTCCCTGCCGATAACGTATGATTTTTAAACCGGGACAATCTCCTTAATGGCCGGGGCACCGGGACACCACGCTTCAAACCGGGACACGTCCCGACGTACCGGGACGTATGGCAAACCCTAATTTAGACTCTTTATTGTTGGGGAACTTTTACACGTAGTTTCTTAAGATATTGTTTTTTTTTTATATGTGGCCGTGTTGCTGTCAAGATGACTGGCTTATACTATGAACAGAGATATGGAAATTTATGTTGCGTGACAAATGAATGTCGTGTCCAATTGTGCTTGCCCCATCTGAATTTGACCTTCAGTAGGTCACGTAATACGATGGCCTTCAAAAACGGCCACAGCACCATATAATTACGAAATAAATATGCTTAAACTAAGGCTTATAAGAATTATAACAGATATGTAATAAAGTGATATTCCAAGACAAAAATCGCGCTATTTAATGGTGTACAACTAGGTTGAAATGAATAAAGATAATATCTATTGTTATTTCCGTTATTTCCATACAAAAGTATCACAATAGCTGCCCCAGTAGATGGCGTAGCTATCGTCAGTCACTCTCCATACATTATATTACATTCTTAGTATTCATAGTCTTGAATTTAAAGCGACTGTTTTAAATTATACAGTAGCCTTGCTTGGCTGTCATCACGGAAAATAAAATTAGTACACGAAAAACTAACCTAACTATATTTATTGGTTTCCTATTTTAAAGTAATAGCACAAGTTTTAGTCAGACAACGACACTTTATTACAATCACAACTTTATTTTTTCTAATACTAATTAATATGCACACGTTTTACATTTAAAAGACATTTAAAATATAATCCTATACAAAAACTGAGATTGTTTCTTTGAAAGAGATCTTGCGATATTAGCGACATCTAAGTTACATGAAGTGGAATAGATGTAACGTATGTGTACACTGTGTCGCCTTGCTGCTGCTTATAAAGGTACAGACCAATTTCGTTAGATGTCGCTGATATCAATAACTATAAGAAAATAGAATCATGATGGATATTTTGTGCGATTTGTTCTACAAAAAAACTATAATAAAACAAATATCCCCGTAACATCTTAGACTTTTCCTGATAGTATTAATACGCAGTCCTCAGAAATCTATTCAAACAGTAATATTTTTAACTAATCACGATGATTGCAGAGATTTTTCTGAATATCATACTAATCATAATTTTATTTTACACATCTAGGTTAAAATTATCAGTCTAGCGCTTATACACATATCTATACCTAGGTGTTTCTGTGTAAATATAGTAACTGTGCGGCGGATAGCCATAAAATGCCTTCGGGTTTGCCTGTATCGAGGGGAAGGCTGCTGGGTCAGTGGCTGCGAAATAAAAATACATTATGGTTTTAATAATAAAATCCTGATCTTGAATCTTAAAAGTATGAACTACGTACTATTCTCCTTTGTGTGGTGTTCCTGAGTTTTTTATGCGAGAATACGAGTACTTTAAATTATTTATACTAATTATAATAAAGTGGTAAAAATCTTATTTTAGATATTTGAAAAAATAATAATATTAAAACGGACTATATGCAGGTCACTGAAAGAAAAAATATATTTATTTTTATTTTTTATAAGCTTGTACCTATGTGTCGGTGTGGCTTAAGTCCCCAGTAAGCTCGGTTCTCCATACAAACGTAGTTACGCTCTCATTTTCAAACGACTGGCTAGTTTGCTCCGAAACTTTGTACTTAGAATAAGTTTAGGAATACGCAGGCCTGTAATTAGTTTCTGTAGCTTCAGATACCATAGTAAAAAAAGACAGCGAATTTAAGTTTTTCATACAAAACTTG
Source organism: Hedya salicella (assembly GCA_905404275.2). Taxonomy (NCBI): domain Eukaryota; kingdom Metazoa; phylum Arthropoda; class Insecta; order Lepidoptera; family Tortricidae; genus Hedya; species Hedya salicella. The sequence continues at coordinate 3,467,952 of FR990112.1, read as the reverse complement.
TTTTTGCTGTATTTCGTTTGGTTTATAAACTGCAGGCATATAAACTTGTTTCAGGCCTAGATATACCTTATGTCATTGTATATGCAAATTTTCGTTACAATTCAACACGTAGTTTTAAAATAAGAGCGAAACTCCGTTTGTATGGGAAGGTGAAATTCGGCCGAGCTTACTGCGGACTCTTAATCACGCCAAAACGGCTAAACGGATTTTAACTATTTTTGGTACACGGGTCTGGTCATCCACAGTTGGTTAAAGGTTACTAACTTTTTATCTGATTACGTTGAAGAAAAATGAGAGGTTATGATTTGTTCTCCTTGTAACCTATGCGGTTAATGTCATAGCTTATACAAGTGATAACAAGTTACTTGTTGCCTTATTAGTAGCTCTTACCATATACCTATACCTTAAACGATAACTATGGATACTATAAGAAAAAAGAAAAACAATTTTACGCGTTAATATAAACTAAGAAAATAATTTAAACTCGACACTATAACATTAAGCTACTTACTAAATACTCACAATAATTTAAACATATTTACAAGTTACCATAAGGTTAATAAATACCCATCTGATATCAACAAACAAACGTACGTTGTTAACTTAAAAATAATACATTTATATACGTAGTGCGTGCAGTTGCCGAGCGATAAGCGCTAGCCGAGTGAATACGAAGTTCCCCGACCTGCCGCGCATACGCGGCGAGCCGTCGCCCTCTCGTGGATTCAGCGCCGGGCGCTTGCGCTTGCCGGCTGCCGTCGCCCTGTACCTCAAACCTACCTTGCAAGCGCTGCCTCCCGGGCAGACGTGTTATTCGTTTTCATTCTAAATATAATAAATTCAGTGTGTCTATCCCGTAAACGGGAACACCCTTTGGGTTCACGCCTTGACATCTTACGAGCTAATGGTGCTCGTCCTTTTACCGGCTCGATCGTGTTGGCTGCAGAGGAAGCCGGCCTCGTCACCTGTCTGAGCGCTGCCCTGCGGTCCAGCCTTTCCTGCCTGATTCCACGCCGTCGCACAAGGGGCGTAAGGGTATTCAAAGGAGCTGCACCGACTCTCAGAGACATGACCCAGAATCTAGGCTCGAACCCACTCTAGTCTTAAATAAAATCTTATTAAATAGTACTTTGAAAACTAATTAATTTAACTTAACTAAACTTACCTTACCTTAGCTGAATTTGCCTACCTTAAATTAAACCTTAGCTTAATACTTACTTAAGTTTAAATTTAAAATTAGAATAAATTAAAATTGAACTTAGATTAAATACTAGGTAAATAAAAAGTAAGCTTTCTTAATTTTATTTTAATAGTTGTAATAAATTGTAACTTCATATTAAATAACTTGTTTAATTTCGTCCGTGATAGGTACCTTATTAAGTTAACAGCTAGCAACTATTATTACGTGACATCCTCCGCGACTAAAGGTGCCCTTCTAGTTTAATAGCTCACAGAGGTACTAGGCTTAAAGTCGCAGTGAGCGGGGCACGTGCACGTAGCTCGTAGAATCGATGGCCGCTGGGGCAGAAAGGTTCTTGAGTGGCGACCGCGTACAGGACGACGCATCATGGAGAGGCCCCAATAAAGTGGACCGACGGTCAGGATCGCGGGAAACCGATGTATGAGAGAAGCGCACGACCGGTCGTTGTCCCTTGGGGAGGCCTTTGTCCACCAGTGGATGTCTGCAGGTTGATATGATGATGATGATAATGATGATGACGATGATGATGATGATGAAGATTATGATGATGATAAAGATTATGATGACGATGATGATGATGATGATAACATATAATAGTTATTTTTAATAGACTGTTTTTTATCAATTGTGACTTATTGTAGACCTAATACAAAATTCTCAATGAATTTACCTGTAAAAGGGGGTACTGAAACGAAATTCGGCGGCGGCAGTACAGCCACTGGCACTGGTCCTTCAAGTCCTGTGGGCACGTCCAAATCCTTCTCCGAATCGATCACGTGGAAACTGGACAGCTTGGGATTATCCACTGTCGCGACTTCTGCTTCTTCTTGCTTAGTATCGTCCCTGATTTCGATTCTGTGCTCATTATTATCAAGTTGAACTTTCGGTTTCTCTTCAGCAAGTTTATATTCCAAATTTGCCGTTTTAGATTCGTATTTAACATCGTCTTTAACTAGTTCTTTTATATTGCTATGGTTATCAGATTTTTGGTAATCTATCGTATCAAAGTTACGCTCGATTTTATCATCAATCCTGATTATTTCATTTTCAGATTCCAATTTAGGTTTCCTTACTTCTTTTTCAACTGGTATAAGGGAATCTTTATCTATACTTTCATCTTTTTCGACTGGTTTAAGAGGATTCCTTTCATTTTCTATTTGTAAATTGCTTGCTTCATCTATACTTTTGTTTATTTCTGATATCTCGTCATCTATTTGTGTCAGATTGTCGTACATGGGGTCATCTAGAGGAATACCGTCAGGGACATCCTCGAAAGAGAATTCGTCTGTGATCAAGATATCTCCGCTGTCTTCCGATTTAGCCTTGCTGTATAAGTTGTCTGAACGTAAGTAGTCATTGCTTCTGTGGGAGATCCTTGACGGACAGTCCTCAGGTATCGTGTACATCTGAAAAGAAAATTAATATGTAATTGTTTTGGAACACGTTCTTATTTTCCATTAATAACTATTCGTGGTGGCATGCTCTATTAAATGTAGGAAGTACAAAAAAAAACAACATACTCCTGAAATAAATAAGTGATCTCTCTTCAGGCAGGTGTTAGATCTGGGGGACGGTAGAATATATGTAGAAGGTACAGGGACACAATCTACATTCACATACCAGCGTGTCATTGTGCGTGGGCGCACGTGGGCCGGCTTGATGTGCCCACGGCGAGCATGGAGAAGCAGCGATGCAGTGGCTACAGGGTCACATACCTGCGTGTCATTGTGCGTGGGCGCGTAGTAGTCCTGCAGACGTACGTGGGCCGGCTTCGTGCGCGCCGCGGGGCCCACGGCGTGCACGGAGAAGCATCGGTGCGCGTCGTGCAATCCAAGCCCACCGCGAGTCGCGAGGTACAAGGTGGCGCGCCCTGCGTTTGCTGACAGCTCGATTCTACGAAGAACTGCATAATACAACAATTCTTTATTGCACACCAACAACAGAAACAGTATAATAGAGCCTTAACATAAAATACGGTAGACAATAGGTCTATCGCTAAAGAGTAGGAATATCGCTAAATAGCAATCTCTTCCAGACAACCTTTGGGTAGCGGAAATGACACAAAATAGCTAGGAATGAGTATGTGGTAAGATAAGATTACAAATAATACAAAAATTAAAAAAAAACAAAGACATATTATACATATATACTAAAAATTATTTGTTACTAAGAAATTAAAGTTCTCAAGCGATATCTCTATCAAAGACGTAATAAATAAGTGTAAAATAAATATAATTCAGCTAAAATTGTCGGATTCTGAACGGTATGGAATCTACGAAGCTGTATACGGTTTAAAAGTCTTTGGGATCTGGCAGTCGGGTACCCCAGAGGTGCACAGGGCCTTCATAAGCTGGCGCCACGCCTTCCTACCCTCAGAAATACTTTTAGCCTTGGTCCAGCTCAGTCCAACAGCTCGCTGCTCGGCCTGCGCGGCGTGTACGGTGATGTGGTTTGGGATGTGGCAGTACACTTGACAAAAAAGTGTTGACAGCCCGACAAACCGCAAAATTGCACCTTTGCTTATATTTGTATGGTACATACTAGTGTCCGGTGTCTGTAGTTGCGCGTAGAGCAGAGATGCGTCGGCGCCGAAGCCTCCGGGCAGAGCGATGTCCAGTAGGGCCATCTCGGGGAAGTCGTCCGACCACAGCACACACGCCTGTGAAAGTTAGATTTATTTATTTTAAAGATTTATCACGGATTAAAAAGATTTCGACATTTACTACTCGCCAATAGGAATATAGAAGAACCCGACTGTTACCCTAGTCAATCATTATCATTTTATCTTTCTGTTTTATTTTATTTTTCTTCTTGTGATGCATGATGAAGAACATAGCTACTTTCATCATTCTTTCCTTTAGGTACAACCCTACTGACATACATCTTTACGATGTAATTACCGTATGATTTAGCTAGCATAGTGGGCAGCGACGCGACCACCAAGCGTCATACCCGTAGGTCTTCTTAAATGTGCATCTCCGAATAGCTGACGTTTCATCTAGCTCGAGCGAGGACCAACTCTGAATACCTGCTTATATTAAGCTGCTCCAATTGAAACTCTATTGTCTAATGTTGGAGTTCTTTTCATCTATTTGGCCCATCTATTATCTTCATAATTCTCCTCCCAGAGTTTATGCTGTGTTTTTATCAGCGCTGCAACACTCCGCAGGCCTTGCATGTATTCCGAGTATGCTTTCTTCCCCAGTATCCCCACAAAATAAATCACTGTCGCAGTTTAATAATAATAATAATACAAAAATACATTTATTCACTTTTTGGATAGGTCCATAATTGGGTTTTGACTTATATATGGTGAGGTACAGAAGTATGCAAAACAATGAAAGGGAAGGTGGCTCAGCTTATGTAAATGCCAAGAGCCCACGAAGCCCAGTTTCGCAGTTTATTGCGACTGTGAACTACTGTATTCGGTATATACAGTTTCTGATCAGGGTTAGTAGATTAAACGCACCTCTACGACAGCTGCGCAGAAGCAGTTAGTGTTGTTGGTGTCGCAGTTGAAGGCTCCGTCGGTGTGCACTGACACCTGCATTACAATCAAAATATTAAATTGGCATATAAAAGAGGCAACTTTTAGATCTGTTCAGTGGGCCGCGTTTATCTCGCTATAGATCAATCCATGGAGTATAGAAAAGGTCCTGGGGACAATATCATATAGGAAAACAGATGAAAGAGTGCCCAGCGAAAAGCAGTAATAGTTCCTAATCCGTCCAGAATGGCGCTGGTGTAGCAAGATAGTATGAATGAAATCGACGTTGGGCCCCATGTTGGGCGCCAAATATGAGGGGTAGTCTCAGGGTCAGGGGTTTTACTTAAAACACTAGATAGGTATGATATAAGTCTATTCATGGAAAACCAGATAACATATTATTATATGAACTTTAAAGATTCAATATCAGTGGGACGATTGCCCTATTTCGGTAATGTACAATTGATTTTGACGACACGTTTGGCTCAGTGGGTTGCACAACGGCCTACGAAGCTGGCGGTCCTGGGTTCGAATCCCGGCCAGGGCAAGTGTCTGTGTGATCACGAATGTTTGTTCTTGGGTCTTGGATATTTTCTATGTATTTAAGTATTATAATCTATCTATATATTATGTATTTCGTCGCCTAGTACCCGTTGTACAAGCTTTGCTTAGTTTGGGACAAGGTAGATTTGTGTAAGATTGTCCCTAATATTTATTTTATTTTATTTATTGATGTGTGTGATTGCGCGTGCATTTACAGTGGCCATTCGGTACCAGGCTTGTAAAGCAACTGGCTAGAAGCGCTACATTATGCAACGGTTTGGCAACCGACCGCGAGTCGCTCACGATGGTAAAACTATTAAAATAATAATTATTTTTTATAGAAATGCTACTCAATCCTTTGTTCTTCTTTTGTCAATATTAAATCGTGTTAATCATGATTCTTCTTGCACTGTTGTGGATTTTTTGGCATTATCATAATAATTTATTTTACGCACTTGCTACTGTGACGCCACCAATTTAAACGCCTTTTGACGGACACTTTGGATATATAGAGATTGTTCGTCTTAGCTTTTTATACTATATTATATTGATAGAATATATCACTTTCCGATGCGTATATATGAATATAAGAGTGGCGGATGCACATCTTTAATGTGATACATAACAGATATCAGGAGCTGTGAATTGAGAAACGATACACTGTTGCTACAAAGATGATTAAAGGAAATGATGTAACCTGCACAGAGAGAACCCTATCTCCAGTAGCTGGTACCTCCGTGTGGTACGCGCGCGTTGCCTGGATCAGCGCACAACCAGACCCTGAAAAGAATAGGAAATACTGAACGTAGGTACTATAAACCTATTCAATTGCAAATTTGCCGAAATCAACTTTTTGTTCTATGGCTGACAGGCGAAAGCCATTTGGCATTAAATCCGCCATCTGTACCTTTGCTTTGTGCAATAAAGTTTAAATAAATATATCTTCTGTTTACCGGAAATTACGTCTACCGCTAGAAAATATTAAGTAGAGGACGACCTTTAAAGGCCTCCCCCAAGTATCTTCACGGTGACCAGTCTAGTGCTTACCGCATCTAACGGCTTACCGCCATCGCCACAAGATCGTCGGTTTACCAAGTTGGGCCAGCCTGTCTATGCTGCGTACCTGCTTTAGTATTAGTACCCACTAAGCGTTCCTAGTCTGAGCGGGAAGCCTCGGGATGCAGATAGCGTAAAGCCCTTGGGCCCATTATGGAGGTCCTTGGACAGGCCAGCAGAGGCGTGGCGTCAGGAAAATTACAAGGGAAGCCGAGGGATATATATTTACTCACATTTCAAAAATAAAGTGATTAGCCTTTCATTGGACAACCCAGTGGGAGTCGGCTTACATGGACACCACGCTACTGCTGAGGCCAGTGGATGTTTTTCTGCTGAGTTGATGATGATAAATAAAATGGTTGTCATCCGTACCCACGCGATCAGGCCATATCTGTTCTGGGTTCAATTGCCGCGCAGGTTGTGTAAATATATGGTCTCTAACAAAACAACTTTTGGCATTTGTTGATTATAAAGTCTATATTACTTTCTGCCGCCGTTGATAGCTCCAGTCAGAGTCTCAGCGTTCCGTTTAACATTAAAACAGTTACCAGAGAATTCCAGGAACGCAAACTCACCTTTAACAGCCACGTCAAGTGTGCCAGCCGCCATCTTCATCACTTCGGGCACTTTGGCGTCTGGAGTAAGCAGCGTGCTGGAGGCCCCGCCCTCACTCCTCACAGTCACGTTCAGGTGTGTGGGCAGAGGGGGCTGGGACGCTGCCCAGGTGGTGAGTGCTTCAAGGGCTACCAGAGTATCCTGTTAACGGGAAATTAGCGGTGTTAGGAAAATACCTTGATAAGGAGGGTACTCGAGGAACTCAACGTACTCATTAATGCCGGTAGCACACCTCCGCCGCGAAACTGTAGTAGCGAAACCGCTGAACGATCCTCCCGAGTTGTCCTTTGTACGGCGCGTGGAACTCTAGCGAACTTGCCTGTTCTAACGCGGAGACTTACTTAACTATGGCGCTGTCTCTGTCGCGCGCTGATCCGCCGATCTGCTCCGATGCCGGCTACATCTCCGCGTTCGTTTCTCCTTTTTGCTTGTTTCGCATTTAGTTTCACGCGCGATCTGTCGCAATCGACAAATTTTGGAGGCGAAACGTGTAATTGTATTAAAATGTCAGTTGAATTTACCGAAAAATTAATTAAGGAGGTCCGCAATAGACCTATAATTTATTTATTAAGTCATCCTGACGATATAAAGAACTCGTGACTCAAGTTCTTTGCATAATCTGTTTTCTCCTAACTTTTTCTCTCTTCATTAATTTCATGCATCCAGATTCTTCGTCTTTTCAAAGGTAATGACCAGAGCAAAATCTCTTCTTCCTCTGACGATGACAAAATTTTACTAAGCTTGCCGCTTACGTACTGGCGGTTTCGCTTACGGCGAACGCGGCGTGTGTGTCCAGGTTTCGCTGCGGAACTCCCGTCACGATTTCGCCTTGTTAGTTTCGCGGCGGAGGTTGCTACCGGCATAAAGGTTTAGATGCTGCATTGTATTGGGTTGTTTGCGTCACATATTTTGCATATATTCAGTCGCATAAACACACTATCTAGAACCACTCGTGGCCGCCACAAGTTGCAGACGAGTTTTTCATACAGGTAGTCAAGTATCAGGTCACTAACACCGAGCGTTTGAGTGGTCGCGGCCGCGCTCGAACTCGTGGCTTGTGGCGTTTTGTTGCTCGACTCGCAAGCACACTCGGCCGCCGGCTTCTCACCGCCCCCACAATGTATTCTAGCCACTATTAGCTGCTACTGGTGGCTGCATGCAACCAACAGTAGTTGCGACCGGTGCGGCTGTGCTCGAGGTTACCTGCGTGGCCACGAACCCGCCGCCCGCGCCGCGCTGCGCGGACAGCCAGCGCGTGGCGCCGCGCGCGTCGTGCGCGCAGCTCGTGCTGAGCCCCGCCGGGCACGACGCCAGCGCCAGCAGCGCGTAGCCCGTCGCTTCTACTGATGTCGCGAGGCTGCCTGACGAACAAAATTCAATTATTTAGATCGCAAAATCAGATGCTATCACATTTTTTATAGCCAACGGGTGATTTTTTTATTGGGAAAACTGGTTGACATCGGTTCAGAAATTGCTTGACACAGGTTCACTTGGAGGTGAGAACATATAACATGGTCGTGCTCTGTTGAAAAAAGACAAACAAGGACGACTCCAAGGAAATGGGTTGAGCAAGATTGATATCGACGAATCCGTTATCCTCTAAGGATTTAATGTCATGAGCACAAGAATAAATAAGGTGTATTTTCTTATGACAACTAAGCTAATTTCTAAAAAAAATCTACGAACACTTGTTAAATGGTCCAGATCCAAACATACACAAGCTACTTAAGTGCAGTCATATTATTCCAAAAGTTAGTAAGACTCACTTGTCTCCCACCACACGTACTCCCCATTCCGCCTCGCCATCCTCATGAGCTCCAACAACTCTCTTATATCCTCATCATCCTCCAACCCTCCTTCGTTCTCCCACGGACTCGCCTCATTGCTCCTCCGCAACTCCTCCTCATATCTCCTCAGCCGCATAAAGGCGTAAGCTAAGACCGCGTGAGCGTAGACTTTGGTTGGAGACTTGGTCTTCAAGGGAGGAAGAGCTCGGAGGCAGGACAGAGTATTCCGGACGACTTTGTATGGGAGATCAGAGGTGCCTTCTATTAGAGAGGTTATTACGTAAGCTGTTAGAGCTACGTTGGCGATTTCACCGTCTTCGTTGAGGCCGCCCTGGAAACAAAATTCTCGATAATTTTCACATCTGCGGAACACGGTGAGTTTTAACAACAGAATGAGGTAAGGTGAGGCAAAGTGAAATTATTGAAGACACTTTAACAGTTTCCCAATAAAATTCCAGAGCTCCCAGAACTTTAGTCAACATGCGCTGTAAAAACGGTATCATTGGAAAGTTCTAAATCAACAAACCGATCGAATGGTAAATCGGGAATAGATCGATTAATTTTTTTTCAATTATCAATACAGCAGGCCGTTTTGTACAGGTATACCTGTCCTCTAATATTTATTTATTGAAGTTTAATACATCCCAAACCTTGAGCTCCCGATGGAAGACTTGTCCCTCGTTCCTGAAGCAGCCATTCTCCATTTGCTGGCCGATCAGCCAGCGTTCTGCCCTCCGCAGCGCCGGCGCAGTGGGCATTCCCGGCGAAATCACCTGTGACCATAAGTGATGAATATGACTTGACTTGTACGAGTCCAGTGGCGAGGCGTCAATCATGTTGTTAGTAAAGCCGGAGTATATTTTCTCTTATGTTTTACCTTACCTTATCAAAAACATGTTTGACGTCACACCATTGGTATATCTACGTAACTTCGAGGTTAATACAATAATATGAAATGTGATGATGCATCATGTTATAGTAACTCTGTAATAAAATCACGCAATTCTACCAAGTTTGGGCCCTAAAAGTGAAATTATCTACGAATAATTTGATGTTATTATGCCCCCCCCCCCCCATCTTTAACCAGGACTGACGGTACAGAATCCTTTACCTCGTGAGCTTTCCTCAGGTACCTCACGACGAAGGCTGTGAGCCAGGTGGAAGGCTCGTCGGCGGCGCCGAACGCACTGAAGCCTCCGGACGCATGCGCGTACTGCAGCTGACGAGTAAAGCCTAAAATAATATGAATTTATTCGGAGAAGCAACATCTACGAATACATTGGTGACATACAAAGCTATCATAGAGGCAATCACAGGTCCCCATCGGTAATTATTATATCCAAATCTTTAGTTAGATTATTTAAGCTCATGCCAGCACGTAAGACAGCTATTCCTCCTATAATCACGCGAGGAAAAGAAAATTAACTAATTGAAAGGGGAGAGATATGTCTTTTTAGTTAGTTTTACTATTAATATGTTCTTATATAGATTGCACTGTGCAGTTTTTTTGACTAGTTCGATTCGTATATTAATGTCTCCACAAGAAACCAGTTTGTCCATGTGAACTAATTAACGTAGGTAAATATAAGCGCCACTGAGCATTCGATAAAATCGTTTCGAGAATCTCGCATCCCCGGTGGCAAGATACGGTGTACGGTAAAAAATATGTCTCGAATACGATATTTTCTCGCGTAGACGCCGTGTGATCGATTTTCAGAGTTGCCATACGAATTTTGTTGTCACTACGATATTGAACGTAGCCTAAAGGTGCGTCCACATTTGTATCATTTGCCCGTATCCGATCATCGTCACGTGGCATGATCGCGTGTCACGATCAGGCGTTTGGACGTTGCGCCGATCCGATCGCTCGAAATCCATTTGCTACGCGTATCACACACTTATATCGGAAGAGTGCGGCATGATCGGCACGCCGACAGTGAGCGTTCAAGCAGCGCGATACGCAGTCATGCCACGGCATGGTGATCGGATACGAGCAAATGATACAAGTGTGGACGCACCTTAAGAGCATTGACATTTGACATCTTCATATAATGGTCATAAATACGTCTTACATTTTATACGATAAGTGACTTCGGGTCTCGTCGCGTTTCCGAATTTTTCCGATGAAAATTCTTTATGCATTACTAGAAGGCGCGCATCGTTAGGGGGTTATGGCGGAGTAAAAGTCATAACCCCCTTTTTCCTTCAGCGTAGTCGAGTAAAAAGTATCCTATAACCATCTGAAGATGATAAAATATTTGAAATCCGTTTAGACAATTTGCGTGATGTATGTAACAAACATATAAATAAAAAAATTGTTTTCGCTTCAGTGACCTCCAAATAGTCTCTTACTGTCGTTTTTTTTTAATATCTTCAATGTATAGACATTTCATTCTTACAACTTTATAATTATGCATTATACCTATTTATATCTGTATTCTTACCTTTGGACCAGAAGCGACATGTCTGCACCTACCTCTAGCTACGTGTTGCTTAGCGGCGGTAGCGGCTGTGCTCTTGGGGTCCAGTTGGTGGAGCGCCAGAAGATTCGTGGCGAGGCGCGCCATGTTCTGTTCCCCGCAACCACGCGGCAGCATCACCAAGGAATCCGCATCCTGAAGGTATTCAAATTAAAGCAATTTCTTATTTTGACCATTAAAAACTACGTTTAAGTATATACGTTACATAATTTTTTTGCTTTCATTAATCCATAGGAAAACACCTTTTTAAATAATAATAACTGTTTATTTATCTTTTGGGCACGAAAAATATATTGTTAATTTGGGTAGCAATATCTAAAATACCTATAACTTTTTCACTCTCACTAGCTAGGAAAACTTCCGTTTACTTGCCAGATCTGCGTGGAAAAGTCATTTGAAGTTCGATTTTTAACCGACTTCAAAAAAAGTAGGAGGTTCTCAATTCGTGGGGATTTTTTTAAATTTTTTACGTATGGCACCGATTACTCGAAGACTATTTGAGCGATTTCAATTTTTTTTTGTTTGAAAAGAAGTTGGTTTTTTATATGTTTTTTGTTTGTTTTGTTATGAGCAGTGATTGTAAATTTGGTAGCATATTTAAGCCTAACCTAGATACTTACAGCTAGCAAGGGTCCAGTAATGTCACCTATAGCCCACACGGTGACGGTCTCCGAGCCGGGTATAGCTTCCACTTCAGGCCAGGACCAGCTCACTTCCGACATCCTGGATACTGAACTTGCTACATCTGGAACATATGTTGTAATCAAAAGTTGACCAGTGTAATCCTTAATCTTTCCTTATACCCATCTATTAATTTCGAAAAGGTTTTGTAGGTTTGTTTTTACAAATGCAACAGAGTGAAAAAAAAAATGAATGAAAAAGTCAACGTCGGAAAATCATTTTCTCCAGACCGACCGACAGGGAATGAAAAGAATTTTTTTGCGGATTAGTATTTTTTTTGTGACTAGATATTATTGCCGGCTGTACGTTTTTCGATCATCCGAGCAAATTCGAGTTTAGGCACTTTAAGGTGCGTCCACACTTGTATCATTTGCTCGTATCCGATCACCGTGCCGTGGCATGACTGCGTATCGCGCTGCTTGGAGGCTTACTGTCGGCGCGCCGATCATGCCGTACTCTTCCGATATAACTGTGTGATACGCGTAGCAAAATGGATTTTGAGCGATCCAATCGGCGCAACGTCCAAACGCGTGATCGTGACACGCGATCATGCCACGCGACGATGATCTGATACGGGCAAATGATACAAATTTGGACGCACCTTTAGAATGGTCTCAGTGAGTAATAACTTAGTAGTAGTTCACATAGTACTTGGTAGCATTGGCTTATTATATAACAGGGTTCCTCTGACCACCATCCGGCTCCATCATCAGAACAGCTCGATGGTATCATAATATTGCTTGTCACCGAACTTACATAAATAAAAAAATATATATTACAGGACAATTATACACAAATCGAACTAGTCCCACGGTAAGCTCAATAAGGCTTGTATTATGGGTACTACACGACGATATATTTAATAAATAAATTTACTAATATATTACATCGAAAACATCCAAGACTCAGGAACAAATATTTATGCTCATCACACAAATATTTGCCCTTATCGCCAAATATTTAAGTATGGCAAATTTCGGGAAATACGTTAAATTAATTTGCAAGATTTGTTTACATAGTTAAAGGTGAACCTATTTAATATAAAGTTTGTAAAAAAACACCTACATAAATCAGACATCGTCAATTTATCGTATATTGTGATTTTTCTCATATTACTTTGGCATTCTCGTCCTTATGCCATATGCAGTGGTTAAATGCTTTAAGTAACGAATAGACTGTCGAGATCCATGTTGAGAAAAAAAATCTCGAACTTTAGATCATTAAACGATGATCACGATTGATTGCCATTGGGAAACGATAGAACGACGGGCGGTGACGAAAAGAAAGTTTGAGCGGATTAGTAATAATAAGCAAGGCTGGTTTTTTCTCCAACAAGACTACAGTGTAACTGTTTCATATTGAATGCCAATAATTTGTAGTTGTATAAAATTTAATACGCGGCACTAGACAAACATACATCACACACCTTCATATTGTATTTTGTATATATCTATCTCTCTCCCACTGGGGGTTTGTGAAGGGAATCGAGTGGACGGCGTCACCTCGCGGGCGGTGGCAGAAGACGAAAAAATATGGCGAAATCTGCGGTTCGCTAATCTCCGGCCGGAACTTAAAATTTAATAAAAGTTAGTGAAAGTGTCTGTGAACTGTGTGGAGATTCCCTGGGGTGGGTTTAATGGTTATATATATTTTATATTTTCAGTACTTACACCTAGCTACACGGAATAAGCGTTTCTCCCGAGGCATTGGAAAGGCGAGTAAATTTTGAACCAGTGCACACGGTTAAAATAAAGAGTTGGGTCGAACGAAACGCCACCGGCGGCCGGATCGGGCAGGCTTAATGAAACAGTAACTATACCTCTTCCACAAAGCAGAGCAGATTGATGGTCCTGCGCGGGCACTCCCTCCGGGTCCACTTGGATGTGGATGATGATTTCGTCACTGTAACGAAAGAATTTAGCAAGGTTATAGAAGATCAAATTGTATGTAGTTTACGTTACCGCGTGGTTGAGGGCACGAAAAACGGGTCAAACACGTTGTACACTACAGTTGTCAGGTGTTTAACATTGAGACCTTTTCCTAGTTCTTCAGCTTTCGGAACTCAGCTCCTCCACTTCGCTCTGTCCTAGACATCATCTTCGGATACCTGACACTCACAGTCCTGGGGCCCTTTCACAAAAACTTGGAACTTGTATTAGGAATGGAAGTCTCTTTTTAATACATATTGTTGGAAGGAGATTTCCGCTTGTAACTAATACAAGTTACAAGCTTTTGTGAAACGAACCCCTGTTCTTTAGCACTAAATTTTTCCACCTACCTACAGTCGCGGTCAAATAATACGGGTCAATGACAAAATCCTGTGTATATTGAAAATAAATAATGGTATATGCATGGAACTAACTCTATACTAAAGATAATTTTAATATCGTATGATTATGAGATAAAACTTTAAATGTTATGTAACGCAATTTTTTTCATAAAAGCTCGAATTTCGGGATAATTTCAAATCACTTTTGCTTGTTTCCACACTTTTGTTTTCAATCTATCAAATCAAAGTCATTACTTAATTACTAGCATATCGCTAACACGAGATGAATGTACACCTATCGTCACTCTGCTAGACGAAGGCAGAAGTCAGAGAACTTATACAGTTGTTTAGAAGTGTAGACGATATAGCGTCACGTGCTGCCCCACACTCCCGCAGGCGCCCACTGACGTCACCTCGCGACAGCCGACAGTCAGCGGAGAGGGCTCTCCTCAGCAGTCAGGGGACGGAGCGCGGCAGTCACTTGTGCTGTATAGTAGCTGACGTACGGTGTGGTCAGTGGCGTACGAGTACCTGACGCCTCGGGCGGGCGCGCGTGCGCGGAGCGCGAGGCGCGCGGCGCCCGGCAGCGCGGCGTGTAGCGTCACGCGCCGCGCCACGCTCGCGCGGGCGCCTACTGACGCCACCTCCGCTCGATCAAAGGGCACAGTCAAATGCGGGTCAGCTAGCACTTGGATCTCGATCTGGAAAGATACATTTTGTTGCTAAACACATTACGTGAGATTATTCACAGTGACACTCAAATTGTGAGTATATATTTTGTTAGCTCCTCCGGCCACAGTCAGGCAGGACAAATAGCGGCGATATAAGGGCTAAAATTATCCATCACACTTGAACTAATTTGAAGCACGAAGACAGTGATAACAAAAAACTATTAGAACGATAATAGGTACCAATTGACGTAAATTGAATACTGTGATATAACATTTTTATTTTTGCTAGTATTTCTCGAGTTGATATAAGTAATTACTTTTAAAAATAATACGGGTACAGAATAACCTTGATCTCCGATGAACTCTTGTTTAAATATACTTACATTTAATGGTTCGTACAGGTAATTAAAGATGCGATATTGTAGGATTGTTGTGTCACCTCGCCTGAGGCGCTTGGGGCTGTCCGCGTGGATGAAGAATTCTCTGAAAACCTGCAAATATCACAACATAAAACCTTAGGAAGCCTAAGTTAAGCGGATTAAAAGATTAGATTTTTTTTATTAGTGTAGAGGACTTAAGCGGATTTCTGTACCATATTGAAATAGCTTTCAATCGCCCCAATGCCAATTACCCCGATGCCTTCGCCGAAGGCACAGCGGGCAGCCGTGAGGGTGGACTACGACTAATGACTAATCCATTTAGTTGGTGTCCGGAGTCGCGTTCTTTTAGCGAACTAAACACTTACTTGCAAGGAGGCTGGTACCGACAAGGCTACGCTGTTGCGGGACACGCAGAGCGCGGCGGCATCGAACAGAACTATTATACGCAACTCTTTGTCACGCTGTCTCTTTCCTTTCAATACAGTGCGAGAAAGACTGGTGACGCTATGCAACGCGACAAGCAAAGTCGCAGATAATTGCGCTAGCTTGACAGATAACGGAGTCCGGCCCGCGCGATGACGCCACTACTGAGCTGTTCGCTTTCAACACCAGCCACATCTACGCCTGGTCACTAATACTCACTTGCAAGGAGGCCGGAAACACGGCCACGCCTTTACGGGACACAGAGCGCGGTGGCCTCGAACCTGATGATAGAGTCCAGCGCGCGCGCTGACGTCACTAGGCCCTTCAGCCACGCCCGGTCACTAACACTCACTTGCAAGGAGGCCGGCGCCGACACGGCCCCGCCGTTGGGGGACACTCAGAGCCCGGCGGCCTCGAACCTGATGATAGAGTTCAGCGCGCGCGCTGACGTCACTGCCAAGATGTTCCTACCTGTCACTAGGCCCCTCAGCCACGCCCGGTCACTAACACTCACTTGCAAGACGGCCGGCGCCGACACGGCCACGCCGTCACTAATACTCACTTGCAAGGAGGCCGGCGCCGATACGGCCACGCCGTTGCGAGACACGCAGAGCGCGGCGGCCTCGAACCTTGTGATAGAGTCCGGCGCGCGTGCTGACGTCACTACCGAGCCGTTTGCGCCCACCGCCACCAATCGCCACAGCCACGCCTAATGGGTATCACTTATTTAAACTAGATTTAAAAGGCCGGTCCGATGAGGGTACTTGTACTGAGGGACTAGTCCCTTGGGTTATAACTCTGATCGACACAATATAATACATACAAACTCTTTATTGCATATTTCACACACCAGAGTACAAAAAAAAAAAAAAATAATGAGGTAAACAGCTATATTTTCCAGGCGATCTTTGGGTAGTGAGTGTTCAAAGAACATTCATACAATGCATCAGCGCCCTTAATGCAATTTATCTAAGTTAAGAAAGTAATGCAAATAAGATATAAGAGAAGTGGGTAGTTGTACAAACATTTCAACGGCTATTGCTTTCCTGTCGCATATTCTAAAGAAATAAGCTACAATGAAGGTAAACATTTGGTGTGCTTGAGGTACAACCTTAATTTATTAAAATGGTGCAATATATGTTTGTGGTTCACCAGATTCACTTCTTCAATATATGCGCTTGCCATTTATCTCCCCCCTCACTCCCGAAGCCATTTTGGAAAATGGCAGGCTTTTGAGGTTATGTGAAGGTTCCGCCACTGGGGCCCCTAGGCAGGCCGGGCCCCTAGGCCGGGGCCTTGTAGACCTAGGCAGAAATCCGGCGTTGGCCTCAGTTACATGAGTCACTAAGAAATACGCAAAAATAGTAATATTTAAGTGTGTTGGTTTGTCCTTCTTTCTCGCAATATCGGGGAGACGGGGAAAAGTGATGTTTGTATAGGCAGAATAGAGGCTGGAGAGTGAAACAGGCTTCTTTTTATGCCGCAAAAATACAGGACAGAATTAAGAAATATTTTTCGTTTGTTAAATGTGTTTGATGTATTCCGAGTAATCTAAAATGTCACCTCTGAAAAGTCAGTCCTGGGCGCTTTGTCTCCGGTCCGCAGCGACGCCGGCGCAGGGCCCTCCGTACAGCGCCCCCCCGCGCGCCCCTCGTTACCACCCCCGCCCCCTGCCGCCCGCACCCCCGCTGCCGCCAACCACGACAACGTCAGGCCGAGACTGGTTGTCGGTGTGTCCGTGCTGTCGGTATCTGTAGAAATGATACTGATGATAATTCCTATTTAGATCTCCAAACAATCATTTTCTTTAGATTCGTTCAGCAGATCAACTATGTATCATGTAACAGAGCCCTTGAGGCCTACTTGCAAAATAAATATGTGATTTACTACAATTTAATTAGAGTCATACTGAGAAAACATTCTCATTGCAATGCGTGGTTGCACTATTTAATTAAGGATGCACTAGTTATTTTCTCTAAGACGCACCGTGGACACCCTCTACAAACTGGGCCGATGATCCGGTAAAGATTTCAGGAAACCGTTGAATAAGGGCAACGGAAAGATCCTTGAAGAAAGAGCTTACACAGCAGTTCATGTCCTTCGGTTGAGATCATTGGATGACGACACTTACTATAAAATAACTTTTTTAAGCAGTTCCTTAGTTATTCCTTTCCATGATAGCGATATCTTGATCAGCTCATTTCATTTTCTCGATTGAACTAATGCCACAAACACTTACTAAGGAAGCATTCGCCAGCCGCGTCATACTCTGTGAGATTTCTGTGTCCATCGATGAGGCTCCGCAGTCTCTCCATGATGGCGTCCTTTGGAGACGGGGCTGGGTCCAGCCAGCGCGTCGCCGAGTCCACCACGGAGAGGCCGCACAGAGCCAGCCCGTGGGTGGTCAGGGACAGAGAGGCACTGGCACCGGGGGCCACTTGGCGGGAGAGCCAGGTCGCCTCCACCTGGAATCATCAAGATATTCGTATATCGCCTTTTTGTATAGAAATAAAAATCCAGGGCAGACAATCGCACAAGCCATTTGCTAAGGCGATCTAAGGCGATTAAGAAGAGTAATTTTACAAAATCATCCGGTAGATAACGCCGTCAAGAATGTTCTTGGACAGTTGTGCGAAACAGTATCGTAATAAACAATAAATCCCTTTATCTCCTGTATCCTGTATCTTTTCTTTCTATATGTTTCATTTATCGCATCATATAGGTCCCCCCCCTGCTTTATGATTTGTGCAAGGCGATAAACAATATGTATGTATGTAAGTTTGATGTTATCACGTAAATGGCCAGTCAGTATGTTGCAGTAACGATTTCATCATCTATAGGTAGATTTGTAAAGGTGCGTCCACATTTGTATAATTTGCCCGACCAGATAATCGTCGCGCGTGTGTCACGATCACGCGTTTGGACGTTGCGCCGATCCGATCGCTCGAAATCCGTGCTGCTACGCGTATCAAGACAAGCGAGCGTCCAAGCAGCGCGATACGCAGTCATGCCACGCCACGGTGATCGGATACGAGCAAATGATACAAGTGTGGACGCACCTTAAGGTAGCGCCAGATACCATTACATGTGGTGCCGTTATAAGGAAAAGTCGCTAATGAGCTTGAGAATGAGCACTGGGATTTGAACTCTATTAGGTACCCATGAATAAGGACGTTATGTTTTTTTTCCATATTGGTCGATCTGTGCCTGTGCATGTGTCATTATGCCTATTACTCTAAGATGAACACAACAATGAATCCGCTCCCATTGTTTCAATCAAGGAGTTCGTAATGGCTGCCAATAATATGAGTCTCCTTACGTATAATCATGAATTTCAAGATATAAATAGCAGAATAAACTCACCTTGTTGGCAAAGCACTCTTCCATCTCAAGATGCTTGCTAGCACTGATCAACTCCCCTTTATGATAGAAGTACGCTATCAAATGGCTGTCAGGGCACATCTGATGCGTCACTTTGACCGGCAGCATTACACGCAACAAATGCCTGTCCAGCAAGTCGCTGCTGTTCCCCTCAGCCTGAGCGTAGAAGTTGGCTCGAGAGCACCTGCTGTTTCTGGGTGAAGTGTAGATTTGGTTGATTGAGGTGAAGACGGGGCATTGGGTGGTCACGCCCCAGCGGTAGATGATGCCTCCTCGAGTTATCACCTGGAATAGGACAAAGTAACTTATATTCTGAAAATACAAAAATGTAAATAACGAAAAAAATCAAGACTCGGACTGGATTTGTACCAGTGCCTTGTGCCTTGCCGGGGCGCACGCTCTGCCAATTGAGCTACAGAGCCCAGTCAGCTTGTCTTAAAATTTTGTCACTATCTGTTGCAGGATTTTTTGCATTTTTAACCGGCTTTTCTGCCGTCAGCCCTAACAGAGCGAAAATGTACTCTCTAGCCATATGGTAATGGCAAAGCATGTAGATAGACACTGTTAAACGATACAAGCTCTTTTATGTTTAGTAAAAACACCTACCAGAGCTGGATTAAAAATGGAAATATAATTATGCTATATTTGATTCTCTGCTATAAAAAAATATTTAGAAAACTCTTTGAAGATATCCTCACCACAAAATAAATGGTGTCATTGGTAAAAACTGTTTCAGAGTCCTTCAGTCAGTCCAGTCCTCCAACATGAGGTCACGCAAAAGAGCGGTGTTGCCGCGCTACATTTAGGATTGCTAAGAATGTCTTACGCACGGTAGGAAGAAGGGTGCTGCTGCCAAGCAGCTATTCTACTCAACTCTGCTGGTTACGCGGAAATGCTGCGAAGGCGCATCTACAGGGTTCCGCTACCCCCATGCGCATCCGCTCTCGCTAAGGTGCGTCCACACTTGTATCATTTGCTCGTATCCGATCACCGTGCCGTAGCATGACTGCGTATCGCGCTGCTTGGACGCTTACTGTCGGCGCGCCGATAATGCCGCACTCTTCCGATACAAGACGTGCGATAGCGCGCGTTCCTCAAACCAACTCTGCGCGACCACTTTTTCAATCACTTGGTATCCTGACACTGCCATCGCTGCTGATTCTGCAGGTGGCAGTAATCGCACGAGAGGAGGTGGATGCAAATCCTAAGGATAACACCCCGCGAAGATATGAGACCCGCGGCGCTCGCATCGGAAAGTTACCCCCCGTGCCCCATAGACTCGCGAAGTCTAATAAACTAGCACACATCATGGGTCGCAAAGTGTACAACCACCTCCCGAGGGACATTGTTACTGCACAAAGTGCATCCATATTTAAATTAAAACTCAAAAACTGGCTTCTCGAGCAGACGTTCTACGATCACAAGGAACTATTTAATCGTTGAAAAATTGATTATTATACAATAATATTGTACTTGACATGTAATTTTATATTATTAATAAATTATGATTATGATTATGATTATGATTATGATTATGATACGCGTAGCAAATGGATTTCGAGTGATCGGATCGGCGCAACGTCCAAACGCGTGATCGTGACACGCGATCAAGCTACGCGACGATAATCTGATACGGGCAAATGATACAAATGTGGACGCACCTCTAGGCGATCACCAGCTTACTTTCATTGCTGCATTTATAACTACGCATGCAACTACTGTGACATTAAACTTCTATCAGAACTCCGAGCGTGGTGAAACATTTGTTAATAACTTTGTCTTACAGTGAAACCGAGGAAATAATTAAAAGCACTAAAATAAAGTGAACTTCTGTTATGAGTATCTATAAAAATGGGGAATCCTATACTACTGCACATACACATACACACAAACACACATACATACCTACATATACACACACCCTAACTCGTTTTGTCCCTAATTGTTACATTGAATAGTGATCTGCTTTGTTAACCGCACTCGCAGATGGCCAATATACAGGCTCAGCCTAGTTTGGTCACTGACGGATAGCCTTAAAATATAATTAATCTGTTTTATCAATAAACGATTTTTGTATTTGTATTTTGTATTTTATTTTATATGACGGTTAAGATTAAGCAATTCTCACCACAAAATGCACAGTTAGGGCTGTCTCAATGTCCTTATTGCCCAAGTACAACGGCACGAAGCTTCTAGCAGCGTTGGTTTCGCTCCGGAGTGGTCCGAGAGCAGCGTGTGTAGTTCCCGTGTGGCGCACAGGTAGGAAGAGGGGAGGAGCTGTTGTGTTGCTGTCGTTTTGGAGGGTTGCCTGAGGATAACAATAATAAATAGAGACCTAGACAAAAAGAAATGGTTTTCCAGTTTTTGACGTTGTTAAAGTTTTTATAAATAAACAAATATTAAAGAAAGAAAGAAGATACGTTTATTCGAGGGCATATTTATACAGCAACACAAAAATAAATGACTATAACTAAGTATGCCCCGAAATGGTCCCACCTCAGCATAATACTGGCCCTAAAGCCAGCGCTGATCTTCCGGTGAGACCGTACTACGGGACAATTTTTTACACATAGTAAGCTCAATAAGTTTGTGTTATGTATGAGTACTAGACGACGATATATTTAACAGATATTATCATTTGAATAAATAGAAACATAACGCAACATAGGAACAAACGTTTATGCTCATCACACAAATATTTGTCCTTACCGGGATTTGAACCCAGGACAAGAAGATCGAAATATTCTAAATAATGGAAAAAATCAAGAATTGAACCGGATTTGAACCAGTGACTTTTGACTTGCTGCGGCGTACGCTCTGCCAACTAAGCTACAGAGTCCAATCAGCGGATCTCCGAATTTTGCCACTATTTGCAGCCACTGTCACTGTCAGCATTTTGCATTTTTAACCGGCTATTCTGAAATCCAATGCACGTAGTACGGTTGCTAAACGAAATCAGTGGGCAAAGAAATAGCCTAAAATAATGATTCTGATGTTTACTCCGGATTACATTGCCTAGCTTCGGGTACGAAAGTTTTAAAAGACATTCGACTACAGAAACGCCTATAATATAGAAACGCCAGACCAGCGACTAGAACGCGCAGCTACGCGGCGGAAAGACCTACCTCAGCCGATCCATAGCAGACTAAAAATGGTAAAGCACGCTTCTAACTATCAAGCAGTAACGCCACTAACGCTGTTTAATAAGCTACCTGTTGAACTGAAGTCACTTACAAACAGTTCCACATTCAGAAATACGTTAAAAGCTTTCTTGTTGGAGAAGTGTTATTATTCGGTGGAGGATTTTGCGCTCAATTGTAAAATGAATTAAATATTGCAATGGCATTACTTGTATTTTTAGTTTTGAGATGTATAATTTTTAGATTTTTCGGTCGTTATTTATAATATTATTGACTAATTGTGAAATTGTGAAATGACATGTTAATTTATAAAATTACGTAGGCAATTGATAATTTGTAAATGTTGTATCTTCAAACACGATTATATGTTGTTACTGAATAAATGAACTTGAACTTGACGGAATCGAAAATCAGTGAAGCTTACTTGGAATCTATAGAGTACGCTGGAGCTGTCATCCGCAGTGAACATGACCCTGGCGACTCCTCGGTTGTCCGTCACGGCGTCGTCACATAACGACATGTCAGTGTGTTCGGCCGGTGAGCGGCATACGCGCAGTCGTTCGTTGGAGGCTGGTTTATCATCCCAACGTGTTGCTTTTATCTGTAATCGACCATGGCGTGATGTTAAACTTAATCTTGGTTTGGTAGGTAAGAGCTGTCGAATACGAAGCAATTTTTTTTTATAGGAGGCAACCGAGCAGACGGGTCGCCTGATGGTAAGCGATCACCGTCGCCCATAGATACTTGCATCACCAGAGGAGTCACAAGTGCGTTGCCGGCCTTTCAGGTGGGAGTACACTCTAAAATGTTTTTGAAAATAGATAACACCTTTGAAGTCGGGTTTTACGCCACTAGTAATCAGTATTCTTAACGTAGAGTAGAGTTTGCGTTTAATTTTTCAAGGTGCAGATTTTTCTTGTCAAGATTGTCCCTTGCTACTAGGGAAGAGCCTTCCCTTATATGTATTATCCATACTAATATTATAAATGCGAAAGTGTATCTGTCTGTCTGTCTGTCTGTTACCTCTTTACGCTTAAACCGCTGAACCGATTTGGATGAAATTTGGTACGGAGAAGTTTGAGTCCCGGGGAAGAACATATGCTACTTTTTATCCCGGAAAAATACCCTTATCTGCGATAAACAAATTTAAGGTGGACGAAGTCGCGCGCAGAAGCTAGTCTGATAATAAGTTGTAGGTATGTACTGACCAAAAATTTACCTCCTTAGTTCAGTGACCATCAGGCGATGGTAAATTACTTAAGCATTAATGCCTAGGCCATTAAGATGGATTTGATAGAAAAATTAAAGATCCATTGATCGTACCTTTAGCTTATAAGGTAGTCCCGGAGCGATGACCGCTCGATGTTTAGTGAGGAACTCGAGTGTGATCGCCTTGTCTACCACCTGAGACACAACCGTCGTATTCTGCCAGATCCTCGTCCCATCCTCCTGGAAATAATCATTGGTTGAACTTGAAACCAAGTGTGTTAACTGCAACTCTCGCTTTAGGGCTCCAATTAACATCCAAATATTGAGTGATGACCCAGCTTTGCTGAAAAGGTATGCTGGTCATATTTGCAGCAAACACACTGCTATTGGGATAGATGTGTTTTTGAGTGAGACCTCGTCTCGGTAAACAAAACGACGCACCGTCCTCAAGCTAGATAGAGCAATGATTGCAGGGTTTGTGGCTACTGCAAGAGAGTGGTTGAGGATCGTTCTCAGTGCCACATCCTTGGAGAGCCCAATATCCAAGCAGAGGACTGCAATCCCTTGATGATGACCTTGGTTTCCTTTTTTATTACAAGCTTTTATTTAACTTGCAATGTATGTATACACATATACATGTATGTAATATGTTTGTTCGGGTGTAATCTTGCAAGTTAAATTTGACCTACTTCTTGGATTCCAATTGAGCTAAAATTTAGCATACTTATGTAAGTTTAATGACAATTTAATAATATGATACCATCGAGCTGATCTGATGATGGAGCAGGAAGGTGGTCATAGGAACTCTGCAATAAAATAACTCAATCGTACTGAGTTTAGGCTCTTTAGAGTCGTCTCGGTGGGAAAAGTACAGTCGGCAATAAAAGCTTGTCACAAAAATGATTTGTTTTATTTCAATGAGTAATAATCGCGGAAACAGAAGAAAATATTAAGAAGCTTATTATGTTTATTGTTTGTGTGTTTGCTTGATGGATGTGTCTTCTTTCATTGTCTCTGTCTGTCTGCTGTCTATTGTCCCACGAACCTGAAAAGAGAAGTCAGCCACAACGACATCAGGCGGGCTGCTGCCGTCAAGGCCGATCCTCTTCGCGGCTACAGCGTGCCGGTGGCAGGCTTTGGGCGCCCGGAGCCGGACCGCGGTTCGGACTCCCGGAGTGCTATCGGGGTCGAAGTTGCCGCCGGCGCCGCGGAGACGGATCACCAACATGCCTTCCACTGCTTCGGTCCATGGGTACCTGGAGCATAAATTAAATTTTAGAAGATATGTCAACGCCATACATTCAAATGAAAGCGCCTTAATTCCGCTGAGCACCCGGGGCGTTAATTAACTGTGTATGCTCAGCACTGGATGACGCTAATATCAATACGTCTTTTACGGTAAATCGAATACACCTACGACATCTATACGTAAGCAGGTGATGTTGAAAATAATCCGTCTTCTCAGTCAATAGATGTCGCTTTGCAAACCACTGATAAAAAAATGGTATCTCGAATGAAATTTTATACTTAGCAAAACATTTCGAATTTTGAAAAATGTCAATCACCGAAAAGAGTACCGTACTGTCAAATGATACATTTGTCTCTTTCAGTTTGACTGTGACGTCATAAAAGTGTCATTAATCTTTGCTTGCTCCTTATTGCATATTTTTGTTATTTTCGATTTACAAGCGACTTGAAAGAGGTTTGATTATAAATGCTGATATCAAACCTCTCAAATCAAACTCAAACTGAAAGAGACAAATGTATATTTTGACAGTACGGTACTCTTCTCGGTGATTGTCATCTTTCCAAATTCCTGCCAAATTCTAATTGTTTTGTTTATACATATACTATTTGAGTTTCTATTTGTTCATATAAATTCGGAAATCGTTAGAACAAATATTTTGGTGCCATTACCTGTTTACATTACAGCAGATATCTATGTACTTTCTTTTTTAATTCTACTTGCTTAAATAATATTTTTGGCCTTGGAAATACTCGCATATGTATGAACTCATACAGTGTAGTATAGTTTGAGACTCATACTCATACAAACTATACTAATAGTTTGAGACTCTTTTGATTTGTATTTGTTTGACTTGTGTATGGACCCCGAAAAAGTTGTTAGAAAAATTTGGTTTCAGTTAATTCTCATAAATCAAATCTAGATATGTTGTAGACTTAAGTGCCCTGATCAAAAGTTCCTTCGGGTGCTACCACGGTTGCCGAATCCGTTCCCGAGATACGATCGAATTTATACTAACAGGCAGACCTAAAATTACTATTTGTTCTTTTGAATGTCAATGTTATTTCGTAAACGAGTGGTTTGTTAATTTAACCTGATTATTTGTGGAAAAAAGCTTTTGACCGTGGATTATCTATAATTAGTAAAATATGCTTTGTTTTGTTATGTGACTCCGGAAATAGAGATGTAATCCTCAATTATTGTGATGTAAGTGTAATTATTTTGTCATGTTTTAATTGATAGTGTTAAGTTAATTTATGCAAATGGGAATAATTATCTCATTGCTGCAATCACTACACTTTACAATAGATTATGTTTGTCCCGCGATTTGTTTTGCGTTGCAAATATTTTTGCTTATTAAGATACCATGCGTTTTAGCGGGGTATGATCACTTGAGCGGGATATATCTCTCCAGTAAGGGAAATATCGCAAAGCATATTGGGATAACAAAATATGTAATCATGATTCCATGCCAGGGGGCCTATGATGGTCACGTTTATCATGCGATAAATGATATGATACCGCGCCTGTCACTCTCGCACTCACATACGTGTCAGAAGGTGATGGCAGCTATGCCATTTATTTATCGCGTGACAAACGCAACCATCATGGCCCGCAGGTTACGATAATCATAGTCGCTCAATAATGTGACAGACTTTCCTAGGTTCCAAGTTACAGTTACTTTCATGGTAAGTTACTATGATTCTTAACCTCTCATGTCTGATGTCACTGGTATTTAAATAAGATGAAGTCACTGGTATATAAAAGAAACCGTATGAAGATATTAAAATTGACTTTGGAAAAGTAGTCATGATCCTTATCAGACAGACGAGGGGTTAATTGTGACGTATACTTCGAAAGGAAACTGAAAACGATGTGCTAGGGCAGGGGTCGGAAACTTTTTGAGTCGGAAGAGCAATTACAATTTATAGAATTTCAAAGTTTTTAAAGAGCTACAAAAAAAATTGCCTACAATAAATAGTACTCATTGAAATTATAGGCCTCTGGTCCTATAATTTCAATGGTCGAATTTACTACTGATATTAGGCACGTACAGGGTAGGGACAACGTAGTGGCTGACGCATTGTCTAGAATTGAGACTGTCGATTTTCAAAACATTGCAATAGATTATTCCTTAATTTCAAAGGCACAGGAAAATGATGATGAGTTGAAAACACTATTACAAAACGATAAATTGCAATTTAAGAGAATAATGTTACCTAACTGTACTTATTGTATGTATTGCGAATTATCTACAGGTAATGCGAGACCATACATTCCTGAACGATTTCGTCGCGATATTTTTAGACATATTCATAATTTAAGCCATCCAGGTGTACGGGTATCACGAAAGATGATTGCAGATAAGTATTTTTGGAAGAATATGAACAAAGACGTAGGCCTTTGGGCCAAAACTTGCGTTCAATGCCAAAAATCCAAGGTCATGCGACATACCAAATCGGAACCAGGTAAGTTTCCAGAAGTAGACAGGTTCCAGCACATACATACGGATATAGTTGGACCACTGATCACTACAGCTGAAGGTTACAGGTATTATCTTACTATTATAGATCGAGCTACCGGTTGGCCAGAAGCGTTTCCGTTGCAGAACATCTCGGCAAAAACGGTAGCACAGACAATTTATGACGGCTGGATAGCGCGATTTGGCTGTCCAGTTACCTTAACTAGTGACCAGGGAAAACAGTTTGAGAGTAATCTTTTTCGACTATTGATGAGGTACGTAGGAACAGAAAAAATTAGGACCACACCATATCACGTCGGGGTCACCAGATATAGGACCTCTTGTCCTATGTATAGTTCTATAGGTATGTAATCAGGGAGTTGGAATAATACTTCAAATATAAGTAGTTAAGGCGTGTAATTCGGAACACGGTTGAGAGGCAACTAGCGAGCTAGTGCATGAGGCTTCCCATAGGCGCGTCAGGAATGCTTACCATGCATAATGTCATTTTTTGAAAAAAACACAAATAAAGGTATACATACATGCCAGATGAGCCTAAGCTGTAAAGACAGTTACACATGTGCCAGAAGGGCTTAATTATTTTATTCTAATCATTTACCAAGCAGCATTTCACAAATGAGGCGTCCTGAGGAGAAAAGAAACGCTGCAAAGAAAAACTCCCAGGCTACCTCATTACTAATTATAATATTTAAAAAACAGAGACTATTAAACTACTTTTAAACAGATAAGATATTTTACACCGTTCGGAAATTAAGGTTTTGCAGTCCTGTGTCTCGCTTGTTCCTTGATGAGATGTATTACAGGATCCCAAGCTGGTGGTAGTGACAATCCATCTTCTCTATTGAAATTAGGATGCTTTTTAATCTCAATAGCCTCGCGTAGCATCCTGGGAAAATCTTTTTTCTTTGGCAAGGATAGAAGGTTTTTCGAGCGCCAATAGTTCGAGAGTGAAATGGGTAATTTCACTCGAGTTAAACACTCTACTTTTCATTATGACTGTGAGGAAAAACAAATCATCACCATCATCGTCATCATCACCATCATCATCATCATCACCATCATCATCATCATCATCACCATCATCACCATCATCATCACCATAATCATCATCATCACCATCACCATCCATCACCATCATCATCATCATCATCACCATCATCATCACTATCATCATCACAATCATCATCATCATCATCATCACCATCATCATCACCATCATCATCATCACCATCAACATCACCATCATCATCATCATCACCATCATCATCATCATAATCATCACCATCACCATCATCATCATCATCATCACCATCACCATAATCTTCATCATCATCAACATCATCATCATCACCATCACCATAATCTTCATCATCATCCATGATCATCATCATAATCACCATCACCATAATCTTCATCATCATCCATACTCATCATCATCATCATCATCGTTATCATCGCAATCGCAATCACGATATGAAAAGCTTTTATTTTAATAATATGACGTGACTCAATTATTTTCCACTCGGCTAAATACCAATGAAAATTAAACTTTCCGAACAGGAGAGTTGAAAAGAAGTTTTCTGGGAACCGTTTCTGGATCAAGTATCGGGAAAGTTACATATTTTTTTTATATAGACGGGCATTTGACCGCAATCTCACCTGTTGTTAAGTGACGATGCGGCCGAGGATGTATCATGCCTATCTAGAAACAGCCTATTCACTCTTGTCTTGAACACGCCCAAATTCAATTCGGGTAACACACTCGCAGGCAACAATTTCCACTCCTTTGCGGTACGCATGATCAATCAATCAATCAATCAAAATATGCTTTTATTAGTATAGTCAGAAAGAAAGAAAGAAAGAAAACTTACATTGAGAGAAATGTTTGCTGGGAGACATACAATATGATCCAACTTAAGTGTCACCGAAACGCTGGCATGCTAGATGCTTATGTTCCGTAGCGGTTTAATATTCGTATAGACTGTCGATAATGATGAAGATGGTGGTACCTGACGCAGACGGTCCACACGAGCCGCTCGCTGGTCCGCAGCACCCTGGCCGTGTGGCGTACGCTCAGCTGGAACGGTGGTATCTCGTAATTGCCTACCCAGAACTCGGACGCGCCCTGAAAGGAAAAAAATGACTAGGTAGATAATTATTTTGCGCATTAGTGGTCATTACGATCAGGAACGGGAAATGTGCTGCAGCAGCATCATCGCTTGTCAGAATGTCTCTCGTCCCTTGGCGGAATCTTAAAGAGTTGCCTTTTGTTTCATGTCCCTGGTGTATAGGCACCTAAATTAGCCCGTTTTAGTGTATACTGATGTCTCAGGGCATTTAAGAATTAGGAGCCGCATTGGTCGTGTATGGTGTTTTGGGGCTGGTTGGGTGCATCCTGTGCCCTTATGGTTAAGGCTATACGAAATTATTATAGGTGTTTGTGCTTATACATAATAATGATTCTGGTAATTAATTATTTGAGCGTTCCGCATCACTTTAGTGGACATATTTTTGTCGAAAAATATGTCCACTGGGATTTCAAACGGTTTGTTAGTAGGTCGGAACCTCTAATAAATATCTCAAAAATGTGTGCCTGTAAACTCATTACTATAATAAAAATGTAGCAAGCTCAAACACTCGAATAATGACCCACCTGGGACCCATCCTCTAGTCGCGCACGCAGGGCCCAGCGGCCGGGCGGCGCCTGCGCGTCCAGTTCATGCTGGATCTGCGCGATGCCGAGGCGGGTGCGTACGCGCAGCCACTGCGCCGCGCGCGTCCCTTCCCACGCGCCGCGTGGTCCTTCGAGCCAGATTTCATCGATCTGTAAAGGACAGCATATTTACTAAACTGGTTGGAAAATCAGGCATAGTTCAACGTATTTCGCGGCTTGATTAATATTGGGAAACTTCATTTAGCTCCACGTTAGGAATATCTAATGTTTTAGTTCAGAAAATGCAAGGAAATTGAAATTATTAAATGACTTAAAAAACATACGTATCATGTACGAGTAACAACGCAGAGATTTATTTTGACTACATATATATTGTTATTTCTATATGTTAAGCTTCACATTCCACTGCTTTCTTGGCCTAGGCTAGGAATGTTGCATAAAATTCCATTATAAAGTCTTTATCTTTAATTTTGACTATAATATCCAAATTTACTTCAAAAAACTCTTAACTTTATTGAAATAAAACAATTTAAACAAGTTATATCGCGTTTTAATCTGTTTAAATTGTTGACTTTGTTTTTTTAGCGTTCCTCTGATCTACTCTGTCTGTCTGTCCGACTATAGAGCGATCGCAAGGAGATATTCCGGCAAAAACTAAATGGCGCTTAAAAACTAAACATTTAACGATGTTATAATTGAATTAAGAAACATAATCCTATAGTAACAATTATAATTCGCAAATACTCGTAGCTAATAGTAAATAAATAGTAACTATTAAATACTGTGTCACGTACGCTTGCAAACTTGAATAATTGTAAAAAATAATTCTTATACATAGATTGCGTTGTACATATCGGGGAACGACTTTTTGTATGGAGATGGTCAGTCCTCTTGTTTTAATGGTCCTTGCTATCAGTTTCGGAATGTGACATGTTGACCTTCTTAACAAAAGCGTTTTGTTTCTCAGTAAACAATGATTCATCCCGCAAGGCCGATGCTCGTCCTCAAAAGGGACTAACGGGACTTTAAACAACTTAAAAAACCGGCTAAGAGCATGTCGCACCATGCTCAGTCTAGGGTTCCGTACTACAGATATAATAAATACGATGTGAAAATGTGCACCAATCCAGATATGTGCAACTAGCTTCTGCACGCGACTTCGTCCACCTTAAATTCGTTTGTGGATAAGGGTATTTTTTCCGGATAAAAAGTAGCCTATGTCCTTCCCCGGGACTCAAACTATCTCCATCCATACCAAATTTCATCAAAATCGGTTCAGTGGTTTAAGCGTGAAGAGGTAACAGACAGATAGACAGACAGACAGACACACTTTCGCATTTATAATATTAGTGTGGATTACTTTGGATTTAGAAATATTTAACTTCTAAACTCAGTTAAAGGTATGCGTCCACATTTGTATCATTTGCCCGTATCAGATCATCGTCGCGTGGCATGATTGCGTGTCACGATCACGCGTTTGGACGTCGCGCCGATCGGATCGATCGAAATCCATTTTGCTACGCGTATCACACAGTTATATCGGAAGAGTGCGGCATGATCGGTGCGCCGACAGTAAGCGTCCAAGCAGCGCGATACGCAGTCATGCCACGGCACGGTGATCGGATACGAGCAAATGATACAAGTGTGGACGCACCTTAAGCGGCTTACACAAGACACCTACATATACTCCAAATTTCATCAATATTTTGCCTGTGACATACGGACGGATATGGCGAAACTATACGAGTTCCGTTTTTGCCATTTTGCCTTTTTACCCGACTGCGCGACGCAAAGGAGTGGTAATGAGTTTATCAGTCTATGTTTGTATGTATGTTTGTATGTATGTATGTATGTTTGTTCCTATATGGCACTCTAGAGACCAAACGCGTGGACCGATTTTGATGATTCTTACGTCAATCGATTTGTCTTAGCTGTCCAAATGTCACTGAAGACACGAAAATGATGAAAACTCAAAATGGCGATAATGAGACGCCATATTGTGAAAAAGAAAAAAATCAAAGTTGACGTACTATATCGAGTGGGGTATCAATGAATAGGGATTTAAAAATCCTTATTAGGTTTCCTTCATCATTTTTAATTTAGAATTACCGGTTAGGAACTATAACCATTTAAAGTTGGTTAGCAAGCCGTTCTCACTAAATTTTCATTTAATTGCATTGTAATAAATCTGTGCAAGCCTCTCAATAACCCCCACTATAAAGATTGCGAAATTGTCTGACTTTTATAGTTTTAACTGAAAAGTATAAAATAAAAAATAATAATTAAAAAAACAAAAAACCCAACTGCGTAAAAAACTAAAAAGAAAAAAACAAGTCCAGAACCCTAGAAATTTGTTAAGTTATAATGGAAATCTTTCATGATTCATGATCGATACTCACAATATAACAAATAATAAATTCTAATATGGAACATAGCGATTTTAAACAGTCGGGACCCATTGTTGGGAAGATTTGCGTCAATCTAGATTTCTTATGGGTCCCGACTGTTCAGAATCGCTATGTTCCATATTAGAATTTATTATTAAAAGTGTATGACTTTTTTCGACGAAGTTACGGTACCGAGAACATTTATAAACTTCAATAAAGGATTTACGAGTTGTCCTACTGAACT
This sequence comes from Hedya salicella, assembly GCA_905404275.2. Classification (NCBI taxonomy): domain Eukaryota; kingdom Metazoa; phylum Arthropoda; class Insecta; order Lepidoptera; family Tortricidae; genus Hedya; species Hedya salicella. Next base: position 3,435,596 of record FR990112.1, on the reverse strand, counting down.
GAAATGTCGTGTAGTTCAATATTTAACTGTAATTGAAATACCTGTATATCATCCGTTATATTGAGTTCTTATAATGACATGACAGCCAAGTTAAATAAGGCCCGTAAAACAAAGTGGATGCGACATCGCAATTAATTGAAAAGAGATTAATTACCAAGTTTTTGTGTTAATGTATTCGCGGCGGATGCTGCAGTAACCGTGTCAGCCGCTTTGGGGGACTATTCTGACGGGTCCATTTACGGAGGTTCTATTTTTACTTGTATGGGGAAATTAAGAATTTGATTCTGTAGCTATGTTAAAACTTACGTTTAACGAAACGGTTTCATAAGAAAAGTTACCATACGTATATTTTATGGGTATAGTATTATCAGTTATTAATATTTTCATACTTTAAAAATGGACTTTCTCACCTAACTTTAAAGGCTCATTTAAAGGGAAAAAACTACTCGTAAGGTATCGAACTATAATATTATTCTATTATAGAAATTATCATTCCGCATCAAAATTTCAATTTTATTTGAGTACTGTATCATGACATCGTTTTTAGGGTTCCTTACTCAAAGGGTAAAACGGGATCCTAATACAAAGACTTCGCTGCCCGTCTGTCTGTCAACTCTGATAGCTAGACGGTTGAAATTTTCACAGATGTATTTCTGTTGCCGCTATAACAACAAATACTAAAAACAGTATAATTTTATGTCTATCAGTAACCAATATAAAATGATCGATCACCGCGTACATTTTGCTTAGGAGTAGGGGTCTGCTAACACTGGTTTTCGTAGATACGGCCATTTTTTAGCGTATATTTTGTACGGAACCCTCGGTGCGCGAGTCAAACTCGCACTTGGGCGGTTTTTTGTGCTTACTTTGTTCTTTTCTTAATTTGTAATACACTGATTGGCTATTAAATCAAACGGCAGATTTCAGAATAGGTCCCCTTGCGAAGAGAAATTGGCTTAACATACATTACGGGATGAAGAGGCAGAGTAAATAAACAATGATTTGCATACCCGTTACGCACGTTTGCCTTCGGAGGCCACGGCCGTGTACAATAGGTTTATGGTGCTCACGCGCCGGTAAGGTCGCAATTACTGGTCGCTTATTAATTGCTTTGTTGCTGGGTGAAAGACGGACCAACTAAAAAAACACTAATGTACCTATATTTTTAAAAATACAAAGATCTAAATAATGTAAAAAATTCTAGACTCCGGCTGGATTTTAACTAGTGCCTTGTGCCTTACCGGGGCGCGCCCTCTGCCAACTAAGCTACATAGCAATGACGGCAGAAACGCCGGTAAAAAAAAACTATTGTAAGAAAAATATATTAAAAACCCCCCGACACAAATGAACATAACAAAATTAGGAGTTCCTAGCTTCAATACTGGCTGAGATCCGGTCACTTGTTCCACTAAAAGCTGAATATCTTAGAGACAAGTGCTTCGATTTTCACCAAACAAAGCTAAGAACACTCGGTATAATATTATCTATGACAAAAAAACCCACACTCAAATCGGTCCATCGGTATGGGCGCCACGATGCCACAGACAGATACACAGAGTCACAAACACGTTAAACTTATAACACCCGTCTTTTTTCGGGGGTTAAAAATACAAGATTTGAGGACTCGCTGACTGGACTCAGTAGCTTAGTTGGCAGAGCGTGTGCCCCGGCAAGGCACGGTTCAAATCCGGGTCGGAGTCTTGGAAATTCATTACTATGATCTTTGTATTTCAGAATATATCTTACTAAAGAAATTCACTTTAAAAATCACGAAGCTCGGTGTTATTCAAGTATTAATAATGCTGGAATGCTGGTTTTACGATAAAAAAATACTGGTCGAATGAAGCTTACTCATATAATATTGATCAAACTTCACTTCGAAGTTCGTTTGATCATATATAAAACTGGTAATTGAAGCCCTGGGTCATGGAATATAGAAAAGGTAAGAGGGCAAACTCATATATGTTTTACAAACAAACACAAATTTATGATATGTATTATTTTAGTTTTAATTTTAAAATGTTCATTTTCATTTTCTTTTTTTTTTGATGCTTGAATGTTTAATAGGTATCAGGAGTTTTTAGTTTTATTGTAGGCATAATACCCGCAAAGGAACTAGTAATTTTTCAGTAGTCATTAGGGGTGGTCTGAAAACCAGCGCTGCGTGCTCAGTGCAGTACAGTTGCCCTTTTTTGCATATGGAATATATGAGTGATATAACTGTTACACAACACGCCCGTTTGCCTTCGGAGGTCATGGTCGAGGTTTACAATACTTTATACCGAGGCATTAGTGAGGTCGCATTTATTGATCAATTATTTGCATAATGGTATATAGACCTTTAACAATAGTTTTTTCGATAACGGTTTCGGTAAAATAGCGCTATTGGGAAGTCCTTTACCGGTAATTAGGGAATTACCGGTATAGGACTTCCCAATAGCGGTATTTTTTATTAGTATTAACGCAACCGGGTAGACCAAAAAATATTCTTGTAAATTAAAAATAGCAAGCTAGTCGTCGAATACATGGGTATAATTTTCTTGTAGGTACTTAATCATTATATTAATTTTATGTACTTAGAGCAAAATTCTAAACCGCTTGGTAAACTTCGGGGATAAGGGAGAATGGTATTTCTTTCCAAATTTTCTCTCATAAATCATAATATTACCAATGAAAAAAGAAATATAAAAAAATGTTTGAGGATGTTGATTCTACTTGACCTACTTGGCATATATACTTTAAATTATGTCAATATTTTAAATTATTCCTTATATTGGCCAGTTTTAGCCATGTTTGTAACATATCACAAAACAAATTCTTGAAATATAAACCTGGAAAAGTCGGACGGAAAGACAGGCAGATAAAGTTGCCTTTTTTGTACGGAACCCTAAAAAATATATGATGTCTTTGCTCCAGATATAGGGTAGATGGGTGTTATATTTTTTCAATATCTTGTGTGGCAGGAAAGTTTCGTTGCTTTCTGCGTCAGAAAACCTGATAAAGGGCCCTTTATAGTATCTTTGTATCGGTCAGGTAGTTGGCCCATATTTCTGTTTCTGTGTTAGGGACTGTTTAAACATAAAAACGTTATGTATTGCCTTGTACAATGTTGCTTATATTAAACTGTTTACTACTTCACAATTCGTGTTCGCTTAATAGTCCACGAGTTAAGTAATTTTGCATTTTCAAAAAAAATATATTTTCGACAGGCACTTATCTATACGATTATAAAGTTGTAAAAATGAAATGTCTGTGCATTGAAGATATCGACGGCAAAAAACGGAAACGAAGGAAAAACTTCCTCTCCTCCCTCTGTTTTTCTTTAGCGTAGTCAAGTCAAAGTATCCTATAACCATCTGTGGATACTCAGTTACCCGTGTTCCAAAAAATAATTGAAATCCGTTTAGCCGTTTTGGCGTGATGAAGCCACAACGACAAAAAAAAAACAAAAAATAGAAAACGCCCCTCGCCTCCAGGCAACCCACACAGCCCTCATTGAAAATAGTGTAGAAGACTCGGAGCGTGCCCGTATTTTGGCGGTATCTGCGGCTGAATCAGGGCACTGGTTGCGTGCTCTGCCCTTCCACAATGTGGGAACACTTCTCGATCCAGCAAATACCAGTTTGCCTAAGGCTTGGGTCGAGAATATGCGTCCCCCATACATGTTGCTGTGGCAAGAGCGTAGACCAGCTGGGCCGACACGGCCTCTCGTGCCCCAGAAGCGCCGGCCGTCTATATCGCCACGGTGCCATAAATGACCTGGTCCGCCGTGCGCTTGCCACCGCCTCTGTGCCTGCTATATGGGAACCGTTGGGGTATGCCTAGAGACGATGGCAGGTGTCCGGACGGAGCCACATTGGTGCCGTGGAAACTGGGCAGAGCCTTGGTGTGGGACGCAACTTGCGTTGATACGTTCGCTGCGTCCCACATTCGGGCAACTCGACTACAAGCCGGCGCAGCGGCCGACCAGGCCCAAATACTCAAGCGCCGCAAATACTCGTCCTTATCAAAAGACTACGAGTTTGCGGCGCTTGCGGTTGAAACCTAAGGACCCTGATCGGCCGACATGAAGGCATTTATGAAGGAACTGTCGGCACGGTTGGTCCGCATCTCGGGGGACCCCAGAGCTGGCGCGTACCTCTCACAAAGAATCGCTCTCGCGATCCAGAGAGGTAACGCCGCCAGCGTAATGGGGTCCATGCCGCAGGCCGATCTTCTAGACGAGGTTTTCTTTTTATAGTAATTGTATATATTGTATATATTGTATATATTGTATATATTGTATATATAGTATATATTGTATATATTGTATATATTGTATATATTGTATATATCGTTTTATCTTTTTCTTTTAGCTTTAGTATTGTTTTATTTCTAAGTATTTCCAAAGCGCCATATATGTATTAATAATTGAATCTGTATAAGTAGTAGCCTGAGTTACATTTTATATTTTAAATGGTTGCTTACCACACGAATTTTTTTGTGAAAATTTTAATTGGTTCAAGAGGTATTTTAATTAAAAAATAGAAAATAAATATTCGATTCAGTGAGATTCATTTTTTTAAATATCTTCAATGTACAGACATTTTATTTTTACAACTTTATAACAGTATACTTAGATGTCTGCAAGGTTAAAGATGTCAACTATATTAGGATTGGGACGGGTCCGATCACTGAGACTTTTATCTTACATTGTCCCTTTACTCGTACTTGGCTGGTGCCAGTCTATGTGACTATGAGTGCGTTCGTTTCGGATCTTTGGATTAGTTTTACTTTTTTTGTACTTGTCTAAGCTACATAAAGTAATTCCCATAATAGTCACGTCTATTGGTATGAATCAAAATTGAAGATGCAATCTAATGGAAAATGTCGACCACTGTGGCATTTACCATATGAATGATTGAATAATGATTTATTTACATAAAATATTGTACACATAATAAATGTTTCACATATTATGCCGATGGCGCAACGTGTAAATATGCACGACAGTCAATATTAGCTACAAACTATAAACATATCATTAATTTAAAACATATGTCCTATCTAAAGCCTTCAATTATCATATCAAATTAAATCATCACTACACTACATAGTATAAAACAAAGTCGCTGCCCGCTGTCTGTCCTTACGTATGCTTAGATCTTTCAAAGTACGCAACGAATTTTTATGCGGTTTTTTTAAATAGAGTGATTCAAGAGGAAGGTTTATATGAATAAAACATGCATAATATAGTAGAGGAACACTGATAATTTTAGAGGGTTCTATATGATGTCGTAAATAAACACATTCTTTCCGCTTACATTGCAAACGCTGGCTGAACCCTACTAGATAGATCAAAATAATTGACTACAGTATTGTACACCTTAAAAAGGTCCACGATTGTATATATTTATCTCTAAGGGATAACCCACAATAACCATTTCTTATCCTTTACTCTTATTTACGAAGCGATTTTAAGCAATACAGCATTAATCCTTATCAAATGAAGTGAAGTACCCTTACAGCATTCGAAGATACTACAGATTTAAATTGCACCCGTGCGAAGCCGGGCCGGGTCGCTAGTGCTACATATATAATAATAATTAGTCAGTCAGTATCAATATTTGAAAGGTGAATTAGATGGCGTCATCGTGCGTTCAACTTTGCTCAAGTTGCAGGGTCATCCTAATACGGAAACTATCGCTTAGGCCGCTTAGGCGACATATTTATTTAAATATAGCGCTTGACATTGAGAAGCATCTAAAACATCATCATAAGGCTACATGCTCTTATTTATTAGGTTAATAAGGCCATTTAATGTCGACACGGAAACTCTTTGAATCTCCTTAAACTTACTTACACCACTCAGCGGCCCGAAATGAATTTTGGCCTACGTCACGAAATCACGCCATTTTCTCGGTCCTACGCTACTTCTCTCTGTAAGGGCCCAGCCACAACAACGCGTAATAGGCGGCGTAATTCCTAATACATTGCGTGTGATGCCATCTAACCTGTAGTGTGGTGAGCGTTTCACCGACGCAATGAAGAGAGAATTCGTTTGCCGCGTCGCTAGTTGCGCATTGTTTTGGCCGAACCGTTAATTTGAAGTTCGGATTATCTTCTTCGGATGATCTTCTCCGCCTGGAACTGGGCTGGCTCTGTTTATAACACTAGCAGTCTGTAGCTTGGGATTCTGTCTCACAACGCTCTTAGGTTGAATCTTACGAAATTTCCTATGGATTGTATGAATATTTTGAATACTTTCATTTTCGTATACTATAGTAAGGTCGGCCTTTAGCATGAGATCCTGAGCACGCATGATGTTCCCTGTCTGAAACCTGACTGGCTCTATTTATAACGGTATCAGTCTGCCGCTTGAGATTCGGTCTTAGAAGCTTTAAGGTGCGTCCACATTTGTATCATTTGCCCGATCAGATCTTCGTCCCGTGGCATGATCGCGTGTCACGATCACTCGTTTGGACGTTGCGTCGATCCGATCGCTCGAAATCCATGTTGATACGCGTATCAGACACTTAGATCGGAGAAGCGCGGCGTAATCGCCGCGTCGACGGTAAGCGTCCAAGCAGCGCGATACGCAGTCATGCCACTACACGGTGATCGGATACGAGCAAATGATACAAGTGTGGACGCACCTTAAAGCTTCTAAGTAGTCATGCGCACAAGGTGTCACTAAAAAGAAAAGATGGATATACTTCTTTTAATCACCGTGAAGTACATCACTCATTTAGTTCACTAGTTCAGTTTAGTTCAGTAGCTCAGCAAATTCATTTACTTCAGTTTATACAGAAATATGTCAGTACGATGTATGTATTTTCTTTCATTGCTTAACGGAACTAATTAAATGATGTTTAATAAATGAAATTCAATCGCTTTTTTAACCGACTTCCAAAAACAGGAGGAGGTTCGCAATTCGATGGAATGTTTTTTTTTTTTTTTTTTTTATGAATGTTCATCGATTACTCAAAGACTATTTGACCGATTTCAAAAATTTTTTTTTGGTTTTATAGAAGGTACTTTCTAGTTGGTCTCATTTAATTTTGGTGAAGATCTGATGATGGGATCCATGAGGAATTGAAGGAACTCCTCAAATATTGTAGGCATACATATAGCGATTTTGGTATTATAAGAAACATGTTAAGCATTTACATTCAGAAAGTGTAAATTGATGAAGTGGAACTGATGCAGAAGACCACAGAATGCCATCGGAACTCCTCAATGATAAATTATTTACGGGTGGCGACAAAATATCTTGATTAATTTAGCTAAGCAACTTCATAGTCACAAATTTAAATGTTGCTGATGAGAATGGTACCATCGAATTGATTTGATGATGGAGCCGGAAGGTAGGCACCAGATCTATATAATAAAATAATGTATCCTAGCCGTGTTTGGGCTTGTTCGAATCGTCACGAGATACACTTTTCAGTAACGATTAACTAAAAAGTGTAAAATAAATAAAATTTTAAACAAAAAAATAAAACCGACTCCAAAAAAACTAAAAGTAAAAAATAACGCCATAATTCAGTTTCTTCAAATTACTTACAAGTAACCGTTTGTATACTCAATCTATACAGTATATACAATTAATGTTATTTTGGAGTCGGTGCCATTGTGTCACAACTTACTAAAATCGTCAATTTTCAATATTTTACACATGCTTTATATGGCACCGACGCCAAAATAAGATTAATTGTATATACTGTATAGATTGAGTATACAAACGGTTACTTGTAAGTAATTTGAAGAAAGTGAATTATGGCGTTATTTTTAACTTTTTAGTTTTTTTGGAGTCGGTTTTATTTTTTTGTTTAAAATTTTGGTACGAAAACGTTTGATAAACATTATGTGCCTTAGAATTTATGGTGGAAAAAGCTAATTATTTATTTTTTGTGAACATGTGTGATATTATCTATCAATTCACTCTCTTGCCTCTGAGCGAGTGAGCAAGTGACCGATCAGATAGATAAACTGAACTACTGAAGTAAATGAATCTAAGCTGAACTAGTGAATGAAGGAGTTACACCAGTGAAGTACTTCATTTGAATCATTCATTCACGAGCTACCCATGTCTACTTCTAAGACCGAATCTCAAGCGGCAGACTGATACTGTTATAATTAGAGCCTACCTTTAAATCTTATGAGATTTTCTATGGATTATATGAATATTTTGATTTTGCCGTATACTGAAGTTAGGTCAGTCTTTAGCATGAGAGCCTGAACAGGCATGATGTTCCCTGGCTGAAATTTGACTGGCTCTGTTTATAACACTATCAGTCTGCGGCTTGAGATTCGGTCTTAGAAGCTTTAGGTAGGTTGAATCGAGATTTGCTATGAATTATATGAATATTTTGAACACTTACATTGCCGTATACTGAAGTAAGGTCAGCCTTTAGCATGAGAGCCTGAGCACACATGATGTTCCCTGGTTGGAACCTGGCTGGCTTATAACACTATCAGTCTGCCGCTTGAAATTCGGTCTTACACTCTCTTAGATACAATCTTAAGAAATTGTCTATGGACTGTATGCATATTTTGAACACTTACATTGCCGTGTACTGGAGCCAGGTCAGCCTTCAGCATGAGGGCTCGAGCCCGGATCGTCTCCCCGGGGCGATATCGGGCCCTTTCCGTTTGCAAAACCACGAGTCTGCCACTTGAGATGCGGACTGTGATTTGACGCTCCCACGTGCATTGAGCTTCGGCGTACCTGTAGACACAAAGTATCACTGTGATGTATAAAATGTTATCGTTGTTACTAATTACCTAGTGGCTCTAAAAGCTGTATACCACGCGAGTCTTAAAATACCCATATCGCCGCCATTAAAAAAAAACAAATTTGCTAATAATTGTCAAACCTGCTTGTGCGAATCAGCTGAGAAATGCGATCTGTACAGGAAAACAGCCTGCCGGACAGCCACCGGATATAAGAAAGCTTTTTTGCCTCAACTTAAAGGGAACTCTTCGCTCACTGCGCTCGCTCGGTGAAAAATTGGTGCTCGCGAGGTCTACGACTCACAGAGCCTTTAGTATACAGTCGGACTATTTGCAAAATGTCGTCTTCTATACTATTAATTGCATATCAGAGGGCGTGTTTCCAGATCTTATGGAACTTAGTAAAGGCATACCTCTTTTTAAATCAGGTGACTTGACTAATTTCCGTCCGATATCTATACTACCTGTATTAAGTAAAGTTTTCGAAAAGTTAATGTTGATGGATCTGCTGGGACTCTTCAATAGAAATAAACTACTTAGTAGTAAACAGTTCGGTTTCACAAGGGGACGTTCCACGGCTGATGCAGCATCTGTACTCATTAAATATATTTACAACATCTGGGAGAAATCTTGTGATGCAATTGGAGTTTTTTGTGACCTTTCTAAGGCATTTGATTGCGTTGATCATGGAACACTCATTTTGAAATTAGAACATTATGGCCTGTCTATAAATGCCTTAAGCCTTATGTCTTCATATCTCAGCAATAGAACACAAACAGTTGTTGTAAATGGAACCCAATCCAGTGGAGCTGCAGTTAAGCTAGGAGTGCCACAGGGCTCTATCTTAGGGCCATTTCTATTTTTAGTTTATATAAATGACTTACCATCTATAGTAGAAAATCTTTCGGATATAGTACTATTTGCTGATGATACATCATTAATTTTCAAAGTTGACCGGAAAGCAAAGTACTAGTTAAAGTACTTGACTGGTTTAATATTAATAATCTGGTATTGAATGCTAAGAAAACGAAATGTGTTAGATTTGCTTTACCGAATGTTAGAGCAGTGGATTCTGCTATATCGCTCAATGGTGAATGTTTAGAAATGGTGGATAGGGCATTATTCTTAGGTATAACACTGGACAAGAACTTGCAATGGAGTCCCCATTTAGCAGTACTTGCAGGTAAATTAAGTTCAGCGGCTTACGCTATTAGAAAAATTAGACAATTGACCAATGTTGATACTGCTCGCTTAGTATATCATAGTTATTTTCATAGTATCATGTCATACGGTATTCTGGTTTGGGGCAAAGCAGCTGACATACAGACTATATTTGTGTTACAAAAAAGAGCGATTCGTTCTATATATAACTTGAACTCCCGTGACTCCTTAAGAGAACTTTTTAAAGACATCAACATATTAACCGTAGCGTCCCAATATATTTATGAGAATATTATTTATGTTATTAAGAACCTAGAGTCTTTTACTAGGAATTCAGATATCCACAATTTTAATACTAGAAATAAAAACAAAATCGCTATTAGAAAGTTCCGCGTTCGTAAAGTAGCCAAATCATTCGTAGGCCAATGTATACATGTTTATAATAAGCTACCAGATGATGCTTTGAAATTATCGTTTCCAGCTCTCAAAAAGTACTTAAAAGAGTCCCTAATGGCAAAGGCTTATTATAGGGTAGAGGACTATTTAACAGACAAAAATGCATGGCCCACAACAGAAACCAAATAATTTACTTTTACCGGGACACGGTTCTTATAAGGTGGCATATCAAACGTATGTAAGTTGTTTTAAATAAAAATCACTATTTTACTTTTTTATATTCTAGATTTTTTTTTTACTTTTATAAGTTTTGATATGTTTCCTTGAAGAACTACGCATTGAGTTTATACTCAAAACATATATTTAGGTTAGGCTAAGCACGAATATTGTAATAGATATAAGAGTTATTTCGAAAAAATGACTGCCTGTTGAGTTTGTTTCGGCTTTCTTCTCTTCAGTGGTCTCCTCTTGGGAAACGCCGTAGAGTCAGACTTGTAAAAGTGCCCTTGTGGCCTACTTACAGAATAAAGATCATTATTTCATTATTTCATTATGATAAAGTTGTACAAATGAAATGTCTGCAGATTGAAGATCTTTAAAACTAAGGTTGTAAGGGACTATTTGAAGGTCACTGAAGTGAAAAATATATTTTTTTGGATTTTTTGTATGTTTGTATACTTTGTATGTGTGTTCATCACGCCAAATCGGCGGAACAAATTTCAACTGTTTTTGGCACATGGTTAATCGGGCGTACACGGATGGTTATAGGATACTTTTTACCCGACTACGCTGAATAAAAATAGGGGTTATGACTTTTTCTCCTCCGCGTACGAACTTGTAGGCACGTTCTAGTATTATATATTTTTAATCGACTTTAAAACAGAGGTTATCATATATTATACTACTGGGAACTTGTAAAGGTGCGTCCACACTTGTATCATTTGCTCGTATCCGATCACCGTGCCATGGCATGACTGCGTATCGCGCTGCTTGGACGCTCACTGCCGGCGCGCCGATCATGCCGCACTCTTCCGATATAAGTGTGTGATACGCGTAGCAAATGGATATCGAGCGATCGGATCGGCGCAACGTCCAAACGCGTGATCGTGACACGCGATCATGCACCGGGACGAAGATCTGATCGGGCAAATGATACAAATGTGGACGCACCTTTAGGAGGCGCCGTTTAAATTAAACGCATTTCAGAATGGACGATCACTCGGTACACACATATTTAACACATTCACTGCCACCGACGCATATATGCGTTCACCTCCATACAAGTTTGTTCCTAGGCCACGCCCCCTGGCAGTGAATATCTTAATAGTCCTTAACGTTTGCAAAGTTATTTATTCATCATTTATCATCCAAAAATGACCACCGAAGGACAACCGCCGCGGGAAAAAATATTTTAAACATGATCGGATATACTGTTTTTGAGTTACTGCCAAAAAACTGCGCTTCTCAGCAAAATAACATAAGCGCCGTAAAGATACGCTCTTTTGCTTGTGCACTTTTTCATCTTTAGTGCATTTTTTTGTATGAACGGCTGCGGAACCCTACACCTAGCACGGTCTGATATACTCTTGGCCGGTTTAATTTCTTATTTAAGTATTTTCTGCAGTAACTCATTCCTGCTTTGGAAGCGCAATTTAAACGCCTTTTGGATTAGATGTTCCCTCGCTACACACATATTTAATAGTCCTTAACGATTGCAAACTTATTATGTATCATTTGTCATCCAAAAATGACCACCGAAGGACAGCCGGCGCGGATTCCTCGCCAAGTTTCCATACAAGCGGGCGGGGAATTTGAGATGCGGCAAAAACGACAAGGTTAGGGCTTGTTGGACGATCGTTAGTCGTGACAGGCTCTCAACATTCTATAATGTTTGTGGTTCTATAAGGTTTGTGTGTTGGCCTTAGAGAGATAAATATCGATGCCTTTTGACTCAAAGAGCGTAAACGCTATACAAATCTATGGTGGATACGCCCTTTGAATCCAAAGGTATCGATATATATGCTCTGTTATACCAACTGATACAAAGTGGACATCAGATTGGTACGTTTTTAGTGTTTCGTACCCAAAGGGTAAAACGGGACTCTATTACTAAGACTCCGCTGTCCGTCCGTCTGTCATCAGGCTGTATCTCAACCGTGATAGCTAGACAGTTGAAATTTTCACAGATGATGTATTTCTGTTACTGCTATAACAAAAATTACTAAAAACAGTATAATTTTATGTCTGTCTGTCTATGTCAGTAACCAATATAAAATGATCGAACACCGCGTACATGTTGCGTAGGAGTAGGACTTCGCTAACACTGGTTTTTCATAGATACGGCCGATTGTAGCGTATATTTTGTACAGAACCCTCGGTGCGCGATTCCGACTCGCACTTAGCCGGTTTTTTTTTGCAGCTGATTATCTAAATTAAGGCGAGGAATGTCATACAGCATGAACATTGATAACAGCGCCATCTATCTGTCGAAATATCTTTGCGGCTTCGTTGCGTCAAAACGGCTGGACGAACTATTTTTGGTACAGTCAAGTGTAAAACTATGGGCGGACTAATCCTGCTAAAAAATATGTCTCATATCGCTCTTATGTCAACGAAATAAAGTTGCGGTACATATTTAAGAGAGCATTAATTCGATAGATGTTTTTGCACTTGACTGTACAAGGTAGGCTAAACACCTCAAAATAGTTATATAGGACACCTTTTACCCGACTACGCTTAAGCCAAAATAGAGTTATGATATTTTTCCTCCTCCGCGAACGAATAAGTGTATATTAAAAAAAAGAAAGATACCTACCTATTATAATTATTTTTTTTCACCTGATATTGACGATGAGCTCCGCTTTGGTGTTGGGTAGCATGGGAATCGGTAAATCCACGCAGCCTCCGTCTCCTGGAGCGAAAAAAGGGGTTAATGTTGTTAAAATACCGACAAAAAAGAGCGGTTTTATAAGTTTGACGTGTGTATCTGTGGCACCGTAGCTTTTAAACGGATCGGCCGATTTTGATTCAGTTTTTTGTGACTGAAAGGTGATTTTATCGAGAGTTCTTAGCGAAGGTTTAAGAAAATCGGTTCAGCCGTTTGAAAAGTATCAGCTTCTTTCTCGATCTACTTCACCGGTTACTTGTTTCGGGGAGTTCTTGAAAAGTTTTCCTTTAAAGTGAATGACTGTCAAAGATTTGGAGTATTTTGTTCAGAATAAGCTATTTAACAAATTTTCCTGAGGTATGTTATAGAACGACCTCTCTAATAAAAATATTGGTGAAAAAACTACTTCACTCTCATAAAAACTCCCCGTGATACAACAATGTTAAAATCTCATTTTTGGACTTTCCCAAAAAACGCTTCATACTAAAGCTTAAGCTTACTGATGTCACACGGTTAGTAAGTCTCCTGCATGGGGAAATTAAACACTTTATTCTGCAGCTATATTTTAAACCTTGCGTTTATCAAAACGGTTTCGTAACAAAAATACTACCGTACATTTTATGGGTAATTCGATTGTATTAGTATTTTCATGCGACTGGTATTACCAGCAGTCACTGACCCTGGGACGAGGACCAGGTAATTCTGGTCTGTGCAGGGATCAAGGTAATGCTGGTTATCGCGCCTGGAACCAGGCGGTTCTGATTATAGACGCTGAAGGTGGAATACGAAACGATCTTAACGGGAGACAGTTCCCTTGTAACCGTGGTATCTTGAGCCTCAACTTTCAGGGTCAGCAGAATACGAGCCCTTCAGGGTAGACTGTGACACACAGGCATGGCTGATACTACCAGCAGTACGCCCCTGAGACGAGGATCAGTCCATCCAGGGGTTGCTGACACATAACGTCGGTTCCGATTGTTAAGGAATGAAGGATCTTACGAGGAGGCATTTCCCTTGTAGCCTTGTAGTCGTGGTATCTTGAACCTCAACCCTCAAGGTCAGCAGGACACGAGCCCTTCAAGGTAGAACCGCGACAAAGAGGTGCGGCTGGTACTACCAGCAGTCACTGCCCCTGGCACGAGGACCCGGTAATTCTGGTCCGGGCAGGGGTTAAGATATTGCTGGTCATCGCGCCAGGAACCAGGCGGTCCTCATTAGTGACGCTGTAAGTGGAATAAGAAACGATCTTACCGGGAGGCAGTTCCCTTGTAGCCGTGGTCTCCTGACCCTCAGCTCTCAGTGTCAGCAGAACACGAGTTGGCCCTTCAGGGTAGAACCGCGATATACAGGTGCGACTGGTACTACCAGCAGTCACTGCACCTGGGACGAGGATCAGGTGGTTCTTGTCTGTGCATGGGTTGAAGCTGGAATTAAAAATGTAAACATTAATAGTTGGTTTAAGCTAAGAGGGAGCTCGAACTAATCAGTGGTTGCCACCGTCACTTTAAACCCAACACTATTTAAAAAGATGTAGGATATAAGGGTAGCTGTCTATTTCTAGGATTTCTGAAAACATTAACAAAACCTAAAAACGTTAATTCATCATTATCAGTCAAGACCGTACATTGCTGGACATAGACCATAGGGGGAGACCCCTGGTCGGCCTCCCCCCTCGATTGTTTTTTTATTGGAACACCTCCGTGACCGATCCTGCGCTGCCCACATGTCCCATACAAACATAATTTCATACTAGAGATTTGAAAATAATCCAAGTTTACAGACACAAATGAAACAATCAAAACACAAATAAAAAAAGAACGTCAAGTGCGAGTCGAGCACCGAGGGTTCCGTACAAACTTTCACTTACCCTAACATTATTATATTACCCGGTTCCGGTTGAGTTAATTTTGTGCCTGATATGTAAACTGTACATTGCATACAAATAAGGTGCAAACTTAACTCAACCAGGTTGTTCAAATAGGTTTTTTAAAATAAAATAAAAAGATAGAGACATGGTTAAGTATAATTTTCGTGTAATATTTCGGTAAACTTCGGAGATAAAGGGGGGGGGGGGGGGGGGGGGGGGGGGATGTCACATTTTTCCTTACTTCCTTCCTACCCTATTTGACCTAGTAGCTAGACTTTAAATTTTTGCCCAACCCCCACCCCCTTCATATACGTAGTTTTTTTAAATGTTTCCTTTGCTATACATGTGGGTTAACCATGTTCATAAATATTCCTAATTTCAAATAGATAGCATAAGTACTTTTTGAGATATGGCGCTCTAATAGTCGGACAGACAGACAGACAGACAAAGTCGCATCATAAGGGTTCCTTTTTTAACATTTTTGGTAAGGCACCCTAAAAATATGTGTTTCAGTGTACCAAAGATTTAAAAAACAATTCTCATATTGATTTTGTGTCCAATAGAGTTTGTAAAGTTTAGGGCTTGTAAAAGCTTGACTCTGCATGAGATCTGATAACTTTTTGACAATACGAGCTATATGATTTCGTCTTAGCAACATTTTACATGAAAATGTTTTTGGTGGGATCTTGCTTTCTCTTTGAGAACCGTATTTTTTCCCGGAGTAACTATGAGTCTAAAACAAATGTTGCTTGGAACATCGCTCGCGGAGGAGAAACAACCATAACCCCCCTTTTTTTCTTCAGCGTAGTGGGGTAAAAAGCTATAACCATCTGGAGATACCCAAGTACCCGTGTACCAAAAGTACTTGAAATCAGATTTTGCGTAATGAAGCCGGTACGACACATACAAACATACAAAAAATATAAATTAATCATTTTTCTCTTCAGTGACCTCCAAATAGTCATACAATAGTTTTTTTAAATATCTTCAATGTACAGACATTTCATTTTTACCAACTTTATCATAGTATGGATTATCTATTTGTGGTTCCGTTCACGATACGAATCAAGGAAATTTCACATTTGCCCTGATTAAATTAAATTGAATATACCTACCTAAACTGTATGTCAGACTGTGGGTAAAAATACCCCGGTGCGGTGTTTATACTTTTCAAATGCCTGATGCTTAAATTTCTGTATATGTATACTAAGGCGATGGGAATCGAATACGGACAATCGGCTATCATTATACCGTCGCATTAAGTAAGGAAGTCATGTCCGTCTAACAATAACATTTGCATCGCTCAACAAACTTCTTGCTGCTGATGGCCAAATCTGGAACTAATTTTCGGGCATACAAATTGTATAGACAGTGGCGCCGTCAAAGGCGGCTTGTGTATGTTGGTAATGTCAAGATTCCCACAAGCTGGTTTCATGTTTTTTGCCATTGTATCGAGCGATTATGTTTGGATTCCACTCTGTTATACAGCGCACAGATTATAAACTGCAGATATTCTAACATTGCTTACACTGTATCACGTAAAATGTGTCTGTTGGTTCCTTGGAGCATTCAATCACTGGACAAGACAATATGTATCCTTATCAGTGATCGTTTTGGTAGCATTTCTGGTGCAGCAATTGTGGTAGAGTGCTAATAGATTCTCTTATTTATTGCAGAAAATTGTATGGCCGATTATCACTTCCCAACTCACGTTTCGCGTAATTTTATTTCGCCGAAAGTTCATTTCCCAACTTAAAAAATTGCTTTGTTTTATTTGCCAACCTAACAATTACCAACTAAACATTTGGCCCGTGTTTTATAACGTCAATTTTCAAAATGCCACCTATCATGTTGTAGACTGTTTTAGTTGGCATAATATACGATTAGTTGTTTATTGTTTACCAAATGTTTCATTGAGTAGGTACCGTTTCGTTTTGCGACTGCGTTATATTATTTATTAATTAATTTATTAACATCGTGCTACCTCACCTACACACTAACATAACCTACCTACAGTTTTCGGTTTTTTACCCATTTTAACGCTCCGCTATACATGGTCACAATACAAAGCTAATCTAACCTACAGTTTTCGGTTTTTGATCCATGTTCGATTTTGCCTTAAGGAGCATAGAACTGCTGCATCAACGAGACGTTATTCATCCAAGAATTGTTCGACCATGTGAAACATTTGACAAATAATAAGTCTGCCAAAAGTTGAGTGGCATTATAATAATCTGCTTTACAACAATTCTGCCAACTGAAACGTTGTCATACGAAAATTTGGTAATCGTTAGTTGTCAAAGTGAAACGTCGTCGAAATATTGGTTGGCAAAATTAAATTCGGCCAAAAATAGTTCTGCGAAAAGGCAGAACACCGTATGTTCCACATCTATAGCGCAATCGCTGTACCAAAAATGATACCAATTTTACGATTACTGGTCATTACCGAACAAAGTTTTCACACAAAAACGCTAAAACAGCGCATTGTTTACACAATTAAACGAATACCTAGTACACGGTGCCAGCAAGGAATGGGAAAGATTTTAACCACGCATTCCTGACGCCATTATGAGTAAAAAAAGTTAAATGAACCAACTCAAATTCAGCAAAAAAAGAACTGGTTTAGTTGATTTTTGTCCATACAAATTTAATACATTTTGCTTCTCTGTTCAAATAGAAGTCCGGATTCCGGAATCTACATCAAATAACTCGAAATGACACGATAATTTACACACACACAAGAGTATCCTTTTTGAAACGTGAAATCTATTGCGTGCACTCTGTGTGCTGCGCTAAGTGCGGTAAAAAGCTTGCGTCTGTGCTTACTCTGTGAAATAATTGCCTCCTTGTATGAACCAACTAAAGTATCCATCGGTCAGACATACAGATGGGATCTCTTTGTTGTGTTGTCCGCCATTTTTCTTGTTGATAATGAACAAGAGAAATGGCGGAACGATATCTGACTTGGATGAGAACAGTTGCATCAAGATCGAAAAGGCAATTCAGTTACAACCTACTATTTAACGGAACAATTTAATTGCACCAGTCTAAAAATATTTAAATGCCTTCATATTTTTGTAACGTGACTGTGTGAGATAATAACATACGACGTATGTTATTTACATAATTTGGGATATGTCCAAAAAGGATTATAAATAGTGGGGGGACACAATTTATGCTACTTTCGCAGCGATTAAATAAATAACATTGGGACAATCTTACACAAATCGACCTAGTCCCAAACTAAGCAAAGCTTGTACTAGGCGACGAAATACATAATATATAGATAAATTATTATACTTAAATACATAGAAAACGTCCAAGACCCAGGAACAAACATTCGTGTTCATCAACACAAACACTTGCCCTGGCCGGGGTTCGAACCCGGGACCGCCAGCTTCGTAGCAGAGAGCTTCGTAGAGCAATTGTTTCCGAAAATATTCATAAATCATTTTTTATGAGTAAAATGTTGTGACATATATACGGGCGGACAGACGGATGGATGGACATGACGAAACTATAAGGGTTCCGTTTTTTGTTGTCTACAGAACTCTAAATAATATTTAAAAGAATTCATATTTTTCATAATGTGCCTGTATGAGATGATAACATACGAGTGTTATTTATTTTTATTAATAGTGCAAAAAAAATAAATTGAAAATTTTACAAATAAACTAAAACGTGCAGGTATACACGTTCTGTATCAAATTATTGTGCTGCATCAAAATATCAACTGGAAATCACGACAAAGCTATGCGGAAATGAGTTTTAATGTAGGTCAACCAATATTGTTGGATATTAGTATTCGGTAGGTACTGTGGACAGCAACATAACATGCATAGATGTGAGGATCCTATTACTGCGATATTATTGTTGAAATCTATCTGTACTTTTAATATTTTTATCTCAAACATGCAATAAAATATTGACGTTGTGTTCCATATAATAGGCCCCAAAATTTCACGTTTCAGGTGCGGCGCGAGAGGTGCATAATGATATTAATGATATTTCATACTTAATTGAAGACCTAGCCCTGCAAAGCAACCTTCTTTTGTTTGAATTCGAGCCCTTATCGCGCGCCCCCGCCCCGCGTCACCGATGCGTTGGCGAAAAGACCATATAACCATGTATGTTAATAGTACATTACTGCAGACGCCGGGAAAGAAGGGCTTGCCGGGTGAGTAGGTATAGGCGGCCGACCGTAGGGAGGCCTGATAGTGATACGAAGCCTGCAAGCAGTTTTCAAGGCCAGAGGCATGTATAGTGCTTTTCTCAATCATATGCAATGAAATAAAAAAATACACCACTCAAAAAACTACACGACACAAGTTTTTTTTTAATTTTCCCACCAATCCCTCCATAATGTTTTTTTTTTACGGAAGTCGGTCGTATTTCACGTGTGTAGAGTTTGAGTAGACCCTATCAGGGCCGTTATACACAACACAATCTTAATTTCTACAATAAATAAAATGAATGCAGAGGATTTAAAATATTGTCTATGGTCTCTGGTGACTTACGTACATAGACAATATTTTAAATTTATTCATCAACATATGAACCATACAGATTTGTGTTCTTAATGTCAGTTCGTGTGTAATAGGCATTAAAGCGGATATTTTTAGTCCGATAACCATTCAGCCACTAGAAAAAAAATTAAAAAATATAATTCAGCTGTTTAGCCTGTGCATAACACAGACGCCAATGTAAAAATACATTAAAATTAAAAAAAAAAAAAACTTACCGGCCTAGGCCTTCAATTTTGTATGAAATTCCTTTACAGTTCTCTCAGGTTGTTCCGCCCGAAACGGGATACTTTGAAGCCTGTTTTAACGCACGTAATGACGATATTTCATTGCATGTTTGAGAAAAAAAAAATGTTTTCATTTGAATATTAATAGATTTGTGGAAAGCGCTATGCGCCACGGCGTGGCTGTGCCTGGCAATTCCTTTTTTCCCGGCCTCTACAGTAATGTACTGTTAATGTAGGTCAACTTTTGAATGTTAATATATTTAGCAAAGAAGTTACATAAACGTGATTTTGATTACTCTCTGTTACTTTTAAATTGACTGACATAAAACTTAACTCAAAGTTTGTAGACATTTGAGAGGCTTGCCCTTCTTTCACGACTACCGAGGAACGGATCAAAGTGATCTTTTAATCTATCCATACTATATAATATAAATGCGAAAATGTGTCTGTCTGTCTGTCTGTTACTTCTTCACGCTTAAACCGCTGAACAGATTTGGATGAAATTTGGTGTGGAGATAGTTTGAGACCCGGGGAAGGACATAGGCTACTTTTTATCCCGGAAAAGTACCCTTATCCGCGATAAACGAATTAAAGGCGGACGAAGTCGCGGGCAGAACCTAGTACTATTATAAAGTTGTAAAAATGAAATATGTGTTCATTGAATTTATTTTCAAAAAAAAATATCATATTGGACTATTTGCAGGTCAATGAATCGAAATTTTTTATTTTTTGTATATTTGTATGTGTCGTTGTGGCTTCATCACGCCCAGTGGCGTTGCACAGCATTATTCGCCACCGTAGGCTGTTTTTCTGTGCCTATATAGAGCCATGGTCGTTCTGGGCTTCAGGGTAGGCAGTTTCTCTGTGCCTGTAGGGTTCTTGTCGTCCGGGGTAGGCAGTGCCTTGTGCCTATATGGACCACACGCCACTGCACGCTAAATCGGCTAAATGCATTGCAACAATTTCTGGTACACAGGTAGTTGGGTATTCCCACTGATGGTTATAGAGGATACTACCTATCGATACAACATAGAGAGGTTTCTTTCTTCTTTCATTCCGACAAAATCATTCATTCGTTCAGTTCAAAGCTCATTAACGAATGGGCGCGTATTCTTTCCAGTTTATGAATGATTAGGTTGTAGTCTGCTTCAAAACATCTGGTTATGAGTGTACTCATTGTACTGCGGGTTACAGTTACGAGGAAATTCCTACATGAAACCAAAAGCGTTCGTGCATTTGGCATATGTCAACTCTACTCAGTGTTCATGTCTACTATATAAAGTAAAAATGAAATGTCTGTACATTGAAGATATAAAAAAATTAAGGGACTATTTGATGGTCACAGAATCGATTTTTTTTCATGTTTGATTATGTCGTTGTGTCGTCATTGCGTCAAGATGGCTAATCAGATTTCAACTAGTTTTCGTACACGGGTAGCGGAGCATGTACAAATAGTTATAGGATAAATTTTATCCTATTTTACGCTGAAGTAAAAAAGAGGTTCATTATTTGTTCCTCCTCCGTGTTACGAAGTTAGCAACGGCAAAAAAGAAGCAACCGCCTACTCTAGTGGCCCACTTTTGAGCGCCTTATAGTCACATATCATGTTTTTATTTATATTACATATATAGTAGAAGGTGCCCATAACTTTATTCGCGGAGAAGAAAATAATCTTACTTCAGTTCAGCGTAAGCGGGTAAAAAGCACCCATCTTATGTCGATAAATATCTGCGTATTCCGAGCTGCCCGTGTACAATTAATTATTTGTACGAATAGGGAATATGCATTATTTTTTATTTTTGCTTTATTAAAAGTTCATTCATGTAACAAATAGTAGACAAAAATATTTTTTCGAATAACTATAAAAATAACCAAGATATAAGCCATCAAACATTTCATTCGATCCCTTTCTAGCAAAACGGAATTTAATATGGAGTTTATATGGCCGGCGTAAGGATCTATAACGGAATCCCTAACGTCATTTGTCCTAATGTATCGTTTGTCCTAATGTATCATTTGCCATAACGCATTTTTTTCAGAAACCGTAAACTTTTCAGGATTGTTATAAAACAAACCTAACCTAACCTAACCTAATCTATACGACGATCTTTTAAAAAATCCTGAAAAGTTTACGGTTTCTGAAAAAAATGCGTTATGGCAAATGATACATTAGGACAAACGATACATTAGGACAAATGACGTTAGGGATTCCGAATGAGACCCCCGGCGTAGACTATGACGTAACAGTACATGTCGGACCTCTCTGTCAAATGGCTGTCTAATTAGCAGTTTAAAATGCCTATATCATGCGTATTTCTTGTCCGATTTTAATTTTGATTTCACTTTTTGAAATAGTTTTTACGGTATTTTCATATTTTGTTAAGAAAAGCGATAAAAAAAAATCATGCATGTACCCTATTAGTGGGACTCGCGCACATAGGGTTCAGTAGGCAAAAAAGCCAAAAAAATGTTTCTTGGATGGTCTCCCTATCCTCTTATTCAAAATTTTATTTTTATAATTTGTATAAGCTACTATAGTAATAAACATTTTGTGAGAAACCCAAAATTTAGTCCATCATTTCAGTATTTTCAGTCCCATAAATCAGTATGTTTAGATCCCATCAATCTCCAATAGTTCTTGCATCTAGCGTGCGCTACTTTGCGCATCCTTAAAGAATTTAACCGCTAGAGATGCCATACAAATACATTCCCCTGCCAAAGTAATCGCGAAATCGTCGGTCACTTTAACGTGCGTCCACAATTGTATCGTTTGTTCGTATCCGGTCACCTTGGCGTGGCATGACTGCGTATCGCGCTGCTTTTCGCTCACTGTCTGTGCGGTAATAACGCCGCGCTTGTCCGATCTAAATGTGTGCAACATAGATTTCGCGCGATCGGATCGGCGCAACGTCCAAACGCGTGATCGTGACACGCGATCATGCCACGGGACGAAATTCTGATCGGGCAAATGATACAAATGTGGACGCTCCTTTAAACGGTAAATTGTCAGAGTGATATTGTTTTTTGTTTGTATATGATTTCTATTAATTGTGAGCGTTTTTAGAAATTGGAATATTTCCGTAGTGTGCTGCTGTAGGTACGTATTAACCTCGCCACCGCCAAAACTTCATGAAAAATTGTCCGGTAATCACAGTTAAATGTTCCGAGTGCGCATCCCTGACACAGGCAGGAACAGCACCCGTGTGGTATACTCTTTATTACATTTGATTCATTTGTCGAAAGGGCCTCTACGCATTGGCGTCAGCTTCTTGCACGCCTCCCAAAGGTCCGGGGTACCATTTGTGATAGTTTATATACCCTTTAAGTTACCTATCTCTGAAAGTACAAAGATCAAAGCACTTTGTTTGTCGGTACGTACGTGTTTATGTTGTAAACAACGGTATTTATGTCATATTTGGCTATCTTTGTCAAAGGTTCAAAGAGGGTAAAGGTGTAGACCAAGAGGTATCCGTCGGTGACTCTACCTGATCTAGTATCAGTCCAAGGCTTACTAGGGAGGTTATGGTCAGTTGGTACAATAAAACTTTCACTCAAACCGGAGAAAAAACATACAGGGTGGATCAATTTTTTTGTGTTGTTATTTTGTCTCGCAAATCAGGTGACGGCGGTGAGTCCCCCCCCCAGTTACTTAGAAAAATGCTGGCGAGATGGTCCCTGCCTACTGATATTGGGGTGGTTTACAGAAAATCTCCACGTGCGTAAAGTTGCGATAGCTTAGTTGGTCAGAGCACTTTTGCGTTAAAGAAGTCGTAGTTCCAAATCCTGCTTGCAGTTAAGTAGGTCGCATTGATTTTTACTTTATAATCGAACTCTGTGTAAAAATATTAATTTGATAAATATACCTTTTATAATATTTTCTTCTGTTTCCGCGATTATTACTCATTGAAATAAACGACGGGAACTAAAATGAGATAATATACGCGATATAATCCGTTAAATTGTTTTATTTCAATAAATATACCTTTTGTTTTTTTTTCAGAATATTGACTTTTGCTGCTTATCTTATTCATAATCGTTTTAACATTAGAACCTTATTCAAGAAAAAATATGCCCTACATTTCCATCTCAGTTTCATTACATTTTTGCATGAATGTTTTTTTTTAATTCTATAAACGAAACGCATCTGAGAAATATTTTTCTATGCAAAATTTTGGGTCATAAAATGTCCCAAATTTCCATCTCAGTTTCTTTACATTTTAATATGTTTTTTTTTTATAAATGTAACGCATCTGAGAATTATTTTTTCCCTTGTAAAATTTTAGGACACTATATAACGTCAGAACGTCACGTATTGGCTAAAAAAAATCGTTTCCTTTATATCGTTTAAAATCGTTCTTTTAAAAAGTGAGCCAGATGTAATTGAATATTACCTTGTATAATTCCGTGCCAAATCACTAACATGCACTAAACTTGAGTCCACTGGCATTAATAATAATACTAATAACACACTCCACATTGTCACACAGCACCAAATATATGCATTCATTTTGAAAAAGTACTTCTAAATGTCAATAATCCAATCCATGTCTAGTAAAATCTAAGAAGAATTCCAAATTTTACGTTTTATACATGTTGTAAACCATTAGGCACAAAAAAATATACAACAAATACTAAAATAAACAACAACATCTAATAAATACTTCTTTCTTTCAAATTTTGAAGGCGTGTCGCTTAAATCCGACAATTGTTTATGTAACGTTCGATTTTTCAAAATTCGAATTCGGAAGCGGAACCAGCGCGCCTCTCCGGATGCGCGCGAGTCGCCGACTAGCGTGCTGACCGTACGCGCAAAGGTCGCGTGGTGGCCAGGTGTCGTCAACGTTTTTTGCTGACGGTCTTTAAGTGGAAAAATAAAAAACTTCTGACTCGTAACTTTTTTTGCTGATGTTGATAAGACTTATTTGTGTTGGTCCGAGTGTCATTAGGCCAGTTAAGATTGCGATGATAAATTTAAACATAAGGTTGTATTAACAATTAACATGATATATATTTTGGAATGAATACTTAATGATACTTAGCAATTTTAATGATAAGTGTCTGTCCATAAAATGTGACACAAAATCATTGTTTATTTTCTCAGACAATGTGATAGAAAGCATATGATACTTTTTCAGTATGAAACCGGAACCAATCGAAAGTTAACTCATGGACATGTAATACTTTTGATCTTCATTAGTTCCTTTATTGGAACTTGATTTTTTTGAGTTTGTCGTGTTGTTTGTATCCATTCAAAGCTAGTTTATAGGGTTCCGAAAGCACTCTCAAATCTGTATCTCGCTAAGCTATAATGACACTGCATTAATAAATAATACCAAGGCTTTTGGTTCGCATTTGTTTAATTTTGAATTACTGTGATTAAAAAAAAGTGGGTTTATTTATTCGTTTAACTCAGGTTAACAACAAAGTTAAATATTTAAAACAATGCAACTTTAATTTGTAGTTTTTAACTTAGCTTTAGATTCCTCTTCTTTTCTTCCTTTAGATTTTAGTACATTTGTAATTACTTGTAAATAATGCACAAATACCTAATATTATTTTTTGTTCTATTATTATGTTAATTAGTGATAATTGTATGCTGCATCTCTGAATGGGATTTGAATAAATTAAGTTGTATGTACGGACAAAATATAAAAAAATTAAAAAAGTCCTATGTGATCACTGATCTCAATATTTACCGAACGCATATCATTATACTCCAAGTTTAATTAATCCAGCTTCAAGCACGGAATCACCAATCGCAAGTTGGGTGAATTTCACCATTTTTTCCATAAACCTACTTGCATCTAGTTTTTTTTTCAATTACCACTTTTCTATTTAACCTTGTTACCTGTCTTCAAGTCTATCGATGGTATGTAGATCATCCGCCATGTTCGATGCAGTTTCTTTACACAAGTGATCGTAAGTTTGTAGGAAATTGTATGCTGTTAAGTTCTTTTAAAATTGGAGGGTATTAGTGTACATGGTACAGTTATCCAATCAGCGCCAGTTAATCAGAACATCGTCCACTAAGGCTAGCGGTGTTAGTTGTTTGAATCTCATTAGTGCACGAATCCTTTATTTGTGTTCCAATTCGGACTATCTGGTAAACCAATTTTGCCAATTAACGGAGTAATATGGTTAATATGGAATATGCATGAATTTTTATATTTACTTTATTAAAAGCTCATTTATATCAAACAGAAGAAAAATTGTAGTTTATGCAACTGATACATAATGAAAGTGTTGTTTCCCTTACTCTCGCTAACGCTAGTTTCATAATAGGATCACACGAATGTTTTAAGGCCTAATTATGTACAGATGTGTTCATATAGTTCTTGGAGTCACTATTACTCATATTTTCAACTTAAATGTAAATTACAAATAACTTTTCACAATTCTATTTTCGTAACAGCAAAAAACTAATAAACAAATGACAACATTAATGGTCAACAATTTTTTTTTAAATCATAGACAAACGAATGGAGTCCTTATTATCATATTACTCGACATCAAAATAATGTCGTGCGATTTATATTAAAAACATACTGAATTGACGTTTCGTATCGATAACTCTTTTATATCTATGGATACTAGAATAGAGATCCACTTGACTTTTGACGGCTGTTCCAAATATAAACTCACAACGTTACAAAAATCGATACCGAAATAACATTAAAATACAGATTTTACCTGCTACCACAGACACGAAAGTTCTCATAGTAAAATTGCTTGTAATAATGCTGGTTATTTCCTACGGTTTCTGAACGCATTTTAGAGCACTAATGATATGTGGGTGGATAAAATATTTTTTCGAATAACTATCAAAATTACCAAGATAATAAGCCATCAAATATTTCATTCTATCTCTTTCTAGCAAAAGATAATTTAATATGAAGTTTGGCCGTAGTATTGTTTACGTAACTACATATCGATGTCGGACCTCTTTGTCAAATCGCTGCCTTATTCCCTTTATGTCATACTGTATATCCGAATATACATAGTTTTTGATCTTTTTTTTATTTTTATTTAATCAGAATTTTTAAGTCTAGTGAACGGCACCGAGGCTTGAATTGTGGATTTTTTTTCATTTTTTGAAATAAAGTATAAAACGCCTATATCATCCGTATTTCTTGGCCGATTTTATTTTTAATTTAACTTCTTGACAACTTTCTTACGGTTCTTTCATATTTTGTTAAGAAAAGCGATAAACAAAATAGACTAATACGTCTTGTCGTATTTTAGAGCAAAATTGCCTGATGATGTGTTTAGGAGTAATTTATGTACAATGATTCATTGTTAATGTACAAATCTAGCTTTTGTCCGTATCTTTATACTAATAAATAATAACTCCAATTCAACACTGTTCATTTACTAATTAATATAATGTTTAAATCATTTGGAGAGGCGACAACGTATTGGAAAGCGCAGTGTGGGACGCCCCTCCACTAGGTCGACAAATGACCTCGTGAGGGTCGCGGCGAGACGGCTGATGCGGTCTGCGCAGGATCGCACTCCGTGACGAGCTATAGGGAAGGCCTATGTTCAGCAGTGGACGTCCGTGGCTGATAGACAGACATACAAATCATTTTCCATATGCGTGTGTGTGATTATGTGTATTGAACTGTCAAAACGCTCAGAGTGTATGAAGTTTCAAAGATAAATAATTATATGACGTCATAATGCTATGCGATCAAATATTTTTAGTTTTGATCATTGTAAAGTGAAAGCAACAAAATAAGCGTTCAATATTATTATTTGCGTCTTTTAAAAAAAAAAACTTGGTGTAATTTATATTGAGTACTGGAAAGTACCCAATTTTATCCATTTGAGCTGCTACCTACTTCCAATTTCATGAAATCCTATTAAATATTAGTGTTTAATTTTCAGTTCACTACACAGCTTGGCTGGTAATATGTCACTTCGTTGTATATTCTGATTTGATTCCACGAGAAATCATTTTACAGATAGAAATTTTGATATTATTCGGCGAATTGGTGAGGTTTGTTTGAAAATAAGTATATTGAAGAATACATAATTTCAATTAAAATAAAGTTACTTAATATTAGAATATACATTCATTTCATCTCTTAAGATTTATGCAATTGATCATTTTCTTTTAAAGATTAAAATCAATCAAAGTCTATTACAGTCAATCAGTCAGTTTTTTATTGCAAAAAGAAAATAATACATTCTTTCATAATACTGTTTTATTGTCTTTAAGAGACTTTGATTGTTTTTATTCTTTGAAAGAAGAAAATGAGTTCAGTGACATAAATCTTATTAATTACATTTAATTACGTAGTAAGATTATACATTTTAGTTTTTAAGTAGTTTAAGCTTGTAGGCTTCTTCGTCAGCGTGGGAGAAAAAATCATAACCCTCTTTTTTTCAACAGCTTAGTCGTAAAAATATTGTATGATTCAATGACCTGCAAGTAGTCCGGTTCAATTATTTTTTGAAAATATCTTCAATGTACAGACATTTCATTTTTACAATTTTATAATTGATGAGATGTGACTGATTAAAAATCTGTTAAAAAGTCGTTAAAAATGTTTAAATATTTTTTTTAAGGGCACATTCATAAGGCAATAAATAATTATTGGAGGTAATATATTTTTTATACGAAAAAAACAATAACGCACATCAGCCCACATGAGCTGATATAGGTACCTCTGTAGTTATCTACGAGTATATTTCTACAAAATTGTAAAAATTAAATGTCATACATTGAAGATATTTTCAAAAAAAATATGTGAAACGGAAGAAGGTCACTAAATTGTGAAATATTTTATTTTTTGTATGTGTCGTTGCGGCTTCGGCATGCCAAAACGGGTGAACGGATTTTGTCTATTTTTGCTACACGAGCAGCAGAGCATCTACAGATGGTTATTGTATACTTTTTATCCGACTACGCTGAAGAAAAAATAATGTTATGACTTTTTTTTCCTCCTTCCCTCAACACAAAAAATGGGGCTTAATCGCGTATAAATATGATTTATTTAATTTTAATTACCTTTCGTTGCTAATTCTTCTGAGTTCCTTCAAGACCATGGACGTAACGCGACGTCCGAATCGTCGAAGAATTACCAATGAAAGGTAATTGAATAAATGATATTTATATGCGATTAAGCCCCGTGGGTTGTATTGTGATAATTAATGAAATTTGCGTTAGTTTAAATCAATGATTTTTCTCTTCCACTGATGAAGTTGCCTACATTTTAGTTAAATAATAAAGATGTTTATAAAGAGTGTGCAAGGTTGCGCGCCCCTGGCTAGGTTAATAGGTCGAGCATCGACCGCGGCAGCAAATCGCATCGTAATATATGCCATTGTTTACATACACATAACGGTTCTTGCCATATGACTGACACAACGATAAATTAATAAAATTTTAACCATTGCATTTTTGTAATCTGTTAGGGATTAGAATGATCAATGGATCTGTACGCGTTGCTTTGCTGTTCCGCGAACTTGTGTCTTGGTTAGATGTGACAATAAATTGTGCTCACATGCACAACTTATTGACAAAATGACTTTGCAATGGAAAGAAAAAAAGAAAGTGGGAAGAAGTCAGGCGTTTATAAACTTACATGTGATAGTTGTGACAAGGTGTATGTGGGACAAACGGGTCGTAGTTTTAACACTAGGTATAAAGGACATGTATCTTCTTATAGACATAACCACGCGGAAAAATCCAATTTCGCAAAACATTTATTAGAAAGCAGCCATTCCTTGTCAGACAATCATTATTTTAACACCTTACATGTTTGCGGAAAAGGATTACTTCTTAGTGTGCTTGAACAGTTGGAGATAGTCAGGTACAGGAATAGAGGTTCGATCATTAATGAACAATTTAATGTTACATCATCACCTTTGTTACGTGTTTTTCCATTTCTTTCTAGAAATCCTATTCAGGGTATAAATAGGGCCGACCGTTTTGGACAACTCATTCCGACCAGCGAACGGTGCAAGCCGCTACCTGCAAGGATCATGGATCTGATCAAGCGCAAGCGCCGCCTAAGAACAGAGTGGCAGAAGACCCGATGCCCCACTCTCAAAGCGTCCCTCAACGCTATGGAGGACAAGGTGAAAAAAGAGCTGGAGTCACACGCTGCAGAGTCGTGGGAGAGCCACCTGGCGTCCATAGACGGTGATATGCCCTCTATTCACTGTCTCTGCCGACAACTCGGCATGACGCCCACGGCCACACTGGACGACAACAATGGCCTCCCAAGGTATAAGGCGGAGGACAGAGCGGAGCTCTTCGCCGACAGCCTTGAGAGGCAGTTCCAACCGAATCCGACACAAGACGTGGAGCACGTTACAGCAGTCGAGCAACACTTGGAGAGATACTTCGCGGCACCAATCGAGGCGGTAGAGGATCCGATCTTCTTCTTCCCCGGCCAGGTCCAGCGAGCACTTAGACGAACGAAGCCAAGAAAGGCACCGGGCGCCGATGCAATCCCGAACATGGCACTACACCATCTGCGACCGCGCGCAGTCGCCGTGGTGGCATGCCTGTTCAATGGGATCCTGTGCTCCGGACACTTTCCGTCACCCTGGAAGCTTGGCCGGGTGATCATGCTACCCAAAGCGGGGAAGAACCTCTGCAAGCCGGAAAGCTACCGCCCGATCACTTTACTGAGCACCCTCTCCAAAGTGTTCGAGAAACTCCTGCTGAGCCACCTACAACCCCACATCCAGCCTAGGGCACAACAGTTCGGGTTCCGCGCTGAACTCCACCACTCTGCAGCTGTCGAGGGTGCTGCACCACATGGCAGTCGCCATTAACAAGAAGGAGGTCACCGTTGCAGCACTCCTCGACATGGAGAAGGCGTTTGATAGAGTATGGCATGAGGGCCTGCTCTACAAACTATCAACGTCACCAGCTCCCCGACGCATCGTGCGCGTCGTAGCATCGTTCCTGACCGAGCGGCGATTCCAAGTGGCAGTGGAAAACGCCACTTCTACAGAGCGCCCGATCCTCGCGGGCGTCCCACAAGGAAGCTGCCTGTCCCCGGCCTGCTACGCCCGCTACACCGACGACATCCCGGTGCTAGGCGACATCAAGCTGGGCCTATATGCTGACGACGCGATCCTGTACGCGTCGTCTTATAACACGCTATATGCAGCTCGGAAACTTCAGCGCTCGCTTGACGTCGTGCCAGAATGGCTAGCGCGGTGGCGCATGGGCGTCAACGTGGCGAAGACGTAGGCCATCATCACAGGCAGATTAAGGCAGCCCGCTCCTCTCAAGATGCTCGGTCAGGACATCCCGTGGTCACACACGGTGAAGTACCTGGGCGTCACGATCGACAGGGGACTCACGATGTCTCACCACGTTGAGACTACCGCACGGCGAACGAATTCAGCGCGTACTTCGCCCAATCCTCGCCAGCAGCCTTCCTCTCCACACCAAGCTGGGGATATAGAAAACATACCTGCGGTACCGTCTCACTTACGCGGCTCCCGCATGGTATGCTTTAACGTCGGAGACTAGCAAGAAAAGGCTGCGTGCAAAGGAGGGCCAAGCCCTGCGCACAATCGTCTCGGCGCCGCGCTACATGCGCAACGAAACGATTCACAGAGGCCTCGAATGGCGAGAGTTGGATGACTTCATCGGTCAACTGGCCGGCGCCATCTTTCGCCGTGCGGACAGCGCGAGCGTCCCGTCACTCGTCGGGATCGCGTCGCTCCACGCCCGTCCTCCGGAGAAGCGAAGCCGAGCTCTGCCGAGAGAGCTTGTCCCGCCGACAGAGTCCCCTGAAAGCCCAGGAAACCACAAAGCCGCAGACAGGCCAACGTCCTCAACGCCGTAGATAGGCCACCGTACATCAGTAGCGAGAGAACCCAGCAACCGTCACCCGACGTCTGCTCCCACATCACCACCTGCTACTCCACAGCAGGACACAAACTAAGGCCGCGGAAGAGGCCACCAGTTCCGATCGTCGGATAAGAACATAGGCCCCTCCCCGCAGTCTTACCCGACGCCTGCCTGAAAAAGGCACATAAGAAGACCCATCCGTAGTAGCGGATGGAGTAGAAACAGCCAAAGAGGGCTACGCCCTGGAATGGCACCCTATGCGCTGAATAGCGTATTTAGAAGATCACTGATTGATTGACAACTCATTTCTCGGGTGGACGCCGGACCGTCAACATCTCCTGCATCTCCTGATGATGCCTCGTAGAGAGGAGAAACACGTGTCGAGGACTATACTGTTTGGTGTTGGTTTGTTGTATTTTCATGCGTATTTTTTTGTGGAAACTGCATGAAAATATGCGCATGTGAGCACATTTTATTGTCACATCTAACCAAGAAACAATTTCGCGGAACAGCAAAGGAACTATAATCCATTGATCTAGTATGGAATTCCGCAAAGTAACGCCTGAATCTATCAATTGATTAGAATGATATCTACAATTGTGATACTAGAATTAAAAAGAAAATTGAAATTA
Source organism: Hedya salicella (assembly GCA_905404275.2). Taxonomy (NCBI): domain Eukaryota; kingdom Metazoa; phylum Arthropoda; class Insecta; order Lepidoptera; family Tortricidae; genus Hedya; species Hedya salicella. Next base: position 3,403,364 of record FR990112.1, on the reverse strand, counting down.
GAAATTTCCGCGTTCGTAAAGTAACCAAATCATTCGTAGGCCGATGTATACATTTTTATAATAAGTTACCTGGTAATGCTTTAAAATTACCTTTTCCAGCTCTCAATAATCACTTTAAAAAGTCTCTAATGGCAAAGGCATACTATAGGGTAGAAGACTAATGTAATAGACGAAAATGCATGGCCTAAAATAGAAACCAAAATACTAATTTACTTTTTTCGGGGCACGGTTCCTATCAGATAGCTTAACAAACGTACATACGAGTAACTTGTTTTAAAAAACACATTTTGCTTTTTTTTATTCTATAATATTGCTACTTTTATAAGTTTTGAACATATATTTAGGATAGGCTAAGAATTGTAATATATACGAGTTATTTAGAAAAAATGTCTGACTGTTGAGTTTGTTTCGGCTTTCTTCTCAACAGTGGTCTCCTTTCGGGTTCCGGGCCACGGCCCCCTTGGCCCTATGGTAAATACGCCCTTGCGTAGAGTCCGACTTGTAAAAGTGCCTTTGCGGCCCACTTACAGAATAAAGATCTTACACATATAGACTATTTGAAGGTCACTGATTTTTTTTTGTTTGTATCTATCGTTGAGGCTTCATCACATCACGCCAAAACGGCGGTACAAATTTCAACTATTTATGGTATACGGGTAGCTGATCATAAATGGTTATAGGATACTTTTTATCTGACAATGCTCAAGGAAAAGAGGGTTATATATTTTTTTCCCTCCGTTGACGAAGTTGGGTACCTTCCAGTATAATATAATAATGGATTTAGCCGTATGCCGCTTGCCTTGGTCCACTCCCGAGACACAGCTCATCTCGCATATAGCATACCGTCTGACATTTATTACCACATGCTCACGATTGTCCTTATTATGAAAATATAAGTACAGTCGATTTCATTAAGATATGAACATTCCCAAGGCTACAAAAATAAATGAACACACAAGGTCATTTGTACCGGCTAACAAGTCCAGTTTAGGGCGTTCTTTTGCCGAGAAGCGAAGTTTTCGGCCATAACTGAAAAACGGTATATCCGATTTTGTGGAAAATAATTTTCGTGGAAGGTTATAAGGTTTTAATGTTTTTTTCATATTTGTTGGACAGAGACAGAAAAGGGGGGACGCCCAATTTATTCTAATTTCGGAGATTAATTCCGAAAATATTTACTAAATCAAAACAGTTTTTTTGGAAACCTTCTGTGTTCCTTCTGTATTTTTAAAATAACTGTCGAAGTATGTGCTACAATTTGATATTTGATGCAAACAAAAAACAGTTTCAGCTCCATACATGTAAGTACATGTATGGAGCCCCCCCCCCCCAGAAGCAGCTTATACAAGACACCAGTACTACAAATTCATCACTATATATTTTATAGTTTTTGAGTAAAATAACTGTGTCATACGGACGGACGGACAGACATGACGAAACTGTAAGGGTTACGCTTTTGCCATTTTGGCTACGAAACACTCAAAAATATAAAAAAGTTTCATCAGTCATATTTATCTGAGCAAGCCTCTCAATAATAATATGTAAGCAACCGAATCTGTAAGCTCAACTGAGATACTTGCGTCTATGGGACAAATGCGTCTTTTAAACATTTGACGGTATCCGAACACTTTAGAACTACCCCTAACTTCCCCGCTTATTTTTTGTCACTGTTACTAATGCAAAGAGAGCGAGGGTCGATATGAAGTGTTCCGTTTTTGAGACGTCATCAAAAGACGTATTTTCCCCATAGACGCAATTGGCCCCGTAGACCTTTGTAAGATTTTTCAAAGTTATTTAAACAAGCGGAAGTAGATAAATGTCTGTACAAGCCTACCGATATGAATTTTGAAAACTGACAATTATACCATAAAGAGTACCTACCGTATAGGTACTGTCAAATGATTCATTTGTCCCTTTCAGTTTGAGTTTGATTTGAGAGGTTTGATATCAGTATTTATGATCAAACATCTTTTACGTCAATTGGGCTCAAAAATAACAACATACTCGTATGTAATATAGCAGCAAGCCAAGACTAATAGCACTTCTATGACGTCAGACTCAAACTGAAAGAGACATGTATCATTTGACTGTACGGGACTCTTTTCGGTGATTGTCATTATTCATAATTCGAATTGTTTTGTTTGTCAAAAAATATGAGCTTCATCTTGTTTGAATAATAATGAAAAATCTTAGTACAGATATTTATTAGTTTTCAGTTGCTTACATATTATTGAGAGGCTTGCTGAAATTAACATGGTAGGTCAAACGTTTATATATTTTTGATTGTTGAATAAGTACCCTTTTTAGTTGGGGAATTAAACGGTTCGTCACTTTTCGACCCTATGCGATTGTATTAAGGTTCAAAAGTGACAAACCTTTTTATTTTGCGACTGTACATTTATTTTGAAGCCTCGGGAATGCTCAAATATTTATGAACTCGACTGTACCTTGTGTTTATTCTATCTAAGTATACTATTATCGCTTCGTTTACCTATATCGGGCCTATGATAGTTGTGTTTATAGACAGACTGACAAGTATATGAGTGCGAGAGAGATAGATATATTTAGATGATAAGGCTATCACACACGACACGGTCCAACCTCAGTCTCCACCAGGACATGAAAATTCCAACCATGTATTTATTTATTTATTTATTTATAATACATTACATTCTGAGTTTACAGGACACCCAAAGCACTCACAATGTTATTTGCACAAATACATTCAGCTTATACATTCAGCTAGATAATAAACACACACACAGTTAGAATAAAAAATAAAATATCAATAGAATGTCAATAAAACGAACATTATTATCATTATTAAACGGCGGTCCAAGCAAAAATGAGTGACCACAACCACCGCACCCTGACAGACAGTTAGCATAAAAAATGTAAACAAAAGTGTATGATGTATGGTCTTCTCCAACAAGCGTCTAGAAGTTTCTTCGACAATGCTCCCCACCATAGGAACCCCCTAATTAGGAAGGCAGCCGACTATCTTCCGACCATTCCCGATCCCTCAGAGGATCCACTCCCCAGAAGCCGTCTCGAAAGAGGCCGGTACACCTGGCGTCCAAGACACGTGCTCTCTGATCCGGACGACGAGATTACAGCAGCCATCGAGAGGCCATCCTCTCGATGGCGGGAAACTATAGCTTTATAGGCTTTTTTATATTCTATATTTTTTTTACTTTTATAAGTTTTGACATGTTTTCTTGAAGAACTACGCATTGAGTTTATACTCAAAACATATATTCAGGATAGGCTAAGTACAAATATTGTAATAGATATAAGAGTTATTTCGAAAAAATTACTGACTCTTGAGTTTGTTTCGGCTTTCTTCACTTCAGTGGTCTCCTCTTGGGAAACGCCGTAGAGTCAGACTTTAAAAGTGCCCTTGTGGCCTACTTACAGAATAAAGATCATTATTTCATTATTAAACTTACCGCTATAATTGGAACATGTACCGTTATGTAAGTAATGTACCGTTTCAATAGGCTTGTGTCCTAAAAAAATATAATTTGTCCGTCAGTTCGATTATCGAAATATATTCGACACGTTCTTTTGTCAGTTAAACAAAAAATGATGAAGATATAGCCCGTTAAAGTTCCCCGTGACGTCACGCCGTGTGACCGTTTTACGCACAGCGTGACGTCATGCGCCCCTCTCCCAAACTTTGATGCGCTTTATCTTTGTCTCTTTTTATATGATTGACAAAAGAAAAAATACGAGTCCAATATTTTTTGATAGTCTAACTGACAACGATTCTATTGTACATGGGGTTACTTAATGAAGGTTAACATAATATTGCATCTTGCATATTAAATACTAGCTTCTGCCAGCGACTTCGTCCGCCTTAAATTCGTTTATCGCGGATAAGGGTATTTTTCCGGGATAAAAAGTAGCCTATATCCTTCCTCGAGACTCAAACTATCTCCATACCAAATTTCATCCAAATCGGTTCAGCGGTTTAAGCGTGAAGAGGTAACAGACAGACAGACAGACAGACAGACGGACACACACACTTTCGCATTTATAATATTAGTATGGAAAAGTATGGATTATAAGTCTAATAATTATTTGTTGCATCACAAAATCCTTAATATAATTTGCTTGTCTGTCTGATTGTGTATTTCGTTATGTCAATTTTTATAATATAAATAACATTATAAGTTGTATACTTGTACCAACTGTAAATAATTTGTTTGCATGCCAGTTTCTGGTAAAATGTGTGAAACATAAACATTGACGCCATCTTTTGTACCACATTTTATGCACAAATAAATATATTCTTTTCTATTATATTCTATTAATGCAACTGATAATATCAGAATAAAAAGTTTAGTCTGTAATAAAACTAATAAATAAAAAAAAACACTATCTTAAATGTATATTTGTACTAATTAATATCCTATATCACTCCCCATTTCACGAAGTCGCTGACGATTCCATTAATTCTTTCCGCGGCCCTCTGGTTGGGTTTCACCTGGAAACTGTCCATGTTACCTTCGACCTTTGGCGCATCCTCAGGGTCCACTACGAAGAGAGCCAGCATACCCAGAGAGAAGAGTAAGCCGAAGGGTTGGAACTGTAAAAAATACAGAACGTTGAGAAAAGTATATTTTATGCATCTAGGCCAGGAAATATATGTTGTCTAGTACGTTTTCTTTTATTTAAATGAAACAATTTTAGTTCCCAACGTTTCGGAAGCTTTTCAGCTGTCCATTCACGGGTTGACTGAGAAAAGATATATTTTTCTCTGTCAAAGTTACAATTTGTGCAAACTACCCACTTTGAGAAAACAAATAAAGGGGTACATACATGCCCGAGGGGCCTAATCTGTAAAGACAGTGTCACGGTCAACATAATATTGCATCTTGAATATTAAATACTAGCTTCTGCCCGCGACATTGTCCGCCTTAAATTCGTTTATCGCGGATAAGGGTATTTTTCCGGGATAAAAGTAGCCCATGTCCTTCCCCGGGACTCAAACTATCTATCTACATACCAAATTTCATCCAAATCGGTTCAGCGGTTTAAGCGTGAAGAGGTAACAGACAGACAGACAGACAGACAGACAGACAGACAGACTGACAGACAGACAGACACACTTTCGCATTTATAATATTAGTATGGATATTCTGATATTCAATAACAATAACACACTTACACCCTGTTTGTCAACTCATGCTATAAAATTAGCATCGAAGGTGCCAACTAATTGGACAGGGCCAATGAAGAGGAATAGGAAATATGTGTCAATCTTTATTTTTGTATTATTAAAAACTCATTCATGTAACAAACAGTAAAGAAAAATATTTTTTCGAATAACTATAAAAATGACCAAGATATAAGCCATCAAACATTTGATTCTATCTCTTTCTAGCAAAACATAATTTAATGTGGAGTTTATATGACCTTAGTGTCCCTACTATGACGTAGACGTACAGATCCCGGCAAACTTCTTGAACGATAATTGAAAAAAAAAAAACCTGACTGCGTAAAACAAGAAAGAAACCTCAATATAATTTTCGAAGACCTATCCATAGATACCCCACACGTAAAGGTGCGTCCACATTTGTATCATTTGCCCGTATCAGATCATCGTCGCGTGGCATGATCGCGTATCACGATTTGGACGTCGCGCCGATACGATCGCTCGAAATCCATTTGCTACGCGTACACACACACTTATATCGGAAGAGTGCCGCATGATCGGCGCGCCGACAGTGAGCGTCCAAGCAGCGCGATACGCAGTCATGCCACGGCACGGTGATCGGATACGAGCAAATGATACAAGTGTGGACGCACCTTAAGAGTTTGATGAAACCTTCTAGGGTGCTGGACTTGTTTTTTCTTTTTAGTTTTTTTACCGTCGGGTTATTTGTTTATTTTTTAATTTTTATTTTATAATATACTTTTTCGTTAAAATTATAAGTCAGTAAATTTCGCAATCTTAATCGTGGGGGTTATTGAGAAGCTTGCACAGATTTATTACAATTAAATGAAAATTTTGCGAGAACGGCTTGCTAACCAACTTTAAATCGTTATAGTTTCGAAATGGTCATTCAAAACGGCCATAAAAAAAGCGGCCAAGTGCGAGTCGGACTCGCGCACTGAGGGTTCCGTACACAAATAAAATAATGGTTTTCGGTTTCTGGATAAGGTTTATGTTTATGAATGTAAATGTTTTTATTTTCATATTTGAGTTGATTAAATGAAAGGTAAATTTCGGATTGTGATTTATGACGTTTTAAAAAAAAAACTGCTTCCTAGATCTCGTTCAAACTAATTTTTGGTGGAAATTTGCATTAATGTACCTTATATGTTTTTTTAGTTTTATCATTCTCTTACTGTAGAAGTTACGGGGGGGGTCACATTTTATCACTTTGGAAGTGTCTCTCGCGCAAACTATTCAGTTTAGAAAAAAATGATACAAGAAATCCATACTAATATTATAAATGCGAAAGTGTGTCTGTCTGTCTGACTGTCTGTCTGTCTGTCTGTTACCTCTTCACGCTTACACCGCTGAACCGATTTGGATGAAATTTGGTATGGAGATAGTTTGAGTCATGGGGAAGGACATAGGCTACTTTTTATCCCGGACAAATACCCTTATCCGCGATAAACGAATTTAAGGCGGACGAAGTCGCGGCCAGAAGCTAGTCTCAATATAATTTTTGAAGACCTATCCATAGATACCGCACACGTATGGGTTTGATATAAAAAAAAAATGAGTTACAATTCTCAGTAGTAACCTACAAAATGTATTGTTTTCTTTTTCTATTTTTCTGTGAAAATCTTAATACAGTTCACAGAATACATCTATGGACTTACTTGCCACTTTCCTACGAAACCCTAATGATGATAGAAACCTAATAATGATTATCAAATCTCTATTAAATGATACCCCACTCGACATAGTACGTCAATTTCCATTATTTTTATATGACGTCTCATTATCGCTATTTTGAGTTTTCATAATTTTCACGTCTTTAGTCTCAAGAAGTTTGCCGGAAACTATACATGTCGGACCTCTCTGTCCAATCGCTGTCTAACTAGTAGTTTAAAATGCCCATATCAGGCCTATTTCTCAGCCGATTTTAATTTTACTTTTTGAAATCGTTTTTACAGTATTTTGTTCAGAATAGAGTTAAAAAATGTCATGCATGTACCCTATTAATCCTTAAAACTTTTTATAGAACACGTCCGCAGTTATCTTGACTTCCGCACTCTATCGCATTCCCGTTTGTGAAATTGCGCTCCGCGCGTTGAATCCTATTACTAAGTAAGGAAGCCTAGCTATTCAGTTCAAACTATTCAAAGTGAAGTTTTAAGAAAAAAATAATGGCCATAATAATAAACAAAAGATATTTATCGTGTCAATCTTATCATTTCGGTATTATAGGTAATTTTTACGTGTCTTATCTATAATATAGTATACTTATCTAGTATATCAGTCTATAATCGATATAACAAATGCTTTATATTACTAACTAGCGGCCGCCCGCGACTTCGTCCGCGTAGATTTTAGGTAAAACCAGGATATCAATGAAGAAAACTTTTTTCTGTCAGTTGTCCGATGCTGTTAATGTTTTAAAAAAATACTCAGAAGATATTCAGCGACCAACGGATTTAGAGTGAGAATGGGGATAGTGAACATTATTCCATAAGAAGGCAACACTGGCTCTTTTAATTTGAACGCCTGCTAGACTATGAGAAGAAGAGACAGGCGAAGTTCCCGACACTGGCCAAAATTAAATGTTCTAGAAGGTAAGGTCCCTCGGCGTTTTGAAAGGATAGTATTTTAAGGCAGAGCAAAAAATGGTTGTCTGTAAAGTCGGGTTACGAACGATAATTTTACGTGCTACCGTAATAAGAAAATCACGTTTTAAGTTTTTACCTATAGGTATAGATCAGTGTTTAATTGCATCAACTAGTTTCAATGGGTCGGTTAAGGGGATGCATCGAAAATTTAAGCTAATTTTTAGCGCATTTTTTGTCAAATCTAGTATATAAAACAGACTGGTTTTTAGATATGTGTTTTTTGACTATATAACCTATTCAGTGATTAACGCGGAAACATGTTTAATGAAAATTTCCTCAATAGAACAGTTATCCGAAAATGCGTCTTCATTTTCCGTTTTTTGTCTAGTTTGTACAAACGACACATTAATAAACGGCTAAATGATGTAAAAATGTCATTCTTCCCTTTATCTTTTAAGTGATTAACTTAAATGTTAACAAAACATAATAATATCTTCGATTCAATGGTACTTTTACATCTGGCGCTTACGCCAAAAACCCCCAAGCATGTAGTGTATTAGCTTTCTCTTTCTTTGATGCGTGCGAGCAATAAATGCGTCCCTTATTACAAATCACGCTTGTTGGCTGGCTCCGCGTTTAGGGCGTGATTTACGAAGTAGGCTCTTAACTTGTGGTTATTCCACCTTTTGGGAAAAGTAAATGTATTTACCTCGTTCAAATCCAGTTCAAAAGTCTTCTTAGGATACACCTCCTCCACATTCACGTTGAGCTGCCGCAGGGCCAGGGTCAGTTGCGTGAAGTAGTGGTCCAGGAGTCGCCGATAGTGGAGACGGCGGAACTTCTCGTCGGAGCCGGAGAAAATGAAGTACATCAGGTCAGCTACTGGATTCCCCATCCGTATCGTTTGGTAGTCCAGGGTTACGATCTCGAGTTTGCCGCCCTTAAGCATCATTACTGTCATTATTATCATCGTATAATATCCACTGCTCATGAACAAATCTACTGTAGGACTCGGCCCCACCCAAGAACTTCCATGGTGACCGTTATTATGCTACTTGTATTTAATGGCTTCCAGGAACCCTCAAGATAATCTACATCTACTTTCCTGTAGTGTAGTCAGCATAAATGATGTCACGCTTGCAGTTAAATGTTACTTAAAATACGTATAAAACATTCATGAATACTTATTTTTAAGCCTTTGGCCATTTTAAGATGATCAAAAACTAATAATAAGAAGGCAATTTGACCGCCGTTATGACGTCATAAACCTGTTTTCCTTTCAAACTTCATACTTCATTCTCCGGGCCATGGCCCGGATGGCCCTAGGGTAAATACGCCCCTGTGTTAACTCCTTAAAAACATGGTGAAATTGGATCAAAGACAGCTAAAGCCACTTACCCGACGTCTGTGCATCAAATTACTCGGCCGGAAATCTCCATGGATCAACATTGTATGTTTCATTATAAACATAGATATCAATTCCTCAATTTTCTGCATGGTCAAATATTTTTCTAATCTTGGTCTATATTTGCCGTCAACAGCTTCCAGTCCATTCTGGACAGCTTGTTTTATAAACATCACCATTTGGTCGTCATTACCAAAATTAGTGTCAATTTTTTTTGTTATTTCTTCGAATTCCATTGGATTTTCGCGCCGGAATGCTAAAGCTAAAGCGTTAAACTTAGCTAGTTGTGTAATAGCTGCAGATGCGTAGTCCCAATCAAAAGTCTTCATTCTATCAAAGTTCTTAAACCCTTTTGCTTCAAGATTTTCCAGGACCAACGTTTCTTCTAGAGGAGTCAATACATGGCCGTAATATGTAGGTTTCAGCATCCTGTCTTTAACAGAGACATTTTTTTTGTTGTAAATCCTTTCGAAGTTGTTCGACAATTCTGTATAGAACACGCCTTCGATGAGATATACGTTGCTCATAGTTACGTTTTTGCTTCTGAGTTCTCCGTCCAAATTGGCTACTTTGGCAAACAGGTGCAACTCTGGTTTCAAAGGTTCTGAAATGGTTACCAAAAATAGAATTGTTGTATAATTAGCACCTCCAGAAGAGACTGCTTTGATGTCCATTTTGTAATTTTGATAATTCTCCTTTTTGGCAATTTCTTGGATATATGTCCTTAATCTTTCTTCAGGGTTTGCCATTGTTGCAATATTTAGTAAGCCCGTGTGTATATCTCCGTGTAACTATAAATAATAAGCTCGTTACCGATGTTGTTCGACTTCTTATTTGTTTCCAGCAATTTTATCATTTTTACGATAAGGATAAATCTTCAATTGTCTGTGTATATATTATTTCGTCATCGTTACATTCTAAAAGTAAGAATAGTAAATTAATATGAATGTAACCAAGGTCAAAGAACGATTAAACCAGCCTTATTGGTATACATCCTGCCCACTCAGCGCTATCGCCAATGTGAACATTTATTACTAAGTGTAAGTAATTGTTAAAATTAAATGTCTGTACATTGAAGATATTTTCAAAAAAATATTCTTTGGACTATTTAAAGGTCACTGAATCGATTTTTTTTGGATTTTTGTATGTAGTTTGTATTGTGTCCTTGAAACTGCATACTACGAGTAAAAGAGAAGCGTTTATACGGACACACGTATGGTCAAAGAAAACGGCGTCAAAATTTTCTATCTCACTCTGCGTATACGTTTTTTTCAAGGACATTTTTATTTGCACCAAGATTGGTGCCATACAATAAAGTGAACATATGTGTTTTCTAACTAAACTAACTAACTGCGCTGGCTCAGCGACCCAAAATGAGTCTTGGCCTCCGACATAAGAGCATGCCACTTTACCCGATCCTGCGCAATCTCTCGCCAGTTAATGGCTCCGAGCTCACGCAGATCCGCCTCTACCAGATCTATCCAGCGGTACTTAGGTCGACCGACTGGGCGTCGTCCAGTTGGTCGACCCAGGTATGCTCTTTTCACCTGCCGTTCCGCTCCCATTCGTTCAAGGTGGCCAAGCCAGCGAAGACGATGGGCCTTGGTCACACCAATGATATGCGGCTCTGCCACTTGTTCCTGTATTTCGGCATTTTTAAGGATCCTCCAATTCCCATCGTCCATTTTGACAGGTCCCAGGATTTTTCTGAACACTTTATGTTCCGCTACTAAAAGGCTGTGCTCCTCCTTAAGCGTTAACGTCCAAGCTTCACACCTATACATTAAGACAGGGCGGATAACGGTCTTATATATCCGGAGCTTAGTTGGTTTCTAGAACCTTATGAAGAGCAGCACTGCATCACAAGGCGTTCTGGATGCGGATGTTGATTTCGTCCTCTCTTGTATGCGTATCCGCCACAGTGCACCCGAGGTACTTAAATTTGTCCACTCCTCTGTAAGAGTTTTCCCCTACAAGTAGTTCCTCCTGTTTGTCTCGATTGTTCCGGTAGCGCTTCATGTGGAGGTAGTCCGACTTCCCGTGGTTAATCCTGAGACCTACTTTTGCTGCTTCTTCCTCCACAATCTTGGCCAATACTGCCACTTCTTCACGGTTTTCCCCTAGCAAAGCCAAGTCATCTGCGTATCCTATCAACTTATGACTTCCATTTAACTCTACTATGGAATCCAATGCGAGTAGTTTCCGGACAACATGTTCCAAAACTAAATTGAAGAGCATAGGAGACAATGCATCGCCTTCGCTTCAGTCCGGTACTCACCGTGAACTCTGCTGTTAGCTCATTGCCCACTTTGATACGCATAAAAAGTTATCTGGCGATATATAATTGTAAAGTGACTTGTATGTGTTTAAGTGTATATTTGAGACATAGCGTGAAATGGTGTATTGTTGCATTTTGGGTTGTAATAGCCACAGTGCCCGAATATGTGAAAATATAACCTTTCACCGGTAAGTGGTTTATTTTGCCTGTTTTTACTATTAAAATAAATTGTTAATTAAATATTCACATTTTCATCACAAGTTTATCATATTTAGAGTTGTATTGTTTCTAGTGAGTGTGTTAAATATTTCTATTTTAATGCAAATAATTTCTGATTATAACCGGTTTTAATTAAGTAGGCTATCGAAGAATGACTTTCGTCAGTTAGGGGGACTAATGTGATTTGGCCGATTATATAGTAGTTGGGGTTGTCTGCATACATACGAAAGAAAAATAATTCTAAGTAGGAAGTTGTATCATGTATTTTCAACAAAATAAACAGGAAAAATGGTCACTTTCAGCTCATATTTAGACTACATTAACGGTTACTCACGTGGTAAAAAGCCGAGTACTTCTCGACATGTTTCGGCCCGTGCAGACACCGCCGGCCGCCGGCGTTTTACAACGCGAGTAACCTTTTATGTAGTCTAAATATGCCTGAGTGTCACGGTGGTTTTCTAGTTGAAATTATAAAAAGCTCGTTTATAAAAAATATTTTTTACTATTGACATATATATAAAAATCTAAAAAAACGGGCATTGCCGATAATCGTTGCAAGCCTGGCAACCCAGGACCAGGATATGTGCCTATTGAATACTGCTATCTCACAAGGTATACAGCTTGTCTAGGGTTCTCTGTCTACGGATTAGCCTATAATTGTTACATCTTATCGATTTCCTTCAGGGAGATTGCCTACTTATGTGTTTGTCAATAGCTATTTTGCTTATGATTGAAATGTATGTTTTTATGATTGAAATTTCGTCATTAAATAAATGTACATGAATGTTACTTTCGGTAGCAAAATTATGACATTTATTTATTTATTGTATAAATTAACACATTACAGTCAAGCTATACGTGTTGACAGTAGAGTAAGTATATATTATAGCGATTATTTTGTATCATTAAAAAAAAAACCTTACATTAAAATCATTAAAATTAATAACAACTATATCTATAGAAAATTAAAAACAGACACAAATGAATATAACAACAAAATTTGGAGTTTCTAGCTTCAATATTGGCTGAGATCCGGTCACTTGTTCCACTAAAAGCTGAATATCTTGGAGACGAGCGCTCCGATTTTCATCAAACAAAAGTTTAGAACACTCTGTCACAGATTATATAATACTATACTCGGTGTTGAGAATCGCCCGAGCCGAGCCGAGCCACGACGAGCGACGATACGACGTTAATTACTATGTTATTTAATTGATTCACATATTATAAGTATACTTTAAGATGAACCAACTTTGTTAATTAAGTTTAGTTGATCCATAAAAGCGATCGCATATAATCAGGGTAAAGGTCTATAGACGACCAAGTAATAACACATGGTATGAGCTAAAATATGAAATGAGATGACACAAGACTTTATTGAACCTTAAAAAATATTTAACTTAATTCCAACAACGTGTGAAATCTCGTTAACATATAAATGCGCATTACAAACTCACGATCTCAATGCGTATTACTCATGGTTTTGATTGACGCCTCGAAGGAGGTTTAGATTGACGTCTAGAACTAGAACAGAGAGTAAACGCAGAGATATGAGCAGTAGAGCGCGCGAGCGAACACTGACGGCGCGTTTTTTTTTTGAGTATTTAAGTCTTCTCTTTTGGTCAAACTTGGGTTGGGCCCGGCATGACGTACGCTTCCAGGACTTTGAGGTAGCCCGCTGATATAAAGTGACGAGCGCCAGCCATTCTGAGGTGAAGATAGCCTCTTCTAGGCCGTTTCTTGCATGCTGAATTATCGTGATGAATTGAAGATTTCAGGTAAACGAGCCTCTTCCAGTTTCGCCACAACGCGCAAAGGGGAGCCGCAGCTGAACGCGTATTAAGCCCCTTCTATAAGGGCTACCCGGGAGGTCGCTACATGAAGAGAGCCGGAGGAAGCGCGGATCGCTGTAACTCTTCGCTGTTCGCATGATGAGGATTTCACTTTATGTTTAGTGTTAAATATTTTCTTGTCTAGTCCAGGGTAATGAGGTCACGTCCATGATAAAGACGAAAGTAAAGCGAGCCTCCCCCAGATTAACCACGACGCGCAAAGGGAGCCGTAGCTGAGTGCATATAGGGCCCCTACAATGGCGACCCTGGAGGTCGCTACACGCCGGGAGCCGGAAGAAGCGCGGATTAAATCAGTCTCCATTTTGATTTGAGATAGTACACTTCACCGCCGGGAGTTAAACTCAATCGGCCGCTGGCGGATGTTGGTGCGATCGCGCGTCCGTGCCTACAGAAACACGGGAATAGCCTAGAAACACGGGAATAGCCAGAAACACGGGAATAGCGCGAAGACTGACGGCGTGACCGATGCGCCGGCGCTTATAAGGTAAGGGGTATATCGGGTATATCGCTCGGTTTACCATGAGAGGGGCCGGGAATTTTTCCCATGTGGAGTTCCCAGTTTTTTATCAATAATTGTTGTTTACATAAAGCCCATTTATTACTAATGTAAATTGATGAACCAAATAATACCCCATAAGAATCAAGTATTGTGATGAACCTTAGATATAAACTTTAAAAATAAAAACGGAACCAATGTCCATAATTTTCAGACTTCGCTTTGTACGTACCTAATTATTGTTTTAGAAACCTTTTTTCTTATTGTAATCTGTATGGACCTTAGATCTTAAGTTGAACCCCGAACCATAAAGTATAAGCTGTATCAATCTCATCAAGATCCGATCTAAACTTAATTAATTATAAATATAAATGTATGTAGAGCTAAGTGAAAATAGAACCCGGATCTTGATCAAACTGATTTCAGATATCCAATCAGAAATCCTACATTAATATAGAGAGATCCGGATCCTTATCGCACAATTTTGCCAATTGCTGTCGTCGATTACGTAATCTCATTGGATAAATTATGAAAACTATCCCTCTGATAACTTGTCTCTAATTAAGAAATCAAAAATGTACATAAGCGAGATCGATTTGTATGAAAATATTCAGTACAGTTTTTATACCTCAAGAAAGAAGAAGTTTTAATAAGTGAACCCAGTCTCCCAGTAACCGTCCTTACCAGTAACCTAGTGCTCTGTGTAAGTTAGTGTTCAGTATAAGTCCGTGTCGTCCGATCGTTAAGTTTTAGTTAGGCAGTTTTAGTTAGGTTTTGTGACAAAGATCTGCTGTATCTTTTCTCGTAAATTCGTTAGCGTTTAAGTTCGATTTTTGTTTCGTATCCTAATCAAGAAGATTAGGTGTTCCTTTGCGTTTAAGTTAGTGTACGTTTAGAGTAGTAATTAGTTAGGAATTGATTTGTGAACTGGGCCGATCCATTAGAACCTAGATCCTTTGACCTATCGAAGGAGATCGCGTAAATGAAAGGCCGCGTCGTTTTTAATCGGGATAAAATTATCTATGACACAAAAAATCGCACTCAAATCGGTCCATCCGGATGGGCGCTCCGATGCTACACAGGTACACAGATATACAGAGTCACAGACATGTTAAACTTATAACACCCCTCTTTTTTGTCGGGGGTTAAAAAAACAATAGACTGCTACAACAGGCTTTGTTACATGATGGAGCTTGGTGTGAAAATAGGTACCGATTGGCAACTGAAAGAAATCTACGTTCAGAACTGTAGAATATATCAAGTTCGCTGTCACTGCCCAGTATATTGTTGAGAAGTGTTAGTGCTCTGTGTAGAGGTGTATGGGTTAGCGCCTGGGTACGCGCCGCAGTGCAGGCCGGCGCCGGAGCTAAACGGAGGTGAGAGACTGTGCCCGCAGTGGAATGAGGGCGAGGAACGAAGGGTTATCTACTCATTTGGCCACGTATTAAACGGAAGAAGTATTTGACAAGAGATGTGTTTCTCGAAGGAAGTATAATTAACCATTCCCAGAGCATATAGAGTGGGGTACATACGTGGGTAATACCCGTAGATTTTGAGGAAAAGGAAGCGTACAAAAGATTTTTGATCTAGCTCTAACACAAGCGTGTGCTGTTTTTCATGGGGGTTCCATGTAATGGAATTTATTTGGAGACGGCTCTGAACATATGCATTATATACTAAGAGCGGTTTGTCAATTAAGATAGTAAGATTGGCGGATTACAAAGCCCAAACAGGGGACATTTCTTGCACTACTGTAAGTGGCTATAATATGGTCATTAAAAGTGAGGTGTGGATCAAAATGTTACATTATTCTGTGCTCAACAATGGCTGTGTACTTACACATGCAAAGACACACACACTTATGTACTTACATAAGTGTATGTCTTTGCATGGACGTATAATCGGCAGGTAATCCCGTGTACTAGTTGAAACTTTACGCGTATAAATTCGATGAAGCGTTTGTGTTTAATTGCGAAATGTATTTTTTCTACTCGTGAACTATCTGTGAATAAGAACTTCGCGTTGTCATAGCAACGGGCGCGCGTGCAAATCTAAGAGTACCTATTACAATGGTTGTACAATTCATAATGAAATCTCCATCGAATGAATTAAATTAGTAACTGTTCAAGACTCAAACTCAAGAATGATTGAAAATGTCACATTAGCTTACCGATCTGTCCAGTTTAAGTGGAAATCTGGCCAAAAATACGTCAGAAGTTGATCGTCTCACACGCCTCACACCACAAACTAAAGATTTGCCCCCATTCAAATAAAAGCTAAAGTTATTTTATCTGAAACACAATAAATAACAAATTCGGCCCACCGCATCCACGAGAAATAATCTGACGCATATCAGACGTTTAACCAATCATACCAACATAAAAAAAGTATAATACGTCTATGTTTGAAAGCAATTATGGTATTTGCTACCAAAATGCATCAGCAGTCATTTTAATTCGATAATATTATTTATGTACCGCAACTTTGGTTCAAAGTACGTACATAATTTATCATACTATGAGATGTCGATGGGCTGGATGTACTATTTTAATCTCGCTTCGCGAAGCTAATATGACGTACCTTTGAGCAGTAGAAGTGAAAAACAATTTTCATCACTTTAATATCCTGTATTGCCTCTTCTAGCCATACGGTTTTTCATCGAGATTAATAAGTTTTTCACGGTATATTGAGGGATGCCCGTCCATTCGTCTTAAGCTCCAATAAGATTTTTTCTGGTCGGGATTCTTCTTTTCAGCTCGTAACAAATGTGCTCGATCGGCTTCAGCTCAGTACTTCATGCTGGCCACTCCATAACGCTGATGCCGACCTCCTCCACTTGCTTACAGCGAAAATTAAAAAAAAATTAAAACTACTGGGGTGGTCCGATTTCTTTGCACCCGAGTGTAGTCATAGTCAACTAGAAACTTTGTTGGTTTCATGCTTCCTAGTGGTATAGTCATGGTGATCAGCGCCATCTACAGTTTCCGCCGGCAACTCTTGGAAACTTCTAGCGCTTAGAACAGTTGCTTTGACGACCCAGTGCCAGTTCCAACCGCTGGACAGAGATGGTGCTAGCATCTTTGTGAAATGGTAATGGAATTAATCGTGTTTACTGCTACTGTTTTGAGAAAAATATCTTTTCATATTATAAATGCGAAAGTGTATCTGTCTGTCTGTCTGTCTGTTACCTCTTCACGCTTAAGCCGCTGAACCGATTTGGATGCAATTTGATATGGAGATAGTTTGAGTCCCAGGAAGGACATAAGCTACTTTTTGTCCCGAAAAAATACCCTTATCCGCGATAAACGAATTTATGGCGTACGAAGTCGCGGGCAGAAGCTAGTACTATTATAAAGTTATAAAAATGAGATGTCTGTACATTGAAGATATTTAAAAAAAATTGTAACGTTCCATTTGAAGGTAATTGAATAGAATGTTTTTTGGATTTGTTGTAAAAAACTACTCCAATATCAAAAAGACTCCCCGAGATACAACGACGTTAAAAGCAAATTATTGGACTTTCCCGAAAAATGCTTCATATTACTCGTATAGTCTACAAGCATGTGTCGTCACACGCTTGTATCTTGTGTAGGGAAAATAAGAACTTTGTTCTGCAGCTATGTTGAAACTTGAGTTTATCGAACAAAACGGTTTATAATAAAAATTACAAAACATTTTATGGGTTATTGAATGGTATTATTACTTAGTTATTAATATTTTCATACTTTAAAAATCGACTTTCCCATCCAACTTTAAAAACTCATAAAACAAGCTACACAAAAGGTATCGAACTCAAAAAATTAAGGTTTTTTTTGTATGCTTGTTTTATCGGGATCTTATATAATCTACAGTCTAACACTCTATTGTACATGGGGTCACAAAAAAAAAACACCATTATATTTTTAAGTATTTTTTATTTTTTTATTTTAATAGCCTATGATATCACTCCCCATTTCGCGAAGTCGCTGACAATTCCATTAATTCTTTCCGTGGCCCTCTGGTTTGGTTTCACCTGGAAGCTGTCCATGTCACCTTCGACCTTAGGCGCATCCTCAGGGTCCACTACGAAGAGGGCTAGCATACCCAGAGCGATGAGTAAGCCGAAGGGTTGGAACTGTAAAAAATACAGAATTGTGAGAAAAGTATATTTTATACACCTAGGCCAGGAAATATCCAGGAAATATGATTTATCTAAGGCCTTCGATTGCGTTAATCATGAGACACTGATCAGGAAGCTACACCACTACGGAGTTAAAGGATTAGCACTAAATTTATTAGAGTCTTATTTAAATGGTAGAATACAAAGGGTTGACGTGAATGGAAAGCGTTCACCGGGGTCATTAGTCTCTATGGGTGTGCCGCAGGGATCAATATTGGGACCTTTCCTGTTCCTTATCTATATAAACGACTTGCCACACCTCGTAAAGACCCACCATGAGATAGTTTTGTTTGCAGATGATACGTCTCTAATTTTCAAAGTCGTACGAAATCAACGATCCTACAATGACGTAAACAATGCTATCTGTGAAGTAGTAAATTGGTTTAATATAAATAATTTTTTGTTGAATGAGAAAAAGACTAAATGTGTTAAGTTTGTCACGAGTAACGTAAAACACGAGCAAGCAAGCGTTATGGTTAAAGGTGAGGAACTGGAACTAGTTAATAGTACAGTCTTTCTCGGTATAACATTAGATTCTAAGCTCCAATGGGGTCCCCATATTGCTAATCTCTCGAATAGACTGAGTTCTGCAGCTTTTGCAGTAAGTAAGATTCGTCAATTAACAGACCTGATAACGGCTCGATTAGTGTATTTCAGTTATTTCCACAGTATTATGTCGTATGGCATCTTACTATGGGGCAGTGCTTCCGACATTAATACTATATTTGTTCTGCAGAAGCGGGCTGTTCGTGCGATATATAAAATGAACTATAGAGAGTCGCTTAGAGATAAGTTTAAGGACATTAATATAATGACAGTGCATTGTCAATACATTTATGAGAATATTATGTATGTCCATAAAAATATTACCGACTTTAAGAAGAACTGTGATATACATAATATTAATACTAGAAATAAGCATAAGCTCGCAGTGCCTGCTACTAGGCTCCATGAAATAAGGAGATCATTCATGGGTAACTGTGTGAGATTTTATAATAAACTTCCTAGCAGCATAACTGAGTTGTCTATTGGTAAATTCAAAAATATTCTGAAACGAAAATTATTTTCTAAAGCTTATTATAGCACACAAGACTACATGAATGATGAAGCCGCGTGGGATTAATGTAAATTATAGCGTCATGTAGGTATATGAATAATTATTTTAACGAATACCTAAGGTATTATTATTATTTTAATCTTAATTGTTTTATATACTCTGACATTTAGAATTTTATTCTAGACACATTCTAGATTATTTATTTTTTATTGACAATCCTTTTGGGATTTATCTTATTGATTATTTTAATTTTAAAAATGATGATTTTATCAATAATATTACACTTAAGTTAAATGATCTGATTAGGTTTTTCTGGGTTTCCCTAATCCTTGCAGCAAATGTTGGATCATATTGTATTTCTCCCAGCAAACATTCACTCTCATGTAACTGACATTTCGAAAGTGCTTGTAACTAGGCCTACTTGAATAAAGAATATTTTGATTTGATTGATTGATTTAAATATATTTCTAGTAAGATTTTTTTTATTTAAATAAAACAATTTTAACGGATTATATCGCGCATATTATCTCATTCGAGTTCCCGATGTTTCGCAAGCTCTTCAGCTTTCCATGTTCACAGGTTGACTGAGAAAATATATATTTTTCTCTGACTACCCACTTTGAGAAAGCAAATAAAGGTGTACTTACATACATGCCAGATGGGCCTAATCTGTAAAGACAGTGACACATGTGCCAAGAGGGCTTAATTATTTTATTTTAATAATTCACCAAGCAAATAAGATAATCTACGCGATATAATCCGTTAAAATTGCTTTATTTAAATGAATAATAATCCCGGAAACGGAAGAAAATATAAAGTTTTTTTAGATAATCTGATATTGAATAACACAATGACACCCTGTTTGTCAACTCAAGCTGTAAAATTAGCATCGAAATTCAAAGGTGCCAACTGATTGGACAGGGTCAAGGAAGAGGAATAGAGAATATGCATGTTTTTTTTTTTATTTTTGCTTTATTAAAAACTCATTCATGTAGCAAACAGTAGAGAAAATGTTTTTTTTCGAATAGCTGTAAAAATAACCAAGATATAAGCCTTCAGACATTTGATTCTATTTCTTTCTAGCAATACATAATTTAATGTGGAGTTTATATGTGCACGTAGTAGTGTACCTACTATGACGTAGAAGTACAGATCCTGGTAAACTTCTTGAACAAAAACGGTTAAAAATTACTGTAGTCAAGGTTATGATCAAGTTTGCCGACAACTAAACATGTCGGACCTCGTTGTCAATCGCTGTCTAACTAGTAGTTTAAAATGCCCATATCAGGCGTATTTCTCGGCCGATTTTAAGTTTAATTTTTGAAACCGTTTTTACGGTATTTGTTAAGAATAGCGATAAATAATGACATGCATGTACCTTAATAATCCTTAAAACTTTTTATAGAACACCTCCACAGTCCTTTTGACTTCCGCACTGCACGGCATTCCCGTTTGTGAATTTACGCTCCGCCCATTGAATCCTATTACTAGTAAGGAAGCCTATTCAGTTCAAAGTCAAGTTTTAAGAAAAATAAAAAAATGGCCAATATAATAAACAAAAGATATTTATCGTGTCAATCTTATCATTTCGGTATTATAGGTAAATTGTACGTACCTAATCTATAATTATCAGTGAATAATCGATATGATAAATGCTCTATATTAATGATGATTCATTTAATTAATAATCTCAGGAGGATTATTATTAAGAAATGTAAAAGTCCTTCAAACTTTCGACGAACCATGATTATGGAGTACCTAAACTGTTGGTTGTTGTTACATAGCTTATTCACTTCTGTAATTTTATCGAAAACTAAACGTGCTCGCTACTTTCTAAAAACTTTTTATTATTATTTACATCGCATATAATCGCTCCGCAAGTTGTATAAATTGTGTACCCTCCCTGTATCTTTAAAACCGTAAGTCCAAAAAAAAAAAAAATTACGAACTGCATTTTTCATTTCGTATTTATTCATCCGTATCTAGTGCATTTTTTGTATGAACGGTTGCCGAACCCTACACTAAGCATGGCCCCACATGCTTTTGGCCGGTTTTTTTTAATATGGAACTTTCAATTGTCTATTCGCGCATAGGTTAGATACTGCTAAATGCAAGAGGGGCTTAAGTTTTTACCTATAGGTATAGATTAGTGTTAAATTGCATCAACTAATATTTTCTTCTGTTTCCGCTATTATTACTCATTAAAATAAAACAATTTAACGGATTATATCGCGCATATTATCTCATTTGAGTTCTCGACGTGTTGGAAGCTTTTCTGCTTTCCATGGTCACGGGTGGACTGAGAAAATATATATTTTCCTCTGTCAAAGTTACAATTTGTGCAAACTACCCATTTTTGAAAAAACAAATAAAGGTGTACATACATGCCAGATGGGCCTAAGCTGTAAATACAGTTACACAGCCAGAAGGCACATGAAGCTTCCGAAACGTCGGGAATGAGATAATATACGCGATATACCTAATCCGTTAAATTTATTTCAATTGCATCAACTAGTTTAAATGGACCGGTTAACTAGTGATTAGTCCACCTTTTGGGAAATGTATTTACCTCGATCAAATCCAGTTCAAAGTTCTTCTTAGGATACACCTCCTCTACATCCACGTTGAGCTGCCGCAGGGCCAGGGTCAGTTGCGTGAAGTAGTGGTCCAGGAGTCGCCTGTAGTGGAGACGGCGGAACTCCTCGTCGGAGCCGGAGAAAATGAAGTACATCAGGTCAGCTACTGGGTTCCCCATCCGTATCGTTTGGTAGTCCAGGGTTACGATCTCGAGTTTGCCGCCCTTAAACATTATTACTATCATTATCATCATCGTATCGTACTCACTGCCCATATATACTACTGTTGGACTTGGTGCCACCCAAGGACTTCCAGGGTAACCGTGTTTATGCTACATCTAATGACTTCCCTTGACCCTCAAAAGATAATAGACAATTGCCTTACATGATTGGTAACTTTGAACAAAAGAATCATCGACATCATCTTCAGCTTAACGTCGTCCATTGCTGGACATAGGCTTCCCTCAGAGAACTCTAACAAGACCGGTGGTAACAATAGGATATGTACAAAAACTAAAAAGAAAAAAACAAGTCCAGTACCCTAGAAATTTGTTAAGTTATAATGGAAATCTTTCATGATTCATGGTCGATATTCACAATATAACAAATAATAAATTCTAATATGGAACATAGCGATTTTGAACAGTCGGGACCCATAAGGTACTGGACTTGTTTTTTTATTTTTAGTTTTTTACGCAGTCGGGATTTTTGATTTTTTAATATATTTTTTTAATTTACTCTTTGAAGTTAAAATTATAAAAGTCAGTAAATTTCGCAATCTTCATCGTGGGGGTTATTGAGATGCTTGGACAGATTTATTACAATACCATTAAATGAAAATTTTGTGAGAACGGCTTGCTAACCAACTTTAAATAGTTATTATTTATTTATTAAAAAACAAGTTACATAACATTACAGCGTATACACCAATGCGTCATGAACCGAACAATGTTTATTTAGACGGCAAAACGGCGTGGCCCCGTTGTGTCGACATCTCGGGTGTTGGATTCGGTAGGTTGCCCCGGAACCAACGAAACACGACACCTTTCGGTCAGAAATCAGCACACGCGATGGTCTCCTGGAGTGGCCGCGGCACGCGCACTACAAACGAGCTGAAGTGCACGTAGTGGCGCGAATGCAACTGGAACACCCGCAGCGAGTAGCCGGTTTTCTGGCGAACATACTACGTCACTTCTTCAGCGGTGGCAGTGTGATGCAGGCGCGACACGTACAGCGCCTTGCTCGGTGTGGAGACCCGCAGACCACAACCAACCGGTTCTGCAGTACCATACTGACTCTTGCGTGTCTTACCCTTTCTTGACACTGTTGTGAAACCCTCCTTGTCCACATTGGTGCGAGGGGTTTTCTCTTTTGGAGGATCCCGAACATCACGCGCTTTTGAGGGCGCAGCTTTCCGGCGGGCTAGAACAGGCTCACCAGCAGAAACGATGTCAGCAAAACGACGACGTGGTTTCGATGAAGCGTTGACGGGAGGCCCCGCGAGGAGGAGGCAGGGAGGCCGCGGATCGGCATGCGCAGTGACATCGCTATGCGCAGTGTCAGCTACACGCGAATTGACCGAGCTGGCATTTGACGCCCGGACATTCTTCTTGAAATTTGACGCCGTCAGTGACCGCGTTTCTAGGGCACCGTCGCGCAAACGGATGATTTCTTCGCGCAATACGTCAATAACGGCCTGCGATTTGTCAAATTTCTCTAGAATTCTGCCATGCCTGCTTTAAGAGCCACAATTTCTTTCAGCAAGCAGCTCACGTCGACATGGTCTGGCGTATTGGACGGCAATCTGGGGACCTCCGTCGCCACGAACTCAGGCATGTCGCGTTCGTTCTCCCTTAGGACTTCAATGATTTCTTCCGGCTTTATCTTCTCTGCGATGAGGTACAAATGTGCCGGCAATCCCGAGAGACTGGAACAGCACCTTCTTCGCAGCGCAGATTTCGTCGACAGTAAAACGCGACGAACAGATCTGAACAGCAGTCACCGCATCCATCTGACCTTCCAGCAGCAGCTTCTGCTGCAGTAAGGCGAGGATCCCGTTGAAAATGGGCACACTTTTATTAGCGTCACCCATTGTTTAACGACTAGCAGCGGTCGAGCCGCGCTAATTTCACATTTAAATAATTAATTAGTCATCGATGCGTCTACTTCGCGGCGCGCATCGGACACTACTCCTATAGTTCCTAACTGGTAATTCCAAATTAAAAATGATAAAAGAAACCTCATAATGATTTTTAAATTTATATTCATTGATACCCCACTCGATATAGTACGTCGATTTTCATTTCTTTCTTTTTCATAATATGGCGTCTCATTATCGCCATTTTGAGTTTTCATCATTTTCATGTCTTCAGTAACATTCGGACAGTTAAAACAAATCTATTGACGTAAGAATCATCAAAATCGGTCCACGCGTTTGGTCTCCAGAGTGCCAGATAGGAACATACATACATACATACATAGACTGATAAACACATTACCACTCCTTTGCGTTGCGCAGTCGGGTAAAAACGGTCGTAACTATGAAATCCAGTATTAACAGAACCCTGCTCCTAAGCAAAATTTACGCGGTGTGGGGTCATTTTATATTAACCAGCGGCAAAATCACGTTTCTCGTATAGGAGCCCCTTTGACTTTTTTTCTGTTTTTAAGTATTTTTAGCGTATATTGTGTACGGGATTCTCGATGCGCGAGTCCGACTCGAAGCACGCATTGGTAATAACTATAGAAAATTAAAAAAAATAATAAAACCCCGACTTGTTCCACTAAAAGCTGAATATCTTGGAGACGAGTGCTCCGATTTTCATCAAACAAAGCTAAGAACACTTGGGATAACACTATCTATGACACGAAAAAACCGCACTCAAATCGGTCCATCCGTATGGGCGCTACGATGTCACAGACAGATACACAGAGTCACAGACACGTTAAACTTATAACATCTCCCTCTTTTTTGTCGGGGGTTAAAAAGTTCTGTCGACGAATCGTTCATTAGAGAAAAGTGCTGTCGTCGAAACACCCGTAGACGAAACGTTCTGCCAACGAACTATCCGACGACGAAGCGACTTGTCGGAGAACAGTTTTAGATGTAAGAACTATTTTGTTATCAGCTGCTGCTGCGATATCGTGCCTGACACAAAATGGCAAGATTTTGATATCCGTTCCCAGATATATTTTGATCAGCAGCGACAGTAGCTAAACCTATCATAATAAAATAATACAATAATGGAAATGCAATCCAATAACCATGAGGATATGGTATAAAACACTTAAGCAGGTGTACAGTCTGATGATAACTCGACGGTGACCGATCTACATCACCGATAGAGCCGTCACAACAAAAAAGGGCACGGCAATTTGTTTTTGTGAAATTAAGTTAGATATATATACGTACATTATATTCACCTTTTCGTCCTATTGTGAGGGTATAAACCTTCACGATAGTTTTAAAAGACGGGTTAGGCAGGCTGTTAAATGACAACCGTCTCACCTGTCATTTGTATTAGACTAAGAGAATTAATGTAACCGTGATTGAATAAACATCTATCTTAAAGTCTTAAGTCTGTTTTTACTGTTTCCTCAAGCTATAACCCTCACATTTGGTGGAGTTTATCTTCTTATCTTATTACTAGGGGTCCTAACGGATACAGTTCGACCCAGTGGAATCTTTTGTGTAATTACCCCTTTTGGAGGAGCTAAGTACATCCTCATAATATACTTGTAACTCAATTTCACAAAATAGTAGCCCTTTTTCGTCTTCACGGCGGGAACATATCTCGAACTTTAGTGCAAAGGCCGAAATCGAATACGCTATGAATTTTTACTCTGTCCCTTTTGAATTTAGCGTGTAATATTTATAGCGAGTGTAGCTCAGGCACATATTATACTTATACAAAATTTAATAGTTTTAGGTAAATATATCCTCATAATTTTGTTTTCATAGCCAACCAACCCAATGTATTACATAATTATGTCAAATTACTAACAAAAGGTTGTAAAAAATGCCTCAAGTTATGTTTGATTGATATTTCTACTTTTCGTTTTGATGGACGAATTTAATTGGCGTCAATATGATCCATCGTACCCTAACAAAAAGTCATATTCAATTTCGTCTAATACTAATAGTCGTGGACACCTCAGGTGATCAAAGGGCCGGCTTTCTCACTCATCACGCCAATCACGCCATACAGTGATGAAATGCTGCCAGCATCTTTGGCTGGTGGCATGGTTGCCACGGGGCCCTTTTTGTCCGTCCGTCCGTCTGTCTGTCTCCCTCTGTCTGTCCGCCTGTCTCCACGCTGTATCTCAGGAACCGTGATAGCTCGACAGTTGAAATTTTCACAGATGATTTATTGCCGTTGCCGCTATAACAACAAATACTAAAAACAATATAATTTTATGTCTGTCACTCTATGTCAGTCACCAATAAAAAAATATCGAACAGCGTACATTTTGCTTAGGAGTAAGGCTCTGCTAACACTGGATTTTCATTGATACAGCCGTTTGTATACTTTGTACGGAAGCCTCGGTGCGCGAGTCCGACTCGCACTTAGCCGGTTTTTTTTATTTCTATTTATTTAAGAAGCAAACAGTCACAATTAAAAAGTGACATGAATTTATAAATGTACGTAATTAAATTTTTAGTCTTAGTTCTAAAATTGCCTTGATTATCTATTTCACCTTGGTTTTATAGATTTAATGTATAACATGACAGCTAAGTAAACGATCTGTTTACTCCTTAAAATTTGGTGAAATTGGACCAAAGACAGCTAAAGCCACTTACCCGACGTCTGTGCATCAAATTACTCGGCCGGAAATCTCCATGGATCAACATCGTAGGTTTCGTTATAAACATAGACATCAATTCGTCCATTTTCTGCATGGTCAAATATTCATCTAATCTTGGTCTATATTCGGCGTCAACAGCTTCCAGTCCATTCTGGACAGCTTGTTTCATAAACATCACCATTTGTTCGTCATTAGCAAAATTATTGTCAATTTTTTTTGTTATTTCTTCAAATTCCATTGGGTTTTCGCGCCGGAATGCTAAAGCTAAAGCGTTAAACTTAGCTAGTTGTGTAATAGCTGCAGATGCGTAGTCCCAATTAAAAGTCTTCATTCTATCAAAGTTCTTAAATCCTTTTGCTTCAAGATTTTCCAGGACCAACGTTTCTTCCAGAGGAGTCAATACATGGCCGTAATATGTAGGTTTCAGCATCCTGTCTTCAACAGAGACATTGTTTTTGTTGTAAATCCTTTCGAAGTTCTCGGACAATTCTGTGTAGAACACGCTTTCGATGATATATACGTTGTTCATAGCTACGTTTTTGCTTCTGAGTTCTCCGTCCAAATTGGCTACTTTGGCAAACAGGTGCAACTCTGGTTTCACAGGTTCTGAAATGGTTACCAAGAATAGAATTGTTGTATAATTAGCACCTCCAGAAGAAACCGCTTTGATGTCTATTTTGTAATTTTGATAATTCTCCTTTTTTGCAATTTCTTGGAGATATTTTTTTAGTTTTTCTTCAGGGTTTGCCATTGTTGCAATATTTAGTTAAACTCGTGTGTATAATTCCGTGTAATTACAAATAATAAGCTAGTTATCGATGTTGTTCGAGTACTTATTCGTTTACAGTAATTTTATCATTCTTATGATAAGGATAAATCTTCAATTGTCTGTGTACCTATTAGTTCGTCATCGTTACATTCTAAAAGTAAATATAGTATTTATATTAATTATGAATGTAACCAAGGTCAAAGAAAGATTAAACAATGATAATAAATATGCTAACTAATAATGGCCAGCCTTATTGGTAGGCATCCTGCCCACTCACAGCGTCATCGCCATAGTGAACATCTATTACTAAGTATTATAAAAATGAAATGTCTGTACATTGAAAATATCGCCAAAAAAATTATTGTAACCGACTATTTGAAGGTCACTGATCGTTTTTATTTTTTGTATGTTTGTATGTGTCGTTGTGGCCTTATCACGCCAAATCGGCTAAACGGATTTCAACTATTTTTGGTACACGGATAGCTGGTCTTCCGCAGATGGTTATAGGATACTTTTTACTGAAGGACACTGAAGTCAGACGTCGGAGTCGAATTCGCGCACCGAGGGTTCCGTACTAAATATAGGCTAAAAACGGCCGTATCTATGAAAATCCAGTGTTAGCAGAGCCCTACTCCTAAGCAAAATGTACGCGGTGTCTGGTCATTTTATATTGGTTCCTGACATAGACAGACAGACGTAAAATTATTCAGTTTTTAATATTTGTTAGCGGCAACAGAAATAGATCATCTGCTGGAAATTTCAACTAGCTATTACGGTTCTTGAGATACAGCGTGGAGACAGTAGGCGGACAGACAGAGAGACAGACAGACAAACAGACAGACGGACGGACGGACGGACAAAAAGGGCCCCCGTGGCAACTATGCCACCAGCCAAAGATGCTGGCAGCATTTCATCGCTGTATGGCGTGATGAGTGAGAAAGCTGCCGGCCCTTTGGTCACCTCAGGTGTCCACGACTATTAGCATTAGGAGCTCTGAAAATTTCAACTATCTATCACAGTTCATGAGATACAGCCTGGTGACAGACGGACAGACAGATAGACAGACAGACAAACAGACAGACGGACAGCGGAGTCTTAGTAATAGGGTTTTCGGCCCGTTTTACCGTTTGGGTACGGAACCCTAAAAAGAGGGTTATGACTTAGGTCTTTTCCGAGAATGAAGTTGCGGGTACCTTGATACCTTATAGTAATTTAAATATCGAGAGAGTTCAGTAGTGGATTTCCATAGGTTGGTGGCGAAAGTAACGATTTCGACTGGACCTAGAACTGGAAGACGTAGCAGAACACCGGTGATCTTGCTCGGTGCAATTCAATTATATTCGAGCGGGTGTGTAAAAATTGTAAGTAAGTATGGGGACATCGAGGAATTACGAGTATTAAAAGTAGATACCTAACTGAATCTCGGCCTGTAAGCCTACCATCTACGCTACGCATGCTTGCATGCACCCACGCACGCACACGCGCACAAACGCCCACACGCACGCACGCACACACGCTCGCATGCACGGACGTACGCCAAAATCTACAGACTCCACTTGAATAATGACAGAAGTAGCTACTTCTGTCATTATTCGAGTGTATTATACGTAGGTACCTATTATTCAAACGGAATCGCGGTTATGACTAGTTAGTAATTACTGATTGATTAGCCTATAATTGTTATCTTATTTAATTTCTTTAGCGAGATAGCCTGCTTATGTGATAGTCAATAGGTATTTACTATTTTGCTTATTCGCATTTTTATTGATTTGTCATCGTTATTGCATTCAAAATCGTCATTGACTGACGTTGTTACTTTCGGTAACAAAATTATTACATTATTGTGTACTCAACACATTGACCTTTGACAGACGGACGGACGGACATGACGAAACTATGAAGGCTCCGTTTTTGCCATTTCGGCTACGGAACCCTAAAAAACGGTCCTTAGATGAAAAATAAATGAGACGTCAAACTTTCTGCCGGGATTTTTTGTTATTTCCATTTTTATTTTATACAAAGCGGATATTCAACTTAATTTTCAATATTGGAATTGTAATATTTATTTAAAACATACACACAGCATTAATCCTTCTGACGTTTGCTGACGCTACACCTAAATTCCATTACGGGGCCATGTAGTTATGATTCGCCTTTGTATATGTAAATCTGAGCTACGAGTATACTGATGGTACAACACAATAGGGTGATAATATTTTCTTCTGTTTCCGCGATTATTACTCATTGAAATAAAACAATTTAACGGATTATATCGCATATATTGTCTCAGTCCACCTGTGACCATGGAAAACTGAAAAGCTTCCGAAACGTCGGGAACTAAAATGAGATAATATACGCGATATAATCTGTTAAATTGTTTTATTTCAACAATAGGGTGATGTTCTTTTTTAACTAGTCTGTCATGTACCTACATTAATAAAATATATTGGAGACGTATTGTTTTTATGTAATCAAACAATAATGGCTATTCATTGAGTCAAAATGTCGCGTTATGTAACGCCTACGTTACGTTGTATACCTACTTACTAATAACTCCTAATTTTTTTAATTTATTTATTGATTTATTTGAAAAACAATATACTTACTATTATGTGTAATTTGACTATTCGGTATCCGGCCGGATAAGTACTTACGCAACGAAGGCTCGATTTCACCAAACTTTTATTCCGAAACTTACGCTTAGTCTCAAATAGTAATAAATCAAATTTCTATGGAGTTTTGACATTACTATCCGGGAATAAGCGTTATTCTCGGGATACAAATTTGGTGAAATCCGGACTAACCGGTATTGGGCCGAATAGTGAAATTGTGGCCGGATAAGCCGGATACGGAATAGTGAACGGATATCCGTTGCATTTCTAAAGTACGTAAACCATGCATAAAGGTGCGGTTTTCAAACATCCCACAGGAGTGAGCTGCGAGCGGAGAATAATACACTCGGGTGCAAAGTGATCTGACCATCCCTGGATGTTTAATATTTATTTAATTTCTGTAAATCCTGTAAGCGTACCGTACCTGCGTGCATACCGTATGGATGGTAAGCTTTTCCTCTATCCTATACATCATGAGCTTTTCAAAAGTTTACGGCCAATACTTTCAGATTTTCAGCTTAGTAATCTTAATTTACGAGTACCGCCTTTATTTGTCGCTATCGCACTTAAAAAACTGTAGTTTTCAGGAAATTGGGGAAAAATTATAAAAAAATTCAGCATTTTAATATTCTTTATTGCCTCCTCTAGCCCTACTTTTTCACTGTATTTTGAGGGAAGCCTACCCATTCTTCTTAAGCTCCAATAAGTTTTCAGGGTCGGGATTTCCGGTGCGGATTTTACTTTTCAGCTGGCCCCAAATGTGCTTGATCGGCTTCGGGTCAGTACTTCGTGCTGGCCACTCCATAACGCTAATGCCGACCTCCACTTGGTTACAGCCAAAATTAAAAAATTGTTAAAAATACTGGGGTGGTCCAATTTCTTTGCATCCGAGTGTAGTCAACTATAAACTTTGTTGGTTTCATGCTTCGTAGTGGTATGGTCATGGTGATCAGCGCCATCTACAGTTTCCACCGGCAACTCTTGGAAACTGCTAGCGCTGAGCACAGTTGCTTAGACGACCCAGCGCCATTTCCAACCGCTGGACAGAGATGGCGCTAGCATCCTTGTGAAATCGTAATGGAATTAATCGTGTTATTGTTTTGAGAAAAATACCTATACTATTATAAAGAAGTTAAAATGAAATGTTTGTATGTATCGTTGTAGCTTCATCACGCCAAATCGGCTAAACGGCTTTCAACTATTTTTGGTACACGGGTAGTTGGGTATCTCCAGATGGATATAGGATACTTTTTACCCGACTAAGCTGAAGAAACAAGAAGATTTATGACTTTTTCTCCTCCGCGAACGAAGTTGCGGGCGCCTTCTAGTGAACCTATATAATAGCTTTATAACCAGTGAAGTTGGTCATTCCCAATACATTTAATGTATGAATGCTATACTCTCTAGGTAGACAAGCATTCGGAATTGTATAGCCACCATCATCAGCCGTAAGACGTATATTGCGCACGCATGATAGAATCATTAAAAGAACGCAATCATGATCTGAGCGGTCCTGTAGAATCCAGCAGTCTTCAGCAGCCTTTACCAAGTAATTAGTCCACCTTGTACTTCCTCCAAAGAACTACCGTAAAGTCGGGTTACTTTAGCCCTGGAGGGTAACTTTGGCCATTGAAATTTACTCGGTCCAGGATATATTATTGCACTGTAATTATGTACATATGCCATGACGTTGGTTTTAGCTAGCCTTCAACGTTTTTGTGTTTTTATTGTACCCTTTTAATAAGGTTTTCATGTGGGTCAAAGTTACCCTCTATTGGGTCAAAGTAACCTGAGTTTACGGTACCAAGACCATTCCTGCAGTTCAATAATTTTTTTTGAAGGCTGGCAAAGAAGTAAGTGAGAGATCTCCCTCATATATTGACTCTCACTTACTACTTCTTCTTATATGGAAATGTTCAAACCCAAAATGTTCACTTTACCATGAAACTTTCAGTATATTTTCTTACATACAAAATATACAACCCGGTCCAGACAATTACAAATACAATAATTTTTTGCACCAATTAGTTGCAGCTGTTCTGAAGTTAAGCGCGAAAATACATTTCTTCAATTGATTTTTAAATATATATAAAGATAATCTTACACAAATCGACCTAGTCCTAAACTAAACCAAGCTTGTACTATGTGAGTACTATGCGATGATAAATGTAATATATAGATACATTATTATGATACTTAAATACATAGAAAACATCCAAGACCCAGGAACAAACATTCGTGCTCACCACACCAACACTTGCCCAGGTCGGGATTGGAACCCGGGACCGCCAGCTTCGAAGGCCATTGTGCAACCAACAGCCAAACGTGTCGTCAAATTTATATATGTATGTTTCTACATAATTCAGCGAAATGGTACAAGCTTTACGTTAATCTTGTGTTTGTGAACTAAGTATTATATCCTTTCAGATCGTCTGCTTTGTTGGAGTTACACGACATGGCCCCAGGGGCTAGTGCTGGGATGCTATTGTAGAAGTCAGCTCATTTGTTACCTACTTCACTTTGAATGCTGTTACCTCAGTAAAATTCATCATCAACCCACTGTGTTCTAACATATTTTGGTAGTGCACTATTGGGATGAGCCAATGTTTTACAAGGTATGAATGACTCTATGTATTTAAGTATTATAATTTATCTGTATGTTATGTATATCGTCGCCTAGTACCCATAGTGGAAGTTTTGCCTACTTTGGGACTAAGTCGATTTGTGTAATATTGTCCCTGTTTTTTTTTTATTCAAATACCTCGATGTTTTGGACGAGTCATCGCCAAACTTTCGAAGAGGCCCAAAAAAATATTGATGTAAGGTCAGGTGGGGTAAGGGAAACATTTTTATTTTGTGGGGAAAGAGAATCCATGCAATTGGCCCAACTCTATTTCCATTGAAATATATGTCAGTTTTCAGTATCACATTTACAACGTTTCTCTTACCCCGGTGTTTCTCTACCCCACCTGATCTTATGAAAACTGTGGAGGTAAGTTTTATTTAATATCCCTCACTTTATTGTATGAAGTGTGAGTTATGCCATCCCTGCCTCGAACTACGGTATAAATTCATTTCCATACACGATATTCCCACCCGCATTGTAATCACTTTACGCGGAACACGATATAAGGGAACATTACATTAATATCGGAATTTGCGGCACTGCCTTTGAGTGCCAAATGACGGAAAGGCTTTAGTAGGAAAATAGATATATTTTGAGATTCTCAAAATATTTATACAGGGTGGGTACGAGTAACCCTACAGATTTAACTATCGAATGTAGAGCCTAATTGGATCATATAACATGTAGTCTGAAAACGCGTAGTTTTTGTAATCTATACTATTATAAAGTTGTAAAAATGTTATGTCAGTACATTGAAGATATTTTCAAGAATAGATTGTTACGGACCATTTGGAGGTCACTAAAACATTTTTTTTGTATGCTTGTAGGTGTCGTTGTGGCTTCATCACACAAAATCAGCTACACAGATTTCAACAACTTTTGGTACACGGGCAACTGGGTATCTCCAGATGGTTATAGGATACTTTTTACCTGACTATACTGAAGAAAAACGAGGGTTTATGACTTTTCTCCTCCGCGAATGAAGTTTGGGCGCCTTCTAGTATTATTTTTATAATAACATAAATATCTATAACGCCTTAATGCCACTTATTTAATTTCAAATTCAAATTCAAATTATTTATTTCGAATTATTGCAACCATATAGTGGTTAGTAAGACACAAACTTATAAATCTATGTTAACGACAATAACAACAATAACTTAGACATACTAAAGGCGGCGTGGTGCGGCGACCGGCGGCGCGTGCAGCCGCACCCAGCGCGCAAGCAGCCGCGAGTCCCATTGCTCCGCCAACACGTTCACAATGCTGTTTGGGCTACGGCGAGTACGATTTAGTAATGACGCACACCGCTTTCTAATGATGGCATCGAAACCATCGGTGTGCGTCTCGGCAAACATTTCTGACGCACTACAGTAACGCGGCTGCCCAAACAGCACCCTAAACGCGTTGTTATATTGCACGCGCAGTGCGTTGTATGCCCTCTGCATAAAACTGACCCACAGGCTGCACGTGTAGAATAAACTAGAATAAAAGTAGTAAACTTTACTTCATTACTACAGCGGGCAAATCTGCGGGCCAGCATGTTACAACGAACACACAACACCCTGCGCTCCCTCTCTACATCATCATTGTCCGACAAACTTTCCGTTACCCATTGGCCTAGGTACTTAAACTTTTGTACTACCTTTAAAGCGGTACCACAGAGCGTTACAGGTATCATTTTGTACGATTTTTTACCCGCTTTAAATTGAAGTAACTCGCTCTTTGAAGTATTGTACTTCAGCCCGTGGGAACCTCCATGAGTTTCGCATATCTTCACTAGCCGCTGCAGAGCACCTGCCGAGGGTCTCAGCAGCACAATGTCATCCGCGTAGCTAAGATTATTAATACTTTTATACGCAGAAGCAGTACCTACTTCCTTTTGGCTACTTTACATTAAGTTTTACAATAAGTTGGGTATCCACTTACATTAAAATAAAACAATTTAACGGATTATATTTCAGTTTTCCATGGCCACGGTCGGAAAAGCTTCCGAAACGTCGGGAACTCAAATGAGATAATATACGCGATATAATCCATTAAATTGTTTTATTTAAATGAGTAATAATCGCGGAAACAGAAGAAAATATTATCCACTTACATTGTTTTTTTTTATTATTGAGGGTAATTCGTGTCGGATAGAACTGATATCTCTAAGCTTTAAGTCACATCTTTATTACACTTTTTTTAACTGTACGTGTACTAATGTACTCCACTGAGGCAAACTCGATGGTTAAATTCTGCCGCGATACTCGTTCTCACCCTGTATAAATAAAAATCCATTGAAGAAATTTATTTATTTATTTCAAACAGATTACACAGCTTAACAGTGAGATACCAAGGTGCTGTGAAATGCATACAATGTTAATCTTAAATACTAACATTAAATTGTTTTATACAATACAACAATAACAATATTAATAGGTAACAGAAGACATACGATCATCCATCGCCTCACATAACCTCTTACATTCATCACAAATCATCTGCCAACTGCTTGCAAAAATATCGCAGTCAGGTGCTGATCTGAGAAGCGCGTTCAGATAATGTAAAGCGCGAACTAACGGCGATTTCCGGTACGCTACAGTGCGCGTTTTGGGAACTGCCAATAGGTCGCGATCACGTGGTCTAAAATTAAATTTTGACTGCGACAGAGAAGGCACGAGGATGCGAACCAGTTGCGAGACCAGTTGAGGACAGTCTGAATCCCCACGCAATATTCGGCATGCCCCAGTCACGAGTGCATAATTACGCCTTGCTTCTAATGAGTTAAAACCCAGGGAGCCAAGCAAGAATTTTGTCGGGTAAAGAAAAGGATAACATCCATAGGTTTTTTTATATAAAAAACGCAAAAACGCTTTTTGGATTTTTTCCAATAACAGGGTGTAAGTAACCTCGTGGGGGTTCCATACTATACACGCTGCCTCCAGTTTGCTCCTAACTAGAGCGATGTACATGACCCTAATGGCGAAGGTGTTGTCAAATTCGCGGGCATTGCGGATAACAAAACCCAATCTCCGGTAGCAGTCGGTAGTTAGGGTTTTCATATGGACGTGGAAATCAAGATGTGAATCAAATGTAACACCAAGGTCTTTAACAGTGTCTACACGTTTTAGAGATTCCGCTCCAAGTATGTAATTGAAGGATAAGGAACTACGAGCACGGCTGAAGGGAAATATATCTCCGCGCATAAGTTCAGAATGGGTGGACCTAATTCGCTAATTCTTTTTGTGTTGTGTTTTTTATTGTCAGCTCAAGGTTTGAATGTAAGAAAATATACACGCAAAAGAATTTAAAAAAAAAACTTTTGAAAACAAATTCTTCAAGTGTTACCTAGTGCCTAGAATTAATATCGCCAGTGATTAAAACATCACCGTGTATATATGTGTATCTCGGTATCTGTGTATGCGTATCGTGTCAATCTGTGAAGCCATAACACTAGAACGGATTTGAAGGATGATCACATCGAGAGTGTTCTTAATTATGGTTTAAAAATATTGGTTTGCTGTTTAAAAATTATCAGCATTTTTATACGTCCAAGGTCCTTTTTGGTTCTCCGATATAGTTGTGGGTAAACTGAACTAATTAACTCTTTTGGTACAGCAATCCAAACAGGGGCCTCCGAAACATGAGCTCGCCACCTATCCCTACCCTGTGTATTCCTGCCAATTATTAACTTAGGTATTTGTAGATAAAACATTGATGCCTTGGACATGTGGTGTTAGAGAAATATCGTGTACAGAATTCAGAACTAATATCTCCATCCTTAAAGAACTCGGCAACAAACAGGGTCTGTCTGCTCTAGTGCAGGCTCGGATACTCAAGTTTCTTGGCCATGTCTCAAGGCGGCACAATGACTCCATAGAGCGACTTGTCATGCAGTGTAGAGTACAAGGAACCAGACCACGTGGGCGATAACCCATGCGATGGACTGACCAGATCAAATCGGCTGTAGGCGGCCCTCTGCATGAGTGCACCCGAATGTCTGCAAATCAGGAGAGATGATGAGACATTATACGGCGAGTAACATCTACGCCTGATAGTACAAGCTGTTGATCACGACCGCTCTGCAAAGAGTGCAACAACTGACAAGAAGAAGAGATAAAAGTACTACAGTCCTCGCGGATTGTTCCCATATTTACTAAAAGCCCTGTTTACCAATACACGAGAACAAATAACCGTATTAGCTTATTTAGTCGCGATTCGTAGTCAAAGTGAAATTAACCATGCAACGGACGTATGGTTCGTTCGGAATTGGGGCGAACACCAGCATATTGATGAAATAATTATGGGTTTATCCTAGTTATCCTAAAACAGTAGATAAATAGAGAATAAAACTGACTTATTCAGTAACTCATACAATTTTAGAAATTAGCAGGTTGGTGTCTCCAGGATAACTGTATCGAGAGAACTAGATATAGAATAGGATTTCGTGGTTAAATAATTGGACCATTAAAGTTCAATTTCACCAACCTCTTAAGGTGCGTCCACATTTGTATCATTTGCCCGATCCAATCTTCGTCCCGTGGCATGATCGCGTGACACGATCACGCGTTTGGACGTTGCACCGATCCGATCGTTTGGAATCCATGTTGCTACGCGTATCACACACTTAGATCGGACAAGTGCGGCGTGATCCCCGCGCCGACGGTGATCCGGACGCCACCACGGTGATCCGGACGCCACCACGGTGATCCGATACGAGCAAATGATACAAGTGTAGACTCACCTTTATAAATACAGAAATATAAATAAAGGAAATTTTTAAGACTCTTGTGTACCGCTAAACTATAGGGTCCAGTCCTGATATGTGAGAGCTACAGTAAAAACACAAGCCATGCCAATGTTTTTCCGCCATCGATCATCGACAAATTTCCATCCTCACCACTTCAGGGTTCATCTTCACCATCATTAGCATTCAGCCATAAAACGTCCACTGCTGGACACAGGCCTCCTCAATAGATTTCCACATGTGCCGGATAGAGGCGACCCGCATCCAGCGAGTCTCCGCAACCCTATCCAGGTCGTCCAACCACCTTGCGGGTGGCATTCCTACGCTGTGCTTATTATTATTAATTATTTATTTATTAAACAAAGTACATATTTCTTAATTCTAAGACAGTTTCATGCAAAACTGTATTGTACATTTTGACTGCAGGCTCGAGTCTCTATACTAATAATACTATAGAATATTTATTATTTATATACAATATTAATATCTCTGCATTATAATATAAACGAATATATTTGATGCTAACTTTAAATTGTCGGTACGCGGCCTCCACTCGAGAACGTTTCTGCCCCAACGGGCCTGGGTTCTTCGAACTATGTGCCCTGTCTATTGCCACTTGAGTTTGCTTGCCCTGTTTGCTATGTCGGTGACCTTGGTTCGTCTACGAATCTCCTCATTTCTGATTCGATCTCGTAGAGAGATCCCGAGCATAATAGCACATTTCCTTGGGGCCTATGCCCCAAAATCTATATTTTT
Organism: Hedya salicella; assembly: GCA_905404275.2. NCBI lineage: Eukaryota > Metazoa > Arthropoda > Insecta > Lepidoptera > Tortricidae > Hedya > Hedya salicella. The sequence continues at coordinate 3,365,250 of FR990112.1, read as the reverse complement.
GCTAAAAAAACTTAACACTAGGTAACCTTCTTACATGCAGTAAGTAGTGTAAACAAGCTGTACATACATATGTGTATGTGACGATCTTGCTATGGGTGTCTCCATTTCGATAGTTCTCCTAAAATCTCTTCATCACTGGCCATGACAGCACGCGGGAAAATATTAAAATCGCACTTTGGTTAAGTGACATTAGCTACACCAGTCAAGAATCAGTGATGTCATTTTAACCAGCTAACGCGGGTTTTCTAAACTCTCTCTAGACATATCTATACTATTATAAAGTTGTAAAAATAAAATGTCCTTACATGGAAGATATTTCCAAAATAGTAAGTGATACGAACTATTTTTTTCTTTATTCCTGGAGGTCTCCAGCACGCATAGGACGGCCCCCGACTAATTGGACGGATGACCTCGTAAGGGTCGCGGGGAGTCGGTCGATACGGTCTGCACAGGATCGCACCCTGTGGCGAACTATACAGGAGGTCTATGTTCAGCCAGTGGACGTCCGTGGCTGATAGATAGATACAAGGTAATTAAGTTGGTGTAGGTATGGGGATCCTTTCTTTGCACCAAATTATTTTCCCAATCTGCCTCAGTTCCCAACTGACGCTTCTCTCTTTCATTCTCCTCCTTCTTCTTTCCGTGCCTATTCCCATTATTTGAGGATGGCCCTCCTCGTTCTCATGCGCCAGGTCTGTCGATCATGGGATTCCTGGGTTGTCTCTTCGTTCAGCTGGGCCTGTTCCAGATCCTTTGATATGGTGGACGGTGGTCCAAGTGGTGACGTAACAAGCGGGCGACCTCTACCTCTCTTGTTGTCCGGTAGTGCGAGAGCTTTCTTTTCGACATGGCCTTCGTCTCGTCTCATAACATGCCTGTACCATCTCATGCGGGATTCCTTGACCTTATCAGTGATGGGGGCGACCTTGTGGCTTTCTCTCGTGTTCGTTATGCACTTTATCGAGTCTTCGTTACACCGGCCGCCTCCCAACATCTTCATTCATTGACATGGAGTTTTTGTTCATGCGCTTGTTTGATCGCTCAGCATTCAACACCGTACACCATAGCAGGCCTCAAAGCTGTTTTCCACAAAACACTTGCCTTTGGTCTTTATCGGTATACGGCGGTCACAAAGCACAGCGGTGAGCACCCTCCATCTTTGCTCGGCTACATTTACACTATGTGTCACGTCTATGTCCACATTTGGGTCCGCGGATAGGACCGAGCCTACGTATTTGAACTGGCTCACTTTCGGTACGGGGTGTCCATCTATGCTAATTATGGGGGCAGTCTGCTCTGTGAGGCTATAGCGGTAAGGCAGGTACTTTGTTTTCAGAACCAAAGTGACAGACATAGCCCAAAGAATTAGTAAACTGAAATGGCAGTGGGCTGGTCATATTTGCCGAAGAACCGATAACCGTTGGAGTAGACGAGTTTTCGAGTGGAGATCGCGTCGTGGCAAAAGTGGCTGAAACTGAACAAAAAAAACTAGATTATTTTCGAGCCATTGTGTGTAACCCAATAGGTTACGTTTGTTTAATAGAATTTCTGAACCTAAGTTTGGGAAATGAAATATTAGAGAAATGAAACAATTTGAGAAACATAATTCGCTCATTAATTAGTAACCTACGTATACCTATGGGTAGGTATAGTATTCAGTTAACTAGATACCCTGTGTCCATATAATGAATTTTAGTAGCGTATTTCGGTCCGTAGCGCGCAAATTGTCGTCGGGTAAACAAATCAGCATATTGATGGAGCATTACGTTGGGGCGAGTTAATTTGGTGACAATACATATTGTTCCAAGTTCACGTTTACTTTTAGTAGGGTCGTCGTGGCAACAGTGGATACTCTTCCAGGATTCCGTACCAAAAAGGTAAAAAAGGAAACTTTATGGTGTGAGTCTGTCTGTCTGTCTATCTGTCCGACTGTTACAGCGTTATATGTTATATCTCAAAAACTACATATCGACGGCAAAAAGCAGAATGGATTCAGTTGGCGGTTACTACGTTTCCGCTTTTAAACTTTATAAACACAGCTAGCCTACATATATTGCACATGGATCTTTAAATATATATATTCTATAAAAAAGACCATTATGAGTTCCAATTATTTCAAAAACCATAATGGCGGCGATGTGGTTCCCAACCCATCACGTCTCGGTCCCAGCAAGAGCGAAGAGTGGGCTATGGAGAGCCACTTTGCTACGTTAAATGTAAGGGGAGGAATGAATGATAAAATAGATGAAGTACTCGTATGTCAGATGATGGATGCGAGAAATAGAGAGATGAATGAATGAATGAAGCGGCAGTTGTAGGCCAGGACCGTAGCAAGTAGAAGGAGTTGGTCTCTGCCTACCCCGTAATGGGAAAACGGCGTGATTTAATGTATGTATGTATGTAAGACCATTATGACGGGGAAGCGGGGGGGTAAAACTACCAGATAACATAGGGGCTGAAAGTGTTTATTCTGATTAATGAAATGATTTAGTTTTGTTTGCAAAACTAAAACCATAAATGAACTTTTATAACTTTTTACAGAGATTACTGTTGTTAAGGGCTTTTTAATTTTCAATTTGAAACTTAGATTGAAAGGATTATCCTCAGTTTAAATATATATATATACGTTTTTCTCAATACTTTTCAATATTTATGATGGCTAAAATAATGAAGACACAGATCATTTGAACGAAAGAAATAGTCTCGTCGACTTAGGAACCTCATATCTTTTTTTTCGTTGGTTAAATAGGAATGTTAATATGAGTATGTTAACAGCAACATTTTCCATTTCCTTAAGTCCCATTCCCATCTCGTAGCCAGAGTTAGGAGCTAGCTTCGAACTGGGAGAAATATTCCCTATTCGAAGCTGACTCCAAAACGGGAATCATTTAGTCCCATTTCTTAAATTTCTTTTTTATTTTAAATATTTTGACGGGCACGCACAATCCCCATTTTGTACCTAGCTACATTCGGTACATCTCGACTCTTGATTTGATGATGGAGCCAGAAGGTAGGCACCGGATCTCTGTAATAAACTAATGTATGCTAGCCGTGTTTGGGCTTGTTCGAAAAAGGTATAAAATAAATTAACTTTATAACAAAAAAAAACCGACTCCAAAACAATAATAATTAAAAGAAAAAAAAAACTGCATAATTCACTTTCTTTTTGCCTATTCAATCTATACAGTATACACAATTAATGTTATTTTGGAGTCCCATCGTGTCACAACTACTAAAATCGTCAATTTTCATTACACATTCTTTATATGGCACCGACGCCACCAAAATAAGCTCAATTGTAAATACTGTATAGATGGAATAGGCAAACGGTTACTTAGAAGTAAATAAAAGAAACTGAATTACACAGTTATTTTTTAACTTCATCCGTCTAATGTTTTCATTTGCTCAATCTAAAAACCGAGTTAGGTTTCAGTATAAAATGTTAATGTTAGCTTTATTGAAATTGCACGTCGCGGTGAGGTGTGACTGATAGCGGGGATTGGAAAAGTTGGCTGGCGGCTAACATGGCGGAGTTGTATTCGGAGATACTCCTTTAGACGATTTTTTGAAGAATCATAATAATATTATAAAGTTGTAAAAATGAAATGTCTACATTGAAGAGAACATCTTTTTTTTAATCAAATCAAATCAAACGGACAGACAGACGGACGGACAGATGGACGGACAGCGGACGTTTTACCCTTACGTACCCGTACGGAACCCTAAAAACGACTGATGCTGTGTCACGCTTGAGTTATTAGGGCTGCTGAACATACGTACGGTCGGCCAAAAAATTGCTCTGCCAATTTTGGACCTTAATATCATTGAGAAATAGAGTCGACAAGTGGTAGACCAATAATTATACCAACCGTACATATAGATAGCCAAAAGCGGAAACGCCAATGGATTCAGGTGGCGCTTACTACGTTTCCGCTTTTCACCATCGATTGAGCATGCTCACAGGTCGATAAATGACCAGAAATACTTCGCACGACGACAACCTAAAACGCGTTCAAGCCACATTGTCTTAATACTGCTTCGGAAGCGTAAATATGCGCCGAACTAGAATTATGCGCCGCTTGTGTTGCGGGACCGCGATATCGCAGGGTTGTCAACACTTCACTGCGACAACCTTAGAAAATGTAATAATGGAAATGCCATACAAACTTTAATGAAAACGGATTTAATGAAGCACATATCAGACTTGGAAACAACTGAAGAGAGAAAACAGCGCTTGGAATGTAGGAGAAAGGATCTGCTACTATCCATCATTATTAGAAGGCTTAAAGTAGTCAAAATAATAACCATAACTAATTATGGTTATTATTTTACATCTTTCATTTCAAAATTGTATTGAAACTACTAGTACAAAATTGTACCTTATTTACAGTCAGATAACACTTCTTGTATCATCCTGTGACACGAAATAAGCACAACTGGATAGTTGTTAATAATTAACAAATATTATTATTTATTACTCAGAGTTTCAATATTAATTAATTTCGGTACGTGCAAACTCCACCTGGCCATCAATGAGTTTGAAGGTTCGCTTTTCGTATGTTCATATACTTGATAGACTCAAACTTCGCGAGTTTGCACAATAAACCGAGCAATACGTACTTGAACAAATATTTTAAGAAACGGTAGTGTGTCAGCTAAGTTTTCAAAGCAAAAAAGGCGACTCACTCATAGGGCGGGGGTAATATTTCATTTTATTTATTTGGAACATCAACAGCATTACAGAAAAAGAAAACAATGCTTAAAGCTAATACATAAAGCCAATAACAGATGTTCACAGCATTACGGTTAACGAGCCATAAACAGTAAGTGATGGTACTAATGGTTTAAGAATGGAACCTCGCATTGTATAAAGACCATATATAAATTCGAGAAATATGAGACACCCAAAACAAAATAAAACACAAAGCATACACCCCGTGTGTAGGCATGTATATGTAGGCATGTATAAATAAATAGGTTTGTATGCGTAAATTATAAGCATGTTTGTTATAAATACCTATGCAACTCCACGCTGCCATGTCGTCCACCTTGCAAAATAAATTTTCGAACACGGTTTTTCAGAACTAATTTGGAACAGTCAAATAGATCGACAGTATTATAACTTGAATTGTATTCCCTTAGAATACGTACATGTATGATACGTGTATGAACCTTGGGAAGATTAAAAAGTCGACGCTGGGAGTGCTAAAGGTTGTCACTGCGAAGCATATGTATACACATATTACGTAAGTAAACAGGGTATGCAAATAACGCTTCTTTTCCAGCTTTACATTGAATCGTCGGCGGCGCGGGTTAACGTGTAGTGTCAACCCTGACGTATCGCGCCAGTGCAGGTGGTGCGTTGCCCGTTCGCGTGGAAAATTCCTGTAATACGCTCTCGGAGCTATGCAGAGTGGAGGAGGTATGTCAATATTATCCTTTAGCCGGTGAAGAGTGAAGACGTAAGATTCAGAGCCCAAGCACATAAGTAAGCAAGAGGAGGTCTCGGCGTAAAAGAAAAATATTACGGTACACAATTTTTACACAAATCGAACTAGTCTCATGGTAAGCTCAATAAGGCTTGTGTTATGAGTACTAGACAATCTAATATATCTAATAAATATTTACTTGTATACGTAGAAAATATCCAAGACTCAGGAAAACATCACCTACGCACATCACACAAAATATTTGCCCTTACTGTGATTTGAACCCAGGACCTTTAGCTTCGCAGGCAACGTTACTTCCGCGTACCTAAACCGGTCGTCAAAAAGTAATGAGAGAAACATAAACTTTTGTGCGATAATTCTGTAATACGCCATCGGAGATACGTAGAGTGGAGGAGGCATGCCAATATTATCCTTTAGTCGGTGAAAAGCAAAGACGTAAGATTCAGAGCCCAAAAACATATAATATAAACTCAGTCCCCGGTAAAGCAAGTGGAGTTCTAGGCGTCAGGTGGTGACAGGCGCCAAAATGATGCCAATAGCGGAAAAAGTGTCTCTGTGTTTGTTCTACCGTTTGTGCAATGGGGAATGTTCTGAAGAACTTTTTGAGTTGGTGCCACCGTCACGTTTCTATCATCGCACCTCCCGCCTCAGAAACAAAGTACATCCCCACTATCTGGATGCTTGGTATCCAAAAAATAAACGGGCATCACGCTCATTTTTACCACGCACTTGCAAGTTGTGGAATAACCTTCCCCCTGAGGTATTTCCAGAGCGCTATAACATGGGATTCTTCAAGAAGCGAGTTAACAGGGCTCTCAAAGGTTGGCAAAATATGGGCATTTCCTCCGGTGTTGCACATATCCATGGGCGACGATGACTACTTTCCATCAGGTGGCTCGTCTGCCCTTTTGCCACTCGTTACATAAAAAAAAAAAAAATGAGCGGCAAATAAAATTTTGTGCGATAATCCTGTAATACGCCTTCGGAGCTACGCGGAGTGGAGGAGGCATGCCAATATTATCCTTCAGCCGGTGAAGAGCGAAGACGTAAGATTCAGAGCCCAAGCACATATAAACTCAGACCCTGGTAAAGCGAGTGGCGGTCTAGGCGTCAGGTGGTGATAGCCGCCATAGTTATGCCAATAGTGAAAAAGAAATGAGCGAAAAATAAAGTTTTGTGCGATAATCCTGTAATACGCCGACGCAGCTATACTTGTGGAGGAGGCATGCCAATATTATTCTTTTTTATTTTTTTATGACATAGGAGACAAACGAGCAGACGGATCGCCTGATGGTGGCAGTGGCAGTTAGGAGATTATTTTCAAAACGAGATAATGCAACAAACGCAGACTTTTTAGCGGTGAATGCGCAAACCGGTGTATTTGAAGGGTTAAAACGGACTTAATTAAGTCGACCCCATTCTGAAACTTCTTCTCTGAAACTTAGGAAAGTTTCAACTTCAGATACAAGTTTGTTACGGTTCTCGATGACGTTATCCCGAGAAATATTGGCGCGGCCAGTGTAGGAGGTATCACCCGTGCTATCATCCGCATAACAGTGAATGCCACAAATTTGCAGCATATCGTTGATATGCAGAAGGAACAACGTGGGCAATAACACACAGCTGCACACATTCTTGAGCTGGTGAAGAGCAAAGACGCGAAATTCAGAGACCAGAAGAACAGAAAGTCATGTCATCTTATCATGAACTAGAAGGTGTCCGCAACTTCGTACGCGGAGAAAGAAAAAGTCATAGCCCTCCTTTTTTGCTCAGGTTGTTAGGTAAAAAATATTCTATAACCATTCTCAGGTATTTAGCTATCCTTGTACCAAACTTGGCTAAGCTTTGTTCAGCCATTTTGAGGTGATGAAGCCGCAATTGGATTTTGTAAATTTATTGACCAAGAGGCAGGAGCTCGACTGCTCGACATACCGCTGGAACCAGATTTGCACAGTGCTCAATACCACTGTAGACAATGCTCTATATTCAGCTGCAGATAGAAAAAAATACTAGACAGTGTTGCATTATCAAAGAAAAACCTTTGTGAGGATATGACCATGACCACTAATGAGGAAATCGATCCAGGAGGTAGGGTTGCCTGATTACATCAATGCAGATGAAGACTTAGCGTATAGAGACTCTAGTGCCTTTTAACAACTTTTATTTAGATTGTTTATGTCATCAAATCTTGCAAGTTTTTGACTCACTCCTCTTGAGCTAAAATTTGGCATAGTTCGCAATTCCACCAAATTTGGACTCTTAAGAATTGTCTCGGTGAGTGAGATGGATGACTAAAGAAAAGAACAGAACGAACACAAGTGTTTTTTTTTTTACCGAAAGTTTTTACATTTAAGAGTCCCCGGCAAGCTCGTCCGAATTTCACCTTACCACACAAACGGAATTTCGTTCTCATTTTAAAACTACGTGTTTTATTTTATATGGCTCCAGTTTATAAAACGAACGAAATACAGCAAAAATAGCCTTTGTATGCAAAACTTGAATTCGCTGTATTTTTTTACTATGGTATCTGAAGCTACATAAACTAATTACAGGCCTGCATATACCTCAACTTATTCTAAGTACAACGTTTCAAAGCAAACTAGCTAGTCGTTTTAAAATGAGACCGTCACTACGTGTGTATGGAAAACCGAGCTTACCGGGGACTCTTAACAGTCGGTATCAAATTCAAATTTGATTTTTGTATACAAAAAATGTACTTACCTGCGAATTGTATTTATATGGAAGTGCTGCGGGGTATCGATAATAACTAGTACGTAAAGGTATCCGTCGACGACCGGTTGGTCGTCTTAGGTACCGCTGGGGAGACGTGGTGGAGGCGGATCTGCGTAAGCTTCAAGCCGAAAACTGGCGGGAAACCGCGCAGGATCGGGACAAGTGGCGTGCTCTCGTTTCGGAGGCTATGATTCTATTTGGGTTACTATGCCAAAATAGTTAGTAAGTTAAAGGTATCCGTACCCTATCCAATTCTGTGTGCTCAGATGCTTCGTAGCTCGTACGCCCGCACGCGGCGCGCTTCTGATGGCGCTCGCTGGGGTTTTATTCCCGGCCAAAGCCTTTGAGCTCACATTCACACATTTCGACGGTAATTTGGTGCATGCATTTGTGTAAGCGGTTTGTTAACGCAGCGTACGTGAAAAACTGAAATCAGGCCTCTAGTTTAGACGTAGTTTTAGGAGTTTCTTTTAATGTCATAAATGGCAATCAGGCAGACGACCCACGTGATGGAAAGTGGTCATCGTAGCCCATGGATATGTGCAATAAAAATAATAATCCTTTTTTTCTGTTTTTGGAAATTTTATATTTTTTGTACAAAGTATCATGTGTACCATTGATCATGTCATGATAGAAGATAAAAAAGTGTCCCGGCATTTTCATAATTGTATGTATTTTCCTATTCCGTTACCTACTTAAATAGTACATAAATAATAACATTAAAAAAACATGTTAACAATCCTATAAAATAAAGTAATGGAATGGAAATAAATCAAAAATACTCATGATCATGATACTGAGTAGAAAAAACATAGAATATCTAAATACTGAAAGAAAGTTATAAATGTAGGTACAATTTTTTTTAATGGGTCAACTACGGCTAGCTATGGTTCAGCTTTTTGGGCTTAACAAGTCATAATAGTTTTCATAGTGATCGTTATGTACATCGCGAAAATAGTAGTTTAAGACTATTTTTTTATGGTGCTGCCGAACTGCGATCGGTTACAACGCCTTGAGATTGCCCTAAAATAGATTGTATCTAAGTTTTCCTATGTTCCTCAAATACGGCCAGATCCTGCAGCCTCAGAAACTGCCGAGGCCAATTTTTCAATAACATGACAAGCTTTCTTGCAGTAGGTCCAGAGCGTATGAAATTCCATTTTCTCCAACTAGTACTCTCATGTACTCTAAAGCTACGTATCTGACACGTGTCTGTTAAATATGTGTGCACTCAGATTTTAGATACAACATTTTTTTGCATAACTCCCGAGCTTCCTCCCATACAGTAAGCTGCAGAAAAATAACTATTAGGCGAAAAGTTGGGAAATTGCATGCTTCGAGCGGGATTCGCTTGCAGATATTTCTGCTTTAATCCTGCTGCTAAAAATCCTGCTACACTTTCTTATCATGACTAAGGAATAAACAACTTTTTTGTTTCTGTTGACTATATGTGAAATCAGTGGGTCTAGTTAAGTAGCTCCTTGTGCCTGATTACCTATTCAATAAGAAATACGAATATCAACCGCGATAAAACACAAGTTTGCGCGTTTTTCTGCTAAAAAAAACCCCATTTGTCCCCGGGGCCAAAGCTTCGGAACATTTCTGTTACCTCTTTCTGTGAAAAATGAAATATTATTAAGTATTATGAACCATCAACGCTGCCATTTTCCGACGAATGCACCGCGATGATAAAAAATTTCCAGAGTACATCGTTAAAAACCCAAATAAAGTTTACTTTCGGCCGTAAACAATAAATAAGCCTTACCTCATTCATTTCCCAACAAAAAAACATGCATAAAGATTAAACAATCCAAACGGTATTAACTTCAGGGGCGGCCATATTTTATTTCGCTCTGTACAATAAAAAAGAAGTGAGAAGTGGCAATAATAATTAATTTTTATTTGGCCCCCGGCGCGGCGTGGCCCTGTTGGCGCTTGGAGTGTTGCCAGGTGACTGACTGAATTTTTAATGCTTGCAACATTAAGCGATTGAGTTAGAGCGCGTCGAGTTTGTGGTTTAAAATGATAATACTCTTTCAATCGGCTATTTCGTCGACAATAAGTTTTTACATTCGGGCAAAGGATATTAACGTAAATGCCTATTGAGGCATGTATTAAGGGTGCCATGCCAAGTTGTCATGGCACCTTCAACCTTAATCCATAGCAATAGAGAAGAACAGGGTGTCAATAGGGGTGTACATTTTTTTGTCAACTTTCTATTATAAAAATATTGGTGACACTACTTCAATCTCATAGAACTCGCCGAGATAAATATAACAATGTTATAATCACACTTTTAGACTTTCCCATAAATCGCTCCATACAAAAGCCTAGAAACATGTGACGTCACACGTTCCTACCATGTATGGGGAAATTAAGAACTTTTTTTGCACCTATTAAGACTTACCATACATTTCATGGGTTATTCAATAGTATTATCATCATTTCAGCCAAAGGATGTCCAGTGCTGGAGACAGGCCTTCTCAATAGGTTTCCACATGGACCGGACAGTGGCGACCCACATCCAGCAAGTTCCCGCAACCCTAATCAGTCCATTGTAAAAATTGAATTTCTCACCCAATTTTAAAGGCTCATAAAACAAGCTACACGTAAGGATTCGAATTATAGTAGATTGTTTGACAAGGGGCTAAAATAAGTCATCATGACACGAAGTGATTATTTGGACGAGCTCACGGAGTGAGCGAGGACAAATATGTCTGAGTGTCATAATGGCTTTTAGCCACGTGTTAAACACTCTGCTTTTCACTTCGAATGCGAGAAAATAAAAAAGACTTAACATTAAAATTGTATATTTCATGAAAAACTAAAAGTACAGTTTGAGCAATTCTATCACAAAGTTTGGTAAATCTTATCAGGTTGGTCTGTTTGTTTTTAATTATTCGTAAGGAGTATGTAGCTGGCCGCAAGTTTTTTTTTTCAGTGGCATAGAAATTTGTATAGAATTATATGGCTTTCTTTTAAACCCTAGGGGCTAAATGTACTATTTTAGTCTCGCTTCGTGAAACTAATATGACGTACTTTTTGAGCAGGAGAAGTGAAATTTTTTTTTTAGGATTTCTATCATAGAAACTACGATTTCGCATCAAAATTTTATTTTTATTTGAGTACAGTCAGCATCCCTATTATTGGAATTATTACGGTGTCGAAATGGGATATTTACGTAAGCGATGTATTGTTGCGTATATTTTTCTTCAGCTGTAAATGAGAACTCTTGTCATTTGGCTGTAAATACATGAATTTATTGAAAGTGCTTCGAAAATTCAGTCCAATTATAAATACTTTTTTTGGTCTAATTTTGAAAATTATATGCTCCAGTAGAGAAATGGCTTTAATACATACTTAACACCTTGTGCTTGTGTACCCAATGTACTGAGGTGAGACGTATTTTTATTGCTTAAAGACATTTTCATTTGAATTTGTATGGTTTAACGGAACTTCTATACTATAATTCCGCTTTCAGGTAATTCATCTATACATTAGTTAAGTAGTCTTAGTTTTCAGGGGGTACCTAGATAACGCATAAGCGCTTTATGTACATGCATGAGTGGCTATAATTATCACCAATTACCGTTAGTTTATAAAAAAATAATACAGTAAAAAAAATATTATTGGTTTGCATTATTTCGAACTCTTAAATAATTCCCGGTGAGGTGGTCTCATTTGTGACTAATTACAAAATGGCGACCGCGGGCTCTCCCACTTTCTTGTCGCGGACCAGATAAGAAGGGCTCGTGGGCCGGACTTGTCCCGCGGGCCGTAGTTTAGCGACCCCTGGCTTAGTATATAAAATCGTATAATTATTATTATTCATAACTATGGATCAGTTCTGGAATACATTTATTTCCATTTCATTTCATAACATCGCTGCACGTTCCACAATGAAACTGCTAGTTAGCATGTTCCATCTGGCCCACAAGCCGTGCTTAGCTTGTCGTGCAATATGCAATGTGCAGTTTTGTGCAGTGCGGACCCGATCCCGGCAGCTGTCGGGTTAACTTTTAGACGTGCACCAGTTATTTTTCGCTGAGATTATTTTCATTCAGTCTAAAATATGGAGAAAGACGTGCTGACAGGACTTACATGATTTTCACACATAATATTTTACAATCGATTGTTCGAACTATGTGCCCTGGCCATTGCCACTTCAGTTTGCTTACCCTGTTTGCTATGTCGGTCGATGGCCGTTGAGGCAGAAATGCTCTCGAGTGGAGACCACGTACCGGCAAGCGCAGCGTGAGAAGGCCACCCGCAAGGTGGTCGGACGACCTGATTAGGTTTGCTGGGACTCGCTGGATGCAGCTCGCCTCTATCCGGCCCATGTGGAAATCTATTGATGAGGCCTGCGTGGATGTCCTGTGGCTGAAATGATGATGATGATGATATTTACAATAGAGTATTTAAGGTCGGTTTTAACCGCGTGTACATATTATTAAATACTATTAGAAAGTTGTAAAAATGAAATATACAGATACATTGAAAATACAAAAAAAAGTGATATATGGATTACTAGCTTCTGCCCGCGACTTCGACGGCCTTAAAGTCGTTTATCGCGGATAAGGGAATTATTCCGGGATAAAAAGTAGCCTATGTCCTTCCCCGGGACTCAAACTATCTCCATACCAAATTTCATCCAAATCGGTTCAGCGGTTTAAGCGTGAAGCGGTAACAGACAGACAGACAGACAGACAGACAGACAGACAGACAGACAGACACACTTTCGCATTCATAATATTAGTATGGATTTAATGGTCACTGAATCGATTTTTTGTGTGTCTGTATGGTTGTTGTGGCTTCATAACGCCAAAACATCTAAATCGTATTTTACCATTTTTTTGGCACACGGGAAATATGGTTATAGAATACCTACTTGTTACTCGACTATGCTGAAGGAAAAATGAGAGTGATGGTATCTGACGTTTACATTTAATGATGGCGAGCATCACACAAATTAATTCAATCATATTTATGCGCGAGAATGTCATGGACGGACATGGTACAAATAAAAATATTTTCTCAATCTCAAAGAAGTTGATGGCATTTTTTTGATGTACCATTTTTATACGGATTCTGGTATAAGACTGAGCAAAATGCTGACTTGTGAGGAAACCTGGCGTGCAAAATCTGAGCAAAGACAAGATGTATAATAAAACTAAATAGAAGGTGTCCATAACATAGTTCGGGGCAGGGTCAGAGTCGCGTCGCAGAGCTTATCTAGAAATCATGTAATCATATTTGGCAACTTTTGATTTTTCAATCACAAAATTGAAAAGGGTCATCACTGATTGTGAGCAACAACTGTACGGTTTACCCTACTTATTTTTTAAAAATATCTTTTACTGAATATTTCACAATTTTACAACTCCATAAAATTAACCTAATATGAATTTTATAGAGACACGCTCTTTCTCGTATCGATTTGAGTTATCTCATCTTTTCGACACAGATTGGAGAAAAAAAAGGTGGAATTTAGTTAGGACACACACGGACATGTGCTGCAAAAGCGTACCCCGAAAAAACGGGGAAAGAGAGGGCAAATTTAAATTTTCCACAATGTTTCGTACGTATCGCTCGGCACTCGCCAATAGAGCAATCTGTTTCATCTTTCCCGCTAGCCAGTTTTTTAGTAACGTTCCGGAAATTCTCAAAATGAAGTAAACGCCTGTCGGGTGCTGTGCGCTTAATTTAAAGTTAGTTTCAAATTCATATAATTTATTTCAGAAACGTGTCCATAGTTGTTAGTAGCGTACAGTTGAATGGGAAACTTAATTTTAGTGTTAGTAGGTATTATTACAAATATACATTAATATAAGAAATGTATATCGTTCCAGTGCTTCTAGATTACGACCTTCGAATCGACCAACAATGGTGTTCAGAATGATGTTTGGGCTGCCTCGGATTCTGCGCACCAGGGACGCCACCCTTTTGCGCATTATGGCGGCAAAACCGTCAACGGGCGCGTTCTAGCGAACATCCTGACGCGCTACAGAATCGAAGCAGCCTCACCAGCATCCTGAAACCATTAATGTACTATTATTAGATAACTTATAGCTTTCTAGACCAGTAGACGACCGGTTTAGCTCAGTGGGAGTAACGTTGCCTGCGAAGCTGAAGGTCCTGGGTTGAAATCCCGGTAAGGGCAAATATTTGTGTGATGAGCATAAATATTTGTCTTTGAGTCTTGGACGTTTTCTGTGTGTATAAGTAAATTTATCTATTAAATATATCGTCGTCTAGTACTCATAACACAAGTCTTATTGAGCTTACTATGAGGACTAGTTTGATTTGCGTAAAATTTGTACCGTAATATTTATTAATTTATTTATTTCTGCGTGTAGTTAACACACAGGCTGCAGGTTTAAAGTTTGGCAAAAAGCTCTCCCTTTCGATATCCAGTTTCGCAGAGTTCCACTTCACTGGATAGGCAGCCCTGGTGCCCGTTTTTCAAAAGTTTGTAACTTGTACAGTGTACAGTCAAGGAATTTAATTTAATACCAGTTCGTAGTCGTCACAGTCGAAATCAATATGAAAGCCGATTGAGATTCCATATTATCCATGTCACTATGACACGGAACGAAAGGGTACACAAATTATGCCTTGACCGTATTACAAGCGGAAGTCTCATTATCACAACACACCAAAACGGGGCTTAATCGCGTATAAATACGATTTATTTAATTACCTTTCGTTGGTAATTCTTCGACGTTTCGGACGTCGCGTTACGTCCATGGTCTCGAAGGAAACTGGAGTGGCGAAATCAACGTCTTCTAGCCGCGCGAGTTTTTCGATCTACCCGCGCTTGATGTTTATTAGGTTGAACACTATGGTCGTGACTAGACCTTACCTTTTTGCTGCAACAATATGAATTAAAAAACGACTTCCGCTTGTAATAAGAGTTACAATCGTTTATGAAACGGGCCCTGGTAATAAATTTTAAGCCGCAAGTAATAGGCATGATGACTGAGTATAATAATCAAAATTATAATTAGGCCGTCAGATAATAAAAAAAATATTGGACACGTATTTTTTGCTTTTTGAGAATAATAAAAAATACTCAGATAAATCGCATTAAAGTTTAGGAGTGGGGTGTCGTGACGTCACACTTAAGTAAAATTTGTACTTAGGAGTGACGTCAGGCGATTTTTTGACTCAATGTATCGCCTATATTTTTCGATTATGTGAAAAAAGAAAAAATACGTGTCCAATATTTTTTATTAATCTGCATGACGGACTTATTATTAAAATTTAGTCATTATCTTGTCCAAAATTACGGCAATATTTGACGTATAACCACTATGCACTGCAATGTACTGATTACAAGCTCATTCCACATCACAGCTGTCTGGATTTTCCAGTCTGGTGATCCTCTTTGCCGCCTGACCCTTCGCGGCTGTTTTCACTATACCTACGTCGATCACATAGCTAAGTTCACAATTCTGTTCCGGAAGGACCTAATCTAATACGTTAGCGAAGGAGGAGGTTCTCAATTCGACGGAATGTTTTTTTTTTTTGTTTCATTTATACGGAGAACCAACAGTTAAAAGTAATACATTGGTGGCATAAAATAAGTATCTGAAAGCCAATTAGGTACAGGTTCCCACCGGCAGTAACATGATACTAAATAGAGACGCTCACATAATGCACAACATCGCGGAGCCTTCTAGTGATAACTATGACTAAGTAAACTACAGCAAGTTTATACTGGAATAATTAAAATTAAATTAAATTCAACAAACAAAGTTCCGGTCAAGGCGCGCTTATTCAAAGAAACCGTCTGTTCTCCTAGACCGCACAGTCGGGATATTACTGTTGAAAATATCGATATCCAACTCATTAGTTATTTAAATTTTTGCCAGCACGTAACATAAAGCTATTCTTCGTATAATTACTACTTCGTATAAGTAAGTATAGTTCCTTTTTAATACACACCTTATTATTGTTGTGTCGTTGAATCTACGTTTAAATACAAAATATCTGTAAACCTTTCGAAACGTCGGGAACTCCAATGAGATAATGTACGCGATATTATTCGTTTAAATTGTTTTATTTAAATAATTATATTTATTACTATCTTAACTATTATAAATTTGTAAAAATGAAATATCTCTACACTAAAGATATAAAAAAAAATTGTAGCGGACTAATCGGAGGTCACCGAATTGGATTTATATTTTGTATGTCGACATTTTTTGTGTGTCGGCTTCATAACGCTAATACGGCTAAATAAATTTCAACTATTTTCGGTACACGGGTAGCTGGGTATCCACAGATGGTTATAGGATACTTTTTACCCGACTACGCCGAAGAGAAAAAGAGGGGTTATGACTTTTTCTTCTTCGTGAACGAAGTTTCAGCGTTTTCTATAAATATATGTTCTTGAAGCTATGTAAGAAATGATACGGAAACTTGAATGGAAAAATCATAATCATAAGAAGCGAGATAAAAGATAGGAAGGGAGGTATTTAAAAAAAAACATTACATTACACAGCAAAGAGAAGTTTAGGTCTAATCAGTTTTGTATAAAAAACCGATAAATACGGATCTGGAACCCGAAACTTCCGTGCAAAATGAATCCAGATTTTTATGTTATACGCAAACGTGCAGACAGATCGCCTGATGGTAAGCGATCACCGAAGTCCATAGACACTTGCATCACCGGAGGAGTCACAAGTGCGTTGCCGGCCTTTCAGGTGGGAGTACGCTCTTTTCTTGAAGGTTTGAAGGTCGCATCGGTCCAGAAATACTGCAGGTGAATTGTCACCTGCAGTTTTTCTGTACCGTGAACTTCAGCGGTTTTTGCAATCAAGGGACGATATATAATAGTATGAGGCAACTTAGTCAGTGGAGGAGAAAAAAACACATAACCTCCCTTTTCTCTGTGGCGTGGATATATCTGTAGATGTGCAGCAGCCGTGTACCAAAAATAGTTGAAATCTGTTCAGCAGTTTTGGCAGCCACAACGACACATACAAACATACAATAGTAGATTGCTTGACAACGGGCTAAAATAAGCCGTAATTAAGACACGAAGTGATATATCTGAGTATCATAATGGCTTTTAGCCAGGTGTTAAAGTTAAACACTCTGTTTTTCACTTCGACTGCGAGAAAATAAAAAAAAGACTTAACATTAAAATTGTATATTTCATGAAAAAGTTTGAGCAATTCTTTATAGTTAAATTGACAGCATATATATATTTTCAGAAATTTTGGACAATCTGATCAGGTTGGTTTGTTTGTTTTTAATTATGCGTAAGTGGTATGTAGCTGGCCGCGAGTTTTTTTTCAGTTTCATAGATATTTGTAAGGGATTATATGGCTTTCTTTTAAACCCTAGGGACTAGATGTACTATTTTAGACGAACTTTTTGAGCAGGAGAATAGAAAAATATTTTTCTACTCAGTGTGCTACAAATAGTCGGTATCATCAATATTTTTGTAAATATCTTAAATGACTTTTTACAAATTTATAATAGTAAAGACAATAGGATATTAACCATGTCATATGTAAGCAAAACACGGATATTATACACATTGCCAGTTCAATAAGCCCCAGACCCCTTCAGGGTGAACGCCTTACGAGGGTTGCCGGGATCCCTCGGAGACACTCCCTTTGAACTATTTGTCAAGTGAGGTCACAAGCACCTTTAGCAGATATCCGCTTAGTTTTGGGACAATAACTTAATTGGGTTGTTGAGATATGATGAAATTTATAATAGTCTATGGTAGAGGAATTAATTGTAATTCCACAATTCATTCGTGCGAGATTGAAAACTTAAATCGACAATTTTTGCTCGCATGTGTCTTAGGATGAGTAGCACAGACTCTACAAGGTGATTTACTATTTTCGGCAGTAATAACCGTTTTTTTGGCGCTATATTTCAGTATATCCGGTGATCCGTTAAGGGCCTGCATCGTCAAAGAAAAACCGCGCCCCGGCCCCCGTGCCGGCCTATGAGCATAATTTGTAATAAATAAAATAAAGAGAAAGCTAATACACTACATGCTTGGAGTTTTTGGCGTAAGCGCCAGATGTAAAAATACAATGAAATCGAAGATATTAATATGTTTTGTTAACATTTAAGTTAGTGACTTAAAAGATAAAGGGAAGAATGTCATTTTTAACATAATTTAGCCTTTTATTATTCTGTCGTTTGTACAAACTAGACGAAAACCGGAAAATGAAGACGCGTTTTCGGATTTCTTTTCTATACAGGAAATTTTAAACAAACATTTTTCCGGGTTAGGCGCTTAATAAATTATATAGTCAAACAACCCGTATCTGAAAACCAGCCTGTTTCATTTACTAGATTTGACAAAAATCTCACTTAAAAATAGCTTAAATTTTCGATGCACCCCCTTTAACATATGCCTTAAAATTATACTGGGGTAGCCACTCTCGTGTAAATTAAATGTTGGTGAAATTGGCCGATGCAATATTAAGTTATTTAATTTCATCAATTAAGGTTACTTCGCTAGTCAGTATGTAATCATCTCTAAGCGGTGTGGTGCACTGTACTGAGTGCACGGTGCAAATTATAGCAACGGCGAAATACCCGTCAGTCGAAGCTCTCGGCATGTAGAGAAAACATGACGAGGAACATGCCTAACAAGCGGCACACGAATAGAACAATATCATCTAATTTAAACGAGGATGCAGTAAAATACAGACAGCAAAAAATTTCGGATTGGTAATGTAGCTCGAAGAAAAACTGCTGGTTCATGTTATGATACGAATTTTTAATGACAACTAAAAACGAAGACATTAGAAAACAAAAGTAGTAAAAAAAACATAAAGAAAAACTGTATAAAAAGGTACAAAGGTTATATAAGAGGTGCGTCATGCACAGGTAAAATTGGTTTCTGATTGGTCTTCTTTCCTAGAATAGTGCAGGGTTCTAAAGATTTTTTCACTCCTCCTGCTCAAAAAGTACGTCATATTAGCTTCGCGAAGCGAGATTAAAATAGTACATTTAGCCCCTGGGGTTTAAAAGAAAGCTATATAATCCCATACAAATTTCTTTGAAACCGAAAATAAAAAAGTTGCGCCCGACATACTAGTTACGAATAATTAAAAACAAACAAACCAACCTGATCAGATTGGCCAAAAAGGGGTTCCGTTTTTGCCATTTTGGCTACTGAACCCTAAATAGAATTCTGTTTATCAAAGTAACTTGGCGCATGACTAAAGGGTAGTGTAAGATTCGAATACTCGTGTTTACTTGTACAAACTGGGTATGCTCACATTTCTACCCGGGTAATCAGCGGCGGTTTATCCGGTTTCGACAATTAGCCCGGTGCTTTTGGCACGGTTGACTTTGTAGTTGAACCGGGGACGTGTGCCAATATTTTATTTAGGATGCTTTTGACGTGGGTGTTCTTATGAGTTATTATGTTTGTACTATGTACGGAACCATAAAGACACATTTTCAGGACCTTTAGACTAGCAAAAGCCCATGAAAAAAAAAAATTAACGGGGTGGGAAATTGAAAAAATCATCCTATGTGGATATTGATATTTTTATGACGAGATCGCGGGAATTGCTAATACAAGTTGGGTATTGCGAAAAATAGTGTATTATGTAAATAAAACTACGGTCAAATAATAAAAAAAGACATTGCCGTTATTTAATTAATGACCCGAAATGTTTGATCTCGAGTGTGAATTACACACCTACAGAATTTATCCCCAAACCATTCAATGAAAAATTGCAATACAGTACAAATGCTCTTTATTGCACACCTGATAGTAACATTCGAGTAAGCAGAGGTAAACAACAGGAGGTCTTATCGCTACAAAGCGATCTCCTCCAGACAACCTTCGGGTAGCGGAGTGTTTAAAAGACAACAGTTAAAATTTAGTAGCTGACAAAAAACAGGTGTAAAAATAAACACATACACATATGTAGAAGCAATAACTTATTTGCGTATGTTTATACACAAATAAGATTGCGTAGAAAAAAACTTAGCCGTAAATATCGTTCTAAAACTCATACATTGTATAGACAATAAAATTGAATAATATAACATGAATAATAATGTTTCATTTTAAACATAACCTAAAATTGATATATGTAAAAATAGGGTGTGTTGGGGTAAGATGGATGTAAGGGGAAGTTCGAAAGGTGCATATTTCAACGCCTTTAAGAGCATTTTCGGTAAAGTTTTAGGCTTGCCCATACTTACGAGTGTGAAGTTAGCAGCCTAAAGTTAGCAGCCCAAGATAACCCGACAAAATGAAGAAGTCTTGCTGGATTTCTACAAAAATGTCAAAAAATACGTATTATTAATGACAAATCAAAAGTGATTCGCATAGAATTTAATTTTTCACCTTTTGCCGGACGCATTAAAGTGCGAAATATACTCAAATACCACAAATATCGTTGGTCAGCTAACTTCACAAACCTGGCAGCCCAATTTCAGTGATTAATTACAATCCCGACATGAAGATGTCTAGATTACACTTTTTATCTACATTGATTAGAAGCCTTAAAATTGCTTTCTAATAAATTGCATCGTGTAAACATTGAAAAGAGCTGCTTCTGTCAAAATAAGAGAAACTACACAAATAGAAAATAACCTTAAATTTTCGAAGATTTATATAGGCGAATAAACCGTAATTTTCAATGATTTCAATATTAAGGACCATTTTAAATACGTTCTTGCTAAAAGGTCTAGAGAATGAGCTTTTAGAAACAATATACAGTGCTAACTTACCACGATTACTACTGCCTCTGTGAGCCAGGCTAAGTTAGCAGCCTAAATTACTGCCGACCAGTAGCTATTAAAAAGTAAGTTTGACCGATATCAAGATGACAGACCTCTTAAAAAAAAAACAGTTAGTAGCAAAAAGGTGTTAGCTATCAGAAAATGCTTTTGGATCTCACTTGCAAAAAATATTACAGAATCTGCAGCTGATAGAAAGTTAGCAGCCTTAACTGATTTTCATAACAATTGTAATTTTCACCAACCTTAAGACAAATAGCCACATTAAACTGCCAATTTTTGAAAGCTCTGAAGATAAAGCTTTCCAAAAGAGCTTTGAGAACTGAGTTGCCGAAATTACTAGAGCTTTTGTGGGCAAGACCAAGTCAGCAGCCTAACTCTCTGTGGTAGGTTATCTAATAAACCGTTATTTTAATTGAGACCAAGATGAAAGACCACTCCGGCGTGGATGTCGCTAAAAGCTCTAGTGCATTAGCTTTCAGAAACAGTATACAAAGCTAACTTGCCGAGATTACTACTGCCTCTGTGAGCCAGGCTAAGTTAGCAGCCTACATTACTGCCGACTAGTAGCTATTAAAAAGTAATTGTGACCGCTATCAAGATGCCAGACCACTTTAAAAAGAATACAATTAAAAGCAAAATAGTGTAAGCTATCAGAAAATGCTTTTGGATCTCACTTGCAAAAAATATTACAGAATCTGCAGCTGATAGAAAGTTAGCAGCCTTAACTGATTTTTATAACAATTGTAATTTTCACCAACCTTAAGATGAATAGCCACATTGAACTGCCAATTTTTGAAAGCTCTGAAGATAAAACTTTCTAAAATAGCTTTGAGAACTGACTTGCCGAAATTACTAGAGCTTTTGTGGGCAATACCAAGTCAGCGGCCTAACTCTCTGTGATAGGTTATCTAATAAACCGTTATTTTAATTGAGACCAAGATGAAAGACCACTCCGGCTTGGATGTCGCTAAAAGCTCTAGTGCATTAGCTTTCAGAAACAGTATACAAAGCTAACTTGCCGAGATTACTACTGCCTCTGTGAGCCAGGCTAAGTTAGCAGCCTAAATTTTTGCCGACTAGTAGCTATTAAAAAGTAATTGTGACCGATATCAAGATGACAGACCACTTTTAAAAGAAAACAGTTAGTAGCAAAAAGGTGTAAGCTATCAGAAACTGCTTTTGGACCTCACTTGCAAAATTGTTACAGAATCTGCAGCTGATAGAAAGTTAGCAGCCTTAACTGATTTTCATAACAATTGTAATTTTCACCAACCTTAAGACAAATAGCCACATTGAACTGCCAATTTTTGAAAGCTCTGAAGATAAAACTTTCCAAAATAGCTTTGAGAACTGACTTGCCGAAATTACTAGAGCTTTTGTAGGCAAGACCAAGTCAGCGGCCTAACTCTGTGGTAGTTTATCTAATAAACCGTTATTTTAATTGAGACCAAGATGAAAGACCACTCCGGCGTAGATGTCGCTAAAAGCTCTAGTGCATTAGCTTTCAGAAACAGTATACAAAGCTAACTTGCCGAGATTACTACTGCCTCTGTGAGCCAGGCTAAATTAGCAGCCTAAATTTTTGCCGACAAGTAGCTATTAAAAAGTAATTGTGACCGATATCAAGATGCCAGACCACTTTAGAAAGAAAATAGTTAAAAGCAAAATAGTGTAAGCTATCAGAAAATGCTTTTGGATCTCACTTGCAAAAAATATTACAGAATCTGCAGCTGATAGAAAGTTAGCAGCCTTAACTGATTTTCATAACAATTGTAATTTTCACCAACCTTAAGACAAATAGCCACATTAAACTGCCAATTTTTGAAAGCTCTGAAGATAAAGCTTTCCAAAAAAGCTTTGAGAACTGACTTGCCGAAATTAGTAGAGCTTTTGTGGACAAGACCAAGTCAGCAGCCTAACTCTCTGTGATAGGTTATCTAAGAAACCGTTATTTTAATTGAGACCAAGATGAAAGACCACTCCAGCGTGGATGTCGCTTAAAGCTCTAGTGCATTAGCTTTCAGAAACAGTATACAAAGCTAACTTGCCGAGATTACTACTGCCTCTGTGAGCCAGGCTAAGTTAGCAGCCTAAATTACTGCCGACCAGTAGCTATTAAAACGTAAGTTTGACCGATATCAAGATGACAGGCCACTTTAAAAAAAAAACAGTTAGTAGCAAAAAGGTGTTAGCTATCCGAAAATGCTTTTGGATCTCACCTGCAAAAAATATTACAGAATCTGCAGCTGATAGAATGTTAGCAGCCTTAACTGATTTTTATAACAATTGTAATTTTCACCAACCTTAAGACGAATAGCCACATTGAACTGCCAATTTTTGAAAGCTCTGAAGATAAAACTTTCTAAAATAGCTTTGAGAACTGACTTGCCGAAATTACTAGAGCTTTTGTGGGCAAGACCAAGTCAGCGGCCTAACTCTCTGTGATAGGTTATCTAATAAACCGTTATTTTAATTGAGACCAAGATGAAAGACCACTCCGGCTTGGATGTCGCTAAAAGCTCTAGTGCATTAGCTTTCAGAAACAGTATACAAAGCTAACTTGCCGAGATTACTACTGCCTCTGTGAGCCAGGCTAAGTTAGCAGCCTAAATTTTTGCCGACTAGTAGCTATTAAAAAGTAATTGTGACTGCTATCAAGATGCCAGACCACTTTAAAAAGAATACAGTTAAAAGCAAAATAGTGAAAGCTATCAGAAAATGCTTTTGGATCTCACTTGCAAAAAATATTAAAGAATCTGCAGCTGACAGAAAGTTAGCAGCCTTAACTGATTTTTATAACAATTGTAATTTTCACCAACCTTAAGACAAATAGCCACATTGAACTGCCAATTTTTGAAAGCTCTGATGATAAAACTTTCCAAAATAGCTTTGAGAACTGACTTGCCGAAATTACTAGAGCTTTTGTGGGCAAGACCAAGTCAGCGGCCTAACTCTCTGTGGTAGGTTATCTAATAAACCGTTATTTTAATTGAGACCAAGATGAAAGACCACTCCGGCGTGGATGTCGCTAAAAGCTCTAGAGCATTAGCTTTCAGAAACAGTATACAAAGCTAACTTGCCGGGATTACTACTGCCTCTGTGAGCCAGGCTAAGTTAGCAGCCTAAATTACTGCCGACTAGTAGCTATTAAAAAGTAATTGTGACCGATATCAAGATGACAGACCACTTTTAAAAGAAAACAGTTAGTAGCAAAAAGGTGTAAGCTATCAGAAACTGCTTTTGGACCTCACTTGCAAAATTGTTACAGAATCTGCAGCTGATAGAAAGTTAGCAGCCTTAACAGATTTTTATAACAATTGCAATTTTCACCGACCTTAAGACAAATAGCCACATTGAACTGCCAATTTTTGAAAGCTCTGAAGATAAAACTTTCCAAAATAGCTTTGAGAACTGACTTGCCGAAATTACTAGAGCTTCTGTAGGCAGGACAAGTCAGCGGCCTAACTCTGTGGTAGTTTATCTAATAAACCGTTATTTTAATTGAGACTAAGATGAAAGACCACTCCGGCGTGGATGTCGCTAAAAGCTCTAGTGCATTAGCTTTCAGAAACAGTATACAAAGCTAACTTGCCGAGATTACTACTGCCTCTGTGAGCCAGGCTAAGTTAGCAGCCTAAATTACTGCCGACTAGTAGCTATTAAAAAGTAATTGTGACTGATATCAAAATGCCAGACCACTTGTAACAGAAAACAGTTAAAAGCAAAATAGTGTTCGCTATCAGAAAATGCTTTTGAATCTCACTTGCAAAAAATATTACAGAATCTGCAGCTGATAGAAAGATAGCAGCCTTAACTGATTTTCATAACAATTGTAATTTTCACCAACCTTAAGACAAATAGCCACATTGAACTGCCAACTTTTGAAAACTCTGAAGATAAAACTTTCCAAAATAGCTTTGAGAACTGACTTGCCGAAATTACTAGAGCTTTTGTGGGCAAGACCAAATCAGCGGCCTAACTCTCTGTGGTAGGTTATCTAATAAACCGTTATTTTAATTGAGACCAAGTTGAAAGACCACTCCGGCGTGGATGTCGCTAAAAGCTCTAGTGTATAAACTTTCAGAAACAGAGACAGACCGACAGACATGGATTTTATCACATGACATGGCGTTTTTAAATACGATAAGTGATGAGTTTGCCTGCACCGGGACCTCAGCAGTGGACACTCTGGCGGCAATGCTTCGCGGTAGGCCATACGGCGGGACGGCGCTATTTGTGGCGTAGAAAGATGTTTCCATCTGCCTCGTTTATACAGTGCGACAATGTTAGGATCAGTGCGCTCAAAATAATGTCAGGTGATAAGCATTTATTAATATTTTGCGTTTATATGCCGGTCAATTGCGTTGATAACCTGCCAGATTTCGTGCAATGTATGAGTGTTATGAGCGCTATAGCGAAGGAAAGTTGCGTCGAAACTGTTTACATATTAAGGTGCGTCCACTCTTATATCGTATTTTCGACGGCCTGCTCAATTTGCAGTTAGACAAGTATTAAATGATGCACAGTTCGGCTTTCGCGCCGGCTTATCTACCGAAAGTGCAATTGTTTGTTTGAAGCAGGCTGTTGAGTACTACACTCGCAGGAAGACGCCTATATATGCGTGTTTTTTAGATCTCTCTATAGCCTTCGATCTCGTTAACTACGACTTTTTTTGGAGGAAACTTGACGAAGAGCAATTTCCTAGGGAACTCACACGCATATTTAGGTGTTGGTACAGGAGCCAGCGAAATAGTGTTCGTTGGGGTGATGCAATATCGGACGAATATGGCTTGGATTGCGGGGTCAGGCAGGGAGGGCTTAGTTCCCCCATGCTTTTCAATCTGTACATGGATGCCCTTATCGGCGGGCTTAGCAGTATGCATATTGGTTATCACATAGACAGGGTTTGTTTGAATAACATAAGCTATGCTGATGACATGGTACTGCTGAGCCCTTCGGTGGGCGGTATGCGTGTACTGATTGAGAATTGTGAATCCTATGCTGTGAGTCTCGGCCTGAAGTACAATGTGCTCAAGAGTGAGTACATGGTATTTAGGGCGGGGAACAAGTGCCCATCTCATGTCCCACCCATTTTTTCGAATGGCGAGCTACTAAAGAGGGTTTATACATTTAAATATCTTGGGCATTTGGTCACCGATGACCTGCGTGACGATGCGGACATAGAACGCGAGCGTAGAGCAGTGTCCGTCAGGGCCAATATGATAGCCCGGAGGTTTAGCAGGTGTAAAGCTCAAGTTAAAGTAACACTCTTTCGAGCGTACTGTACTTCGCTGTACGCCTGTAGCCTGTGGTCGAGGTACACACAGCGTGCTATGAATGCAATGCGTGTACAATACAATGACGCGTTCAGGGTACTGTTGCGGCTGCCGCGATACTGTAGCGCATCGGGCATGTTCGCCGACGCGCAGGTGGATGAATTCCACGCCACGCTGCGCAAGCGTTACGCCGCGACACTCCGCAGAGTGCGCGCCAGTCGCCACAGTCTCCTGACCGTCGTGGCAGTGAGATGGGACAGCGCCCTAATCAGGCACTGGACCTCTCAGCACTTAAGTTTAGGTACTAACATAGTTATTTAAGTTTAATTGTAATACTAACACTATATGGATAACGTTGTCCGAATTAAATGTTTTTTTTATTTTATTTTAATTTTTTTTTTTATTCATTGATTTATTTATTTTTTATTAGCATTCAGAAACAGCTTTCAGAGCTCACTTATTAAGATTAGTAGAGCTTCTGTTTCATTCTATCACGAAATGTAATATTATTCGAAGTAAACCATTCTACTACTCGAAAAGTTTACATTTCATAGAGCGGATTTATAAAAACAAACCAAACATAAAGTTGTTAAACGTTAGGTTGGGAAAATATAACGAATTCTTTTGATAAATTGACACATGTTCTTTCGGCGAAATAAAATTATTCGAAAAATTGGTTGTGAACTGATAATCGGCAATAAAATATTTGGCGATACTTTTGAGAACCCAAATAAATTTGTATATGTATTTGGCAGATGGGTCTAATGGGTAGACGGTTACACATGTGCCAGAAGGAATTAAAAAGAAATTTAAAAAATATACCAGCGTTTGAAGACCTTTTACGCACGAGTACTTTTTATACGTTTACACGGCACAATTCGCATTTCCCCTGATTTTGTTTTTTTTTTATCGAAAGCATCTATTTTATTTTTAATTTCATCTATAGTAACGTAACATGTTTTATGGAATTTGCGGCAGCAAATATCACAGTCAATCGAATCACGGGGTTTGACCTTTTTTGACCGACTTCCATAAAAGGAGGTTCTCAATTCGGCGGGTTTTTTTTTTTGTTTATGGATGTTCACCGATTATTCAAAGACTATTTGACCGATTTCAAAATGTTTTTTTTTGGTTTTATAGGAGGTACTTTTTAGTTGGTCCCATTTAATTTTGGTGAAGATCTGCTGATGGAATCCATGAGGAATTGAAGGAACTTCTCAAATATTGTAGGCATACATATAGCGATTTTGGTATTATAAGAAACAAAATAAGCATTTGCATTCAGAAAGTGTAAATTGGTGAAGTGGAACTGATGCAGAAGACCACAGAATGCCATCGGAACTCCTCAGTGATAAACTATTTACGGGTGGCGACAAAATATCTTGATTAATTTAGTTAAGCAACTTCATAGTTACAAATTTAAATGTTCTTGATGAGAATGGTACCATCGAATTGATTTGATGATGGAGCCGGAAGGTAGGCACCAGATCTATGTAATAAAATAATGTATCCTAGCCGTGTTTGGGCTTGTTTGAATCGTCACGAGATACACTTTTAAGTAACGATTAACTAAAGTGTAAAATAAATAAACTTTTTAACAAAAACATAAAACGGACTCCAAAAAAATCTAAAAAGTAAAAAATAACGCCATAATTCAGGTTCTTCAAATTACTTACAAGTAACCGTGCGTATACTCAATCTATACAGTATATACAATTAATGTTATTTTGGAGTCGGTGCCATCGTGTCACAACTTATTACGTTTTAGTTTTTTTTGGAGTCGGTTTTATTTTTTTCTTTAATTGAGCAAAACAAACAACGTTGTTGCATGGCATCAGTGTGTTTTAGCAAAATTCTTTTTAAATTTAATCTATATTTATCAAAGTTTTTCTTAAACGGTTGTTTCGTTTTTGTTACAATGTGATGAAATATATTTAATAGTATTGGTCCACAATTGTAACCATCCCTTTGTAAATAATGTTTAATGTTTGTGGAAGTTTTAAACTCTTTATTTGTTTTTTTCATTTTTAAAAGCATGTTGATTTTAGAAACATAAAGTTCCTCGTAAGAGTTTTCGTTTCCTTGGGGGTCAGTAATGGTGAGCGTGTCCTCTCTGATTGATAATATTACCATTGTGTAATGACTACGGCGGCAGATGGGAAAAACGGTATCTTTCTGCAAATCTATTGAAATTAAATCCAGAAACGTATCGCTTAATTCAAATTGCCCAAATATATATGTACATCGCTCCACTGATACTAGATGGTAAGTGTTTTTATTAAAAATATGCAATATGTGGTCCATGACTACGTCCATTACGTATCGGTTCCCGTCCAGCGTGAGAAAATCATCAATTAGGATACTCTTCATGGTTGTCTGCTTTATTTTTTCCATATAATTGACGGAGTACCCTCTCCCGATTTCCTTATAATAATAAATATCAATTAGACCGTTTTCCAAAATCGTTAGGTACTTGGCAATTGGTTGCGTCACTTGAAGGTCAACATTTTTGACTAATATAACGGTTTATTAGATAACCTACCACAGAGAGTTAGGGTGCTGACTTGGTCTTGTCCACAAAAGCTCTACTAATTTCGGCAAGTCAGTTCTCAAAGCTCTTTTGGAAAGCTTTATCTTCAAAGCTTTCAAAAATTGGCAGTTTAATGTGGCTATTTGTCTTAAGGTTGGAGAAAATTACAATTGTTATGAAAATCAGTTAAGGCTACTAACTTTCTATCAGCTGCAGATTCTGTAATATTTTTTGCAAGTGAGATTCAAAAGCATTTTCTGATAGCTAACACTATTTTGCTTTTAACTGTTTTCTGTTACAAGTGGTCTGGCATTTTGATATCGGTCACAATTACTTTTTAATAGCTACTAGTCGGCAGTAATTTAGGCTGCTAACTTAGCCTGGCTCACAGAGGCAGTAGTAATCTCGGCAAGTTAGCTTTGTATACTGTTTCTGAAAGCTAATGCACTAGAGCTTTTAGCGACATCCACGCCGGAGTGGTCTTTCATCTTAGTCTCAATTAAAATAACGGTTTATTAGATAAACTACCACAGAAATAGGCCGCTGACTTGTCCTGCCTACAGAAGCTCTAGTAATTTCGGCAAGTCAGTTCTCAAAGCTCTTTTGGAAAGCTTTATCTTCAAAGCTTTCAAAAATTGGCAGTTTAATGTGGCTATTTGTCTTAAGGTTGGAGAAAATTACAATTGTTATGAAAATCAGTTAAGGCTACTAACTTTCTATCAGCTGCAGATTCTGTAATATCCTTTGCAAGTGAGATCCAAAAGCATTTTCTGATAGCGAACACCTCTTTGCTATTAACTTTTTACTTTTAAAAGTGGTCTGTCATCTTGATATCGGTCACAATTACTTTTTAATAGCTACTAGTCGGCAGTAACTTAGGCTGCTAACTTAGCCTGGCTCACAGAGGCAGTAGTAATCTCGGCAAGTTAGCTTTGTATACTGTTTCTGAAAGCTAATGCACTAGAGCTTTTAGCGACATCTACGCCAGAGTGGTCTTTTATCTAGAAATCAATTAAAAAAACGGTTTATTAGACAACCTACCACAAAGAGTTAGGTCGATGACTTGGTCTTGCCCACAAAAGCTCTAGAAATTTCGGCAAATCAGTTCTTACAGCTATTTTGGAAAGCTTTATCTTCAGAGTTTTCAAAAATGTACAGTTGAATGTGGCTTTGTGTGGTCTTAAGGTTGGAAAAAATTATAATTGGTATGAAAATCAGTTAAAGCTGCTAACTTTCTATAAGCTGCAGATTCTGTAATATTTTTTGCAAGTGAAGTCCAAAAGCAGTTTCTGATAGCTAACACCTTTTTGCTATTAACTGTTTTCTTTTAAAAGTCGTCTGTCATCTTGATATAGGTCACAATTACTTTTTAATAGCTACTAGTCAGCAGTAATTTAGGCTGCTAACTTAGCCTGGCTCACAGAGGAAGTAGTAATCTCGGCAAGTTAGCTTTGTATACTGTTTCTGAAAGCTAATGCACTAGAGCTTTTAGCGACATCCACGCTTGAGTGGTCTTTCATCTTGAAATCAATTAAAAAAACGGTTTTTTAGATAACCTACGACAAACAGTTAGGTCGCTGACTTGGTCTTGCCCACAAAAGCTCTCGAAATTTCGGCAAGTCAGTTCTTACAGCTATTTTGGAAAGCTTTATCTTTAGAGCTTTCAAAAATTTGCAGTTCAATGTGGCTTTTTGTCTTGAGGTTGGTGAAAATTACAATTAGTATGAAAATCAGTTTTGGCTGCTTACTTTCTATCAGCTGCAGATTCTGTAATATTTTTTACAAGTGTGGTCCAAAAGCAGTTCCTGATAGCTAACACCTTTTTGCTATTAATTGTTTTCTTCTAAAAGTGGTCTGTTATCTTGATATCGGTCACAATTACTTTTTAATAGCTACTAGTCGGCAGTAACTTAGGCTGCTAACTTAGCCTGGCTCACAGAGGCAGTAGTAATCTCGGCAAGTTAGCTTTGTATACTGTTTCTGAAAGCTTATGCACTAGAGCTTTTAGCGACATCCACGCCAAAGTGGTCTTACATCTTGGTCTCAATTAAAATAACGGTTTATTAGATAACCTACCACAGAGAGTTAGGCCGCTGACTTGGTCTTGCCCACAAAAGCTCTAGTAATTTCGGCAAGTCAGTTCTCAAAGCTATTTTGGAAAGTTTTATCTTCAGGGCTTTTTAAAATTGGCAGTTCAATGTGGCTATTCGTCTTAAGGTTGGTGAAAATTACAATTGTTACGAAAATCAGTTAAGGGTGCTAGCTTTCTTTCAGCTGCAGATTCTGTAATATTTTTTGCAAGTGAGATCCAAAAGCATTTTCTGATCGCTAATACTATTTTGCTTTTAATTGTTTTCTTTTAAAAGTGGTCTGGGATCTTGATATCGGTCACAATTGCTTTTTAATAGCTACTAGTCGGCAGTAATTTAGGCTGCTAACTTAGCCTGGCCCACAGAGGCAGTAGTAATCTCGGCAAGTTAGCTTTGTATACTGTTTCTGAAAGCTTATGCACTAGAGCTTTTAGCGATATTCACGTTTGAGTGGTCTTTCATCTTGAAATCTAATAAAATAACGGTTTATTAGATAATCTACCACAGAGAGTTAGGCCGCTGACTTGGTCTTGCCCACAAAAGCTCTTGTAATTTCGGCAAGTCAGTTTTCAAAGCTATTTTGGAAAGCTTTATCTTCAGAGCTTTCAAAAATTTGCAGTTCAATGTGGCTATTTGTCTTAAGGTTGGTGAAAATTACAATTGGTATGAAAATCAGTTTTGGCCGCTTACTATCAGCTGCAGATTCAGTAATATTTTTTGCAAGTGAGGTCCAAAAGAAGTTTCTGATAGCAGGTTTTTTTAAAAAGTGGTCTGTCATCTTGATATCGGTCACAATTACTATTTAATAGCTACTAGTCAGCAGTAATTTAGGCTGCTAACTTAGCCTGGCTCACAGAGGCAGTAGTAATCTCGGCAAGTTAGCTTTGTATACTGTTTCTGAAAGCTTATGTACTAGAGCTTTTAGCAACATCCAAGCCGGAGTGGTCTTTCATCTTGGTCTCAATTAAAATAACGGTTTATTAGATAACCTACCACAGAGAGTTAGGCCGCTGACTTGGTCTTGCCCACAAAAGCTCTAGTAATTTCGGCAAGTCAGTTCTCAAAGCTATTTTAGAAAGTTTTATCTTCAGAGCTTTCAAAAATTGGCAGTTCAATGTGGCTATTCGTCTTAAGGTTGGTGAAAATTACAATTGTTATAAAAATCAGTTAAGGCTGCTAACTTTCTATCAGCTGCAGATTCTGTAATATTTTTTGCAAGTGAGATTCAAAAGCATTTTCTGATAGCTAACACCTTTTGCTATTAACTGTTTTTTTTTTAAAGTGGTCTGTCATCTTGATATCGGTCAAAATTACTATTTAATAGCTACTAGTCAGCAGTAATTTAGGCTGCTAACTTAGCCTGGCCCACAGAGGCAGTAGTAATCTCGGCAAGTTAGCTTTGTATACTGTTTCTGAAAGCTTATGTACGAGAGCTTTTAGCAACATTCACCCCGGGGATGGTCTTTCATCTTGAAATCAAATAAAATAACGG
Organism: Hedya salicella; assembly: GCA_905404275.2. Taxonomy (NCBI): domain Eukaryota; kingdom Metazoa; phylum Arthropoda; class Insecta; order Lepidoptera; family Tortricidae; genus Hedya; species Hedya salicella. The sequence continues at coordinate 3,332,935 of FR990112.1, read as the reverse complement.
TTTATTAGATAACCTACGACAGAGAGTTAGGCCGCTGACTTGGTCTTGCCCACAAAAGCTCTTGTAATTTCGGCAAGTCAGTTCTCAAAGCTATGTTGGAAAGCTTTATCTTCAGAGCTTTCAAAAATTTGCTGTTCAATGTGGCTATTTGTCTGGAGGTTGGTGAAAATTACAATTGGTATGAAAATCAGTTTTGGCTGCTTACTTTCTATCAGCTGCAGATTCTGTAATGTTTTTTGCAAGTGAGGTCCAAAAGCAGTTTCTGATAGCTAACACCTTTTTGCTATTAACTGTTTTCTTTTAATAGTGGTTTGTCGTCTTGATAACGGTCAAAATTACTTTTAAAAGCTACTAGTCGGCAGTTACTTAGGCTGCTAACTTAGCCTGGCCCACAGAGGCAGTAGTAATCTCGGCAAGTTAGCTTTGCATACTGTTTCTGAAAGCTTATGCACTAGAGCTTTTAGCGACATCCACGCCGGAGTGGTCTTTCAGCTTGAACTCAAATAAAATAATGGTTTATTAGATAACCTACCACAGAGAGTTAGGCCGCTGATTTGTTCTCGTCCACAAAAGATGTAGTAATTTCGTCAAGCCAGTTCTAAAAGCTAGTTTAGAAAGCTTTACCTTCAAAGCTTTTAAAATCATTCAATTCAAAGTGGTCTTCTGTCTTTCAGTTGAAAATCTTTATTGGTGTGAAAATTACTTTCCATCAGCTGCAGATTCTTTAGTAACCTTGGCAAGTTTAGTGAGTTTCAAAAGCAGTTTCTAATAGCTAACTCCTTATTGCTTTTAACTGTGTCTTGCAAAAGTGGTCTGTTATCTTGATATCGGGCAAAAGTACTGTTTAATGGCTACTAGCCGGCAATAAGTTAGGCTAGTCACTTAACTTGGCCCACAGTGGCTGTATTAATCGTGTTAAGTTAGCACTGTATATTATTTCTATAAGCTCAGTCTCTAGAACTTTTAGCAAGAACGTATTTAAAACGGTCCTTAATGTTGAAATCATTGAAAATTACGGTTTATTCGCCTATATAAATCTTCGAAAATTTAAGGTTATTTTCTATTTGTGTAGTTTCTCTTATTTTGACATAACCATCTCTTTTCAATTTTTACACGATGCAACTTATTAGAAAGCACTTTTAAGGCTTCTAATCAATGTAGATAAAAAGTGTAATCTAGACATCTCCATGTCGGGATTGTAATTAATTACTGAAATCGGGCTGCCAGGTTTGTGAAGTTAGCTGACCAACGATTTTTGTGGTATTTGAGTATATTTCGCACTTTAATGCGTCCGGCAAAAGGTGAAAAATTAAATTCCATGCGAATCACTTTTGATTTGTCATTAATAATACGTATTTTTTGACACTTTTGTAGAAATCCAGCAAGACTTCTTCATTTGGTCGGGTTATCTTGGGCTGCTGACTTTAGGCTGCTAACTTCACGCCGATCATACTTCCGTCTTACCTCAACGCACCTTAATCCAATGAAAAGCTAAGTATTTAAAGGTGATAATATATTTTTTGCTTGGATAAACTATGGACATGAGGAGGAATTATATTTTTCAAATCAAGCCCTTTCGAGATATCTACTACAGCTGGTGGCTACGTGTTAGTAATCCAGATTACTTATTAAGGGTATTTACCTAGTACTAATAATTACTACCCATAGTCGCTAGCTGACAGCAAGTCGCGCTGTATGGACATGGTTTGCGGAGGGATGAAAGTCATGTGACAAAAAGGGTATTAGATATGCATGTGGAGGGATGTAAGAGCAGGGGTAGTCCAAGCAAAAGATGGTTGGATTGCGTGAGAGATGACATGAACAGGAAGGATGCGAGTGATAAGATGACGTCACGGTTGATAGACAGGTATGGAAGAAAAAAACATGCGCTCACCAAATAAATGGGATAAGGATGAGCGAATGTGTCCCCAAATTCTAAGCCGAGTAGCATCCGTATTCAAACAAGATTTTATTACCGCTGGCAAACTCTAAAAGAGCCGCCAGCGGAATCGAACCTACTTACTTATTTATAGCCCAGTCTCAATGACTTGCATGTGGGAACTTCGGAAATTCTTAGTCGTGTTAGTTGAACTGAACAGAATTGATTTAGACAAGTGTCGCCGGCAGAGGATATACTAGCAAAAGGCCTTTTGAAAATTAGGTACTTTTAAGGACTATTGCTATCGCATCGCCTCAAATCCCCATTATTACAGTGCAAAAGGGACAACTGCAGCTCGGCACGATCTGACCTACAACAAATTGACGAAAACACGGTTTCGTAGTACCCTATTTCCTCTTCCAAAACTGGACTAATTTTAGTTTTTCTTTATTATAACGAGGGCTTTGGCTATGCTTCTATGTTTTCTGTTTTTCTTTTATATTCGTTAATTTGTTTACTGAACGTCTGCTTATGGCGCCGGATGGTGCCATTTTTTGCAGTTTTAGAGGGCCTCTAATTCTTAAAATAAACAAATATTTAAGAAAAATAAAACATGGCATGTGGGCATGGCACAGGTAAGTATAGATTATATTTATAAATAAAATTTGCTCTAAGACAATTATCCAGGGAGGAAACGGGGGGTTACGTTTATATGAAGGAAGCCACTAGGCGCCTACTAGGTGTATGTCCTCTTAAAACTTACATAAGAAGAACGTACTCCCACCTAAATGGCCGGCAACGCATTTGTGAGTCTTCTGGTATTGCAGGTGTCTATGGGCGACAGTGATCGCTTACCATCAGGCAATCTATTTGCTCGTTTGCCCCCTATAACATTAAAAAAGGACAATTAATCGGTAGACCGACAAAAATACTCTTGCAACTTTTAAGGGACACGTTATACACGTTAAACGTTAGTTTATGCGACTGATACGTATTGAGAGGCCTTAAACACGAGTGTGGTTTTATGAAACGAACCGAAGGCAAGTTTCATAATAAGATCACACGAGTGTTTTAAGGCCTAATTATTTATAGTTGCATACACTAGTTTATCCACATTGATAGCGTATACGTACTGATAGATATCTACGTGATATTAAATTATTTCATTGAGCCAGGAACAATGTTTACCAAGATATTATGATGCACCCGCGCCTCGCGGCGGCTTCCCGGATCTGTACTGTAATGATCTCCTAACTACATCGCATACGATGTAGTTATTCCATAGATATGTAACAGAAGCTAGAAATATTTTTTTCAGCATATATCAATATTAGGTATTTCAACAGTTCTTTTAAAAACACGTACAGGTTACTGCGAAACTTGATTGATGATTACGCTCCGGAAATTGCATAAATTGTGTCCCCCTTTTATCTTTTAAACTGTTAGTCTAAGAAATATGGAAAAATCACAAAGGTAAGTATCATCATGATCAGATATACCGTTTTTGAGTTATTGTCGAAAACTACGCGTCTCAACAAAAGGCCGTAAGTGCCGTGAAGATACGCTCTTTTGCTGGTGCACTTTTACACATAGTAGTTTCTTTTTTAATTTGAGTGTTTTTTTTCGTAGTAACGGCTGCGGAACCCTCTGACAACGGTCCGACATGCTCTTGGCCGGTTTTTTGTAGTAGTTGAGTAAAAATTATCACATATTACTACATAATATATCTATAAAAAAGAATCACCTACAAACGAATACACACACACACACACATAATTTATCATATTAATTGACCTGACATTCATCATATACTTTGGCAGAGGGGAATGCGTCCGTATGCCATCTCCAGTTGTTTAAAGGTTCAATAGACGTCTCGCCACTGTCGACAGTTAACGCGTTGCCGAGTTGAGTTGGATAGACTAGGGTCCCACTGCAAGAAAACTTAGCTCAAAATATGCATAAATACGACTAGCGTGTAGTAAAAATAGAAACAAATGTTTGTGGTGGCCAAGTCCAAGTCCAAACGTCGTTTGCAGCTCGCATCAGGTATGTTTGCAGATGCTCGCTTGGTAGTTTTCAGGCAATAAATAATGCGCAAACGAGTTGCGTCTCTAATGCGTCGCACGCGAGACAGTACCAATTGTACCAACACACTCCTGAATACCATTATTGATAAGATGGCATGTCCGATAATGATAAGATATCATACATATTGATCCCAGAAATGCCATCGTTATGTTTTAAATTACTTTATAAGGTTTTACTAACATCGAATTAAATTATTACTATTGATACTGTAACTAACCCATTATGGGTTGCAGCCTGAAATAAATGCATTGAATAAAATAATAACGTGCTTGACTGAGGCTAGGGGAGGAGACAATTACGAAACGGGGTGGTAATAATACAGCTGATGGGGGGTGGGGGGGTATCATTTACTACGTTCATGTTCAGATATTAGAGTTTCCTTTGATAGTTAAAGGGCGGCTGACGGGTGCATTTTATGTGACATAAGTGTCAAACGATATTGTTAATCTGGATATACCTAAACTTAATTAGAAAACGATGCTTTGTATCAATTTAAATTTACAAACATGATATTAAGTACGATTGAATGTAGAATTTAAAGCATTATTATAAGGTCCATAACGTGAATGAGACGAATCTAGCTCATTATTCCATGTCAAAACTATATAGTTGTTTTTAGTTAGCATTTTAAACTTACTTTTAATACTTCTTTATAATACTAGGAATGAAAATAGCGAGACAAGTAAAATGTCATACCATCGTTTCCATCTTAAGTTTTCGTGTCTGAATTGCTTACGTCAACCCCATTATTGATAGTATGATTTTCGGGATAAAAACTAGGTCCTTTCCAGAGTCTCAAACTATCTCCATACTCGTACCAATAGATGACTGAATCGGTTCAGCGGTTAGAGACTAAAGAGGTAAGTTACTTTTGTATTTATAGTATTAAAGTATGGTTTAAAATTATAGTGTAATTTTTTTGAAGGCAAGGTCTCGAGGGTATTCTCCAGCCCGATGGACGGATCTTATAAAAAACTGTGATAGACACCAGCATCACAGAGTGTGCTCGAAATGCTGCCAACAGAATAAAGTGGAGACAAATTGCAAAGGCGGCTCCCCAAGTCGAGAGGTCCGAGGACGAAGATCTGCCGTGTACGATTACATCATCATCGAGACCACGACCACTCTGACATAAGTGAGATTTTTTTTCATGGTTCTTCTTTCTGTGGGTTTGGTATACAAAGTGAGCCTGCAGTGCCCTGAGAGTACAGTACAACATTATATTTAGAATTCTGTTGCACCTACCCAGCAGATGTAGTGCTTCGTGCATGTTCTGTGAAGCTTGCACAGACGGGTTTCCAGCATTCATGCGGAAAAAAATTGTACCTCTGGTTAGTCGAGGAAGGAGAAGCTCCAATAGAGTTTTATATATATTTGCTAAAAATATGACGGTCCTATATTTAACTACTGGACGGGGCAGATGATTGGTGTAGCACGTTCTGTAGATTAGTTTTAATTATAAGTGTTTAGTAATAGGTATTAACTTAGACATAAGTTAAACTAACAAAGTATAGAATCAGTCTTCCGAAATATATAATTTATTATTTTTACTATTTTTATCAGGGGGCACGGCAGTGCCCCCGCCAAGTCGAGCGCGAAGCAAGCACTGCCGTACCATCCTTTACTGGAACCATTTCGCCGCATTTTCAGGCCCTTTTTTTGTACCTCTGGCTGACTTGGCCGTTGAAGGGTATACAAGGGTACAAAACCAGGTGCTACATGACACTGTCCGACGACCGACCATCAACGATTGGTGCAATCGTGTCATGGAGCACCTGGTTTTGTACCCTTGTGTACCCTTCAACGGCCAAGTCACACAACATTAAGTATAATAATAAAAAAATCGCAGTAAAGAACCTTAGACTTGGCACAACTTAGTCTAGATTTCATTACTTTTTAGAGATAAACAAGCAGCTCCATCGAGACTTGGCTAGTTTTATGCAGAATGTTTTTGGTGGGATTCTCGGTTACATTAGGATGTATTTACTAGAAAGTGTTATCAAGTACTTGTTTTCGATATGCTAGTCTCATGTATGTCTTTTGTGATGTAAGTTTCCTTGTATCGGAACTCTGAACTATGAAATTGGACTGTAACGTAACGTCTGATTGTCGAATCCGGTCAAACCGCTGCCCTGATTAACCGGGATCCGGATAAACGTATCTCGACACGGATTACATGCATCTGCCGTTAGACCGTACATAGCTAGGAAACTCGGTTAGAACTGTTACAATTATTTGGGAATTCTGACATGTCGGAATAGAATACTGATTTTATTGGAAATAGACTACTAGCAACAAATATATAACGTAACTAGCTTCTGCCCGCGACTTCGTCCGCCTTAAATTCGTTTATCGCGGATAAAGGTATTTTAAAAAAGTTGCCTATGTCCTTCACCGGGACTCAAACTATCTCCATACCAAATTTCATCCAAATCGGTTCAGCGGTTTAAGCGTGAAGAGGTAACAGACAGACAGACAGACAGACATACAGGCAGACAGACAGACAGACAGACACACTTTCGCATTTATAATATTAGTATGGAATGGGTTTATAAGTTTAAAAAAAAAACTACTGTACAGTCGATTAATTTTATTTTTAGGCCCCTTGTCATAGTTATCGAATGACGCAAAAGTAATGCATGACATTTCGATCTCAAAGGTCATGATCATGATGCAATCGTTCTGTCTATGTGATTATGATAATTTGTGAAAATCGTGTAAGTTAAAATCAATGTTTTCTCCTTCCAGTTGTTAAGTCCGTCTCGTTGGCGATCGATCACGTGACCTGCCTTCTGTATTTCCAACAACGATTTATCTTTCCAAACTTTGTCTTAGTGTCGGTTCTTAGCCAGTAAAAATGTCGTTTACGGTACCCTCTGGAAATATACGGAACTTTACATGCATCTAGATGCATCTAAATGTGCATGTGTGTTTTAAGTTTCATGTACTTAGCTCCTTCAAGTACATAAGGAGAATGTTGGTACATTGATACAAAGGGCAGATGGATACAATAGTCATAGCAGTCAAACGAATAATAGTTGGCAGCTTATCTATCGAAACATATTTGTGTGTATAGTGTACGGGGTATATTAATAAAATATGCATAAGTATGCATATTGTATCAATCTGCCCCGTATATATGAGGTTCGCTACAAATTGCATTTTTCCGAAAATTTTGTGATCATATTTATACCATAGTTATACCGATACTCTGGCTCTGGGTTATTGGCTTTGTGTATTAATTCGAAGCTGTATGTTTTGTAATGCTGTTGATGTTCCAAATAAATAAAATAAAATATTTGTAAGAATATTAATAAGTATTTAAAACTGAAGCCGATAATCATTAGGCTAATATGTATGTATGTAGTTTGCATATGTGGCATTGTGAATCAACCTCTTTTATACGCATTGTAAAAAAAGCGTATCAAAGTGCCTCAACTGCCCCTATCTACCAGTATTTGTTCCCCCTTCGCGTGTCTATTTCTTTTAAGTAGTAGTTTTCCTTACTTTTCACGGAAAAGGTTCAGATCTTATAAAACAACTGTCTAATGACAATAACATAGATAGTTTCTATGTAACGTTTAGTTTTTAAAATTTCCAAATATCAACATCAATTCAACCGAAAAAAAATTAGGTACAAAGAACTCTTCTTTCGACCCCCAACGGCCGGTGCATAGCCCTCATCCAACGGTCTCCAATTTCCAAAGCGCAAGTATTTCTTCGAGCTTAGAGCAAAACATAGCTGGACAAAGAACTTATTCTTCCATTTACTACAAACCTCATAACTATATCAAATAATAAGTATATCGACATCAAAACCAACCTAAATAAAATATTGGCACATGTCCGATCAACTACAAAGTCAACCGTCCCAAAAGCACCGGGCTAATTGTCGAAACCGGATAAACCGCCGCTGATTACTCGGGTAAAAGCGTGAGCATACCCACTTTGTACAAGTAAACACGAGTAATCGAATCTTACACTACCATTTAGTCATATGCCAAGTTAACTTGTAAAATTTGATAAGCAGAATTCTAACCTATTTTTTATTTTTAGTCATAAACTAACCAGCGATTGACTCCAATGTCACTTGATGGGAAGTGCAAGCGTCAAGGTACTAAGTCAAAGTATGGTTTTAAAACTTAAAAGACTTGTTTAGAACCTCGTTCAAGTTATAAAAAGTCATAATCCCTCTTTTTCTTCGGTGTATTCGGGAAAAAAGTATCCTATAACCATCAGTGGATGCCCCAGCTCACCGTGTACGAAAAATAGTTGAAATCGCCTTTTCGGCCTTTTCGGCCTTTTCGGTGATCTTCAAATAGTTCATTTCAATATATATTTTTTTTATAAATATTTGTTATGTACATAAAGTACATTATTTAAATGTAATTTTATTTTAACAAAATTATAATAGTATAGATATTAAAATGGCAATGGATTATTCAATACGGGTTCATAAACCGGCCAAAAACATGTTCAGACCATTCTCAGTGTAGGGTTTCGTAGCCGATTACTATAAAGAAAACCTACAGATTAAAAAATACGATGTCAAAAAGTGCACCAAATTTTTCAACTTCGTGGGTTACATGTATGCAGTGCAGTGCCGGCCACGGATATGGCCACAGCCATATATTTACTTTTATTATTTAACTACCAGACTAAGTAGCGGCGTATACAAGAAACCTATACTTAAAATTTCGTCAATATACATCTTGTAGTTTTTGAGTATAATGCCTGTGGCATATGGACGAACTGACGGACGGACATGACGAAACTTCAAGTATTCCGTTTTTGCCATTTTAGCTTCGAACCCTAAAATCAGCTCATTTGATTCAAACATAATACGAGCGGCGTTCGACGGAATGTTGTGTCGTTAGTATAATACCTCTACACAATTAAGTCAGCAATTAGTTATCATGACAAGTTGGCGTTATTTTCATTTCTAACATCAAATCGCAATGAGTCTAAAACTAGTAAGTTGAAAGCGTCTTAAGGTGCGTCCAGATTTGTATCATTTGCCCGATCAGATCTTCGTCCCGTGGCATAATCCCGTGGCACGATCACGCGTTTGGACGTTGCGCCGATCCAATCGCTCGAATTCCATGTTGCTACGCGTATCACACACTTAGATCGGACAAGTGCGGCGTGATCGCCGCGCCGACAGTGAGCGTCTAAGCAGCGCGATACGCAGTCATGCCACGCCACGGTGATCGGATACGAGCAAATGATATAAGTGTGGACGCACCTTAATTTGTGCTAATTACATAATATCATCATTGTATTATTACACTATATTATACTGTACAATTTGCATAGGGTGAGCGCACCAGTGTTTGACACCTTGATACTAGTGGTTAACGCTAAAATTTAGCGTTTTTTAATATTGTCAGCAAAGGGATCAGTGTCGAACGCTGGGGCGTTTGCCTTAGCCTAAATAGTAAAATGTTTCTAATATTTAAAAGAGCGTACACAGCGGAAGTTAAATCTTTTATGATTTTTGTCCACTGCTATGAAGAAAATGTATCTTTTTTTTCTGTATTAATAAATCTATATATATAAAAAAGTTATATTCTAATTAGTGAAGCAATCTAAGGCCATAAAATGGACTCCTGAGTCTTCATGAGAATCTTGAAAATTGTAGTTTTCGACAATAGATGCAGTTTAAAATAGCCACAACCACCGACTGTGGTATCTGATTTATGTGCCAACATGAAAATGCAAAGGTGTCAAAAGCAAAGGGCAGCTAATTGTCGAAACCGGATAAACCGCCGCTAATTACCCGGGTTGTGCGGGAATCCGAAACTGGCGTAGTTAAAAAAAAAACTTTAGCTCACTCGATTCGTAGGAGTAAATCGACGGAATCTAGTGCCTTTACACTATATTTACATTAGTAATGACCTAAGTTTTTAAATAAAAATACGACAAACTTGTCTGTCTGCTAAGACAAGTTTGTCTTATTTTTATTGCTAAACTTAAATCTTTTTTTGCCTGAAACAGTCATTCTCTCATAAGTCAATTAATGTCAAACTAATATATTAGTAAAGAGATGACCATAATATCTCCTTCCAGTTCATCTGGTGTAAAATATCAACATGCCTAGGGTGTCATATATGTTAAAAATTTCCTGTTTCTTTATAATATCTAGGAGAAAATAGTCATTTTAGGTAATTTATGCATATCCAGGTACCTATTATCATAGTAAGTGCGTAGTTTATATGAAAACGTGAACGGGTGTCTAAAACACCGGAGAGCTAATTGTCGAAACCGGATAAAGCGCAGCTGATTACCCGGGTCATGCAGCAATCTGAAACTGTTAGAGCATTTAAAAAATCTTTAGCACACCCGGTTCTTACCTAACTGATGTAGGGTTACCATACGTCCCGGTACCCCAGGACATGCTGTCCAGAAGTCCTGGTCATTAAGAAAATTGTCCCGATTTCATAATTATAATCTGCCAGTTATTACCAGAACTTGTTAAATAGCCATGCATAATATTATAAAGTTTTAAAAATTTACACGTATAAACATACAATCATTTTTGTATTCAGTGACCTAAAATAGTACGGTTCAATCATTTTTTTTAAAATGTCCTCAATGTCAACAGACATTTCATTTTTACAACTTTATTTGTATAAATATCGTCGCTTGGAACCCGTAGTACGCGCTTTGCTTAGTTTGGGACTAGGTCGGATGATCCCAGATTTTTTTTACACAGGGACAATCTTACACAGATCGACCTAGTCCCAAACGTGCAAAATTTGTATACTATGGGTCCTAGGCAACGATATACATAATATATAGTTAAATTACAATGCTTAAATATATAGAAAATATCCAAGACCCAGGAACACACATTCGTGCTCATCTCACAACCACTTGCCATGGCCGGGATTCAAACCCGGGACCGCAAGGTTCGTAGGCGGTTGTGCAACCCACTAAGTCAAACTTGTCGCCGTATTTATTCATTATTTTGACGGCAGGTTTTGATTTGGAAAATATTTAATTAGAGTTCCGTACCAAAAATGTAAAAAAGCAACCCTTATGGTGCGACTCTGTCTGTCTGTCTGTCCGACTATTAGAGCGCCATATCTCGAAAACGAATGAAATCTATTAGAAATTTGGAATATTTATAAACATAGTCAGCCCACATGTATTGCAAAGGAAACATTATAAAATATACTTTTTTTGTTTTACAAATATCATGATAATAATCACAATTTTTGGCTAAAGAGTCGGATGCACCATACAGAGATCCTTAAGCAAGAACAGATGACAAAATTCGTCGACTACTGGTGTGGACGATTAGCTCAGATGGTAGAGCGTGCTGCCCCGGTCTGGCTCAAGGCACTGGTTCAAGTCCAGTATCGTCGAAAAAATTTTTCATTTGTTTCTGATCTTTGTTTATAATTATAAAATATATTTTTATTTTCTGGGGGGCAAAAATTAAGTCTAGTCATTAGGTCAAGTAGGGTATCATATGAAAGGGCTTGAGTTGTACATTTTTGAACAATATTTTTACCTGGGTACCTGGATGGTTCGAAAACACAATTGGACCCGGAAGGTTTTCGGTATGCCATCAAATTTAATTTGTTGTTTAGATTTAAACTATCTTGGTACACGGATACCTGGGAATCCACAGATCGTTAAAGGATTAGGCTGACTTTACCCGATTAGGCTGAAGTAAAAAGAGGGTTATGACTATTTTGCTTCCGCAAACGAAGCAGCAGGCACCTTCTACCATATAAAGTTGTAAAAATGAAGTCTGTACATTGAAGATATAAACAAAAGATAGTAAATGGACTATTTGGACCTCTAAATATATAAATATATATATTACTAGCTTCTGCCCGCGACTTCGTCCGCCTTAAATTCGTTTATCGCGGATACAGGTATTTTTCCGGGATAAAAAGTAGTCTATGCCCTACCCTGGGACTCAAACTATCTCCATACCAAATTTCATCCAAATCGGTTCAGCGGTTTAAGCGTGAAGAGGTAACAGACAGACAGACAGACAGGCAGACAGACATGCTTTCGCATTTATAATATTATATATGGAATTTTAAATTTTTTATGTTTGTATTTGTCGTTGTGCTGGCTTCATCGCGCAAAATCGGCTAAACATATTCCAACTATTTTTGGTACACGGGTAGCTGGGTATCTCCAGATGGTTATAGGATACTTTTTACCCGACAACGCTGAAGAACAAACGAAGGGTCCTTTTCTTCTCCGCGAACGAAGTTGCGGGCGCCTTCTAGTTAAAATATATAAAAAATAATCAACCGTTTTTAACTATTTTTGGCACATGGGTAGCCGGGTATATCCAGATGGTTATAGGATACTTTTTACCCGACTATGCTAAAGAAAAAAAGAAAAAGTTGTGATTTTCTCCTCCGCGAAAGAAGTTGCGGACGTGTTCTAGTGTAATTTATATGTATAGATTACTAGAAAGTGCCCGCAACCTTCGTTCGCGGCGGAGAAAATAATAAATAAATATCCGTTTAGCTGATTTAGCGTGATGAAGCCACAACGACACATACAAACATTTCATTTTTACAACTTTATAATACTATAGATATAAAGAATAGTGATATAAGAAAATCGGCGAATGTGAGTGAACACACGGTGAACAACATACTAAGCTACTATCTCGATAAAATTGTACCTACATCATCATATCTCGCAAGCTTACGACCATCGACACAATCTTTAATCCGGCCGGGTGGATTAATAAATCGGCCTTATCACCGATGTCCGGCCGGTGGCTAATTAATGGATGCGGGTGGTTCATTACGGGGATAGCTTTCGAACTTCTTTACACGGTGTTATTAAAGTAAGTTAAGTGTACGCAAAGCCCCTATAGAACGAAATTGCAAATCAGTTGACACTTATACTGCAAAGTTCATGAATATACATCTTGTAAAATACAATTAATAGTAACTAAAAGGCCCGCAACTTCGTACGCGGAGGGGGAAAAGTCATATCCCTCTTTTTTCTTCAGCGTAGTCGGGTAAAAAGTATCCTATAATCATCTGGAGATACCCGGCTACCCGTGTGCCAAAAATAGTTAAAATCGGTTTAGCCGATTTTGCTTGATAAAGCCCAAACGACACATACAAACATACAAAAATTCGTTTTAGTCAACTCCGAAAAGTCGGTAACAATCATTTTTTTGAAAATATCTTCAATGTACAGACATTTCATTTTTACAACTTTATAATAGTACAGACAGATGTCTCCGAAATTTTACTCTAACAATAGAGTAAAATGTCTTTGACATTCTTACGAACGGACATGACGAAACTTATTTCCATATTGGCTCCGGAACCCTATAAAAGAATAAGAAGTAAGCTGTACAGTCAGCATCTGTACTTAAGTAAGATTAGGTACTAAAATGTATACATATTTGTGATGCTGATTGTACTAAACTTATAGTTGATTTAAATTTAACGTTCGGGTGTTAAAAATGTAGTCTTAATGAGTAATTTATTTATTATTGCTGTAAAATGTTAACATGTCAATAATTCATGCTAAGATAAAGGAAGTATAGGGGCTTTCGTGTAAGCAAGGTATTCAATATTTTGGTGTAAATAGTGATATTATACCGCTTCTGCTGCCAAAGTATTATGTTTACCACCGTTTAATTAAAATTTACGTAGCTTACCCTAAGGAAGTAAGAAATAGGGAACGTAAAATGAATTTTTAATACCCGGGTCTGCTGAATCTTTAATGTAAAATAACGAAATTAAATTCTTTGGAATGAAGATCTGTACTTACCGATGTTTAATATTATATTAAGGTTTACTTTTGGAGAAATATAAATTAATAATGATCACTACTCAGCGAATAGTGTTCATTATTTATGAGGATTCTTAAAATATTATCTACAATCCCAAATTTAATTATTCCAGAAAAAAGCTGTTAATATGTAATAGTCTATTTAAATTAAAAGTAATAATATAAACATATTTACGTCAGAATGTGAGTTTTAAAACTCGCATTATCGCCGGATGAAGACGTAAAATTGTGTACTCACCATGGGCAGTAAAAAAGAAAGCCCGCTATCGCATATTTACAACCCTCCCCTGCGGCTCAGGTCACAAATACCTGCAATTTCAGTCTTTCTTTCTTTTATACAGCCCTTGGTAAGTAATGTACTATTTTAATGCTCTCGCAAGGCCGTCATCGTAACAAATGGAAAAATATCACACATAGCAAACAAAAATAGCAAAGTACATCCCCACTATCTGGATGCTTGGCATCCCAAAAATAAACGGGCATCACGCTCATTTTTACCACGCACTTGCAAGTTGTGGAATAACCTTCCCCCTGAGGTATTTCCAGAGCGCTATAACATGGGATTCTTCAAGAAGCGAGTTAACAGGGCTTTCAAAGGTTGGCAAAATATAGGCGATTCCTCCGATGTTGCACATATCCATGGGCGACGATGGCTACTTTCTGTGAGGTGGCTCGTCTGCCCTTTTGCCACTCGTTACATAAAAAAAAGCAATCCTTCATATTTGCAACTAATCTTCTCCTAACCACAGCAATTCCCACACAAGTGTAAAACTCGACAGAATAAGAACATATATGCTCGTAACTTTAAAAACCCGGCTTTAAAGCTAGCAGCTGTCAGACGTTGACATTTATTTAGTATCAGATTATCACTCCAAAATTCGTTCGTTAATCCGTTGTAATATTCTGTTTATAAAAATAACGCGCAAATTGTCACAAAGTGGCAGAACAATTTGAATATTAATACACGACACCCAAACAAAAGCAGAATAATGAAAACCGAGTTGCCACCGGCAGCATCTGTTTATTATCAGGTGTTAACATTTTTAACCGAATCCCAAACAGAAATACGAGAGGAACATTAAAACCTGCAGCCGCACGTTTCTTATCCGGTTCAAATCGCCTGTTCGGCACGTAATTCGCGGTTGAACCGGGTAATTATTGGTCCATTCCACCCGTCGGGTGAACGACCTTTTATAGCCGACGACGGGATGGACTACAGACAATAATATAATATAAAAAGAGGTAGATAGGTTATTTACACGATATTCCACTTGTAGAAATGGCCAGGCTTGCACACATTAATCTGATAATATTGCAATAACACACTCATCTCATTTATTTGACGCATAATCCAATATATAACTACCTTAGTCTCTAGACTGAGTTAAGGTTTGCCAATTGGCGTAATTTTGGTGTGCCATTTCGTGGCCGGTTTTTTATTTTCATCTGTCGTGTACATTTTTTCGTATGGACGGCTGCGGCACCCTACACTGAACATGGTCCGACATGCTCTTGGCCGGTTTTTAATATTTCCATAGGGTTACACGTCATGAAGTAATATATAGTTGAAACTGATATATAAAGTTTTTAAACATGGAATATGATAAGTTTTTAATATTTATTTAAAGAATATACACATATTAATATTATATTATGGATACGTGCATAACCTCGCGACCCCCGCGCAATACAGTTCGCAATTCCTTGCGTTCAGGCTATGCGGATTACCTGTAAGCCCTTTTACAAAAATTGTATTTTTTTGACGTATAGCCTGGTATTTTTTAATCTATAGTGCTAAATATAAGGATTTGCATCCAAAAGATCCAAACAAATGTTTATGGAAAAATAGCGTATTACTTGATTTTACTATGGCACCTACGGGTATATTGTGTTGCTTCACCAGTGAGTTCCGTGGCGTGCAACGCAGGCCACTCTTTCCCACTGGGCAGTTTGAGCCCTGGGCACGTGCCCAGGGCTCAAACTCACGGGGGCCCCGAAAGATATTAAACGACGTTTTTTTTTACAGTCCAAAGAGGTCTCTAGTCTTATTGTTAAGGGCCCCAGGCCCTCCCATTTTTGAGTGCTCGAGGGCTCTGTGTGCCCAATGGCCACCGCGTGTATAAAGACAGCCTTAGTGCAACATGTTAAGAGTCCCCAGTAAGCTCGGTTCTCCATACAAACGCAGTTACGCTCTCATTTTCACACGACTAGCTAGTTTGGTCTGAAACTTTGTACTTAGAATAAGTTTAGGTATATGCAGGCCAGTAATTAGTTTATGTAGCTTCAGATACCATAGTAAAAAAAAAAACAACGAATTTAAGTTTTTCATACAAAACTTGTTTTTGCTGTATTTTGTTTGTTTTATAACTGGCATATAAACTAGTTTCAGGCCTAGATATACCTTATGTCATTGTATATGCAAATTTTCGTTACAATACAACACATAGTTTTAAAATAAGAACGAAACTCCGTTTGTATGGGAAGGTGAAATTCGGCCGAGCTTACTGCGGACTCTTAATGTAGCAAATTGTATTACATCTTTGTAAATCTGTGTCGTGTCGTATCCGTCCCGGGCACGTATAACCGGCCACCCGGGTATCGCCCGCGCTACATCCCGGTCGCAGCCCACGTACACGTGCGAGTTCAAATTTAACGCCACTAATGAATGTGCGCCTTTGAAACGTTTCTGGGATACTTTTAAAGGATTTTAAAAGTTTCCCGTTATGAGTTTCCTCTGAAGAGCGTTTATCTCTACGATTTTGTTAAGGATCTTTAGTAATTTTTTTTTTTCGTTGCACTAAAATGAAAACATTGTCTGGTCTAATTTGAACATGAACTTCATTTATAGCTAGTCGACTATACGTGTAGTATTAAACGGCCGAAAAATTTACTAAGCACTACAGTTAAAATATCTGACAGAGAGCCAGACATACAAGACAAAATTAAGTAGAAGGATTCAATAACTACGGAATCTTAAATAATCGAACAAGTGCCGGTCGCACTCGTGCACCAAGGATTCCGTACATAATATAGGTACGCTACAAACGGCCGTATTCATGAAAATCCACATTTAGCAGAGCCCTACTCCTAAGCAAAATTTACGCGATGTTCGATTGTTTTATATAGGTTCTGACATAGACAGACATTAAATTATACCGTTTTTAATATTTGTTGATATAGCGGCAATAGCAATACATCATGTGTGAAAGTGGGTCTAGCTATCACGGTTCATGCGATACAGCCTGGTGACAGGCGGACAGACAGACAGACGAAACGGTAGCGGGGTCTTAGTAATAGAGTCCCGTTTTACCCATTGGGTACGGAACTCTAAAAAAGACACAGAGGGCGCTACTAATGCTAACTAGATTGTGTTCGAAAATTTCAAGCCACGTACGTAAAATTCCGATAGCTCAGTTGGTCAGAACACTTCTGCGTTAAAGAAGAGATCGCAAATCCTGCTTGCAATTTAATGGGTCGCATTGATATTTTCCTTTACAATTGAACTCTGTGTTACAATATTAGTTTAAACTCTGATTTTTAATTCAAGACCAAAATCTGACAATTCTCATCTTGATTATTTCATCAAATAAACATTATTTCATAAAAATATGAATGAGAAATCGTGCAGCCAGTAATATTAGGGTAAGTTTAATTGATAAAAATACTAACACTTAAACCAGTATGCAGTGATCACAGCGTAAGTGCGCCCGTTGTCGTTAAATTTTGGTCTTGAATTAAAAATCAGAGTATAGGTAGAAATATCGATCGCGACAAAATATTATCGTGCATGCCGACCATTTCTATTGTCAGTCAGTGGGAATTCGGAGCCGTTTTCGATAGTGCAACGGTGCGAGAGCTGATCAGCCAATTATACAAATAGGACTGACTATTCCGCCATTATTCCGAATTTAACTTCGGTGGGTAATTGAGTGCCCAACCGACGCCTGGCGTACGCTTTGACTGTGACCACAGAATATATTATAATACTAAGAAGTACCCGCAGCTTGGTTCGATGGGAGTAGCCGGGAAATATTGAAGCCTGACTTATTATATTGGTGATTTTGATCAAGAAGATGCCAGCCGAGCTTTGTTAGGGAAAAAATAAGTCATAACCCTCTTTTTTGCTTTACCGTGGTCTGGTAAATGTATCCTATTACCATCCTTAGATATGGTTTTACTAAAGATGGTTGATATCCATCCAAATTGCCGTGATGTGGCTAACTTTAATTTTAACTTGTGAATTTTAACTATGATAAAAAAAAACAAGAATAAATGAAAACTAATACTAAACTAGAACTTCAACTACAACAATTTTAAAAAATGGGATCTCCCCCGTCGGCATAGACCCGAAGATGTTGGCATGCATTTCTTTTGTACAGCAATGCTAATACGTTGAACGAGGAAGTTGCCAGTTTTTCGGTCCCCGTTGGTGTCTATTAGTCTTTGTGACATTTCTTTATGAAGTCTGTGGGCGCTGGGACCCCAAGGGAAAGGCCTTGACCCCGAAGGCTCTGAATTGTATTCGGGACCGTTATCAGAGGTTATATTTAACCACAACCATTTTGAATTGCACTGGTAAATTGAGTCTTCGACTTAATTATTTATTCTGTTAATGATTATTGATTCTTAATTGGCGTTTTATCATTATCATCATCATCATTTCAGCCATAGGATGTAACTGCTGGACACAGGCCTCCTCGATAGATTTCCACATAGGCCCGATAGAGGCGACCCGCATCCAGCGAGTCCGAACACCTTGCCAGTGGCCCTCCCACACTGCGCTTGCCGGTACGCGGTCTGCATTCTGCGAACTATGTGCCCTGCCCATTGCCACTTTAGTTTGCTTACCCTGTTTGCTATGTCGGTGACATTGGTTCATCTAAAAATCTCATCACGCGTTTTATTGGCAAATCATATAAAGTAGTATTTAAATTGGCCAATAAACCGTCAATTATGAATTAATTCATCATTAACAGAGCAAGAAATGTATTTACTCTTACTCATAAGTGTAATTTTATGCTGTTGGTTTCCCATTATATATATTTTTTAATGGTAGAAATTCATTATGTACCTAATGTACGGTAGGGACCAACTTTATTAGAAATGCACTTGTACACACAAAAAAGATTTTTCCCTTAACTAGCCCTCAATAGTTTTTTGTTATACAAAGTGCAAAGTTGTATTTTATCCACGAGTGTGGAATTGAAACAAGAGCAAGCTAAAGGATTCTAAAGTTGCTCTTACTTCGCTCGTGGTTCTAAAATAGAATCCTGAGCGTAGCGAGTGTTTCAACACAACGTTGTGTGTTACACACGGGTTAATACAAAACTTTTTATCTCACTATAGCGAGGAAAGTGCAACATGCAAAAAAACAGGTCATAAGAAATAAGCCTTTATTTGTACACATTATAATCGTCATCAGATTTATTAGTATCATCATTAAAAGAAATGTTTTTATGTTAAATTTTGTTGACATGTTGACATTTCTGACGATGCGTTTTGTAATTGCATCGACTCAACTTATGCGTTCAGAATTATATTTAATATCATTATAAAAAAAAACCAAATGATTCGTATGAAATTTTAAGGTTTATGACTTAAAATCATTAATTGAAGCTAAATACCAATTTTTTTTAAATTCTTAAAGCTTAAATTTATTTAATGTTAATTAATATCGATCGTAATAATACGTTTACATGATTAATACGTTTTGTTATCTGTCAAAAGCTACACGCTCCAAGGTCAGATTACTTTCCCCACTAGTGGATAAAATGCTTTTTTACCCACTTGTCTTAAAGGATAAAAGACAGCTTTCCGAGCTAGGGGAAAAGTTCTGTATTGGTCGGGTTTGGGAAAACCGTGGGCAATTGAGGCTCGCGCGGCTTAAATCGTCACCATGCTTTTTTTTGTTCCATTGACAGGGATATGCACTCCGGTTGGAGAGGTGGGATTATTTCCTCCCGTGACAATATGCTGGCAACCCAAATCGATTGACAAATCACTCGAAGTTATATTTAGATTTATATGTGTAGTAGCGGTAAAAAACAAGTATAATAATAAATACGCTAAAAAAAAACGCACATGCAAAATATTATAGCAGATGGCAGCGGCCGCAACTTCGCTCGCGGAGAGGAACAAAAGTCATAACACTCTTTTTTACTTCAGCATTGTCGGATAAATAGTATCGTATCGTATACATAACTATCCTCCTAATATAAAGCACTATTTACTAAGGTTATACCGGTTAATTATTTAGGTTACGTTCGGACGTATTGATTTGGGAGCTTTATTTCGAAGCGCTCTCTAACCGGTTACTCCGTGTTCGGATACGGGATCAATGACCGCTGTCGTGCCGATAGCAGCGCAACGACAGTCATGTACATGAAATACTGAATCTAATACCATAGCAAGCAAACCAATTCTGTCTAAGCGAGCGGTTATTCACCCTAGACTCCGCTCACATGGAAGAACCGCTCTTTAACCGGTAAATGAATTTCACTCCCTATTAACCGGTTAGATTGATGTTCTTGCGAGCGTAACCTTTATTATGGGTTAGGCTCTCAAAGTGTGGCTCTAACTAGTACGGAATATTAACCGGGTTACAAGCCCAGCTCAAGAATGCGTGGTTGTGCTCCTCACGAGCAGCTGTTTAAGTACAGTTATTTAAAAGAGTGTCATAATTATATTTTTGTCACATTCCATAGAAAACGTCCAAGACCGCGATGGCATGCGGTTCATATAGACACAAAGGCACAGCCTACCTTGAAAGACCATGACTCCACATAGGCATACATAAACTACCTACCCTTCATCGTATACAGCTATATAGGCACAGTAAACCGACACATTGGACATATCAGATTTGTACGACTCTGGACACCACAGTCCACGGTACTCTGCACTCAGCTTCGAATAGGAACACATGGTATCATTCGAGAGTGATTGATCCGAGGAAATGACAACGCCCCTAAGCAATGAGGAAACCGATGCAAGGAGGAGGGGGAAGCTAAAACCCAGTGTACGTCACTAGCTCATCACACAAATGCATTCGGACCTCAGACCACCAGCTTCGTAGGTCGTTGTAGAATCAACTTCTAAACAACAAATACTAACAACTACTACTATTAGGAAAGGAAGGCTTTCAAGCAATAATTTAAAAGTTAACATAGGGAAAACTAAAATTATGTCCTTTAAGCTAAGAAATAATAGCACAAGTATTTTAAAAATATAGTCAACAGCGGGCCTATGATGGTTGCGTTTGTCACGCGATAAATAAATGACATAGCTGCCATCACCTTCTGACACGTATGTGAGTACGAGAGTGACAGACGCGTTATCATCGGGGGGCACGGCAGTGCCTCCGCCAAGTCGAGCGCGAAGCAAACACTGCCGTACCATCCTTTACTGGAGCCATTTCGCCGCATTTTCAGGCCGCTATTTGAGAACCTCTGGATAAGATCAGAACGCAAAATTTTTTGTCGTGCAGTAAATTGTAATTACATACTTAAAATCCAAAATTTTAAGTCTGTGGGTCATTTAGTTCCGAAGTTAAGCGAAAGCAAAGTTTCGCATTTATGACACTCACTCAATCACTCACTCACTCATGATCAGCAGAATAGAACTAGTACTTCCCATAAACTCAGAGAGCTGAAATTTTGTACAGAGTGAGGGTTTAATGGTCACATCAAGGGAAAACTATAAAACTAGGATAATCGAAGATCTGGAGTACCTGGTGACCCTGATTAGAAAACACAAGAGCCCAACCAAACTATTAGAGATCGACATACCGCCTTTACAAAAAATATTCAACTTGGTGGGCCGCTTCATTTGATCTCAAAAATCGAAGGTCTATAGCCCACGTTTCTACAAAAAGAAGTGAAATCCCACCAAAAACATTCTTTAAAAAACTAGCCAAGTCTCGATGGAGCTGCTTGTTTATCTCTAAAAAGTAATGAAATCTAGACAAAGTCGTGCCAAGTCTAAGGTTCCTTACTGCGATTTCTTTATTATTATAGTTAATGTTGTGTAACTTGGCCGTTGAAGGGTACACAAGGGTACAAAATCAGGTGCTCCATGACACCATTGCACCAATCTGTCGCCAGAACCACTACCCATTGGCGATGGAAAATTTCCACTTTGAAAACGTTGATTCAATAACTAGTCAATTGTAGGCTTGATAAAGCTGCGTATTTCAATAATACTTATGTAAAGGCGAGCCTGAAACAAACAGTATAAAAAAAAATTCAGTACAGACGGACTTCTAATCATTGATAGAAGTCCTGTACGTCTATTTTATGTTAGATCGGTGGTCGATTTGACGCTCCAAAAAGAAGAGAGCAGAAGTCAGCATTGTCAATGCTGAATGCATGTGTTGCACAATCAACAACAGCCTAAAATGAGACACTAGCGTCCAATTAGCAATAGGTACCAGTATGGGCTATTATCTCGCTTAACACACATAGGTAGTGGACAACAGATTGGTGCAATGGTGTCATGGAGCACCTGGTTTTATACCCTTGTGTTCCCTTCAACGGCCAAGTCACACAACATTAACTATAATAATAAAGAAATTGCAGTAAGGAACCTTAGACTTGGCACGACTTTGTCTAGATTTCATTACTTTTTAGAGATAAACAAGCAGCTCCATCGAGACTTGGCTAGTTTTATACAGAATGTTTTTGGTGGGTATCATTCATTGCGTGATAAGCGCGAACATCATAGGCCCGCAGATCGAAGAAACGTATACTATAACATTTAAGGTTTAAGTGTAGATAATATCCTGACATGGAGAAATCAAATAGACATAGTATGTAAGAAATTGAATCAATTATCATTTGCGTTATGTAATTTAAGAAAATTTGTAAATGAGTCAGTAGTTTTAACGGCCTACCAGGCATTTGTAACATCTACCCTAAGATACGGCATCATATTTTGGGCCAATTCAGTAGAAAGAGAAACTGTATCCAAAGCTCTGAAAAGATGTGTCAACTATGTGGCATTTACTATCTAGAATCTTGTAAGCCTTATTTTCAATAATTGCGGATATTGACTCTCCCTTGCTTGAATGTTTATGAAGTGGTAGTTTTTGTAAAATGTAACTTGCACCTATTTCAAAATTTTAGAAGTAATCGTAAAAGAAACAAGACAGCGGCAATATCATCTTTGTACAACGGCTTTATTACGGAAAAGTATACTTGGAATGGCTCCTATAATCCTATACTGTACAATAAAGTTTCGGAAAACATGATAAATATAAATATCCATACTAATATTATAAATACGAAAGTGTGTCTGTCTGTCTGTCTGTCTGTTACCTCTTCACGCTTAAACCGCAGAACCGATTTGGATGAAATTTGGTATGGAGATAGTTTGAGTCCCGGGGAAGGACATGGGCTAGTTTTTATCCCGGAAAAATACACTTATCCGCGATAAACGAATTTAACGCGGACGAAGTCGCGGACAGAAGCTAGTAAATAAACAAATATAACACAGGGACAATCTTACACAAATCGATCTAGTTACAAACTAAGCAAAGCTTGTACTATGGGTTCTAGGCGATGATATACATAATATAGAGATAAATTGTAATACTTAAATACATAGAAAACATCCATGACCCAAGAAAAAACATTCGTGCTCATCACACATACACTTGCCCTGGCTGGGATTCGAACCCGGGAACGCCAGCTTTTTGTAGCAAATATCGCCAATATGACTGATTTTATATCTAACAAACTGCAATTAATGGGACCTGTGGACCCCATTAATGGCGATTAAAATTTGTATGCCTCGCGGCGCAGCGCAGTGATACTCCTACCTATATTTTAAGAACTTATGTACTCTGTATGTGTACTGTACCTAAACCTGTGTTGAACAAATAAATAATTTGAATTTAAATTCCTGATATCTCACAAATTAGGTAGTTCTGGCAATGAAGCGGCTTAAAATGGCCGCCGATCAAGATGGCGGACGGAGATCTATGGAACATTAGCGCGGTTTCAATTCAGGCTCCGCTTAATTTATGATTATCACAATCATTTGCGGAGTTCTTTAGGTTATCTGCTGAGGACCAAATGCTTTGTCCCTGTTATTGGAAGAAAAACCGGCCAAGAGCATGTCGGACCATGTTCAATGTAGGGTTCCGCAGCCGTTTAGGTATACAAAAAAATGCGCTACGGGTGAAAAACCATCGATATGAAAAAAAACACTAACAAAAGAGCGTATCTACCCGGCACTTACGTCTTTTGGCGTAGTTTTTTGCCAATAACCTAAAAACGGTATATCTGATCATGTTAAAAATATTTTTTATTGGAAGTATTTATTAAGCTTTATATTTGTAAATTTTTTCATATTTTTTGAACATACCGTTTAGAAAATAGAGGGGGGGGGGGGGACACAATTTTTGGAGCGGATATTTCCGAAAATATACACTAAATCAAAAAACAATTTTAGAAACATTAACGTGTTTTTACCCGACTGCCGGAGAAAAGGAGGGTTATGTTTTTTAGAATGATGTGCCACACATTGATATTTGCTGATTTTTTTTCTCAGTTTCTGTTACATGTATCGAGTGCCCACCCTAGAAATATATATATATTTTTTATTTAACTATAAAACTAAGTAGCGGCTTACACAAGACATCTATGTTCCAAATTTCATTAGTATACGTCTTATAGTTTTTGAGTAAAATGCTTGTGATATACCGACGGACGGACGGACGGACTATAAGGGTTCCGTTTTTGCCATTTTGGCTACGGAACCCTAAAAAAAAAAAATGTTTTGTTAAATAATGTCGGGGAAATGTAGTAATTGCGTTACTGGGGCACAGAAAAATCGAAGAAACCAGACCATGAGGGAGATCAACAATAAGATGGACAGACCAGAAGCAGTATGTACCACTACCCGCAAGCTCAAGGAAGGCCTTTTTTCAGAAAAAATTAGGCGTGTGGTAAAGCTTGAAAAGATGACCTTGACCACTATATCAAGAGTGAAACGACGAAAAAGAGATATTATGACGCATTGATGACACAGCTAAGAGGTGGGAGAGGCTTTTCTTTGTACAGCAATGGGGTCACTCATATACACTGATAAAACAAACAAATGTGGATCCCTATATAAAAAAACAACCTTACGACGAACGCCTTTTTATGCGTTTTTTGCACGCCGACCAGTTTCACTTAATTGACAAATTAGTGTAAAGGCAGGTGTGACCCGTTAGTAATGAGCTATTCACACTACCACGCCATAACGCAGCGGCAAGTCGTGACGCAGTGGTTACGTGTGAATAGTTTCGCTGCAGCTTCTTGCAGTTGCTTTGATGTGGTTGGACTGTCCACACGGTTGAGTTTGACGGCGAAATGTGGTTCGTGTGAATAAAACTATTTATATTCATATAAATTATTGCCCCATTACGTGGTTTTCGTCGTGGTGTGGTTTTGGTTGTGGTGTAGTCACGGTACGAATTCTGAATCTTGTATATAAATTGGATGTAGCACCATTATGATTTACTGTACATTCGCTTCCCTGTGCACTCGGCTTCGCGCTTCACATATTCGCTTCAACGCTCTCAGTTACAAATAACTTACGCGCGCTTTACACTGTTCGGAAATGAATAGAATTCCTTTGGCATTTTTAGAGTTCCGCACCTACCTTGATGCCCTCCATTGAGCTATTACTAAGCGTCCAATATCTATACGTCTTTCTGTCTATTCACAATGCTCTATCTATCTATCTATCAGCCACAGACGTCCACTGCCGAACCTCCCTATAGCTCGCCACAGGGTGCGATCCTGTGCAGACCGCATCCACCGACTCGCCGCGACCCTTACGATATCATCCATCCACCTAGTCGGGGGCCGTCCTACGCTGCGCCTTACTGCCCCAAAGGTTATCCGGGCTACATTGCCCGCCCATTGCCACTTCAACGAAGCAATCCTGTGAGCTATGTCGGTTACTTTGGTTCTTCTGCGGATATCCTAATTTCTGATTCTATCATGAAGAGAAACCCCGAGCAAAGCCTGATACCCCTTTACCCCTACTAATATATATATATATATATTTCTGTTTTTAGTATTTGTTGTTATAGCGGCAACAGAAATACAGAAATTTCAAGTGTATAGCTTCGTGAGATACAGCCCGGTCACGGCCTGCCTGGATAATATTTTTAATCGTAATACTTTTTGAAAGGTAACAAATACACATTTGAAACCTTAACAAATTGTGGGTTTTACTATGAACTGCTATAACAAAAAATAATAAAAATAAAATTAACGTAAAAATTAAAGAGTGTGACGACTGTAAAAGAAACATGTTTTCTCGATGTTTCTTGCGTACGTTGGTACGGGACCCGCCGTCCGACTCGTACTTCGTCAGGTTTTCTAAATTCCTTTGAGTACAAACAGAGTTATATTCCAGGCGCAAGAGGAACACGCCATTACCCGCCATTTTTAAATTGGATTCGTTTCATAGTCTTTTGAGAGATTTAGTGTTGATATAATTTTTGGATCGTTACACATTGGTAAGGAAGCTATTATGCTTCTGAGCTACAAAAGTTGTTCAGAATAAAAGACAGACAGAAAATGCGTTAGGATATTTATTTATTACCATAATAGGAATGTTGGCAACTTTTTTTTTGGAATGGTAGAGAGAGAACGACTAAAAATCTTCTTCTATCTCATAAAAACTCCTCGAGAACAATGTTAAAACAAATTTTTGGACTTCCTCTAAAAACGCTTTATATTAATGCCTAGGAACGAGTGACGTCACATGTAAAGCACTACCTTGGGTAGGTACAGAACAAAGTACTCAAACTTAGTACTTTGAGTACTTTGTTCTGTAGCTATGTTAAAACTTGCGTTTATCGAGACGGTTTCATAACAAAAGTAACATACATTTCATGGGTTATTCAATGGTATTGTTACGTGTAAATATTATAAAGTTGTAAAAATGAAAAGTTTGTGCGTTGAAGATAAAAAAAAACCCGCCAAGTAGGAGTCGGACTCGCGCACTGAGGGTTCCGTACTAAATATACGCTAAAAACGACCGTATCAAAATCCAGCCTGAAAACCCAGTTTTAGCAGAGCCCTACTTCTAAGCAAAATGTACGAACTATGGGCTCATTATTCGTTAGTTACTCGTACATAGACAGACAGATAAAAAATAAGTATTTATAACAAAGCTGTATGCAAAATTTATTAAACAACAGCAGAACAATTTTCTTGGATCAAAATTTTCAAAAATCTTGATATTGTGTTTATATGTAGGAATAAGCTTCCTAAAGGTGCGTCCACATTTGTATCATTTGCCCGTATCAGACATAATTTGTTTCATCACTTCATAACTACTCTTTACAAAATTATAAAAAAAATGTTTGAGACGTTTCACTTGATACCACACAATACGGTATGAAAACATTTTTTTTTTTTAATATTTTCTAATTTACCCCTCAAAGGTACCCCTAATGTTTAACATTCATTTATTTATGTTACACATCCGTCTTTGGGTCAAAGACTTACATATGTGTACGAATTTTCAACTCAATTGGTCCAGTAGTTTCTGTGCAAATTGACTGTGACAGACGGACGGACGGACACACGAGTGAGATTATAAGGGTTCTATTTAATCCTTTCAAGGTACAGAACCCTAAAAATATTGTAACTGACTATTTGGTTTCGAGGTCCCTGAATCAAAATAAATATATTTTGTGATTTTTTTGTATGTTTGTATGTGTCGCTGTGGCTTCATCACGCCAAATCGGCTAAACGGATTTCAACTGTTTTAGGTATCTCTAGATGGTTATCGCCACTGCTGTTCAACATTTATACTGAAGTAATTATGAGAATAGCACTTGAGAATTGGTCAGACGGAATCACTATTGGAGGCTATAACATTTCTAATTTGCGTTTTGCAGATGACACCACCCTGTTCGCAACTACCATCGACAATATGGAATCCTTGCTGAGCAAAATGTAACGAGTTAGCCTTGATTTCGGTCTGAAGATAAACCGCAGCAAGACAATCATGATTGTCGATCGAGCTAACAATAACTCACCCGAAGTCACTAATATTGCGAATTGCGACGTTGTTCAATCATACATCTACTTTGGGGCACTGGTATTGAACAGTAGTGGATGCACGGATGAGATCAAGCGGCGCATGGCTATCACCAGGTCCGCCATGGATCGGCTCAAAAAAATATGGAGAAAGAGAAACATCAGGATGCGACTTGTCAGGGAATTAGTGTTTCCCATATTTCTCTACGGTGCTGAGACATGGAGTTTAAGAGAAAGCGAAAAGAAGAAGATAGACGCTTTAGAAATGTGGTGCTGGAGAAGAATGTTAGGCATAACCTGGACCCAGTTCCGAACCAACGCGTCAATCCTCCAAGAACTAGGTATCAAGCAACGTCTATCTTCCACCGTCCAGTGTCGCATTCTCACTTTCTTTGGACATATCACACGTAAAGAAGACACATCCGTGGAGCGACTTGTAGTGCAGGGAAAAGTTGAAGGCACAAGTGCGCGTGGCAGGTCACCAATACGTTGGACCGATCAAGTTAAAACTGCACTCAATGGTCCACTCCACGTATGTATGTACGAGAAGAACTAAAGTACGAGAAAAATGGCGACGGATTGTAAAGCGGATCCGGTAGACCCAAAGAGACTGAAGAGACGCTACAACAGAATACCCAACCCACGAAAGCTGATTCTAATTTGGTGAAAGTTTTAGCTAGGAAAAAAAATGAAGTCAAGAAAAAAATTACTTTAAAGAACGATGTCTTTCTTAATTATTGTTTGAGACGTTAATTTGGTTTAATGGTTATTTATATTTCTTTGCCCAAATAAGAAAAACATTTTTTTCAATTAACGTTATTACGAGCATAACATGTATCTTACCTATTATTTAAAGTGCAATGTGATGTGATACGTGATTACTGATTAGCTTTATTAATGAATGTTTACTATACTTCCTTAATACCCGTAATAATAAAATATTACGGGTATTAAGGAAGTATAGTAGGTGTTTTATTATTGTTAATTTTACCTCTTATAGTATTAATAAAGTTGATTAAATATTACATATCAGAGAAGAAAAGTGGGGTCAAAGTTAAAATAACGATCATGAATCATGATCCAATACACCAAATTAGTGGTAAATTCTTAGACTTGGCAATTAAAACTATAAAAAGTTCCTTTAATTAAAGTGTTATGTTTATATTTTATAAAGAAGATTTAATTTTACTTTTTTTTTACAAATATCATGATAATAATCACAATTTTTGCAATTTATTAGTGGATCACTCCACTAGCGTTATTATTATAAACACAAATGAAAAAAAAAATCGACGATACTGGACTTGAACCAGTGCCTTGAGCCAGACCAGGGCAGCACGCTCTACCATCTGAGCTAATCGTCCATACCAGTAGTCGACGAATTTTGTCATCTGTTTTTTGCTTATAGATCTCTGTATGGTGCAGTTTGGCCAGGAGCCCTTGACTCCGAAATGGCCTGTGTACACCCCCATTATAATTCTGAGTTGTCTTTTGCTGTTTCCACAGTTTCTGGGACCAGCCCGATTCTACTCTTTCTATGATTAGCTTTGCATGACAGACCCTTAAGAACTCAGCCTTTGTGATTATTTCTGTTTTTTTACACATAAAGTTTGTTAAACTTTTGTTATAAATACCCTACAAAGCCAAGTTTCTTGTGTGGTGACCGCGTATAGGACGACGCAACATGGGAGTCCTCCAACAATATAGACCGACGATCTGGTCAGCACCGCGGGTGTTGGATGAGAGCGGCGGAAGACCGGTGTGAGGATTCTTTGTCCAGCAGTGAACGTCGATAGGCTAATATGATGATGATTATGATGCTGAAATAATTATAAATCTGACGATCTATTATTTTTAGTAGAAAGGTTCTATAAAGAAATTTTAAACAAACATGTTTCCGCGTTGGGCGCTGAATAGGTTAAATAGTCAAAAAACACATATCTGAAAACCAGCCTGTTTCATAAACTAGATTTGACAAAAATCTCACTAAAAATAAAAAATAAATATTATTTATTATTTATTTATTATTATTCTGTATGGCTTGCGCCTTAGAGTTGGGACGTATTAAGCAAGGCACGATCTGCGCAGGTGGGTTGAACTACAGCAGAGTATCGATAATCCGTACCCTAGCTAATCCGAATGCCTCTATAATCCGAAATCCAAACGACCCCCCTGTCTCTCATGCACCCGCTGTTTCTCAATAACTCGCGGGCCTCGCTGTGCCAGGAAGTGCCGTGTCATACATTTTCGGTGCTACACGTGTTGATTGTCAGTTTCGCGCAAACTGCGCGCATTTCCGCCATTTTGTTTTATCTAATTCTTGGCGTCGTCTCAAATTTGATCGTTTTAAATCATGGCTATTTCAAATCATAGATATATTACGATTTTGATTGATTAAAGATTATTCTAAATTACACATAACGTTGTTTTATTCTCAAAAATGCCCTTAAATTTATTTACATACTATAATCCGAAGGCGTGCATCCGAACAGGGTGTACATTTCAGGTGTTCGGATTAAAGTAGCTCTACTGTATTTCAACCCAATTTAGGATGTGGGAGAGAGAGAGAGAGAGAGAGATATATAGCGTGAGAGCGAGAGAGGGAGAGAGAAAGAGTCAGTGAGAGAGAGTGAGAAAAAGAGAGTGAGCGAGCGATCTATATGAACCCCCACTGCTTGAAGTCCTGCATGAGTTCGCGGAACCGTTTGGCGAAAAGTTCGTTCGCAGGTGGCACAAAATGTTCCTTCGTGGTTGGCACGACCTGTTCTTTTGAGTTGTTCGTCGCCTGCGCAGAGTCCGCCGTCACAAACGGGAGCGCCATCGCAGCGAGACCGATGCCGATGGGCAGTTTCTGTAAAAAGCATTACCTATAAATCACGAAAATATTGTTGAACATGCATTGAACGTATTGTAATATTTGTGGACAGCAAAAGCTCACTCACACGGACCACATTTTGTCGTCAACGCTATCTTGTGGTGGGTCCGACCGCATCAAAGCAACTGCAAGAAGCTGCAGCGCAACTATTCACACATAACCACTGCGTCACCACTTTTTTTCGCTTAGGGCTTGTCCAGAAATCATGCGATCATACCTACTTTTGACCCCCTCCTCCCCCTTGGTGATATTTGGTGATTATAACGCTACCTCCCCGTTCAAGATCACGTGTATTTTTGGGACTAAGTATGAATTAATTATTAAAATATACTACATAGACGCAATACGGTATATGCTGTTACGCAGCAAGGTAATAAGACACTAATTATAATACGTTAGTAAAGATCTCGTCAGCGCAGTAGATGACAAATACAAATGCGATGTGAAGATGATATAAAAGGGTCAAAGTAATCGAGCTCATTAACCTCCAGGAACAAGTCACGCATGCGCCTTGCAGATAAAATGATTATGATCTACTTATAGATTCGTATCAATTATATATACTCGTAGCAAACTGAAGTGGTAATGGGCAGGGCAGGGCACATAGTTCAAAGAACCGATGGCCGTTGGGGCAGTAAAGTTCTCGAGTGGACACCGCATAACGGCAAGCGCAGCGTGAAAAGACCCGCAAGATGGCCGAACGACCAGGTTAGAGTTGCGGAGACTCACTGGATGCGGGTCACCTCCATCCGGCCGATGTGGAAATCAATTGAGGAGGCCTGTGTCCAGCAGTGGACGTCCTATGGCTGAACTGATAATGATCATGATGAGAAAGAGGAGAGGGAAAAAGAAAAATTTAGTAAAAACGAAAGAGTATAGGAGTCACCTTATAGGACACGAACCAACAAAGAGATGTCATGTCGGTCGTAAGTATAGGGAAATCAAGGCGTTGGCTCTAGGGCGAGATGAAACTGCTACCTGCCATACGCTTTTTCCACTACACCAATAATAGATTGACTCTTATTTTTTTGATAATGATGACATAAAGGAGTAGTATCATTATCATCGTACCTTTTTTCTATACTGCTATGCCATTTCTTATCTCATAGTTAGCTTTATCATCCTTTTTAGGCAGGTTTCTTTCTTACACAATCGACTTTTTCATTGGTCTACCACTTATTTTAGAATACTCCACATTCATGCACAATATTCGCCTAGTCACATAATTTCCATCCCGAGGTATCACACAGTTGATTAATTTTATTGTTTTTCGGGTTCCGTACCAAAAAGTACAAAAGGAACCCTTGTGGTGCGACTCCGTCTGTCTGTCTGTCTGTCCGACTATTAGAGAGCCATATCTCAAAAACTACTTATGCTATCTACTTGAAATTTGGAATGTTTATAAACATGGTCAGCCCACATGTACTGCAAAGGAAATATTTTGAAATATGTATATTTTTAGGGTTCCGTAGCCAAAATGGCAAAACGGAACCCCTATAGTTTCGTCATGTCCGTCTGTCCGTCCGTCCGTCCGTATGTCACAGGCATTTTAATCAAAAACTATAAGATGTATATTAATGAAATTTGGAACATAGGTGTCTTGTGCAAGCTGCTACTTAGTTTGATAGTAACTAATTGAGGTAGAAACTGTTTTTTTTTTTCAGCAAATATCAATGTGTGGCACATCATTCGATAGATCTACTAAAAACACTTTGAGGATTCTAAAAAAAATTTGATGTGGTGAATATTTTCGGAAATATTCGCGTCGAAAGAAGCAAAAATTGTGTCCCCCCCCTCTACTTTCTCAACGGTATGTTAAAAAATATATAAAAAATAAATAAAAAATACTTCCAACGAAAATTGTTTTCAACATGATCAGTCATACCGTTTTTAGGTTATTGCCAAAAAACTGAGCTTCTCAGCAAAAGGACGTAAGTGCCGGAGAGATACGCTCTTTTGTTAGTTCTTTTTTCACATCGTATTTTTTTCATCTGTGGTGCATTTTTTTGTATAAACGGCTGCGGAACCCTACATTATATTTAATTTAATATAATTATTATGTCACCGCAAGTAAACGATATTTACACACTATAAACTATGAATCTTCCCTGTCTCTCCTCACGGACTACTGTATACACTTCGACGATAAAATGTCTACAAAAGTGATTCGGTTTAAATGCATGAATGCACTCACTTGTATATAAACGTTATTTTTAGGGTTCCGTACCTCAAAAGGAAAAACGTAACCCTTATAGGATCACTTTGTTGTCTGTGTGTAACGTCTGTGTGTCGTATCGAGTTGAAATTAAAACTATATACTCAGGTCTACAGTCCCTTGAAGCTGTGAAAAAAATCAAACTTCTAAGTTTACTTTTATGCCGCAAAAAACGTATATTTCGACACTTTTTAAAATTGATAGGGTACTTCCAGTTGTTCTACAAACTTGAAATTTGGTATGAAAGAAGCTCTTATAGTATAATCAACAAAATATCTCAAAAACTATTTTTTATGTCTGTTTGTCTATATCAGTAACC
This sequence comes from Hedya salicella, assembly GCA_905404275.2. Classification (NCBI taxonomy): domain Eukaryota; kingdom Metazoa; phylum Arthropoda; class Insecta; order Lepidoptera; family Tortricidae; genus Hedya; species Hedya salicella. The sequence goes on along the minus strand of FR990112.1, from coordinate 3,299,713 downwards.
AATATAATATGATCGAGCACCGCGTAAATTTCGCTCAGGAGCAAGGCTCTGCTAACACTGAATTTTCATAGATACAACCATTTGTAGCGTGTATTTTGTATGGAAGCCTCGGTGCGCGAGTCCGACTTGCACTTGGTTGGTTTTTTGTATAATAGGGAGCTAAAGAGCAGACGGATGGCCTGATGATAAGCGATCACCGTCACCCATAGACACCTGCAACACCAAAGGAGTGACAAGTGCGTTGTCGGCATTTCAGGTAGGCATGCTCTTTATTCGAAGACATTTACCTCCTTCATGTCAGTATCAAATTCCTCCCTCCCGTAAACCTCTTCTGGTACGAGGTCGAGCCTCCTCATCGCTTGCGCGAGCTGGTCGTAGTACTGGTCCACCAGCTGATAGAAGTGTTTGTGGCGGAACTGCTGGTCCGTAGCCATGGTAATGAAGTAGATCAGATCCGCCACCGGACAGCCGACTCGCACCAACTGGTAGTCGATCGGAATCAGGTGGATCTTGCTGTTCTAAAACAAATTCAGATTCTATATCTGTGTCTATGCTATGAACACTCGATGGACAGTGCAAATCAGCTCCTATTTATGAACTGTGAAAACGCTCAGTATGAAAGAAGTAACAATAAAAAAAATGTGTGATTATACTAATTATATTACTGTGCTCCAGGGTCAATTTATAGTTTTTTGATAATTTAAAAATAATACGAAATAATATACATTACTGGAACGTCACGATCAATATGTAGGATAGAGTGAAGTAGAGAAGCAGAAGCGGAAAAAAAGCTGACCCCATCACCAGATTGGAAGTATAGATTAGTGTACCCAATTTCGCCCTTCGTGTCACTTACTCGTACCTCTTCTTTATACATCAAGTTGCCAGGTCGGTAGTCTCCATGGATGATCGCCGAGGTCTTCCGAGGACGGCTGATGTCATACATTAAACTCCAGCCAACGGAGCCTTCGACGATCTGAGACAGTCTCTCTCTGTCTTCCTCATCTACAGCTGCTAGTGCCGCATCAGCTAGCCCTTTCCATTCTGTGCCCATCACTGGAGGAAGCTTCAACGTCTCTTCAGCTTTCTTAAATTCTTCAGGACATTGCTTACTTAAAGCCAAAGACAATGCGTGATATTTAGCCATAATTTCTACGCATTTGGATGCGTTCTTCCAATCCAACTTAAACTTGTCAAAACACGAGTACCCTTTAGTTAGCAGGTTCTCCATTATAATTATGGAATTATTTTCGGTTACGTCATTATTATAGCATCTTGCAAATTTAAGTCTTTCGTCGGTCAACGCGTGTTGGTCTTGTAAATCTTCATAGGCCTTCGTAAGCGTTGAATACACGTAATTTTCCGTTTGAAAGACGTGGTCACTGCAATCTTTAAGGTTGTCACCCACTGAGGCAATTTTAACAAAGAGTTCGATGTTTTTCTCAGGTGTGATTAATGTGGCTTCAAATAAAAATGAGGTATAATTGGCACCGAGATTGCTGGCTGGTTTGATTTTGACTTTAGTGTTGGAAGAATAATTCCTTTTGATCAGCGAATTGAGAGCTCCACGAACTGTCTCCTCGGATTGCGACATAATTGGTAAAATAATTAACAGTCAATAGGATGATGCAATTAAACACACTGTATAGTTGTTTCTATGTGTATATGGAAAGATAGAATATAAAACAAGTCGTATGAGCACTGTGATAAACTTTGTGAACCGATTTATAAAACACGTATTTGTACTACAGTGACCGACGCAACGAGCACTGACAAATGGTCAGATAGTACTAAGAATAGATCGACCTCATGAGGGCTGAGAACATTATCTAGACACACGACAGTGCACCCAGCCAAGTTCGACAATAAAGCTAAACAACACTGCAGTGCGTACCGTAATATACGGGAACTTGGTACAAAGGGTAACATTAGACATGGAAAATACTTAGTGTCCAATTTCAGGAGTTCATCATGTGAAATATCTTTGCATTTTGGACCACTCGTCTCAGGATCGTTCCTTCAACTACAAGGCCTACATCAGTTCTGTCAATAAATACATTTTTCTAGAATAGTTATCCGCTTATCTCAAGTTCCCCCATATGACAGAATTGCATTTACAAGAACCCTTTTGAGTGCTATTTCTAAAACTTTTTTCCAATGCACAGAAGTGGCTTGTGACCAACCTACCTACCAGAATAAGCCATTATTTCTACAAGCATTTGTATAATATTTTTTGCTGTTTCCATGATTATTACTCGTTTAAATAAAACAATTTAACGGATTATATATAATAAGCCTTTGTATGTTTGTCCGGGTGGAATCTTGCAAGTTAAATTTACCCTACTCCCCTGTTTCCGATGGAGATAAAATTTGGCATATCTACTTCATCATCATCATCACCATTTCAGCCGTAGGACGTCCACTGCTGGACACAGGCCTCCTCAATAGATTTCCACATTGGCCGTATAAAGGTGACTCGCATCCAGCGAGCCCCCGCAACCATAATCAGGTCGTCGGACCACCTTGCGGGTGGCCTTCCCACGCTGCGCTTGCCGGTACGTGGTCTCCACTCTAGAACCTTTCTGCCCCAGCGGCCGTCGGTTCTTCGAACTATGTGCCCTGCCCATTGCCACTTCAGTTTGCTTACCCTGTATGCTATGTCGGTGGCTTTGATTCGTCTACGGATCTCCTCATTCCTGATCCGATCTCGTAGAGAAATACCGAGCATAGGCCCATGGTCAGAGACCACGTCTCGGCTCCGTAGGTCATCACCAGTCCTACTTATTTAACACAGACTAGTTCACAAGATAATGGCAATTCATTTCTTATTCATTAGCATACACAAAGAACAATTTATGCATATACGTATACGTATATATCGATACCCTAGAGCACAATCATAACTGTTTGAGAAAAACGCTTCATAAGTACGTAAAGTTGAAATTTCATAGGCAAAAATACTGTAATTAGTACGAGTGTGAACTGGGGTATCGATATATACGTATACGTATATATTGATACCCTAGAGCACAATCGTACTAACTGTTTGAGAAAAACGCTTCATAAGTACGTAAAGTTGAAATTTCATTGGCAAAAATACTGTGATTAGTACGAGTGTGAACTGGGGTATCGATATATATACAGGATGGAAAAAATCTATGGGCCCTGGAGGGGAACTACCAACCATCCTTTAGTTAGCTTATTTTACTGAAAGGAAAAATTCTCACTCGGGAATCGAACAAACTATTTTTTTTTTAAATAAACCCGATATTTCAATTGGTTCGAATTCCGGGTGAGAAAAGCGAATTTTAGAAGATTTTTGAATGCAGTTTTGTTTCCTTTTAAAAATAAAGCAATGTTTTCTCTCAGTAAAATGAGTTAATTAAAGGATTTAAGGTAGTTCCCCTCCAGGGCCAATAGATTTTGACCATACTGTATATATATATCTCCCAATTACCAAGTCATTAAAGCTTAATAATGAGATAAACATGATAATAACTTGACATTGGTCAAAGGTGTACACTATTTAACCTTTGTAATCCATACAGTCTTATTGCAATGGCTGTTGTGTATCATAACACCCCCCCCCCCCCCCCCCCCCCCAGCCCCTCGTTTCCTCCCGTGGGTCTCAAGGCAGTTAATCACGGCACGGGGACGTGCAAGGTTTTTATGGCACTAGGATCCTAGATATTTATCGCCTTCCGTAGCATTAGCACGTAAACTAAATTTACCCTTTTACACAGTACAATCCCATGTCAACAACACATATATCTATACTATTATAAAGTTGTAAAAATGAAATGTCTGTAGGTACATTGAAGATATTTTCAAAAAAAATATTGTTATGGACTACTTGGAGTTCATTAAAACGAAAAAAAAAAATATTTTTTATTATATGTATGTTTGTATCTGTCGTTGTGGCTTCTTCACGCAAAATCGGCTAAACGGATTTCAACTATTTTTGGTACACGGGTAGCTGGGTATCTCCAGATGGTTATAGGATAGTTTTTACTCGACTACGCTGAAGAAAAAATGAAGGGTTATGACTTTTTCTCCTCCGCGAACGAAGTTGCGGGCGCCTTTTAGCACGCCGATTTAGCGTGATGAAGCCACAACAACACATACAAACATTTTATTTTTACAAATTTAAATAATAGAGATGAAAACATCTTCATTGTACCTACAGACATTTCATTTTAACAACTTTATAATACTATTAGCTGTGCCCGCGGCTCCGCCCGCGTGAATTCGGTCTGTGTCAGTAAGCGGCTAATTCACCCCTCTCCCCTGGAGCTGAAACTTGAAGTAAAGTCCAGATAAAATGTTAAACAAATACTACATACTTGCAAAGAACCTACTTGAACAACCCGGTTGCGTTAAGTTTGCACCTAATTTGTATGCAATGCTATAGATATTAGGTGCCAACTTAACTCAACCGGTACCGGGTAATAAAGTTAGGGTAAGTAAATATTTGTACGGAACCCTCGGCGCACGAGTCCGACTCGCACTTGGCCGGTTTTTTTTTATACAAGCATAGCTTCAATCCGAGACTGAACATCCAAGAATGGTCTTAGGATACTTTTTTTCCGACTAGGCTGAAGCAAAAGAGAGTGTTATGACTTTTTTCCTCCGTCAACGAAATTGTATCTTATCTTATTCTTTCTTTAAATTTGTTGTATTTTGACGCCTAAAGAAATAAGATTATCAAATTAATACCCACTCTCTTACTGAATTGCTATGCCACTTTATAAAGTTTTCATAATCTATACCATTATAAAGTTGTAAAAACGAAATGTTTGTACAATTGTATATTGAAGATATTTTCAAGAAATAAGTGATAGGTAAGGCTATTTGAAGCTCACCGCATCAAACATTTTTTTAGTATTTTTTGTATGTTTGTTTGTAGTTTGTGTTGTTGTGGCTTCATCACGCCAAAACGGCTAAATGGATTTCAACTATTTTTGGTACACGGGTAGCTGAGTATCTACAGATGGTTATAAATACTTTCTACCCGACTACGCGGTCGAAAAAAAGAGGGGTTATGACTTTTTCTCCTATGCAAACGAAGTTGCTGGCCCGTCTAATATGAATATAGTTCTTGGCCGGTGTTTTTAGAATAGAATAGAATAATAATTTATTGTTAGAAAGTGAGTTGTCACAATAAGGTGTTACAATAAGTACGTGTCCGTCACAATCAGCCAGAGTCGGCGTACAATATTTGCCAGAGTTCCCTCTGTACATGTAAAATTATTAAAATACATCATTACATCAGTTTCAATGTCATGCTACAGAAATAGTAATCAAATGTCAAAATATATTTATAGTAAAGTACAAAAATAAATAAATAAGCACACGAGCAAACAAATATGTCAGATTATTACGTTACCACATGTCTAAGTATGCAGTTAAATTTATTAAAGGGCATTGCGATTGTCAAAATGTTAATTGGTGTATGAATAAAATGTACTATAATGTAAATACATTATGCAATGCATGAATAAAATTTACTATAATGTAAATACATTATGCAATGCATGAATAAAATGTACTATAATGTAAATACATTATAGTACATTTTATTCATACACCAATTAAATAATTTCTTTTTAAATTCCGGAAAATCAGTTGACTTTATATCCTCTGGCAAATAATTGAATTTTTTTACTGACATATACAGTATACTATTTTTGAAGTGGGCAGAGTTATGACTAGGGTAACAAAGATTAAACCTATGGTGTTTGGACGTTGCCCTTGGGTTGGATGTCATGACTTTGTATTTGTGTATGCTCATTTTCACAAAAAGACACATCCCGTATATGTACTTACTTACATTGAAGGCAAAGGCAAGATTTTCAGCTTTTTAAATAAAGACCTACAGGAATCAGTACACTGTAATACATTTTTTTTTGCAATATTTTCTCCAAAGGAACCGATTTTAAGAAACATGAAAGGTGCCGAACCATACTTTTTTTCTGTCTAGAAGTAAAAATAGGGTTATGACTTTTTCCTTATCTGCTAACGAAGTAGCGGAAACTTTCTAGTTTATATTAAAATATTCATTCCTAAGGCGAAGAAAACGGGTGTAAAAATATTGAGTAAGCATGTTGTAAACCCCCGACAAAAAAGAGGGGTGTTATAAGTTTAACGTCTCTGTGACTGTGTATCTGTGTATCTGTCAGTGGCATCGTAGCGCCCACATGGATGGACCGTTTTGATTGCGGTTTTTGTTGTCATAGATCATTTTATCACGAGTGTTTTTAGCTTTGTTTGATGAAAATCGAAGCACTGGTCTCCAAGATATTCAGCTTTTAGTGGACCAAGTGACCGGATCTCAGCCAATATTGAAGCTAGGAACTCCAAATTTTGTTGTTATGTTCATTTGTGTCGGGGGGTTTTTAAATTTATTGTTGTAAATATCACTAAAAAACCCGGATTCAATCAAAGAAGAAACTTGTTTCCACCAGAACATATCAAGTAGAATGCTTGCAGGTACTATTTTAATTTGATTATTGCATCATTATCAAAGATTTCATAAAAGTTGTATAATGATGTCCAGTTTTAAATTAATTTTTTCAAACAAAATGTTTGCGTGCAATAGGCACAATAAGTGGACTGTAATTTACCAGAAAAATATTTGACTGCCACCCGTCCACTCGTCCCTATGACCATGTCCACCCGTGACCATGGAAAGCTGAAAAGCTTCCGAAACTTCGGGAACTCAAGTGAGATAATATACGCGATACAATCCGTAAAATTGTTTTATTTGGACGACCGGTTTGGCTCAGTGGGAGTAACGTTGCCTGCGAAGCTGAGGTCCTGGTTTCAAATCCCGGTAAGGGATTTTATTTCTGTAATGAGCATATAAATATTTGTTCCTGAGTCTTGGATGTTTTCTATGTATATAAGTAATATATCTATTAAATATATCGTCGTCTAGTACCCATAACGCAAGCCTTATTGAGCTTACCATGGGTCTAGTTCGATTTGTGTAAAACTGTTCTGTAATATTTATTTATTTATTATTTTATTTAAATGAGAAAATTATAAGCTTGAATTAACTTTGATTGAAACAAATATCAGTTTTGGTGGAACTCAGCATTTTCTTCGTTTGTAGCTGTTATACTTATTAAGGTCAACTAAGGAAACTGTTAAAATGTTTGATAATTTTAATTCGAAGACACTATAAGTACTTTAATTATATCTTAGGTAATGAATTCATTCATTTGGATTTAATGCAATTAAGCAATTTGCAATCAAGTTAAAAAGCCATTTGATTGGCTCCCATTTTTCAGTGCCGGCTTATATTCTGTTAGCACTTGCTACAGCTTTAATTTTCTTTCGAGTTTTAATTAAAAACTTTATAAGTAAGAAAGAACCGGCTAAGAGCATGTCGGACCATGCTCAGTGTAGAGTTTCGCAGCCGTTCATACAAAAAAATGCACTACAGATGAAAAAAATACGGTATGAAAAAGTGCATTAGCACAAGAGCGTATCTCTACGGCCCTTGTCCTTTTTCTGAGAAGCGTAGTTTTTTGCCAATAACTCAAAAACAATATATTTATTTTATCATGTCCAAAATATTTTTCGTTGAAAGTATTTATTACGTTTTATCTTTGTAATTTTTACATATTTTTTGGATATACCGTTTAGAAAATAGGGGGAGGGGGCAGGGGACACAATTTATGCTACTTTCGGAGCGATTATTTCCGAAAATATTCACTTAATCAAAAAAAATCCTAGAAACCTCAGTCTTTTTAAAAGAACTGTCAAAATATGTGCCACACATTGATATATGCTGATTTTTTTTTCATTTTCGGTTGCATGTATGGAGTGCCCCCTTAGATATATGTTTTATTGTTATTTAAGTATCAAAGCGGCTTATACAAGACACCTATTCTCCAAATTTCATCAATATACAGCTAGGACGGATGGATGGACGGACGGACGGACATGACGAAATTATAAAGGTTCCGTTTTGGCCATTTTGGCTACGGAACCCTAAAAAACAATATTTTAGTGCGGCGAAATCAAGGTCCAAATCGACGAGGCGTGGCGTTATTTACAATTGAGATCTTTGCCATATCACGAACAATCATGTCCACTTAACGGATATATCGATTCTTCAAACTCATGCTGTATGAAGTGACTTTGACCAGGTGACAAATATGTCTCAATATAGGCACCCATTTATCATTTTAATTTGGAACTCTTTTTGAAGGAATGCGAGTCGTAAACTTGATATTCTCATATTATAACTTCTGGTAACATTGTTCTGCTTCTCGCAATTCCAATTTCCTTCAGCCAAAAAAGGTATCCAATTAAAACGGTTATACAGGGTGAAATCGGAGATGTAATCAGAAATCATTTTTCAGACTCTGTAATGAATAGTCATTTCCAAGCACCAGTACTTGAAATAACGCCTTTTTGTTAGTGCGTTAAAACAATTACTCATTCCGTAAATCATGGTTACTCCTTATTAAGAATGTTGGCCCCTTTGGTTTCCAGTTCAGACAATATTATCATTTATGTATATGCCACTTTGACAGCATAAATCATTCACTGTCATAATTAAAGTTTTATAAAACTGACCAAAGAGAAAGAAACGAAAGAGGTCAATATTCTTAAGAAATACTGCATAAATAGCAGCGTGGGAAGGCTCCCTACAACATGGACCAGTTGGATGAGTGTGCAAGTGAGCGTCATTTTGCATTTATGATTGGAGAGCTCATTGTGTTAATGTGTGTCCTCTCCAAACCTAATTCTTTACATAGCGCAGTCGGTAGAGTCTGCAGGACGGGGCACGAACGGTAATTGTGGGGATCCTTTGTCCAGCCGTGGACGTCTATAGATGCATTACGATGATGTCGTTATGACATATGTGCCTTCCGATTTTTCTACAGACACAACTCATGCCTCACCGCGTAAGCCCTCATTGGGTGATCATTAATTCATACCGAGTGCACACGGCGAAGCCGGCACATGTGTAAACACCCAAGATGGCGGAAACACGGGGAAAGGCTTTTGACTGCGCTTGAAAGGCCTCTGATCTGAGACCCACCTGACCTGTTTAGTGCTTATGGTTCCGTGCTAATCATTTAAAATTAGTTATTTTTACGATACTGTTTCACATTAAAGCAAAAGTCTTTAGTGAAATAAAACAATTTAACGGATTATATCGCGTATATTATCTCAATTTAGTTCCCGACGTTTCGGAAGCTTTCCAGCTTTCCATGGTCACGGGTGGACTGAGAAAAGATGTATTTTCCTCTGTCAAAGTTACAAATTGTGCAAACTACCCATTTTTTATAAAAAACACAAATAAAGATGTACATACATTCCAGATGGGCCTAAGCTGTAAAGACAGTTACACATGTGCCAGAAGGGCTTAATTATTTTATTCTAATAATTTACCACGCAGCATTTCACAAATGAGGCGTACTGAGGAGAAAAGAAACGCTGCAAAGAAAAACTCCCAGGCTACCTCATTACTAATTATAATATTTAAAAAACAGAGACTATTGAACTACTTTTAAACAGATAAGATATTTTACACCGTTCGGAAATTAAGGTTTTGCAGTCCTGTGTCTCGCTTGTTCCTTGATGAGATGTATTACAGGATCTCAAGCTGGTGGTAGTGACAATCCATCTTCTCTATTGAAATTAGGATGCTTTTTAATCTCAATAGCCTCGCGTAGCCTTCTGGGAAAATATCTTTTTTCTTTGGCAAGGATAGAAGGTTTATCAAACTTAATTGAGTGGTTTGGTTTGTCAATTGTTTTATTTCAATGAGTAATAATCGCGGAAACAGAAGAAAATATTAAAAGTCTTTAGTATTGACATTTGATTCTCATAAGACACGGAATTGAGCAACACCATAAAGTTTACACACATTAAATAGGCAGATATTCCTTTATATTAACGCATACGTGCTTTTCAGTTTTTCTGCAAATAAAACTCATGACTCACCACACAAGCTGTCTTTTGGGTGTACATTAATTCATCCCCTAGCAAACATGGCATCAGCGGCGCACACAAGATGGCTGAGACACGGCAGATAAACTTTTAACAGCGCTTGAATGGCGTCTGACCTGTGTCCCGCCTGATCCTGTTTAGCGCTTAGGGTTCAGTGCTGTCCATTAATAGAAGTTTTGCTTACACTCTTTACGATAGATGGAAAAGCGTGGCTGGTTTGTTCATTTGTCCTGGCGTGACAACGTATTTCAGAAAATGCTCTGGTATGGATAGATAAACCTTTACTACAGAAAAAATAGGTTATTAACATGAACTATTCATAAGTAAATTTACGAAAGGGCGGTTGCCTTTGCGCTGGTTTGGCCAAACAAAAATCTTAACAAATATTTCCTCAAAAAGTGCGCAAGAAAATCAACAGCTAGGGATAACCCGCGTAGAATTGTTCGACGTGTTACGAGACCAGGACTACTCTGTCAAGAGCATACCACAATGAAGAGAAGTCAATTAAATTTTTGTCTTCAGATAACTATAGCTTCACCACACAAGCCTCATTGGTTCATTAATAATAATAATAATAATAATAATAAAATTTATTGAAAACATATTACAGCTGTAATGACTACGGGCTAAACATACTTATAATTAGATAACATTCTTACGCGCCTGAACTAGGATTATCCTGTGTTTCAGGCAAAAAAAAGGTCAAACAATTAATTATTAATTCATATGCAAAGTTGTACAACATAATCCTTATTAATTATTAGAATAAATTAAGAAATTATACAGTATACATAATCCTTATTAATTATTAGAATAAATTAAGAAACTATACAATATCTATGCGAGCTTAAATTAAAAAAGTATATAAACCAAAAACTAAAACCTATGGAATCAAATGTATAAAATTAAAAAAATCACTTTAATACAGTTAATAACTTCTCTGTATCATCGTAAGACATGTTTTGTAGGGCGACATTAAGTGTTTTCTTACAGGTCAGGTAAGTAAGCGGGAACAAGTCAAACCTCGCATTAAGTCTGTTGTATAGTAATGGGCCTAAAAATAAAAAAAAATCTTGAGGAGAATGGATGTCTACTATACATAATAGGGCAAATAGTATCTTTACGTCTCTTGTTAGTATGATCAGAGTAGTAAGGAAGTTTGGTATGCTGTTTTAGGACTGTGTTCAATATAAATAGTTGGCGAACTGTCAGAATTTCACACGATTTATATAAGAGGTTTGTGGGAAAAAGAAAAGGACGGAAAGTAGAGACCTTGAGAATTGCTCTTTGAGCTCTTTCTAGGTTCAGCATTGTCGTTTTGGCTGTGCCACCCCAGGTAGTTATGCAGTAACTTATCACCGATTGACATAGTGCAAAGTACACTCTTTTGATTAACTGACAATCCGCGACTAAACGTAGTTTTTTGAAAATAAATATTAATTTACGGACTCTGCTGCATAAGGCTTCTATATGGTATCTAAAAGAGAGAGACCCGTCGATTAAAATTCCTAGGTATTTTAACTTGTTCGTCATAGCTATACATGGACATTGACATTGATCATCTGAGGGATTCTTGCAGTTGTGTGCATACAGCGGGAGGTCAGTCGCAGACGAATTTGATTTTCGCATGGAAAATTTTATGAAATGTGTTTTCTCTGAATTCAATGTTAGCAAATGATGCCGAAGCCAGTTGTTAACCTCATTAAAACCTCGTTGCGCGTCAACATAAACTTCATCTGATGATTTTGCAGAAAAAAGTAGGGCAGTGTCGTCAGCGTATGAAATAATTTTACAATTTTTGATTTTCAGATTACAGAGGTCATTTATATAAATTAAAAATAGGGTAGGACCGATAATACTCCCCTGGGGGATCCCGTAAGGGGCGTTTGCCAGGTCAGAACTAATAATATTATCTATTTTTGTGCATTGCGAGCGTCCATCCAGATAATGTGCAAAAAGTTTAAGCTGCGTACCTCTTATACCTAATGCTTCGAGCTTGTGCAGTAGGATGCGAGTGGAAACGGTATCAAAAGCTTTAGCAAGGTCCAGGAAAATTCCTATGGTCTGATTGCCCTTATCCAGTTCCTGTACTAAGTGATTAGTCAAAACATGAACAGCATCGGCAGTTGATAACTTTGGTCTAAAACCGAACTGACCTACTGATAGTAAGGATTGATTCTCTAAATATCGGACTAATCTGTCATTAATAATTTTTTCTAATATCTTAGATGTTGATGGTAATATCGAAATAGGTCTGTAGTTTGATATTTGGTCTTTTTTGCCGGATTTGAAAACGGGAACTACGACGGCTTTTTTGAGACATTTAGGGAAGATTCCCTCAGAGAGACATTTTTGAAAAATAAACGTGAGAGGTGGAACTAATATCTGTCTAAATTGCTTCAGTATTTTATTTGATATACCATCCCAACCAACTGCAGAATCATTTTTTAGGCTCATAATAATCCGTTCTACCTCTTCCTCATTAGTATTTAACAACACAAAAGATTTAGAAGTATGTATGTGGGATAAGATATTGCTGGGCGGAGGAGGTATTGGCAAGTTTCTCTGGATATTTTCCGCTAGATTTTTCCCTATGTTTACGAAAAATTCATTTGTATAGTTCGCTGATGTTAACGGTGACGAACATTGTTGTAACAAACCTGAGCAAGATTCCCGGGGTTTAGTAGTGTAAGTAACTTTTTTGATACACTTCCAGATTTGTTTACTATTTGAACCGGCCATTTCTAGTTCATTTTTTTCGTAGTTAGACTTAACTTTTTTAAGTAAATCGTTGCAAAAATTGCGATACCTTTTGTACGATGATTGTAATATTAAATTTTGTGGGGTTGATTTAGCTTTTAAATGCAGTTTATCCCTGTGTCTCATACAGCGTATAAGCCCCGGCGTAATCCAAGGTTTAATATTATAATGTTTACTACTTGCTCGGACGTTTTCGGTGTTGCGCAAAATTGCTTGTTGGACTTTTTGAACAAAGTATGTCATACTAGTGTCCGCGTCGGCAGAATTATAAACAGGGCTAAATTGAATGTTGCATAAATCAAGTTCAAGTTTGTTTATATTTAATTTAGAGATTATACGCGTGCGAGCGGAGTCAAGAGGTTTTCGAAATAAAGTCAGTAGGGCTGCTTTGTGATCTGTTATTGAGGAGTTAGTAACTATAGCTTGGGCAGGAAAATTAGATTTAAGCATAATATGGTCTAAACAGGAGCCGCTTTGGTGAGTGGAAAGCGTGTGCGCGGGGAGCAAGCCATGAAAAGCGCATAGGTTTAGGTAGCGCTGAGCCAGGGGATCAGTGCTATCGGGATGAATGTTGATGTTGATATCTCCAATTAGAATACGACTTTTAAATGATGATAGGCTTTGCAACGTCTTACCTAAAGAGTCAATAAAAGTATCGATATTTCTAAAAGAAGGAGGTCTATACAATGCCAAAATTGCAATGTCAGTACCAATTTTGAGCAAAATTCGATTACAGTCCATAAGATTAGGCTCTTCAAATATAACTTTTAAATTATTTCTCGCATAGACGACCACCCCGTCGTTTTGATTATAATAGGATTCAGTAGCATACATAGTATAATCCGGCATGTGAGGTAAGTTGCGCTGTTTACTTAACCAACACTCTGTAAGAATGATGACATCACAATCTATTCCAAGTCTATGTTGAAAAACGCTAAAGTTATCAAAATTTTTATATATGCTGCGAATGTTTTGTGTGAGTATGGTTAATGGGTCACGGCGAGCAACAATATATTGCTTGCAGTTTTCTACATCACAAGATTTACATTCTGATATTGAGAAGTTATCGAGGTCATGAATTAAATTAGCACTCATAAGTAAGTATACCTAAGTTAAACTGCAGAAAATAAGATAGAAAGACGGCGCTCTCAGGCGCCTTCATAGTCTATGGAGTTGATATACCTTTTTTCGGCTAATTTCCTAGCTGGGCAATCGGCAACGCCAGTCTCGTGGTCACATGGCTTGTTGTAATGCTTACATGTAGCGCATTTGGCAGGCTCCGCCGTTTTGGTACATTCCTTGATAGAGTGGCCTAAGTTGCCGCAATGACCACAGGTATCGACTTCACTTTTACAAGATTTTGCTGCATGCCCGAATTGCTGACATCTGTAGCACCTCGTCACCAGGGTAAAGTCTCTCACGGGGCACGAAGACCAGTTCACAAAGACTCTTTCGCCTGTTATTAATGCCTTTCTGATGGGTGCAGGGACTTCTATTATATAGTTGCAGGTCTCAGCGCCTTTCTTGCCAGATTTGTGACTAAGCTTTGTAGAGGTCAAAAATGTTTCCAAAGGCATGTCACACATTTTGTCGGCTAAATTTTGCCTATATATACATTTAAAAACATCTACTTCCTGCATGGCCGCGGGCACTCCAATAACGACTATCCTGGGTTTGCGCTTCTGCGGCTCGTCCACCGTGAGTCCAGAGGTTGTTAATTGCGCTGACAGTCTTAGTTTCATAATATCGTCCTTTGACTCCGTGCTAATAATAACGCCGCCATTTCTTATTTTACGTAACCCCCTTACGTGCAGTTTCATTTCGTCGGGCTTAATGATCTTTTGGACTAGAGATTTGGTCTCCTCGCTTGAAGTTTCTTTGTCGGTGGGATAAATCGCTACCGAGCTGATGTTACTGGGCTGTATGTACCGTGCCTGATTATGCTTCAGCATTTCGGCAAAAGTAACTGGAACTGGGCTAGGTTTACTGGACTCTGCAATACACTGCTTTATCTCATTCATGCGCTGGGAGAAGTCGACTTGCTCTTGCAAGGATTTGCAGGAATTGAAGTTCTGGAGAGCTTGTAGCTTAAGGGCTTGGTACTCGACGACTAACTGAGATGTGCAGTGGCCAACTTTACGACACAGGTTATGCACACGGATTTTCTGTTCGGAGTTCAGCTTCCCTTCGGTCGAAATATTGCAGACTTCGTTCAAGTACTTTTCGATGGACGTCAACCAACTTTGAAGTTCAGGAGTAGCAATCATCTTCGGAGGGACTTCCTGTTGAGAGGGCCTAGGCGCGGGCGGCGGCAGAGATGCGGGAGCGGGCGGGTGCTCGAGCTCGGGCACAGGCCGTGGCAAGGGCGTAGACGGAGGGCTTCGGCTCGTTAGCCCACTTCGGTTAAAAGGGCTGGTGCCGTCGGACATTTTTCCTTTTTAGTTTGAATATAGTTTACTAAAAACACTTCATTATATCTCGAAAAGCCTCAGCAATTATGGTGACACAGATAATTACTTCCGTCTAATGTAACGAACTAGGTCTCTATTTTGCAGATGAATAATTTGATTCTACAATTATAATGACACGTCCGATCTCGTTAACGACTCACATTGAAACCCAATTAATTCATCTCCGAGCGCACACGGCGAGCGTAAACACACAAGATGGCGGAGACACGGCGGAAAGGCTTTTGATGGCGCTTGAATGGCGTCTGACCTGTTTAGTGTTCAGGGTTTCGAGTTGTTATGATACCGTAGTATGTGTAGTACATTGGCGCGAGTCGAGACAAAGGTGAGATACATGATCGTTTTTAAATATCATTATATCTTGGCCTCGACTCGTACTCAGTGTAGTGCTAGCAATGCTGGCATCAATAGATTTAGATTTACGTAACTCATTGGCAGTATAATAACTTGAACCCTTAATCTTCAGGAGGGTTTTTGTAATTGAATTAGGTTAGGTACACTTGAGACCAAAACTTTCGGATATTTCTTAAAAGTGAAGGGTTGTAATGTTTTTAGGGTTTCGTAGCCAAATGGCAAAACACGGAACCCTTATGGATTCGTCATGTCTGTCTTGTCTGTCTGTCTGTCTGTCCGTCCGTATGTCACAGGCATTTTAAACTGCTACTTAGTCTAGGGGGCGGGGGGGGGGGGGGGGGGGCACTCCATACATGTAACCGAAATTGAAAAAAATTGTCACACTTCTTCTAAAGACTTTGAGGTTTCTAAAAAATTTTTTGATTTAACTGAATGTTTTCCGAAATATTCGCTCCGAAAGTAGCAAAAATTGTATTTTCTAAACAGTATGTTCAAAAAATATGAAAAAAATTACTAATATAAAACTTAATAAATACCTCCAACGAAAATTATTTTCAACATGATCGGACATACCATTTTTATGTTATTACCAAAAAACTGCGCTTCTCAGCAAAAAGACGTAAGTGCCAAGGAGATAAGCTCTTTTGTTAGTGTTTTTTTTTCATATCGTAATTTTCCGTCTGTAGTGCATTTTTTTGTATAAACGGCTGCGGGACCCTTCATGGGCGAGTCCGACTCGCACTTGACCGTTTTTTTTAATACTGTTATGATCTTCATATAAGTAACTGCAAAATATTAGTTGACCGGACTCGTTAAAAATCACAAAAATCCTCATTTTATATAATGAATATTTTTACGATAGAGTTGCGAAAATTGCTAATAGGTACGTTTGGTATTGCGAACAATAGTATATACCTAGGTGTTGTATACATGTATGCACATACATGTGTGTGTGTATACATATCAATATAACCTAGCTGTCTTTCGGTACGCTTGTGTTTCATTGCTAACAACTCTCGTACATCTCAGTGGCGACGACTTGTGACCCGCATGCTACGTAAAAGTGGCATGGCTTTGTTTGTAGGAATCAGGGTTTGCTAAAATGGTAATATCACCGGTTAGCGCCTCCGTCACGTAAGGTCTAATTGAGAAGAAGTGTCAAAATCTTGTGCTGTGATTGGTGGATGTTGACACTTCTTGTCAGTTAGACCTTACGTCACGGAGGCGCCAACTGGTGATATTACCATTTTAGAAAACCCTCATTGGGCATTTATCTGTTTTCGATCACAATTCCCAAGACTGGGAGATATTCCACAGTCGTTTAGTGCAATTTATTAACTTAAATGAAGTAGCTGAAGAAAGGAGCCTTGCTTTTAACCCATTTATTCGACGAAGCGTACCGAAAGCTGGTTTATAATTGGCGTTTATACGGAGCACGCACACACACATGTATATGTATACATATCAATTATGCAGTATTTTGTTACTTTTGAGTGGTGGTTTTTGAAGTCGCTGGTTTTAATTCTGCACTGATTTAAACAGGTGTTTTAAAATGTTGCGAGGAATGTAACTGTGACCGTCTTAAAGAGGCCTCACTACACCCTAAGCGCACCCACAGGTTTCGGAAAACACTTTTATAAGCGTATAAAAACCGCAACTTGGCAAATAACTTGCCCCTTCTCTTTGTCTTGTTAAAGTATAGACAGATTACTCATTCCGACCTTAAAGAGTTAATTTACAGCTAACTTTAATGGAGAAAAGTTTTGATTACTTTCCAGCAAAAAATGAGAGAAAAATCCAAGTTTGAAGTTTCAATACCTAATTCTGACATCTTGAATACTAATTATGTACGTTCGTGAATAAATTATGCTAGGAGGTTTAACTTCTGGAAGTCTCCATTAAAGCTCGCGTCAATGAAATATTTTTGTAAATCTGTCATGGTCTGATCTATAATAATAATAATAGGCCTTGTCATCTATAACAGATGATTTAAGCAGCATCGCGATTGCGACAGCATTTGCGCTCGTGACTTAATAGTCCTATTTGGGATTGAATCCCTCGGCCACATTCACGACAGGTGTATGCACATGCACCCCCAGGTGGACGGGGGTTGGCGGCCCGCTTGTGACGTCTGGCGCGTTTCTCCCTCAGCAACTCAAACCAAGTTTCGTCGTGCTTTGACTGGCCCTCGTAAACAAGGTGTCGCCATTTGTCACGATCCTCGGCCAGCTCTTCCCAACTAGGAATATTGAAAGCGACCATTTCGCGCTTGGCTCAGTCTTTGAAGCGCAACATAGGTCGGCCTACGGGTCTCTTTGCCCCTGCGACCTCTCCTAGCAGAATCTGTCTGGGCAAACGAGTGTGCTCCATGCGGTGCACGTGGCCTAGCCATCTCAGCCTCCGCTGCTTGAGCATGGCTGTGATACTGGGTAGCTGAGCTGTACCCAGGACAGATTCGTTTGTTATACGATCCCTCCAGGTGATGCCCAGAATGTTGCGAAGACAGCGCATGTGGAATGTGTTTAGACGGCGTTCCTGTTTTGTATACGTCGTCCAGGATTCCGCTCCGTAGAGAAGTGTGCTCAAAACACACGCTTGGTAAACAAGCATCTTAGTTTTAAGCGTAAGATGCCTGTTTTCCCAAGCCCTCGTACGAAGCCTCCCAAAAGTGGTGGCCGCTTTGCTGATGCGGGAGTCGATCTCTGCGTCAAGCGAGAGGTTGCTCGACACAAGGGAGCTAAGGTAGCAAAACTTGGTGACCACTTCCAGTGGAGAGCCATTAAGGATAATCACTGGAGGCTCAGTGTACCCTTGCGCCAAGATAACGGTCTTCTTGGCATTCATGGACATCGAGAAGTAATCGCACGCTCTAGCAAATTTATCCATTATGCTCTGGAGCTGTGACGATCGATCGTGCGCGACGAAGGCGGCGTCGTCCGCAAAGAGAAGGCTGTCGGCGAACAGGTCCTCCCTGTAGCGTTTTGATTTGAGCAGGGAGATGTTGTACAATCTGCCATCGGACCGAGTATGTAGGTGTATACCTTGCTGGTCGTCTACAAAAGCAACCTTCAGGAGTGCAGAAAAGAATATGCCGAAGAGGGTAGGTGCCAGAACACAACCTTGGCGAACGCCCCTGCGTACATTGAACGGCGCTGACATGTCGCCGTTGTGCAACACTGTGGCCTCCATCCCGTCGTGGAACGACTGCACTATCTTCAGAAGCTTCGGAGGACATCCGATTCTTGCAAGAACCGAGTACAACCCCTCCCTGCTCACAGTATCAACAGCCTTATTTAGGTCAACGAATGATATAAATAGAGGGGTCTGTTGTTCTCTACACTTTTCCTGTAGCTGCCGCAAAGAGAATATCATGTCTACCGTTGATCTTTGGGACCGAAATCCGCATTGTGCCTCAGGGTAGATGCGGTCGGCAAGCTGCTGCAGCTTGCCCAAAATTATTCTAGCAAAAGCTTTGCCAACGATGCTAAGAAGGGATATTCCTCGGTGACAATTGCAGTCACCGCGGTCGCCTTTGCCTTTATAGAGTGTTACGATTTCATTTTCATTTCATTTATTTGTTGTATAGTCATGTACATTATATGAGGTTGGTGTTACATTACTTAAAGCTTCCATGACACCCTGTCAGGGCACACAAACAATTAATTAATATACAGTTATCTTAAGCCTATGTTAGCATCGCGCATATCCTGAGGCACGTAGCCCGCGTCCCAGCACGCGGACAGATGGTTATGAAAGAGGAGGAGTAGACACTTGAGTTTGACGATCTCGGCGGATACCTCGTCTTTGCCAGGACTCTTTCCACACTTGAGACGTTGGTTGGTTAGGTAGAGCTCGGTTACGGTAGGAGCAGCATCAAGTTCATGCCAGGTCGTCAGGTTTGGAACGAGATCCGTTGTTTCTGGCCGAATATCGACTGAACACGAGTACAGCCCAGTGTAATGCTCTACCCATCTCGTCATTTGACGGTTATTGTTAGTTATAACAGACCCATCTACTTCTTTAAGAGGCGCAGTCTTTTTTGGGGGGGTCCAAGAGCTCTTTTGATGCCTGCATAATCTCCGCCGAAATCTTCTACACCAGCGCAGGCTTGGATACTTTGACAGAGCTCCACCCAGTACGCGTTAGCATAGAAACGAGTGCTGCGCTGGAGTATGGCCTTGGCTTTGTTGAGGTCCTCTCGAGTCGCAGGACACGGGTTCAGGCGGAAGTTTAGAGCGGCTTGGCGTTTCGAGTCCATGAGTGGCTTCAAGTGCTGTTTCTTGCTTTTTGGTACCCAAAAGCTTTACCTGCAGTGACAATGAGGAGAGATTTTAGCCTTGCCCATTGGGCCTGAAGCGATGCTGACACGTCCCAGGTGGCAACTTCCGCCCGGACTATAGTCTCAAAAGACTCCACCGCCATTGGATCCCGGGTTTTGAACTGATTTATCTTTTTACGACCCAGCGGTTTAGACGAGTGGGTTCTTTTGGGAACAAGTCGAACATTAGTAGCAACCAGACTGTGGTCGGTATTGCAATCGGCGATGTGAAAGGTGCGCGTATGAAGTGTTTCCCGCAGGTCCCTCCTTCTAGTGAGAGCAAGATCGAGTTGATGCCAGTGTTTTGACCGGGGATGCATCCAGGAGACATTTCGCACGAATTTGCCCTTAAAGAAGGTATTGGTAACACACAGTTGGTATTTAGAGCAAAACTCTAGTAATCGTTGCCCATTTTCGTTTTGCTTGCCCACACCATGTGCGCCCAGGCATTCAGGCCAGGCTGATGAGTCCTGGCCAACACGAGCGTAGAATTGGTCTTTGGCCTCAAGTGTGGAATTTAGCGTCGGGGCGTAAGCGGAGATGAGGGTAAGGTAGCCGCTTTTGGTGTTTAGACGCAAGACCATTATGCGTTCGGACACGCCCGTGGGTGTCTCTATAGAGTTAATTAAGTTGTTACGAACCGCAAGTCCCACGCCATGCTCACGAATTTCCGCAGAACTCTTGCCCTTCCAGAAAAATGTGTAATTAGCTTCGCGGACAGACCCTTCGTCTTCGATTCTGGTTTCTTGTAGTGCCGCGATATCTACGTTAATCCTTTTGAGTTCGATGTCGATAATAGATGTTTTGCGAAGCTCATGTACGCAATCGGAGCCTCCGCAGTTGTTTGAGAGGCCTGTCCTCATAGTGCGGACATTCCATGACGCAAAGCGCATGCGTGCAGTTTTGGTGTTTAATTTTGAGTTTTTCGTGCAAACAGGTGATACAGGTTACGATATCAACGTCCAGCTGTGAGGCCTGTGTTCCGTTCACCCAGACGGACCAAGTTGACACCGAGGCGGAACAGTACCTTATTGGTCGGGGGCTGCCCAACTTAAAGCAGGCGGTAACTGATCAGTGGATCTGCGATGGATCCTCTTACTGTCGAGAGTGATCCCTGGCGCCCTGCACCCACGCCTATTAGTGCTGACTTATAACCGGTGACTGTCACTCCCCGTGTTGATTCCCGTCTGATGGGCAGACGGGCGAAGTGTCCTCTCCGCGGTTGCTGCTACGCCTGGGTCAGACGACCTTGTGGCAACAAGGGCTTACCCAGCACCCATCCCACCCTCTCCTCCTCTCCGACAGAACCCACAGGAATGACAAGTCAGTACGTGTGGTGCTGGTTTGGCCGCAGGTGCCTGGCTCACGCCTCAACGGTGGCACCGATTCCGGGTTTGATAATAGTTTACCTTCTTTTAGGAGACATGGTGTTGTGCTCGTTTTGTGCTTATAGGGTCTAGTAAGCCCCCCCTCATTAGGTTTTAGTCCGTGAGCCAGCGCGGGACTAGGGTGTGGCCGTTACGGTGACGTTACAACTTTTTGGAGCCACTGATGAGAGAATGTGGAGTACCAACGAATTTAACGACAGACTATCACCTTCTAGCAGAAGGCCGGCCGATAGGGAGCGACGCTGATTCTCCACTACACCCAAAGAGATTTAGGATGGGACAAAAGGAGTAAAGGATACTACTGCCACGGAGGAAGTGGGAATGTAACAGTAGCAGCTAGAGCAGTCCGGGGTCGCGTGCCCATAGTGGTATTAGCCAGTCGCCGGACAAACAACTGGAAATCGACCTAATTTATAATTGGGGTAAAATTGCAATTATCTAAAGCTGTACGTCGTAACGTGGCATTCCTTTCTCGTAGCTCAATTGGCTAGCAGTACTCTATATAGTAGTACTCTAAAGTCCCTATGAGACCTTCATGCCGGTATGGAGCTGCAGCAACTGCTTCATCAGCTCGTAGGTGGAGAAGGAGGTGGCCACCATGGGTATGGCGCGGATGTAGTTGATGATCTGATCTATATAGTAGAGTTAATTTAGGGTTTAGCTCGGTGGTAGTGAGGTTGCTTGCGAAGCTGAGGGTCCTGAGTTCAAATCGCGGTAAGGGGACTCCCGGTTAGGAGGCTTCAATATTTAGTTTTGTGTTGTTTCCATTTGTTACGTTTGTTTCTAATAAATAAATAAGGGACAAGCTTACATAAATCGACCTAGTCCCAAACTTAGCAAAGCATCTTTTATGGGTACTAGGCGACGATATACATATACAGATACATTATAATACTTAAATACATAGAAATCATCCAAGACTCAGGAACGAACAGTCGTGCTCATCATCACACAAGCTTATGGCGTAGTTTTGGCTTTTACAGGGCCAGTATGTACATTTGTATAAAGGTCCTTAAAACAATAAAAAAATGAATGTTTATCGCGGAAACAGAAGAGAATATTATAAAATAAAAAAAACAAAAAACCCGACTGCGTAAAAAACTAAAAAGAAAAAATCAAGTCCAGTGCCATAGAAATTTGTTAAGTTATAATGGAAATCTTTCATGATTCATGATCGATACTCACAATATAACAAATAGTACATTCTAATGACCCATAAGAAATGTAGATCGACGCAAATCTTCCCAACAATGGTTCCCGACTGCTTAAAATCGCTATGTTCCATATTAGAATTTATTATTTGTTATATTGTGAGTATCGATCATGAATCATGAAAGATTTCCATTATAACTTAACAAATTTCTAGGGTACTGGACTTGATTTTTTCTTTTTAGTTTTTTACGCTGTCGGGTTTTTTTTTTAATACTTTTTAGTTAATATTACAAAAGTCCGTCAATTTCGCAATCTTTATCGTGGGGGTTATTGAGAAGCTTGCACAGATTTATTACAATACAATTAAATGAAAATTTAGTGAGAACGGTTCGCTAACCAAATTTAAATCGTTATAGTTCCTAACTGGTGATTCCAAATTAAAAATGATAAAACAAACCTAATAATGAATTTTAAATCCCTATTCATCGATACCCTATTTGATATAGTACTTCGAATTTAATTTTTTTCTTTTTCACAATATGGCGTCTCATTATCGCCATTTTGAGTTTTCATCATTTTCATGTCTCCAGTAACATTTGGACAGTTAAGACAAATCGATTGACGTAAGAATCACCAAAATCGGTCCACACGTTTGGTGTCTACAGTGCCAGATAAGATAAGATAAAAAGGCTTTCTTGTATCCTTTGTAAAGCAATATACTATTATTTACACACAATCACTCTTTATAATTAAAAACAAAATCCACAAAATGTATCATTACAATAACCGGAAATGGAATGGTAGGTATCCATTTGCAAATGATTCCAAATTCTAAATTAATAACTGTGGCGTCAAAGTTTGCTGCCTTAATTAATGTCCTATTCCAATTAAACCATTTTTAACCATACTACATTGAAGTTACGACGGAAATTTAAATGACGAGAGTGACGCCGTGATTAACGGTCAGTGTTTGTTGATTTTGAACTTCAATGTGGATGGCTTTTGGTTGGTTTTTGTTCGGTGTCGGTTAAGGCGTCTCTTGGGACAACTGTTAACCAAACTCGCTGGTTACGGAAAAAAAATGTTATTTTTTTGAAACCTGCCCCCGTATTGCCTAACGCTCGCAATCAGAATCAAGTGTCATGATTTTGTATGGGCTATGACAGTTGACTCGGAATTTGGGATACCAAGTGTCAAAATATCGTTAGGCAATAACCCTCCTGAATTTGAACTGTTTCGGTCTGGCTAGGCCTTACCAGTAATCGGATTGACAGGGGGAATGCAAATTCACAAACGGGAATGCCATCCGCGGCTACTTAGAGTTGGGTTTGGACGCAGTGCGCAAGGCAACTAAGGGTATGTGAGAGAGAAAAATCGAACATAGGAGAGAGAAAAAAGAATCGGCTGCCAAGCTTTTCGTACCGCTACGCGTGAGATTTGAATTAGAGCATTACATTACAGTACTGCCTGCCTGACTTGACGAGCTATTTCCTCCCTCCCTGATGTAATGCTCGACTCTGTATCGTTACATTACAGGCGAAAGTTCCAAGTAAGGGAGCACCTTTAACACGTTCACTGCCAGGAACACGCCTAGCGGGCGCTCTGCTCGTAAACACTTAGCCGATACCGTATGCAGAAGAAAGTGCGTAGTGCTACGAAAACCTTGACAGTAAAAGTGTTAAGCGAGCCTCAAGTGTAAGTTGTTGACGCAGTAAAACGTCTCAATGGCGCTTACGTTTCTTCTTTGTCACTACACTCTTGCCAGAGTGGTCGTGGTTATCATGTAACACCCTCGGCAGCTGACAGGACTCGTCGCACCACTTCCCGCCACTTCTGCCTGCTCGCAGTCATCCAGATGCACTTCTCCCACCAACAGCCGTATTTCCGGACTGATTCGACCTTCAAGCCTTCAAGAAAAGAGTGTACTCCCACCCTGAAAGGCCGGCAACGCACTTATGCCGCCTCTGGTGTTGCAGATGACTATGCAAGATGGTGATCGCTTACCAACAGACGATCTGTCGTCAACTTCGTCAGAGGAGGAGAAAAAATCATAACCCTCTTTTTTCTTCAGCTTAGTCGAGTAGAAAGTATCCCATAACCATCTGTGGATATCCAGCTACTCGTGTACCAAAAATAATTGATATCCATTAAGCCACACAATAACACATACAAACATATAAAAAATCCAATAAAAATATAGTGAAATATATATATTTTGAACATATCATCGCTGTTCAGACATTTCACTTTAACAACTTTATAATAGCATATACTTAGATATTCAATTCTAAAGATATTCCACATAAATTACAGAACATTTACTTTCCATGGTTAAATTCATAAACTCTTGTAATTAAATTGCCTATTGGTACTTGTTAAAATTGGAATCTTTACTCAAATTTAAACTTTAAGAATGTTAAATAAGGCTGTTGTTGTAATTTTAGTTTTCATCTGATAATTTTCCGGAGATTTCAATTTCAGAGCTCAAAGCGGTGTTAACAGGCGTAAAATGCTTGGCAGATATCCATTCATAGGGATAAATATTTTCAAAAATATGCGTGGTAAATAATTTAGGCAAGACTGATTTAAGCATCGACCACATCACAACTTCTTATTCATATTCAATTTGATAAAAAAATGCTTTACAAGTCAACAATCAAATATAATGATACATGCAGTAATTACACTACTCATACAAATATTATTTATGGTCATAGAACACCTGCCATTTCTTAAGCTTTACTTTGGGCAGCGATAACGTCCTCAGGAAGATGATTGTAAACCTTGGGACCCATGTCGTGGACGAGTTTTTTCGACTTGGCAAGTTTGTGTGGCACTAGTGGCAGTTTACCCGCACGCACGCCACTACTTCATATCAACCCAAGGACGTCCAATGCTGCACAAAGGCCCTCCCCCCAAGGATTTTCATAACGACCCCTCTCCAACGGTTTCCCGCGATCTTCACTAGATCATCGGTCCGTCTTGTTGGGGGTCTTCCCAAGCCGCGTCGTCCTTACGCGGTCGCTTCTCGAGAACATGTCGGCTCCAGCATGCATTATAAACACTAACGAACTAAGTAAATGGAAGTATCGTCGTTTTTTGACAACACGTTTGGCTCAGTGGGTTGCACAACGGTCTACGAAGCAAAAGGTCCCGGGTTCGAGTCCCGGCCAGGGCAAGCGTTGGTGTGTTGAGCACGAATGTTTGTTCTTAGTTCTTGGATGTTATCTATGTATTTAAGTATTATAATTTATCTATGTATTATGTATATCGTCACCTAGTATGTATAGTACAAGCTCTGCTTAGTTTGGGACTAGGTGGATTTGTGTAAGCTTGTTCCTGTGTTATCTATACATATAAAAGAAGAAGCCCTGACTGACTGACTCATCAACGCACAGCCGAAACTGCTAACGCTAGAGATTTTCTCACTCTTAATCCGTTGGTCGCTGAATATCTTCTGACTATTATTTTACAAAGATTAACAGCATCGGAAAACTGACAGAAAAAAGTGGTTTTCTTTTATATCTCTGTTTTTACCTTAAATCTACGCGGACGAAGTCGCGGGCGGCCGCTACTTTATTCATAAAAAAAAGAAAAGTGGACGAGAATAAAAATCTTTACGAATGGCACCATCCATCCTCCTTATTAATCATTCCACCTGACCTGCACTTCGGGGCTTCGCCTGAACGCACCTACAATTTCCAATTTAATAACTAACTTAATATTCCGGACTTGTTAAGCTTCTTAACCTTTGTAAAGCTTGTTTTGGAAGCTCCGTTGTTTTTACACAGCTTTTATTTAACTTGCAACCAACGTTACCATGTAACTTGCGGTTTCATAATTTGAAACCATTTCATGGATTTCCTGGTATCTGATTGAGCTAAATGGCATACTCATGTAAGATTGGTGACAATACAATGTTATGATACCATCGTGCTGATCTGATGATGAAAGTGATCATATGTATACTATTGTAAAGTTGTAAAAATGAAATGTCTGTACATTGAAGATACCTATTAAAAAAATGTTGTAACGGACTATTTGGAGGTTACTGTAAAAAAATATATATTTTTTCATTTTTTGTACGTTTGTATGTGTCGTTGCGACTTCACGCCAAGTCGGCTAAACGGATTTCAACTATTTTTGGTACACGGGTAGCTAGGGATCTCCTGATAGTTATATGATACATTTTACCCGACTACGCTAAAAAATAGGGTTATGATTTTTTTCTCCTCTGCGGAAAAAGTTTGTGGGCATCTTCTAGTGTGTAATAAAATAACGCTATCTTACCGCGACTTGGCTCTTTAGAATCATCTCACTTAGTTGTTGTTGGCACAGGGTTTTTTGGATTCCGTAGCCAAAATGGCAAAAACGGAACCCTTATAGATTCGGCATGTCTGTCTGTCTGTCTGTCCGTCCGTATGTCTCAGGCATTTTACTAAAAAACTTTAAGATGTACATTGACGAAATTTGGAGCATAGGTGTCAAGTGTAAACCGCTCCTTAGTTTGATAACTATCAAACTAAGGAGCGGTTTACACTATATACTACTACTACACTATATATACTACACACTATACTACACTATACTAATATATATATATCTAGGGGGGACACTCCATACATGTAACCGAAAGTGAAAAAAAATTTTTTCAGCAAATATAAATGTGTGGCACGTATTTCGACAGTTCGTCTAAAACCACTTTGAGGTTTCTAAAAAAGTTTAGAAAATAGAAATATTCGCTCCAAAAGTTACAAAAATTGTGCCCCCACCCCTCTATTTTCTAAACGGTATGTTTAAAAAATGTGAAAAAAATTATAAATATAAAGCTTAATAAATACTTCCAAAGAAAATTGTTTTTAACATGATCGGACATACCGTTTTTAAGTTATTGCCAAAAAACTGCGCTTCTCAACAAAAGGACGTAAGTGACGAGGAGATACGCACTTTTGCCAGTGTTTTTTTTCATATCGTATTTTTTCATCTGTAGTGCATTTTTTTTGTATAAACTGCTGCGGTACTTTTCATGGGCGAATCCGACTCGCACTTGGCCGCTTTTTGAACAATATGGGGAGTTTTTCTGTGCCTATAAGGAGCCATGGTCATTCAGGGCTTCAGGGTAGGCAGTTTCTTGGTGCTTGTAAGGAGCCATGGTCGTTCAGGGTAGACCGTGAATGAAAGAAAAAAGAAAGAAAATTAATTTATTCAGACGCATAGACAAAAAAATAAACAAATTACAAAAAAGAAACAACTGAAACTATGCCCTGAAATGGTTCCACCTCAGCATAATGCTGGCTCGAGAGCCAGCGCTGATCTTCCGGTGAGACCATAAGGTGCGTCCTCATTTGTATCATTTGCCCGTATCAGATCATCGTCGTGTAGCATGATCGCGTGTCACGATCACGCGTTTGGACGTTGCGCCGATCCGATCATTCGAAATCCATTTGCTACGCGTATCACACACTTGTATCGGAAGAGTGCGGCATGATCGGCGCGCCGACAGTAAGCGTCCAAGCAGCGCGATACGCAGTCATGCTACGGCACGGTGATCGGATACGAGCAAATGATACAAATGTGGACGCACCTATATGTGGCGCCACGGAGACAGTGCATTTGTTCCTATATGGATCGCACGCCACTGGTTGTTGGATGTTTAATAGTACATTACTACAGAGGCCGGGACGAAAGGGGTTGCCGGCGGAAGACATATAGACCGAAGACGGATAGGTCTGAGGCGGGCTACCCCATATTTCCCGCCGAGGTATGTATAGTACTTTTTTCACACATGCAATGAAATAAACAACAAAGAAATCAAAGTTTTATTTTTTAATACGCATAGTGGCTGAATGTCATGATGCCTGTCCCACAAATTTAAGTGGAATGGAAATTAAAAAAGAGGACACTGGCGGCCTAGGCCTGCATGATTTGTATGAAAGCCTAGCCGCACCTGGAACGTCATACTTTGCAGCCTATTATAATGAACATAACATCAATATTTCATTGCATGTTTGAGAAAAGAAAAGTACAGTCGGCAATAAAAGCTGTCACACATTAAAATTTTCTTATTAGTCCAGTCTAGAAGGTGCCTCCCAAGTTTGTTGTGTGGTTTTGGTTATTATAAGCTATTTTAGTTTGTTTTGTAGCTTTGCTTAGTTAGTATTGCATGCCATACATTTCATGGTAACTAAATCTCGATGTAGTATTCCCAAGTAGGACACAAGCTGTATTAGAGCTTATAAAGCCCTTATAATGCTGAAACTAGCTGTATAATGGCAGTACAAGTTCTTATACAGCTTGTGTGCTACCTGGGTTATGTTTTCAACATGTTATGTGAGCCGATAGAAACCCAAAATACTGAACCGATTTTTTTGAGCCATGACTAAGAACATGTTTACTAAAAGCATTAAGAAAATAAATCAAAATAATTACCTGATCGTACAAGAAATACCTGACCTGTGACAACATTCATTTTCCCGTCCTAGGTGTGCAATGTACCATAAGCCACATACTTAACTAACCATTATTGACATTGACATAAAGCCTTCGGATGATTACTTAAGTGTGTTGCTGTTTGTACTTATTTCTGCCCTAGGTCTGTAATGCACTATAATAAATAATCACCGTTTCTGAGTCGGGATGATCTGGATAAATTAGCAAAAGTCTGGCGAGAGCTAGTTAAGCTTTACCTTTGATAAACTGAATACATTTTCCATCTGAGTGAAACCACCACCTAGGATTATGAATTCTAAATCAGATTGACGTATGCTAACCCTATATCTTTCCCCGCTGAAATTTTCCGATAACCAGGTGACAGAAAGACGTAAATATTTCACACCAAAAAATACCGGAGAAAACTTATCCGCGAGCCGGATATAAATCAGTTGGCAGATTTGACAATCCGTTCGATTCCCGGCAAAAATAACAAAGCCGCATACAAATCAGGTGCGGGAACACTATAACCGGATACAGACGGTCTGAGTGATCATTTACTGTACCTATAGCCTACAATTATTGGCGTGCGGTCCTAATAGGCACAAAGGCACTGCCTAACTTGGATGACCATGGCTATATAAAAAAATAAATAAAGTAAATAAATAAATATTACGCGACAATTTTACACAAATCGCTCTAGTCCCATGATAAGCTCAATAAGGCTTGTGTTATAGCTACTAGACGAAGATATATTTAATAGATATATTACTTATATACAAAGAAAACATCCAAGACTCAGGAACAAATATTTGTGCTCATCACACAAATATTTGCCCTTACCGGGATTTGAACCTAGGACCTCGGCTTCGCAGGCAACGATACTTCCACTGAGCCAAACCGGTCGTCAACCATATATAATCATATATAGCCATAGAGAAACTGCCTCTCCATGTGAACAAAACATTTTTCATCTCTCCTGTTCGAAAAGTTTAATTTCATAGGTATTTAGCCGGGTGGTAAATAGCTTGTCCATCCCTGGGGTGGGAAGTATTTTAATGTTACGATTGCCCATAGAGTCGAAAATAATTGAGTTACGTCATATTATTCAAATAAAAGCATTTCATATCGCGATTGCGATTGCGATGCTGCTGATGATGATGATAAGGATGATGATGATGTTGACGATGACGATGGCGATGGCGATGGCGATGGCGATGATGATGAAGATGACGATGACGATGACGATGACGATGATGATGATGATGATGATGATGATGATGATGATGATGATGATGATGATGATGATGATGATGTTAATTATTATTATTTTTTTTTCCTCACAGTTGAAATGAAAAGTAGAGTGTTTGTAACTCGGGTGAAATGGATCACTTTCAACCCTCGGTTAACTATCTACTATAACTGCCTACCTTGGCCAAAACCCTGGGCACGCCACTGCCTACAATATCCTTATTGGGAGATACGAATACCTACCTATACTACCTACCTAACTATGATTTTGTAATTTTATATTTCCACTATTAGTTGTTGACACCTGTTGTTGTTGACACTGCTATTAATTACTTACACTCTTATTCTGATTATTTTATTATTTTCATTGTAACTTTAATGTTATGGACAGCATATGGGAAGCTTCTCCACATGTTTGAGTCGCGACTGCCCCAGTGCCTCACGTTGGAAGTCTTCGACCAATGCGTCCTTCTCTGGTCCTTACATACGCGGCCGAGACGTGGACACTTACAAAAGGCCTCGTCCAGAAATTCCAGGTTGCTCAGAGACTTATGGAGAGGGCTAAGCTGTAAGTACTATAATGTAACTACTTATGTTGTGTCACAGTAAAGAAATTCTATTCTATTTTATCATATTCTATTCTATTCTAATTATATTGAATTCTATTCTCTTCTATTTTATTCAATTGTATTGTATTGTATTCTGTTCTATTCTAAAACAAACGTGCGGCTATATTGGCGGAGGTTGACACGAGGACGTCCAGATAAGGCTCGTAGGTACAATAAAGATCGATACTTTTTTAATAGTAATAACGCTTTTCCAAAATATTGTACCTACAGTGAAGCGAGTCTACTGTAGTGTATGTATGTGCTAAAACCTAATGTGACATAACAAAGTTTTTATAAAGTCCACCGCGGGATTCTTCGGAGTTCTCGTAACTCAATAAAGTGTGGTTTATCATAGAACACGGGGCCTATTCGTTAAATTGTTATGACCAATTACTTTCATTTTACATGGAGGCTCCGTCATAACACTATAGATTGACAAGTTCCTTCGTAACACTTTACAATCTAGATATTATTTAATTATGAGCAGTCAGAACGAGTTAAACTAACTCCAATGTGCTTTTCATTAAAGTCGTAGCCGTTGAGTTAACGCTGTCTCCAGCATTACTTAAATACTCAAGGCACACTGATGTTGTCGTAAGATGCACCATAAAGCCCTCAAAAAACATTTCCTTCAGCTTGCGTAATTAACAGCTGGTCGTTTCATTGAACTAGCGCTCAATTTCTTAATATTAAGAATTTGGTTTCGTTGATACTTTAGGACAATTAAACATGCTTAGAGTGCGATTGTTAGTTTTAGATGACAGTTTAAACGCTAAAATGAATAACAACAAAAATATCAATGTATTATGAAAGTCATTAATGTCATTATGAAGGATCATTGTTTTAACATGACTATGGCAACGTCCGCGATAGAACATTTCAAACACAGTGGCTCTTAACTCAATACAAAAAAACAATTTGTATGAAGCCATATCATGTGTTGTACCAACTTCACCAAATTAACATACCGGTTGCCATATGTTAATAATTTAAAAAAAATATATGTTCCATATTAGAATTTATTATTTGTTATATTGTGAGTATCGATCATGTATAACTTAACAAATTTCTTTCTAACAATTTTCAGTCGAGTTTTTTGTTTTTTTTTAATTACTTTTTTTTAATACTTTTTAGTTAAAATTATAAAAGTCAGTTAATTTCGCAATCTTCATCGTGAGGGTTATTGAGAAGCTTGCACAGATTTATTAAAATACCATAAAATGAAAATTTAGTGAGAACGGTTCGCTAACCAAATTTAAATCGTTATAGTTCCTAACTGGTAAGTCCAAATTAACAATAATAAAGGAAACCTAATAATGATTTTTAAACCCCTATTCATTGATACCCCACTCGATATAGTACGTCGATTTTCTTTTTTTTTCTTTTTCAGAATATGGCGTCTCATTATCGTCATTTTGAGTTTTCATCATTTTCATGTCTTCAGTGACATTCGGAGAGTTAAGAAAAATCGATTGACGTAAGAATCATCAAAATCGGTTCACGCGTTTGGTCTCTAGAATGCCAGATAGGAACAAACATACATACATACATATATACATACATACATAGACTGATAAACACATTACCACCACTCCTTTGCGTCGCGCAGTCGGGTAAATAAAAAAAGAGTGCCCATAAAATTAAAAAAAAAAATAGTTGTAATTGTAAATGAAACGCTGTTAATACAAGACTTTCAATCTTTATTTTGAACATTCTACAACACCTTCCATCGTATAAAGTCTCTGACAATGCCTGTCATCCGCTCCTGAGCCAGCTCATTGGGCTTGACACTTATGCTCGTCATGTCGCCATCGAACTTGGGGGCGTCTTCTGGGGCAACTGTCAGTATGCCTACCATCATCAAGCTGAGGAGGAGGCCGAAAGGCCTCATCTGGAAATTAAAGTGAGTTAAGGTGCTACTTCGCCATTCGTAAATCACGCCCCAAACGCGAAGTCAACCAATAAGCGCATCAAAGAAAGAGAAAGCTAATACACTACATGCTTGGGGTTTTTTGGCGTAAGCGCCAGATGTATAAGTACCATGAAATTGAAGATATTATTATGTTTTGTTAACATTTAAGTTAATCACTTAAAAGATAATGGGAAGAATGACATTTTAACATAATTTAGCCGTTTATTAATTTGTCGTTTGTACAACCTAGACAAAAAACGGGAAATGAAGACGCGTTTTCAGATAACTTTTCTATCGAGGAAATTTTCTTTAAACATGTTTCCGCCTTAATCACTGAATAGGTGATATAGTCAAGAAACACATATCTGAAAACCAGCCTGATTTATATACTAGATTTGACAAAAAATGCGCTACAAAATAGCTTAAATTTTCGATGCATCCCCTTAAGAGGACACGATAGCAACAAAACATTTGAGAAATAGGTATTTGAAAATACTGTTGCTGCTGGCATCTATAGCTCCGGCTGGATACCTATACTATTATAAAGTTATTCTCCTCTGTTCCCACGATTGTTACTCATTTAAATAAAACAATTAAGCGGATTATATCGCGTATATTATCTCATATGAGTTCCCGACGTTACGCAGCTTTTCAGCTTTTCATGGTCACGGGTCATGGTCACAAGTCTAAAAAAGTTTTTATTTTTATTTTTTGTGTTTGGACCTATGTGTTGTAGTGGATTCATCAGGCTAAAACGCCTGAACGGATTTCAACTATTTTTGGTCCACGGTTAGCTTGCCATCCACAAATGGTTATAGAATACTTTTTACTTGAGTACGCTGTAGAAAAAAAGAAGGTTATTGAGGGATTTGTTCTTCATCGCTGGCGAAGTTGCTGGACCTTCAAATCATCGGACGTAGGTTTTTTTTGGGACAATCTTACTCAGATCGACCTAGTCCCAAACTAACCAAAGCTTGCACCATGCATACTAGACGACGATATACATAATATATTGATACATGATAATACTTAAATAAATAGAAAACATACAAGAGGACACATAAGTACAGCGATAGATAAGTATACAAATCGTCGTTACCGTCTGATTACGTCAATTGGTTTGAATTGTGTACAGATATCTTAATTAATAAATTTACTGCGCGATGTGCGATAGCCTTAAAGAGTGCTTGTATACCGTTATAATAAGGTTTAGAATTGGTTCCCCTTGTTTACGCATTTTTTGTCCGAAATATCATTTGGCCGAATTCATTATTTGGCATAATGCATTTTTTTCTAAGCACGTAAACTTTTCAAGATTTTTATAAAACAAGCCTAACTTAACCTAATGTGTTCAACTGGATAATGCCTTAAAAAGTTCTGAGAATTTTACAGTTTCTGAAAAAAATGCCTTAGGCCAAATTATGAATTTAGCCAAATAATGATTCGGACAATCAAAATTATGCCAGATAAGAGGAACCCGTTTACATTTACCTCAATCCCATCGTTATCAAAAGTCTTCTTCGGATATATTTTCTCTACGTCAATTCTGAGCTTTTGCAGTGCCAGGGTTAGCTGCAAGTAGTAGTAGTCAAGGAGACGTTGGTAATGGAGGCGACGAAACTCCTCGTCGGAGCCAGAGAAGATGAAATGCATCAGGTCAGCTACGGGATTTCCTAGTCTCAAAGTTTGAAAATCCAAGGTAATAATCTCCAGTTTTCCGTTCTGGAAAATATTGAAAAAATATATCAGAAAGTGTTCTACCGCATCATAATTTGGCTTCTTGAAAGACGGTCTTGGCTCTGTCCCATTATTAAGTCTAGGTCTATCTTTTGACTTCGTCATTTTATTGTCGAGTTTTAAATATCTTCAGAGCCTTAAAATCGAAGGAAAACATTTAAAAAAAACTCACCCGACGCCTGTGCATCAAATTGCTTGGCCTAAAATCCCCATGGATCAACACCGTCTTGTCTTGTAGCATCCGTGTCATCAATGCCATCATATGTTCACTGGAAGAGAAATATTTTTGTACTCGTAGCTTATAGTCCTCATTCAAAGCGTCACATCCATTTTTGATCCCTTGTTCCATAAATGTTGGCATCATCTCTTGAGAATTTGCAACGTTCAGTTTACTGTCAAGTTTTTCGTATTCTGCTGGGTTTTCATCGCGAATCGCTATTCCTAAGGCATGGAATTTCGCCAACTGCGTCACGGCTGTAGCTGCATACTCCCAATTGAAAGTTTTCATTCTATCAAAGTTTTTGAAGCCTTTTACTTCAAGGTTTTCCAAAATCATTGTTTCCTCAAAAGGAGTCGTAACGTCACCGTAATATTTAGGAATAATCAGCCTGTCTTCAGCTGGAACCTGATTTTTATTGTAGATTCTCACAAAGTTAACCGCCAAGTCCGTGTAGAATAGGCTTTCAACTGCATAGACGCTGGCCAGAAAATCATTAGCTGACCTCGTTGTCTCGTTCAGACTGGCGACTTTCGTGAATAGATGTATATCTGGCTTGAGTGTTTCTGAAATGGTGGCCAAGTATAAATCCGTTGTATAGTTAGCTCCTCCAGAAGTAATTGGTTTAACATCTATCTTACTTAATTTATAATTTTCTTTCCATGCAATATCTTGAAGCACTTTTTTTAGCTTTTCTTCGACACTCGCCATTATTTACTATTTTAAGAACCGTCCGTGTAATACTTGAGTCAATAGGAACTAAAACTGTCTGAGTAAAATCATTCTGATTTATTCATTAACACGATTACTTATTATCGTGAAATATCCGATAGGTAAATGTAGATAATTATATCGTTGTTGATAGCAAGATATCATGTTTTAACAGATAACTTCAACAAGGTCGAAACTACTGTTTAAAATTTAAAATAACTGAAATTAGTTACCTAGATTCTATAATCTGACGGACCAATCATGCGACTCTTATCGGACATATATACAATGTCTAAGTTGAATACGGGCAAATATTAAAACAGCGTCAAGTATAGGAAAGGTATAACATAATTTGTAAGAATAAAAAATACGAATAATTCCTTACAAAATAATTCAGTCCGCAGTGTCGAGTGAATCATGTAAATAACGCTATTACGACAGCTACAACCGAAGACAGTTGCATGTCAATAGGCTTGTGTCCTAAAACGATATAATAGTCGGTCAGTTACATTATCAGAAAATATTAGACACGTATTTTTTCTTTTGTCAATAAAACTAACAATGATGAACATACAGCCCGTTAAAGTTCCCTGTGGCGTCACGCTGTGCGACCGTTTTTCGCACGGCGTCACGTCATGCCCCCACTCTCAAACTTTGACACACTTTATCTTTGTCTTTTTTTGTTTGATTGAAAAAAGAAAAATATATTTTTTTTTGATAATTGAACTGACGGATTAATTAGAATAATATTGTTTTACCTGGGAACGTACCCTATTATTTTTTGTCCCTTAAAAGGGACAGGGTAGCCAAAATGCCAAAAACGGAACCCAGTTTCGTCATGCCCGTCCGTCCGTCCGTATGTCACAGGCATTTACTTAAAAGGTATTGCATGTTTATTGCTGAAATTAGGAGTATTACTCGTAGGTGTCTTGTCTAAGCCGCTAATTAGATTGGTAGTTAAATAACAAAAAAAAAATCTCTCACTCCATACAATATAACCGAAACTGAAAAAAAAGGAAATTACGAAAGTTCTTCTGAAACATTATGAAGTTTCAAAAAAATATTTTTATTTAGTAAATTTTATATATTCGGAAATAATCGATCCGTAAGTTGCATAAATTGTGTCCCCCCCATACGTATGTCCAAAATTATGAAAAATTATACGAACTTTATTTTCGTAGATAGGCACGAAGATCTTTTGCTGGTGCACTTTTTCACACCGTATTTCTTCATGTGTGCTGCATTTACTTTTTAGTAACGACTACGCAACCCTACCCCACTGAGCATGGTCGAACATGCTCTAGGCCGGTTTTTCCAAGTTATCGGCTACGCGTGTCACGCTACGATATATATTTTTTATTGAGAAAGTAGTAGTCTAAATATTCAAATCATGCACATACATATTTACCCTCTAGTACCAACCGACAAACCAGATATTTCAACCAGTTGGCTGGTAAGTACTTATTTTTCCCAATCGACCAACTGGTTTGTAGGTTATTCATTTATTCAACATTAGAGGTCATTTTTATCACAGGAGATGTTAATTGTAGGTAGGTAGCAGTGGCGTGGCGTCTATAGAACTCGATTCCCACCGAGTTACCCATTATAAGACAGCTGACTACAGTATTTGAATAATAATTAGAGAGAGGATTAGCTCCAGCTTGTTTATGGATAATGTTTGACGCCACGCCACGGTAGGTAGTAGATAAATGATACCCTGATAGGGCGTATAATGTCAGTTCTAAACACTTGTCTTATTTTATGACAAGGCCATTCATGCATATCGGGATTAAATCATTATTACTAACACAATATATGTTAATAGTAGACATTCCCGACCTTCACCCTGGCCGTCAGGTTCACTTTTTTTGCCAACTAACAATCCAAACTGCCAACTAGATGGTCGGTTAGTACTTTTTTCCTAATCAGCCAATTAAACTGGCAACCAGGTGGTCAGTTGGTATTTTTTTCCTCACATACCAAGCAGACAGGCCATCATGGTTGATCAGTTGGTACTTTTTAGACCAACCGAACTCACATCTTATAAATAAAAATAAAACCATTGTAATTATTCAGTATTTATAAATCAAGAAATAAGAAATCCTGACATGCCTGTTTCAAACCGCCGGAACCGGTATAGTTTCGCTTTCGATTTACTGTGAACATAGCCAGAACTGAATTCTATATGAACAAAACTAACGTGTTCATAAATAGGCATTGGGGCAAGCTGCTGACACTTGGTGCAAAGTTCCCAACTGCTCAAGTTTACGACATTCCACTTGGTACCTGAGCTTGCCCAAAAACGTATCAAAATAGGATTTTGGCGAAGCTCGGTGGGGCATCTTTTACACACATACACATACATCGTGTTTTTCTTATTCGCTTTAATTGTAAAGGGTGGCAGTACCTGTCAATACGAACAAGTTTTTGAAAGAAGACTATACTAATTGTATAAATCAGAACAGTAAGAAAAAATAAGAGATGAAAAATATTTAATTTTTTAGTTAATGAATATTTGTATGTGTTTTGTGGCTCCATTACGACTGAGTTTAATTCAAAAAATTTTTTGGCACACCGATAGCTGGTCATCCACAGATAGTTATAGGATACTTTTTACATGACTACGCAGAAGAAAAAAAATACGATATGATTTTTTCTCCTCTGCTGACGAAGTTACATACTTTATCACAATATCACAGCCCGTGTACCAAAAATAGTTAAAATCCGTTTATCCGTTTTAAACCAGAAAAACACATACAAACATGAAAAAAGTCTGTGACACTTATTTTTTTAAATATTTTCGATGTACAGACATTTAATAATAGTATTGATGTACAGATATTTCATTTTTACGACTTTATAATAGTATAGATAAATCATTGGCAATCAGATATCATTTCAGATCAGTGGGTATCCTGCCCAAATTATTTATCGTTAGTCAAAAGCACTGGATGGAAAATTAGCATTACACAGGTCACCTGTTCCAGGGTTTCATAAATTGCCTCGTCGGAACCCCGGCTGTATCCGGAACCCTAGAACGATAGTCGGTGGTTTCACGTTGAGATATATTGCTAGGCCGTGTGCCGAGGCGTTACTATTTGGATTGGGGCGCCAAATGGTGCGTAATGGATACGTGACCAGTGGCCAATTGGCTGTTAGTGAATTTTCAAAGTAAGTTTTTAAACTGCTGAATCAAAAATTCGTATCAAACTGTTACAAATTAATAATTACAAGGGTGAAACAACCAAATTAATATATACTATTCAAAGTATACATAATAAACATAATACATGAATACTTTGGAACAACCAATGCCTAATGATTTTTTATCCTATTTAAGAATGATTAATTATTGTAATTGTTTGTTTG
Source organism: Hedya salicella (assembly GCA_905404275.2). Taxonomy (NCBI): domain Eukaryota; kingdom Metazoa; phylum Arthropoda; class Insecta; order Lepidoptera; family Tortricidae; genus Hedya; species Hedya salicella. Next base: position 3,261,067 of record FR990112.1, on the reverse strand, counting down.
TCACTATTTTATATGCATGACATTGACTTATTAATTATTTATTTATTCACTTCTCGATATTTGCTTTTAGTTTGACATTGCTATATTTTGATTATTTTTTCATTGCTGTTAGGGTACATTTCAGAGCGTTTCAACCGCACTCATTAGTGTCACCGCATTAATGGTGCCCTCTATTACAGATTCCAATGGCATTTTGAGATATTGTGTAGAGGTACAGTACCTCTACACAGGAGGTATAGTATCTCATTCGAATCTGTAATAGAAGGCACCATGAATGCGGTGACACTAATGAGTGGGGTTGAAACGCTCTGAAATTGACCCTTTAATGACATGCAAATTGAGAGTCAAAGTATTGTACGCCAAATTCTGGCTTATCGTGATGAAATGAAATACTAACCATACCACCTTTTATAATCACTTACATTCAAATAATAAATCATTTCGTATTTGTATTTGTACATATAAACATAAATATATATACATACATACGGGTACCTGCTTTTAAACTGCTATGAAGAATCTTAATCTTGAAGATTTTTCAAGAGATGCTTGCGCAACATACACTTGAAGGAGAATTTACTTTGATCTTGTCGTATACTGAGGCGCAGGGCGTTCCAGAGACTAATTGTTTGTATGGTAAAGGAGTTGGACATGGCACCAGAGCGGTGAGAAGGAAAAGATAATTTGAATGTACGGGTGGACTGAAGCTCACAGCCCGGGCGGGCTGTGTCAAACTGAAACTTAGAACGAAGGTACGGCTACAGGGTGCAGCTGAATCATACAATATGGAGAAAAGCGTATATGTATTTTACGAGTTCTGCGCTTTCTAAATTATTTACGTAATCTTTTTATTACTTGCGTTAACACCTTTATGGAAGGACTTGGTCGTCTATTTTATTACATTCATCATCATCATCATGGTAGTATTTTCCCGGTTGTGTCCTCGGCTGCTGCTTTGGAGTCTGGAGTCCGCTTTCCGGCATTTTCGTCTTACTTCGCACGATCTTCTGCATCCTTACCTGTAAGTACTGATGTGCAAATGGCGGAAACTTTCCAAAATGCTTACAAAGGTCATACTTATAAGACCTTTTTAAGCATTTTTTTGTAATTAAAAGGTCTTAAGTCTAGTGTTAATTTATCTGTTTAAACGATCTTTTTTAAGCATTTTGGAAAGATTCTACAATTTGCACATCAGTACCTGTAAGGATCTCATCCTTCGCGACGTCAAGCCAGCATTTCTGGGTTCTTCCCCTTCTACCGAAACCCTGCGGAGGCGGCATGGCTTGACATTGGTTTCCTGTTTTAAATACAATAACGGAAACATTTCCGAGTATGTTGGAGAATATTTGTAATATTCAATTTTAGCATCAGCAGCTACTGAACAAATTATGTAGCATAAAATAATAGTACCTTTATCTCAGCAAAACACATTTATAAGTTCGTATTAAACAAATAACTTGGCACTGCTGTACCTCAGGTTGAATCAAATTATTGAATACTAGAAGGCGCCTGCAACTTCGTTCGTGCTAAAAAGTATCCTTAAACCATCTGGAGATACCCAGCTACTCGAGTACCGAAAATAGTTGAAATCCGTTTAGCGGATTTTACGTGATGAAGCCATAACGATACATAGAAACATATACAAAACTCAAAAAGAAAAAAATATTTAAATAACTTTTTTTTCATGCTTGAAATGTGTTTTATGTTAGCTTCGCGAAGCGAAATTACTTGACGAAGCCGCATAAAGGCATGGACTAATAGCTAGTTCACTTTAGTATAAAGCTGTAAAAATTTTAATGTTTGTACATTGAAGATATTCTCAAAAAATAATAATTACGGACCAATTGAAGGTCAATAAATAAATAAAAAATGTACGAGTCTCTGCTGTTTCACCACGCTTTAGCGACTAAACAAATTTCAACTATTTCAGGCACACAGATATCTGAGCGTCCACAGATGGTAATAGAATACTTTTTATCCGACAACGCTGAAGCAAAAAAGAGGATTATGGCCGACGCGAACGAAGTTTCAGGGGTGGGACCAAAGTTGCAAGAGGAATACAATTTAATTTAGAAGTGCAACGCTGTGGTTTCCACAATTATATGCAATGCCTGCCCGTACTTCCTGTTTGAAGGATTAGAGTTAACTAGACTGTACCTTCGAGTTGCATCCAGTTGTTTAAATAGGTCTTAACTTAAGAGTCCCCAGCAAGCTCGGTTCTCCATACAAACGTAGTTACGCTTTAATTTTAAAACGACTAGCTAGTTCATACATTGGTCAAACGAAGCGCAGCGTATCGACCCGGGTGAAGGAACACATAGCAGATGTCAAGCACCGTCGATGTAATAGATCTGCAGTCTGTGAACATGTCATTGTCAAACGAAACCATTCAATTAAGTTTCATAATCCTTCTATCCTTGCGAAAGAGAAAAGATATTTTCCCAGAATGCTACGCGAGGCTATTGAGATTAAAAAGCATCCTAATATCAATAGAGAAGATGGGTTGTCGCTACCACCAGCTTGGGATACTGTAATACATCTCATCAAGGAACAAGCAAGACACAGGACTGCAAAACCTTAATTTCCGCACGGTGTAAAAATATCTTATGCGTTAAAAAGTAGTTTAATATTCTTTGTTTTTAAAATATTATAATTAGTAATGAGGTAGTCTGGGAGTTTTTCTTTGTAGCGTTTCTTTTCTCCTCAGTACGCCTCATTTGTGAAATGCTGCTTGGTACATTATTAAAAAAAAATTAAGCCCTTCTGGCACATGTGTAACTATCTTTACAGATTAGGCCCACCTGGCGTGTATGTACACCTTTATTTGTTTTTTCAAAGTGGGTAGTTTGCACAAATTGTAACTTTGACAGAGGAAAATATATCATTTCTCAGTCAACCCGTGACCATGGAAAGCGGAAAAGCTTCCGAAAAGTCGGGAACTCAAATGAGATAATACCTATATGCGATATAATCCGATAAATTGTTTTATTTAAATGACTAGTTAGTTTGCTCTGAAACTTTGTGCTTAGAATAAGTTGAGGTATATCCAGGTCTGTAATTAGTTTATGTAGCTTCAGATAGCAGAGTAAAAAAAAAACCGCGAATTTAAGTTTTTCATACAAAACTTGTTTTTGCTGTATTTCGTTTGTTTTATAAACTGGAGCCATATAAACTAATTACAGACCTAGATCTACCTTATGTAATTATATGTGCAAAGTTTCGCTATAATCCAACACGTAGTTTTAAAATGAAAACGAAACTCCGTTTGTAAGGGAAGGTGAAATTCGGCCGAGCTTGCCGGGGACTCTTAACTAAGAGTCAAGTTGAAATTAAATTAGTTCTTTCCTTCAACATAACTTTTCTGTTAGATGAATTCGGATTCTTTTACGAGTATTACTTAGCTCGGTTGTTTTTGCAGTGTCGCAACCGCAATGAAAAAAACCGGCTAAGTGCGAGTTGGACTCGCGCACCGAGGGTTCCGTACAAAATGTACGCTTAAAACGGCCGTATTTATGACAATCCTGAGCAAAATGTACGCGGTGTATGTTTGTATGTGTTGTTGTGGCTTCATCACGCAAAATCGGCTATACGGATTTCAACTGTTTTTGGTACACGGGTAGCTGGGTATCTCCAGAAGGTGATTATGACAAAAAAGTTTATGCGAGATGAGGGTAACCGCTAAAAATCACACTGTGTGCTTGAGAAAAGGAAATATTATGATATTTTACGAGCCTTCCATTGAGGTGAAGTGGCTAACACAGAAGCAGCATAGGAAAGCGCAGCGTGGGATGGCCCTCGACTAGGTGGATGGATGATGAATAAGTGTTTATTCAAATAATTAATTAAAAAAATGTTCGAATAATGCCCATTTCTGATTTTTTAGTGTGATTAATTATTTCTTTTAACTCTAATATGATTGTTATATCTATTTTATTAGATTGAATATCTCTGTTATTTAGATCATTTGTATCATTAATTTCTTCTGTTGGTATTTTTTATAGAAAAAGATATACATATTATATGTTGACGACCGGCTTGGCTCAGTGAGAGTAACGTTGCCTGCGAAGCCGAGGTCCTGGGTTAAAATCCCGGTAAGGGCAAATATTTGTGTGATGACCACAAATATTTGTTTCTGAGTCTTGGATGTTTTCTATGTATATAAGTAATATATCTATTAAATATATCGTCGTCTAGTACCCATAACACAAGCCTTATTGAGCTTACCATGGGACTAGAGCGATTTCTGTATCATTGTCCTGTAATATATATTTTTTTGTTTTTTATTATAAAGTTGTAAAATTTTTTTGAAATCGTTTTATAATTTTGGAATTACTATTTGTTTTTTCTATAATTTGATTATATTATTCTATTAATTAACTAATATTATTAGATTATTTTTAGATTGGGATGGATTAGGATTCGTTTTTTATTGTTTAGTAATTTATTATCAAAATATTAAATATTATAATGCTGGAACATTGACAGCTCTTTCTAATCGTATTGGTGATGTATGTATTTTAATTTATATTTCATGAATAGTTAATAATGGAAGATGACTATGGCATAAATGATAATTATGGAATTTAACTCGACAGATAATTTAGGTGTCAAATTGGGATTTCAGCTGACCACAGATCCACCGAGGCTGTAACAATGGAAAACGTGGAATATGGAAAATTACATTTTCCTCACTAATGAAATAGGTTACGTGTGATTACGTGGAGTGATTGGATTCATCCCCCAATTTTCACGTCCGTTCGTAATGCTGGGTTTCTACCGCCGCACGCTTTACTTCTTCCGCTGTATGGGTTATTCCATGAAATTCGTTACAAATTTTCGTCAGTCCCTAGTCAAATATAGAAGGTGCCCACGATGAACACAAGGATGTAAATGGCAGGTTCCCTCTATGTCGCATACTTTTGTTTGTCCGAAACTGTTTTAGCATAACAGACTTGGCATATTCAGTTTTCGACGAATGGTAATGTGGAAGAAACCTTATTTGGCATAAGTTCTAACTTACCGAAAATGTATTTGTCCGAAATTGTATTCGCATACTATTGTTTAGGCCGATTATATTTACGAATAATTTGGATTAGCATAATAGTACTAGGCATATTATCTTTTGTCCGAATCTATCTTAGCATATTTAAATTGCTACAAGAAAAGCAAAGAGGAACTGCTAGCAGAAAAGTAGGTTAGGTTAGGTTAGTATTGCGTCCTTCGCAAAAACGATCTGCTAGCAGAAAAGCGGAGCGTCAAAATGGGTCAAAAACCGAAAACTGTAGGTTAGGTTAGGCGGTTTTGCGGAGCGGCAAAATGCTAACATAACCTATTTCACAAGAAAATTAAACATATGAAGATATAAATAACATGGTTTTATTTTGAACATCAAGTATATTTAACAAAAACATAAGTTGCAAAATTATGACCAAATAATTTTCGGTCTGATAAAACATGCTTATTAATTTTATTCGTAGACATGATTCGGACAAACAAAAATATGCGCAAACAAATTATGACAAATTAATATCTGCGTTATCAAACTATGCGAACCTTGATTATGCCAAAACAGTTTATGCGAAAAGTCAATTATGCCTACATTGATTATGCCATGCAAAATAATGACTAAAACTATTATGCCAAAACAGGGGGAACCGTAAATGACACTTGAACGTTATTCAATACTTAATTTTTTCAATAAAAAAAAATATTACATGGCAATTTTACACAAATTGAACTAGTCCAGTCTTATAGGTGTAAGTCGAATTATTCGATTAACATTTATCGGAAAGGAAAGCGCCAATATTTTTTATCGAAGGAATGTTTTGCATCACAGGGCCGCTGTGTGCTAGTGGGGGAGCCAGTTTTATATGTGTAAGTCGAATTATTCGATTAACAACTATCGGAATGGACAGCGCCAATATTTTTTATCGAAGGAATGTTTTGCATCACGGGACCGCTGTGTGGTAGTGGGGATCCAGCCTTATAGTTGTAAGTCGAATTATTCGATTAACAACTATCGGAATGGAAAGCGCCAATATTTTTTATCGAACGAATGTTTTGCATCACGGGACCGCTATGTGCTAGTGGGGATCCAGCCTTATAGTTGTAAGTCGAATTATTCGATTAACAACTATCGGAATGGAAAGCGCCAATATTTTTTATCGAAAGAATGTTTTGCATCACAGGGCCGCTGTGTGCTAGTGGGGGAGCCAGTCTTATAGGTGTAAGTCGAATTATTCGATTAACAACTATCGGAATGGAAAGCGCCAATATTTTTTATCGAATGAATGTTTTGCATCACGGGACCGCTGTGTGCTAGTGGGGGATCCAGCCTTATAGTTGTAAGTCGAATTATTCGACTAACAACTATCGGATTGGAAAGCTCCAATAATTTTTAGCGAACGAATGTTTTGCATCACGTGACCGCTGTCGCCATTAAATTCCACTTATAATTATTGGAAAGGAGTGGTTCAATTATTTTTATCGAATTAATGTCTTGCGTTACGTGACCGCTGTGTGATATTGTGGACTCAGCCTTATACTTCAACAGTCGTCATTAAATTCGACTAACAACTATCGGCTAGGAGTGGTTCAATTATTTTTCAATATCAATTGAAGGCGTGTTCGACTTCATTGTTTTAATTACATTGCTGTAAATTGTGCTACTAGATGATTGAGCGTTTTTCGTCGAAATAGTACTAGTAATTTCTACCCGACTGCAACACAAAGAGGGTTATGTTTTTCAAGTGTATGTATGCCTTAAGTATGACACAAAACTTTTTTAAGCACTAGGGGCTAATTATCGCTTAGCCCTATTCTGCAAAGCTAATACGAGATAATTTTTAAAGAAACACACTAAACATAAGTGTAAGTGAATGATGCTTTTAAATACGACAGGCCTGATAAAACAGATAATATACAGGGTGGACTCCTAAATCGTAAAAAGAATATTAATTTTTCGATGTAATTTTGTATGCTGATTTAGAATATCCGGTCCTTATGGCAATGAAATAACATTTAACATTATTTTTAACCGTTTCTTTACTAACATTTTAGTTTGGTCATCCAACTAAGAGTACTAAGCTTCTAGTGACACATTTTTATTTCGTATATTTGGGTAAACAAACAGTCATCACAATCTTTTTATACCTGCATAGGTTACAACACATTTTTTTCATATATGTGTGACCAACACCGTTCACCTCTTATTAATTTTAAGGATATTACAATTTCATCATTTGTAGCAGTCAAAGCAACGCTTGTATATTGAATCACCGTCCATGCACCTGTGTGTGTACAAAACAGTACACGCACACATGCATATACATGCACATATAAACATACACAGTTACAGTTGTCATTCATGTGGCAAATGCCTAAAAAATGTAGGGTGACCGGAAGAACCGACCGGGGGAAGAGATGCTTTTTACCGATAAGATCGCCTGTTGTTTACCATTTCTCATACTGTTTGAGATTTAAGTGTCTGATGTTATTTTCTTTTGGTGTGCAATAAAGAATATTGTATTGTATTGTTTATTATTTCTCTGGCCTAATTATCACTCTAAGCAGCTGTCGGGCAGGTTAGGAGTTAGAAAAAATATTTCTGTCCACGACTTAGCAGTCACCCTGTATAGTAAAGTGGCCGAATCGGGACGTTGTCCGGTGCATAAACACCATTAATCTTATGCATTATGCGTTTTATTGGCCAACGGCGCGCGGCGCCCGAGTGGCGCAACTTTGCCCCGAATTCTATTCACCCGTGGACTATTAAATGTACGAGTGATGTTAAATCTTCAATAAGATCGAGCCCCATTTAGATTCTGGGGCAGAAAGGTTCTTGAGTGGGATCGCGTACAGCGGGCCTATGATGGTTGCGTTTGTCACGTGATAAATAAGCGACATAGCTGCCGTCACCTTCTGACACGTATGTGAGTGCGAGAGTGACCGGCGTGTTATCATATCATATATCGCGTGATAAACGCGACCATCATAGGCCCGCTGGACGACGCAGCGCTGGTAGGCCTCCAACAAGATGGACCGATAATCTGGTGGTTGCGGGAAAATGTTGGAGATCCTTGGGGGAGTATTTGTCTAGCAGTGGACGTCCTAGAGCCGATATAATTATTTATTTATTTATTAGGTTACACAGCAGTACAGTTTGACACTAATTTACTAGGGAACTATGTACACATAACATAAAATTACGGAATATACAACAAATTAACAGCTAATCATACACATTAGAGGCGATATAACAGATACTATAAAATTCATTATATTAAAATACTGGATTGTCTTTTATCCGTCGTGTCACAAAACTTCAAGCATTCATAAACACACAGCCGCCAATCGATCGCCACGCAAGAAAGTCGCATTCCGGTGTTGATACCAGGAGCGCATTTCAAAAGGTTCAGAGCGCGAAGGAGCGGCGAGTTTTAATGTGCCACTGTACGCGCTGGTGGCATTGCCAACAGGGGACGCGTCCGCGGACTGAGCGTAATCCTAAAGACATACAAATTACAAAAAAGATTACAAAAGCCGAGTACTGCTGTAGCAACGGAAGCGGAACATACACTGAGCATGGTCCGACATGGTCCTGGCCAGTTTTTTTTACTATTTTGCGTTTTTTGTGATAAACAGTTTTTTTTTTTCATTTATTTAATTATAAAAAAATCCGTTGCATGTTCTCTATTGAATCTTAATACCTGTCTGAGTCTCGCGGTAATATTCAAGTGAAAATAAGATTAAAATATCTAAAAAAGACGTAAAATCCTTTTCAACACACTTGCTCGTAAAGTGGTTCTTATTAACCCGTTTTATGGCTGTAATCCAGTCCATTACACACGCGTGTTTTTTACGTTACATAATCGCACTAGTGCCTCTTCATTACAGTTTTTTTAAACGTCAGTCATTGTAATTACCAACGTACCACACTCGTTTTCGTACTGTATTTTAATGTACTATTTCATCACACTTCCTTGTAAAGGGTCTTATTACACGCACGCGTATAGAGTAGCTATAGCCGATTTACCTTCCGCGGGAGTTATGGATTTTTATAACTTCCGAGGGAGTTATGAGTTTTAAAACATAAAACCCACTTGCATGTCATTTCAGTCTAAGGAGGTTTCAAATTAGCCACGGGTTATTTTTCAAAACTTGGCAAAAACGACTTTACTGTATGCAAAACTTATACGGTACATTGAACTAGATTAATTATATTTATATTTTACTATTATTTGAGAGAGCTTTGTAATCAGTGGCGTGCACAGAGTTTTTTGCCAAGTAAGGCAGTTTTTCTGTGCCTAGATGGAGCTATGGTCATTCACGGCTTCAAGGTAGGCAGTTTCTCTGTGCATGTATGGAGCCATGGTCGTTCAGGGTAGGCAGTGCCTTTGTGCCTATATGGACCGCACGCCACTGTTTGTAATCATTTTAATAAACAGTTCTCCCCCCCCCCCCCCCCCCCCCCTCCATCCCATGCAGACCATAGGAGTGTCACGTATGAAGTTGCCAAGCTATGATAGCAACTTTTCGAACATTAGAAAGTAATCATACGTTTGCTTCGAGTCTAAACTGCGGCAAAGCCCTAGTACACAAATAATTAATAGTAAAACAACCGAATCAGGCTATTGTCTAGCGGATAACCACCATTAATCTTATGCAGAATGTGCATTATGCGCGTTGTCGGTAGCAACACCTGCGCGTCGGGACTGTGTTTCGGAATATTTTACCTTTGTGCTATTTGGAATAGTCAATGTTAGGCTTTCTTCAATAATATTGAGAATTCTTCTAAATTAAAACTAAAGTATTTATGTTTTATTTCAGACACGAATTACACTTAAAATCCTCCTCCTCCTTGTGTCGATAATCCTCAATGCTGAGGGTCGTGGCCTCTCTGAATGACTTTATCGTGGACTATCTTGCGCCAGCTCACTCTATCCTCTGCTGCGTGGATGGCATCATAAACTGAGGTGTGGAGGGTAAAGTGTGTCTGGCCAGACCAGCGTGTTGGACTTCTGTCTCTGGGCCTTTTTCCGCACATCTTTCCTGCCATCATCAGCTTTTCTACGTAGTCACCTCTCCTTCTGGGAATGTGGCCAAAGAACTCGAAACTCCTTCGTATGCACATGGTGCTGAGCCTCACCGGGATCTTGAACTCGCTGAGAATGGACTCGTTGGTTCGATGTTCTGTCCAATGAATTCCGAGCATTTTCCTCCCGCACCACATCTCGAACGCGTCGATGCGTTGGCGGTCGGCTTTTTTTAGGGTCCAAGTCTTCAAATAAAACATTATAAATCACTGCTTAAATAATACATAAAACTAAATATATTAAAAGTAAACGCTCAAAATAAAAATAATACTAAACTAAATCTAAAAAGGGCCCCCGTAGTATCGTACCAAAAAAGCTGGCTACATTACCTTGCTGTAGTTATGGCTATGCTTGTATGCTGGGCGAGGAGGAAATTAAATGAACGTTAGGATTGACTATGCTTAGAAATACAAAAAATGGTTTCTATTCTATTAAGGGAAGTCTTTGTGAGTCTCTTCACAGTCATAACGCACTCTCACAATGCACCGTACACCGCTCCGACGTGCGGTGTGCAGTGCCTACTAAACTACCATGAACTACCTGAACAACCATGGCTCCATATAGGCACAGAGAAACTGCCTACCCTGAACGACTATGACTTCATATAAGCACAGAGAAACTGCCTACCCTGAACAACCATAGCTCCATATAGGCACAGAGAAACTGTCTACCCTCAACGACCATGCCTCCATATAGGCACGGAGAAACTGCCTACCCTGAACGGCCATGGCACCATAGGCACAGAGAAACTGCCTACCTTGGCAAAAAGCCCTGTCCACGCCGCTGCCCAATATGAAACATTATGATAATGATACTGGATCATGTCCTTACCGAGAATATAATGTATGCCCCCCGTAATCAAACTACATATAATTAGAATATTTTAGCTGAAGTTGACTTGGGTTTATAGAACACTAGAAGGCGCCCGCAACTTCGCTTGTGGAGGAGAAAACGTCATAACACCCCGTTTTAGCTTCAGCGTAGTCGGATAAAAAGTATCCTATAACCATCTGAAGATACCCAGCTACCTGTGTGCCAAAAATAATTGTAATCCGTTTAGCCCATTTTGCGTGATGAAGCCGCAACGGCACATACAAAACATACGAGAAATCCAAAATATATATTTTTCGCTTGAGTCACGTCCAAATAGTCCCATACAATAGTTTTTTTCTTTCATATCTTCAATGTACAGACATTTCATTTTTACAACTTTATAATAGTATAGATAAATATTGTTCTAATAACCCTTTGGGTACTCACGAGCATCTTGTTTATCGCTGTCCCATCTCTGTTATAGTTTATCTATATCTAAGTACCTTGAAATTTAATAAAACCGTACAAGGGACAAAATGAACTCGTAGTGACATTACTCAGGGCTGACGCGACCGTGACGAAGCTTTTTAATTCCGGCCAGGAAAAATGGCGTCCCGGCGAATGGTTTGCAAAGTAGACGAACATGCTCGGAAATAATGTCTTCATTATCTCTGTTACGTAAGGAAAGATTATCTACTTTATAATTTTAAGGAGAGAATACTGATGCTAAAATGGATTTAAACAATTGAATGACGAAATAATTGTAGGGTAAAGCTAAGCGTACACAGGCCGGCATCGCACGCATCGGACGCATCGCACGTATTGGATTTTGGCCACTGATCCGCACCGTTAGCTGTGGACGCTGTTGTATGAGTTTCTACACAAGGCATACCAAAATCCGATACGTGCGATGCGTCCGATGCGTGCGATGCCGGCCTGTGGACGCACCTTTAGCTTTAATCGCCTACAGTGGTTGGTATGGACTTTTGACATGTTATGCAGAGGGATAAAAGTCTTGTGACAGAAGGGTATTATTTAGGTATGCATGTAGAGGGATACAAGAGTAAGGGTAGAGCAAACAAAACGTGTATCGATTGAGTGAGAGTACTGATGTGCAAATTGCGGAAACTTTCCAAAATGCTGAAAACAGCTCTTAAGTCTAGTATTAAATTACATGTTTATAAGACCTTTCTTAAGCATTTTGTGTTTTTAAAATGTCTTAAGACTAGTGTTAACTTACCTGTTTAAGAGACCTTTTTTAAGCATTTTGGAATGTTTCCGTAATTTGCATATAAGTATGTGAGAGACAGCATGAACAGGATTAATGAGAGAGAGATGAGATTTTGTGTGAGGTGTGAAACGAAAAGAACATGGTGTGCCGACCCCAAGTAAATGGTACAAAAGGACAAGATAATGATGATGATTTTTGTAGGGTACTCATAAAATATTATTTTTAATAAGATGATCGATAGGTACACCTTGTTTGGGGTGCTTCGACGCTGGCAGCTGCCACCGCGTGGTCACTGTTTAAAACATTTACAAATATGTTACTTTATAGTAACGAATATGATACGTTACCTATTACGTTTAGATTATTAATATTTTTTATTGACATTGATTTAATGGATTGTGAGTATAATATTAAAAATGATAAATTATTTTTATTTTTAATATTGTGCAGTAAATTCGTATTGTTAAATTGTAAAAGATAAGTATTCTATTGTTTTGTTATTGACGCTATTGTAATATTTAACAATTATTGTACCTACTTTTGTAATAGGGAATATACATTAATTTTTATTTTTGTTTTATCAAAAGCTCATTCATGTAACAAACAGTAAACTAAAATATTTTTTCAAATAGCTATAAAAATATCCAAGATATAAGCCATCAAACAATTCATTCTATCTCTTTCTTGCAAAACAGAATTTAATATGGAGTTTATATGGCCGGAGTACACTGTGATGTAACAGTGCATATCGGACCTCTCTGTCTAATTAGTACTTCAAAATGCCTATACAATGCGTATTTCTTGGCCGATTTTAGTTTTAATTTCACATTTTGAAATAGTTTTTACGGTATATTGATATTTAGTTCAGAAAAGCGATAAAAAAATCTTGCATGTATCATAATATTCCGATGTTCGACACAATAATTATTGCAAAGACTAAATAAAATACCTACTAATTCAAAATAGATAAACGTACCTATCAATTTTCGACACCCTTATTACAATTATTTGACACTCCGCTTTCACCTTTATTTATATGCATTAAAGTCGACTTCTTTGACTTTAATGCATATAAATACAGCGTGCGCTAGGACAATGTTTAGTTGTATTTATAAAATACTCAGCAATAGTATATTCATGATGAATCTAAAACAAAGCCGAATAAAACGCAAACCGCCGACAAACCGCACGTTTGCGTCCCACATAACACTAAAGAGAGACATAACAATAAAGGGGCATAAAATGGATACAGCCCAAGACACAACGCCGGGAAAAGAAGAATGTTTACGTTAAGATTTGTCGTAAAAACAAAAAAAATGACACCATAAAAATAATTAAATTATTGATTTTTTGAAATTGTTCCATCCAGGGCCTTGACCGGGCAGACTACTCGTCCCAATCCGAGAGAGAGAATCCTTACATTCATTTTTGTTAAAAATGGCGGAAAACATTTTTCACATCATATGGTTTTCCTAGGATTAACCTCACAAAATCTGACGTTTGTCATAGTCAAAGGTGCGTTCAAAAACGTATACTAGGTTCGGGTCTCAAAAGAAATAGTAACAAAATTTGAAGACAAGTTGACTGGACTCTGTAGCTCAGTTGGCAGAGCGTGCGCCCCGGCAAGGCACAAGGCGCTGGTTCAAACTTAGTAAGTAGTACTATATGCTCTAAGGGTTCAAATCCAGTCGGAGTCTTGAGATTGTATTATTATTTAGATCTTTGTATTTATAACAATAAAATTAAAACCATTTTGAACCCCCGACGAAAAACAGGAGGAGAGAGGGGTGTCAATAAGTTAGACGTTCTGTGGTATCATAGCTTCTAAACGGATTGTTCGATTTTGTTTTGTTTTTAGGGTTCCGTATTCCGTTTTATTTTTAGGTTTCCGTAGATGAAACTATATTGACCCATTTTTGCCATTTTGACTACGTAACCATAAAAAGTTAACATTGAGTTCAGTGACATGCCATAGAAGAATCCTATGGCATGCCATTGAACTCAAGCAAATAATGCTGGACAGAAGACAGAGAAAGGCTGATGATGAGGGCAGTACCTACTTATTCTGTCATCCTCGCTCACTAAAAATCAAGGAGACACTATACAAAATCTAAAATCATTCAAACAGTAACGTTCTGCTGTTTAACGAGAATTTATATTTGAAGCGATTTTAATTTTGTATAGCCTCTTGAGCGTTATGTATTTAAATGCTCGCATGCATGTTATATACCTGCATACTGACCTGCCCCAGAATACGGAATAAAAATTTATCATTATTTTAATTATCACAATACGCCGGCCGATGCGCCTCTAGTGCCTACCATGAGTTCGGCACGAGCTAGTATCGAGCGCTCGATGACGGTCTATCTCTTTCGCACTATTTGCGCGTGCGAGAGAGGTGGACTGACTCTTGATACAAGATACTCGCTAGCGCCGATCGTAAACTCAGCTCATGGTAGGCACACAGCACGTCGCGTCGACGCAGTATAACGTGACGCCGCTGTCGCCGTTTCCAGTACTGTGAGAGATCACCAAGTCGCCTATATAGCAAAACTTTGCGAAAGGATATAATTAAGAGTGGTTATTATCCACCAAAAATAATGAATTGTTTTTATTTAATGCGGGATTTCCCGGATAAGTTACAATTTTAATACACATAAATTCACTCTCAGTCCTACGAGTATGGCCGATGGGCCTATTATATGTCCGCTTTTGCTTTGTCAAAGTATGTGAATTTTCAGTATTAGACAATTGTTGTACATGAATAATATCACGCTGAGAGTGATTTATTAGTAATAATTAACGGACCCGGGAAATTCAGCATTCAATAAAAATATATCCTTAATTTAAGGGCTATGCTCGGCATCACTCTACGAGATCGATTCAGAAAATGAGGAGACTCGTAGACGAACCAAGATCACCGACATAGCAAACAGGGTAAGCATAAGCAGACTGAACTGGCAATGGGCAGGGCACATAGTTCGAAGAACCGATGGCCGTTGGGGCAGAAAGGTTCTCGAGTGGAGACTACGTACCGGTAAGCGCAGCGTGGGAAGGCCACGCGCAAGGTGGTCGGACAACCTAGTTAGGGCTGTGAAAACTCGCTGGATTCGGGTCGCCTCTATCCGGCCCATGTGGAAATCTATTGAGGAGACCTGTGTCCAGCAGTGGACGTACTATGGCTGAAATGATTATGATGATGAATCATTATTTTGGTGGTAAGAACCTCTCTTTATTAAGTCCTACAGAGAAGTTTAGTTAAAAAGGCAGTACCTATTCCCACCTCTGGAGATTTGGTCACTTCAACCGTAGATTTCATCATTTCAGCCATAGGACGTCCACCGCTGGCCACAGGCGTCCTCAACAGATTTCATTACAAATAACTTTAGCAGTAAATATTTCTTTTGTTGTTCCTTAATTAAAGGAATTGAGTACATATTCTGGTTGCTCTCAAATCCCCCAACTCCCACATAAATAATCCCGGATAAGTTGCATGCGTGTTGGTATTATTGCTTTGTTAAGGAGTGGTTCCTCTTTATTTAATTTATCTGTTGTTCCGTTTGTGTTTCTAATCTTATTTGCACTATTTTTAATTTCATATCTTCTCTCTGTCAATTTTCTATACATTTACTAAAGTGGTTATGATTAACTATCGATTTTATCTCTATAATGCGATTATACTTAGTAATGTCCAATAGTAGTTTCAATAAATAAATATTACGGGATTTTTTTACACAAATTGGACTAGTCCATGGCATACTCAATAAGGCTTGTGTTATGAGTACTAGACAGACTAGAGAAAATCCAAAACCTAGGAACACACATTCGTGCTCATCACACAAACACTTGTCTTGGCCGGGAATCCAACCTAGAACTGCCAGCTTTGTAGACCGTTATACACCCAACTGAGCCAAAAGTGGGACGCCATTTTGTATACCTAAAGTGAGAAATTCGACAAGTCAGATCTGCATGTTTGCTACGCCTTCACACTCGCAGAACCCTCGTAAATCAAAAACAATACGTATTTATTCAGTTAATTGACATAGCAGCACATGAATATGCAGTTTTTGTGTACACAGTCGGGTACGCACCGACCGTTCACGATAACCAACATTGCCAGGCTTATGATTCAGAAAATTCGTGTGAAATTTAGCTTACTTATCTCTTTCTCATTTGTACAGTGTGAGAGAGATATAGTGATGATAGTACATTTATGGTGTCAGCTACAAAGAAAGAAAAGTGACCCCCCCCTAAGATAAACGTTTGTATGGTAGAGGGGTCAGTTTAATCTCATTTGGCTGTCGTGTACAGAGCAAATTTGCAGCCACTTATACCAAAGGCTTCAGTGTGAGTTTAAAAAAAAGTCTAGAAGGTGTTGACGAATGACTTCATAAGTATGATTTTTTGAAAAACGTCAACGCAATAGTAACGGTTTGTATGGCTGCATTCAAGTTGCAGGCAGGCCTCTGTCCGATTGATGGATTATAGTTAACTAGCTTCTGTCTACGACTCCGTCCGCCTGATATTCGTTTATCGCGGATAAGGGTATTTTTCCGGGATAAAAAGTAGTCTATGTCCTTCCCCGGGACTCAAACTTTCTCCGTACCAAATTTCATCCAAATCGGTTCAGCGGTTTAAGCGTGAAGAGGTAACAGACAGACAGACAGACAGACAGACAGACACACTTTCACATTTATAATATTAGTATAGAAGTATGGATTTGCTTTTAGCTGTTAGTGTCTCTTGGGTAGATGTGACAATAATCCAAAACGGTATTGGCCCTATCTCCTGATGATGCCTCGTAGAGAAGCGGAACACGTGTCGAGGATCATACTGTCTAGTGGTAGTTTGTTGTATTTGCATGCATATTTTTTTGTGAAAACTGCATGAAAATATGCGCATGTGAGCCCAATCTATTGTCACATCTAACCAAGACCAAGACACTATTTCGTGGAAACGCAATGGAACTATAATCCATTAATCTAATATGGAGTTCCGCAGAGTAACGCCTGAATCTATATTAAGGCCCCACAATTAAATAATGTGGAAAAATTACACGTGATAACGACAAATCCGTGAATTTGGCATGCTAATATAATGTTTTGATGATATAGGGTGTAGGTACGAAACATCCGAAGGGAGTTACGCAACGTGCAATGAAAAGGGGTATGCTTGGGGTTTCTATTAGTAACAGAATTTTAGACATAAGAATATCCGCACTAGAACCAAAGTAACCGACATAGCTCACAGGATTGCATCGCTGAAGTGGTAATGGCCGGCCCAGTTAGCCCATGGAACGGATGGCCGTTGAGGCAGTAAAGTCCTGGAATTGCAACCACGCATAGGAAAGTACAGCGTAGGATGCCCCCCACTAGAAAATCGAAAATAGTATTAAAATTTCAGGAGACTTTTTTAATGTTAATGTAAATCAATTAATTGAAATAAAACAATTTAACGGATTATATCGCGTATATGATCTCATTTTAGTTCCCGACGTTTCGAAAGCTTTCCAGACACGTTTGGCTCAGTGGGTTGTACAACGGCCTACGAAGCTGACGGTCCTGGGTTCGAATCCCGGCCAGGGCAAGTGTTTGTGTGATGAGCACGAATATTTGTTCCTGGGTCTTGGATGTTTTCTATGTATTTAAGTATTATAATTTATCTATTTATTATGTATATCGTCGCCTAGTACCCATAGTACAAGCTTTGCTTAGTTTGGGACTAGGTCGATTTGTGTAAGATTGTCCCTGATATTTATTTATTTATTTATTTATTTATTTATTTCCAGCTTTCCATGGTCACGGGTGGACTGAGAGAAGATGTATTTTCCTCTGTCAAAGTTACAATTTGTGCAAACTACCCGTTTTTTGATAAAACACAAATAAAGGTGTACATACATGCCAGATGGGCCTAAGCTGTAAAGACAGTTACACATGTGCCAGAAGGGCTTAATTATGATCAAAAAATGGGTAGTTTGCACAAATTGTAACTTTGACAGAGGAAAATACATCTTTTCTCAGTCGACCCGTGACCATGGAAAGCTGGAAAGCTTCCGAAACGTCGGGAACTAAATTGAGATAATATACGCGATATAATCCGTTAAATTGTTTTATTTCAATGAGTAATAATCGCGGAAACAGAAGAAAATATTAAATCAATTAATGTCAAAAAAACCAATGACCTATGGGGGGTCTCAGTCCATGCTGTCAAATCCCTAATAGAAGTCATAGCGCCTGACTTGGCAGATATAACAGTGTTGACTGCGGTGAGTTTCCTGATCTGATGAAACATAGCAAAATAACTCCTTTATTTAAATCAGGTAGTACCTCTGACCCCACTAACTTTAGACCAATGTCTGTACTACCTACATTTAGTAAATTTTTTGAAAAGCTAAATCGATATCAATTGTTAATACATTTTAATTTGAATAATTTGATCCATAGTAAGCAATTCGGTTTGACGCGGGGTCGGTCGACATCTAACGCCGGAGTTGAGCTCGTAAAACACATTTTCGATGCCTGGGAGGAATCGCGAGATTCATTCATTATCTTCTGTGATTTATCTAAGGCCTTCGATTGCGTTAATCATGAGACACTGATCAGGAAGCTACACCACTACGGAGTTAAAGGATCAGCACTAAATTTATTAGAGTCTTATTTAAATGGTAGAGTACAAAGGGTTGACGTGAATGGAAAGCGTTCACCGGGGTCATTAGTCTCTATGCGTGTGCCGCAGGGATCAATATTGAGACCTTTCCTGTTCCTTATCTATATAAACGACTTGCCACACCTCGTAAAGACCCACCATGAGATAGTTTTGTTTGCAGATGATACGTCTCTAATTTACAAAGTCGTACGAAATCAACGTTGTTGTAGGATTACAATAACGTAAACAATGCTATCTGTGAAGTAGTAAATTGGTTTAATGTAAATAATTTATTGTTGAATGAGAAAAATACTAAATGTGTTAAGTTTGTCACGAGTAACGTAAAACACGAGCAGGCAAGCGTTATGGTTAAAGGTAAGAAACTGGAACTAGTTAATAGTACAGCCTTTCTCGGTATAACATTAGATTCTAAGCTCCAATGGGGTCCCCATATTGCTAATCTCTCGAATAGACTGAGTTCTGCAGCTTGTGCAGTAAGTAAGATTCGTCAATTAACAGACGTGATAACGGCTCGATTAGTGTATTTCAGTTATTTCCACAGTATTATGTCGTATGGCATCTTACTATGGTGCAGTGCTTCCAACATTAATACTATATTTATTCTGCAGAAGCGGGGTGTTCGTGCGATATATAAAATGAACCATAGAGACTCGCTTAGAGATAAGTTTAAGGACATTAATATAATGACAGTGCATTGTCAATACATTTATGAGAATATTATGTATGTACATAAAAATATTACCCACTTTAAGAAGAACTGTGATATACATAATATTAATACTAGAAATAAGCATAAGCTCGCAGTGCCTGCTACTAGGCTCCATAAAATAAGAAGATCATTCATGGGTAACTGTGTGAGATTTTATAACAATCTTCCTAGCAGCATAAGTGAGTTGTCTATTGGTAAATTCAAAAATATTGTTAATTATTTTCTAAAGCTTATTATAGCACAAAAGACTACATGAATGATGAAGCCGCGTGGGATTAATGTAAATTATAGCGTCATGTCATGTAGGTATATGAATAATTATTTTAACGAATACCTAAGGTATTATTATTATTTTAATCTTAATTGTTTTATATACTCTGACATTTAGAATTTTATTCTAGACAAATTCTAGTTTTTTTTTAATTGACAATCCTTTTGGGATTTATCTTATTGATTATTTGAATTTTTAAAATGATGATTTTATCAATAATATTATACTTAAGTTAAATGATCTGATTAGGTTTTTCTGGGTTTCCCCAATCCTTGCAGCAAATGTTGGATCATATTGTATGTCTCCCAGCAATCATTCACTCTCATGTAACTGACATTTCGAAAGTGCTTGTAGCTAGGCCTACTTGAATAAAGAATATTTTGATTGATTGCTTGTATGATACTAAGAAGTAAATAAACAAAACTTCTCGAAATCCAAAAAGAATCAAGCTTTTCCGAAAATGCCCACCTAGGTGGTTGGCATGGACCCGGCATATGTTTCACACGTACTGCGTTACCGCTGGCAATGAATTGGAAAATTCAATCAATTTTACACGAGTTTGTTAATATGCAGCTGTTTTTAGGGGTCCAGTTATGAAATAACCAGTCTCTCGGTTTTTGGCGGGTTTTACTTTAATCCTATACAAAAAAATGTACATGATGAACAATCTTGTGAAGCCTCAAAAACCATGCCCAATTAGTGATCACTAATCACAGACAGACGCTCACGTACACAATTATAAACAAATAATGACAAATTTTTATGGTTCTGTAGCCAAAATGGAACCCTTATAGATTCGTCCTGTCCGTCTACGTCTACTAATGTATATTAATGAAATTTGGAGTATAGGTGTCTAGTCGGCTTATACAAGACAACTACATGCTCCAAATTGTATTTACTTAGTGTCTGGGATGAGAAATTAATAAGAAGTCGTGGTTCCAAAAACTTAAAAACTTTAATTAAAATAATAAATTATACAAAAATCGTATAGCACGCAAAGTGACCGTAGCTCAGAAAAGTAGCATAATTCTCTAGAACGATGATGTGGAATAATTTTTGACAGTTTTCTGTGACGTGAATTCATTTCTCGTGAACACATAGTTTGATATTATAAACAAAGATCAGAGACATTTGAAAAAAATTTTCGACGATACTGGACTTGAACCAGTGCCTTGAGCCAGACCGGGGCAGCACGCTCTACCATCTGAGCTAATCGTCCACACCAGTAGTCGACGAATTTTGTCATCTGTTCTTGCTTATGGATCTCTGTATGGTGCATCTGACTCTTTAGCCGTTAGCACAATTTTTAGCAGTATCACAATTTTTGATCCAAAAATTGTGATTATTATCATGATATTTGTAAAACAAAAAGTACATAGTTTGATAGTGAAATAATAAAAATAAATATTTCTAGGGAGTATTCACACTCCATACGTGAAACAGAAGCTGATTTTTGTTCAGCAAATATCAACGTATGGCACATATTTTGACAGTTCTTTAAAACACTACGAAGTTTTGATAGAACAAATTATAAATTATCCCCCCCCCCCCCCTCCTCTTCTAAACTGTATGATCAGAAAATATGTAAAAAAATATATCGCTCTATAAATACTTTGAACGAAAAATATTTTCAACGTGATGGACCATAACGTTTTTGAGTTAAAGCCGACACGAAGATACGCTCTTTCGCTAGTGCACTTTTCAACATAGTATTTTTGATTCTCCTCGTATCGTTTTTTCGGCTGTGGCATATTTATTTGAGCGAGCGAGTAATACTGGTATAGATGAGATACTGATTATACTGAAAGACTTGAATCTTGAGTGAGCGAAAGAGCGAATGAGCTAACTCAAATGTTATACTCGTAGTAATACTGGTATAGATGAGATACTGATTATACTGAAAGACTTGAATCTTGAGTGAGCGAAAGAGCGAATGAGCTAAATCAAATGTTATACTTAGTCCATTTGAATCAAAACCCCTTTTCACTTATATCACTGTATCTATATGTGTATGTGTGAAGTGATAATTCAAACTGCACACGATGCTCTAACGAGACGGTAATCCGGTCGCAATTATTTGAAGGGCCGAGTATGGCAGCGAAATTAATTAATGGGAGATTGCTCTACTTGGCGCCAGGGAGTTGTTATTGTTTGGACTGAAAATTTTTATTTTTACCTATAGATTATGCGACAGATACAATTTATCGCTCCGACGAAAACGAATGTAGGAAAATATTGATGAGAGTTAAAGAATAGATATTTTTATTGAAATCTTAGCTTGAAAT
Organism: Hedya salicella; assembly: GCA_905404275.2. Lineage (NCBI taxonomy): Eukaryota > Metazoa > Arthropoda > Insecta > Lepidoptera > Tortricidae > Hedya > Hedya salicella. Next base: position 3,238,998 of record FR990112.1, on the reverse strand, counting down.
ACTCCTTTTCTACTCATTAAAAAAACTTTTAAACAAAAAAATAATACCGACTCCAAAAAAACTAAAAAGTAAAAAATAACGCCATCATTGAGTTTCTTCAAATTACTTACAAGTAACCGTTTGTATACTCAATCTATACAGTATATACAATTGATCTTGTTTTGGCGTCGGTGCCATATAAAGAATGTGTAAAATATTGAAAATTGACGATTTTAGTAACTTGTGACACGATGGCACCGACTCCAAAATAACATTAATTGTATATACTGTATAGATTGAGTATACAAACGGTTACTTGTAAGTAATTTGAAGAAACTGAATTATGGCGTTATTTTTTACTTTTTAGTTTTTTTGGAGTCGGTTTCATTTTTTTGTTTTAAAAGTTTATTTATTTTACACTTTTTAGTTAGTCGTTACAAGTGTATCTCGTGACGATTCGAACAAGCCCAAACACGGCTAGGCTACATTATTTTATTACATAGATCTGGTGCCTACCTTCCGGCTCCATCATCAAATCAATTCGATGGTACCATTCTCATCAGGAACATTTAAATTTGTGACTATGAAGTTGCTTAGCTAAATAAATCAAGATATTTTGTCGCCACCCGTAAATCATTTATCATTGAGGAGTTCCGATGGCATTCTGTGGTCTTCTGCATCAGTTCCACTTCACTAATTTACATTTTCTGAATGCAAATGCTTATTATGTTTCTTATAATACCAAAATCGCTATATGTATGCCTACAATATTTGAGGAGTTCCTCCAATTCCTCATGGATTCCATCATCAGATCTTCACCAAAATTAAATGGGAGCAACTAGAAAGTACCTTCTATTAAACCAAAAAAATTTTTTGAAATCGGTCAAATAGTCTTTGAGTAATCGGTGAACATCCATAAAAAAAAAAAAAAAACATTCCGTCGAATTGAGAACCTCCTCCTTTTTTTGGAAGTCGGTTAAAAAACTGCATCAAAATCATCCGTTAATGAGCTGTGATGTCATAGACAGAGGCGCAGTCTATCTATCTATCAGCCACGAACGTCTACTGCTGAGCAAAGGCCTTACCTATAGTTTACCATAGGGCGAGATCCTGCGCAGACCGCATCCACCGACTCCCCGCGACCCTTACGAGGTCATCAGTCCATCTACTCGAGAGCCGTCCTATGTTGCACTTTCCTATGCGTGGAAACTACTCCAGGACTTTACTGCCCCAGCAGCGCACAGACACACATAGATTTTTTAACACTTGTCTGTTTTCATGGTGTTTAAACTTCTTTACCTACCAATTTACAAAAGTTAAACTAGTTTATGCTCTTCCTCTCCTCTTCTGTTTATTATCTCCCAATTAAGTGCTTAAAAGGATTACTGGTATTTTTAAGTTACTAGGAAAGGTACGTAGACATAGACACATATATTGATACATGCTGTATCGAGATAATAAATCTGGTCGAGAGTTCAGTACACGACGCTTCATCACCCGTGAACTGTTTTGGAAAAAGTTGTATACGAAACTTCGTTCGCGGAGGAGAAAAAGTCATAATCTACCCGTATTTTTATCCACGTAGTCGGGTAAAAAGTATCCTATAACCATCTGGAGATATTCAGCTACTCGTGTGTAAAAAATAATTGAAATCCGTTCAGTTCAGCCGATTTGGCGTGATGAAGCCACAACAACACATGGAGACATATAAAAAATATAATATTTTCCGATTTAGTGACCTCCTCCTAAGTCCGTTAATTAAATAATTTGTCCCCTTCATAATTCATTTACAAATTATTTATGGCATAAATTTAGAATCATAAGCCGAAATTGATTTAACATATAATGGAGCCGAGCGGATGCAATTAAAATCGAAATGCATTGCAATTAGTTGGTCTAAAGAGGAACACATCAGCGGCGTATTGGAACCGATTTAATTGAACATTGGTTAATGCAACCACAACGTCGATCTATCGTTATAATCCGTTGGTTAATTATACGATTGTGACAACTACAGTGCCAGAAAAAAAACGTGGGGCCTTTTTTGATAATATGAATAAATATCAGGAACAAACTCACACAAATCAAACAACTTCCAAACTAAGCAAAGCTTGTACTATGGTAACTAGGCGACGACATCATTATTATACTTCTATACTTTTATAAAGTTGTAAAAATTAAATGTCTGTACATTGAAGATATTTGCAAAAAAAAAATTGACCATTTGGAGGATACAGAATCAAAACATTTTTTATTTTTTGTATGATCAGCCAAATCGGCTAAACGGATTTCAACTATTTTTGGTACACAGGTAGCTAAGCATTTCCAGATGGTTTTATTATACTTATTACCCGATTACACTGTCAATAAAAAGAGTAACTATGACTTTTTGTAGTTGTAAAACTAAAATAAGATGAAACGGGGTCCTGTGGACCAAAATATGTCCAGCAATACTTAGCGTTTACGACGTGGTTAACCGCAAATGTAATATAAATTCTTCAATTCTTCAAGAAAAGAGCGTACTCATACCTGAAAGGCTTGCAACGCACTTGTGACTCCTCCGGTGATGCAAGTGTCTATGAGCGATGGTGATCGCTTACCATCAGGCGACCCGTCTGCTCATTAGCCTCCTATGTCATAAAATAAAAATATAAAAAAATATATATGCCTGAGTCTCTAGATAGATAAGAAACGAGTTTATTAGGCGGTCTTAGCGTATGATGGTAAAAGCTCACAGTACTATTGCCGCCGTATCAAATCTTGTTATTAGAACCTTTAATCTTTTCATGAAAGCGCGTCTAAATCGCCTTGTACCTGGTACAGGGAGACGCCTCTATCAGCCAGATCCGAAAAGCGCTTTAACGGTCCCAAGAGAAATGCACCTGTCTATGTAGCTAAAGACCGCCTGTAGTTTACATGTCTTTTAATGTATTATTTACTTTTGTAGTCTTTCTCGTCAGGTGGGTAATTAAAAAAAAAAAATTGTATTGGTATCGTATACCTGATACAAGAAGATATCTCTATAAGTCAAATCCTTAAAGCGCTTTAACAGTCCCAAGAGAAATATACTGGTCTATGTAGCTATAAGACCGCCTGTAATTGACACACTGTATATCTCATATTAATACATCTACATATATTATTACAGTAAAGTTGTACAAATGAAATGTCTGAATTGAAGATATTAAAAAAAAATTGTATTTGGAGGTCACTGAATTAAAAAAAAAAAGGTTTTTTAATTTTTGTATGTTTGTATGTTCATATGTGTCGTTGTGGCTTCATCACGCCTAATCAGCTAAACGGATTCCAACTATTTTTGGTACACGGGTAGCTGGCTATCCACAGATGGTTATAGGATACTTTTTACCCGACTACGCGGAAGAAAAAAGAGGGGTTATTTTTCTCTTTTTCTCTTCCGCGAACGAAGTCGTGAGCACCTTGGCGCGCGGTGATTAATTCGAAAATATTTTTTTTGGATTTTTTGTATGTTTGTATGTGTCGCCCATCTTATATGTAGTATATACTACAAGGCCCAAGTTCCACAGGAGCTTGGAAGCCGCAATACACCTCTTAAGCACCATTCATCTTTTCATGAATGGATTGCGTCCCAATCGCCCCGTATACCTGGTACAAGGAGATGCCTCAATGAGATAAATTTGTGAAGCGCTTAGACGGTCCCAAGTGGAATGCACCTGCAGTGAGGTATTGGAGCTGATTGAATTGAAAATTCCTTAATATTGGAATTCCTTAATTAATGTAGATAGACGAAACACACTAATTGTTCAGCAGAGGAATACGGTAGGCGACAGGGTATACCCACGCGCGAGCAGGTTTCCCACTTGAAGGCTTTCAGTAGCTGTACAGCTTGGGAATATTGCCTGCGTCGTGGGGACCCTAATGAAAGAACCAATTTTTTAAGTGTTTTTTATTCTTTAATTGTAATAGTTTGGAGTGTTGTTTTTCGTTACCCATAAATCTGTTTTCTTATTAATGTCTTTAGGATAAGCAAGAGAGAAAAATGATGTAAGCAGGAAAATTTACTCGCGATGGCCGCCTTTCGGCTTTTACTTTTTTAGGGCATTATTAAGTAATTCGCAACTTCGTCAGTGGAGGAAAAAAAAATCGTTACCCCCGTTTTTCTTGAGCGTTATCGGATAAAAAGCATTCTATAATTACCTGTCGAGGCCCAGCTATTTGTATACCAACAATGGTTGAAATAATCCGTTTAGCCGTTTTGACATGATGAAGCTACAACGACACATACAAACGTACAAAAAAAGTAGATTCTGTGACCTCCATATATTTAAAATATTTTCATTTACAATATATTTATTTAAAATATTTTCAATGCACACACATTTCATTTTTACAACTTTATAATAAAAAATGAAATAAAAAAACATTACGGGACAATTTTTACACAAATCAAACTAGTCCTATGGTAAGCACAAAACGGTTTGTGTTATGAGTACTAGACGACGATATATTTAATAGATATATTTACTTATATACATAGAAAACATCAGGAACAAATATTTATGCTCATTACACAAATATTTACCCTTACCGAGATTTGATACTAGGACCTTAGCTTTGCAGGCAACGTTACTTCCGCCGAGCTACCGCTCTTTCCTTGAAGGCTTGAAGGTCGCATTGGTTTAAAATCAATTCAAAGAATTACTTTTCATCTATTCATGTTAATAACTAGCCTCAAAATGATGGGTTCAAAAAAAAAATGCTATTAAAGAACTATTTATTTAAAACATTTTTATGATACATCGTCATCTTCATTATAATTAGAAAGACGTCGACGGTACTGAGACAACGATAGATGTTGGTCTCTTCTGTATCGTCACACTTTCCTAGGCAAGCTATTCAGTGGCGTGTACAGGGTTTTTTTCTTTAAATATTAGTAAATGAATACGCTTCGGCTTCCCTTTTAATTTTCCTGACGTCATGCCTCTGTTGCCATGCTCGTTCCTGTGACGGTCGTTCAGAGCATCTAGGTAGGCAGGGTCTCTGTGCCGGTACGGAGCAATGGTCGTTCAGGGTTTACAGGTAGGCAGTTTTTTGGTAAAGATTAAAATCGTGATTTCTACATTGTTGCATATCGGGGAGCTTTTATGGCATTGAAGTTTTTCACTTATATTACTAAAACAGAAAAAAAGTTGTTGAAAGTTGTCAACCCTTTTGTAATCGTCGACGACTCGGCGTTCACACGCGAAATTCAAAGGCAATTCGCATCCCAATAGAACCCTGCCGTGTACGCTGGTAGATGTGCCTCAATCAATCTAATCCGCATGTCGGTCCCAATGGAAATGCACCTGCCTGCAGCACGGCATTTAATTGAAAATTAGTTAATATTGGAGATTAATTGCCGTAGGGTAAGCCGTGGGTTTTGTTAATGCTCATGTAATAGTGAAAAGTGGATCGTTCTTTGTTTATGAAATCGTTTTGTAGCTTGAAAGGAGGAGATAGAAAATGTATTGTGTGCTTTGTTAAATTAAACTCAGAAAAATATCAGGGAAAATCGTATACAAATCGACCTAGTCCCACACTAAGCAAAGCTTGTACTCTAAAATAGGCGACGATATACATAATATATAGATAATTGTTAAATACATAGAAAATATCCAAGACCCTCATCACACAAACACTTTCCCTGGTCGGGATGCGAACGCGGGATTGACACCTAAAATTCGACTTACTTTGCAAGTAGTGTGCATTCCTGCAACATTACGCTATGTTGATACATCAGTGGCGATGGAACAACTGAAAAAATAGGACTCGACCTAAATTTAGTGTCTGCGTTGTAGCAACTATTCCTTTATATTGATTAAGAAATCTGGATCCTATAAAAGGCATCTAGTACTTAGGGGCCGGAAGGAGGAATCCCACATAACCCGTCAAATGGCTGCCCCAAGTCGGGGGGAGAAGCATTCACACTTCGTCAAAAAAAGAGTAACTATAAATAGGCTGAATGGTTAGCAAAACTGAAGTGGGCAAAGCACATTGCTCGTAGCCGACCGTCGCTGAGACCGAGGAGTTCTTGAGTGTAGACCATGCACCGGGAGACACAGCATTGATAGGCCCCCCACAAAGTGTACTGATGATCTCGTGGTCACTGAAGTCCGTTGAATGCGGTTGGCGTAGGACAGGTCATAGTAACGTTCTTTGAAAAGGCCTAAAGTCATAGTTCTTATGTATACTCCTGGTCTGAAAGCTGAATTTTGTGATGGAAGCAAGCCGTTTTACACAATGATAGTAAGGTCCAAAATAAGCAAGAGTGGTGTTCGTCGTGGCAGGAAAAGGTCCAGTATCCAGAGCTGGACATAGGCGGTCATTAGCTGAAGATAACGATGATAAAGACTAGATTTATTAGGTTCCATATTGGCCCGCGGGTACTGTCTAATTTTATTTTCCCTTTTGAATAATATTTTTATTACTTGTCCAATAAAAGTTAAATCGTTTTCACATTAAAATGGCAACCATAATATTTGTTTCACCGAAACTATTTTCACGACCAATAAAACCATCGTCCCGACCATTCAAACTAAAAAACAAAAACTATAAATACTTAATCGAAACTTCGGGCGTCTTCAAAACAATAAAAGAAGGCATAAGCGCGACGGCAATATTCGGCCGAAAACGGCCGAACTGGCCGTTACGGCCGGAATGGTCCATTGCCGGCCGTAACATGCGGCCGTTACGTCGCCGCCATCAACGCAACATGACACCAACTATGTAATAAAACGTATGTGTATCGCTGCTGTGACATACGGCCGGACTGCTCGATTATATACTTATCCAATGAACTGTTCTAAAAGATGATATACTACAGTCATATTGTAATGGCTATGAACTGTGTGACTAATATTTTAGCAGTTAGTTTAAAAGAAAACAAAACAAAACACACATTTGAATTTGCATATATTACATATCGTATTTCATTTACTGATCGTGTAATCTAGTATATTGACAGATGACAATATTTATCACAAACTGTCAGTACGGAATGCAAAAATCTAGATTACCGTGACAAATATTATCATACACCACATTAGATTAGATGATTAATAAATATCACGATATTTGGCAAATATTAGTAGATTATATTATTAATTTTACGTCTAGCCTTCGCGATTGCATGTTGAATTTATGTGTCGATAATTACTAAACATCATCATGATTATTATTTGTATGTCGCACTTGTTCATGAGACAATGGTGTCCCGGACCTTTGGAAGGCGTAAGCAGAGCCGAAGCCATCGCGTAGAAGCCCTTTCAACAATTTAATGAAATGTAAAGGTGCGTCCACACTTGTATCATTTGCTCGTATCCGATCACCGTGCCGTAGCATGACTGCGTATCGCGCTGATTGGACGCTTACTGTCGGCGCGCCGATAATGCCGCACTCTTCCGATACAAGTGTGTGATACGCGTAGCAAATGGATTTCGAGTGTTCGGATCGGCGCAACGTCCAAACGCGTGATCGTGACACGCGATCATGCTACGCGACGATGATCTGATACGGGCAGATGATACAAATGTGGACGCATCTTAAGGGGGCGCTGTTCCTGCCCGTATCTTGGAACGCGCACAGAGACAGCACCCGCTTGATGCAAGAACTATTGGAAATTGATGGGATCTAAATATTCTGGGTAACCCCATGGTTGAAATATTGGACTAAATACTGGGTTATTGCTTGAGACATCCGGACGTCCAACAGGAAAAAGTGTCTCTTGGCTAAATAAAGGCTCTGGGTAACGATTCTTTTATGATCGTCAGGTCATCGCGATATGAAAACGGCGCTCATTATGGCGATTCTCAATAATGAAGCAGCGATCTTGTTCAACCCATACAGAGTGAAGTGTTAATAATGCTGGTCTATACAGACAAATGAAATTGACTTTTTTAGGGTTCCGGTAAAAAAGGAACCCTTATGGTGTGACTCTGTCTGTCTGTCCGACTATTAAAGCGCCATATCTCAAAAACTACTTATGGTATCTTTATGGTATAGTAGCTTCTGCCCGCGACTTCGTCCGCCTTAGTTCGGTTATCGCGAATGAGGGTATTTTTTAGGAATAAAAAGTAGCCTATGTCCTTTCCCGGGACTGAAACTATCTCCATACCAAATTTCATCCAAATCGGTTCAGCGGTTTAAGCGTGAAGAGGTAACAGACAGTCAGACAGATAGAAAGACAGACACACTTTCGCATTTATAATATTAGTATGGATTGCAAAAAAACATTTTACAACATAACTTTATTTACTAAAGAAACGATGAAATTGGGGGGGGGGGGCAAGAATTAAAAGTCTAGTTACTAGGTCGAATAGGGTATCATATGAAAGAACTTGATCTGCAAATTTTCAATTTTTTTTGAAATATTTTTATTACAATAAATGTTCGTTTTATTGAGGAAAATGTGGAATAAAATACCATCACCCCCCTTTTACCTCCGAAGTTTACCAAGCGACCGGAACCGAGTAAGAATGTTAGGGTAAGTGAAGGTTTGTACGAAACACTCGGTGCGCGAGTCTGACTCGCACTTGGCCGGTTTTCTACTCATATCGTTAAAAAAACATTGTTTTAACAACACACATATTAATATTATCTTCTGTTTCCGCGATTATTACTCATTTAAATTATGGAAAGCTGAAAAGCTTCAGAACGTCGGGAACTCAAATGAGATAATATACGCAATATAATCCGTTAAATTGTTTTAGTTAAATGAACACACATAATGTAAACTATATAATGATATGCCTAGTGAATCTCAAACTATAGTCGAATTAGCTTCGTATATAAGCGCTAAGTATTAATTTAGCTTACCTTGACACCTAAAGTAGCTTGATCTTGGTGACCATGTGGCTCGGTAAGCCGACGTCACGATACTTTTACGATCGTCAAGTCATTGCAATATGAAGACGGCGCTCATTATGACAATGCTCAATAATAAAGCGATCATTATTATTCAACCTATTCAGGGTGAGGCTTGCATCTTGCTCTGTAATTAGATTTGTTCCCTAAGCAACTTCATAGTAAAAGTAAATTATTAGTTAGAAACTAGAACCGAATATTGCTATTAATTTTCGGTATCAAGAGTGATAAGGATCTTTGTTCAACCCATATAAGGTGAAGTATGCTGTTCCATAGGTACTTAAATGAACTGAAATCTTAAATGTAGTACAAAATAAAGGCTAAACATGTTGACTGCTCCGTTTTGTAAAGTTAAACTTAGTTGACAGATTCACGCGTTTCTTTGCCGCATTCCTTATTAGATTAATGAATTATGGTTTCTTTGCTTTTCTGCGAAATAGTGTCATGGTCAGATGTGACTTATCTTGAGATGCAGGAGATGTTGACGGTCCGGCGTTCACCCGAGAAGGAAGAAAAGAAGAAGTAAAGGAACTATAATCCATTAAGTTAATCTTAGGACCTAAATACAAGCATTAAGCATTATAGCACGGTTACTCCGTGAATAAAAGTTTGGAGCTGTTTAAAAAACAAACTTAAAAGAGACAGATTTTACCCATACGGGGAAGCTCTATAGACATGAGTTAGGATTGTATTATTATAATGTGTTCATAGGGATAACCGTTTGGTTATAATTGTAACGTAATGTTTGGTTAATATCTTTAAAAAATATTATTTACATGTTATTTTCTTTCCAGACCATAGTTGGGGTGCCTGCGGCCCTATAATGCTTTATAAACGCGACCATCATAGGCCCGCTGGACTATATAAACTAAAAATATCTTAGTGACCATGTGGCGCGGTAAACCTTCGACATCACGGCACTTATACGATCGTCAAGTCATCGCAATATCAAGACAGCGCTCATAATGGCGATAATCAATAATGAAACACATCTTTGTAATACAGGGTGGAACGATGTATGCACGTCACGCGTATTTAGCTAGTTTGTATTGGTATACAATACAATCCATTACAACAATTCCTTATTGCACACCAACAACAGAAACAGTACAATAGAGCCTTAACATAAAATACGGTAGATAATAGGCGGTCTTATCGCTAAAGAGCGATCTCTTTCAGATAACCTCTGGATAGCGTAAATGACACAGAATAGCTAGGAATAAGTAGGTGTCATCATTTTATTTGTTCATTTTGTGTGTATGTATTAACGTGAATGTATGTTTATGGGATCTATATCGGAATCCCTAACGTCGTTTGCAAAATGGGATGACTGTAGCAACACGAAGGGGGGGGGTTCATCCACCGTGACCACCCATAAATATGACTATATGTAAACACTATACTAAATATGTATATTATACTCAAACTTCCAAGTTTAATAAAGAGAGCTAACCCGGTCTTTGTGTGTTTCACTTAACCCTCTCTCCCAATATCGCATGGAGATACTGCCAGGATCCCAACATCGCACTACCATGTAAGCTAAAGCCTGTCGCCAAGGATACCGTGGCAATGTAAGCCATTTAGTATGTATAAATACAGAGTGAAGCGTGAATGTGGTCCCAACAGTATATACAGTTTAACTGCATTTTTCTACTCGTGAACTTTACTAGTACTCCGTACTAATCATACTAAAAAGGCATACTTTTAGATTGGACCATCACTCTATACTCTATGGTCTATATTATATGTCACTGAACTATAATACTTATATTATACAACTCCGCACAGAACTATAATGAATTTCAAAAAAGGAACACAGTGTTTTTGCAATTATTTGTTTAGCGTTCGTGTTTGTACTTTATGGGTCACTCGTAGAAAAAGTATTGTATACAATAGTTATATAATTAGCTTTTTAAGTCTCGTACCTTAATTGGCCCACTGAGCGAACTTCCTGGCCTAAACGCGGTACTCGACTGAAAAAGCATACATTACATAACGATTGCATAAAATACTATTTCGGTAAAATGTGTAAAGACCTTCACGGAAAGTTGTTATTGTGATTGACGTAATGATAATGAATCATTGTCTTTTTACTGTATTAAGTGACAAACGGGCAGATAATCCACCTGATGGAAAGTGGTCATCGTCGCCCTTGGATATGTGCAATAAAAGGAAGGGCTTACGTCCAGCAATAGACGTCTTTACGCAAATGAATAGAATTTCTATTTATTTTAATACGCGACGATGACCACTTTCCATCAGGTGGATCATCTGCCCGTTTGTCACTAAATACATTAAAAAAACAACGATTCATAATCATTATGTCAATCACAATAACAACTTTTCGTGAAGGCCTTCAATGAATGAGTAATTCGTTGTATGTGTATATAATAATAGAAGGTGCTCACAGCTTCCTTTGCGGAGGAGGAACAATCCATAACCCTCTTTTTTGATTCTCGTCGAGTAAAAAGTATTATATAACCATCTGCAGATGTCCAGCTACCCGTGTATCAAAAACAGTTGATATTCGTTTAGCCGTTTTGGCGTGATGAAGCAGCATACATACAAACATACCAAAAAAAATCGATTGGCCAGTAAAACGATTTTTTTTAGTATGTTTGTATGTATCGTTGCTGCTCAAATGGCCATTTTACTAATTTTTTTGAAAATATGTTCAATTGAAATAAAACAATTTAACGGATTATATCGCGTATATTATCTCATTTTAGTTCCCGACGTTTCGGAAGCTTTTCAGCTTTCCATAGTCACGGGTGGACTTTTTAAATTGTTTTATTTCAATGAGTAATAATCGCGGAAACAGAAGCAAATATTAATATCTTCAATGTTAAGACATTTAATTTTTACAACTGTAGTGTTGATTTACTGTTTGTTACTCATGTATTATAATAATTTCATAATAATAAACGCTGTTATTGTACAATTACTTTGAGGTTGCAACTCGAAAGTTTTCGGTCTTAATCTCGGCAAAGTTCGTATTTCCGCATAACCTACTTATTATACAGGATGCACGGTACGGTGTCAAATTAAAACCATAATTTCAGACCACAATCCCGAATTCAACTGGAGTATTTAGGGTCTATTTAGACGTACCACAACAATGGTGTTAAACTTTCGGAGGGTTTAAATTTTCACGTGTAATGCAAACTTAAGAATATGTCTCATATAACATTCAGATCTAATCTATAATTATGAAAGTTGTAAAAATTAAATATCACTAAATATAATTAAATTAAACATTGAAGAAATTTGCAAAAAAATAAGGAGACATTTTAAGATCACTGAATTGATTATTTCATTTTTTTTATTGTAGTATGTTTGTGTGTGACTTCATGACACCAAATCGGGGAAACGGATTTCAACTATTTTTGGTATCTGGGTATCCTCAGATGGTTCAGATTTATTAAAAGTGTATCTATTATTTATGTTAATTAAAGTATCCAGCATAAAAAATATATATGTACTTATACCATTATGTACCTTTGCCACAGTGAAAATCAATATGAAAGCCGATAGAGATTACGTATCAATGTCACTATAAGGTACGAAAGGGTACACAAATTAAACTCCTTGACCGTACTTCTTAGTTTTCTACGTGTGGATGAATACCCAGCCGATGGGCTTGATACTCGACGGCAAAATACTCGAAAGTCGATGGCGAATAGTGAGGTGGTAGGCATCATTTCGAAAAATTCTTCGGAACACAGCCCATACAAGCGGTAGACACGTAAGGACGCGAAGTCTCTCCTTAGCCTTAATAAATACCGCTTGCGATTACCTATATTCAAATTTCCATTTAAAAGGTAAGTTTTATCAGATTTAATAGAATACGACAAACACGGAAATGTGTATTTGCTGATTACGAAATTGATAAGATATAGGCCATCTGTGGATAGTATTCTTATCATCCATATTATCTGAGTTTTTATTTGTTTATCTGAGTTTAGCCACAGGTTGTTATTTATGTAAATGTGGAAAGATAACCTGTTTAACTCAGCGGCAACGATCCTGCTAGCAGACGGTCCTGGGTTCAAAGCCCAGTAAGAACAGATATTTGTGTGATGAGTGTAAATACTTGTTCCTGAGTAGTTTCTGATTTCTAGGTATATGAGGTGCGTCCACATTTGTATCATTTGCCCGATCTTGTCGATTTTGTTGTTGCTTTGTCGCGTGGCATGATCGCGTGTCACGATCACGCGTTTGGACGTTGCGCCGATCCGATCGCTCGAAATCCATGTCGCTACGCGTATCGCACACTCGGATCGGACAAGCGCCGCCGCGCCGACGGTGAGCGTCCAAGCATAAAGACCATTCGGCGAAAATAGATTCGGCGAAAACAGGATTCGGTGTAATGGAATTATGCTTATAGATCACTAGAAGGCGCCCGCAACTTCATTCACGCAGGAGAAAAAGTCATAACCTTTTATTTTTTCTTCAGCCTAGTCGGGTAAAAAGTATCCTATAACCATCTGGAGATACCCAGTTACCCACACGGGTAAAAATCGGCTAAACGGATTTCAACTATTTTTGGTACACAACAAAAATAGTTGAAATCCGTTTAGCCGATTTTTCGTGATGAAGCCACGACACATACAAATCAATCCAACCAAAACAAAAAAAAATATTTTTCGTTTTAATGACCTCCAAATAGTCCATAACAATCATTTTTTTGGAAATATCTTCAATGTACAGACATTTCATTTTTACAACTTTATAATAGTATAGATTATGCCTATTGTGATTATGTGATATAGAATTAAACAAACCATTAAGACATAATGTGCCATGATTGCGGCATTGACGAGTTTATGGCGTGGTAAGATGTGAAATTCAAATTCATATTCTGTTCTTTTTGGTCCTTCTTGCTTGCTTGTAAATATTTAAAATAGATTATGTAAGTCCTATTCTGCCTTAAACACAGATAATTCTACTTCAGGCTTATAAGTACTTGTATCTATTCTAAATTGTTTGTTTTTACCCTACAGTTAGCATTATTGTAAAATGAGTGTTTTCAATAAATTATATTTATCGAATTATTTATTCCGCCAATCAAGGAAATCTATTTTATCTGTGGTACGGCGTCATTGGCTGAATTATCTGAGTCACGTGGTTTTTTACTAAAATATTTTTTTGAGTAAACATAAGCTAACAGAATGCGAAAAAAAGTTTAAGTGTTTTTGTACATCAAGTTTCTCGGCCGTAAAGGGATAAGTTTAACGGGTCTGTGACTCTCTGTATCTTTGTATCTATCTGTGGCATCGTGGCGCCCATACGGATGGACCGATTTGAGAGCAGTTTTTTTGTGTCAAGTGTTCTTAGCTTTGTTTAAGGAAAGTCGGAGCATTCGTTTCCAAGATATTGAGCTTCTAGTGGAACAAGTATTCAGCTTTTAGGGGGGTGTTTTTAATTTTTTATTTTTTATTGTTATTACAACGGTATAATAAGATAGATTATTACGACGACGTCTTTCGAGAGTTGGATTTATTTTTATTTTTTATTTTATTTATTTATAACATCAACAGCATTACAAAACATTAATAACAAAGCATCGAATTAATACATAAAGCCAATAACAAAGTCCACAGAATTATACAGTTAGTGGACCCAGAATATCGGTTTAACTATAGAATCCTTATTAAGATTTTATTAGACATCTGCAGTAAAAGAAGGTAAAACGAGAATATCTGCTCACTCCGTGTGTGCGTGTATGTGTGCGTGTATGTGTGCGTGTGTGTATGCGTGTAAATGGGTGAAAAATTAAAAATACAACGACGTATTCCAATTTTACCCACTCGCATAATAAACAATCGAATACTTTTCTTCAAGACGGCTTTGGAACGGCCAAATAAATCTACGGTATTTTATTTTGTGTTGTATTCTTTTAATAAACGCAGCAGTGACATCCAAAACTTCATATTTACATTTTTGTCATCTACAAATATATTTTGAAGTATCTTAATTTTCACGTTTATTGTGTAAACAAAGTCGTTTAGAATAGGTACTCATGTAGTATTTAGAAGACCTATGTCAAGGTCACAATATTCAACAATGACAACACACATTTACATAAACGTACAAATTTATCGTACACAATCTGCTTATCTAAAAACAAATCGATGAATTACAGCGGAATTATCGGGACTAAGCCGTTGTGTTTTTAATTGCAAATTGACAGTTCAGATAGGTCCTCAGTAAAAAGCGGACGAGACAATACATCAGAATTCATAAATTTTAAATAAGCGATTGGTTTTTGTTTATTTGTAACAGCAAGAAGGAAAAAAAGTGATACTGAGAGTCATTCTGAAACGCGATCGTCTTTTGTAGAAGAATATGACTGTTTTGTTTATTTGAAATAAAGGAAGACGGTAAGAAGAATTCAGAATCGTATCAAAAGCGATCGTCTTTTGTAAAAAAATATAGTGGCGCCTGTGTTTAGTTTATTAGAAATAAAGGAAAACGGAAAGAAGAACTCGGAATCGTCTGAAACGTGATCGTCTTTTGTAAAAGAATATATTGGCAACTGTATTTTGTTTATTTGAAGTAAAGGAAGACGGAAAGAACAATTCTGAATCGTCTCAAACGCGATCGTCTTTTGTTTATTTTTTAAGCAAAGGAGACAATATGAAAGGAAAGAGAAGACAGCCAACCACATTCATGGTGTACATGGATGGTATCAACTGGATGACGCACTGGTTCTTGGGTATGGTGGGAGTAATAACGGCCATATACTCCGTCATGTATCCTGGAACTTTCGACATCAATGTGCACGTGTTTTTGTGTACATTTGGCGTGAGTAATTTAATTAGCAGATAGTAATTGTGTTGTAGTGTTATAAACAGTGATCGTATGACGACCGGTTTAGCTCAGTGGGAGTAACGTTGCGCGTAAGGGTTAATATTTATGTGATGAACATAAATATTTGTTCCTGAGTCTTGGATGTTTTATTCCGAGAGCAAAGAGTGGGCTATGGAGAGCCGCTTTGCTACGTTAAATGTAAGGGGAGGAATTAATGATAAAATAGATGAAGTATGTCAGATGATGGATGCGAGAAATATTGATATTCTGTGTGTGAATGAGACAAAGCGGTCGTGACAGCACAAAATGAAGAGATTATTGAATGTTGATGAAGCGGCAGTTGTGTGCCAGGACCGTAGCAAGTGGAAGGAGGTAGTCTCTGCCTACCCCGTAATGGCAAAAAGGCGTGAATGTATGTTTTCTATGTATATAAGTATATTTATATTCAATATATCGTCGTTTAGTACCCATGGGACTAGTTAGATTTGTGTAAAATTGTCCCGTAATATTTATTTATTTATTTATAGTTGGCATTTTTACTGCAGCGATCATAGTAGAGTGCTATATAGGTGTGGCAAAATTCAACTGAAATGATGGATTACGGGTACTGTCGACAATATTAACTACTAGAAAGTGCCTGCAACTTCGTTCGTGGAGAAGAAAAAATCATAACCCCTCTTTTTTCTTCAGTGAAGTCGGGTAAAGCGTATCCTATAACCTTCCGTGGATACGCTACGCGTATACCAAAAAAAAAAATGAAGTGAAGAACCACTTAACGTAACGTAACGCGTGTCAACTCTTTTATTTTTTTATTTTTTTTGTGATTGTGTTGTATTCTTGTAGTGACATTTTTTCGGCAATAATATGTGACTATTATACATAATCTGTCAGTGCTCATCTTGATTACTTAGCCATTCAAGAAATGTGTCGTAAAAAATGGATGAAAACAGGGGAAATGAAGGCACTTATATTTTATTGATAAAAATTCCTACACTTTAACCAAATTTCAGTTATCATAGCGAATGTGAGGAATATAGGTATAGAAGAGTTTATTAATATGTGAATGTATAAAGCAATATTGTCAATGTCAACATAGATTTAAAGAACCGGCAAAGTGCTAGTTTGACTCGCGCACCGAGAGTTCTGTACACACTTTCACTTAACCGAACCTGATGGGGTGGTTAAGTAAGTTTGCATCTAGTTAGTGTCTCTGGCGTAGCATATAAATGAGATGGAAACTTAACCTAACCGGATAATTAATCCGTTGTAACAGGCAGATAAACAGACAGACAGAGTCCCGCCATAAAACCTTAAAAAAATGACACGATTCACATTTGGTGTCTATGCCGTTGGATACAAATGAGGTGCAAACTTAACCTAACCGGGTTATTGAACCTTTGTAACAGTCGGATAGACAGGCAGACAAACAGACAGACTGACAGATAGACTGACAGATATTCAGACTGACAACAAAGTCTCACCATAGAACTAAAAAAAAAAATACACGATTCGTAATGAATTTGCACCTATTTTGAAAAAATGTACTTTGATAAAATTCGAAAAATCTGTCAAACGAATTCGCGGGAAAAAAGGTCAGGTGGGGTAAGAGTATCACCGGGGTAAGAGAAACGTTGTAAATGTGATACTGAAAACTGACTGAAAAACTGTATGTCAATGGAAATAGAGTTGGGCCAATTGTATGGATTCTCTTTCCCCACGAAATAAATTATGTTTCCTTTACCCCACTTAACCTTACCCAAAACGTAACACGTCTATTCAGAGCGTTATCGTCAAGTTATACACTGGCGACTATTACGTAAATAAAGATAACAAAAACCTTTAAACTGATATTGCATTATCTATGACTAAAACCCACAACAAAATGCGTACAAACAGCAACACACGTATGTGACGAGTTTTATGTCAATGTCAATAAGCTCTACAATTGGCCAGTTAAGTGTGTGGCTGATAGTACGCGTAATCCATAGTTACTCCATACTAATACTATAAATGCGAAAGTCTGTCTGTCTGTCCGATACCTCTTCACGCTTACCGCTGAACCGATTTGGATGAAATTTGGTATGGAGATAGTTTGAGTCCCGGTGATCCTTCCATAGGCAAATTTTTATCCCGGAAAAATACCCTTATCCGCAATAAACAGTAAAGAAATGTGAAGAGTGTCAACAGGTACTATACAGCGGGTGCGTCCCATAATGTATAACAACGTTTGATATAATTTCACTTTATTAACATTCATAATGTATTATGAATGTTTGATATAACAACAAAAACAGTAATTTCATATCGTATACCTTTTATAAACTATAACAAACGGTATTCATACTAACATAACGTCTAACATTCACTACGGCTAACATCAATTTATATAACATACATCAGGTATATCGTTAGGAATATATAATATACATTTCAAATAGTATACGTTAGGCATACTACTTTTGTTGATATAATTACCTAGAAAAGTAGGTCATATTGAAAAAAGTAGGTTAGGTTAGGTTTGTATTGCAAACCATAAATCCATCAAATGGCAAATGCGTAACATCCCCCAATGAGATAGCCCACGAATTTAATGACTATTTTATTGAACAGACATCTAATAACATCAATAATAATCATAATCAACAAACCAATAATAATCAATTTAATTTTATGAATACAATGACATGCAATTTATTTCAATCTATATTTATGAAACCATCCACTTCTCATGACATTTTATTAATAATTAAATCGTTAAAAAATAGTAATAGTACTGGCTATGATGGCATCAGCACGAATGTTGTGAAAGCTGCATCACTTATAATTTCTCCAATAATGAGCTATGTAATAAATTTATGTATTGAATATGGTGAGTTTCCGGAAAGACTAAAGATAGCTATCATTAAGCCTCTCTTTAAAAAAGGTAATAGGGAAGACTTGGGTAGCTACAGACCGGTGGCTCTACTATCAATTTTTTCAAAAATCATAGAAAAATACATTCATAACTGTATTTATAACTACTTCGAAGGCAACTGTTTATTTGCAAAAGAACAAAAGGGCTTTCGCAAAGGAAAATCTATAGATATGGCCATTTATGATTTTATGCATTTAGTTTTAACAAATCTTGATCGTAAAATCCCAGTAGCGGCTCTATATATGGACATGTCTCGTGCGTTTGATTTTGTTGACCATAAAATACTTTTGGACAAATTATATACATATGGAATACGGGGAAACATACATAACCTGATCAAATCTTATTTAAGTGACCGTAGGCAAGTAACTCAAATCAATAGATTAAATAGTAAAACTAAAATCGAACTTATCTATTTATCGAAATTGCGACACATTCGGTGTGGTGTCCCACAGGGGAGTGTTTTAGGTCCATTATTGTTCATTATCTATATAAATGATTTACCAAGAGTAACCGAGTCTCCCATGGTTCTCTTTGCAGATGACAGTACAATAATATTCACCGGCAAAGACTTGAAGACTTTCGAAACTGACATATGCAAAGCTCTAGGAAATATTATAGATTGGCTTACTAATAATAATTTGAAAGTAAATTTGGACAAAACTAAAATAATGACATTTCAACAAAGAGTTAATAATATTACAAATTTAAATATAAATTATAAGGGCCGGAAAATTGAACAAACTGACATTACAAAATTTTTAGGGATAAGTGTTGATAATAAGCTATCGTGGAGAAACCAAATCGACATAGTATGTAAAAAGTTAAATCAATTCTCCTTCGCACTATATCAATTAAGAAAAGTTGTTAACGAAAATGTAGTTTTTAATGCCTATCAAGCATATGTAACGTCAACTTTAAGGTATGGAGTTATATTCTGGGCAAACTCGGTTGATAGAGAAATTGCATTCAGAGCGCAAAAAAGGTGCATTCGATCTTTATGTGGTCTACACCATCGTGATTCTTGTAAATCATACTTTATAAAATTAGGAATTTTAACTCTACCTTGCCTGTACATTTACGAAGTCATATTGTTTGTAAAACGTAACTTGCATTTGTTCCAGACCTTTAATAGTACACGTCTAAGGAATAAATTAGTCGCAATGTCCTGTAAAACCGCTCTGTGTCGTAAAAGTGTACTTGGTACAGCACCTACAATGTACAACAAGGTTCCAAAAGAAATTATTAATATAGAAAGCATAGCTGATTTTAAAAAAGCATTGTTTAAATTTCTTGTTAGTAAAGCCTATTATAAAGTGATAGATTTCTTAACAGACACCATGTAGTTAGTGGAGATGTGTACCACACGGCTCACACCAAATTACACATAAATTTTGTATGCCTGAGGGCCCAACATAGTGATACTGTATTTAATTTTTAAGACCCTAATGTATTTTAGCACCTACCTATGCTGAACAAATAAACGATTATTATTATTATTATTATTATAAAACCATAACACCGACTGCTACCAAGTCCGACTTTCGTGAGGTTAGGTACGACGACGAGCGAAGCGAGGAGGAATGTTAGGTTGAGTTGTGACTCTAACGAGCGAGGGAAGCGAGCGAGCCGCGCGGTATGTTATAGGCACAAATGTAGGACTATTTTTTACAAGCATACAGTTTTTTTGTATGGAAGTGAAATAAAAGATTAATATTACATTGGAAAAACGTATTTATTATGTTTAATCTACATTTTAGTGACATTTGACGCTAATAAAATAATGCAGGCGTTTATGTGTTCTGTACTTTATACACTATGTAGTTAGAGTTATCGATCATTATATTATGTACATGTTATATATATATAATTCATTATACCAATTATAATTATGTGTAATGTTCATTATAACCGATGAAATTAGAGAATTTAAATTTATACGTTTCGTTTATTAAGTATTTCGTTTGTTATATCCAATTAACTTATATAAAGTGAGCTTATATATTGTGAGTGATATATAATAAGTTGTTATACGTTCTATTACTTACCCCTATACAGCAGTTGCCCCTAAAGCAGAAACTAGAGTGACTCTTATTTTTTTTCAGTACGTCCTTCTAATGGCCGAAGCGATTCTAGCCCTAAGCCCTCACAACCGATGGTCGAAGGACATGAAGTTCAAAGATAAGACGTTCGTCCACTTGATACTGAATATCGTCGGGTCCGTTTTTGCCATAGTCGGCACTGTTATAAAAATCCGCAATGCTGACAGCGACATTAAAACACCACATGGTTTCTTAGGTAAGTCGAATCTTCTTTTGACAAGCTTTAATTTAACTTACAATGTATGTTCGCCTTGTGAAAGAGATCAATCGACGGATCCAACTCAGATGAGCAGCTTATGGGAAACTGCGAAGTGTCTTCTCGACCAGGATACCTCAGTGCGCATTACCGGTGATGACCTACGGAGCCGAGACGTGGTCTCTAAGTATGGGCCTCTTAAGGAAACTCAGAGTCACTCAAGCTATGGAAAGGGCTATGCTCGGAATCTCTTTACAAGATCGAATCAGAAATGAGGAGATTCATAGAACCAAGGTCACCGACATAGCAAACAGGGTAGGCAAACTGAAGTGGCAATAGGCAGGGCACATAGTTCGAAGAATCGATGGCCATTGGTCCCAATGGCCATCGATTTCTGCCCAGAAAGGTTCTCGAGTGGAGACCGCGTACCGGCAAATGCAGCGTGGGTAGGCCGACCGCAAGGTGGGTTGGATGACAAGGTTAAGGTTGCGGGGACTTGCTGGATGCGGGTCGCCTCTATCCCATGTGGAAATCTATTAAGGAGGCAGGTCCAGCAGTGGACGTCCTATGGCTAAAATGATGATGATGATGTATGTTTGCGTCCAATCGTGCTAGTTAATACTTTTACTATCCATGTAATGCACTGTTGAGCTAGCTCGGAACTTCTACGTCTACATGTTAATCACTACCCAATCGTGCATTATATCTAATGCAAGTACGTGCTGGCTGAGCCAGGTCATTGATGGAAGCGAGGGACAGTTAAAGTGTTAATGTTACCCACTTCCCGTTTTCCGATGGAGCTAAAATTTGGCATATACCATCAAACTGATCTGCCGGCCGTATTGTCTTTCGACGAATGTTTTTAACTAGTGAGTGTTGCCAGTACGGTACTGAGACGTGGTCACTCACAATGGGCGTCATAAGAAGGCTCAAAGTCACTCAAAGTGCAATCGAGCGAGCTATCATGGGAGTCTCCTTGCGTGATCGAATCAAAAACGAAGAGGTACGCAGAAGAACCAACGTCATCGACATTGCTCTGAGTTGCTGGACTGAAGTGGCAGTAGGCGGAGACATTGGTCGTAGAAACGATGGCGACTGGGGCAGAAAGGTTCTTGAGTGGCAACCGCGTACTGGACGATGCAGCGTGAAAGGCCTTAAACAAGATGGACCGATGATCTGATGAAGATCGCCGGAAACCGTTGAATGAGGGTTGCGCACGACCGGTCGTTATGGAAATTATTGAAGAGGCCTCTGTCCAGCAGTGGATTTCCTTGGGCTGATCCTTTTTACCTTTTTGATACGGAAACTTTATTAAAATTGTGTGGTGTTATATTATTTCATTTGAAGATAAATAAGATAGCGAAACATCAACATATACAATAAAAAGAGGTAGATAGGTTATACGGGCTCCGAAAATGGCACACCAAAATTACGCCAATTGGCGATTGACCTTAACTCAGTCTCGCGCACAGAGTACTTTGTTATATATTGGATTATGCGTCAAATAAACAAGAATGCCGTCATGCTTAATGAAATTTTTCCTTAATTACTCAGTAAAAGCGTCTTAAAGAATTTAGGATTTGTACTATTATCAGATTTAGGTGTTATTGCAATATTATCAGATTTATGTGTGCATAAGCCTGGCCATTTTTACACGTAGATTATCGTGTAGGTAACCTATCTACCTCTTTTTATATTATATAATTGAACATATATGTTTTTTTTAGGTCTCGTCGCAATGCTCTTCACCGTCATCAGCTTCATCGGCGGGCTCGTCTGTTTCTACACTACGAAGACCACAGCCAGAAAAATAAAGCATGCTATCGCAGGGTCAGTGACCCTCGTAGCATCTTTCTTGAGCCTTTGCTTGGGCTTAAATTACGAGTCATTTAGGACCTTTTTCGGTAACTCTACGGCCAATATAGCTATAGTTTTAACATTGTTAGGTTTAGTAGGTGCGTTGTGTCATACGTCGATGATTACTTGTAAAAGAGTTAAGAAACGAAGACTGTTACAAGATTTGTAATATTTAAGGTGTAGATAAGTAAATATATCTATTGAATATATCGTCGTCTAGTACCCATAAACCTAAGACAAGCTTTATTGAGCTTACCATGTATAGTTGAATCATCGAGAGCGTGGAATTGCATATGTAGTAGTATTGTTTGTTTACAGGCATTCTATATTTGAATTTTCTATTTTCTTGTACTACAGCATACAAAGAGGTTGTTATATATATATATATATATATATATATATATATATATATATCGAAGAACTCAAAACAAAAATAATGTCAGTGTGAAATTGACAATATTATTTACGTTGTGCGTATATTTTTACATCTGATTTGATTGTATTCTCAATTAATTATTGTGTCCGCCCGTACGACTACGAATAATTTCTATATTTAAAAAAAATATGGCTGTAAGTAATTTCGGTCCTATTGAGAGTCAAAGTAAGCAAATAATTTTCAACTGTTATAAATATTTTGAAAATGAACTGACGAAAAATTTAAACTTGCCTTACACCGCTGCCCAGTTAGTTGAAAAAGCTACAGGTGTTTGTCTCTCTACTGTTTATAACATTGTGACTGAGAGCAACAGCGAGAAATTCGCAACAACAAAGAAATTCACCTCCCTGAAGAATAAAAAGTTGCGTCCTTGTCCGTCATCAGCAGTAGACGATTTTGATCAGGAAGTCATCCGGAGAACTATATACAATTTTCATCTGTCCCATAAGCAATTTCCAACCTTAAAGGGACTCCACTCTGTGTCAAAATCCGATATAGATTACAAATTTGGCTATCCACCTTACGAAAACAAATACAAAAATTAGGATTTAAATGGAAAAAGACCGAGGACAACCGAAAAATATTAATGGAAAAACACAACATACGACTGCTAAGAATAAATTACCTTATCAAAATTGCGGAATATCGATCTCAAGATAGACCACTAGTTTATACTGATGAAACCTACATCCACACTTCACATGTGTCCGGAGAAGCTTGGACCGATGGAACAGAATTTGGTGTAAAAAAACAAATCAGTACAGGCCAGCGGTTAATAATAGTGCACGCAGGAGGAAAAGATGGTTTTATTCCCAACGCCTTGTTAATGTTTAAGGCAAACCAAAAAACGGGAGATTACCATGACCAGATGAACTTTGTCAACTACGAAAAATGGTTAAAAGAAAAATTAATACCGAACCTCAAACCGAATAGCGTACTTATCGTGGATAATGCGTCCTATCACAACAAACTTTTGAATCGTGCTCCAACGTCAAATTCTAATAAACAAGAAATGATGGATTGGTTGACAGAACACAACATTTCATATAACCGGTTGATGTAAAAAACCAGTTTGTATGAATTAATTAAACAAAATAAAGAGCGGTTTCGCGAGTACCACATAGATGCAATTTTAAAAGAACATGGCCACTCCGTATTACGATTGCCACCGTATCACCCGACATTCAATCCGATCGAAAATATTTGGTCCATGGTAAAAGGATATGTAGCAAAAAGAAACGTTTCATTAAACATGCAAGGCATTATGAGTTTAGCAACTGAACAAATGAATACCATCACTGCTGAGGACTGGGAAAATATTTGTCACCACGTCGAAAGTGAAGAAAATAAATATCGATGTCAGGAAGGAGAAATGGATCAAATAACAGACAATTTTATTATCAATACTTGTGACAGCTCAGATGAAGAACATGATAGCGAATAAAAGAAAAAAACAGAGGACTACTACTTATGCCACTTCTTGGGTATGTCATTTTATTAAGTTAAGAGAAAATTATTCTCCTTTTGTTGCAAACGGTACAACCACTACAAATGCAATTCCATCTTCTCGATAATTCAACTATAACTAGTTCGATTTGTGTAAAATTGTCCCGTAATATTTATTTATTATTTATTCATAGGGTTTTTAATATAAAATTATTACTATGAAAGTGTTTTTCTGATTGATTTCGGTGGAAAATGGAAACTATTCTTCGTAGTCGGTCTTTACCCATTGGCCCACAATAAAGTTGAGTGACCTCGTCTTTAAAATAGATTCTTGGTGTAATCTTTAATATACACTACATTTTTACTAGTAAGTTGGCATTCAAAAGTTGTAAAAATTAAATGTCTGGACATTGAAAATATTTTCAAAAATAATGATTAAAATTTGTCACTGCTTGCTGAAATGGCAAGACTGGTGTATCTTGGCTACTTTCATAGCATCCTATCTTACAGTATTTTACTGTGGGGCAAAAAGTTGCTATACCTACGTAATACTAACAATTTCGGGTCACGTGTTTAAAAAAATCGGCATTCTTTCTGTTTCGCAATATATATGACTATATTATATACATCTGTAAGAATCTGAACAGTATGAAATTTAATAGTGCTCCATATTAAAATATAAGAACATATGATGTCACAAGTTCCTAGTTTGTATGGGGAAATTAAGAACTTTGTTCTGCACCTGTTTAAACTTGCGTTTATCGAAACGGTTTCATAACAAAAGTTTCTATAAACATGGGATATTCAATGGTATTTATTAAGTTATTAATATTTTCATACATTAAAAATGGACCTTCCCACTCAACTTGAAAAGCTCACAAAACAAGCTACACGCAAGCTATCAAACTCAATTTTTTTTTCGATTCCTATCAAAGAAACTGCTTTTTTGTATATATATTTTTTTATTTCAGTATAGTTATCATTCCAATTACGATACTTTTTACTAGAGCACAATGAGTAAAAAAACCGGCCAAGTGCGAGTCGGACTCGCGCACCGAGGGTTCCGTTCAAAATATACGGTATCTATGAAAATCCAGAGTTAGCGGAGCCCTCCTCCTAAGCAAAATGTACGCGGTGTTCGATCATTTTATATTGGTTACTGACATAGACAGACATAAAATTATACTGTTTTTAGTAATTGCTGTTACAGCAGCAACAGATATACATCATCTGGGAAAATTTCACCTGTCAAGCTATCACGGTTAATGAGATACAGCCTGGTGACATACAGACAGACAGAGAGACAGACAGACAGACAGATGGACGGACGGACAGCGAAGTCTTAGTAATAGGGTCTCGTACCCTTTGGGTACAGAATCCTAAACTATTTTCCTTAGCAAAAATTGCATACACCTTACGTGATAACATTTTGACAATGCTCTGCTTTCATACACCATTACAAAACCTAGCGTCATAAAGACAAGATGGCGGAGAAGAAAGCTGCGGGCACACCTTTTCCTGCCCTTGCGGCGCTGGGATCAACCTCTCCTGACCTCAGCTGGGAAACTGTGCCATTAATCGAAGATGAGCTGTTTATCACACAATACGTTATGCTCTAGTGCTGAAAGGGATGTTAAAGAACATACGGGGTGTTCTGAACACACTGCTTAACAGGATAATCATAAATTTATTAATTTCCAACTTTAATGTTATTAATGGAAGAGATTTTTAAGACCTTTGTAACTCAAAAAAAAATCGGAAAACTGCTTAAATATCTCAGACTCATCTAGAATATACAACCAGTTAAGTGCGAGTCGGACTCGCTCACCGAGGGTTCCGTAAAAAGTATATACTAAAAACGGCCGTAGCTATGAAATGAATAATATTGATGTGTTAGCAGAAACATACTTTTCGGGTCATTTTATATTGGTTACATATATTTAATATATATGAAAAAAGATTGTAATGGACTTTTTGTAGGTCTCAAAATCGAAAAAAAGATTTTAAAATATTTATATTATTATTAGTCATTGTGGAAAAATTGTTGTCTTTTAAACACTCCGCTACCCAAAGGTTGTCTGGAAGAAATTGCTATTTAGCGATAAGGCCGCCTGTTGTTTACCTCTGCTAATTCGAACGTTACTGTCATGTTCTGTATTTCTGTGTATCTGAGGTGTGCAATAAAGAGTATTTGTATTAGGTGCTTCATCACGCTGAATCGGCTAAACGGAATTCACCTATTCACGGATAGCGGGTAGCAGGTCATCCACATATGGTTATAGGATAATTTTGAACCGACTACGTTAAAAAAATAGGGATAATTACTTTTCCCCTCCGTGAAGAAAGTTCTTAAATATGGGTAAGCTAAATTCACAACTTTTCCCTAATCAATACTTATGTAAACTAATTAGTCACAACCCTAAACTTCAAACGCTGTTACCATGATGTATCGGCGCATCCGATTGCGGACTTAATAGCTGCAGCGTATGGTCGATTGTCAATCAATAGGCTTTCGAGGTCATTACGCGATATCAGGGCTGCCAAAGTACATCGTTAATGTGGACGGAGCTCTTGACTCTTGTGGTTACACGCGGGGTCGGAGTATAGTATATTTAAACATACAGTAAATACATTATTATGCTTCTTCAAATATATCCCAAGTAACACACAAGCTGTATTAGAGTTTTATACAGCCCTTATTACGCTCGAACTGGTTGTATAATAGCTGTATAAGCCCTTATACAGCTTGTGCGCTAGTTGCGATATTTTAAACTAGAATGTAAAATGTTCGTGGAGGAGATAAAAGGCATTACGTTCATTTTAAGATTCCCTGACGAACTTGTAAGACCTAGGTAGCCAGGAGCCCTGGTGCTTTCAGTGCGGGCGTGGATGCTTCATCATAGTTCCAGTGAGCTAACGATTCCGTCTCTTCGATTGTTGCTTTTGGTGGTTTATCTATCCTGGAATTCTATACAGAACTTGGAATCTTTCGTCGTGAGCCTTACAACCCTTGGACAACGACGTTCTCCACTCACGACTCCAACAGATTTGAAATCCGTAATTAAAACGCAGTAGTCAGACAAAAAAATCGGCCAAGTGCGAGTCGGACTCGCGACCGAGGGTCCGGTACAAAATATACGCTACAAATGGCCGTATCTATGAAAATAAAGTGTTAGCAGATACTCCAAGCATAAATAACGCGGGATTCGATCATTTTATATTTTATATTGGCTACGGACATAGACAGACATATATAAATTATACCGTTTTTAGTATTTGTAATTATAGCGGAAATAGAAACAGATCATCTGTGAAAATTTCGATATAGCCTGGGTGACAGACGGATAGAGAGACAGACAGACAGACAGACGGACAGCGGAGTCTTTGTAATAAGGTCCCGTTTTACCCGCTGGAACTGATTATTTGGAGGTTTCTAAATCGAAAAAAAAAATATTTTGTGTATGTGTCATTGTGGTTTCTTTACGTCAAATAGGCTAAACGGATTGTTGATACACGGACAGCTGGCTATCCACAGTTGGTTAAAAAATTACTATGCTGAAGAACAAATAAACAGGTGACTTTAATCCTCCCCGAACAAAATAGCTGGCTTCTTCTAGTACAAAAATAAAATTAAATAGTAGTAAAACGTCAGTTTCACAAACAAGTTTTGGTAAAACATGAGTAAACCGTTATATGCTGCAACAAGGCGTCCTAAAAGCGGAAACCGCAGAGCCCGCGGCTGATGCCGTCCTAAGGTGCGTCCACATTTGTATCATTTGCCCGTATCAGATCATCGTCGCGTGGCATGATCACGTGTCACGATCACGCGTTTGGACGTTGCGCCGATCGGATCGTTCGAAATCCATTTTGCCACGCGTATCATACAGTTATATCGGACGAGTACGGCATGATCGGCGCGCCGACAGTGAGCGTCCAAGCAGCGCGATACGCAGTCATGCCACGGCACGATGATCGGATACGAGCAAATGATACAAGTGTGAACGCACCTCTAATTGACGCTGTGCTCGCAACTGATATACAATGCTGAAGGCTCTCGAATGGAGACCACGAACCGGAATTCAGATCATGCCACAACCCGACCTAAATAAAGACTCAAATGGAGACCATACAGCTAGCCTTAACGACGCGGTGCCCGTTAACGTTATATAATACTGAAGGCTCTTGAATGGAGACCACGATCCGGAAGTCACATCATGCGATTATCCGACCGAAAATAAATATTCGAATAGAGATCACGAGTCGGAACACGCAGCGTTCCCCTGGTTCTAATCGACGCGGTGCCCGTAACTGATATACAATGCTGCAGGCTTTCGAATGGAGACCACGAATCGGAAGTCACATCGGAAGTTGCGGGCATCTTCTAGTCTATACGATTATAAAGTTGTAAAATGATATGTTTCTGTTTGTATGTGTCGTTGTGGCTTCATCACGCTAAATCGGCTAAACGGATTCTAACTATTTTTGGTACTCGGGTAACTGGGTATCTCCACTTTTAACCTGACTATAGAGTCGAAGAGAAAAGAGAGAGAAAAAGTCATAACCACGCTTTCTTTAGCATAGTCATATGCTAAAGAAAGCGTGGTTATGACTTTTTCTGCTCCGCGAACGAAGTCTTCTAGTATACCTATAAAAAGATTATATCTATAAGGGCTGTTAGTACTTACCTAACAAACTTTTCTCTTGACCTAGTTTCTTCCTCTGAAATATAATAATAATACAGGTTCAAGATTAAGATAGATTCGACCATCTGGCACGGAGCATAGCGTATGAATACAGATAGTTATTTTGAATAATCATTGGAATGATGCTACATGGGTGTGGGGGGAGATAGGTTCTCGTGGCCGATTGCCAATAAGATAGATGGACTTCAAATCTTAAGAAAAACAAAAGATGTTCGCTGCTAGACATGGCCTTTCCCAAAGAACGACAACATTACATATCCTCTTCGGCCTGACTCTAGCGACTTTCACCTTTTCCCTATTTCACAATCGTGACAAATGTCGGGTGACAGCGACAATTTCAAGTACATTGCGTACCCAGAATAAATTAAGGAGATGTATCGAGCTTGCGGTGATCGTCGTGAACATAAAATTGTCGTTATCACCTGACACTTGTCACGATTGTGAATTAGGGGCGTCATGGACCGTACCCACACTGTGCCTTCCTGTGCAACAGAGAGTTAGAAAGTCCAAACTTAATAAGTTAGCTGTCAATGTCATAACATCTTTTTTATTTTCTTATTAGTCCATATTAAAATCGAAAGTAAAAATGTATATAGTCGCGCAAATTAGTATGATCTGTTTCATTGACCGTTGACGGTTGACCAATAGCTGGTCGCCACAACATATTAACTGCCATTCTGACGGCAGCCTAGACAACTTGCTTATGTTCGTAAAACCAATATTCCAGGAACTTAACATCTTACCTCTACCTTGCCTCTATATATTGGAAGTTACCAAATTTGTGAAAAACTACCCTCACTTTTTTCCACTGCATGATACAAAAGTCAATTAGAACAATAAGCCTAGCAGAAAACCCCTCAAATTGTATCAGCCTAGACAAAAGCTGCATATATTTGGCACCAATGTATATTGTATGGCTAGAAAGTTGTTTAACAAGTTACCTGACGATTTCAAAAGCTTACAAGTACATGAATTTAATAAAAAAATGTTTAAGTGGTTACTTGATAAATGCTCTTATTTTGTAAATGAATTTTTAGACAATAATGGTTAATTAGTTATTTAAATAGTATCGAATGTAACAATGCAGTAGTAAACAATGTATTGTAGCGGTTCATCCGCTACCCGCTCCGCTCATGGCGCGTGGACCGCGCGGTAATATCAGTCCACCGCTACAGATACGAAGGCGCGCCGTCGCCCGCGCGCCCGCACAACACCCGCCGGTGCCTGCCGCCCGGCCGGCCCTGCTACCGCGGCGCATACGTCACTCTGCATCCCACCGCCGCGTAAACTCCCGCGCACTTGTTTTGTTTACCTTTTCATGTAGTTAAAATATTTAGTGTAAAATTTAGTTCAATAATTATAGTGATAGTATTTAAACGCCTTCGTATAATTTCTCGCTTTGCTACAACGCCCCGCTCTGCGCTTTGCGGTTAATTACATGTAGTAATCTACCCGACACTACAGTATTATCAAATTAATTTAAAGAACCTAGTCATAAGTTAAATATTTCTACGCCATGCTGGCATAATATGCTGAACTAACCACATTTACTAACTGAAATTGTACCATATTCTTTGAAATAAACTATTGATTGATTGATTGAATAATTGAAGCAAATCAGATCTACTGAGTGTTGATGAGGTGATTTATGAGATTATGAATAAAAAATATATTAGTACCTGGGGCAATCTTACATAAGGTACTATATTAGAACTTGATTACGTACATAAAATTCTAAAAAGTAAATGTCTGTAGGTACTTACATTAAACATTTTTTTCAAAAAATAAGCGACTGTTCATGGAAGGTCACAGAACCGATTTTTTTTTAATTTTTGTATATTAGTATGTGTCGTTGTGAACAGATTTCTACTATTTTTGGTAGACGAGTATTAGGGCATCCATATATGGTTTAAGGATACTTTTTATCCAATTACGCTGAAGCAAAAAAGGCTTACTTTTTTTTTCACCTCCGCGAACGAAGTGCGCCTTCTAGTTCATATATAATACTTAAAAATATAGAAAACGTGGAAGACCAACAAACAAATATTCATGCTCATCACAGAAAGACTTGACTTTACCAGGATTCGAAACAAGGACCACTAGTTTCGTTGGCCGATTTAGCTAAATATATAAACGTAGAAATAATCATTTTAATGTTACTCGTAGTTAGTGAACTTTCTGTTGTGATCTGTTTCATTGACCGTTGACAGTTGACCAATAGCCGGTCGCCGCAACATATTAGCCGCCATTCTGACAGCGGCCATCTTGCGCACCGCATCGCTCATACTGGCGCGGCCGATTATTCATAATGCCAGATTGGGTGAAATATCGCCGATTTAAGATGTTAGAGAGGTTGTTTGTTTTATGGAACTAGCTGTTGCCCGCGGCTTCGGCCGCATAGACATGCTATTTATAGACTACTAGAAGGCGCCCGCAACTTAGTTCGTGGAGGAGAAAAAGTCTTAACCCCTCTTCTTTTTCAACAGCGTAGTCGGGTAAAAAGTATTCTATAGCCATCTGCGGATACCCAGTTAGCCGTTTTAGCGTGATGAAGCCTCAACTACACATACAAAAAATTTATAATAAATGTTTTTGATTCAGTGAGCTGTATAGCCACTTAACGAGTCCCCGCAACCTTAACCAGGTCGTCATCACCTTGCGGACGTAATCCCATGCTGTGCTTGCCGGTACGCGGTCTCCATTCGAGAAACTTTCTGCCCCAACGGCCATCGGTTCTTCAAGTTATGTGCCCTACCCTTTGATACTTCAGTTTGCTTACCTTGTTTGCTATGTCTATTAATTAATACCGCATACGGTATATCAAAGTCGTCAAGATTTGTCTGTAATTCGACATCAGAATTAATCTTCGCATTAAAGTGTAAGGTATCGCAGCTGTTGATTCCGAGTAGGGCTCGCCGTCGTGTCCGGGTTCAAGTACCCGTCGTCGGATCACCGGACCGTTACCGTGTAGCACGGAAACGGTTTTCGGGCCCATTCGGCACGTGTAATTAAGATACGTGTACCCGTGTACACGGGTATAAGTATCTTAAGTACACGCGAATCCGATCCCTTTGCGACGTTTAGTGAAGATTTGAAACGCTTTAAAAATGTATCGTGAGACTCGTGAGTTGTTTTGCTTTTGCACTGATAATGAAGGGTATAACCATGTAAATATTTTATGAGTAGTAAATAAAAAAGAACCAAACACTAAATATTTAAGTCGATATGTGTAATAAAATGTCATCAACAAAATTTATACAAAATCATCCGGTTGTGTCGGTCTGTCTTGTTTTTTACTTGCATAAAAAATACATTTAGGTATATTTTGCTGATTGCTGGTTATACGGAAAACAGAATAACGCCATTCATTACTTAAATAGAACCATTATAACTCAAATCAATCTAAAAAATATAACTTAAGTTTGATACAAATAAACCCCGTTCGTCCCGTACTCATTATAATAACAATAACATATTCAATAATAGTCCTTATTCATTTTACTTCGAACCAGCCCGGGTGGGTCGGTCCGACGGGTATTCAATAACGGACCGAGACACGCGGATCCGGACACGAAGGCAGATATGGCAACGTGTCTTGGCGTGTTCGTATAATATGGGACCATAGTACCGCCGGGGCTACGGTTCGGCATGTAACACAGATATCAGGAGCTCTAATTACGAACACCTAGAACCAAAGCCAAAACATGTGAGCTTTGCGCCTCAGTTAATTTGTCGGTACTAAATAAACCTTATATAATTGTTTTTGCCACTTTTTTTATGACCAAAAATCATTTTTGAATAATCTGTTTGGTTAAATTTGCCCCCCATTTATGTGTGACGCCATCACAGATACCAGAGGCGCTCACAACTCCAACCATTAAAACAACATTACAAACATTCGTTAGCTTGGTTAGGTTTCTTGACAAAACATTTATTTAAATTTAATTTTTTTAACATATAATCAGAAACAGGTTTACATTAAAGTACTGTTATTGGCTATTGCTATCAGGTAATATTTTTTAATAAAGTATTTAGTTTTATTAAACAAAACATTGCAATCACAATTATGCACATTAATCATTCGAAAATGGAATCTTAGACACAATAAACGATAGGACAATTAATATTTAGGACAAAATATATTAGGAACAACAATTACGGAAAATAATAAAAATGCGGAACAAAGCGTTTACCATACGTTATTCAGAGAAAAGTGGTTATGCGACAAAAGTATAGGACCAACAATATTATGCCAGACGATATAGACTCAATTAGAGTCCTACCAACGCAGAGAGTCCTCAGCTAGGCGCCTCAGTTAATTTGCTGGTACTAAACAAACCCCGTATAATTGTGCTGGCACATTTGCTAAACGCTTAGTGCCAATAATGCTGTTTGCACTTGCGACAAGCACTAATAACAAGCCGCGGTTATCGTGATAGAACAAACATACAGTTGCTTAAATCTAGTATTTTGAAATTTCCTTGCCTCGCACAACTAAATTGTGGCATAAATTGTCGCCTGCAGTATTTCCGGAACGATGCGACCTTTAAACCTTTAAGAAAAGAGTGTACTCCCATCTGAAAGGCCGGCAACGCACTTGTGACTCTTTCGGTGTTGCAGGCATCTACGTCTTTTTTTTCTAGAAATTTCCTGCCTTGCACGACTGAATTGTGGAATAAATTGGTCGCCGGCAGTATTTTCGGACCGATGCGACCTTTAAACCTTCAAGAAAAAAGTGTATTCTCACCTGAAAGGCCGGCAACTGACTTCTCTAGTGTTGCAGGTGTCTATGGGTTACTCAAATGGATTCAAAACCACGCCCCCTCGGCTCGACTAACACCGGCAACCTACCAATTCGTAGCTTAATTTTTAAACACGTCTTACAGAAGCTTATAGCCTTCTTCATGATAGAAGACACTACAAGCTTATAGAATGGTGATTTGTTTTTTCTTAATAATTTTCCTTCATTATAAAAAATCTAATCACAATAAAAATAAATGTCGAAAAAGTGCAGATCAAGCCCTTTTATATAATATACTACTTGACCTAGTAGCTAGACTTTTATTTGCCCCCCCCCCATATTCGTAGTTTTTTTTTTTAATAAAAAAATATTTTTGAATATTGTATGTTTATATTCCAAATTTCAAATAGATATCATGAGTAGTTTTTGAAATATGGCGATTTAATAGTCGGACAGACAGACAGAGTTGCACCATAAGGATTCCTTTTTTACCATTTTTGGTACGGAACACTAACAATGGTGATCACGGTTGTTACGCGTTGCTCCATCTTTTTCTAACAAGTAATTCTTGTCTTAAAATACATAGTTGCTAATACATACATACAAGTTTGTATCGAGTACAATGTACCTTAAAAAGCTCAGGTAAACATCGGTTTAACAAAACTTAAAGAACGAATAAACTTAAATTACAAAAAAACTTGAAATGCAGCAAGACTTTCTGGAGTTCGCAAACTTTGCAAAATACCGTCCACCCGCCTCCAGTCTGCATATTTTTATATAAAACTTTAAAATTACTTGTATTTTATTGTGACTTCACGAAGATATTTTAGAGGAGATTGCTCCATCTCAAGTATTTTCGGTAAACTTGGCTTCAAACAGATACCATCATATTTTTATTGAAGTAGAGCAGCCTAACTCAAAGCGTGCTCTGTGGAGCCCTGGTACTCCACAAAGCTTCTGTAGGGGTTCTTCGGATTCATATTTACGCTGGCTCAGCCCGAAGAGGATCTAAGCCTCTGACACAAGAGAATGACATTCCTCTCTGTTTTGCTTTTTCCACCAGTTGGGTATTTAGGAAACACAGACCCTATTGCACCTCGTCTTTCCAGCGGTATCTGAGCCGACCGACCGGACGTCTTCCGTTCGGTCGCCCCTGATAGGTTCCCCTTGTTTACTCATTTTTTTTCCATATCATCATTTGCCCAAATTCATAATTTGCATAATGCATTTTTTTCTGAACACGTTAACTTTTCAAGATTTTTAACACGCTTTTCTTAGGTCGTCCTGTATATAACTAACTATGTAATGGAATCTAAGGTAACTAATTTAACTATCTTCCAAGGAACGTAGCGTCATGAAAATTGGCAGTTGTATGTAGTTCTGAGACAATCCATACTAATATTATAAATGTGAAAGTGTGTCTGTCTGTCTGTCTGTCTGTTACCTCTTCACGCTTAAACCGCTGAACCGATTGGAATTAAATTTGGTATCAAGATAGTTTAAGTCTAGGGAAAGGACATAGGCTACTTTTTATCCCGGAAAAATACCCTTATCTGCGATAAACGAATTTAAGGCGGACAAATCGTACGTTACACTGGTACGCAAAAGCTACATAACACATTTGCGTAATATTCTGCAGTAATTTAGCTTAGATATCAGAGTAGGACATAGGATACAACTTTTGAGGGTATTCATTCATGAAACGGATGATGACTTCAAAAGTATTGTTGAACAAGACAACAGACGTTACGCATCAAAATTTAAAAGTTGTACACGTAAGAAAAATGCTAAGTTTGACAAGTTGAAATCAAAACGCACTAGGAATGAAACGCTCCGTGGAGGTAATCAAACGTCAACGTCAAATGCCGTTGCACCTGTAGTGAATATTAGCTCGAAGCCACTTTCTAATTCTCAAACCTCGCTTCTTAAAAAAGGGCTTAATTATGTTGTTACTCCACGGAATATCCCTTTTGAACAGATGATAGTCGGTGTGGAAGATTGTCTGGTCCAAAATCATATGCGTAAGGAGGATTTGGAGGCCGTACGCCAGGATGTGTCTACAATTTTAAGACGAGCGAAGTCTTATAAAGTTAACTTACCCAGAACTGAATTCAACGCTTTGAAGAGCTTGCGTGAAGACCCAGACATCACCATTCTTAGGGCTGACAAGGGAAATGCGACGGTTGTTATGGATACTAGTGATTACAACCAGAAAGTGGAAGTACTTTTGTCAGACGCTACAACATACAAGATTGTTAAGCGAGATCCAACGGCGAAAGTAGTAAAAATTACAGCCGAGCTGATAAGTAAGCACTCTGAAAATCTTAATCTGGATGTGAAAAGTTTAGTGCATTCTTGCCCGGTGCCACCAAAGTTGTACAGGTTACCAAAGATACATAAACCTGGTGCTCCGTTACGCCCTATAGTGAGTCAAATCGATGCTCCTACCTATCGATTAGCTCAGCACTTAGCAGGTGTGCTTTCTTTACTGCAAGGGAAGACGGAAGCATACACAAGGGACTCATACCATTTTGTCAGTGAGATTAAGGATTTGAGACTAACTGGTGATAAAGTTATGGTCAGTTTTGATGTCCAGTCTCTCTTCACATGCCTACCAGTTCGAGAATGTATTGAAATTGTGAAAAGAAGATGGAGTGAACAACAGATGGCAATAGAATATGCTGAGTTATTACAACACTGCCTTACATCTGGCTATATGCTATGGAATGGTGAATTCTACGGCCAAGTTGATGGTGTGGCAATGGGGTCTCCGGTGTCTCCTGTCGTCGCAGATATTTTCATGGACGACTTCGAGGAGAGAGCGCCACCTTGGCCCCATTGGCACCTGTCAAGCCGAGGATCTTTAAAAGATACGTAGATGATACCTTTACTATTTTACCTAGATCTAGTGTTTCAGCTTTCTTAGACCATCTGAACTCCATGCATAGTAGAATTAAATTCACTATGGAGTTGGAAAATCAAAATTCACTTGCATTCTTAGATGTGCTAGTAATTAGATTAGAGGTCCTAACAATGACATAGGTCATACTGTATATAGGAAACCTACGCATATAGATAGGTATTTGAATGGCAAATCTCACCACCATCCCTGTCAACTTGCTACAGTGGGTAAATCTTTGTTTCAAAGAGCCAGGGGTATCTGCGACGATCAACATCTGACTGCTGAGTTGCAGAATGTCAAACGTGCGCTTCGAGCCAACGAGCTCCAGATACCACGTTCCAAGCAGAATCCCAGTATGAAGAAACCAACAGTCGAGCGTAAACCTGCCGTATTACCATATGTGAAAGGGGTCACAGACAAGATCGGAAACATCTTGAAGCGTGCTTCTATAAAAACATATTTCAAGCCGTTGAAGAAGGTGTCTCAATACCTTAGACCCGTGAAGAGTAGCACCCCTTTGCAGAGTGCAGGCATTTATAAGCTGGACTGCGAGTGTGGTCTTTCATATATTGGTCAAACGAAACGAAGTGTATCAACCCGGGTGAAGGAGCACATAGCAGATGTCAAGCACCGTCGGTGTAATAGGTCTGCAGTCTGTGAACATGTCATTGACAAACCAAACCACTAAATTTTATTAAGTTACAGTGTTTTATCATGTCACACGGCAGAGCTCAGAGTTGTTAGACTTAAGTGGAAGTGGGTGACATTGCTCGTAGATGGCCGCTGGGGCAAAAAATTCTCGGGTGGCGACCGCGTACAGCACGACGCAGCGTGAGAAGGTCACCAACAAGATGGACCGATGATCTGGTGAATATAACGGAAAACCGTTGGATGAGGCCGATTACGTACTTAATTGTCACCCCTGTTGGTCACCTGTATTACTTTGAATCAAAGCTTAAGGTATTTTTGGTACACGGGTAGCTGGGTATCTTCTCATGGTTATTGGATACTTTTTACCTAACTAGGCTGAGGAAAAAGGGGTTATGACTTTTCTTCCTCCGCGAACGAAGCACCTGCTAGTTAAAAATAAAGACCTATGCTGGATTCTATCTGACTTGTGGTTTTCTAAAGATTCCGCGGTGGGTGGGATCGGGTTCCCCTCATCTGGCATAATCTCGATTGTCCGAATCATCATTTGGCCGAATTCATAATTTGTCATAATGCATTTTTTTCAGGAACTGTACAATTTTCAGGACTTAAAGACATGAATGCAAGTTGAATAGATTAAGGTTAGGTTAAGGTTGTTTTATAATAAATTAATAGTTTAAAAAACACTAGTAAAACACGCTTTACAAGACTTTTCTAACAAATCCAAACACAGCTATGATACGATGTTCCATCATGAAGTTTCAGTTCATCATCATCAGCTTTTTAAATTCGAATGGGTATTCCGAGGGTATAAATGGTATCCGGGGTATGTACACAGAGTCACCTTAAGCACAGCCAGTAATTACAATGGCTTCTATAACGTTTCTATGTAAGGCTTTCACACGCAGCCTGGTTCCATTGCATAACTTCGGCTGATTAAGATTTCGCAGCAAGATTACTCGAGCACCCACTTTTAAGAGAAGTATGTGAGAAGGTAGGCTGGCTGGGTTAAGTGCATTTAAAACTCTGCGCCATAGTTTATGACATCAGTCGTGTCCACTACAGATAGAGTCTACTGACTTGTATTAGTATTCTGAACCTTCGAACGACTTCAATAAAATGTTTTTAATAACGGGAGCCTGGTCGTTCTTAGGTGGCAAAATCGCTCGTTCATACAACCACTCCATGGACTTGCTGTGTAGATTTTGAACATCTGGGTAAATTTGAGAAATTAGGTCATCAACGGTCCGCACAACTTAGGCGAGATCCGATGGGATTGTAATCCTTTCCTCAAATTCGGGATATTCTCCATTTTCTATTTTAAGAAGAAGGTCGGAATTCTCCAGCGCAAATATCGTCCTTAAGGTGCACTCGCATATTTATCTTAAGGTGGAGTTTTTTGATTATATGCCATATATTTGAAGCCTTCATGCAAGTTTTTACTTCTTTAGCTCAAGTTCCCCTCGGAAATACGGGCAGAGTCTGACAAAAGTCTCCAGCTAACAACATAGTAACTCCACCCATCATAACTTCGTTCCCTTTAAGGCGACGCATCGCTAAACAATCAATTGAACAACATGGTTTGCATCCCGTTCTCTGATTGGTCCGCAGCGGACTGAGGGGGGGACTGATTGCATACAAATACGGGCCAGCGCTAGCTTATACCATAAGGTCGTAAACGACAAAACAGCTTTTTTTTTTCAATTAAAAACTACAAATAATTTTAAAAAATCCAACTAACAAACGAAAGTTCGTAGTTAGACTAATGTACTAAGAAAATTTTGAGGCTTAAATTGGTCTGGTTAGCCTGAAAAATGAGAATGTCTGTTTTAAAGGAGGTTTCTTTGATATTGTTTTCTCTGTTATAAAAGTTAAAGAATCGTGTTTCTGCAACTATCAAAATAAAGTAAATGAAATGAAGAACCATGTTATGAAATATCACTTTCATATGGTTTGAAATGGCTGAGAAATGTTAAGATCTCTGACACCAAAATTTCCAATTCGTCGTCTTAATATCTTTTAAAGTTCTATTCAGCGCTTCACAACACTTTTTATGCGCCATTGTACTTTTGTCCCAGACTGTTACCTCTTATTTTAACCCTTTCAGGAATAAAATTCCAAGAATGCTGAAATAAGTTTACCTAGTTTTACATGAAGGGTCTATACGCGAAATATTATAACAGTTACTCAATTAATTACAGATTCTCCATAGAAACTTTCAACCCCAATTGACACCGGTAAGTGATGACTTTCCAAAAATGCTGAAATTAGTTTTTTTAGTTTAAAATGAAGAGATTATACCCGAAACATAATAACAGTTACTCAAATAATTACAGATTTTCAATACAAACTTTCAACTCCAATTTAATCCAGTTAGGAGATGTATTTCCAAAAATCCTTTCTTGTTCCTTGCCAGCGTTATATACATATTATATAGTGTCTACTGTAAAAATTTCAAGTCTGTTAAGTTCAGTACTTCTGCGTTGATATCTTTTACAACTAACGCCACCCAGTTACGCAAACAATTACTAACGCGTCTATTGATTTCAAAGAAATTATTTCTGTATAATTCTTCGGAATAAAAATTTCAGAGTTAACAATAAGTGATGACTTTCCATTTAAACTCGTTTTATGTATTTATCTTATTTATAACCATATTTTTGTAACAAAATGTTTATCATTCAGAGATGATCGCAAGTCCAAAATGTACAACGGGCTATTATCCGGCTATATTAAGATAAACTCTTATTTGTATGATACGTCACATACCGAAGGTGTGTTCTTTGCTTAGTCGTGTAGGTAGTATTACTGTTGCTAGGTTACCAATTATTTATTAATTGTTTAGAAATGAAAATGTCACAATGTCAAATGAACATAAGGTCATGTTTTTCCATTTATTGTTAAAACAACCCGTTTCATGAATGAATACCCTCAAAAGTTGTAGCCTATTACTCTGATATCTAAGCTATATTACTGCAGAAATTTACGCAAATCTGTTATGTAGTTTTTGCGTACCAGTGTAACGTACGATTTGTCCGCCTTAAATTCGTTTATCGCAGATAAGGTTAATTTTCCGGGATAAAAAGTAGCCTATGTCCTTTCCCTGGACTCAAACTATCTCCATACCAAATTTAATTCCAATCGGTTCAGCGTTTTAAGCGTTAAGAGGTAACAGACAGACAGACAGACAGACAGACAGACAGACAGACAGACGGACACACTTTCACATTTATAATATTAGTATGGATTTCGCTCTTCTAGAATAGAAATCACATTTTTTTTATTATGTCACCTTGGATCTTCTGCGGATCTCCTCGTTTCTGATATCACCGGCCAAGTAAAAAACTAAACCCGAATTGGTTCATCCGTTTAGGAATTTTGATGCCACAGCCACACATACACATGTCAAACTTATCACACTCCCTTTTTCGTTGGGGGTAAAATATACGTTTTCTGATGGCCGATTACCCAATAGTTGAGAGAGAGAGACAAATACTCCCAATTCTCGTTACGTCACACAAGCCGATAATCTAATATTACTAAACTTGTGATAAATTCTAGCTTTTTTCCCATTTTGAATCCACCTGTGAAAACTACTAACACCTTGACTAAATTTACAATTTCATATTGAACCTTACTGTTTAAAACGTAAAATACAAAATTCGCACACGTGCAGCGAGCTACCTATTAGGTAAAAACCAAAACTTGTGTGTCGTTAGCCAGCACGACACCGGTGGTCATATTCGACTTGGTTTTTCGATCATTAGTGATAGCAACGTAACGTTACAGTGATGTGCCAAATTTATAATTAACTTAACTTATTTGAAACTTCGTCAGCGGAGGTGAAAATGTTATAACTCACTATTTTTCTTCAATAACATAGCAAACTAGCCGTTTTGAAGTGATGAAGCCACATGGACACATACAAATATACAAAGAATCCAAAATAAAATTTCAGTGACCGCTAAATAGTCCATCACAATTTTTTTTTTAATATGAAGATATTAAAAAAAAAATGTACAGAAAATCTATTTTTACAACTATATAATAGTATAAATAATTCAACGTCATATGTTTCGAGCGCCGTTTACATTCCCATAATATTTACGGAGCAATAGTTAGTTCATTCAAATTTCATATTTTTTTATTCAAATAATAAAATTTTAATGAATTAACTATTAATTCATACATTTAAATTGTTTGACATTCATACGCTCTTGCATCTGTCAATTCGCAGAGGCGGACGTTCTACCGTTTTCTCTAATGCCGGTAGCACACCTCCGCCACGAAACGCCATACAGAGCGCGCGAATCTAAAGCGGAACTTCCTTGGGTTTGACGTTTCTCGGCGGAGATGTGCTACCGGCATAAAAACGCCCCGTCATGGCGGACGGAGATATGTATAATTTACCTAAGTTTATTTAATTAAAAGTGTGAAGTAAGCTTGCTGCATTTCAATTAAATGGGGAGTGTCCTGGACGTGTGACTCAATGATCAGATCACTTCTCCATAAGGCGCGCCATCAGCTGGTCACAGGGCGTAGTGAGGTAGCTGCTGAGCTTTACACAAATCTGACATGCCAATAGCGTTTGGCCAAAGCAGCCGGACGAGACCAAGGATGGACGTCTGGACTGCATCAATAGGCTTGTGTCTTAAAAAAATATAATTAGTGCATCAGATAGATTATCAGAAAATATTGGACAAATATTTTTTTCTTTTGTGAATTAAACAAAAAATGATGAAGATATAGCCCGTTAAAGTTCCCCGTGACGTCACCGACTCCCAAACTTTGACGCACTTTATGTTTGTCTTTTTGATTGACAAAAGAAAAAAAACGTGTCCAATATTTTTTGATAATCAAATTAAGGACTAATAAGAATAATATTTTTTTTTTACCCTGGAAACTACCATATTCTGGCGTAATAAGCCGGTGGTGTCCCATACAACTACATCCTTACACATAACTACATCGTACGTCATCCACATTGTGTGGTTTGGAATGCAAGTCAAGCAAATTCATAACATTTAAAGTTGCTCAATAGTATCGTAACCATTAAGTGCTTAATTCATTAACATTTATGTTGGCTCACGACGGGGATTCACATTAA
This sequence comes from Hedya salicella, assembly GCA_905404275.2. Classification (NCBI taxonomy): domain Eukaryota; kingdom Metazoa; phylum Arthropoda; class Insecta; order Lepidoptera; family Tortricidae; genus Hedya; species Hedya salicella. Next base: position 3,196,274 of record FR990112.1, on the reverse strand, counting down.
TTTCATTAACATGTACAAAGTGCAGAACAACATCGCGACACCAATCTCGTATGAGGTCTCAACCAACTTTTAACGAGATGCTCTCAAATTGGCTGCACCCGATCCATACTGATTCCTGAACTATCTACTACTATCTCTGTTCTCAATGCTTGTTTTCTGGTGTGTCCCTGTGGCCTAGATTACGAGTATGCTGATGGAAAGGGGTAAAATTTTGTTACTTTTACTCCTAAACTAACTATAGTCCAACCTATGGCCCAATTTAAATGGAACTTTACCTGCCAGATTTTTTATTTATTTAATGCTTTAATTTCATTATGACCGTAGAGTATATTTTGTCAAAGCCATTCAGCGAGGAACCGCTGCTGGCATTATGGGTACCTTTGTGGCTGGTACAATACAGGGTGGGATCTTTTAAGTAGGGTTAGGTTAACTTTTAGAGGATTTGTACATTTTAGGATTTTTAGGATTGATTTATTTACTTAGAAAACGTTTGTTTTATTTTAGTTTTAGCTGAATTGTACATATTTATTTTAAATAAATAATTTATTTTTACCTTATTAAACAATTTTTGTCAAAACTATTACTTACATTTTTTGTGACTGCAAACAAAGCCATTATAATCCATTGTGAAGTCTAACCATTTTGGCGACACGTTTGGCTCAGTAGATTGCACAAATGTCTATGAAGCTGGTGGTACCGGGTTCGAATCCCAGCTAGGGCAAGTGTTTGAAAGATGAGCAACGAATTTTTGTTCCTGGGTGTCCGATATTTTCTATGTATTTAAGTATTATAATTTATTTATACAGGGCGGGAACATGTACACCGACAGACTTTAACCAATGAGTTCAGTGCGTCGTTGGAGTACATTGGTGCGTTCAGTTAAAAAAAAACGAAACTTTTTTTTACTTTATTTTTTATCAATTCGTGTGTAATAAAGAAAAAAATATTAGTTGAGTACTCAACGTATTGTAAAACTACATACAAACCCGCCAAAAAGCATGTAGGTACTGCTTCTTCGTATAAAAGTATTAAATAAGTAGGTACATCACACCATTAAGGCGTGTTGTCATGAAATTCTCTGATTTATGTACTTATAAAAATAATTAATAAGTGCGCTTTCAAAAAATCTTTGCGCGAACTCTTTGTTAGCAGAACTGCAAACTCTTAGCTTCTCTGATTAACTTGTTTAGTCTGATTTTTTTTTTACTTTTTCATATATATATAGGTATATATTATATATATTATATGAATATGTATGTATCTAAGTATTTATCATCCTAAATTATGTCCGTAAATAAGTTGCACCGCCCACAATTTATCTGCTTTGCCGCAAGGTTGACTGGTAGAGAATGCCCTATGGCATTAAGTCCGCCTTTTGTACAATAAGTTTTTTATTTTGTGCAATAAAGATTAAATAAATAAATAAATAAATAATATCGTAAAAAATACACGTTTTCGGACTCCACGTTGTATATGCTCCAATTGGGCTCCATATTCGATGGTTAAAGTCTGTCGGTATACTCGTCCCACTCTGTATATTATGTAGGTATTTCGTCGCCTAGTACCCATATTACAAGCTTTGCTTAACTTGGGACTAAGTCGATTAGTGTAAGATTGTCCCTAATACTTATATATATTTATTATTAAACCGCCATATCTATCTTTTTAAACGAAGTTATTATCACACTTCCAGAGGACTTTATTTTAATGTAAACCTTTTTGCCTTAAATATAGAATTACATTTTATGTGACAAAAGTGTTTGCCATTAATAGCATCCAGTTTATAGTTAACAATTATGGTATTAGGCCACAGTGAAAACAACGACTTTGTTCTGTGGTACAATCGTAATGGCTTTCAGTCATAAAATACGATTTTAATTACGTATATTCTGTGTGGATACACAAAGTGAAATTGAAAGTACAATAAATAAAACTACCTTCCAAAATTTTATAGGTCATATCATAGCGTTATATAACGGTCTAAAATGGCACTGTTCACACAACGACAGATCACATCTATATGTACGTAGATACATTTATCTATAAGATAGATTTACATAATGTGTTATACAAATTAAGCTTAAAATCTATACATGTAAACTTGTTTAATGTTTAACTGTCAGCTGTCGGACTAACTTCACTTGATGAGGGCCTAAAGTAGGCTTTTAGGGAATTATTTTGTATAAATATTCCACAATATCAAAAATCAAAGATCTGATTCTTGGCGTCATTACTCGCAATAATGTGGATTTGTAGTCAACATATTTAATTAATTGATTTATTGACTGAAATTAAACTTCGTCATGAATAAATAAATATTACAAGACAATTTTTACTTAAATCGAACCCGTCTCGTGGTAAGCTCAATGAGGCTCGTGTTATGAATACCAGACGACAATATATTAAATAGATATATTATACTTATGTACATAAAAAGCATCCGAGACTCAGGAACAAATATTTATGCTCGTCTCACAAATATTTGCCCTTACCAGGATTTGAACCCAGGACCTTTAGCTTCGCAGGCAACGTTACTCTCGCTGAGCTGAATCGGTCGTAAATCAATGTAACATAAAGTAGACTCATGTTTTATGGATTTGCTATAAAGATTACATAAAAAAGCAAGACAACTGTAAGATACTAATTTCATGCATTTGGATGCGTTTAATTTTTTTATTGTTTAGGAAATATTTCGAGTGACGTCACTACTGACTTGACGTCTTTCTTTACACTAGGGTTTGGCAAGTCAAAATTGCAAGCGGTTTATTAAACATTTCTCTCGAAATGGTTTTCGATTGTACGCAAACGTCACGCAAGCGGTGTGTCATCTCTTATGAGGATTCGTACTTTACAACGCGCACGACTACGTTCACGTCATGCACACGTCACGTAAGCGGTGTGTTATCTCTTATGAGATGATCTCTTATCTCTTATGTTTGAGAATTCGTACTTTAGGACGCGCACGCCTCGCGCACGTCTAAGTGCACGTCACGCAAGCAGTGTGTCATATCTTATGAAGATAAGTACTTTACTACGCGCACGCCACGCGCACGTCTACGTGTACGTCCGTCACGCAAGCCGTGTGTCATCCCTTATGAGGGTCCGTACTTTACAACGCGCACGCCACGCGCACGTCGACGTGCACGTCACGCACACGTCACGCAAGCGGTGTGTCATCCTCTTACGAGGGTTCGTACTTTGCAACGCGCATGCTACGCGCAACTCTGCGTGCACGTCACGCGCACGTCACGCAAGCGGTGCGTCATCTCTTATTAGGATTGGAACTTCACAACGCGCACGTCTACGTTTACGTCACGCACACGAATCCAGTGCGACTCGGCATTGAATATCGATTTTTAATGAAAAACGTGTATCAAAATATGTTTTCATCATACAAAAACGCATATTTAATGCACCTGCACTTGGGCTAGAAGCATGCAATTATTTAACCCCACAGTCCGGCATTATAAAAAGACTTCCTACAAAACACTGCTCTTGGTTAACAAAAGGGACTATATTAGTAGAAATCCGTTGACGGTTACATCATTTTAGCATGTGGGACAGTAAGCGCTGATTTTTATACACAAAAGGGATTTTACTAGTAGAAAGTTGTTTAGGTTTACGTCATTCTGGCATAGGGAGTTTTCCCAGTGAAGCAGCCATGCATGGAGCATTACCGGCTTTTATCTTGATGAGAGAGTCAAAAGGAAACGTATATGTTTTACAGACTTTTATAATGTAGATTGAATCAAAAGTGGATTACTTCCCAAAACTTGGAGATTTAACCTGATTATGTCAATAAGCTACTTACATTACATATGATTAAAATCTCCCCATTACTTGTACGTATTAAACTTGTACTTTAGTCTCCATGCTGAGAGCGTTATTTTAATAACACATGGTATCTTAGGTAAGTCCAGTTTAATCTCTTTTTTACAAGCTTTTATTTAATTCTCAATGAATGTATGTTCGCGTCAAATCTTGCAAGTTAAATTTGACCCACTTCCACAGAAGAAAATATTATCAAAAATACCCGTCAAAAATAGATATCCTTTGTACGCAAAATTCCGTATACGTAATACTGTGATAGCCACGTGTAAACAGAAGTAGACAAGCGCTTTCGGGCGATCTTGACATGCGACGGCTTTTAGTCTCTTTCAGCTCAAGAGCGCAGTCTGCCCGACTGCAAGCTTTTGTTAAATATGTCTAAATAAGTTTAAAGAAGCCGAGCGTTAGGTAATTAAAAAATATATAGGTACCGCTGGGGAGACGTTCTTCTGTTCAGTTCTTTAGGCATGTAAAATAATGAAAACAAAAACAAATACGTGAATCGGGCTATTCAACAAGAAGTTCCGTCGTGTCACAGGTACAGATACAAAAGATTGCCTTGATTGCCGAAATGACACAGTCACATGGTTATTAATTAAATTCTTTTATATACCTAAAGGAATACACTATAGGTTTATTGAAAACAAAATACTAAGAATAGTAATTGAACTAGAAAATTTTATGGACCTGTAATACTGTCATGGCACCGTGTAAACAGAAGTAGGCAAGAGCTCTCGGGCGCTCTTGACATGCGCCGGCTTTAAGTCCCTTTCAGCTCAAGAGCGCAGTCTGCCCGACTGTAAGCTTTTGTTAACTATGTCTAAATAATATTTTCTTCTGTTTCCGCGATTATTACTCATTGAAATAAAACAATTTAACGGATTATATCGCGTATATTATCTCATTTTAGTTCCCGACGTTTCGGAAGCTTTCCAGCTTTCCATGGTCACGGGAGGACTGAGAAAAGATGTTTTTTGATTTGGTTAGCAACATCTTTTCTCAGTCCTCCCGTGACCATGGAAAGCTAGAAAGCTTCCGAAACGTCGGGAACTAAAATGAGATAATATACGCGATATAATCCGTTAAATTGTTTTATTTCAATGAGTAATAATCGCGGAAACAGAAGAAAATATTATGTACACCAGTACGGACTGGATGTTGCTAACCAAATCAAAAAACATCTTTTCTCAGTCCTCCCGTGACCATGGAAAGCTGGAAAGCTTCCGAAACGTCGGGAACTAAAATGAGATAATATACGCGATATAATCCGTTAAATTGTTTTATTTCAATGAGTAATAATCGCGGAAACAGAAGAAAATATTACGTACACCAGTACGGACTGGATGTTGCTAACCAAATCAAAAAACATCTTTTCTCAGTCCTCCCGTGACCATGGAAAGCTGGAAAGCTTCCGAAACGTCGGGAACTAAAATGAGATAATATACGCGATATAATCCGTTAAATTGTTTTATGTCTAAATAAGTTTATAAAAGCCGAGAGTTAAGTAATTAATAAAACCGGCCAAGTGCGGGTCGGACTCACGCACCGAGGGTTCCGTACAAAATATACGCTACAAATGGCCGTATCTATCAGTGCTAGCAGAGCCTTAATCCTAAGCAAAATGTACGTGGCGCTCGATTTTTTTATATTGGTTTCGATATGGACAGACGGACATAAAATTATACTATTTTTAGTATTTATTATTATAGCGGCAATAGAAATACATTATCTGTGAAAATTTCAAGTGTCTAGCTATCACGGTTCAGATACAGCCTGGTGACATCAGACAGACAGACAGACAGACAGAGAGGCAGACAAACACACAGACAGACCACGCAAAGAATTTTACCCTTTGAGTACGGAACCTTAGAAATATATAGATCCCGCTCGGGAGACGTGTAACGCCCCGGATGTGTGTAAGCTTCAAACCGACAACTGGCGGGATATTGCACAAGATCGGGGCAGGTTCCATTTTCTCGTTTTGGAGGCCAAGATTCTTTTTGGTTCACTGAGTCCAATCTGCATTCTAACTGCATTCAGTTAGAATGCAATCTGCAAAAAAACATTTGGGAGGTAAAACGTTTAAAATACCCATCAGGCTTTTTGTAAACGTATACATTATCTTTTCGGTTATATCATTTACTCAGTATCTACGTCATGACAAATTAACAATAACTTCAAACATTCCGACTAGGTATATCACAAAAATTACACTAAGAAGACATTTTGAAAATTTTATGGATCTGAAACTCTGTAACGGCACCATGTAAACAAAAGTAGGTGAGCGCTCTTGATGGCTTTTAGCCCCTTTTAGCTCGCGGGTGCAGTCAGCCTGGCTGCAGGCTTTTGTTGACTGCAGCTGGATATATTTTTATTAAAAGCAAGTATTTCAATATACACGAATATATATACAGGAACAGCATACACGGATCATGTTTTGCGTGAAACGTTTTTTATATGAACGAAAGGCCTCAAACTCACTTTTTGTACAGTGAAGACTACACAAGAATATCAATCAATTTACTTATTATTAGGGCACGAATGATTCACAACTTCCACGCGTAGATTGTGGTGGGCGAGGGTTGTGAGTAAATGTTAAAAGTCCGGAGAAGAGAAGAAAATGTTTAATGTCTAAAAAAACTACTGCTAAACACACTGTTACTAAAAGCTAAGTTAGTTTAAAATGTTTCTAAATGTTAAAATGTTATAAAACTGTGTTCGAATGCACCCGGTCGCGACGGTATCCGTAATTGCATTAAATTAATAGATTGAAATTAGTGTTGACCTCAATGTAGCTAAAACGCATACGTACGCAGGGGCGCGTCACGTGTTAGGTGCATATTGCACCGAACATCTTGCCGGGGGCAAACGGTGAGATGAGATAACGTTGAAAGGATGATACAAGGTGATAGAACAATGTAATAAACATGATATTAACTACATATTAATTAAAAGATATTTTTCTTAAAATTGGGGAGCTTCCCCTGTCCATCTTTTGCGATCTACTTATTTCTTGAAGCTCTATGGCTTCCACTCGCGCATCGTTAATTTGGTTTTCACTTGCACTTCTCACTATGCTTCGCGCACTAGGACTACACTGATCACTATCACCAATATCATGCAGGCTGATGCATCGGGCAGCCCGCGGGGCGGGGGTCGCCCGCTTCGGCGCTGGGGTCGGTCGCTCCACTCGGCGGCTTGCTGGCACTTCGTGCGCTGATGTTGAACTCGTATCCTCTGGGGTTGTTAGGGTGGGAGTAGATAACCTGTTCATTCGCCACTGACAGCGTGTTCCGCGACATACGAGCACTGAGACCACGATGATCATCGCAGCCCAGAGGCAGTATATGGCAGCGTAATGGTGCACGTCATGTGCCGAGTACTGATCTATTGAAGATTGAGTCTCTTTTAAAATCTTTAACTTCTACTTTTTGTTTTACATATATCATGATAATAATCACAATTTTTGCAATTTATTAGTGGATCACTCCACTAGCGTTATTATTATAAACAAAGATAAGAAACAAATGAAAAAAAAATTCGACGATACTGGACTTGAACCAGTGCCTTGAGCTAGACCGGGGCAGCACGCTCTACCATCTGAGCTAATCGTCCACACGTGGAGTCCAGTATCGTCGAAATTTTTTTTCATTTGTTTCGGATCTTTGTTTATAATCTTTAACTTCTGTTCAATGTTCTTCTGTTCTTTGTCTTCGTTTGTCAAGGTCAAATTATAGTTTTCATTTTCATACATTGTTATGTTAATTATATGGTTTATTGGGTCTACTTCTGGAGTTAGAATCTCATATTTTAAATTCAATTTACTTTGCATATTCAATCGGGTTACCGATTGAGCGGTAACTCGATCCGTGCATATTGTTCTCAGCGGACAGTGATCACAACAAAAATATAAGTAATGGTTTGGCTTTGATAAACTTATCCACATGTTCTGGCACGCAGCTATACTTGTTTTACATTTATGATTTTCGGTCTCGTCCTTTATGCATAGATCCTTATCATTGTTCATTTTGTAAATCGGAACCTTAAGATAGCATAAGTAGGAAAACGAATCTCGCAGAAGGCAATTTTCTAGGTCCTGTTCTCGTTAAGGCATAAATGCATCTTTTTGTAAGTTCATGGCTATATGTTTTGCTATAGGAAGGACAGATATCATGTTCTTTGCTGAGTTTTGCGGAACTGGAATAATTGTGTAAAGATCGTAACGATCACGAGTTATTAAAGGAATGCGAATCTCAAATATCATATATAGGTCAGTGATTCTTGCTTTCACTTTTAACACCTGGTAAATACTGTGTAGATTTGTTTGTATGTTTTCTATGGGGAGAGTCAGGTCATTAGTAAGCTGACTGGAAATAACGCTTAGTTCTCGTTGTAGTTTTTCATTATAAATGTTAGTAATGGTATCAATTAAGGTATCTTGTATTGTCTTGAGGTGATTTAATAAATTGTTTGCAGCCATGCTGATTATTGTAAATTGAGAAAGGCATTCTGCGGCGGTAATTTCCTTTGCCATTACGCTTGTGTCCTTTTCCAAGTTAAGTAAATGTTGATGTATTAGTTTGTTGTTTTTGAATTGTTTCTCGGGTTCTCAATAGCATGTTGTATTCGGCTTCAACAATAGACGTCTGATTTTTCCACATTGTCACGAGGTGTTTTTCATTATCTCGAAGAAGATCTATGTCTTTGTGGTATTGTTCAGCGAAGCGGTCATCCAGGACACCGAATAACGTATTCGCAAGGTTTCCAACGCCGTTAATTAATCCCCGTCACCTGCGAGTCTGCCGTTTCAGCTGATTTCGTAATAAAATGTTATTATAGTGTTGCAGTTCCTCGTACGTATGACGCAGTTGTAACATGACGACGTCACAATTGGATAAGGTTGTTATTTGTTTACAAATGGTTTCTAATTGATCATTATACTTGTTATACGCAGATACGCCTTCCCAGTAGGGGCTCATATCGTAGTATGCAACTAGTTTCCAATCGTCCCTTACTAATTCCATGTTTCCTAGTTTATCAAAATACAATCCTTGCCTGTCGTTTATAGGGGTAATTTTCACGCAACTTCCGGCCGTTGACAATGTAAGAAAATACACCAATATTGCGATGATTGTTGCAAAATATCCTCTTCTTTTTTGTTTTGGTGTTTGTGTTTTTGTTTGTTTTGTTTCTTCTAATGTTTTTTGTTTTGCTAAGGGTAGGACCGAAAGCTTCACTACTGGCCTTTTCATTACCCCATTTTTTGTTTTGAGTGTCACTACTCTTACTAGTCCATCTTTCCCTGGATGTACTTCTAGGACTCGTCCCATTGCCCACTTCCCTGCTGGTAGGTTATTTTCATGCATGACCACAAGATCTCCAATTTCAACGTTTTTCTGAGGTTTGTTCCATTTTTGTCTCGCGGTCATTTGGGTTAAATACTCAGCCTTCCATCTCTTCCAGATATCACTGAATATTTTTTGGGTCAAGTGCCACCTTGTCCGCGCATCTTCTTCTGTTTCTATGACTGTTACGCCAGCCGTTCCGGGGAAGAAGTGTGCTGGGGTGAGAGCGTCTAAATCATCAATGCTTTCCTTTAACGGGCAGAGTGGGCGCGAGTTTAGACACGCCTGTATCTGGGCTAGGACGGTGCTGTATTCTTCGTAAGTGAGTTTTTGGTCCCCCACTACTCGTTTTAAGTGCCCCTTTAAATTTCTGACTCCCCTTTCCCATAATCCTCCTGAGCTGGGCCAGGATGGTGCTGCGAAGTGCTATTGGATCTTCATCTCAGCTACTTCCGTCATAAAGCTGTCAGTGAAATTTTTTTGAAGTTCCTGCCATTGTCCTTGCAATCTGTTGTCTGATCCCCGGAAGTTCGTGCCATTATCACTGTAAATATGATGCGGGGCTCCCTTCCTGGCTGCCATTCGCCTCAAAGCAGCTAGAAATGCTGAACTCGTTAAATCTGTTACGAGATCCAAATGCACCGCTTTTGTAACCATACAGACAAATATGACTATATAGCCCTTCAATGTTCTGCTTCCTCGACCTTTGCTTGCCCTTAAGGTTACAAATCCAGTATAGTCCACTCCCATATGATAAAACGGCTTTGCTTCATTTACACGAGCGGTTGGAAGATCTCCCATAAGCTGTTGTTGTGTTTTCCCGTCGATTTTCAAACATTTCACGCAATTCCCAACTTGTTTTTTAACTGTTATTTCCACCAATAATCCAATATTCTTCTCGTAACTTGTTCAGGGTCAGTTTGGCACCCCCGTGAAGTGTTAACTGGTGAGCCTGGTCGATAAGTAGCGTAGTTAGCCGGGAATCTTTCGGAATAATTTTCGGATTTTTCATGTCGTAGGACAAATGCGCTTCCTCGAGTCGACCCCCAATGCGTAGAATGTCGTCACTGTCAATAAAGGGTCTCAACTTGAAAAGTGCACTACTTGAATCAATTTTATTCTGTCTGCGTAAATAATTTATGTCCGTGCCCAGTTCGCTGTTCTGTACATGTTTAATTATAATTAATTTTGCTCTTTGTAGCTCGGGTAATGTGAGATATGTAGGTATCGCGCTGCGCTTCGGTGTCAATGCCCGTAAAATGTATGCAACGAGTCGTATTACTTTAGTTATAGAGCTATGTTTTTCTAATAATCTATTTATAGCACCTTGGTTGTTATTGTTTTGAATCGCATTTGATTTATACGATCTTTTCTGTTCTTGTCTTGTTATAAATTTCAGTTTCCCTGATTTTTCTAGGTCTGGCTGAAAAGTTGTTAGCCAAGTCGGGCCCGTCTACCATAATGTATTTCCTTTTAGTTGAGATGCAGTTTGACCTCGGCTGGCAGCATCTGCTGGATTTTCCGCTGATTTTACGTAGCGCCATTGCTCTTCTGGTATCACTGGAGTTATTTGTTCGACGCGGTTCGCCACGAACGGTTTCCATCGGCTTGGTTCGCCTTGCAACCAGCCTAGTACGATCTTCAAATCAGTCCAGCAGAATGTTTCTGTTTTACGTAACGGTAAGGATGCTTTGACTTTTGCCATTAATTTGGAAAGAAGATGTGCGCCACACAATTCTAGTTTTGGCAGAGTCAATTGTTTTTTGTGTGGTACGAGTTTTGTTTTAGCGACGCCTATAGAAGCCGTGTGGAGCTGGATGACGTCATTTTCCTTACATGACAGCCAGCGCCTTATTTTGCATTCATTGATGACGTGTATGTATTTGGGACCACTCTGTGTATATTTCTTGTGTTATTTGTTCGTCCCAATTAAAGTTTTGTTCCCAAACTTTTTGGGATAGAATTTTAAGCTTCGTGCTCAGAGGAGCTAGCCCGCCCAAGGGATCAAAAAGTTTGGAGATCTCTGACAGCAGTGTTCTTTTTGTTGGTATAACTATTTGTTTTGTTATTTTGCATTGAAAAATGAAGTTATCTTCTTTTGGGTTCCAGCACAGTCCGAGTGTTTTTGAAATGTCATTCTGTTTGAAGTTGACGAGTAGGTTTTTGTTGTTGGATTTGTTTTGAATGTTTTCCAATACCTCTTCTCTGTTTGTAGACCATTTACGCAAGTTAAATCCTGCTGATTTTAGAATAGCGATTAGATCCGCGATTAATGTTTTGGCCTGCACCACGGAATGCGCTCCGTGTACTAAGTCGTCCATGTAAAAGGATTCTTCCAATACTTTGGCTGCTTCAGGGTACCTGTCTCTTTCGTCCGATGCTAGTGTTCTTAGCACCATCATGGCCAAGAAAGGGGCAGGCTTTGTACCGAATGAGACGGTTGTTAGCAAAAATGATTGTAGTGGTCCATTACCTTCCCTCCAAATGATCTTCTGTAATGCTTGATCTTCCTCGTGGATAAGTATCTGGCGATACATTTTCTTAATGTCCGCGGAAAATGCGAATTCGTATTGCCTCCATTTTAACAGCAATGTTTGTAAATCATTTTGTAAGTTAGGCCCAGTATACATAAGATCGTTTAATGAATATCCTGATGAGGTCTTGGAGGATGCGTTGAAGACTACCCTGTATTTGGTGGATGTGGACTCTTCACGTACCACCCCATGATGTGGTAAGTAACATTCGATTTCATGACTCTCTCTTACCGGTTTCATGTGCCCGAGGTCACTGTATTCCTTCATGAAATCTTTATAAGCCTCCGCTTGTTTCTTTTGTCGCTCGAACTTCTTCTCCATGTTTCTGAACTGAGCTATGGCTTTTGTTCTAGTTTCACCCCATTTCTGTTCAAAGTTAGGCTTCATGGGAAGACGCACCTCGTATCTACCGTCATTGTTGCGTTTAGTGTTTGCCTCGAAATGCTGTATGCACTTAATATCATCTCGAGATAGATCTCCATCTTCTGATATGTCTTCTACCTCCCAAAACTGTTGTATTTCTTCCAAATTGTTGATCACTACGTTGCAGTGATATGTTTGCGCATTGCCACATACGCCATCCCAGGTGAGTTTGTTGCGCCATAGGTTGTGAAGAGTCATCTCCTTTTATCATTCCGCTCAGGAGTATAAGGGAATAAATATCTGCCCCCTGAAGTAAATCTACCGGGCGACTGATGTTAAAGTCGGGGTCAGCAAGGTTAATGTTTTGAATCATGGACCAGGAGGGTTTCGCGAATGTTCTGTTTGGCAGGCTCTTTATAAGATTGTTCATGATAATAACTTCCGCGTTAAATGCAAAATCATTATAAATAGAAGAGCAACCTATGTTTAATTTACCCTTGCAGTTATAAATAACTAACTCCTTTACATTTTTCTCTTTTCAAATTGAGTAGTTGAGCTGCTTGTTCGGTAATTAGCGATATTTGACTTCCTTGGTCGATCAAGGCCCTAAGGAAATGATAAATGCCATCTGCTGCTTTGACTTTCAGTTGTGCTGTAGCCAATAAGATTTCAAAATGCAATATCTGTGAAGTGTTAGTCACGTGTTCTGAATGTTTTTTCGTAATAGCTGCATTCGACGTGTGTGTTTCGGTCGACGACTGTGCTGGTGCAGCGGATTTTACACATGCCTCGTGTAATAAAGTTTTAAGTTGACCTGAGCACTTCTGACATGTTTTATTCGAATTGCATGCATTGCCATTATAACTAAACAAGCAATTTATGCATAATGCAAGTTTATTGACCGTATAATGCCTTTTTTCCATAGGCATTTGCAGAAATTTACGACAGCTATAAATGCCGTGCGGATTCTTGCACAACGGACATTTGATACCGGCTACGTGCATTTTTTTCGCAATAGTTATATTTCCATTATTTCGGCTTGTTCCGTTAATGTTCTGATTGTTATTGTAATACGGGCGATTGTTGAATATTTGACCTGGTTTCTTTACGTAGTTAGTGTTCGATGCTTGCTGGAGATGAGTTCTAGAATACACGGGCTCCTGTTTGCGGCGGGATGATTCCAAGCTTGTGAATTTTCCCTACAAGAAATCAAAGAACTCCTGTAGTATGGGTAGTTCCCGAGAATTTTTTAAGGATTCTATGTAGTCCTTGTGTGTTTCAGAGTCCAGTTTTTGAGTTAGAATATGGACTATAATTGGGTCCCAGGTGTTGATATCTACTCCGAGATTCTTAATAGCATGTAAGCATTCAGTCGCTGTGTCATGCATTTTCTTTATTTGAGCTATCGATTGTTGTTGCATGTTTGGCAGCCCAAATAAGATGTTCATGTGAGATGTAAATATAAGCTTAGTGTTATTGTAACGGTTATTGAGAATCTCCCAGCAAACTAAATAATTGTCAGAGCTAATTGACAAATGTTGAATCAGCCTCTCAGCTTCTCCCTTTATTTTTGCCTTTAAGAACTGCATTTTCTGAGCGTTCGATAGCGCAGTGTTATTATGAATTGCTTCGTTAAAGAAGTCCTTAAAGGAAACTCACGCATTATAATTGCCATGAAAAGTAGGTATGTCAAAAAACCGGGGTTGACTTCTCCCGGTGAGCCACTGACCAAATCTTTTTATTAATGTTTTTCTTTAGCATGTTATATGTTTTCTCATGTTGATTGAATGTCCCCTCATAAGTTGAGTTATTTTGAGTACCCTCGCTTTCGATCTCCCAATGCAAAGAATCTACAACTGACCAACGCGTTCCCAACGATTTAAGAGCGTCCTCCAGCTCCCACTTATCTGTTAATAACTCAATATCGATACTGTTGACAGTTCGCACAAAAGCTTTCATATTAGCTGCCTGCTTCCGTAACATTTCATCCATCTTGCTCTCTAATCCCTTATCCTTCTGCCTCTGTTGATTGTAATCTGTTTGCCTAGGTGGCGAAGGAAGCGGAGGAAGTGCTGCATTGTCCGTCCGTTCCTCTGTTTCACTATCTTGTGTCTCCATCTGTCCCAACCCTGAAGTCCCTGGTTCAATTTTCGGATCATAGGGTTCCTCACTTAGCTTCTTAAAGCCCTCAACCAGCTTGGAGTTAAATGTTAAATAAACTGCCTTCGTGCTTTCAAAGATACGATTAGTAAAATAAGGATTATTTTCGGTTGCTACCATACAAATTTGTTCATGGTTGAACTGAAATTCAGTCCAAAAGCATTTAAAGTGTCCAAACGACTTTTAAACTATTAAGTTTTAGACTTTCTATCCGCCCCATCCTTCTTGAAATTAGCTAAAGCATATTCAATGTTACGCTGAATTTCTCCTTGACGTTGAATGTATGCCATCTTGACTGGTTTCGTGCTAGTAAAATAAGGAAAGATCTTACTTGAATATCTCCTTAGTGCTGTTACTGTTTTACTGCCAATACCACCGCTACTGTTGCTGCCTCTCTACTCCTTCAATCGCTCCAACCCCCACGCCGCTGATGATGTTCTCCCGTTCTTTCACCTCACACGCCAGTCAACCACAAAGCTCACGATGCGAGAGATCCGGTTCGAAGGACCAATGTGGTGGGCGAGGGTTGTGAGTAAATGTTAAAAGTCCGGAGAAGAGAAGAAAATGTTTAATGTCTAAAAAAACTACTGCTAAACACACTGTTACTAAAGGCTAAGTTAGTTTAAAATGTTTCTAAATGTTAAAATGTTATAAAACTGTGTTCGAATGCACCCGGTCGCGACGGTATCCGTAATTGCATTAAATTAATAGATTGAAATTAGTGTTGACCTCAATGTAGCTAAAACGCATACGTACGCAGGGGCGCGTCACGTGTTAGGTGCATATTGCACCGAACATAGATCATGCAGATGACTTCAACTTTCACAAATTTCGGCACAAATTTAGATTCAGTTAACAAAGGCACGCAGTCGGACAGACTGCGCTCTCACGCTGAAGGGGGCTAAAAGCCGTAGCGAGTCAAGAGCGCCCGAGAGCGCTCACCTACTTCTGCTTTCAGGGGGCGGTCACAGTATTGTGTCTATAAAATTTGCTTTTGTAACTTTCTTCTGAGAATAGGAAGTCTTATTTCTACCCATAAAAAAAAATTCAAGCACTTTTAAAAATATCATCCATTCCCTATTGCAACTTACTGAGGCAAATTTTATACACATAATACTGTGACCGCCCCGTGAAAGCAGAATTAGGTGAGCGATCTTGGGCGCTCTTAACACGCGACGGCTTTTAGCCCCCTTCAGCGTGAGGGCGCAGTCTATCCGACTGCGTGCTTTTGTTAACTGTATCTAAATAAATTTAGTGCAAAAATGTAAGAATTTAAGCCTCGTGTTAGGTAATTTAATAAAATTATTTTTGAATCGAAGCTGCGGCAAACAATTGACAGGTAAAACGTTTAAAATACCCGTTTTTGTATACCTATACATTATCTTTTCAGTTATATAATTTACTCATTGTCTACGTCATGACACATTTAATATACATCATAAAAATCTTACTAAAAATAGTTATCTTGAAAATTCTATGGACCTGAAATACTGTCACGGCACCATGAAAACAGAAGTTACAGAAGCAGAAGAGCGCTCTCGCACAATCTTCACATACGGTTGCATGGCAAGAACGATCACACGATCTAAACTGAACTATTTAAATATCACGATCATAATTTCAATTCGTGTAAATCGACTTAAATGTAATTATGAAATAAAGTAAATTTATCTACTCTATGAGCGAAAAAAAGCCCTCCTCAATAAAAGGACGTAAGTACCGTGGAGATACGCTCTTTTGCTACGCTCTTAAGAATAATTAATACAAAATATTTTTTGTCTGAACTTTGCGTTCCGTACACAAAAGATTCCATTAGAACCTTTTCGGTACGGAACCCAAACACATCAAGACGCGTTTATATAACGTTGCGTTGAGATAATTACTCTTGTTGTTACGAAATTCATATTATTCAAAACCTGATATTATAAATTGTTTTCCCGCCGCATTGCCGAAGATATCGAGAATACTGAAATATTGAAGGGATTTGTCAAGGGTACTAAACACAACTAAAATTGGCTGGGTATTACGCAGACAAAAACAGACCACACACTATTTTTAAAAATGGCAGGAAATAATTTTGCTGTGGCTGATGGACAGGCTGTCAACCCGTGATCAAGGAAAGCTGAAAAGCTGCCGGAACGTCGAAAACTCAAATGAGATAATATACGCGATATAATCCGTTAAATTGTTTTATTTACAGCATGTTAACACATTCACGATCAGACTTATGTTACACATATGGGACCTTACAACAGAGAAATAATAATAATAATAAAACTAAAGGTATCTCATCAGTGAATGGGCCTACCTCGCATGCCATAAAAAATCGATCACAAGAACTGCTTATAGTCATATGGACCAATCTCAATGAACCTACCTCACATGCCATAAAAATTCGATCATAAGAACTGCTTATAGTCATATGGACCAATCGCATGTTAGAGAGAAATAAAAAAAACATATACACGACCGACCTATTTGTGGCGTTAATATCATGAGAAAATGCGTATGTAGCGAAAACTTATTACGAGCAGAGCGCGAGTTTCCGGAGTTGGCGAAATCTCTACGACTACTTTTACTTCTCTATAATAACCGAGTCAAAATAATTGAAAACTATTGAAGTGAAATCAGTTTGGCTAAACCGGTTTGGATATAATATTAGAGGCGACTAATTCGGATTGATAATAGGGTCGGGCTGCGAGCGTATCGACCGCCGCTTCTTTTATGTAACAAATTACTGGTGAATAAAATGTCAAACACATCAGAATTTTAGACATACGGTAGATATACAAGGCATCGTTTTCTAATTCTATTTTTTTTTTATAGAATGTATATGTATTATGCAGCGGTTGAAACGCTCCGCGGCCTGACCCAATTTTACGATTTCACTCTGGCCCCTTATTTTTATACTATTTATTAAAGGGTTTCTTATAGGTTCTAGTGCAAGAGCGTGCCACTGGGCACGTAGTTTATCTAAGTCCATTTCTTTATATGTCAGCTAATGAATAGAATTCTTATTTGCAAAGTGTATTTTCTGTAAACATAAGCTTCATCGTTAATATCTTGCTGATTTGCTATTCCCATACATTTCGCTACCGGTTTGCCAATTAAGATTAAGTTTAGGTAAATTTGAAGGGTTCTGCTTCAGACTGAGTTTCGCTTCTATTTCGTGTTTAATTTGCCTGGTTAAATATTGATTCAATGTGTCAGATACTCTGGAGTTGAGCGGAAAGAAAATTATATGTTTTAAATAGAGATAATCCTCTTTTATCTGAGTTTTGTTTATTTTATTTATCTTGATATCAGTCCTCAAAATATAAAAAAAAATATTTATGGGCCATTTTACACAAATCGAACAAAATAAGGCTTCTGTTAATATGAGTACTAGATATATTTAAAAGATATATTACTTATATACATAGGATACAACCAAGACTTAAGAATATTAGCGCTTACCGGGATTTGAACCTAGAAAAGTCAGCTTCGCAGGCTTCATTACCGCTGAGCTAAGTCAGTCATCATTGTATATAGTTAATTACCTACATGGGAAAAAAATGATTCATAAGTCATAATTTCTTTATTGCATTCATGGGTTTTCAAAGATGTCACGTTTGAAGACATGTTCCAGCATAAACCCTGTTAGGGTGCATCAATGTAAAAGCTTATTCTTAAACTTATTCTAGGACATCAATTCTTCTTATTACTAAAATAAAAAAGTCGTTTAAATTATTATAACCATTTCTTATTAAAAATTATTTAGTATTTTTACAATATTTTTTATAATATTATAAACAAAGATCAGAAAAAATGAAAAAAAATTTCGACGATACTGGACTTGAACCAGTGCCTTGAGCCAGACCGGGGCAGCACGCTCTACCATCTGAGCTAATCGTCCACAACAGCAGTCGACGAATTTTGTCATCTGTTCTTGCTTATGGATCTCTGTATGGTGCATCCGACTCTTTAGCCGTTAGCGCCGCCTAGTGCAGTAACTATGAAGTTACTTTCACCCCGAGCAGATACCTTTATAGGTACCATTGCTCGGCGAGAGGTGGCTAAAGAGTCGGATGCACCATACAGAGATCCATAAGCAAGAACAGATGACAAAATTCGTCGACTGCTGGTGTGGACGATTAGCTCAGATGGTAGAGCGTGCTGCCCCGGTCTGGCTCAAGGCACTGGTTCAAGTCCAGTATCGTCGAAAAAATTTTTTCATTTGTTTCTGATCTTTGTTTATAATATTAACGCTAGTGGAATGATCCACTAATAAATTGCAAAAATTGTGATTATTATCATGATATTTGTAAAACAAAAAGTACAGTCTTGATAATAGCGCCACCTCTCGCCGAGCAATGGTACCTGTAAAGGTATCTGCTCGGGGTGAAAGTAACTTCATAGTTACTGCACTAGGCGGCGCTAACGGCTAAAGAGTCGGATGCACCATACAGAGATCCATAAGCAAGAACAGATGACAAAATTCGTCGACTGCTGGTGTGGACGATTAGCTCAGATGGTAGAGCGTGCTGCCCCGGTCTGGCTCAAGGCACTGGTTCAAGTCCAGTATCGTCGAATTTTTTTTTCATTTGTTTCTGATCTTTGTTTATAATATTAACGCTAGTGGAGTGATCCACTAATAAATTGCAAAAATTGTGATTATTATCATGATATTTGTAAAACAAAAAGTACAGTCTTGATAATAGCGCCACCTCTCGCCGAGCAATGGTACCTGTAAAGGTATCTGCTCGGGGTGAAAGTAACTTCATAGTTACTGCACTAGGCGGCGCTAACGGCTAAAGAGTCGGATGCACCATACAGAGATCCATAAGCAAGAACAGATGACAAAATTCGTCGACTGCTGGTGTGGACGATTAGCTCAGATGGTAGAGCGTGCTGCCCCGGTCTGGCTCAAGGCACTGGTTCAAGTCCAGTATCGTCGAATTTTTTTTTTCATTTGTTTCTGATCTTTGTTTATAATATTAACGCTAGTGGAGTGATCCACTAATAAATTGCAAAAATTGTGATTATTATCATGATATTTGTAAAACAAAAAGTACAGTCTTGATAATAGCGCCACCTCTCGCCGAGCAATGGTACCTGTAAAGGTATCTGCTCGGGGTGAAAGTAACTTCATAGTTACTGCACTAGGCGGCGCTAACGGCTAAAGAGTCAGATGCACCATACAGAGATCCATAAGCAAGAACAGATGACAAAATTCGTCGACTGCTGGTGTGGACGATTAGCTCAGATGGTAGAGCGTGCTGCCCCGGTCTGGCTCAAGGCACTGGTTCAAGTCCAGTATCGTCGAATTTTTTTTTTCATTTGTTTCTGATCTTTGTTTATAATATTAACGCTAGTGGAGTGATCCACTAATAAATTGCAAAAATTGTGATTATTATCATGATATTTGTAAAACAAAAAGTACAGTCTTGATAATAGCGCCACCTCTCGCCGAGCAATGGTACCTGTAAAGGTATCTGCTCGGGGTGAAAGTAACTTCATAGTTACTGCACTAGGCGGCGCTAACGGCTAAAGAGTCAGATGCACCATACAGAGATCCATAAGCAAGAACAGATGACAAAATTCGTCGACTGCTGGTGTGGACGATTAGCTCAGATGGTAGAGCGTGCTGCCCCGGTCTGGCTCAAGGCACTGGTTCAAGTCCAGTATCGTCGAATTTTTTTTTTCATTTGTTTCTGATCTTTGTTTATAATATTAACGCTAGTGGAGTGATCCACTAATAAATTGCAAAAATTGTGATTATTATCATGATATTTGTAAAACAAAAAGTACAGTCTTGATAATAGCGCCACCTCTCGCCGAGCAATGGTACCTGTAAAGGTATCTGCTCGGGGTGAAAGTAACTTCATAGTTACTGCACTAGGCGGCGCTGACGGCTAAAGAGTCGGATGCACCATACAGAGATCCATAAGCAAGAACAGATGACAAAATTCGTCGACTGCTGGTGTGGACGATTAGCTCAGATGGTAGAGCGTGCTGCCCCGGTCTGGCTCAAGGCTCTGGTTCAAGTCCAGTATCGTCGAAAATTTTTTTCATTTGTTTCTGATCTTTGTTTATAATATTAACGCTAGTGGAGTGATCCACTAATAAATTGCAAAAATTGTGATTATTATCATGATATTTGTAAAACAAAAAGTAATATTTTTTATAATTTCTTTATATCTACCGGTATATGATTGTATACTTTTATTGCCATATGGTAAGTGTATGTACACGATTGAACAATTTTATAGATAGTTATTATTTTTTTCAAAGCGTGGGATGATTCGCAAAAGTATATAAGTATACGAGATCTGCCTGTCGCATGTTCCCAGTATGTTCTGGCCTTTAATTACAAGATCAAAGACTTCTTTGAAGGCCTAATTAAAGCTTACGTTGAGCGCACGCTTTCACAGCGGTGGGTAAAACGCCTCTATCGGCGTTTCGTTATCCGCTAGGCTGTTACAAAAAAAGTAATTACGCGGTTTTAAAGTTTAACGTTAGCAATATTGGTTACACTTGGAATATTAAATCACTGAAGATGACAGACGGACGCATTCTTCTCTCAGTGTATCCAGTCAATATGGACATATTGACTGGATACCTACACTGAAAAAAAAAATTGCTGTACTTGGCGAGC
Organism: Hedya salicella; assembly: GCA_905404275.2. NCBI lineage: Eukaryota > Metazoa > Arthropoda > Insecta > Lepidoptera > Tortricidae > Hedya > Hedya salicella. The sequence continues at coordinate 3,175,407 of FR990112.1, read as the reverse complement.
TAATTGACGTTTAGCCAAAATTTCGTAAGGAACCAAAATAATGTTAAAATTGCAAAACTGATTTAAGAAGACTTTACTAATATAATGATAAAGGGAGACTTTAATATTTAATATGTAATGTGATCAATATTGTGAAATAAAAATATTGTGTGTGATGTTTTCACATTGAAACATATAAAAAAAAATACTTTACTTAATTCAATTAAATTGAATTTACATTTGATTGTACTACATTGTGTTTTACTGTTAATGTAACTAAATGAATATGTCATGTAATTACATTATTATGAATAAATAAAATATGATAACGACTCGCATAAAATCGATCTATCGTTTTTTTTCTACTAACGACTTGTAGTATTTTTTTTACTTCATTATTTTATCTTCCAACTCTTTTAACTGCCAACAAAGTTCATAATCATAAAAGACAATTTTCAGAACATCGCAAACCAAAATGCCGTCACTAAGATAAATAGTATAGAAACACTTTTGAAGTTCCACTAATCTGGTTCGAAAAATTATGTGAACTTTGGCGCTCCCTGTTTGTATTCATAATGCTGGTTTTCATATTTTTTTCATTCATAACTAGAAATCTCAATAACGAAATCGTCAATAATTACATACAAGCATCGATACAGTTTTTCTTATTACTTTTGTCTTCCAATTTTTGGTTTTTTTATTTCTTTCAAGCGTAACCACATATTTTACTAGTATTGTCAATCATATCATTAAATCAGTAAGGGATTACTCATACGAAGTTGCCTATTTTATGTTATGGTATATGCGACCCCGGCTCCCCGAGCTGCTACTGGCTTATACATAGTCTTCCGGGACAGTAGTATCCTTTAACCCTTTCTCCTGTCTAAATTCGTCCTCTTTTACACCTTAGCGCCATCTATATTGCTGTAAAGAAAGGACTATCGGAATGTGAATAGGTGTAATACGTGTTCTGATAGATTGCGCTAAGGTTACAATAGAAAATAAAAATAGGAAGTACCGGGTTCGAGTCCTGGTGTGACCACGTGCGAGAGCAATCGTATTTTTCTTTGCGCTTTGATTTGTGTCTGTATCACAATAGATAGTAATGTGGTGTTAATTTTCCCGCATTAAAAACACGTAATCCCAATAAACTTGTAGTTCATATAAAGAGAAGCAAGAGTATGTATATTAAATTAAAGATGATGACCTTGATATTAATTTATTACTTTGGTTTTAATTTCACACAGAAGTAAGTAGGCTACTACGTTTCATTTGGTTTTACAATGCACCTTAAATCAGGCTGGTAACTTACTTTTCCCTTCTGCTCAAAAAGTACGTCATATTAGCTTCGCGAACCGAGACTAAAATGGTAAATCTACCCCCTAGTGTTAAAAAGAAAGCCATATAATCCCATACAAATTTCTATAAAACTGAAAAAAAAACTTGCGGCCAGCTACATACTACTTACGAATAATTAAAAAGAAATAAAGTAACCTGATCAGATTGGCCAAAATTTCTGATCATATTTCAGCCCTTTACATAAAAAAGTAAAAATTGTGTATGACCAATTAATGCTTAAAAAAAATATATAAAGTGCCAAATGTATAAAATTTTCTATGAGTATTTGCGAATGGTGATATAATTATTATTCTAATTAATTAAATAAGTTTTATTATTTATTTTCTCGCAGTCGAAGTGAAAAGCAGAGTGTTTAACACGTGGCTAAAAGTTATGACACTCACAAATATTTCACTTCGAGTCATAATGGCTTATTTTGGCCCCTTGTCGAACAATCTACTATTGTTTTATCATAATTGCCGCACGTAAATCTTATCAGTCCAACGCTAACTTATTGATTCCACCCCCCCCCCCTGCCCTTTACCATTCTCTTTAGTTCTTTTAAATGATTCAAACTATTATTGTTCTTTCCAAATTTCACCTAAATTGGTTTTTCACAGACAGGCAGACAAATTCATTATGTTATACTATTGTATTGTAAAGTTGTATGATGTCTGTACATTGAGGACATTTTTCAAATCAAAAAATGGCTTCATCGCGCCAAATCGGCTAAACAGATATTAACTATTTTTGGTACATGGGTAGCTGGGCATCCATAGGTGGTAACAGGATACTTTTGATCCGATTTGAGTCCTTCAAGAGGGGAGTGAATATTTGTTTTTAAAGGGTCGCCAACACGCACGTTATGCCTCTGGCGTTGCAAGCCTTCATAGCCTGCGGTGACTGCTTAACACCAGGCAGGCCGTACTTTTGCTTGCCACCTTAGTAGTTTAAAAAAATAAACCTCATAATACCCAGGGCTTGTAACCCGATTTATATTCCGTGCCGGTTAGAGCCACACTCTGAGAGCGTAACCCATAATAAAGGTTACGCTCGCAAGGACATTGCTCTAACTGGTTAACATGTCGGAGCGCAAAACAGGGAGTGAAATAAATTTAACGGTTAGAGAACGGTTCCTCCATGTGAGCAAAGTAAAGGGTAAATAACCGCTCGCTTAGACAAAATTGGTTTACTCGCTATTACTCGGCATTAGATTACATTTTTCGTGTAGTTTACTGTCGTCGCGCCACTATCGATGCGACAGCGGTCATTGATCCCGTATCCGAACACGGAGTAAACGCTTAGAGAGCGCTTCGAAATAAAGTTCCCAAATCGATTCGTCCGAACGTAACCTAAATAATTAACCGGTATAACCTAAATGATTACCAGTTTATTTGTACTATCACGATAGTTCCTATACGTATAACACTTCAAACTGAATTATACAAGTGCCAAAAGAGCAGGAAGATACTCGTAATTTGAAAGTGGAAACAAGATCTAAAGCGGCAATCAGTCGGAGGAGCGGTTTCTTCGTTGTTATTTAATACTACCGCTGTTGTCAAAGATTTCGAGGCACAGAAGACAGTTTGACTGCAGTAAAGATAAAAGATAATGATAAGGAAATAAATACTTAATCAAGTATGATATTTTTATATTGCTTTTGCATCATCATAGCTTTAATAAATGTCTTTAATAGCACCAATTAATAAAAAAAGTAGAAACGTAGATCATAGTTTTAAGACATTCCAAAACACGAAAACAAAGCATTAAGAATAAAAAGTAAAAAAAAAAGTTCAAAAAAATAAACATTTACTCAACGCACCGTTGTCAGATTCAATAAAAAAACCTGTCAAAGCTATTTAAACATAATTAAGATTAAGATTTCATTAATTGTATTAACATTATTATGCAAATACAATTAATGTTATGAAGCCAGCATTAGTCATTTATTCACCGAATGGGTGAATGATATCTTTTTTTGTACATTGTTTTTATTCATTGAAATAAAACAATTTAACGGATTATATCGCGTATATTATCTCATTTAAGTTCCCGACGTTTCGGAAGCTTTCCAGCTTTCCATGGTCACGGGAGGACTGAGAAAAGATGTATTTTCCTCTGTCAAAGTTACAATTTGTGCAAACTACCCATTTTTAAAAAAAAAAAACACAAATAAAGGTGTACATACATGCCAGATGGGCCTAAGCTGTAAAGACAGTTCCGTTGACAAGACCGTTCGGAAATTAAGGTTTTGCAGTCCTGTGTCTTGCTTGTTCCTTGATGAGATGTATTACAGGATCCCAAGCTGGTGGTAGGGACTGCAAAACCTTAATTTCCGAACGGTGTAAAATATCTTATCTGTTTTAAAAGTAGTTTAATAGTCTCTGTTTTTTAAATATTATAATTAGTAATGAGGTAGCCTGGGAGTTTTTCTTTGCAGCGTTTCTTTTCTCCTCAGTACGCCTCATTTGTGAAATGCTGCTTGGTAAATTATTAGAATAAAATAATTAAGCCCTTCTGGCACATGTGAAACTGTCTTTACAGCTTAGGCCCATCTGGCATGTATGTACACCTTTATTTGTGTTTTTTTTTTTTAAATGGGTAGTTTGCACAAATTGTAACTTTGACAGAGGAAAATACATCTTTTCTCAGTCCTCCCGTGACCATGGAAAGCTGGAAAGCTTCCGAAACGTCGGGAACTAAAATGAGATAATATACGCGATATAATCCGTTAAATTGTTTTATTTCAATGAGTAATAATCGCGGAAACAGAAGAAAATATTATTGTTTTTATTGTTTATTCTTATTGCTTTGTGAAATGTATGGTGTATATTATTTATTTTATCTTTGTCTTTAATGTCAGTGGAAAATTTGCAATACAGAGAAGAAACGAACATTATTCAAGGATAATATTTCAATTTGATAGTTATGGTGAAATTACAAAGAGCCGGTATAATAGAAAATCGTTAAGATTGAACAACTGCACACTACCAACCTCCTCATTTCTGATTCGATCTCGTAGAGAGATCCCAAGTTTAGCCCTTTCCATAGCTCACTAAGCGACTCTGACCTTTTTTAACAGGTTCATAGTTAGAGACCCCGCCTCGGTTCCGTAGGTCATCACCCGTAATACGCACTGGTTGCAGGTTTTAGGTTGCACAGAAATAATTTCAGAGAAATAAACAAGCGTTCCCTAGAATATAAGGGGTAGTCAAATGTATCCTCACTAAGGTGACGAGAGCTAAAATTCAATTCAGTGGATTATGCACACAGCAAAAAGTACCTTACGACAATTCTGATAAAGTTGATGAACCGTTTAAAGTTTTGCAAAATCAGTATTATTTCATCTCACCTCAGCTTCCTAACTGATGTTCATCTGTGTGCTGTCTTGTGGTTCATTAAATAAAACAACGGTATAGAGCGCGATACGATACGCCTCGCGTTCGGCGTTTGATGTCCGGCTTCTGTTTCAGATACTTGCGCCAAGTTCCTGAAATTAGACAAATAAATTCCTAGTATACTTATAACTAAAATGGTAAAAATCCTTTAAAAAAACAGATACCGGCTAAATCGCTAAAATCGCGGCTAAAATTTTCAAGCGGCTAAATCGATTTTCTTGAGACATAGCTGAGAACACTACTGATGAAGTTGCTATAATACGTAAGAGAACTGCCTCCCTGATCTGCCTACCTGACGGCACATGCGTGAGAGTCCCAACAGTCTCGTGAGGCTATTGGTGGAGTACCCGGCCCGTGCAATGTGGAAACACTGGGATTCCGTCCACATGGATTTCAGAGGGAGGAATGTTTATAATATATTTTAAAGACACATTAGATAGATGGATATATTTTTACTAACATAACATGTAAGACTATTTAGTCCAGAAGGTGGTACAACTAGATATCTATCCGATAACTAGCTGGAACCGCTACGGGTACGCGACTCCCGACTGCTCTAGCTGCTAGTGTCACACGCCCTCCCCTCCCTGTACTTCGTGGCACTAGTATCCCTAACTCCAGATCCATACATCCATCTCCTCTATTATGCTTTCCATCTATCCTTCTTCTCAGAGAGGAATTCCCAAGGAGAGTTGATGTCAGGCAGGCGCCCGGTCATAAGATAAAACATGGCAAATCCTTTACAAAATGAGTTTGAGAATGTTGAGATGGATGTGTGGAGTGACGAGGAAAGATCGGATTAGAAATGAGTATATAAGGAGAAGTTTGAAAGTAGCACACGTGACGGACAAAAGGAGGAGCAGTTAGCTTAGCGTAGTATGGGCATGTAATGAAAAGGGGTGAACGTCACATTGGTAAAATAATGTTAGAGATGAATGTCGAAGGACGAAGAGTGATCGGTAGGCCAAAAAAGCGATGGATTGATATGTGTCAGAAAGGACATGAGAAAGAAAGGAGTAAGAGCTTTAATGACGAATATAATAGGGATATTATAATAGGGATGAATGGAAGAAGAAAACATGTTGTGCCGACTCTACATAAGTGGGATAAGGGCAGGGAGATGATGATGAACATGTAAGACTATTGTAATATTTTTATTACTTACGTATTTTATGGACATTGTCTGAGTTAAAAAAGTTAAAATTTTCCAATAAACGTAGTATTATGTCTTATTCCAATAATAAATCATTATGTATAATTGAAATAAAACTTCTGGTTTTGTAAGTTTCTAATTTTGCTTGCCGGACCTGATCGGCTTCACTGTGTTCTAACCGCATACAGCATTTTTAGAGCACCTCCAGTACGAAAGAATTCAAGCGTTATCTAGTAAAGAGGTATCTTCAAACTGCGACATGTGGGAGTTTTCTTTCAATATTTTATTGGAAAACGATATGCGAATGCGACTTTATAATCTCTTCTTATTTTCAATGGCATACCAATTTTAAGTTGAAATGGTTCGTTTTTGAAGCTTATGTTACAATTTGAATAGAGCGTTGGTGACTGGTTCTGTCTGCCTGTCCAGGTTAATATCGAAAAGTGCTGGTACGATTTTGATGGAGTGTTCACTATAATTTTATCACTCGGGTTTTTTTTGGGTATAATTTACATCTTCTTCTTGGTCGTATCCATCATGACTGATGATCGTGATTGGTGGTTATCATTCGGGCACAAATGCACACCAGCCATCGATTCCTGTCCATCGCATTTTTCAATCATAGAACTTTTGGGACGGTTCCTCGCCTTTAAGCTAGTCAGTCCATCGCTGGGGATCAGCCACACGATCTCTTTGCCTTCAATACAACCAACAACGATTAAGCTCTCCTTCTTTCATCTCCCTACGTATAACTCTATAAATATTATTTTAGGTGTCAATACAATATTATGCTGACTATAGAGCCGGAAGTTAGTCACAAGAGCTCTTTAACAGGACAACGCAATTATTTTCGGTCACTTTGGAATCGTCTCGGTGTAGATGTTTAATGAATAGTACAGTGGGAACTGAGGCTTGAACATGAACACGTGAACATAGGTACCATACCCAGCCAGGACGGAGCCTGACCCGGACAAGCCGGATGCACCAGGGGGCACAGATTTATAAGGAGTGACACGCTCCGGGATGGGGGAGGAGGGCCGACTAGCCGCAACCGGTCGACCACAAGCCGATTATGCAACCTTTAGCCAATATTGGAAGTTAGGACAGTTGGGATAGAGCATCGGGGATAAGCGTTGATGAGTAGTCGCGTGATCTCGTTGGCGTCTTTGCGTGTTGTATTCACCGGAGGTCCGTAGAAGGAGATGACATTTCCTGTTCGTAGTTCTATGCACTTTGTTTATCTTTTTCTGATTAGCTGTCCGTTTCTTCAAGTTGGTAGATTTTTTGAGCTGCCGCGATATATTTGTTTCTGTCTGATGCTAGTTCTGACCACTCAGATGGATTAAAAAAACTTAACGAATTTTTTGCCAGAAACTTATTCTAATAAAAGCTTGGTTCTTATTGATCTCGACCTACACGAACGGAGAGGATCATTCAAATCTGATCCTCCACCTCTCTGGCGCAGGTGTTCCTAGCGTAGCTAGCTGGGACAGAGCCCTCATCAACGACAGGTTCGGAAAACACCGGGTGTTTTTAGTGGGTAGGCTTCTCCCCTCCCTCTTACTAGGAGAAGGACCGGGAGAAGAGAGTCCCACATAACCCCCAATGGCCGCCCCACGCCAAATAAAGGTACTACTTTTGCTTCAATTGTCCCGGCCGAGATCTCCATACTTATGGCAACCGTACATTAGAGCCAAACCAACAGTTTATAGAAATTTTGCCACTTTATCTCAAAGAAACTGGCAACAAAAATAACAGGATAATTTGCGTGGATCTTGCATGCCTCAAGCCTGTGTTGCAGGCACTAACCGACCTATCACGAATTAACAATAAACTTCTATTCATGTTAACTTTTATAGAATCAGCTTTTACTAAGGCAAAAACGTTTTTCTTTTCTATTTTATAACATTCTTTTGCCAACAAGGTGTGAACACGCAATGTCGTTGGGTGAGCTCGTTTCAAAGAAAATTAATATTATTTACTTTAAGTGGAAAGTTCTTGTGATATTTTTACTTCACAATTAGGTAGGTGTTTTTGTGTTATAACAGATTTCTTTTTAAGGCTCTCTGGACATTATAAATTCATTGCTGAACGGTCTACAAAGCTGATGGTCCCGGGTTCAAATCTCGGCAAGAAAAAGTGTTTGTGTGATGAGCAAGCATGTTTGTGCCTAAGTCTTTGAAGAGTTATATATGTATATAAATATAAATATATTCATAAGTACGTATATCGTCGTCTAGTATTCGTAGTTAGTAAAAGCTTTGCTAAATTTTTGAACTAGATGGATCTGTGTAAGATTGTCTTCAGTTATTTTAAGGTTCCGTACCAATAAAACGAGACCTTGCATAGTAAAGTTTGTCCAATTGTTAGTCACTTTAAAATTTTCGGTGATTGGTTCATTTAAAAAATTCTAAATTATCTAAAATACACAGTATCACTTTTTAGTGCTTCTTCCATCCTCTCACAGAGTAATTTTGATTAGTCAATTTGAATTCAGATTTGACAGTTCATCTTATTTGATTCTCAGTTTGTCATCAGATCCTCAGTTTTTGTGTCACACAGTAACTCACGGTATCTAGGATGGGACCAAGAATAGTTTCTTCTTGTTTACGGATGTCACGGAAACTTTTTGAAGAACGTAGAGTAAGTTTCCTATTAGTAGTAGTGGAAATATTGAGAAAATTCACAAAAATTACGAGTTTTTTTTAGAACCTTACATTCAACTGGCTAGGACAGGTTGTGCAGACTGAGGACTGTAAAGGCAGTCTGAACCCCTTTCGATAGCTTTAAGAGCAGTGTAGGTGAAGTAGAGAATAAAAAGTCACAGTTTATATCGAAATCCCGTTCCTAAACCAATACTTAGGCTTCCTATTTTAACTATGATATCTATCTGACTGAAGCTAATTCACTTGACGATTATTTCTTGTAAGTATTTTCAAAGGCTAGTAAGTAGTACCGATAACTTGTAGTAACGACATGAATAGTATGGGGACTATTTGTATATTTATGTGTTCATTCGTATGCCACATATAGTGGGGTTATTGTCAATTGAATTAGCTTTGGCTTTTATAGTCGAGCCGTATATTGGTTGGGGAGGGGGTAATTTTATTATTTCTGAGAATTACAATTAACAATTATTGTGCAAAATATTGGGTTTTCATGGAAAATTACCAATGTTATGGTATAGTTGCAAATGTTGTGCAATACCTGTGGAAAGTTTACATACATTATTCCACTATGTATTTTATCGCCTTATGGGCTTCATACAACTGATATTTAACTTAAACATATGAATATTATTCCTTTAACTGTTAAGTTAAAGCAATGATTTCATATCTTTCTATCGGGGTTAGATAGAAAGATATGAAATTAATTTATTGAACAAATCGTACTTTTTATTAACTTATAAATTTTGTAGGTATTTCAGGTCTTATGTTAAGTCTATATAATATTATATTTGTAATTGTGGGGTCATCCGGTACATTCTCCCGCCACTATGACCTTAGTCATAGGAAACTTCGCCGGTGCCGGTGACACGTTGATGTTGCCTGATGCTCGCAGACGTCGGCTGTTGTGGCTCGATGCTCAGGTCTGCTGTGATGACACGGGCGCCGTGGGCGGCGCGCTGTCTTGGGCGCCGCAGGCGACACACTGTCGCCGTGGGCGGCGCGGACGCGGTGTGTAAGGCGCGTCGCTGCGATTTCTTGGGCGCCGTGGGCGGCGCGCTGTCCTCGCGCTGCGGTGTCTCTTGCGGCGCAGGCGGCGCGCTGTCGCCGTGGGCGGCGCGGACGCGGTGTGGAAGGCGCGTCGCTGCGATTTCTCGGGCGCCGTGGGCGGCGCGCTTTCCTCTCGGGCGCCGGCGCGATAAGTCGCGGGGCCGGCGTAGGAGCCCGCTGTGCGCCACTAGGCGCGTGCAGGCCTTTTGAGAGTTGATCGGTTGGGCGGCGCGACCGACGGCGTCGCGCTCGGTGAGCGCGGCGTCGGGGGCGCCGATTAGTATTGTTGGCCCGGCCGACGTCACTCGTCTGGATTGCGAGTGGCGGCTCGGGCGCCGGCGCGATAAGTCGCGGGGCCGGCATGGGAGCCCGCTGTGCTCGACCAGGTGCGTGTAGGGCTTCTGGGAGCTGCGCGGCTGGGTGGCGCGACCGACGGCGTCGCGCTCGGTGAGTGCGGCGTCGGGGGCGCCGATTGGTGTTGTTGGCCCGGCCGACGTCACTCGTGTGGAGTACGAGTGGCGGCTCGGGCGCCGGCGCGATAAGTCGCGGGACCGGCAAAGGAGCCCGCTGTGCTCGACCAGGTGCGTGTAGGGCTTCTGGGAGCTGCGCGGTTGGGCGGCGCGACCGACGGCGTCGCGCTCGGCGAGCGCTGCGTTGGGGGCGCCGATTGATACTGATGGCCCGGCCGACGTCACTCGTGTGTAGGACGAGTGGCGGCTCGGGCGCCGGCGCGATTAGTCGCGGGGCCGGCAAAGGAGCCCGCTGTGCGCCACTAGGCGCGCGCAGGGCTTCTGAGTGCTGTGCGGTTGGGCGGCGCGACCGACGGCGTCGCGCTCGGCGAGTGCGGCGTCGGGGACGCCGATCGGTGTTGTTGGCCCGGCCGACGTCACTCGTCTGGATTGCGAGTGGCGGCTCGAGCGCCGGCGCGATAATTCGCGGGGCCGGCAAAGGAGCCCGCTGTGCTCGACCAGGTGCGTGTAGGGCTTCTGGGAGCTGCGCGGTTGGGCGGCGCGACCGACGGCGTCGCGCTCGGCGAGCGCTGCGTTGGGGGCGCCGATTGATACTGATGGCCCGGCCGACGTCACTCGTGTGTAGGACGAGTGGCAGCTCGGGCGCCGGCGCGATTAGTCGCGGGGCCGGCAAAGGAGCCCGCTGTGCGCCACTAGGCGCGCGCAGGGCTTCTGAGTGCTGTGCGGTTGGGCGGCGCGACCGACGGCGTCGCGCTCGGCGAGTGCGGCGTCGGGGGCGCCGATCGGTGTTGTTGGCCCGGCCGACGTCACTCGCCTGGATTGCGAGTGGCGGCTCGGGCGCCGGCGCGATAAGTCGCGGGGCCGGCATGGGAGCCCGCTGTGCTCGACCAGGTGCGTGCAGGGCTTCCGGGAGCTGCGCGGTTGCCAGCTGCTTCCGAGCGGCACCAGTAGGTGCGGGCGGACTGGTTGGCTTTGGCGGCGCAGCGTAGACTCCGTCCGGCGCGCTCGCTGTGTAGGTGGGCTTCTTTGCGGGCCCGGCGGCACCGTGGACGGGGTCGACGGAGGGAGAGTCATTGTGGGTCCATGCACACAACACTGTTTCACTCGCAACTGTATCTGTAACTGATTTAATATTGTCTTTATGCACTAGCACATGATGATTTTTCCCGCAGTTAGGCACTGAACAAATCATTTTCTTGCAAAAATGTTGTTTTTCCCAGAGATGTAGACACTTGAAACACATCTGCGCCGTTTTTGCAATCTCCCGCCGTTTATCTACACACATATCTAAAAAAGTCGCGCACTCTCTGCCCCCGTAATGTTGTGTACTCTCACATACCGGACATTTCTTCTCCGTGGCGGTATGGGTCCTCTCGGGTCGCGGCTGCGCGTCGGCGGCGGGCTGCGGATATGTACGTGGCGCACTGTACCTTGTAAATTGGCCGGGCGGGCGCGGTGCGTAGGGTGCGTTGAAGTGGCTTCGTTGCTGGAAGGGCTGATGGCGCGGCGGCACCTGGGTTGCATCGCTGATTACGGTGTACGGGTCTCGTAATCTGGCTTCTTCTCGCATAAAATTTACCATCAGCATGACATCGTTTTCGCGCCTCGGTTTGTCAGCTGAGTAGGTATACCACTTTGATTGTAAATTCACTGTTAGCTTATCATGGAGCGATCGCAGGACTTCTGAGCTATATCTGCTTTCATGGGCGTCGACGAGTTGTAACGTAGCCATTATCGTTCCGAGCTTGAGCGAGAACGAACAGATGTCTTGCGCGCTGTCGGTGAGCTTGGGCAGCTCACGGAGATTTCTATATTCCAGCGCCGCAAGAGTCGCCGTGTTGCCGTAGCACTCTTCTAACTTCTCCATGATGAGTTCCGGCTTGGCACCGGATATGACGAAATCACTTATCGCCGTATTTTTCAGGTTTCGGGTAGCTGTCTGCAGTCGCGCCGTATTTTCGCCCGGCGTGTAGTACGGGGCAGTGTCCGTATATACCTGCTTGAATGACAGCCATTGCCGTCGGGAACCTGTGAAGACTGGTAGATCCGCCGTTTTTCTTGAATGGGGATCTTGCTTGCTGGCCAGTATGGCATTCCGGATTGCTTCTGTGATGGTCATGATGTCGTTGTTCGGCGCGTACGGTTGTACCGCCAATCCATCCATCGCAGCGGGTCCCGCAGAGCCGTGAAGCACGGCGGACGGGAGCGCTGGGTACTGCGTGGCCGTAGGCGCAGGCGCGGGCGGCGCATGCGCTTGTAGTGGCACGGCGTACATCGGCGCAGGGGGCGAAGGGGGCGCGGGGGGCATCGTGGCCGCAGGGACGGGCGGCGCATGCGCGCCGGGCGCCTGCGTAAAAGCGGGCGCTCCCGTCGTATACTGTAACTGAGAAGAAAAATTATGGGGATTCAAATCAAGGGCTGGGAGGTGGTGCCGGTCCAACCAGGTCTCGACCTGCCGGCTTGTATCCACTTCCGTCGTGGCACTTGCGTTGTCCTCTTCTTCACTAGTTTCTAGCTCCGCTTCAAGCGTTACTAGTTTGGCTGCAGCTAGCACTTCCCGCGCTTTTGCCAATTGGATTCGCCTCTCCTTTGTCGACTTCCGCGATGAGGCCTTTGATTGCGTCTTTCTGGGCGCAATGGGTTTTTCGACCACGGTACTCGGTGCCATCACCGACCGTTGTGCGTCGTATTGTGACGACGCTACGACATCGGCGGGGGCTCGTGCTTGGTTGGGGTCCTGGGTCTCGCCGGCGGTGCCCGCGAGAAGCGCGGAAGCCGGGCCGGGACTAGGGCCCGCCTGTTGCACGTTGTGGTGGAGCTCCGGAGCTGGAGCCTGCTGTGCACCAGTAGGCGCGGGCAGGGCTCCAGGGGGCTGCGCCGCCACCAGCCGCTTCCGCCCAGCACCAGGAGGCGCTTGCGGAGGTGCCAACGACGGCGCAGTAGCGCCGCTTCTAGCAGCACTTCTGGTGACCCTCGACGACTCGGAGGTCTGGGTCGTGGTCGTTTCGGAGCTCTGCTCCGAGGTATCGGTAATACCGCCGGGGGTGTCGGTCGTCCTTACTGACGACGGAGACGGACTTTCGTTTCTTTGTGACATTTTATTCTATTGAGCTTAGGATCAATCCGGCTCGAAGTGACCAATGTGCAGACTGAGGACTGTAAAGGCAGTCTGAACCCCTTTCGATAGCTTTAAGAGCAGTGTAGGTGAAGTAGAGAATAAAAAGTCACAGTTTATATCGAAATCCCGTTCCTAAACCAATACTTAGGCTTCCTATTTTAACTATGATATCTATCTGACTGAAGCTAATTCACTTGACGATTATTTCTTGTAAGTATTTTCAAAGGCTAGTAAGTAGTACCGATAACTTGTAGTAACGACATGAATAGTATGGGGACTATTTGTATATTTATGTGTTCATTCGTATGCCACATATAGTGGGGTTATTGTCAATTGAATTAGCTTTGGCTTTTATAGTCGAGCCGTATATTGGTTGGGGAGGGGGTAATTTTATTATTTCTGAGAATTACAATTAACAATTATTGTGCAACATATTGGGTTTTCATGGAAAATTACCAATGTTATGGTATAGTTGCAAATGTTGTGCAATACCTGTGGAAAGTTTACATACATTATTCCACTATGTATTTTATCGCCTTATGGGCTTCATACAACTGATATTTAACTTAAACATATGAATATTATTCCTTTAACTGTTAAGTTAAAGCAATGATTTCATATCTTTCTATCGGGGTTAGATAGAAAGATATGAAATTAATTTATTGAACAAATCGTACTTTTTATTAACTTATAAATTCAGTAGGTATTTCAGGTCTTATGTTAAGTCTATATAATATTATATTTGTAATTGTGGGGTCATCCGGTACACAGGTTATCCCTCTTTACCAGTAATCGCAGTTAGTGGAGGAACGCAAACCCACAAACAGGAATGCTAACTGCAGCCACTTAGAGTTGGGTTGGAACGCAGTGCGCTAGGCCCAACCGCGGAGGTGTGTTGAACCGTCTGAACCCGATTTGGGGCGTGGGAAAGAAAGAGAAGAGATCAGAGGTAGAGGAAAATATGAAAACCGGCGAGGTCAACGCTAAGATATCGTCCAAAGACTTCGCAGTTATCCCCAAAAGTACCCTTCATGTTTAAAATTAATTAATTTATGTTACACGTTCCGTCATTGGGTCAAAGACTTTCGTATGTTTGCCAAATTTCAACTCAATTGGTCCAGTAGTTTTTGTGCAAATTGACTGTGACAGAGGGACGGACGGACACGCAAGTGAGATTATAAGGGTTCCGTTTTTTCCTTTTGAGGTACGGAACCCTAAAAAAGACTCAGTTAAGCGTTAGGCCTATAATAGCCATCCTCTCAATGTTACGATTTTTTCCCTTGTAAAGATATAACGGTGCCAAGTAATAAGATAATGTTGAGCGCTGGGACATTTAACGTAAATTACTAGCCCGTAAATAAGGCAGTGCCGGCGGTGCTCAGGCACAGGGCGCAGACCCTGGACAGCAGAAATGACCAGACCGAGAACAAAAACATACATTTTTCAAGGAGGCAGGTAGAGTTATAGAAGCTCGCACGGGCGCATAAAAGTCTAGTTACGGCACTGATTGCAAATTGACAACATATACTTAATTGGGATACAGTGCACAAATTTTCCTGCAATCGTTTTAAAAAGCCTTCAGTTTTATAAGAAGGCAAATATATTCAGTTTTATCGTCGTAACAAACGGCCGGATTAGTCCCTGATTTACCGACTATTGGCAGCTGGATTGCCAATGTGGATACCGGTGCGGAAATAAAAGGTTAAAGGTTTTAGCTTCAATATGGGATAACATTCTATAAATCCGCAAATGTATAGTTTAATTTTTCTCCATGTACGCGTAGCGCTACAAAATTCATAGTTGCGGAAGTTGTAAGTATACTTTTTGTCTATTTTTTTCACTCAAGGGAAGCTCTGCTGGGAATCACCCTACTCACCAAAGCTACCTTGCAATAAGTTATGAGACTTATAGTTAACTAGCTTTTGCCCGCGATTTCGTCCGCGTATATCTCGAATTTCAAAAAATCCTCCTAAGTGCGCCTCTACATACTACATCTTCGGCTGATGGAGATTTCGCAGCAACATTACTCGAGCACCCACTTTTAAGATAAGTATGTGAGAAGGTAAGCCGGGTGGGTTAAGTGCATTTAAAAACTCTACGCGATAGTTTATGGCATCATCCGTGTTCACTACAGATCGAGTCTACAGACTTGTATTCGTATTCTGAACCTTCGAACGACTTCAAAAAAATGTTATTAATAACGGAAGCCTGGTCGTTCTTAGGTGTTAGAATCGCTCGTTCACACAACCACTCCGTGGACTTGCTATGTAGATTTTGAGCTTCTGGATAAATTTGAGAGATTAGGTCGTCAACGGCCCGCATAACTAAGGCGAGATCCGATGGAATTGCAATTTTTCCCTCAGTTTCGGAATATTCTCCATTTCCTATTTTCAGAAGAAGGTCGGAAAATTCTCTAGCGCAAATATCGCCCTTGAGGTGCCCTCGCATACCTATTAATCTTAAAGTGTCGTTTTTTGATTAAGGGCCAAATATTTGAAGCCATAATGCAAGTTTTAACTTCATCAGCTTGAGTTCCCCTCGGAAATACGGGCAGAATCTAACGAAAGTCTCCAGCTAACAACATAGTGACTCCACCTATCATACCATTGTTCCCTTTAATGTCATTCAAAGTTCTATTCAGCGCTTCAAAACACCCTTTATGCGCCATTATACTTTCGTCCCAGACTATTGCCCCTTATTTCACATCTTTTAGAAGGTGAATTTCCCAAAATGTTGAAATTAGTTTTCTTAGTTTTAAATGAAGTGTATATGCGAAATATTACAACAATTACTCAAATAATTACTGGTTCTCCATACAAACTTTCAACCCCAATTTAACCCCGTTACCGGATGTATTTTTAAAAATGCCCTTGTCATTTTTATATTAATCATTAATCATTTGTTTTGGTTTTTAGTAAGAAACCTTTATGCAAAGATTCAAGTCTATAACTTTCCAAATGAACGATTTCCATACAACGGTTCAACCCCTATTTCACCCCTTAAGGGTTGAATTTCGAAAAGTATTATTTTAGTGCACGCCCACGTAATATAAAAAAATATACATTCCTTTCATGCTTATATTTTTAGCGGTTAAGGCTGTGAATTGTCTGTCAATAGGTCAGTAACGCAAGACTTTTATATATATAGATAAAAGATAATTTTGCAATTATACGCCGTTGATATGTGTATTGATTTTACCACTACATGACTATGTAAAATCATATTTAGGGTTCCGTACCCAAAGAGTAAACGGGACCCTATTACTAAGACTTTGCTATCCGTCTGTCTGTCCGTCTGTCTGTCTGTCTGTCTGTCTGTCCACTGCGTGATAAGCGTTATAGCTAGAGAGTTTAAATCTTCACAGGTGATGTATTTCTGCCGCTGTAACAAAAAATGGTAAAAACAGTATAATTTTATGTCTTTCTGTCTATATCAGTAACCAGTATAAAATGATCAAACACCGCCTACATTTTGCTTAGGATTTGGGGTCTGCTAACACTGGATTTTCATAGATACGGCCGTTTGTAGCGTATATTTTGTAGGGAGCCCTCGGTGCGCAAGTCCGACTCGCACTTGGCCGGAAGATGGCACTGTGCAATGTGTGGCAATTAATTTATTGTCGTTTAATTTTGTTGTAATTATTAAATCAATAATTCAATTAAATGTATTGATATCCGTACCCCCTCTTCTTAACTTAGAGTTAATTTGGTAAAAACTTCAATTGCTTATTTATATCAAAACGTATTAATTTTAGAGCCATCTGTTAGTTTAGAAGGATACTCGATAGTCGTATTACTCGTAGTACACATTTCAAAGAAGTTTGCACCGCCTTCTTAAGTAGCGCGATAAGATTTAGGTGCAAACTTAACTCAATCGAGTGTAGTCGCTACCCCCCTTATAGAAATTGAATTTTTATAATGTATAACCTGGCCGGGGTTCTTCTCGTCAGATAAGTAGGGTTTGCATCAAAATCTTTTCAGCCGTTTTCAGGCGATGCGCGTACAAATAAACAAACAAACAGACCAAAATTCTAAATACTGTTGGAATGTAGGTAGAATTACTCCATCTAGCGATGACCATCTGAATTCATTTTTCCTATGCGGTCGCGATACTGTATAAATTTACATGACATTTCAAAAAATGATTAATATTTCTTGAATTTCTTTCATCCGTGAAAGATGATGATTTTTATGATGCAAAAATTACCTAAATTATTAAAAATAAAGAACGAAAAAGTGTTTACAAATAACGCCATCCAGTTACGCAAACAGGTACTAACGTGTCATATTGATTTCAAAGCAATTATTTCTTCGGAATAAAAAAGTCACAGTTAACAAAAAGTGATAATTTTCCATCTATTGTTACAAAGAACCCGTTTTATGTATTTATCTTATTTATAAACCCTACTTTTGCAACAAAATGTTTATCATTCTGAGATGATCGCAAGTCCAAAATGTACAACGGGCTATTATCCGGCTATATTAAGATAGACTCTTATTTGTATGATACGTCATATACGGAAGGTGAGTTCTTTGCTTAATCGTGTAGGTAGTATTACTGTTGCTAGGTTACCAATTGTTAATTCATTATTTAGGAATTAAAATGTCACAATCACTGTGAACAAAGGTCATGTTTTACCATTTATTGTTAAAAAAAACCCTTTTATAAATGAATACCCTCGAAAGTTGTAGACTATGTCCTATTCTGATATCTAAGCTATATTATTGCAGAATTTTGCGCAAATCTGTTATGTAGTTTTTGCGTATTAGCGTAACGTACGACTTGTCCGCCTTAAATTCATTTATTGCGGATAAGGATATTTTTCCGGGATAAAAAGTAGCCTATGTCCTTCCCCTGGACTCAAGCTGTCTCCATATCAAATTTCATTCCAATCGGTTCAGCGGTTTAAGCGTGAAGAGGTAACAGACAGACAGACAGACAGACAGACAGACAGACAGACAGACAAACAGACACACTTTCACATTTTTAATATTAGTATGGATAGTATGGATTATAAGGATAGGTATAGATTTTTCTATTGGCACTAGAATATTTTAGATATAAAATTTCCAATCTAGGTATTCATATTTAGTACAGGTGGCTTTGTCGGATTGCACGCACATCAATTCATGTTATAATGGTTTGTTTATTTAGCCCCTTGGTATAAAATCCATTAAACGAATAATTTTTAATGGATTTGAGTTCCCAACGTTTCTGAAGTTTTATAGCTCCCTTGCTCATGTTTAATTTTAATAATACAATACTTTTATTTTACTGTTTGGTGTATGTTGGACAAACGGGTCGTAGGTAGTAACAGTAGGTATAAAGTAGGTCGTAACATAGGTATAAAGAACATGTACACACATAATTACCCGGAAAAATCCGCTAAATATTTATTAGAAAACAGCCATTCCTTGTCAGATTATTTTAACAGCTTACATCTTTGCGGAAAAGGATTACGCCTTAAGGTGCGTCCACACTTGTATCATTTGCTCGTATCCGATCACCGTGGCGTGGCATGACTGCGTATCGTGCTGCTTGGACGCTCACTGTCGCGTCGACATGTCTGCGCGGCGATCACGCCGCGCTTGTCCAATGTAAGTGTGTGATACGCAAAGCAACATGGATTTCGAGAGATCGGATAGGCGCAACGTCCAAATGCTTGATCAAGACACGCGATCATGCCACGGGACGAAGATCTGATCGGGCCAATGATACAGATGCGGACGCACCTTTAGTGTCTACACACTTCAGAAACTCTAAAATGGCTATACAGGCCAAAAGAACCTTTAGTGTGCTTGAACAGTTGGAGATAGTTAGGTACAGCTATCGAGGTTTGATCATTTACGAACAACTTAATGTTACGTCATCACCGTTGCTACGTATATTTCCATCTCTTTCTAGAAGTAATGTTTAGGTATAAATAGGGCCGACCGTTTTGGACAACTCACTTCTCGGATGGATACTGGATGCATAATTCCTGCATCTCCCGATGATGCCCTCGTAGAGAGGCGAAACACGTGTCTAGGATTATATATAATGGATAAAAGTAAATGAATTAAAATATACTTACGTGATTAGCCAAATACGTACAAATTGGTCTTTCGCGTTTTTGGTCTATTACTGATATGGTTATTCACGAATTGATGAGTGTAACTACGTGATTCACCAAAAATTTTAAATTGGTTTTTAGCGTTTTTGGTCATAGGCGTCGGAGGGTATATAATCACTGTTTGTTGGTGGTTTGTTGCATTTGCATGCGTATTTTTTTGTGGAAACTATATGAAAATATGCGCATGTCAGCACAATTTATTGTCACATCTAACCAAGACACTATTTCGCGGAAAATCAAAGGAACTTTAATCCATTAATCTAATATGGAATTGCGTAAAGTAACGCCTGAATAATCAATTGGTTTCCATTTATTTTTGGTCTTTATTAAGAGACTCAACACATCTATTTAAAGGAAAAATGCATAGAAGTGTGAATCAAACCCTCATCCATAATTAATTTTCGCACTTGTTGTTGTGCCAATACCAAAAGAGTGAAAAACGTCCCATACCTATTCAATCAAGACTGAATAGCGTTATTTAACTCAGCCAATAAATTGATACATTGTCCTGAATGTATGTTTTTGACAGCATAACACAAGCGGTGACACTCTCCAACAAACAATTCCGCCCTAAAGTATTTAAAATCCTTTGCAGTGAATATGATATTGCAGTTTTGAAAAAAAAACTTTAGCAATAGTAAACGATGCAAACAACTTTAAACCAATACATATTATGTACGAGACAATTTTTACACAAATCGAACTAGTCCTATGGTAAGCTCAATAAGGCTTGTTATGACTACTAGACGACGATATATTTAATTATACCTATACATAAAAAACATCCAAGACTCAGGAACAAATATGTTTATCACACAAATATTTGCCCTTATCGGAATTTTAGCCCATGGCCTTCAGCGTCGCAGACAACGTTACTCCCGATGAGCTAAACCGGCCATCCATTGTTCGTGGAGGAGGAAAGATTATTGAGGGGACGCGGTGCGCAAGGCAAAAGGACTGAGAAGGTGAGTTATTGAACCGTTTTTATTCCACTCACTGCGTGAGAGAGAGCGCAAAGAATCGGATATCTATACTATTATAAAGTTGTAAAATCAGCCAAGTGCGAGTTGGACTCACGCACCGAGGGTTTCGTACAAAATATACGCTACAAACGGCCGTATCTCTGAAAATTCAATGTTAAAAGAGCCCTACTCCTAAGCAAAATGTACGCAGTGTCAGGTCATTTTATATTAGCTACTGCGTAGACAGACAGACGAAATTATATTGTTTTTAGTATTTCTTGTTAGTTCAAGTGTCTAACTATAACGGTTCATAAGATATACCCTGGTAACAGACGGACTGACAGCGGAGTCTTTGTAATAGGGTCCCGTGTTTCCCTTTAGGGACGGAATCCTAAAAATAAAATGTCTGTACTTTGTAGATTCCGAAAAATAAGTGATACAGAATATTAGAAAGGGCCATTGTAAAATAGTCTTACTTTAGCGACGGTGATGGATGCGTTGATAGTGACGTTGACGATGACGACGACTATAACGCTTATTCTTCGTGGTTCTAATCTTGCAAGTAAAATTTGACCCACTTGTCCTGTTTCCGATTAAGCTTAAATTTGAATTATTTTTACAATACAAGAATTCTTTATTACACACCAACAAGATAAATAATACATAAATAACACCCTTTAACAGCCTTTTAACATAAACTGCAGTAAGATAATAGGCTGTCTTATCGCTAAAGAACGATCTCTTCCAGACAAAACCTCTGGGTAGCAGAAAGATACGTAGTTAAGAATAAGTAGGTAGGAATAAAATGAAAATAAATAACAACATAAACATACATACGAGTATTATACTTACACATAAAATATATACAAAGGAACAAAGAAAAAATTATACAGTTGATATAAAAGTGAGTATGACAATACGATATTATAACACCATCGAGCTGATCTAACGATGAAGCCGGATGGTGGTCATAGGAACTCTGTAATAAAATAACGCAATGCTACCGAATTTGGGCTCTTTAAAATTATCTTTAAAATTATGTTGACAGTTATTCAAAGAAAAGGACAGTCGGCAATAAAAGCTGGGGACATACATGCTATTTTTCATCATCATTGTCGTCGTCAACTTGGTGCAGTCCACTTCCAGACATAGATCTCTCCAAGGGTGCGCCACTGAGCACGATCCTCAGCGACTCTCCTCAAGCCACCGCCAGCCACCCAGCTAATATCATCACTCTACCTGGCCTGAGGACGTCCTACGCTTCTTTTGCCGAGACGCAGTCTTTACTCGAGAACACGCTATATTTGGCAGAATATTTTATGTACCTGACAAGGTGACAAAAAAAGGTGAATAAATTCTTATCCGCGAATGAAGTTGCAGGCACCTTCTTCAACATTCGATATAAAAAAAAATCAAATGTGTATGTATAAATGTGTTGTATATACATATATACACTTGAAAAACATAACTTCCATCTGAAGCAATAGGCTAAAAATGCGAGCCAAAATTTGTTGCCAAGCGCGAGTCCAGCGTCTAATGGCTACACCACACTGAACGGAAACTAGCGGCGTAATAAATAACCAGTATTGCAAACAAGATTAAATAAGTTCTTGAACAGTACTAGAAAATACCCGCAATTTCGTTTGAAGGAGACTAAAGTTATAAGTCTTTTACTTTTTGTTTTACAAATATCATGATAATAATCACAATTTTTGCAATTTATTAGTGGATCACTCCACTAGCGTTAATATTATAAACAAAGATCAGAAACAAATGAAAAAAAAATTCGACGATACTGGACTTGAACCAGTGCCTTGAGCCAGACCGGGGCAGCACGCTCTACCATCTGAGCTAATCGTCCACACCAGCAGTCGACGAATTTTGTCATCTGTTCTTGCTTATGGATCTCTGTATGGTGCATCCGACTCTTTAGCCGTTAGCGCCGCCTAGTGCAGAACTAACTAACGTGAAAGTAACTTCATAGTTCTAATTATAAGTCTTTTGTTAGATAAATTGTTTCGAATTCAGAGTAATTTTAAAAACATCTAGGTATACTATTATCATCATTCGCGTATAAGGTATCCCATTTACTTGGTGTCGGCGCAGCATGTTTTTTTCTTCCATACTTCTCTATCACTCGTCATCTCGTCACTTACATCCTTCCTCTTCATGACATCTCTCACGCAATCCAACCACCGTTTCCTCGGCCTACCCCTCCTCTTACATCCTTCCACATGCATATCTACTACCCTTCTTGTCACATGGCTCTCATCCCTCCGCATAACATGTCCATACCACAGTAGGCGATTTGCTCTCAGCTTATCGACTACGGGTGCTACTTTCAGGCTTCTTCTTATATACTCATTCCTTATCCGATCCGTTCTCGTCACACCACTCATCCATCTCAACATTCTCATCTCCGTAACATGCAATCTGCTTTCATCCGTCACCTTTGCGGCCCAACATTCCGATCCATACATGACGACAGGTGTTACAATCCTCTGGTAGATTTTGCCCTTCAATCGAAGGGGCATTTAAGTATATACTATTATGAAATGAAATGTCTATACATTGAACTTTTTTTAAAAGAATAATTGTAACGGTCTATTTGGAGGTAACTGGATCGATTTTTCTTTGATGTGTCGTTCCTTATCACGCCAAATCGGCTTAACAGATTTCGAGTCCTGGCAGTACCTCCTGTGCCGCTTTGGGTGTAGTTCTCATGCAGCCAGTTAAAGCCACACATGTTAGTTCCTGTAATTGCTGCAGTTTATACTTGGCTTTGGTCACTTCGGTTCTGGACCACCAGACCACAACGCCGTATGTAATAACTGGCCTTATCACAGGGTAAAGCCACATTGTGTCTCTGGGGCGTATGCCTCAGGTTCTTCGAAGTAGTCTCTGCCAGAATACAAAGCAGGCCTTTTCTAGTTCACATGATGGTAGGTAAGTGATCTCACATCTGTGCTGCCAGATATTGCTTGAGTACCTACACTGTTGTTGTAATTAATACGATGAGGGAAAACTTCACGACGAAATTGCCTATAGAAATATCTAAGTGTGACCTTATTCCTATTGGTCGGACTTCTGATCTGATCTGATCTCCAAACCAAACCATAACCTGACCAATCTGGTAAGTTTTTCAAAAGCGTACCGCGAATAAATCTATTGCAAAAAAGTTAATCAATTTTACAAATCTGACGAATGTTGCCCAGTATTTAAACGGATTTAATTTATTTCATAAAATACTTTTGTACGAACATTTTTCAGAACTGCTTTTGAACGAAAATATTTACTTTGATTGGTTTTCCCTGTATGCTAAAACGTCGGCTTTCATAAATGGATAAAATTCACTTTTATACTACGACAACGTTTTTTGATAGCTTCAGCCGCGTGTTCTACTATTTTATTTATTTATTTTAGTGGTTCTCCTAAAATAAATACAAAAAAACAGCTAATACAGTATAAATGGATACAGTTAAACTTTTGGAGCCATAGCAGACAGACAACCCCAATACTTTATTTACAATAACAATACTCCACTAATGGTGGTCGTCCCGTTACATGACCGCATGTCATGATCACGCGTTTGGACGATGCGCCGATCCGATCGCTAGAAATCAATTTTGTTACGCGTATCACAAGCTTAGATCGGACAAGCAAGCCGTGATCGCCTCGCCGACAGTGAGCGTCCAAGGACCGCGATACGCAGTCATGCCACGCGACGGTGATCGGATACGAGCAAATGATACAAGTATGGATGCACCTCAACATGGTAATAAGAATCGCTCATTTAAAAACGCACTAGTTAAATTTAGTTTGTATCGTGTATGTTCCGAAATAAAATATAATCTTTATCACTTTCTAGCATTTGTTTTTCAACGATCGCTTAACGGTACGGTTCCTTGACTCAGTGACTTTCAACTAACCCGATAAAAAACATATCTTTTAAAAAGGTTCTTCCAATGTAAGGGCATTTCATTTTTACAATTTTATAATATACGAGAAGGTGCCCGCCCGCATCTTCGTTCGCGGAGGAAAGAATAATAACCCCTTTTTTTGATTCAGCAGAATGGGATAAAAAGTATCCTACTTCTAGAGTGGAAGAAAGTGGCGGGCCTGAGGCATGCAAAGCTATTCATAGAAAGAGTAGAATCGGGCTGGTCCAAGAAACTGTGGAACTACAGCAAAAGACAACTCAGAATTATAATGGGGGTGTTCACAGGCCATTTCGGAGTCAAAGGACTCCTGGCCAAACTGGGACTTTCTGACAATACAGATTGCAGAATGTGTGGTGAGGAAACAGAAACAATGGAGCATTTATTATGCGAATGTCATGCCCTCGCCAGACAGAGAATGAAGGAATTTGGTATTGGTTACCCACAGCCAAAGGAATTCCAGACGCTACCAATGGCATCTATCATCCGGTTTACTGAGATGGTAGAACAAACCATTGAGTAGCAAGAAGGGGTAATTACACAAAAGATCCCACTAGGTCGAAGTGTATCCGTAAGGACCCCGGATATCAAGATAAGATAAGATCCTACTTCTAACCATCTATTCTGTCAATAACGGCTACCGTTGTATCAAAAATGTTGGAATCCGTCTAGCAGTTTTGGCCTACAAAGACGCATACAAACAAAATATCTAAAAATATATTTCTTGGTTCGGTGACCTCCAAAATGTCCGTAGCACTTATTTTTTCTTAAATATATTTAATGTAACAGAAATTTCAATTTTACAACTTTTTAAAAGTATAGATAAATGATAGTATTTGACGATCTATACAATTCTGTGAAGTTTCTAATGACTAATGACTATCGACACGACAGCGGTACGACGAATAGTTCACACCGTACTCGTATAAAAATAAAAGCTAACTTAAATGTTCGTTAAATGCGCTCCATTTGTTCACCGAGCGAGTTAATTGAGTTCCAAGTTCCAGGCATAAGCGAGAATAACATAGTCGGGATGTAAACTAACCGCGAAGCCGGGAACACAGGGATAATCGCAATAATGAATGACTCGTTCCGCTGCATCTAACTTTACGAGCCATGTTCGAACTTGAGCCATACTTAGTTCAATAACTTACTAATTGTTGGTTAGATGAGAGTCAACATCTTTTAAGAACAAGTCGATAAATAAAACTGACATCGAATACGACTCGTAATATAGTAATCTTTTTGGTTGAATTTTAACACAAATTATATCAAAAGGTAGGTAATTATTTATATGAAATCGCCAAGTGGTACTTGTTTGTATCAAACTGTCTAAATCGAGATTTAAGAAAAGACACCGTTTCAAATACAAAATGATATATAAGTCAACATAAATGCCCCTGAAACACTCTGCATTTGTTTGCCGAGCGAGGTAATTGAGTTTCAAGTTCCATACATAAGCTAGAACAACATCGTTGGGATGTAAACTAACCGCGAAGCTAGGAACTCAGAGATAATCTAATCGCAATAATGAATGACTTGTCCTGCTGTACCTAACTTTACAAGCCATGTTCGAACTTGATAATTCGATAACTTAATAATTGTTGGTTATAGGAGTATCAACATCGTTTAAGAACAAGTTGATAAATAAAACCGACATCGAATACGACTCGTAATTTAGTTATCTTTTTGGTTGCATTGCAACACAAATTATATCAAAAGGCACATATAAAACTTATCTACATATATAAAATCGCCAACTGGTAGCTGTTTGTCTCAAGCTGGCTACATCTAGATTTAAGAAGAGACATGCAGAATTCGTTGTGGCAAATAACACTATATAAAAACTTGTAAAATGAAATATAGTCAACATCCCCCTTAAACACTTTTCATTTGTTCGTCAAGCGAGATTATTGAGTTCCAAGTTCCAGGCATAAGCAAGAACAACATAGTTGGGATGTAAACTAACCACGAAGCTTAAGCTCAGGGATAATCGCAATAATGAATGGCTCGTGCCGGTGTAGGTACCTAATTTGACGAGCCTTGCTCGAGTTTGGGCCGTGCTTAGGTTCAATAACTTATAAATAAAATTGTAGGTTAGATGAGAATCAACATCGTATTGGAACTTGTTGATAATAAGCATGATGACTGGATATGAAAATCAAAATTCTAACTAGTCCGTCAGCTTCATAATAAAAACACGTTTTTTTTTGCTTTTTCAAAATAATAAAAAATACTCAGATAAATCGCAGTGGGGGCTCGTGACGTCACTTCTAAGTAAAATTGGTACTTAAGACGTCACGCGACAATTTGACTCAATCAATCGCCTTATTTTTCGATTATGTAAAAAAGAAAAAATACGACTTCAATTTTTTTATAAATCTACATTTCGGACTAATTATTTTTTTTTACATTGCAATGCTATTTTTTTTATGATTCACACAAACATCTTAAAAAATAAATATAAGGAACTAAAAGGTGCCCGTTACTTCGTCAGAGGTGGAAAAATTATATTTAGAAAAAAAACTGTTTATTGAGTTTGTTTCGGCTTTCTTCTCAACAGTGGTCTCCTCTTGGGAAATGCCGTAGAATCAGACCTCTAAAAGTGCCCTTGGGTTTGTAAGACAAATTTCGCGAACGCATAATTTACGCGTAACAATTTTTCGCGTCTCATTTTGCATCGATCGCTTTACTATCGCCTTATTAATCGATAGTTTCTTTTATTAGTTACCGACTTTACTAGTCGCATTTTTTCGCGATTTGTTTAATTCTTGGTAGAACCCTTTATTTTAATCATATATTGTAGATATCATAATTTACTACAAGCAAGTTTCAGCGGTCATTGAAATTTATTTCACTTACAAAATTATTTTATTTTAACAGGTTCGATGTTACGGAATTGGGTATTATGTGACCACTACTCGTATACGTTCGGGTTGGTTCGTTTGGTCTCATATAGGCTGATATTAGAGCCGGGATGATTAAAAAAAGTAATAATAGCAATTCCCCGCGGCACTGAGGCGTCGACGCCCGCCGACACGCACTCGACACTATTGCTTATTGCTATGGGACTTGATCGAGGAGTCTCTTTGGATAACGTCTGATTGGCGAATGTCCACAAGTAATACAAAATTTAGTTTTTCTACTCGTGAATTAAATATATAATCTGTGAATAAGAACTCCACGAATCATACTAAAAACGCATACCTTTAAGATTGGACCGTCACTCTATGGTTTATATTATATGTCACTCAACTTTAATGAACTATATAACTCCGCACAGAACTATAATGAATTTAAAAAAAAGAACGCAGTGATTTTGCAATTTTTAGGGTTCCGTACCAAAAAGGTACAAAAGGAACCCTTATGCTGCTACTCTGTCTGTCCGTCTGTCTGTGTCTGTCCGACTATTAAAGCGCCATATTATCTCAAAAACTACTTATACTAACTATTTGAATTTTGGAACATTTATAAACATGATCAGCCCACATGTATTGCACAGGAAATATTAAAAAAAATATTTTTATTTTGTAAAGAATCGACGAATATGAGGGGGACTACTGGGTCAAATGGGGTATCATATGAAAGGGCTTGACCTGCACATTTTCGAACAATTTTTTTATTGTGATTAGTTTTTGTTTTATTAAGGTAAAATGTGAACGTATGAAATTATCATTATGTGCCCCTCGTTGCGCCGCACCCGAAATGTGAGAATTCGGGGTCTATTACAAGGATCACAACGTCAATATTTCATTGCATGTTTGAGAAAAATACTATAGTGTTCAATGAGTAATAATCGCGGAAACAGAAGAAAATATTACTATAGTGTTGTTGTTCTTAGGATGCCTTAGGCGGAAGTTGCATTATGCCTTTATTTAACTCGTGTTCGTTCTCGATGTGTTTGGTCTCAAAGAAAAATAAGTTTGCATAATTGTTCTCTCTTTTAAACACGTAATGTGTTAACATTACGTATTTAAAATACTATAAAGATTCATAAAATACTTAAACGATTTATAGATTTTTATTAGGGACGCTTGGTTAACTCTCTTAGAAGCTGAATATCGTCGAGATGCGCATTGCTTAGTGTTATGGGACTTGAGCGAGAAGTCCCTTTAGTGGGCGTCTGATTGGCGCAGTCGGCAGTTAGTACTTACAATGGTTTAAGTAATCGAAGTTAACGGCTTCATGTCTTAGGTTCTAGATTGTGTGATTGCTTGTTGTTATTGGATTTGACCGAGAAGTCCCTTTGGAAATGCCTTGGTGATGACTAATGACTATATTGACCTCGAAGTGAATTCTTGATATATTTGGTCTCCAAAAAGTTAAGTTCGCATAATGGTTCTCTATTTTATTATTATAAACGGAATTTACCTACATCGGTACGTACCTACACTTGAAGGTATTTGGGTAAGTTTGGTTAACTATCTAAAGAAGCTGTCGACAATAACTACATGCGCACTCAACCGCATTGCTTATTGTTATGGGGCTTGAGGGAGAAGTCTCTTTGGAAAGCATGTAATTGGCGCAGTCGGTAGTTGATGCTTAGAACGGTTTAGTTAATCAAAGTTAACTATCGGTCTTGTACCTCGGGTTCTAGATTAGACTGTCACAAATTATGCAATTTCAACTAGACTTCCACAAGAATCAGACATATTTAGATTACATTAGCGGTTACTCACGATACAAAGGCAGAGTACTGCTCGACATGTTTCGGGCCATTACAAGGATTTAAATCATGAGCAACGAGTGGATGCCAACGCTGCCCGTCTTGCACTCCGCACAAATCTCGGCTTATCTCGGTTTTTACAATGTGAGTAACCGTTAATGTAATCTAAATATGTCATACAGCTTAAACGTTATCTTCTATCTACATATTAAATAAGGTAATAAAAATGTTTATTACAAAGTTAAGCACATACATAATTATTTAGACATTACAAAACAAACGACGATAAGGTATTATAATAAAACAAAATTCATTTTGTATTGATTAATAGAAATGAGCTAGCAAATCACACAATAACTGTAGTGTATCCCTCAGCATACTCGGTTGTTTAATAGGTGCTGTTAAAATTAAAATAAAATTACGGTTGAAATAAAACAATTTAACGGATTACATCGCGTATATTATCTCATTTTAGTTCCCGACGTTTCGGAAGCTTTCCAGCTTTCCATGGTCACGGGAGGACTCCCATCCTCCCGTCCTCCCGTGACCATGGAAAGCTGGAAAGCTTCCGAAACGTCGGGAACTAAAATGAGATAATATACGCGATGTAATCCGTTAAATTGTTTTATTTCAATGAGTATAATCGCGGAAACAGAAGAAAATAAAATTACGGTATTTCTATAATTTTATCGTACATCAATTTAAAGCCTAATTTTCGTCAAGAAAAAACAGCAATGTATCTAAATTTAATTCCTTTTACTTTCGTTGCTAACCCTTAACGGACGAGATCTACCACCGCTGGAATAATTCAAGAGAATGGATGAACATCTCTTGTTAAAAGTGATGTGAAACCTTTAAGATAGTTAAGAAAAGAAATATTATAGTTTTCTGAAACCTCTATTATATGGCTCCTGTTAAAATAGCAATGTACTTTTCTTATCCATCGAAAATATAAAAAAAGCTGTAATTTTATTTACAAAAAACCTTTTCATGAACTTATTAACCAACTAAGTAGATCATCAGTCATTTTATTAAAATACGCTTGGTTAAGGTACTAAGAAATATTTTTATTTACTTATTGCTATGGGATTTGATTGAGAAGTCCCTATAGAGTGTCTGATTGGACGGTCGGTAGATAAGGCTTTAAGATACTTTAGGTAATCTAAGATAGCTATTGGCCTCGTGTTTGGAATTGATGTGCTGGATTTTTGTAAACGAATCGTTATTCATAAAAAGAAAAAAAAATGGCAATATAATCTGACGTATACAGGATGATCAATCTAAATGGGTCAGTAGGGAGAACTCAGAAACTATGAGAGATAGCGAAATCTGTTCTTAGGAACCATGGCGTAGATTTTAAATGTAATAATAATGGCATTCATTTTTTTTTACTCATACATAACCGAGAATTGAACCTGGTCAAAATCTCTATAAACAATGTTATAAATTCTGGATTCATCATCATGGATTATTTGGATTGATCACCCTGTATATCAGTAGGTGAGATGCTCTTAGGAAAATGTATGAAAATTAATTCAGTTATCGACAAATAGCCCGTTTCACAATGTCATGACATAAAGCAAGTCCCGGAAATAAATATCGCTTGTAAATTAGTACTATTGTAGAACTCCACCTCTGTTCTAGTTCTAATTCCACCTGTCACGGAATAGTGTTTGTTAGTTTCGAGTTTCTCTCACTTCGGGATGAGATTAAGTGTAGGGCATTAGAGCGATGCCGAAAATAATTGTTCAATACTATTCTGGAGTCAATCATCATCTTTATATCAGCCTAAAGACGTACACTAAGGGACAAAGGCCTCCTTGCAGCATCCATCCCCGCCTCCTCATTCAACGGTTTTCCGCGATCTGGATCAGAATATCGGTTACTTTTAGTGGAGGGCTTCCCACGCTGCGTCACTACCGCCTTTATTTTCTTTTTTCTATATTAGGGACAATCTTACACAAATCGACCTAGTCCTAAGCTAAGGAAAGCTAGTACAATGGGTACTAGGCGGCGATATTCATAAAATATAGATAAATTATAATAACTATCCAAGACTCAGGAACAACTTGCCCTGGCTCTGACCATAACAAATACAAAATAATAAAAAGGTAGGGTAGAGTAGGGTAGGGTAGGGTAGGGTAGGGTAGGGTAGGGTAGAGTAGAGTAGAGTAGAGTAGAGTAGAGTAGAGTAGAGTAGAGTAGAGTAGAGTAGAGTAGAGTAGAGTAGAGTAGAGTAGAGTAGAGTAGAATAGAGTAGAATAGAGTAGAAAATAATAGAATAGAATAGAATAGAAAATAATAGAATAAAATAGAATAGAAAAAAATAGAATAAAATCATATCGCATATCACATTTCAAACATAGAAGGTGTTAAAAATATGACAATAGGTATACATGTGACGCCATGCAAGGGCATAGTAATGTCATGGTCAATTCTAATTATTTAAAATAAAAAATAACTACACGCTATCTTTAACTACCTAATCTTCTGCTAGACAACATCTTTAAAATATTCATTCAGACTCTTAAAAGCATTTGTTTAAAATTGAATAACAACTTTAAGTTGTATGTTGAAGAATTGTGGGTTTTTTAGATTTTTGTATTGAATTCGGAAGGCCGCTATAATTTTTTATAGCCATGTGGGGGCTACAGGAGACGAGTTTCAGTTTTGATTTGAGAAGGGCTTTTTAAGATGATTTTGACCATTCATTTCTATTAATTTTAGTTATTAAATTCAGTGAGTTTAAATTCATAATACTTTCTGATGAATTTACATGATTCTAGTATTTGATGTTTTATGAAGTGAAGTTTGCATGATACCATTCGCTATTGCTATCTACTTTCGTAATAGGTCCTCGTATAATATTAAAAATATGTTTGTGAATTAGAGCGAGGCGAGCTGCTAGATTAAAATGGCCATCGGTGACATTTGCACCGAGGGGTTATTAGCACGGGATATTATAGGAATATAGTACTAAAGGAATATAGGTCTTGCCCAAAAAGTTGGACAGTAAACGGTCATATATGCTGATTAATGTCAAAATTGCTGTGTATGTCTATCAGTTTATCTATAACATTTGCACGTGTAAAGCGTGAGACTGATTTCGATGAAATCACAAACGTAAGGTACTTGCGCCCAATATGGCCCGGTTCTTAAGATGGCACTATATTAATGAGTTTGTATTTTATAAAGTTCGAATGAGTTTAAATTTTTCCCTCATGTTTGGTTATTACCATGGATAAAACTGCAACTTTATATCGAAGCCAAGTTAGTTGAACTAAAGCACACGATGAAAGTGGGCCTTCTTAAGAACCTTTCCGAATCCGAGTTTGATTCGGATTTCACAAGTTTTTCTTTCTTTCTTCTGTGTCTCTCTCTCTCTCTTTCTTTTGTTTATTTATCTTTTTCCTTTTGTTATTCGTTCTTTATGACCTATATAAAAAAAAACAATGGACTATGAACCGGTGTCGAAAGATCGCGAGAGCTATATATCAACTCTAGATAAGGTTCTCGCGATCTTTCGACACCGGTCGATGAACTTATTCGTTCGTTCAGTTTTCTGTTATGACCGTTGTATGACCACCAACCTGTGAGACAACCTTACCCGGTCTCCCCAACGCCAGTCACTATCGACCAATGATTAATTAAATATCAGTGACACCCTTACGCAAATCGACCTAATTCGAAACTAAGCAAATCAGGTAATATGGATACAGTCAGCATGAAATAGTTTATAACATCCAAAGCGCCAAATATGTCTCGTAACTTACGTTGATTACTATAGTCAGAAGACTATTTAATGTTGACTATACCTGGTGACGATATGCATAAAATATTATAATAGTAATTATCCAAGACTAAGGAACAAACATTTGTACAGGTAATCATTACAATAAACACATGCTCTGGACGGAATTTAAGCCCGGGACCGCCAACTTCGTAAGCCTTTGTGAAACCAATTGAGCCAAATGTGTTATCGATTAAAATAAAAATTTAAACCACCAAATGATAAGTCCCCAATTGCCGAACATTTACCGGAATTAGGACCAAACCACGGAATTGATCTTTACAATCCCAATTGATGTACAGATCAATCATGAGCCAAACGTCTCGTCATGTGCCGTGTCAAATAACACAGCATGGTGAGATCAGGCATAATGATATAGTAAATATTTTCTGTAAAAAGCCACATATAGAACTGAACCCATTTGGTACCACTCCCTGTTAAGTTAAACCCACATTTACATACGCTCATAATTTATGCCGCGACTGACGTTAAAACACTGAATAATGTGCCGGCTATAATGTTTTGGTTACAGCATATTACAGGGTAATATATATTATTACAATATATTTATGCCTTTGTATTTTAGGCATTACAGGAGCTTTCGTTAACCAGAAAAGCTAGCACGATGGTACCGCGCGAATTTGCATTTGGCTATAAGCCGGAGTCTGCTTCTATCAGAGTGTCAGAGAATGTTTGGTCACCTTATAAACAGATAGGAGCAAAATGTAATCGATTAACGATTAAGATTAACCTACTCAATCGCGATTAACGATTAAAAATGACGATTAATTAATCTTAATCCAACGAGTTCCGATTAATTTAATCTTATTAAATTTTTAATCTATTAATTAATTAGATACATTTTCTCGCGATTAATGAGAAACTCATGGACATGGACATATTTAACAGTGCATGTACTTCATTAAAAAACGCATTTAAATGAATTGTATAATATTTTTATGGCGAGAAAATTAGATATGTATCTGTTCACTGCTAGTTTTAAGTCTCTTTCGTTTGTAACACCTGTGCACAAAAAATATTTAAGTATTTCTACTTTACTTTATGCGATAAATTGCATACAGTAATCTGTATGCAATTTATCGAATTCTAATTAAGTACTACTGGTGTATTGGCCACCTATGTTTTAACACATACTTTAAGGAAACTATAGGTCTTTTTCCAGTTCTTGATTCCTTTATAATTTGTTTTTGTATGACTGTTTGTTTCTTAATAAATAAAAAAAAAAAAAAATATATTAAGAATAAAATAAGATATTTTGTTTGCATTTTTAGGTCTAGACTTAGGTAGACATAGGACTGCACTATAAAAACCACCTTGTGTTACTGAAACAAGTTTATGTCACACAGCACACTAGAGTGATTTTTCAAGTGTTCACATGACAAGACATATTGCATTTTTGTAACGTGCACATTTGGGTTGATAACGCTCATTTGAGCTTAATCGTATAATTCAATCGATTACACTGACGATTAATTAATCCTAAATCAAAATCGCTGTCGTTTAATTTAATCGCGATTAATTTCTGAGGATGAAGTTTTTTATTGATTAATTAATTGATCTAAAAATTAATCAATAACACTAGAAGGTGCTGCATCTTCGTTCGCAGAGGAGGAAAAAAGAATTACCTTCTTCAGCGATATCATGGATGTCCGCATACCCTTCTACCGAAAAAAGTTGAAATCTGTTAAGCCATTGTGACGTGATAAGGCCACACCACACAATAAATATTTTCTTATCATTGTTTTTCAAATATTAATTTTAATAGTTAGTGTCCAACATGTAGGTACATTTTGCCAGCATCAACATTATATACGAGTAACATAACTGTAATATATAACACATAACTTTAATATATAATATTTATATTTATAATTTTATTTAACTTCTTTATATGTCAGATGATGATACTTTTTATTCTGCTAACGATGATAGTTCTGTGTTTCTTTTTTTAAATTCACTCGATACTTCACACACTCTGGGTACTTTTCTCTCACGGGAATTTCTAAACTCTAGTCACTTTAATGTGTGCCGTATCAACGCCCAAAGCATCCCCTCTCATTACTCAGATTTTGTCGAAACTTTCCAATCAGACTTTATCCATGCGCTCTTAGTTTCAGAGAGTTGGTTGAAGCCTACCCTACCCTCAACGTCCTATGCACCGCCTGGTTATGTTTTAATAAGAAATGATCGAACTGGTAAAGGCGGTGGTGGTGTTGCCATTTATCTCAGAAGTTCCATTCCATATAAAGTGCTATATACTTCTCAGTCCCTATACACGGGCTCTGCGGAATGGATCTTTTTGGAGCTACACATTGAAGGGGTTAAGGCCGTGTTGGGGGTAGTTTACTGCCCCCCAACAATCGATCATTTCTCTTGAAAAAGTCCTTGAGTCCCTAAGTTCGGAATACACACATCACCTTGTCATGGGTGATATCAACACTAATCTTTGCAAAGATTCTCCGCAACGTAGTAAATTGACATCTTTAGTCCATTCTGTCTCAATTCTTCCCTTGGCTCCCACTCATCACACTACTTCCTCTGACACATGGCTAAATGTCATTCTAACTTCTTCTCCTAATAACATTGAAAAGCGTGGTCATGTGTCTGTTTAACGCTCCCAGCTTGGCTGGTTTCCTATCCGTCAAAGACGCGAAATTCGAATGCTCTGCTTCCTTTGCATCATTCTCAATGATCTTAAATCACCCGAGTACCTCGAATTTTTTTTTCACTATTACGGTGTCACTCGTGACCGTCAATTTCGCTCTTCCGGCAATCCATCTCTTTCTATCCCTCGTCACCGATCAGGTTTTATTTCCAACTCCTATACCATTCAAGTGGCTCGCCTTTGGAACCGACTTCCTCTCAAGATTAAGAAAGCCCCAAACAAGTGCGCTTTCAAAAAATCTTTGCGCGAACTCTTTGTTAGCAGAACTGCAAACTCTTAGCTTCTCTGATTAGCTTGTTTCGTCTGAATTTATTTATATATATATATATATTATATGAATATGTATGTATCTAAGTATTTATCTTCCTAAATTATGTCTGTTAATTAGTTGCACCACCCACAATTTATTTGCTTTGCCTCAAGGTTGACTGGTAGAGAATGCCCTATGGCATTAAGTCCGCCTTTTGTTCGATATGTTTTTTGTGTTGTGCAATAAAGATTAAATAAATAAATAAATAAACATTCTAAGACAGGGTACGCTTTTATATTAAACATATTAAAATAATGAGTTTTTCAACACCGATTCTTGTCACTCGTCCAAGCGAGATGAATGTTTTTTTTCCGGCCTTGTCACGTCAAAATGGCTAAACAGACAATAAACAATAATAGAAGAAAATAGATGGATATTTCAGGAGGTTTTTACCTGACTACACTGACGGAAAACGAGTTACTACTTTTTTCACTTCCCGCGAACTTGTAACTCCCAGAATGCATACAAAAGCTGCATTTTTCAGCAGTTAGGTAAGTGCGAGCGAACAAACAAATACGTGAACACGTTTAATTATTTCTCGTAATTTCCTGAAAGCTGCTAGCACCTGCCGGAAATGAACAAGGAGTGGAGTTCTCTAGCGTACTACCTGCAGCGGATACTTTGTTTAATTTGATTATCATTTCGTTTTAATCTATATTAATTTATAACAAAATTCCGAATTCTATTAAAAAACAAACAAAAGATGTCAATTTTATAAAACAATAGAAGAACTTACTCATTAACAAATGTTATTACTCAGTAGCAGAGTTTCTTAACGATTGTTTTGTAGAGTAAATTAGCCCTCCAAGACATATATTATACTTATTTAAAGTCCAATTTTCGGCAACATAAACTTTTTATTTTGTATAATTTTGACAAAATGTAATATTTTTCTGTGTAATAATGATTGTAATTATGAATCCAATTGAATATTATTATTGTTTAGACACTATATATATATATTTTATTTAATATTTTAATTATATAATTTTACCTTAATTCCATGCAATTTGAAATAAAACAA
Source organism: Hedya salicella (assembly GCA_905404275.2). Lineage (NCBI taxonomy): Eukaryota > Metazoa > Arthropoda > Insecta > Lepidoptera > Tortricidae > Hedya > Hedya salicella. The sequence goes on along the minus strand of FR990112.1, from coordinate 3,138,747 downwards.
TTTAACGGATTATATCACGTATATTATCTCATTTTAGTTCCCGACGTTTCGGAAGCTTTCCAGCTTTCCATGGTCACGGGTCATGTAAAGGACCCAAATAATATGTAACATCTTATTGTAACCATGGTGCAATGAATAAATGAAATGAAATGTAGGGGCATATTTGTCCAAATGTCAGAAAGTCCCGAGATCATACGTCACGGTGTAACTCATCTCTAATATCCTCTTGCTAAAAATCAATCTGCAATAAAGATATCCGAGTCAGCCAACATTTTTATGGACCTCGCTCTACGTTCTCTGTGTCACTCTTTATAACTCGTCTCTGCCTCTAAACGATATAAAAGCATCAAAAATGTTTTTTTCTATACATATAGGTATATTTTTCAAGGGCCCATCTCGTTAGTACGTTAATAGCCTAGATTTTTTTTTATGTAACGAGTGGCAAAAGGGCAGACGAGCCACCTGATGGAAAGTAGTCATCGTCGCCCATGGATATGTGCAACACCGGAGGAATCGCCCATAATTTGCCAACCTTTGAGAGCCCTGTTAACTCGCTTCTTGAAGAATCCCATGTTATAGCGCTCTGGAAATACCTCACGGGGAAGGTTATTCCACAATATGCAAGTGCGTGGTAAAAATGAGCGTGATGCCAGTTTATTTTTGGGATGCCAAGCATCCAGATAGTGGGGATGTACTTTGTTTCTGAGGCGGGAGATGCGATGATAGAAACGTGACGGTGGCACCAACTCAAACAGTTCTTCAGAACATTCCCCATTGTACAAACGGTAGAACAAACACAGAGAGCCAACATCTCTCTGGAAGCTAAGTAGTTACAAACAGATAGGTAAGATTACATTGTAGTATTTTACAAAGTTGTCATTAATTGTCTCCTAAGTAAGGGCAGAATGTCAACAAGAAAATATTGATCTGCCCATCTACAGTCAATTGATAACCGGGGCAATTTTTTAGTCGTGTATCAAAATGTTACTTTCTGAGGCTACTCAATGACGATCAACTTTCAGTACGAGACTAATTTCGAAATAGTAAAAAAAACAACTTCCACATACAAAACTTGAAGCTAACCGTAGTCGGTTAGTATGGGAGGTTATATTTTTAAATTATTTTGATGTTGGTCTCATACTAAAAGGTGATCTTCATTGTGAGAAGCCTCGGAAATTAACAGAAAATTCATAAAAATATTTTGCTTCTTTATCTTTTTTTATAACTTTTGATATGTTCTATTGGAGAACTACGCATTGAGTTTTTACTTAGGCTAAGTTCAAATATTGTATTGGGTTTGTTTCGTCTTTCTTCTCAACAGTGGTATCCTCTTGGGAAACGCCGTAGAGTCAGACTTGTAAAAGTGCCCTTGCGGCCTACTTACAGAATAAAGATCATTATTCAATTATTTCAACATTTTGATTCACGACAAAAAATCGCCCTGTATTGCATAATTCGAGGAATTAGTTCTGTGCGGCAACCCCTGTTACTCTTACAAAATAACCGACGTAAAATTAGCCTTACAGAGCACGTGTGCTGCAAAATTTCAATTTGACGGTAATTTGAACAAGAAGATGCCACGTCATGGAAATAAAAAGAAAAATCGCACCTTTTTAATCATTATAGCTACTGCGTTTTCTGCTATATAAGGTTAGACAAGTATATTGCCAGTACGGTGAAAACAACCCATCATTAAAATAAAATAAAATAATAAAGGTGCTCGCAACTTCGTTCGCGGGGGAGAATAAGAAATAATCCCCTTTTCTGCTTCAACGTAGTTGGGTAAAAAACATGTATACAATTATAAAGTTGTACAAAAAAAATAGTGTAACGGACTATTTGGAGGTCACTTTTTATTATTTTTTCAAGCGACAGAGAGCTTCGGCCTAAGCGTTCGGCTTGTGAATTCATAAAAGTATGCAATTTTTCATCCCTGTTTTCTTATGACGTTATCATGTAAAATTATCGTCCGTAAGCTGACTTTACAGACAACCAAGTTTTAGGGTTCCGTACCAAAAAGGTACAAAAGGAACCCTTATGGTGTGACTCTGTCTGTCTGTCTGTCTGCCCGACTATTAAAGCGCCACTACTTATGCTAACTATTTGAAATTTGGAATATTTATTAACATGGTCAGCCCACATGTATTGCATAGGAAATAAATAAAAAAATATTTCTATTTGCCAAAAAAACGACGAATATGAGGGGGGGTAAAAATTAAAACTCTAGCTGCTGGATCAAATAGGGTATCATGAAAGAGCTTGACCTGCACATTTTTTAACATTCTTTTTTCATTTTTTTTATCGTGATTAGTTTTTGTTTTATTTAGGAAAATTTGAATAAAAAAACACACCGGGGGGCCCCTTTATCTCCGGAGTTTACCAAGAGAAAATGTAGAATTTTTTTAATTTAACTTTTTTTTTACTTTACAAAAACCTATTTGACCAACCCGGTTGCGTTAAGTTTGCACCTAATTTGTATCCTATGCTATAGATATCAGGTGCAAACTTAACTCAACCGCTACCGGGTAATAAAGTAAGGGTAAGTGAAAATTTGTACGGAACCCTCGGTGCGCGAGTTCAACTCGCACTAGGCCGGTTTTTTTTATATGAGACGTCTTTCAGTTGTGTAAGTAAGGGTTAGTTGCTAAGGCTGTTCACACGTCTATCAGCCACGGACGATCAGTCCTGAATATAGGCCCGCCTTGCTCAACAGATTGTGATCCTGCGCACACCGCATCCACCGACTTCCTGCGACCTTCATAAGGTCATCCGTTTACCTAGTCAGGTCAGGGCCCATTCACGCTGCGCTTTCTTATAGAATAGAAAACATTTAACATTTTCACAACAGTGTCTCATGTACGGACATTCCAGCCTGTCCGCTATCGAGTCCAGGATGGCGACGGGGCTGGCCCGCATCCGGCGCACCAGGGATGTACATAGCTCGCGCATAATCGTATGAAAACAGTCTACATGCGCTTCTGCGAACATCCCTGATGCACTGCAGAAGCGGGGCAGCTCCACCAGCACCCGGAACGCTTTATTGTACTGGACCCGGAGAGCTTCCGGCTCGTTGCGTGTAAGACCTCCATAAGCCGCACGTATACAGCGAGGTACAAAAAGCTCTGAATAGAGTTATTTTAACCTCCCTCGTACACCGCCAACATACTTAACTAAATGCGTGGTCGCCACTCCTGGACTGCCCCAACAGCCATCCATTTTCCGGGCTGTAAGGCCTAGCGCGCGACCTAGAGCGAAGTAAAAGTGCAATGTCAATCTACTGTATGGAAAAAAAAACTTATCTAAAGCCCCTCTTGTATGTAATAGTGTACACAATTGAAATGGTACTTATGTTGCTAACGCAACCCTTATTTTGTATGTTTTAATAGAAGAATACAATAGAATAGAAAGACTTTCATCCCTACTACTAAACCTCTTATAACCGTTATAGCCGTTTAGTCAAATCATGACACATTAGCTTTTCTTACCATCTTAACCTAACCACCTCTGTTTGCGACCGCGGCACTACTCTTTGTAAACCAGTCAACCTATAGTAAATATGTAATACATTCCACAACATCGTCTTCATCAAATAGTCGTCGAGTACCTCTTCTCATCGTCATCAGATCATCTGGCACCGGCGGCTACAACTTACGTCATCTTTCTTATATCAAACGTCAAATCTGTGTACAGATACTCTACACAAAGAGGTGCTTTCGATAAGTGTTTTACCTATACAGGTTTGTAAACAGAAGCCGAGAGACATTGACATTGCTCTCATAAACAAAAAACCGCATGTGGAGCGCTTAACATTCACCACACCTGGTCGTAAAATTACGTAGGGCTGTGCAACATTAAGACGTCTTTACACCTGATCGGCGGCAGCCCTGGGGGCGCGTTATCGGAATCTGCATAATCTGCCACCGTGGAGGATTGAGCGGTAAGATCGCTTCCGCTGGCTCTGTCTTCGTGTTAACTTGGCTAAAATAAGATAAGAAATTATTATTTCACATGATTTTACAGCTACTACTTCTTCGATTTAAACAGCTATAGCTCTCTTTGGAAGTTACCATCATTACCATCAGCCAAAAGACTTAAATTTCTGGACAAAGGCCTGACTTAAAGATGCTACTATGACACATCGGTTTCCTGTTATCATTAACCACCGTAGCCACCTTACTGATGTATGACTCCACGTGGATGGTATAAAAACGTAGGGCTGTGCCACATTAAGACGTCTTTCTTTTCACCTGATCAATGGCAACCCTGAGGGCGCGTCATCGGAATCTGCATAATCTGCCACCCTGGAAGATTGAGCGGTTAGATTACTTCCGCTACCTCTGGCTTCGTGTTAACTTGGCTTAAAATAAGATAAGATTTTATTATTTCACATGAATTTTTGCTGCCACTTCGTCTTCGATTCAAACAGCTGTATCTCTCTTTGGAAATTATCATCGTTACTATCAGCCAAAAGACTTCCATTTCTGTACAAAGGCCTGACTTAAAGATGTTGCCATCATCTATCGGTTTCCTGTTATCATTAACCACCGTAGCCACCTTAGTAATGTATGACTCCACCTGGATGGTATAAAGACGTAGGGCTGTGCCACACTAAGACGTCTTATTTCTCACCTGATCGATGGCAACCCTGGGAGCGCGTTATCGGAATCTGCATAATCTGCCACCGTAGAGGATTGAGCGGTTAGATCGCTTCCGCTGTCTCTGTCTGCGTGTTAACTTGTCTTAATAAAATAAAAAAATATTTTTTACATGAATTTTCCTGCTACTTTTTCTTCGATTCAAACAGGTATATCTCTTTTAAATACAACAATATTAACGGATTATATCGCGTATATTATCTCATCTGAGTTTCCGACGTTTTGAAAGCTTTCTAGTTTTCCATGCTCCCGGGTTGACTGAGAAAAGATTTTTTTTTGTCAAAGTTACAATTTGTGCAAACTACCCGCTTTGAAGAAAGAAATAAAGGTCCAAGGGTGCGTGCTTCCCGGGACGGCGGGATATGAGAAGGTTTTAAACCTTCACGCTAGTATTCTAGACAGATAGGCCGTAATTTATAAAGTAGATGTGTTTAAAGTAAGAATATAGCGGATATCTGTCAAACATTTTGTTATTAGGTTAGTCGGTAAGCAACGTTTCAATAGCCAAGTTCTAAATTTACACTCTGCCATTTTATTGATTACTACGTCTGAGCTGCATCCCCCACAGTACATACATGCCTGGTGAGCCTAATCGATAAAGACAGTTACACACTTGCCAAATGTGTGACTTAATTACTTTATTTTTCCAGCAGCATATCACAAAATGAGGCTTACTGAGGAGAAAATAAACGCTGCAAAGAAATACTCCCAGAATACCTCGTTACTAATTATATTATTTAAAAAAATCAAAGACTACACTCACCAGGCACCTATTTCACAATCGTGACAAATGTCAATTTCACGTACATTGCGTGCCCAGAATAAAGTAAGAAGAGGTATCGAGCTTGCGGGGATCGCCGTGAACATAGAATTGTCGTTGTGATCTGTCTTGCTTTTTATCTTTGATTACACATAAAGGCGTAAGGATTACACTTTTAAAAAGCGTTTGGCACATATCTCTACATAGGCGATGCGGGCCTAAAATATTTTTTCACTTTTACACATTAATATGAGTACCTTTTTTCATTTCATATTTTCTCGATCGAAGACAGCGCTCCCTGTCAGTGGTACACTAATCTCCCGTTAGGCGTCCTGGCGCCGCGCATGCATGACGCATTCCTGTGGCCGGGGAAAGGTATCTCCAGATTCAAATATTTCGTATAAGAATCTTCGTATATCATCGCACGCACTTGTAAAAAGTACTCACAAGTGGATGAAACAGGGCCACAAATAACAGGCAATGATTTTGTAAAACGTTTAATTTCTTAAAATTCATTAATTATTTAGTTTACACCCCAGGGCGTAATGATTACATATAGTCCTAAAAAGCTACATTATACATAAGCGACATAGGCGTGCGGTCCATATAGGCACAAACGCACTGCCTACCCTTAAGGACCATGGCTCCCTATAAGAAAAACAAACTGCCTATCCTGAACGACCATGGCTCCATATTGGCACAAAAAAACTGCCTCCCTTGGCCCAAAAACCCTGTGCACGTCACTGGACATAGGGACATAAGCGATGCTGGACGTATAAACACCCCAGGACGTAAAGATTTTTATTAAAACTTTTCAGCATATCTGTTACTTCTTAATTTGTATATTTCTTTCATAATCCACTGAAGCGTGTAGTTAAAGACAGCGCACCCTGTCGGCGGTGCACTAATCTCACGCTTGGCACCCTAGCGCCGAGCATTACGCATACCTCACATACTATATTATGTATAAAAAATAAAAGTAAAACTGTTCAATTAACTCGCTTACAAAAAGCGTCATAACACGAATGATGTGGGATTTACATCTGTAACCCCCGAGGGCTTGACGATTTTTTAATGTATGCAATTATTTTTATATTTACTAGTTACATATCCTTCACTACACAGGGCGTAATGATTGCTCGTAAAAATATTCATTATATACGTAAGTAATGCGGGCCGTATCAATTACGCCCCAGGGCAAAATAGTTTATATTTAAACTTTGAAGCTTATTTTGTTACTTTATATTTTCAAGCACTTGTGATTATAGCTATCGAAGCGTGTATTCGAAGACAGCGCCCCCTGTCGGCGGTGCACTAATCTCCCGCTAGGCACCCAAGCGGCGCGCATGACGAGCTCCTGCGGCCGGGGATTACGTGGCTCCAGATTCAACACGCTATTTGTATTAAAACCGAGGCGTAGCACGTTTTTATAATCAATCGCTGCTAGAACATTTCTTTGCACGTGTATTAAAGTATGGTCGGGAGCTCTCTACAAGATCGAATCAGAAATGAGGAGGTTCGGAGACGAACCAAGTTCACCGACATAGCAAACAGGGTAAGCAAACTGAAGTGGCAATGGGCAGGGCACATAGTTCGAAGAACCGATGGCCGCTGGGGCAGAAAGGTTCTCGAGTGGAGACCGCGTACTGGCAAGCACATCGTGGAAAGGCCACCCACAAGGTGGTCGGATGACCTGGTTAAGGTTGCGGGGACTCGCTGGATGCGGGTCGCCTCTATCCGGCCCATGTGGAAATTTATTGAGGAGGCCTGTGTCCAACAGTGGACGTCCTATGGCTGAAATGATGATGATGATGTATTAATGTATAAAAAATAGTCTAGAAGGTGCCAACTTCGTCAGCGGAGGACATAAAACTCGTAACCCTGTTTTTTCATCAGCGTAGTCAATAAAAAGTATTCTATAACTATCTGTGGAAGTCCAACTACCCGAATGCCACAATTAAATTATTCAAATCCGTTTAGCTGTTTTGACGTGATGAAGCCACGACACATAAAAACATACAAAAAAAAATTCAATGTGAAACAGACTATTGGAAACATACTTTTATTTCTGTATGTTTGCATATGTCATTTCTGGCTTCATGACGCCAAAAGGACTACTCGGATTACAAGAATATTTTCACTTCGCCTGCTCAAAAAGTAGGTCATATTAGCTTCGCGAAGCGAGACTAAAATAGTACATTTAGCCCCTAGGGTTTAAAAGAAAGCCATATAATCCCATACAAATTTCTATGAAACTGAAAAATAAACTTGCGGCCAGCTACATACTCACTCATCATCATCATCATCGTCACTTACGAATACTTAAGAACAAACAGACCAACCTCATCAGATTGGCCAAAATTTCTGATCGTATTGCAGCCCTTCACATTAAAAAGTAAAAATTGTCTATGGCCATTATTAGTAAAAAAAAAAAATGTAAGCTGTCAATTTAACTATAAAGAATTACTCAAACTGTACTTTTTATTTTTCATGAAATATAAAATTTTAGTGTTAAGTCTTTTTTATTTTCTCGCAGTCGAAGTGAAAAGCAGAGTGTTTAACACGTGGCTAAAAGCCATTATGGCATTCAGACATATTTTTCCTCGCTCACTTCGTGAGCTCGTCCAAATAATGACTTCGTGTCATAATGGCTTATTTTAGCCCCTTGTCAAACAATCTACTATTGTGTGTGTTGGTTTAAGTTTTTACTCCCCACAGATGGTTTAACTTTAACTTTAACGCTGATGAAAAAAAGAGGGTTATTTTTTTTTCTCCTCCGCTGACGAAGTAGCACCTTTTAGTTTATGAGACTATTAGTATAATGTCCTTTATTTATTTCATCATCATCATTTCAGCCAGACATCATCTCATAGGTCATGGTGCCATAGTGACGTTATCGATGATAATTGAACCGTTCAGTTACTTATAATGAAGTCATATTGGGGTCAGTCCAAGGTCTGCAGTGAATAAAAAAAATAGACTTCAACGTATTTTAAATAAATTTCAAGCAATACCCTCGCATTGCAGTCACCCGTAATCCGTTTATTGGATCAAAAAAACTGAAAAGAAACTTCCCATAGCTTTAAAGTAAAACAATTCTGCGTTCTTAGTTTTGTTTATACAGTCATACTAATTACTACGAGCCCTGATCCTTCGTGAAGTCAATGGGATGAGAGGTCAAGTAAAACTGGTCATCCTTATTTCGCGTGTTTGTATTGAATGGCTCCCTTAAGCTTATCGGCTGTTCGTACTGGGTCGTGACATGAATCGGTCTGTACAAAAGAATATCAAATTCAACTCTTTCGAACTGGGATAAGGTTGGTAAGGGCCTGGCATTCGGAGCAATGAACTCATAGCAAAGAAGGATAAAAAATAGGGAAAACGCTCATTGTTGGATAACGGTGCTTGGCTGTTTGGACAAACTTACATATCCAATGAATTAGTTAGGAAGCGAGATTGGGTTGTTTGGTCCGGTGATCTGATTGATGGATCAAATCAAAACGTGTCGAAGTTGTATTAGATGCTTCTAGAATCGTTATTTGTTATGCAATGCTGCAAAGTTGTAATTTGGCGCGAGTGCTTGAATTGAAAGCCAAGTAAGCCAAGGCATCTAACATTGAACCACGAGCAGAGCGAATGGTTCAAATGTAGATTCCTGGGCGTAACGATGCAAGGCTCGTTACGTTCAGGAATCAGGAAGGCACGAGAAACTAAATAATTTTGCAGCCGTGCGAAATGTACAACTTGTCATCTCAGTATAACGAGGAAAATATGAGATGTAAGAAAAACTATGAAATTATAGCAAATGTTTTTTTTTTCTATTAAAACAAGTGATAATGAACCTACAAACCTCACTCATAACAAAACAAAGAAATTAATATAAAAAAATATATAAATACTAACATCAACTTGACTTTTCCACCCAGAGTTGGCGCTGTAAACGGTATTTTTCCAAGTAGGCGAGGTGAAAAGGCCTTTTCGCTGTGTTCAAAGTTGCAATATTGTCACGGTTTGTTTCAGTAAAAAAATGGGTCACTGCGGTATCTCTTTAAATTTTAGTTAGGATATGATGTGTATATATAATATACTCATTCATCATAGGCACTATCTCCTCATATGCATGTGTGAGAGTGATGGATACTATATAATTTATCTATCGTGGAATAAATGTGACCATTATAGGCCCATAGTTTTTACATTCTCGTGCACTCTAAAAAGGCTTTTGCTATTTTGCTCCATCATGAAAAAATACATGTGGTTCAAATTATCAACCAAGACTTAGCTTTGGCATTTTGTAATTTAGCAAACATATTATATCTGCAACTTTGTTCGTGGAAGAAGAAAATGTCATTACCCTCTTTTCCGCTTCAGCGTAGTTGGTTAAAAAGAAGGTATCATATAACCATTTAAGTTGCGATGAGTCCAGTCGTCTTAACGTCTTGGTGGCACAAATACAACACAAGTATATACCTTATCTATATACAAAAAGTAAAAAATATCGATTAATGATTTTCAAATAGCCCATTTCACTTATTTTCATTTATTTTTGTATTTTGTATTTTTTCACGCCATATACATTGTGAAATGTATTTAGGCTTACGGATATACGTACACTATAATTTCATATTGATAACAAAGCCATCTATCAGCCATTCATCGTACTAATCCATCGATAGATTCCAATATTCAGTTTGCGGCAGTAAATTTCGGGCGGTGCATAAATTACAGCAAATTCGGTTAGCCGGTCAATAACTGTTTTTATTGCGCTGCAAAATGATTATGGACTGGGCTTGGCACTCTATCGAGCCTATATTTTGTTTCTCTTATAGTATATATTACGAATAAATTATATTATCTGATTTGAAAAGCCTTTCATTTTGGTTAGCGTATGTAAAATAACTCGCTCTTTCCACCTACTAGATGTGTTAATGTTTATTTGAGCACAAACGGTACATTGTTCTAAAATAAAATCCAATTATAAAGCACATTAACCAATGAAGTTGCCGGTATTTACTGATACATACACATAAAACTAGGTTACGGGATAACAATAAAAACTTTAATTTTACAAGCTTCAGCAATAACTTAAGTTACTAGAGATTATAACTAATTAAGGGATTATAAGAATTATATAATTTTCTAATTGGGTTACTGAGTATGTATATGAGTGTATTCAAGAGGTAAAATACATTCTGTTTAAATTTGGTTAAAGATAAATTAAAAACATCGACGTGTGAAAATTTTAAATTATGGGTTTTACATGCTCTATCGAAGAAGGGAGTTCAATTTATATTTTTTCTAGTAAATGGTATATGGAAAAGTTTATTGATGTGCCATGTGTTAAAACGAGAACATATAAAACCAAATTTACCTGTTAAATACGGGGAGTCAATATGGTTTCGTAAGATTTTATACAGAAATATTTGATCCTTTAATGCGCGTCGGTATTCGAGCGAAACCATAGATATGATTGCATCTTACATGGCGCAGTAGGTAGGATTCTCATCCCTATATTTATTTACAATAACTATAATACGTATTCGTACATATCTTGGTGTTAGAGATATGTTAGTCATACAACCTGAGGTAACTTTGCCAAGACCCTATGTAAAATCAGTTGTTGACTACATCCAGCGGACTCTAGCGACCTTCATCTATTCACCTTGTATGGGAACCTACCTCAAAAGTCAAGAAATCGTCGGCCCTCGTGGCCGTCGGTTCTAAGAGAAATTTGCCCTGTCCAACATAGGAAACTTTCCGGATCGGTGGTTATCATGACAGGCAATTAAGATTAGCACGCTGTTCAAGACAAGTGAAATAACACTACTTTATCAAAATCGACCAAAATAAAAAACGTCCACTAATCAACAAGGATCCTTATCCCTGAGAATTTTCGTAACTAACTCTACGAGGCTGCCCACATCCAACGGTTTCTTACAGCCGTGATCAGAACATTGGTCCACTTCGTTAGGGGCATCCCTTCGTTGCATTTTCTGTAGGTATGCCATCGCCACTCAATAAACTTCTGTAGATGGAACCCAAAACCCCAGTATGTAATCTCGTAACCAATTTCTCAAAAATGTCCTTCTTTATTATAGAATGTCGTGTATAAATTCGTCGCCGCAATAATGCAGGTAGTTACGGCATAAATCAAGCGGGTTCCGCGGACCGAGTTATGGGGAAAGGACACGCTATTGTTTGTTCAAGAATTACTGATGGAATAAGCGACACTACTCATATTAGTTGAATTTTAAGTGTATTCACAGTGAAAACTGAATGAAATACAACTTTAAAACTAGTGGCTCCGTGAGCTGTAGATTTGACGAGTGTTTCAACCACCATATCTCTGCCATTTAAAAAATAATCCTAAAACTAAATCGAAAAACCTGCTCATAATATTTCACGAAAATTATTTGAGAAATGAGACGTGTAGAGGAGAGCAGCCGGACATCTGCCGGACAGACATACGAACCCTTAAAAGGACCATTCTGTAACCTTCAAATAACCCGCTTCACGTTTTAGGGTTCCTTAGCCAAAATGGGAAAACAATATCCTTATATAGTTTTGTTGTGTCCGTCCATCCGTATGTCACAGGCATTTTCTCAAAAATTACGAGATGTATACTTAGTTGAAAAGTTAAATAACAAAAAAACAATATAGGTGACGGCACTCCATACATGAAACCGAAACTGAAAAGAATATATTTTCAGCAAATATCGACTTAGACAGTTCCTTTAAATATGTTTGATGATTTCTTAGATTTTTTATTAAGTGAAAATTTTCGGAAATAATCGCTCCGTAACTATTATAAATTGTGTCCCCCATTCCTCTATTTTCTAAAACTTATGTCAAAATATATAAAAACAATACAAAGATAAAAATGCATAAATACTTTAATGAAACTTGTGTATGGATATACCGTTTTTGAGTTATTGCCGAAAAAATACGGTTCTCAACAAAAGGACATAAGTGCTGTGGAGTTACGCTCTTTTGCTAGTGCACTTTTTCATTATCGTATTTACTAGATGGTTAAAGTCTGGCGGGTTACTCGTTTCCACAAACAGGCACACGCAGGGTGTGAAGTGCGCAATAAAGAGTCTTCGTAATTAACTGAAACTTCACAGCGTTTATATACGAAATCAAACTTTATACTGTGTACAATCCTTCCAAAACAACCGTTTCCATAATACGTAACGCAACTTGTTACTTAAGCGACATCTAGTGAGCTAGAACATTGTTTGCCTTTATTAATGTATCTTGGCGTGACAGCCCTAGCACTACACGGGCCCGTGCGAATGAATAAAAGTTATGCGATAGACAGAGAGGCATAGAGTAGGCACGTTTCTCACGCTTAAGCAAAGTTTATATTAGGAAGTGCAAGTTCTGTACTTGTACTATTACTTATTCTGTGGACAGTATAAATAAAGTAATATCATGGTCATACTTCTTCGCCAAGCAGAAGCTAACTTGTTTACCGAGGACGGGACCGGCGACTCGGTCTCACCGGAAACGCCGCCATGTCCGGAAGTGTTTATTTTCTGTACGTGCCGAGGAAAATGCCATTTTGATACATCTTAATGTTATTTTGACTAGTCACTGAGTAAACTGCCATTTCATCTCTGTTAGTCCGATGAAATGAAATTAATTTTATTTGCTAGAGATATGATAAACATAAAATATTGTTTTAATTGTATATTAAACTTCTTTAAACTATGTAGGTCGTATAATTTATTTAATTATAATTATTTTCGTTACTTTCAAATAACAAGAAAGTGACACGGCTCGATTTAAACATAGAACCTTTTAATAAAAAATTATGACATTCATATTTATGAAAAAAAAACATTAATCAAAAAAAATCCTGTGGCGAGTAGAAATATTTATTTATCAACCATTTGTGCAGGGCAGATGTGAATGGTTTCTGGGCAAGTTGCCGTATTTCATTTGGTAGATTACCTTTTATTAATTTTGATTGCCATTGGAAATCTGTTTTTGCTACAGAGGTTGGTACTTGATTGGCAATACAAGTTTATCTGGATATCTGGTATTGAATTGACATACATTTCTTAATTGTAGGAATTGTTCAGGATGTGATCGGATAAATTTACAAGCTTAATAAATATAAACCGAAGGTAAGGTCAGTATTTTAAGGTGAAACATGCAGTTATTGGCACATTGTACTGTTGGTTTTAAAAGAAAAGAATATTCTCATACTATAATTATTTATTTGTATGTTACACAAGCGCGATATCTACGCTAATTCAATTGTGTATGCTTTTTTATATATATACTTTACTTAACTTTGAGATGAACTAGGTTCATATGGATATTATATTCTTTCTTTCAGAAAACGATGGACAAGGGTCCGCCGTAATGTGCTCCGGCACGGCAGGTCGTAATGTAGATCCTTGTAAAAGCTTTTATCCAGCAGCGGACTTCATTGGGCTGATATGATGATGATGATGATGATGGATAAAATTATAACCCGGATGACAACTGAACTGCTGCCCTATCACTTTTATAAAATTACTAGAAGATTCCCCCAAGTTCGTTCGCGGAGAAGAAAAAGACCTTCTTATTTTCTTCAGCATAATTAGTTAAAAGTATCCCAAAACCATGTGTGGGATACCCAGCTACGTGTCTACCAAAAATAGTTAAAATCTGTTCAGCCGATTTGGCGTGATAAAGCCACAATGACACGTACAAAAACTAATAGTATTTTATGAAACTGTTGTATAATAGGGGTCAAAAAGCCGAGTGGCGTGGGTTGCGAAGCGAGCCTTGGCGAGCATCGCAAGTAAAGACGCCACGATTGTTTTTTGACACAATTATACAACGTTGCATACAATAGTTTTTCTACGACTAAGGGGCCGTTCACTAATTACGTAAGAACAATAGCAAGTATCGCAAAGAAAGACGCCACGAGCGTTTTAGACCGAATTATACAACGTTACAAACAATAGTTTTTCTACGACTAAAGGGCCATTCTTTAATTACGTAAGGACAATCGCAAGTATCGCAAAGGAAGACGCCACGAGCGTTTTTTGTCCGAATTATACAACGTTGTATATAGTTTTTGGTTTTTAAACTGAGCGAATCGGCCACTGTATTCTTTAAGCCCATTAGCTCAGTTTAAAACAAAAGTTTATACATGCGTACAATAGTTTTCTACAACTAATAGGGGCCATTTATTAATTACGACAGATTTTTCGAACCCCTTCCCCCCAGGGATCCCTACGTAATTAATGAATGACCCCTAAGCACTTTTTAATAAAACACAAAAAGTCTACATATTTATATTTGCGCCGAAATGTTTCTAGCAGCAAATTGTTTGATACTTCCTGCGCCACGACACAAATTTCTTCGGTAGTAAGTACAATTAGCCTCGTCTTCCTACATTTTTCTCACTTTCAACAGTTTATAACAAGACAACAACCAACAACTTCAAGATGAATAAAATTTAGCGCCACGATTTTCTTATTTTTTTAAATTCGCGTATACTTGCCGGTGATGAAAACATGGTATGATTTGAAAAAATAGGCAATAAAATATGTGTCCGTAAATTGTAAAAAATGTTTTTTTTTTTTTTTAAGTTGGCAGCAATGCATTAACGTAAGTACATTATTTTTTTAAAATTTAAAACTATGAATTCGGTGGTTTATTAAGTTGGTAATATAAATTATTTCTTATAACATTAGTTTAAGACTCACTGAATATAAATTATGAGATTCAAATTTTGTACTCCGTGGCACCAAGGAAGACGTTAATAGCGATATTGTGACACGCTTAGCAAAGCTTTTTTGGGAAATAGACTATAGAGTTTTGCAATATTAAGTAATGTATGTCTTTATATTAGAGTAGGTAACCATTTAAATGACAGAAAGTACAGGAGTAGAAAAAATATTTTTCTATTCAGTGATCTCCAAATAGTTCGTTACAATCGTTATTTTAAAACATATTCAATGTACAGACATTTAATTTTTACAACTTTATAATAGTATAGCCAAGATCCATTTACCTTACAGGGGTCATGACTCCAAGAAAAAAAAAATGGCGCAATCCACGAATGACATTATTAGTATAAACATGTGGAGTGTTTTGACAGTTCATTATAAGCTATACGATACTGTTATTTTCTAAGCTGTTAGTCTCTTGACTTGGTAGGTACTTACCTACCTGTGTAAGTCAAGTACATTTTTTAAAACAAAATTCATTTTTGCTCTTGAAATGTCCAGTGAGGTGTAGAGGCTTTACATAGGCGGATTATTATCAGCGTAGAACACTTACATTTTGTATGGAGCTACAACTCTCTTACCATGTATTATTACGAAAATGTCATAGGTTAGCTATGGTTTATTGCTGACTTTAAATGATCAATTGACAAACACAAATAACAACAATCCAAAATTTATACTTCTTTTTTCTTGTTTGTAGAATCTGTTCGGAGTTCGAGCTATTTAGGCTGGGACAAAGTAACCTGCACAAAATTTTAAAATGACGCAAGTATAGTAAGTTCTATACAATCCGTGTAGTCTACAATCGACCAATTCAATTTCCTCCAATCGAACTGTTAATAATGCTTAACGATGTTGAAACCCTTTCATTGCATTCCCTGATGCTATGCGGGAACTGGAAGCAAATTAGCTTCGCATAGAACATTTCGCATTTTTGCAAATATTGCATTTCCAGTGAACTTGTTATGCAACTAGTTTCCCGCTTCCTTCATTAAAATCAACTTAGTGTACAAACTATACTCTACGGTTTCTGCGATTATGACTAATTATAATAAGCACATTTTATATGAAACACTTACCATTGCCACTAAAGTTTTGCTACTCTTTGCGCTATTTCAGTTTCCGTGGTTTTTCTACGGATCTCTTCATTATCGTAACACAACAAAACTGGGCTTAATCGCGTATAATAAATACGATTTATTTAATTACCTTTCGTTGGTAATTCTTCGGCATTTCGGACGTCGCGTTACGTCCATGGTCTTGAAGGAACTGAAGAGGCGAATCAACGTCTTCTAGCCGCGCGAGTTTTTCGATCTACCCGCGCTTGGTGTTGATTATTAGGTTGAACACTAAGGTCGTCCCGTGAGGACGATCTCTTCATTTCTAATTTGATCCAGCAAAGAAACTCCAAGCACAACCCTCCATTGCTCTCTGAGCGACGTTGGGCCTTCTTAAAAAGGCCCAGTGACCACGTTTCGATACCGTAAGTCATCTCTGGCAACACACACTGGCCAAAGACTTTCGTCTTAAGACACTATGGGATATAGCATGAAAAAATATACGTACTTTTTATTCTTGACAGAGTAATTATGGTCATTGTGTTGGTTAGGAGCTACCACCTCCCCTTCCTACTACTTCCCATTACAACGTCTCGCCATATCGTCCTCTTCTTATAGTTCATTCTTTGACCTGAGAGATGCGACAGCCAGGGCTGTTAATACCGCTGCCCTCTAGGAATCCGTTATTTGTGGAACCTCGACACGAAAGAAGAAAAAGTTCATTCTTTTAAATTCTGGTTTCGGTGTGATGAGTATTCAATGTGAGAGTTATTGCACAATAAATAAAGGTAAAATTGAAGGACTTAATGCCTGAAGGAATTTTCTACCAGTCGACCAAGGGACCTAACAAAAATGTTTACCCACATGATAGATTTTATTGGTAGTTCAGTCAATCGAATATACCTACATACACTAATCGAATGACTTTTACTTTTCCCTAAACCATTAGAAATTTTATAGTTAATAGTAAGTTAGTTATTTATACTTGTATGGTATTTAATGTAGCTAATTTTGAATGTAGGTAGATACTTGTCTCTGTTTTTGCGGCAATAAATAGATTCTATCATATTCTGTTATATTCAATAGATTTGCAGCAGTTTTGATATGGTAGCAAAGAAGTTACATATGTGAAATTCTATGGGAGCAGATAGACAATGCTTCGTGACAAATTTGTGAACTGCGTTAATATTGAGTATGCGCTTCCAGCACCCATTATCCAGAGCATCTACCCTTCTTTTTAGGGTTCCGTACCCAAGAGTAAAACGGGACCCTATTACTAAGACTGACAGACAGGCAGGCAGGCAGATAGACAGACTTTGCTCTCCGTCTGTCTATCTGCCTGTCTGTCTGTGTGTCTGCCTCTCTGTATCTCATGAACCGTGACAGCTAGACTTAAAATTTTCACAGATGATGTATTTCTGTTTCCGCTATAACAACAAATACAAACAGTTTATTTTTATGTCTGTCTGTCTATGTCAGTAACCTACATAAAACAATCGACCACCGCGTACATTTTGCTTAGGGGTAGGGTATCTACTAATACAGCATACGGCCATTTGTAGCGTATACTTATTTTGTACGGAACCCTCCGTGCGCGAGTCCAACTCGCACTTGGCCGGTTTTTTTTAAGTATCTACCTACAGATACATGAAAAACAGTTCAAAGCATCCACTAAACATACCAACGCTTACACGTATCCAAAGCTATGGTGGAGAAATGACCAAATCTCCTTCCTCTTCTAACTCTCTTATGTCCTTTCGGTACCAACCTCCAACTCAACATTTTAGCGATAGCCGATAAAGCTTTCATCACGAGGCTCAAGTAACAGTAGCCACGTGTTGGGAACGAGGTTTTTACCAGAAAACCAATGTAACCTGGGCTCTGCTCCACATACAGAGTCCTCAATCATGCGGATACTTGTACTGACAATGGCAAATCGAGGGGAATTTTTCGCGTTACAATGAATCTGTTACAGTAAAACAAATTTATCGATATAGCCGAGTACAAACATGGGAGAGCTCAAATGTAAAAGATGTAAGATATATAAAATTGAAAGAATAATGCATCAGAGACCACCTTTCTTTACTTTACTTTCAGTATCGGCGTTAGTTCAAGTAAGTCTGACGGCCGGTTTGGCTCAGCGGGAGTAACGTTGCCTGCGAAGCTGGGGTTCCTGGGTTCAAATTCCGGTAAGGGCAAATATTTGTGAGATGAGCATAAATATTTGTTTCTGAGTCTTGGATGTTTTCTATGTATATAAGTAAAAAATATCTATTAAATATATCGTCGTCTAGTACACAAGCCTTATTGAGCTTACCATGGGACTAGTTTGAGTTGTGTAAAATAAAATTGTCCTGTAATATTTATTTATTAAGACTAAAGAATGTGACATGCTGGACTCATACTAGCGAGGTTTAGTTCTATATGTAACCGCTAGAGGCGCTGTACGTATCTCCATACAAACGGAACCCTTTTAGTTTCGTCATATCCGCCCGTATGTCACAGGCAATTTTACTCAAAAAGTTCTAAATGTATATTGATGAAATTAGGAGTATAGGTGTCTTGAGGAAGCCGCTACTGAATTTGATAGTTAAATAACAAATTAATCTCTAGGGCACCCTGTACATGTAACCGAAACTTATCCTCTTCTGTATTTTCTAAACCTTAAGTCCAAAAATATGAAACGGATCACAAAGATAAGTTCTAGTGAATACTTTCAACGAAAATTATTTTCATCAGGATCGGATATACCGTTTTGGAGTTATTGCCGAACTACGCTTGTCAGCAAAAGGACGCAGATGCCGTGGAGATACGCTCTTTTTTCATCCAAATCAGTTCAGCGGCTTGGGCGTGAAGAGGTAACAGACTGACAGACAGACACACTTACGCATTTATAATATTAGTATGGATAGATAAGAAGTCAAATACCGACAAACCAGCTCTTATAATAAATCGTTAGGAAAATTGAGGTCCTCAAACGGAATCGCTTCTGTGACGTAGGGTTGTGCACAATGAATAGACATCAGATACCCGACGTGGGCACATTGGAGACGACAAAGGAACAATTTTGGGGAGATTACGGACACAATGGGAGGTAAGTGTTCAGGTGGGGATTTAGTTTTAGGGCATTTTCTGTTATAAGCCCGCTTGGAAGGCGTTAGGTTAATGGTTTGAGAAAATTACGCTCTCGGTGATAATGCTGACCTACTTGAAATATCAATTCCAATTCGTGCCATCCTATATACTAGTTGACGAATGGTTTTACTTAGCGGTAATGATCGTCCCTGCTAGCCTGACAGTCTTGGATTCAAATCCCGGTCAGGGCAAATATTTGTGTGATAATAAATTGCTGTGTGGTGACGGCTTAGAATTTCTCCACCCCTCTCCTCCCATGGGTGTCGTATGAAGCGACTAAGGGAATATATCCCGTGATATGCCCACAACACACACGTTTTCTTGAACGTTGGCGAGTCACTGCATTCTCTGCCACCATCAGTCGTATTGGGTACCCGGTCCACTGATACCAGGAGGCTGGGAACGAGAGAGTTGGTTTACAGCAGGCGCACCTGTTGATCCACTTTAATCTTATCACGCGCAGATGACCCTTGCAAAGGGTAATTAACTTGGGTCGTCGCCGATCACGGCGTGGATAGCTATATATATCAGGGACAATCTTACAGAAATCGACCTCTCCCAAACTAAGCAAAGCTTGTACTATTCATACTAGGCGATGACATACATAATATATTGACAAATAGTAAGACTTAAATATATAGAAAACACCCAAGACCCAGGAACAAACATTCGTTCATTAAACTAACACTTGCACTGGCCGGGATTCGAAGCCAGGACCGCTAGCTTCTTAGGCCGTTGTACTACCCACTGAGCCAAACGCGTCGTCAGCATAAGTAATATTAGCATAGATATAATTATTTCTGAGTCTTGGATGATTCCTACGTTTATAATACTAGCTTCTGCCCGCGACTTCGTCCGCCTTAAATTCGTTTATCGCGGATAAGGGTATTTTTCCGAGAAAAAAAAGTAGCCTATGTCCTTCCCCGGGACTCAAACTATCTCCATACCAAATTTCATCCAAATTGGTTCAGCGGTTTAAGCGTGAAGAGGAAACGGACAGATAGACAGACAAATAGACAGATAGATAGACAGACACACTTTCGCATTTATAATATTAGTATGGATAAGTAACAAGAAGATGCCCACCATGCCGTGAACTTCGGTCGCGAAGAAGAAAAAATCATAGCCCTCGTTTTGTCGTCAGCGTATTCGGGTAAAAAGTGTCCTTTAACCATCTATGGATACCAAGCTACCCGCGTAACAAATAGTTAAAATCCATTGAGCCCATTTGGCGTGATGAAGCCACAATGACACATACACAGATACAAATAAAAATGTGGACGTCTAATTATCCGTTTCAGTATTTTTTTTGGAAACATTTTCTTTTGGAAACGTTGCTTAATCGCAAATAAAAAAAATATATAATATTCAAATATTTAGGCCATGTTATCACATCAGACCTAAAAGACAATATGGATATGGAGCGCGAACGGAGGGCCCTATCGGTGAGGGCAAACATGATTGCGCGGAAGTTTGCTCGATGTACTAGGGAGGTGAAGTTAACTCTTTTTGGAGCGTACAGCACTTCCCTGTATACCTGCAGTTTATGGACGCACTATTCGCAGCGGGGCTATGGGGCCCTCCGGATCCAATATAATAACGCCTTCCGGGTGCTGGTGGGGCTGCCTCGCTTCTGCAGCGCATCAGGAATGTTTGCTATGAGTGACTATGCGCAAACGATGCACATCCCTGGTGCGCCGGATACGGGCCAGACCCAACCTCATCCTGCGTTCTATAGCGGACAGGCTTGACTGTCCGTTTATGACGCACTGCTGTGAGATGCATGTGTCAAGCAGTCCCTTTATTTTATAAAATAAGTATAAGTGATCATTAATTAAGTTAATTATATATTAATATGTATTGTAGTTGGTGCGGTAAATAAATGAATGAATTTGAATTTGAATTTGAATAAACGTTTCTTCAAGAACATGGACGCAACGCAACGTCCCAAACGTCGAAAATTACCAACGACAGGTAATTAAATAAAATCATATTTATACGCGTTTGTTATGTTATAATTATGAGTGAAAATCGTGTTAGTTTTAATCAATGTTTAACATCATTAACGTAAACATTCCATTTTTACACTTTTATAATAGTATAGATAATAATGTGAGTATAAATTCAATTGATATGGTTCAAAAATAAAGGTATGGTTCAAAAATTTATGTTTCGGCAGATGTGTAATAAATAGTAGAATGTGCCCACAACTTCGTTCACAGAAGAGAAAAAGTCATAACCCGTCTTTTTCCTTCAGCGTAGTCGGGTAAAAGGATAGAAAGATAGTAGTTGTGTATAAAATATTTTTAAAAATATTATTAAACTCTTAAGGTGCGTCCACATTTGTATCAACTGCCCGTATCAGATCATCGTCGCGTAGCATGATCGCGTGTCACGATCACGCGTTTGGACGTTGCGCCGATCCGATCACTTGAAATCCATTTGCTACGCGAATCACACACTTGTATCGGAAGAGTGCGGCATTATCGGCGCGCCGACAGTAAGCGTCCAAGCAGCGCGATACGCAGTCATGCTACGGCACGGTGATCGGATACGAGCAAATTATACAAGTGTGGACGCACCTTTAATGTGGATTGATAATATTTAACTTGTAACGTTGTTTTCCTTTCATTTTATCTTTTTGAAAACATGTCAAAAACTTTATTGTAAAGTTTATGTTATGCCTAATCGTGGTCTTGATTCGAGTTCCGTCGTATTTAGCGCGTTCAGAAAACCCTGTATGTTACCGCAACTGCCCTTCTCCGTATTTTCGTTTGCAAACTTTGCGTACCTAATGATGCCTACAATGAGCCAGAAAAAGATCATTATGCCCGAAAAGTTTTTTCTTCATAATACGGTCATAAGAGTTTGGGTGATTAAGCGTGTAATTCTCTGAGGGCCGGTTTTTGCTACCGAGCTGTTATTCGACGTTGCGTTCGTCGAGAAATAATTATAGCACTTTAATATAAAAGTTGGACCTTAGCATAAAGTTTAAGAGATCCTTTAGAGGGATAAGTTCGCTTTTGCTCAAGTCTATTGTTTTTTCACCTTTGTTCTTTAGTTTTTATGTACAGTTAAGTGTTAATATACCTACATACTCGTACATAAAGTTGGGGCTTGTTGGTCGATTTGTTTATACCTACTATAAGTATTTATCTCAACATCATGATATGGCATAACATTAAAATAAAGTTTTTGACAGGTTTTCGAAATATTATCTCTAACTAGAGTAGCTTACTCGTAGGCTACAAATATCGAACACAAAAATGTTAAAACAAAACCGTTGGAATTACTCGCACACACCTCTATGAAGTTAGCGTTGGTCCAAGAATAATGATTAGAATATTGTTTTTTTTAATAACTGTTTTAATTAATACCTAATAGGTATACGGGCCATTAAAAACCGCTGCTTGCATATTCGAAATGGCACGAAAAAATTATATCATATCAGTTTTAGATATTTTCAAATAAATGGTTGTAATGAAGTATTTGGGGATCAATGAATCGAATGATATTTTTTGTATGTTTGTATGTGTCGTTGCGGCTTCATCACGCCGAAATGGCTAAACGGATTTCAACTAATTTTAGTACGCGGGTAGCTTGGCATCCCCAGATGGTTTTAGAATACTTATTACATATAAAATAAGAGGGATTATGACTTTATCTACTTCGCGAACGAAGTTGTGTGCACCTTCTAGTAGTTTTAATTTTTTGTGTATGTTTTATATAGGATCTTCTTGTTTCATAGTTACCGGCACCAACCACAGGGCGGAGGAGATTGAAGTTCGAATCCAGAACGCGCTAAGATGCTATGCAGCGCTCCATAGACCAACCAAGATTCGCGTCTACAAAACTGTTATTAGACCAATCCTGATGTATGGGTATGAAGCTTGGACATTGACTTAAAAGGAAGAAAATAAGCTCTTAGTAGCGGAAAGGAACATCTGGCGAAAGATTCTGGGACCAATTAGAGATGGGGATGGCAGCTGGAGGAAGAGGAAAAACAGTGAGTTAGAAGACCTGGTGGCTATACCTAATATCATTGGCGAGATAAAAGCCACACGACTCCGCTGGCTGGGTCACCTGGAGAGGATGGGAGATGATCGGGCCTTAAAGAGAGCGTATCAGGGGCGACCGAGTAGAAGACGTCGGGTCGGTCGGCCCAGAAACCGCTGGAAAGACGAGGTGCAAAAGGATCTGTGCGCACTAAATACCCCTGGTAGGGAATGGCGCAAAACAGAGAAGAATGGCGTTCTCTTGTGTCAGAGGCCAAGATCCTCCTCGGGTCACTGAGCCAGAGTAGTAAGTAGTAAGTTTATAGGATCTTAATGTATTTTTTACTGCCATTTAAGTGTATTTTGTTTGAATTGTACATTTGATCTGAGGCAGTGTTTTTTTAATTAGTATTTTATCCACCCTAGAAGATTTAGTAACATTTTAAAAGAGCCTGTGTAACTTTTTAGTACAAAAAGTATATTACACAATATTAAAATATCTAGTGGAAACACTCAAGCTAAAGCGGCAAACACAAACCAAAAAACACTGTTAGATGTTCAGGTCTCCAAATAAAGTAAATGCACAAGCTTGAGAGGATGGCAGTATACGAAAGCAGGCAGCGCACGCGCAAGTAGCGCTGTGCCTCGTATGGTCTTCATAAAGGTGCGTCCACACTTGTATCATTTGCTCGTATCCGATCACCGTGACGTGGCATGACTGCGTATCGCGCTGCTTGGACGCTCACTGTCAGCGCGGCGATTATGCCGCACTTCTTCAATCTAATCTAAGTGTGTGATATGCGTATCAACATGTATTTCGAGGGATCGGATCGGCGCAACGACCAAACGCGTAATCGTGACACGCGATCATGCCACGCGACGAAGATCTGATCGGGCAAATGATAGAAGGAAGCTTGTACATTTGCTCCTAAAGAGAATCGTTATTGCTTAAAACAAATTATAGATTCAGGAGGTACGTTGTGGCATTCTATATTAGATTAATGAATTATACTTCCTTTGCTTTTCCACAAAATAGTCCCTTGGGTAGATGTGACAATAAATTGTCTTCTTATGCGCATATTTTCATGCAGAATCCACAAAAAAAAAACATGCAAATACATAATATTTTCTTCTGTTTCCGCGATACTCATTGAAATAAAACAATGCAAATACAACTAACCACCACCAGACAATATCTTATCTTATCTTGACTTCGACCCAGTGGGATCTTTTGTGTAATTACCCCTTCTTGCTACTCAATGGTTTGTTCTTCTATCTCCATAAACCGGATGATATATGCCATTGGTAGCGTCTGGAATTCCTTTGGCTGTGGGTAACCAATACCATATTCCTTCATTCTCTGTCTGGCGAGGGCATGACATTCGCATAATAAATGCTGCATTGTTTGTGTCTCCTCACCACACATTCTACAAATTGTATTGTCAGAAAGTCCCAGTTTGGCCAGGAGTCCTTTGACTCCGAAATGGCCTGTGAACACCCCCATTATAATTCTGAGTTGTCTTTTGCTGTAGTTCCACAGTTTCTTGGACCAGCCCGATTCTACTCTTTCTATGTATAGCTTTGCATACCTCAGGCCCGCCATTTTCTTCCACTCTTCCATGGTCCTTAATGGCCGTAACTGTGGTTCATTGTGAGAGTTCCCCGCATGGTTCAGGTCCTACGAAGCTCGTTTCAGACCCTTTTCTAGCTAGCTCATTGGCGTTTTCGTTACCGATGAAGCCTTCGTGCCCTGGAATCCATACCAGCTGCACTTTATTGTGCCTTCCGAGCTTGTTTAATGCTTGGATACCGTTGTGTACAAGTCTAGAGTCTACTCTGGGCGCTGATAACGCTTTCAGTGCTGCTTGACTGTCGCTGAGTATAACGACGTGCTTTCCTTTGGTTAGACTATCTATGTTCTCCTGGGCACAGGCGATTATAGCATATGTCTTTGCTTGAAAGACCGTTGCACAATCTCCCATACTTGTGCTGACATTATAGTCTTTTGCATAAATGCCTGCTCCCGTACCTGATGCCATTTTTGATCCATCAGTATACCAAATGTTATCCTCACCATCCATTGTCAGTGGTTTGTGATCCTCGGCCCATTCATCCCTTGTGGGAACTTACCTTTGGAATTCATACCTTGGTTGCATTTTGTCGCAGCTCATGGCAGTTATTCTGTCGAGGAAATGGTTCTTTTCCATGGATGTGTGCTTAGTTTTCGACGCGCAGTAACTCCATAGGCCCAGGGTTAGCCTATGGAGTGATTTGCGCGCTTCCGACTGTATCACTATTTGTAGCGGTGGTAGGTCTAGCAATACTTCTAGCGCCGCGTTGGCGTAGTTCTAAACACCCCTGTTATAGCCATGCACGCTGTTCTTTGGACCCTCATTAGGTCGTCTCTGCATGTGCTCTTTAATGTTCTTGGCTACCAGACCAGGCTGCAGTACAGGATGAACGGTCTTACCATCATGCTATAGATCCATCTGAGTACCTTAGGGTTTAATTCCCACGTTTTACCGTATGCCGATCTGCACATTCCAAACACTGAGTGCTTTTGTTATGTTATGATCGACATGCTTTTTCCAATTCAGTTCCTTATCCAGTGTGACACCAAGATATTTCACATCGTTGGACATCTCGAGTACCTTTCCATACAGTTTTAGTTGCTGCATGTCTTTTAGGGTTCTCTTTCTAGTGACTGGTATTACCACCGCTTTGCCTGGATTAATGGATAGTTGGTGAACGTTACACCATCTCTCCCCTTTTCTCAGTGCTTCATACATGATTGCCGAAACCGTGCTGGGAAATTTCCCATTTACAAGTATCACTAAGTCATCTGCATACCCTACCGTATAGATAGGTCCGCTATTAAGTTCCTCCAACAGTGAGTTCACCACCAAGCTTCATAGAGTAGGCGAGAGTACTCCACCTTGTGGACATCCTTTTGATGTTGTGGCCACTATCTCGTCCCCCATTAGAGATGACGTTATTAGCCTACCGTTTAGCATATTTCCAATCCACTTGCATATGGTCGGTTCTATGCCATGTCTTGCAGCTGCTACATCGATCGCTTGGTACGTGGTGCGGTCAAACGCTCTTTCCACGTCTAGAAAAGCCACCAGGCACAGTTCCTGACCCTCTATTGCCTGTTCAGCTCTGGTTGCTACCAGGCGCAACGCCGTGTCCGTAGACTTCCCTGGTTGATGGGCACACTGTAAGTTGTGCAGAGGATGCCTGTTTAATGGGCCATCCCTTATGTGTCTGTCCACCAGTTTCTCCACAGTTTTTAGTAAAAACGATCACAGGCTTATGGGTCTGTAGGACTTAGCATCTCCGTAATCTGCCTTACCCGGTTTGGGCAGGTAAATCACCCTCACCATTCTCCATACACGTGGTACGTGTCCGAATGCTATGCACGCTCTGTACAGTCTGCTCAGATGGGGAATGAGTACATTTGCGCCCTCTTGTAGTAGAACGGGGTATATTCCATCTGGCCCCGGAGCCTTGTAGGGTTGAAACGTTGACAGGGCCCATTTTAGTTTGTTTTAATCTACTACCTTCTTTGATGTGTCCCAATTGTGCCTGGTTGTGCTTGCAGCTTGTTCCATTGCACTAATAGCAACATCATCTATTTCATCCTGGTGTATTAACGAGCCTGGGAAGTGCGTATTACACATGACATTGAGGGTTTCCAACCCCGTTTCAGTCATTTTCCCGTCACTATCTCTGATAGTTGTGAGCGGGACTGACTTAGTTGCAGCTAGTGCTTTTGTTAGTCTCATACCCTCTGGTATTGACCCTATTTGATCACAGTGGACTCTCCACGCGCTCCTCTTTGCTCTCCTCACAGCCTTATTGTATTCTGTGAGTTGGCGTGCATAGCCCTCAAAATTATTTGGGGCTTTTGCATCGTTAAAGATAGCCCTGGTTTCCCTTCTGATTTTTTCAATCTCCGGGTTCCACCATGGTATCCTTTTCGCCAGAGTTTTCTTTTCCGGGCAGTTGTTGGTCCAAGCCGTATGTACTGCTTGTACTATTTTGTCCGCTTCAAATTCTATATCTAAAATAGAATTAAGCTTGCCTTTTGGGTCGCTCAGTTCCACTTTCAGGTCCACTTTATATGCTTCCCAGTCAGTGTTCCTCGGGTTCTTTTTGCGTACATTTTCCACCTCTATTTTAGTATTGTACCTAAAGCATATATATCTGTGATCGGATAGAGAAACTTCCTTTGATACATGCCATGAGTTGATGCTTTTACTAGTGTTATTAGTAGCCAACTATATATTAATTACCTGCCCTCGTCTGCCGTTGACAAAGGTTGGTTCATTGCCCTTATTTAGTATTTGTCAAGAGGAGCTTACCAGAAAATCCAGTACCTTCACCCCTCTCGTGTTGATATCCGAGCTGCCCCAGATGACATGATGGGCGTTCGCGTCGCAGCCGATGATCAGGTCGGTGTTTGCCTCGCTGCCTTTCGCGACAAGACCCCGCAGTTGGCTAGTGATCGGGTCTGTCGCCTCATAGGGAAGGTAGGCTTATGCAGCGATAAGAGCCTTGCCCACCCCCTTAGTCAGGATCTTAACTGTTGTAAGATCCCTGGAACAGAAAGCATGTAAGAGTATGGCGTTGATGCCATTTGACATAAATACATGTCTTCATGTTATCATCGGAACAGTAGTACCATATCGGATTTACCGCTAGTTAGCTGCCTCGCCAGAAGGGTTGTGGCTGCTTTATTCTGTTGTAAGTTAATTTGTACACACCTTATACCCGCCATTGCGCTTCTAATGGTTTGGCTCCTTGGGAGCCTCCTCACTAGACATGGGGGAGAGGACGTTTCCCAGGTACAGAACTGCCAGGTCTCGCAAGTCCTCAGAGTCTACCGTGGATAACGGTGACGACTCCCGGCCCATGCGTGACCCAGCCCTATCGTCCCTCCACTCCCTCTCCACCATGGTAGCATCCGGCTGCTCACCCGCCTCAACTGCGACCGTCTCCGCCTCAGCAGCGTCTTTCGACGGCGCTTCCTCGGCTCCGATCCGGTCCGCATTATTGGCCAGGTCTGTCTCCTGGCTCACCACACCCTCCGGAGCCGCGTCACCCCCCGTTGCCCGAGGGTCGACCCCTACCCTCCCAAGCATCCTCTCCTCCGCGTCCTCGAGGAGCTTGAAGGAGCTTAGGCGACTCCCAAGAAGAGTTGATAGTTCGACGCCCTGATGGCATCTGCCGATTCCCGATCCATCAGTATGAAGCGTCGGATACTGGTTTCTGACATCAGGGTGTCCACTATCTTCCACTGCTCCGTGTGTAGCGAAGGGTTGTACTTCTGCAGCACACGGAGCATTCGTTTGATGTCCTGGGCGCCAATAATCCGCGTCTTCCAGGCCATTTTGACTGGCTTCGGCAGATCCTGCGTCCACGACTTTGAGGCGCAACCCGGCAATCTCTACCCCCCGATTGCCGAGCTGAACCATGTGGAGGCCCCCTCTCTTGGCAACTGATGTGGAGGGCGCCCCCCACTATGTTGCCGAGCATGATTCTTGGCAGAGGCTGGGGCGCGCCATCCACGAGTGCAAGAACTGCACCCTGGATCGCGGACATGTACCCCGCCAGAATCTTGACAGCAGGATAGCCCACTGGGATAATGGCCATCCGCTCCGCTGTCACCGCCTCCGCATACGACCCTACCCTCGTCCTTTTGAGGGCGCTGGTCAGCAAAGTCGAATCGCCACTCGATCCCAGTGGCCTCTTGTTGTGACCTACATCGGCCACTATAGTAGGTGCGACCCGTGTCGCATCTGCACCCGTCTGCGACGGCAGACGGGCTCTCTCCCGAGCGTTCTGTCTACGCTTCTGCCTCCTGCTGAGAGTATACCCGCCGTCCTCCCCCTCAGGTTTGGACACACCCACACTACGTGTCGGTGCACTCTCCGCAGGATTAGGAAGCGTTCCGCGGAACGGTACGGTGGTCGGCTTCGTCATGCTTTTGCCGCCCCTCCTCCAGTGCCCGCAACAGTCGGTCCCCTTACGGTTCCTTTCTGCGCGTGTCCGCTTTTCACCACTGGGGGAAAAGATCGGACGGCAGCTTTGAAGTAGACGGGTCCAGCTTGTCCGTTGCTACCACTCCTACCTACATTACTGGGACCAGCTCCCGCATCCCTGCTCAACGCAGTTTTGCGGCCTGCAGTAGTGCCCAGTGTAGTGCCATGCGCTGTAGCCTCATCCCTTAAGGGTACGGCTTCTCCCTTCTTCGTCGTTGTTGGTGGTTGTAGATCCATTTAACCTACAACTGTGAGCTCCCCCCGAGGCCATTCACCAAGTTAACTACCGGGCAGGTAGCTACCATAGAGACACACCCAGTACAAGAATAGCGACCGGTCGCGAATTAACCACTTGTTCTGGACCCATCTCCGCCCACCAGACAATATAATTCTCGACACGTGTTTCGCTTTTCAACCTAGGCATCATCAGGACATGAAGATAAACAGGAGATGGTGACGGTCCGGCATCCGCACGAGAAGTGAGATGTCTAAAACGGTTGGCTCTATTTATACCCTTAATTTTTCTAAAAAGAAATGGAAAACACGTAACAACAGTGATGACGTAACATTAAGTTTTTATTAAGAAAGAAAACATATTGATTCAATGCCAGCATAAATAAAAATAACAAAAACAAATGACGACGCTGAAAGGGGTCACCATCACCACTCAGCTTGATGCAACGGCAAACACGGCATTTAATGATCAAACTTTTATTGCTGTACCTATGTTCAACTGTTCAAGCACATTAAAACGTAATACTTTTCCGCAAACATATAAGGTGTTAAAATAATGATTATCCGACAAGGAATGGCTGTTTTCTAATAAATGTTCTTCAAAATTGGGTTTTCGGTGTACCGATGGAAAAGCTGAAGCCGTTAACTAAAACACTCTCAATGAAGTTACTTATCAAACACAATTCACTAAATCTAAGCCGGTTCATCAGTTCAGGAGCTACGATGCCACAGACAGATACTACTCAACCATATAAAAGTCTCCTTTTTTGACCAGGGAAAGAAATGGATATAAGTTTTTTTGTCCATTTTTCATTACAAACTTGCTTTAATTCAGTCTGGCTGAATTATTTATATTCTTAAAAGCCAACCTGAAATAAACCAAAATGCATGTTTTGCAGTTTTGCAGGATTAGAAGATTTTAGCTCAGAATTTATGAATGAAAACATTTGCTTTCCATTTAGCTATTGGTTAGGGTTGAAACTAACAGTTTTTTCCCGTGAATCGAGCCGAAATTTTAAAATTTCTATACCTCATGGTGTCAACTATTTATCTTTTGATTTTGTCCAGCAGAGTTGTCTGCGAGATCGATATAACATATACATAGAAGGATAAATATCACCGACGAACATAGAAGAGTTGAAAAGCAACCAGAAACCGGCCAAGTGTGAGTCAGACACACGCGTCAAGGGTTCCGTACCACGAAATGAACGTACAATACGTACATGTCAAAACACCTCGACGAATTTCAAACATTTTTGACACAAACGCAGCTGGACTGCCAAGTATGGATATTTTTTACCTGATTACGCTAAAGCCAAAGAAAGTTATCCTTTTGTTCTCCGCAAAATTAGTTAAGGGCACCTTCTAGTCTTTACTTTTATAAAGTTATAACCCCATTACACTACAGCTGGCCACTGCCAGCACATCATCCGGTTTTGTCTCAAAGTCCTAGTAGGTAGGTAGTTCAGGTTGCTTGGCATAACCAAAGTTTTCTCGCTCCGAAGGAGCGAGGCACCTATTACAGAACCCCTAAAATGGTCTTGCAGACCAATAAAGAGACAAAGAAACGAAAAACAAAAGTTTTAAGAATAAAATTTCTGTACAATTAACATAATATTTAAAAAATATATATTGTAACGGACTATTTGGAGGCAATTGAATAGAAAAAAAAATTGACTTTTTGTGGTTCCCGTTGTTTACGCATATTTTTTTGTCATAATCCTATATCGCATAATCACAATAGGCACTTTTAATGATCTTTAAGCATAATTTCACTACGCCGAATCCTGTTGTCGCCGAATCTATTTTCGCCGAATGGTCTTTACGCATAACTTTTTAATGCCGAAAACCTACTTTTCTGGCAGCAGTCATCTTCTGTTCGGGATTGCAGTTCTAATCTAACCTAACCTAATCTACTTTACTGGCAGCAGTTTTTTATTGTTAGAGGTTGAATTTGCAGCTAACTAAAATTCGGCGATATTAAATTATGCGTATTTAGATTCGGACAAATAAAGATTCGGCGATCAAATTACGTGAATCCTGTTCGGCGAAATCAGTTTCGCACGTAAAAATTATGCGAAATAGCTCTCACTTTTTGTACATGTCGTTGTGGCTTCATCGGGCCAAATCGGCTAAAGAGATTTTAACCATTTTTGGTACACGGGTAGCTGCATATCCACAGATGATTAAAGAATACTTTTTACCCGACTACGCTGATGAAAAAGCGGAACTATGACTTTTTCCTCAGTGAATGAAGTCACGGGCGCCTTCTAGTCTATACTATTATAAAGTTGTAAAAATGAAATGTGTGTACATTGAAGATATTTTCCAAAAATTGATTGTAGCGGACTATTTGGAGAATTTTATGTATATTTGTATGTGTCATTTTGGCTTCATCACGCAAAATCGGCTAAACAAATTTTAACAATTTTTGGTACACGGGTAGTGTGGTATCTCCAGATGATTATAGGATACTTTTAACCCGACTACGCTGACAAAAAAGAAGGGTAATGACAATTTCTCCTCCGTGAACGAAGTTGCGGCTCCTTCTAGTATTGAATAAAAATGATTTTGCCATTGGGTCAAAATGTTTGAATTGCGCCTGTTTAAATTTACTCAAATTTACTGTTAACGGAAACTCACCAGCCATCAATTCAAATTCAAACAATCGTGCTCTCATCAATTAGACCGATCTAAGCAAAATCTCCCCAAGTTTCACTCCGCAAGTATTATGGAACTTGTTGCTTTGATGGAATTTTCCTAAGAAATTACGAGACGTCTTTGAGGCTGTCTTACGTTCTAGAAGTTTCATCAACAGCGGAGTTTTATTGCTTAAAACTGTTTAGGCTCGGTTATTGGGAATTAAAAAGTTTATATTACGGATTGCGGGGAAGTGTTGCCGGTCGCAGACTGTGGCTTTTCAGGGGCTTTCTTTTAGGCGCTCACAGCCTGAAATTTTGGTAGGGGTCACTAATAATAAAATATGTAGATTTAATTAGACTTTATTGCACAATACACAATTTTCAAAAGTCAATCTGCTTAGCCAATTTGGCGTGATGAAGCCACAAGGACACATACAAACATACAAAAAAATAATTTTCAGTTCTATGACCTCCAAATAGTCCGTATTTTTTTTTGAAAATATCTTCAATGAACAGACATTTTATTTTCATAAATAACCTCCCTTTTCTTTCAGCGTAGTCGAGTAAAAAGTATCCTATAACCATCTGTGGTTGGCTAGCTTCCCGTGTAGGTACCAAAAATAGTTGAAATCCGTTTAGCCGTTTCGGCGTGATAGAGAATAATTACTTTGGCACGATATTTATCACAAAGGGGTCTCCTTCGGAGTCCCTAGTGTCGTTTGTCCTAGTGTAGAATTTGTCCTAATGAATCGTTAGTCCTAACTAGGGCTGCCATCTTGATTATGCCGGAACCCGGACAAAATCTTCAAAAACCCTGAATATTTGAAGGAAATCGCATTTTTCCCCGGACATGTTACATTTTATTCAGTTCAATAAGGTTTTCCCTGATACAAAAAAAGTCCGGGTTTTACCCGGTCACACCTTAAAAACCCGCCCGGACGGCCCCCGGACAGCCTCCAAACTAGGACAAATCCGAGGAAACCCGGACGGATAGCAGCTCTAGTCCTAACGCATCTTTTACTGAAACCGTAAATTCTTCAGGATTTTTTCAAATATCATCAAGGTTAGGTTAAGTTTGTTTTATACCAATCCTGAAATGAATAGTTTACAGTTTTATAAGAAAATGCGTTAAGACGAACATTAAGACAAACGACGTTAGGGATTCCGATATAGATCCATCACAAAGACACACGTTCTTAACAAAATATATTATATTTTCATTCTCAAGGAACATTTGAGAATAGTGGGTCAACAACCGATTTTTTTTTACACAAAAATACTTATTCCATTGTGAAAGAATTTAGATAGGAAAGATTCTTTAAGAATCTCAAACATATATTGCTTACAGACCGAATATCTAGACTAGAGTTTTAAATCCAGACGCCACACTTACCTCACCTAGACCTAGCGGTACAAACGTTATATTTCAATTCCACATCGCAGACTTCCTGCGTTGTGGCTCATGACAGAAATCCACTACTTTCAGACTTTCTTGTCGTTTATGGAGCTTATAAATTGTTTTGCTGTTTATTGTTTGGATAGCGCAAAGATATGAAAAGAAAGCTAAAACTTGTTGTGCTCAGCTAGGTAATGCTGCTTTATAGGCATGCTTTAGAGCCATGGTCGTTCAGAGCGTCAGCGTAGGCTGGTTCTCTGTGTCTGTTTGTAGCTATGGTCGTTCAGGGCTTCAGGGTAGGTAGTTTTTTTTGTGCCTGTATTGAGCCAAGATCGTTCAGGGTAGGCAGCGCCATTGTGCCTATTTGAACCACGCGCCACTGATGATTGTGTTTATTGTGCTTTCGATCAATGATAAAGCATCTTGTCATGTATATGTCGAAAAAATATGGTGTCTTACTAAACGAAGAAACCGTCTCTTCTAATTAGGCATTTAACTAATGCAGATGACAAGCCGTGTTATTACCGAACAAATTTTTCACGCATCTTTAGCGGGGGGTGAGGTAAGCAGATACAGCACACTATGGAAATATTCCTACTTTTACAAACGCACAAAATTAAAAGAAACCACCTACACACAAAAAAAACACACCCACACACTGATAATTTACCTTATAAACTAACCGGAGATTTTGCGATTATTTTGGCAGAGGGGAATAAATTCGTATATTGTATATCCCTTATATGAGTGCTCCTATTTACTGTATACATTTTTACACTTTAGCACGCTCGCTCATACTTGTCACTCACACAAACACACGCGCGTGCACACTCGTACCAACATACGAACACAATATAGTAAATTAGTATTTTGTAAGCTACATAGAGACCTCTCCGTACAATTTGTGTAAATACATAGGTTAAGATATTGGAATAACGAAACTGGGTTTAACACAGGGCTTCCTAGACCCAGGGTCATGATTTATTGTGGTGAACAATTTCAAACAATGGTCCGCTAGATGTCACCCACCCTATCTGTTCAAACTGAACCCGCGCTCTCGCCCACCTGGTTTTAACGAAAAACGCCCGGTCTGGTGCATGCTCAACCGCCTGAGGACGGTAGTTGGTCTCTGCAACCAACTACGAATAAAATGCGGCTAGGCCGTAGACGAAAGTTGCGAATGCGGGTACCTGTGCATCAAACTGTGCGCCATATTGCCATGGAATGCCCACTAACAAAATGTACGGGTCAAATGGAAGATCTCAAAAACTTAACAAGCGAAGCTATTGTAAATTTAGATTATAATATAAACACGCATTGTAAACTAACGCCTTACGATAAATAAATAACAATAAAGTTTTTCATTTACATTTTGTTCATATTCATTAGTTAAATGCTCTGAGTTCGCGTCATATTCCGTTGTAAATAGATAAGATTCCTTCAAAATCTCACATATTTACGGAGCGAGTAGAATTTCAAGCCCAAAAGCAACACTTACCTAGCCGTACAATGCATGCTATATTTCAATTCCACATCGCAGACTTCCTGCATTGTGATTCCTGACAACAATTCACTGCTTTCTGAGTTCCTTGTCGGTTTATATGGTGCTTATAAATTGGATTGTATATATTCTTTGGGCAGTGCAAAAATATGAAAAGAAAACTGAGCGGAATTCTGCTCAGTGACGTAACTTTATCTTATTGTGTTTTCTTAGTGTTTAGTCCTTACACAGAGTCCATTTTGAACCCTTGGCTTAAATAATATCCCACCAAAAACATTCTGTAAAAAACTAGCCAAGTCTCGATGAACCTGCTTGTTTATTTCTAAAAAGTAATGGAATCTAGACAAAGTCGTGCCAAGTCTAAGGTTCCTTGCTGCGATTTCTTTATTATTATAGTTAATGTTGTGTGACTTGGCCGTTGAACATTCTTTATACGTTACTACCAAATTTCAGCTCTCTAAGTTTATGGGAAGTACTAGTTCTATTTTGATGATCATGAGTGAGCGAGTGTCATAAATGCGAAACTTTGCTTTCGCTTAACTTCGGAACTAAATGACTTACAGACTTGAAATTTTGGATTTTAAGTATGTGATTATAGCTTACTGAATGACGAAAATTTCTGCGTTCTGGTCTTATCTAGAGGGTCTCAAATAGGGGCCTGAAAATGCGGCGAAATGGTTCCGGTAAAGGATGGTACGGCAGTGTTTGCTTCGCGCTCAACTTGGCGGGGGCACTGCCGTGCCCCCTGATAGGTCAACTTAGTGTGGGAATAAAAAAAAAAGAAATAATGCGTTTTTTATTATTGATCCACATTTGATACCCACCTATCTTAACACTTTCACGACCGATATTTTTGTAGCCGATAGAAAGGGAAAATGCGTATTTACCAAAAACTTACTTCGAGAAGAGAATTTTTCAACTATTTTATTTATAATTTCCATTCTTCTCCAATATACTGATTGTTTAAAATATCAATAATAATAGTAATTTTTCGCTTATTTTTGTCCTTTTTTTGTACTTTTATATTTTAAAATTATTTACAAGTTACATTTAAAATAAGTTTTGCATTCTTGTAACACAATCCACTATTCTCTGCCATATTTTTAAAAACTTTTCAAGAAAAAAATCACGAGACATTGCGACACTTCAAATGAGCAATATTTTGGCTATATCACGGCAATTTAAGGTAGAGATCGGAACCGGTATTTCTTTAATCCTCTAAAATACATGTTGTTTCTTGAATGTCTTAAAACTGTATTTAGGAGAAGAGTAATAAATCAGAAAACACCTGATTCAAGTTCGAGAATATTAATACAATATACGTAAATCTCGTAATTGAACGAAAAACACGAATCGTTATTTCGGTTATTCTGTATGGAAAAAAAATCCGGTTATATTTACTATTCGGGCTGCTTTAAGTGACTGATAAGTTGACACTTAATAGGGGGGCCTGTCATTTCTACTTCAGATATATGACCCGCTATCTAGAATTTTATACGAAACAGAATGAACAGTAACATATACTTTGAATGGAAAGCAAATGTCATTTGACAGGTGCCATAAACCCCTAAAACCCAGATTTGTCTTGACAATGCAATTTCATATCGCTCAGTAGGACTGCTTTAGCTTAGAATCGTTCGTACATAATCGTCATATTTAAATCTAACGTGCGTTAGTATACAACTGCACAGTAAGACATAGAACATAAATATTCTACTTAAATGTCATAACGTTTACTTATATTTCTCATTTAATGGTCATATCTTGAATATATCTCGGCGACTTATGATTTACTACGTCGAATTCCACCCCTGACCTCCAGCGAAGCGATAGAAAACAGAATTTGCATAATATTAAAATTTAATTGTACTCCGCCTGCAATTTTAAATTTAATATCCAGTGCAGTTTCAACATCGCGCGCAGTTTATCGCGAAATATTAATACTTTCTAGAGTTTCTCCGTTTCTTGGAAGTTAGAGATAGTTTTTAAGCGAGATTTCGTCGCCTTGTTTTAAATCAAAATGGAAATGTTGGCGTGTTTTAAAGGAGATAAGTTTTTACCGTTATTTACGCTTATACAATATTATTTACCCGTGACTTTGCCCACGATACTTACCTGGAATAGGTATCTTCTGTTTTAATTTTATGCCGCGCTCCATCCAGTCCCTAGTATTCAAACTGATTATTAGACCTACCAAGATTCGTATCTACAAAGCCGCCATTAGGATCAATCTTCCTCGACGAAATATGATTCCCCATAGAGAAGCGAAACACGTGTCAAGGATTACTGTCTGGTGGTGGTTTGTTGTATTTGCTTGCGTATTTTTTTTTTGTGGGAATTGCATGAAAATATGCGCATGTGAGCACAATTTACTGTCACATCTAACCAAGGCACTATTTCGTGGAAAAGCGAAGTTACAATCCATTATTCTAACATTATATTCAAGTATAGGTATATC
The DNA here is from genome assembly GCA_905404275.2 of Hedya salicella. Lineage (NCBI taxonomy): Eukaryota > Metazoa > Arthropoda > Insecta > Lepidoptera > Tortricidae > Hedya > Hedya salicella. The sequence goes on along the minus strand of FR990112.1, from coordinate 3,101,132 downwards.
AGGGTTGATATTATTTTAAATTGGGTTCATAAAACTTGAAACTTAAAAAAAAACAAATATTAACTAGATTCAGCGTCATTTTTTTACATGTAGTGAAGGATATTAATGTTGGAATAAAACAATTTAACCGATTATATCGCGTATATTATTTCATTTTAGTTCCCGACGTTTTATTTCAATGAGTAATAATCGTGGAAACAGAAGAAAATATTACATATTAATGTTTTTTGGTGTTCCGTATTACCGTCCGTTCGTATGTCACAGGCCTTTTAACTTGAAAACTGCATGATGTATTTTAGTATGTGTCGTTGTAGCTTCATCACGCCAAAACGACTCAACGGATTTCAACTCTTCTTAGTACACGGGGAACTGATCATCCACAGATGGCTACAGGATACTACGCTGCATAAAAAATGAGTTATGATTTTTGACCTTCTAAAAAAAAGGAGTTAGGATATTTTAGTTTGAATATAATATCTTTACACGAACCTATACAAAACGGAAGTAAAACAGTGGAAATTCTGATCTTAAAACTGAGGAAACGAGGGCTCCCTTAATGAATCAGTTGTCTTACAAATTATGTAATTTAAAACAAGCTGGGCACTTGAAAAGTTATTTAAAGATAGCGAAAAACGAAAGCATTGAGGCTCGTCTAGGGATAGAAGGAAAAAGATTAGTCACTGTGACGTGAGACGCTGTACATACAACTGATTCGCTGTTCTGTCTGTGTCTGTGTCTGTGTCTGTTCAGACACACATTAACATAATATTCTCATCCGTCTCCGCGATCATCGCACTTTTAAATAAAACAAATTACTGATTATATCGCGTGCCTATATTGTAACTTTGACAGAGATTTTTCTTGGTCTATCCTGTGAGCACGAAGGTGTACAATTTCCGGAATGTCGGGGACTCAAACCAGATAATATACGCGACATAATTCGTTTAAATTCTTTTGTTTAAAAGTTTGTATTTTTTAAAATAAAATAATGGGTTTCAGAATATCTAAGAGAGTGAGTGAGACATAAGATATAATTTCAAAAATGCATTTAATTACATGGTTTTAGTAAAGGGCAGTTTAGATTTCATCTTTTTCCTTCGTGCACGTGTGCGAAGCCGGGGTCGGTAGCTAGTTTGTTGTAAAAAAAACTTCAAGAACGGAAACAGCGTTTTTCATCCAAACCGCTCATTCTGTCCCACAAATCTCTGCATCTCGCTCAAAAACGTAATTAATTTATTTGTTATCTCTGTCAGAAAAGAGTCCGCACAACAAATAGAAACGTAATTAGGGCAACGTAAACATTTTAAAAAACTGTTAGCCGGGTATCTGGTTCAGGTAATTTTAATGGCGTTACCTTCCATTTGCATGTACAAGTGGGCTTAGCCTCGTTGGAAGGCTAAGCGGGGAAGGGTTAAGAGGAAACACGAGCCGACGTTAGGGTTCATCCATTAATCACGCGAGGCTCAAAAGGCCGGCTCTAAAAAAATGCGTACAAAATATACGCAAAAAAAGGTCCAAACGAATTGGTCTCTGGTCGAAACTCCTTTTTTGGGAGTCGGTTAAAAATGGCTGTGTAGCAGAGCCTTACTCTTAAACAAAATAAACGCGGTGTAGGGTCATTTTATATTAAGGTTAGTGATATAGACAGACAGATATAAAAAATTAAGATTTTCCGATTTTTTCATAGGTCTTTCAAGCCTTCAAGAAAAAAGCGTACTCCCACCTGAAAGCGCACTCGTGACTCCTCTGGTGATGCAATTATCTATGGAAGATGGTGATCGCTTACCATCAGGCGACCCATCTGCTCGTTTGCCTCCTATGTCTAAAACAAAAGGGTGGTGCTATAAGAGGTACCTTCATACCTAATTTTAAGAATTTAGGACCAGTGGAAGTACGCTTTAGGTTTCCATGGTCAGCAATTTGTATGGAAACACCTTTTTTAATGACTGTATCTTTGGAACCCAATCCAACTTACAAACTTGATTTTTTTACAGCTTCAAGGGAATTTCAATCTGATACCTTCACGCGTTCTTGAGAAAAAAGGTCTTAACATACAGACAGACAGACCAACCGACAAACGACAACAATGTGATCCTAGAAGGGTTCCGTTTTTCGTCTTGAGGTGCGGAATCCTAAAAACACGAAATATCTATAATGGGATCGGGGGTGTAGTGAGTTCACGTATACAGGTTTTTTTTGTTGAACGAGCTATTTCTAAAGAGTTGCGGATTAAACATTGTTAATGGTTTGGGAATCTAATTTAGGAAAGTATAATCATGCTTATTTATTTATTTATATTTATTTATATTTATATTTATTAATTAAATAATAATAAATAGTCTGAAAGATTTTACATACTTTGAACCAAAAATTACACGTGATTTTGGGTAGGGGAGGGGGTTTAGCGTAAAACCTTATCACGTTTTACAAGTTAGAAGGGGCGGGAAAGGGGGGTAGAAAATGCTGAACATACATAACGTGATTCATGGACGAACCCTAACAGAAACAGATTTCAGCCTTAAACGAAAGGACATGATAAACAAATATTAGGAGACAACTTTACACAAATCGTTCACGGGCAGCTGGTTATCCACAGACGGTTTTAGGATACTTTTACCCCGCTACGCTGAATAAAAAAGGGGGTTACGATTTTTATAAATATATAATTGGAAAAAACTTTACACAAAACGAACTAGTATCTTGGTAAGCTCAATAAGGCTTGTGTTACGTGACGAGTGCTAGGTATATCAGCGTCTAGTAGTTACTCATACACACAAGCCTTCTTGAGCTTACCAAGGGACTAGTTCTATTTGTTGTCCTGTAATATTTATTTCTGTTGCTAATGTGTTAGGTATTTTTTTATCATTTTCTTCGATAGCTTGATGCTTTTTGTCTCAGTTTTCAGATTATTAGATAAGAAAACAAGCGCTGCTAGCTGCATTATATATATATCTATTTAACTACAATCGAAGCAGGAAACCGGCTTAAAAATATGGAGACAATTTGACATATAGCATTATGACCAGGGGTTGCCAAGCTATAGATTATTAGCATTTTTCTAAGTAACTCAGTCATTTTTGTTTCAGTGTCAGTTGAGTTACGGTATCTACGGAATAAAACAACAAAATAATTTGATCCACCCATCTACTTGAATTTAATAGTACTTCATCCCTTTTCTTCAATTTAACACCACAAAACTCCCAACTTTATGCAAATTGTTCTAAACGTATCAATTATTAGAACAATGGCAACCCTTCTCCGCACTCTATAAGCAAAAGGTATTAACCACCGCAAATTACGTACTATTACTCGTCCTTTTGTGTTATAGCATATCTAATCTACCTCCACACACAAAAGGGTTTAAGTGACACAAATTATGTACTAGAACACTTCCTTTTGTGTTTAGCACATCTCAATTATCCGCAAAGTGGTTCGATAATCGATAAGCGATTACGTTATGGGAGCAGTATACGCGGCGGCGGTAGGGTTGAATTTAATCTTTATTAATCCTTTTTACATTAATAGGTTTTGTAATGTATATTTGCATAAATACAATTTCAGCTCAACGTAATAGCTGAAATTGATCAAATTTAATTTACCGCCTATACCAGGGACCGAAATTGAAAAAAATCTGTCTATGATACCCACCTTTAAAGACCAGTCCAAATTTCAAAATGTGAATGAAGACTTTATATTAACCGGTTGTATGGCGATGGCAATTTATCAGGTGGCACGGCAGTGCCCCCGCCAAGTCGAGCGCAAAGCAAACACTGCCGTACCATCCTTTACTGGAACCATTTGTCTCATTTTCAGGCCCTTATTTGAGAACCTCTGGATAAAACCAGAACGCAGAAATTTTCGTCATCCAGTAAGCTATAATCACATACTTAAAATCAAAAATTACATGCATGTAGGTCATTTACTCCCGAAGTTAAGCGAAAGCAAAGTTTCGCATTTATGACACTCACTCACTCACTCATGATCAACAGAATAGAACTAGTACTTCCTATAAACTCAGAGAGCTGAAATTTGGTACATAGTTAGGGTTTAATGGCCACATAGAGCAAAAAAACTATAAAATTAGGATAGTCGAAGATCTGGAGTACCTGGTGACCCTGATTAGAAAACACAAGAGCCCAACCAAACTATTAGAGATCGACATACCGCCTTTACAAAAAATATTCAACTTGGTGGGCCGCTTCATGTGATGTCCAAAATCGAAGGGTTATGCCCACGTTTCTACAAAAAGAAGTGAAATACCACCAAAAACACTGTAAAAAACTAGCCAAGTCTCGACGGCGCTGCTTGTTTATCTCTGAAAAGTAATGAAATCTAGACGAAGTCGTGCCAAGTCTAAGGTTCTTTACTGCGATTTTTTTAGTATTATAGTTAATGTTGTGTGACTTGGCCGTTGAAGGGTACACAAGGGTACAAAACCAGGTGCTCCATGACACCATTGAACCAATCGTTGACGGTCGGACGTCGGACGGTGTCATGGAGCACCTGGTCGCAGTAAAGACTTGGCACGACTTCATCTAGATTTCATTACTTTTTAGAGATAAACAAGCAGCTCCATCGAAACTTGGCTAGTTTTTACAGAATGTTTTTGGTGGGATAATCTACACTATTATAAAGTTAATAAAATGAAATTTCTGTCCATTAAAAAATAATTAAAAAAAATTTAACTACATGAAGGTTACTGAAACAAAATTTTTGGATATTTTTGTATGTTTGTACGTGTCATTGTGGCTTCATGACGCCAAATTTGCTAGACGCTAATTTCAACTTTTTTTGGCACATGGGTAACTGGGCATTCCCAGATAGTTAGTGATACATTTTACTCGACTACACTGAAGGAAAGAGCTCCTCCGCCAAGGAAGTTGCGGAACCTAATTGACTATATCTGTACTGTTCTGGGCTTAACTACTGAGCGAGAAAGACTATAAAAACTTACCAGTTGTACAAAGGCCACGAAAACTTGTATTTAAATATAAAAAAACTTATTCAGAGGTAACGGAAAACGTATCCTTAACCCCCTTTTTCCATTACAGGCATTATAGAATGTGTGCTATAATTAGTCAAAGACAGCACAATAAAATTACCACAATGATGAATAAAGAGTAAAAAGACATTTCTAAAGACCTCACTCTACACTAGCGCCTCTAGCTGTTAAATAGAGCACTATTAACCCTAACTTAGTTGCGGCAGCTTCACCACCATAACATATTGTTTTACGGTAACAGCATATTTGTTAGCCGACAATTAGCCAATCAATCAATCAATCAATCATACATGCAGACGTGGGCATTAATCGATAAATGTTTTAATCAACTAATTAATCGATTAAATCACCAATCGTTGCAAGATTAATCATGATTAACTTAATAGTATCTAAATTGATCCACATAGTACTTGAAAGACGATTTATTAATTGTCATTTTAATCAATCGATTAATGCCCATCGATTAATATTAGAAACAAATAAGGTATTTTTGTAGGCCTAAGTGTAGACTTAGACCTACAAAAATATCTTATTTGTTTCTAATATTAATCAAGGAAAAATTATCTTATTAATTTTATTATTATATAGGTAAAAAAATTGCCATTGGCGATTAATCGAAGATTAATTTCATAATGACTAATTTAAGTGCAACTCGTAAGACTAAGTTTATTCAATCGTCATTTTTCATCGTCAATCTCCAATTAAGTAGCTCAATCATAATTGTTAATCGTTAGTCGATTACCCTTTACCCATCAAAGATAAAGATAAAAGATAAATAAAATGTTTATTGCACAAAAACAATAGGTACAAAGTTTCGTGCATTGCATAAAAATATGTATGTATACCCACTCACTTGTTTCGGTAACTTTAGGTACCTGTCACCTGTCTTATTTCAAGTATAAATAGAGTTCAATCCTAAATCTGAAGCAAGTGAGTGGACACAGAGGTTCCAGGGGTACCCGCACTTGGCTACTTGGGTAGACCTGTATTGCGTAAACCTGGTCAGGATACATTGGAGTTTGTGGACAACATGGATTTTGTGTCATGCATGCAAAGTTTCTTGAAGTATTTGGCTGATATTCGGTTTAAAATAAAACTATACTATGGTTTAAAGATAAAACTATACAGTAAAGTTTTATCAATACTCATACATTATCATCATTATAATCATAGCAACACAAGGACGTCGACTGCTGGAAAAAGGCCTGCCCCAAGAACTTTTCTAAAGACCGGGCACCGCCCTCATCCAACAGCTTACCGCGATCTTCATCAGATCATCAGTTAACTACGCTGCGTCATCCTGTACGCGGTCGCTACTCGAGAACCTTCGTGCCCCAGCGACCGCTGGTTCTACAAGCAATGTACCCCGATCACTGCCACTTAAGACGACGAATTGGAAATTTTGGTGTCAGAGATCTTAAAATTTCTCAGCCATTTCAAACCATATGATCGTGATATTTCATAACATGGTTCTTCATTTCATTTACTTTATTTTGATAGTTGCAGAAACACGATTCTTTAACTTTTATAACAGAGAAAACAATATCAAAGAAACCTCTTTTAAAACAGAGATTCTCATTTTTCAGGCTAACCAGACCAATTTAAGCCTCAAAATTTTCTTAGTACATTAGTCTAACTACGCAGTTTCGTTTGTTAGTTGGATTTTTTAAAATTATTTGTAGTTTTTAATTGAAAAAAAAAGCTGTTTTGTCGTTTACGACCTTATGGTATAAGCTAGCGCTGGCCCGTATTTGTATGCAATCAGTCCCCCCCTCAGTCCGCTGCGGACCAATCAGAGAACGGGATGAAAACCATGTTGTTCAATTGATTGTTTAGCGATGCGTCGCCTTAAGTCCAGCATTTCTTTGAGCTATGACAACGATCTTGATTTTTCTGTTGATCTCTTCATTTCTGAGTTGATTCTGTAAGGAAACTCCGAGCAAAGCTCGCTCCATGGCCCTTTAGGTGACTTTGAGGCTTCTTATCCCTTTGTGAGAAACCACGTCGCAATGCTGTATGTCACTGGCTACACACACTGGTTAACTGCATATAAGGGTTGTCGCTCAGGTACCTGACAGAGAAGAAGAAGTATATAAGGGCTTCGTTGGCGTGTGAAGATTATAACCTTAAAATTTCTGACTTCTTGCCTAGAAATTTTAAGGTTATGATCCTGACATTTGCCACGTCGACAGAGCCCGTACCTCTTTTCTATCAGGCGCCTCAGCGACAATTTTTATAAAAACCTTCGCCTTAAGACACTGCGGTATTTAAGACGAGATAATATTACGTAGCTTCCCGAAAGCTGCCCATCCCAGTTAGATACAACTCTGGGAAATAAGAAAGATATTTTTATCGAAACAATGTAGTGAAATGACGCACATGTTTAACACAGATCTAATGGTTCTGTAGGTGTTTTGGCAAAGGGGAGCTTCTAACATGTATGTTAGCTTCTATTTTTTGCAGTTCATAACAATATTAAACTGCGACCGTAGACGAGTGTCATCCAATTAGCGTTGAGGCTAGAATAGAAATAGGTGAACAGGAATGGCGTATTACGCTAGCAAAATGTTTTGGTTAGTGTAGTATTATTAGTTTTAGTTTTAGTTAGTTGCGCTTGTTTTTAATTATTCTTTTGGGAACCACTGAAAATCAGCGCTACGGCTTGCTGGTAACTAGTGGCTCTGTGAGCTGTAGAGCTCTTGAGTCTTTCAACCCGTATATCTCCTCCTTTTTTAAAATCGCTTTCCAATAGCTGAATTGACAAAAAAAACCCTTATAATTCTTATAAATCTAAATAAGTAATTAAAAAAAAAACAAGATTTCGATTGGATTTGAACCAGTGCCTTGAGCCTTGCCGGGGTGCACGCTCTGCCTACTGAACTACAGACTGGAGTCAGCTTGTCTACAAATTTTGACACTATTTCTTACAAGATCTTTGCATTTTGCATTTAAAGGTGCGTCCACACTTGTATCATTTGCTAGTATCCGATCACCATGGCGTGGCAAGACTGCGTATCGCGCTGCTTGCTGCGATGACGCCGCGCTTCTCCGATCTAAGTGTGTGATACGCGTATCAACATGGATTTTGAGCGATCGGATCGGCGCAACGTTCAAACGCGTGATGCCACGGGACGAAGATCTGATCGGGCAAATGATACAAATGTGGACGCACCTTTAACCGGTTTTTCTGCCGTCAGTGCCATGGTGAGCATTTATAAAACAAAATTTTCACCCTAACAGAGCGAACTTTATGGTTTCCAAAATGTTAGCTAGAGATGGCGCTGTGGTGTAAACATTGTTTTTTTTACGAAAATCTTGATATAATTTGTTTTTTTTTGTTTAGGGGGTTTACTATGCTTTTGTTTAAATCTTATCACAGATTCCACTGTTCTCTTTTACTTGTTGTTGTTATTATTCTGTCTCGTTACTCAGAAGACAAAATAGTGAACCAGTTACTGAAGACGATGTATTGGAAATCTTGGTGTCAAAGATCTTAACATTTCTCAGCCATTACAAAACATATGAAAGTGATATTTCGTAACCTGATTCTTCATTTCATTGACTTCATTTTGACAGTTTCACAAACACGAATCTTTACCTTTTATAACGGAGAAAACAATATCAAAGAAACCTCTTTTAAAACAGAGGGCTCATTTTACAGGCCAACCAGACCAATGTAAGCCTCAAAAATGTCTTAGTACATTAGTCTAATTACGCACTTTCGTTTCTCAGATGTATTTTTTAAAATTATTTGTTGGTTTAAATTGAAACGAAAAAAGCTGTTTTGTCGTTTAGGGCCTTATGATATAAGCTAGCGCTGGCGCGTATTTGTATGCAGTCAATTCCCTTCAGTCCGCTGCGGACAAATCAGAGAACGGGGCGCAAACAATGTTTTTCAAATGATTGTTTAGCGATGCGTCGCGTAAAACAAATGCTAATAACCTAGCCCATTAAAACACACTAACGAGATAGGCCCTTGAAAAAACCTCTATTGGCTAGAAAAAAATAATTTTGTTGACTTTATAAAGTTTAATATCGCAGTGTTAAAGAGGAACTAAGAGGAGAGGAGGCATAATCATTGCAAGGAGGTCCAGAAAAATAGTAGATTGATCTAATGAACAAACACTTAACAGCGGTAGTGACTTTACCAGTTAAGCTCACGGTCCTGGGTTGAAATCCCCATAAGGGCAAATATTTGTATGATGAGCATAATATTTGTTCCTGAGTCTTGGATGTTTGTTATGTCATCATAATAGGTTTTTCTGGCTTTTCCCTAATCGTTGCAACAAATGTTGGATCATATTGTATGTCTCTCAACAAAGACTTCTCTCAATGAAACTGACAATTCGAAAGTGCTTGTACCTAAGCCTACTTGAATAAAGCATATTTTGATTTGATTTCAGCCATTGGACGTCCACTAATGGGCACAGCCAGCTATGGAACGGGCTATTATGCTCGGGATCTCTTTACGAGATCGAATCAGAAATGAAGAGATTCGTAGACGAACCAAGGTCACCGAGATAGCAAACAGGGTAAGCAAACTGAAGTGGCAATGGGCAGGGCACATAGTTCGAAAAACCGATTGCCGTTGGGGCAGAAGGCTTCTCGAGTGGAGACCGTGTACCGGCAAGCGCAGCGTGGAAGACCACCCTCAAAGTGGTCGGATGACCTTTAGGGTTAGGGTTGCGGGTACTCGCTGGATGCGGGTCGGCTCTATCCGGCCCATGTGGAAATCTATTGAGGAGGCCTGTTTGTTATGTATATAAGTAATATATTTATTAAATATAGGGTGGACCATAAATTTTTGCGAATAGCAACACTGAATTTTTCGGACACTGTCAAAGTGAGCGGGAAACTGTAGGTAACTTCGTGCAATTTTATTTCTAATAGAGCGTTTCACGGGAAAACAACGGGCTTTTTGTGTTAAGCAGTTTTATTACAAGATTATGAGATAGCCGCGATCCGTTGTTGTATGTGTCAGGGAGTTTTCCACGGTTTTCCTATACGATAGCAGGAGTGCCAACGACAGAGACAGAGGACATCTGGATAAAGTAATTTTTAAAAAATAAATTGCAATTATCTGTTACTAGGTTAAATAAATAAAATATAGAAAGACATGTATAGTTAATTTTTTATCGATGTTTCATAAGTGCAAAAAATTTTGGCCCACCCTATATATCGCCTTCTCGTACTCACAACACAACCTTTATTGAACTTATCTTAGCTTAGTCGTATGAGTACTTCGATTTGTACCGTAAATGTCCCTTAATTTCATCATTTCAGCCTGTGTCCAGCAGTGGACACAATAGACTTCCACATGGCCCGGATAGATGCGACCTGCATCCAGCAAGTTTCTGAAACCCTAACCAGGTCGCCAACTACCTTTCGGGTAGCCTCCCAATGCTGCGCTTGCCGGTACGCGGTCTCCATTCTGTAATATGTATTTATTTATTATTTAAGTAAAAAGCGATATTTCTTTATATCCACTGTTATCTCATGCACTATGACTATTAAGGACTTATAATTGTTTACCATTTCAGGCCTGTCATCGTACCTGCCGATAATGGCCACTTCAATGGTGTAATTATCATCCTCGAGGCTTCATATAACTCCATTAGGGATACCCCACTTAACTGGATTGCCGAAATTATAATTATAACTAAAGGTAAGTTTATACGTCTATACTATTATAAAAGAACTGGCCAAGTGCGAGTCGGACTCGCGCATAAAGGGTTCCGCACGACTGTATTAAAAAAACTTTTACTTATCCCAACTTAATTGGCTGGTTAAGTTTAGTTTGCACCTGATATTTATGGTATTGGATACAAATGAGGTGTAATCAACAAACAACCATTTTTGGTACACAGGTCATCCACACATTGTTATAGGATACTTTTTACCTACTTGCGCTGAAGAATAAAGAGGGTTATGATTTTGTCTCCTCCCCTGACGAAGTTGCTATTCTAAAAGTCGTTCTGAAATACGAAACCCTAAAAAATATCTAGCTTATACCAATACAAGTTGATCTTTAAATTTAGCAATAAAAAACCGGCCAAGTGCCAGTCGGACTCGCGCACCGAGGGTTCCGTACAAACTTTCACTTACCCTAACTTTATTAATATTATTTTATTACGCTACGCGTTTCCGGTTCCGGTTGAGTAAGGTTTTACCTGATATCTATAGCATTCCATACAATTGAGGTGCAAACTTAACGCAAGCGGGTGTTCAAATAGGTTTTTTGAAAAGAGTACTTTTAGCTGGTTAGAGACATGTTTATAATTTTCGTGTAATATTTATGTTTATTTAAACAAATCGTGAGAATTTCAAAATTTTCACAATTTGTTAAAAAAGTTAGCATAAGTAGTTTTTGAGATATGGCGCTTAATTAGTCGGACAGACAGACAGACAGAGTCGCACCGTAAGAGTTCCTTTTTTACCATTATTGGTATGGCACCCTAAAAATCTAAGTCAATCTTCAGTACTAATTTAACAAGAGTGGCACCATAAAGGTCGTGTGTAATACCGAAAAAGGTCTAAGCTGTTAAACTAGATTATTTAGGAAGAGTTCGTTGGGAATGTTCGGACTTCCAACGTAAAATCCGCTTAAATACGATCTCGGCGATTAAATCCAATTATTTCCAGAACTCGAATGGTTTGAGGAATGGAGTAAAAAAACGCGGAGGTGCAAATAACTGTACTAATGTATTCTGAGCCGTTCGTAATCATGTATAAGCTTATTTATAAAAACTATCTTTTAAAACCTTACATTAAGCATGTACAAGCAAATTTATAAGAAAAACAGTCTAATCACTAAACAGTTACTTATTGAAATAAAACAATTAAACGGATTATATCGCGTATATTATCTCATTTGAGTTCCCGACGTTTCGGAAGCTTTTCAGCTATCCATGGTCACGGGTGGACTGAGAAAAGATTTTCATCTGTCAAAGTTACAATTGTTTTATTTCAATGAGTAATAATCGCGGAAACAGAAGAAAATATTATAAACAGTTACTTGTTTAAAAAAACGTGACTATATGTAGATCAGCAAAGCCACTGCCAATACCAAGAATTGCCTAAGTACATAAAATCCATTTTTTTTTCTGATTTTGTTTCAAATAGTCGGTATCACTTACAATTTTTGAAAATATCTTCAGTGTACTGACACTTAATTTTTACAACTTTATAGTACTGTAGATAATATTTGTGCGACTGATATCTTCTGTTTTTTTATTATTATCATCTGTATGTCGCACCTTTGGGAGGCGTGCACGGAGCCGAAGCCAACGCGTAAAGGCCCTTTCGACAATTCAATAAAATGTAAGGTGTACACCGCGCGGGTACTGTTCCTGTCCATATCATGGGACACGCACAGAGACAGCACTCGCTAAATGCAAGAACTATTGGAGAGTGATGAGATCTAAATATGCTGGGTTATGGGATTGAAATGATGGACTATAAATACTGGGCTATTGCTTGAGACAATCGGACGTCTACCAGGAAAAAGTGTCCCATGGCTAAGGCACTGGTAGACGATGACTTGCCCACCGCTAGATGGGCCCCCGTAAATTTTGACGACCGGTTTGGCTCAGTGGAAGTAACGTTGCCTGCGAAGCTGAGGTCCTGGGTTCAAATCCCGGTAAGGGCAAATATTTGTGTGATGAGCATAAATATTTGTTCATGAGTCTTGGATGTTTTCTATCTATATAAGTAATATATCTATTAAATATATCGTCGGCTAGTACCCATAACACAAGCCGTATTGAGCGTACCATGGGGCTAGTTCGATTTGTGTAAAATCGTCCCGTAATATTTATTTATTTATTTAAATAGCGACACATATAGTGGCCTGAGGGCAACATCGGTGCGGAGGGCTAAGGGTGGAGAGGTGTCACTGGATTTTCTACTGAAGCCAACTCGCCACTTACGTTCCACATCCACCCTCGAGCCGCAGCTCTAGCGACTCCACTCTGACCGGCCGGTTAAGGCAAGCCAGAGGTGGGGGTCCTGACCCAACACCTTCCGTAAGGGTCCCCGAGGAGCACTCAGGTACGTGGGGTCGCTACTCCCCAACAGCTCGCCACAAGCTGCCCTGCGTTGAATATTATTATTGTTATTTTCTATATTTTTATGCAATGATGCCACTATAGCCTGCCAAGTTCGTGACACTCCCATAGTTTGCGGGCGACGGGGGGAAGATAGCGCGGGTGGATAAGTAGTGTGCGCGCGGCAGGGTCATCGTGCTCCGCAGGGGCATCGTGCATCGTGATCAAGTTGCCGGGTTTTAACAGATATGAGTACATATGTTATACCTATAACACGTTTCATTTTAGTTGGAATTAAATCGGATTAAAATAAGTTCATCAACACAACACAACATCAACTAAAACTCACACACATACTTACATTATCAAACATACTCTCAACGCACTACACATATGTAAGCGTGCACATTCACTCACACATTCGCATAATTAGATATTAGATAACCTAGCTGCTTGTTTTGATGATCCACCGTAAATCAATTGTTCGGTTATGTAAACATAATTAATTTATAAACACCTGTTTTTATTCTTAGTAGTTATTACTACTAATAAATTTGGTCTTGTTTTAGCTAACTATACCTCATCTATTATAAACAAAGGAAGAGCGACGCCTCCCTAAACAAGCAATTATTTGCCTACTGGGCGGCTTCATCCCTTAGATTATAACGAAAATGTATTTATGAAATTTTTAATTTTGTTTTTTAATTTTCTCCTAAAAACTGGGAATTCTCCGCTGATTTCAATGCTATGTTCGCAACGGTCGGTTTAGAGCTTATCGATAAACTTTATTATTATACTGGTATTATTTGCGTACATTTTATTTTCATTCATTATTCTCGAATTTTACGTTCTAAGCTCTTAAGATGGTTGAACAACGACAGTTAATGGTTTCTAAGGGATATTTAAGATTATTTGCTGCGACTTTGGTTCCGAGGCATTGTTTTAAAAAAGCCCCGACATTTAAAAAATCTGATGAGTTTCAAAAGACTGAACTCATTTTTAGGGTTCCGTAGGCAAAGTAGAAAAAAGAAACTCTTACGTTTCGTCATGTCTGTCTGTTGGTCCGAGATGAAATTTGTGGTGTAGGTGTCTTAGTTTGGTAGCTAATACACAGCTTCTTAGTTTGGTAGCTAATATCCAAAAATAAATATTTTTCATGCGCATTCCGTACATGTAGCCGAAGTTATTTTTTTTTCTGCAAAGATCTACGTGTGGCAATATATTTTTTCTCGATAGTAAGCGTTATGTGAACTCAAAATCTATGGATGGTTTATTTTTACGTCATAGGTACTGTTTTTGTAATATCATTTTTTAAATCCACGAAATGGCATTTGTTCAAGACACTCAAATGTATACATTTTTACTTTGGTCTCTACAGATTAGCAAGAAATATTAAAAAGTTAGACGTCAATGTCATGACTTTGTTTTTCTAACTAACATAGACCAAAATAATAAAACTATAGAAAATTATAAATTAAAAACAACCCCCGACACAAATGTTGTTATGTAACAACAAAATTTGGAGTTCCTAGCTTCAATATTGGCTGGGATCCGGTCACTTGTTCCACTAAAACCTGAATATCTTGGAGCCGAGTGCTTCGATATTCATCAAACAAAGCTTTATTAGCTTGAGATAAAATTACACAGACAGATACACAGAGTCACAGACACGTTAAGCTTATAACCTCTTTTTTATCGGGGGTTAAAAATGTATACAGTCGATTGTCGTGAACAAACAACACATCGAGGTTTTATAAAGATATAAAAAACCGGCCAAGTGCGAGTCTGACTCGCGCACCGAGGGTTCCGTACAAAGTATATGCTACAAATGGCCGTATCTATGAAAATCCAGTGTTAGCAGAGCCTTACTCATAAACAAAATGTACGCGGTGCTCGATCATTTTGTATTGGTTACTGATATAGACAGACAGATAAAATTATACTGTTTGTAGTATTTGTTGTTATAGCGGCAACAATAATACATCACCGTTCATGAGATACAGCCTGGTGACAGACAGACAGATAGACAGATAGACGGACAGTGAAGTCCCGTTTTACCCTTTGGGTGCGGAACCCTTAAAAGGATCCGAAATAAAAATTAATTATTTGTAATTTCTGTATCCACGTAACGTACATTATAGCGTTATTATAAAATGTATACCGGACTATACATCCTTAAAGTTCCCAGTTCCCCGTTTTATTAGTTTTTCTTATGTTTTAAATCGCCAGAAGCGTAAAAATAAGTGTTGTATATATTTTATGTGTCGTTTCCAAAGCAAGCGCTCATAGGCTGCGGTGACTGCTTAACATCAGGCAGGCCGTACGCTTGTTTGCCATCTTAGTAGTATAAAAAAAAAGCGTGGCGTAATTTATATTGACTACAGGAGAAATCCTAATTATAAGTACTCTCTTATTTTTAGTATTTTAGTGCCGTATCTGTTTGTAAGAACTATATTCTGTGGCAACCACCAGACCACCAACACTCAGAAGATAAATATCGATAAAATAACAAGTCGAGCAAAAACTCTGAAAAATAGAAACAGATCGTGACTGGCAAAGCGGATGGAAATGTTGACAACCCTAACTTATCGTACCCAATATTGATATTTTAAAACCAATGTAACTGTTTGTGAAATAGGGTTGACATTGTAACAGCTGTGTAGTGAGTTGACGCATTGCAAAGGTAAGCAAATGTGAGTTGAAGAATATTTGCAATGCAAGCAGCAACTTTGACATGTTAAACGGTGTTTTTGTCTTGCGTTTGCAAACTGGTTTGAAAAATGAACCGATGCTTCTAAGTGCTTGGTAAAGATGCATTTCCACCGATGAGGAGAGACGAGATGAAAAAGGACGAGTTTTGAAATCATGCCGGCCCGTTTCCATTATTCGTAAACATGACCGTTAATTTTTGCGAGCCCACGCGAGCTCGCGATTAACTTATAATTATATTGGATTTAATATTTAAGGTTGTAAAAAGTGGATAGTCCAAAAACAGCCGTACAACCGTCTTTGTAACTCGCGAATAAATATTTGAGTACAAATAGGATAGTTGCACGGGTCGCGGTTCTTTCACACTTCTTCTATAGCGACCAATGACCAATAAGCCAAGAGGACTGACCATCTCCATACAAAAAGCCGTTCCCCGATATGTATAACGCCATCTACGTATAAGAATTATTGTTACATTTATTCAACTACTAGCTTCTATCCGCGACTTCGTTCGCCTTAAATTCGTTTATCGCGAAGAAGGGTATTTTTCCGAGATAAAAAGTAGCCTACGTTCTTCCCCGGGATTCAAACTATCTCCATACCAAATTTCATCCAAATCGGTTCAGCGGTTTTAGGGTGAAGAGGTAACAGACAGACGGACACACTTTCGCATTTATAATATTAGTATGGATGTAAGCGTGACACAGTATTTAAATGTTACGATTTATTAATTATTAGCTATTTGCGATTTAATTGTTACTAAACTATGTTTATCTAGTCAATTTTAACATCGTTAAATGTTTCGTTTTAAAGCGCCATGTAGCTATTGCCAGAATATCTCCTTGCGATCGGAACACGATCCAAAGTATGGCAAGTGACAGTCCTCTTGTTTTAATGGTCCTTGGTTATGAAACCGTTTCAATAAACGCAGGCTTTAACATAGCTGCAGAACAAAGTTCTTATTCCCCATACAAGGTGGCAACTTGTGACGTCACAAGTTCAATCCTACGAATAACAGGAAGTATACAGCGTTTTTGGGAAAGTCCAAAAATTCGGTTTTTACATTGTTCTATGTAGTTTTTTTTTCCAATATTTCTATTATTGAAATTTCGTCGTATAACACACCACAGAACAAATCTGTCATTATCCGTATTAGTCGGTTGTGAAACAGGATAAAAAAATTAAGTGCCAATGACGTAAGATGTGCACAGATACCCGGATGGACCGATTTGGTAACCCTCAACGTTTTTGATTGAAAGGCCGGGACGATTTCCAGATAAGTTTTAATGAACCGGTAACTACCACTATATCCGGTTGGCTGGAGCTCTGACATGGATCCCTAATACTATTGATAGGTACGCTATATATTATCATGGACGAAATGTAGGAACAAAAAGCGTTTTATAAACTATTCTAAAACTAAATTGTAAAAACAAAAATATGTTTAAGAATGTACAAACTAAACTCTAGCTAGACTTTGAATTAATGGCCACCCTCATAATGGTCGTTTTTTATAGACACCTTAAAATAATATTTATTTGCGCTAGGAATTTTTATAACTATTCTAAGCTCCTGAGATATAGGCTCTTAAATCCACACAAAAAATCCACACGCAATTTTAAGTAAATAAATACATTTATTCAATCACTAGCTTCTGCCCGCGCCTTCGTCCACCTTAAAATCGCTTATCGCGGAAAAAGGGTATTTTTCTGGGATAAAAAGTAGCCTATGTCCTTCCCCGGGACTCAAACTATCTCCATACCAAATTTCATCCAAATCGGTTCAGCAGTTTAAGCATGAAGAGGTAACAGACAGACAGACAGACAGACACACTTTCGCATTTATAATATTATAGTATGGATACACGCAAAAGTAAATTTTATCTCTCCAAAAGTCATCACAGTTTGTGAATGGGTTTTGTACTTGAAGGTGCCTGCAATTTTGTCAGCGGAGGAAAACCATTAATAACTTTTTTTTTCTTAAGAGTTCCCGGCAAGCTCGGCCGAATTTCACCTTCCCATACAAACGGAGTTTCGTTCTCATTTCAAAACTAAGTGTTGGATTGTAACGAAACTTTGCATATACAATGACAAAAAGTATATCTAGGTCTGTAATTAATTTATTTGGCTCCAGTTTATAAAACAAAAGATAAACAGCATAAACAAGTTTTGTATGAAAAAAAAAAATTCGCTGTATTTTTTTACTACGGTATTTGAAGATACATTAACTGATTACAGACCTGGATATGCCTTAACTTATTCTAAGTACAACGTTTCAGAGCAAACAAGCTAGTCTTTTTAAAATGAGAGCGTACTACGTTTGTATGGAGAACCGAGCTTGACTTTTAAAACGCTCAAATTATCACCTTACCCAAAAATGTTTCCAATACTATCACCGGTTAAATTTTACTATTATAAAGCCACGTTTGACACAGTGGGTTACACAACGGCCTACGAAGCTAGCGGTCCCGGGTTCGAATTCCGGCCAGGGCAAGCGTTTGTGTGATGAGCATGAAAGTTTGTTCCTGGGTCTTGGATGTTTTTCAATTTACATAACTATTCTTATTATGTATATAATCGCCTGGTACCCATAGTAAAAGCTTTGGTTATTTTGGGACTAGGGCGATTTGTGTAAGATTGTCCCTGATATTATTTATTTATAAAAAAAAGTTGCTATATTACATATATAATAATGTAAGGTAGGTAGGAGGTCACTGACTTCATCTCGCCAATACGGCTAAACAAATTTCAACCATATTCGGTACACGGTAGTAGCTAGGTATCCACGATACTTTTTACCCGACTACGCTGAAGCAGAAGGGTTATGGCTTTTCCCTCCTCTGCGAACGAAGTTCACCTTCACGTAATATATAATTATTGCCCCAAGGTAATTGACCTGTGTAAGTTTTAATGGGCCGGTAACTACGAGCCGGATATCCGCGTATATCGGGTAACGGGAGCTAACACTCTAGTGACCTGTTATAGGTTCCGTATCATAACAGTTTCGCAGTTGTACTAACCAGTTTAGGAAAGCCTTTGTTAAAATCAGGGCTTGTTACCGGTTACAAAAATAGTGGTACTTATTTTGGTTATACCGGTTAATTATGTTAGTTACGTTCGGACGAATTCAAAGTCAAAGTCAAAGAGGAGAAAAAGTCATTACTCCTCTTTATATCTTCAGCGTAGTCGGGTAAAAGTATCCCATAACCATTTCTGGACTACCCAGCTATCCGTGTATGAAAAAATGGTGAAATCCATAGAGCCGTTTCGGCGTGATGAAATGACAACGGCACAAACAAACAAACAAAAAATAAAATTAGTTTCGATTTTTTTTTTTCATAAATGTGCACTTCTTGCCCTTTCATAATATGATACCCTACTTGACCCAGTTGCTAGAATTTTAATTGTTGCCACCCTCAATTTTTTTTTTAGAATATAAAAATATATTTTATAATTTCTCCTTTGTAATACAATATTTATTTTTAGACATGGAGCTCAAATATTCGGACAGACAGAGAGACAGAGCCGCACTATAAGGATTTTTTTACCTTTTTGGTACAGAACCCCAAAAACTGGTTAAACTGGTGATGTAATATGGTTTGATTTCAAAAAATTAGATTATATGTACATGTACATAAATAATTTGGATTATATATACTCTATTTTGTACTCTAAACAGATATAGAACAATGTATGCCGCTGCCGAACATTACTACGTATAGAGAAGACGCCGCCCAATCACTAAGTGTTCCGTTCAACTGCAGTCGGCCGGCCCCAGTTTACTCAGTGTCGCGCCTATGACAGTATGACGGCGCGCGCCTCGCACTGTCACGCTTGTTGCACACAGATTTTGTTCGCGCCGTCTTCTCTATACGTAGTAATAATAGCTTAATGCTGCCGAAGCCTTTATCAGAAACTACGAATATTTACTGTTAATAGAACCGAAGCATAAACCCATTAGCTGCTTGGCAGCGAACTAACTGCTTAGGTTCATAACCGTTACGATAACATCGCACCCAATCCTGAAGTTTAGTTAGCAAATGCTGTTCAGTACTTGAATACTTACCATTTTACTCGCGAGGTGGTAGTTTTGCTTCTAGATTCCATACTAATATTATAAATGCGAAAGTGGGTCTGTCTGTCTATCCGTGATTGATTGATTGATTTGGTATGGAGATAGTTTGAGTCCAGGGAAAAGGCATAGGGTACTTTTTACCCCGGAAAAATACCCTTATCTGCAATTAACGAGTTTAAGGCGGACGAAGTCGCGACCAGAAGCTAGTAATGTATAAATATTAGGGTCAATCTTACACAAATCAACCTAGTCCCAAACTAAGCATAGCTTGTACTATGGGTACCAGGCGACGATACATAATATACTTATATATAAATTATAATACTTAAATACATAGAAAATATCCAAGACCCAGGAACAAACATTCGTGCTCAACACACAAACACTTGCCCTGGCCGGGATTCGAACCCGGGACAGCCAGCTTCGTAGGCCGTTGTGCAAGCAATGTGTGTTATTTATTTTTTGATTATTTTTTTTTTTTTACATATTGACATTTGGGATTTTATTTTAAAGACATTGTAGACGAATACCAATTCTTTTGTATTTTCTTGACGATCATTTTAGGGATTATTGTTTTTTTTTTTTTATTTACATTACTAATGTATTTTTTTTACGTTGTCAAATTTTTATCATTAATTTGCTATGAAATCCTTGTAAATAACGTTTCAAAAGTGCTTGTCTAGGCCTATTTGAATAAAAAAAAAGTTGACTTTAACTTTGAACCCACCGAGCTAAACGTATCGTTTAAAGAATGCTTTCGTTACTACGCAAGTTCTTATATCCGTAGCGCTACTAATATCTGGCATTGAAAATGTTAGCTGCAACCTGCTAATAAATATTACAGGACAATTTTACACCAATCGAAATGGTCCAATGGTAAGCTCAATAAGGCTTGTGTTATGGGTACTAGACGACGATTTATTTAATAGATATTATTTACTTATATACATAGAAAACATCCAAGACTTAGGAACAAATATTTGTGCTCATCTCACAAATATTTGCCCTTACCGGGATTTGAACCCAGGACCTCCAGCTTCTCAGGCAACGCAACAGGAGTTTCATTGATGTAACCGTTACGACAATACCGCACTCGATCCTGTAGTTTAGTTAGTAAATACCGTTTGGGCTACATAGGCGGATAACCATTAGTCATTTACACAGAATGCAAATATTTACCGTTAATAGAAGTGAAGTATAACCCATTACCTGCACAGTCTTATATGCTTACTGCCCAGGGTTGCGCGGGCTTCACTATGATACTCACACTACTTGAAAAAAAAACATAGATGAAAACTAATTTAAAGACTCTAGAAATACTTTTTTAAATTCAGCAGTCTTTTAACTGAAATAAAAACATTGTAGATTTTAATATGTCTACTTACTGCAGCTTAAATTAGAAACTGCGAATATTTAATTTTAATAGAACTGAAACATAAACTTATTAGCTGCACGATCTAGCGAGCCAACTTCGCAGAGTAGCACGAGTTTCAGCGCCGTAACTCAATCAATCAAAATATCCTTTATTCAAGTAGGCCTAGACACAAGCACTTCCAAATTGTCAGTTCCATTGAGATAAGTCCTTGCCGGGAGACATTGTATGATCCAACATTTGTTGCAAGGATTTGGAACAACCCAGAAAAACCTGATCAGATCATTTAACTTAAGTATAATATTACAGATATAATCATCATTTTAAAACTTAAAATAATTAATAAGATAAATACCAAAAAGATTGTCAATAAAAAAGAAAAAAAAAACTAGAATGTGTCTAGAATAAAATTCGAAATGTCAGAGTACATAAAACAATTAATATGCGTGTACCAATTAACTATTACAATATTGTCTTAATTATACTTAAAACGTTTACAATTGTGTTATAATTAATTTATAATTGATACACGCAGAGGAGATGTACGGATTCTCCAGATCAATGTTAATGTAAAATATAAAGGAATATTTATTTTTTCAGAGATTTATAAGGTTTCTAGGCATCACGACATGCGATAAAATTAAATATAATAATAGCAATAATAATAAAAACTGACTGAATTCTACTGAGATGTATAAGGTCCCTTAGGGGTCAAAGTGAATAATACATTAAAAATAATAATTATTCAATCTAAATTTCTTAGAGATGTATATGGTCTCTAGGCGTCATAACATGCAAAAAGATAAAATTAGTTAATTAAAATCCTCAGAAATGTTTAAGGATATACCTCTATAAATAAAATAAAACTCTTAGAGCTGTATACAGTCTTTTAATCAAGTAAGAAATGAATAAATTCAATCGAGTACAGGATGAAGTCTCTCACGTCAGTTCATTAAAATATTTAGATAAGCGTCGTACTCGATCCTAGAATTCAGTTAGTAAGTACAGTTTGGCCGACACAGACGGATAATCTGAAGTCACCATTACATTGAATGTGATCCTGATTCTGAAGATTAGTTAGCAAAAACTGTTTGAGCTTCACAGGCGGATAACATCTGAAGTAACCATTACACCGTATGTGCGAATATACTGATTGTTAAAAGAAGTGATGCATAAAGCTATTAGTTGGACGGCAGCGAGCTAACTGCCCACGGTAGCATGAATTTTACCGCCGTAACCGTTACGATAAGCGTCGCATTTGATACTGAAGGTTAGTTAGCAAATACTGTTTGAGTTACACATACGAATAACATCTGAAGTAACCTAAAAAGGATGTGCGACTACTTACTGTTAATAGAAATGAAGCATAAAACTATTAGTTGAACGGCAGCGAGTTGCTGAAGATAGCTTGAATTTTAGCGCCGTAACCGTTACGATAAGCGTCGCACTCGATCCTGAAGTTCAGTTAATACTGTTTGAGTTACACAGACGGATAACATCTGAAGTAACCTACACAGAAAGTGCGACTATTAACTGTTCATAGAAATGAAGCATAAAACTATTAGTTGAACGGCAGCCAGCTAACTCCCCAAGGTAGCGTGAGTATCAGCGCCGTAAACGATAAGCGTATCGTAAGATACGCTTATCGTATTTGAGTGCGACGCTTCGCACTGGATCCTGGAGTTTAGTTAGCAAATACCGTTTGTACTAGCGATACGGATAATGTCTGAAGTAACCATTAGACAGAATGTGCGAATATTTACTTTTAATACACTGTTAAGATTATCTAAATTTACATGCAAACAAAATACATAAACCTGTCAAATTTCCAAACACGCAAGATTTTCTACAAAAAAACATGATATGTTACTTATTTATTATGAATTTAAATTGTATCCAATTTAAAAGTAATGTAAATTATGTGATTTTAATGTTTTTTAATTTTATTGCTTTTTCGGGAATTTTACAGGTTTATGTGTTTTGTTTGTATGTAAAATTACATAGTTTTTAACAGTGTAGCAGTGAAGCATAAACCTATTAGTTCTACATCAGCGAGCTAACTGCCTAGATTGGCGCCAGTTTCAGGCCGAGACCGTAACGATAAGCATCGCCGTCGATCATGGAGCTGTAAACAAATATTGTTAAGTAGTACCTAAATATTATACTTAATGGGATGTTACATTTTTATCACACTGATACAAAAAATGCAAAACATAAACTAAAAAAGTTTTTTAAGAAGTCAAAGGAAATCAGGAAAGCTTGGAGGTGAAATGGTAGATGAAATTTGGTTTGAAACAATCATTCTATGCACAGTTGGCGATTAAGTCTAGGCAGATATATAAATTCTATAGTACGAGATTGCAGTATTAATACCGATAATATTAACTGTAAATTTTTGATCAGCGGAAATTACAGGTCCTTAACAGTACGGGAGACCGCTTAAGGTTGTCACACAACAGCCATAACAGACAAACGAACGAACAAATAAGTTCATAGACCGGTGTCGAAAGATCGCAAGAGCTTTATCTAGGAGGGAGATATAGCTCTTGCGATCTTTCGACACTGGTTCAAAGTCTATTATGGCCACTGTGACAACCGACTCGTGAGGCAATCTTAGCCGGTCTCCCTTAACGTAGGCCAAAGATGAGTCGAACTCGTCATATAGGGTGAGTCGCTCATGTAGGGGGAAATAAATTGGGATGAGCAAAAAAATGTGTAATGAAGGCATTTATTAATCAGATCTTATATTATTTTTTTGTAATTGAGGCAGACTTAAGATATTTTTGTAAAAAAAATCTACGAACTTGGCCGAGTGTTTTAATTTCCAGAACAATATTTATAAATCTCTTTATGTATGGTTTGTTAACTGGAAGTGGGTTAGGTTTTTGATCTATAAGTCAGTCAGTGAGTAAATCATAAAAATGCCTTATGTTTTATATATTTATGTTTTGGTCGGTATTTAATTACTGAAGGAGTAGGTAAAATGAAGTTATGAATGAAAATTTATTTTGCTTGAGACATGACATTAGTTGTGATGGTATAAATTTGACAATAAGGCACGCATATCTCGCCAACAATTCTGGCATGCAAATGTTAAATAACTTACAATCTAATCATACAATCATAATCACATTATATTAAATTATACCTACTATGTCAATTTGGAATTAATTATCAATTAGGTTAAATATTATTAATTAATGTAGACCTACGCAATTGTCGATTCGATTATTCTAGTTGTTGAATATTTGATAAAACAATAATGTCAGTTAACTAGATCTCAAATATAAGTTAATTTCTCACTGTAAACCCTTGCTATAATACATTACTTTCAGCTGTCTTGTCAGCCAAAAATGTTAGTATTATCTTAGCAACTTGTCCAATTTTAGATACTGCCATAGAATAGAACGTAATTATGATACCATCAGCAAAAAGCGTTTAGTTATAATACTAATTATTACATGATTAACGTTACGATGGTAAAAAGCAAACTTTATTTATAACTTATAATTATTATGTCAACGTGTAAATAAAAAATGTGAAAAATGTCCATCTCGTGTACGCAAGCACTTAACTGAATCGTTTAGCGAACAAGCGGCAATTTTTATAGCTGTGGTTGTTAAGTTTACCATTATAAAATTACGTTTAAACCGTCGACGAACTGTGTGATAATGACCGTTTTAATTTAGCCGTATAGCTAACTCTGTTACGGCCTTTTCATTTCAGGGTATATAAATGGTCTTTGGTAATAAAGTTTTCTTCATGCACAAATTGATGTTTGGTTGCGGGCTTACTCCTGTAAATACATTCCACATTCTTACAGGAGTATTGTAATTGGGACGTCAAATAATAATAAAATTTTGATGCGAAATGGTACTTTTTATGATAAAAGCCTAAATAAAAAAAATGAGTTTGATAGCTTGCGTGCAGCTTGTTTTATGAGCCTTTAAAGTTCGGTGGGAAAATCCATTTCTAAAGTATGAAAATATTAATAACTAATAATACCAATAACTAAGCCATGTAATTAATGGTAATTTTTGTTATGAAATCGTTTCAATAAACCCAAATTTAAACATACCTGCAGATCAAAGTTCTTAGTTTCCCCATACAAGGTAGGAACGTGTGACATTTGTTGGGAAAGTCAAAAAATGAGATTTTAATATTGTTGTATTGGGTGAGGTTTTATGAGATTAAAGTAGTTTTTTCACCAATGTTTCTATTATTGAGAGGGCGTTCTATACCATACTGTGGGGATGTAGCTCGTGTTGGTATAATATGTGAAGGTATTAATCCTTCACCATTAATAAGAGACAGGCTGTATGTAAAATAAGTATATATTAATAAATTGAATTAGGAACGTCAGCTGTCTCGTTCCAGCTTTATGTCATTAGGTTTAAGTCTTAGGACAGACGTTGAATACAAACCATCAAACCCGTACCAGCTCCTTTTTATTTATACCACCACGAGCTACATCCCCACAATACCACGGAAAGAAGTTGTCAAAAATTGTCCACATCCCAAATATACAGGGTGAAATCGGAGACGTAATCAGCAACCATTTTTCAGATTCGTTAGTTAATAGTCATTTACCATTACCAGAAACAGCTTTTATATGAAACAAAAACATTTTTTTGTACGCCTTAATAAAATCACATATGCTTATTACAAACCACCATGTGGTTACTGGCCAAATCGAAAAAATACGATATAAAGCAAGGGCCTTGATGAAAAATATGTGCAAAAATTTGATATTCTGAATAATAACTACATGTTGGCATAAATATTTTGACAGTTCGAGTGATATGCGGCGATGAAAGTCGTGGCCAGTAATTCAATAAACTGGCAAGTTATTGGCGATTTACCCTACTAATTCCGTAAAAGATGGCAGCCCGATCTTAAAAATGTTTACCTCTTTGATTTCATATTTAGACTATATCAATAGATATTACAACACAGAGTTTGATTGTAAAGGAAAAAAACAATGCGATCTACTAAATTACAGGATTTGAATCTGCAACCTTTTCTTTAAAGCAGAAGTGCTGTGACCAACTGAGCTATCGCAACTTTACGTGCGTGGCATGCAATTTTCAATAACAATCTACCTGCAAATCTAATAAAACCACAAGACCATTTTCGAATAAGGACCCTGCATATCATAGCATACTCTCAAAGGCGAAAATGTGTAACCGCTAACAAACTCGGTGTCTAAAAACGTGCCTTAAAACCCCGGTTTGGACGAAGTCGTCACGTACGAGTTATTAGTGCAACAAATGTAAACGGGACGGGCGGGCACGTCCGCAGGGTACCGGTTAACACTTGCGAATAGTGTTGCCACGGTGTGGAGAAAAACCGGTACATCTGGTACAAGCAACGGCGGGGTGGCGAAATTTTGATGGTAACATACGCACTAGCGCAAACGTAGGCACAAAGGCACTGATTACCCTGAACAACCATGGCTCCATATAGGCACAAAGCAGTAGCTTACCCTGAGCTACCATGGCTACATATAGGTACAAAGACATTGCCTACCCTGAACGACCATAACTCCATATAGGCACAAAGGCACTGCCTACCTTGAACTACCATGGCTCCATATAGGCACAAAGGTACTACCTACCCTGAACGACCATGCATACCTTAAACTACTATCTATTCCACTACCCTTATTCAGCGTGTGCTTGTACACTGCCTACCCTGAACGAACATGGCTCCATATAGGCATAAAGGCACTGCCTACCCTGAACTACAATGGTTCCGTATAGGCACAAAGACACTGCCTACCCTGAACGAACATGGCTCCATATAGGCACAAAGGCACTGCCTACCCTGAACTACAATGGTTCCATATAGGCATAAAGACACTGCCTACCCTGAACGAACATGGCTACATATAGGCACAAAGGCACTGCCTGCCTACCCTGAACGACCATGGCTGAAGAAGAAGAAGAAACTGCCTACCCTGAAGCCCTCAATTACCAAAGCTCCATATACAGGTACTGAAAAGCCTATCTTGGCCAAAAACCCCGTATGATCAGTGGATCATACTTACAACCTCAGGATTCATAATACATATTTGCTCCTAATAACCTAAGGAATGCGTGCTTAAAATCTTTCCATTCCGTGTATATTTCATGTCAAAGTAATGCTGGTATCGATCCCTGCTTGCAAGTACCCAATTGTACCAAAACTTTACACTATCGGTACATCGGGCACCCCTGCACAAAATAGCGGTAACATATCGCGCTATTAAAGTGTAATGTCTAGTCTGCGATGTAAGGCTTGTATTAAATCTGGGGAATATACGAATTCTGACAACGGCGACAGTTTGACTGAGGGGCCGCGGTGAGAAGCGAAGCTGGAGGAGGGGACATGGTATTAAGACCAAAAATATGCAATCTTTTATTTCGTACCACTTTGACTTTGACTCACTTTAATTCATCATCATCATCAAAGATACTGCAGTGCCTCGCGCATGTTCGCTGAGGCGCGCAAGGCCTGCTTCCACAGCACCATGCGCATGCGCGCCGCGTCCCTGGTGCAGCGGGTGCGAGGCAGCGCCAACACCGTCCTTGCGATGATAGCGGACCGCGTAAACTGTCTGTACATCTTGCACTGCTGCGACAGGCGTGTACGAACAGGCGTAGGTCAATTATTATTTATATTTATTTAAGATATTCTAATTGTCACCGTAAAAAAATGTAAAATTGTTTTTAACCGACTTCAAAAAAGGAGGAGGTTCTCAATTCGAACTAATGCTTTTTTTTGTATGTTTGTTACTCGATATCTCCGAGAACCGTAAACCGATTTTCAATTCTTTTTTTATCGAAAGGGAAACTCCGATTCGGTCCCGTTGGCACTAAGTCGAGATCTGATGATGGAATCTTGGAGAAATCGAGGGAACTCTTCAAATGTTATAGGGACATGTACGGCGCTTTCGGTAATTTATTGATAAAGTCAAGAATTTACATTCAGGAAATAGGATTTGGTTTAAGGAAACTGATGATGAACACCAAAGATGGCCACTAGAACTTTACTTCTAAACGGCCAGTGTTTCGAAGGTAGCGATTAGATGTGCCGATTCGGATAGTTAAATTACTAGGAGGAAACAAATGTACATGGTGCTATTGAATACGGTACCATAAAACTGGTCTGATGTTGGAACCGGAAAGTACCCTACAGAACACGGTAACCAAACAACGTAACCGAGTCGTGTTTGGTGTTACTGGAATTGTCCTGACAAGCTTTCTGAGTACAGAAGACTTATTTTTTAATCGACTTCTTAATCGATATTTATTACATAATAACAGTACAATATCTACATAACAGTTCTGGTGCTTAGAAAAAAGTATTACAATTTAACACGTAGCTAATTATGTTTTATTTATTTACAATCATTATTTACGCTTCTGGGTTAATTATAGAAGGCATCTCCTTAATAATAATACCTATGTCACCTATGTTATATTTATATAATGTTTCAATATTTAACAATAATGTTTTATACGCGAAATACCTACACTAAGGATATAATATCCTACCGACTACTTCTGTTTATTTATCGATAATATTGTACACGTGAATCAAATATTATGTATGTACGCTAAATTATTAGTTACCTAAAAGATGTATTTACAATATTTACATAACAGTTCGGTTATTTACCTATAAGAGATATTTACATTTTTTTTTATTAATTATATATTACAGTTCCGATTGCTTAGGCGAAAGTATTACAATTTATCATTCAGAAAGTGTAAATTGGTGAGGTGGAACTGATGAAGAAGACCACAGAATGCCATCGGAACTCCTCAATGATAAATGATTTACGGGTGGCGATAAGATATCTTGATTAATTTAGCTAAGCAACTTCATAGTCACAAACTTAAATGTTCCTGATGAGAATGGTACCATCGAATTGATTTGATGATGGAGCCGGAAGGTAGGCACCAGATATATGTAATAAAATAATGTATCCTGGCCGTGTTTGGGCTTGTTCGAATCGTCACGAGATACACTTTTAAGTAACGAGTAACTAAAGAGTGTAAAATATATAAACTTTTTAACAAAAAAATTAAACCGAGTAAAAAAGAGTTTTCCCGGTTGCATCCTTAGCTGTAACTTTGGAGCCCAAGGTCCGCTTTCTTGCATTTTCTTCTCCATTTTGCAGAGTTTTCCCCATCCTTAGCTGTAAGGCCGTTGGCACGCATGTCATCCTTGGCGACGTCAAGCCAGCATTTTTGGGTCTTCCCCATTTACCCGGACCCGGCGTAGGCGGCACGGCACTTTGATTCGCTAAAGTTAGGTAGATTAAAGTTGGACTTTCTTCTTCTTGTGTTGCTCATAATTGGAATCAGCCAATTTTTTACAAGGTATGGTCAATCGAAAACCATTTCGAGAAACAGGTTTATTAAACCGCTTGTAACTAACAGATTTCCAGAATTTGATTTCTTATTGACATACTTTTAAATCGAAAACTAATTTGGTACCCTGATAATGGGTAACCACATACATAAGCTTAGTTTAACGCCTTAAACAGGCGTAAGTGGTAGCACTGCATAAGAAAATCTTACCTCTCTGCCCAAGAAAGGTCGATAGCAATATAATTTCATTCGTTTCATCTCGCTCTAGACAGTGCCCTCAGAATTTTGCGACGCAGCACAGGCGTTGATAATGTCTCCTGAAATTGAAGGTAGTTTGTCTTATGAATAGCTCGAGTAATCTACGATCTAGGAATACTAAATCGTTATAATTCATTTTTATTTTACTTTTATCGAAATAATGTTGTAAATGTTACTGCCGGCCCGGTACACTTCGCGATTTACGCTGGCGCCTTGCGGCGAAAAGTACTTACTGGCGCTTCGGCTGATAATGTACAATACGCAAAATGCTAACTGCTCGCATAATGTGCAAACAGTCAAAATACGCAAAATATACATCATGATAAATGTACATCATGACAGATATACAGTACATAGATTGTACAAACAATTAAATATACACATGATAATTATGATGATGATTATGTGCTTTCAGCGTTAGTAAATTTTGCGTACTGTACATTTTGCGTAATGTACATTTCGCGTACTGTACATATGGGTGATGTAGATTTTGCATATGTACATTTTGACTGTTAGCACATTTCGCGTGCAGTTAGCATTTTGCGTAATGTTGATTATCAGTCGAAGCGCTCAGTGGGTGGCGGCCTCATTACTGAGGCCTGTCAGTGGTTGCCGCCCACTGTCACGGAACAAAATAATGTTGTCTACTTGCTTGCGGTTTGCTTGTGTTATATATGGCTACGTTCAGGATGATGCTATCCATAATGTTCGTGCATGCAACTCTCCGTGGCGCCACATATGGTCTCACCGGAGCTAGCATTATGCTGAGGTGGGACCATTTCAGGGCATAGTTTTAGTTGTTTTTTTTGTAAATTTTTTTGTCTATGCGTCTGAATAAATTTATTTTCTTTCTTTCTTTCTTTCTATATGCGCGTGAAAGGTGGCTCCTCTGAACATAATTTTGAGGGTAAGGTAAACAAGGAACCCTATTGGTCTGATATTTTCTTCTGTTTCCGCGATTAAATACACAAACAATAAAAAAATGTTAAATTGTTTCATTTAAATGAGTAATAACCGTATAAACAGAAGAAAATATTATGTAATGCTGCTTCGAAATATCTTAAAAATAATAAAAAAAATATATTTCTATATTTCATCTTTTTAGCCTAAATTTGATATTTCTATGTTTGTTTAATACAGTAAGGTAATTATGAAAATGTAATGCGTTGCATCTTCCCTTAATATTCTCCGACAACTCATAAAAGACCGAAGTGAATACAAAGCGTGACAAATACACACAAATTTTAATAAAAAAGCTCGTATTCTCGTAACTATTGCAGTCATATTATCCGACCTCGATATTCCAATGATTTGCATCCAAAGCCCTCAACAGTATGAGGTTTAAAAATAGAAATAAATCCAGTTCAAAGCCGTTCTGTTACTATACGACGGAGGATTCACAATAAATAAGACCGCAGACAATGGAGATACTAAAAAAAAATAGGAAAACTTTCAATTCTCTAGCGTTTGAATCGGCGATGTATTGTCCTCATGTGTTACTACGGGTTCGCGTCAGAGGTTTTTGTGCGAGCAAAATAGGCTATTTGACAACTTTTTTGGTAGTTAGGTATGTTATAGAAAGACGTCATAATAATATGAATATTGGTGATAAAAACTACTCCAATCTCATAAAATCTCCCTGAGATGAAACAATGTTAAAGGCACATATTTGAACTTTCCCAAAAAAAATCTATACGAAACTAAGATCTTTGTTCTGCAGCTATGTTAAAAGTTGTATTTATCGAAACGGTTTTACAACAAAAATTACCATACATCTTATGGATTATTCAATGGCATTATTAGTTATTAATATTATTACACTTTTTTTGAATGGACTTTCGCACCCGCCTTTAAACTCATAAAACAAGCTACACGTAAGGTATCGAACTCAAAATCTTAATGTAGTTTTTTATTTTGCTTGTTTTATCGGGATCTTATGAGTTTACTCATGCAGAAAGACAGCGGGGGCGGGTATGAATGAAGTGTGCGCGAAGCGGAGCACGTTCACGCTGCCGCGCACACACTTCTTACTCGCCCCCGCTGTCTTCCCCCCGTCGCCCGCAAACCATGGAAGTGAGACGAAAGAACTTGTCAAGCTATATTATGTCACACTGCGCGGGACTACATGCTTCCACTAATGTTATTGTAGCAGGCCGCATTGATTTCGGCCATTACAATCGAACTCTGTGTTATAATTATTAAGATGAAAAGTACTTTAACTTACTTAATATAAAAAAGTGGTTATAAGCCTTTCCTTGGGTAACGCGGTGGGATAAGGCTTATATGGATGCAACGTCACTGCACCTCATCCTGCAGAATCAGTATCATTCAATAACATGATATGTTTCCAGCCTTTACTCGCAAGTTTCTCGCCTGACTTTTAAACTTTTCTCCAACATTGGTACCACAGCATCCCACTGGGAACAAACCGACATTCAAGCAATTCGTCTTCATTTGTCGTGCAATCGCAACTACAGAGTATAATTCACCGAGTTTGTGATTCTTGAGACGTTTATTACCTTTTTTAATTGAATTTCTTCTTGATTTAAAAAAAAGTCTAAAACGTAAATAATTCAAAGTTATTTATTATACAAGGCTGCAAAGTTGTTAGTTTGCGCGAGTGGTTGAATTGAAAGCCGAGTAAGAAAAGGAGTCTAAAATTGAACAACGAGCGGAGTGAAGAGTTCAACTATAGATTTCTGTGCGTAGCGAGGCTTTCAAGGCACGAAAAGGCCAATAATGTTGCAGCCGTGCGAAACACATAACTTTTCACCTCACTAAAGCGAGGCCCCAGTTGTAAAAAAAACCATTATAGATTTTACTCAAAAATTTGTAGTTGTATGTTGATGAAATTTTGAGAATAGGTGTTTTGTAAAAGGCGCTACTTAGTTTGATAGTTAAATAATAAAATAAAAATTCTGGGGTGGGCACTCCATACATGTTACCGAAACTTTTTTTCAGCAAATATCAGTGCGTGGCCCCGACAGACAGTTATTTTAAAGTCATATTGAAGTTGAAGTACTCCGAAAATAGCATAAATTGTGTCGCGCCCCCTCTATTTTATTATTTAAAAATCTACAAAGATGAATCTTAATAACGACTCTCAACGAAAATTATTTCCAACATGATCGGATATACCTTTTTTGAGTTATTGCCGGAAAACGGCGCTTCTTAACTTTTGTTAAGAAACACTGTTATAAGACGTGCTAAGTGTCGTGGAGATACGCTCTTATGCGGGCGCTCTTT
Organism: Hedya salicella; assembly: GCA_905404275.2. NCBI lineage: Eukaryota > Metazoa > Arthropoda > Insecta > Lepidoptera > Tortricidae > Hedya > Hedya salicella. Next base: position 3,068,066 of record FR990112.1, on the reverse strand, counting down.
TTCAAATCGTTTTTTTTTTTTGGTAAATGGCTACAGAACCTTTCTGAGCAGGAATAAAAAAATGCTGTGTAAAAAAGAGGGCCTTGTATTGGAAATATAGAGTATGTCCAGATGAAAATAACAAGAGGAATTTTAAGCAATATTCCAAGCGCTTGAGAAAAGTCATATCACTTACAAAGAAGTCTCAAAACGACTATTACATAAAAAGTTCATCAAATAAATCTAAACCGCTTTTTAAAAAAGGAGATAAAGAAAATATGGACAACTACAGGCCAATTGCACTTCTTCCTATTGTTTCTAAAATTATTGAAAAGGTAATTTACAGTCGAATTAGTTTATATTTTGAATCCAATAACCTATTGGCGCAGGAACAGAAGGGATTCCGCAAGAATAAGTCAATAAATATGGCTATTTTTGATTTATTACATGTAATAGTGGCAAATATGGAAAAAAACAACCAGTTTGCGCTCTATACATGGATTTAACCGAGGCTTTCGACCTAGTTGACCACAATATTTTAATGCAAAAGTTATATAGTTATGGAATACGCGGAAATATCCACGATTTGCTAATGTCATACTTAGCTGGTAGAAAACAAGTGGTCCAAATAGATTATATAAGCTTAAAAACGATATGTGAGGTTACTTTTTCATCAAAATACAGAGAAATTAAGCGTATTAGGTCCGTTATTATTCCTTATTTACATAAATGATCTGCCACAGGCTGTTGACTACCCAATGGTTCTCTTTGCCGACGACAGCACAGTTATATTAACTGGAGAAGACTCGCAGACATGTGAAGTCAATATAAATAATGCATTGGAAATTATAATCAATTGGTTAAATTGTAATAATCTACATATAAATTTAGACAAAACAAAAATTATGATTTTTTATCAAACAAAGAATAGAATGATAAATGATGTAACTGTACCATATAATAATTATATAATTGAGGAATCTGATAATAGGAAATTCTTAGGATTAAATCTGGATAATAAATTGACATGGATAAACCAAATCGACACTATTTGTAAGAAGTTAAATCGTTTTTCATATGCATTGTATAATTTAAATAAAATTGTAAGTCGGACTGAGGTGCGCATTGCATACCACGTATATGTAACAGCTACGTTGTGCTATGGTATAATGTTCTGGGGTAACTCAACCGACCGAGAATTTGTGTTTAAAGCTCAGGAGAAGTGTCTGCGTTCTGCTTGTGGCCTAACGATACTTGATTCATGCAAGCCCCATTTTATCAATTTGAAAATATTAACGTTGCCATGTTTGTATATTTTTGAAATTGTTATGTACGTAAAGTTAAATATTAACCAATTTTCTGTTTTTAATAGTGCACGGCAGAGTCATAAAATCACTTTTCAGCAATCAAAAACAGCCTTACGTGCAAAAAGTGTATTTGGCATGGCACCCAAATTGTACAATAAGTTACCCAACCAAATTAGAGAATCCGAAATGCCTCAATTTAGGAATTATTTATTGGAATTTTTGGTACAAAATGCTTTTTATTCAGTAAAAGAATACTTTGATTATACACCGCATATTTATTAATTGTAGTAAATATTAGGTTTATATTCTATTTTTTATTGTTTTTCATGCTGACTAGTTATACAAGAATACTATCTTAGTTAATTTTCGTAGGTGCATAATTTTAATTGTATTAAAATTATGCATACAGGCTGAATACTGTGGGGTTGTAGCTCTTGGTGGGATAAATAAAAAGGAGCTGGTACGGGTTTGATGTTTTGTATTCAACGTCTGTCCTAAGACTTTTTCATAATGACATAAACCAGGAACGAAACAGCTGTCGTTCTTAAAATTGGAATATATACTACTTTTACATACGGCCTGTCTCTTATTAATAGTGAAGGATTAAGACCTTCACATATCCCGCCGTCCCGGGGAGGACGCAGGTAGCGTAGTGCACTACACAAAACTACTCCTACCTAGCGTACAATGGTCCCTACCTGCACAGGGAATCCCTTACAAACAACTCCTGAATGGCCTCGTGCTATGAGTTAACCAGGGTCGGAGCATGTATGTTTCCTAGCCTATGGCATGTTACAGAAACTAACGACATGCTTACCGACTCTAGCTTTACCCAGGCAAAAACCCTGTGTTAAAAAGCTAGGGCACCATTCGACTACCCCCGGATATCTATACCTTCTCTAATATACGCCTAGAGCATAGAATCTATAAAGTATGCTCTACACATTCGTACCTATAATACCTTAAGCATTCATGCTTTAGAAAGCTATGTACAGTACATCATGCATACTGTAATTTTCTGTACCAATATTCCATTTTATACCTCTGTCGTACTTTATTATTGTAGTAAAAGCTTTTATTGTAGATACCTATATGCCATAAACCTTACGGATATCGAACGTCACTAACGTCTCTTGTCATTACTGTCATTATTTATCTTTCAAAATAATACGTAAAAATTAATTAATAGTAAACCAGAAGAAAAATCATTTTATTTCCTACCTACTTATCAAGTTCGATATTTCTTATAAATTTCAACAGGATTGAATAAAAAATCTATACAATCTAACTTATCCTATCTTAAGCTAGTGAAGTGGATGTTTGTGATACAATCACATCCTGCTAGACCATCATGGTTTGTGCTGCGCCATATCATGCAGCGTGTGAAGATTCAGCGAAGATTCCATGACGCAAATAGTCATCTCGCCCGGTTGACGAAGAGTATGCTTAACAGCATACTTCTCGTCCTGATGTCATCATTGGGCTGACATGATGTCATCTTCGGGATGACAGGATGTCATCTGCTGCTCGTCATTGCCACGTGGTGGCCTGATGACAGGAAGTCATCAGCATGCAGCGTGTTGTCTCCAATAGATCGTAATATATGAACAAAGAAAAACATTATAAAAGTGCCCATATATTATATCTTCCTACTGACTGATATGGTCAGCAAATAAGCATATACACAATATTTACATATAATTGAGTTTAATTATATTACTTTCAACTGACTGTATGTTTCATTTGATTTGTTACACAGATATGTCATTCATGACATTCAATGAACACTATAATGGGATTAAGGTCTATAGAAATTTCTTCATACAACCTTTCTGTCATATACAATGCACCCGCACCCGTATTCTTATGACCATACAATATGATAAGACCTTATATTAAATATTTAAATGTTCTGTGAAAATTAAATTATTCATTATTTACAAGATAACCAAAACATTAGATACATTTTAATATATAATTATATATATTTCACCTTCACCTTCAGAGAATCACTGTCTATTATACGAAAAGATAAAGTTATTAATTAATCACACCCTACTTAATCATTATTGTAATTTTAACTGGGTGGATCAACTTTTTATTATTATTTAGTCCCATATAGGAGACAATATCGATCGAATTATATGGAAAAATTTGCCAACAAACCCGGCTGGCAACATATTGACGAAATGGTTTCTTGAGATGTAACTATAGCAGCGAGTTACCGAAAAAGTTGATTGACCCAATTGTCAATAATTTATATATAATTAATTATATGCATTTTATCTATATACATAATGAAAATGGATTTTCTTTTAATAAACGGTGGATGATCCTGGATAACCACTAACAAATTATAGAGCTCTACTCTTCACCCGAACCGCACGTATGATCACTTATCCGTCTTAAAATGCTTCTTCCCTTTTGCTCATGCGTAGTCTTCGTGACCTGCCGATCTGTTTCTGACGACCTGTCAAACGATGTCTGGGGCGCTGGAGAAATGTTGAGATGCGACAATGACGAATCTCTGCGTTGCTAAACTCACACAAAGCGTGAGATGATTGTTATAAGAGAATATCACGCGGTAATTATATAAAACTATGCCGATAGAAAATTAAACAGTTCCACCGACCGTTTACTACAATTTCAAGACGACTCGCGTCTCGGAATATTATATAAGCACTTTTCCAAATCAGATCATGATGGCATGCAATCAAAATACGAGCAGCGTCGTAATTAATTATTCAATTGATATTTATTTTTCAAGGTACATTTGTTTGCTTCCATTTTACGATCTCTTTTGCATAGTAGTCTTATAACGTATGAATGATATGGTGATATACGTTATACGTATCGAAATAATAGCATCACCGTAAAATTGCTTGCCGTGTGACGCAAGCTCTGCGTCACCTTGTTTTTCTCTCGTTTTTCTTTCTTCTCTCCGTAGCAATGTGAGACCCTTTTCTCCGCTGTATTCGTTGTCTGATGACCGTGCGTCATTCACCAAATTTGTTCGCTAGGAGTCACGTGCTCCACTCGATATACGGGTCTTACTGAAACCCAATGCCGCCTCCGCCGAGCTTGGCGTGCGGAGACTCACGCACCTTCACCAATATGTGGTATTGTAGCTCTTGGTGGGATAAATAAAAAGGAGCTGGTACGGGTTTGATGTTTTGTATTCAACGTCTGTCCTAAGACTTTTTCATAATGACATAAAGCTGGAACGAGACAGCTGTCGTTCTTAAAATTGGAATATATACTACTTTTACATACGGCCTGTCTCTTATTAATAGTGAAGGATTAAGACCTTCACAATACACTGTACTACAAAAATGTATTTGACAACATCCACTTGACTGTATTCTAGCAAATAAATAATGATTTGATTTGATTTGATTTGAGCATGGTCCAACATGCTCTTGGTCGGTTTTTTTATAATCACAGAATATATCATTCATAAACCCAGACAAAGCTACAATGGCCCGAAATAATGTAAAGTATAATGTACCGAACTAATCTTTTTAACCAATTTAAAGCATTATAGGGCGAGGGACTTTTTTACGCCCCCCTGTCACATAAATTGTCCCCACGAGCTCACAATGTCGTTATAACAGTCTCTTTTCTTTACGTCTTCGTAATTATTTCAGTTCAAATGAAATTTCGAGAAACATTACTTCAGGCTCGATTGCTTAAGGGTTTTAATATTATACTAGAGGTCTACGCTCTGAGCTTCATTGCGAGATAGAATCAAGAATGAGGAGATACATAGTATAATACAGTATTTTTTTAATGCATACCTCAGAAAACATAATACCTACAGAAAATAATACATCCAAGGAGAGGAGATCTGTTGAAGAACCAAAGTAACCAAGATAGCTCGAAGAATAAAGATGTTGCCTGATCTCACAATTTCTAAAAATTGTATAAGATCCTGATAAATTAAGAAAAATAAGAAAGAAAGATTTATTGCCACACCAAAAATAAATTTGGTACAGGGAACAAATAACATATATGAAAAAAACCCGGCGAAGAACATATCAAACCATGCTGAATGTAAGGTGCCGCAGCCGTTTATACAAAAAAAAAACACTACAGGTGAAAAAAATACGATATTAAAAAAAACACTGACAAAAGAACGTATCTTCCCAACACTTACGTCCTTTTGCAGAGAAGCGCAGTTTTTTGGCAATAACTTAAAAACGGTATGTCCAAACATATTCAAAATAAATTTCGTTGGATGTATTTATTAAGGTTTATATTTGTAAAATTTTTCATATTTTTTGGACATACCGTTTAGAAAATAGAGGGGAGGGGACACAATTTATGCTACTTTCGGAGCGATTATTTCCGAAAATATGTACTAAATCTTTTTTTTAAAACGTCAGTGTTTATAGAAGAACTGTCGAAATATGTGCCACATAATGATATGACCGACGGACGGACGGACATGACGAAACTATAAGGGTTCCGTTTTTGCCATTTTGGCTACGGCACTAAAAAGAAGATGTAAAAAAATGGTACCTCAAAAATTCCGTGTAACAAAAGGAACGGACTCAGAATGTGCTGCGGCAGCCTCGCGACTGCGCAGCGCTGGTTTCCAGTCCGTCCCTTTCCTCACTGAACCACACTGACTCGTTTCAATAGTGCGGGTAAATTATCCAAGCATTCATATGCATATAGTCATAAATAAATACACAGTATATACACATACATGCGAACATACTTACAGATGTAACGTCGTAAATGGAAGATGAAAAAATGCAAGCACAAAATTTTGAACGTAAAATACCAAAACAAGGATCTACGTTAAAAATAAGAGAAGGATATCTTGTAGGGTTTATAATAGCCCTTAATGTTGGATGGAAAAGTCCATTTTTAAAGTATGATAATAATAATAACTAATAACACCATTAAATAGCCCATACAATGAATGGTAACTTTTGTTATGAAACCGTTTCGATAAACACAACTTTTAAGGTATGACAGTGTGACTTCACTAAGCTGGTAGGCTCTAGAATGAAGCGTTTTTTGGAAAAGTCCAAAAATGAGATTTTAACGTTTCGTTTTAGCGTTGTTGGATCTCGGGAAGTTTTTATTAGATTGAAATAGATTTTCACCCATATTTTCATTATTGAGAAGTCGTTCTAAAACATACCATAGGAAAAAGTTGTTAAATAGCCTATTGCAGAACTTAAGTGGTAATGGGAAGGGCACATTCCTCGTAGGACCGATGGCTGCTGAGGCCAACAAGATCTTGATTTTGGTCATCCTTTTGGTCAACTTAGCAGCGATATAAAACCTATGACACTAATGAACCAAAATCACGTCGATTCCTTGCTCCCTCACATAAATAAAGGCCTTTTATTCTATTACATACTATAAAATATGTAATAACCATAAGAAATCTAGATCGACGCAAATCTTCCCAACAATGGGTCCCGACTGTTCAAAATCGCTATGTTCCATATTAGAATTTATTATTTGTTATATTGTGAGTATCGATTATGAATCATGAAAGATTTCCATTAAAACATAACAAATTTCTAGGGCACTGGACTTGTTTTTTTCTTTTTAGTTTTTTACGCAGTCGGGTTTTTTGTTTTTTTTTTTTAATTTTTTTTTTATTTTATACTTTTTAGTTAAAACTATAAAAGCCAGACAATTTCTCAATCTTTATCGTGGGGGTTATTGAGAGGCTTGCACAGATTTATTACAATGCAATTAAATGAAAATTTAGTGAGAACGGCTAGCTAACCAACTTTAAATCGTTATAGTTCCTAACTGGTAATACTAAATTAAAAATAATTAAAGAAACCTAATAATGATTTTTAAATCCCTATTCATTGATACCCCACTCGATATAGTACATCAATTTTCATTTTTTTCTTTTTTACAATATGACGTCTCATTATCGCCATTTTGAGTTTTCATCATTTTCATGTCTTCAGTGACATTCGGACAGTTAAGACAAATCGATTGACGTAAGAATCATCAAAATCGGTCCACGCGTTTGGTCTCTAGAGTGCCAGATAGGAACAAACATACATACATACATACATACATACATATATAGACTGATAAACACATTACCACTCCTTTGCGTCGCGCAGTCGGGTAAAAAAACATCGTATTTTGTGTCTAAGTAAGCCAATACGGGAGTGGCACACGCGGCATGACAGAATTAAAACAAATCAACAATAGCTATTGGTTATACGAGGCTTCAAAATACGAGCGCGATTGCTTGAATTGAAAGCCGAGTAAGTGAAGAAATTTAAAATTGAAGCACGAGCGGAGCGAGTCGTTCAAATATAGATTCCTGAGGGTAACGGGCTTTCAAGGCACGTTAAGTCAAATAATTTTGCAGCCATGCGAAACCCACAACATGTCACCCCACTACAACGAGGAAAATGTGAGATGTAAGAAAAACTATGAAATTATAACAAAGTGATTATTTGTTTTCATTTACAACTAGTGATAATCAACCTACGAAACATACTCATAGCAAAGCAAACAATAATATAAATTCTAACTGAGATAAAACCAACTTTTCCACGCAGATTTGGCGCTATAAACGAAACTTTTTCGAGCTAGTGAGATAAGAACACTATTTTCCAATTATAGTATACTATATAGTATAGTACAATTATAGTATAGTATCATAGTATAGTACAATTATAGTATAGTATCATAGTAAAGACAGTTAATAAATGGGAAAGTCAAGAATAAAATATACTATAACGTTAAGCGTATCTTTAAATACATTTAAACCTACATAAGAAAACTCCACCGCTAATGGCATAAAAAAATCAATGCGAGTAATAAAAACGTACCCCAGTTTATCTCGGCGCGGAAAAAAAGTGTATATGGGTAAGCATGCAATATTTATCACCAAAGATGTATGGCGATCAACTCAGTACTTTAAGGAATTTTATAAATTGCTAATTCTCTATACGCTGTTCTTGAGATAAATTTAAGAGAAAGCAAGCTGATGACATTTCTAGACAGATTCTAGATATCATAAGATTCATCAGAAATTAAGTATCATAATAACGATAATCTAACGGGGGGCCAATCATCTACTAGTGCCTTTAATCGTGAGACAGTTTTTCCTCGTAGATGCCCGGTTTTTTTAAACAATAGCCTAGTATTTGGTCCATCATTTTATGGCCTTAATAAATATTTAGATCCCATTAATCTTCAATAGTTATTGTATCTAGCGGATGCTGTTTCGGTGCGCGTCCCATGACACAGGCAGGATCAGCATCTGCGCGGTGTACTTCTAACATTTCATTAAACTATCGAGAGTCTACGTATTAGTTTTGGCCCCGCGCATAGATCCAGGATACCATTAAAAATAAAAAAATCAGCCACATGCGAGTCGGACTTGCGAACCGAGAGTTCCGTACAAAATATACACTATAAACGGCCGTATTTATGAAAATTTAGTGTTAGCAGAGTCCTAATGCTAAGCAAAATGTTTGCGGAATTCAGTCGTTTTATAGTGGTTACTGACATAGACAGACAGACATAACATTATTCTGTTTTTAGTATTTGTTGTTATAGCGGCAACAGAAATACATCATCTGTGGAAATTTCAAGTGTCTATCACGGATCATGAGGTACATCCTGGCCCCTATTTCATAAATGTGACAGGTGACAGTTGACTACGACAATTCGGCATACATTACTTCTCCATCATGATGCCAGGCATACACTTATTCGGCGACCCAGCAATGTACGTCAAATTATCGTTGTCAATTGTCACCTGTCACGTTTATGAAATGGGGGCCTGGTGACAGACAAACGGACAGCGGAGCGGACCCAAACGGTAAAACGGGACCCTATTACTACGACTCCGCCGTCCGTCCGTCTGTCACCAGGCTGTATCTCATGAACCGTGATAGCTAGACAGTTGAACTTTTCACGCATGATGTATTTCTTTTGTCACTATAACAACAAATACTAAAAACAGTATAATTTTATTCTCATACAGATACAAATCAAAGCGCAAACAAAAATACGATTGCTCTTGCACGTGGGCACACCAGGACTCGAACCCGGTACTTCCTGATTACGCGTCAGGTGTGTTTCCCTTTCACTAGCGAGCACTGTGACGTACGCATCGAATTTATCTATCTGCTTTCACCCCTTTAGTATAATTTTATGTGTGTCTATGTCAGTAGCCTATGTAAAATGATCGAATACCGCGTACATTTTGCTTAGGAGTATGGCTCTGCTAACACTAGATTTTCATAAATACGGCCGTTTATAGTGTACATTTTGTACGGAACTTTCGGTTCGCAAGTTCGATTTGCACGTGGCCGATTTTTTTTATTTTTAATGGTATCCTGGACCTTTGATAGGTACCTATGCACGGGGCCAAAACCAACGCGTGGAAGTCTGGGTGCGAGAGTTTTTTAATTAAACATTTTGTTTAATAGTTTTAAACGACCCAGTCCTTATTAAACCAGCACGGCAAGGAAAAGTGAATCTCTTGGAACTTCAAACTTAAAGCCTTTTCAGGAATGCAAAGTTTTGCGCGGTAATAGGATTGCAGTGATTATACAACTTAGTATTCAGTTTCATCGGTTCTTTAAGACTCTGTGCATTGCACAACGCTCCAAAGTAAGAAAGTAAAGCACGTGTCCTAACTTTACACCTAACGTATGCAATTTATATGTAGAAGATTGTAGTACCTTGTTTTATAGAAAAAACTAGAAGGTTGGCAACTTCGTTAGCGGAGGAGAGAGTTGAGGCTAACACTGGATTTTCATAGAGTCCGACTCGCACTTGGCCGGTTTTTTAAACATGACTATGCTTGCATTCTAACGGTACATCATAATGACGTCACGTTAGGCTCAGTGGGTGGGTTGTACATTGTACAACGGCCTACGAAGCTGGCGGTCCCGGGTTTGAATCCCGGCCAGAGCTAGTCTATGTGTGATGAGCACAAATGTTTGTTCCATGGTGTTGGATGTTTTCTATATATTTAATTGTTATAATTTATATATTTATTATGTTTATCGTCGCCTAGTGCCTATAGTACAAGCTTTGCTTAGTTTGGGACTAGGTCGATTTGTGTAAGATTGACCCTGTGTTATCTATTTATATTTGTTATATATCTTGGGAACTAGGAAGTTGCTTATCAGTATCTCTATTCCAGGTGAACCTTTGATATCAGAAACAGTTTATTTTTTCAAACAATATTCAAGTTTGAAAAAACTGTCCCTAATAAAGTAATTTTTCTTCAAATTTTGTCCCTGATATTTATTTATTTAATTATTAATTGATCAAAATATTTTATTGAAAGCTATTCTTAGTCACAAATAGCTTTCCATTGTTATAGTTGAAAAAAATATATTCTACAATGCATTCATAAACAAATTCTCCAGTACAATAGAACCCAAAAGAAAATAAAGAGGAATTTAATTTCCATCAGATGGACAACAATGCGAAATTGAAGGCTTTCAGCAAAATGTTTTGGTTGCTGGGGAATCTGGATGAATAACTACTAATACCAAATAGTTATTATAGGTGAGATATTTTAATATGAATACGTTGTTTGGTAAGCATGGCTCGACTAAATTATTAGCAAGATTTAGAACAAAATTTAAACTTTTTATTGTGTTTCTGTGTCTTTTTTCCTTTATTTGTTTATTTTTTTACTGATTTTGAGGAGATAATGCGGCAAGTGTGCTGTGTCGATACCTCAGGAGGCTACTCAGGAGACGCCTTAGAAATGTTTTTTTACAGATTTTTCCCTTCAGTAAATAAATTGCTTATAATATTATTTAATAAATAGATAATTATTTATCAGCTATAATTTTTTTTCTGAATAAAACATACTTAACAGAAAACAATATGCAGCCAAAATTACCACCCCTCAACGAATAGTGATTTTTTGAAATTATCACGGGTCGAATGCAGATATGTCATTATGACATCTTTCATAAATGATTGCGTCAGACGAACAACCGGACGGTGTGTCGCGCTTATAACAGCGTTTAACCTTAAAAGCTCGACCATAAAGTCCCCTGTCGCGAGTACATATTGCTATTTGGCCCGAGTAAACGGTTGATAGCGAAAATTACAACACAATTTCGACGTCTATTTAAAAAAAAACTAATTTTTGTATGAATAAAACAATTTTAACGAATTATATCGCGTCTACACGCGATATTTATACGATAGATATTACATACTATTATCTCATTTGCGTTCCCGACGTTTCGGAAGCTTTCCAGCTTTCCGTGTTCACGGGTTGACTGAGAAAAGATATATATTTCTCTGTCAAAGTTACAATTTGTGCAAACTATCCACCATTAAGACATTTCGCCATTTTTCCCTGCTGGCAGAAATTCTAGAGCACTGGTGTACGGGGCCTCCCACCAGGCCTTTTATTTGGTCGGTCCATCGCATTGGAGATCGTCCGTGCGTCTCGAGCATCTATCTTCAAAGTCTCCACAGCGTATAGAAATATGGGAAATAACAGTCTTCGCACTAACCGGATCTTGGTAGTCGTACAGCACAGTCCTCACTGGTGGGGAGGTAGGTGGAATTTATACATCGACGGCAAAAAGCGGTAATGTAGTAACCGCCAATGGATTCAGTTGGCTACTTATCCGCTTTTTGCCATCGATATAAATATATGTCGTGGAGCGTGCAACGGAACGTCAAGTCCGAACAGATTTGGGTGTATTCGGAATGAGGTCGTGGCAACACTGATTTGAGCGGGAAACCGACGAGAACCGTTGGCAACACTACCAGCTGTCACTTCAAAATGGCGCTCGAAACGCGCGGGAAATGTTCGATGACAGTTGCTTTGACAGTTGACGTTGGCGGGCCCGGAGCTCACTTTTCGATCAGACGCCGGACAGTGCGGTTGTATTCCTAACCTCATTCCGACTTCACCACGTTCCGTACTAGAATCGTAATCTGTTTTCATCCGTGTTGTGTTTGGTTATTTTGCATTGATTGTTATTGAAATTAATCGTAATAAACGTGAAGAGTGTAAACCCAGTTTTATTTCGATAAATTATCATGGACGAGTGTGTTAAAAGTACCGAATCTCCACCTACCCCGCTCGACCTTCCGTCATATATATTATGTATTATGTATATCATCGCATTAGTACCTACCATTGTACACACAAGCTTTGTTTAGTGTCTTGATTTGTGTAAGGTTGCCCCCTATTTGGATTTAATAATAATAATAAGTACTCTTTATTGCACAACAAAAGAAAATAACATCAGAAACTTAAATCTAAAACAGTATCAAAAGTGGTAAACAATAGGCGGTCTTATCGCTAAAAAGCGATCTCTTTCAGACAACCTTAAGATAGTAGAGATGGCGCAAAGTAAACAACCAATGAGTTAGTAAGTGGTGCACAAGAAGATGAGACAAATCATAAATTAAAACCATAAGGAAAAAAGAGAAAGGAACAATACAGATACATACAGATACTAGATAGTAATAAATAAATATATAAAATACTAATAAACATATATATATATATATATATATATATAAATACAAAAATACATAAATATAACCAAAAAAGTACTGAATTACACGACATCGACATCTCAGTTTAAGGGAGCGATAAATAGTGCTGCCTAAGATGAATCTTAAAAACAGGAATAGATTTAGCACACCTTACGTCCAACGGCAAAGTATTCCACATCCGGATCGCTTGAGAAGTGAAAGAAGTGTTATAAAATTTGGAAGAAGAAGCAACAGGTGCAAGAAGATGATTTTGCGAAGTTCGTAAAGATGACAAATATTTAAATCGCTCCTTAAGATACCAAGGGGTAGCGGGGTTGAAAAGAATGCTATAGAGGAGGGCAAGAATGTGAGACTTACGGCGAAGCCGAATTGGAAGCCACTTAAGTTGTGAAAGGAAATGGGAAACATGGTCATATTTACGTAAGCCGAAAATAAACCGTATACAAACATTTTTACTAATTTATTACACGTTAAATTCTTTAAGCTGGTAAGCGCATTCCTTGCACCAGACCGCAACGTTTTACAACGTAGCCTTTCAGATACTGACATGCATTAGAATACATAATATATACTTTTCTCCAACTTGCTCGGAAATGTTCCCATTAATGTAGTAAAAACACACCGCGAAGTCTATCGTTATATACGTTGATACGATAATCAATTTAAAAAAAAAAGTGGCATTACTTTCCGGACAGGCCCGGGAAGTGTACATTATTGTGCAGGTTTTTACTTTTAATTTCATCCAAGACTTTGAAAATTCACCATACAGGCAATAGTAACGTAAAAAACCGAGATTTAAAAAAACTTGAATTGTTTTCTGCGTTTAGTTACTGCTTGGTTAATGCCAATAATAATAAAAAAAAACTATAATTATTGTGTCCAAATCATTATACAGTTTATTTAGTCTTAATGATCTTTTGAAACTGATAAATATTTTGTAGCAAAGGTATGTTTCTTTTTAATGTTGTGCGTTTAGGAATTGCCAATTCAACTAAAAGTAATAATGTATATATTTATTTTAACTGTTGGTATGAGTTTTCTTTTTATTTATTTTCATTACTATATTTCATGTGGAACCAAATTTACAATTCGGATCCAAAACTTTTAACTTTAATATCCTTAAAAAAATTTAAGGCGGGAACGTGAATTTCATTTTGTCAAAGAGTGTCTGTCGTGTAATTTTTACGAAAATAAGTTACATAAACATGTGTTAAATTTCTTCGCATATTTGAAGAAAAGTAGTATACATGCCTCGGCAAGAATGTCATTTCGTGGATTCGTATCTATTGAAGGACTCGGCTACGCCTCGTCCTTCAAAACCGTACTCATCAACGAAATGACTTTGCCCAGCCTCTGCAGTAATATACTATTAATATGCTAACTTCATATGAAAATATCTTCAAAGCTGGACATTTATTTTTTACAAAGAACTCTTAAGTAGTATAGATCATCATCTTGATATCAGCCCAAGGACCACTGTCCACTGCCGGACAAAGGCCTTCCCAAAGATTTCCATAACGACCGGTTATGCGCCGCGCTCATTCAACCGTTTCCCGCAATCTTCATCAGATCATCGGTTCATGTTGTTGGGGGCCCTCCCACGCTGCGTGGTTGCCCCTCGAAATCCTTTCTGCCCCAGTGTCCATCGGTTTTACGATCAGTGTGTGTCTCCCACTGTCACTTAAGTCACATTATAATAAAGAGTACTACGTAGAGTATGGACACTCCCTGAAAGTGCCGCCCACCCGCGCTCGGTTACCTCGCAGTTACCGGCTGAACTGTGAGTGGGGAGAGCGCGGGTGGGCGAAGCTTGCGGGCGGCGGGCGACGGGCGGCAGGGAGTGTCCGGCGGGAGGCAGGGAGTGTCCACAGTGTGCTTAAGCCTAGCAACCCGAGCAACACTCTGAGCTATGAAGTATAAATACATATCTATAACAGAAAAACTTATGTACCTTACTAAAATATGCCCGCAATTTCGTTCGCGGAGGAGAAAAAAACATATTTTTTTTTGTAACCGTAGTAGTCGGGTAAAAAGTATCTTATAATCATCTGTAAATGACCAGCTACCCGTGTACCTACTAAAAATAGTTAATTGTCAGCTGATTTGGCGTGATGAAGTCACAACGACACATACAAACATACAAAAAATCTAAAGAAAAAATACTTCCATTCAGTAAAAATATATATCTTCAATGTACAGACATTTCATTTTTACAACTACATAATAATACTGATAGTAAGGTATGTTTTCCAACCAGACCGTACATGAAAAGATGGATAGCAGCGTCGGGTCGTTGTTTTGACAGGCTCATTAGTGTGGAGTACGACTGACAAATTGTGCGACATTATAATCAAATTATTTAGTTTCGCGTTCGTCATAATTCATGGGGCATGGCAGATAATATTAGTTTTTGCTTTTTTATATTCTATATATATTTATATATTTACTTTTATAAGTTTTGATATGTTTTCTTGAAGAACTACGTATTGAGTTGATACTCAAAACATATATTTAGGAGAGGCTAAGTACAAATATTGTAATAGATATAGGTCTTATTTCGAAAAAATGACTGACTGTTGAGTTTGTTTCGGCTTTCTTCTCCTCAGTGGTCTCCTCTTGGGAAATGCCGTAGAGTCAGACTTGTAAAAGTGCCCTTGTGGCCTACTTACAGAATAAAGATCATTATTTCATTATTTCATTTTGAAGTTATTTTTAACTAGAAGGGCACTTCGGTCGCGGAGGAGAAAAAGTCATAACCCCATTTTTTTCTTTAGCGTTGTAGGCTAAAAAATATCCTATAACCTGCACCTCTAGCACAACAGTGATACGCGACTCTTTGTCGCGCGACAAACATTGTCTGTCTCTTTCCTTTCAATACATTGCGAGAAAGACAGGTGATGCTATGTCCCGCGACAAGCATAGTCACGTAAAGTTGTGCTAGACCATCTGGAGATACCCAGCTATCTGTGTACCAAAAATAGTTGAAATCCGTTTAGCAATTTGGCATGATGAAGCCACAACGACACATACAAATATACAAGAAAGCAAAAAAATATATTTATCAGTTTTTAAAATATTATAATTAGTAATGAGGTAGTCTTAGAATTATTTTTTGCATCGTTTCTTTTCTCCTCAGTACGCCTCATTTGTGAAATGTTGCTTGGTAAATTATTAAAATAAATTAATTAAGCCCTTCTGGCACATGTGTAGTGTAACTGTCTTTACAGATTAGGCCTATCTGGCATGTATGTACACCTTTATTTGTTTTTTCAAAGTAGGTAGTTTGTACATATTGTAACTTTGACAGAGGAAAATATATCTTTTCTCAGTCACCCCGTGACCACGGAAAGCTGAAAAGCTTCCGAAACGTCGGGAACTCAAATGTATACGCGATATAATCCGTTAATTTGTTTTATTTAAACTTTATAATAATATAGAAGTGATATCTTTGTCGTTATTGACCGAACGAGCATAACGAGCGAAGCGTCTTTATTTCAGCTTGGGCAAAATTTATATGTCTGTCTGTCCGGCGGACGTCGAGCTGTTACACCCTACACTACCTACGGGCTGTTACAGTTCGCATTTCTCAACCAATTCTTTGCTCTTTGCTTTTCCTTTTTTGCTCTTTTGCTCGACTTGGCGAGGCCACTGCCGTGCCCCCAGATACTTTAAAGCCCATCACTTGACATGTATTTCAGTCATTCCTACTGACACAGAGTATCATGTTGTTGATATGAATATGTGAGGACACATTATCAATTTTAATATCGTACCTTTAATGGAATTGAGGTAAAGTATTTCATAAGGTTAAAATTGTAAATCAGGGATGAGCGGAGCTTCCAGACACAATTATATTTATACATACTTGGAGGCAGAGGTGTGGCGTCAGGAAGACTACAAGGGAAGCCGAAGCGTATTCATTTCCTTGGGCAATCCGGTGGGAATCGGCTTATATCGATAAGACCGCCTGTTGTTTACCTCTCCTTGTTTACTATAAGTACTCTGTTTTGTGAGGTCTTTTATAAAGAGTTATCGTATTGTATTGTTCCTATATACGTTATGTAAAAAAAACCTAGCTTGCGAATGAAAATGAATAAAGAGACTAATAAATACGTAAACATTTTCATTCTCATTCGTTCGCTTTTGCAATAATATAAATTTATTTGCTAATTATAGGTTTTCATATGTGTTTCAGTAAGTCTTTGGTGCTTAAAGTATGCAAAATATAGCATCATTTTCTTGAAAATATATCTAGAAATCAGATGTTGGAGAAACAAAATTATAGTTGCCGGCAAACTTCTTGATAAGCTTGACTGCGCAGTAACCAACTTACGTACCTACAAAATGTACATGCGCAGATACGCCATTTCTTTTAAGAAGTTTCCCGTGATCTGTAATTAAATCTACAGCATGAATTTACAAATTCATTCGATGTCAATTAGTAAAATAGATTAACACCAAAAAAATAATTTTCGCAATGTCGTATTTTACCTACAATGTTACACAATAGTATTCTATAAATAACACAAATAAATAACACAGGGACAATCTTACACAAATCGACCTAGTCCCAAACTAAGCACAGCTTGTACTATGGGCACTATAGGCGACGATATACATAATAGGTATATAGATAAATTATAATACTTAAATGCATAGATAACATCCGCGACCCAGGAACAAACATTCGTGCTCATCATACAAACACTTGCCCCGGCCAGGATTCGAACTCGGGACCGCCAGCTTCGTAGCTTCGCAAATATGTATAGCTATGAAACTATGTTTCAATTATAATTTTCAACGTACCTTCACCACATTGGTCGCCATGTATTAAATTAAATGTCCCAGTGTTCGACACTGTGCCATAAGCTGGCTGTTTCAATCATAATTCTTAGCAAAAGAGGTGACCTTCGAATTTAGGTCTCAAGCATTGGAACGTGTATCTTACTCTTATTGCCACAATATTCATGTTATTCTAGCTTCGTAATGATGCGATGAAGGTTAAGTTAAGTTGTTCATTAATGATGACCTCTATTGCTGTACCTGACTATCTCCAACTGTTTAAGCACACTATGACGTAATCCTTTTCCGCAAACATGTATTAGTAGTAATAGTGTAGTCAGGTACAGCAATAGAGGTTTGATCATTACTTAATGTTACGTTATCACCTTTGTTACGTGTTTTCCCAACTCTTTCTAGAAATCTTATTCAGGGTATAAATAGGGCCGACCGTTTTGGACAACTCATCACCGGCTTAGCCGCCCCTGGTCGGTGCCCTAGCCGCGCTGTCCGTACCCGGTCCCGCTAAAACGGATGCCCCGGGGAAAGACACGCGGCGACGGGCTCAAAAAGCCGGCCAGGCCCGCTAGCCGCCGGCCTCAGCGAGCGCTGCTCGCGAGGCCCCCCCTCTCAGCTGGCCGCCGCGAGCCCCTGCTCGCGCAGCCAGCGATAGCCACGCTGTCCTCCTCAGATTGAGGACGCACGCCCGGCCCGTCATCACGGGTCGCGACCCCGCCACAGCCCTAAGTGCCCACCGTGGCAAGCAGGGCCCCCCTGCACCCCCCCACGGGGGTGTATGAGAAAACACGGTTAGTTAGGACAACTCATTTCTCGGGTGGACGCCGGACTGTCAACATCTCCTGCGTCTCCTGATGATACCTCGTAGAGAGGCGAAACACGTGTCGAGGATTATGCTGTTTGGTGTTGATTTGTTGTAATAACATGCGTATTTTTTATGGAAACTGCATGAAAATATGCGCATGTGGGCACAATTTATTGTCACATCTAACCAAGACATAAGTTCGCGGAACAGCAAAGTAACTATAATCCATTGATCTAGTATGGAATTCCGCAAAGTAACGCCTGAATCTATCAATTATTTCTCTTCTTCTTCCGTTTTTAGCGGTCCTGTTAAGATGAGGACCCTTGATTATCTTTCATCTCTCCCAACTCCAGACTTTAATCCTTTTTCTCTAACTCAATTTTCCGACAGTGATGTTAAGAAAAACGTACTAGTCATTACTTCCAACGCCGTTGGTGTTGATAATGTGAGCCGTAGTATGATCCTGTTTGACCTTCTTGTTCCTGTAATTAACACTATCCTGAATGCTTCTGTTTCATCTTGTGTCTTTCCTGCTATCTGGAAGGATGCTGATATAATTCCCTTACCGAAAAAATCCAATCCTGCCACCTTCTCAGATTACCGACCTATTTCCATTCTTCCTTTCTTATCCAAAGTCCTCGAACGTTTAGTATTTCAGCAACTTGCTTCTTTTCTAAATCCGAATGATCTTCTAAATCCATATCAGTCCGGTTTCCGATCCGGTCATAGTACGACTACTGCTCGCGTAAAAATTACGAATGATATTCGTTCGGGTATGAATGACCGGAAACTGACGGTGCTTACGCTCCTGGATTTTAGTAACGCGTTCAACACTGTTGATTTTGAAATTTTGTTGGCTGTATTACGTTCTCTTGACATATCTCCTGCGGTTATTGAATGGTTTCATAGTTACCTAACTAATCGTCGGCAGCGTATAAAGGAGAATACTTCCCGCTCTTCTTGGTGCAGCATACTTTCTGGCGTTTCGCAAGGCGGTGTGCTGTCTTCACTGCTATTTTCAATTTTTATTAATTCCATTACTCATAATCTATCTTCTTTATGCTGACGATCTCCAAATATATTCTCAGGGTGTACTCGGCGATCTCCCGTCGGTCATAACCATGGCAAATTGTGACTTGGAGCTAATTTCGGAGTGGACTAGTAGCTATGGCCTGAAAGTTAATCCTACGAAGACGCAAGTTATCATCATTGGCAGCTCAAAGATGATTTCTAAAATTGACTTTGCTGGCCTCCCAAGAATTGTATTTAATGGTGTTCAAGTTCCTTTTTCTCACTCTGTAAAGAATTCAGGTATAATCTTGGATCGCACTCTTTCCTGAGTGCCGCAGCTGAATGAGGTTAGCAGGAGGGTGTTCGCCGCAGTGGGTTCACGCACAGGCTTCGTAATTTTCTTCCTATCGCCACTAAAATTGCGCTTGCTCAAACACTACTCCTTCCCATTTTTGACTACGCTGATGCTGCCTATCTAGATCTTTCAGAGGAGCAACTTAACAAACTTGAGCGAATTCAAAACATCTGTATTAGGTTTACACTTGGGTTATGCAAGTATGATCATGTGTCTAGTTTCCGTTCACAACTCAAGTGGCTCCCTATCCGTCTCCGTCGTAACACTCACATTCTTTCTCTTCTCTATAATACACTCTTTCATCCTGCAACTCCCCGCTATCTCAAAGAACGTTTTAGTTATCTTCTATCAGCTAAGGTCCGCTCAAAACTTTCTTCTAGCTCTTCCATCATCAATGTCAAAGTTTTATACAAATTCTTTTACATTCCGGGCTACTGTGTTGTGGAACTCTCTTCCGCTCGATTTAAGGCAAGCGAAGTCATTGCCTATTTTTAAAACTAAGTTAAAGGATCATTATTTATCTCTCCCATAATTTCTATTTTTAATTCTGCTTCTGGTTTTCTAATCACTTTGATGTCAACTGTATCATAGTTTTCTTTCTTACTTTGTATATATATATATGTATATATTTATTGTAGTATGTTTGTTTTTATTTATTTTTGTATTATATGTAATCTAATCTCACCACCTACTCATTTCTATCTATTTTACGTCATTTCAGCTACCCAAAGGTTGTCTGGAAGAGATCGCTCTTTAGCGATAAGACCGCCTATTGTCTACCGTATTTTATGTTAAGGCTCTATTGTACTGTTTCTGTTGTTGGTGTGCAATAAAGAATTGTTGTTGTTGTTGTTATTCTGCACGCGTCATTAAGCCGAAATTTACGCCCTACGACAATATTGAACGTGTGCGCAAAGTTTTATTTATCCACCATGGGCGTAAACACGACAAATGCTACCAAAAACGGTAATGTTCCAAAATAAACGGCAACTTGCCTGGAGCTGGAGGCGCCACATCTGCGCGTGTTAGTGTTTCAGATCAATGTGGCGCACTACCATAGTAGTCTCACCCAATTCTCACCTATCATAAGTCAGGTGAGAATTGAGTGAGATTAAGAGTTTTTTTTATGCAATGAGATACGTCTCAAATAATGTTTCAGGTTACGCTTAATATTTTTTCGTTGAATTCTGCTTACTTGTTAAATGTGTAAAGTAAAAAAAAAGTTTTGGCGATATCAATAATTGCGTACGGTTCACGGGGCCAGGCCCACAAAGCCCGAGATTTCATTGGAACATTTACTGTAGAAAGGAAGAAGGTAAATGTAGGTACAGAGAGGAAGGAAGGAGAAATGGAAAGGGAATGTTGTGGGCTTTTCAGTTATTGGCTTCACGAGGAGAGCGTTGTCAAAATCTGTTTCGCCTGTTGCACTAAGTAAAAGTCGTGGACTATTACCGCAGACAAGAAGACTTGCGCCCTTCGAGTGAATAGCGGATAGCAAGTCTGGGTAGACTGGTACTGCGCTCCAAGTAAATTTGGAGTTGGCATTTGTTGGTGGTTTTAGAAGGTAGTCCAACGCATCAGCCTCGGTTAGTCCGTCATACCCGCTTTGGCCACCCGACTTATGCGGGAAGCATAAACGCATTTCCCCAAAGTCAATAAAAAAAGGCTGGTACTACTTTCGGGCCTTGCGCTTTCGTCCATATAGAGTGCAGCGGGCTTGGAAGCTTTGGGCCTGCGGATTTAAGTGAAAGCTCGATCTTCGGTCCTGTCATTGTTAATGCTCACACGAAGGCCTACTCTTGAAAATGTATGCACCCAAAGCGTGAGCTAGTATGACTTAGGCTGCCCATTCACTGGTACGGAGTCAGTGGCGTGCGGTCCATTTAGGCAAAAAGGCACTGCTTAACCTGAATCACCGTGGCTCCATACAAGCCCAGAGAAACTGCCTAGCCTGAGGCCTTGAATGACCATAGGTCCCATATAGGTGCAAAAAAAAACTGCCTACCTTGGGCAAAAATACCTGTGCACGCAACTGAGCGGAGAGGAGCGGAGCGAAATGGACAAATCAAGGTGCGTCGCTGTTGGTGCCCACATAAGCAAATTTGAAACTACTGTGATTGGTTAATTTCGCACAGTTCCGCTCCAGTAAAAGTAAAGAAGTCGAGAACCCATGGTAGTCCCGCATAAAATCCGAACGGTCAATAGAAGCCGTGATCTTCTTACTTCCACACCTGTGCAGCTCAGAAACTACCACCTTGCGAGGTTTCTTTTCTTTGCGGCTTAAAGGTTTGTTTATTAGCTAAGATTTAAAAGGAAATTGTACGGGAACAGTTCTTAAGAAATTGTAGTACAGTCAACAGCACACTGACGTAACAATACTGCGTCATTTGGGATGCGTTAAAGTAGGGAAAGTGAAATGGAACTGAAATGGTCACTTACTTTTGCTGTTGACTATACCTATCTTAACAGTCTTCTCTCAGAAACATAAAAGCAGACCAAAAACCGATGAAACTAAATTTAAAGATTGGTGGTTTGGTGGTATGACAAAAACAAAACAATTTCTTAATAATACTTTTGCCATGCTTCATATACCACAACTTTCAGGCATTTTCATCACAATACCTCCGTTAGCCGGGGAAAAAACATCGCACTTTTTTTTTGTTCAGCGTAATCGGGTAAAAAGTACCCTTTAATAATTTGTAGAGAGATCCGTGTACCAAAAATGGTTAATTCAGCCGTTTTGATGTAATGAAGCTGCAAAGACACATAAAAATATTTTTTTAGGGTTCCGTACCAAAAAGGTAAAAAAGGAACCCTTATGGTGCGACTCTGTCTGTCTGTCTGGAATTTTTCACAATTTGTATAAATAAACATAAATATTACAGGAAAATTATAACTCTAAATTGTATAAAGATCAACCCAAAACTAAAAAAGTGTAAAAAACTGTGCGCCCGCGGCATAGGGCCGAAGATCATTATTATCATCATCATTTCAGCCATATGACGTCCACTGCTGGACACAGGCCTCCTCAATACATTTCTACATTCGCTGGATAAATCCGCATCCAGCGAGTCCCCGCAACCCTTACCAGGTCGTCCGATTACCTTCCGGGTGGCTTTACCATGCTATGCTTGCCGTTACGTGGTCTCCAGTCGAGGGCCTTTCTACCCCAATCGAACTACATATGTGCCCTGCCCTTTGCCACTTCGGTTTGCTTACCCTGTTTGCTATTGACATTGGTTCATCTACGAATCTCCTCATTTCTTATTCGATCTCGTAGATATCCCGAGCTTAGCTCTTTCCAAGATGCTGGCAGAATTTCTTCACTGTATATGTACAAGCATTTTTCGTTGTAAACTTCCTAATTCAAAAGTCATCTAGGCGTCAAAACGTGTAATTTTTTTTAATTCCCTTCAATCAGTAATTATGCTCATAAACGTTAACAGCAATTTGCCAAGAATCTCTCAATCAATACAAGCTTAACTCAATTAAACAATTACCGCTCCTAATCAGGCACGTACTTATTCCCCTATTATCTGCAAGCGGATTCTATCGCGTTTGTGTTTGTCGACATTTCCCATGTGGCCCCACGGTCTCGTGCGTCCCAAACAGTGACCCAGTTCCCAATAGAATTTGACTTTATTGGATAGTAGATCCCATGTCGTGACGTCACTTGCGTCCATATTCAACATTTTTATATAACTTGGCATTTCCCGTTTCATCCTTTTGGAACTTCGTTTTTGGAAAATCCTTTCTTAGTGCTCCTCCACATCTAGTAAGGAACATAATATTTAGGTTCTTAAAATGTGTATGTCTATATTCAAAAGAATATGTCCATCAATGGTTATTACATGTAGTTTATTTACTTATATACTAGTACTATGTTGGAGCATCCGGAACTCTCATCGTGAGAGTTGGAATTGGGTACTTTTCTGTTGTGAACATGAATGATGGATGACACGCTTGCAGTTAAATGTTATTTCTGAAAACACGTAGAAAACATTAATGAATACTTATTTAAGCTTTTGGAAATTTGAAAATGGTCAAAGACTAAAATTAAGGAGGCAATTTGACCGTATACAATTATGACGTCTTAAACCTTTTTTCCGTTCTAACTTCGTTCTTTCTGACCGTTTTGACACTTTTGACAGTTCATAAAAAGGAACTGATTTGATATGTCAGTCAAGTACCCTATTGCACTAGGCTGATTTTATTGGTGTCAAACCATCAGTAAAATTATTCTTGCAAGCATTATCACCTCTTTGCCAATTATCTATGTCAATCGGCTCGGTATCGGCACACGTACACAAAGTTGACACTAGGCTGAATGATGCAATGAGATGTGTGTCCGGCACGATTAAATCTACACCGTCCCACTGGCTGCCAGTGCTGAGTCATATCGCTCCACCTCACTTAAGACGGAAACAAACCCTCGTAAGGGAATTTGAAAAAATAACGGCCTGCGCCGACCTGCCTGTCTACCGAAAGTTTACTGAATAACCACCGCAGCAACTTAAATCACGACGAGCAACGAGCTTAGCAGCGAAGAGGTTGGTAGCCGATGACTTTCTGTTGGAGCAGTCCTGGAAAAAAGAATGGTCGGAAGCGAACGCCGGTCATCACGTCATCTACGAGTACTTAGACCCCACTCAAAAAAGGGGGTTTCTCTTAACAAAGGAAACAATGGTGCCGCCTCAACAGAATCCGCACAGGTCACGGCAGGTGCAACTATCTGAAGCACAAATGGGGATGGAGTGAGACTCCCATGTGTGACTGTGGTATTCAGGATCAAACTGTGCAGCATATTGTGGAGCACTGTCCAAAACGACGCTTCTGGGGTGACCCGAATGACCTCTATAAAAATATGCCATAAGAGGCTCTGGACTGGATGCGAAACCTGGATATAGAATTATAAATTCCTACAACAAACCTTACGCCATATGATGAAATAAGTAAATCTTTGTCAATCACAAAAGTACAGCAAAAGTAGGTACGTTTTTTATCCCCTAATTATCTTTAAGCGGATTCTAGAGCACGTTCGCGTTTGTCAACAATTCCCATGCGGCCTCTCTGCCTCGTGGGTTCCACACTATGACTCATTTGCATGTTTGGCTTTGTTCTGTACAAGTATTTGCCTGCAGTCTGATTGTTGTCTGTTAGAAATATCTGTTTCTTTATGTAATTATTTAATTGTATAAAATGTTCCACTATGACGTATGACCCCGTTCCTAATGGCATATTGGATTTTATTGCATATGTACAAGATTTTACGCCCGCGTACATTTTTTACTTTTTCATAAAAATCTTGGTAAATTGTTTCGGCGTAAATTTTTCTAACGAGTGTCAGACACTTTAGTCACGCAAAGGGCTATTTTATGTTTAAGGCCAGATGGTTCTCTATACTAACTTACTTACTATATCTATACTTTAAAAGTTGTAAAAATAAAATGTCTGTACATTGAATATATAAAAAAAAAGTTGTAGCGGACTATTGAGAGGACACTGAGACGATTTTTTTTTTGACTTGGCCTTGGTCGAATTTGACTTCTATACTTTAGTAAGTAGTATAATCCTAAAGATTATCATCATTTCTTCAATTATCATCCAAGCACTAAAGCTTAACTCAATTAAAGGAATACCGTTCCTTATCAGGCAAGTACTTATACCCTAATTATCTGCAATCGAATTCTACACCACGCTAGCGTTTGTCGACATTTCCCATGCGGGCTCTCGGCCTCAGGGGCCTCAAACTAAGACCCAGTTCCCATTTCAATGTTTGACTTAATTGTAGACAAGTGAGGTAAATGTCCCAGCTATCTGTGTTCATTGGCACCTTGAACCGTAATTTCATCAATTAATAATTATAATTAAAATAGGGTGTCAAGCATTACAAGAGAGCGAAGAGTGGGCTATGAAGAGCCATTATGCTGTACGTTAAATGTAAGGGGAGGTATGAATGATAAAATAGATGAAGTATTTCAGATGATGGATGTGAGAAATATTGATATTCTGTGTGTGAATGAGACAAAGCGAAAGGGTTGTCACAGCACAAAATGAAGAGATTATTGAATGTTGTTGAAGCGGCAGTTGTATGCCAGGACCGTAGCAAGTGGAAGGAGGTAGTCTCTGCCTACCCCGTAATGGGAAAAAGGCGTGATTGTATATGTATGTGTCAAGCCTTGGAATTACCAATTTGCAATTTCGATTGTTGTGCGTAATGATTATCTTTTGTTTATATGTAAATATGTATATGTAAGTACATTGACAGGATTCCCTTTGTCACAACATCGTCTCTCCCAAAGAACGCTATCACGACCAAGTCCTACGCCGTCTATATCCAGCGGAGTTCAATGAACTTCACCATGTCATCAGTCCACATTGTGAGGGTCTTGCGTCTTCGAGTACATGATCGACGTCCAATCGTTCAAGCGCCGCGATGCCACAGACAGACACAGATACATAGGAGTTCAAAAGAGGAATGTAACATGTGAGTGTAACAAGTTGTGCACCTGTAATGTAACTGTGTATCTGTATATCTGTCTGTTTGTGTATCTGTGTATTTGTCTGTGGCACAGTAGCGCTTGAACAGATAAACCGATTTTAATTTCACTTTGAAAGGTGACTTTATTTTTCAAGAAAATCTGTTCCGTAATTTTGAAATTATTGTCAGTTTTCTTGATACCAGTTCATACGAAAGTGGTTTTTGCTCCCAGAGGTGAAAGTTGTTTTTTGTTTGAGGAAACGTTCCCAATAATATTTTTTAAGGCGAGAATGTTTTCAATTGTTTGTGTGCATTTTTATTACTATTATAAGGTGGTAACAATTAAATGTTTAAAAACAGAAATGATAAGGACTGTTTAAAGGGCACTACTGAAGAAAGTGTCGTTGTGGCTCAACACGCAAAAACGGCAAACGGATTTCAACTTTTTTAATACCGCTACCTGTGTAAAATCAGGGCATCTACGATGGTTATAGTATATCGACTACGCTGAGCAAAAAAAGGGTTTATGACTTTTTCCACTTCGCGTACAAAATTACGGGCATGTTCTAGTTATCTCTACTATTATTATAAAGTTATTAAAATGAAATGTCTGTATATTTAAGACATTAAAACAAAAGTGTTACAGACTATTTGAAGATGACTGAATCGAAACATATTTATTTTTCTCACTTCTCCTGCTCAAAAAGTACGTCATATTAGCTTCGCGTAGCGAGACTAAAATTAGCCCCTAGGGTATAAAAGAAAGCCATATAATCCCATACACATTTCTATGGCACTGAAAAAAAAAAACTTGCGGCCAGCTACATACTCCTTACAAATAATTAAAAACAAACAAACTTTTTGATAGAATTGCTCAAACTGTACTTTTGCTTTTCATGAAAAATACAATTTTAATGTTACGTCTTTTTTATTTTCTCGCAGGCGAAGTGAAAAGCAGAGTGTTTAACACGTTGGCTAAAAGCCATTATGATATAAAGGCTTATTTTAGCCCCTTGTCAAACAATCTACTATTATTTTTTGTATGTTTGTGTGTGTCGTTGTGGCTTCACCACGCTAAATCGGCTATACGGAATTCAACTATTTTTAGTACATTACATTACACTTAGTGTAAGCTACGAATCCATAATGATGGTAATTGGATACTTTTCAATAGACTACGCTTAAAAAAGGTGATTTTTTTTCACCTCACTGACAAAGTTGCCAGCACTTTCTAGTAAAGTTATACAAGTTGGCTGTTACTTATCCTGACTAGGTCATTTAGTTCTGTATTCGTCTGTTTTCTGTCTGTAACTCTGTAAGCAATATCTGTGTTCTACATCTTTGTACTTAATTATCTACAAGCAAATCTCTATCGAACATGTTTGTTGAAATTTCCCGTGTGGCCTCTCGGCCTCGTGGGTCTCTAAAACTATGACTAGCTGAATCCCCATTTCAATGTTTAATTTGCAAAATTTAGATTTTCAGTATTTAGGTCACTTCAACAGCCGTCACTTTGGTAGTAAAAATAAATATTTTCAGTTGTTTTAATGTCAAAGCATCTCAAGTTTTGACATGATTCTTAATGTTGAATGATGTAATCGATACTATTATAAAGTAGTCAAAATGAAATGTCAGTACGACATTTTTTTTTTTGTTTTTAACAAGCTCTTTTAAGGTCACTGAATCGAAATACATATTTTTTGATTTTGTTATACGTTTGTATGTATGTACGAGTCTTTATGGTCACATGAAGCCATGATGCTCGGCTATTATTATTTTACTTGGAATCCTTTTTCTTGACCAAAAAAAATCACTACGGTACCTATGAATAAAATCACTATCTCCTTAGGACTAGTTCGATTTGAGTCATGATTGTCCTGTAATATTTATTAATTTATTTAATTTTTATCTTTCATTGTATGTGTATGTATGTAATTGTTCCTTTGAAAAAAACGAGTATTTTTAGGCCTTTATGTTATTACTAAAAGGTGCACGTAACTTCTTCAGCGGAGGAGAAAAAATCATAATTCTCTTTTTTCCTTCAATATAGTCGAGTAAAAAGTATCCTATAACCATCTGGCCCAGCTACCTATATACCAAAATAAGTTGAAATCCGTTCAGCCGATTTGGCGTGATGAAGCCGCAACGACACAAAAACAGACAAGAAATCCAAAAAAAATATTTTAGTTTCAGTGACCTCCAAATAGTCCGTTAAAAGCATTTTTTTGAAAATATTTTTTTTAACAACTCTATTATTGTATAAAGATGAACCATCTGGCCTTAAATATAGAATCGCCCTTTGCGTGACTAAAGTGTTTGCAGTTTACAAAACTGCACATTTAGTATCATCCATTTTAAAGTAAACAACTATAGTTTTAGTTCACAATGAAGACAATAGATTTTTTCGCAGGTAAAAAAACAATTGCTTCCGGTCAAGTTAAATAACTCAAAGGAGATAATATACGCGATATAATCCGTTAAATTGTTTTATTTAAATGAGTAATAATCGCGAAAACAGAAGAAGTTAAGATAAATAATTCCAAATATACTATTAATCATTTATTGATTTTTCTGTGATCGTATGATGCTGATCATATATAATCTCTTTTATGATGTCAAACGAAGCTCAAATGTCGACCAATAGCGATACAAATCCATGAAAAATGAAGATCCTTCGCAAAATGCTGCTATAAAATTAAATTTGGCCGCGCACGGCCGTGAAATACGTCGCCGGACGCCGCGCTAACGCAGCCAGTCTTGTTATGAAGCCACTACATAGCTTAGTGATGAAACAGCCAGTATTAACTCTTACTTTAAAGGCTTCTTACCTAAAAGGTACTAACGGAAAACCGTTACTAAGCCTCCGCTGTACTTATATAGATATATAAATAAAAAATTGGCCTCTCCGTTTGTTCCCGGCATTTCGATCGGTACGGCTTAGCCTTCCCTAAACTCATCTATGTACCTAATACTAAAAATTGCTTTATAACCTTGTTGTCATTTAACCTTGGTGTAAGTAAAATAAAGTCATTGTAAATTTTATTTTTATATTATTTCTCCTCCTAACCACTTTACTTCATGCTGTTATCCGACATACCTATAACACATACTGCGACTCGAAAGTACACAATTTATTTCCCCAATTCCTTGTCAGGTATTATTGAACAGGTTTTAACTTGTACCTGAACCACTAATTCTACTCTACGCATACTTTTATTGAAACTAACACGATTTTCACTCATTATCACAACACAACAAACGGGGCTTAATCGCGTATAAATATGATTCGTAATTAAATAAAATGATATTTATACGAAAGGTAATTACATAAAAACATATTTATACAAAAGGTAATTAAATAAAATCATATTTATACGCGATTAAGCCCCGTTTGTTGTGTTGTCTACGCATACTTACTCCTATTGTCTCATATAAATTCCACAGACATACATACTTTGATTTATCATCATCTCTTGTCGTTCCCTCATGACTGAGGATCGTGTTCATCATCGGATATTTTACCCTAGGAGTGGATGATTTGCTTCCGTCTGTTTCTGTCCTTTGCGTCCCTTACGACTGAGCAAAATTTGGTGGCAGATGAGGACTTTAGTTGATCAGTCCATCTGGTTGGGAAACGGCCTCTAGCTCGTTTTCCATTCGTATTTCCAACTACGATGAACTTCTCCAGATTTTCATCACCTCTACGCACTATGTGGCCGAAATAAGAAAGTATTCTTTGGTGGCATATTGTGGATAGATGGGTTTTGATTTTTAATTGCGAGAGGATTGATTTGTTGGTGCGTTTGGCGGTCCAGGGTATCCTCATCATGCGTCTCCAGCACCACATCTCCAAAGCATCTATCCTCTGCCTCTCTCGAGTCCGTATTGTCCACGTCTCAACTCCATATATAAAAATGTGGAATACCAAAGCGCGTATCAACCGCATTTTGGTGTTAATTGATATTCCCCGTTTCTTCCATATTTTCATACTTTGATTTATAATTCAGATAAAATACTACCATTTTGATTTGTAATTATCTCACAGACTCCGTTCGCTTGGCCACCTTGAAAGGATGGAGGAAGATCGGAGCTTAAAGAGATCATACTTGGGCCACTTGACAGGCCGGCGTCCTGTGGGGCGTCCCAGGTATCGCTGAGGGACATGGTGGAGGCAGATCTGCGCGAGCTTTGTGCCATTAATTGGAAAGAACTGGCGCAGGGTCGGGACGAGTGGCGAGCTCTCGTGTTGGAGGCCAAGACTCACTTTGGTCCGCTGGGCCGACGGAGTACGAGTAAGTTGATTTGTAATTAACTGGACTACAAGGCACTCTATTTCAAAAAATACGGGCTATAAGGGGGTCTGCGGCAGTACTCTATAATCGGGAAATTCCGATCTGACAATTCGATATTGGCCTGGAAAAGGTTTGTCGAATCATCGCTTGTTTATCTTTTAGTGAGCCCATTAAAATATTGAAATACCCATTTTATTTAAATAAAACAATTTAAACGGATTATATTATACATTTGAGTTCACGGGGTCAACCCCTCCGTATTGTCCCGTGAACACGGAAGCTGCAAAGCTACCAAAACGACGTCGTTGTTTTATTTAAATTAGTAATAATCCCGGAAACATAAGAGAATATTAAGATTAAGTACCCATTTTGTTGTAATCTGTACCACTTCACTGGTGTTTTGTTTTCATAACCACGAAATTACCTCAAATTACGGCCAGTTTAGAGGCCTTCCGTGTACTCATACACACATAAATCGTGGAAAGTTTGCTCACTTTCCAGAAAACGATCCCAACTCGTATTACGAAAAACTTGCGTTGTTAGCTAAACTATACTCGGTAGTTTTTAAGTTTTATGCATGGTGATTTCCTGTGAAATATTCCGTTAAGTACTGCCCGCTTTCAAATGTGCATAATCAAATAAAATGAGGGTATTCAGAAATTTTAGAGTACAATCTAACGCTGGTACCACAGCGTATATATAAATAGTCTTTTTGATCTACCATTAGATCACCAGGTAGGACGATGTTCCCCTTAAACAGAAGCGCTAGCCTTGTAACGCGGCAAACCTCCTTGGCAATACTGGCCAGTAATAAATTGCATCGGAAAAATTTGAGTTCCACGATTGTGTTTTATTTATAGGAGACAGATCCCGACTCGTTCAGTTC
Organism: Hedya salicella; assembly: GCA_905404275.2. Taxonomy (NCBI): domain Eukaryota; kingdom Metazoa; phylum Arthropoda; class Insecta; order Lepidoptera; family Tortricidae; genus Hedya; species Hedya salicella. The sequence goes on along the minus strand of FR990112.1, from coordinate 3,036,648 downwards.
GAAATTGTGCTGAGTAAATGATGCAAGGTCTAAGATTTAAATATAGTAGAATTACTATTCTGTTGCAAAACTTTGAAACTAAAAACTGTATAGTATTTGCAATACTGTGTTGGATTAAATATCCTCAAGGGCGGCCACTTTGCAGATCCATTTTGGGGATAGTTATGTTTCTCTATTTTCCTGTAGCGTCCTGTGTTTTACTCCCGACGACTAGTCGAGCCATAGCCTATGTATATACTGTTTTTAGGAATTTAATTCCACACACCCACGTTCTATTATACATAGCAGCATAGGTACCTGCTGGAGTCTCAATGAAAGATACTGCTACGATAAAAGCTTGTCTCAAAAATGCTCTTGACAAAATCTTTTTTTCAGGTGTGAGCTGTTCATCGATTACTTTTCTTCTGTTGCCGCGATTATACCCCTCAATGAAATTAAACAATTTAATTGTAATATATTGATACCTTAGAGGCGATACTATCCCTTATTGAAATTAAACAATTTAATCGGAATATATCGCATATATCGATACCTCAGTAGAATTTCAACTTTACGTATTTGTGCACTAACGTACTAATTACAAGCATTTTTCTCAAACAGTTAGTACAATTGTGCTCTAAGGTATCGATATTATCTTACCCCGCCGTCCCCGTGAACACGAAATCTGAAAAGTTTCCGAAACGTCGGGAACTCGAATGAGATAATATACGCGATATAATCCGTTTAAATTGTTCTATTTAAACGATTACTTGTTATACCACGAATCGCTAAACTAACCCACAATACTCATTGTAAAACAAGGGCGGCATTGACAATCAAAACACGCAGACACTAAACAGTAGAGATGTGTAGATCGCGAGTGAGTGATTGAAATGGACTATATCTTTTGGTTTCGCTCTTTCAATCGTTCGCTCTCTTAAGATTTAAATCGCTCACTATATCAGCATATTTAGGTCACTCGATAAATTTTGAGATAAAAAAAAACTATTGAAGATATTAGTATTAATATTTTCTTCTGTTTCCGCGATTATTACTCATTGAAATAAAACAATTTAACGGATTATATCGCGTATATTATCTCATTTTAGTTCCCGACGTTTCGGAAGCTTTCCAGCTCTCCATGGTCATGGGTGGTGAATATTTTTTTTTTTTTTTTTTTCAAAATACTCTTTATTACTCTCTATACAAAGTTCCATTCGTCTGAACCAACTTTGGAAGCACTTTTGATAGTCTTCATCAGATAGGTCTGAAATTGCTTTTTCATATGCAGCCACGGCTTCTTCAGCACTCGAAAAAAACTTCCCTTTTATTTTTTCTTTCACCACCGGGAACAAAAATAAATCGCAGGGAGCTAAGTCAGGACTATAGGGTGAATGTGGTAAGGTTTATATCCCAGCTTTCTCAATAAACGCCTTTGTTCTGAGGGACGTATGTGAAGAGGCGTTATCGTATGCAGCAAGATTCCCTGAAGTTCAGTCTTTGGTCTCCTCTCTCGCACTGCTTTGAAAACTAGCGGCAATGCTACTGTAGTATACCAATCAGAGTTGACTGACCTATAATTTTCCAGCATTGATGTTGATAAATGTCCGTCCCGTGAAAAGAAACTAGCTATCATTTTTTTGCCGACGTTACGAGGTCTTTGTAGTTTTGTTGGTAACTTTCCCTCTGAGAAGACCCATACTGACGATTGCCGCTTGTTTTCCGGGTCATATTGGTAAATCCATGTTTAGTCACCTGTTATTATTTCCGATACACGCCGCGATGTCCCGTTGTCGAATCGTAGACGCATCTCACGACACCAATTTACACGAGCCTTTTTCTCAGTATCGGACAGCAAACGTGGTATCCAACGATAACAGAGCTTCCTTACTCCAAGATGTTGATGTAGAATGATGCAAACGCTCCCCGAACTGACGCCTAAGATATTCTCTATGTCTTTGTATGTTATTCGTAGATCTTCTCGCACCAACATTTCAGTAGTCCACACGTTTTCTGCAGTTACTGCTGTTTGCGGGCGACCACTTCGGTGGTCATCTTCGAGGCTGGTTTTATCCCTTTTAAATTCGTTGAACCATCTAAAAAAATGTTGCCCGTGAAGGAGCAGAATCTCCTAACGCTGACTGCAATCGTTGCAAACACAATTGTTCAGATAAACCAAATTTAAAATCATAAAATATCATAGTACGCAAATGTTCGCGGTTAAGCTCCATCGTTACAAAGAAAAAACGTTCATTTTGTAAATTGGAGCGAATCGGCAACTTGTGCTCTATTTTTAAATAAATTTGCTTTTTAAAAACATATCATTCAGGTGCGTTCCATTTTCGAACATCGAGCATCTCAAAACATATCGAGTGACCTACGTATGAGAGCGAGTACAGGGGAGTGATAGGCAATGTCTGTCATCCGCTAGTATTATGCGGAGCGCGATCGGGTTAGATATTATACTGGGTGATTCATGAGGAATGGGCAGGAGTGACAGGGGTGATGGAAAGGGCTACACTCAGCAATTTTTACTGTGGGTATTGAAATTTTGATTATCATCCAACAACCACTAAATCGAGTAAAAAAATATCAGTTGTTCATACATTACGGATAATTAGCCTTGATAGGTTCTCAATAACTCTTAATCAGTTGGTTTTTTCGCGATTTCATGGTTGGCCCCATGTTAAAAGATATTAAATGTGATCCCCCCCCCTCACCCCTGTTACTCCTGCTCAGGACTCATGAATCACCTTGTAGACATGCATGCTACATTAACTTTTGTAAATAATCTGATTTCACAAATCAGATTATTGATACGAATACGAGTAAGTGAGTAAAAAAACTGGGAAACAGCTAATCGATCACTTCAATACGGTCTTTAGATCTACTGAGCGAAGTAAGCGAAAACATATCGCGGTAATCCAAAGATATGAATCAATATTTTCAATTCATTGACACATTTTGCGCATCCCTACTAAACAGGCCCAATTATAAATTGACCGAGCGGCAGCCGGACGTAACGTACCTATAGTCTGAGAGGCCACCGTCAGGAACCCTACCACATCGAGTACTGTAAAACTTCCATTATTTTGTTCAAGGCGCATAACTATGATCTTAATCATTATGATTTTTTGTGTTGGTATGTACAGTGGTCATCGACCATCGGTTACTCTACCTCGTGAAGAAATACGGTGATTTGACTGATAATTTTTTTTAAAATTATTCAGAAACCAAATAATATACTTTTACCGGGAGACGGTTCTTATAAGGTGGCATATCAAACGTATGTAAGTTGTTTTAAATAAAAATATAATTATTTTGCTTTTCCGACAAAACCGCATTAAAAACCATTCGAAATTACTCCAATGGACTTAACGCGATGAGGTGGGGTCACCGACGGCCGGCACTCAGTCTATTAGCAAACAAATCCCGTTGTCGACACAAATCGACACGAATGACACGACTCGACGAGACATGTGTTTGCGCTCGACATTGCATCCCGAACGACGTGATTACGCCATCTTGAACTAATCAGATGTGTCGCAGTTGCAGTATGAACAGTACTGAAACAATATGATTTATTGGAGTCTATTTAAGGTTCCGTACCTGAAAAATAACTCGAAACCCTTAAAGGGTCACTTTGTTGTCCGCCTTTCTTTCTCCGTCTATTGTGACCCTTTTTCTCAGAAACATTCAATCAAGCTGAAATTTATATGAGATACTCCGAAGTCAAAGCAATCAAAAGATATCGTCATTAAAACAGATGTTTCGATACAAATTACCGTTGATAGAAAATCTATAGGGTACTTTCAGTTGTCCTAGAGATTTGAAATTTGGTATAGATGTAACTCTTACAGCACAACCAATGAAATGAATCTCTAAATCTCAATCTTAGCTGTCTTTATCATAAAGTCATAATGCCATAACCAATATAAAATGACCCCACACTGCGTACAAGTTGCTTAAGAGCAGGGCATTCCTAACACTGGAATTACTAGCGGCCGTTTTTAGTGTATATTTTGAACGGAAACCTCGGTGAGCGAGTCCCACTCGCATTCTTCTGGTTTTATTTTATTGAACACAGTATCACGGTCTTGTTTCACGGCATTCGGTGTCAAGATCTCGGGCCCGTGGGTCCCAGCGCCCGAGTCCTTTACAGGGTCCTATCAAAACGGCTCGTCGACATCACAGGCGAACAAAGGGCTAGCAGCTTCCTTGCTCAATCAATTTGACAGCCATTAAATGCAACCAGGCCCCTTTTTCACAATCGTGACAAATGTCGGGTGACAGCGATAATTTCACGTACATTGCGTGTTCAGTATAAAATACGGCGATGTATCGAGCTTGCGGGGATCGCCGTGAACATAAAATTGTCGTTGTCACCTGGCAATAGGGTACGTGCATGATTTTTTTTTATCGCTTTTCTTAACTAAATATCAAAAAACCGTAAAAACGATTTCAAAATGTGAAATTTAAATTTAAATCGGCCTAGAAATATGCAAGATATAGGCATTTTAAACTACTAATTAGACAGAGAGGTCCGACATGCACTGTTACGGTATGGTATACTCCGGCCATATAAACTCCTTATTAAATTCTGTTTTGCTTAGAAAGAGATAAAATGGAATGTTTGATGGCGTATATCTTGATTATTTTTATAGTTATTCGAAAAAATATTATTGTCTATTGTTTGTTACATGAATGAGCTTTTTTTAATAAAGCAAAAATTAAAATTCATATTCTATTGTCACGATTGTGAAATATGGGCCAATCATTTGGTTCGATGCCAAGGGGGCTATTTTCAGATTTAATCTTATTTTTATTTAGGGTTGTATGGTAATTGTTTATTTTTTATGTAATAATGACTGTTCGGTTAATAAATGTCGTTATGCAACTATCCTAGATACAGGAAATTACAAAATCCGTAAAGAAGATTATCCAGGTAGTTCTACAGGCATTTCATCACAATTTTTGTTTGTGCATCTGTTTGTTTGGACGCCCAACACGTGACAACATCTGAATTGATTTTGATGAACTCGAGCGGGACTGCTAATAAATCGTATAATTAGTGCCTAGGTGGGCTTGCATTGCTCGGCTCTTTTGATTAGTATTTTTATGAATTTAAATTTTGTAATTCGAATTTAACGCATGCAAAGACCCGGGCAAAACCTAGTAATATAGTACTATCGTCTATCAATCTATCTTCTTGTTCTATATAAATAAAAACAATTGAAGAAATGACATGTATGCACGCATTGCTTCAGGACGGCTTTTAGCGTATTGTTTTTTTGTTATGTTTGTAACTGTTAAAATAAGGTGTGTACATATGTAAGAAAATATACAAAACATCGCATGGAACAGTGACAATCCGAGTTTCAAAATCTCGATATAAGATATACGGAGGATCTATTAATAATGTATTTCATTACATGGTCCATTCGTACAGTAACGAGAAGTTTAGGTCTCATGTTCATAGTCGGACAGGTCAAAAGGTATTATCGAATTGCAAAACAATTGTAACTCGAGAATAGAACAAGATATAATAAAGTCTTATAATGTACAGTATGCTTTGTTTTTTTTTATCTATATTTATGTGCATAGTATTTTATAGACATCTTCACATCGTAAAACAGCTCAGAATAGTTCTTACTATCCTTCTTGACCTTTTTTAATCGAACCATAAGTACTTAAAATATGTACAAAATTCTACTCATTTTGTTTGTTAATTAACGTCACTATGACAAAGCTTGAAACGTTATTAAAATAGGTCTCATGTCAAAAATAATAATATAATCTTTAGATAATAATAATCATATCCATATGACGACTCTACTGCATCTTGTTCTATTGCCGTATTTGTTTTTGTGATGACCTGCCCGACCTTTGCTCATCTTCCAAAGTACGTACACCCATGACATGATGAATACATTTGCTTGTTCAGTCAATTTGTCATTGCACTGAAGGTTATTAGGATCCTTTTAGAGCATGATATATTGTTGGAACCTTTTCATGAGCATGTTTACACTTGTGTATGATAATGGGTAATAGAAAAATGCTAATTTATATAACGGAGGGGGGCTATCAGAGACGATGGAACCGAGCCCGATTTATCATCATCAGCCATCTTGAATTGTCGGTGGATATTCACAAAATAATCACGCGGATGTATCACACTGTTATTCCATAATCAAATCGTACAATTGAACGTGAGAAATAAACATACACTGGTCAGATGTAAACGGATTACAATTATCCCGAAACGCGGAGAGTTCTGTGCTTGCGTCCGTTCGCCACACCGTCCGATATCAGAATGCCGTCTTCGCCGCCTGTCACTCCAGCTGACAGTTCTTAGTCATTCGTTCTTTATGGATCTACCCTTCAATAAAATCATTGTGACGTTTACAAATTACCCGAAACGGACCAAGCACAGACCACTCCCAAGCGATGTTTTGACAGCTGTCATCGCTTGACGTATCTATGACTATGATTACATAGCACATTGCTCGTATATCCGATGGCCGCTGGGGCAGAATGCTTCTCGAGCGGCGACCGCAGGAGATCCTGTTATGGAGGTTATCACATAGAGGACAACGCAGCATGGGAAGGCCCTAACAAGATGGACGGATGATCTGTTACAGATCGTGGGTCGTTACGGATATCCTTGGGGAAGGCCTTTGTCCAGCGGTGGACGCCCTTGGGCTGATACGATGATGATGATGAACTGTCATTGACTAAGGAGTGTTTCTTTCAAAGAGGCGCATTTATAAATGTTTTGCATAAAGAAAAAAGCATTTTTAAAGGCAATATTCGACAGTTTAATCTAACCTAACCTACCTCTCATCATATCAGCTAAAAAATATCCACTGCTGAAGAGAGGCCTTACTCAAAACTGTCCACAAAGATTAGTTTTGCGCCGCTCTCATCTACTGGCTTCCCGCAGTTTTGACGAGATTTTTAAGAGAATAATTCGCATAGCTATTTGGAGAGCTTGCAAATAATGCAACTGACTTCGAAATCTCCTTATTTTGTACAACAAAATCGCAGAAATAAGTTAAATCTAGCATAACATAATGCTTTAAAGTACTGCGATATAGCATGCATGTATAAAGCCGAGTCGAGACAAGACGTTTGCTTGTTCAGTCAATTTGTCTTCGCACTGAAGGGTATTAGGATTTGCTTTTAGTACATGATATATTGCTGGCACCGTGTTATTGTGTATGTTTATGCTGAGAATGTTTGTTGATTGATGTACGAGTGAAGCTATCATGGGCTGTTGAACCTAAGCTAATAGCCTAAGGTAAGGGGGCTAGCCTAAGCTTATAGGGGATTCTGTAATTGACCAAGCGACTGTAGCGAGTAAAGAGTTTCCATTTTAACTTGAGAAAAATGTTTTTGTACATCCCGGTAAGGGCAAATATTATGTAAGAAGTTACTTTGGCACTGTGGCGGTATGTACGATGAGCGCCACAAAACTTAACACTTATATAATAACTAGCTTCTGCCCTCGACTTCTTCTGCCTTAAATTCGTTTATCGTGGATTATGTATTTTTCCGGGATAAAAAGTAGCCTATGTCCTTTTCCGGGACTTAAACTATCTCCATACCAAATTTCATTCGGTTCAGCGGTTTAATCATGAAGAGGTAACAGACAGACAGACAGACAGACAAACAGATTCACTTTCACATTTATAATATTAAGTATGGATTATTGTGACATTTTATATAAGTGAAATCATTAGCTTGTTTGCGATTGCTCTTGATTTTGAATAAAGCGAGCTAAAAGGCCCAGAATTTTAGTCAACCAAGGGGGGGTGGGGTAGGTACACTTTTTTAATGCCCTAACATGATATATTTTGAAGCAACTGATAACATAACATGAAAAAATAATTAAAGTCGTAAATCCAATTTGAATACTAAGAAAACATATCTAAGCATCTGTTTGCTATGCATTAAAGAAGTCTAAATATAACATTTGACTCAAATGCAATATTCGGATTAACATTGTTAGATTAATGAATTAATGATTTAGGTATTTGCTTTTCCGCGAAATACGAAAAAAATACGCATGCAAATACAACAAACCACCACCAGACAGATCCTCGACACGTGACAGGAGATGCAGAAAATGTTGACAGTCCGGCGTCTACCTGAGATATGACGTATTTTTGTGAAAACTGCATGAAAATATGCGCATGTGAGCACAATTCATTGTCACATCTAACCAAGGCACTATTTCGTAACTAAACTATGATCCATTAATCTAATATAGAATTCCGCAAAGTATCGCCTGAATATCTCAATTATTTTACATTTTTAGTTATTTTCTATAAATCCAGAATCGACCCAACAATAAAATAATTCTAAAATCGGGGTGCCGTCGGCAAAATATCACTTACAAAACATGCAGTTGCAAACGTTTCTCTGTTTTCAAGGACCATTGAAACTGTAAGCACTCTGTGTATTTGTTTTCGTTTTTAGTTTTAAAATCGGTTTTTTTAATAGTTACTTGATGTAACAAATGGTCAAAAATTTTACCATTTCCAATTTAACTTTGACCATACGAAACTCAATGGGGAGTGTAAAATAGCTAGCTTTTGGAAAAACGGATAAGTATAAGTGCGTTTAAGGCTTAATCTACACTATTATTGGTGTACATTAAAGATTTTTTTTTAAATAACGATACGAACTCTTTGAATGTCGCTGAATTGAAAAATCTGTTTTTATGGATTTTTGTATGTTTGTATGTGTCGTTGTGGCAACATCGCGCCAAAACGGCTAAACGAATTATATTACATCCACAGATAGTTATAGAATACCCTTTACTCGACTGCGCTGAAGAAAAAAGAGGGTTATGATTTTTTACTTCTCCGCTGACGAAGTCGCGAGCACCTTTTGGTAATAATTAATGGTAAAAATACAAGAATCAGTCTTTTGGTGGTCAAAAAAGTCGCGTTTTTTACGTACAAACACATATATAATATGTAGTTACAGTAAGCACTAGTACGTGCGTTCCATGACAGTACCTACGCGGTAACCGCTGACAAGTACGGCAAAGAATTTTTGTGACTTTACCTGGGTACGACATGGGGTCTTTTAGATCCTCTGGTGCGTTAACGGGTCTAAAAGATCCGTTAGGTATACTCTTGTTTAATTGTGATTATCTTCATAGTTATAGCCATTCATGCAAATATATTTATAGGTATCAACATATTCTTACATAGATAATCTAGCCAATCTTCAAAACGCAGGTAGATTCACCTAATGGTTTGATTTCAAAACAAAGAACAATCTGTCGGATCTTTAGGACCCGATATCCGCACTGAATGTAAATATTGTCGATATTTTTTTAGTGTTGGAATAGAAATAAAATATCGATATCGATAGTTATTAATTTTAATAGACTAACTAAGACTAACCAGAAACATAACATTTTGAATTACTTTTAATTTATGACAACTTTTTGAATTAGCTTATCAAATTTCACTGCTTGCAGGAGAATGATTCGTATTGATTGGGGTAGCAGTGACTGTGGGTTTAATAAAAAAAAAAAATATTATTTGCCCACGTCGAATGACAGGGTTATAGGTTGACGGAGTGGGAAGGGCTGCATTCTGCAGTATTTGGAGTGTCTGCCCAGTCGATGGGCTAGTGTAAATATTATTTGTGGCAATATTTCGCTTACCAATTATAATATTTCTGGTACGTATATCGAATTTTTTTTCACAGTTTCATGTTCATTATTATTTTTGTCACATATAAATAACATTTTTCGCAACCGCTTCATGATCGATAAATCACCTTATGTCGTATTATTCGTAAGTCACTGTAATTAACAACCACCTACACACTTGGACGTCACTAGCTCAACTAGACTTTCATCCAGTACGGCTATCGGGTCACCGGGCATCGGGTCCTTAAGACCCGGTAACCGTACTAGATGAAAACAGTGTCTCTCTAGTGGTCATGGGGTCGAAAAGATCCGATGAGTTTTTAGTACGTAAACCGCCTTTATTTGAATAAACATTGATAAAACACTAACTGTCCCTTTTTTATTCCTGCAAATTTCGGAGATATCTGTCCCGCACCAACGGTAGGAACAGCAATTTCTCCCCCGCACCGGAGGAAAGTTCTTCATCGGATATATTCGACCCGATGCCGTAGTGAACGTGTTAATGAGGTACACTCCAAGACATGTGTATCACGTCTTTGTCCCACTGCTTTTCCAGCAAGTATGAGGACAGCGAAAGAGATGGCGCTATTCTTCAATGAAGAAACCGAATCACTGTACTATTTTTTTTTCTATAAATGTGGAAATACATACAATTGTTATTCAAATTAATGTTATAACGCAGAGTTCGATTGTAAAGGGAAAAATCAATGCGACCTATTACATTGCGAGCAGGATTTGAATCTGCGACCTATAATACGAACAGATTGGAAATCGAAGATTATTCTTAGCAACACTGAGGGGATCGATGCCACAGATTAAGCATAAATACAACGAAGGAGCGTTCGAGGTACCGTTTTAGTAGACATATTATTATAGAGGAGTTTTTCAATCACCGAAATATATTTATATATTACAGACCTCATTAATGAGGCCACCATTTGATACTTTTAGCCGTGCGGTGTCCACCGCCCGAAGTCCACCACGCCTAGTAATACACTTGAGCGCTGTTACTGTTTTTGTTTTTTAATATTCGGTTGCTTTACCTGCCAGTTAGCAAGTCTTTCACAAATAAGCGCTTTTACGTCACATTTGCCAGATGTAGACGGATCTTTATAAAACACGCAGTTCCAAAACATTTTCAATGACCGTTGAAACTGTACAAGCGCCTTCTATATCAATTTTCCGTTACGGCGTATGAAATAGATGTAGCCGATATTTTGCGAGTAACTGGAAGTGTAACATTTTCGAGTTCTATTTGCAATCAAGCGATTGGTTTTTATTTCTACTTTTTGTGAAAATGGAAATTAATAACTAAGGTCCTTGTCATATTAGAATACTGTGTTACAAAATGATTCATACAATATTGATACAAAGATTTAAGTAGAAAAGAAAAATTAATTGCGCGTCCTATCCGTTAGACCATCAGACCGCCAACGGATAGGACGCTGTTCCGGTATAACAGAGACGCTGGTTCGATTCCGGCTTAGACTGCAGTGGATCGCAATTAATTTTTCTTTTCTACTTAGATATTTGTATCAATATTGTATAAAACATATATGATATGTTTTTTACATAAAAAATATAAACAGACATTAAAATGGTTCATACCAAACCCATTATAAAAATAAAAACGAGTAAGGTATGCAATGTTTTTCAAAAATCGATACTAATATTATAATTTTGTAAGTGTCTCAATCTTTCTATCTATCTGTTCTTCAGGCTTAAACCGCTAAATAGATTTTGATAAAATTTGGTATGGAGATGGTTTGAGCCTCAGGGAAGAACTTAGGGTACTTAATCTTTAACCCAAAAATATTACTTATCCGCCATAAACTAATTTAAGGCAAACGAAGTCGCGGGCAAAAATTAGTACATATTATTGTTGTTGCCATAAAATCGCTAAAAATACACAAACCGAACCCTTATTATCCGGGACAACGCAATATTTTATACCCGTCCCTCTATCTGAAGTGAGGTTTTTGAAAATGTGTGTTTCTAGTGTAAATACTTTGGATTTATTGTAAAAAAACCATAGTTTAAGTACTTAAGAAGACCACCATAACAAGTATTATTGTGTAAGATTTTGTCATATTTTAGTGAAGATGCATGTTTTACTTTATTTCACTCAATTTTACACTGTTTTTACACAAAAAAAAATACCCGCCCAGACCCATAGAGGAGTTATAAGACTTCAAGCTGGACCCCATCCCCCCCCTCTTCTCTATAGCTCAGGTAATTTAGAAACGGCCCCTAATGTCACCGAAGCCGCTGGTAAATGCTAGTATTTGATTACAATTTAACAAATAGTTAATTGGTTCTGAAGTTAAATTTAATTAATTAACACCAACCGTTAAATACAATTCTCAAAATGATAACTGAAACAATTAAGTTACAGTTATTCGGTTTCGGCAATTATCACTCATTTAAATGAAACAAATTTAACAGATTATATCGCGTATTATAGTCCAATTAAGTGCCTGATATGACGACGACGTTTCATTTACGAAACGTCGCGCCGGAAACTCAAATAAGATATACAGAGTGATCCGTGAGTCATGAGTCAAGAGCAGGAGCAACTTTTACTGTGTGTGGCCAAACAATTAATTAAAAAAAAACAGCTGTTCCAATACCTTTGGAATAATTAGCTATCAATTAACTCTTAATGACGAACGGTTTGGCTTAGCGGGAGTAACGTTGCCAAATGGTTGAAATCCCGGTAATGGTAAAAAATTGTGTGATGAGCATACATATTTGATCCTGAGACTTGGATGTTTTCTATGTATTAAAGTAAATGTATCTATTAAATATATCGTCGTCTAGGACCCATAACACAAGCCTTATTCAACTTAGTATGGGACTAGTTCGATTTGTGTAAAATTGTCCTGCAATATTTATTATTATTATTTAAAATTGGCCGTTTTTTTGCGCGGTTTAGTGGTTATCCCCATAGTCAAAGTTGCTCAGTGTAAGCCTCCCCATCACACATGTCACTCCTGCTGCTTCTGACGACTCATGAATTACTCAGTATACACGATATAATCAGCTTAGGTATTGTTTTATTTAAGCTGCAGTTGTTATTTTGCCATATTTTAAAAACTATCAAAAATCGAGTAAAGTATTTCGAGCATGCCACGCAGTGGCACCTTTTTAGGGTTCTGTAGGCAAAATGGGAAAAACGGAACCCTTATGTTTTAGTCATGTCCGTCCTTATGATGGTTAAATAATAAAATATAATACATCTAGGGGGACATTCCATACATGTAAATGTAACCGAGACTGAAAAAAAAAAAACATTTTTCAGCAAATATCAATGTGAGGCACATATTTCGACAGATCTTTTAAAGTTAATTAGTTTAAAAAAATGGATTCAGTGGATATTTTCGGAATTAAAATAGCATAAATCGTGTCCCCCCTCCTCTATTTTCTGAACGATATGTCCAAAAATATGAAAAAATTACAAAGGTAAAAATGTATAAATACTTTCAACGAAAATAGTTTTCAACATGATCGGATATACCGTTTTTGATCTAATCATCTGTGTGCTTTTTTTTCGTATGAACAGCTGCGGAACCCTACGCTGAGCATGGTCTGACATGCTGCTCTTGGCCGGTTTTTTTTACTGGTACTGTTTCATTTTCTTGGTTCGTCATATCCCGTTTTGACTCATCAAAAAAATTGCTGAATTGATCTGTTAGGACACTAACCTAACAGATTGACAATATTGAACAAAGAAACGCAGGTTTTGTTCAATATTTAGGACTTTGTTCTGGAAAACCGCCGGTAGCATGAAAACTCAAAACGAAAGCTATTCAGGGTTGACCGTTGAATGCAAGAATCAACTTTTCAAACTGTGGTCCGTTTATGAATAAACACTAAAACCCTTGACGTCGCTTGCGTCATTTTTGCCCATTTATAAATCATTTTGAAGCGTGTGTCCCTATCCGATTGATTAAACATTTTTTAAATTGTAAAATACTTTCATTGAGAGTTTTCTTAGGTAAGGTTCAAGAAAAGCCAGCCAATTAAAGAATGTCATTTACTTACAAATCATGTCGAAATAAACACTTAAAATATTTAAATAAAAAAAAAATAACGGATTATATCGCGTATATTATCTCATTTGAGTTCCCAACGTTTCGGAAGCTTTTCAGCTTTCCATGGTCACGGGTTGACTGAGAAAAGATAATAAAATAATGAAATAATGATCTTTATTCTGTAAGTAGGCCGCAAGGGCACTTTTACAAGTCTGACTCTACGGCGTTTCCCAAGAGGAGACCACTGAGGAAAAAAATCTTAATAACATAAATAATATTTTCATAAATATATTGGGACGCTACGGTTAATATGTTGATGTCTTTAAAAAGTTATCTTAAGGAGTCACGGGAGTTAAGGTTATACATAGAACGAATCGCTCTTTTTTGTAACACAAATATAGTCTGTATGTCTGCTGCTTTGCCCCAAATCAGAATACCGTATGACATGATACTATGAAAATAACTATGATATACTAAGCTAGCAGTATCAACATTGGTCAATTGTCAAATTTTTCTAATAGCGTAAGCTGCTGAACTTAATTTACCTGCAAGAACTGCTAAATGGGGACTCCATTGCAAGTTCTTGTCCAATGTTATACATAAGAATAATGCCCTATCCACTATTTCTTAACATTCACCATTGAGCGATATAGTAGAATCCACTGCCCTAACATTCGGTAAAGCAAATCGAACACATTTCGTTTTCTTAGCATTCAATAGCAGATATATTTTCCTCTGTCGAAATTACAATATGTTTAAAATATGTTAATTGATTGTTTAATGATTAATGATTTCTCTTAGTTAAAGTTAACCAGCTTATACTGATGATACTAAATGTTGTTTGTGTAACAATTTAATGAAACAATTTTAACGGATTATATCGCGTATATTATCTCATTTGAGTTCCCGACGTTTCGGAAGCTTTTCAGCTTTCCATTGTCATGGTCACGGGTTGACCGAGAAAATATATATTTTCTGAAGTTACAATTTCTTTAAAATATGTTAATTGATTGTTTAATGATTAATGATTTCTCTTAGTTAAAGTATGTAATCAACCAGCTTATATTGATGATAATAAATGTTATGTATGAGTAACAATTTAAACGGATTATATCGCGTATATTATCTCATTTGAGTTCCTGACGTTTCGGAAGGTTTGCAGCTCCTGTGTTCACGGGGTCGTACGTGATATAATCCGCTTAAATTGTTTTATTTAAATTAGTGATAGTCGTGGAAACAGGCGAGATTTTTTTTTAAATCTCTGTTTAAGTTTAATCTTGGATCAAAGAAAATGAACATGCCAGCTCCAGCAGGCCTAAAGATAATTTTAACAGCTTCTTAATATGACTATGTTTGTGTTAAAAAAAATCGACTACTTTTGAGTGATCGCTATGACTTACGATATGAAAATGTAGATCCAATAACAATGCATTAAACTGATAGAATAGAAGACATTACTTACCAAGGGCTGTAAAAGAAAGAAAGCCCGAAGTCGCAGGTGTGTAAATATGCGATAGAGGTCTTTCTTTTTTTACTGCCCGTGGTGTGGTGAGTACACAATTTTACGTCTTCACCTGGCCAGGTGTGACGTATACAAAAAAACTTGTGCTGTAAGTGAGTGTGATGATAAATTTTCTTCTTCTTCAATTTCTTTGCTCAACAGAACATGCACTTGAAACAATATAAAGAATTTAGTTAAGCCTAACATTTATTAATAATCTGTCGCCTACCAAGCTCTATTTTACTTAAGTTTTTCTTATAAGCACAACAAATCCCGCAAACACGTATAAAAACATACATATAAATAAAATACACTCAAACTGAATATTTCACGAACGTGACGCTATTCTTTTGCGCGTTCATTTGAAATGGGAACTGCTCTATCGATAACAATGTTATCAATTACTCCTTCTGTATAACAAGCAGTTTTAAGTTGTAGTTCAATGCAAGCAATGTACCTTGCTCAGGTGAGATATTGGAGGAGGATTGAAGAAAAGTAAACAGGAATAGTGTACTTATTGCTCCCGCAAGCCAAAAGTGTCGACTCTTGTAGCCGTGGATTGAATGCTAAATAGTTTTGTCTAGGCAATTTTATCTGTAGTAGCTTATTCTCCAAAAAAGCTGAAACCCTACACTATCCACAGGGAGATATGATCTTTTAGTTTCATGCGATAGGATACTGATACGTTTTTATTTGCAAATAGGCCGATGGAGAAAAGTAGAAAAATGTAAAAGGTTACGATATAATGAAAATGAAGTCCTTCGTATCAGTGAAACAGAAAAATGTTTTGAAATTTACTGTTAGCCTTTTCTATGTGGTATTTTGATGGAGACCCAAGTAACACCACAAGCTGTATTAGAGCTTATACAGCTCTTATAACGCTCAAACTGGCTGTATAATAGCTGTATAAGCCTTTATACAGCTTGTGTGCTACTTGGGGAAGCACTGGGTTTAACATTGATTTAAACTAATACGATTTTCACTCATTATCGCAACACAATAAATGGGGCTTAATCGCGTATAAATATGATTATAATATAATTACCTATTTTTGTTTCGTCTCTCCAGTTCTTTCGAGACCATGGACGTAACGCGACGTCCGAAACGTCGAACAATTACCAAGGAAAGGTTATTAAATAAAATCATATTTTTACGCGATTAAGCCCCGTTTGTTTGTCATGTTGTGGTAGATACTTGTATTGACCACTATGTTTGATGCTAAATTTTTTTAAGTGAAAATACTTAGCACAGTCAGCGTCAAATAGTATGTGACATTCACGCAACTCGTCTTCTATATATCTATACTATTATAAAGTTGTAAAAATGAAATGTCTTTACATTGAAGACATTTTCAAAAAAATGATTTTAACGGACTATTTGGTTGGAAGTCACTAAAACGAAAAATATATTTTTTGGATTTTTTGTGTTTCTATGTGTCGTTGTGGCTTCATCACGCAAAATCGGCTTAACAGATTTCAACAGTTTTTGGTACACAGGTAGCTGGGCATCTCCAGATGGTTAAAGCATACTTTTTACCCGACCACGCTAAAGAAAAAAAGAGGGGTTATGACTTTTACTCCTCCGCGAACGAAGTTGCGGGCACTTTCTAGTTATTAATATATTCGTATGCATAAATATTTGTGACGAATGGGGGAGACTGGGTAAGGTTGACTCACGGGTTAGTTGTCACACAACGGCTATATCTGAAAATTGAACGATCGAATAAGTTCATCGACCGGTGTCAAAAGATCGCGAGAGCTTTATCTAGGAGGGAGATATAACTCGCGATCTTTCGACACCGGGTCACAGTCTATTATGGCCGCTATGACAACCCGCAAGGTAACCTTACCCTATATTTGGTCTTCCCTTTATTAAGCGCATTGGACGTTATACCCTATTCGATGCTGACTGTACCTAGCAGTTGTTTCTATATTTCTTCTGAGGCCAGTATTAGGTTAAACATTTTGAATTGTAACGATTCAAAAAGGGGCTACCCAGATAATTTGGGTAAATTTCACTGTTTTTAAAGTGATATAAAATTATTCCATTTGGTGCTAACCACGAAAAAAATATTGTAGCTTGGTATTTAGCCAAAATTTTTGTTATCTGGTTATTATAATATTTCATAAATCAAGAGAAAAAAAAAGATTCGTTAAGTCTATCTTAAATTGGTATAGGCTCCCTCGTCAAGCGACGCTTAGACATGGGACTAAAACCAATAAGTGAGAATAGGGAATATGCATAATCTTTTCTTTTTGCTTTATTAAAAACTCATTCATGTAACAAACAGGGGAGAAAAATATTTTTTCGAATAACTATAAAAATAACCCAGATATAAGCTATCAAACATTTTGTTCTATCTCTTTCCGGCAAAATAGAAATTAATATGGAGTTTATATAGCGTCGTAGACTGTGACGTAACAGTCTATGTCTGACCTCTCTGTCAAATCGCTGTCTAGTTCGTAGTTTTAAATGCCTATATGATGAGTATTTCTTATCCGATTTTAATTTTAATTTCACTTTTTGGAATAGTTTTTACGGTATTTTGATATTTTGTTAAAAAAAGCGATGAAAAAAGTTCACGCATGTTCCCTATTGATGTTCACTTTAAAATTGTTAACTGGTTTTTAAATACGTTCTATAGTTTTAAAAAAAGTTGCCGAAACTGTTTTTTGTTTTCGAAAAAATTACAAATTTTGATGGCGTTTATCTTGGTTTCGGTGACTCGTGAAGATAAACTGAAAGAGTATATTGGTATCAACGATGGTTGTCAACACGATCAGACATACGAGTGTACAACACAGAAAAGTGACGACTACGGATCGAAGGTCATTCGCGTATGGGAGTCCCTAAACGCCCCATTTTTCAACGGCGTTAAAAGAACAACAAAGTATGACAATTTCAGCTAAGTATGACAGATTCAGCAGAAAAAAACTTCCCATTTTACCCCAGTTTCGCTACTTAGTCAGCATATTCTAATTTAACCAAGCCCCGGAAATTACATTAGAGCTGATTTATATGTGACTTTTTTGCTGTCGGCTAAAACACATGATTAACACTCTAATTACCGCGTGTGTCATGTTTTTTGTATTTTTTAAGGGCTCCGTAGCCAAAATGGAAAAAATGGAACCCTTATAGTTTCTTCATATCTGTATCTGTCCGTCCGTCCATATGTAACAGGCATTTTAATTGAAAACTACAAAACATATATTGATGGTATTTGGAGTATAGATGCCTTGTATTAGCTGCTACTTGGTTTTGCTATTTAACTAATAAGTTAAATAGCAAAAATAAATATTTCTAAGGTGGGCACCAAAACAGAAAATAATCAGCAAAAATCAATGTATGGCGCATATTAACAATCATTATTTTAAAAATATCTTCAATGTACAGACAGACATTTAGTTCTTACAAATGTATAATAGTTGAACAAAAATTAGCAAAATTATTTGTTTAAAAATCACTAAATAGACACAAAATCTAGACGCTTTTTAGATTTTCTTCAGATTGATCGTTCCCTGGGGTAAAAACCTAGGTTTTACTTGCCAATCTGCGTTGACAGTAATTTGTCAAGTGCATTCACCTCTTAAATTTCGCTAAATTTCGGCGTTTCGTGTATGGAATAAATATCTGAACACGTCTTGACTTGTGTTGAAAAGACTCGTCTTAAGTTAGGCTTGGTTCATATCGATGAACTCCCATTTTTTATTTAACTCTAGAATGTGCTCGCAACTTTGTTCGCCGAGGAGATAAAATCATAACCCCTCTTATTTTCGTCAGCGAAGTCGGATAAAATGTATCCTATAACCATCTGGAGATACATACTCAAACCGTGAACCAAAAATTGTTGAATCCTGTTTAGCCGTTTTGCGTAATGATAATAAAGCCACAACAACACATACAAACATACAAAAAATAAAATATAAATATTTTTCTGTTCAGTGACTTCCAAATAGTCCGTAAATATAATTTTTTGAAAATATCTTCAACGTACAGACATTTCATTTTTACAACTTTATATACACTAGAAGACGCCCGCGACTTCGTTCGCAGAGGAGAAAAAGTCATAACCCTTCGTTTTTTCTTCAGCGTAGTCGGGTAAAAAGTATCCTATAACTACCTGGAGATACCCAGCTATCCGTGTACCAAAAACAGTGGAAATCCGTTAAGCCGATTTTGCGTGATGAAGCCACAACGACACCTACAAACATACCAACATACATGACATAAAGAAATATATTTTTCGTTTTAATGACCTCCAAATAGACCATTACAATATTTTTTTTGAAAATATCCTCAATGTACAGACATTTAATTTTTACAAATTTATAATAGTATAGTTATATATATAGACTAGCTTGTGCCCGCGACTTCGTCCGCCATAAATTCGTTTATCGCGGATAAGGGTATTTTTCCGGGATAAAAAGTAGTCTATGTCCTTTCCCGGGCCTCAAACTATCAGCATACCGAATTTCATCCATATCGGTTCAGTGGTTTGAGCGTGAAGAGGTAACAGACAGACAGACAGACACACTTTCGCATTTATAATATCAGTATGGAAGTATGCATTAGTATGGATAGACGACCTACGAAGCTGGCGGGTCACGCGACAGAGATTCGCTCTCTCGTTCCTTTCAATACGAGCTAGAAAGACGGGTGAGAACGGGTGACTATATTTCGGGTAGTTGTTTTGGGTTACATCCATAAAATAAACATTGTATGTACAATAAATATATACATATGGGAGCGTGTATACACATGTAAGAACTACGTAAAATCTCGAGTCAGAATGTAAAAGTTCCAATGTTGTGACGCTGATGGCCCGAATATTTCGAGTATAGGTATCTAAAGTAGCGTCATAAAGAGAGCCAGCGGCAGTGTGAACTGGGTATTACATTGTAGGCCATAGAATAAGCTTGTTACATCTAGCTAAGGAACATTTTTAGTGTACTTAAAGCCTGTGTACACGATGAAATCTGGCCAAGTCTGATCTGGCATATATTTTTATCAACTGCTAGTTTTTTAAATAATCCATAGATATAAAACTACTAGCTTCTTCCCGCGACTTTACCTGCCTTAAATTCGTTTATCGCGGATACGGGTATTTTTCCGGGATAAAAAGTAGCCTATGTCCTTTCCCGGGACTCAAACTATCTTCATACCAAATTTCATCAAAATCGGTTCAGCGGTTTAAGCGTGAAGAGGCAACAGACAGACAGACAGACACACTTTCGCATTCATAATATTAGTATGAATTAGTATGGATTCAGTTAAACTACAATCATATTACAATATATGAATAGCTATTACATTTTCGATTATATATATAATAAGTATGTTGGTATATATACCAACATACTTATTATTTTTGTTTTTAAGAACAAGTGCTGTTTCTAAACAAGCAGTTGATAGAAAATATATATACCAGATCAGGGGCCTGTTTTTCAACGTGTAACTTGTTTTACAAGTGGAAGTCTCTTTCCAGCAATATTAATTAAAAAGAGACAGCGATATGAATTAAAAAGAGGCCAACAATTTATCGTATAGTACTCGTATTATCCAACGTATCAACACAGTTTCATGTGTTGGTCATTTGCTCGCGGATGGTAAATTTTTAATGTTCCGTAGCCAAAATGGCAAAAACGGAACCCTTATAGTTTCGTCATGTCCTTCCGTCCGTCCGTATGTCACAAGCAATTGACTCAAAAACTACATGATTTATATTGATGAATTTTGGAGTTAGTGTAGGTGTTTTGTGTAAGCCGCTACATTGATACTTAAATAACAAAAAATATATTTCTAGGGGGGGCACTCTATATATATATGTAACCGAAAGTGTTTTTATTTGCAAATATGGTACATATTTCGGCAGTTCTATTAAAAATGACTTCGAGGTTGCAAAAAAAGTTTTTTGATTGAGTGAATATTTTCGGAAATAATCGCCCCGAAAGTAGCATACACCCAAAAACCAGTTTGTTTTCTAAACGGCATGCCCATAAAATATGAGAAAAATCACAAAATTAAAACTTAATAAACACTTTCAACGAAAATTATTTGATCGGCTACACGGTTTTTGAGTTATTGCCAAAAAACTGCATTTCTCAGAAAAATTAACTAAGTGCCGTGGAGATACGCTCTTTTGGTACTGCACTTTTTGCAGTGCATTTTTTGCATGAACATGGGTCGGCCCATGCTCTTGGACGGTTTTTATATAAACAATTTGTTGCATAGTTACTTGATGATTATTTCAATCCGTCCGTCCGCAACCATGACGTTGGAAACTACGCTGAAAAATTGTATCTTGGAATTAAATTTCAGTTCTGAACTATCGCTTCCAACAAGTAACAAACCGTCTTTGTGAAGTTTTCATAAGTGAAGTTTTGGATTGTCTCAGCCGTAGGACGTCCACTGCTGGACAGCCTCCTCAATTGACTTTCACATGGGCCGTATAGGGGCGACCCGCATCCAGGGAGTCCCCGCAACCCTTATCAGATCCTCCGGCCACCTTGCGGGTGGCCTTTTTGATCTAATTAGGTATTCGTGTCTACATAGTGTTTTTTCTGTACTCATAAATCTGTTTTCGATTTAAATGTTTAGAGTTTTCAAAAAGGTGGTCACGTAGTGGTAAGTTTTCTTATCAAAGTTGAGGACACCGATGACCAATGCGTTACTCGCTGAATAAACAGTAAAAAAATAACAAAGAAAAGATATTTTTCAACAGTTTTCAATGCATCATGTCGCTGATTCTCTGGCCCCGTTCTTAGAATGCAGGGTCTATTCAGCCCGATCTGAGAGGCTGAATGCGTCCAATATGGCGACCAGAGCTTTCCCGTGTGCCATCCATGAATAAAATCTCAGCCATACTCATGTACAGCTTACACATCGTTGTGTATGCATGACGTCTTTCAAAATGCTTTTTTATTTTAACACTTTCACTGACCTGACGTACGTTATGATGTACCCACTTAGTGTTTTTAAACGATACCCGATCCCAATCTTATTCCTCATCGTACCTTCGTGACTGATTGTCAATACAATATGGTTTTTGACGTGATAACGTCTTATCTGGCATAAGGCTCTTCTGTCGAAGCTCCACTCATACGGGCTACCTAAGGGGTTATGCACGTGGATCGCTAGCTTTCTTTCCGGGCGAAGCATACAAGTCGTTGTCGATGGGGTATGCTCGGACTCCTTATCCGTTAATGCTGGCGTTCCCCAAGGATGTATCTTGTCACCCACCCTGTTCATCCTGCATATCAATGAAATATTACAGACCTGTGATATTCACTGCTATGCGGATGACAGCACGTGTCATGGTCACTATACAGGCTGTGTTAAAATGTCCCCCGAGCAGCTGGAAGATTGCAGAATGAAACTTGTGTCTAAAATTGAGAACACCCTAGCGGAAGTCTCAAATTGGGGCAAACGCAACCTCGTCCAGTTTAACGCCAGCAAGACACAAGTCTGCGCGTTCTCCGCAAAGAAAAAACCCTTCGCTTTAGCGCCAAAGTTTCAGAGCATTCCTCTTACCAACTCCAAAAGTATCGGTATACTCGGTGTCGACATTACGAATGAAGTCCAATTTCGAGGCCACCTGGAGAACAAAACCAAACTGGCTTCTAAAAAGCTCGGGGTGCTCAACAGAGCGAGACAGTACTTCACACCGAGTCACTGGTTTTTACTCTACAAAGCTCAGGTTCGACCCCATATGGAGTACTGCTCTCATCTCTGGGCCGGAGCGCCCCAATATCAACTTCTCCCCTTGGACTCCATCCAACGTAGGGCAGTTCGTATTGTCGATGATCCCGAACTGACCGACGGCCTAGAACCACTTAGCTTCCGGAGAGATGTTGGCTCTCTGTGTTTGTTCTACCGTTTGTACAATGGGGAATATTCTGAAGAACTTTTTGAGTTGGTGCCACCGTCACGTTTCTATCATCGCACCTCCCGCCTCAGAAACAAAGTACATCCCCACTATCTGGATGCTTGGCATCCAAAAATAAACGGGCATCACGCTCATTTTTACCACGCACTTGAAAGTTGTGGAATAACCTTCCCCCTGAGGTATTTCCAGAGCGCTATAACATGGGATTCCTCAAGAAGCGAGTTAACAGGGCTCTCAAAGGTTGACAAAATATGGGCGATACCTCCGGTGTTGCTCATATCCATGGGCGACGATGACTACTTTCCATCAGGGGGCTCGTCTGCCCTTTTGCCACTCGTTACATAAAAAAAAAAAAAAAAAAAAAAATCTCGCTCTGCTCGTGGTTCAATTTTAGATTCCTTTGCTTACTCGGCTTTCAATTTAAACACTCGTGCAAAATAACAACGTTGCAGCCTTGCATAACAAAATAACTATTTCACCTTCAAACGTGCCTGTGTTTCTGCGAGCTAACAGTGTGTAAAATGCAATTTTGCTTAGAGAGCGAGCGGCAAAGTAACTTTTTAATATTGTACAAAATGGAATGCCTCTGACTGTTTTTTTAGAAATACCATTAAAAATAGTATAAAAATCTTAAATTTTTAGGACTATTTCTGATCTCACCGGATGATCAGCGCTGGCTCCTGAGCCAGCATTATGCCGAGGTGGAACCATTTCGGGGCATAGTTTTAGTTTATTTGTATGTAATTTGTTTATTTTTTAGTCTTGTTGCTATGCTACTGAATATTTTTTTTTCTTTCTTTTTCTTTCAATGATATAAAATGGTCGGAATACGACGCACTCCAGCGGGCATTTTGCGGTCACCTCATTTGGTAAGTGTCCATCTTAAATTGACTAGATATAAAGAATCTTTAAATCGAAATCTTTAAGCCTATTTAAGTTGCCACAAAACAAATGAAAATAAATAGATCTCATACGTCACTATGACTGTCGTTTGTAGGTGTACTTAGTTGGTGAATAAGTTCTGTTACTAAGTTTTTGCAAATAAAATAAAATTACGGTATTTTATTATTATTACCGTACATCAATTTAAAGCCTAGTTTTTGCCACTTAGGAAATAGTGATTTAAAAAAAATTGCGCCGCAATTTTCTTTACCTGCCTCTGAGACTTTGAGACAAACATAATATAAAAATACGCCCAAGAGTCAAGTAGAAAATCAGTCCCTAATTTGAAATACAGTTTCTTTGTAGAGTTTATGGTTATGAAAAACTTTAAACAAATCTTCATCTTTATTTTAAGGTGCAATTTATATAAGCCAAGGCGACACAATCACCAGTATTCGTGTTTTACGTACTTTGTTCAGTTGCGCGCTAGCGAAATTACTATATTATGTGCTAAACAGAAAAACTACCTTAATTGGAATACTTCTTGATTGGAATATTTATTGCAGGGATGAATAGAAAAAAAATATTGCTATTGCAAAAGAAGCCCTAACATAGAAGTTTCAGGAAATTATAATATTTACTTTCTTAACCATTTCAAACACTCGTTCTAGATCACTTTTAACAAGAGATTTTCATCAAATCTTACGCGTAATTGCAGTGGTGGTATATCACGAAGCTTAACAGTTAGCAAAGAAAGTAGAGGGACTGCATTTGAGTAAATTGTATGTTTTTTTAGTTACCATAATTTTATTTTATTTGCAAAAAACCTAGTTACAGAACTTATTAATCAACTAAGTATTTGTTGGTGCCGAGTGTCGTCAGTATACTCGGCTAGTTCGGCTATCACTATAGATGCCTACGGAACGTATATTATTAGATACTAAGGAATTTGGAATTGCATATTCCAACTAATAGGTAACAAAGACTAAGTACAAATACCTTATTCTGACAACTCGAAAATTGATTAATAATAATATAATATTTTTTTAATCGTTTACTTACCTTCGGATGGACTTATTTGTATGTGAACTTACCATCTGACGTGCCCGCTGGAGTGTGACGTTTCTTCAGAACCAATATAAATAAGCATGTACATTTTTCTTAAGGGGATGCATCGAAAATTTAAGCTATTTGGTAGTGCATTTTTGCCAAATCTAGTATATAAAACAGGCTGGTTTAAAGAAATGTGTTTCTTGACTATAACCTATTCAGTGATTAACGCGGAAACATGTTTAATGAAAATTTCCTTGATAGAAAAGTTATCCGAAAACGCGTCTTCATTTCGCGTTTTTTGTCTAGTGTGTACAAACAACAGATTAATAAACGGCTAAATAATGTTAAAATGTCATTCTTCCCTTTATCTTTTAAGTGATTAACTTAAATGTTAACAAAACATAATTTTAATATCTTCGATTTCATAGTACTTTTACATCTGGCGCTTACGCCAAAAAACCCAAAGCATGTAGTATATTAGCTTTCTCTTTCTTTGATGCGTGCGAGCATTAAATGCGTCCCTTATTACAAATCACGCTTATTGGCTGGCTCCGCGTTTGGGGCGTGATTTACAAATGGCGAAGTAGGCCCGGCCTTTAAGAGCAGGGCTCTGCTAACATCGGATTTCCATAGACGCGGTCGCTTATAGCATATATTTTGACACCTCGATTCCCATGATAGACGAAATATTTACATACCTACTAACAAAAAAATTTCCAGCCGTTTCGAAGTTATGAACGTACAGACGCTATCAAATATATCTGTACATATCAGGGTGGTCAAAATATCTAAACATGCACTCAAACGTCTTGTCAATAGAGACGTGATCAGATTTCTGAACACCATTTTTGCTGAGATATATGTATATACCTGATGGCGAGTGTAAATACATATATATTTTTCGAGATAGAGTTAAATTCATTTTCCATATTCACTAAAGTAACAAAAATCTCTTGTATGGCATAAAAAAAAACTTCTAACGTAATCCATCTCGAATATTTGCCAAAGCTTTATCCAGTCCATTCATAACTGAATGTTTTCAGAAAGTGCTATTAGTTTACGTGAATTTTATATCTATTTCCATTTTTTTTTGTTATTCGTAACTCGAAAGTATTGGAACACTTTTTCCTGGTAACAATTTCAAATAGCACTCTGTATGACCAAGAATATTTTTTTCTAATGATGTATGTCTATATCCAACAATTTTTTTAAACATCTAGCCTTCAATTGACTTTTTCAACGCACTTGATTATAAAATGTATAATTTAAGCTGCAGTCTGCAGATACTGCAAACAAAACATTAGCAGTCACAAAACCATCGTACCAAGTTATCAACAGTTTAAAAATAAACAGAAAACTTACTCGAGATCCACTCACCGTCATCGTTAATCAACCTCTTTTCTTAAAAAGAAAGCAGTCCACCCTATTATTTACTTCCTAACTTCCAACAACTTAAATACAACTATCCCTTTCTGGTTTGAGAGAAACGTAGTTGTAGGAGCAGGGTGGGTAATGTCTTTAGAAAGTTCGATATGGAATAATATGGTAGTTGGGAGAGCTGCAAAAAGTGCATTTGAGTTTAACAAGACAGTCGACGGCTGGTCGTGTCTGCAGTCTCTTACTTGAAAAATAATGGTCTTGACGCGTCAAGACTTGGATGGCTGATTTTTATTAAATGGCAGATTATTAAAGTTGTCAAGCTGCTGTTACGGAAAAGGAGATTAAGAATGTTTGAGAAAATTTCGAGTGGCGTAAAGTTAAGTGCACTTGCTTAGAATATTGCCCATGAAATATCGGAAAAGGGGGAGATTATGACAAGTTTTTTAGGGTTCCGTACCCAAAGGATTAAATGGGACCCCATTATAAGGGTTCCGTAACCTAAGGGAAATTAGGGTTCCGTACTGTAAGGGTAAAATGGGACTCTATTACTGAGACTTTTCTGTCCGTCTGTCTGTTTATCTGCCTGTCTGTTTATCTGTCACTAGGCTGTATCCCATGATAGCTAGCTTTTCACGGATGATGAATTTCTGTTGCCGCTATAACAACAAATACTAACCAGCATAACTTTATGTATGTCTGTCTATATAGGTAACCAATATAAAATGATCGAATACCGCGTACATCTTGCTTAGGAGGAAGGATCTGCTAACACTGGATTTTCATAGATGAGGCATGTTGGTAGCGCATGTTTTGTACGGAACCCTCTGTGCGCGAGCCCGACTCGCTTTTGGCCGGTTTTTTATTAGTTCCTCCTGTAACTAACTAAGTAAGTAAAATTAACTGAATATAAGCAACTATTAAGAAGATTTAACACCTTATTTGTACTGTGTACTTCATTTATGGCAAACAAATAAATGAATAAATTTCCTATCAACAATGTAAGCAAATCTTTCAAGTTAAATTCAACTCACATCCCAGTTTCCGATTGAGTTCAAGTTCGGTCACCAATCAATTATTATGCTAAGATCGAGTTGAACTGATGATAGAAGGTAATATATGAACTATGTAAAAAAATAAAGCAATCCTACCAAGTTTTGGCTGTCTAAAATCGTCTCAATGACTAGTAGACGAGTGGTCAAAGAATAATACATACCTAAATCCGCAAAACTGTTGGTTACAAAAAAAAAATTGTCAGATTTTTAATATTTTCTTCTGTTTCCGCGATTATTACTCATTGAAATAAAACAATTTAACGGATTATATCGCGTATATCATGGTCCTCCCGTGACCATGGAAAGCTGGAAAGCTTCCGAAACGTCGGGAACTAAAATGAGATAATATACGCGATATAATCCGTTAAATTGTTTTATTTCAATTGTCAGATTTTTTTTATATGGATGACTGCTTCATAATAATTTGATTAGAAACATCGTTCATATAACAGCAAGTTGTTCATTAATAACTAATGATCAAATAATCTTTATTATTGCTGTACATAATTATTTCTAACTGTTCAAGCTCACAGGTCTTATCCGCTGGTCTGGTATGGTGGTTGTTTGGTGTGTTTGCATGCGTATTTTGTTGTGGAAACTGCATGAAAACTTTGCATGCCAATCTTAAGGTACAAACATTACTGAAACTGCTGACTAAATGTAATCCATCCTGTTACACGTATGTTTTCCAAATATAAAATATTTGATTTCATTTTGAAAATATGCGCCTGCGGGCACAATTTAATGTCACATTATTTCGCTGAAAAGCAAGGGAACTATAATGCATTAATCTAATATGGAATTCCGCAAAGAAACGCCAGAATCTATCAATTATTAAAAAAATGATGGCTAATAGTTTCAAATTGAAAGCCTCCAACTAGAAGAATCTATTTTCTTAACATTTCAACAGAGTAGGAGATCAGTTTAAAGTTTTTTTTTTATAGTAAAAATGTGATATCATTTCTTAAGCAGGAAATTTTCTAGAATGCTGAGTTTCCTTGCTCAGAGAAAATGGGACGCGTCCAGTGAAATTTCACATTTTAACATTTAAAATTCATTTTTCGCTGAAATTTTGTGACATTTTATTCGAAGCCGAGTTTTACCTTTGTGCCGAGTACTTATACTCGAACAATTATCATCTATACTTTTTGTTTTACAAATATCATGATAATAATCACAATTTTTGCAATTTATTAGTGGATCACTTCACTAGCGTTATTATTATAAACAAAGATCAGAAACAAATGAAAAAATTTTTCGACGATACTGGACTTGGACCAGTGCCTTGAGTCAGACCGGCTAAAGAGTCGGATGCACCATACAGAGATCCATAAGCAAGAACAGATGACAAAATTCGTCGACTGCTGGTGTGGACGATTAGCTCAGATGGTAGAGCGTGCTGCCCCGGTCTGGCTCAAGGCACTGGTTCAAGTCCAGTATCGTCGAATTTTTTTTTCATTTGTTTCTGATCTTTGTTTATAATAATTATCATCTATCTGAAAACTGACTTTTTTAACAGAACAGAAAATGATATTTATTTATGTCTCGTTTTTAAGTTGCAATTTTAATGGGCAACCATAACAGTTGTACGTTTCCAATTTCATATTGTGATATGTATTTCTTCTTTGTTCAATTAGTTTTTCGAAATCGTCTCACATTTTCCTGATTTAAAATTGTGTTATTTTTATTGAAATCATACATGATGGACTTTTACACAATTAAAAAATAAGACAAAGATGTATTCAGAATATCTTACAAGAAAAACATGGGTCAGATATTTACAAAAAAATAAGTGACACGGACTATAATTTGGATGTCACTGAAACAAAAAAATATTTATCTATTATTTTTTGCATGTTTGTATGTGCTGTTGTAGCTTCATCAAGTCAAAACGGCTAAACGGGTTTCAACTATTTTTGGTACACGGGTAGCTAGGCGTCTATGGATGGTTAAAGGATACTTCTTATACCAAAACTGCTTGATATCTGTGCAGCCGACTGTACGTGATGAAGCCACAACGACACATACAAAAAATCTAAAAAATATATTTTTCGTTAACGTGACTTCCAAAAAGTCCGTTACGTACAATTTTTTGAAATATCTGCAATGTACAGACATTTCATTTTTACTGCTTTATACTGGTATAGCTTATTATCTATTTGAAACATTTGATTGCTTGTGGTGTCTAAAATCCCTAGCTAACCGAACAAAATCAGAGACAGAAATATCTTCTAACAACGCACCTGCTTAAGTGAAATTAATATTTCTAACAAATTGAGCGTGAGTGGTGAAAACTGTCGTAAGTGCGGTTTAATTAAAATTTGGCATCTGATTGTTATGGTGATAACGGAGTAAGTTATTTTTAGAAGCTTTTATTTCCTTTCACCTGCCCGTTGTCTGTGTCTGTCTAATCTTGCAAGTTAAATTTGATCCACTTCCCGGTTTCCGATTGAGCTAAAATTTTGCATACTTATGTAAGTTCGGTGACAATGCAATAGTATGATACCATCGAGCTGATCTGATGATGGAGCAGGAAGGTGCTCATAGGAACTCTGTAACAAAATAATGCAATCCTACCGAGTTTGGGCTCTTTAAAATCGTCTCGGTGAGTAGTTGATGGATGTTTAAGGAAAAGTACAGTCAGTGAAAAAAGATTGTCACAAATTGTAATTTTTGACAGAAATTTATTTCTATTCGTTGTTCTTAATTGAAGCCCCGAGCATAGGTCTTCCCTTTGTACGTTGCGTGACTATGAGCCGCCTCATGAGCTTGACTCAGGTAGCACACAAGCTGTATAAGAGCTTATACGGCCATTTATACATCCAGTTTGAGCATTATAGGCGCTGAATAAGCTCTAATGCAGATTTTGTGCTACTTGGGCTTGCATCGTTATATAACGTTAAAATACTCTAAATGTTTTGACTTCTGAAAAAACCAAGTTTATTCAATTACTAGAAGATGATCGCAACTTCGTACGCGGAGAGGAAAACTCATAACCCTCTTTTTTTCTTCAGCGTTGCCGGGTAAAAAGTATCCTATAACCATCTAGAGATACCCGGCTACCCGTGTGCCAAAAATAGTTAAAATCGGTTTAGCCGATTTTGCGTGATGAAGCCACAACGACACATACAAACATACAAAAAATAAAAATAAGTTTTTCGTTTTAGTGACCTCCAAATAGTCCGTAACACAATTTTTTGAAAATATCTTCAATGTACAGACATTTCATTTTTACAACTTTATAATACTAGATAAGTACTTATAGCGCAAAGAAACCGAAAGTAACCAGAGAAAAGTTTCAAACGAAACGCTTGAAACGAGGCCATAAAAAAGCGATTTAGTAAATAACGCCTTATGAGGTTTTTTAGTGTGCGGCGATAAATATAGCCCACGGCTGAACATGCCGCCACAGTCTACAGATTATCTTATAATAGCTTCGGGACAAAATCCATGAGAAAGAAAAATTTTTTTTAGGAACTCATGCACCGACAAGGGTCAAACTCTTAAATGATGAAGTAATGAAAAGCTGAAGATTTGTAAAGATCGTTGGTTTCCGCTGGACGCAGAAGGCGTAGGTCCGGTGATTGTCACCACTATCAACGGACACCTATATAAGATACATAAGATAGATATATAGATAGATATATAAGACTGCTATGTTCCAAATTTCATCAATGTACATCTTGTAGTTTTTGAGTGAAATGCTTGTGACAAACGGACGGATAGACGGACGGACAGACGGACATGACGAAAATATAAGGGAATTGTTTTATTTCAATGAATAATAATCGCGGAAGCAGAAGAAAATATAAGGGTTCTGTTTTTACCACTTAGGCGAAATTCCAGGCTGGCTCAGAAATATTTCCACCTTCAGATTTCGACATACTTATTAGATTTTTCCAACATAGGATAAGAAGAACTTGGTCTCTACTTTTTCCCTTTTTAGGGTTCCGTAGCGAAAATGGCAAAAACGGAACCCTTATAGTTTCGTCATGTCCGTGCGTCTGTCCGTCCGTATGTCATAGGTACTCGTATTTTACTCAAAAACTATAATATATATATTAATGAAAATTGGAACATAGGTGTCTTGTGTAAGCCGCTACTTAATTTGATAGTTAAATATAAAAAAAATATATAAATTTCTAAGGGGGGCTGGAGTGCATGTAACCGAAACTGAAAAAAAAATAAAAAATCAGCAATTATCAATGTGTGGGCACATCATTCGACAGCTCTTCTAAAAACACTTTGAGGTTTTTTCAAAAACTTTTTGATTTAGGGAATATTTTCGGAAATATTCGCTCCAAAAGTAGCAAAAAATTAGAAATATCAACCTTACTAAATACTTCCAACGAAAATTGTTTTCAACTTCGGACATACCGCTTTTAAGTTATTGCCGAAAAACTGCACTTCTCAGCAAAAGAACGTAAGAGCTGGGGAGATACGCTCTTTTTGTGTTTTTTTTTTTCGTTGTATTCTTTTCACCCTTAGTAATTTTTTTGAATAAACGGCGGCGGAACTCTACATTGAGCATGTAGCACTCTACATTCTAGTTTTTTTCATATTCTGTTTTATATTTCGCCACGAGACGTTTTGTCATGGTAGTTAATTTTTTTGCATTTTTGGTGGGCTAATTTTAAAGAAAAATAACTAATAAAAAGGAATCCTTCGTTACCTCTTATCTATCCTAATAAAAATAAAAACTTTAAATACCAGGGAGCAAAACAGTCGCGAGTAGCTTGTATCGAAAACGTGCTGTTAAAAGAGTAGGCGCTCTAAAGCTATGCTATCCTTCGGCCTTTGTCAGTTACCGTCAGTAGTTATCCTACTGCATATAAACAGTTTACTGTCATATCATTCAAAGGGAGAAAGTTCAAGGTCGTCCCTCGTAATGTGGCACATAAGATAAGTGTCTTTATACACAGTCGCTTAACCCTTCTAGCGTTTTAACGGGACTGTTATATTTGTCCGTGTTATTCAATTTTCACATAAGTGAAGTGTCAGTGAGTCACGCTTAAGATGAAATATTTAGTCATCCGCAATCCGTTCCTCAATGCTGAGGACCTAGACTCTGCCAACGTAATCTAGCGAGTGTTCTCTTCCATGAAGCTCGATCGGTTGCCTGTTGAAGAGCTGCATTAACCGTCATGTCAAGGCACTCCGACACCTGGTTTACCCATCGTTTAGGGTTACGGCCTCTGAGTAATATTGAGTAGAAGATGGAAAAAAAACAAGTGTTTTTTTTGTCATAAATAGCCTGCCCATTGGCCATTCACTTTTCTTACCCAGTTTGCTATGTTGGTGACCTTGGTTCGTCTACGAACTGCACTGTGAATCAGAAGTGAGGAGATCGTCATTTCTGATTTGATCTCGAAGAGAGATCCCGAGCATAGTCCTTTCCATAGCTCGCTGAGTGACTCTGAGCTTCCTTGAGGGATCTATAGTTAGAGTGGTCTCTAATAATATTTTTCTTATAAGTGTGAAAATACCACAATTTTTATTCAAATTATGAAATAATGATCTTTATTCTGTAGGTAGGCCGCAAGGGCACTTTTACAAGTCTGACGCTACGGCGTTTCCCAAGAGGAGACATAAAGTATTATTATGTAACACAGACTGACTTCTTGAAGATGAGGTTCAACGCAGAAGTGCTCTGATCAACTGAACTATCGCTATTTTACGTAAGTAGCTTGACATTTTCGAACACAATGTAGTTAGCGCTAGCGTGATACGTATGTCTTTGTGCGTATCACGCTAGTGTGCATGTTTCTTTCTTATTTTTAAATGCGAAGCGTATTAGCCAAGCGGCTTATACGCTTCGCATTTAAAAATAAAAAAGATACAGAGGGCGCTGCTAGTGCTTATAAGATTGTTTTCGAAAATATCAAGCCACTGCGCAAAGTTGCAATAGCTCAGTTGGTCAGAGCACGCTCGGCGCCCCGGCAAGGTACAAGGCACTTGTTCAAATCCAGTCGAAGTCTTGAAATTTTTTCATCACTTTACATCTTTGTATTTTAAGAATATAGCTTCTTAGTGAAAAAAAAACACGTTATAAATCAGGAATATCTTGATGGTAAAACAATCAAGATTTTTGTAAAAAATCAAAATATTAATTTACCATTGCTTCCAAGGGCAACCAGCAGCGCATTTATTGGAGGTCATATTTCCCCGTTGATAATAGCTAAGGTACTAACGTATTTTTTACCACTCGCGTCATATATTAGACAGAGTTTAACGCGGAACTTTTTGATTACCCCATATCCAACATAACGGCTTTCTTTACGATCCCCGAAATTAACTTCTCGAATAAAAGCGGAAATTAAAAGGGAAATAAACGCTATAGTCATAAAAGGGAATGTCAATTTTCTGCTCCTATAATTACTTGAAGATAACAGTACATTTACACGTGAAAGGATCAATCAATGCCACCTACATGACATCAACACTTGATAGAATTACTTACTTGAGTAATTACTCACGTGGAAATTGGAATAAAGATGAACACGTGTTTGATAACAGTGGATGGATGATCAACAGGGTGTTCAATGCCATTTATAATGTTCGTGCATGCAGCTCTCAGTGGCGCCACACATATGGTCTCACCGGAAGATCAGCGCTGGCTCCCGAGCCGGCATTATGCTGAGGTGGGACCATTTCGGGGCATAGTTTTAGATGTTTTTTTTTGTAACTTGTTTATTTTTTTGTCTATGCGTCTGAATAAATTTATTTTCTGTCTTTTCTTTCTTTCTTTCTTTCATCTTCACACAAGGTGTTGCTGACTGGTCCGTAAAGGGTCCATTTAGTGGACTATACATGGTGCAGCAGGGTTTCAGCAGGTCGCAAGACAAAAATAAATGCAATCTTTTAATTGTATGGAAACTTTACTCGCATTTCGCCCTGTGACAAAGTACGTGGGACTAATATTATCTATGTTATTATCAATGCTATGTTTTATGCATATACATGATTTCTGATTAATAAAGTATACGAGTGACGTATCAACTGCAGTAGTGTCAGTTGTTTGTGATTATTTGTTGCTAGTGGCCGCGTTTATCTATGTATTTGATGCAACAATCAGATTGCGTTAATCAAAAGAGCTCATATCTCTTCTGCGATAGCCTATTAATAGTATTCAACACAGTCCGGAAAACGCCTTATAAAGATTATACTATCGACACTTAAATATTTATTAATTTAATATTTACTGATAATATACGAGTAGTCATCTGGAACGTGCCTTAGGTACCGACTTATTCGACAGTTGAAACTCAAACGCCAACAATGTCGCACACGGAAGAGAAATTACGTAAAGTTCTAACTGCCATAGTAGAGGAGCAATATCCTCACGGTTCTGAAGTAAAGATTAAACCAACCAGCAGCGATGGTGCCAACTACTCTTCAGCACTATACGAAGCTACAATCATCGCTCCCAAGGAAAACGTTGAAGTTTTCGCTAAGGTCTGCAACATGGGAGACACATTCGATAAAGAAGGTGAATCTATCTTTGAATCCGAGAAATACGTCTATACAAATCTTGCGACGGCCTTTGAAAAAATTCAAGACAAACATGGCCTAACTGACGAAAGATTTGTATTTCCAAAGTACTTCAAGAGTAGCGCAACTGATGGACTTCAAATCGTGATCCTGGAGAATCTAGTAGCTAAGGGATATGGATGCTATGACAGATTTAAGTGTATTGACATGGAATATGCCTCTAAATGTGTGGAAACGTTAACAAGATATCATGCTCTGTCTTTTGCTTTAAGCAAAGAAAATCCTGAAGAATTTAAGAAAGCTGGAGAAAATTTGAAGCTACCTGAGCTAAAAAATACCGGCTGGGAGACCCTCACGGATGGAGCATTTGCAGCCGTTGATACAGAAGATAGAGAAAAACTGTCTAAACTCCTCGAAGGTTCTGTTGGTTGGAACAAGATGAAGGAATTTGGCGATCCTTTGAAAACCGCGGTGATCATACACGGAGACTATCGAGCAAGCAATTTGCTGCACAAAGAAGTGGTAAGTGTTAATTCTGTTGTTTGCTTGGAAAATAATTCACGTAGCGTATAACTCTATTATACTGATGACACAACACTATGATAAACACATGTATGTGTGTATTTTATTTATTTAATCTTTATTGCACAAAAGAAAACTTATTGTACAAAAGGCGAACTTAATGCCATAAGGCATTCTCTACCAGTCAACCTTAGGGCAAAGCAGAAAAATTGTAGGCGGTGCTGAGGCTTGTGTAATTACAAAAACACATATTTATATACTTTAAATACATGAATAACAAAATTTTGTATTGTGTAGTGTATACACTCAGTTCTTAAATGTCATTATTAGCACGAAGTTCTATGATGGTACGTTAAGTAATTTCCTGTACTGTATATTTTTGAGTAGTTTGCATGGGGAGAAGCAGCGGACAAATTAGGGAAATGATAGAATAGATAGCAAATGTACCTACGTTATAACATAAGGCTTATCTTGTTACCGAAAAACTATTTTGCTTTGGATTTAAAACTAACAAGTTTTACTCGTAAAATGCGAAAAAACAATAATAATTAAAGGTTGATAGTAAATAGTAAGTAAAAAAAATATACCGCGTACGTCAGCTAAAATTTCCAAAACAAACTTTCTTCACTGATTTTTCATTTAGTATCTTTGTATGTCTATCATGAATGTCTCATTGTAGTCAAATAATATCAAAACAGCTAGATCGATTTGGATTATTTTTGGTTCAGTATCACTGGGCATGCAATAATAGTCACAAAATACTTTTTACTAGAGATGGGCCGACTATTCGGTATCATTTATAGTCCGTGACTGGTCAGCAAAAAAATGATAATATTCTGCATTTCATTGCCTACGGAAAATTAAGATCATAAGAAATATTAGACCATTATTTTAATTTGTAAAACATCGGCACACATGGCACTTCCTTTTCTACATGATAGAAATGAAAGCACTAGTTGTTGGTTTAATACAATAGTGATGATATTACTGATTGTTTTTTTTTTTTCGTCTTTTTGATTATAGTGTATTGTTAACTATATAAATACCAAATACATAATAATAATAATAATCGTTTATTTTATTTAGACCACAGTAATTTCAATTTGTGTTAGTCAGCAAAATTTTATGAACTATTGTAATGGAAAGGTTAGAACTTAACTTTCATCTGTGTAGTATGTAAGGATAGTCCTCCCTGCCTGTACCAGTAATTGGGGAAGCGCGAACCCACACGCGGCCACTTAGAGTTGGAAGGCAGTGCACAAGGCACAAGAAATGCGGAGATTGAATCAGTTCAACCCAAGTTGGGGCAGGAAGAGTGAATTAGTTCAACCAGAGTTGGGGCGGGGGAGAGTGAACCAGTTCAACCCGAGTTGGGGTGGGGAAGAATCAACCAGGTAAACCCGAGTTGGGGCGGGGGAGAGTTAACCAGTTCAACTCGAGTTGAGGCGGGGGAGTGTTAACCAGTTCAATCCGAGTTCGGGCAGGGGAGATTGAACCAGTTCAACCAGAGTTGGGGCGGGGAGAGTGAATCAGTTTAACCCGAGCTAGGGCGGGGTAGAGTGAATTAGTTCAACCCAAGTTGGGGCGGAGGAGAGTGAACCATTTCAACCAGAGTTGGGACGGGGGAGAGTGAACCAGTTCAACCCAAGTCCCAAGAGAGCAGGAAGAGACCTTTGTTAAATGTTTAAACTTACTTATCACTTAACTATAATTTCAGCGCGGTGACATCCTCGTGATTCCCGTTGACTACCAAACGGCCCGACTCGGCTGCCCCGCGGCTGACCTCCTGTACTTCATACTGATGGGCTCCGACCAGCAGTTCCGACAGCAACATTTCCAGCGTCTGGTGGACTTCTACTATGAGCAGCTCGCGCGGGCGATGAGGAGGCTCGACCTGGTACCAGAGGAGGTGTATGGGAGGGAAGAGTTTGACAGTGATTTGAAAGAGGTAATAATCAAACCCCCATTTAGTACGTTTTTGGCATGTGTTCTGGTTACCGGCATCAAAATCACTGGCCAAGTCCAACTTGCACAATTTCATTGACGGGCGCAAATTGGCGGATTTTGCCTCAACTCACACGAGTGTGCATTTCCTGTATGACAAAAAGTTACTGGCCAAGAGCATGTCAGACCATGATCAGTGTAGGGTTCCGCAGCCGTTCATACAAAAAAAGAAAAAATACGAAAAAAGTGCACTAACAAAAGAACGTATCTCCACGGCACTTTCGTCCTTTTCTCAGCAAAAAGACGTAAGTGCCGGAGAGATTCGCTCTGTGTGCGCAGATGTATCTAGCTTGCGGGGATTGCCGTGAACATAAAATTGTCGTTATCACCTGACAGTTGTCACGATTGTGAAATAGGGGCCTATTTAAATTAAGAATAATGCCTGTCTCGTTCTATGATGTCAATAGGAGCTTAGTCTAAAACCAACTCTCAAATAGAAAACATATCCAAGACCTCGATACAGTATTTTATTACCAAACCCCGTACCAATCTGGTAAGCTACATCCCACAAAACCAATCAATGATATCAGCAGAGTACAGATGCACTCTGGCCTCTCTATCATAAGATATGATACAAGTACTAGATAGTGCCTATTGCTTATCACAACTTGTGCAAAATAGGCATACATATTCGTCGCATTGAAAAAACAAGTGTAACATTTTCATTATTTCTTCTTTTGTTTCGTTCTTTCAATGTGTATCACAGAACATAGCGTGTTTGTTTGTTTTTACTTTGTTTTCTATTAAACTAAATTTCGCCAGGATAACACGCAAAATTATAAAGCATTTCACATTTTTAGGGACGAATGGAAGGAAGAGAGGAAGGTCTTTGCCTAGCAGTGGGACAGTTCAGGCATAATAATATTCCCAGTATTTAGTCCATCATTTCAATCCCATAACCCAGCATATGTGGATCTCATCTCTCTCCAATAGTTCTCGAATTTAGCGAGTGTTGTCTCTGTGCGCGTCACATGATCAGGAACAGCACGCACGCGGTGTACCCCTTAAGGTGCGTCCACACTTGTATCATTTATTTGTATCCGATCACCAAGTCGTGGCATGATTGCGTATCGCGCTGCTTGGAGCGATAGGATCGGCGCAACGTCCAAACGCGTGCTCGTGACACGCGATCATGCCACGCGACAAAGATCTGATCGGGCAAATGATACACATGTAGACCACCTTTACGTTTCATGTACCTTCTGTTTACCGGTCCGACGTCTCAAACCTCTTAACCAGCGAAGCAGGTAATTTACGAATCTCATGAACCACATTTAACCAACGAGGCAATTAAATAGATTCATCAGATGATGATTCATCCTGTTCATGCAGTACATAATTGCAATTAATAAAATCCTACTATTCGATTTTTATAGGAATAATGAGTGAGCGCAATTTTATGTTTCTCTGCGCTTTAATGTTCTTTGCTTCTGCTTCTTTACTATAATACGACGACTTAATTTGTTTCAGAAAATTCCCCTCGCCATCTGCGTCGCAGCTATGGTGCTGCCATTTATAACGGTGGAACCTGCGCAGGCACCAGTCTTCGAGGAGAAGGAGTTCGTCCCGCCCCCAAACGAATTGTTCGCTGAACGGTTCCGTGGAATCATGCATGACTTTAAGGAGTGGGGCTTCATATAAGTGTTTAGACGTTGCATTTTGGGGTAAAAACAGCACCACAAACATTTCATTCGGTATAAAGATCATAATAATATATTATCGTATACTTTTTAGTATACAAACAACTTAATGATATTGTATGTATGTAATCATTTTATTGCATATATCACAGTACAAATTATGTAAGTTATCCGTTTAAGGGATCTCTTTTAGCTAAATTTTAAGCAATGAAGCGAAAAGGCGTGTGTGATGTATTTAGTTATATATAGATTTTTGTAATTATACAGTTTTATAAATATATTTATGTAAGTATTTTATATAACAATTTTGATATAATTTAGTCTCTTTATCTTTGAAATACCACGAATGCATTGAAAAAAATGTATAATGAAGTTTCGCAATATTTCAAAAAAGCGATGCCAGCACAATCGGGATGAACCTCGCTTTTTGTAAAATAAAAACCTATCAATAAACTTCACCTACTACTATAACCGACAAAATTATACGCTCACAAAAGATTCAACCAATTACTAAGTTTATATTTCAAATTATTTGTCTTGAACATAAGCAGTTGCTTTTTTACCTGCGAACAAAGCCATTGTCTTCATTGTGGACTAAAACCATAATTGTTTATACTTTAAAGTGGATGTGAAGTTCTGTGATGGTACTGCAAACACTTTAGTTACACAAAAGGCGATTTTATATTTAAGGCAAGATGGTATCTTCCAGAGCCTCTAAATGGGTAAATACTTTTTCGAAGAAAAATTGGCGAACTCTTCACAATAAATGATAATGATTAGCGCAATAGTAATTGATTTTGGTCAAGAAAAAGGATTCAATCGGAAGTAGGTAGCATTTTTGGTGTAGCAATCAAGGTACTACGCTATAGATGTAAAAAATACCAATTTAAACAATTAAACATAGTTAATATCGTCGACAGTGATCCCTAATCCATCGTTTCGGTAGAAATTTACCACACCTATGGCACTCTACCATGATGAAATGTATGATCACTGCTGATTATAAATATTACGCGTGCATTGCATTTATAAAACCGGTATGGATGTTCAAACAGTAGTTTCATAGGTATCTGGTTTATATAAGTGACATCAAATTTTTGCATCCTATATTAATTAATGTCATTTAACAACTATACCTAAACCAACCATTATTGAATGTATTTATTAAGCTTAATATACATAGGAGTAAATCAGAGTCTTGCCCATCACTAGTAAATTCATCATTCAGAGACAATATCAATATGGCGGTTTGTTTACATAGTAAACGCAAGTTCCATAGAATGACACTTTAGGTATTCCAGAGCCGTCTTCGCTAGAGTATAAACCAACCATGTCTTACGCGATAAGGTGCAAAGTTATAAGCTGACTGTTGCGAGGATCTTTATTATCGCTCTTTCACACATAATAACGAAATCCAAGTTTCATCCATACATTACACGGACTAAATCGACTCGGATTAGATCCTGAAACTTTGCAAATAACGCCCTATTTACCAACGCCGTGCACTATCAGTCTGCATGTAAACTGTATGTATGTATATGTGTGTATGTATTCGTGGGTGTATGTGTGACCGCAGCACGCTGAATTTATAGCCGGCGGTATTTCTCGTCACGTCACGCGGCGTGCCTAGCATGCGCCGTCCGCTTCGACTGCACCAGTTAACAACCTGGTACAATTAAAGTACAACTAAAGTATTACCAGTAAACGAGAGCGGAGTTCAAAGTGCAGGGGGTAAGTTGTTCTGATGATGGGAACGCATGTTAAAAACGGAGCAATACGTATAATGTTTGTCGCGAAACTTTATGACACTATGCCGTTGCAGGGGCCATTATAGTAGTTATAGCAAAAAAAAAAAGAATTGACGAAACAACTAACTTCACCGAATAATACATTTTTGCTTTTGATTTTTTTCTTAACTGTTGATAGTACCTACACAAGCGTGTGTGAAATGAGATTTAATTTATGAAGAATAATTTTACGTTAGAAACGATGGAACAACCAGCCCCATTACGGGGTGAGTTCCGAAAGATGACAAAACAATATCACGCCTGCAAAAACGCCAATAGCTAATCATTCTTTAAATATTATACACATAATATATACACCCTTTTTATAGCTCAATTTTGTATTTTATGAAAAATAATACGTTGAGCCCCGCTCTCTCCTACTCGGCTGTTTATCGTTGTCCTGTCCCTTTCTCACTTGTACCTGATAATGCAATTGTCACTCGTGTTCCGTAGTAACATAAAAATTCTTATAGTATTCTGGTTTCACTGTAAAGGACATTTTTATCGGAACACCGAACTTTAAGTAATCAAAATGATATAAATGTATGGCTAATTTGAATCATTTCCAGATCGTTTTGGCATCTTTATTAGCATCAATAGGTACTGGGTTATAGCAGAATTAATAACTGGTCAAAAAAAACCTTTACTGAGTTTTGATTTTCAGCAATAGCCGAACCTGTTTGAACAGGCGTATTACCGTTTATTATGCGATACTAGGCCTGCTTAGTCCGTCGTTTTTAGGTCTGGGCTTAGCTGTAATCCTGCGAAATTTCATTTTATTAAAATCTACGCGTTTTGCGTACAGCATAATGAATATACATACCTTACTAATTTGCATTATACGTACTGTTATCAAACGCAGTTGCTTTACCTGGGGTCATGAATACAGAAACACTTAAACAACGTCATCTACGGGCTTCTAAAATTTTAGTTAGATATACGTTGATGACGAACGCCTTTATAAAAGTTAGTAATACAGCATTCATTAATTTCCTAAGAATTGCTTGCTTCGTCTGGGAATCGAATCGACCAAATGTGAAAAAAAAAACATTGCATATTTTTATTATGAAAATCGAAAGGATAAACGAAAAAAAATCTCTCAAGTATCATCGTATTTTTATATAAAGGAGCAACGTAAAATGTTTGATTCTAAATTAAGGAAAATAATTTACTCTAGGTAAGGTATCGGCAAGATTTTTTAGTTTATTTTTTTAATAATAAAGCATTGTCTACAGTATGTTAATTTAGCAAAACACTATGTATGGTAATATTTTCTTCTGTTTCCGCGATTATTACTCATTGAAATAAAACAATTTAACGGATTATATCGCGTATATTATCTCATTTTAGTTCCCGACGTTTCGGAAGCTTTCCAGCTTTCCATGGTCACGGGAGGACCATGGAAATCTGGAAAGCTTCCGAAACGTCGGGAACTAAAATGAGATAATATACGCGATATAATCCGTTAAATTGTTTTATTTCAACTATGTATGGTACTTTCCCTTCATTTTGCGTTTATTCTACTTATTGCGTTTGTTTATTAACATATAGTACAAGGCGCCCGCAACTTCGTTCGCGGAGGAGAAAAAGTCATAACCCCTTTGTTTTTCTTAAGCATAGTTGGGTAAAAAAGATCCTATAACCATCTAGAGTTACCCATAGCTACCTGTGTACCTAAAATAGTTGATATCCGTTTAGCCGATTTACGGTGATGAAGCCATAACGACACATACAAACATTTCATTTTTACAGCTTTATAATAGATGTAGATAACTCAATTACAGTTTCTTTTCTTAATGTCTGCCACTACCCAAAGGTTTTCTGGAAGATACCGCTGTTTAGCGATAAGACCGCCTGTTCTTTACCTCTACTTGAATATATTGTTTTCTGTACTCTATTCCGTGTGGTGTGCAATAAGAAGTTATTGTATTTTATTGTTTTGTTGCGTTGCCGTGCGACATCCTGTATACAAATATCTAAGACTCAGGAACAAATATTTATGCTCTTCACGCATTTTTTTGGCTCATGCAACGGTTTTCTAAGTTTTGATATGTTGTCTTCGACAACTACGCATTGAGTTTATACATAGAAATATAATATTTAAGATAGGCTTAGTGTTAATATTGTTTTAGTTATTTATTATTTAGACAAACATACTGACTGTTGATTGTGTTTCGGCTATCTTCCCAACAGTGGTCTCCTCTTGGGAGATGCCGTAGAGTAAAAGTACCCTTGCGGCCTACTTACTTCCTCAATCATTATTTCAATTTCAAA
This sequence comes from Hedya salicella, assembly GCA_905404275.2. Classification (NCBI taxonomy): domain Eukaryota; kingdom Metazoa; phylum Arthropoda; class Insecta; order Lepidoptera; family Tortricidae; genus Hedya; species Hedya salicella. The sequence goes on along the minus strand of FR990112.1, from coordinate 2,993,491 downwards.
TATTGCCAATAGACTCTTTACAAGAGACCTTTTAATATTTTCTTCTGTTACTACGATTGTTACTCATTGAAATAAAACAATTTAACTTATTATATCGCGTATATTATCTCATTTGCGTTCCCGACGTTTCGGAAGCTTTTCAGCTTTCCATGGTCCATCCACCCGTGACCACAAATAGATCTTTTAATTTAACCCCATTTTGGTTTTAATTGTATTTTGTTAATAGCCTGTATATGTATATTTTAGCTATTATATTATGAATCCTTCTTCCTTATATTATAAATATGAAAGTTTGTGAAAAACTTTGGATGTTTGATTACTCAATACTGCGGTTTCCGTCAAACGGATTCAGATCAAACTTGGCACACAAATCGGTTACAGATTAAAGCATAGGCCGATTAATTTTCAATAACGTGAGCGAAGCCGCGGGTTAAATGCTAGTCATTTATTTCACGTAACCTCCGAATAGTTGAAGCTAACGCACCGGCTGATGGGGACTCATTTATCTGCGTTTCTGAACAGACGAGTTACTGGGATGATTGAAATTCAAAGTTCATATCGTGCTGTCTCTGCCGCTCTCGTGTTAAATTGTGTTTGCGTGAAAAGCACAGCAAACTTTGAACTTCGGAGAACCCTTCTGAATGCAAGCGTCGGGCCGCACCAACAACTATCGGTTTGACGACCTATTTATTATCCACCTTTATTATTTTTTTGCACAAAATAACTATCGTATATGTAGCAAACTTAATGCCTCAAAGCATTCTCTGTCTAGTTAATCATAGAGCCAAACAGATGTAAGTTACTAGCAGTGGCGTGGCGTCCGTATAAGCAGATGTCCACCGGGTTGCCCAAGGACAGGCTTATAACCACCACACAGTTTACTTAATTAAGTGCCTTTTAATATTGTATGTATTATTTCAAACACAATTTATATTCATTTCAATGAAACAATTTAACGGATTATATCGCGTATCATATAGTTGCATTACAGTTGCATCCATATTCACCGATGACCACGATCCTCAGTCATGAGGGAGCGGCCACAGAGAGAGTAAGAGCAAGTATTCTGCTACATCTGCAATAATAACCTAACCCTTGTAAATACGTGTATTACGCCGGTGACAATGAGTTAAAACGCTCATAATGTGACGTTACGCCTTATCTTGTTGTGTTCTTATTCGTATGCGGGCGACGTGAGGGCGGTAAATTGTGGCTGCTGAGTAAGCGGGCTGATAAGCGATGTGTTATATGGGAGTACTAGCATTGTATGGGTGTGTGTACGTGGTACAGCGATTCTAAACAAGAAAATTGACGGGAAACTTCTTTTTCACTTCTTTAGCTAAGACAAGTACCGTTTAAGCGTCAAATAATAAATAAATATTATGGTACAATTTTACACAAATCGAAGTAGTCCCATGGTAAGTTCAATAAGGCTCGTGTTATGGGTACTAGACGACGATATATTTAATAGATATATAACTGATATACATAGAAAACATCCAAGACTCAGGAATATTTATGCTCATCACACAAATATTTGCCCATACCGGCATTTGAACCTAGGACCTCAGCTTCGCAGGCAACGATACTCCCACTGAGCCAAAGTGGTCGTGAAACTTACGTGGAAAAGTTTGTTTTATCCACTAGCGTGAAAGATGTAATTTTAAGTTCCAATTTATATTTTTTATATGTTCATTTGCTTGTTTTGTTATGAATGTGTTTCATAGGTTTATTATCACTAAAAATAATCGGTTATAGTTATAATTTTGTAGTTTTTCTTACATCTTACATTTTTCTCGTTGTAGTGAGATGAGAAGTGGTGTGTATCGCCTGGCTGCAAAATTATCTGCCTTCTTATGTCTTGAAAGCCACATTATGCCAGGAAACTATATTTGAACCACTCGCTCCATCCGTGGTTAAATTATAGATTCCTTCGCTTACTCGGCTTTTAATTCAAGCACTCGCGCCAAATAATAAGTTTGCAGCCTTGCATAACAAATAACTGTTTTGCGCCCCTGGGCCTTAAATAGCATGAAAGACCATTGAAATAAATAATGAAATAATGATCTTTATTCTGTAACTAGGCCGCAAGGGCACTTTAACAAGTTGAACATTGACTATGCATTGTATTGTAAACACATTCGCAGTCCTCAAACAAAATGACACGAGTAACTTTTAAGTATCTTAATGGTAGAATTGAATTGCTCACATCATAATTATTATGAAATCCAATGAAGTGTTGTTGAAATTAATATAAATGGGCGTGTTTTGCTTACGGTGGTCTGAGAATTTTTAAAATAAAATTTAAAATAAATAAAAATAAAAAACCACATAACACAGCCAAGTACCAGCCTTTATCGTCTTCCACCTCGCGCCTCCTAGCTCCGCGGATAATCGTTGATTTACGAGTATTAACGCCGTGTGATTTAACCGCGCTATTTTATTTCTCTCCGCGACAGGATCCCAGTTTGAGAACCGACTTTTGCAATTATTCTGTGATTAAGTACCTATATTTTTGATGGCGATGTTACATGAGCATTCAAAGTTACGATTCCAACTAACTGTGTATTTACACACACGTATCTCAAATAGTTTTTTGAAACATTCGTGTTGTAATTACTCAATAATGAAATATACGTGCCCTTATCGTTACTTCACCCTTCCTTCCTTACTTTAATTTACACTAAACACTTAATATTAAGTCTCTATCTGTCTGTTGCCTCTTCCGGGACAAAAATTATCCTTTGTCATTTCCAGAATATCAAACTATGAGAATCCCTATACGAAACTTCATCTAACGACGACAGGTTTAGCTCAGTGGGAGTAACGTTGCCTGCGAAGCTGAAGGTCCTGGGTTCGAATCTTGAATGTTTTTTATATGTATATAAGTAAATATTATCTCTTAAATACATCGTCTTCTAGTACCCATAATACAAGCCTTATTGAGCTTACCATGGGACTAGCTCGATTTGTGTAAAAATTGTACCGTAATATTAATTATTTAATTATCTAAATCGCATGTGCTTTAGCTGGTATATTTTGTATTTATTATTTATATGTAAAATATATATAAATATTGTATACGGTATAGTTGTAAAGATGTTAATTAAATACACCAGGATATCTTCCAAAGGTTTATTACTATTCCTTGTACACGTTTTACAGTATTATGTTAATATTCAGAGAGAACCCGTGAGGCTGCCTTGAGGTTCGGTGCAAGATGGCGAGCTGTCAAAATGACACTTGTTACTTACTTTTAAAATGCGTTTCGATACATCACTACATCTTTCCCTTTTCATACAAAAAAATAAACCTGTATACATATGTATATATATACTAATCTTAACTACTTTTTCTTTCCCTTTTTGTATAATACAACATGTATTATAACTATTCATCGCTTAGTTAACATCTTATCTAAGTAGACACATCTACTCTATTAGTTATGGCTTTCAGACCCCTGACCTCGTCTTTTAATATTTGTCGTGTGTGTGTACACACGTATTTTTCTTTATCTAGATGATATATATGCTATTATATTACTATTTATTATTTAGGATTTATGTGTATGTGTATGCTACTTTAGCTTTTAAGTTTTAATGTCATTGTGCATATTAACTTGTTGGTTTCTCTATCTGAGTTGATGTTTACTCTTCTCTTTCATTTGCTCTAAGGTTAACTGGAAGAGATCCCTTAAAGGGATAAGTTCGCCTTTGTACAAATATGTTACTTTAATTTCTTTGTTTTTTTTTTTTTTATGTACAATAAAGTGTTTACAATACAATACAATACAATACTCTATTATAAAATATTCACTACACATTCGACCAACCGTGGAGAAGCAGCCAGTTGATCCAGCGAAACACCAAGTCATGCGTGTCTTATGTGATATGACGTTCTTGTGTAACCTACATTATTTTTATCAACTAAATCATATGATCTCCTACCATTATCTCTGATAATTTTGCCCTCTAACCATACATTCTTTTTTCCATCTTTTTTGTACGAAATGGTTTGTCCAACAGAACATTGTTTCTTACTTCTAGATGTCTTATTATAGTTTCTAATATTATTATTTCTAGACCTATCAAATTGCTGTTCCACATTAACATTAAGCTTTGGCTGCAGATATTGTGAACTAACTAGTAATTTTGTTTTTAAATTCCTGTTCATTAACAGTTCACTGGGAGTTAAATTAGTACCTGATATGGGTGAAGCCCTATAATTTAACAAAGCCAATCTATAATCACTTTTGTCTTCCCGGCATTAAGAATTTTTTTCGCAATCTGAACACCTCTTTCGGCCATTCCATTAGATTGGGGATACCCAGGGCTCGTATATGTGAATTTAAATCCCCACTCATAAGCAAAGTCTCTACACTCTTTCGAGTCGAATGGCACATGGTGAGACACTATCTCTGTGGGAATGCCAAAGTTGGAAAAAAAATCTATTAATGCATCAATTATGGATTTAGAGCTTTTGTTAGCTATCCGCTTAATCTAACCATTTGGAATAGTAGTCGTACATGACAAGATAATTTTTTGTATTAAAATCCATGATTACAATTGCCAATTTTGAAAATGGTAAGACAGGGATGTTGTGTGGCATTAATGGCTCTTTAATCTTACTATTTTGAAAAGTTTGACAAGGATAACAACGCTTAACATATTCTTCTATATGTGAATCAATATGCGGCCAGTAATATAAGTTTCTTGCTAACTGCTTCATTTTTGATATGCCCACATTGGCATATCCTTCATGTAGAGTTTTAATAAATGTGTGTCTTAAGCTTTTGGGAACAATTAATCTGTCCTTGAAAAATACTAAGTTGTTATCTATTGTAAGCTCGCTTCTTAATTTATGATAACTATGTAAACCATCAGGAATATTTTTAATACAAGTAGGCCATCCGGTTTTAATGAAATTTCTTACTGTTTTTAATTCATTATCAATGGAACTTTCGGTAATTAATAATGTTTTTTTGTTCCTCAGTACATTCTATTTTGAGCATACAATGTATCACCTCATACATGTAGGATTCATCGGTATCATGTGACACTTGATAAGAGCGTGATAATAGGTCAGCAATCTCATAAAGTATTTCTTGTAAGTAAATAACACAGGATGATGATCAAAATGACACCAAACACGATTAGTCCAATTCCCACAAAATTGAGTTTTGATTCCACTTGGGTTGACAGATTTTCGACTTTTGCGATCGCTATGGTGTTGTGCGAGTTCGCCTGTTCCTCTTTACTCTGGCTCCAACCCATTTTAATATCAAATAAATTGCGAAATAAATTTCGTGTGTGCTGCGTGAACTGGTGTCACGACTCTTAAGGTGATAATATATTAATGTTACTCTTATGATTTTCTTAAATACATGTCACGAAATTCATTTCCGCTTACAACGTAAATTATATTCATGCAGTGAAACTTTAATTAACCTAAATTATTTTAACAAATAACAATCTCGGATAAAAATCTGTCTCCGAGCACGTAAATGCACATCAGCGCTTTGCCGCGCACTTTCCTAACTCGTATCTGTAATGTCATAAGTGCCGTTGTCTGGTCACTAACATGTGTCACAGTTAAACTATACTAGTATTGAAACTTAACTAACTGCGTTATTACATAAGTGTTTTACGTTTAATGCTTAACTACTTTGCGGAACGTCGTGTTTCAGCGTCCGTCTTGAAACTGTTAATCCTGTAAAAATGTAATGTAGTCCCTACTTGACAGAAAACTACTTTTGGGTGCTACTTTTAGGCAATAGATTACTGACAAGATCCTTTTAGGGGAAACTTGCTTTCACCTACCCCTGGGTCTAGGCCTCTCCCGAGGTACCGAATGACGACATTACAGTCCTTTTTTGAATTTAGAGTACCGAACCCGAAATACCTGAATTCGAAAATATATGTACAGTCATGTGGGCAACCTATCCGCACAAGTAAAATACTGTCCTTACTTATACTATTCATCGACTAAAAATCTGACTGGCGTTTTTACGACTCTACCGCTGCGTGTGGTACGAACTAAAGGCGCTTGCGTTGGAACCGCTGATGGCGTTTTCGGCACATCCGCGTCCTCGCACGATGTCCTACTTTGTACGTTATTACTAGCGTTAAAGTTATCATCCTGTTCTTTTAACAAAAATGCTGGTTTCAACCTGTCTATTGATATTTCTACCTGTCTGTTTGGTAATTGAATTTTATAAGTCTTTGGCCTCCTACTTAAAACATAATATGGACCATCATAGTTTGGCGTTAAAGATCTCTTAACCATATCGTTCCTAATAAAAACATGTGAACAAGTCTCTAGCTCTTTATGAACGAATATTTTTCGCGAATCGCTTTCCGCTCGTGACGTGGGTCGTAAGTTATCGACAACAGCTCTTAGTTTCTCAACGTACGAAAATGGGTCGTTGTAATTCGTATTAGATTTGATATAAAAATCACCTGGCAATCGTAATGTGTGTCCGTATAACATTTCAGCTGCACTGACGTCATTGTCAGCTCTGCACGCCGCTCGAAGTCCTAACAAAACTGTTGAAAGCTCGTCAGCCCAGGACGCGTTGTCTGCTAACCTGGCTGTTAAAGCAACTTTAAGGCATCGGTGCCACCTTTCTAAACAACCGTTAGATTCCGGGTGGTAAGGAGTTGTACGTATCCTGTTCACACCTAAAAACTTCATTAAGCTTCTAAACAATTCGCTCTCGAATTGCCTGCCTTGATCTGTCGTTATTATACTTGGACATCCGAATCTGCAAATCCAATTTTCATAAATAACCCTAGCTACTGTTTCTGCCGTGATGTCAACTATCGGTATGGCCTCCGGTTATCTGGTTCGTCGATCTATCATCGTCACTAAATACTTAAAACCTTGACTTGTAGTGGGTAAACATCCAACTAAATCGACATGCAAATGCTTAAACCTTTCTGCATCCTGAAACTGACCTAATTTGGAAACTGTGTGCCTATTTATCTTAACTTTCTGACATTGTAAACACGTTTTGGTCCACGCACCTATGTCTTTGTTCATATTCGGCCAATAGTATCTTTGTGCAACCATTTTACGCGTTGTCCTAATACCTGGATGACTAATATTATGAACCGACTCGAATGCAATTTTTCTAAACTTTTCCGGCAAATAAGGTCTAGCGTTATTAGTTGAGATCTCACAATACAGTACTTTGTCCGAGTTTGGCATACCTAACGTTTTGATTTTCGCTTCGCTTCCTATGAGGTGTGTAAGCTGAGCATCCGTTGCCTGTGCATTAGCTACTTCCTCGAAATGGATGACGGCAGGGCAAGCGATAGCTTCTACACGTGAGAGCGCGTCAGCAACCTGGTTCTGTGAACCGCTCACATGTACTATCTCGCTCGTAAATTCACTAATGAACATTAGCTGTCTCGCTCTCCTAGGCGTTTCTTTAGCTGTGCCTACTTTTGTTAACGCTGACGTTAGGGGTTTATGGTCTGTATACACTATTAATCTCCTGCCTTCAATAATATCTCTAAAATGAACTATAGACATGTATATTGATAATAATTCTCTATCGTAAGTACTGTAGCTTTTCTGAGCATCTGAAAACGTCTTCGAAAAATAGCCTAAAGGTTTCCATATGTTACCTACCTTTTGTTGTAGCACGCTCCCGGCGGAGGTGCCTGATGCATCAGTCATGAGCGCAAGCGGGACGTCCGCCAGCGGATGTGACAGTGTAACGGCGCGTTTTAGGCTCTCCTTACACTGCTCGAACGCGGCGTCAGCTTCCTCGTCCCATGCAATCCTCGTCTGATCCTTCTTTTTAGAATTATGCAAAAATTTGTTCAAATGCCTCTGCACGTCTGCTGCTCTATCTAAATGTGCCCTATAAAAGTTGATCATTCCTAAAAAACGTCTAAGCTGCTCTACTGTAGTCGGCTTAGGGTAATCGGTGATGGCTTTCAGCTTGTCGTCTCGCGGCTTTAACCCTTCCGCCGAGACTGTATAGCCTAAAAATTCGACTTGTGACTGTCCGAATTGGCATTTGCTCAAATTAATAGTTAAACCGACTTTGCTGAATTTTTCAAATATTAATTTTAAATGTTTCTTGTGCACTCTTTCGTTTTCTGAAGCAATTAAAATATCGTCTATGTAACAAAACAAACATGATTTGGCTCCTAAGCTATCGGTCAACGTTTCTATGTCTTGAAGCTCAGCGTTCATAAAACGCTGATATGATTGTGCTGCATTCCGCAGCCCAAAACTTAACCTGGGAAACTCCCATAATCCAAATGGCGTGATGATAGCCGTTTTCTCGATGTCTTCCGGTGCTACCTCTATCGCGTGATAAGCACGGTTTATATCTAGAGTCGAAAATATTTGCTTACCGGATAATCCGTATGTGAAGTCCTGTATCCTAGTTATCGGGTACCTGTCCGGCTTCGTGACTGCATTCAGCCTCCTGTAGTCTCCGCACGGCCTGATCTGCCCGTCTTTCTTCGGAACCACGTGTAGCGGACTGGCCCAAGGACTCTTACTTGGCCTGCAAATACCTAACTCCTGCATGTTACGAAATTCTTCTTTAACTTTCTCATACCTATCTCGCGGTAACGGCCTAGCACGCGCATATACCGGCGGTCCTGTCGTTTCGATAACGTGCTTAACACTGTGTTTCGACGGTTCCCTATACGACATGGGTCTCGTAATCTCCGTGTATTGCTCCAGGATGTCACGGTATGGGTTATCATCCTGAATACTATTTACGGACGGCTGATCGTATTGTATGACGGATCCATAAGAAGACAATTTTGTTACATTATCTACTAATTTTCTATTATGTAAATCTACAACTAATTTAAAAGTCTTTAGGAAATCTGCTCCGATGATTGGTTGTCGCACATCACACAGTATAAATGTCCACTTGAAAACTCTACGCAACCCTAAATTAAGTTCTAATGATACGATACCGTAGGTCTTGATTTCCGAGTTATTGGCTGCATACAGTTTATAACTACACTCGCGACGCTCTTTAACACTAAATCGGTTTACCGGCACTACCGATACGTTCGCACCTGTATCGACCAAAAATGACATACCACTGTTGAAGTCTGTTACGCAAAGGCGGTGGTTATCTGACGGCACAAAACATCCCCCAGCCGCGCCAGGATGCACCGTGCTCAGTTTCCCTGCTGCGGTTGCCACGCGTGCGATGCTGCCGGCGGTGCCGCAGCCTGCTGCTGTGCTCGTCCCCAGGCGCACGGCTGGAAACACTTCCTTGCGTTCTCCCTGAACTTATAGTGGTAGCTACATAGCCAGTTGGGGTTTCTTCCCGCTGCCTTTGACCTTGATCTGTAGCGTGACCTGTTCCTTCCACCTCTGAAGTTGCCTCTGTTAGTAGGCCTGGATCTAAGCTCGTTCACTTCTCCGCGTAACTGCTTCATCTCCAGAGTCATGTTCCGGAACTCCTGGATCATCTCTGCGCCAGCCAATGACATCTGTGAGGACGTAGGTGCTGCTATTTCCGCAACCACACCGTGTCCTATTGATTCCATAATCTTATCGGCCATAGTTACCAGGTGCTCCAGCTTTGTGTCCTCACTTACTGAGAGAATCGCCCGCACGGCTGTAGGTAGCCGCTGTACCCACAATTTTCTCACGGTACTGTCCGCGACTCCCGAGTTCCTGGCTGCTTCCGCCATCTTTCGGTATAACTGCGACGGCTTTTGATCTCCTAATTCGAGTTCCTTTACCAGCCTGTGGAACTGAATATCTGCGCTTTCCTGAAAAGTTGCTATGAGCCTCTCTTTCAGGCCTGCGTAGTCACGACTTACGGTGGATTCGAGAAGGTCACTGACTATGTTCAACTCCTCTTTGCCGAGCTTGCTGACGACCAAATCGAACTTCGACTCCTGGCCCAATCTCTGTGGCGCGAGTATTGCCTCGAATTGGGTAAACCACAATCTGGGCATATCTCGCCAGAACGGCGCTATTCTCGATGCCACGCTGATTGATGCTAAATCTGCCTGACCTTGCGTCTCGCTGACAGATCTCGGGGGCTGAGGAAGGTTCGCGCCCTGTGGAGGTGCACTAGGGCCCGCGCCCTGCGGTGCCGATGGTCCTTGAGCTCCGACTGCTCCGAATCCCAGTGGCAGCGACATTATTTCACAATACCGTCTCTAAACTTTACAATACGTCTAATGTCTGTGTCCTCCGGATTCCGCCAAACCCGGCCAAGTCACTTTTCACTTATTGTTCACTTAATGTTCGGTCGGGGTCACCACTATAGTATTACTGGTGGCTTAGTATGGGAGATGAAATAAAGTCCAACTACAGTATATCCTATTTTATTTATCAAAAGGTTAATTACACTATTACAAAGACCGAATCAAGGACACGGGCAGGCGGAACCGGGACTCGCGATATTCTATATCTGCGCGACTCTAATGTACCGAGGTATCTAAGCGACTGCTGTCCCGCCGTGCCCGCGTTGTCCGTATCGAGAATGCTGATGCGACAATACGGCGTCGCCACATATTTAAATTCTAAATCATATTTTAGTAATTTTAATTTTAATCTCTGTAATCTTGGGGACGGAACTTCATGAAGATGTTTTTTTAAGAGACATTCAAGGGGTTTGTGGTCATTTAAAACTGTAACTTTACGCCCATAGATGTAGTAGTGAAACTTACGTGTCGATCATGTCACACTTAATAATTCTTTCTCGATTTGAGAAAAATTACGCTCAGCTGATGTTAAGCTGCGAGAGGCAAAACATACCGGTTTTCCATTCTGAAGAAGACAACACCCGAGTCCATCTTTTGATGCATCACATTGGATGGTGATCGGCAACTTGTCATTAAAATTTTGTAATATTGGGGCCTCACTTATTTTATTTTTTATATTAGTGTACACCTTTTCATGAATCTCCGTCCAGATCCAATCCACATTTTTCTTTAATAACAATTGTAATGGTGATGCAATATTAGCTAGGTGCGGGATGAACTTTCTTAAATAATTAACCATGCCCAGGAAGATTTGTAGCTCTTTTTTATTATTTGGAGTTTTCATATTAATAATAGCACTGACTCTATCTGGGTCTATTTGCATACCTTGTTCAGAAAAAATATGACCAAAATATTTAACTTATTAAAGCGAACATTATGTTCTTTGGCTCTCCTAAATACCTTGTCTAATATTGCATCATGCTCAGACTCAGTTTCGCCACATATCAGTAAGTCATCACAATAGACAGTAACACCAGGAATGTCTCCGAAAGCTCTCTCGCTGTATTTCTAAAAAAAATATGGTGCTATGGAGATCCCGAACGGGAGTCTTAAAAATTTGTAGCACCCGAATGGGCCGTTAAAAGTACATAGATTGCTGGAGTTTTCATCAAGCTTAATATTATAAAAACCATCTGACAAATCTAGTACAGAAAAATACTTTCGGTTACTGATTCTTGGTAATATCTCATCTAAAGTGGGAATCAAATGATGTTCACGAATTAATACTTCATTCAAATCTTTCGGATCTAAACAAATTCTTAATGACCCATCTTTCTTTTCTATTATTACAAGGTTACTGACAAAACTATCAGGGTGATCTACCTTGGCAATGACTTCATGCTTTACCAGAACCACCAACTTTTCCTCGAGGCGCTTAATGAGTGCATTGGGCACTCGCCGCGACGGCCTCACCACCGGTTCTACACCTGGTCAAATTCGCAGCTCCAGTGGTATTTTAAACTCACCAACACCCTAAAATAGTTCAGTATTCATATTAATTATACAATCTTTACTCTGTTTATTAGTTGCAGTATCAGTAATTAATGTATCCGTTTTATTTTTAATAGTAATAGAATCAGTCTTAGCAGTGTCTAAATTAGAATTATTTAACATTTTTAATTTTATTAAGGAAGCTAACCCCAAGATTGGTCAGACTCTTTCGCTAACAATTAAAAACTCAGTTTTAATACCTTCATCACTATCAATTGTGTTGTTGGAAAATACTTTCAATGTGACTTTGCCGAATGGGATTAATTTACCACCCCCAAAAACCTCAAGTAGGGTATTAGTCTCAGATATTGTAAAATTGTTATCATCACTGACAATTTTCTTAAGATCGTTAAAGCTAATCACGTTAATCTGTGCCCCCGTGTCACATTTAAAGCAAACTTTCTTATTTTCTACTTTGAGTGACTCAGTCCACTCATTATTACCTACTAGGTTTATGGAGTAAACTAGTCATAAATCCTGTACATTGTTAGCGGTATCATCACTGTCATTATTATTGTTGATATTATCAACCCGTCTCTTATTAATAGTACAGCCTACATTAAAATGATTCATTCTCTTACAGTTAGAGCATGCCTTGCCATACGCAGGACACTGTCTTGGCCCATGCTCTGTGTTACACTTTTTGCAATGATAGAACTGTTTACTATAACGAGTATCCTTATTAGCATTATGAGACCAACCTTTTTTATAATTATTATAATACTTAGCTTTATTGGAGAGATGTTGTTGCTGCACTGCATGCACTTCTGGGTTGTTGTCGGCCTGGTTGCTGAGTGTTTTCACAAATTCTTTGGACAGCTCCGAAGACCTGCAGATATCAACAGCCTTCTCCAGGGTGAGTTCTTTGACTCCTAGTAACTTCTGCTGTATCCGTTGATCTCGAACACCAATTACAATTTTGTCTCGAAGCATACTGTCCTTCCGCTCACCGAAGTTGCAGTTGTCCGCTAATTTTCTTATTGCAGTGTAAAAAGCATCAAATGTTTCACCATCTCCTTGATTTCGCTTGTTCAAGTTGTATGTATATATAACCTCGTTTTGCCTTGGCTTAAAGTAATCGTCGAAAATTTGAATAACTTCTTCTAATTCGTCCTTTCCTTCGACTTTTAGGACATTGAAGTAAAGTTCTTGCGCTTGTTGGCCAATGCAGTTTATTAATATGGCAGCTTTTCTTGCTTCTGAAAGTCTTTCGAAGCCCGCCGCCAAAACAAAATTCCGAAAAGATAATTTAAACCTCTGCCACTATGGCCAGAAGTTTTCTACGCCATCTAAATTCAGTCCTGCTGGCATTCGATATTCCACAGCGCACATTTTATCGAATTTCTCGTCGGTGTCTTCTTTACTCATATTATTAATATTAAACAATTTCGAACATAATATTTAGCAAGAAGGATGTGCCTCAGTGCAACGTGCGATTTAATACTCATAATCTTGATGGATTCGACTCTTTTTTCGGCTGGGCCATGTAAAGATGTTAATTAAATACACCAGGATATCTTCCAAAGGTTTATTACTATTCCTTGTACACGTTTTACAGTATTATCTTAATATTCAGAGAGCGACCGGTGAGGCTGCCTTGAGGTTCGGTGCAAGAGGGCGAGCTGTCAAAATGACACTTGTTACTTACTTTTTTTTAAAATGCGTTTTGATACATTGATACAATAGTATAGGTGTAAGTAATTACGTATGCATTATTTGTTTGTGTCCTAACGCTCTCAATACGCGAGGAGAGTCGAGCTCGAAACTTGAACTCACAAACGCATGCTTTTACGAGCTCGTTATTGATCAGTTAATAAATTCCAAAAAAATACGACGACATAAATCTGCGCTGTGACAACTCACCTCGGTCTCCCCTATATATTTTAAAAGCATTATGCTGAGGTGGCACCATTTTGGGGCATAGTTTAAGTTTGTTTTTGTATGTAATTTGTTTATTTTTATTTATTTTTTCACTTGCATATGCTATGCTACCGAAAAAATCTATTTTCTTTCTTTCTTATTTTTTCTTAAAATTTTGCAAGGATTACTTGTCCTTGTACATAGTAAGAAATTACGTATAAGATGGAAGCAAGGAAGATGCATTTGCATGCTTCGCAATTCTTTCTGCACGGCGATTTTTCATTGTACATCGTGCATCGTAGTTTGCAAGTGAAGTAAATTGTATACTTTATCTTTCGAAACTGTTGTAGATGTACCTACGTCTTTTAATACCTTTAAATACACAGGTACGACTAAATCGTTTCGCTCCTACGGTCCAGACTGATCTTTGAATTTTTTAATCATCATCATAATGAACCATCTTGAATTTTAGAGGAGTTCAAAACTGTTTTTTTTATTCTAAAAGTACTAGGTCTTACGTTTTATCACGCAGTACGGTAAGTCCAAAATTTCAATCAACACTAAAAATGTTAAGTAGTTTTCTATCGGGTTACTGATTCATCGTTTTACATGTATAGATACATATATATAGAAAGAGAAATGACTTCTCAAAGTTCATCGTCACCTTACCGTCCCTTTTTAGCGGCAAATTATCCGTAAGAAAATTCCAATCCCCATCAATTAGATGGGCATTAGGTAGTGATAAATACAATTTATCAGCCGCGGAGCTCGCGGTAACTCGACTTGACGTTCGTAAGATTACTGCGGACTTAGGGTCATTGGTAAGGTAAAGAATATTATAGAAGGCCTAAGGCTTCGGAAATATGTAAGGTACCTATTAGAAAATGATAGAGTTTAATGGACGATTTTTACCGATTTTTTTTTACGTTTTAACAATGTAAAGCAAAGGTTTGAAGTTTGGTGGAAAATGACGGGTTCTAATTTAAACTCGTTTTGAAATACCTACTAAAGTATGTATGACTATTTTTTTCCTTAACGCATGACCGCAAGGTGGTCTAACGACCTGGTTAGGGTTGCAGGGACTCGCTGGATGCGGGTCGCCTCTATTCGGCTCATTTTGGACATGTGTCAATGGAATATAACTCCTGAAACTCTCTGACCACAGACTCTAATTATTAATATATTTAACTTGTTTTGTTGCCTTGAGACCTTTTACATGTCTGCTTACTAGGTTAAGTAATAATCTAATGGACCCGGAGACAATTATATATCACCCTGTAAAGTGTGCCCAGGTATTTGTCTGATGTATTATTATTGCTATGCACCAGTGGCGTGCATAGGGTTTTTAGTTAGGGTAGGCAGAATTTGCCATAGCCTGCCTGTATCATTCCAAACATTTGTGTAGTGTGCACAACCAGTCAACCAATGTTAAATACAACATACCTACCTTTATTAACTAGGTACCTTTTACCTTTTACATCGAACGCTAACTTGTTAAATTCGACGAAAATTAACTTTCGCAAACACTATGAAAACACCGATCACAGCTAAAACACATATTTAAGCGTTAGTAACTACAATAAACAGTATTTCACGGCAAATTAAATTGATAGTGAAAGAAAATCGCTCCGAAGTGAACTAAATAGTACAAGATCAATGGATTATAGTTCTTTTGCTGTTCCGCGAACTAGTGTCTTTGTTAGATGTGAGCATTGATCTAGTATGGAATTCCGCAAAGTAACGCCTGAATCTATCAATTATTTAAATAGTACAACTATACAAGAAATTTACATTTTATCCCAACTCGGTCGCAACTGTAGCAACAAAGAATCCATTATGGCACCAGAATAGCAAAATCAAAACAACTTAAAACGAAACAAATTAAAAAAAAACGCCCCACATTACGCGTACAAAATGCGTACAAATTACAGAAAAAGGGGGACTTCTTTAATCTGCCGCATGAAATCAATGCATCTGATTGGTCGCAAACTTTTGCCAGTGATGCCAACAAGGCTAATATATAATCTGCTGAACTGCAGCTCGTTTTTTGATAAATTTATGCTAAATACTATTTACTAGTACCGAAAATTCTGCTAAAAGTTGTCAAATAATACGTCACTTAATTTTATACTTATTTTCTGGTATCAAGCAAATTTGAACTGAAATTGTTTTATTCGATTGAATGATAAATATGTCTGTATTTTTGTCACTCGCGTTACCTGTAGATGGGGTATTATAAAATGAAATGACTTAGCGATACCGAAAACGAAAAATTAATCGAAACGAAAAATGGAATTTTCATGATTACTCTCATCGTTTTCATTGTCAATTATTTATTAACCTCCCGGATACGTTTCAAATTACTAATAAAATTTCTAATATCATGATTTTACTTTATTGGAATATTTTTGTATGTATACTAAAAACTATACTAAACAAACAAACGTGCTAGACTCATAAAATTTAGCAGATTTAGCAAAAAGTATGCTAAATTGGCAACACTGACAGGTCCGGCGGCCAGATTTGTAAGTATGTGTGCGTGTGACTTGAGTATAAGTGTATGTGCTGAGCAAATTCGTACATAGTTCACGGACGATATTACACAAGCGCATTGTGAGCGTGTGTGCTGTGGGTTAGGCGCTGGACTGTCTTGCCTGACTTGGCGTTCAGGCTGCATTCGCGCGCAAATTTAAATCGCAGCGCGTTCCGTAATAGAATGTGGCAAGTAGGTTTTCTTTTAAGAAATATTGTAGTATTATTATAGAGAAGAGAAATATATGCGTTCGGGAGTAATTTTTGCTAGGGTAGGCAGTGCCTATTTGCCTATATGGAATGCACGCCACTGCTATGCACTATAATGTCATCATTGTGAATATTTTTCTGTATAATGTAAAATTTGAAGTGTAATATGCCCTTGAGGCCTACAAGCAGAATAAAGTTTTGAATTTGAATTAAATTAAAGAAAGTTATTGAAGTTTTTCCTATGACCGCCACACTCGACCAAGCCTGTCTCGCGGAGTCATATCGTTACAACAGTTACTAGCTAAATATAAAAAATTCGACGCTGTTACGTGATGTCAAAATAAATTGATATAATGCCGGTACTCATCATCATCATCTTAAGGTGCGTCCACACTAGTATCATTTGCTCGTATCCGATCACCGTGGCGTGGCATGACTGCGTATCGCGCTGCTTGGACGCTCACTGTCGGCGCGGCGATCACGCCGCGCTTGTCCGATCTAAGTATGTGATACGCGTAGCAACATGGATTTCGAGCGATCAGATCAGCGCAACGCCCAAACGCGTGATCGTGACACGCGATTATGCCACGGGACGAAGATCAGATCGGGCAAATGATACAAATGTGGGCGCACCTTTAGGCCGTTTCGTCTGCTACAGATGATTTTATACAGTGCTATGGAGACAACTTTTTTGATGACTGTATAGTCCGATGCGAGAACGGCACAATCTCCTGCATTTCCGACAGACATAGTTCTGGCCAGAAGTTTTCTCACCGATTCGTTGTCTACGCATCCTTCTATTGGCTCAAGTTTCGAACCAGGATTGATCACGAAACTTACGGCCGTCGAAAACACGTTTGCACCATCTATCCCCTTCTTCAGCCAATTTCTCCCAAGCCTTGGAGTCAATTCTGAATTCTTCCATGTCACGCTTAGCACATTCTTTAAAGCGCAGCATCGGTCTACCAATCTTCCTTTTAGCATATGCAACAGCACCAACTATGACACGGCGTCAGGGTTCCATCCGATGTACATGCCCTAGCCACCGCGTGCGTCTCTGCTTGAAAAGAGCAGTTAGACTAGGTAGCTGTGCTACTTCAAGAACTCTTTGACTTGTCACTTTTTTCCCCCATGTAATGCCTAGAATGTTACTATGATGGTACCATGGTATTGAAATAGATACCTCTTATCTCGCCATTACAGCTCATTATTACTACGGCTTAAACCAAATTACGAAAAAATACTTAAAAACACGTCTACGGAACCCCAGAAAATACGTTTGATTTCTTTAATCGACACTCTTTATAGTCAAGGAAAACTGGGCTGTAAACCGAAATTCGAGTTTAGTTCAAGTTGAACCAATTGAAAACGGAAACTCGATTAACGGGCCTAATTCCACGTAGCAAATGACATATATCACAGATACTCACCAGTATCTATCAAAATAGATAAAGTTAAATTACTTTTCAACACACTTGTATGGTTCGTATTATACTGTTCTGTGGCTGTAATCCACTCCATTAACTACGCGTGTTTTTTACATCAATACCTCCTACGTATACTGGTACAAGTGTCAATTTCCAGATTTTTAGTTTTGAACATTTTTGTGATTAATATCTCTATATTTACCTACTACAAAAATTTCGTACGGATATTCCTTATAGTTTCGGAAATAAAGTGACGTATATGACTGCATCTAACACAGCTTTGCTAATCAGTGCGACGTATAGTGGTGTAAGTCACTTGCATCACTATACGCGGCGCTGATATTGTGGCGGGGCGAGGGAAGTCGAGTGTAACTGGCAGTTGTCCCAGTATACACGCTAGGCGTCGCTGCTTGCGGACCGTGTAATCTGTGAATGAGGAGCCATACGTCTAATACAAAATCTACGTTCACAAAAGTTGAGTAATTATGGTAAGTTCACGTTACTTATACGATGTTTAATTGCTTAAAAGTTATAAAATAAGTAGTAAAATTGAGCGTACACGCGGGAGACACCTCGTTTCAATGATTTTGAATAAAACACAAAATCGTGATTCGAGCGGTAAGTATTTAAAAAAGCTTGTAAAATAATTGTAAACACATATTTATACTGCAATATCGTGTTTTAAAGCGGCTTTATTTGATTTTTTGTTAGTTGTATCAGTATACGGGTATCAAATTATTATGTGTAAGTTGCTATCGTACTTCGTATATCGATATAAGTGATGCTTATTGTGCATTATTTTTCCTCAGAAACGTCGTTACCTCCAGGAGCAGAATCTATATGTGATAAAATTGAGTATCTAGAAAAAAATTATTAACATTCTATAAGATTGAAACCATTTTCATAAACTGATTTTTTTTTCAGTAATGCTTCTCTGCAGCAAAGGTGTGGTTCACCAAATTCAGTATCAAATAATTTCTGTTGTCGCAAATGTAAATAAAATAAAATGAAACAAGTCAAATACAAGTTTTAGAAACCTCGCAAAAAATATGTCTGCAAAAATAAAACTCACAAGAATTTGAGGACATTATTTCGATGATACGTCATATTGTGATGATAGTTTACCTTTACTTTTTCATAATATAAACTCACCACTATCCGACCTAAGTATTGTGGCGACCACTGCACACAAAACCTCAATCCTTAAACGCATTAACCTCCCTCGCTGAAGTCGGTTAAAATCGAACTTGCGCGCAACGTTGTACGCACAGCGAGCGACCGGGTGTACATGCCCCGGACGGCTTGCGCCTGCGACGGAACGCGGGCGGCAGTCAGATCTCGATTGTGACGGCGAAGCCACGCCTGTTGTGCTAACCATCTAGTGCTTACCGCTTACGCTCTGCTTTAAGCTAATAGACTATATAAGTATATTACTTTCCTGTGACTCTTCTCTCTTCCTTGTGCCTGTGACTTTCGTTCGTGTGTGCGCGTATGTGCTTTCGTTTGAATAATAATCAGTGTGTATATATATATTATCTTCTTTGTGGGACCCTAATTAAAGGTGTTATTTCATACTTGGACTTCTTAGTACTATCACCGTTAGGGTACCTATATTGGTGACCCCTAGTTTGGACAATAAACGCAGTAAATATGACAGACAACGAAGCGCCGACGCCCGGTTTCAATGCAACGGTACCTAAAGCGGGTCCGTCGAACGCGGCTGGGAACAGCGAACACATGAAGGATGTGTGTAAAGTTGGTGTTCGTGTGCCGCCATTTTGGCCAGAGGAACCCGAGTTATGGTTCGCGCAGATGGAAGGACAATTTTTGATTTCCGGAATAACGGCGGATGCTACGAAGTTTTACTACGTAATTAGCCAGCTCGAACATCAATATATAGTGGAAGTGAAGGATATTATTAATTCACCGCCAGCGCAAAATAAGTATCTGAAGCTTAAGACGGAACTTATTTCAAGGCTATCCGCTTCACTAGAAAAGAAGCATCGAGAACTATTGATGCACGAAGAATTAGGTGACAGAAAGCCGTCGCAGTACTGGAGACGTTTAAAAACGTTGGCCGGCGGGTACGTCAAGGACGAATTTTTAAAAACTGTTTGGTCATCGCGTCTACCACCTAATTTGCAAACAGTCATAGCGTCACAGCATAGTTTAAGTGTCGAAATGTTAGCAGATTTAGCAGATAAAGTGTACGACATTGCACCTACTGTAACACAAGTTTCGGCAGTTGGCGGTCAGTCCAGTCACAGTCACAGTAAGTCGAATCAACGAAGTGCAAGTAGCGGCAACTATTTGATGAGTGATTTAGCGTTTCAAATGTCAGAACTACGCAAGGAAGTGGCGTCATTAAAGGCACAATTTAATGCGCAATCACATAATCCACGTAGTCGCTCGCGCTTTAATTCGCAAAATAGAAACCGATCACATTCGACAAACCGACGACGTTCGTCATCGAGACCGCGGAATAATTCCTACTGTTTTTATCACAACAGGTTCGGATCAAAAGCAAACAGATGCACGACACCTTGCAGCTACGAGTCGGAAAACTCCAACGGCAGCCGGAAGTAGCGGCTAACGACTGCCAGACCATACCGGGCCGCCTATTTGTCGTAGATCGAACATCAAAAAAGCATTTCTTGATCGACACGGGATCTGATTTATGCGTGTACCCCCGCTCTGCAGTTAAGGAGCAGCGCACGAAATCCAGTTATCAGCTTTTCGCCGCTAACGGTACAGTCATCCCGACCTACGGCTCGGTGCAACTTCTGCTGGACCTGGGACTGAGGCGCGCATTCAAGTGGAAATTTGTAGTAGCTGACGTGTCTAAACCAATAATAGGTGTCGATTTCCTGTCTTTTTATAATTTATTGGTAGATTGCAGGAACCACCGCCTAATAGACAGCCTGACAACGCTCTCCATCAACGTGCCAGTCCAGAAGCCTGTGGAAGCGATCACGTCTATCAAGGCAGTGGCGGGAGAGTCCGAGTACCACCAGATCCTGAGAGAGTACCCAGAAATCACGCGCCCCGCCGGAACATATAAGGTACCTAAACATAATACGGTTCATCATATACGTACCACATCTGGACCACCTGTCACCAGCCGCCCTCGACGTCTTCCACCAGATCGCCTAAAAATAGCACAAAAGGAGTTCGACGATATGCTGGCGAACGGAACAGTACGCAGGTCAGAGAGCTCATGGTCTTCTCCGCTTCATCTCGCACCAAAGAAAGACGACGGCTGGAGACCCTGCGGAGATTACCGAGCCTTGAATGCTCGCACGATCCCTGACAACTACCCTATAAGGCATATCCAGGATTTTGCGCACCAGTTGAGTGGAAGTGCAGTATTTTCCAAGCTTGATCTCGTCAAAGCATATAACCAGATTCCAGTATTCGTTGACGACATTCCCAAAACAGCGATCACAACGCCATTTGGAATGTTCGAGTTTGTTTACATGAATTTTGGCTTGCGGAATGCAGCGCAGTCGTTCCAGCGCTTCATCGACGAAGTCTTGGCAGACCTTCCCTTTTGCTATGGTTACTTGGATGACTTGTTAGTTTTTTCCGCAAACGAGCACCAGCACAAAGAGCATCTCCGTCAGCTGTTTCAAAGGCTGTCAGAATACGGCATGCTCATCAATACAGCAAAATGTGAGTTCGGTGTGTCCTCAATCACCTTCCTAGGTCATGAGGTGTGCGCCAAGGGTATACAACCGCTAGCGAATAAAGTCCAGGCCATACAAGAGTACCCTACACCTAAGACTGTAAAAGAGTTGCGTAGGTTCCTAGGAATGTACAATTTTTATCGCCGCTTCGTTCCTGGTGCTTCATCAATCCAAGCCCCTCTCAACATCGTCCTATCGGGGAACAAAAAGAGAGGTTCAGAAGCCATTACCATGACCAGCGAGATGTTAGAGGCATTTAATGCTTGCAAGTCAAGTCTGTCGAAAGCAGCAATGTTAGCTCACCCGAGTCAACACGCAGAGTTAGCGTTACAAACTGACGCATCAGACATGGCTATCGGAGCAGTTCTTCAACAGCGAGTACGTGACGGCTGGGAGCCCCTCGCGTTCTTTTCAAGACGGCTGAAGCCAGCTCAAAAGAACTACAGCCCATATGATCGCGAGCTACTCGCCATATACGACGCCATAAGGCATTTTCGGCATATGCTCGAGGCGAGGCCGTTCGTCATATATACTGATCACAAGCCCTTGACATTTGCCTTCTCATCACGTCGTGACAATTGCTCCCCAAGGCAGTTCCGGTATCTGGATCTGATATCACAGTTCAGCACAGATATTCGGTTCGTGGCTGGAAAGGAAAACGTAGTCGCAGATGCTCTCTCGAGGATCGAAGAAGTTTCAGTACCTTTAAACTACAAGGCCCTTGCACATTCCCAAGATTTAGATCCTGAGCTGCAAGACCTACTTTGTAAAGGTACAGCGCTGAAATTACAGCGAGTAAAGACGCCAGACGCAAACGCAGAAGTGTATTGTGACGTATCGGCTACTAATCCTCGACCATATATAACACCTGTATTTCGGAAAGCAGTTTTCAATGCAATGCATAACCTGAGCCATCCCGGCGCAAAGACTACAGCGAGGCTAGTATCGCAGAGATTTGTTTGGCCAGGAGTACAACGAGATAGCCGAAGATGGGCACGAGAATGCACTGATTGCCAAAGAAACAAAGTAACCCGTCATACCAACTCCCCACTAACTCCCTTTCCTACCCCCAGCAACCGATTTTCCCATGTCCACATGGACATCGTAGGGCCCTTACCAAGTTCTTATGGTTTCAGATATTGCCTCACGCTCGTCGACCGCTTCTCACGGTGGCCTGAGGCGTATCCCATCGCTGACATCACTGCTGAGACCTGTGCCCGCGCATTTATGTTGGGCTGGGTCGCACGCTTCGGTTGCCCGGCTAAGGTCACGACAGACAGGGGGCGACAGTTCGAGTGCGAGCTGTTCCGGAGCATCACACGCATCCTGGGCACAGAGCACCGCCCTACAACTGCATACCACCCTGCCTGCAACGGCATGGTGGAACGACTGCACCGTCAGCTGAAAGCGGCAATCATGTGCCACACAAACATTCATTGGGTTGAAGTACTTCCACTGGTCCTGCTAGGCATCCGCTGTTCTTGGAAGGAGGACATTAAAGGGTCGCCAGCAGAATTACTATATGGAGAACCCTTACGCCTGCCAGGTGAATTCTTCGCGCCGTCCAAAACTGATACCTTAGACGTCACAAACTTCGCAGCACGTCTACGGCAACACATCGCGAACCTCACTCCTGAACCAGTAAGTTGGCACGCGCAAAAGACGTTCTACGTACCCAAAAGTCTATCCACAGCTGAGTACGTCTTCCTACGTCAGGATGCCGCCAGAAGATCGTTAGAATCGCCATACATGGGTCCATACAAGGTATTGGAACGAGGAACTAAGACCCTGAAGCTCGACATACAAGGAAGACACTCCACAGTATCAGTCGATAGAGTAAAGCCAGCCTATATGACAAAAGAAAACACCACGAGTGGTAGTACGGTGAAGGAGAACCCAGCTTCAATATCTGAAAGAAGAACGCGCAGCGGCCGACGAGTTCAATTTCCGGACTACTATCGACCGTAGCAAGCAACGGTCTCGGCGGGGGAGTAGTGTGGCGACCACTGCACACAAAACCTCAATCCTTAAACGCATTAACCTCCCTCGCTGAAGTCGGTTAAAATCGAACTTGCGCGCAACGTTGTACGCACAGCGAGCGACCGGGTGTACATGCCCCGGACGGCTTGCGCCTGCGACGGAACGCGGGCGGCAGTCAGATCTCGATTGTGACGGCGAAGCCACGCCTGTTGTGCTAACCATCTAGTGCTTACCGCTTACGCTCTGCTTTAAGCTAATAGACTATATAAGTATATTACTTTCCTGTGACTCTTCTCTCTTCCTTGTGCCTGTGACTTTCGTTCGTGTGTGCGCGTATGTGCTTTCGTTTGAATAATAATCAGTGTGTATATATATATTATCTTCTTTGTGGGACCCTAATTAAAGGTGTTATTTCATACTTGGACTTCTTAGTACTATCACCGTTAGGGTACCTATAGTATCACCCAAGAATCAATTGCACGCATAACCCCGATGCCATCCAATTTAAGGTTTTTTTCTCCAGAAGGCACCGATATAGGTTTGGACTTTGGAAGTGATAACTCGTCATACCCTGGTGATTACACCGTCTCACCATTAAGTACACCAGAAACCAACACTCTCAAAAAAAAATATTTAGGTAATTTGTGGGAACTTATCAAGATAATCTTTGTAATAATATACTAAGAATACGTAATTATAAAAGTCGCCTTATAATGTAATGATTATATTTTTATTTGCTCAATAATACAAAACTTGACACAAGACTGCACTCGATAGTGTGAAGTTTCTTCATCATAAAGTGTAATTATTACTAAACGACGTTTATAAACTTTTCTTTCATAATAAAAACATTATTTTTTATTTAATTCTGTTTATTAGGCACTTTAAACAGACAACATTAATTTAATATCTATATATAACTAGCTGTTGCCCGCGACTTCGTCCGCGTAGAGATGCAATTTATTAATAATTATTACAAAGATTCAGCCCCTTTTTCGTCCCTAAAAGGGATGAAATTTGACATAGATTATGTCCTATTCCGATGTATAAGGTACATAACTGGAAAGTTTCATAAAAAATCGTCCAGTAGTTTGAGTTTGAAATTAAGTGGATGTACATACATACTTTCACGTTTATAATATAGTAAGGATAATAGCAAGATACAGGCATTCTGACAAATACAATACCAGGCATTATTTAACAGTCCACAGATTAATGAAATAATTAACTTTATTCTGTAAGTAGGTTGCAAGGGCACATTCAAAAGTCTGATCCTACAGCATTTCCCAAGAGGAGACCACTGTTGAGAAGAAAGCTGAAACAAACTCGACAGTCTGTATTTTTTACGAAATAACTTTTAATTACTACAATATATATTTAAGATAACTACCAACTAATCTTTAATATATCTTTTTAGTATAAGCTTGTAGTTCTCCAAGAAAACGTATAAAAACTTATAAGATAATAAATATAATAAAAGAAAAAAGCTAAATATGATTTTTTTTAAACAACTTACGTACGTTTGATATGCATTGTTATAAGAACCGTGTTCCGGTAAAAGTAATTTATTAGTTTGAAATTACCATACCATACTTATAATCTTAAGTTCTTAAGCCTTCCATGAAGTGCGATACAAGTTGCTCAAGTGTCTAATTCGAATCGTAAAGCTTGTTTAATAAATTAAGGTCATACTGCAGGCTATAGCCGTGAACTCCTTTTAACTTAATAAGCACGGAAACGTAAGTTATTTATACTTTGTATTCAATACATTCTCATATTCGTTAAATCAAAAATCAAATCAAATCAAAATATTCTTTATTCAAGTAGGCCTAGTTACAAGCACTTTCGAAATGTCAGTTACATGAGAGTGAGTGTCAAAATTAAGTTAAACCCCGTTCGACAATGTAATTTCATTAAATTATGATTGAAGGTGCCAATTCTGCCGTCCAATAGCTTAAACTGGACTAAACCACGTATGGCCGTTTTGGAATTTTCTATAAAGGCTAATAGAGAAAAAAGATGGTTCTCTGTAAAGTCGATTTACGGAGGACAATTTTACGGGATAAATTCATAAGAAAGCATTGATGAAATGCTGCATATTTTTATGAATTCACAAGCCGAACGCTTGGGCCGATCGTGCCTCTCTACCGCTTTTTCCTCGCTCTCGCTTGCACGCTCGGCTCAAGCGTGACAATAAGTCATGCTTTTTCATGTGTGCAGCCGGCGTTCATCGATTTATAAGACGTTATTACGTTCAAAAATCCGTATTACTTTTTATTTTTCTATCTTTTGTAGTTATGAAGATACAGAAAAGTCCAACACAGCTAAGTATATGATTTTCAAGAGTTTATACCTACTACTAACACTATGTTTAAATGACATTGCTAGACAACAGTTTATTATGACCCTATTGGGGACTGGGACATTACCTTATTTAAGCCCCGTGTAATCATAACACCCATGTACCGAGACGTTCTCAATACCGTGTCAAAAGTAATCCCTCTTACTTACCTTCGTAAAGTTCATTCAATTACGTTTAACAATTACAATACGCGTCAACATGCCAGCTCTTATCATATCAGTTTCAACTCTCAGCCCAGAAAGTTAGAGTCAAAATTACGGAGGAGCGTTTTACAAAGGGAGCCATGTCAAATGTGATTTTCCCGAGTAGATCTTGCCGCGGAAGTGAAATTGTTTTAATTTCCTCTCGAGAATATTCGAGATTTACGCGATGTGATATAAATATTCAGAGGAGGATATGATATTCTGGTGATAACGTTTCATTTTTGTGTTGTGTGCGTGTTTTGTATGGGGTTCCTTGTAAATATTAGTTTTTACAAAAAATTAAGATACCTAAGTTAATTTAAGTAAAACAATTTAAACGGATTATCCTTGCGTAATCGAATCAGAAACAGGAAGATCCAAAGAAGGACCAAGGTCGTCGGTATAGTTCAAAGAGTTGCTACACTTAAGTGGCAGTGGGCGGGGCACATTGCTCATAAAACCAAATGGCCGCTGGGGCAGAAAGGTGTTCGTAGCGATCGCAGCGTATGGAGCCCTCAATAAGATCGACCGATCTGGTGAAGATCGCAAGAAACCGTTGAATTAGGGCCGGCGTACGACCGGTCGTTATGGATGGTCCTTGGGGAAGGCCTTTGTCCAGCAGTGAACGTTCTTAGGCTGATATGATGAAACGAATATATCGCATATATCATTATTTCATTTGAGTTCCAGAAGTGTTTTCTCAGTCTATCCCGTGAACACGGAAGTTGTAAACGCGATATTTTTTTATATAAACGAGTGATAATTGTGGAAACAGAAGAGAATATTGTACCTAAAAATATGTACACACCAACTCTACTGTCGCATGTCTTAATAAGAAGGTAAGGATACAAAATTATGAGATGGTGTATACGGAATACTGAATTTATTGGTAAAAAAACAATACTATTTTACACGTCATTATCATTAAATTCATACATTCCTAGTTGTTTATTTTAATTCTAATTTAATTAATTATTTTTGTTACACATGTATTATTTCATGTTTCTAAATTAAACCATGTGATGGGTCAGTGATATATCGTTATGAACTCATCAATGCTGTATTAGGCTCGGTCGAAGAGCAGTTCCCCTATTGCCTAACGCCTTTGACGTTCGGAATCAGAATCAAGTGTTATGATTTGTATATGGGCTACGACAGTTGACTCGGATACCGATTGTCAAAATTTCGTTAGGCATTAACCCCTCTGGTAAGGTATTTACTTATCTTTGCCTTGACTGTACAAATTTAATAGCGAACTTAATGCAAATAGCACTGTCTACATTAGTAGAATTTGTTGATTACAACAAATAACATACGGCAAAACCAGGGATAGATAATTTTTACAAGCTTTATATCATACTTACTTACTAGAACCTACGTCAACGGAGGAGAAAAAATCATAACCCTCTTTTCTTCAGCAATGCATCGTATAACCATCTGTGAATACCCAGCTGCCCATGAAACAAATATAACTTAAATCCGTTCAGCCGATTTGGCACGATAAAGCCACAATGTCTGTATATGGAAGATATTTTGAAAATAATAAGTAATACAGACTATTTGAGGGTCATTGTCGGACAAAATGAGAAGCAGTAGGTTAGGGTGGTATAGGCATGTAATGAGAAGGGCTGAACACATTGGTAAAAGGATGTTATGGATGAATGTTTATATGGTTATATATGTATATATATATATATATATATATTTATTTATTTATTACTAGCTTCTGCCCGCGACTTCATCTGCCTTTAATTCGTTTATCGCGGATAAGGGTATTTTTCCGGGATAAAAATTAGCCTATATCCTTCCCCGGGACTCCAACTATCTCCATACCAAATTTATTCCAAATCGGTTCAGCGGTTTAAGCGTGAGGAGTTAACAGACAGACAGACAGACACACTTTCGCATTTATAATATTAGTATGGATTTTTGTTGGATTATTGTATGTTTGTATGTTCGTATGTGTCGTTCGTATGTTGGATACTTTTTATCCGATTACGCTGAAGCAAAAAAAAGGGTTATAATTTTTTTCCTCCGCGAACGAGGTTGCGGGCGCGCCTTCTAGTATAACATACAAAAAAAAACGAAAAATATTTTGGTTTAATGACCTCCAAATTTCTTTTTCAGACATTTATTTTTTACAACATTATACTAGTATCGATGAACGTTTATTGTTGAATTACAAAAGTTATTTTAATAATCAGAAAATATATATATTCTTGAACTTCTCGTGAATCGTAAGTAAGCCATTTTATATTATACTAGCTGTGCCCGCGGCTCCGCCCGCGTGGAATTCGGTCTGTGTCAGTAAGCGGCTAATTCACCCCTCTCCCCTAGAGCCGAAACTTGAAGTAAAGTCCAGATAAAATGTTATACAAATACCACTAAATAAAACTACACTCCAAAATCAAAAGTTCTTTAAAGACATAGAGTATATACTTAGAGGTGTATATCGGACGATACAGTACCACTTTTTTATTTTTACATCGTTGACTGTAGTACTATCTAAATCAAGTCCATGGCAAATATCACCCAAATCGGCCCTCCAATCAATCAATCAGACATTTTACAAAATTTTTTCGTACACCACATTGTGAGTCTTCCCGACGGGCATCAGCACGAACAGCTCCGTGCAGCTGGTGACGCGCGAGCACGCAACGTAGCTGCCCGTGCGAGAAGTAGCCCGTGCGCAGGTCCACGCCGGTGGCGCGCAGCGTCTGCCCCTGAGACTTGTTGATGGTCATGGCAAAGCAAACGCTCACGGGGAACTGTAGGCGCTTGAAACGGAACGGGAAGTTGCTCGGAATGAGGGGGGTGCGAGGGATGAACACGGCTTCTCCGGCACCAAACCCCATCAGGATTTGCGCCTCAATGAGGTTTCACTGCAGCTGCACTACTTTTAGCCTGGTTCCGTTGCATAACTTTGGAGGTGACAAATTCCGAAGAAGCATGATCGGAACTCCAACTTTCACGGTTAATGTGTGTTCTGGGAGTAATGAAGCGCTCAATGAGCTTAGGAACTCCATCAAGTATGTTGTGACGAAGCGTTCATCCAAGACACTGTTAATGGAATTATATACTGCCTGTTCACCTTCCGCGCATTGACGGGTCTCTCACAAACCGAAGAGTTCTCACGTCGCGTCACCTGGCTCAGGTCTTCGTATACGCTCCAAATATGGTCTTCAACGGACGGAACGATCTTGCGTAACATCTCTGGTAATCGAATCAGGCCGTTGGTTTCCTCCTGAAGCAGTACCTGGGCAAATTCTTGGACATGAGAGCCTCGTCCTTGTTGATACCACTGAGCCACTTATCTCGTAATTTGTTGTATTATAAAATTAAATTTGTTAATATCCGTACCCCCTTTTCTAAACTTGGAGTTAATTTGGCAAAATGCCAAGGTATTAATTTTAGCGCCACCATTTTAGTTAGTTTAGCAAGGTACTCAAGAGTAGTCGTAGGCTCGTGTAGCACATATTTGAGAAAAAATTGCACCTCCGTCCTAAATAGCGCCATAAGATTCAGGAGCAAACTTAACTCAATCAAGTATAGTGGCTACCCCCCCCCTTTTAAGGGTTGAATTTTTATAGCCTATAACCTGGCCGGGAATTTTCTCAACAGATTAGTAAACTTTGTATCAAAATCTGTTCAGCCGTTTTTATGTGATGCGCGTACGAACAAATAGACAAACAGATAAACAGACAAACAGACAAAAATTCTAAAAACTGTTGGAACGTGTTCTGTTATCGATTCTAAGTATCTCCGGCCAACTTTTTTTCGAATATCTTCCATGTACCTACAGACTTTCGAGCCTCTTCAGCTTTATTATATGTATATATAGATAGAATATAGAAGATTTAAAATGAAATGTCTATGTACGTTAAACATATATAGATAATCTACTACTATAATATAGAAAATCTAAAAAATAAGTGATATGAAGTATTTGAAGGTCACTACTTCAATTTTAATTTTTGTATGTTTGTATGTATGTGTCGATGTAGCTTCATCACGCCAAAACGGCCAAAAATATTTAAATCATGTGTGGTACACAGGTAGCTGGGCATCCTCAGATAATTATAGGACACTTTTTATTCGATTACGCTGCAGAAAAAAAGAGGGTTATGTTTTTTTCCTCCGCTGACGAAGCTGCCTTCTAAAAGGCTACAAATTTCATCTCCGTGCGGACGGAGTCGCGGCCACCAGCTAGTGGAATTATATACTGCCTATTCACCTTCGATTTTCGCCAATATCCGCGCATTAACTGCCGCTGCCTGTTCAATTTTCGGCGTGAGTATGGCTCTCTCACAAACCGAAGACCTCTCACGTCACGTCACCTGGCTCAGGTCTCCTTTTATACGCTGTGATTGTGGTCTTCAACGGACGGAACGATCCTGC
This sequence comes from Hedya salicella, assembly GCA_905404275.2. NCBI lineage: Eukaryota > Metazoa > Arthropoda > Insecta > Lepidoptera > Tortricidae > Hedya > Hedya salicella. The sequence continues at coordinate 2,963,095 of FR990112.1, read as the reverse complement.
ATAACGTCTCTGGTAATCGAACCAGGCCGTTGGTTTCCTCTAGAAGTCCTTCTCCAACCTGAAGCAGTACCTGGGCGAATTCTTGCACATGTGAGCCTCCTCTTTGTTGATACCACCGAGCCACTTATCTCGTATTTTGTTGTATTATTAAATCAATTATTAATTAAATTGGTTAATATCCGTACCCCTCTTCTAAAATTAGAGTTAATTTGGCAAATAGATATTAATTTTAGCGCCATATGTTAGTTTAGAAAAGTACTCGATACTCGGCTTGTACTCAATAGTAGTCGTAGGCTCGTGTAGCACATATTTGAGAAAAGTTTGCTTCTCCTTCCTAAGTAGCGCCATACGATTCAGGTGCAAACTTAACTCAATCAAGTGTAGTGGCCTTTTTAGGGTTGAATTTTTATAGCCTATAACCTGACCGGAAATTTTCTCGACAGATTAGTAAACTTTGCATCAAAATCTGTTCAGCCGTTTTTATGTGATGCGCGTACGAACAAATAGACAAACAGATAAACAGACAAACAGACAAAATATCTCAAAACTGTTGGAACGTGTTCTGTTATCGATTTTAAATATCCCCGGCCAATTTTTTTTCGAATATCTTCCATGTACAGACTTTTGACTGTCTTCAAATTTATTATATGTATAGATTAAACTTTTATTGCGTAAATAAACCTCTGTACACTTTTATGAATAAAAAAATATTATAATACGATTGAAGTTTTGCGTTTGATTTGTAAATCGAATGATTTCATTTACAATAAAATTTTGATCAAATGAAACGTTTTTAAAAAAATGTACGGTTGACCAATATTGGTTTTATTTCTTTACTAAAACATGAATTTGGTCCCTCGGCAGGAGCATTCACTTTCCATATCAATTGGAATGAAACCGTATTTAAATAAAAATTAAATTTTCATACGAAATGGTAGCTTTTATGAAAAAAAAAATGAGTTCGATACCTTTCGTGTAGCTTGTTTTAAGAACATTTAAAGTTGGATGGGAAAGTCCATTTTTAAAGTATGAAGATATTTATGATAATATGATATCAATATCTCATTGAATGTATATAGCTCATTCAGCATGTATTTTTGCCGTACAAAAGGTGGTGTAGAAAAAGTTTTAATTTGTATTGCTTAAGTATAGGCTAGTCGTGAAAAATGGGTTCTATTGATGACCTTCATTTTGTCCATTTAATTTTTTTAATATATTCAAGATACACACATTCCATTTTTGCAACTTCATAACTTTCTACTAAATATATACGGCACAAATTTAGTAGAAAATTCCCTGATATTTAAATCAAAAGAAAATACAAATGTAATACAGGCACAACCATAAAACGAAGCTAGTTCACTTCAAAATATACCTCTTTGTACAGAAATTTGCAGAACGCGACATCCCTCAAATTAATGTCGATGTCAAAGGTGAGCGATAAAGTTCCGTGTACGATAAATAACGCACATTTTGATTGGATACAGAGTCGACCTCCGGAGACATGTTGTCTTAAGGGCACCTTCTGGTCACAGAATATACAGTAAAAGAAGGCTCTTTTCTTTGTAGAACCTGCCTTTTAAATGGTAGGACGGTAGGTAAAGTCCAGGAATTTGATTTATATACCATTTCGTATCTTGTCCCAGTCAAAATCAATATGAAAGCCGATAGAAATTCTATATCATTCTCACTATGACAAGGTACTTAAGGGTACATATATCAAATTCCTTGACCGTACGGCTAGCCCTCCTTACCGGTAATCAGATTCAGTGAGGGGAGCACAAACCCACTAACGGGAATGTCACCACGTCCACATAAAGTATGGTTCCGGTGCAGTGCAGGTGAGTTGCACCGATTCAACCCAAGCAAGCCTCTCTTTTGAAATTAGTGAAAGCCGCGTGTATTCGCTTGCAAGTCAGAGAATAATTCGCACGTGAGCGAGTTAATGGGATTTTTTGCATCAATTGTTGCACTAAAAAAGAAAATGTTCGTGGGTTACGTGCAATGCGCGTTAATTTTAACTAGAAATCTGCCGTTGTACTTAAAAATAAGCATTTAAATAGATAATATGGCTAACGGCCCCTGGAATAAATCGATCTGTACTTTTTACGTGGGCTAGTTAGATTTAATCCTGCTAAGACATGACTTTTTACTCAAGATCATTATAGACGGAAAAGTTGAAGGAAAGTAAGGCAAGAAGATCAAAAGAAATTACTTTGACCAGATAAAGGAGAAGTTTAAAGTCATGTCTTACCAAGAAGAGATGTAGATGGCGCAAGATAGAAATGACTGGCGATTACTACACCGACAAGAGAATAACTCGTAAATAATGTATTATATACCCTGATATTTAGAATTTTATTCTAGACACATTTCAGATATTTTTTCTTTTTTATTTTCAATCCTTTTGGGATTTATCTTGTTAATTATTTAAATCATTAAAATGATGATTTTATCAATAATATTATTATAATATTATTATGGTAACCTGATTAGGTTTTTGTGGGTTTTCCCTAATCCTTGCAACAAATGTTGGATCATATTGTATGTCTCCCAGCAAAGACTTTTCTCAACTGACAATTTGAAATTGCTTGTACCTAGGCCTACTTGAATAAATAATATTTTGATTTATATTGATTTTGAATAAAAGAAGATTAATCCATAATTTGGTTGCTACGCGATATAGTAGATGGATGCATTAGGATACGATGCATTAGGATACAAAGTGAACAATCTTAATTAGATTTACCCTGTGTTTGTACTTGAGACGACCTTGTTCCTTTAATCGATATTGGATAATAAAGATCTAACGTTATTTATATTAGGTTATAGAAACTTGATTAGGTTTACAATTCATGTCTAAAGCTACGGTTGTAGCTGTCCCGATAGATGGCAGTAGTTCTGCATATTTGAACAAGAACATCGGAGTTTTACTTATCATCATCATTATCATTTCACCCATAAGACATCCACAGCTGTACACTGGCCTTCTCAATAGACTTGTTTACATAGAGGCGATCCGCATCCAGCAAATCCCCGCACTGTTCTCCAGCAGTCAAAGTCTTTTACTTCTAGGATAGGCCTCTTTCTAAGACACTACCGTGACATGTCCTGCACCGCTCTTCCAGCTGACTCCAACTTCACTAGGACATCAGTCCACCTTGCGACTACGTAAGCTACGGCTTCTGGTAATAAGTGTTTCTTTAAACCATACTTACCCAATTTTGACTCAATGCGCAAACTCACAAAATCATAAAATGAAATAGAAAAAGCCCTGCAATAGCTCCTCCTCTCGCTCTTGTCAAAACTTGCAATTTAAAGACTTACTTGCTGGTTTCCGATTGAAAAGACATTCGTTTGTTCAATCGGAAACCAGCAAGTGGCACATACTTATGTAAGTGTAGTGACAATGCAATAGTATGTTACTATCGAGCTGATCGGATGATGGAGCAGGAAGGTGGTTTTAGGAACTCTGTGACCAAAGACTTTGAATCACACCTTAATCTGAGACAAACTAATGAAATCTTACCGAGTTTCAGCTCTTTACAAGAACAACTCACGCACGATGATAAGGAAGACAGCTTGGACGATGGGAGGCGTGGTTGGGATCTGACACTCGAACAGGCCGGAGTCACGCCACTGCGGGGAGCGGATTCGCAGCGCCTTCTCCTCGGAACGCGGTTTGTGCTGCGCCTCAAACCGCTCTGGTCCGATTTATTATTGTAGCGGCCCACAGTATGATATCACGGTGATACACCCAGGACACCTGTTAATCATCTTCTTCTTCATGTGCCATCTCCATCCCAGAGGTCGGCGACCATTTGTCTATATGTCGGTCTATCCGTAGTCATGACAAAAAGTATTTCCGTGCTTTCCGCCTTCAACCAGTCTCTGACATTCTTAGTCCATGATGTTCTTCTTCTGCCACGACGTCGTTTCCCTTCTATTTTGCCTTCTATAATTAATCTTAGAAAGTTATATTTTTCGTTTCTGTATATAGGTCCGAAAAACGATGCTTTCCTCTGTTTAATTGTTGATACGAATTCCATCTCTTTCTTCATCATCAGCAGTAATTTTAATAGTTTAGCACCTGTTAATAGTCTTAATGAGTAGTTGCCGGGTGGTCAAAGAAAAGTACAGGCGGCAATAAGAGCTTGACACCTAAATGTAATTTATGATAGAGACTTATTTCTGTTCAGCAGCAACATCAGTTAACAGACAACTGACTGAGCGTTTTCATATTAAATCTTTATTAGTATAGCTTTCGTTACAGCTGAAAAGGTGAAAAACGCCAAAGTTGACACCAACAATGCTCTTTAACACCAATAAAATAAAAATAAAACAAAGTCTGTTGACAAAAAAATGGATTTTCTCTTTACTGGTGTTGGAAACTAGTATAAAACTAAAACAACAAAACGACAATCGTTACAAGGCCCACATTCTACTCTGAATATAAATTCGATACCATAAAAACTTTATTGGGTAACCGACTGCTGTCAACTTTATTATCTTCACCGAGGCGGTTTATATGGGATTATGGCGCTAGGGAACAGCTCTGGTTTTACTTGGGATTGCTATGGGTATTACTTCAAAGCTTTTTTTTGGGAAATTACATCCTTGAGTTTTCCTTAACGTGATATTTTTCATGGAAAAATGCATGGATCCCTGAGGGTCAAGCCGATAAAAAAATTCCGAAATTACCAAGGGACTAAAAACAGTTAATTTTAATATCATGAAATCAAGGTCTGTAGGCACATTGCACATTTGTGTTAAATTTATGAATAATGGGGTGGAACTGAAGATGTATTTTCAACATTGAGAACCAAGAAAGTACCTTAATAGAAAAAGAAAGAAAGAAATATTTATTTGTGTATACACATATATGAAACAAAGCAAATGGTATGAAATAATTGCGGTTGTGTTCAAGCAAAAAGGAATCCCTTTGGAGATTAAGAGGTGTCAAGAGAATTATAAATAATTAATAAATAAATATTACAGGACAATTACAGACGAATCGAACTAGTGCTGGAGATATGACGTGATGCCCTATTTTAGCAGCAGGATAAAATAGCGCATCGCGTCATATCGCCAGCATTAAAACAAAATCACAATAGGCGTAAACTTAATGCGGTTTCCGATCTTAGTCGAACTTACCTTATCTAATAGGGAATATGCATGAATTTTTGTTTTTGCTTTATTAAAAGCTCATTCATGTAACAAACAGTAGAATTATAAAAATAACCAAGATATAGGCCATCAAAAATGTATTCTTTCTCTTTTTAGCAAAACAGAATTTAATATGTAGCTTATATGGCCGTAGTGGACTATGTTGTACCTCTCTGTCATATCACTGCATAATTAGTAGTTTAAAAAGTCTACATCATGCGTATTTCTCGGACGATTTTAATTTTAATTTCACTCTTTGAAATAATTTTTACGGTATTATGATATTTTGTTACAAATTCAAATTCAAAATGTTTATTTGTAAAACATTGGTGGGTAATAAATAGGTGATATAGAATATTAAGGTACATCTATGTTTTGCCTTTAGGCATACAAATATAATATATGATTATTTACTAGGCATACATTATTTAATACTTCTATGTCAAGTTTTAATCGTTATCAGGTACATATGTTATTCATTCCCATTTATCCATAAAAAAATCTTCTATTTTATAGTATGCTTTCTTAACTAGTAGGTCAGGTAATCGAGCTTTAAACTGACTTATATTGTCAATTTCTGCAATAACAGGTAATTTATTGTAGATTTTGGGAGCTATTCCTATGACACCTTTAGAGAGAAGTAAAAAAGCGATTTAAAAAATTCATGCATGTACCCTATTCAATCTCGGAAATATAATATGCTTGTAAAGCTTTTTCCATTGCTCTTTTTCAAGTTATTTATTCGACCGTAAAGAAAAGTTTACTGCGGCTTATCAGAGTAACAAGAAGTGATCGTCCCAGAACACTAGGATCGCCTAGAACCCCTAAGTCAATGTTGAATAGTTGACAGCCCTGAATTCTAACCTTACCAAACCAAAGGTTCTAAAGCACTGGGCTAACTCTTTCCGAGGGTAAACATTAGACAAAATTTTAGATGACTTCACCAGTTGCATCGCTAGTTTAGTTGGTGACGGTCTAAACTAATAAACACTAGGTACTAGAAGGTGCATGCAACTTCGGACGCGGAGGAGAAAACTCATAGCCCCTCTTTTTTCTTAAGCGTAGTCAGAAACAGTATCGTTTAACCATCTGTGGATACCCAGCTGCCCGTACCAAAAATAGTTGAAATATTTAGCCGATGAAGCCACAACGACACATTTAACCTTAGAAAAAAACAAAAAACTTGGAATAAACCTCCTCGCTCCAAAAATCATCATGATCTCTCTGCCCTTATACCACTTATGTAGTGTCGGCACACTATGTTTTCTTCCATTCATCCCTATTATTCGTCATTTCTGTGCTAATCCTTATTCTTTCTCATGTCCTCTACACACAATCAATCCATCGCTTTTTTGGCCTACCGTTCGCGCTTCGTCCTTCGACATTCATCCCTAACATTATTTTACCAATGTGACGTTCAACCCCTTTTCATTACATGCCCATACCACGCTAACCTAAAGCTCCTCCTTTTGTCCGTCACGTGTATAAGGAAGATGGATGTACGAATCTGGGGTTAGGGATACTAGTGCCACGTATTACAGGGTGGGGAGGGTGAGTGACACTAGCAGCTACAGCAGTCCGGGGTCGCGTACCCGTAGCGGTTCCAGCTAGTTATTGGATAGATATCTAGTGGTACCACCTTTATTCATGGAGCGAGGAGGAGGAGTCCAGAGTCCTCCTCCTCGCTCCAAGAATAAGCTCGCTCCAAATATTCCGTTAAAAAATATATTTTTATGAAAATATCTTCAATGTTGAGTCATTTTATTTTAACAACATTATCATAGAATAAATGTTGCTAATTAGTTATTAAAACTAGTGCAGTCAAAGTTTTAATTTAACCCTTGAAGTACCATGGAACAGCCAGTTTGACACATTATTTGATTATTTTCTTGTGATTATAACGTCGAGAAGAAAAGAGTACTATACTTGTACATACTATTAAAATAAACACATTATTTTTAAAATCAAAATAAGATAAGTGTCCCTCCAGTACTCGACAGTGTCCCATTAGTATGCACCTTCAACTTTATTTTTTATTTATTTATTTAATCGTTATTGCACAAAAGAAAACTTACCGTCCAAGACACGGACTTAATGCCATAGAGCATTCTCCACCAGTCATCAGGCAAAGCAAATGGATTTGACTGTCTATAAAAAAATCGGTACATCCCCATTACCCAATGTTTCTAATCTTTGACTTAACCTATCTATCTCACTTTGTTAGGTATTCTAAACTTGCATCCCTTATCAGACAGTAAGTGAATTAAGCTCGTTAACATCTCCATTCAAATAACTTAAAAGCCCCGAAACGTGGCGGCCATAAATATAAATTCAACATCGAGATTGGCCTCTCAAATTCCACGATTCTTCGATTAGATTTAAGGGTTAGCTTTTACGAGCTTTTCGGTTGGGAAGTTTGTTAGGGGAGGTAGCCATTGGGCAGTCGGGTTTGGTCACTGCCTTCTAATAGGGACGCAGACGTTTTGAGGGTTTCTTACTTCAAAAGAATATAACAGAACCCTTATAGGACTTTGTTGTCCGTCTGCCTGTCTGTCAAGACCCTTTTTCTCAAGAACACGTGGCGGTATCAAGTTGAAATTAACATTAAAATACTCATGTCTGCGGTCTTTTGAAGCTGTAGAAAAATTAAGCTTCTAAATGAACGCAATCCAAAGATACAGTCCTTAAAAAAAGTGTTTCCATACAAATTGCCGCCTATGGAAAACCTTTAGGGTACTTCCAGTTGTTCTAGAAACTTCAAATTTGGTAGGTAAGTAACTAAGAAACTTGAATTTAGGGGAAGGTAGCTCTTAAAGCGCAACCCTTGAAATAAATCTGAAAATGTCTGTCGATGTCAGTTACCAATATAAAATGATCCCACGCTGCATTCATTATGCTTAGGACCCGGGCTCTGCCAACGCTGGACTTTCATAGATTGTATAACGGGGAGTGCTCCGAGGAATTGTTCGGGTTGTGTGGTAGGCAATTATAAGACTTTATCACGTCAAAAATATAGTAAGAATGCATGGGTGAGTGAAAATTTTGGGTATTGTAAATCTCCATATAAGAAGTGAGTGAATGAGTGGGACAAGAGATATAAGCGAGATCTCCAAAAAAATGTTGCATTTCATGATCAATACAGTAAATGGAAGTTTAAGTCTCGTCTTCTTTTTTAGTACACCTGTGTGAAGTTAGGCGGGTGGCTAGTTTAATATAAATATTGATTCTTATGGTGCTGGTGGCTGAACCCAACATCATCGGCGTAACAAAATCACACGGACTACGCTGGTTTGGTCACCTACTCCGAATGGGAGAGGATCGTACTGCCAAGAGAGCGTATGTGGGACGAAATCTTACTGGTCGCCGCCCTGTTGGGCGTCCCAGGTATCGCTGGGAGGACAGTGTGCAGGTGGACCTGCGACATCTTCAAGTCAGTAACTGGCAAGAAGTTGCGCACGATCGGGATAGATGGCGTGCTCTCGTTTCGGAGGCCAAGACCCTCTTTGGTTCAGGGGAGCCAAATTAGTTAGTTAGTTTAGATTCTTATGGTAGTTTTCTAGTTAAAATTGATTAACATTCCCTTTTAAAAACCTATTCCTGACCTCTAGACCTGAAAACCGCAGCAAACGTCTCTTGTTGAATAAAAACAATCCATTAAAACTAGTTTCCAAGCACGTACAGATCTGCGGGCGCCATTCAGAATGTCAATAGTCTAAGCAACGGAGATTGAGACCCCTACTATTAAATCCTTACCTGTATTTTTTTATGTGTTTATAACTAGAAGATTTTGATCGCGGTGGAGAAAAATGGCAGAATCCCCTTTTATTTACACTGTATTTGCATAAAAAATATTATATCCATCTTTGTATGTCCAGCTATCTCTGCATCCAAAATTATAAGATTTAGTTTTGCAAAGCAAATACATATGCATTGCATAGACTTACAATCATCTAAAAATCTAATTTAGGGCTTCAAATAGCCTATTTCACGTGTATTTAAATTCTGATAAAAGCAGATGGATGTTACAGGCTGGATTTGTTTATAATATTCAATGTGTATATCGATTTTGATTTATTCAAATTAATATTATAACACAGAATTCGATTGTAACGAAATTGCAAGCACGATTAGAACCTGCGATCTCTTCTTTAACGCAGAAGTGCTCTGACGAACTGAGCTAACATAATTTTACATGGCTCGAAATTTTCGAAAACAATCTAGTAAGCACAAGTAGTGCCCTCTGTATCTTTCTTATTTTTATATGCGTGTCATTTTTTATCTTTGCTTGATTTTGATCTAGTTTTCTATTTTTAGTTCATAGTTTTTTATTAGAAATCATGTACATCAACGCATCCAACTCAATGAATGCTAGGCACAGTACAGAAACCCTGTTAGGGTATAGCAAATTCTTAAATTAATACATTAGTTAAATTTATGTACTATTTAACATAAATTGGGTATACCTTGTTTTCAAATATTAGAGAGTATTTATTAAATTATACAAATTAAATGTCATTATAATTTGAAAAGTCATTATCTTTGAAAGTTAGACATGACCCAGATTCAAGAGAATCAAGTTCTTTTTTGGAATTATTTATCGTTACAATGATTAATTGTATTCTAATATATATTTGCCTATTATTTGTATAATTATGGTGTATAATTGTTATTGTAGTACTAGTATAATATCTTTGTTGATTAGTCTTCAATTATCTTCGTAGCTAGAGGCTGTGCCAGTAATATTCGCATGTCTGCACACGGGTTCATGCAAAAGAGGGTTCAGCTTTTGAATATGATTTGTTTCTTTTTAGAAAGTTGCAAAAGCTTGTCTCTGATTGATCTTTTAGTTTACTGTCTCTGATTGATCCAATAGTTTGCTGATTCGATTCGGCATGAAATTTACAATTTGGATTGTAACTCTCCAATCGGTCCCTTATTACTGAGGATCGTGGTCACTGGATTCTCCGAAACGGACAATTTGTCTCCATCGATTCCGGTCAGAAGTAGCCCTCACTACCTTATGAAAATTTGTCCCATTTCACTTGGTCTAACCAATCCCGAAATAACGGCAACTTATCGCGGAAAATGCATACATTGTAATAAATAATAATATTTTATTGAAAATATACCTACTCTAAAGCAGGAAAATAATGTATTTCCACATCTGCGCTACAGCCGCGCTTTATCCCGCGCCAGTGATGACGGACCTAATAGACGCCATTATAACTTTAACGAATCTACTGAATGTACCGGATAGTGGCATAGGTTGCCAATGCCACTATTCGGTACATTCAGTTTCAAATCTGAAATAAAATGAATGATTCTCGAGATAAAAGCGAAAAAAATGGTGGAAATCCCAAAATATTTATTATAGTATTTAAATCAAAATACACTAGCTCCGTGGTCGATACTTCATGACTGAAAATTGTGATTATTGGCGGTCTTATGTTTGTAAAGGACGACTTGCTTTTATTTAGGGTTCTATTGATAGCCTACCGCACCACGTCCCATATCTTGATGTTATTTTCCTTTAACTGGTCATCTAATCGCAGATCTACCCCGTTCTCCTTCCTTCCTTGCTTGCTCTCTTCCTTCCTTCTACGTTTCTAACTCTGACCAATTTCTCGAGATTATTTCTGTGTCTCGTGATGTGGTCGAAGTATAAAGCAGCATCTTATCTTTAGTTGCGAGAGGATCGATGCATTAATGCGTCGTAAAATACACTCAAAAGCATTAAAATAATGTGTTTCGACACCTGCGCCGCGCCTTATCCCGCGCCGCTGGTGACGGCCCTAATAGACGTCATTATAACTTTATCCTTCATTGATTACTCTTGGCGATTCGACAATTGTTTTACGGTTTTGGTGTATTTGTTTAATGTACGAAATTTTAGTACTTCGTCAACAAAGCATTGACCTTTAGTATAGGTACCTTAAAAAAACAGCAGATCAAGATCATTCCACATGACGAGAACCTCGTGATGGCTGAGAAGAACAAACTTAACAAGTACCTTGATCTGGCTCACGAGGTGACCGCCACGTGGGATGTTGAATCGACGATTACTGTCCTGATAGTCGTTTCGGTAAACGGTCTTATAGCGAAGAGTCTTGACCAACACCTCAAGAGACTCTCGCTAGATGGCTGGATCAAGGGTCAGATACAGAAGGCAGTAATCCTGGACACGGCCCGCATTGTCAGGAGATTCCTCTCCGTGCAGCCCTAACCACCGGTAGCTTGAGCCACGCTACCGGTGGCACCCTAGGTTAGGTTTTTAATAATATGTTTATATTTTGTATTTGCTTGTTATATTTTTCTTTTAATATTCATATTGTAAAATGCCTAACTTAAGACTATAATGGAAAAAAGAGAAATAAAAATAAATAAGTCGTGGGAAATTCCTCCATTTTGATTAATAAACACTAGAAGGCGCCCGCAACTTCGTTTGCGGAGGAGAAAAAGTCATAACCCCTTTTTTTTCGACAGCGTAGTCGGATAAAAAGTATCCTATAACCATCTGGGGATACCCAGCTACCCGTGTACCAAAAATTGTTGAAGTCTGTTCAGCCGATTTGGTGTGATGAAGCCACGACGACACATAAAAACATACAAAAAAAAAACATTTTAGTAACCTCCAAATAGTTCGTAACAATCATTTTTTTTAAATATATTCAATGTACAGATATTTCATTTTTACAACTTTATATCATATCATATCATTTATATTGATCATACATTGTCTTAATCATAATATACATGTCAAATATAATTTTGGTCAGCCGACATGAAAAACTTCATGAAGACCCTGTCGACGCAGTTGAGCCGCACCTCCGACGATCCCAGAGCTGGCGCTTATCTCTCCCAGAGGATTTCCTTAGCCATTCAGAGAGGTAACGCCGCCAGCATAATGGGAACCATGCCGCAGGCGGAACTGCTGGACGGGGTTCTTTTTATAACTCCTTTTAATTTTAGTGTGTTTAGTAGTTTTAATTTACCTTATAATTTAGTTTAGGATTTTATATATTGTTAGAATGTTAATTAATTCATTATTTTCGTGTAATATTTATGTAATATGCAGAATAGTATTTAAACAGTGTTGTATGAAAAACATTTCATCGATGGGGTTGTTAAATAGTTTAATCTATTTAATTAAGGTTAAAATAAAAACATATCGACAAATATTAATTCGCTCCTATACGCCAGGTAACTACTTAATTTAGATCAGCCTTGGATATATTCTGCAACGGTATAAAATGCCTTTTTAATTAGGAAACATTTTAATTTATTCCTGAAACTGAGGGCCCTTATTTCAGGCGGCTGTTTATTATATCTACGTTGTCCCATAATTTGGAACGACTAACTAGTTTTTACGAGTCTGTATTTAGGTATTACTCAGCCGGGAGGCCTTCTGGATGAGCCTCGGATCGGTTTGTGAATTCGGTGTTTTTTCTTCTCATTAACTTGCTTAGTATAATATCCTCAAAAGCATAAAAATAATGTATTTCCCCACCTGCGCTGCGGCCTCGCCTTATCCCGCGCCGCTGGTTACGGCCCTAATAGACGCCATTATAACTTTACCTGCAATAATTACTCTTGGCGACTCGACGATTGTTTTATGGTTTTGGTGTATTTGTTTAATGTACGAAATTTTAATACCTCCTCGTCCAAGCGCAGCCTTAGGTGTGTTTTAAGTTTTCACGATAGCAATTGAGAAGTTCTTTTATGGAAATTTAACAAACGGTTGATGCGGTTTCAAAGATAAAACTTTATAATTAATCATTATAAACATCGATGGTTTTAGCAACGAAGATTATACTAACATTATCTTCATGTATCGAATGGCAGACGGTAATGGAGCATTGGCACGGTGAATGTATAACGAACATTATCTAAATCGCAGATTACCCAATGTCCTTACAGAAACAGCAAGACAACGAAACAATTTGTAGAGAAGAGTGACACAGCTGACTTTTTATGTCAAAGTTGCTTAGTGCCTGAAGTAAAAACAAAAATATAGAAAAGTAACTTCACAGTTCTGCCCTACGCGGTGCTAGCAGCTATAGAGTCGCATGTACCATACAGAGATCCATAAGCAAACAGATGAGGAAATTCGTCGACTACTGGTATGGACGATTAGCGAATAAGTGGCTGGGAAGCTGCAAAGCCTCGAGCACTATAGGAAGGTCACCTGCCTTGCGGTATGTTACAGGATATATTTCGCAGAGTGTGCGGTGGGACTGCATGAACCGATTCTACCTTCTCCATTTCGTCACTATGGATTTGGGTTCCACCTAAACGATTCGACCAAAGCGATTTGCTTCTACATTCCTCGTTAGAACGGCTAAAGAGTGGAACTCTCTTCAAACATTTTTTTTTTATGGCATAAGGGGCAAACGAACAGACGGGTCGCCTGATGGTAAGCGATCACCATCGCCCGTAGACACTTGCATAACCAGAGGAGTCACAAGTGCGTTGCCGGTCTTTCAGGCGGGAGTACGCTCTTTTCTTGAAGGTTTGAAGATCGCATCGGTCCGAAAATACTGCATGCGGCAATGCGACATATCTTTTCCTGGAACTAATAACTTGGATCTCTTCAAGACGAGAGTAAATAAATAGACACTGGATAGGTTTAATCGTCGCTTAGGAGAGATAGAAGTCAAATGCTTTTCTTACAATTCACCTGTTTTACAATATTAATTGCATACAATACTGATACAAAGATCTAAGTAGAAAAGAAAAATTAATTGCGATCCACTGCAGTTTAAGCCGGAATCGAACCAGCATCTCTGTTATACCGGAACAGCGTCCTATCCGTTAGAAGCGGTCTGATGGTCTAACGGATAGGACGCTGTTCCGGTATAACAGAGACGCTGCACGCTGGTTCGATTCCGGCTTAGACTGAAGTGGATCGCAATTAATTTTTCTTTTCTACTTAGATCTTTGTATCAGTATTGTATCTAAAAATATGTGATGTTTTCACATTAAAAATATAAAGAAATATTAGTTTCAGTGAACAAGATGAAAAAATAGTGGTTTCTTCATCTTTCATATGGATAAAATATAATTGGGACGTTGACAAAGTTTGTCAATTTTTTTCTGTTGTACGTTATAGAAGGACCTATCAATATGAACGATTAGTGAAAAAACTACTTCAACCCCATAGAAACTCACCGAGAAACAACAAAGTTAAAACCACATAGCTATTAAGACTTTCCCAAAAACTCTCCATACTAAAACCTAGGAAAGTGTGACGTCACACGTTAGGAACGGGGGTATGGGGGGAAACTAAGAACTTTGTTCTGCAGCTACGTAAAAACTTGCGTTCATCGAAACGGTTTTATAACAAAAGATAATTTATTGCAAGGGTTATTTAATAGTATTATTAGTTTATAATATTTTCTTCTGTTTCCGCGATTATTCAGCTTTCCATGGCCACGGATGGATGGAAGCTGAAAAGCTTCCGAAACGTCGGGAACTCAAATGAGTTAACATACGCGATATAATCTGTTAAATTGTTTTATTAAAATGAGTATTATTAGTTATTAATACCGTATTTTCATTACATTGAACCATTACGATTTTCACTCATTGTCACAACGCAACAAATCGCGTATAAATATGATTTATTTAATTACCTTTAGTTAGTAACTCTTCGACGTTTCGGACGTCGCGTCACGTTCATCACTGAAAAAAAAACTGATTGAATCAAACAAGCAACTTGTTTCCACCAGAGCATATAAAGTGCAATGATTGCAGCAACAATTTTAATTTGATTACTGCGTCATTATCAAAGATATCACAAAAATTGTATATTGCTGTCAAGTTTAATAGTAGATTGTTTGACAAGGGGCTAAAATAAGCCATTATGACACGAAGTGATTATTTGGACGAGCTCACCAAGTGAGCGAGGACAAATATGTCTGAGTGTCATAATGGCTTTTAGCCACGTGTTCAACACTCTGCTTTTCACTTCGACTCCGAGAAAATAAAAAAAGACTTAACACTATAATTGTATATTTCATGAAAAATAAAAAGTACAGTTTAAGCAATTCTTTATAGTTAAATTGACAGCTTATATACTTTTTTAAACTAATAATGGCCATAGACAATTTTCACTTTTTAATGTGATGGGCTGCAATACGATCAGAAATTTTGGCCAATCTGATGAGGTTGGTTTGTTTGTTTTTAATTATTCGTAAGTAGAATGTAGCTGGCCGCAAGTTTTTTTTTTCAGTTTCATAGTAATTTGTATGGGATTATATGGCTTTCTTTTAAACCCTAGGGGCTACATGTACTATTTTAGTCTCGCTTCGCGAAGTTAATATGACCTACTTTTTGAGCAGGAGAAGTGAAAAATTGATTATTTCAAATAAGATGTTTGCATGCGATAGACACAATAATTGGATTGCGCTAAACAAGTTCATTATAAGTTCAATCAAGTTTGAATTAACTTGTGATTGAACTTGATTTTTTGTGATTGATTCAATCAGTTTTGATGGAACTCAACATTTTCTTCGTTTGTTTGCTGTTACAATATAACCTGGTTAAGGTCAACTAAGTAAAATGATCAAATTTTTGATCATTTTAAGTCATACTACTGCAATCATGTGTTACTGCAATAAGTTTGTTCATGTTGTGATTGAATCTATCAAGAGATTTCCTATTAAGCTAAACAGCCACTTGATAGGCTCATAATTATTCTCTCATATTTTTTTTAGATGGTCTCAAAAGAACTCAAATGGACTTTCCCATCCAACTTTAAAGGTTCATAAAACAAAGTACTCGTAAAATATCGAACTCAAATTTATTTTTAGGATTCCTATTATAGAAACTATAATTTCGCATCAAAAAATTATTTTTATTTTAGTATAGTCAGCATCCCAATAGTAAACTGATAATTTATTTGCAATTAGAAGCAAGCGTGTTGGATCACTACTCAGGCGAGTGCGTGGCAGCGGCAATAGCCTCCTCAGGGTATTGTCGGAGAGGCTGGACTGCCCCTTAATTAAATATTGGGTGGAAGTGGCCATCGGTAGGGCCAAATAGGATGAGGCCGCAACCAATCACGGGTTGACTTGCCTTTTTTTTTTCTTATGTCATATTGTATCTGTACCTACTAACATAGTTATTAAGTTAAAATTGTTACTAACATCCTATGGATCATTGGTCTGCAATAAACTATTTTTATTTTTTATTTATTTATTTTTTAATAGGGAATATGCATGAATGTTTATTTTTGCTGTGTTAAAAGCTCATTCGTGTGACAAACGGTAGACAATTTTTTTTTTCGAAAAATTAGAAAAATAACCAAGATATAAGCCATCAAACGTTTCATTTTATCTCTTTCTAGCAATACAGTATTTAATACTAGCTTCTGCCCGCGACTTCGTCCGCCTTAAATTCGTTTATCGCGGATAGGGGTATTTTTCCGGGATAAAAAGTAGCCTATGTCCTTCTTCGGGACTCAAACTAATCTCCATAGCAAATTTCATCATAATCGGTTCAGCGGTTTAAGCGTGAAGAGGTAACAGACGGACAGACAGACAGACACACTTTCACATTTATAATATTAGTATGGATTAGTATGGATGGAGTTTATATGACCGGCGTAGACTATGATGTAAAATGTCGGACCTCCGTGTCAAATCGTTGACTAATTAGTTGCCTATATCATCGGTATTTCTTGGCCGATTTTAATGTAATTCAACTTTTTAAAATCATTCAATCAATCCTATTCAGAGCTTGGCAAAGTTTATATTTGAGTAAGATAAGCAAACCTCGTTTACGGGATACCCTCGTATGGTCCTAATAGACGCCATTAAAAGTTTCTCTTACCGACTCAACGATGGTTTTATGGGTGTGAATGTTTTCGTTAAGCGAGCTTTTGAAATTTTAAGGTGAGTTTTGAATCGTTAGTTTTGTTGACAACAGTGTTTCATGACTTTGAATTTGCCTGCGAAGCTGAGGTCCTGGGTTCAAACCCCCGGTAAGGGCCAATATTTGTGTGATGAGCATAATTATTTGTTCCTGAGTCTTGGATGTTTTCTATAAAAAGTAATATATCTATAAAATGTATTGTCGTCTAGTACCTACTCAAAACACAAGCCTTATTGAGCTCACTATGGGACTAGTTCGATTCATGTAAAATTGACCTGTAATACCTATTTATTTATATATTTACCTTGAAAATGCCGTTTTGAAATTGTCTAATCATCATCATCATATCAGCCCAAAGATGGCCAGTGCTGGACAAAGACCTCCCCGAAGTATCACCATCGATCGGTCGTGAACCGCCCTCGTCCAACGGTTTCCCACAATCTTCACCAGATCATCGATCCATCTTGTCGCGGGCCTTCTCACGATGCGTGGCCCTGCCGGCCCTATCACTTTATTGCACAATAGAGGAGCCAACTTCGTTCGCGGAGGAGAAAAAGTCGTAACCCCTCTGTTTTTCTTCAGCAAAGTCTTTTAAAAAGTATCCTATAACTATCTGTGAATGTCCAGCTACTCGTGTAGCAAAAATTGTTCAAATCCGTTATAATATTTGGCTTGATGAAGCCCCAACAACACATACAAAAAATCCACAAAACGGCTCAAATCTCAACCATATTTAATACAATGTAAAACTTAACATTTGAAGATGTTTGGTTATACGCTGAAATAAAAACCGGCCAAGTGCGCAGACTCGCACACCGAGGGCTCCATACAAAATATACGCTATACACGGCCGTCTCTATTAAAATCCATTGTGAGCCGTAA
Organism: Hedya salicella; assembly: GCA_905404275.2. NCBI lineage: Eukaryota > Metazoa > Arthropoda > Insecta > Lepidoptera > Tortricidae > Hedya > Hedya salicella. Next base: position 2,945,173 of record FR990112.1, on the reverse strand, counting down.
CTACTAACAAAATGTACGCGGCGTTCGATCATTTTATATTGGTTACTGACATAGACAGATATAAAATTATACTATTTTTAGTATTGGTTGTTATAGCGGTAACAGAAATACATCATCTGTGATAATTTCAACTGTCATGATGAGATCCAGTCTGGTAACAGACGGACAGAAGGACGGACATCGGAGTCTTAGTAACAGGGTCCCGTTTAACCCCTTGGCTACGGAACCCTAAAAAGAGTAAAATAAATCAACAATGCAGTGAATAAGACACAAAAAGGTTCCCGGAACTTCGTTCGTGGGGAGAAAAAAGTTACAAACCTCTCTATTGCTTCAGCATAGTCGGATAAAAATATCTTACAAACATCTGGGACGTCTTGCTACCCGCGTACTAAAAATGGTTCAAATATATTCAAATTACTTTTTTATGTAATGTGGTCGCAAAGACACATCTATCCTCATCCTTACTTCTTACTATATTAAAACGTGACAGTATGTATGTACAGTCAGCAGCAGAGGAACGTGACCCCTCTGCCATATAATGTTAGTATGGCAGGGGGGTTACTTTTCTCTGCAGCTGACTGTACGTTCCACTTAATTTCTAAAACTACTGGGCTATTTTTTATGAAACTTTCCATTTCATCCTTTTTAGGGACGAAAAAGGGGATGAAAATTTGTATGGACATTAAATTTTTTTTTACGCTAGGAATTTGAAATCTTGGTAGTATGCTATGCTTCACATTTAAATTAGTAAAATATCGAGTTTTGGGAAAACACATAAGCTACTTTTTATCTAAGGCGGACGAAGTCGGGGGCGGCCGCTAGTACTATTATATAGTTGTAAAAGTAAAATGTTTGTATGTTTGTATGTGTCGTTGTGGCTTCATCAGGATAAATCGGCTAAACGAATTTCAACTATTTTTGGTACACGGGTAGCTGGGTATCTCCAGATGGTTAAAGGATACTTTTTACCCGACTATGATAAAGAAAAAAAGAGGGGTTAAGACTTTTTCTCCAAAATATTTTTCGATTTAGTGACCTTTAAATAGCTCGGTTCAATTGTTGTACTGAATTTTTTACAACCTTATATAGGTATAAAAGTTGTAAATTAAAGATGTAGCCCTTATGATATTTGGTCATGTACTTGCCAGTCACATGGCGCGCCATTTTTGATCTCAGAACCGTTATCCCTTTACCCATTTAGCTAAGTGCACCATGACATGGGACCGCCATGATACTTTGCAGCCGTTGACAAATCGTCTCGCCTTCAGAGGACCGTGATTGCCACGGTGCAGAATAAATAAACTTACCAGTACATAAGCCTTTTTTTTTGCTCTTAATCGCTTACGAGAGAGAGAGCAATGCATGTCAAAATCTGAAGCATTTGAAATTCGAACCCTACCGTCATTCAGGGTAACACAAATTTAAATTAATATGACAGGGAAAGGGTCGCCATCGTACGAACTCCAAATTTCGAACTTCAGAGCCTCAAGCACAGCCACAGAATAAATAATGATACAAACTGTAGGCCCTCTGTTTTGATCTTAGTGTGAGCAAGAGAGCTAGCTGCGCGTGTGTGAGTGCGCTACTAATATTCGCAACCATTGCGCCGCGCAATAAGAAAAAGTTCGCCTCTTACGAACGATGCGCGTTAATGTATACCAATTTGCTCAGGACGCCGTGTCAGGCGCGTGGGACTCCAGGATAACGCCACGTAATGAAAAAGCAAAATAGTGAAATGGGTCATTCTACTTATCTCTCCGACTAAACTGCGTAGAACTTGAAGACGCCCGCAACTTCGATCGCGGAGGAGAAAAAGTCATAACCCCTCTTTTTTTCTTCAGTGTAGTCGGGTAAAAAGTATCCTATAGCCATCTGGAGATACCCAACTACCCGAGTACCAACTATAAGTAAATTAAAAAATATAAAAAAATTGAAGTTTAACCGATTTTGCGTGATTAAGCCGCAAGAACACATACAAACATACAAAAAATCCAATAAATAGGTATATTTTTCGCTTAAGTGACCTTGAAATAGTCCCTTACGATTTTTTTTTTTATATCTTCAATGTACATACGTTTTATTTTTACAACTTTATAGTTAATAGTAAAGATGTCTGTTTATCGCTGCGTTTTGTGGACTTGTACTTGAGAATGATACATAATCTGGCTGATTTACAATAGTTTTGATAAATATCAAATAACTGCAGACTAGTGTACTATAAAGTGACTAACATAGTGGTCTTTAATATCCCCCGATTTTGTATGAAAATATGGTATTTTTCCCCTACTATGTGACTACGTTTTAGGAGGGATTGTTAGGTACTAATAGTTTACTTTTAACGCATGTATTTGATGCATCTATGTCGCTATCACGGAACTTCATTTTTATACACCAGTTTATAGAATATCAAGTATTAATTAGAAAACTACACATGTGCAAAAATAAATAGAATGATCCAAATAATAATAAATAGTTAATAAATAAATATCAGGGACAATCTTTATCTCCTCCTCAGACGACGTTGCGGGCACCCTCTTACTAGAAAGACAGCTTAATAAACAACATTATATCCTCAAAAATGAACCTATTTGTCAAGATGGCAATGTTTAACATTGAAAAAAAACCGGGCAAGAGCAGCATGTCGGACCAAGCTCAGTATAGGGTACTACAAAGAAATGAACTACAGATAAAAAAATACGATGTCAAAAATTGCACTTGATAAAAAGCGTATCTTCGTGGCACTGACTTCCTTCTGCTGATACGCGCAGTTTTTTGCCAATTAACTCAGAAACCGTTTATTCAATTATGTTGAAATATATTTTTTTGAAAGTTTTTATAAAGCTTTACCTTTGTAATTATTTTCATATTTTTGGGACATAATTTATTGTGACTGTGTTCTTCAGTTTCGGTTATACGTATGGAGTGAGTTTAAGCGTAAAGAGGTAACAGACCGACAGTTACAGATTTTCCCATGTTTAGTATATTATAAAGTTGAAATTGAAAATGTGATATCTCTACATTGAAGATATTTAAAAAAATAAGTGAATCGGACTATTTGAAGGTCACCAAACTGGAAAATATATTTTTCTACTCGTGTACAGTAAATAAGAATTCGCAGAGTTAGTGATGTTCCAATCTAAACAGTATTGTTTAGATTGGAGCATCACTAACTCTATGGTTTATTTTATGTGTCACTGTCACTGAACTATAATGAACTTAATTATTATGCAACTCCGCGCAGAACTATAATGAATTTCAAAAAAAGAACGCAGTGTTTTTGCTATATGTTTGTTAGCTGTGTTTCATTTACTGTAGTTTATGGGTTACTCGTAGAAAAAGTATCGTATACAATACTTACATAATTAGCTTTTTAAGTCTCGTACCTTAATTAGGCCACTCAGCTAGCTTCGTGGCCTACTGAAAAAGCATATATTATGTAAAGATTGCATAAGACACTATTTTTTGTATGTTTATCTGTGTCTTTGTGGCTACATCAGGTTGAAACGGCTAAACAGATATCAACTATTTTTGGTACACGGATAACTACCTAGCTGGGCATCTACAAATAGTTATAGGACTCGTTTTACCCGATTACACTGAAGCAAAAAAGCGAGTAACCATTTTTACCTCCTCTGCAAATGAAGTTTTATAGAACAAAAATGTTTACCTGCTGACTACTATTTGAAGGTTATCTATTCGTTTTTTTTTAATTTGGGTATGTTTGTATGTATCTTTATGGCTTCATTCAATTAAATATTTCAACTATTTGTGGTAAACGTGTAGCTGGGTATCCACAGATGGTTATAGGATTATTTTACGCAACTGCTGAAGGAAAAATAAGGGTTATGACGTTTTATCCTCTTACGAATGATGTTGCACCTTTTAGTTAATAATAAACTGTTTGGATTTTGATGCTTCTGGCATATAATTATATTTAACTAGCTGTGCCCGTGGCTCCGCCCGCGTGGAATTCGGTCTGTGTCAATAAGTGGCTATTTCACCCCTCTGCCCTGGAGGCGAAACTTGAAATAAAGTCCAGATAAATGTTATACAATTACCACTAAAGATGTCAAGCACCGTCGCTGTAATAGGTCTGCAGTCTGTGAACATGTCATTGACAAACCAAACCACTCAATTAAGTTTGATAACCCTTCTATCCTTGCCAAAGAAAAAAAATATTTTCCCAGGATGCTACGCGAGGCTATTGAGATTAAAAAGCATCCTAATTTCAATAGAGAAGATGGATTGTCACTACCACCAGCTTGGGATCCTGTAATACATCTCATCAAGGAACAAGCGAGACACAGGACTGCAAAACCTTAATTTCCGAACGGTGTAAAATATCTTATCTGTTTAACGTAGTTTAATAGTCTCTATTTTTAAAATATTATAATTAGTAATGAGGTAGCCTGGGAGTTTTTCTTTGCAGCGTTTCTTTTCTCCTCAGTACGCCTCATTTGTGAAATGCTGCTTGGTAAATTATTAGAATAAAATAATTAAGCCCTTCTGGCACATGTGTAACTGTCTTTACAGCTTAGGCCCATCTGGCATGTATGTACACCTTTATTTGTGTTTTTTCAAAAAATGGGTAGTTTGCACAAATTGTAACTTTGACAGAGGAAAATACATCTTTTCTCAGTCCTCACTTGACCATGGAAAGCTGGAAAGCTTCCGAAACGTCGGGAACTAAAATGAGATAATATACGCGATATAATCCGTTAAATTGTTTTATTTCAATGAGTAATAATCGCGGAAACAGAAGAAAATATTACTAAATAAAGTTTTATTTAGTGGTAGTTGTATATACCGCTCCAAAATTTTTGACGTGATTTAAAAGACATAGAGTATATACTTAGTAGGTGTATATCGGACGATACAGTACCACTTTTTAACTGACTCGAAAAAAGGAGGAGGTTCTATGTCCGCCAGTTTGTATTTCTTTTCTATGTATGTTCACCGACTACTCCGCCAATTGTGGTCAAATTTTAATAATTCTTTTTTTATTGGAAAGGATATACTGTTGCCACCAAGTTGGGATCTGATGATGGGATCCCAGGGAAATCGACGGCAATCCTCAAATTTTATAGGCTCTTTTAACGTTTTTCATATATTTTCTTAAGCTATTTAAGTATTTGCATATGGTAGTGATGACGGAAGGTACAACTCCTTAATGGTTAAGAGATAGAGGATAATTCTTTAAAAAATCATCTATTATAGGTTGGTACGTTAAGACTGTTAGTCATATTCTTCATAGTGTGTCCCTGAGGTAGTCTCCTTATCACCAAATCAGGATCTGATGATGGAATACCAGGGAAATCGAGAAAAACCCTCAAATATTATAGGCACTAAGAATGTTTTGCATATATTTTTCTAAACTTATTCAGTTGTTTTCGTCTGGTTGTCGTCATCAGACAAATAAACTGAGCTGATGATGGAAGGTACAAATGAATATGAACCAACCACCTTTTACATTCCTTACTTAAAAAATAAATAAAAAAAAAAAACAATAAAAAAGACCGGACTTCAAAATATACTAAAAAGCCATAAATAATCTTTTATGTACGCTACGGATTACATTTGAATTACCTTTTGAAGTCGGTGCCAAACCATGGCACCGACTTCAAAAGGTGATTGAAATGTGATCCGCGGGGTTATTGCCTACCGAAATTTTGACACTTGGTATCCGAATCAACTGTCATAGTCCATACAAAATCATGACACTTGATTCCGATCGCGAGCGTCAAACGCGTTAGGCAATACGGAGGCCGTACCGTACATAAAAGATTATTTATGGCTTTTTAGTTTATTTTGAAGTCGGTTCTTTTTTTATTTAATCATTTTTGTATTTCTACGTTTTTGACTATACCTTTCCAAATCAAGTCCATAGCAAATATCAACCAAATCGGCCCTCCAGTCAAATCAGTCTAAGCATGAAAAGGTAAGAAATATACACATAGAAATCCATACTTCCTAACAAACTTTCGAATTTAGGTCTAATATTATTTAGAAGTAAAATTAGAGGAAAGGTGAACATAGATATCAAAAACGTGAGGCCAAGTATTTACATTTTATTTACAGTTACGTTTATGCATGCACAGCTAAATATGTACATATAATTATTTATATCTACAGTTACATTCTCCAAAAGTAGGTATGTAAAGTAAATTAACATAACATTGATATTTTACAATATTTTTTTGTACACCACATTGTGAGTCTTCCCGACGGGCATCAGCACCAAAAGCGAGCACGCCACGTAGCGAGCTGCTGCCCGTGCGAGAAGCAGCCCGTGCGCAGGTCCACACCGGCAGCGCGCAGCGTCTGCCCCTGCGACTTGTTGATGGTCATGGCGAAGCAGACGCTCACGGGGAACTGTAGGCGCTTGAAACGGAACGGGAAGTTCCTCGGGATGAGGGGGGTGCGGTGGATGAACACGGCTTCTCCGTCGCCGTACCCCATCAGGATTTGCGCCTCGATGAGGTTTCGCTGCAGCTGCACTACTTTTAGCCGGGTGCCGTTGCATAACTTTGGAGGTGACAAATTCCGAAGAAGCATGATCGGAACTCCAACTTTCAGGGTTCATGTGTGTGCTGGGAGTCCTGAAGCGCTCATTGAGTTTAAGAACTTCATCAGGTATGTTGTGACGTTACCTTCATCCAAGATAGTGTTAATGGAATTATGTACTGCCTTTTCACCTTTTTTGCCAATATCCGCGCATTAAATGCCGCTGCCTGTTCAATTTTCGGCGTGAGTATGGCTCTCTTACAAACCCAAGAGTAGTCACGTCGCGTCACCTGGCTCAGGTCTTCGTATAAGCTCCGAATGTGGTCTTCAACGAACGGAACGATCCTGCATAACGTCTCTGGTAATCGAACCAGGCCGTTGGTTTCCTCCAGAAGTCCTTTTCCAACCTGAAGCAGTACCTAGGCGAATTGTTGCACATGTGAGCCCCCTCCTTGATGATACCACCGAGCCACTAATCTCATATTATGTTGTATTATTAAATCAATTATGCAATTACATTTATTGATATCCGTATCTCCTAAACTACAAGTTGATTTGGCGAAATGGTATTAATTTTAGCGCCACCTGTTAGTTTCGCAAGGTACTCGATACTCGTAGGCTCCTAGCACATGTTTTAGAAAAGATTGCACCTCTTTCCTAAGTAGCGCGATAAGATTCAGGTGCAAACATAACTCAATCAAATGTAGTGCCCCTCCCCCCTCCCCCCCTTTTAAGGGTTGAATTTTTATAGCCTATAACCTGGCCGGAGATTTTCTCGACAGATTAGTAAAGTTTGCATCAAAATCTGTTCAGCCGTTTTCACGTAATGCGTGTACAAATAAACAGACAAACAGACAAACAGATAAAAATTCTAAAAACTGTTGGAACGTGTTCTGTTATCGATTTTAAGTATCCCCGGCTAACTTTTTTTCGAATATCTTCCATGTACAGACTTGCGACCCTCTTCAGCTTTATTATATGTATAGATAGATAATGTACAGAATTCCAGCTTTGTAACTTGAACTTTTGACATAAAATGAGTGAGACATAGAGACAGACATGGCGAAATTATACAACAGTTAGTTTGACAATGGATCTCTAAAAACGAATAATTTATTAAAAAGGTTGAATTACAAAAATGTACTATTCCCACTGTGCGCAAAACGAGTTAGCATATTTAAGTTCCTAAAATAATAATTATTTAGGTAGCTAGTTAAATCTGGTTTCTGCCAGTCAAAACTGGAGAGATTTTTCAAACGTAAAGGCTTAAAATTAAATTTCTTCGTGTTTGTAATTTGGTATTTATTCATTGTGATCACACGCGATTTTTATTCATTTATAGACGAGACGGTGCCCACAATTTCGTCAGCGTAGAAGACAATAAACATTAGCCTTTTTAGGGTTCCGTAGCCAAAATAGCAAAAACGGAACGATTATAGTTACGTAATGTCCCTCCGTCCGTCCGTCCGTCTGTCCGTCCGTATGTCACAGGCATTTTACTTAAAAAACAACTCAATGTATATTGATGAAAATCAGAGCATAGGTGTCTTCTGTAGGCCGCTACATATTAAACGGTGATTCTTAACAAAAGGACGTAAGTGTCGTGGAGATACAATCTTTTGCTAGTGCACTTTTTTCATATCGTATTTTTTCCATCTGTAGTGCATTGTTTCGTATGGACGACTGCGGAACCCTACACTGAGAATGGCCTGACATGCTCTTCGCCATTTTTTAGGGTTCCGTAGCCAAATTGGCAAAAACGGAACCCTTATAGATTCGTCATGTCCGTCCGTCCGTCCGTCCGTATGTCACAGGCAGTTTTACCCAAAAACTATAAGATGTATATTGATGAAATTTGGAACATAGGTGTCTTGTGTAAGCCGCTACTTAGTTTGATACTTAAATAAAAAATATATATATCTCTAAGGGGGGCACTCCATACATGTAACCGAAACTGAAAATATTTTTTTCAGTGAATATCAATGTGTGGCGCATCATTCGACGGTTCTACTTTGAGGTTCAAAACACTTTGAGGTTTTTAAGAAAAAAGTGATTAGTGAATATTTTCGGAAATATTCGCTCCGAAAGTAGCAAAAATTGTGCCCCCCCCCCCCTCTATTTGCTAAACGGTACGTTCAAAATATATGAAAAATTACAAATATAAAACTTAATAAATATTTCCAATATTTTTTTTTTTAACATGATCGGACATACTGTTTTTAAGTTGTTGCCATAAAACTGCGCTTCTCAGCAAAAAGACCTAAGTGCTGGGAAGATACGCTCTTTTGTCAGTGTTTGTTTTCATATAGTATTTTTTTCATCTGTAGTGCATTTTTTCTAATGAACGGCTGCGGAACCCTACACTGAGCATGGTCCGACATGCTCCTGGCTGATTTTTTTCTACAGTATAGGCGGGTAAAAATTATCTTATAGCATAACCATCTGTGTATTGCCAGCTCCCGTGTACCAAAAATTGCTGAAACTCCTGCAACTGTTTTGATGTGATTAAGCTACAAGGACACCTTACAAACATACAATAAAAATAGTCAGTAACCTTAAACTGAATATTTTCTTCTCTTTCGGCGATTATTACTCATTTAAATAAAACAATTTAACGGATTATATAGCGTATATATTATCTCATTTGAGTTCCCGCCATTTATATATCGTATCTGTTAAAAAAGTAGTGTAATAGTCTTTGTTTTTAAAATTATTATAGTTAGTAATGAGGTAGTCTGGGAGTTTTTCTTTGCGGCGTTTTTCTTCTCCTAGGTACGCCTCATTTGTGAAATGTTGCTTGGTAAATTATTAAAATAAAATAATTAAACCCTTCTGGCACATGTGTAACTGTCTTTACAGATTAGGCCCATCTGGCATGTATGTAAACCTTTATTTGTGTTTTCAAACTGGATAGTTTGCACTAATTGTAACTTTGACAGAGGAAAATATATCTTTTCTCAGTCCAGCCTTGACCATGGAAAGCTGGAAAGCTTCCGAAACGTCGGGAACTCAAATGAGATAATATACGCGATATAATCCGTTAAATTGTTTTATTTAAACCTTAAAATTGTCCGTCTCATACTTACTCTTTTGAAAATATCTTCAAAGTAAATATATAAATAAGGTCTATTTTTTTTGCATTAGAAAACGTAGTGTGGGTAAGACCTAGTGAGGATCGTTGAAGTCCATTGGATGCGGACTGCGCAGAATCGTTTATAGTGGCGTTATTTGCTAGAGGGGTGCCTATGTCCAGCGATGGACAACTTGATGATGAAGTGGCGACCATGCACAAGACAGCGCAGTGTGGGAAGGCTCCCGTCTAGGTGGACGGATGACCTCGTTAGTGTCGTGGGCTGTCGGTGGATGCTTCAAGACGCAAGTTTTCAACCAGTGCGTATTACCGGTGATGACCTACGGAGCTGAGACGTGGTCACTAACTATAGGCCTCTTAAGGAAGCTCAAAGTCACTCAGCGAGCTATGTAAAGGGCTATGCTCGGGATCTCTCTACGAGATCAAATCAAAAAACTCTTAGGCGAACCAAGGTCACTGACATAGCAAACACGGCAAGCAAACTGAATTGGCAATGGGTACGACACATGGTTCTAAGAACTGATGGCTGTCGGGGCAGAAAGGTTCTCGAATGGAGACCGTGTACCGGCAAGCGTAGCGTGGAAAGTCCTCGCCCAAAAAGGTTGCCTCTATCCGGCCCATGTGGAAGTCAATTGAGGAGGCCTATGTCCAGCAGTGGACGTCTTATGGCTGATATGATGGCGATGATACATAGACATACTATATATTATACATTCTACATTACCTCGATTATTAAACGCGGCACGCGAATTCATGGCTTGTTACGCTAGCCCGCCAAAGCGTAGATCGACAAGCGCGCTGGCTTCAGCTGGCCACTTTGAATTCATAATTTGAATTTAGAATTGAATTTAGAAGGCACGGAACCGCATATAATTTGGATAGACAAACTTCCTTCAATAACAATTCCTACCTAAAAATTCTAAAAACCACTTCATTCTATCTATCAGCCACGGACGTCCACTGCTAAACATAGGCTTCCCCTAGCTTGCCACAGAGTGCAATCCTGTGTAGACCGCACCCACCGACTCCCCACGACCGAGGTCATCCGTCCACCTAGTCGGGGCCGTCCTACGCTGCGCTTTCCTATGCGTGGTCGCCACTCCAGGATTTTACTGCCCCAATGGCCATCCTATCTTCGAAAACCACTTCATTGCAGAACTAATAAGATTACCTACAAGCTGCCTGCAACTTCACTCGCGCAGGAGAATCAAGTCATTTTTTGGCTTCAGCGTGGTCAAGTAAAAGTATCATATCACCTTCTTCGGATGTCCAGCTATCAGCAGCATAGATCATCTACTAAGTGCCTGACATGCTAGGTATCCACAGATGGCTATAGGATACTTTTTACCCGAGAACGCTGAAGAAAAAAAAGAGGGGTTATGACTTTTTCTCCGCCGCGAGCGAAGTTGCATGCGCCTTGTAATACTGCATACAATAATACTTTAGGAATCATAGACCAACAAATAACATCCACCAATCACAGCACAAGACTTTGACACTTCTTGTCAATTAGACATTAGACCTTACGTCACGGAGGCGCCAACTGGTGATACAACCATTTTAGAAAACCCTCATTGTATTGATGAAAATGTCGTAAATGTACAGAAGTTTCATTTTTACATCTTTATAATAGTACATTTACCGACCTAAACAGAATGGTCTTTTTTTCAGGTTGAAAAATAATAACAAATTAGAAACAATTTATTTTTCGCATAAAACCTTCTCTTACTGTGCAAATATATTCACAAGTTTCTAAAAACCACTTTGTTATTTTATTCGCCTTTCCATTTGAGTTATGGAACTTTCTACATTATTTTCTTAATAACATCCCTCGCGTACTATTTATATCACCCATTTGCTTCTCCATTTCAGCCAGAGAAAAAAATGTTTTCTGACTATTCGGTATCTTGCCGTTGAACTGATTTGTTAATTCATCATACGAACGTATGCTTAGACCTAAAAGGATAATTATACGCTTCTAGATTTCGTGAAAAGATACACCGTTTACAGCGATCCCGGGCGATGGTGGCGCCACCCTCCGCGCTCCGCAGTTCGTTCGGCCGTCGCGGCAGAGCGCACGTCTCTCCCGGCTCTGAAAAAAAAAACATCGATCACCGAACAGTGTACAGTGTTTGTGTGTGTGTGCTTGTGTGAGTGTTTTTTGAATTTGGAATAGCCACTGAATACGTAAGTTTTTTTTTATTATAGTTATAACGTGCCGGTTACTTAAGCGCTTTTTGTAAACATTTTACGGCGTTTAATTTTAATCTTTAAGCAATTACTAGAAGTTTAGTCGCTAATTTTTTTGAGAAATGAAAAGTTTGAGTGTTATAAATATTAGTGTAAGGGTTTTCATATTAGTTGACGATAGGGTCGGCATTATAAACTGCTGATTGAAGGGTTGAACATTAAATTTAGTGCTTATGATTATGACGTAAGCAGTTCTATAAAGGTTTATGGTTTTGGGCCTGAAAAATGAAAATTAAGGTTTAAATTAAAAGTTTAGGTACGAATGTAAGTTTCTTAAGCTTGGCAATCTTTATGTATGATTGTTCAGTTGTATTAAGTTGTCCTAAATCGTGGTTTAGGGCAGTTTTTTAAAGCGATTTTTAAAAGTGAAAAGCGTCATATGAAATTAAACTGATAATGATAGCAAACTCGCGCAGTTTATGATTTTTTAAATATTATATGTAGCATTTTTTATATACCTTTTCTCCTGTCCAACTATTTTCTGGTGCTCATGTCCTTACAAATTGTAGTGTTCTTGTAATTATATTTTTTTTATGGCGTTGAATTCAAAGTAGTTAGTGGTAACTTCATAACATAACTGTAAGAAATAAACTGTTATATCTTAAACAGTTTAATATTATTAGGTGTTACGTTAATATTCTTATGAAAACAAAGATCTAAGTAATTAAACAAAAATCAAGCTCTGAAGCGTGTGCCTCGGCAAGGCACAAGGGACTGGTTTATATCCAGTCGGAATAATAGTACTTTGTATTTATAAAAATATAGTTTCTTAGTGAAGATATTCACTTTGAAAATCATGAAGATTGTAAAGGTGAAACATCAAGATTTTCGTAATTAACTACGATCATTGATAAAGTAGATAGGAGCCTTTTTTTAAATATATATCATAGTCTGGTTCTTTTTATGGTCCCATATACAAATGGCAAAACAGGCTATATGTCATTCATAAGGTGGTAGGTAATTTTTTCTATATTTGAAAAGGGCATCAATAAAAAATTTAATCTCAGCAGCCGCCATTATTAATCTTTCGGGGCATAATGGCGCATGGAAAGACGTGATCCTTTGCATAGAGCTACAATATGGGTCGAAGAATGACGCGGGCTACTTAATTTCAGAGAAAACACGGTTCCTTACGGGCCAGTCTATTGGGTAACCCAAAAGCGTTAATAACGCAAATGGAACGGTGGGACAACCCTAGTTATAAAACAGCATACAGTAAAACAGCGTTAAGATTCTGAAGGGATCGCGCAAAAACGTTTTAATCGGGAAAGAGTATTTATCGGTAAAATAGTAGGTACAGTCAGCGTCAAATAGTTGGTAACAGCCAGATCGCGAAATATATCGTCACAGATCTTTGTGCCTATATTAATAAAGATGTGTTGCGATATGCTTTGGATGTTATAGACTATTTGATGCTGTCTTTACTAGACGGTTTTGTACAAGTACAATTCTGCGTATGTTACATGAAATTATTTATTCATTGTGTAAGAGATTTTAATGGTGCATGCCACCAGAATGTCGGGTACGCGACGCCATTTTTTTCATACTTCTAAGAAAGTTAGGAAGTAAATTTTTGGTTTGACAATATTTTATAACTTGGCTTTTGTATTGGTAGCGAATTCTTTGACTTTTTATATGTTTCTAAGGTAGCTGACATAGCCATCACGTACCTGAAAAAGAAGTCGTTCTGGTGGAATGTACCTAATAAGGAATTGGGGCTATGAGGGTTTTCTAAAATGGTAATATCACCATGTTGGCGCCACCGTGACGTAAGGTCTAATTGACAGTGTCAAAATTTTGTGCTGTGGTGGATATTGACACTTCTTGTCAGTTAGACCTAACGTCATGGTGGCGCCAACTAGTGATATTTCCATTTTAGAAAACGCTCATTGCGTCTGTAGGGTAAATGCGTCTTTTGATGACGTCTTAGAAACGCTTTACATCGACCCTCGCTCTCTTTGCATTAGTAACTGCGCCAAACATTAAGCGGGGAAGTTTGGGATAGTTCTAAAGTGTTCGGATACCGTCCAATATTTAAATCAGCCCAGTTTTGTAATAGGAAATAGGGTACTACGAAACACTTCGCCAAATTTTTGTAGGTCAGATCGTTCCGAGTTGCAGTTGTCCCTTTTGCACTGTAAAAGGCGGGCGATTTGAGCTGATGCGATAGCAATCGTTTTTAAAAGTAAATGTTTAAAAGACGCATTTGCCCCATAGACGCTAATGTCCCAGTTGACTTTACGGTTTTTATTATAAGACTATCATAACAATTTTTGAATGCGTCTTTGAACTATAGACATAAAGGCCTTAAAACTGCTCCTGAATACCTTGAAAGCCTGAGCATTCATGATCGTTGTCATCATTAGTTGAACTCGCGTTTTGGATACAATTCCCGTTATCGGTAACGTATTTCAAAGGTTTTAGGGACTTCATAAGTTAAAAATTATCATCTATTCACCGCTGCATATACCGATGACGCACAGTGGATCGAAATTGCATTTCGAGGGACATAGAGGTCAACTTTATCTTTTTTTTTTACATTATCTTTATGGCAATGTATAATATCTATTGCCATAAACATTTATTAATTAGATTAATTAGATATATTACATCTAATTATACCAAATAAAAAGTATTTTTGTAACTTTTTTATAATCCCTATAATAAAAAATAATAATCATTTATGTCAGATAATTGCATCCATAAATTGGTTAGTAAACTGACTTAAAATATGTTTAGTTTCGGTGACATTGGATATAGGTACCTAAATAATTTAAATTGACTTGAATTGTATGAAGATATGATTAAATAAAATAAAATTGAATAAAATTATTGAATTACATGAAATGATTAAATTAAATTAAATTTTAGTTTGCGAAGAAAATAAAGTTATTGATTTTTTTTTAGATGAAACGGATCATATGAACTTAATTTCTCGTGTGTTTTGTTCAATCCTGGATTGAAAGTTTTTTTAGTAATCCTTGTCCCCTCTACTACATATTAACCACTTTAAGCATTCAAATGCACTTGCGAAATAAAATAATCGAATATAATGAAACGAAAATGTTTTTTCAAAGATATTTCTTTTTTGTTTTGTTATAATATTTTCAGGCAAATTTTACACGAAAAATCAATATGATAACATATTATAAAACACAAAAAAATAGTAAAAAACTAAAAAAAACGATTTTGGCACGTCTACTACTAAACTTTTCATGACTCTATTCAAAAAACTATAATAAGTATCATACGTGTATAAAATTAATAAAATATCATGGTGTATTAATAAAATTAATAAAATATCATGGTGTATTAATAAAATTAATAAAATATCATGGTGTATTAATAAAATTAATAAAATATCATGGTGTATTAATAAAATTAATAAAATATCATGGTGTATTAATAAAATTAATAAAATATCATGGTGTATTAATAAAATTAATAAAATATCATGGTGTATTAATAAAATTAATAAAATATCATGGTGTATTAAACGAAAAAAATCATCGTTATTATACTTGTAAAATGGAATGAAATCATATACCAAGTTGCTGGGAATGGCGTCAAATAGCGTATTATGCATAAGTTCCTATCCAACATGTTCTTTTTAACGTAGTCTTACTGTATTTCAGAACGTAGGTATCTTATAACGAATAGTCGATGTCCAACTCTTTCTGTACCAAAATGCGTGAATTTCAAGCTCAATTTACTTACAGACAGTCTATTTTACATCTTTATATTGGTATCGATATGGCCATACGACATAGCTTGCAGGATTGCATGGTTGAAGTGGCAATAGGCGGGCTATGTAGCCAAGAGAAGGTGTTGTTTCGCAGGCAGATTTTTTATAGAATTACGTAGAGAGCGTCAAAATGGGTCCAAACCGAAACCTGTATGTTAGTTTTACAAATTACCCGCATTATTATTGTGTACGCGGAGTCGTCATTTTATAGGAGGGTATGCATTTTGTCTATGTATGAAATGAATATGGTATGTTATTAATTGAAAGCTTAGAAACTGTCACTCGATAAAATGTTATTGATATCAACTAAATTAATTTACAAATTGAAAGTCTACGATATAAATCATCAACAAAAAAATCTACGAAGTAAATATTTAGCGAATTGATTATTCTATGAAATGATAATATAGGGATTTTTATTCTTGGGTTTCAAAATCTACTAAACATTTGTCTGAATAAGAAGTTTAATATATGGATAAAGAATATTTGAATTGAAAGTCTATGAAATGAATATAAATATTTTTTTTCGAGTTAATTATTCTATGATATGATAATATGGGAATCATTTTATGTCAAACGAAATTCTACCAAACTGTAGTCTATGAAACAACGTACAACCCCCGGAGAACGGATGGCCGTTGGGGCAGTTAGTCCTGGAGTGGCGACCACGTATAGGAAGGCGTCGCGGAGAGTCGGTGGAAACGTTCTGCACAAGATCGCACTCTGTGGCGAGCCTTAGGGGAGGCCTATGTTCAGCAGTGAACGTCCGTGGCTAATAAATAGATAAATAATGGCCATATGTATAGGATGTCAATAACAAACTTGGTACTTTTCATCGTATACGTGATACTTTCACTTATCGTTAGGGACAAACTTTTACGATCCCTAACACTTTAACTTCAAAGTAACTTTGCCATTTTGTCCTATTTTTGGGACACCGGGCCGGATCGGAAGTTTAGCAAGTGCACATCAGGCGTACACAAAATTAGACGTTTTTTATTTAGGTCACTTAAAGCGATGGTTGGAGTATTTCTATTTTTACAAACTTTGTTTAAATTTTACTTTTGTATGTATGTTTACAAATTTTGAAAGGAAGATTTGAACCACTTTTTGAGAACCGATTGAGCTGAAATTTAGTATACCTACGTAACTTAGATGATACTATAATAATATAGCAATATGGAGCTGATTTCATGATTTAGTGTAAGGGGATATTATTTTTCTATATGGTGGTCAAAGGAACTATGCAATAAAACAAGATAACCCTGTCGTGTTTGGGCTTGTTTGATTTGTAGTTGATGGATGTTCAAAGAAAAGTACAGTCGGCAAAAAATGATGTTTTTGTCACAAACTTATTTTGTCTTATGTAGACCTATACTACTCACGCCTGTTTTCCACTAGGGTAGGTAGAGTCTACCGAATGCCATACTCTGCCGGTCTAGCACAACTCTCCGCGACTATGCTTGTCGCATATAACGTCACCCGTCTTTCTCGCATTGTATTGAAAGAGACAGACAATCATTGTCGCGCGACAAAGAGTCGCATATCACAGTCGTGCTAGAGGTGCTGCGGTCCTTACACACTTCTTATTTACTTCATACATCTCAGTTTCGGTAACACGCTAGTGGGTTTCGGTAACGTCTGACGTCGACCTGTTAAATACATTTATTGGGGAAGCCGACACTCTGTTCTCCTCCTTTTCAATACACATACAACCCCTTATGTCTTACTCGGAATGTGTTTAAATTTTATGTTCCATTCGTCAACGATTTGGGTCGTGCGTTAAATACCAATAGTTATGTCTCGTTAATGTTTCATAGGTATGGCCTATCGATCATTCAAAAACGATATTCCATCATTTTACCAAAAAACGTTTCATCGAACGACTTATTTCATTAAAATATAATTTCATCCGATATCCATTTTTCTCTGAAATGGATTTTATTATTTGTTGTTATAACTGCATTCTCAAATCAAATCAAATCAAAATATTCTTTATTCAAGTAGGCTTAGTTACAAGCACTTTCGAAATGTCAGTTACATGACAGTGAATTTTTGCTGGGAAAAATATAATATGATCCAACATTTGCTGCAAGGATTAGGGAAACCCAGAAAAACGTAATCAGATCATTTAACTTAAGTGTAATATTATTGATAAAATCATCATGTTTAAAATTAAAATAATCATTAAGATAAATCCCAAAAGGATTGTCAATAAAAAATAAATAATCTAGAATGTGTCTAGAATAAAATTCTAAATGTCAGAGTAGATAAAACAATTAAGATTAAAATAATAATAATACCTTAGGTATTCGTTAAAATAATTATTCATATACCTACATGACGCTATAATTTACATTAATCCCACGCGGCTTCATCATTCATGTAGTCTTGTGTGCTATAATAAGCTTTAGAAAATAATTTTCGTTTCACAATATTTTTGAATTTACCAATAGACAACTCAGTTATGCTGCTAGGAAGTTTATTATAAAATCTCACACAGTTACCCGTAAATGATCTCCTTATTTTATGGAGCCTATTAGCAGGCACTGCGAGATTATGCTTATTTCTAGTATTAATATTATGTATGTCACAGTTCTTCTTAAAGTCGGTAATATTTTTATGTATATACATAATATTCTCATAAATGTATTGACAATGCACTGTCATTATATTAATGTCCTTAAACTTATCTCTAAGCGAGTCTCTATAGTTCATTTTATATATCGCACGAACAGCCCGCTTCTGCAGAACAAATATAGTATTAATGTCGGAAGCACTGCCCCATAGTAAGATGCCATACGACATAATACTGTGGAAATAACTGAAATACACTAATCAAGCCGTTATCACGTCTGTTAATTGACGAATCTTACTTACTGCAAAAGCTGCAGAACTCAGTCTATTCGAGAGATTAGCAATATGGGGACCCCATTGGAGCTTATAATCTAATGTTATCCCGACAAAGACTGTACTATTAACTAGTTCCAGTTCCTCACCTTTAACCATAACGCTTGCTTGCTCGTGTTTTACGTTACTCGTGACAAACTTAACACATTTAGTCTTTTTCTCATTCAACAATAAATTAT
This sequence comes from Hedya salicella, assembly GCA_905404275.2. Classification (NCBI taxonomy): domain Eukaryota; kingdom Metazoa; phylum Arthropoda; class Insecta; order Lepidoptera; family Tortricidae; genus Hedya; species Hedya salicella. The sequence continues at coordinate 2,926,494 of FR990112.1, read as the reverse complement.
TTACATTAAACCAATTTACTACTTCACTGATAGCATTGTTTACGTTATTGCAGGATCGTTAATTTCGTACGACTTTGAAAATTAGAGACGTATCATCAGCAAACAAAACTATCTCATGGTGGGTCTTTACGAGGTGCGGCATGTCGTTTATATAGATAAGGAACAGGAAAGATCCCAATATTGATCCCTGCGGCACACCCATAGAGACTAATGACCCCGGTGAACGCTTTCCATTCACGTCAACCCTTTGTATTCTACCATTTAAATAAGACTCTAATAAATTTAGTGCTGATCCTTTAACTCCGTAGTGGTGTAGCTTCCTGATCAGTGTCTCATGATTAACGCAATTGAAGGCCTTAGATAAATCACAGAAGATGCCTAAAGCATCTCGCGATTCCTCCCAGGCATCGAAAATGTGTTTTACGAGCTCAACTCCGGCGTTGGATGTCGAGCGACCCCGCGTAAAACCGAATTGCTTACTATGCATCAAATTATTCAAATTAAAATGTTTTAACAATTGATATAGAATTAGCTTTTCAAAAAATTTACTAAATGTAGGTAGTACAGATATTGGTCTAAAGTTAGTGGGGTCAGAGGTACTACTTAAATAAAGGAGTTATTTTGCCATGTTTCATCAGATCAGGAAACTCACCGCAGTCAACTCTGTTATTGAATATATCTGCAAAGTCAGGCGCTATTAATTCTATTAGGGATTTGACAGCATGGACTGAGACCCCCTATAGGTCATTGGTTTTTTTGACATTAATTGATTTAAATGCCTTTACTACATCTGAAGGACTGACATGTTCAAAATAAAAGTCCTTACTACATTCTGGGACGTTTTTTTTTAACAACAAAACGGCAGACGAAGGTGATAAATTTAAACACTTTGTTGTGGATACTGGAAATTTTCAAATTCTGTTGCTACATTTAAACTAGAATCTATAATTTTGCCATCAATTTTTAATTCACTAATTGCGTGCCTTGATCTACCAGTCTCCGCATTAATCACTTTCCAGGTGGTTTTGATAATATTAGAACTATTTGTGATTTTCTGGGATAAATAATTACGTTTGGCAATATGACAATCAATTTTGAATTGTTTCGAATATTGCTTTACATGTTCTTTAAATTCATCACTCGTATTAAACCGCTGTTCCTCATACATAGCATACAGTGCTTGTCTACGTTTATGTAAGTCCGCAGTAGCCCATTCGCTAAATACTGATGCACCGCCAGCCACAACCGATTTGGAAGTAAATATTGTATTATAATGTTTCATAAAAGTTGTAAAGAATGAATCATACATGTGATTAGGACTCATTTCAGAAGACAGAACGGGTAGCGCCTGAAACAAATGTTGCTTCATTCTTTCCACACGGTCTGTGGTTACCGGTACAAAAGTAATTTGGTTTTTCACTATATTTTCTCTTAATATCTCAAATTCCATTAATTGGCCTAAATGATCTGATTCTAATTTACTGATTATACTTGTTTAGAAGGAGAAATATCAGTGAAAATGTTATCAATACAGGTGGCGCTGGTATCGGTCACCCTAGTAAGTTCCATAAATACGTGGCTTAAACGAAAAGATTTGAATAGATTCAACAATCTAATACTTATTGTTGAATCTTCCAAAAGATTTACATTGAAATCGCCGCAAATAAGTATTTTTTTACGAGTACGCGATATCTTAAAAAGCACATATTCCATAATAGTTCGAAAAACATCGAAATTACTTAATGGCGGCTTATACACACAAACTATAATAAATTGCTCTAATTCTACTGCACTTAATTCTATGGTCCGTTCAAAAGACAAGGATAAAATGTCCTTACGTTCCTTAAATTTCAATTGACTATTTAATATAATAAACGACCCACCATGTATGGAACTAAGTCTGGTGAACGAAGTACCCACGGGCATTGTACCATAAAATATCGGCCATTGTACATAATTCCAACATGTTAACAATGAATGATTCGATGAAGGGTTTCCTGTGAATGAGGCGCCGCCTCATTCGCCAAAAAATCACGTACCTAGAATCCGTAGTTTCATTCTTAGAAAAAAAGACGGACTATATAACAACTTTTTTTTTCGCAATTTAATGGGTACGGTTATTTTTTTCTAAGCAAAAGAGCTTATCAAGGAAATTTACCTTATCCCGCAGGGATTTTGGTCTCATCCGGGACATTAATACGAGATTAAGTTCCAGAGTCTGTTCTTATTGCGTTCCGTACTTCTAACTATTGCGTTGGTACACTATCAGTTTGTATTACTCCATTACTTTTTGGAAAAAAACAGAAATTTTCTGTGTAAGTGGCCAGTTACCTTTGTACAGTCAAGGAATTTAATTTACATACCATTTTGTACCTTGTCACAGTCAAAATCAATATGGAAGCCGATAGAAATTCCATATCAATTTCACTATGACAAGGTACGAAATGGTACACAAATTAAATTCCTTTACCGTACCAAAAATAGTTAAAATCCGTTGACTCGTTTTGACGTGTTCGGTGACTTTCAAATAGTCCCGTATCACTATTTTTTTTTTAAATATCTTCAATGTTAAGACATTTAATTTTTATAACGTTATGATAATGTAGATAACTAGAAAGTGCCCGCAACTGCATCAGCGAAATAAACTGATAGGTAAAACACTAAGTTAACATTAAAAACATTAGGGTAGCGAGTAAAAGGTGCAATAAAATGGGTGTTGAAAAATATTCAACTTTTTAATTTGATGATATTTTCTTGGAGAACTAGGCATTGAGTATATACTTAAAAATATATATTGAAGATATGCTAAGTGCTAATATTGTCATTGAGAAGAGTTGTCAAGAATAACTGACTGACTGAGTTTGTTTCGGCTCCTCTAATGCCGTAGGGTCAGGCTTGTAAAAGTGCCCTTGCGGCGTACTAACAGAATGAAAATCATTTTATTCTATAATGATCTTCATTCTGATCATTTCCATACTAATATTATAAATGCGAAAGTTTGTCTGTCTGTCTGTCTTTAACCTCTTCACGCTTAAACCGCTGAACCGATTTGGATGAAATTTGGTATGGAGATAGTTTGCGTCCCGGGGCCTTCCCCGTAAATGTAACCTATTTCCTTACATAGGCTACTTTTTATCCCGAAAATACCGTTATCCGCGATAAACGAATTTAAGGCGGACGAAGTCGCAGGCAGAAGCTAGTATTCTATAATGATCTTCATTCTGATCATTGATATTGTGATCATTTTACAAAAAAAAATACTGTAAAGAAAATGTGAGGCAATGAGGAAATTAAGGGAAAGGTTAATTTTTTTTTAATAATAATAATAATAATTCTTTATTTCGGACTATTTTATTATAATATTATATATATATATATATATTATTTTTTCAATAATTTTAATAAATATTTTTTGTAGAAAATTGTTTTTATATATGATGCAAATCATTAGTTATACGTCCGAAATGGGCAAATCTGTTGACACTAAAGTAATTAATATGTAAGACATATTGCACACAGTTTTGACGATAAACACTTATCTTATGTATCTGTAAGTGGGTCTGAAATAATGTATGACTTTGAATCAAGATCACTTTCTCATTATAACTGCATTATTTCAGTAATGATTTACAACATGACAAGTCTAAATAAACTAGTCGATTCATTAAGTTCCATGCACATGAAATCTCAAGATTTCAAACGCTTTACCAAAAACTACGCCGAAACTTTACAGTACAAATACGATCCTTTGTGTAACTGCGACGTAGGATGTAGGATTTTCACTTTAATTCTGAACACGGTCTTCATTTTGTGCCACTTGAAGTAAACAAGTGACTGTCGCGGCGGACTCACGATACTTGAAATGAAATTTCTGTTTACCAGAATTCGTGAGAATTTTCTATACTATCTATAACTACCAGACAGAAGTTTTTGTGGCCAAAATTACCATTATGTACCTACGTAAATATGAATAAATGAATTAATAAAGCATTTAAATATTCACTGGAACATATGGTTACATAAAGATCTTACAATAAAATTTGGTACTATTTCCCGTGATATGTTTAACCCAGTACAGGCATGTGAAAATTTATCAAATGTACTACTAGACATTTTGTTCGTCCAGAACAGATCAAGATTAGGTAATAAAATTGGCTACTAATAATTTCTACAAAGTCAATAGAAAAATTGAATAAAATAGGATACTTATAATAATGTCAGTTCTTAGAAAGTGGTTATGTATTATGTTTACATTATATAAAATTCTAAATTATGAAATAAATAAATAAGCATTCCAACAAATTAGCGTGCAGTAGTTACTGGTGTAAAATATACTGAATTGTATCTTTCATAAAATATGTATTAATGTACACACTTTATTGAACAAAATAACTAGTGACAAGTGCAATCAACTTAAAGTATATAAGTACAAAGGCGAACTAATCCCTATTAGTGATCTCTTCCAGTTAACCTTTGAGCAAGTGAGTGAATATATAAAGAAGATATACAAACTAACACCGTATCCAAAATATACATTCGCCTGTTTATAGTTTCTTTGATGACGCGTTTGGTTCAGTGGGTTGTACAATAGCCTAAGAAGCTAGCGGTCCCGGGTTTGAATCCCGGCCAGGGCAAGTGTTTGTGTGATGAGCACGAGTGTTTGTTCCTGAGTCTTGGGTGTTTTCTATGTATTTAAGGATTATCATTTATCTATATGACTGAAAGGGAATGAGGAGGTCGACATTCTCGCTAAAGAGGCCGGCGCGGAAGGATCTGCAGTATATGTTTCTTCAGACTTTACAGAAAAGCTACATAAATACAGAAGGAAAATTCACTGCGACTGGAAAGAACATTTTGACGAACGCTGCAAAGAAAAAGGTGTGTGGTATAGGACAATGCAATGTGAACCTCCTCATATTCCTTGGTTTACAAACAGTAGTTTAGGTAGAAAATTTATTAAAATAGGTTTAAGGTAGCGTTCCGGGCAAATTCCGTAACGTAAAAAACAACCATCCCCAAACTGTGATGTTTGCAACACATTAGAAGATGTTCAACATGTCTTAACGGAATGTGTGCGGAATGAAGGCGAAAGACAAGCACTGATAAATTCTCTCAATCTTAATATATTAGATATAGGCGTATTTCAAAGCATTTTGGCTGCACCTAACTCAAAAGAAGCTAAAAAAGTATATTTTTTTGTATTACAGTATTTAAGTCAGTATGCTGACAGACAATCCATAATATTGTAAGAAATTTAGGTTAAGTTACAATGAGGCTGACATAATCCTTAAGGATTGAATGCCTCTAAATAATACAGAGAAAAAAAAACTATATTATGTATATCTTCGCCAGTTCCCATAAAACAACCTTTGTAATACTTTGCTTTATAATGTAAATAATTTATTGTTGAATGAGAAAAAGACTAAATGTGTTAAGTTTGTCACGAGTAACGTAAAACACGAGCAAGCAAGCGTTATGGTTAAAGGTGAGGAACTGGAACTAGTTAATAGTACAGTCTTTCTCGGTATAACATTAGATTCTAAGCTCCAATGGGGTCCCCATATTGCTAATCTCTCGAATAGACTGAGTTCTGCAGCTTTTGCAGTAAGTAAGATCCGTCAATTAACAGACGTGATAACGGCTCGATTAGTGTATTTCAGTTATTTCCACAGTATTATGTCGTATGGCATCTTACTATGGGGCAGTGCTTCCGACATTAATACTATATTTGTTCTGCAGAAGCGGGCTGTTCGTGCGATATATAAAATGAACTATAGAGACTCGCTTAGAGATAAGTTTAAGGACATTAATATAATGACAGTGCATTGTCAATACATTTATGAGAATATTATGTATGTACATAAAAATATTACCGACTTTACGAAGAACTGTGATATACATAATATTAATACTAGAAATAAGCATAAGCTCGTATTGCCTGCTACTAGGCTCCATAAAATAAGGAGATCATTCATGGGTAACTGTGTGAGATTTTATAATAAACTTCCTGGCAGCATAACTGAGTTGTCTATTGGTAAATTCAAAAATATTGTGAAACGAAAATTATTTTCTAAAGCTTATTTATAGCACACAAGACTACATGAATGATGAAGCCGCGTGGGATTAATGTAAATTATAGCGTCATGTAGGTATATGAATAATTATTTTAACCAATACCTAAGGTATTATTATTATTTTAATCTTAATCGTTTTATATACTCTGACATTTAGAATTTTATTCTAGACACATTCTAGATTATTTATTTTTTATTGACAATCCTTTCGGGATTTATCTTATTGATTATTTAAATTTAAAAAATGATGATTTTATCAATAATATTACACTTAAGTTAAATGATCTGATTAGGTTTTTCTGGGTTTCCCTAATCCTTGCAGCAAATGTTGGATCATATTGTATTTCTCCCAGCAAACATTCACTCTCATGTAACTGACATTTCGAAACTGCTTGTAACTAGGCCTACTTGAATAAAGAATATTTTGATTTGATTTGATTTGATTTGCTTAGTTTGGGACTAGGTCGATTTGTGTAAGATTGTCCCTGATATTTATTTATTTTATTTATTCATTTATAGTTTGAGTTTGTCATATATGGTTTGCTACCGAATACTTTTAGGTCGACATTACTCAACGAAGTGATTTACTTTGATTTCCAGCACGTGCCCGATACTTTTCCGTCCCATTTAAAGAGATAAGCACGTAACGAAATACAGAAGCTTGGAATCACTTCCGAGAAAACAGGAGCTTAACAATCCAATTTCGGAATTGCTCGGAAATTTTTGGGCACCCGAATTTGAGAATCGCGGGCATTGCGATTGCTTAATATTGTGAACGCCAATATTTTGCCTTTTCTGTGGCCGCAGTGTAATAATGAATTATTACTCGGAAACATAACCAATAAAAAAGCAATATATCTTAGATGTATCTTGAGCTATAGTTGGATGTCTGGATATTTTGGTGTTTCAATGTTTGTTAGGATCACAACACGACAAAACGAAAGAGTATCTTCAAGACCTGACTATGGGCCTCTTAGGGAAGCTCAGAGTCACTCAGCGAGCTATGGAAAGGGCTATGCTCGGGATTTATCTACGAGATCGAATCAGAAATGGGGAGATCCGTAGACGAACCTAGGTCACCGACATAGCAAACAGGGTAAGCAAACTAAAGTGGCAATAGGCAGGGTACACTCGAAGCACCGATAGCCGTTGGGGCAGAAAGATTCTCGAGTGGAGTCCACGTACCGGCAAGCGCAGCGTGGAAAGGCCTTCCGCAAGGTGGTCGGACGTCCTGGTTAGGGTTGCAGAGACTTGCTGGATGCGGGTCGCCTCTATCCGTCACATGTGGAAATCTATTGAGGAGGCCTGTGTTCCAGCAGTGGACGTCCTATGCCTGAAATGATGATGATGATGATGACCTTCAAGACTATGAACGTATCGCGACGTTCGAAACGTCGAAGAATCACCAACGCAAGGTCATTAAATAAATCACTTTTATACGCTATTCAGTCCCGTATTTATGTATAACTCGATGCCCGCAACTTTGTTCGCGGAGGAGAAAAAGTCATAAGCCGTCGTTTTTTCTTCAGCGTAGTCGGGTAAAAAGTATCCTATAACCATCTGGAGATACCCAGCTACCCCATGTATGAAAAATTGTGGAAATCTGTTTAGCTGATTTTGCTTGATGAAGCCACAACGACACAGTGACATCCAAATAGTCCGTAACAATATATTTTTTTAATTATCTTCAATCTACAGACATTTCATTTTTACAACTTTATAATAGTATAGATGTGAAAATTGTGTTAGTTTAAATCAATGTTTCGTTAACTAATAATTTATCCATCGCGCGTTGAATAGATTTAATGAAACTTGGTACATTAGATAGATTAGATACATAAACCAAGAAATGAAACAATAGACATAATGATAATCCATTGTAATTAACTGCAAAAATCATTTAATAGATTGAGCAGCATAATATAATGTTGTTCGGGTGGAATCTTGCAAGTTAAAATTGACCTACTTCCTGTTTTTTGATTGAGATAAAATTCGGCATACTGATTCAAGTTCAGTGACAATGCAATATTATCATACCATCGAGCTGATCTGATGATGGAACAGGAAGGTGGCCATAGAAACTCTTTAATAAAATAATGCAATCCTACCGAGTTTGGGCTCTTTAGAATCGTCTCGGTGCGTAGTTGATGGATATTTCAAGAAAAATACAGTACGGCAATGAAAGCTTATCACAAAAATATTTTTTTGACATAAACTTATTCATAATTTTTCATTCTTTCTCTGTCATTATTTTGTTATTTCATTATGCAAACAATCATTACAAAACGTTGCTCCATTGTTATTAAAGCACAAACCAACACACAGGATTTCGTATTCGTATACGTGTAAAGGTTTTTGTAACAAAAGCATCATAAATCGATCGAAGAGTGAATTTACTGAGCTCAATAAACCAAACTTAATTGGTTTGGTTTTCAACGTATTAACCTTTCACCAGCCGTTCAAAGGATATAACAATAACTTATCGAACGAAATACAAATCACAACAAACGACACTACAATAACGTTTGATAGCAGTAAACAATGGTAAATTAGCCAAATGAAAACATTTCATTTCTTAGATAACTGAAATGAAATTCGTCCGGCCGAGGAATTGTAATAAACTTGTGATTAATGGCTCCACAGACAGTCGTATTTCCTTCTAATTATGTATTCGGACCTTTTTTATTAAATTGCTATGCCTATTGCTGGCTGTGTTTTATAATATCTGACTTATTGAAAGCCGTTCTTTGTTTTCTTTAGCTTCGGCCATTTAAATAATATCAGTTTGCATTCGATCTTAAAGTAGCCAAATAATTCGTAGGCCAATGTATGAAGTTGAATAACAAGTTACCAGATGATGTTTTAAAATTACCTTTTCTAGCTCTCAGAAAGTAGTTTAATAAGTGTCTAAAGGCAAAAAGGTATATTATAAGGGTAGAAGGCTATTTAACAGACAAAAATGCATGGCCCTAAACAGAAACCACATAATTTACCTTTACCGGGACACGGTTCTTATAAAGTGGTATATCAGACGTATGAAAGTTGTTAAAAAAAAACATATTTTGCTTTTTTATCTTCGAGTATATTTTTACTTTTAAAAGTTTTGATATGTTTTCTTGGAGAACTATGCATTAAGTTTATACTTAAAACATATATTTACATTAAACTAAGTACAATTATTGTAATAGATAAGAGTTACTTCGAAAAAAATCTGACTTTTGAGTTTGTTTCGGCTTTCTTCTCAACAGTGGTCCCCTCTTGGGAAATGCCGTAGAGTCAGACTTCTAAGTGCTCTTGCGGCCTACTTACAGAATAAAGATCATTATTTCATTATTATTCTAGCGGTTCGTAAACATAATTAAATTTAAAAGTATCGTGGCATCTAGTCTTAAAGTGAACCTTGATTTTCCAAGGATTCAATATAAACTTAAACCTCAAATTAGAGAAAAATCACAAGACACTTTAAAAACGTTTCCTTACATAATTTATCCTGAGTAGCTCGAAAAAGCTCGTGAATTCGATGCGTTAGCAGAGAGGCTGGATCATAATATATCTGGAAAAGCAAATCAACATTGCCATACAACGTGCCAATGTAACTCTTATATCAGATTTTTCTTGGATTCATGATCCGTGTAAGCCAACTGGGTTTAAACATTTTATAATAAAATAGACAGCATGTAACGGTCATGCTTGTATTGACATACTGTATGATTGATGAATCCCGGAAATCGAGCAAAACAAAAGTAAAATGTAGTGTAGATAGAAAAGTTCGAACTACCCATTTGTTTAGTAACTATCGCTATACACTGAAAAAAATTGGGGCTAATCAAGTGGCTTCTTAGCATTTTTCGGAATATCTTAAGATGAATAAACTCATTACACATGATTGCGTTAGTACGAGGTAAAATAATCTAACATTTTCCATTTCAATTATACTTGATCAGATTGTATTGTATTGTTTGTTTACTGACAAACGAAGTGACTATTAAACTGATATTAAAGTTTTAATCACAAGATAATTCGAACTTGATTGAACTTATATCAACTTGTTTAGTGCAGTACACTTATTGCCTATCGCACTAAAGCATCCTGTTTGAAACAGTCAATTTTAAACTTAACAGCATTATGCAGTAATAAAAATAATTTTAGAGTAATTAAATTAAGATTGATGCTGCAACCATTGCACTTGATAAACTCTAGTTGACACAAGTTTCTTGTTTGATTCAATCCGCTTTTTTTTTTCACTGTAACACTCACAATATCTAACCATAGACACTGAGCTACATCCCGTAGTTTACAATAAAGTGATGTATTTTTTTTAAAGTGCTCATTTGGTAAGCTATTTAAGCCAAGTAACATAAAATAAAAAAACCGGCCAGGAGCATGTCAAACCATGCTCAATTTAGGGTTCCACACCCGTATAAAAAAAAAATGCACTACAGATGAAATGTAATTACGATGTGAAAAAAAACCACTAACTAAAGGGCATATCTCCCCGGCACTTACATCCTTTTGCTGAGAAGCGCAGTTTTTTGGCAATAATTTAAAAACGGTATGTCCGATTATGTCGAAAACTATTTTCGTTGGAAGTATTTATTAAGTTTTATATTTGTAAATTTTTCCATATTTTTTGAACATACCATTTAGAAAATAGAGGGGGCGGGAAACAATTTTTACTAATTTCGGAGCGAAGATTTCCGAAAATATTTACCAAATCAAAATCTTTTTTTAGAAACCAAGTGTTTGTAGAAGATCTGTCGAATAATGTGCCACACATTGATATTTGCTGAAAAAAAAAATCTGTTTCGGTTACATGTATGGAGTGCCCCCCTAGAAATATATATATTTTTAATTTAACTATTGAACTGAGTAGCGGCTTACACAAGACGTCTATGTTCTAAATTTCATCAATATACATCTTATAGTTTTTGAGTATACCGAATAGGATATTAGAATACCTGTGACATACGGACGCACGGACGGACGGACGGACATGACGAAACTATAATGGTTCCGTTTTTGCCATTTTGGCTACGGAACCCTAAAAAATGAAAACTCTATGATATTTTCTTCTATTTCTACGATTATTACTCATTTCATTAAAATAATTTTAACGGATTAAGCCGCGTATATTATCTCATTTGAGTTCCCGACGTTTCGGAAGCTTTTCATGTTCACGGGTTGACTGAGAAAAGATATATTTTTCTTTGACAAATTTACAATTAGTGCAAACTACCCACTTTTAGAAAACAAATAAAGGTACATACATGCCAGATGGGCCTAATCTACACATGTGCCAGAAGGGCACTATTATTTTTTTCTCAAAGTGGATAGTTTGTTCTAATTGTTAACTTTGGCAGAGGAAAATATATCTTTTCTCAGTAAACCCGTGAAAATGAAAAGCTGAAAAGCTTCCGAAAAGTAGGGAACTCAAATGAGATAATATACGCCATATAATCCTTTAAGAGTGTTTTATTTAAATGAATACACATGGTTAGTATTTTAACTGTCTTAGAATCGGAGTTAGTTTCTGACTAGAGGTCCTTTTGATGAGAGTAAGCCTATAGCAGCCGCGCGCGCCATCTAGCGTGTCTGTTTTCTCGAGTCAGTGCGTTACCGACTGTCATGCGGCGTGCATACTGTCTGCCTTTGCCGCCCAAAAACCATTACTTTCACGAGGACTTTCGTTACCTACTTTCTTTTACTGTCTCTGTGTGTGTGGATACAGTGTGTGACAAGCTTATAAGACCTAGACATAGCAGAAGCCCGGTGCTGGTGCTGTCAGCGCGGCGGCGTGGATTCTCCATCAGAGTTCCAAAGGTGAGTGAGCTATTCTGTTCTATGATTGTGGCCTTTGGATGGTCCTTCTCCTTTCCTACAATTCTATACAACACATAATATCTACTTTCAAAGGAAAATTTGTACATATACAATAAAAACGTCTTTAAAAACTAATGTTACGTACAAATCACTTTAAAAACTAATATTTATTTTATACTATAAAAGTTCCGTATTACCTGCATTTCTATAAAAGATCAAAGCCAATATTGTCCCTCCGCTACTGTCATGTGTCATGTTAACTACGAACATGACAGTAAGGTTTTGTTTCAATTTTATTTACTCTTAATGAACTCTTTTATATTTTCTGTTTCATCATCGTTTCCTTTTGTTTTTCACGGGTACCCCTTATCTTGCACAATCTCTATTGTCCAAAATACATTTCGCAAAACCGTTTTCGCACAATAATTTTTAGCCGAATGATACTATCGCATAATTATATACTTACCACAATTGTTATGTCGCGTAGTATTCATTTGGCACAATTTTGAATAGCAGAATACTAATATCGCCAACTTTTATTTCACAGAATTTTATGTAGCACAATATAAGTTCCGCCGAATTTATTTCGACATAATTGTACCATAGCATACCCACAGAACCGAATCGCTGCCAGAAAGTTAGGTTAGGTTAGGTTGAAACTGCGTCCCTCACAGAAACGAAGGTAAGGCAGGTCCAACTTGGCTTATGTTAGGTACGACGACGAGCGAAGCGAGGAGGAGTGTTAGGTTGAACTGCGACCCTAACGAGCGAGCGAAGCGAGCGAGCCGCGCAGGTCCGACTTGGCTTACGATTAATATTTTCTTCTGTTTCCGCGATTATTACTCATTGAAATAAAACAATTTAACGGATTATATCGCGTATATTATCTCTAACACAAATAAAGGTGTACATACATGCCAGACACATACACCTTTAATTGTGTTTTTTCAAAAAAAAAAAAAAAAATGGGTAGTTTGCACAAATTGTAACTTTGACAGAGGAAAATACATCTTTTCTCAGTCCTCCCGTGACCATGGAAAGCTGGAAAGCTTCCGAAACGTCGGGAACTAAAATGAGATAATATACGCGATATAATCCGTTAAATTGTTTTATTTCAATTGGCTTACGATTCCTAACATTACCAACATTAAACGGATGAACTGATTGTGATTTAGTTTTTTAGGGTTCCGTACCAAAAGGGTAAAACGGGACCCTATTACTAAGACTTCGCTGTCCGTCTGTCTGTCTCTCTGTCTATCTGTCTGTCACCAGGCGGTATCTTATGAACCCTGATAGCTAGACAGTTGAATTTTTTACAGATGATGTATTTCTGTTGCCGCTCTAACAACAAATACAGTATAATTTCATGTCTGTCTGTCTATATCACTATATCTATATCATTTTGCTTAGGAGTAGGGCTCTGCTAACACTAGATTTTCATCGATATGGCCATTTGTAGTGTATATTTTGTACGGGACCCTCGGCGCGCGAGTCCGACTCGCACTTGGCCGGTTTTATTTATCTTAAAGGGACATTGTTCATGTCAGCTCATATCTCAGTACAAAAGCATTTATTTGATTATAAGCTGACGAAACATATAGTCCATACACAACGTGAGGGACAACAAAAAAAGAGAGAGTTCTAGTCGGTTCCCCAGACCCGCTCAAGACTGTAATATACCACTCCAAATATTGTAACAGTGTCGATCAGAACAAAATAACCTTCATATGGTATTGACTTTTAATAATCTCCCGATAGGCACCCCAGAGGGGCTACTCCGAAATCCGAAAAACGAATTTCGTATGGCGCCACCCCGCTCACTGTGGGTAAGCTGTATTTAAATACAGCTTACCATGAGAGCGAGAGGAACAGCACGTTACGAACTTCGAATTTTGGACTCGGCGTAATCCCTCAGCATGCTAATAGAGGGCTTGAACGAGAGAGTGAAGCTACGATTCAACTAGTCATGGCGTTTGAAGATAATCAGTTATCAATGTGTGTCAGGACTTTGAGCTCTTTAGACCGTCTCAATGAGTATTCCACAAATGTTTAATGAAAAACAATCTGCAATAGCTTCTCTAAAAATGATATTTTTGTCAGAGACTGATTATGAGTATTCATAATATATTCTTCTGTTTCCGCGATTATTACTCATTAAAATAAATGAATTTGATGGATTATACCACGTTCATTATTTCATTTGAAAACCACCAACCTTAATTTTCGAACGGTGTAAAAAATATCTTATGTGCTAAAAACTATTTTAGTAGGCATTGTTTTTTTTTAAATAATATAATTATTTAACCCACTATGTAAATAACGAACACGTTAATCATATATTTTTATTTTTTATTCCGTTTCTATTTCAAATCGCCATCCAAACTTATTTTATTCCAGCCAAACTTATTATAAGGGCTCACACCCCATCTCTAAACATTCGGGCTTGTGAGCCCGTATAAGTTCAGACATAGGGTCCTATATCTGAACTTATACGGGCTCACACCCAAATCAACCAAACTTATTATTCTACTGAGCCTAAGACTATTTGCACTGCAAACGAAACTCAATGATCGCACGTCTGTACGGCTCAAGCGCTCAACCCAGAATGGCCGCCGCCTGGCGGATACCACGCCATTTCCTGAGAACCCCGCGTCGTCGCCAGAATGGTCAAAACATTTACTCTTTTTTATATAAATGTACTTTATTGATTTTTAATATAATGTTTTAATTAAAAATGCGAAACTAAATTCATCGAAACCTTATAATTAGTAACGGGGTAGTCTGGGAGTTTTTCTTTGCATCGTTTCTTTTCTCCTCAGTATGCCTCATTTTGTAAAATGCTGCTTGGTAAAACAGAAAGGCTTGGTTATAATATTAAAATAATATAATTAAGCCTTTCTGGCACATGTGTAAATGTCTTTACAGATTAGGCTCATCTGGCATGTATGTACATCTTTATTTGTTTTCTCAAAATTGGGTAGTTTGCACAAATTATGTGTGCATCTCTATTAAGCATCATGTTACTACTGGTTTGGCTTTCTGATACTTATTTTATGCCACTAATGTATTACTTTTAGCTGTTGGTTCTCCGAATAAATAAAATAAATAAATTAAGTAATAGTGGAGAGGAGTATATGCCTAAGTTAATAAAAAAGTTTGCACAAATTGGGAACTTTGACAGCGGAAATATATATTTTCTCAGTCAACCCGTGAACATGGAAAGCTGAAAAGCTTCCAAAACGTCTGGAACTCAAATGAGATATAATACGCGATATAATCCGTTAAATTGTATTTTTTTTTAATTATTATCAGAGTGTATTTTTTTTCATATTCTGTGTTTGCATGGGGGCTTTACTTGGAAGTTGGAACTAAATGATCACATAGAATGAAAGAAGAAGCCTTTAAAATGAGTAGGTATAGTCACGGTTTCACATTTTCTCCTTTTCTATGTTCTGAATGTTAAATTAATCAAGTTCCATCGTCATCAAGCTTGCACGCGATGACAATAAAGAATCTAAATTACTTTTCAATTGATTATTCCCGTCAACGGTTGGTTAATGTCAACATGGCGTGCCATGGCCGTCATCTATACTATTATACTCGTAAAACTGTGAAAATGAAATGTCTGTACATTGGAAATATTCTCAAATAAATTTATAGTTTAAAAAACACTAGAAAAACACGCTTCACAAGACTTTTCTAACAAATCCAAACACAACTATGATACGATGTTCCATCATGATGTTCCAGTTCATATCTTCCAGCTCCATCATGATCAGTTCGACAGTACCATATTATTGTATTGTACTCAGAACTACATACAGCTGCCAATTTTCATGACGTCCATCCTTGAAATATGGTTAAATTATGTTGTAGATACTAACCTCAGTTGTGCTTTAGACTCTTTTAGGATTAAGTTTTTATTTTTATGTCATATGTTAAATTTTACAATACTTAAATGACTTCGAATATACACTCTTGACAGTCAAC
Source organism: Hedya salicella (assembly GCA_905404275.2). Lineage (NCBI taxonomy): Eukaryota > Metazoa > Arthropoda > Insecta > Lepidoptera > Tortricidae > Hedya > Hedya salicella. Next base: position 2,910,610 of record FR990112.1, on the reverse strand, counting down.
ATCTTTTACCTTTTTATTTACCAAATCCTATTAATTTATACTCTTCAAGCTATAGAGCTTAGCTTAGAGAGGTATAGACCCAGCCTATCACAACAAATTAGTTACCTTAGATTCCTTTACATAGTTAGTTACATACAGGTCGACCTAATAAAAGCGTGTTAAAACTAAGTGATACGGACTATTTAAAGGTCACTGAATCGAAATTGTATTTTTTCTACTCGTGTACGATTTATTTATTATTATATTATCTTGTTTTAAGGTCCTTGGTAAAACATTAAAAATAAACGACCTCAATTGACATCAACACCCGTAGCTTCGCAGCTCAGCACACCCCTAGTTGAAAACAAGAATATGACATAACAAGAATTTGATGAAACAAGAATTTTACTAAACGAAAATTTGACAAAACGAGAATTAGACGTAATCAGAGTTTGACTGAACAAGAATTTGTCGATACTAGAACTTGACTAAGCAAAAAATTTTACAAAACAAAAATTTAAAAAAACAAGAATTTGATGAAAAAAGAAGATTTTTAAGAAAGAAATTTGACTTAACAAGAATTTAACTACACAAGCATTTGACTAAACAACAATTTGACTAAACAACAATTTGAAGAAACAAGAATTTGACTAAACAAGAATGTTTCCTTTCAAAACAACCGTTACTGTGTAGTAAATATTAACATGCTGAATTTTACAATTACGTAACTACTTTTTCTAAATCTGTGTACAACAAAGTGCAGCGTGTGTTCACAAGTGCACTGCTAATGAACTCCAAACCTTAGACTTGCACTTTTAAAACTTCGTATGCTCCCGAACTAATTGCGGTTTTCACATTTCTGTAAAATGAACGACGGTAGACTTAGAATCTTCGTCAAGGACCATTAAAACAAGAGGACTGACACTTGCCATACTTTGGATCGTGTTCCAATCGCAAGGAGTTATTCTGGCAAAAACTGGACGGCGCCTAAAAACTAAACATTTAAAGAAATATTATAATTGAATAAAGAATCACAGTTAAGTAACAATTAGTTCGCAAATAGCTAACAATAAATAAATCGTAACATCCAAATACTGTGTCACGCTAGCAAAGTTGAATAATTGTAAAAAATAATTCTTATACATAGATAGCGCTGTACATATCGGGGGACGGCTTTTTGCATGGAGATGGTCAGTCCTCTTGTTCTAATGGTCCTTGATCTCCGTGATTACCTCGTGAGTCCTCAAAGACATTGTAGTTTTATTTTAATTATGCTTATTGTCTAACAACTGTTTTTCTTTATGCTTTTAACAAATAAATTTGTGGTTTTTGTAAGCTTGCAAGCAGACATTTCTAGAGGAAGTTGAAATACTTCGCCTTTTTATACAAAAATTTATATAAAACTAGAAGGTGCAGCTTTGTAAACGGAGGAGAAATAATCATAACCCTCTTTTTTTTGCACAGTCGAGTAAAAAGTTTGCTACAAACAGACATTCTTACATTCTGGGCAAGCAAGTGTTTACGTACCAATCTGCAGTTACTGTCCCTTGGTTTTCAAGCAACTCTGCAGTGTAATGTCCCGATTTGCTGAGAAGAGAAGCAAACATCTGCTTACCGGTGCTTCGAGTTTTCTTAACTTTTGTCGGCAAGTCATCAAATGGGAACACTGATTCTGCCGACTGTCTTTTTTTTCTGATTAAAAGTAGAACACGCATGTTTCGTGCTACTAATGTATAAGAAACCTTACACACAGACACAAAGATACACAGTTACACACACACTCTAGCACCCGTGTCGGTGATAAAATACATCAGATGCTTTTTGTGGAAATATTATTTAATTTCCGTACACATTGCTGCTCTTATAAATTTGACCTTCACAAGCCGTATTTAAAATACGGGCGCTTCATTAACGTATCATGTTATAGACAGTGCGTGCATAATGAAGTGTAAACAGACGAAGACCTGCAAATGTCAAAGGGCACAAATTGAGCCAGGACGGTACGGTACTGTACTTAATATTGAACGTAAAAAGCAAATTGTTATAGCAATAGAAGGAGCAACTTTACAAAAAAGACAGAACCCTCTTTTTCGCTTCCGCGTGGTTGAGTAAGCAATTTCTTGATACCTCGTATTTATAGTGAGTCAAGCGACATTTAACAATTTTATTTTTTTACATATACCTATACTATTATAAAGTTGTAAAAATTAAATGTCTGACATTGTAACAGACTATTTGGAAAACACTGAATCTAGATTTTTTTTTTGTCATTTTTATATGTTTGTATGTGTCGTTGCGGCTTCATCACGCTAAATCGGCTAAACGGATATCAATTTTTTTTGTACACGGGTATCTCAGTAACCAGTTATCAGTTTATTTATTGCTTTCATAGGTACATTGGAAGATGGTACATTTTATATTTTACCGCTATGAAACCCTGTAGGGCACTGCAACACTGAAAACTGGATATTATATGCTTAAGGACTAGTAAATCCTAAATATTATATAATCTTACTGACTAAATTAAAAGGTGTATGTACTACTTCACAGCCTGTAGCAATTACTTATGTCTATTCAGCTACATAAGAAACATAACATTCATAAATTATTTTAAAACAGAAGAAATAAAATAAAAATAATAAATGAACTTTTATATTTTACGGGACGGATACAATTTTAACATTATAAATGTATATAAATAAGTTTCTACATATATCATTTGATATGGCGTTCAAAAAATCTTGCAGCGTATAAAAACAATTATCTACCAAATATTTGGTCAGCTTTCTATTAAATACGGTATGTTTTTCCTCGTTCTTTATATTTTTTGGGAGGTTATTGTCAATTTTAACGCACATTATATATGGACTAGAACTATGGATTTTTAAATTGGAAAATGGGACAGGAATATTTTCTCTAAGGCGCAAGTTACTGGTTTTCGGGTCTTTTAGTGTTGGGAAAAGATGGGAATATTTTCTGAAAAATTTGCATACTTCGAGTAGTAAAATACCGTACCGGAGCCAGGAATGGGCGAATGCGTGATAAGCACTTAAAGCGGTTTTAAGGTCGGCATGTTTTTTAATTTCCATTAGGGCATAAGTAAATTTAGCCAATTTGGAGGTCATTTTCTGCATATGAAATTTCCAGTTTACGTTTGTATTTGTTCTAGACCAAGAAGATTAAATGAATTTGTGCATTCTAACATTTGTTTAATTTATGTAAAATTTATATTTAAACTACGTTTTTGGTGTGGTTTAAACTGCATTATCATTGTTTTTTCTATGTTTGTTTATAGGTTGTGAAGATCTAACCAATCGATGACTTTTGAGAGAGTATTGTTTAAAACAGAATTTAAATTGTCTGCTTGTGCATTATATTGATACACTATAGATATATCATCTGCAAAAAGAACACAGGTATGTTCAAGTATTTTGGGGAGATCCTTTATATAGATGAGGAATAATAGACAACCGAGTACGCTACCTTGAGGGATGGATCCTGACATGCTTCTGGTTTCGGATTGAATGTGCTCTATTAACCTTGTTTGGTAATTGTGGTATTCTATTTGAACAAATTGTGACCGATTTGACAAGTATGACATCTCTAGATGGTTATAGGATACTTTTTACCCGACCACGCTGAAGAATAAAGAGGAGTTATGACTTTTTCTCCTCCGCGAAGGAAGTTGCGGGCGCCCTCTAGTGTACGATTAAAAGTATTCGTTTTAGATGACATAAAAATTGTGTGCCTATATTCTCATTTTCGAAGATACAACTAACGTGCAAGAAACACTAGTCTTTAAATTTGGACGCTGTGTACTAGGGTAAGCTACTTGCACCAGAGCACGCGTTACGATATGATATCGATCTTATAAGCATCCTTAAATGTCTAGCTTTGTATCAAAATGGTTGCAATCCATCTATATGTTTCGACGTGATATGACCCAAAAACACAACATACATATAAAACCCTACCCTTTTTTTGCAAATATTTCCTTTTTTGAATGTCCCATTGTCTCGTTTTGGTCATGAAGTAACCACTTTCGAGGTAATGAAGTGACGCCTCGCTTGGAGCAAGGCGCTGAGGCAAATATCTCCAATGTATAGATTACTGTATACAAGGTTGTTCTTATAATTATAACGCCGGCCTTTACAAGCCGTGTTTAAAATACGGGCACTTTATTAACGTATCGTGTTATAGACAATGCGTGCATAATGAAGTGTAAACAAAGTAAGACCTGGAAAGGTCAAAGGGCACACATTGCAGAGGTCAAGCAAGGACGGTATTATAATGCTAGTTATTTAATAGAATTTTACTACAAGATGCCAGCTACTCAGTTGTGGAGTCAGATAAAAAATGGTTTTATGAAAAGCCATTAAGAATTGGGGCACTTGCGGTAGGAACCTTTGGACCATGGTCATCCAATACAAAAAAACTGGTCAAAGAAGTGTCGGACAATCTCATCGGCGTTTCTAGCGTCATTAGAGCTGAACTGCTACTCCGAAACTCAAAAATCGAAGTTCGTAACGTGCTGTCCCTCTCGCTCTCATGTTATGCTGTGTTTGAGTAAGCGGGATGGCGCCATACGAATTTCGTTTTTCAGATTTTGGAGTAATCCCTCTGGGTCGTTGCTCAACGCCTCAGCCTAGCCATTCAGATGCAATGTGGCCAGCGTTCTAGGAACGATGCCCCGGGCAGATTTTTAGGTTCCATTTCATATAATGTCTGTACAAAACGCGCGAGCTTAATATTATAGGGGAGACCAAAGCGTCCTAACTCCGCTGGTTCGGGCACGTTGAGAGGCTGGGAGAGGATCGTGCTGCCAAAATCGCTTATCTTTGGACGTCTGAGTGTTCGCAGACCGTAGATATCGCTGGAGTGATGAAGTCTAAAAAGATCTCAGGGACCTAGACATCCGTAACTGGCGCGATCTGTGTTTGTATAATGTACACTATTTTACTCAATAAAATTAGAACGCATTTATATAATTGAAAATAATAAAAAAAATGGTTTATATAAGGTGAAAAAATCCCAATATCCATTGTGAACGTGCTCCGAGTTACTAATGTGCAAATTGCAGAAACTTTCCAAAATGCTTAAAAAAGGTCTCAACACTTATATATAGCTTACATGTTTATCAGACATTTTTTAAGCTTTTTTTGTATGTAAAAGGTCTTAACTCTAGTGATAACTTACCTGTTTAAAAGACCTTTTTTAATAATTTTGGAATGTTTCCGCAATTGGCTTATCACTACCCCGAGTCAGCACACGTATGTTAATAACGTACTGTTTTTTTTTTGACGATTGTGTGTGGTGTGGACGATTAGCTCAGATGGTAGAGCGTGCTGCCCCGGTCTGGCTCAAGGCACTGGTTCAAGTCCAGTATCGTCGAAAAATTTTTTCATTTGTTTCTGATCTTTGTTTATAATAATAACGTACTGTTTGTTGAAATAAAACAATTTAACGGATTATATCGCTTATATTGTCTCATTTTAGTTCCCGACGTTTCAGAAGCTTTTTAGCTTACCATGGTCACGGGAGGACTAAGAAATCATATATTTTCCTCTGTCACAGTTAAAATTTGTGCAAAGTACCCATTTTTGAACAACAAATAAAGGTGTACATACATGCCAGATTGGCGTAAGCTTTAAATACAGTTACACATGTGCCAGAAGGGCTTAATTATTTTATTTTAATAATTTACCAAGCAGCATTTCACAAATGAGGCGTACTGAGGAGAAAGTATTATGTACTGTTTGTTCTTCAATGTTTTTCATTAAATTTTAATACGATTAATTATCCAACACGTAGATTATTACTCTGATTGTATGTAAAAACCACATCCCGTGTTCCTGAATTATTGGTATTAATGAGTAAATTGTTTGTTATACCATTTTCCAGGCGTGTTTTATGCTCATTAATGATTTTAAACGTTCTTTATGAATCCATATTCGATGTGATAAAAATTGTTCACTCATTTAAATGATGAATGTATCTGTTTGATAGCCCAGTAGAAATTGACACGATACGTAAAAATAATAGTATATTACTACAGAGGCCGGGACGAAAGGGGTTGCCCGGCCGAAGACACAGAGCGGCCGAGCAAAGCGAAGCCGGATAGGTCTGAGGCGGGCAACCCCATTTTTCCCGCCGAGGTATGTATAGTGTTTTTTTCAAACAAGCAATGAAATAAACAACAAAAAATCAAAGTTATATTTTTTAAAACGCATACTGGCAGAATGTCATGATGCCAGTGCCTGAAATTTATATGGAATGGAAATTAAAAAAGAGGACTTTGCCGGCCTAAGCCTGCATTATTTGTATAAAATTCCATTAACGACCTCTTATCCTAGCCGCACCTGAAACGTCATACTTCGCAGCCTATTATAAGGAACATGACGTCAATATTTCATTGCATGTTTGAAAAAAATAAAATAAAAGTATGATGTAGTTCTGATTTATTGTGGTTTTGTCTGGTCGTGTGACGTCACGCAACATGTTTGATTTGTATGGTCTATTTCAACGTTTCTAGTGTCTAATTTTCAATGGGTATTGCATCTCATATACACATTTCGACGATCGGTTCTCAGCTCAGTGGGAGTAACGTTGGCTGCGAAGCTGAGGTCCTGGTGAATATTAGTGTGCTGAGCCTAAATATTCGTTCCTGAGTCTTGGATGTTTTCTATGTTTATAAGTAACTAACTTCTGCCCGCGACATCGTCCGCCTTAAATTTGTTTATCGCGAATACGGGTATTTTTCCGGGATAAAAAGTAGCCTATATCCTTCCCCGGGACTCAAACTATCTCCATACCAAATTTCATACAAATCGGTGTAGCAGTTTAAGTGTGAAGAGGTAACAGACAGACAGACACACTTTCACATTTATAATATTAGTATGGATATATATATTCAATATATCGTCGTCTAGTACCCATAACTCAAAGCCTTATTAAGCTTACCATGGGACTAGTTCGATTTGTGTAAAATTGTCCTGTAAATAAATAAATTTCTTAGTCTTATCTTATCTTATCTTACTAATAGGGGACCTTGCGGATACACGTCGACCCAGTGGGATCTATTGTGTAATTACCCCTTCTTGCTACTCATCTAATGGTTTGTTCTACCATGTATCTCCATAAGCCGGATGAAAGATGTAAGACTAACGGCAGCGTCTGGAATTCATGTGGCCTAGAGTTGTCTAAGTCATAAGCAAAAGACCATTAAAAAAAAATTGATACATAACGGAATCCCTAAATTCGTTTGTCCTAATGGATCGTTTGTTTTAACGCGTTTTTTTATGAAACTATAAACTTTTCAGGATTGTTATACACCTTTTTTTATACTACTAAGGTGGCAAACAAGCGTACGGCCTGCCTGATGTTAAGCAGTCACCGCAGCCTATGAGCGCTTGCAACGCCAGGGGCATTACGAGCGTGTTGCCGACCCTTTAAGAACCTATTCACTCCCCTCTTGAAGAACCCCATATTGTAACCTCCAGGGAAAACCGCGGCAGAGAGTTCATTCCACATACGGAGTGTGCGCGGTAGAAAATTCCTTTGATACCGTACGGTGCGCGACCATTTTGATTCCAAGGTGTGTGGATGAATATTAATTACCTACCTAACCTAACTTATACGATGATCTTTTAAAAAAAACCTGAAGAATTTACGGTTTCTGAAAAACTTCGTTAGGACAAACGATACATTAACACAAACGACATTAGGGATTCCGAAGGAGACCAAAAAAGATGTTAATTCCGTATTTCACAGGGATAGCAAGACGTTAATCAGTAAAACGAAATCACGGTGAAAATATTCCCACGGTTTCTTAAAACCCCACTGGCTCTCTGCATACAGTGTGCTTGAAACTTATAAGCAAAGTTGCGAATCTTGGCTCACGTTAAGTTGCTTCGGTTGAACTTTAAGCACCGTAGTTGCGAGTTATGTTACGTATAAACTATTTCCTGCAACCTAAGTTAACGGAGCTTAAATATGTGGTTTTGAAGTTTTTACACAATAAAACTACCTCAACACGAACATAATTAGCAGCATAATAGCGAAGCGAATGTTAAAGTCACATTGTTGTATTGCATAAAAAGAGTAACAAAGTTGATAATTTACTCTAAAAAAAACCGGCAAAAAGCACGTCGGACCATGCTCAGCTGAAGGATCCGTTATTACAAAGAAATGCACTACAGATAAAAACATACGATTTGAGAAAAATGCACGAGCAAAAGAGCGTATCTTCAAGGCAATTATAAGTTGTTTCGCTGAGCTCAGTTTTTCGGCAATAACTAAAAGACGGTATATTCAATCATGTTCAAAAGCATTGTCATTAAAATTATTTCATTATCTTATTTTTTTCGGTTAGGAGTTAGATGGGGGGGGGGGGCACATGTTAAGAAACCCATGTGTTTTGACGACCGGTTTAGCTCAGTGGGAGTAACGTTGCCTGCGAAGCTGAGGTCCTGGGTTCAAATCCCGGTAAGGACAAATATTTGTGTGATGAGCACAAATATTCGTTCCTGAGTCTTGGATGTTTTCTATGTATATAAGTAATATATCTATTAAATATATCGTCGTCTAGTACCCATAACACAAGCCTTATTGAGCTTACCATGGGACTAGTTCGATGTGTGTAAAATTGACCCGTAATATTTATTTTATTTTTATTTATTATTTAAGAAAGCAATTTTCGGATCATTCATTTAATCAAAAAATTCAAACAAGTTATGAGAAGTTTTTCTAGTCTGAAAAGTGAATATTTATTTGTAAAAACATTGTATGTGTTATGACGAGAGGCGTACAATGGACTTTCAATTATATTTTGTGAATATATATTTTATTATCATTCCATCAAACCGTTTACCTTGTACATTTTTCAAGTAAGTCGTAAATATTAATAAGTCGCAAAAATTACATTAATTCAAGAATTTTATAATGGTTATATCATAACATTGATTTAAACTAACACGATTTCCACTCATTATAACAACACAAAAAACGGGGCTTAATCGTATCTTAACCTTTATTTAATGAAGGTAATAAAAAAAACGTATTTATACGCGATTACGCCCCGTTTGTTGTCTTGTGATAATGATAATTATATAATTTCAACGTTTTCCGAGGCATAAATCATCAACTTTCCGCCCTAGTAACCGTTCACTGAAATCTTACTCCAGCAAATAGAATCAGACTTCGCAACAGTAACTGCACGTTTGCACCGAATTATCTAAATAACCGTGAAACTGCAAATATTTGGAGACCTGCCCAATGACAGTACGTGCCACGGCGTGCGAGTTTCCTTAGTTACTGTTGATTGTAACATTTTCTCGCTCTAGACAACTAAAGATGTAGGTAGTGAATAATGTTTTGCCATCTGGAAAACTTGGTCTCCGACTGGTTCCGAAGTGTCAATGAGTTATCGTATGAAATGGTAAATGTGATACAAAAATCCAAAAAATGTTTTTCGGTTCAGTGACTTCCAAACACACGTAGTCTTTGGAAGTTAATTTTTTTAATATTTTCAATGTACAGACAATTCATTTTTATAATTTTATGATTGTATAGATTTCAACTGTCAAATTTTCATATTCATGGACTTAAACTACTGATGTGCAAATTGCGGAAAATTTCCAAAATGCTTAAAAAAGGTATTTTAAACAGGTAAGTTAACATTAGACTTAAGACCTTTTATATACCTAAAAATGCTTAAAAAAGTTCTTATAAACAAGTAAGTTAACACTAGACTTAAGACCTTTTTAAAGCATTTTGGAAAGTTTCCGCAATTTGCACATCAGTAGTTTAAGTCCATGAATATGAAAATTTATTAGTCAATGTCAAAAGTAAACTTAGTGATTGACAGTTGAAATCTATAAAATCATAAAAATATAAAAATTAATTGTCTGTACATGGAAACTATAAAATAAATAAACTTCCAAATACTACGTCTGTTTGGAGGTCACTGAACCGAAAAATATATTTTTTGGATTTTTGTACGTGTCGTTGTGTAAATCGGCTGAACAGATTTCAACAATTGTTGGTACACGTGTAGCTATCCACAGATGGTTATAGGATACGTTTTACCCGACTGCGCTGTCGAAAAAAAGAGGGCTATGACTTTTTCTCCTCCGCGAACAAAGTTGCGGGAACCTTCTAGTAGATTAATAAAGTTTCATAATTATGGATTTAAATACGTCGAATATTTAACACGATAACTGATTAACACTTCGCATACCTACTTGAGTTTCCCCAATGGCCATTCCTTATAAACGTATATAGATATTTATAAACTATATTTTCTGTATAGAAACTCTTCATTAGTATTTCATGCAATCGTTATATAATGTATGCTTTTTCAGTCGAGTACCGCGTTTAGGCCACGAAGCTTGCTGAGTGACCTAAGTAAGGTAGGAGACTTAAAAAGCTGATCATATAACTATTGTATACAATAATTTTTCTACGAGTAGGTCATCATCATCATCATCATCATCATCATCATCATCATCACCATCATCATCATCATCATCATCATCATCATCATCACCACCATCACCATCGCCATCGCCATCGCCATCGCCATCGCCATCGCCATCGCCATCGCCATCGCCATTACCATCACCATCACCACCATCATCATCATCATCATCATCACCATTACCAATACCTCAATTATCCTCGACTCTGTGGCTATTAATCGTAACAATAAAATACTTTCCACCCTTATTTTTCGCAACCAAAGTTCTATTTTTGAAATCATTATAGTACATTCAAAGTCTTCGCTTATGAAATAAAGTGTTGGCTTATGAATATATCAGTTCAGTTGGAAGTGCCATAGAGTATCCGACATTGAAAAGTATGCTATTAAAGTTTAGTCTATGAAGTTCTTATTGAGGGATTAAAGTCGACAAGTAGAAAAAGAATTTTATCAGTGAGCCGTAAATAAAGTGGCATTTTGTTTATTTTAATTCAACTAGTATTCTTATGACTATAGGCACAAAACCCAAGTAAATTTTACAGTCAAATTTAATGCCAAACACACTTATACAGTTTCATAAAAGTTAAATAAAGGTGTGAAGTGTACGTGTACGTGAAGCGTATGTTCACAAACAGTTTACTAAAATTGAAAATGATAAAACATACTATGCAAATATCAAAACTAACAGAAAAATATTTTGCTCAAAGAGAAAATACTTACCTATTAAATTTGTATGTATTTTACTGTATAATTTACTGAATGTATTTTTACTTTGGGTAAAATCCTCGGCACAGTTCAGAGATCCGATGGCAGTTGGAGAATTCACTAAAATGCTGAAATTGAAGGTCTTGTCGCGGAACCAAATAGCATCGGAGTAGCGAAAGCATCGTCTTCGTTTGCTTGGTCATCTGGAACGTCTGGGTGACGACCGTGTCGTCAAAAGAGTCTACCAGGGTAAACCAACAGTCGGCCGCCCCAGATACTGTTGAAAGGACGCTGTGGAAGCTGATTTGAGCAAGTTTCAAGCTCGTGGAAAGAAATGCTGCCATAGCGTGGACTCATATTGGAGACCAAGACGCACTTTAGGTCATTGCGCCAACGGAGTAGTAGATAGTATTTTTACTTCTACACCGTTCACAAAACATTTCCTCATTATCATCAACATTTCAGCCATATGACTTCCACTGCTGGACACAGGACTCCTCAATAGACTTCCATATGGGCCGAATAGAGGCGCCCCGCATCCAGGGAGTCCCCGCAACCGTAACCAGGTTGTCCGACCACCTTGCGGGTGTGTGTACGGAAGAACCTTTCTGCCCCAATGGCTATCGGTTCTTCGAACTATGTGCCCTGCCCATTGCCACTTCAACTCACATCGAATGTTTGGACTTACTAGTGCGTATTAACGTTGATGACCTACGGAGCCGAGAAGTGGTCTCTTTCTATGTACCTCTTAAGGAAGCTCAGACTTTTTTTTTAGTTTCGGTTACATATACGGAGTGCCCTCCTAGATTTTTTTTTATTATCATTTAACTATAGAACTAAGTAGAGACTTACACAAGACACCTATACAAATTTCATCAATATACATCTCATAGTGTCCTGTGACATACGGATGGACGGGTTTTCGGCATTTTGGCTACGGAACCTTAAAGAACAATTTTGACAGAAAAATTAGTCCCATAAGTTATTTTTTTACGTTTTCAAGTGAACCCTAAAACTGTGACTTTTATCGCGTTTTTCGTATAACATTCGCAAAAACTCGAACCAGCCGGCAAATAGCCGAAAGCAAATTAAGCGTCGTTTTTACTTGTAAAAATAAATCCTTCACACAAAAGCAGAAATTGCCCTCAAACACAATTACGCGAAGCTTTTTACGCTTGAACTGAGGTAATAACCGAAAAATATATACAACTCGAGATTTATACCTTTTATTGTTTTAATTTCGCGCTTCATTTGAATTAACCTTGTTGAGAATATGTTTAACATATCAATTGATGTATGAGAATAAATTTCTATTTTACAATGGTTTTTTGCTCACGGCTTTGCTTTCCCTTTGAAGACTTGGGATAAAGAATTATTTACACCATTCAAAGCAGCTTGCAATTATCAGACTTCAAAAATATTATATCAGGGATACCTAACTTGTTCGTGTTTTTAATTTATTTGTTCTTTGCAAACCCTAGTTTTGACGTCAGTCAGTAGTATTTGTATCTGGGCCAAATAGTTTCCTTCCAGGCTCGACAAGATAAGGAGGTCGCGAGACGCACCGAGAATGCCTGAAGAAGCTATTGGTCTATGAAGGAACATATGAAGGGATACCTTCCGATTTCATTAAAACGGAAACTCATAGACATGTGCATTCTTCCAATCTTGACCTATGGAGCACAGACTTGGTCTTTGACACAAGTTCAGAAATCGACCCTCAAGGTTTGCCAAAGAGCCATGGAGCGTAGTATTTTGGGCGTGAAACGAACTGACCGGATCAAGAATATAGTACTATGTTCCAAAACCCGGATAGCCGACGTAGCCCAAACAGCTGCCAAGCTGAAGTGGGACTGGGCTGGACATGTTGGTCGCATGCCGGGTGACTTGTGGGCTAAAGTAGCCACCGAGTGGGTTCCACAAAATAGAGTCCGGCGTCGCGGTAGGCCTCGACGAAGATGGCGGGACGAGCTTGACTCTTTTCAGAACAACTGGTGGGAGATTGTCCAAGACCGTGACACGTGGAAGAATGAGAGGGAGGCCTTTGCCCAGCAGTTGGACACTCTAGGCTCTTTAAATAAATAAAAATAAAACAAAAATATATATTCCTAGGAGCGGCTCTCCATACATGTAACTGAAACTGAAAAAAGAAATCAGCAAATATCAATGTGTTGGCACATATTTCGATAGTTTTATTAAAAAGGCGATGAGGTTCTACAAAAAAGTTTTGCTTTAGTAAATATTTTCGGAAATAATCGCTCCGAAAGTTGCATAAATTGTGCTGCCACCTCTATTTTTTAAACGGCATGTCCGCAAAAATCAAGAAAATAAAACTGAATAAATACTTTCAACGCAAATTGTTTTCAACATAATCGGATATACTGTTTTTGAGTTATTGCCAAAAAACTGCGCTTCTCAATAAAAGGACATAAGTGCCGTAAAGATACGCTCTTCCGCTTGTTCACTTTCATATTTTTTTCCATCTGTTGTGCATTTATTTTAGTAACCGCTACGGAACCCTACACTAAGCATGGGTCTGACATGCTCTCAGCCAGTTTTTTAATTACTGTATCTTTGGATTACATTGACTTAGAAGCTTGATTTTTGTATAGCTTCAGCTCAACTTATTATAGACGGACGGACAGATAGACTGGCAGCAAATTGATTCTATAAGGGTTCCATTTTTTCCTTTTGAGGTACGGAACCCTAAAAAGACGCGGCCATCACAAAATTCCAGGTCACCGCTCTTTGTCACTACCTTTGCGGCAGACGTAGCGTTAGGTTTTAATTTGGCTTCAGCAGAAAATTCAATTCGATTATTTTTGTTGCAAACTGAAATGCACCGAAGCAAATTGTAATTACAGCTCTATAAAGTATTTTTTTTAAATGACCTTTGATTTTCGCAAGTTTGCAAAAGTTGCAAAGTTATATTTTACCCGCGAGTATGGAATTGAAACAAGAACAAGCGAAAGGATTCTACAGTTGAAGTATAGGTTCTAAAATAGAATCCTGAGCGTTGCAAGTGTTTCAACACACGAGACGTAACATACAACTTTGCACCCGTGTGTACTCGTAACACAAAACTTTTCACCTCACTGGAGCGAGGAAAGTGCAACAAACATAAAAACAGCTCATAAAAATAAGTCTTTATTTGCACACATTAAAATCATAATCAGGTTAATTAGAATCATCATCAATAGAAAAGGTTTTAAGTAAAATTTTGTTCACAATGTTGATATTTCTGACGATGCGTTTTGTAATTGCATCGACTCAACTTATGTGTTCGGAATTATATTTTAAAAAAGCAAATGTTTCTTATGGAATTTAAATCATTAAATATAAATTTGACGTTTTGTTACCTATCAAAAGCTACACGCTCTAAAGTCAAATTACTTTCCTCACTAGTGGATAAAATGCGTTTTTACCCGCTTGTCTTAAAGGATAAAAGACAGCTTTCCGAGCTAGTAAAGGGAAAAGATTTTATTTAAACACAGTGAGACTCAAGACATATTAGGAGCGGCTACTTGACAATTACATTAACGAGATTAATTTGAAAAGAAATGTCACATTAAATTTTAATTGAGTTCTTAAAATACCCAAGTTCATTAATTGTGGGTGTAAACTTAAGTTTGATTAATATTCAGTGTTGGTGCTGTTAATATTTTGTTTTAAAAACCTCTACACTATTATAAAGCTGTAAATTTGAAATGTTTGGACATTGAAGATATTTTCAATGAACTATTGTAGTCATCATTTTTTTTTTGTTTGTTGTTTCATCACGCCAAAACGGCTAAACGGATTTCAACTATTTTTGGACATGCCCAGATGGTCATAGGATACTTTATACTTAACTACGCTGAAGAAAAAAATGATTGATTAGGGTTTTTTTTTGTTTACCGATGTGATGAAGTTGGGTACCTTCGATTGTTTTGATAAACTTCTATTTAGATATTACTGTCTTAAAACATTAAGTAGTTGAATATGCATCTAAAAAGCTTAAATTTTTTGATACGATACCTTTCTAACCTTCATCTTTTATAGATAGCTAGGTCGAGAGGATTTTCTATTCAGATCGCTACTAATACTTTCATATTATGTAAATGCACCTTGATCGCTACCCACTTTTATGTATAACGTTTCCTACATTATTAAACAATCCCTTTATCTCTGAAGTTTACCGAACGACACTTTCTAAATTTTCACAATTTGTATAAATAAACATAAATATTACACGAAAATTATAACCAAGTTAAACTAACTAGCTATTTTTTTTAAGTTTCAAAAAACCAATTTAAACAAACCGCTTGCGTTAACTTTGCACCTTATTTGTATGCAATGCCATAGATATCAGGTGCAAACTTAACTCAACCGGGACTGGGTAGTATAATAATGTTAGGGTAAGTGTAAGTTTGTACGGAACCCTCGGTGCGCGAGTCGGACTCGCACTTGGACAGTTTTTCATAAAACTGTCACTTTAAGCCTTGATTTTTGGGAAGTCTTTTGGTGCATCTGTATAAAATAGTTGATTTCGAAGTTTTTTGTATCGCGACTTCAAGATATGGCACAAAATTATCACTCGACGACAAATTATGAAGGTA
The DNA here is from genome assembly GCA_905404275.2 of Hedya salicella. Classification (NCBI taxonomy): domain Eukaryota; kingdom Metazoa; phylum Arthropoda; class Insecta; order Lepidoptera; family Tortricidae; genus Hedya; species Hedya salicella. The sequence continues at coordinate 2,894,851 of FR990112.1, read as the reverse complement.
TATAATCCAGTGGCCCACAGGGACCATTGTTCGTGTTTAGGAGAGTGGTCTACTGATTACAAAACGTATGAAGATTGATAATTGCGCCATCTTGGTCGGAAGATCTTTGCTGTCTCATTACGTCAAAACGGCTGGACAAACGGCAACTATTTTTGCTTTCAAATCTTATAGTCAACTCTTAATAATGAATGGTAAAATTGCGAAATCATGCTTGCTGCTCTATTTTTTCTCATGCAACAATCTATTGTGGAGTGTCCACAAAATTTTGCAACGATAAATAGCCAGCCGAGTATGATATAGACCGGAAAATTACATGGATAAATTTTAGTGCCGTAAAACTCAAAAATCAAAACGAAGGCGAAGTTTGGTAGACCAATAACAGTAAACAAACATTTAAGTTCCGTTTCAGTACGAAATTGCACCCAAAATCAATGTAAGTCGACCCGTCAACGGCCACAAAACGGTCATTTATTTCTATTCCACAATAAAATCGTGCCCAGTGGTCCGAGAGCTCACAATAAAGGAATATCCGGGCAAAATGTTATGCGCGGAACGAGCACAGTGGTGCGACCGGCGGAAAGTTGGCACAAAATGCTCTAAAGATTACTTCAACCAGGCCTCTGACGTAATAGGTTTTTTTGGAGGAATAAAAAGTGTCACATCCCTTTGTCGGTAGGATTTTGAACGTTCATTTTCGTCCGAATCGTTTTTTGTCGTGATAAATTGGAATTTACGGATTAAGATGTTCTTGTTAGGCTTGAAGTTTTTGTGCTGATTCTTTAATGTTAGCCAATATTACGTTCTTGAAACAGTAGGCGTTAGAATCACACGAGAAAAGGACAAAACAGTTACTACTAACATATAGTATGAAAAGGCAGATCTTTTATTTTCCTTTCCGAAATTTCTCTCCATAGGAAAAGTCGCTCATATTGACGGTTAACATATAATGTAGTATATTGGATGTTATAACATCTCAGAATATGGATATTGTATCGACAGTGTATTTGTTCTACAGCGTTGTATATTTCATTAAGACGATTTAAACCTGCATGGCATAAACTGGCAACGTTGCATGTTTTTTGGTTTTCCTTGATTATTTTGAGAAATATGATTATAGATTGAACACGTTTTCAATACATTGAAATATATATTTTTTTAATGAAAAAAGAACCGACTTCAAAATAAACTAAAACGCCAAAAATAATCTTTTATGTACGGTACAGATCACATTTGAATCACCTTTTAACACAGATGGCACGCAAGAACCGCGGCGGCGAGCCTTTAGTAATTACCTATATATATATATTTAGTGATAGTAATTCGTATTTTTGTTGAATAAAGAACTTTAAATACTTCAGGTATGGCACCGACTTCAAAAGGTGATTAAATCAAATATGATCCGTACCGTACATAAAATATTATTTTTGGCATTTTAGTTTATTTTGAAGTCGGTTCTTTTTTATTTAAAAAAAAATATTTTTCTTTTTAGTGATGTATTTTAGTGATATAAAGTATTTTTTTAATGCCTATAATATTTGAGCGTTTCTCTCGATTTCCGTGGTATTCCATCATCGGAACCTGACTTGGTGATAAGGTGACTACCTCAGGGACACACCAAACCACCATTTCAGTACATGTTTTGCAGTCAACATTTAAAAAATACTTTTTATGTATCACCCCTGGAGTGTAACAAATAGTTTTTCTGTAAATCCGCATCAATTAATAATTGCGGACAAACATACATACATACGGATCAAGCTGAAAACCTCTTTTTTTGAAGTCGATTAAAATACTAAAACCTTCTCCTAAGTGTAACAAATACTTTATACTGAAAACTGCATCAAAATCGGTTCAGCCAAACGTGATATAATCGCGGACAAACATATATACATGTCAAATTGAGAACCTCCTTTTTTGAAGTCGGTTAAAAACCACCCGTCACCCGTGACCATGGAAAGCTGAAAAGCTTTCAAAACGTCGGGAACTAAAATGAGATAATATACGCGATATAATCCTTAATTTTTTTTTATTTTAATGAGTAAGGCGCCTTTTGCTTGACGTCACTATACTATATGATATTCTGTCTGGTCGTATTGATGGCTCCTCACTCCTTGCTGAAATTGGTTTCTCAGTGCCAACCTTTAGAACGCGGCACTCCCAGCGTCGACTTTTTAATCTTGCCAAGGTCCATACTAGGTACGCTCAAAATTCCCCAATTGTACGTACAATTCAAGTTTTAATACTGTTGATCTATCTGACTGTTCCAAATTAGTACTGAAAAAACCGCGTTCGAAAATTTATTTTGCAAGGTGGATGACGTGGCAGCGCGGAGCTGCATAGGTACTTATAACAAACATGCTTATAATTTACGTATACAAACCTATTTATGTATACATGCCTTCATACACACACACACACACACACACACACACACATACCCACGGGGTGTATACTTTGTGTTTTGTCTTGTCTCGCAGAAACAGAAGAAACTATTAGTCTCTATATTGTTTTGAGCAGTATATTTATATACTCATCACAAAAACATTTGCCATTACCGGGATTTGAACCCAGGACTTTCAGCTTCGTAGCCCACTTTACTCCCGCTGGCTTAAACCGGTCGTCAAATAAACAATCTTATATTTACGTAAATTTTGCCATCTCCATAAAAGGAAGCACCACTGTGCAGATTTATACCTTTTAGTACCAGATTATTTTATAAAAGTTTGCACTGCACTTGTTGATATGGTAATTGTGTAGTTTCTTTTTAGTGTCCGCGTTTACGACCATGACTATTTGTTTTGTTTTATCTTCTGTAAATCTCATTTAACGGGAAATATTATATTTTCTATTGTATTTACCTTTTAGATAATAGTCTCAGTGATACTTCCTTCATCACACTTCCAATTCCAACTCAATATTGTGAGGATCATGTGTATATAAGCTGCAAATGTATACTTACTCTGAATACTATTATAAAATATTAAATATGAAAATAAAAACATTGAAGATAATTTGAAAACAACATGTTACACGTACTATTTGAAAGTCGCTGAATCGAAAAAAAATGTTGTTGATTTGTATATTTATCATATCCACAGATGGTTTCAGGATACTTTTTACTAGACTATACTGAAGAAAAAAGAGGGTAATGTTTTTTTTCTCATCCGCTAACGATGCCGTGGGCACATTCTAGTACTCACTTTAAGTAATAACTGACATATTTTTCACACATTTTTATGAAATAAAATCATTAGACACGTTAATAGTGTAATTTAATTATCTACTTTATAAATAAAATAATGAAGGTTTTTCTACATTATCACATATCAAATTTCATCGTCTAATTGCGTTTTTTAACGAAAAATATTGTTTTACGTGTTTTATTTTATATTGCGAAAATTCTTTCGTACTATTTTTAAGCTATTCGGCCATTTCATTTTTATATCTTTATAATAGTATATCTATATGTATACTATTATAAAGTTGTAAAAATTAAATGTTTGTTTGTGTCGTTGTGGCTTCATTGCGCTAAATCGGCTAAACGGATTTGATCTATTTTGAACCGACTTCCAAAAAAGGAGGAGGTTATATGTTCGATAGTTTGTATTTTTTTTTATGTATGTTCACCGATTACTCCGCCAATTGTGAACCGACTTTAAAAATTCTTTTTTTATTTGAAAGGATATACTCCCGAGGTAGTCCCATTGCCACCAAGTTGGGATCTGATGATGGGATCCCAGGGTAATCGAGGGAAATCCTCAAATTTTATAGGCTCTTGTAACGTTTTTCATATATTTTCTTAAGCTTTTTAAGTATTTGCATATGGTAGTCATCATTTCATCGTGCTGAGCTGATGACGAAAGGTACAACTCCTTAATAGTTACGAGTTAGACAAGAATTCTTAAAAAAATCATCTATTATAGGTAAATACGTTAAGACCCCAAGTAACAAAAAACTCCTGTAAGACCCGCCTTATAAGATTAACAATCTTATAGCAGTTTTATAGTCGTTTTGAATATGACCTTTATCTTAAATAGTCTTATAGAATTCTTATAAACGTTATGAATTTGACCAAGTATCTTATAACAACATCGTACATGACTATACGAGTATGAGGTGCAAGGCGTATTGATCCTATTACTTAGTCTCACTAACGTTTATAGGATAACTTTATAAGTGTATGTATGTATAAGCTCATGCATGCTTATAAGCACATTTTATAAAACTGTTACCAGTGTGTATATTTAGGTCCTATAAACGCATTTAGTAAAATGTTTACTCCTTTTTTTGTCTGACTTCTTGCTTCTACAGGATGTATAATCCTATAAGTGTTATAGAAAAATTTCCATGGTCCTCCCGTGACCATGGAAAGCTGGAAAGCTTCCGAAACGTCGGGAACTAAAATGAGATAATATACGCGATATAATCCGTTAAATTGTTTTATTTCAATGTTATAGAAAAAGTTGCTAAGGGGTAAAATTGTATAGGACTGATATAACCTGAGCGCTACTTTTAAAAGATTATTGGCACCGAACTAGCACTTTATATGATTGCTCTAAGTAAGTTTTTACTTATAAGCGTCTTGCACTTGCTATTAATAGAGTGTCGCCCGTCCATGGCCTCCATTTTGATTACAATTAAGGATTTAAACCTACAAAAGATGGATTTAATGCGATGGAAATGATTTAAGAGAAGTGGCTCTTACAGAATAAGGGTAAATGAAACGTACGAAGAAATAAAATCGGGATTGAGTACGAAGTGTAGGTCAGAATCATCTTTGAATGAGAGTGATACGGATAAAATCCGTGATGGTTCCGTATATGAAAATTACTAGGAGGATCATAATTTTAATGATGAAGATGATTTTAAAACTTATGGTAGTAGTGACGATGAAGACGAAGTACAGATAGCGGTTATTAAGAATAACAGTATGGGTGCTATAGTTGACATTTTGTAACCTAGCTATTAACATATATGATTTTTATGTCATACATCGCACATCTTCAGTATCGATTAAAACATTACTCTCAATATTTAATTTCATTACGGTTCACTTTAGTCAAAAAGAACCCTAAAGATAAAAATGGCGTTGTTAATTATTTCCTATAATAGTATGACATAGAACAAATGGTTTTAGAACGGTTCTGACGCGTGCAGTTTTAGTTCAACTAATCCGCGTTAATCGTCATGGCTACTTTGTTATATTAAATAAACAATTATATAATATTTAATAAAAAACTTTTCACAGGGGGCTTGAAAATAGGGTTCCTAGCGTCAAGTAAATTATCTATAAAATTAATTTTGCTCGCTAAGTATCTGGGAATACTTCTCTATATAATAGTCTAAATCTAACACTTAGTCACATTTTGGAAATATTTGTAATATGGTTAATACTTACACTTTTCAATGCTTAACTTATTTTTTATTACGAACACACCACGCGACACGAAGTAAAAACAAACGTCATCGTTAAGTCATCGGGCTGGCCACAATAGGATCAATTAGTCCATTAAAAGCACGCACCAGATCGTTATAGGACTAATTGCGCTTATTGAGTGTGTTTACCGGATACTTATAGGAACATTTTATCCTGTAAGAGCAGTAGTAGTTTATTGTAGTAGTTTATTGGAGTTCTATAGAACTAAAAAATACACAGTCCTAGAACGTTTACATGACTAAATTTTGCTACTTGAGACTGTTAGTCATATTCTTTTTAGTGTGTCCCTGAAGTAGTTACCTTATCACCAAGTCAGGATTAGATGATGGAATACCAGGGAAATCGAGAGAAACCCTCAAATATTATAGGCACTTACAATGTTTTGTATATATTTTTCCAAAGTTATCAGTTGTTTTCCTCTGGTTGTCATCATTTCATGCTGAGCTGATGATGGAAGGTACAATGAACTAACCAAATTTTACATTTCTTAATTCCAAAGACTCGAGATGCGTGCAGAGTGCCTCCTCAATCTTCTCATTCTGGGCTCTAAAAAATACTTTATATCACTACTAAAATCCATCACTACAAAGCAAATAATAAAAAAATATATATAAAAAAAGAACCGACTTCAAAATAAACTAATTAGCCATAAATAATCTTTTATGTACGGTACGGATCACATTTGAATCACCTTTTGAAGTCGATGCCAAACCTGAAGTAAATAAAGTTCTTTATTCAACACAAATACGAATTACTATGACTAAATATATATGTAGGTAGATAATAACTAAAGGCTCGCTGCCGCGGTTCTTAATAGTAATAAATGAATGGTTTGGCACCGACTTCAAAAGGTGATTCAAATGTGATCCGTACCGTATATAAAAGATTATTTATGGCTTTTTAGTTTATTTAGAAGTCGGTTCTTTTTTTATATAAATTTATGGTACAAGGGTCTGGGTATCTCCAGAAGTTTGTATGATACTTTTTACCGAACTATGCTAAAAAAAAAGAAGTTTTATGATGTTTACTCCTCCGCGAACGAAGTTGCGGGCGCCTTCTAGAACTTTATAATAATATGATCGTTTTAAATTTGTAATTTACGATATCCTAACAGCATACGACACTCGCTCCCGACTCGTTTCAGTAATCTACATGCGAAGCGTATAATACGGAGTTCTCAATAAGCGCGCAGTCAGCGATAAGCTTTCTGCCTTATTGGGCTCGAATACCCGTCGCCGACTTTTCCATTCATGTATTTGATAAGCCAGTACATTATGTATGGGTTCCAGGGACAGTGGCTTTTATACGATGTGTAAACTTACGAAAGGCAAATCTTTAAACCCGTTGACGGCTAAGTCAAGCTTCTATGCTATTATATAAGCTGTAAAGATGAAATGTCTGTACATTTTCAATTAAATGATTGTAACGGACTAGTTGGAGGTCACTAAGTACCAAAATATTTTATTTTTATTTTTTGTATGTTCGAATGTGTCGTTGTGGTTTCATCACGCTAAATAGGCTAAACAGATTTCAACTCGTATAGGAATTAGTATAGCGTCCTCTCTATTGCACTTTTATAAACAAATTATTACGGACAGGTAAATATAGGGTCCATGCTGTGGACTGTAAATGTTGCAACAGGGTTTCGGCAGTTATAGGATATACTTACGCTATCGAAAAAAGAGGGGTCATGACTTTTTCTCCTCCGTGAACGAAGTTGCGGGCATCGTCTATATATATATATATACACTTTTGGTTCTTCATCGTGGTAATTAGATAACATACACATACTGACATTAATCAATAGTGAAATTTTAAATTATGTGTTGTACAAGACATAACATATCACAGGATGGTATAACACATTACTTGTATATCTTTTGTATTATTAATTAATAATTATTAATATTATTTTTATTTAATATAAAAAAAATCTTCTCTGACTGACTCATGGACACCTATCCTAACATATTTATCGGACCTAGGCAGCTAATATTATCTTTCCAAAAGATTTCATGTTTTGTGTAGACCGAGAATAAAAACTTGTTTTTAAAATAATAATAATAATTCTAGTTTCTAGTTCCATGGATTTAGGCTGTGTAATGGTGTGTAAGCCAGGCCTTTTCTTTTTGTATTTTTTTATTATTAAATTTTACGCTGCTGCTTTTTACTTCACTAAACTGATACCAATTACTTTCACGAATCTTCTAGAAGCCGCTTTTGCCCTGTAGCTATGAACGGTTCAAAACTTTTTTCCTCAAACATGAAAATTCTTTAGACATGCAATTTTATTTTATGAAAGCCCTCTAGCAATTAGGCGCTCAAACAACGAATTATTTACTTTTTCTCGAAGATTCTCAGAATGTACTTTTTTAACGAACACAGTAAGCTGCGTCATTATTTGACCTATTTTTTCGCGTCGCTTTCATGGACACCTTTGACGACAGGTTTAGCTCAGTGGGTAACGTTGCCTGCGAAGCTGAAGGTCCTGGTTTCAAATCCCGGTAAGGGCAAATATTTTATGTAATGAGCATAAATATTTGGTTCCTGAGTTCTGATTTTTTTTTATGTGCCTACTATTATAAAGTTTTAAAAAGGAAATGTCTATGCATTGAAGATATTAAAAAAACATTGAAACGGACTATTTGGAGATCACTCAATCGAAATATAAATTTTTTTGTATGTTTGTATGTATCGTTGTGGCTTCATCACGCCAAATCGGCCAAACGGATTTCAACAAAGTTTTGGTACCTACACGGGTAGCTGAGTATAGAATACTTTTTACCCGACTGCGCTATCGAAAAAAAGAGGGGATCTGATTATTCTCCTCCGCAAACGAAGTTGCGGGCTCCTTCTAGTTGTTACATAAAATAATATAAGTACATGTATCTATTAAATATATCTTTGTCTAGTACGCATAACACAAGCCTTATTGAGCTTACCATGGGACTAGCTCGATTTGTGTAACAAAATAGTAGATTGTTTGACAAGGGGCTAAAAGAAGCCTTTATGACATGAAGTGTCTGAGTATCATAATGGCTTTTAGCCACGTGTTAACTTATCACTTAGACTGCGAGAAAATAAAATAAAAACTTAACATTAAAATTGTATATTTCATGAACAATTAAAAGAACAGTTTGAGCAATTCGATCAGAAATTTTGGCCAATCTGATTAGGGTGATTTGTTTGTTTTTAATTATTCGTAAGTGGTATGTAGCTGGCCGGAAATATTTTTTTCAGTTTCATAGATATGTGTATGGTATTATATGGCTTTCTTTTAAACCCTTGGGGCTAGAAGTAATATTTTAAGCGCACTTCGCGAAGCTAATATGACGTACTTTTTGAGCAGAGGAAGTGTAATATATATTTATTTATTTGTGTCGAATGCTTGTAGATTTCAAGCTATTTCTTAGATGTCCGGGATCTCCACCAAATGGCTTGAAACGGCACAAAAATCTACATACACTTCGATATAAGTGCGTCCACGAAAGTGAGTCGATATGACCTTGACCCATCTTATTGTAAGAAACGTTTATTTTTGTCTTAAATCTTTTTTTAACCATGATTAAATCTTTTAATATTTTTTTGGCAGCTGTATTTTGAAAGGAAGTGCAAAACACATGTGGATGAATTTGCTTCCCATAATCATTGAAAGTCATTGTCTAATGTTATACATAGATAATTTGTTAAAATAGTAATCATAATAATATTATTATAAACGTGACACTTTGTGCCGATGTTCCTCTAAATTTAAAAACACTTGAACGCATCTCAACAAAAATTTCCAGTAATTTTGTTTAGACATTAGAATTAACAAACTATAAATTGCATCTCCACGCGGACAAAGTCGCGGACAGCTGGTTGGTTATAATTCTGTTACCGTAAAGTTTCCAGAATAATTAAAAAGGTAATTAGGCTGTACAACAAAAAAAAGGTGTTTCGATGGACTCGCTGTTGACCGCCTTTGTTGACATGAGTTCAAATCCCGCTAGAAACATAGTTTTTTCAAACCTCAATATAAATATTTATTTAAAAAAATAAACCGCCTAGAGACAAAGGAATTAAAATAACTAATAAAATATGTACCACACATCGATATTTGCTGAATCTAATTATAATAATTTCTTCTGTTTCAGTAACGAATTATACGTACGGTACGAATTATATCGCGTATATTATCACATTGAAATTCTAGATAAGTACAATACGAGTATACGCGAAATAATTCGTTAAAAGTGTTTTATTTAAGTGTTATTTTTTAGTTTGAGTTACATGTATGGAGTGCCTCCTAGATTTTTTTTTATTTAACTATCAAACTAAGTAGCGGATTATACATGACACCCACATTTTATCAATATATATGTTGTAGTTTTTGAGTAAAGTGCCTGTGATATACAGATGGACGAAAATATAATGTCAACTAACATGGTTTTGGGAATAGTTGGGGAACGGTGTGTCGCGAATGTTTGAGGTACTGTGATGTAAGGCGATGGAAAGTTGTAAATCTTCTGTGATATATATATATTTTTTAAAGTTTATTTGTATTAACAATGAATTAAATGTTACTGTAATGCAGTGTAATTATATTAAATAAATAATAATAAGGGTTCCGTTTTTACCATTTTGGCCACAGAACCCTTAAAGTTGTAAAAGGGACTCTAACCTCTGAAACCCATGATTATGATAGAGTATTTGGCTTAAATACATTTCGATGCGTACCCCCTTCGTACGAATTGATGGTTATATAATTTACATCAAGCGAAATAAAGTAGTCAACTAAATCACGAAAATATCGAAGTGATAACATTTTCAATTCTGGCTGTGTAATAAAGTACGTACGCCAGCAATCGTGTCGGCGCACATTGGTTCAAGGGCGGAATAAAGTCCGAAAATTACAAATCAACTAAAGTTATTTATTTGACTTAAATCTAACAGTAGAATACTTTTACAACCCTATACTGAAAGAATTTTAATTTTGGTGTATTATTTATTTGTAAATAAATAATAAAAAACACATGATGCTGAACACTAACAAATTTTCCGTCAAAAAAGTTGTTTCTTTCTGGTAATATATTTCTAAAACCGGCGCTAAAGTATACAAAATGCTATTTTTATTTGATAAAGCATATAATAAGGTATTTTTATGTTTTATAATATCAGTAATTTCGGCTATAGGTTTGGGTATGGCTTGGATTAAAACAACATGGTCGTTATTTTGGCAATTTTTAATATTCAATTGGGTATTACTTTCCAGCCTCACCTAGCCTTTCACCAAAAAATAGCACAAATGATACCTTAATTATCCAAAATAATGACCTAATTGATTCCAGCTGCCGGTGCCTGCAATCTTTTGAATAATGACCATTTAACTAAACAGCGTATTTGGAGGTAGGAAAAATAATGACATAGATAAACACATTTATGAGGGTAGTTAATTAACAAATGGCTTGATTTGGATATAAAATGCGTACATTATTGTCTTTTCCTTCATTTACTATTATCAACTCGAGGAAGTTATACTGTTATTATTTATAGTCATGGCAAGTTTCAGCATTTCGTATGCAGATTTAGTCGAAATTGCTATTTCAAGTGACCGGGAAGTGCATAAGTGTATGTAACCTGAAAATTAAAAATCCAAATCTTTCAGAAGCAATACTAGACCAAATCTGTATTGAGTTGACTAAACACTTTTTACCTACTTTCACGAAAAAGTGGAAAGCTGCATCAAGGACGCGAAAATATTTTTTTGAAAAAAACAAGGATTGGCTGAGTGGTATGTTTTCAATACATACGGTGCCTTCAGTTTCGAATGCTGATGCTGCCGTAGACGCCGAACCAGGACCTTCAAAACGACTTCGAAATGGTCGTCCAGAAAAACCTTTTGAAGAGTGTTGTAGCCGTACAAAACGAAAAAAAGTGAGAAGTTTATGTGAGAACTATCCCGAAGAGGCGATTTTGTCTGCTGCCGATAAAATTCGACAAAACCCCGTAAAATATCCTGCCTTCAGTCCAGAAAAGGCTTTGGCTTTGATGTTAGATGCGGCTCTAACAAAACATCAGTATGAAGTGCTTAGAAACGCGACGAAAGAAATAGGTTGCGACATTTTTCCTAACTATCATAGAGTCCTTGACTCAAAAAAAACAGTGCTGCCCTAAATTTGAACATATAGATGTAACCGAATATTATGCCTGTGTTAGCTTGCAACCATTACTGGACCACACTGTAACCAGGATTTTACAAACAAAAACAGCAGATGAACTTTCAAGCATGAATGAAAATATGACTCTTATTTCCAAATGGGGCTGTGATGGTTCATCTGGTCATAATGAATACAAGCAGAAATTTAAAGAAGAAGACGTCACAGATGCGAACATGTTCTTGACTTCTTTAGTCCCTCTTCGCCTTGCCCATAACAAAGATGACGATACATCTGTGTATTGGAAAAATGAAAGCCCATCTTCTACGAGATTTTGTAGACCGGTACAGTTTCAATTTAGTAAAGAAACAACTGAATTGACCTATAACGAAAGGTCAAGAATGGAATCTGAAATATCCAATTTACATGAGACTTCTGTCTGCATTAGTGGCAAAACCTTTAAAATAAAGCATGAGTTGTTATTCACGATGATCGATGGCAAGATAGCACAAACGGTTACCGATACACAGTCTAATGCTGTTTGCTTTATATGCAAGGCAAGGCCTACAGAAATGAACTTATTAGATCTCGTGCAAAACAAAGTAGAGAATCCTGATGCATTGAAAGTGGGCTTATCGCCGTTACATGCCCGAATTAAATTTATGGAATGTATTTTACACATCGCCTATAGAAAGTCTTTTTGTAAATGGAGTACAAACGCAAACACACGGCCACAGAAAGAAGCAGAGAAAAAGAGAATACAAAAAGAGCTGTTTGACAGATTGGGTTTAAAAGTTGACTTCGTGAAACAAGGTATGGGGTCATCTAATGATGGCAATACTTCCAGGAGATTTTTTTGTAGCCCAAGTGTAGTTGCGGAGGTTACCGGTGTAGATGAAGAATTAATTCGCCGGTTTTCAGTCATCTTACATGCAATTAATTCGGGTGCCACAATAGATGCTGAAAAATTCGGAGATTACTGCAATGAAACAGCAAAAATATATGTTCGCTTATACAAGTGGTATTACATGCCAAACACTGTTCATAAAATACTGATGCATGGAAGTAGAATAATATCAGCTGCTGCTCTGCCAATTGAAATGCTAAGTGAAGAAGCCCAAGAAGCTCGGAATAAGGATTATCGTCGGTACAGATTGTACCATTCCAGGAAATGCTCACGGGAATCTGCGAATGAAGACATCATAAACATGCTATTGACATCTTCAGACCCTTTTATTAATAGCTTAAGGGCTAAACATAACTATAAAAGAACAGAAAGAGAGCATGAAGAAATAAAGGATTTATTATAATTAAGTAAATGTGTTTTTTATATATTTTTTTATTTTCTTGAAGTAATGGTACTTATATACCATTATTTAATGTAATTTTATATTATACATCTACTTTGATAATCCTATAAGAGGTATTTAATTTATTTAATAATTATTTTGTATTTGATGGTACATTTTAGATGATTTTAATACAAACTATACACATTTTTTAATGTTTGTTATATTTATTTTATTTATTTTATCTATTTATATTGATAAAATCACATTTCATAACTTTTAAAATGCCCGCCTGTCATAAAAACAATTAATTCCGCGCTCCCATACAACCCGAACCACTGTGCGGCGTTCGGTAAATTTATTCGACGCGAGAAAAATGGCTCCTGGATGTTGAAGTCACCGTATGGAACAGGAAATTCGAGAATGTCTCAGAGAATTTGAGAAATTCGCTGTCGAATGTTGACTCTGTCCATATTTGTTAGGTGCTTTGTTTCATCCTTCAACATATTGCTACCTTTTTATTTTATTTATAAGACACACCAACAGTATATATCAATAAAAAACCAAACAAACAGACTTCTGTGAGTGTTTCAGCATTGAAAATTAGTTAAGGGCACATTATTGCTATTTGAGTTTCATTACATAATAATTTTAACAGTTGCTTAAAATACAAAAACAAAAAAAAAAACACAACTCTAATCAGTTGATTCCGCTCTTTACGCCTTAGAACTGGTAAAGAGTCCTGGGCAATGGCTAAGTCAGATAGTTATTGCATTTTATGAATTTTGCTACTCCTACATTTGCTCTTTGATTCATACATAACATTTATTAACTTTTGAAACACGAACTAGTTAAATGTATTTGACCTGTTAACATAACTTATTTTGTCAAATGAACTTATTATATTATATGGCATTTGAACTTTTCAACAAGTCATACGATGCTGGGTTCAAATCGGAACCGTTGAAGTACTGTTTCATTTCAGCACACTGCATCGGAATTTCGGATTACATAAGATGCCACGCGCCTTTCAAACTTTTCAAAAGCTTGCGGGTTTTTATAAAAAAAAATTCTTTTAACCTCAAAAGCGGACAGAGGGCAAAAGAATACATTACAGTTAAAGATTAAAGTCACAAGAGAATTACAAAGAATAAATGTAATATTTTCGTGCCAACTCGCCCGCAGTAACATAATTTGTGGTAACTTTTCCAATATTCCGGTTTGGTTACCAATTCTTTTCCCTAAAGTTAAAGAAGAAAAACGTTGCAAAGTTGAAATTATTGTACCTACTGGATCTGATGTAGCCGTGATGACAGTGTCAACCAAGTTAATAAAGTTGGTTAGAAAATAATTTATTCCATTAATACAAATTGTGTCTTCCTTAATGAAAGCCTCTTCATTACGAGTGAATATAAATAGGATTCCAAATGAACGAAAAAATCCGACTCGTGATACTTTGACCTAGTATATCTTTTCTGTCCATGATTTTCTGCCTAGTGCCGTTATTCTTGTTTCAGAACAGGAATAAGAGCACTTGGCAGGAATTCAGGATATTGATAATTACTATCGGATAAGTGATATTGTATTTCTTTTATCATAAAAAAAACACTATCTTATTTAATATAGACCTAAAAGCAGGACGTTACGAGAAGATACTAATATCGAAGTATCAGTAATTTTAATGTTATTCCTTACAGGATTACTGTGATTTTTAATAAGATGTATTTTAGTTTATTAATACTTCAAGGATAGTCTCATTAATAGGTGAATTGCTCTAATTCAGTTCCTAATTTTCGACGTAGAATGAGTAACGTACGTTTGTATATTTTCGCCACAAACTAAGAAGGCATTGAAAACTCAAGGCTTTTTTTTATTTCCAGATATCGTGGACAGCTTGAAGTAGCATCGAACGGGTAAGAAATAAAGTACTTTATTGTATTAAAATAAATTGAATCCTTGTGGCATAACAAACGTCTTACGTCTAATTAATCGGCCCAAAACGCATTTTGAACTTCTTCACATTTGCATCCAGATTTTGTTACTCAAAATTTGCAAAGCATTGTGATATCCCTTATAATTTGACTGAATGAAAGATAAAATATAACATGACCTGGGCCGTGATAACGCTTGTCGCGTGATATATCATGATATGTGTTTTTCACACTGAATTGAATAGAGAGTGACAGAGAGAAAGAGAGACATTCTGCTAGACTCCCAACCCGGGATATCGTTTTAATACGGCATCTGGTTGGTCATAAATATCATACCTCTCCTATACCAGGGCCAAAATCAACTGAACGTTAGAGACGTCGGCCTTCTCTCTTGCGCTTTAGAAGAAACAGCAAGTGGAAGCTAGTCAGTGGCGTAGATACCGAAGAGCTAGCCGGGGCCGTGTCCCGGGAGCCCTTAATCTCAGGGGGCCATGGGACGCAGACCAGTGGCGTAGCTACCGAAAGGCTTGACGGGACCGTGCTCCGGGGGCCTCTAAGCTCAGTGGGCCCTGACCAGTGGCGTAGCTACCGAAAGGCTAGACGGTGCCGTGCACCGAAGCTCTCAATATTTTTGAGGCCTTTGATTCCTGACTAACAGAACCTTGAACTGACATGGAGCCCCAGTTTTTCTTTTGGGGGCCATTGGTTTCTGACTAACATAACCTCGAACTGACATGGGGCCCAAATCTTTACTTTTAGCACCAGGACCCTTGGTTGCCTAACCACGCCACTGAAGCTAGTGGTGTGATTTAGTGTTTATGACTCTTACGTTCAGTTGATTTTGGTCCTACAATAGGCCAATTACAGCGCCAAACATTATTATACCGCAAACCTAAAATATATAGAAAGAAATGAAACTTTACGACTAAATCCATTTTATGACATCGAAAGCGAAACCATAGACATTGTTCTGTCTAAGCTCGTAGTATTATTGGATTAATTAACAAGTTGATCATGTAAAGTCTCCCCATCCGTGTTATCTGCACAAATATACAGTATGATTAGTTTAGATCGAGTGGACCTCGTTATTGGACGAGCCGTTTCATCGAGCTCCTAAGTCCGGTGCGATTTGAAGGTCCATTTGCTTCGGGCCCTTTGACCTTTGCCCCGGCAGCAAGCTTTAAACGACTAGCGAATGATATAAAATCCTCAAATATCTATCCAATATTTGACTGACTGCCCAGCCAAAGCGCTTAAATAAAGAGTGGTGAAAGAGTTTAGGCATTGAAGAGACTAAAAATGATAGTCTAAAGGGGATAGATAAGATACCTAAGAGAATGGTGACCAAAATTAATGATATCAAGTACTTAAACGTTGTCTACCTTGGGCACAACTTGATAAATCTTTTTTTGATTAGGTACATCAAATCTACAGTCATTCTTTAAACGCTTGAGTGATCTGCCTCTAATATCAGGAAATTTCTGTATACTTCCTCACAATAATGGATTTTTACGGTTTCGTAGCCGAAATGGGAAAAATGGAACCCTTTTAGTTTCGTCATGTCCGTCCGTCCGTCCGTCCGTATCTCACAGGCATTTTACTCTAAAACTACAAAATGTACATTGATGAAATTTGGAGTATAGGTGTCTTGTGTAAGCCGCTACTTAGTTTGGTGGTCAAATAATAAAATAAAAAAGTCTAGGGGTGGTTTCGGTTACATGTATGGACAAGAATGAAACTGAAAAAAAAAATCAGCATTTGACAATGCGTGGCACATACTTCGACAGACCTTTTAAAATTATTTAGAGGTTTAAAAAAAATGTATATTTTCGATTTAATGGATATTTTCGGAAATAATCGCTCCAAAAGTAGCATAAATTGTGTCCCCCCTCTATTTACTAAGCTGTATGTCCAAAAAAAAATATAAAGATAAAGTGTAATAAATACTTTCAACTAAAATTGTTTTCAATCTGACCAGATATACCATTTTTGAGTTATTGCCAAAGCGGCGCGCTTCTTAACAAAATGAGGTAAGTGCCGTGGAGATACGCTCTTTTGCTAGTGCATTTTTTCATATCGCATTTTTTTCATCTGTGGTGTGCATTTTTTCGTATGATCGGCTGCGGAACCCTTCACTGAGCATGGTTCGACATGCTCTTGGCCGGTTTTTTATTATAGACCGAGGGAGCGTAGCATCTCCGTTTAAGCTTGGGCAAATTGTTTCACATGTCTGTCTGTCCGGCAGATATGCCTGTCTGACTCATCCTCTACAGGTCGCATTTCTCAACCGATTTTCGTGAAGTTTTGTGAGCAGGTTCGATAATTATTGGATTTTTTGTCGATTCAGTTTATGGAAATTTTACAAAATGGCGGAGATGAAGGGGGGTTTACAGGCTCGCGAGATCTACAGCTTACAGAGCCACTACATATTAAGAACTGTGCAATAAATACATAAATAAATAAATAATAAATATCAGGGACAATCTTACACAAATCGACCTAGTCCCAAACTAAGCAAAGCTTGTACTATGGGTACTAGACGACGATATACATAATATAGAGATAAATTATAATACTTAAATACATAGAAAACCTCCAAGACCCAGGAACAAACATTCGTGCTCATCACACAAACACTTGCCCTGGCCGGGATTCGAACCCGGGACCGCCAGCTTCGTAAGCCGTTGTACAACCCAATCGCTTCATATTTTTTTTAAGGTTGATACCCTGGATATCAAGAATACCGTTTTCGTGAGAAATTGACACTTGCATTTTTTTTTCTGCATACAACTTCGCATTGTGATATGTGTTAAATAAAATTTATTATGACAGATCATCATTGTTAAGACATGGAGTCTGAGTAGAAATAAAGAGAAAGCGTGATGTTCTCTTCTCCCGTCCCACCCCCGCTTCCTTACCTCTGTAGTTGCTATACTATCCTCAAACCAAACAGACGACTGAGGCAATAAACGCCGGCGGCCGTAGGGATGGCGGCATGTCGATACTGGATTTATTTAAATGTCGATAAGATTGATTATATTTTTTGCATAGCTTAATACTGTAACTTATTTTTATGGTTTTATTCGTTTATGTTATTTTCAGTATCGTGCTGATACCGTAGGTCATTAGACTATCACACTAATTATTTTACATATAATAACACAATGACAGTCATTAGGGTACGCCTATTTTATTATAGTATAACTATTAAAGATGACAATTAGTAGAAAAGGATTACAAATGGAGTACCTACATGATTTCTTAATGTCATGCCGAAAACCTTCAAAACGAAGACTTAGAAAAAGCATATTTAAAAGATGCTCATCCTCTTATAATCAATCTTCAAGAGGATAGTGACAGTGATGAAGAATATTTTTAATTTTAATACTATTAATATAATATTTATTTATTTATTTAGTCTTACTATGTTTTAGTTCTAAAGTACCTAATTGTAGTTTTAAAAGTATTTATTTCATAATATAAAATATTTTTGCATGTTATCTTATCGACATGCCTTGTACCGTGTGCTTTCTACCTGCCCTATGCGGCCCGGCTGATAACAGGCATGCTGTATAAGGGCGTACGGGTGCGAAAGAGACAATACGATGCTAATTGTTTTACGATCCCAGTCGTCTATTTGGTTTGAGTATAGTATAGCAACCTAGGCCCAAGAGCCGCGACATTATGTGAGATGTTAAGAGCGTTTATACCTGCTTAACTGGCAACGTCGCATATTTTTTCATTTTGCTTCATTATATTGAGGTACTTGAATGAAACTTGGAGGTATGTTCAATTCATACCCTAAATCTTTAAGATTCATGTTGCGTTTAATTCACCTATCATCCGCTTTTGCCTTTATTTAATTACAAAACAAGATATAGACATAAATTCAATTTTAGAGCCTTAGTTGTGGTAATAATATGAAATTTTGAATTGTGCCAGCTTAACTACTGAAAACGTAATGAATGTATTGAAAATATGTTCAAGTTACATTCATATTTCTCGAAATAGTCAAGAAAAAACAAAAAATATGCGACGTTGCCAGTTAAGCGGGTATAAACCCTCTTAACCTTTGATCTTGACGACGTACAGTCAGCGTCATAAATATGTACACTCAAGTAAGATGTTCAGGTACTGAAATGTATACACATTTATGACGTTGACTGTCCCGTAACATTATGTTTATAGTCCAATTGCATCAGGATCGATTTAGAGAGGGAAATTCTAAAAACCCTCAGCAACCAATTGGTTCGTCCCCATTAAACCTATAAGAACTACGTGAGTGTTCCGTGTTCGATTCTTCAGCTTTCTTTCTCACGCCTTAAGTCTGCTTGAACCGATTCAACCCAACTTCCCAGTCATTGTGCCATGCGCAACGCGTCCCCACCTTCACTTCACTCCAAGTGGCGCGGATGGTATTCCCGTTTGTGGAATTCCGCTCCTTCACTAAATCCAAATACAGATTCCCAGTTCAAAGTCAAGTTCCTAAAAAAATTTAGTCTTCTGTCTCGTCTCTCAGGCTTGTTTCAACTAGCCTGAGTCACTTGAATGAACATCAGTCATCCCGCTTACTCTTCTAACATGGCACTCGGCCATTACTAGGAGAAATGGTGAGTAGGGTGTTTCCCTCTATCGGGAATTTAATAAAACATTGCTTTTTATTACGCCTGGCTGGCTAATAGAAATTGTCTAGTGTTTGCTAGGCCGTAGTAAAATAAATATTATATGGAATTAGATTACATTCTCGGCCTACGAAGCTGGTGGTCCCGGGTTCGAATCCCGGCCAGGGCAAGTGTTTGTGTGATAAGTACGAATGTTTGTTCCTTGGTCTTGGATGTTTTCTATGTATCTAGTACCCATAGTACAAGCTTTGCTTACTTTGGGACTGGGTCGATTTGTGTAAGATTGTTCCTGTGTTATTTATTTATATGAATTAAATTGTACCTACACATAGTAAACAGACCATTTTGAATGCTCTAAAGTGCAGTGTTCACACGTAATAAAGGTAAACCGGGGAATTTAACCAAAGCCCGTACTAGAACGACTCTTTGAAGAGACTTAGCAAATATTACTGAATAAACTTTATCCATTACAACTCAGAAGGTCCTTAAATTCTTCAAAACCTTTATAAAACAGTTGCTAAATGAAGGACTTTGGATAAATATGTTATACCAATACAAGGAATTTTTGGTTTCCTACGTTCTCGAAAATACAAAATAGAGAGCGGCACAACGTACTCAGGGGCGGTATACTACGCGGCATCAAAAACCTCACTATTTATCAAGTTCATATTTGTTCTTACATGGAGTACTCCTCCCACCTTTGGGACGGTCATTTGGGATGTACTAATATCTTACAAGGTATTCTTAATTAACATTGAATTAAACTAACACGATTTTCACTAATTATCACAACACAACAGGTGAGTATACATATGATTTTATTTAATCACCTTTCGTTGGTAAGTCTCGCGTCGCGTTACGTCCATGGTCTCGATGGAACTGGAGAGACGGGTATCAACATCTTCTAGCCCTGCGAGTTTTCCGATCTACCCGCGCTTGGTCTTTATTATCATTTGAACACTCCTTAGTGTTCTCACTATATTGACAAACTACACTCATGACATCTGACACTCCATCGCATGATGAAATACTTACTTGCGTACTTAATAACTCAGCGACCCAAAACGAGTCTTAGCCTCCGACACAAGTTTGCGCCACTTGGCGCGATTTGGCACCGTTGCCCACCTGTTACCAGCTTGAAATTCATGCAGGTTACAAGATATGGTCATCAAGAAACTATATTTAAACCTTTTCGAAGTGTAATAAACCGCTTGCAATTATCAGATTTTAAAAATATAATTTCTGGGATAAGTTTTTTGTGTTATTAATTTTGATTTTTATTTGTCCTTTGTTGTTTAGTACAGACTTCAGTCAGTAGTGACGTCACTCGAAATATCTCCTAGGCATTAAAAAATCCAAATGTAAAACGCATGAAATTTGAAATTTGAAGGAAAGGAATAAATTAAACCAAGGGATTTTTTGGCTCATCCCAATTGCACGAAGACTCAAGAGTAAACGGGATTTAATGGTTCGGAAATAAGCCCTAAATGTTTTTAAGCATTGTGCTGCATTGTATCATCTGCATGGTATAAGTGGTCTTCCTTTGTCCCATCCGTTACCTTTTCATTTCGTTACGTTTCATTTCCTTTATCACCTTTGTCAATAGTTGGTAAATAAATCTATGAGTTACATCTGTGGAATTGTAGTCTTACCCTGCGGTAAGACTACTATAGTGTCACTAGGTAGCTATTATAGGGTCGTGTTGTTGCTTCTTCGACTATATGTCCACAGACCGTCCTGAAAACGTAGTATTATCCTGATCTAGCTCTTGGAGCATAAAGATCCGGACGTGGTCGTTATCACGTCCGGTTCTTTTCCGCAGGCTAGTTTGATCCGGATTGAGTCAGCTTTTTAGGGGTTAGACCAGGGGTCGGCAACCTGCGGCTCGCCAGCCACATAGCTCTTTGGTTGTGAAGGTGCGGCTTTATACATAAATTAGTTTTTTATCAAAAAGCTTTATTAATGCAAGTACTATTTATTTGTTGCTCATTAAACTTTGACATTTCGTAAATTGTCTCTTGCGGCTCAAAGATTGCCGACCCCTGCTGGAAGTAGTGAAACTGTAGTAGATTTGTGAAATATTTCCTAAGCACAAGTAGAATCACAAAATAATTGTGTAGATTAGATACACTGAGTCAATAAACATGTAACATGAGCTTGGGCGTGTGAGATCAATTTCTGATGATCAGTGGCCGGTTCCGTGGGTATTCACGTAGCTCTACTACTAAGCATCCACTGCAAAGCGTCTGTCTGTCGTTTACACGTCTGTAACTCATAAACCGTAATAGATACACAATTTAAATAGGCACGAAGACGGGGTGTGAAAATCAAAATTCTAATTAGTCCGCTAGTTAGATAATAAAAAAGGTGTTTTGGCATAATTTTTTTAGTCATAATTTTGCATGGCATAATCAATGAAGGCATAATTGACTTTTCGCATAAACTGTTTTGGCATAATCAAGGTTCGCATAGTTTGATAACGCAGAGATTAATTTGTCATAATTTGTTTGCGCATATTTTTTCCGAATCATGTCTACGCATAAAATTAAAAGGCATATTTTTATCAGACCGAAAATTATTGGGTCATAATTTTGCAAATTTTGTTTTTGTTTAATAAAGTTACTGTTAAAAATAAAACCATGTTATTTATATCTTCTTATGTTTCATTTTCTTGTGAAATAGGTAATGTTGGCAATTTGCCGCTCCGCTCGCTTCGCTCGCTCCGCTATACATAGTCATAATACAAACCTAACCTAACCTACAGTTTTCGGTTTTAGACCCATTTTGACGCTCCGCTTTAATAATAATAGTTAAGTAGCATGTAATAATTTTGCAACTTGGTTTTGTTAAATATACTTGTTATTTACATCTTCATATGGTTCATTTTCTTGTGAAAAAGGTAATGATTGCATTTTGATGATCATAATACAAACCTTTTTTTTTTTTACATGGAGAAATCCTCATAGGATCCCCTCTCCACGGGGAGGAGAGTGGGTATGTCGGACTCCACTGAGAAGTAGTGACCTACCGACTAAAACTCCATGGTATGCCCACCGCAGCATTGGCAGGGGTGACGCGGGAACAAAACACGCCTCCGCGAACACCCCCTGCTGCTGACAGCCGAAGCCATCCCGTCTTTGGTGGATGGCCCGGAGGCCCCACCGCGTCAGATACATGCGGGCGACACCTCACGCATCCGACGTACCCTCACCTGAGGACCTCCACTCCGGGAGAGCGGCGAACGACCCCGTGATCGCCCTCTCAGGTCCTCCGTGTTATGGGGCGATGCCGTCCGGGAAAACGTCCCTTCCAGCAAACCCCATTACACCACCGTCCCAAATCAGCAGTGAACTCTGCTGTTGCAGAGAAACACGCTGAGGGACCCTCCGGGTGGGCGGGAATAGCCTCCAGGGGCGGGTCACCGGCCCTCTGCCTATCCACATCCCTTCGACCAATCCCCACCCCTCCCGCACGTACCCCCCACTAATCTACTCTGTTGCCAGAGAGCTCGTGGAGGGACCCCTCAGGTGGAGGGTCAGCTTCCAGTAGCGGGTCACCGGCCCTCTGCCTATCCGCGTCCCTTCAGCCAACACCTCCTCCCGCCCATCATCCCCACTAATCTACTCTGTTTCCAGAGAGCTCGTGGAGGAACCCTCCCCTGTCAGGTTATTGGCCACCAGCAAGCAATGGCCATTGCTTGCTGTTGTTTCCAGGGTGCACCGGCCCAAGTCCTACCCTTTCACCCCGATCAACCGGATCAAGGTGAATTCGTAAAACTCGAGCACACGAGGAGGTTACCTGACTTCGCACCCATCATACTACAAACCTTTTTTTTTTTTTTTTTTACATGGAGAAATCCTCATAGGATCCCCTCTCCACGGGGAGGAGAATGGGTATGTCGGACTCCACTGAGACGCAGTGACCTACCGACTAAAACTCCATGGTATGCCCACCGCAGCATTGGCAGGGGCGACACGGGAACCATAAGACGCCTCCGCGAACACCCCCTGCTGCCGACAGCCGAAGCCGTCCCAACTTTGGTGGATGGCCCGGAGGCCCCACCGCGTCAGATACATGCGGGCGACACCTCACGCATCCGACGTACCCTCACCTGAGGACCTCCACTCCGGGAGAGCGGCGAACGACCCCGTGATCGCCCTCTCAGGTCCTCCGTGTTATGGGGCGATGCCGTCCGGGAAAACGTCCCTTCCAGCAAACCCCATTACACCACCGTCCCAAATCAGCAGTGAACTCTGCTGTTGCAGAGAAACACGCTGAGGGACCCTCCGGGTGGGCGGGAATAGCCTCCAGGAGCGGGTCACCGGCCCTCTGCCTATCCACATCCCTTCGACCAATCCCCACCCCTCCCGCACGTACCCCCCACTAATCTACTCTGTTGCCAGAGAGCTCGTGGAGGGACCCCTCAGGTGGAGGGTCAGCTTCCAGTAGCGGGTCACCGGCCCTCTGCCTATCCGCGTCCCTTCAGCCAACACCTCCTCCCGCCCGACATCCCCACTAATCTACTCTGTTTTCCAGAGAGCTCGTGGAGGAACCCTCCCCTGTCAGGTTATTGGCCACCAGCAAGCAATGGCCATTGCTTGCTGTTGTTTCCAGGGTGCACCGGCCCAAGTCCTACCCTTTCACCCGGATCAACCGGATCAAGGTGAATTGCTAAAACTCGAGCACACGAGGAGGTTACCTGACTTCGCACCCCTCATACTACAAACCTAACCTAACCTACAGTTTTCGGTTTGTGACCAATTTTGACTCTTCGCTCGCTCCGCTAAACATGGTCTTAATACAAACCTAACCTAACCTACAGTTTTCGGTTTTTGACCCATTTTGACGCTCCGCTTTTCTGCTAGCAGATCGTTTTTGCGAAGGACGCAATTCTAACCTGATCTAACCTACTTTTCTACGAGCAGTTCCTCTTTGCGAGGGATGCAGTTCTAACCTAACTTAACCCGCTTTTTTTGTAGCAGTTTAACTATGTCAAGATAGATTCGGACAATAGATAATATGCCAAGTAACATTATGCTAAACCAAATTATTCGTAAATATAATCGGCGTAAACAATAGTATGCGAATACAATTTCCGACAAATACATTTTCGGTAAGTTAGAACTTATGCCAAATACGGTTTCTGCCACATTACTATTCGTCGAAAACTGAATATGCCAAGTCTGTTATGCTAAAATAGTTTCGGACAAACAAAAGTATGCGACATAGAGGCAACCCAATAAAAAAATATTGGACATTTTTTTTCCCCTTTTCAAAATAATAAAAAAATACTTCGATAAATATTTCATTAAAATTTGGGAGTGGGGGCTCGTGACTATTTGACTCAATGTATCGCCTTTACTTTTGTAGCCTACGTAAAAAAAAGTCTCCAATATTTTTTATTTCTACATGACGGACTAATTATTAAAATTTCATCGTCATCCCTATCGTCGCAGTACGTGTATTACTGGGATCACAATACCAATAATAACCACATAAATAATAATTAGTTAAAATATTTAAAAAAACCCCGACTTGTTCCACTAATATCTTGGAGACGAGTGCTCCTATTTTCATCAAACAAAGCTAAAAACACTTGGGATACAATTATCTATGACACAAAAAAAACCGAAATCGGTCCATCCGTATGGGCTCTACGATGCCACAGACAGATACACAGATACAAAGATGACCTTTCTTTTTTGTCGCAGGTTAAAAATAGGTTAAAATTAAAGAGCTCCCCATGCTCTGCAGCTTTAACCTATACATATTAAAAACGTATTTTTTTCGCTGTTTTGCCAGTACACTGTGCGCATTTTATCAGTAGGTGTAGGGCCAAAATATTAAATATGCCATCGAACGAACAAAAGATTCAACTCATTAGAAATACCTAATCATATTTTACATCAAAAAGGTCACATCTTGCATTCACGAACTAAAATCCAATTTGGAACCAACTGCACCGTAATAAAATACGTTTCCTCATAACGGGGCCAAAGAAAATGGAATTTGACGAGTCTAAGAAGATTATATAGTGAAACGAAGTATTGTGAAGGACCAAGAGCAGGAAATATTTTTATGTTATCAATAGGTTTTAAGTCCTTCGCAGGATCTTGGGTTTTCGCGACATTCGGAATATTTTATTTCGGGTGACTTGGATATTTTATTGAATATGTAAATGCACAAAGCTATATTTATTTATTCATAATAAGCTTCAACAAAGTGAAAGATTAAGCGTATGATGTTCTACTCTTAGACAGAAAGATCAGAGGTACGATGTAAAAGTAAATTCGAAGTTATTAACTTTAGGTTCATAACGTCTTAGTACCTACCTACTTAAGATTGATGCAAAGTTGTTTCGTCTGCTTAATTGTACTTGCATTATCGGCTTTAAGAAAATTGTCACAAACAAATCTATTGATCTATCAAATCTAAAATAAATGAATATTTGATTGAATTTTAATATAATTGACTACTTTTACCCGACTACGGAAAAGCCAAAGAAAAGGGTATTTGAGCAGTCTATGCTATGCATGTATTTCCGTATGTTCCACAGTAGCGCTCAATCTACTCGTCCGATTTTCATAAAATATTGTATCAATGTATTCGTAATTATACTCCTGGTGGCAATAGGCTTTTTATCGTCTTTGAAAAATGAGAAGACGATTTTGCAGCAATTTATTGTATTCAACCAGAGTAACGCCCTCTGTCAATAAATACGTCTGTTTGTATAATGACAATCTTAATGCAACAGACCCGACAAAAGTAAAACAGATTTCAGTTTTATATAGGCACTATAAGATGCCCGCAAATTCGTTCGCAAAGGAGAAAAAGTCATAACCCCTCTTTTTCCTTCAGCGTAGCCGGGTAAAAAGTATTCTTTAAACATGGAGATACCCAGCTACCTCTGTACCAAAAATTGTTGAAATCTGTTTAGCCGATTTTGCGTGATGAAGCCACAACGACACATACAAACTTACAAAAAATCTAAAAAAAAATTTTTTTCGTTTCAGTCCTCCAAATAGTCCGTTCTTTCATTTTTTTGAAAATATCTTCAATGTACAGACATTTCATTTTTACAACTTAATAATAGTATTGATAGATAAGCTGCCCATGCTCCTAACCCACACACAAGCATAATAACAATGTTGAAATAATACTTGATACAGATAGATCTGTATAAAAATAAGCTAACATTGCTATGTTGGCGTCCTATTTACTTCCATGGTGCATGCAAGCAAAGCATTGTTATTGCAAACAGCCTACGTGAAGTGCCACGTAACTTTATTAGCTTATCAGATCCTTTTTCCAAGAAACAATGGCTGATACAACCAACCCCAGTTAATATACACTTCGCTTGATAAATGTACAGGGAAATGAGCTTTGTGGAAACTCGTTATTCAAAATAAATGCCTCGAAAATGCGATATTATTTTATGATCATTTTCGTATGTTTGTGTTCGTAGAATTAATGTTATGTGAATTCATGCTTGGTAATGTAATTGAAACAATATTCGTAATTATAAAATTATACCGTTTTTGACCAACTAAATAATAAGCTTGTTAAAAATACAGAAAGGTTTAAACTAACATTATAACAGTTCTACTGGCGCTTCAACCTTTATCAGTTTACTTACTTACTAGAAATGGGTAAAACCGCAGTTGAAGATTTCAATGATCCGCATCCGTAAGCGGATCCAATTTCTTAACGGCTCCTTTTGCCGTTTGCAGTTTGGTTTACGTGCAAATTGCAACACCATGCAGAGTCAAAGCCTCTTCTTTATCGCACACATTGCTGGACTCTTTGAGGACACCTTCACCCTTGTGTAATATAGATACGGTACACATATCACTCTAGTTGCCAGTGAAGTTTTGTAGTGTGTGCTTTATGAAATAAACGAGTTTCATTTCTTTCTTTCTTTTCTTTTAATTCTTAAATAGTCCGAGGAGTTACCGACTCCGACTAGGTAACCTAGTGAGAGGCCGAATGAAGAGTTGGTTTGTTTTGGTACTGAGGTGGAGCGAGGTAGTGCAACCAGCGATTCCGGAGTGACTTGGTTTTGAAGGATCCAAAGGAGTCGAGAAATCGTTAAGCGGAGTTGGTACAGAAAGTGGAATCGGATTTAGTGATTCGAATTACGTTCTGGACTCAAGATGACCCATCTCTAATACTTACTTAAATATTTGGTTAGACAATTTAAGTTCTCTGCTTGCACGTTTGCTCCATCTTACCTTGGCCACACTATTAGACAAAGCGGGAAGACCGGCTGAATTTGCAGTTGTGCAAAAATATGTGAAATACTCAAACTGGGAGCCAGTGAATAACTTTGTTCTGGTAACTGTGGGGACACGTGGACTTTGATGGACAAGACATCTATTATCTATACTAATATGAAGTAGTAAAAATAAAATGTCTGTACGAGCCTGAGCTCTCAAAATCGATGGTGTGCTCTTGAAAACTATTTCGTCGTATTACTATTTGTGTGATGAGCATCAATATTTGTTTCCGAGTCTTGGATGATTTCTATGTATAAGTATAGGTAATTATATATTTATTAAATATATCGTCATCTATCATCCTGTCGTATGGGTATTAACCCATAACGCAAGCCTCATTGAGCTTACTACGGGACTATTTCGATTTGTGTAAAAATTGTCCCGTTATGTTGATTTATTAATATTTATTTATGAATATTTGTATTGATGTAATTTTGTATGCCCTGTTCTTTCTTTCTTTCTTTATTATTATCACTATTGCGAAATATTTATTATTGAATAAGAATGTAAACTAAAAACATATTGTCTGCTTAAAATCGACTCATTTTACGCGCCCTACGAGTAATTTATCTTTCGTTTGATGTTTTCATCAATGTTCTCATGTAAATATCTACTCGTGATATAATCTCCCCGAGCCCTCCTCTGCCTACCAACGAGTTGAAATAAACTGCCTAATATTTTATGCATATTCGTTCTCCTGAAATAAACTCGCTTTGCTTATAACTAATTCAAAGGCCTTTGTAGACAACTCTTCCAAACGTTTCTTTCATTATTAAAGCTAAACATTATTATCATGCGGGTAATACACGGTACCCGCAGCTTCATTCGCGGAGGAAAAAAGTCAGAACCCCTCTTTTTCGACAGCGTAGTAGGGTAAAAAGTATTTCACCCTCTGTGGATACTGTTAAGAACAGCGCCATCTATCTACCTTTAATATAACTCGGTACCTAGATGGCTTGATTAGCATAGTAAGATATATAGATTATAAGATAGTTAAGTTACTAATTCACGGCGTATCTCATAGGGAGCGCTGTAATAAATTGTCCAGAACTATATAGATTTAAGTATTGACCACTTTCCGAATATACAGCATAGCGAGTACACGGTATCTCTTCATTGCCCCAACCAAAACCCCCGGTCCATCCACAAGAAGACAGATACCTAGCGACCCATGTTAGTACACAAAACATAGTTGAACTCTGTTCAGCTGATTTGGCGTGATGAAGCCACAACGACTATTAAAAACATACAAAAATGATTCAGTTACCTCCAAATAGTCCGTGACAATCATTTTTTTGAAAATATTTTATTTATTTATTTATTTGGGGCATCAACAACAATACAGAACATGAAACATAATTCAAAAAACACTACGGCAAAAGCCAATTACAGATGTCCACAAGAGTACAATTTAGTGGCACAAGTTACATAAAAGCGAGTTTAAGTACACTATGAGAGAACAAAAATACATGTGACATTCTCAAATATTAGAAGAAGGGTGCCCGTGTATGTGTGTGTTATGTGTGTGTGTGTGTGTGTGGTGTATATGCAGAAAAGGAACATTTACTCAGCACTTAACTAGTTTAGGAAGTAAGTAAAGACCGAATATGTTTCCTCAAACTTAATTTGGTGCAGTCAAACAAATCAATACAATTGTCATGGGCACTCTGCCAAAGGATCCCAATTTCTGGCAGTACATTTAGAATTAGATTTTATTTAAGGTATTATTTTTATTATCGATATAATTTAGACAATATTTCTGTTATATTAATTATGAAATCAATACAGTTAAATTGTTTATTATATTGCCTTAAGACCCGAATTAATGGGGAGTTTTGGGCATATTTAGTATTGACTGTAGGAAGTGTTCTGACCGCCGGCACAGAGAATTTGATGTCTGCAAGCAGCGAAGAGCTGTCAATACGGCCCGAAAGAATGTCATGTAATAGAGAAGTGTCAAGCATGAGACGCCGATTTTCGAGGCTCAATAGGTGATGACTGTTGCACATAGAATTTTAAGTCGATATTTTCAATGTAAAGACTTTTTATTTTTACAACTTTACATAGATTTAGATCCCGTTATTTTATCCTACTTCGATATTTTTTTTTATGTTGTATATCCCTAGGAAAAGGTGTTTTCGTTATAAAGCGACTATTATATTTTTTATTATTAGGGCTAGACTTAATTATACAGTCGACTTCATAAATATATATATATATATATATATATATATATATATATATATGAGCATTCCTAAGGCTTCAATTAGATGTACACAGAAGGGTACTTATACATCTGTACAGATTTAACAATCAGAAACATATAAATATTTCACCTACTATGTTAATTTGAGCAAGTCTCTCTCTGAAGAAAACTAAGAAATATCTGTAGTAATCTTTTTCAAGTTATACAAATTAGCGGAAGCTCATGAATATCTGTACAAAGAAAACAATTGAATTTTAAAAATGACAATCACGGAAAAGACTGCCGTACTATGAAATGATACCTACAATTGTCTTTTTCAGTTTGAGTGTGACACCATAGAAGTTCCATAAGTCTTTGCACGCTCTTTCTTACATATCTTTGTTACTTTCGATTTACAATCGATTTAAAAGATTTTTGATCATAAATCTTGAAAGTCAGATCGAGAGAGTGTTGACTGATTACTTGCTGCAATACAATTAAATTATGAAATATGGACAATCTTTCACAAATCGACCTTTTGTCAAACTAAGCAAAGATTGTACTGTAGGTACCAAGCGACGATATACATCCATACTAATATTATAAATGCGAAAGTGTGTCTGTCTTTCTGTCTGTCTGTCTGTCTGTTACCTCCTCACGCTTAAACCGCTGAACCGATTTGGATGAAATTTGGTATGGAGATAGTTTGAGTCCCGGGGAAGGACAAAGGCTACTTTTTATCCCGGAGAAATACGCTTATCCGCGATAAACGAATTTAAGGCGGACGAAGTCGCGGGCAGAAGCTAGTATAAATAAATATTGAATGCTTGAATCGGCGCGGAAATGAGTCCATAGAACGCCTCGTCGTGCAAGGGACGGTGGCGGGAAAAAGGCCGCGAGGCAGATCGCCAATGCAATGGACTGACAAAATAAAGGCAGCTATTTCTGGGCTGCTACATGAGTGCACCCAGATGACTGCAAGCAGGCAGAGGTGGCGGGAAGTGGTGCGACGAGTCCTATCAGCTGCCGAGGGTGTTACATGATAACCACGACCACTCTGGCAAAAGTGTAGCTACAAAGAAGAAAAATATAAATAAATATAATACTTAAATATGTATAAAATGCCAGAAACAAAACCTTTGCGCTCATCACACAAACATTGCCCTGGCAGAGATTCGATCCCGGGACCGCCAGCGTTGGCCACTATGCAAGAAACTGAGCCATTGTGTGGTCAAAACAAAAAACAATTCATGTAATTTCAGCCACAGTTACCAAAAGAAAAATTTAAAAAAGAACCCAATCAATTACGAACAGGAAAAAGTTAAGTAACCTTATTAGTAACCGAGATTGCTATCGTTGTTTATTTTGCGTTTTCAGCCAGAGTGATGAATGGAGTGTCCGATTGCAATTAGTATACAATATTTATTTGAATTTTTAGACGCTGGTTTTTTTTGTATTCGGAACAAAAGCTAGGGAGTTATGAATGTTGTTTACAGGTGTTTTCACATCACGCAGCTTTTATTAAATACATTTATACTATTACTAGCTGTTGCCCGCGTCTTCGTCTGCGTAGAAATGCAATTTATAGCCTACTAGAAGGGGTGTAGCTTGGTTGCGGAGGAGATAAAGTCATAACTCCCCTTTTTTTCTTTAGCGTAGTCGGGAAAAAAACCCGTGTACCAAAAATATTATAGTTAAAATCCGTTTACTCGATTTTGCGTGATGCAGCTATAACGACACATAACTAAAGATAAAATACTGAAATTGAGATGCCCCATAATATTTGAAGAGTTCCACCGATTCCTCATGGATTCTACGAGTATCAGATCTTCACCAAATTAAAACAAAAAATATTTTTTGAAATCGGTTAAAGTCTCCGAGTAATCGGTAAACATACAAAAAATAAACCCACCCAAGGAATTGAGGACCTCCTACTTTTTTGAAGTCGGTTAAAAGTATTATAACAACGAATGATCTTTGTATAATATTAAGCTCTGATTATTAAATCAAGACCAAAATTTAACTTCAACGGGCGCACTTTTGCTGTGATCACTGCATACTGGTTTAAGTGTTAGTATATTATCAATAAAACTTATCCAAATATTGCTGGTTGCACGATTTCTTATTCATATTTTTATGAAATAATGTTTATTTGATGATATAATCAAGATGAGAATACTCAGATTTTGGTCTTGAATTAAAAATCAGAGTAACATTTACTCTATGTTTTATTCCATGACCTAATTCAATTAGGTATTGTGTAACAAACTTCCAAACAACTCTAACCTTCCCATTTGTAGTATCCCAAGAGATCCTATAATTTTTAGTGAGTACATTTACTCCAAAAACTTCACAAAAAACAATTTAATCTGCTAAAGCACTTTAGTTAAGAGCGTGGGCCTATTGAGATACAATGCCTCATCTTACAATGAACATCACAGCCACTTAAGTCTTTTTTCTTTAATGTTTCGATTACCTAAGTGCGTGGGCGTCCGTCAATAAAATTCAACTTTGGATAAAGAAAGACGCACGTGGTACAATGGAAAATGTAAGATGAGTCCTTGTGCTTCCCAAGATCACCTGAAAACTTAATTAGAAAATGATTAACGAAACCTTCTAAGAGTCTGTAAAGTTTTTTTATCTTTTGTTTTGCAGTTAATATTGAAGACCTTTTTAGGAGACAACGGGACTTTTGTTTTAATCTTACTTAAGAGTTCTCAGGCTAGAAATAGACATTAAGAAATAAGGTAGATGTTCCAATGCTTGACAGCTTAATTACAGTAATGGACACCCTAAGTTGTGACCTCTATTGCTAGGAATTAAGTTTCAAGGAGCCAAATAATGAGACAGTGTGTTATTTGTATGATAGAGGGCAATCGAGCAGACGGGATCGCCTGATGGTAAGCTATCACCGTTGCCTGCAAAACCAGAGGAGTCACAAGTGCGTTGCCGGCCTTTCAGATGGGAGAGTACGCTCTTTTCTTGAAGGCTTGAAGGTCGCATCGATATAGAAATACTGCAGGTAACTTAAAAAGGAAAGTATTTCATGAGAGCGTCCTACCAGTTATGACGTGTAAAGCCGAGACATGGAAACTGAGCAGGCAATTGATATACCAATTTAAAGGCGCTCAGCTAGTTATGGCTTCGAAATTTCTTTGAAGGATGAGATTCAAAATACTCGCATCGATCCGGAAATACTGCTGGTGACAACATATTCCCACTTTCAGTCGTGCGAAGCAGGAAATTTCTAGCAAATCGCACAGTTTTTGACATTGCGATATTTGATATAAGGGGATGTAACGGCTTTCACGTTCTAGTTGTCAATGAAATAAATTCTTTATGAAATAAAGCATTTTAGCAAACATCTGTCAATGAAATGGCACGACACCACAGAAGGGCGCTTGCTGAGATGAGCGGGAGCCTGGCTTGGACATCCGCTCCGAGTACCGTTTCCTGTATATTCATAGAGCAACGCTGCTGCGTCTGGCGGATCACCCGCCGAAAGCTGAATGCAGTGGACGCCCGTATCCTGGTATAGGATCGGTACTGCGAGAAACATTGCGAAGTTTCTTAGTTGATGGAAGTTTTGACGTTATCTGCTGGGTCTTTATCAAATGGTATTGAGCCTGGAGCCCGGAGAACAGATGGTCGTTGGGGCAGTAAAGTTTTGGAATGGCGCCTACGCATAGAAAAGCGCAGCGGAGGACTGCATCCGACTAGGTGGACGGGAGACGTTCGAGAGGGTCGCGGGAATTTGGTGGATGCGGTCTGCGCGGGATCGCACTTTGTGGCAATCTATAGGGAAGGGCTATGTTCAGTAGTGGACGTCTGTGGCTGATAGATAACGAGCCTGGTAGCGTTGCCACGTGCTAGCACGTGTTGGCAAGTTTTGTGAATAACATATTTGTACCTGGGTACTATTACAGGCGTTTCCACCGGTCTCAGTTTCCTGTCGCATATTTTTAAGCAATGAGAGACAATGAGCGTAAAGATTTGCTATAACATTATACTGAGCTTGCTATACAATAGGCTTGTGTCCTAAAAAATATAATTAGTCCGTCAGGAAAATTATCAGAAAAAATACGTGTCCAACGTATTTTTTCTTTTGTCAAATAACCAAAAAATGATAAAGATATAGCCCGTTAAAGTTCTCCGTGATGTCACGCCGTGAGACCATTTTACGCACGGCGTGACGTCATGCGCCCCCCCCTCCCAAACTTTGACGCGCTTTATCTTTGTCTTTTTTTGTTATATTGACAAAAGAAAAAATACGTGTCCAATATTTTCTGATAATGTAACTAACGGACTATTTAGAATAATATTTTATTACACAGGAAACTACCCTACTTAAATTTTATTAAAATGTTATGATTATTATGGATCACTTCTTCAATACATGCCACAGGAAACTGAGAGCGCCTGAAACGTCTGTAGAATTACCCACCTAGTAAAATAGAAGTTTCTTTCAGCCTATGACGAAAACAGAGACTCCTCTTGGTAAATGCTGTTAGACTCAGACTTGTAAAATACGGTTGGCTTCTCTGCGAACGAAGTTGCGATGTTCTAATATCTACAGAATAAAATTTATTAGTTTGTTAACATAACCGACACCCAAAGATTTATCATCACAGCATTATATCAGTCCAAAACTTGAGCAAATATCTCCCCCAAGCATCTTCATAACGACCGGTTGTGCACCACCCTCACTGAACAATTTTCCGCAAATCTGACCGCATCGTCGTTGGTCCATCATGTGGTACTTCTCACTTTGCATCGTCTTGTATGAACCACTCACGAACCTTTAAACCCTAGTGGCAATCAGTTCTAAGAGCAATGAACGATTGCAATAAATTACTTTATTATAAACCCAAAATATATTCGTATTTTACTTACTATACACGAAAACCGCCGACCACTCCGTCACATTCCAACGTAACACGACAGGTGCCTCGCAACCAATTCTCATTTCTCTGTCAATTCCCGTCCCCGTAACGCAGCACTCGACTCGTGTCATTTTCCTGCGACGTGACGAGGTTCGTGACGAGCGGAGGCAACCTTATGATATTAAATATTGTTAAATAAATCAGTACGTGAGAGCCGGTTGGTCGAATTTGTTAAGGATAGGAACGCTATTAAGCTTGATTCACATTAATCTGACGTGTTGTGTTGTGACGCTTTAAAACAGTTTACGTTTACATTTATCTGACGCAATGTAATTCAAGCTTTGAGTACTAATAATAAACCACTGGTTTAGATGATCAAACTTTTAATCAAATATCAGTAAAAAATTAATACATACATTAAAAAGGTATAAAAACATAGTCACCATAAAAAATTTACTATCTTGCCCAACCAGTTTGTACCCGTAACATCCAACCAAGAAATAACAATGCTATAGTAATTTACTAAAAGCTGTATGCCAATTAATAATTCTCTAAAGCTGCGCTCAGCTTCATTCGCTTGGGAAGAAAAAAATCTCTTTTTGCTTCGGCAGCGAAAACTATCCTTAAGTATCCTTTTATCATCCTTTGTCTTATTCTATGCTATATAACTTCACAATAATCTTCAATGGGTTTATTTGAATTTCCTTTAACGCAAAAAGGCTTATCCTCATTTAAAATATCAGGCTTTTGAAAGTATATTCTTATCACATCTTTTGAAATTTTACTTATAGTTAATTTTGGATTAGCGCAGAGCTGTCGCTGGGTCATGAAAAACATCAATCGATTTCAGTTTCCTCATTTAAAGTCTTTCATTGGTGTAAAAGTTTGAATAAAATCCGACCCTACATAGCAATTACAAAGTTCATGAACCTGTCATTCAAAATCATGCTCTCTGTCCTCAAAATAAGATCCCAAAAAAACCAATAAAGTTGGCAAGAATAAACAAATCGCTGCTTAAATACAATCCGTCCAATCTATAACTCTCTGTCTTTGGAATAGGGTGCTAGGGATGTCAACTCGCTATTGTTGAAGAGAAAAGTTAAATTTGCCTTCTAGCAATAAGGGTAACTGTCACAATACATGGTTCCTGACGTCTTTTGTAATGAAGATGATTTTTATGACATATTTCTTACATTTTTCCGGAGCGCCTTGCTGGAATAAAATTTGGGAATTCGCAGAACTTTCTGAGATTGATTCAAAACGGACGGCTTACGAATATAAAAAGATTGAATACTAGGCGTATTTCAGCGTACTTTTATTAGTAAGAAACGCCTGCTTAATAAAATAGGAGCTTATGCATATTTTACTTATCAAATGTATGAGTATGCATAATTTTAATCTGCCGAGTTATTTCAAAAGCGTCAATTTCTTATTCTACTGAGAAACAGGGAACATATTCTTGCGCATTGCTATCCCCGGTTTTGCTTGCGTAACCAGAAAGATTGCCCTCTGATTATGATTTCAGTCCATGAACTGATCTGCGTGTGTGTGGGTGTTTTATCTAAATTCGTTGAACGGTTAACAAATGTCGGAACATCTTCACAAACTTTTGCGTTTAAACCTAGGTAGGAGTCAATATATGCGGTTTTTTTAATGTTATAGGAAGTAAAGGAGCAGACGTATCGCATAATGGTAAGCGATCATCGTCGCTCATAGACATTCATGCCGGTAGCACACCTCCGCCGCGAAACGTCAAACCCAAGGAAGTTCCGCTTTAGTTTCGCGCGCTCTGTATGGCGTTTCGCGGTTTCACGGCGGAGGTGTGCTACCGGAATTACAACACCAGCGGCGTCACAAGTGCGTTACCCACCTTTCAGGTGGTAATACGCTCTTTTCTTGAACTCTTGAAGATCGCATCGGTCCGGAAACACTGCAGGTGACAATTTATTCCACAACTCAGTCGTGTGATTATGCATTACAAAAAGTATCAATCCATTTGCATAGGTACACGTATTACAGTTTGTTAACGTTGAAAACATTATAAATGATCCGAAAGACGAAAACATCCCAAATGATACGCAAATCCAATCTCATTATTACATTGGAATGGAACCTCGCAGCAGTCATGCTCATGACGTTTATACGTGTAACTCTGCTTTATGTGTTTTATGTTGAGCAGTTAATAATGAAATACTGGGTTACGTTCCTTTGTTGGTACCGGCTCTCATGGATTTTTAAGTTTACAGCTTTATTTGTTTTGTACGGTTAATTTACGATTTTATGGTACTGCGGACAGCAAAGAGTTTTTTGTGGACATACGAACGTTAACCTTTTAACAATGGGGCATGAATAAAAAACAATTTTTAACTGTACGCAAATCAGATAAAGGCTTTAAATTCCAACGTCTACATACGGATGTAAATTCAAAAGATTATATCCCCAAACAGTGAGGGTTCTTCATAAATGATCCTTCACATAGTATTAAAAAAAAATATGTTACGTTACAACATATTATAATGATCAAAAACTCTTGTTTTAGTCTGCTTGAAATTTTTAGCTTGAATCCAAAATGCATTTAGCAATCATTTTTGTACAAAAATTTTATACAATAACACTTATGTTTGTGTTAATGTATATCAGAAGGAAAATGAAAAACTTTGCTTTAATTATCAAAATCTGAGACTCTCCCATGTCTTCCTTTTATATTATTTCCTTACACCAACTTGTTTTCTTAATAATATCTTCTATAGTGTTGTTTGAGTATTCATGCAATATTCACAGACAAACATACATGACAAATACGCGAGATTTCAGAAAGTTAAACAAAACAATCCCTTTATTTTGAAAATTCAGTTTTAATATATAAGATGTCCGTAATACACTAACCGTAGGCAAAGTGGAAGCTACAAATCCCCCGCCCCGCCGTCGTGAGCATATGCCACTAAATCTGTCACTCAGGCCTGCGACCCGTTTCACACGAAAAGCCGACACAGATTCAAATGTGCTCAAAACTACTGTGAATCAGAACCAAATAAAGATTACACTATGCTAAGAAAACAACTGGGTACTTGAATTAGAGATAGTCTGACTGATAATCCATGAAATACTAATAGTGATATACTAAATACATAGTGAAGACTAAAAGGGTTGGAACATTTATGGAGAATCTATTAGTGGCGAGGGCGAAGCCGTAATAAATTCTAGTTATAAAAAGGATATAAAATAATATAAAATTAACTGTGTTAAAGTAATAACAACTCGTCACATTCATTCAGACACTCAATTTACTTATATATCAAGTAAAATCAAATTGAATATATTAGGCTCATTTCATATTACATTACGTTCAATTATTATTATAAATTAATAAAACGTTACCAAAATGACAAAACAATAATACTTACATATGAATCATTAATGTGAAAGTGTGTGAAGATTATGGGATGTTAGTTGCTCAAAAACTCATAAAAAACCTAACGGGATGAAATTAAACTTGGCATATAGATAAGGTCATGGCATAACACCAGTGGGAAATAAAACCTTAAAAATGTATACAGACGAATTAATTAATTAAGAAATGGTTTAATAATTTACAGTTCCTTTGTTTTTTCGCGAAATAATGTCTTGGTAACATGTCCGAGGACTTCTCGGGTAGACGCGGCCGGACCGTCAACATCTCCTGCATCTCCTGATGAGGCGAAACACGTGTTGAGGATTAAACTGTCTAGTGATGGTTGTTGAAAATATGCGCATGTGAGCACAATTCATTGTCACATGTAACCAAAATAATCTTTCGCGGAAAAGCAAGGGAATTATGATCATAAAGCTGATATAGATAGTAATCGACCCCTTTAATTCACACATGCAAATGGTCTTACGTGAAAGGACAGTTGATCAAACGTAATGAAATCTACTCGGAGTTCTATGTCGGTAACCTTGGTTCTCGGACATAAAACACATCAATGCCAAGCTATTCTTCGTCACGTGACAAATGGATAGGCGACGTGATAATGTCCACTAGTAGCGGGATCAACTGAAATAATGAAGTGCGAATTTATGTTGATAAAAATTGGGAATGGTGTCACTATTAACCCAGGGAGCGTTATATCAAAAGCAAATTTAATGAAAACTCACTTATAATGAATGTGAAAAGTAGGTTCTAAATTAAAAAATCATTAGATATGTGCATCTAATGATTTTTTTATTTAGAACCTACTTTCCACTGGGTTTGATATCAAAAACGTAATATTACTCGACCGCGTGATGCCATATATCACGCATCACTCGGAAGAAACAAACATGGCACCAAACATCACTTGACAGGATAGTAAATTACTCTAGCGTTGGCGCAGTGACCTATCGCACCTCTATTATAGCTTATTCAACAAAGTTCTTTCGTTTCAAAGTACAAGTTCTTTCGTGACACTCCCAGGTCTGCGAGGACAGGAGGGATTTAGCCTCGAGTGTACTGACTAGCATAGCACCCTCATAAAAAATCCCTTCGCTTCCGATAATCATCAAAAGTCAGAATACTATGTTACTTAGTCAGAAAATCGTTATAGCTTAGCGAAATTCCTGACACACTCATGGTCTGCGGGCGGCGGGGAAGGAAAGACAGCGGTGCGAGTATAAAGAGTGCTTGAGGCGGACCACAATGACCCTGCCACGCGCACAGTTCTTACTCGCCTCCACTGCCTATCCCCCCGTCGCCCGCAAAGTATGGGAGTGTCACAAAAGAACTTGTCAAGCTATAGAAATGTTTTGTCTTGCTCCAACTCGGCGCGCAGCATCATACCGCCAGGCATCAGTGATTGGTATTGTAACGTCACAGTCAGATATCACATCCCTCAAAACGTTACCGCATTATTGCTGGCCACGCATTAGTATCGCGTAGAGTACTAGCGTACGGCCTAATGAAGGCGAACTATATAGTAGCTAGCAATAGGTAATATTTCAAGTGATTTGATATCTCACTGTGATGGTACTGTATAAAGGGTGTGTAGTTGTTTAGCGCATGTCTAAAAAAAGTAAGAATAAAATCTTCAGTTGTATTAGCCCCCTTTCACTTAAGTCAATAATGTTACACTTTCTTTGCCTAAAAATCATAAAAATCGTTTTCCTCTTTTCAACTTGTACCCTTTCATCAAACCTTTTTAATAATATTAATAGCTTCATTCAAAACCTTTCATTTCCCGCAACACTTTCATCACTCGCAACGATCCAAAAATTTCCCAGAGTTTACCAGAAATTCAGTATCCTTTGTGAACGAAAACGCAGAGGAATTCAAAGACGTTCTTAAAACGTTAATTCATTAGAGGTTTTTTGGGTGAAACTAATTTGTCAGAATTGCTTTTGGCTCTATTCTGTTTTCGGATTGAATAATGAATTTGCCGGGAAGTGTTGGGGCGAATTGCTACAGAAATTATGTTTTCGTTAATTTCTTTACTAGGCTTCGGTTTCGTGGAGTTTCGCCCCTATCCAATGCTCGCCGGAATCATTATAGTGATTACTATATAACGGGCGGCGCTGTAACTTATAAAACTAAACAAAAGAAATCAATATTGAGATAGAGATTTAAAATAAAGTTACCGATATATGATAGTTTCTTGTGTTCGTAGAATAAAATTATATAATACTTAATGAGAAAGAAAAGAAACTTAAGCAGATGAATTAAGTCACCACACCACAAAATCTAATAGACAAAAGCCTAACTCATATAGCAAAATGACACTTTTACAATGTTTTTTTTTCAACCTAATTTAAAGCAAGCCACGTTAATCTACTAGTGCAGAAAACATAACATTACAAAGTTAATTTTATTCAGGGCACACTCACCACCACCAATATGCACACTGTTCACATATAAATGAATTCTCTGTTTTACTTCATTAATATGGCTTTGAGTTAAACAAAGGGGTTGCCCTGAAGGCCTTAACTCAGCTGTATGTAAACAAACGATGTCAAATGTACACGGCGTAAGACATTGTTTTTCAATTTGAAAGGTTATTTTAAATTAACGTTATAAAAGCGTTAACTGAAGGCGGACGGAAAAACGCTGTAGGAAAATTTGTTTTTCAATGCATGGGTACGCAAAGTGCTGCTTTGTTATGCAGCTTAAGTGTGTGAAATAAATTATTTTCCGCACTCGTGCTTTTTATTTTATGCCCTCGTGACTTATACCGTAGTGATATAATATACCAAGGGGAGCAATTTGAATAATGCTGCAAATAAATCAAGAACGCGGATCCATGTTTAAAGATAAACTATTTTTAAAAGAACTTAGTATTTATATAGAATGATATCGGTATTAATTTTGATATCGATAATCATAATGTCTGATTTTCATTATTCTAAATTAATCAAATTATTGTACTACTTATTCACACATTTATTGCAGACTCACACATTTTTGTACAATTTTAAGATTTTAAAAGGCTTTCAAGCAAGGTTATCCAAAAATCTTGGCAGTAAAAAAATTAAGCACTCAAGACATTGCATTCCTTTTTGTTATATTAATATACCTACCAACAACGTTCACAAAACGCCGAATAATCAAAATAAACAATAGAGACTAAACGAACCGTAAAACTTATTCAATACGTGTAACCGCAAAATAAAGCAATATTGGTTTTTAGTCTTTTATACAGGTTACGATAGCGCTCGTTGCTAATATAAGTACCGAACTGTCGAAATACCAGATTTTGAAAAATATCGGATTACCAATATATCACACTCTTAGCTTACTACATTGTTACACGAGGTCGACTAGGTTATAAAATTGAAAGGTTTAAGAATGTCGTCTACTGAAAATTTGGTACGTTGGTAATGTGATAAATCAAGAATGTGGTATTTTGCAAAATCTGGTAATTCGGGAATAAGGTATTTTTGCAAGGAGCATATGATAGCCGATTTTATCTTATTTTACCAGAACCAGATAT
This sequence comes from Hedya salicella, assembly GCA_905404275.2. Lineage (NCBI taxonomy): Eukaryota > Metazoa > Arthropoda > Insecta > Lepidoptera > Tortricidae > Hedya > Hedya salicella. The sequence continues at coordinate 2,853,153 of FR990112.1, read as the reverse complement.
TTCTAAACTGATTAGTATTTTTAAGTACCCTCAATCATCAAAGTCGACTTGAGATTTACGAGTGGTATCAAGCCAACAATTTTACTACATATTTATTGCTTCATGACTTCTCATTCTTTGTTCAGAGGACTACATTGTCCCTTCTTCATGTTAAAGCAGCTTACGAGGTTTCATATGAATTTTATTGGCTACAATTCGGACTATGAAATGATGAATCGACTTTTATACGTAGGCGTGTCGAAAAATACTCAAACCATACCCAGTTCATTGGAATCCTATAAGCCGGCCTGATAGTAATTTGGTGAACGAAATAGTCAAGCGTCAATTCGAATATGGATTGTGGTATCACAATAATTTGTATCTATACTGTTTCCATTTTACGCAAAGCCGATTGTATAAACGAGGGCAATTTATAGTTGTTCAAGTCCGTTTGATATATGAATTTAAATATATTGAATCGATTAGGAAGTTTTTCTTGTAAATAATTTCTTTGCTAGATTAAGACTTCTGTTAATAGTTTGGCACCACCTGAGACAGTTCTTTCTTTGGAGGTACATCATCATTTCAGTCTGAAGATTTGAACTCCTGGGCCTTAATTTCTTCAAAAACGTCAAGATGAACGATCGCATGCTTCCTATTCCTTTGACTCGACCTATCCATCTTTGCTTGTCTTGGTTTAGTATACAGAATCGCTAAATAAAAGTCTTATTGAAAATCAACCAAACCCAGAGCAATGATGGCTACGTCCCCCGTAATCAGACGGTCTGAGGATAAGTATAGGGGTAGTCAATTTTATGTAGATTCTTTATTCTCTTTTTATCGTTTGTCTCAATGTATGCCTTTTATGGCGGGGAGTTGATTGGTGATAAAGGGGTAATCTCATTTGGAAACAGGTCTAGACCTGGGCTATTAAAACATGTTAATGTGGGGCAATTGTTGAAAAACGTGCATTTATAGTGATTTACGAAAGCAGTCTACAGGGAATATGGATAATGTGTATAATATTTGCAAGTTAGTCTTATCTTACTCTGCTTCTTTTTCACAAATCAGATTTTATTGGGTTTCCATAAATATTTAATGTCCTAAATTATTCATTTCTGCTTTACTATTTCTCATTTTTCTCATTTTTTTTTTATCAAGTTTAGAAGCCATGTTATGTTGATGTATTTGTACTCATGTTAGCATGATGTAGTATGTATGTGATGTGAATGTACCAAAATTCCATAACTCTTTCAAAGTACTTTACAAGTATTATACACAGACAGGGTTACATCGGCTGCATCTGTGAATGAAGCCTCGGATGAAGTCGTGATTATGTAATAAATCACGCCATTCACAAAGTATTAGCCGGGCGCCGTTCCCTTGTCAGCTACAATAAGCAGGGCCCGGAAGGCGTTAGGCAATACAGACATAGCTACAGTCTTGTCAGATTAATACAAATAACCGACAAAGTGTTGCTCAGTTTGTAGAAGATTTATTTTTTTCGACGATAAAAGTATTTTATATAATTTAGTTTTTGACAAACCACTAACATGTACATAGATGACGAGACCATGTATATGCTTGCTTAAATTGATATTATTGTTTTATGATCTTCCATGCTTAGCTCAGATGATTTACTACATTGCCTTTTCATTTCATACCAAAAAAGTCATGTAGTTGTTTCTTTTTTGTTATGCTGTCATTCGGACTATGAAATGCGGCGTCCACATGCAGACGTCAGCCTGTCGAAAATAAGTCAACCATATCCAGTTAATTGAAAAACTATCATGGCCCTGATAGTAATTTGGTGAACGAAATCAGTGATTAGGTACGTAATAAATCACGCCATTCTCAAAGTATAGTAAGCCGGGCGGTCGGGCCGTTCCCTTGTCAGCTGCTATAAGCAGGGATTTGAAGGCTTTAGGCAACACAGACATAACTGCTAACGCAGAATTTTTACCTTAATATAAATATAATTCGCTTTTCTTCTGCCCACAAGTTTTTTTAACTAACCACTCCCACGCCCATGGCAAAACGCTGCGTTGTGGACAATTTCGAAAAATCTGTGTTTATTATTTAAAAACAAAGGTCATTTTGATTTAAAATTTTAGTTTCTTAGGTTATAGGCTGTATCAGTCAGACTTTTTATTTATTATTTTAGTAAAATTCAATATAAACTAACGATCAAGATCGTGTTGTAACTATTTAGAACATTAAAGTACTACTAAATAAAATAGTCAGACTTTATCAAGGCTGATATTTGTTGAAATGTCTTATTATTAAACTGACCTTGTAAAGGTCGAAATAAAGCCCGCTGATGTAGTACCTAACAGTAAGATTTTGACCACGAAAAGCCTTAAGGGTGAACTAAACATTGTTCAGCGTTCCTTAATGAAGAGTGAACTAGATATTGCTCATCGTTATCATTGCTCTTTTGAATGTAATATAATAGATTCTGAAATCATGTACACTGTCTTATTTGTCCAATATTATTTCGCTCATAAAATAAATATGAAAGGGCAAAACGCGAACAAGAAATGTTACATAAACCTACGATTGTTGTAAGTTCATCCCGGTCTTAAGAATTGTACAGAAATATTTTCATCGATATGAAGCAATACAGTTTCAATATTTTCCACCACAGCGAACCCGCAAAGTTGAAAGCTATAGAAATCTTACAAACGACTAGTCAATATCTTCATTGACAGGGTCATACTCGTTCTAGAATTTAGCCGTCTTTCCTGTGGAAAACGCAATAGTTAAGGGCTTGAATACATATAACTGACATTTTTATCGCTTAGATCTAGAGTATTAATCAATTTGTGTATTTGTAATTTCCGCATCCAAATGTAAACCTGATGACATGAGTACCTTAGAATAGCTTATTTGAATAAAAAAAAACTATTTGGCTCATATCAATTTGTACATCGCCTATAGGGTACTCAGAAAAATTCGTATATAAAGCCCTTAACTTTCGGGTAACAGGAAAGACGCAGGAAAGATTATATTATATTATTAGATTATATTATCGCGATTATATTACGCAGATATTTATGATCCGACATTGGAAATTTCAAATGTCGTAAGTGATACTAAACTAATGTCGCAGGACCGTAGATGAAAGCAGTAAGGCATGTGACTTGAGAATAGGGGCACAAAAGTGGATCACTCCCTATAAAAGTTTTTTTTAATGTAATGAGTGACAAACGGGCAGACGAGCCATCTGATGGAAAGTGGTCATCGTTGCCCATGGATATGTACAACACCGGAGGAAGCGCCCACCTGTTGCCAACCTTTGAGTGCCCTTTTAACTCGCTTCTTGAAGAATCCCATGTTATATCCCATGTTATATTGACGACCGGTTTAGCTCAGTGGGAGTAACGTTGCCTGCGAATCTGAGGTCCTGGGTTCAAATCCCGGTAAGGGCAAATATTCGTGTGATGAGCATGAATATTTGTTCCTGAGTCTTGGATGTTTTCTATGTATATAAGTAAATATATCGTCGTCTAGAACCCATAACACAAACCTTATTGAGCTTACCATGGGACCAGTTTTTTTTTTTTGTGGCATAGGGGGGCAAACGGGCAGACGGGTCGCCTGATGGTAAGCGATCACCGTCGCCCATAGACACTTTCATCACCAGAGGAGTCACAAGTCCGTTGCCAGCCTTTCAGGTACGCTCTTTTCTTGAAGGTATGAAGATCGCATCGGTCCGGAAAAACTGCATGCTGCAATTTATTCCACAGTTCAGTCGTGCGAGGCAGGAAATTTCTAGAAAAACGTACAGTTGTGGACTGCCAACCATCTATGTGGTGAGGATGGAAATAGTGTCGCGTAGGACGATGGCGGAAAGATGCAGCTGGGAACAACCCGAACAATTCCTCGGAACACTCTCCGTTATACAAGCGATAAAAAATGCAGAGCGAGGCTACATCTCTAAATAGTGCCAAGGCGCATCTGCCGATCAAGCCGATCTGAAATACGCTGGCAACCGACGATACGAGTTGCTCTCCGTTAAATGCGGTCTAGAGGGAGAAGCTGGTACTGTGGAGCCCCAGCCCACAGATGAGAACAGTATTCCATGTGCGGGCGGACCTGTGCCTTGTAAAGCTGTAGAAGGTGGGCCGGCGGAAAATACTGTCTTGATCTGTTGAGCACGCCGAGCTTCTTAGAGGCTAATTTGGCCTTACCCTCTAGATGGCCGCGGAACTGGACTTCACTCGATAAAGCTACTGACCCATTTGCATAATTTCTCGGGGAGCCTATAAGATGGAAGCTTCGAAAGAAGTGCTTTGTGCCAAACCCGATCAAAAGCCTTCGCCATGTCCAAGCTAACTGTCAATGCTTCGCCCTTAGTCCCAATTGCCTGTGTCTAACGATGTGTCAGGTAAACCAGAAGGTCACCAGCTGAGCGACCTCTACGGAAACCATATTGTATATAGTTTGTGTAATGTTGTCCTGTAATATTTATTTATTTTATTATACCGCTCCGAATAGGGAGAAGCTCATTCCACAACTTGCAAGTTCATAGCTTCTCTTTATATGAACCACAAATTTATTGGGGTTCTGTGTTTTTAAAGCGGGAAAATGAACACCACATTATTATCTATTGTTATATAGATACAAATCAAAGCGGAAAGAAAAATACGATTGCTCTCGCACGTGGTCACACCAGGACTCGAACCCGGTACTTCCTGATTACGCGTCAGGTGTGTTTCCCTTTCACTAGCGAGCACTGTGACGTACGCATTGAATTTTTCTATCCGCTTTGACCGCTATACCTATTTTTATTTTTGAAAGGTATTATAACCTTAGCGCCATCTATGCGAACAAATATTACACCTATTCAAAATAAAAGAAAAGAGCAATTGTATTTTTCTTTGTGATTTGATTTGTATGTATATCACAATAGATTGCATGTTCATAGTTAAAATGAGCGTGATTGCCCATTTATTTTTGGAATTTCAAGCATCCAAATAATGGATGTTCTGTGTTTCTGTGGCGGGAGGTGCGATGATAGAAACGCGACGGTGGCACCGACTCAAAAAGTTCTTCAGAACTTTCCCCATTGCACAATCGGGACAAATTATTGGATCAAAATGCTATTCTCTATCTAGACAACCAGTAACTTATCCTATACTGTTCCCGTTACAGTACTGGAGTATCGTTATACAACGAAAACACAGACTCCTGGATTACTCATACACCATTATACTCTCGCTGTAAATTTCACTAATAATGGCCTTTTCATTTTTATATCATACGAATGAACTTTATTCCCTCCCTGGTGACTCCAAAGCATTTCATTGTCAAATTTGTACTCTATATCGAACCCTTGTTACGTTAGTTATTCCGCGGGAACTTTTAACAATAGACACTGGAGAAGTTTGGAAAATTTGTTAAAAATACCTAACTTCGCTTTGGAACTTCGGTTTTTGTTGCAAAGCTTTGTGCAGACTGGTGCGATGTCAGAAGTCGTTTTCAATTCTGTGAAAGGATGTTTTCGCTTCGATTTTATTCGGGTTGTAACCCGTGGGCCATTTTACTTAGTTTGATGAAAAGTATCCTTCGTCATTCTCTGTTTTGTCTTTCTATACTATTATAAAGTTGTATAACTGGAATGTCTGTTCATTGAAGTTATAATTCCAAAGAATAGCTCGTATCATTAGCAATGTCACAGTGTTTTTTGGAAGTTTGTATGTTATGTACAGCTTGTACATGTTTTTGGTACATGGATATCTAGGCACCTGAGGATGGTTACAGAATACTTTTTACCCGACTACGCTGAAGTAAACGGGTTACAACTTTTCTTAATCCGCGAACGAAGTTGTCGCCTCAATGTTTTTAACATACAAAAAAATCTAAAAAATATATTTTTGATTGAGTGACCACCAAGCCCTCAATTTTGCCAACGTTTTTATTAAACTATATTTAATTATAACATTTTTTCGAAAGTGTTGAGCAATGTATTTTACTTTTCTGTTGAAAACGTATTCCTCGTGTCTGTTTTATACGACAATGATACCAATCATACCGTAATCACATTAACCAATCTGCCAAAAACCAATAATCAGGATGCGCGCCCATAAAAATTCACCTACCTCCTTCTTCACACAAGGCGCGAATTACACATTTGTTCTCTTAAAATGGTCATCACAATAGTAGGTCTTTACCCTATTCATGCTAAAAGTTTATTGCTGTTAACCTGGAGCTTTAAGAAACAAAATCTTAAGATAATAGATTCGCCTAATATCTGTGGCACTATAGAAGATGTCCAATACTTGTTGATGGAGTGCAGGTGGAACCGCGCCCAGAGAGACGCGCAAAAACGTCAGCCAATCTAAACCCACATGATATGGGGACTTTTATACACGTTCTTATTTATATTATCATATGGTATCTTATTAAATGGTATACAGGTTGGCAGACGTTATGCAGTTTCTTTTTAAATTAAGTAGTACGAGTAGGTAGCTTCAATATTGAGTTTTGTGTTGTTTCCATTTATTATATTTCTTTGTGATATGGTTTTGGATTTTACAGGGCCGATAATATGTACATCTGTATAAAGGTCCTTAAAACAATAAATTAAAAAAAGAGACACCTCTAAGTATAGTACAGAAGAGTAATATTACGTAATATTGTGTTGGGAGTCTAGGCTAGTATATACAGACCTCTACTTATAGCTGTTGTGTTGTAGAACACTTAATAAAAGAACAAAGAATCGAGTCGTAACGAGCAACCTTCAGGGAACAACAGTTACGTTCACTGAATTATTTTGCGGACTTCGAATCTCGTTTGTTTTCAGATTTTCTTATAAAACGTAGAGTGGGTCAGAGTTGAAGCTATTTTGTAGTAATAATAATAGCTCTTTATTCAGACCTGGTAGTTGCATTTTACAAAATTAGTAACTAAATTTAAGTCTATTCTAACATAGAATTTCTTGCTTTTTAATTTTTTGCAGATCTGTTTGCCAGTCAGCAAACGCCTCCTCCAACCTTTTCCATTCCATCCTATTTTGAGCCACTCTGTTCCAGGTCACTCTCGCTTGCTTGATGTCATCATCCCACCTTGTCTGCGGTCAAGCTTTTTTTCTTTTACCTTCTTCCTGCTGTTACTAGACGGGCATAATACATCCTCGGCCGCATCGTCACTTAACAGGTGAGATTGCGGTCAAATGCCCGTCTATCATCAATGAAAAAACTTTTCTTTTTGCAGTATTGTCAATCTATATCCATACTAATATTATAAATGCGAAAGTGTGTCTGTCTGTCTGTCTGGTATTGGATAGTTTACATAAAAATGAATGGTTCTATTCAGACGGCCCATATTTTGCCGTCAGACGCAACCGTGTGGTCCGACCACATCAAGACAATCACAAGAAGCTGCAGTGCAACCATTCACACGTAACCACTGCTTCACGACGTATGTTAATTGTTATGGTTGATATAACAGTGCAATTTAACGTTGTTCTTTTATATTTGATATAATATTTTCCCATGAGTATTTTTTGGAGTATCTGGTTTTACCACAATTTTGATAACAATACCTATCATCACACTTTATCTTATCTATTGCGGTAATTATAAACAATATTGGTTACAATATTTCAGTGAGAATATTTAAGTTTTCTATACTATTATAAAGTTGGAATAATGAAATGTCTGTACATTGAATATATAAAAAAAAACTATTGTAAGGGACTATTTGGAGGTCACTGAAACGAAACATATTTTTTTTGATTTTTTGTATGTTTGTATGTGTCGTTGGCTTCAAGACGCTAAATTGGCTAAACGGATTTCAACTGTTTTTGGTGCGGCTGCCTCTATGATTCTGCAACTACGCGTCATTGCTCTGAATAGTAGAAAGGTTCTTGACTAGCAAACCTGAACCGGAAAACGCAGCGTGGGAGATCCTAAACGCGGACAAACGACTTTGTGATGATCATAGAAACCAATAGGATGGTCTTTGTGGGACCTGTCCAGCAATGGGCTTCATTTGGAAGAGATGATGACGATCTATTCTATTATACAGTTGTAAAAAATAAATCTTTGTGCATTGAAGATATTTACAAAAAAATAATTGTAACAGTCTATTTGGATGTCACTGATTTGATTTTTTTTAACCGACTTCAAAAAAAAGGAGGAGGTTCTCAATTCAACGGAATGATTTTTTTTGGATTTTTGTATGTTTGTATATGTCGTTTCAGCTTCATCACGCAAAATCGGCTTATTGAATTTAACTATTTTTGGTACACGGGTAGCTGGGTATCTCCAGATGAAAAAGTGAAAAAAGAAGGTTATGACTTTGTATCCTTCGCGAACGAAGTTTTTGCGGGCGCCTTCTATAGTCTCATAAAGTTGTACCAATGAAATGTATCTTATTTTTTGTCTCCTAAACATTTTTCACTCCTAGTTTGTATACGAAATTCAAAACACGAACATCATTCCGCTAATAATTATGTCTCGTACTGTGCCGATGTTACGAAAATTAAAAGTAAACATGGCGAATAAGACGACACCAAAAGCGGAAGAACATACAATGGATGAGGTATTTGCATACAAATGTAAGTACTCGGAAACCTCATAATCTCCGTATTGCCTCTAGAAGTAAGGAGCATATTTCGTACCGCGTAATTTTACATATAACGTTACTTTTACGACCCAGTGCGTAACTCTAAAAGTAGGATATGGCTTGGCCAATTTAAAAGGGCGGACGTAAAATGCATAATTTTGCGTGCATACGGAAAATTAAGCTTTATACGTTCGCCTAGTACAAAATACTAAATCCGCGAATGACCTTCGATCCGTAGCTCTTTACTTTTTTGTGTTGTATATGTCTCATCGTGTTGACAACCACCGTTGTTACCAATATACTGCTTCATTATATCTTCACGAGTCACCAAAACCAAAATAAACGCCTTCAATTTTTTTTATTTTTACGACAAAACACCAGTTTTTGCTAGTTTTCTTAAAAACTATAGAACGTAATGAGAAACCAGTTGGCAATTTAAAATTGAACATCATTACTAACTTATTGAATTCAGTCCCATGTCTAAGTGTCACTTGACGTGGGAGCCTAAGATACCATTCTTAATAATCGCATTTACTATTCATTTGACGATACGTTTGGCTCAGTGGGTTGTACAACGGCCTACATAGCTAACGGTCCCTGGATAGATTCCCGGCCTGGGCAAGTATTTACTCAAACACTTGTGCTCATCACACGATGAGCACGAATGTTTGTTCCTGGATCTTGGATGTTTTATATGTATTTAAGTATTATAATTTATCTATATACTATGTATACCGTTGCCTAGTACCCACAGTACAAACTTTGCTTAGTTTGGGACTAGGTCGATTTGTGTAAGATTGTCCCTGATATTTATTTATTTATTACTAGCTTCTGCCCGCGACTTCGTCCGCCTTATATTCGTTTATCGCGGATAAGGTTATTTTTCCGGGATAAAAAGTAGCCTATGTCCTTCCCCTGGACTGAAACTATCTCCATACCAAATTTCATTCCAATCGGTTCAGCGGTTTAAGTGTGAAGAGATAACGGATAGACAGACACACTTTCGCATTTATAATATTAGTATGGATAATCCAGTTCAATCTCAACATTTGTTTGATTCACATATCTCCTAATACATCCCGTACATGGCGACCCTGCCAGAAGCCACCGCGTAGCGTGTCGTGTGATTTCGAGACCGTTCTCCATATATTAGACCGAAATATGCACTCGGATTCATACAACTATCGCGAAGTGACAATGATTCAAAACAGTTTCGTGCTCTTCTGGTGATAGACGTGCGTGTGTATATAGCAACAATATGGCCAAGGAACAATCCAAATCAGAAGAAAGAATAATTGTGCAGAACTCCGTGGGAGGAAGTAACAACTCTTCTATGGAGGAGTTTAAATTCCACATTACAACGACTAATATCTTGTTATCCATAATTGTGTTGACCATACTTTATGCAATATATAAAAATTGTCACCTTGAATGGATAACACGGGAAATTCATCGTAATACTTGGCAAAGGTCAATATATCGCCGATCACCTGGAGACACCACCGGCAGCGAAGGCGCTCAGCCACAGCTATATCCGAGAGTTCCTGAGCAGGTTTAAAAAATAAGTTATATTTAAAACACTAATATTACCATCATCTGTCAAACAAGTAGTGCAGTTATACGATAATTTGAGGATGTTTCCATAAAATTCGTCATCATCTTGTCAATTGCAGTTGGAATCATCGGATTGATATTATTTTGCATTTTTGCATCCAAACTCGTGCGAGAATATCTACAGCGCATGCGTCGGCAAAACGACACCATCAGCGCGAGGCGTCTTGCGCCGAGCCTTAAATGGCCAAAGAAGGACCACCTAGCTCTCTACGTTTAGGAAAGTGAAATATAAATATGTTTGATGTTTTACCACCACGATCATCGTGATTTTTAAAGTGAATTTCATCACTAAGAATCTTTATTCTCGGTTGAAATCTGGTCGGAGTCTTTAATTTTTTTCATTATTTGGATCTTTGTATTTCAAGAATATAAATAAAACTGTTCACGAAATTAGTGAGTGTTTAATGCGGAAGTGCAAAACCTTGTACATGAACTTATTACGTACATGTCGTTACATATATCATTTATAATAATATACAATCAACATAATTTATAAGCATAACGATAGTTCATATATTGATGGCAGACGTATTAGAATCACTGTATAAGGAATTGAAGGGCATCAGAACATACCCATTTAAGATTGGTTCTGCTAGAAAGACCGGCCTCATTTCAGATACAAAACCTAGTGAAGCACGAGCAATATATAAGCGATGTGACATTTGTTTAGCGGAAATTAACAATAGGTAAAATAAATTCTATAGATGTACCTCTTTTAGAAAATTTGAATGTCAAAATAATATCATTATAAGATGAGGTAATTGTATTATGTCAGGATATTAACAAGAACGAAGACAGCGAGCTAAAAGTAGCCATGGCTACTTTTGATTTAATAACCGCTTTAAGCCTTCTACCGAGTATGACAGGTGACCAAACTGTGATTAAACAATTGATAGATAATATTGAGTGTTGTGAATCAATTCTTGTGAAGTCAGACTGTAAAAAAATATGATAAAGAAAGAAAAATAGATTGAAAAGTAGATTGTCGCAATCTGGTAAATTAAAATTAAAAACTTATGACAGTGTTGATGCTTTGGTGAAGGATATGCGAACGGAATTGTTGCCAAAAAGGCAGCCACGGCCATTCAGAGCCGAATGGAGACAATAAGGCAAAATTATATGTCAGTTTCGGATTACGGGAAAAATATTGTATGTATGTAAACTATTAAAAATCAACAAGTTACAGTCCACAGCTTACCATCACCAATCCATTGGAGCGCTAGGTGTAACACACAAACATTTTAAAATCATTTCCCCGAATCCAAACTGACAATCATCCAGAAACGTGGAGCCAGTGGCTCCCTTTTTGGCATTTCGTATTTAATACGGCTAAGTACAATCCGAGACGAAATTTACTCCATATGAATTGGTATTCAGGAAAATGTGTTTACTTCCCAGTAATATTCTAAACAATATAGTTCCACTTTATAATTACGACAGTTATCCGTGTGAGTTGAAATATCGTTTACAACTATCTCATAAGGAGGCAAGAGAAAACCTTAAGAAAAAAAATTAAGAGTAAACAATCTTATGATGATTGTGTAAACCCAATTAAATTACACCAAGGGTGACTTAATACTAGTTTAAAATTAAACGGGCACAAAAATGGATAGTTTCTACTCCGGTCCATATAAAGTAGTTAAGGACTTGGCGCCAAATGTACAGATTATCAAGGACAGCAAACTGGACATCATTCCCAAAAGCCGTACTAAAATGTACTATGTATGAATAATTTGTCCATATATTTTATTGTATTAAAGTGTATCTTTCAATAAATTAAACAAAAACTTATGTTTAAATAAAAAAATATAGTATTCCCTTTTATTCTCCATCAAATGGGAGGTGTAGCTCTATTGTAATGTATACTCAACCTTATGTACTCTTAATAATCGCATTTACTATTCATTATAATTCAGTTTATTCTCAACATTTGTTTGATTCACATCTCTCGTAATAAGTACAAATACGGTACGGTAAGATAGAAAAGGGACTTTACGAATCTTTTTTTTTCTCTTGCTTTATAAAGTACTAAAGAGAACTTCGTTTGTGGAGGAGAAAAAGTCATAATCCCTCTTTTTTATAGTCGGGTATAGTCGGGTAAAAAACCCGTGTACCAAAAATAGTTGAAATTCATTCAGCCGATTTAGCGCGATGAAGCCACATACACACATTTAATTTTTACAACTTTATAATAGTATTGATTTTAACATTTCTGTTGACAAAAATAGAGGCTAAATACCAAGCTACAATCTATATATTTTTTAAGTGGTTTGCACCAAGTGGCATAATTTTATATCTCTTTAAAAACAGTGAAATTTACAGAAATTATCTGGGTAGCCCCTGAATGAATGTTAAAGTTACTATTTGCTGACTTTTAAATTCCGTTATAAAAACTGTAGTAGTATATGAGTAGATACATTATTATAAAGTCATAAAAATGACAGTTTATTGAAGATGCTTTTAGAACAATAAGTGATAGGGGACTAATTCAATTTTTGTTTGTTCGAAAGTGTCGTTGTGGCTTCATCTCGCCAAAACAGCTGAACGGAATTTAACATATTTTGCTACACGGGAGCTGGGCATCCACAAATGGTTATAGAATACTTTTTACTCGACTACAATAACGAAAAAAGCGGGTTATAATTTTTACTCCTCCGCTGGCGAAGTGGTGGAAAGGTGACTTTACTAGAAGGTTCTAGTACATATTATATAGAGATCGTTTACGCAACACAACAGCACAGGTTTGACTGTATTAAGGTGCGTCTACACTTGTATCATTTGCTCGTACTCGATCACTGTGCCGTGTCATGACTGCGTATCGCGTTGCTTGGACGCTCACTGTCGGCGCGCCGATCATGCCGTACTCGTCCGATATAAGTGGGTGATACGCGTAGCAACAGAGATTTCATGGAACCTACTCTTAGAACCTAATTTGCTTATCCAGAATATTCACTATATCCAGGCTATATCCAAATTTGCTAACGCATTTTTGGCTACCAAATTGCATGTAAATTTCTTCTTTTGAACGTTCCGCTAATTACAAAATGGTGGTCTGAAAATTGTAACGATGTGCTCTTAGATTAAAAAGGTACAGAGGCTGTGAAAACGAATACTAGCAATTAATTATGAGCGTCGTTATTTGCTTTGATGGGTCTCATTCGGAATCCCTAATATCTTTTGTCCTAATGTATCGTTTGCCAAATGTATCATTTGCCATAACGCATTTTTTTAGGAAACCGTAATTTTTTCAGGATTTTTTAAAAGATCGTCGTATAGATTAGGTTAGGTTAGGTTTTGTTTTATAACAATCCTGAAAAGTTCACGGTTTCTGAAAAAATGCGTTATGGCAAATGATACATTAGGACAAACGATACATTAGGACAAATGACGTTAGGGATTCCGATATAGATCCTGCTTTGATACTCGGGTAATTCGCGTTTTTTGGGGTCACTTTAAACACTGGGCTACATTCATAAATTTAGAAAAAATTACATAAGTTTTATTTCAAATCTGTAAACTACAAATACAAGATGACGAATGATGAGATGCTATTCTTAAGATTTTTTTTATTTTACCAATAATTTAGCTCACATGGTAGAATAGAGAAATTGATACTTTTGTTCGTTTTCCGTCCCGTTACTTCAATAGAAACATGACTCCTATACAGTAAAGGAACAGAATGAAACTAAACAGATTGATATTTATGATGCTAAGTAGAAAACACATACAATATTCAAATTGTGAAAACAGTGGAAGAATTGATTTTCTTTTAATGGCCCACACCTATATTTCCCAAGAGGGTTCTTAGATGGAAAGGATATACTTAAGAGAATGGGGACACGACGAAAAATTTTTTCACATAGATATTAACTTCTTAATTTTTCATTAAGGGAAACCGGGTACGGTTGTGTCGATGTTAGTTTGTCACAGCAGCCATAAAGGACTATAAGCTGGTGTCGAAAGATTGCGAGCGCTATATTGCTCCCTCAAAGCTAAAATTTTCTCGATCTTTCCACACCGGTCGATGAACTTATTCGTTGATTCCTGGTCTCTCGTACACTATTTCCTTTGTATACGTTGCACTATTATCTTGTAGTTTAACGAAATAATTTCGCACATTATATCTAAGCCACGGAGAGGAGAAGTTATCCTAACTTAAGTATAAGTTTCACCATCACATTCTCAGGACGGCCAGTTTTCTTGCCTCAAGTACTCTCGTAATCGGAACTTCGGAGGTCAATGCGTTATAAAGATGTCCTCAACCGTTATAATAAAATACGTATAAATACATTTTCCTCAAACATCCAAGGAAATGTCGTTCTTATATTCGTGATAATAGACCGCGAAGTACGTCTTTGTATAGCACTTGTTGAAGATTAATTTTAATTTCAAATTAGAGGACAATAAAGGAATTTCATACAATATTGATGGCCATGGCCGACAAAGAGATTGTCTTTTGTTTCAGTGGGTTTTATTTATTTTATTGAATTTCTATGGCATACTGCCAATTTATAAAAATAAACCAAGTTTGTGAATGTGTATTGAAACGTTGTCGCTTTCACAGGAGAAGGGCGTTTCAGAGAAAATTAGGGAGTGATGGTAACAACTTGTACTTCATGTGATGTTGGTGCATAAAAATGGGTGTGAGAAATAGTTACAAATATGAGGCTCAATTCGTTTATTCCTAATACAAATGATATATAATACTAGACTGGGGTTTATAGGGACTGGACTCTGGAGAGTAGCCGCTTGTGAGGGTTAATGTGGCTAGCACAGTTCGGGACAAAGGTCGAAGGCTTTTTTTACCCAGGTCCAGTCTCTATACCTATGCTAAAGTTTTCAACAGAGTTCCTGAATAAGGTTAAACATTAAATATGTTGGACACCAATGATCTAGGCATTTAAATCTTACATTTTAATATATAAATTTTGTTCTAGACCGAAGCAGGAAAAATGCCTGGTACAAAAATAAGGAATTTGACCGACCTCAAGTTCCGTAGGAAAATGCTTGGGAGAATCCTGTCGTGGGTGTTTAATGTATACAGCAGCGAGTATTTTGGCTGTCAGACGGCTTCTCAACCAAGGGAGATGAAGAATTACCCGGCGCTCACATCCAGATTTTAATTTTAATTTTAGGTGGTATTCTTTGCATATAACAAAAAAGATATTCTTAAAGCTTTCCAAATATAGTTTCGCTTAAAAAAAAAACAACAGGCTGAAAGAAGAAATAACACTTCATTAGGCATCAGAAGAAGCTGACTGTTACAAATATTATCAAAAAGAAAGATATCTTACGACAAGCCTCCAAGCCAACGCTTGAAGCCACATCGTGCGTGTCAACCCAACCCGCGTAATTTACTGAAAGACCAGAAGGAGGTTAATACCTGAAGAATATAGTGCAACTGAATCGAAATTTCTGCGCCGTACCTTTGCTCTGAGTGGACGTGCGTTTGGTTGATTCTTAATTTTTGATTATTGGAATCTGTTTAATTTATTTTAATATTTTCCATTTCTCGGTGCCTCCTTGTCTCGCCTGGGGTTTGCTCCATTTCTACTGGCGGCCATATTGCGCTGTGTCGGACCTAACTCCGAAACGGTCATGAATAAAAATAGAGGAGCGCCTGAACGGCGCCCTCATGGCTGGTCTCAAATCCGGAAAGAGTGAAGATTTCCACTTCCAATCGTTCACTCAGCACAAAAGGGTTATCACAAATTGACCACATAATTTCCCGAGAATTAAACACCACTTCCTGTGGTGGAAGACCTTAAGAGAACCCACGAAATTACTCTTACCATCGTGTTGGTAAACAAATGACAATATAAACTTTCGAATTCAGCGGCACTTTCTCTTTACTTTTTAATTTTCCTAGATAATACCAACTATGAAAACCTCAAAATCGTAAATAAATATCATAACGTTAACTAGAAAATCACAAATTCCATGAAAATGTTTTACGTTGTAACCCTAATTTAATAACTTCCATAGATTAGGAAATTAATCGACCGCAGATAATCCAAACGTTGAGACAGTACTACCAACTCACCAACAAAAAGCAAAAACGGAATAAAACTTGAAAGAAAATAAAAAGTAAATACTACGTGACATTATTTACTTTTTATTTTCTTATTTAACTAGACTATTAAGTTAGATTAAATCAGGTATTTACTAAAATGAAATGAAGAAATGACGTTAATTGTTAATAATTTGTTAAAATAACATTTAATAAGGTATTATGGGAGGTGGAGCTCGCACTGCCCGCGCAAGAAATATTGATATACTGAAGCTGGGAGGTAAAGGACCTAGAGGGCTATCTAAATCACCCCCATGTATGTTCCGCGATTTTTCGTATTTTCGGAGTTATGACTTTTTTTTTAATTCTTCACCTATCGCCGAGTACGATGAGATTTTTATTTATGGTGACGTGAATTATTGCGGTAGATGCTTGATTTTTCTTGTGTGCTAAGCTGATAGATAGGCCAATTCAGTATGGTAACATTTACGATCGTTAGATCTTTGAATGAAATAAAAAAAAATTAAATGCCAAGAATGATAAAATTACCCAATATGTTCACAACTTCAAGGGGCTTTAAAAAGATAAAATCACATAAAAAAATTGCTCTATCTATCAGGTAGCTACCCTGAAAATTTCATTTTGCTGGGTATCTCTAGATGGTTATAGGATACTTTTTACCCGACTACGCCGAAGAAAAAATGAGGGATTATGACTTTTACTCCTCCGTGAACGAAGTTGCGGATATCTTCTAATAATTAAATAAAAAAAACATAGTGCAGAAACAATACTTCGCAAATATCTAACAATAACTTAATCGTAACATTTAAATACTGTGTAATCCTTGTATAGTTGAATAATTTGTAAAAAATAATTCTGATACATAGATGGCGTTGTAATATCGAGGAACGGCTTTTTGTATGGAGATGGTCATTCCTCTTGCTCTGATGCTCCTTGGTCTTACTTAACGCATGATTAAAAATGTGAAACTTAGGTCTCAAAAATGTAAGTCACTTAAACATTTTAAATTCCATCTATGATTAAAAATTCAGCATCAATAAACGTCTCAATTATCTAAATTTGCTACGACATTCACCAGAGATACTTAAATACCTGACAAAAACTGACCTGTAAAATGCATCCGTTTTATCAATAAAGCATCTGTATCTGTATCTGTATCTAGAGCTTTCCAGCAGTTTAGCGATATACGGCTCGGAGAATATAATTATTTGTGGCATATATGGCTGACCTGCAAATTGGCTCTGGCCTCAAGCCTGGTGCAAATTTAATGATAAATTGCATAGTATACGGTCCCTATAAGCTGGAATAATATCTGTCATAATTTAGGACCAGTTAGTCGTGATAGGTTGACGTCTCCTTCGTCATTATGTTTATTATGTCGTAGAATTTGAATGAGATAAATGGATACCTCTCGGACTGGATAAAATCTCAACTACGTATTTATCTTTACTGATATTAAGTTGTAAAAATAAAGTGTCAGTACATAGGATTAACTTAAATTGTAATTATACTTAATAAATATGGATGTAATAAAACCTGAGGTTTATGCTTTAAATAAAATTTTATAGATGTGGTATTTATAAATTTTAATCGTTAATTATGTGTAATTAATTCTAACGCAATATGCTTGTAGTCATAGCTAAAGTCATTTATTCTTTAACAATATACATTTAAAACAAAATAAGTGATACGGACGGGAGATATAAAAAAATGTTCTCATGTAGGTATCTTTACGGCTGAATGGATTCCAACCATTTTTGGTATACGGGGACATCCACTTTTGGTTATAGAATTTTACGCGACTACGCCGAAGACATTAGTGGGGCATGATTTTTTTCTCCTTCGCTGACAAAGTTCTAAACACCTTCTATAAATAATTATATTTCTGAGTTCGAATTTCCAGATTCGATCCAATCGCGTTGTTTAAGATACTTTTAACGTTTTTAATACAATATTTCAAGATGCATACCTCGCAGTTTATATTTAGTCCATGTACAATAATTCAGTGAAAAAAAAGAAAAAAAAAATACAAACAGAAGTCAGCTGATCAGGAATAAAATATCTTTAATTGTACCAATATGACTTCCTTTACTGAACAGTCTTGACGACCGGTTTGGCTCAGTGGGAGTAACGTTGCCTGCGAAGCTGAGGTCCTGGGTTCAAATCCCGGTAAGGGCAAATATTTGTGTGATGAGCATGAATATTTGTTCCTGAGTCTTGGGTGTTTTCTATGTATATAAGTAATATATCTATTAAATATATCGTCGTCTAGTACCCATAACACAAGCCTTATTGAGCTTACCATGGGACTAGTTCGATTTGTGTAAAAATTGTCCTGTAATATTTATTTATTTATTTATTATTTATTTAAACTACAGCAACCGACAAAGATAATAGAGAAAATAAAGACAGTAGACATATTCCGTAAAATCAAATTTTTAAAATTAGAACTAAATTTGAACCATGAAAGCTCGTCGTGTCGCGACTTATTTTCTTACAAGATATATCTGTGTTTCAAGACTTAAGTAGAGTTTCTCTAACGGCCTCTTAAGTGCCTGTAAGACTTGAATTTAGGTTTATGTTAGGTCACATCAAAAGTTGAATAACAAGGTTTAACAGTGTAGCTTTACTGTTGCTAAGTTTTGCAACAGCACATTAATTAATCATATATTTAAATCTTAGATCTTGCAACATTGGTGCAGCACGTCAGCACAACTTGGAACCAAATGAGTAAGGACCTGTCTCCCATAAAACAAAACACAATCGTGGAACACCAATTTTTTCAATGTAATTTAATAACTGGCCAGTATTGTGCCAAGGATACAGGTTAATAGAAAACAGGGTTAGCAAACTGACGTGGCAATGGGCAGGGCACATACTACGATGAACCGATGGCCGTTGGGGCAGCAAGATTCTCAGGTGGAGGCCGCGTACTGGCAAGCGTAGCGTGGGACAGCCACCCGCAAGATGGTCGGACGATCTGGTCCTGACCTGGTCAATGTGGAAATTTATCAAGAAGGCCTGTGTCGTGGATGTCCTATGGCTGAAATTATGATTATGACTGTGCCAAGGAGGTTTGCCTACCTGTTGTAGGTAGGGACTTAGAAGATTACTGACTTACTGTTTCAAAACTGTGTGCTGCCCAACCTTTGTTTTAGTTGTGGGCTCCATGCGACTATGCTAATGGACTGAGACATCGTAAAAGGGATGCGGATAGTCTAAGAGCCACCGTCATCTCGTGTAATCCTTCCTGAAATGGGATTACATGGCGTGAATTATCTCGGTGAAAGGAACTCCACTTGACTTCCTTGTAACTTTCCCACAATAATACAAAACCGTAACCGCTTTTGGTTATTATTATAGGTTACGTAGGTACTAACAGGTGACACATTTAGATCGATCAGTATGGGAAAGTGTAAACTATAACACATACGTAAATCTTCTCTTAGGAACCATGTCATCGATTTTAGTAATAAGACAAACTGAATTCATACATTTAAAAATAAACTTTGTAACAAAAAAATAAAACCGACTCCAAAAAAAAAGTAAAAAAATAACGCCATAATTCAGTTTCTTCAATTTACTTACAAGTAACCGTTTGTATACGTAATCTATACAGTATATACAATTAATCTTATTTGGGCGTCGGTGCTGTACCGAATGACCCCACAATTATAGTATTATATAGACTTAGTATAAGACCTGGAATGCCTACATAGCTTATAAGCTAATAAAAAATATAATTTGTTCAATAAATTCATTTCATACCTTTCTATCTAACCCCGATAGAAAGATATGAAATCATTACTTTGACTAAACAGTCAATGGGATAAAATGCATATGTACGAATCAATATCAACTATATAAAGTCCATAAGGCGATTTTTACATAATAAACTTATGCATATAAACTTTCCATAGGAATTGCACAACATTTCGCAACTATACAGTAACATTGGTAATCTTCCATGAAAACCCAATATGTTGCATAATATTTGTTAATTATAATTCTGGGAAATAATAAAATTACCCCCTCCCTAACCAATATACGGCTCGAGTATAAAAGCCGAAGCTAATTCTATTGACGATAACTCCACTATGTGTGCCATACGAATGAACACACAAATATAGAAATAGTCCTCATACTATTCAGTTGTTATCAGTACTACATACCAGCCATCGGAAATACTTACAAGTCAAGGGAAAGTTATCATAATCGTCAAGTCAATTAGCTTCAGTCAGATAGATATCATAGTTACAATAGAAAGCCAAAGTATTGGTTAAGGAACGGGATTTCGATACAAACTGTGACTTCTTATTCAACCAATACTGCTCTTAAAGCTATCGAAAGGGGTTCAGACTGCTTTTACAGTCCTCAGTCTGCACAGGTGCCATATAAGGAATGTGTAAACAATTGAAAATTGACGATTTTCGTACGTTGTGACACGATGGCACCGACTCCAAAATAACATTAATTGTATATACTGTATAGATTGAGTATACAAACGGTTACTTGTAAGTAAATTGAAGAAACTGAATTATGGCGTTATTTTTTTACTTTTTAGTATTTTTTGGAGTCTGTTTTATTTTTTTGTTAAAAAGTTTATTTATTTTACACTTTTTAGTTACTCGTTACTTAAAAGTGTATCTCGTGACGATTCGAACAAGCCCAAACACGGCTAGGATACACTATTTTATTGCATAGATCTGGTGCCTACCTTCCGGCTCCATCATCAAATCAATTCGATGGTACCATTTTCACCAGGAACATTTAAGTTTGTGACTATGAAGTTGCTTAGCTAAATTAATGTAGATATCTTGTTGCCACTCGTAAATCATTTATCATTGAGGAGTTCCGATGGCATTCTGTGGTCTTCTTAATCAGTTTTACTTCACCAATTTACACTTTCTGAATGAAAATTCTTTACTTTATCAATAAATTACCGAAAGCGCCGTACATGTTCCTATAACATTTGAAGAGTTCCCTCGATTTCTCCAAGATTCCATCATCAGATCCCGACTTAGTGCCAACGGGACCAACTCGGAGTTATACCCTTTCGATTAAAAAAAAATAATTGAAAATCGGTTCACGGTTCTCGGAGATATCGAGTAACAAACATACAAAAAAAAATGTTCGAATTGAGAACCTCCTCCTTTTTTGAAGTTCGTTAAAAACTCAGCTCGGGAATCGAGCCTGGACATTTTGAAAAATAAAAGTAACACTATTTCTATTTAGTCTACGATTCGATTGATAAATGTTACTATGAAACATGATGTCTAAAATGAATAGAAACAATCATCATCATTATCATTATCGTCATCGTCATCGTTATCGTCATCGTCATCGTCATCGTTATCGTCATCGTCATCGTCATCGTCATCGTCATCGTCATCGTCATCGTCATCGTCATCGTCATCGTCATCGTCATCGTCATCGTCATCGTCATCGTCATCGTCATCGTCATCGTGATCGTGATCGTGATCGTGATCGTGATCGTCGTCGTCGTCGTCGTCGTCGTCGTCGTCGTCGTCGTCGTCGTCGTCGTCATCATATTTAGGATCTTCCGGTAGCTTCGCCCGCGTGACCTGCTATTTTCTTTGTCAGCCTATCTCAATCTTCAACTTATATTCTAGGTGTTTATATACCTCAAATCTCGTCAATTTATTGACCTGCTATCGCGTAAAAAACCGGCCAAGTGCAAGTCGAACTCAAGCACTGAGGGTTTCGTACAAAATATACGCTACAACCGGCCGCATCTATGAAAATCCAGTGTTAGCAGAGCTCTTCTCCTAAGCAAACGACGCGGTGTTTGAACATTTTATATTGGTTACTGTCATAACCAGACAGACGTAAAATTATACTGTTTTTAGTATTTTGTTGTTATAGCGCCAACAGAAATACATCATCTGTGAACAACTGTCTAGACAGTTACTTACACTATGACGGTTCATGAGCCTGGTGACAGATGGACAGACAGACGGACAACGAAGTCTTAGTAATAGGGTCCCGTTTTAGACTTTGGGTACGGAACGCTAAAAAGGACCAACCAACAAACACACTTTCGCATTTATAATATTAGTAAGCATTACTACTTCATACCTCTCCACTTAAAATTTTGTTCAGACGATTAAGAGAAAATATCCAAATACAACGCGCAACAATCAAACGCTCTGCTCAAATCCAAAATTTAGGATACGGCCATCATAACTCGGGGATCGGGATAATCTTCCGCAAAACGCTTACGAAGGCAATATGCGAATCGATCCCAAACCGAACCCGAATAAATCCAGCAAACGCGGCCTTAATACATTTTGTTTTGAAAAATTGCACACAATAAAGGTATCTAGATCCACGGATGTCCAGGACAAATGGCTGAGTGATCTCAAACATTAGTCATTTCGGGAAAAGTCCCCTATCTGGACGTGAAAGATGTGTTTTTTACGATGCGAGTGAATGAAAAAATTTAGGAATTTAACGGGCGGTCAAATAAAAAGGGCATTACATGTTGGGTAAACTGTCGACGTGAAATAACGACAGGCAAATATGTATGATGACTATTTTTTGATAATTAGTCCGTCATGTAAGTATATTAATAAAAAATATTGGAGACGTATTCTTTAATTTTCTTATATAATCAAAGATAAAGGCGACACATTTGTTCAAAATGTCGCGTGACGTAGTCACTCCTAGGTATAAAAATTACTTAGGAGTGACATCACGAGCCCCCGCTCTTAAACTTTAATGCGATTTCAAAAAAGGAAAAAAATACGTGTCAAATATTTTTTTATTATCTAACTGACGGATTAATTAGAATTTTAATTTTCATACTCAGTAATTTATTTTGATTTTCATACTTTTATGCGACGCAATACAATGACCCACGATCACAGCCCACGATGTTATAGTTCATAATTTCAGGGAAGATTTAACTATAAATAAAAGTATGGAACTTTACTTTGTAAACCAACAGAACATGAAGAAAATTTTACGTATCAAATGACATTTGTGCAAAATATCAACAGTTTCTGTCAACTTTAGTTATAAGCTCTGTGTATAAATAACCGTTATGTTATTTCTCTCTAGGTGAAAATACTTTATTTTGAGTGTCGTAAAATCATCTTGCTAAAGTAAAAGTGACAGGGTGTGTTTCAACCCCGACCCATGTCAAGGACTGAAGCAATCGTCTTGCTATACGCGAGATCAGTATAACTTTATAGCTAAAATTCACGTGCATATACACATATGCTTGTCTATCGGTACCAACGCTTAAGAACTACGGATGAAACATCCTCACCAAATCGTTGAGTATCTTTCTTGGCTGGCATGATGTACAATCACAGCTTCACATTTCAACACAAGTATCAATCACGCACGGGTGTGATCCTAGTTGCCAACAATCACAACATGTAGCAACTACAGTTTACTTTTGAAAAAAGCGTCAGTTTATATGACGATCCAAAGAAACCAAATTTTATTACAATAATTAATACAATAGTGGGGCATCCGTTTGCCTCGCCAAGAGACAAGATATTCTGTTTCATGTTTCTTATCAATGGAGACAAGTGCGTGATTTTATGTTACGTAAACGCGAGTCTAGTCACATAATTCCAAAGTCTTATAACACGACACTTTAATATTAACCTCGTCGCCAACGATTCACCACAATCAGACGTCTGCATACCTCATCAAGCGAGTTACGACTGACATTCCGCTTTACGATTATCCCCCCTCCCCGTGAGCAGTAAAAAGCTAAAGACCTGTTACGCGAGAAATTGGAGCATATTGAATGGCCTGGGGTTTTAGTGCTTTGTCATGTTGTATTATGTCGAGTTGTATTGGAAACAAACTTGTCTAGATTAGGATTTACGTAGCCTTTGGCAAACTGTGAAAACAAAAAAACTTTATGTCACTAGGCACTGAAAATCAGTGTCACAGCTTGTACAACCGGCATATACCAACAAATATGTGGCGTAACAGATGTCGCTACACATTTCTGAATTGTATATTATTTGTTTCTTATGTACTAAAGGGAGTGACATGTACTAGTTTTTTGCTTGACATTGAACTTTATTTATAATGAAATTATTAGGAGTTCAAATTGGAAATAGACGTCGTTTAAGCTTCGGAAGTAAAACCTGAAACGCGCTATTAAGACTTTTCTTGTATTACTAAAGGCGATATAAAATATTTTGAATATTTTGATCCAAAACGTAACCAGTATTGTTTCATTTAAACAGAGCTTGCTATGTCGAAATGCTGAGTGGTGACCTCTTTCAGGGCCAGTTTTTTCTTTGAGTACGTTGAATAATACATTTTGTTATCTTTTTTCTCCATTTTCCTTGAATGAAAAAAAAAAAAAATTAACTGACTACAAAAAAGGGCGGTATTTAATTCTTCTGAATATTTTTCTTTCTGCTTAACATACTACAACTTTGCACACTATCATAGTAAATCCAACAAACGTACTTTTTACCGCAATTTATTGTAATACAAATGTGGCGGTGGCCATTTTAATGACCATATAACAGTGATTATCTCAGCAGTTTTAAGTACAGAAGCACAAGCCTATCATCATAAAAAAAATATATTCTGGTTTCTGAAAGTGAAGTTTGATTCTGACGTTCCCCCTTTTTATTAATTCTTTCGCTCTCATCCCACAACTTAATTCGAACATCCACCCGCCTTTTCAATCCTTATGCCTTGGGCACCGCATTCCGACCCTACTCCAAGTGGCCGCGGATTGCATTCTCGAGTGTGGATTTGCGCTCTCCCACTTAATCTGATTACTGGTAAGCAGGGCGTGCCAGACCAACTCAATTCGAAGTAAGATTTTAAAAAAGTCAATCCCAAGTATCGGCCTTGTGACTTTTAAGCGTTTTAACACTTTCAAACTATTTCGTAAAAGTTACTACTCGTACAAAAGGTCTCAATTTGGAAACTGTAAATTTTGCAGATCTGAATGTTACTTTAGACAGTCGAAAGAAGATATGCAGATGTCACTCTTAATAAGTGACGGTTCTTAAGCATTCCCCTCTCGCTCTTTAGCCAACTTATCTTAATCTGATAAAATGCTTGCCTAAGGTTTTTGTACCCCAATAAAAACTGTCACTCGTCCCACTCATCACGCCCGCATTTCCCATCGAAAGGGACGCACGAGTAGGGTCGCTATGACTACCAAAAAATCGGGACTGGTAAGCTTGAGGATTTTCATAATTATATCACAGCTGGCGTTGGGTTCTTAAGGCTAAAATGATTGCTTAACATCGGGTAGGTCGTACCACTGTTTCAGTAGTATGAAAAAAAGAGTTTGTAATATAAGACCTTGCGTCTATTTTAGACGATTTATGGTGTAATGTTAGGGAGAGACTGTTTTTGGTAGCTGACTAAGCCAATACGAGAGCGAGGTGTTGTACCGCAGACCTGACAAGAAATTTGCCTTGACACCGTCTCTGTCCCGTGTCAGAGAGTGCGCGAACCAGGTCATGTCATAACTCCCCTGTTCCCAGTTTTGGCGGTCAATATGAAGAGTGGCCATATCCCTCTTTGTGCAATCTTTAACGGAGCAATGGCCTGCCAATGTTTCTTTTGGCATCCGCCACCGAACCAAAAAGAACATGACGTGGTAGTCGAGAGGGTTACATCATGTGTGCATAACCTAGCCAACGCAGACGTCTCTTTTTTAAGAAACGCGATTAAGCAGCTGCGCAATTTCTAGAACCCCTTCGTTTGGCATTCTGTCTTGCCATGATAAATGTCCAAGATCTTACAAAGGCAGCGCATGGAAAAAGAGTTTAAGTATCCAATCCACAAATAATCAATGAGCCGATAAAATCCCTTGACATATCTAGAAAAATGCTGATATTATTCTAACAAAGGAACCGATTTTCTGGAATCAGAGCTAAGAACACTCGATGTAGTCATCAGTCAGTCGTTTTTCTAAATTCTATTACAATATTAGTGCTTAGCTTATCCATACTATCCATACTATCCATACTAATATTATAAATGCGAAAGTGTGTCTGTCTGTCTGTCTGTCTGTCTGTTACCTCTTCACGCTTAAACCGCTGAACCGATTTGGATGAAATTTGGAATGGAGATAGTTTGAGTCCCGGGGAAGGACAAAGGCTACTTTTTATCCCGGAAAACCACCCTTATCCGCGACAAACGAATTTAAGGTGGACGAAGTCGCGGGCAGAAGCTAGTCTTAAATATATCTTTTTAATTATACACTAGTTTTACAAGAAAGACTTCTAGTAAAAACCGAACTTGAACATGGGTGAATAGGAAGACATGATATCCTACTTTCAGACAGTATCCTGGTGATCCTACGTGCGGCGTACGTACAAATACTACTGACGACAGAAAACTACACTCGTGTTTTAATCCTCTCATTATGTATCAGTTGCATAAACTACTATTATTATGTAAGGCCACAAGGGCACTTTTACAAGTCTGAGTCTACCGGCATTGCCCAACTGATGAGCACTGTTGAGAAGAAAGCCGAAAGACACAGACAACAGTCACTTATTTTTCTAAGTTCTAATATAATATGAGTGCTATCTTAAATATTATCTTTTTAAGTATAAATTCGATTCGTAGTGCCACAAGAAAGATTTCTAGTAAAAACGGAACTTGAACATGGGTGAATAGGAAGACATGTCCTACTTTAAGATAGCATCCTGGTGACCCTACATACGGGGTACGTACAAATCTCAATAGAAGGGCCGACCCTTTTTTGCAAAAATGAAAAATCATGACGACACGTTCCGATGAAGGACAAATTTAGGGATCCGTTTGGTAAAAGATTGGTTTGGATTCAGTGTGACATTATTGTTTTCGTGAGTGTCCAAAACGGTTTTTGCATGATTCCGACTTCTACTCAAATCAATGAACAACAAGCATTTACCTGCGGCTTCGCGTGCGATACCGAGATTCTTCGTACAAACTCCCAAGGCCCTTTTTACCCTGTTAATGGATGATTACCCGGATATAAACTATGCTATGTCCTTCTCAAGGAGATTTTCAAACCCAAAATGTCAACTGCGCCTTGCAATTCTTAGTATATTTTCCTACATAAAAACCTTGCTCTTACGTGCTCTTCTAAACTAATGAGAAAGTAACTCTGTCTATTTGTTATTACCTTTTCAAGCATAACCCGCTAAACCGATGTAGATGAAAATAGATAATTATATACTCTGGTAAAGTTGTAGGATAATTTTTGTCCCGGGAATCATGTCTCAATAGGTTGAAAACAAAGACAGAAGTTAGGTACGAGTACATAGGTCCGATTGCCATGCTAATTAATTATTTTAACTTTTTAACTGAAAAATATTGTCGATGAAGCTCCGTTACCCTCCGGCTTTATATGTAATACAAGCTTTCACAATAATTGAAATTTGATGACAGCAATTTTTAATTAACATGACTCAAATTTCAATTACTCTGGTGAAAATTTAATAGAAAAGGAAAGTGATAACCACTACGAGGTTTCGGAAGCCATGTTTTCAAGTTAATTAATAAAACCATTAACGTGGTGTTTCTTCTCGTTTTGTTTTCCGGAAATTGGCTGCCATTTTCAAGAGATATATAACCACTGAAGATAGCAAATACCGAACAATTCATGCACATTCAGCGGGAGATGAGGTAAAACTACAGCACAGAAATTACATACAAACGAAAAAACATGCATCTGATTTATCGAATTTGACACACTGTGACTCACGCTCCAAATTGTACCTGCCTGTTGCCATAAATTTCATTAGCCATTCAGCTTGGCAACGCTGCCAGTGTGATTTGACCGTTTGGGCCAGATACGAATTTTCGCGGGCCTTTTAACCTTATGAGCGCGTGTTGACGGGAAACCACACCCACAAGCCAACCAATAAAGCATTTCGTATGATACCGTATACTGGCAGTGGCATGCACTGGTTGTTTGGCCAAGGCAGCCAGTTTTTCTGTGCCTATTTGAAGCCACGGTCGTTAGGAACGCTAGGGTAGGCAGGTTATCTGTACCTGTAGGGAGACCGGGTAAGGTTGTCTCCCGGGTCCGTTATCACAGCGGCCATAATGGACGAATAATCGCGAGCTAAATCTCCGTCGTACATAAAGCTCTCGCGATCTTTCGAAAGCGGTCGACGAGCTTCTTTGTGCGTTCAGTCTCTTGTTACAGCCGTTGTGTGATAACCAACTCCTGAAACAACCTTACCCTATCCTGTCCCCTAGACACGTTAAACTTTTAACTTTTTCTTAGCAAGGTTAAAAATGAGAATTGATTCGGATTGGTGGCAATAAAAGCAAAGTGAACAGAAATACTAAACGCTCACGGATAGTCGATACTCCAAATATTCGAAAATTCGCAGGCGTCTACGGCGAAATCGCCCGGGTTGTTCATTTTTGGTTTTGCGCGCAAATCAAAGGGAACCAACCACATGAAATGGGAAAGGTGTATTTTTTGAACCAACAAAGTGAACCGGCGTTACAGGCCGAATAATAAACGGAGACAGCTAGGTTTAAAAAAAAAGGTGTATCAGGGCATTTTGGCAAAAATGTGTACTTTTCACTAGTTGAGCTGAACCGAACTAACTAAAAGTGCAAAAACATTTTTATTACTGTCACGTTTAATGGACTTATTATTTCTTTGAGTACAAGTAATCGAATTAAGACAAAAACAGTTGTAACTCGCTACTCAAATGGGCTAACATTCCACATAAAAAGCATATTAATTCAACTTCAATTAATATTCATTTGATGTTACTCATTTCTAGGCTATCTAATGAACATAAAACAACGACATCAGAATATTTTGAGATGGAAACGGAAGCTCAAATGTAGAAATAATTATCTCTTTTCACACCACAGCAGCCTTGACAAGCTGTGTAATGGGAAAAAAGCGGTCAAGTATACGCCGGGTTCCCACATGAAGGGTTCCGTACGGCCTCTTTAATAACTTTTTTCATGGAAGATAATAAAGTCATAACCCTCTTTTTTGCTTTAGATGCAGGTAAAAAGTATTTTATAACCATCGGTGGATACCCAGCAGTCGTTTTGGTATGATGAAGCCACAGCAACACATACAAACAAACAAAAAATAAAAAAATCGATTCAGTGACATTCATATATCGACGACACGTTTGGCTCAGTGGGTTGTACAACGGCCTACGAAGCTGGCGGTCCCGGGTTAGAATCCCGGCCAGGGCAAGTGTTTGTGTGATGAGCACGAATGTTTGTTCCTGGGTCTTGGATGTTTTCTATGTATTTAAATATTATAATTTATCTATGTATTATGTATATCGTTACCTAGTACCCATAGTACAAGCTTTGCTTAGTTTCGCACTAGGTCGATTTGTGTGAGATTTTCCCTGATATTTATTTAATTATTAATTATTATTATTATTATTTATATATAGTATGACCTTTTTTTTAATATGTAATGTAATATACATGCATTGAATTTTTACTACTTTATACTCATAATTAGAGAAATAGATAGACAGGATATTCATTTGTTTGCTAGACACACACACACACAACAGTAGAATAATATATAGGATTTTTGTATGTTTTCTATGTGTCGTTCAGGCTTCACCGAGCAAAATCGACTAAACGGATTTCAACTATTTTTGGTACACGGGTAGCTGTTCATCCACAGACTTGCTCTAAATAGTCCGCTAAAATATGTATTTTTTAAATATCGTCAATATATTTAATTTTTAAAACTTTATAAAAAGAAAAACAATTTACTTAAGACTAGTCAAAAAGGCCCCCTCGACTTGTCCCTGGCGCAAAGGTACCCATCACACTGGCTGCGTTACCACGTTGAATGGCGATGGACAACTTTTGTACCAGGTACGAACTCGCGCGGGCGTCAAACCCCCTCTCCCTGATTCGACGTCCCACTTCCCTGATGAACGCAATAGCCTTTGTCCCCTAGCACCCAGTAGTCTTAAACGCTAGGGGTACAAAATAATAATTGCCGTCCAGGCCGAATATTTATCCCGCTTTTTGACCGCGGCAAAATCTGCAGTGGCACCAGCTGTACGGACTGTTCGGCTAAGGTGCGAGGCGGCGAAAGTACTGACGAACGTGGCGTCTTACAACAGACATTTCCCCGTCTGCCACGGCACTAAAGTTAAGCCGTCTGGCCTTTTGCTATCAGCGCGAGGAAGGCTGGCAGGCCCACATCCCCCGCGCGCTGCAAACCGAGACTACCGTGACGTATGGGCAAGGACGCTTGTACCCATTGCTCCTCCGAAAGACCTCCATTTAATATAGTCTCTGTCGTATCCCTCAACGTGGCGGCAAAGACAGAAATGTCATCCGGTCACAACCATATTGGAGTGGTTCTTAAAAGGTAAGTTATTTTGGGAACCGCGAAACACATTCGTAATAGAGTCAGGGCAACATGGGCATTAATTCCCTCAGACGTTCCTGGGCGAGCAAAAGTAAACGCTTCCTGGTTTCTATTGCGCTAGGAATGGCCTCTTGGAAAATAGGAGAACCCAAAAGGGTAAAAGTCCCGTGTGAAAGCTCCTTGAGACCAGGAAGCAACGACCTTAAAGAAAACAAAGAAGAAGAAGAGGCAGGTCCGCAGCAGTGAACCTCACACTTCCCCGCATTCACCTCCAGATCCATATCCTTCAGGCGGGGGATAAGGAAATCCAAATCCTGCTTTACTTAAACTTTATAATAGTATACACAATTGAAATATCTGACTTTCACGGAAGTTTTCAAATACAAATACGGAACCCCGTTTAGTACAGAACCCTAAAAACCATGTCAAGCTAGTTTGCATATAATTATGATAATTTGGAAAGCAGAGAGGGAAAATTGCATGCAATCTCATTGAGTCTAAATATGGACGCGGTGCATGAATGTGGTTTTTGCATATTTTAGCATTTTTCAATAGCCGTGTGTTGTGTTGTTAGTGCTTTGTGAGTTTATACTTTTTTTTAACTAGCATATACCCGCAGTTTTTCCTGAGTCACCGAGAACTGAGTAGCCTTGTTGTAATTATTGACTCTCCATGCAAGTTCAGCCCTCTTTTCGCAAAATATAAGAAATCACCACCAGACAGTATAATCCTCGACACGTGTTTCGCCGCTCTACGTGGCATCACCAGGAGAAGTTCCCGACTTTTCGGGTGGACGCCGGACCGTCAACGTCTCCTGCATCTCTTTATGGTACCCCGTAGAGGGGCAAAACCCGTGTCGAGAATTATACTGTCTGGTGGTGGTTTGTTGTATTTGCATGCGTGTATCTGAAACATTATATTACTGCGAATGTCTATCTATCTATATATCTAGCAGGCCTTGGTTTATCCATCTTCCGACATAGACCTCCTATAGCCTTCCATAACTTCTTATCCCTTGCCACTAGCATCCAATTTGAGCCTGCGTACCGCCTAATATTGTTGACCCATCTTTCTTGTGGACGCTCTCTACTCCGTGTGGTTTCTCTGGGTCTCCACTTCAGGGTTTGTCTGGTTCATCACTCGGCATCCATACGAGCAGTATGTCTAGCCCATCTCCATTTCCTGCTTTTTATTGTGGAGATCATGTCCACGACCTTTGTCGTCTGCCTAATCCACTCGTTGCGCTTACGATCTAGTACGGTAATGCCGAGCATAGCTCTCTCCATAGCTCTTTGCGTGATTCGGAGTTTTTCAGTGGACCTTTCAGTGAGTGTAGTGGTTTCCATTCCGTATGTTAGCACTGGAAGAATGCACTGATTATAGTCTCGTCTTGAGGTATTGTGGTTTACTTGTGGAGCTTTATATGCGCTTGTAAGCACAATTTATTGCAAAAAAATATAATCCATTAAAGAATACGTCAGATCACGTTATAGGCCTTATCTCCGGCTCGTGCTATAAATACCTGAAATCTGAAACATTATTTTACACCCCAAGATGCGTAACGTACTATAAAATTCCGTCTCTTATTTTTCAATGAGACTATTGGTTGAAAACATAATTTTAAAGGCAGGTGTTTCAAACTTCAGACTTAATGCTATTAAACGCGAGAAATATTCAAGTAAAACCATCCAAGCTTTCCAAGGATGCAGTTAACTGCCCCATTCAGTATGAGCACCGAATATTCTTAGAACGCGGATGCTCGGCCAGTATTTATGACTATGGAACTCATAAATGGCATCCGGTATTTAATAGATTTAGTAACTTTGTGGCGTAAAAATAATAGATGTAGAAGGCTCTTTAGATTTAACGTGCATTGCGGCGCTTAATAGAGAATGGTCGTAGATAACACACGATGCACGTTCAATCTACACCTAATGGGCCTTAATATAGAGCCATGCGAATATTCTTAGCATGTACATGGTCAGTATTAACTATAGATTTGGAAGTCATAAATTGCATCTGGTATTTGTAACGTCGTTGTATGTGGTGCATTTCAAATAAAAAGACAAAATAAGTAATAGTACAGACGGCTCACTCTTTTAATTTAGTTGCGACTCTTAAAATGTATATCGTAGATAAAAGATGATTCACTATAATTTATATCAAATATTCTTAGGACGCGTATACCTGCATTTATTAGTGTGAAATTCATAAATGAAATCAGGTATTTCAGAGATTTTTGCATGTTCATGGTGTTCTTGTCATGTTTCTCATTTCATGTAGCCGTAGAATAAATTATACAATCACAGAAGTTTTAATCTCTCTATCTTCTTCTTTTGTGTCGACGTATCTTAAATAAGGGATGCCCAAGAGAAATCGGTGTTGACAGCCCTAGCGGTCACAGTCAAGTTGACCTACTGTTTTGAATCCAAGTAAACGCTCAGTGTATAATCGGTTGAAAGGTAGCCCAATTAAGATTCGTCGATTAAGAAGCAGAAAATCTTGACAGTGTCGTTCATATATATACTGTCAGCATGTGTGTTAGTAATATGAAAATATACATATGCACTGAAGCGCAACCACCCGTAATACCCGCCCGCAGGCGTAATAATATATTAATTAAATTAGAATTACATTGTTCAACGAACACGATTTCCACGTATTATCACAACACAACGAAACGGAGCTTAATTGCGTATAAATATGATTTATTTAAATACCTTTCGTTGGTAATTTTTCGACGTCTGCGACGCCCGACACGTCAAAGAATTAACAACGAATGGTATTTAAATAAATCATATTTACACGTGATTAAGCCCCGTTTTGCTGTGATAAATTAGAATTGATATGAATAACGATGACTACGCGTATACTATGTAAATATGATTTATTGAAACCTGTCGTTGATAATTCTTTAAGGCCAAGCCTCATCGGATGAGTGTGCGTCGCGTGATGCACGTAGACGTGCGCGTGGCGTGCGCATTGTAAAGTACGAATACCCATAAGAGATGACGCACCGCTGCGTACATGCACGCCACGCAAGCGGTATGCCATCTACTATGACGTGTCATACGATACAACGCGCACGCCACGCACACGCGCGCGTGCACGTGCTTGGCACGAATCCGGTGTGTTTCGGCCTTTAACTTTTGTGACGTTCATCACGTTGAGGACTTACCAACGAAAGGTACTTTAAAAATCATATATATATATGCGATTAAGGCCTGTTTTCTTGTATTGTGATACATAAGAATTAAAATGAATAACTAAGAATAATGACGAGTAAAATGCATTTATCCTTTAACAATACGAGTAGGTAATTCCTGTTTTCTGTTGCGAATTCGTCGCGCATTGCTGCGCTTAAAATGTGAACGATCGTTTTACTTCATTATATCGAATCAGCCTTTAACTCGTACAAACAAGTAAAAAACCGGCCAATGATAAGTCGAACTCGTGCACCAAGGGTTTCGTATAAACTTTATCTTAACCTAACCTTAACTGGCCAGTTATGGCCAGTTAAGTTAAGTTTGCTCAGGCCTAAGAGGACGTTGTTTGTGGCTAAGTCAATACGGGAGCGTGGCACACGCGACTACAGGCTTGGGAGATATTAAGAACGGCCTGCGCGCGGTGACTTGACCTTAATAGTGAGGCTAATTCGATAAGAGCACACCGTATTCTTAAAACGCGGATGCCGAGACAGAATTTACGGCTTTATAACACATACATGGCATCCGGTATGAAGATGTATTCCCGGAATGCAAGTTTGTGAGGTAGTAAAATTTAAGAGGGTTTAGTAAATTCTAAGCGTTCTTGTGGCGTGTTTAATAACATACCTAACATAATAAACTAGTGGCTCTGTGAGCTGTTTAATTCGTGAGTCTTTCATCTTCTATGTCTCCGCCATTTTGAGAAATCTCGAAAAAATTAATCGGTAAAAAATCCCAAATAATTATCGTACTTGCTCCTAAAAGGACCCCGAACCTAAAGTATGGAAAATGTTTTGTAGATTTTGAGACCCTATCAGTGCAACCATTATTTCCTGGCTAGTTTTTTTAGTTTTAATGGATTTCATATCATACGGGACAAAGTAGCAGCATTCCAATAGAATTCTAAACCAAGGTTTGAACATCACCTCTTTTTATTATGATGATAAATAAGTGGCCAGTTGCGACAAAAATATAAAATTACTGTTCAGTGTCAAATGATACGATATAAAATGGATTACAACACGTAAACGGACCCGGAAACAGTGTTTTTACTCATAGTAACTAGTGATCAGACCACAAAAATCTACAACATATCAAAATTTCATCAAATATAACCGAAACCACATTTGCCATACTTTAGATCCGGGGTCTTTTCACAAGAACCCGTTGGGAAATGCGATTTGTAGAGCAGAACAGCTGGACATTCGCCAGACAGTACAGACATACGAAAGCATTTTTGTCCAAGATGTGGCGGAGACGCTTCACTCGCTACGCTCGCATGGTCAATAGTACCTATTATCTGAGAAGGCTCACTCGTTTGATGTTGCATAACACCGATTGTAACGCCTTTATGTGCCATAATATTCTGTGAATAAATCTAATTGACTATTTGCTTGCGCTACATCATTGTGGTAGGTACCCAAACAGTGAAGGGTCGTGTATTACTGAAATTTCGCTTTTTGGCCAAGGCCAATGTCAGTAAGCCGTAAAAATAAATGAATTTACCGCTATTCAAACATTGTTTTCGAAAAACACACAATAAACATAACTCGTTGTTCAAAAGTATCTCACGCAAAACTTTTTCAATTTGACCTACAGGTAATTTAGTTGGGTAAATGTTTATATTAACGAGATTTGTTAGTTTTGATATCTACCCATCGGTGGATCGTATTGGGACCATTTTTTCATGTCTCACTTATGAAAGACAACACACACTTATGAACATATAATTTATGAAAATTTATAAAATACGACAGGAAATATATTTTTTAGTGTTTAGTACCAAGAGGATACCAACGGAACCCTCTTACTCAGTCCCCGACGAAGTACGGTGATTTTTACATGTGTTAATATTTGCATAATACATTTTACAATTGTCATGCCCCTATTTTCTGCATTGTTAAATTTCGATTTAAAAAGCTGAAAAACTGAAATAGCGCAATATTACTTATATTTTTATATCTAAATCGTGCTCGGAGCAAATGCTTGGAAAACTTTCGTATGCAAATTTTTGAGTCAAATGCACACGCTTTTGTTGCCAAACCCACGCAAATATAATGTCATGCTAATGTTGTGATTCTTAGATGCATACAGTTCGCATGTACTAGCGAATTTGGCGTTATGAGACCTTAGGAAATTTAACCACTGTGTAGGAGAAAAATCAGGTCAGTTTAGGCGAAAAAAATTCAGTGTGTGTGTGTTTTTGTTCTTAAGTGGCTGATTTTTCTATTGTGTATCATCAGCCAAAAGACGTCCAGTGCTGGAACATAGGTCTCCCCAAAGAGCGCTACCATGATCTGTACTGCGCCGCCGGCATCAAGCGGACTCCAGCAATCTTCACTAGGTCCTGGTATGGGCACCTTGAGGGCCCCACGCTACGTCTCTTGTATCAAAAATTGTGGAAATTCATTCAGCCGCTTTGTCGTGATGAAGCCTCAACATTCTTGGGTCTTGAATATTTTATAAAGTTGTAGAATGAAATATCCGTACACTGAAGATATTTTCAAACAAATAAGTGATACGGACTATTTGAAGGTCACTAAATCTGAGTTTCAATACAGAAACGCGCAAAATCGCAACAAAAACATTCAAGACCCAAGAATAAACATTACTGCTCATCTTACAGATACCCTGGCTGGAATTCGAACCCGGGACCACCGGCTTCGTAGGCCGTTGTGCAACCAACATCATACTATTGACATCAAAGTTCTTCAAATTTATAGCAAACGTCAGATCAATCGGTCCTCGAAATATTCATATTAATGTGAAGTAGAATAAAAGCTTGTGACAAAGGACCGGTTGTACCTAATCGCAAGTGACATAAGGTTACTTCAGTAGGATGATGAATTCGACGTTTCTATATGTCATTACACCTGGCAGGACCGCACCAACCTAAGAAATGTATTTAATGAATACTAAAATTAATGCCACAAACTAAACAAAAGACAAAGACATTATTAACGTACTATATTCTAAACACAGCAATAAAACTTTGCCGTGCATCGTCGCATTTGCAAGCGAATGCCCGTGTCACAAGGGATTATGCAAATTCGTCTGCCGGTTTGCCGGATTTATGCTCCTTACATCCGGGCGGCGGCAGGCCAATGTGTCATGCGGGTAGTTTTTATCGTCTTGGACGATTTCGTATCAAAGTGAAATGTTTTACAAATGAATTTAAATGTTATGTTGGATGTTTAGAATCGAGTTCGAAAATGAGGATGGTCAGATTTTGATTGAAAGTTCTAAGTATGAGCGAATGATTCGTTGTGTTTCAAATGTTAAGCCTATAACATTATTTTTTATTTATTTATTAATACAGAAAAAAAGGTTCATTTTCTTCATAGCAACTAGATACTGTTAGTTTTACCTATACAACAATATTATACACATTCTTCTTTCGGTTTTTCGGATGTATGCTCGTTAAATCCAAGCTGCGGTAAGCGAATGAGTCATGCAGAAACTTCTTATAGTCTTGGATGATTTCAGACAAAAACTTCAAACGTTATGTTGTATCTTATGAAATGAGTTTCAAAATGAGGATGCTCGCATTCCGATTGTGTTTCTAATCGTTTCAAACTTCGATTGTAGTTTATTAACAAGCTTCTGCCCGCGACTTTGTCCGCCTTAAATTCGTTTATCGCGGATAAAGATATTTTTTTGAGATAAAAATAGCCTATGTCCTTTCCCTGAACTCAATCTATCTCCACACCAAATTTCATTCCAAATTGTTAATGGCATTAGTTTTATAGGTACTGTTAATTTGAACCTTACGACGTGATTATGCAAATTCGTCGTCCGGTTTGCCGGAGTTATGCTCCTTACATCCGAATGGCGGCAGGCAAATGTGTCATCCCAGGAAGTTTTTATTGTCTCGAACAAATTTAAACAAAAGTGAGGCGTTTTACAAATTAATTTCAAAGTTAGTATTTAAACGCTATGTTGAATCCTAAGAAGTGATTTAAAAAGTGTGTATTCTATATTCTAATATGATCTTTGTTATTTTAGTGATATAAAAACAAAATTTCTTTAAATTACTTGATTTTAGTCGCATTACAGTTCAATTAAACATATATAGGTATACATTTTTATGACAATATAAAAACGAAACTATAAGTTTAGATCCAAATTTACAAGTGCGATTATGCCAATTCGCTCTCTGATTTGCCGGATTTATGCTTTTTACATCTGAATGGAAGCACTTTTGAAGATAAAAACTTCCTTTCTATATGATATATATATATATATAGGTTAACTTTAACGTATATATATATCATATATAAAGGAAGATTCCGTCTTCAAAAGAGGTTCTTAAATTTATTCGTTAATTTGGATCTTAGCAATTTATTTTAACCCTTAATTTGGCAATGAATGCCCTGGAAAATAGTTTTTTTTTTATGTCGTTTTTGTACTTTTTTTTAATTAGATTTTTTTGTCCTCGTTGGAGTCACTGAGGCTTGAATTATAGTATTTTTGAGCTCTTGTCAAATTATTGGTTAAAGCTTAAGGATTTTCAATTCTAGTCTGATTGTATTAGCGTGTTTCATAATATTTTCGAATAAATAAATGGATGAAGGAGAGTAAGTGTTGCCAGTTATTTATTTAATGTTAATTACTTGTTAAAAATAAGTACAATAATTATTTTATAATTTTTCACATACACGAATTCGATGGTTGAGGCAAATTCGTTTCTTCGGATTTCCGGATTTATTATGCTTTTTACATCCGGATAGGAGCCGAAAAACGTTTTGGATGAATTCCAGGGAAGTTTTTAATGTCTCGGATGATTAGACACAAAAGTTGGGTAGTGTATAAAAATATACAACCGACGACAATAGACTAATTTGACAATTAGTTTA
The DNA here is from genome assembly GCA_905404275.2 of Hedya salicella. NCBI lineage: Eukaryota > Metazoa > Arthropoda > Insecta > Lepidoptera > Tortricidae > Hedya > Hedya salicella. Next base: position 2,814,543 of record FR990112.1, on the reverse strand, counting down.
TAAGTTACTTAAATTAACTTGCATTGCACAATACTGAGTACTTAGTGTATGTTGTAAGATAAAGGGTTGATTCTCCCTACAAACTTCGACCCCGTTTTCATCCTCTTAAAAAAAACTTTATGTTTCAGCGAAACATGAAAAGCGCATAATTACACATCTACTTAGCTATTTTTATTATTAAGGATTGTGTGTTAAGTGCTAAGAAAGTTAAATTATGACTCATTTATAGTAAATTAACTTAATTATTAATAATTATATTATTTTTCCCATAAGGGTATATTTTACTATGGACTAGCTTCTGCCCGCGACTTCGTCCGCCTTAAATTCGTTTATCGCGGTATTTTTCTGGGATATAAAGTAGCCTTTGTCATTTCCTGGGACTCAAACTATCTCCATACCAAATTTCATCTAAATCGGTTCAGCGGTTTAAGCGTGAAGAGGTAACAGACAGACTGACACACTTTCGCATTTATAATATTAGTATGGATATCGCCGCCTAGAACCCATAGTACAAGCTTTGCTTAGTTTGGTACTAGGTAAATTTGTGTAAGTTGTTCTGGTATTCATTTGCTTGTATTTTCTTGTTACAGATCCCCAAAACTACAAAGAAAATCTTCATGAGAATCGTAAGTACCTTAAAATGCTTGTGCCTCTTTGTGGCGACCTTTCATAACTCAGGGCAGCATATTAGCACAAAGTTACGAGACAAGGCGCGGAAAAATACCTCGTTTGCAAACGGCTATTTCTATGAAGCGTTCTTATATTTTATAAGGATTTATAATTGTTATTTGACCAAAAAGTATGGGGTTCCATTCCTGATGTGCGCTCAATTGAGTTTGTCTCTTTACGCTTTGATATTTTTCTTTTTATATCAGAACTAGCTTCTGCCCGCGACTTCGTCCGCCTTAAATTCGTTTCTCGCGGTTAAGGGTATTTTTCCGGGATAAAAAGTAGCCTATGTCCTTCTCCGGGACTCAAACTATCTCCATACCAAATTTCATCCAAATCGGTTCAGTGGTTTAAGCGTGAAGAGGTAACAGACAGACAGACAGATAGATAGACAGACAGAGAGACACACTTTGGCATTTATAATAATAATAGTAAGTAGTATTAGGTCGTTTTTCTCAGCAGCATGGCTTTATCAAGAATAGGTCTACAATTACTAACTTTTTAGAATACAAAGACTTTTTATGTACCAGTTTTGCAAAGAGAGGACAGGTAGACTCCATATACACTGATTTTTCTAAAGCTTTTGACAAGGTCGACCACAGCTTACTTTGTCAGAAACTTGCGTCTTATGGTATAAACGGTAGTTTGTTCAGATGGGTTTGTTCTTACTTGAATAATAGCAGCCAACTTGTTGCTATTAATGGTTTTCTATCAGCTACGGCACCTATAACATCTGGTGTACCTCAAGGTTCTCATTTGGGGCCTTTGTTGTTTATTGTTTTTATAAACGACTTGGCGGACAAGTTATCTTGTCCTTTATTGTTATATGCGGATGATTTAAAGTTGTTTATGAATATAGAAAATGTCGGTGATTGTTTTCAGCTTCAGCATAACTTAGCTTGTGTATCTGACTGGTGTCTTAACAACCGCATGTGCTGATGCCTGCAATGCCCGATGCGTTGCAACCGCAATGCTGATAAATGCTTCGTTATTTCTTTCGCAAATAAGTAACAAATGATTGTATATGATTACGAACTGTCGAACAAGAGTCTTGCACGCAAATCTGGTGCTAAGGACCTTGGCATTTACTTTGATGAACAACTAAACTTTAAGTCACACTACGAGTACGTTATTAACAAAAGTAACCAAATGCTGGGATTTATCCTTCGAGTTACCAAAGACTTCAAGAGGCCAAGTAGCCTGTTGTGTCTCATTCAAAGTCTCGTACGTAGTGTGCTCGAATATGGCTGCGTTGTCTGGTCACCGCATTACTCGGTTCTTTCAAATAATATTGAGCGTATTCAGAAAAGGTGCCTGAAAATCATGTCGTATAGAGACAACCATGACCAAATCCGACTAAATTACGAACAGCGTTTACGAACATTTGGCATTTGTTCCCTTCAGTCGCGTCGTATTTTGCATGACATGCTATTTCTACACAAGGTCCTTCACTCTAAAATTGACTCACCCCATATCCTGTCACATGTCACCTTTAATACACCACGATTCAGATCGCGTGCCCCTAAAGTTTTCGCTCTGCACGTATACAAAAACAATACTCCCTTTTACATTCCCATTGTAAGAATGTGCCGTCAGTACAACGCCTAGTGACAAAAGACAAGAATATTGACATTTTCAATCCACGATTTCTGGTATTCAGGAGGCAGATTGTAGAGGTGCTTTCGCGTTAAACACATGTTAATATTATTGATATTGTTAATTATTACTCGTAACAATAATGCAAATTATTTCTGTTCTAAAATGCTCAGTAAATAATAACTATGTTACATTTAACAGTTTGGCCATGTTGATAATAGTTATTTTTTAATTTAGGGTATTTACGATGTTACTGTATTGTTTTAATTATGTTGTGCATACTTGTTTTGGATGCCATTATTCTACAAAGCCTGTTCTATGTATTGTTATATGTTATTTTGAATGTTTAGTGTGCCAAATAAAAAAAAAATAAAAAAATATTGTATGGATAGAAACAAATATGGTGTGTATTTACCCATTATTTAGTGATTTTAATATCTTAGATAGCAAATTTTAAGAAAGGGTCTTACCTGAAGAGATTTTGATCGTCTTTTAGGGGCTAAAAACAACAGGTTTAAATAAAAATAATAAATAAATAAATATTATGGAACAATTTTACACAATGCGCTCTAGTCCCATGGTAAGCTCAATAAGGCTTGTGTTATGGGTACTGAACGACGATATATAACTTATATACATAGAAAACATCCAAGACTTAGGAACAAATATTTATGCTCATCACACAAATATTTGCCCTTACCGGGATTTGAACCCAGGACCTAAACGTTTGTGACGCATGATAGGCAATCTGGGTCACACTGCCTCAGTTAATTCATATATCAACTTCAACAAACACAAACTAGCCTATTGACCCATTGTTATGTAAGCACCGAGTACAATCGACCTTTAAATCATACAAAAAGGCCCTCTCACAAAATTAAGAGCTGTAAACAAATATTTTACAGGGCTGCGTCAAGATATATATCAAGAAAAACTCCCAATTCCAACCTGTATCAAGAGCGTTACAAAGTCACACAACTTTGGACCATATGTCGTAAGTTGCTAAGTGCTTCATTCTCCGCGGTACGCTGAAATATAATCGCAGGAGTTTTATAGAGGGTGTTGTATAAGAAAAAGCCCATTTAGAATGTTAGGCTCCATCTTGTTTATACTTTGGATATACTTACCTTGAGTTATCCGGAGAGTTTAGGTAAATTTTAACTTAATTGTACTCGACGTTTTTTGCACTATTAGTTAGTTCGATTCCCGGTTCAGGTAAGCTTCTTAAAACATCTCTGACTGCAGTTATTATCTATATAATATACTAGCTAGAACGTGACTTTCGTCAGCTGAGGAGAAAAAATCATAACCATCTGTTTTCTTCAGTGTGGTCGGGTAAAAATAATCCGTGGATGCTTAACGACTCGTGTGCCAAAAATAGTTAACATCCGTTTAGCCAACAATAAACAATAAATCAAAAATATATCTTGCGATTCAGTGACTTCCAAATGGTCAGTTACAATATTATTTTTTTGAAAATATCTTCAATGTACAGACATTTCATTTTTACAACTTTATAATAGTATAGATTACTAGGAGGCGTTCACGGAAGAGAAGAGGTTTCTTTTGTTTCAGCCTAGTCAAGTAAAAAGTATTCTATAATCATCTGTAGCTATCGAGCTTTTTTATTTTTTGTATGTATTATTGTGGCTTCATCACGCCAAAACAGTTAAGCAGATTCCAACTATTTTTGGTACGCGGGTAGCTGGGTACCCACAAATAGTTAAAGGATAGTTTTTAGGCTAGGCTAAAGGAAAAAAGAGGGGCTATGACCGTTCTCCTCCGCAAACAAAGTTGCGGGCACCACCTAGTAAGTAAATACATATATCTATAAAATATATCGTTGTCTAGTACTCATAATAGAAGCTTTATTGAGCTTTCCACGAGACTAGTTCGATTTGAGTAGGAAAAAAAATGTCCCGTAATATTTATTTATTTAAGTTCTCGTATTGGAAATTACGGTTTACTTTGCAAATTCGTCGTCTGATGGCGATGGTAAAACTAGTGCTTAAGAACAATTCTGGCTGTAATTATACCCAGTCTTTTTATGAAACAATAAATTATAAGAAACCTTTTTCTCATCACTTACTTTTATGTCTGACAGTAAATAACGGGCGGCGTTAAGGTTTTAGCTAATTTTATTTTATCAAGAGATAATTTGCGAAAGTAGTCCTCTTTCATACTAATTAATGGTATTATAAGGCTTTTATTGCTTAAGCATCTGAAACTGGATTTTTACTCTCGTTTTAACTAATTAATCACACCAATAGCACCATTGTTTATATCGAAAGACTGTATATTAATTGGAAACTGTAAGAGATGGCGTTCATAGGATTGCGCAAATTTTTAAACGTCCAATTCACTATTTGAATTTGAAGGTTATTTTTAATGAGAGAACAAGGACTTTTAAAACAAAAACTTTCAATCTCTATGTATAAGAATTATTATTAAAAAAAAAAAAAATTGAGCAAGCGTGATGCAGTATTTAAATGTTCGATTTATTCACTTATTCATTTTTATTCTTAAGCTGGGTATTTTATAATACGAATATAAAAAATTCAATACAAAACGCAAATACATAATATAAACACATAATAAAAAACCTAACGTAGGGTGCCGCCGGCAGCGGGGGCAGGGCTCAAGCTACTGGTGGTTAGGGCTGCATAGAGTAGAGAGGAACTTCCTCACAATGCGGGCCATGTCCAGGATTACTGCTTTATGCATCTGACCCTTGCTCCAGCCACCTATCGAGAGTCTCTTAAGATGTTGGTCGAGACTTCTCGCTATAAAATCGTTTACCGAAACGACTATCGGCACAATGATTGTCGAATCGACATCCCACATGGCGGCCTCGTTAGCAAAGTCAAGATACTTGCTGAATTGGTTTTTCTTGGTCTTCACGAGATTCTCGTCTAATTGTTACTGTCTTTGTTCAGTTATAACATCGTTAAATGTTTATTTTTAAGGCGCCATCTAGTTTTTGCCTGAATATCTCTTTGCGGTCGGGACACAATATAAAGTATGTAGACTGACAGTCCTCTTGCTTTAATGGTCCTTGTTATTTATATAATATGCCGTCGCCTGCATTAGCAACAATAGGCTTGTGTCCTAAAAAAATATAATTAGTTACACAGTTACATTGTCCGAAAATATTGGACACGCTTTTTTTCGATTGAACAAAAAAATATGAAGATATAGCCCGTTAAGAGGGTTTATACCTGCTTAACTGGCAACGTCGCATATTTTTTGGTTTTTCTTGATTATTTTGAGAAATGTGTATGTAACTTGAACATGTTTTCAATTCATTCATTACGTTTTCGGTAGATAAGCTGGCACTGTGAAAAATTTCATGATATTGCCACAACCAAAGCACTAAAAATTAATTTAAGTCCATATCTTGTTTTGTAAGAAAATTAAGGCAAAATCGATGAGAACATGAATTAAACACAATATAAATGCTAAAAATGTAGGGTATGTATTGAACATATCTTTAAGTTTCATTCAAATACCACAAAATAATGAAGTAAGAAGACAAAATATGCGACGTTGCCAGCTAAGCGGGTATAAACGCTTTTAAAGTTCCCCGTGACATCACGTCATGCAACCGTTTTTCGCACGACGTGACGTCGTGCGACCTCATTCCCAAACTATGATGCGCATTATCTTTTTTTTTGTTTGATTGACAAAAGAAAAATTACGTGTCCAATTTTTTTTTATATAATGTAACTCATGGACTAATTAGAATACTTTATTTGAGGAGCCTATTTTTTTATGATTTATTGCCTCTACAGTCGAAGAATTTAATTTTTATACCTTTTCGTACCTTGTCACAGTCATAATCAATATGAAAGTCGATATAGATTGCATATCAATGTCACTATGACAAGGTACGAAATGGTACACAAATTAAATTCCTTGACCGTACAAACTTTCAAGCCCCTTTGGACCCCATTAAGGGCTGATTTCCGAGATGACAAACTATTCCATGTACTTTCCCCAGGTCAAGTATAAAAAAATTGCCGAGCATTGCTCCAGAAAGCAAGCAGTCAAGCTTTTTAATAGTTTGCCAACAGAACTAAAAATCCTTACGAGCTATCGACTTTTAATCTTAAACTAAAGTCATTTCTGTTGAGGGGGTGTTTTTATAGTGTGGATGAAATTTTTAATGATTTTTACATATACGAATTAGATTTACTGTTTTTTGTCCTAGACTTAAGTTTGAATTTTATTTCAAACACAATCTTTGCATTGTTAATGAATAAATGCTATCTATCTATCTAATATACCAGAAGGTGCCCTGCAAATTTGTTCGTGGACGAAAAAAAGTCATAACCTTCAGTTTTACTTTAGCGTAGTTGGAATGAAGGATTCTATAACCATCTGTGGATGCTGGGGCTCTTGTTTACCAAAAATAGTTGAAATCTGTTTAGCAGCCGGTGTAGTATAACTCTCCGCGACTATATTTATAGCGCGACATAGATTTACCCGTCTTTCTCGCATTGTATTGAAATGAAAGGGACAGACAATCTTGTTCGCGCCACAAAGAGTCGCGTATTACAGTTGTGCTAGAGGATGGACTTAACGTGATGAAGCCACAACAATACATAGCAACATACAAAAATCCCAAAAAAATAGACTTAGTGACCTTTAAATAGTTAGTCTCACTTATTTGAGACATATCTTCGATGTTATTTTACAACTTTATAATAATATGGATTAGACACATTTTTCTTGTTTCATTACAAACGCATAAAATTCAAAACAATATTGTTCTATTCAGAGACCGTCAAATAGTCCGTTTCACGTTTCTTTTTTGAAAAGAACGTCAATATAAGTGAAACAGACTATATGACGAAAAAGAAAAACCATCTTACAACTTTACCTGAGATCTCCTGCGTAGAGATGTAGCCTCGCTCTGCATTTTCTATCGCTTGTTTAACGGAGAGTGTTCCGAGGAATTGTTCGGGTTGATCCCAGCTGCATCTTTCCGCTACCGTCGCTATATTGCTATGCGTTTTTCTAGAAATTTCCTGTCTTGCACGACTGAAATGTGAAATAAATTACCGCATGCAGTATTCCCGGACCGATGCGATCTTCAAACCTTCAAGAAAAGAGCGTACTCCCACCTGAAAGGCAGGCAACGCACTTGTGACTCCTCTGGTGATGCAAGTGTCTATGGGCGACGGTGATGTTAAGCGCCATCGGGCGACCAGTCTGCTCGTTTGCCCCTTTTGCCATAAAAAAAAAATCCATTGACCGTCCTTAATTTTAGTTTTAAGCTGTTAAAAAGTGACTACTTAGCAATACATTCGACTATCATTCAGAACCCTCACGCCCACATAAGTATAAATAAAGATGAGGGTCCACAAAGACGAAAAAGGACACAGCAAATTACTTCCAACCCAAAGAATATTAATGCGATCACGAAAGAGCACTTTTAATTAAAGCTGCGCCGTAAAAGATTAAATTTCTCATTGGAATTGTGTTAGCAAATCCCAAGACAAATGGGAAGTGAGGAGATGGACTGATTTCCAAAGCAATTTGGTCCTTGATTAAAATATATTGTTCCGTTTTCAATATTTGCCGGCCGAGTCTGGTTCGCTAACTAATAGATTACACACGAAAAAAACAAAGAGCTTTAACTTGTTTTATATGAAGTAAAGGAGCAGACGGATCTCCTGATCCTTGTGACTGACAGACACACAGAGGTTCTATTGTTAACATTTAATAATGAAATAATGATGTTTACTCTGTAAGTAGGCAAAAGGTATTTTTACAAGCCTGTATCTACAGAATTTCCCAAGAGGAGACCACTGTTGAGAAGAAAGCCGAAACAAAGTCAACAGTCAGTATTTTTTTCAAAATATCTCTTATCTATTACAATATAAGTACTTAGCCTATCTTACAATACAATACAACGATTCTTTATTGCACACCAACAACAGACACAGTTCAATAGAGCCTATACATGAAATCGGCAGACAATAGGTGGTCTTATCGCTAAATAGCGATCTCTTCCAGACAAACTTTGGGTAGCGGAAATGACACAGAAGAGCTAGAAATGAGGAGGCGGTGAGACAAGATTATAAGTCATACAAAAATAAATAAAAACATAAACAGAAAAGAAACCATGATTCAGTTGAGATCAAACTGATTAGAAAACCAGCAGCAGAATTAAAAAGGAGAAATTATGGGAGTGATAAATAATGGTATTTTAACTTAATTGTTTTTACTATCTTACATGTATGTTTAAGTATAAACTTAATGCGTAGCTCCCTAAATATATTTTTTCAAAACAATTTACGGACGTTTGATATGCCACCTTGTAAGAACCGTGTCCCGGTAAAAGTAAATTATTTGGTTTCTGTTTTGGGCCATGCATTATTGTCTGTTAAATAGTCCTCTACCCTATAATATGCCTTTGCAGTTAGAGACTTTTTAAAGTATTCTTTGAGAACTGGAAGAGGTAATTTTAAAGCATTATCTGGTAAATTATTATAAAAATGTATACATTGGCCTTAGCCTAAGAATAATTGAGGTCGTGAATCCTAAAAAGAGAAGAGATAACTCAAGGCGCAAAACCATTGCCGTAAGAAAAAAACACTTTTTATTATTACCTACCAAATGTAACTGCTTTAAAACTTTTTATGGAGACAAAAATCCCTTTTATTGTCCACATTAGTGTGACAAAGGAGTGAAATGTATGTGAAGGTAAAATCACTTGGGGACAGGCGGCAGAGAAACATCGCTTTACCGCCCTCGTGACAAAATACTAAATCGCTGGGACTTTCTTGAGAGTGTCCGATAAAAGTATGTAAATATTTGGGTGCGTAAAAGCATTATACGAAGAAATGTATGTAAGGCACAGAGTGGTAAAAACAGTCTACTTGATACTTGTATCAAGTAGATTGTTTTTATTAGTATCTACATTTGCATCTATCTATCTATTAGCCAAAGACGTCCACTGCAGAACATACACCATTTCTATAGTTCGCCACGGGGTGCGATCTTTTGGAGGCCGCATCCACCGACTCCCCACCATTATGAGGTCATCCGTCCACCTAGTCGGGGCCGTCCTACGCTGCGCTTTCCTATGCGTGGTCGCCACTCCAGGACTTTACTGCCCCAAATCCGTTTTCCGGGCTACATGGCCCGTAAGGCGGCTCGGAGTTATGCAACGTGAAAGAGCTTTGTTCGGGATTTCTCTTCGTTATAAAATGAGAAATGAGGATATCCGCAGACATTAGTAAGATACTTACTAGTATTAGTAAGTATCTTTGTATTCATATAACATGTTTTCCGCTTAAGGGCCAAGCGAAATTGTACGATTTTTCATGGTTTTTGTTTTGTGTATAGTCTCTCGCATGGTAACAATAATAATCAAAATATGATATTTTCTTTTTTCTTGGCCACTATTACTCATTTATATAAAACAATCTCAACTCAAATGAGGTAATATAAGCGATAAAATCCAAATATGGTTAATTCTGATATATCAGTTTCTGTTTAGCACTTTAGGCATTCGGAAATCGGAATAGAATTTTGTGTATTTATTTATGATTTTTTACAGAGAGTTCTATAAAAATGAAGATTGCGTAACTACTCGTAATAATTCTTTGTTTGGTTTTTCGTTGGAAAAATTATAAAGTTTCAGTGAGTCGTGAAGATAAACTGAAACAGGATATTGGTAAAGACGGTCTGTATCAACAAGATGAGAGAATTTACATCACGGAAACGAGAAGAGCTACGGATTGAAGGTCATTCAGAGTGTTAACCCCTTAAAGGTATAATTAATTCTCTGGAGTTAGATCTATGATCCCCTGTATCTACTCATTAATTTTAAAGTTAAAAAAATAAGTTTTATGGTTTAAAAAGGGCAGACGAGCCACGTGATGGGAAGTAGTCATAGTCGCCCATGGATATGTGCAACACCAGAGGAATCGCCCATATTTTGCCAACCTTTGAGAGCCCTGTTAACTCGCTTCTTGAAGAATCCCATGTTATAGCGCAATTATGCCATAGGAATAAATAAAAGGTATACCGGATTTAGGAGGAATGTCAAACTCTTATCGATGTAGCTAATGAAGCGTGATGCTGTTTCCATCTCGCCCTATCCAGAGTCATCTCCTAGATCTGCCTTTACGACATGACATCAGCCTTCCTTTTATTTATTTAATGTAGCTTGTAGCTTATCCTTGGTTTTCCCTTTCTCGCTTAGTTTTATTATGAACGACACTCGTGTTTTAAAGCCACTCATTATGTATCAGTTGCATAAACTATTAAATTAATACCTTGTACTTTAATATTTTCTTCTGTTTCCGCGATTATTACTCATTGAAATAAAATAATTTAACTGATATATCTCTCCAACCAGTATAGAAGAAATTCCAATTTCGTAAAATCACACGTAGATACGTTCGAAGAATCCATTAGTTCGAGACTGGGAATTGCCGTCACTCCGAGACACTGGTCTAACCTTTTATTCAGGTAAAGTCCTATTTTGCGCACTAGGATTCAAAGCTGAACTTTAAAACTAAGCGAACAAAGTATAGGTTTTATACATTGGGAATTCAAGAATTTTAGAACGATATCCAGGTTTTAAGCCCACGATTATTGGGCTTCTTTCTGAATAGTTTTGCATTTAAATGTTACTGTATTTACTGTATAGTTATAATTATATAGGATTCGATTTAACTAGAGTAATTTAGGTCAACTTTTTCTTTTAGTTATTCCGTCGTGACTCAGGGCCGATTTCACCAACAATCAATTTACACGAGAGTGGCTAACCCAGTATAAACTAAATCTAACGATTTACTCAATGGTTAACTTCATTTCCATTTCACCACGCTAGTCTACGGATAACAATCTCTCGCATGGTTACTAAGTAACGTTGAACAAATGAATTGAATGAAATCGTAATGCACCCAAGTAATTTGTCCCATGCTTGAGCAATAGTCCTGCGTATTTTTTAAATTTATTCGAGTAATACATCAATTGTGAAGTAAGTATTGAGTTCACTTGACAGTGACAATGACAATACTATTCTACATGTAACAGTTTACTCAGCCGAAATTGGCGGTTTAAGATTATTCGCTGGTTTAGACATTTTATCTTTAGGTTAATTATTGGTGAAACGTAAAATGAGTTTACTCTCGTGTAATTAATGATTTATTATTGGAATAAGGCTTATACTACGTCAGTGAAATTGACCCTTAAGAGATAAGATTGACAGAGTTACTTAGAAAAATGCTAATAATCTAGAGTATTAACATACTGATGAGATGGGAACTTGAAAAAATTACCTACATTAGCTAGAAAAAAATATTTGTTTTTCCTTTATAACGTATAAAATCATAATTTCTAAGAGTGTCTTGGGCGACGTTGACTCATTTTCTTTTGGTAAGGATTAAAATTGAGGAGTACTTACTGCCTTAGGGGATGATTTCTGGGATAAATGCTATTATGCCCTTACATCAAACTATCTCCATACAGAATTTTATCTAAATTTAGCGGTTTAAGCGTAAGAAGGAACAGACAGACCGTCAGGATTAGTATGTATGGATAGTATGGTATGGATTAGTATAGAGCCATAAATTACGCTTACCGTATAATTTACTTACTATTTTATTTAAATTGGAACATCAACAGCATTACAAGCATATCAATGACAGAGCTTCGAATTCATACAGAAAGCTAACAAATGTCCAAAGATATACAAGCAGTGGAGCCAGAATATCTGCGTAAGTAATATGATCACTGTGGTAGTCGGACCCTAGTCAGGACTAGACATGCGCCAAACAGTACTCCGTTATGTTATGCCATATCACATCACATCTCGAAACGTAACATCACAGTGATATATCACATTAACTATTTCCAGCCATTATAGTTCGTTATCATTACGCCGTACGCATCGCGCGTGTGATATCTCACTGTGATGTTACGATGGCCAACATATACCTCACGTCATTGTATATGCAAAGTTTCGTTACAATCCAACACGTCGTCATAAAATTAAAACGAAACTCCGTTTGTATGGAAAGACGAAATTCAGCCGAGCTTGCCGGGGACTCTTAAGAAGCTTATAATTGTCAAGATCCCATAATACACGGGAACGGCGGCTGAAACGCTCCTGAGCAGCACCCAAAAATCCTATCGAGTGATGTTTGGTATGCTTTTTTCTTCCGAGTGATGCGTGATATGGCATCAAGCGATCGAGAAATACTATGATATCAGTCGCATCACTACACATATGCAGCCAGGACTGAATTAACTAACGTCAAGACGTTACAGTCGCAGTTCTATTGTAGAAGATTATTGTGAGTCAGCTGTCCCTGTGTGTCGCTGATGTTGCCGTACATTTCATTGCTCATGCGTAAACGAGGTGCTCGCATGAATCGGAAATGTGCTGTTTGTTTATACCATTCCCATTCCTCTTTGCTTTTACTTTGTGGCTTAGTTTGCGAATTAGAAACAGAGCGTTTGAGGTCTTTAATATGCATGGATTTCTATTTTTGCTTTATTAGAAGCTCATTAACCTAAGAAACAGTAGAGAAAATTATTTCTTCGAATAACTATAAACTAATTTTAGCAATCATACATTTTATTTTATCTTTTTCTAGCTAAACAGAAATTAACAACACGCTTGGCTCAGTTGGTTGCACAATGGCCTACGAAGCTGGTGGTCCCGGCTTTGAATCTTGGCCAGGGCAAGTGTTTGTGTGAGGGGGGTTGGATGTTTTCTATGTATTTGATGTATTATAATTTATCTATAAATTAAGTTTATCATCGCCTAGTACACATAGTACTAGCTTCGCTTAGTTTGGGACTAGTTCGATTTGTGTAAGATTTAAATTGTCCCTGCTATTTATTTTATTTTAAGTATATGGAGTTTATATGGCCGGGGTGCACTATGACGTAACAGTTCATGTTGGCCCTCTCTATCAAATCGCTGTCTTATTAGTAGTATTTCTTTATCATGCGTTGGCCAATTATAATTTTAATTTTATTCTTTGAAATCGTTTTTACGGTCTTTTGATATTTTGTTTAGAAAAGCGATAATATATCGTGAAAGCAACAAAATTATTTATTAGTTTTGAACGCAATAAACAGTTTATTTGAGAGATCAACGTATAATTATTCTCTTATCGAAAAAAGAAGCTTGTTAAGAGTTATAACATAACTGTCACGCCAAAATGCTACGACCAAAAGTAAACTAAGTAGAAGATTGTCAAAATTAAAGTCAAAAAAATTTTGCGTTATAGAAATAGGCTGTTGAAACACTGAGCTACGTAAAACTCTTTAGGCACTATGAAATGGTACTTTGGGTCAAACGCTGTTCGGGTATGCATGAAAAATACATAGAGGTGCGTCCACACTTGTATCATTTGCTCGTATCCGATCACCGTGCCGTAGCATGACCGCGTATCGCGCTGCTTGGACGCTTACTGTCGGCGCGCCGATAATGCCACACTCTTCCGATACAAGTGTGTGATACGCGTAGCAAATGGATTTCGAGTGATCGGATCGGCGCAACGTCCAAACGCGTGATCGTGACACGCGATCATGCTACGCGACGATGATCTGATACGGGCAAATGATACAAATGTGGACGCACCTTAGGATGCTGCTCGCTTCTAGCAAACTTTGCTCCGAAATATAGGTATATCTTCGACCTTTTCAATTTGAAACTGAATAGGGCTTGTCTGTGTAAGCATGCTTCTTCTTTTTCGTTTAGTGAGATTGAGGTCAAATGCTTGCCTGCTTTACTCGTGTTACACTTAGGGTAAAAGTATTTTGTAAGTGTTGAGTATTTTCTTTTTTTACATTGGAACGCAACAATTTGCGTATTTGACCTTTTGCATAAAAATGATATCTGAACCGTAAAATGGAAATTTAATCCCGAAAATTTTATATTTATTTATATTATATACCTATTGGCGATTAAATTTCTAAATTAGATTAAGTACTAAAAACATGAAATCCTTAGCTCAATTTTAAATTTTTCGTATCTACTAATCTATGTAGAATACAGTAAAAATTAATTCATACGAGGGTACTGCGCAGATGTCACGTCGAGTATTTACAAAGATGATCATCCCAAAAAACAAATAAGATTTTTGAGTTTACATAACGTATACTATCGGGAAAAAATATAAAATGCAAATGAAACTTAATGCTCCTAATTCTAACGTTGTAGAATTTATTTCTAAAATCAATGTTGATACAAACAACGTTCTTTCTGTTCTATTACTAGATTTAAAAGCCATCCAATAGTTTTTTATGACAGATTCGGCAATCTGTGTTCTACATGAACTTATTAACAGTTCCCTGACTTAATATTTTCTTCTGTTTACGCGATTATTTCTCTCACTTCTCATTTAAATACCAACCCCGTACCAACTATATCAACCCGTGACCATGGAAAGCTGAAAAGCTTCCGAAACATCGGGAACTCAAATGAGATAATAAACGCGATACAATCCGTTATATTGTTTTATTTAAGTTCTCTGACAGTTCAACTTACAGTAAAACTCCATAAAAAAATCTGACGCTTCAGCACAGCGATAAACATGTCCTTCCAAAATTTACGGCGAAATTACAAGCGTCATCAGCTATAACTGAAACGAAGCGATATCATCTCCCGTAACTTCCCGACCCTCGTCATAACTTGTGCCTATCGCAAACCCCTGCTGGTTAACTATTTCCTGCCGTATCTGTGGCACATCTTTAAGAACTTCAACGTTGTGCGTGTCTTGTTTTGGGATGCCAGGACCATACCTAAATGCTTTAACTACGTATGTAGGGACGTGGTGTGCGTTGAGATTGTACTTAACAATTTCTTTATCATTTCATTTACGAGTATATCTTATTACTTTAAACGAGCAATTGTTGTAAGCATAAGAAACGCGAGAGCTTTACCTACCTCTCACGATCTTTTGACACTGGTTCATAGGTCATTATGGCCGATGTGAAAACCTTACCAGGTCTCTCCTTTAAAATGAAATATACTAACTGTCGCACCTGTCTCTTCTTTTCACGTTCAGCACTTTTTTAGCCTTTGCCCTTTATCATAGTCTGGTTTATGCATAGCATAGGTATACATTGCAACAATTCTCAAATTCGATATACTCTGAAATCCCCAATCATCAAAACCGAAAGTTAAATAGTTTGTTACGTGTTTATAGTTCGGTCTGGGACGATAAAACAAATTTTACTAATTAACATTGATGAAAATCGAGAGCTAGCTGAGTAATGAGTGATTTATTTAACTTGGTATGTAAATTGAACTTAATTCCAATTGTAATATATTTGGCGAAAGTTACTTTGGAGACTATACAAGTAGGTACAATCAGCAATAATTAGGCTAGTTAAAGTCAAAGTTGAATATATTTAATGTAAAAAGGCAATGAAAAACGTATAGCCCCAAGTTAGAAATTTAATTCGCTTTGAATAGTCCCTATCAAGGTCATGTAGATTTTTTAATATACGTCTTCCCTCTGCAAATAAAAATGTCAAAGGATTAAAACTCTATTTTTTCCTGCGAGATTTTAAGCATGAACTGTGGGCAGCCAAAATTAGATAGATTTGGACCCTAATGCTGCATTATTATGGTTGAAATCTATCTTTGCAAATTTTGCTGCCGATTGTACAAATTCTCTACTAGTTTAGATAAGTTGTATGCATCCAAACTATTAACTTATGTATTGTGCACAGGAAATCTGTCTGTATTCTAAAATCTATATGACTTAATGTGTACTTACGTCATTATGATGAAACCGGCATGAAGAGTATGCTGCCTGCAAGGACTGATATTAAGCGCCTGATTACGCTTGTACAAATGTTGACAATAAGAGGCTAAAATGACGTTAATAAATAACAGAAAAACCATAAAATGTGATTTTTATGTGCAAGACTCTTAGTGAAGTTTTCCGTCACCATAAGCGTTGGATGTTACAGCAGTAGAAAAAATAATTTAAAATACATGTTTTAATAGGTATTATATTATTTTCCCTCTTCCTCACGTACAGATTTAGATTTAACTCTGCATTCTCCAGCCGTCCAGATTCAAACTCCTAACCTTTTAACCTTTTCCACCACTCCTATAATAATAATTAACGTTTGTTTCGACCAACTGGGATCATTAATAAGTTAGTTATAATATCTTAACCTAAAGTTAGGAACATAAATCTAAAATAAACTAAATATGGACAGCACTCAGTAAGACTTAGTAGTATATGGCAATGATTCAGATACTGGCAATCAAACCTCTCCTCGAAGTTGTGTAGAAACAATCAACTCTGGCATCCGCGAACATCCCGGACGCACTACAGAAACGGGGCAGCCCCAAAAGCACCCTGAACGTATTTTTGTACTGT
Source organism: Hedya salicella (assembly GCA_905404275.2). Taxonomy (NCBI): domain Eukaryota; kingdom Metazoa; phylum Arthropoda; class Insecta; order Lepidoptera; family Tortricidae; genus Hedya; species Hedya salicella. The sequence goes on along the minus strand of FR990112.1, from coordinate 2,797,900 downwards.
ACACGAAGGGCACAAAGTGGCTATAGCCACTAGGACGTGCTTGTCACGAAACGTGACGCTGCCAAAACTAAAATTGGATTAACATGCAAAGCGAATTGCCACTCGGCAAATAGGGGCCGTGTTTGTCTCAGTTGAGCAAACTCTTAGGAAAACAAAACCATACAGCATTTTGTAAATATAAGCTTAGGCGTAGGGGGCATTTGAGAACAGTAACTCGCTTTTGTTTTTTTATGGTTGCATTATTTTGTCTTGTAATCTACTTAAACATCCGTGTTTTCTGACGTGATAATGATCACGTCTCATAAATCGATCATGGCCGACTACACGCACGAAAAAATATAACTCATTGTCACATTCCGCCTGAGCCGAGCGTGCAAGCGAAAGTTCGGAACCAGCGATAAAGAGGCACGATTGGCCTAAGCGTTCGGCTTGTGAATTCATAAAAGTATGCAATTTTTCATCAATGTTTTCTTATGACGTTATCACGTAAGATTATCGTCCGTAATCCGACTGTACAGATAACCATTTTTTTTAAATGTAATGAGTGACAAACGGACAGACGAGCCACCTAATAGAAAGTGGTCATCGTCGCATGCAGGGTATGTGCAACACCGGAGGAATCACCCATACATTGCCTACCACATTATCATTGACAGCGTTATCCAACTCGGCCTGTGAAGTAACCAGTACACTTCTCCTATCCTCATCTAGGTATGTCTGATGGTGTCCTTCCATTTCATCAACAAATGATACCTAGAATGCTTTATTTCATAGAATTTTCATTTCATCGACCACTTTTTTCCCAGAAACCATATAATTTTTATGATTTTTTGGAAATATCATCATTTAGAAGCCGTCCGGTTAAGTTTGTTCTATAACAATCCCAAAGTATTAACAGTTTCAGAGAAAAATGCTTTCTTTGAAATGACATGTCAACGAATTGCAGTATTTCGATAAAACAAGGTTCACCAGCATCAATTTCTGTCATAACAAAGCAGGCGAAAATATCTGACTAGTCCTAACGGCTCTAGAAATAGATATTTTTACGCGCTTTGTTTTGGCAGATATTAATACCGGTGACTAGAGCAAGGTACAACCATGTTTCATCGATACTTTTGCTATCTCTTCCAAGTCTGGTTGAATCGGTTCAACCTACCTCCTCAGTTCTGGTGCCTTGCGCAGTGCGCACCCTACTTTAAGGGGCCACGGATGGCATTCCCATTTATGGGTTAGCGCTCTCCCATTGATTTCGATAGCTCGTAAGGAGATCTATCCAATTTAGAGTCAGGTTTGAAAAAAAAATGAATTCTCTGTTGGCCCATATTTTTTGGTGGAAGTAAACATTTTACAGGTGCATTCCAGTGCATCGAAGTTATGAAATGAAAAAAATCTTAATTTTGAGTGATGGTATTACGTATACTAATGTCCGTCTAGATGTTTAGCTCAGCGGGAGTAACGCTGAAGGTCCTAGGTTCAAATCCCGGTAAGGGCATGTGTGATGAGCATACATATTTGTTCCTGAGTCTTGAATGTTTTCTATGTATATAAGTTAATATATCGTCGTCTAGTAATAGTAGAACACAAGCCTTATTGAGCTTACCATGGGACTAGTTCGATTTGTGTAAAAATTGTCTTGTAATATTTAATTTTTAGACGGCCCCTTAGCGGTTAGCTCTACAATCTAAAATACAGAAGTCAATCGTAAATGACGTGATTACTATTTACATAGCTACTTCTTCATTTTGGTAGATCTCCCTGATTAACTCAATTATGTATATGGACTAATTAAGATCATCGAAATCATAAACGTAATGACAATCAGATTTCAAACGTTGTCGAAGTAATTAAACAAATAATGTTAATACGCGATTAAACCCTATTTTGTTCTGATAACTGCGCTTTTACTGACAACTTTTCTTCATTTCGTCCACTTTTTTACTAAAACTGCAAGAAATCTTTTGTATCTTTAATCCTATTAAATTTTTCTGTACTTCTATTATCAACTTGTTACAATTTGTTTCATATTTTATTTTCTCCTTTTATTCCTGTAGCAGTACATTCTAGATAATTCTGTTATCATCGATGTTTTTGAAATGTCTTACGTCTAATTATCCTGTTGTTGGTTTGACAGTCCGTCTGGTTGTATCTGCTTTAGGCTAACGTTAAATACTCTTGTTATCCTTTTCTATTATTATTGCAAACTAGCTGGCCACGCCGGCTTTGCACTGGTGTACCTACTAAGGATAAGATAAGATTTAAACTATATTTTACTGTATCGACCGTGTAGGTAATGTTTTTTTTTTTGAAGATCTCCATTATGTCTTTTGTCTCAATCACACAATCTCTTCTTAAAAGGGGATTTTCAAACCTTAAGTTTTCATGTTCCCATGCAATTGTTTGTATATTTTCTTACATTCAAAACCTTGTCTAGACAATTACGACCACAACAAAAAAAAGAATTAACCAAGCAGGTGCATACGTTCTAAAGTGATGCGTGAATATACATTTATTAAATAGATTGTTATCTTACCTTATCTTATCTTATACAGAATATAAAATTAACATGTGTGTGTTACATTGATTTTCTCTAAAAAAAGACACAGTATATTATTTTTCCCCTTACTAGCTCGGAAAGCTTTGTTTCAATTACTCACATGCGGGTAATTAAAATTTTTCACCCTTGCATAACAAATAACAATTCGCGACACAGAAGCAGAATACGTCCACCGTGCACGAAGATACTAGGATTCTATTATATTGTCTTACTGTCTGTAAACTATTTACTTCTCCCTGCTTCCCAGCCCCAAAGAAACGCCTTTGGCGGATTGATATAAATTTACATAGTCGCTCATCTTGTTACGCAATTTGCCTAAACACCACTCTTACTCCTCCGACGCATGGATCGAGCAGTTAAATGTTAGGCAACGAGAAATTTTCCTGTCCATTTTTTTTCCTGTACGATTTAGTATATTGTTGGTAGAATTGAAAAAGTTGTACTTCCTTTAGAAGCTTTAATAGTTTATGTTGTCAATTAAAGTCGGCGAGACTTTTATTACAAAAAAGGCATATTATGTATGTTGCAAGGCATGTAAAAAGTCGCCATGACGGTTTCTGAATCTTGCGAAAGTCTTTGCGACTCAAGCCTTTCGGGGTCAAATTTAAGCCCACCACGACGCGGTTCTTCAAAAACGATTTGTTTCGATGATAGGTTTCCGAAACCGCAAACGATGTTATTTTATAGTACTTGCCATTTCGTTATACAAAAGACCTCAAAACAAAGTATGCTATTTTTTTTAAATATGCAAACATAATATTTTGTTACTTTATTTACCTAATGTAGCGATCAAGTGGTTAAGGGTCAGAAGAAAAGAAGTTACCTATTATTAATATTAATCAGGAAACATCGTCTTAACTTGAAGAAAGGAAACTTCGGAAAAATATCCCGCAGCTAAGTTGGCCCTTTTCCCGCGAGCCAAAAGTCATCAATATTTCCTGCGTTATATTATTATATTATGTAATAAAAGGTGCCCGCAACTTCGTTCGCGGAGGAGAAAAAGTCATAACTCCTAATTTTTTTTAGCGTAGTCGGGTAAAAAGTATCCTATAAACATCTGGAGATACCTAGCTAGCCGCGTACCAAAACTAGTTGAAATCCGTTCCTTAAATAGATGTAATTTCAGCTCAGTTTTTAAAAATGGCTTCTTTCCAACAGGTCAATATTGTTCAAAATATGAAAATCATAATTTATTGAGTCCGATTCATGTTGCCGCAACAAGATGGACGACACGACATGTCGACCTACGTAACGTAAGATAACTGAGAAGTGCGCAACAGTGCAGCAAACGTCCATGCGGCCTGGGTCCTTCAATTAAAGCCTTCCGACATGGAACAAACTATAATTTGACTTTGGAATAGGGCGTCTATACACAGCGGGAACCAAACTTTTACACCGAAATAAGACGTCACGTCATTCTTTGAACGGTTTCCTTACAGTGCTTTATTCTGGTTTGTAATACCGTCTGTTCATATGACACAGGCATTTTACTCAAAAACGATGTATATTGATGAAATTTGGAGTATTTTTCACCGTCGCCAATAGACACTTGCATCACCAGAGGAGTCACAAGTGCGTTGCCGGCCTTTCAGGTGGGAGTACGCTCTTTTCTTGAAGGCTTGAAGGTATAGGTGTCTTGAGTATTAGGTGTCTTGTATATGCTGCTACTTAGTTTGGTAGTTAAATCATCATCATCATCATTTCAGCCATAGGACACCCACTGCTGGACACAGGCCTCCTCAATAGATTTACACATTGGCCGGATAGAGGCGACTCGCATCCAGCGAGTCCCAGCAACCTTAAACAGGTCGTCTGACAACCTTAGACCTTAGATAATAGTAGTAAATATTTTTTTGGAAAATACTCGATACCATACTTCATACGGGTACAGAGAATCTGCCTACCCTCAAGCCCTGAACAACCATGGCTCCATACGAGCACAGAGAATCTTCCTACCCTCAAGGCCTGAACGACCATGGCTCCATACGGGCACAGAGAATCTGCCTACCCTCAAGCCCTGAACGACCATGGCTCCATACGGGCACAGAGAATCTGCCTACCCTCAAGCCCTGAACGACCATGGCTCCCTACAGGTACAGAGAATCTGCTTACCCTCAAACCCTGAATGACCATGGCTCCATACAGGCACAGAGAATCTGCCTACCCTCAAGCCCTGAACGACCATGGTTCCATACAGACACAGAAAATCTACCTACCCTCGAGCCCTGACCGACCATGGCTCCATACAGGCACAGAAAATCTGCCTACCCTCAAGTCCTGAACGACCATGGCTCCATACAGGCACAGAGAAACTACCTACCCTCAAGCCCTGAACGATCATGGCTCCATACAGGCACAGGGAAACTGCCTACCCCTAAGCCCTGAACGACCATGACTCCTATATAGGCACAAAGAAAGTGCCTACCTTGAAGCCCTGAACGACCATGGCTCCATGCAGGCACAGAGAAACTGCCTACTCTAAAGCCTTGAACTACCATGGCTCCATATAGGCACATAAAAACTGGCTACATTTGCCGAAAATCCTGTGCACGTGACCGGTTATACGTAAGGGCTTAACTATCAGTCTAATTGTACAAACATACCTCCTCTTAGAGCTGAAATTTATTTTTCTTTAATTTCATATAAAGTCGTAACATACGTCCTTTTTCTACGCTTTTCCCCCCGACTGGATCGCCGCATTCCATCGCATTCATTTGCACGAATGACTTTTACTTAAGAAGGCGCCATGACGAACTCATCAGAATAAACAGAATAGCTCACAGTTAAAGTGCTTTTTACTGCGGGAACATATAAAAAAGAAGCATGTTTATATTGTTATTGTGAGGGGTTTAGGATGTCATTTTATTTTAAAAAGCTTTTTTAATGAGAATGCGTAAAATGAGGTTAAAAGTTTCAAATTTATATGCATAAAATAAGCACGTAGCGTTACAGTACTAGAATCTTGCCTTTAACCATTATCCACGAGGATTTTCTAGATAATTTTAAACTTTCATTCCTTCCCATAAGAGTCGATTTTAATATTTTCCTTTTTGATTGCGTTGTCTATTTTCTAAGGTTCCGTAGCAAAAATGGCAAAAACGGAACTCTTATACTTTCGTCTTGTCCATCTGTCTGTATGTCACAGGCAGGTGAGTAGGAGCTCAAAAACTAATAAGATACGTATATTGATGAAATTTTAAGTCGAGGTTGCATATGCTGCTACTTAGTTTGGTAGTTAATATTTTCGTAAATAATCGCTCCGAAAGTTGCATAAATGATATTCCCTTTATCTTTTAAACCGTAAGGCTGAATAATATGTTATTACTCATTTAAATTAAACAATTCCATGGTCACAGGTGGACTGACCACTCGTAACCATGGCTAAAAAGCTTCCGAAACGTCGGGAACTCAAATGAGATAATAATCGCCATATAATCCGTTAATTTGTTTTATTTAAATGAATATGAAAAAAATTACAAAGATACGCTTAATAAATACTTTCAACGAAAACTATATTCAACATGATCAGATATACCGTTTTTGAGTTATTGCTGAAAAAGTGCGCTTCTCAACAAAAGAACTTTTTTGCAGTGGCATTAAGCAGTAGACTCGGGTTTAGTCAGGTAAAAATATTCTATAATTATCTGAATATGAACCCTGACATCTGAAAATCTAAGATATTTTGATGTGATTAAGCCGCAACTACACATACAAAATTATAAAAAAAATCGATTCATTGACGTTCAAATACGTCGTATCACCTTTATTTATCATCTATACTATTATATAGTTGTAAAAATGAAATGTCTTTACTTTCTTATATTGAAGATATTAAAAAAAAAGATTTGTTCGATAATTTTCACAAAAGCATTTTTTCATAGTAGCGAATTTTTACATCGCGTTCTTTCATGATCGGAAATTGAATTATTCGTCTTTCTTCATGTAGCCATTTCTCATAAAGCGTTTTTTCATGTTCGCGTTAATTTTCTTCGCTGATTTTACCAGTATGTTATTTTATCTGTCGTATATATTTGTAGTATTTTTTTTCCTAACTCGATTTTTCACATGTTGATATTTTATTATTAGCGAATTAATACCTGCATAAAACTCCGATTAATACAAGAATGTTGTTGTTGTGTTAATTTTATGTAAGATGGTCCCTTGATAGTATTATAGGCATTGGCTGATAAGTAACAGCTTATTACAATAAAGTGTAATTTTTGTGAAGAAATAAATAGGTCGTTATTAAATTATTCGGCGATGTCCTTTGAGCTTTTTCGCTTGGACGTATAGTTTTGGAGTAATATGGCTCTGAATAATACGCATCATAATCGAGCTTGTCCTCCCCCCTGTACCCGCGCGATGGTCATCGGTGGTTACCCGGTGTTAATCTTCTCTTCACTATCTGATAAATAACTTGACTAAAACTCAACTTCAGATCTTAAAGTGCATGACAAATATAGCAGGTCAAAGAGCATCTAAAGTTTTGGAGGTTATAAAATTTGACACAATTTTTCTCTGAAACTATTATTATTATTATTATCAGCCTGAATTGTCCCACTGCTGGGCGGGCAAAGGCCACCCTCACTTTCTATTCGTCCCTATTTAAAGCAGCAACGGACCAATCCCGGAACGTGTCTAGGTCACCCCGCCATCTCCGTCGTGGGTCGTAGTTCGTGGTCTACCGCGACGCCGAACTCTATTGGGGAGGATCCAGTCAGTGTTATTCTTGGCCCATAGTTCATTCGGCATGCGGCAAATGTGTCCAGCCCAGTCCCACTTCAGCTTAGCGGCTATCAGGGCTACGTCGGCAATTTGGGTTTTGAAGCGTAAGATAGTATTTTTGATGCGATCTGTTAATTTGACTATCAAAATGTTACGCTCCATTGTACCGAAATATTATAACAACAATAAAAATTAATATTACCAATTTTGTAGTAAATGTAATTTTGTTTATTTTTGTCAAAGCAACTGTGCCAGTATTTTTAAACGTTTTCGAGATAAAGGCAAATAACTGAAAAAAGTGACAGTTTCTCAGTTAAACAAAAATCCTGACTTCAGCACAGCCCATACACCCGAAGACTTTTAGGAGGTTTATCAAGGAATCCCTCTACCAATTTTTAAAACTACACGAATTATTTCCGTTGGTTTTTTTTTTTAATTTCTCAGGTTATAATAAACTGTTGCTTATCAGCCAATACCTATAATATACTATCAAGGGATCATCTTACCATATCCTACATAAAATTGACACAACGACAAAATTCTTGTTTTAATCAGAGTTTTATGCAGGTATTCGCTAATAATAAAATATCAACATGTAAAAAATCGAGTTCGGAAAAAAGTACTACATATATATGCGACTGATAAAATAACATACTGGTAAAATCTGCGAAAAAAATTAACGCGAACATTAAAAATCGCTTTACGAGAAATCGCTACATGAAGAATCGCTACACGAATAATTAAATTTCCGATCATGAAAGAACGCGATGTGAAAATTCGCTGCTATGAAATAATGCTTTTGTGAAAATTATCGAACAAATCAAAAAAAAACATTGTAACGGACTATTTGGAGGACACTGATTCGAAAAATTCTTTTTTTCGAATTTTTGTATATTCGTATGTGTCGTTGTGGCTTCATTGGCTAATCCGATTTCAACTATTTTTGGCATACTGGTAGCTGGGTATTTCCAGATGGTTATAGCATACTTTTTACCCGACTACGCTGTCGAAAAAAAGAGGGGTTATGACTGTTTCTTCTCCACGAACGAAGTGGCGGGCGTCTTCTAGTTTAAAAAAAACATATTTTTTGAAAATATCTTCACTATACAGGCATTTCATTTTACAAACTTTATAATTGTAGTATAAGGTATAAAATTAATCAATATCTTATGAGGTCCACTAAGTACTTTTTTTCACCTAACTTAGAAGATACACTTAATCCGACTGTGGGTAAGAAGAGGGCTATGACCTTTTTCCCTAAACAACAAAGTTGTTTCTTTGAGTATTCTAATATACTCGTACTTGTTCTTTAATCTGACTTCGTATGGTATCGGCCATTACGCAATAGAAGACGTTTTTCACTTCCCATATAATGTTTTGTTACATCGCAGAAAAATAACGCTTCAATGCATAAGTACAACGACTTAGGAAAACGCTTTGAAGTATGTATGTACGTTATTTACATAGCGAAGTTACGTATTTACAGCCGGCATATAAGGGCTCTTTAAATCAACAAACGAGAAAGTTCTAACAAACAACGTTAGGAAAACATCCTTAATATATTATCTGAGAAGTAACAACGTCGTAAACGACATTAAAGGCTGCATCGGTTTACGACCTTTTGGCTCTGAAATGGCAGTATATCATGACGTTTATTTGTTCCCTTTGTGCAGATAAGAGGTATAAAAAGTTCGGTGATTTTATTGGCAGGTTTTTGTTTTATTCATTATGTGAGGTCGCCTTTATGAGTAGTTCGGTAAATAATTAGTTGATGGATTAGTTGCGCAAACGTAGTTTGAGGTTAGAAACAGAAATCGGATGGAGTGTGTTTTTAGTATCTAGCTGATGAGATGACCTACATGAGTCTGAAACAAACAATTGTAACTTTGACAGAGAAAAATATATATTTTCTCAGTAAACCCGTAAACATGGAAAGCTGAAAAGCTTCCAAAACGTCGGGAACTCAAATGAAATAATATACGCGATATAATCCGTTAGGATGGTATTGTTTAAATGAGAAATAATCGCGGAAACAGAAGAATATACTTGTTTTTCTTTGCTGATGTTGACTTTTCTTACTCATATTGGTATCAGAAATGCGTAAATAAAATCTTTCGGATACCTCACAGGCACCCTGTATTGCAGGAAAAACTTACAGAAAAACGCTGACCCAGTTTCGGCAATACGATTGCCTTAAAAACTGGCACGCGTGCAAACGCAAGGGATTGTAAACATTATTAATGTGTAATGGTGCGTTCTCGCTATCGGTCAACGTTACGGCGAATAGAATTTCCCGGATGAATAAAAATCCGGCCAAGAGCATGTCGGACCATTATCAGTGTAGGGTTCCGCAGCCGTACATACAAAAAATGCAATACATTATGAACAAAATACGATATGAAAAAGTTTACTAGCAAACTCGGCACCGTCCTTTAGCTGAAAAGCGCAATTTTTGGCTATAACTCAAAATCGGCTCGACTGATTTTATTCAGTATGGTGTTCATTGAAAGTACTTTACAAGGCCTCATTTTTATGAATTTGCCCATATTTTTTGGACCCGTGGTTGAAAATTTAGAGGGGGGGGGGGCGCTATTTTTTGTATTTCCGGAGCGAATATTTACAAAACTGCTGACTTTATCAAATAATAATACTTCGAGACCCCTATTATTTTTAAAAGACCTTAAAGACAATAAGTTTGAACGAAAAAAAAAACAATACCCCCACTTTAGGCCGTGATACATATTTATACACATACCGAATTTCAGCTTTCTAGTAATGATGATCACGGAGCTAAGCCGCGGACGGACGGACAGAAGGATATGGCGAAACTATAAGGGAACCCTAAAAAGTCGTGACTCACCAGTTCCAATCCAATTTAATCGGATAGTTCCCATATTTTCTAAGGAACAAGACATTATGGTACAGGAGAAGATACTTCCTTCTTATTGGCACATGTAATACTTTTATTTCTCAAATTGTTCTATAGTGGCACGAATACAATTCCTAGGGTTTTCCTAACCATATTAGTTTATCGATAAATTGTACTTCTATAATATACTTATAATATGAATATGCACGTTGCATATAACAAAAGTTCGTGAAGATTGATTAAGAAAGACGATAAAGTTTTTTTCCGTTGAACATCATATGAAAAGATTAATGAAAAATTGCATACTTTTATGAATTCACAAGCCGAATGCTTAGGCCGATCGTGCCTTTCTATCGCTTGATCCGCGCTCTCACTTGCACGCTCGGCTCAGGCGGAACGTGACAGCGGCACATGACAATGAGTCATGTTTTTCGTGTGTGCAGCCGGCGTTAATCGATTTATAAGACGTTATCACGTCAAAATTTTATTGTAAAAAGTCATTGCTCTTCACTTAAGATTCAGGTTATGTTTAAGTAGGTATCATTGCTGACGAATGTTTCTGATCTTGTCTGTCCATGTCTTCAAGTCGAAGAAGATGTCTTCGTATCTTTTAGGAACCCTCATTAATTTTTAATTGTGTGGTAGATAGGTAAGTTAAAGGGATGTCAACAAAAGCATTTCGATCGCCCTATCTTGCGTGGATGCATATTTGGATCTGGAATCTGCAGTAAAAAACTGAATCTACGATAAACGATTTTCCATGACCAACCTTTAAAGATGCAACCTATTTTAATAAAACTTTAAGTAGTTTTCAATATTGTAATTTCTTTGTCTTCAAAGTTTTTTAATGAGAAAATAGCCGCAAACTCCTTAACTTTCTGTAGGTAATATAATTCTTATTGGCAAGACGAGAAATGTTTCCGGCTCTGTGAAAAACTTCGACTGAAACTGCGATAATAATGAAAATCCTTAATGTTCAGTTCAGTTATTTTCGACAACTTTATTTTCGCCTTCAAAATACTTAAATTACAGCTTTTTAATTTATTGCCAACATTTTAATAAAAATAAATTAGTTCGTACATTTGATCGACTCAGCAATTAAGATTTTAAATGGTAATATAAATTTTACTCTGCACAAGCTGTTGTATCATAATTTAGTAGTCTCTCTTTTGTATAGTTTGGATTAATATGGCTACGAAATGTTATGTTTCTCTGTAAACATTTTATTGAGCCTAAAACCTCACCAAAAATTGGCAAGGAGGGTCTAAATGTGACTTAAAAAACCGCGAGTCATTTTTGGATGAATCTTTATCGGGATTGGACGAATATTGGTGTCAACATCTTTTTCTTTTTGCTTGTCAAAGAGAGCTAGACACCAATACGAATTATCGGCGAAACCATGAAATGTGAAGTGCGACCGTAGGGATAGCGTCAACTCCGCCGACGAGGGCAACTAGCTCGTAGTTTCCTTCTTTCCTCCTTGTACAACAGAGTACGGCTTCCAGCGAATACTCAAATATTTCGGACACATCGCTCGATGAAACCCGGATAACTTGGTAGTTGGTCAGGTTGACGGGAAAAGACCGGGCGGTCGATCGCCTACCCGTTGGGCAGACCTAATAAAGACGCTAACTGGCCTGCCAATACCTAAAGCTATTAGGACCGCCGATGATAGAAATACCTGAAAGAACATGGTTCAGCAAGTGGCCAACATTTCACATTAGACACGACCTTCGACAATGAAGATGCTGACTAAGGAGAAGAAGAAGATAGCGGCGTGCGATGGCTATACCTGACGACCATTACTCCATTTAGGTATAAAGAAAATGCCTACAGGGGAGTCCGTGTAGGCAGTTTCTTATAGCCATGATTATAAATAGGTACAGAAAAACTGCCTACCTTCGACAAAAACCTTGTGCAAGCCACTGTCCATATCCGATTTTCTCATTCTCTCCCCCGCCTCGGGTCGAACCGATTCAACCAACAAGTCCGTGTGCCTTGTACACTGCGACCCACTTCAACTCTAAGAGGCTGTAGATGGAATTCTCGTTTGTGAGTTTGCGCTCTCCCCACTGGCTCCGATTACTAGTAAGGCAGCCTAGCCAAACCCACGCAGTTTCTAAATAAACAAGACCCTATCAATTCCAAGTTAATCATTGTTGGCAACAGATGGTTTACTTGGAAGCTTTCATTATTCTGTTCACTGTCGCTACAATTGATCTACTGCCCAATTGTTCTCAATACTGCGACGTAACCATACAAAGGTTGTTTTCATCATTGTTCCGTGAAATCATCCCTTTTCAAACGGGTTTATGTGTGTACACACATATAAGGACAGGTTAAGTCTTCCAAATGTAACGGTTTGAACTCTGTGGGGAATTCCCTCGTAATATTTTGGAATGTTCGGGAACATCAATAAAACTTTTTGACTAGCAATGTATTAACTGAGGTATGTGGTTGGCAAATATGCTTAATAAATGCTATAAATAATCAAATTCTTAGTAAATGTTATATTTACATGATATAATATCAGAAATGAGGAGATTCCTAGACGAACCAAGGTCACCTACATAGCAAACAGGGTAAGCAAACTGAAGTGGCAATAAACAGGGCACATAGCTATTTAGTATGTATGTTTAGTATATATGTATAATATGTATGTTTGTTTTTTATTTATTTTTGTAATATTTGTAATCTTATCTCACCACCTACTCATTCCTAGCTACTTCGTGTCATTTCCGCTACCTAAAGGTTGTCTGGAAGAGATCTCTCTTTAGCGATAAGACCGCCTATTGTCTACCGTATTTTATGTTAAGGCTCTATTGTAGTGTTTCTGTTGTTGGTGTGCAATAAAGAATTGTTGTATTGTATTGTATAGCTAAAAAGAACCGATGGCTGTTGGGGCAGAAAGGTTCTTCAGTAGAGATCGCGTACCAGCAAGCGCAGCGTGGAACAGCCACCCATGAGGTGGTCGCACAACCTGGTTGCGGAGACTTGCTGGATGCTGGTCGCCTCTATGTGGCCCTTGTGGAAATCTATTGAGGAAGCCTATGTCCAGCAGTGGACGTCCTATGGCTGAAATGATGATGATGATGATACACATTACTATAACAGGCTGGCATTTTTACAAACAAATTGTCTCAGATTATAGGCTTTTTGGTTCAATTATACGCTCAAAACCAAGATTACAATAGAATTTGATACTACAAAATAATATGTCCGGTCATTTTTGTGAAATTGTTTTTGTACATTTTGCATAAGCGTGACAAATCTGACTGACTATCTGATTTATCATACAAATTAGTTGGTTTTTGTATTTGTGAAATAGATAGTGCTCGTGATTCTGCGTAAAACCAAACCACCCTAAAAATTTCATACTCTGAGGAGACAAGGGGGGGGGGGGGGGGGGGGTACAAAACAAAAATCACATAATTGTTTGACGACACGTTTGGCTCAGTGGGTTGTACAACGGCCTACGAAGCTGGCGGTCCCGGGTTCGAATCCCGGCCAGGGCAAGTGTTTGTGTGATGAGCACGAATGTTTGTTCCTGGGTCTTGGATGTTTTCTATGTATTTAAGTATTATAATTTATCTATATATTATGTATATCGTCGCCTAGTACCCATAGTACAAGCTTTGCTTAGTTTGGGACTAGGTCGATTTGTGTAAGATTGTCCCTGATATTTATTTATTTATTATTTTATTTTAACTATATAAGTAATTCAAATTGTTTATTCTGGCCACATGAGCACTTTTACAAGTCTGACTTTACGGCTTTTCCCAAGAGGAGACCACTCTTGAGAAGAAAGCCGAAAGAAACTCAACAGACAGTCATTTTTTATAAAATAATTCTTAACTTTTACAATATTGTCTTAATTATACTTAAAACTTATAGAATTGTGTTATAACTAATTTATAATCGGTACACCTAGAAAAGACATAATAGACACATCACTAACAGTTATAAAACAAGTTAAGAAAGCCTGGCTGATTATCCACCAATTTTACAACTAATATTTATAAGAAACAGGAGTGATTTATTTAGTTATGAGGATAATACAGCTGCTAGGACAGAAAGGATCAACATTCAACTAAGAGACGTGGCGTGGACGCTTGTACTAGGTGACCCGCCAATCTTGTAAGTACAAGTATTGCGGAGTTGGCTGCGTGTATCGAAGTTAACTTAGAGATGCTTAAGAGCGACTACCGATGGACTAACGTCATTCTGCTGAAATTAGAAGCATATATGTGCATAATGCAGTAGAAACATCAATAAATCCATACAAACAATATAATTCTTCCACATAGCTCTATTCATACATAGTAAAGTTACGTGAACGCAACACGTCATAAAAAAGCTGTAATTTAACGTTTATAGTATTGGGACTCCCTAAAACTTACGCAATTGTATTTGCTATTGTGCCATGCCACATAAAATTCGACTGCTCAATGCTAAAACCATGTAAAGACAAATTGAATACTGAATTCTTTAGTTCATTTAAATAGTCGAAATAAGCAATATTCGGTTAATTTTTTTTATTAAAATTAGGGTAATTACACAAATACAAGTAAAGCACATAAGTTTTTACGATACCCATTTAATTTGCCCGTATTTTACTTACCTCAGTTGCTTAAGTAATTCATCGCATTCGTGTGCTTTATGCGGCTTAAATGTGTTGATCAATGAACAGAGAATGTTCATTCAAAAACGTTTAAGCTCCACTTGTTCATCGTACACTTATTTTATGCTATAAATACTCTTCAGATTATTAAGCAAAATTAATATTTAGTATATTATTATGCTATTATTGAATAATGAAATCAGTTCCAATGATTTTATTATTCATTATTCTGATTTTGGTCACTATTATATCAAAATTTAATTCTCTACAATGTTGTGTACTGAGTTTTGGTACAAGTGAACCAATTCAAAGTTGAGGGTTACATAAACGGAATTTCTGGTGTACAACTTTAAACGTCCGCAAAAGGTGTGCGTGTAAAAACGGACGTAAAGGGCCAGGGCGTGGAATTTTTATAGAAATGGCGGAATGTTGCCAAATGCCGGGTATATTATGCGTGTGAACGTTTTATTGTCCGCGGCGTGGAGAAATTTCAACAAAAGTTATTGTTTAAGGCTTTGCCCAATACACTTTTAGGCCTTTTCTAGTTCCTTGTTTGCCTTTTGGTCTGTCGATGCCGCCGTAACATTTCAGTTTTGTCACTTTTGCAATGTGGAAAAGAAGACTATTATTGCAGAAAGTGTACAAAAATGTTTATAATAAAAAAATATATAATAACAAGTAACAAAATGGAACTGTCACAGATTTTTACCCAATTGCAAAGTGAATGAAAAGTTACTGCAATCGGAGAAATAAATAAAAAAAATTGATTGGTTGACACAAATTTTATCAAACAAAACTGAACCGCCGGGGTTCATTAAACCTCCAATTCTCATTATAATAAAGGAGCGTCGATCTCACAAACAAGTACATCACAAACAAGCTCTCTTTCTAGCACTCTCTTCCATTCATTTATCAGCCCCGCCAATCCAATTTTAAACAAACCACATTCAGATTGTGCCAGGAAAAGGAAGTTGATGAGGGCAGTTGCGCCCTGAACGGGGGAGCGCTGGCGCAAGCGTATAGTTTTGATAGTATCACTGAATAGATTAGTATTTTTTAAAAGTCGTTACTGGCTTTATTTGATAGAAATCTTCATTTATAGTGCTGATAATAATCGCAGAAGCGATAATTTTGGTTACAACACACAGTTCCCATGATGTCTTATTTTTACCGTTAAAAGTCCTGAGGTAAATTCTTGTCTAGACTATCCAAAGCTAATTTTGTGCGCAAACAGAAAAGTTTTCTCATCAGTACCTAAGCTGAGATAACCCTAATAGTCTTACTTGGTATAAATCACAAAAAACAAGCAATTTTGTTAGATATCTCTACAATAGTAAGAGTTGATAAGATAACACGGAACCAAGAGTAATGTAGAGAAGGAAGTGATACATTTTATTGTCATTTACATTTTACTGGTCGTATTATTTGTCTTAAATAATATTTGTATATTTGTAATGTACAGAAAAATAAAACTTCCGATAGAATAGATAGGGTAACAAAAGGAAAGGTATACTTATTTGAAAGTAAACAAACAATCACATCAAACTGAACGTGAAGAGTTATTGTTTGGTTTGTTTATCGCGTTTACGAATAAGATACAAACATAAAATGATTTTTTCGTTTCGGAAGAGCTTTTACTTATCCTGTCACACTAGACGTGTCCCGATCTAATGATCAATATTGATGCCTTATCTGTCAATATATTTGCTGCTGGTTTTATATATCTGCCAGTTTTGTATTATATGCATCCTACTCAATCGAGTTAACTTTCAGATTTATAAAGATTGAGAAAGAACTGTTTTTCTTTGTTATGCTTACTTACTCCGCTGGCTTAGCGACCCGAAATGGATTTTGGCCTCCGCTACGAGTTTGCGATAGTGCACCCTGTCCTGTGCGGTCTCCTGCGAGTCATCAGCGTGAAGGGCGCGGAGGTCCTTTTCCACTTCATCACTCCAGCGGTACTGTGCCCTGTCAATTTTCTTTGTAAAAGAAAAAAGTATATTTGTTCGTGTTTTATCTCTACCTCTATTGATTTATTGTCATTATAAAATCAATGGAAAATCGTATGCTGGTGATCAAAGGCGTCCTAGAGATTTCTACAATTGCAATTTTTTCGCTGTCTGGTAGCAGTGTCCGTTTTTATTCACTTGAAATGTTTGTTAAAACGTTAATGTCATTCCCAATAACATTCCAGAATATTCTATAGAACAGTGCCGAACAATTGGACAGAAAATAGTTTCCTTTTGTGCCACCTAGCCGAGACATACCACTTGAGCACAAAGCGCATTAAGTCACCCAAATCCGATCCAATTTGAGTCTTAAGACGCTGACAATATAAGTGTGTGTGCAGCTAGATAATAAAATGAAATCTCTTTTGGATTCGCTAGGTTTACCGGTTATTCGATATTGTTTGTTCGTTGCAACTCAAAGCACAGGCTGCCCTGAAAGCTGACGCTAGTTGTAATGTTTTTGCTTTGTTTCTACACGATCGGTAGTATTAGTCTGCAGATAGTCTTGGGTGAGAAAATGTTCGTCAGTTTTCAGATGATTTATTTTTATTTTTAAGACCTAGTAGTACTTACTAGCATAAATTGACTCCTGATTGGTTATAAGTCTTGAAAGCAAACTCAAAGTTAACATAGAAAATATTATTATTATTATATTATTATATATTTAAAAGGTTTAATAACTAAGTGTAGAGAACGTTTTTGATTGGGGGTTTTAAGTGGCCCTGCGAGTTGTCTTCTTACAACTGTATATCTTTGACTATTCTAACTAATATTAGGGTTTGATGTAAAAATGGCGTTCGTGAAGTCACCTACTAGGTCTAAGTTTAGATAATAAACTAGGTTGGTAAAAAATAGTTTTAAGTTACAGGACACCACCGAAAATCAGCGTCACGGCTTGCCGTGGCATAAAACTGAGTGGTGACCCCTTTCAGCGTCGTCAATTGATTTTTTTATAATTAGTTTTTTGTTTATGCTGGCGTTGAATAAATGTGTTTTTTATTCTTTCTTTCTTCTAATTACATACATACTGGAATACAAAGTGTAATTGAATACATACACAGGTCGGAAAATTTTAACTAGTTCGCAAATAGACTGGCTTCCTTTCAAGAGTATGGCAACGTATTAATTTGCCTTTATTAATTTTACAAATGCAATTGTCACAATGACGCCTGCTGCACCCGCTTACCATAACTACTAACATAGAAAACAATTTTCTCCAACAGGATCATTATGTTCCTTAGTAAGGTTACAACAATCTAGCTTCTTATTTCTGGCCTCGGAAGTTCAAAGAAAGAAGTTTGTTCGTTTGGAACAAGCCCAATTATAAAGTTTAATCGATTCATACAACCTTTTGTAGGAGTTTGTTTGAGATGAACTAGTCTAAGGAAGACCAACTCTAACGACTTCAGTAAGGCTAGTTTTACTAAAGAGATAATTACTTAAACAGTGTAATGAAAAAAAAAAACGACAGGAGTTTCATCCGGCTTTCTTTACAACAGTGGTCTCTTCTTGAAAAATGCCGGTAGACTTATAAAAGTGTTTACGGAACTTACAAAATAAAGTTTATTATTGTATTTCATTGATTGTGTTATAATGTAAGTAGTGACCACAGCACTAGAGTGCTATATTCTGCATCAATGGAAATTATGAAAATACTGAGCAGTCCTACTTTCAATAATTCAGGAGCCGACAGTTAAGCTTGAATAGAATTTCAATTTTAAACCAGAAGTAAAAATCGAGAAAATATCGAAGTTCCGTTGCGACTCGATTTCATCATTTCACTAGAACGGTATTAGATTTCGGTCAAATCACTTAGTGCCATTGTCAGTACTACTATGGAGGTATACTCGGCTATAATATCACCTCCCCCCCATATTTTAACGGACACAATTCTGTTTTTGCCAAGCCCTTATCTTTAACTTCTGCTTTTTCAACATTATGTCTCGTTTAGGCATTATACAACGAAGACACAACTACAATAACTGATAAGAAGAATATTATTTCTCCTGGCGACACCATAAGGTTTCCTTAGGTATATCTTCGCTACGGTGCCTTCACTGTAGTGCCAATTTATTACCATGAATAATGCAAAAAAACGCCGGCACGAGAGAATTTTTCCTGCCTTTATTATTTTAAGGGACTGCCGTATAACGGGGATATAGCACACATATTTATTTCTGAAAAACTACTTTTTCAACACGTGTTATTAAACTTGACACCTTTTTGAAATGTAAATAAATAAAAATAGGTACGGTGGAGGAGTACAGCACAGTGATCCCTGGTGGAGAGGTAGACACGTTGTATGCGTTTTTCAAAGATATACAAAGTTCGATTTCTGGTATGACCACGTACGAGAGTAATCGTGTTTTTCTTGGCACTTTGAACTTAGTATTTATCACAACATTTTGTTGACGTTAAAATATTCAAACGTGTATTCTGGTTATTCTTACTAAATAACTGTGTGTATATCTGTCTGTTTAACTATTACTTTTTCACTCTTAAACCACGCCGAAACGATTTAGATGAAATTTGGTATGGAGATACTTAGTTTAGGACCCTAAGAAAAAGGGGGATAAAGGTTTATATTGCGTTTAAGTTGCGGTCAAAAACTAGTGTAACCTATTAGGGTTTGTACAAACTAGTACGAGATATAGCGTGATATACCTCTGTATGTTCCCGCACTGACTAGATTTTCTCTGTTTATTGGCAGAACCGGCAGCGTGAACTGTGTCCCGCCGAAAATCTCCTCTTTTTCGAGCTTTGAACCTGATAAACTCGCTCCTCGAATTGGTCCATAGCTGTGATGTGTTTGCTAGTAGCTGGTTAGACTGTTGACATGAATGTTTGATATAGTGCGAGAGGATGGATGTACGGCAGTCTTCTGTGTAACTTTGATTAATGTTTATCTGTTTAATGAGTATTCCGTGTGTATGTAGTATAAAATAGTATCTTAGTCTCACAATGATTTGGTGTAACTCTAATGCTGTGAAATTTAATGAATAAAATAAATAAATAAATAGCAATAATACTAACTTCAGTCTTGTTTTCACTGTGATAAATAGAAAGGAAAAGATATTCTCTGATGACGATAATCCGACATATATTGTCCGCTAGTTCCGTGTCAAAGTACTTGGGTATCTTAACTGCATATTAAAACAACAATCACAGACTCACAGCGAGAAAGAGGACTTAAAGCTCAGCAACTTATACGGCTCCTTTGGTGTTGTACATATCCATGGGCGATGATTATTTTCTGTCAGGTGGTTGTTTTGCCGACTTTAGTCTAAAGTATATAGTCTACTGCTGGAAAAAGGTTTCTCTCGAGAATATCCATAATGATCGGTTGTGCACCGCCATCATCCAACGGTTTCCCGCGATCCTAACCAGATCGTTAACTCTTGTTGCTTTCACAAGCTTTACACTGCGTCATTTTGTACGCAGCCGTCTGTTAGCGTGAGCGTCAGCTTTAGAAGCGAATAATAAACTTGTGGTAAAGCACCGATCACATCCATCCATCAAAAGCGGATTTGTATTTCCAATACTACTGTTTTGCTATAATTACTGCGGAGTAAGGAGTGCCTCAACATTCCGACTCAAGGTTATGTAGGTCACAAGTGAGCTGCTGACATCACGCCTGAGCCCGATATAGTCACAAGGGTTCTGTTCCAAATATTTTTGGAGTTCTTTGAGTACGCGACTACAGCGATGTAGATGATTAGTTTGTCTTGTAGAAAAAAGTGGCACTAGGTGGATATTTCTGCTTTTATGACTATTTAAAAGTCTGTCTTTTTACAATCTTTGGGTAGGCCTGGCTAGAAATCTTTACTAGGAATCGGGTTTAGTAAGAAGAACGCAAACTCACAAACGGTTATGTCATTCGTGGCTCTGAAGGGTTGAGAAACGCGTTGCTGAAGCCACAAGAACTCCGGAGGTAGGTTGAACCCGTTCAACGTGAAATGTAGCGTGAGAGAGAGAGTGAGAGAAAATTGGTCCGATTCTCTGACTTACTGTGGTTGCATTAGCCACATCCCAGGACATTATAATTTTTTAACTTTTCGGTAGGAGTCATTTGGTAGGAATTACCCTGAAGGTCCTAAAGTTGGACTCTCACCTCAACATAAATGTTAATTATTTCGTGGTGATAGTTACAGACAAATTCACAAGCTACTCAAAGGAATAACTTTGGCTGAAAAGTGTCATGTTCATTGGTTTTCGTGGTCGGCTAACTGAAATTTAAAACTTGTGACCTGGTTGATACCCTTGAATACATGGAGTCAGGTGAAAAATGTTAAGTCATTTTGATACCAAATGCTCGACAAATGGCTTAACACATTAAGGACCGCGAGCTCGCTTGGCGGGCGCTCTGATAGTAGCAAGTTTTCGCTACATACGGTTTTTCCCATGTTATTGGCTACGAGCGTTGTACTACAAAACGTCGGTTGCGAACGTGTTAATGGAGGTGACTACTTCGATTATTACTATACTCATATTACTCATCAAACTTTTAACTTGCGCATGATTCTTGTCATCTGCAGACTTTTACTAGACTTTGTTGGTCACATACATCAAGCCATCTGAAAAACGATTCTGTTTTCTTCTAAGTTGAAAACCTCTTGCTTTAAAGAAGTCGAAAAATGAATTCAGTGCCCGTTTCGTTTTTTTTATAAAAATATTTTCTATGAACATACAGATATATTTTTCATAAGCTGGATTGTTCTCTGATGTAGAATTTCCAGAGGACAAAATCATTGTTAATAATTAAGTACTAACATAGAATTGTAAGTTTACTAACACGAAATAGACCTTTGTAGTTGTCTGTAACAAATAAATGAATTGCATTGAATTTATTTTATACAACTTTGTAATCGATATTATACGAGTTTCCGTTTCATTGATCACACGGATTCCCACAACATAAACACGCACCGAGTAAATTTAATAGAATTTACACACGTTCTGTGAAGACGTGACACCAACAATCTGTCATAATTCGGAATAAGAATACCCTCGGCTCAGCGAAGCAATTCCTCTGAACACGCGGAATCTACATATTCAACGAGTTGCATGGTGTGAGGGCGTAGGTACATCGTCGGCTTAGTAATAAGGTTTTCTTCGCTTATTTTAAAGGAATTTAAAGCATCAGTATTATATAGGCTAAACGAAACATGGTTGAAGTGGTATGAGCATGTCATGAGGAGGCCAGATGAACACATGACTAGAGAAGTCCTAAATATCAACGCCGGTCCAAAGAAACGTAAAAGACCCCTGTAACCTGGATGTCAGTCATCAACAATGATAAAGAAAGCCCAAATTGACGTCTCGACGACTCAGAACAGATACAAAAGAGAACAAAAAATGACGAGCAGAGCGAACCCAAATGAAATGGGAAAAGGCTAGACAAAGAGGAAGTATTATGTAGGCTAGATGGTGAACTACATTTCAAGGTCATGAAAGAAAATCCCAACATTCGTCACGGATACACAAATTCCAGGTTGCTCAGGGAGCTATGGAGAGGGCTATGCTCGGAGTTTCTCTGAAGGACGAAATCTGGAACCAGGATATCTGACCGAGAACCAAAGTCACTAACATAGCGCTTAGAATAAGCAAACTGAAGTGGCAGTAAGTGGAGCATATTTTATCAGAGAGCCGATGATCGATGGGGCAGACGAGTTCTGGAGTGGAGACATCGAACGATTCGCTCTGTGGGACGACCCCCCGCCAGATGGACCTAAGATCTTAAGAGACTGGCGGGAAATGGTTGGACGCCCAGAACTGAGGATCGGACGTGGTGGCGTGA
Organism: Hedya salicella; assembly: GCA_905404275.2. Classification (NCBI taxonomy): domain Eukaryota; kingdom Metazoa; phylum Arthropoda; class Insecta; order Lepidoptera; family Tortricidae; genus Hedya; species Hedya salicella. Next base: position 2,775,325 of record FR990112.1, on the reverse strand, counting down.
ATTGGGGAATACCTAAGTTCAGCAGTGAATGACTTCGGGATGATGATGATGATAATGATGACACACGTCCTACGAATTTTTCGTCGGTGGGTAAAAATAGATTTTTTGAAGTTCCCACGGAAGCATAGTGGCGAGCTAAAGCTAGTACAATAAGCCCCACGCTAATAAGCCTTGTTCCCAATCCCACTGACTAATTAAACCACAAACTACCGTCCAAATTTCAGTTCACAGCGAAATTTCCAAACAAAATTTCCCGATCGTAACGAAATTCCAGCGAAATGCGTCCGCTGAATTTCCATATATTTTAATTCCAGGGAAATATCAAAGCTGCCGGAAATTATGTTACTTAGCGCGGATGTAACGTCGCACTTGTGCGCACGGCCTTATGAAATTGATACGGTGTGATCTTGTGTGGATGTAAATTGCGTTTGCTATTTTTAATAACTGAATAAGTGATGTGATGTCAGCTGCTGGTTTATATAATATGTGTAGTAAAATTACACCTTAAGAGAGATACTTGTAACTAAAAATATATTATCACTACGCAACAAAACGGGGCTTAGTCACGTATACCGTCAAAGAAGTACCAACGAAAGGTAATCAAATAAATGATATTTATACGTGATTAAGCCCTGTTTAATTGTGTTGTGATAATGAGTGAAGATCGTGTAAGTTCAAATCAACAATAATACCATAAACAAATGTCCACTAAAGAAAAATATTGACTTTGAAGTACGTAAATCGTATTCAGTGGAGAGAGCGAAAAAGAGATCCACAAACGAAAATACCATGCGTGGCCGCTTGTAATAGGTTATGGACCTGATGCGCAAGACACAAGTACTGTGGGGAGGTGGGAGGATTGAACCAGTTTAATCTAGCTGAAGGTATAAGAAAGATAATGATAATTTGCACTGCTCGCCAGGGGGAGAAATGTCCTGATGTTTGCAAATTTGTAACGGACGGTTTAATGTTATATGTTCTTGTAGTAAAGTACAATATTCAATCAACTCGCATTGGATTTTATTCAGCCTATTATGCATAACCTCGTCAGACGAATTTCGTAAAAGTCTCGCCTATTGGAATCTCGCATCTAGTTCTCGTTGAAAGTTTTCTGAAATTTCCTACTAAGTTCCCAACTTTCGGGAATGTTCTGTAATGCACATTGCTACTTGAGTAATCAATTCTTAACAGGTTTTAAAATGAGCTCCTATAATATACTCTATCTCTCCTTTTTTTCATAGATCGTGAAATGATTGAACATAGTGGAAACAGTTATTTGTTATGCTAGCCTGCAAAGTTGTTATTTGGCGCCAGTGCTTAAATTAAAAGCCGAGTAAGCGAAGGAATCTAAAATTGAGAATAATTATGCAGCCGTGCGAAACACACAACTTTACACCTCACTACTGTGTGATCAGTAGTTTTACGAGCAATCTACCCTGCCACTTAATTCTAGCAACTCTTGTGTTGAGGAACTTGGTTTTTATATGGATCTCCTCACTCTGATTCTATAACGCAAGGAAACTCCAAGCTTAACTCACTTCATTGCCCTTGAGTGACTTTGAGTCTTCTTATGAGGTCCATTATGAGTGTCAAGGATATAGTGCCGTATATATGTCGTATATACGCACCGGTTAAAACCCTTGTCGTCAGAAAAAGCACTCATATACGTGGAAAAAAATGACGAATGTTTTATCACATGTCTATCACGCAATCAATGCGGGCATCATAAGTCTGCTGGTAAAGACTAAAAATAATTTAACGGACGATGACAATAAATTATTACCTATTAGGCAAAAAAAACTTAGTTTATTAACTATAAACGTTCATCAAGTCTTTATTATTTCACATTTATCTATATGTTTAAAGGTAATTACCTACTTAGGCTCTTTACAGATGTACCACAACAATACGACACCCCAGCGCCAAAAATATGTGACGCAGTCATTACGTGAATAGCTGCACTTTCTTGCAGTGCTTTGATGTGGTCCAACCGACCACACAGGTGCGTTTAAGGGCCTGCATCGTCATTTGTAAACCACGTCCTAAACGCTGATCGGTCCAATGAGCGGAATTTGTTATAAGGGACGCATTTATTGCTCGCCTGCATCAAAAAAAGAGAAAGCTAGTATACTACATGCTAGGGTTTTTTGGAGTAAGCGCCATTTCAGTTAATCACGTAAAAGATAAAGGGAAGAATGACATGCTCTTGGCCCGGGTTTGTTTTCACCTGTAGTGTGCATTTTTTCGTATGAACCGCTGCGGAACCCCACACTGAGCATCGTCCAAAATACTCTTGGCTGATTTTTTTATTTTGATTTACTACACTGACTAATGTAGTAAATCCACATTAAAACACGTTTGATGTCGAGAGCATACTAGTACGTAATTATAAAATTAACAAAGCCAATACTATGTAGACAAAGCTAATGACGTCAATATTGAACTGACTTGAGGAATTCTGGAAAGCAATATAGATTTGTTGAATTAATAAGAGAGGAAAGCAATATGAGCTGGAATGTTACACTAATATGTCGCGATTTCACACGGGTATTAATATAGTTACGTAGATGAGTAATATGAGACACATAGCGGGAATACAAAATTAGTTATGATAATATTAATATACTACAAGAATGTTTGTGCCCGGGTCTAGATATTTTATATGTATTCACGAGTTATTTAAGTGTTATAATTAATCTATATATTATGAAAATTGTTGCTTAGTAAATTATAGTAAGCTTCGCTTAGTTTAGGTTTTGTGTAAGATTGTTCCTGATATAACTTCGTCAGCGGAGGAGAAAATAATCATAACTCTCTTTTTTCATCAGCGTAGTCGCGTAAAAAGTATCCTTTAACCATATATAACATATCTGTGGATGAACAGCTACCCGTATACCAAAAACAGTTAAAATCTGTTTAGCCTTTTTGACGTGATGAAGCCACAACGACACCATACAAAAAAAACAATCGATGCAGTGACCAAGGAAAAGCTTATAACCACCTTTTTCTTTAAATATGAGTAAATGAATGTTTCGGCTTCCCTTGTCATTTTCCTGACGCTACGCCTCTGATAGATGTTAAAAACGAAATAATTATTGAGAAGAGATATGACGGATCTTTTCGTTGCAATTAATTGATGATTACTAGATTGTGAAACAAAAAACCTTCTAATAATTTTGAATAAACGATAACACAGAGATACTTGGATAAATATTGTTTTAATTTGATCTTTTTCAGTACATTGTTTGGTCGAAGGCCTCCCTTAAAGAACGCTTTATGATCCTACACCTACATCTATCGGACTTCCAGAACCTTCGCAAATTCATCAATGGACCTTGATTTTATGAATTTAATGTATGTAGAATGTCGTGTGGTAAATTTTCTATTTTTTGGTATAAGTAGAGGGTAATATTTTGAACGTTTTAACCGTCTTATAACTCTGTTCACAATATTGACCAATTCATAAAAGCAATCAACTTAATTTTGATAACAATTGTAAAAAGACACGACTTCTACAATACTACCGAAAATGGTGCCACAGCTCATATCAAATTCGTCAATATTAGTGGCAGAATAATAAGACGGTTAAAACGCACAAATAATCACCCTAGAGCGAAAAGCGTTACTAAAATAACCCATATTTTAACCTAAAACGAATCTTCATCATAACACCATTATCATATCAACGATTGAATAAATCAATGATAATTGCCGTTACCATTAATCTGGTGCATAACATGAATAATTCAACCCAGTATGAGCTCAAAACGGGTCGGGAAAAAGGGCGCTTTGAGACAATGTTTCCCTTCAATAACCGCAGATTACGTGATCTGCATCGTAATGTCTTAATGATATACCGTAAATGCATACAGTCCGGGAAATAGGTCGTTGCCGGCCGTGATGAATTTCTGATAAACGGAAATTTCCTATAATTGGGTAATCTTTGAAGTAGATAGGCAGATGAATCTTAAAATAAGCAAATTACAAATTTAAGAAACTTACATTGCATAAAACACAACGTGGTAGATGACAGGCAGTAATACATATATATTATGAATAATTATTTTCAAATATAATCTTTTAAATTAAATGTTTTTGCTCGATTCGTATTTCTTAAAAAACGGCGCTTTGAGACATTGTTTTCGTTCAATAAACACGGGTTACGTAAACCGCATCGTAATGTCTTAATGATATACCGTAAATGCATTGCATACAGTCTAGGAAATAGATCGTTGCCGGCTGTGATGAATTTCTGATAAGCAGAAATTTTCTATAAACCTCAAAAATAGGAAGATCAATCTTATAATAGGTAAACTTGAAATTTGGTAAATGTACATTTGCACACAACACAAAATGGCAGATAACAGTGACTAGTCTACAAGCAGAAAGCCAAAAACAGAGTTCAAATATATCCTTCTCGATAGTAAATCACTACTGTAAAATTTCTGTATTTTTTAATTGCATTTGTGAAAAAGGGCTGTTTGAGACTATATTTACCATTATTAACCGCGGGTTACGTGATCCGCGTCGTAATGCCTTAATGATACACCGTTACTACCTAGTCCGGGAAGTACGTCGTTACCGGCCGTGATGAATTTCTGATAAACGCATATCTGTGTCGACCTTGAAATAATACAGATTAAGCAAATGGGTTAATTTATTTTACAGTGCCGTGCATTTTTTATAGATACAAAACCACTGCCTACACTGAACGATCATGGCTCCATACAGGCACAGATAAACTGCCTACCCTGATGCCCTGAACGATCACGGCTACTACGGCCCTATAGGCACGGAAAAATTGCCTACCTTGGCCAAAAATCTTGTACACGCCATTAAAGAAACTTAACTAACTTAACGCATACATGCATTCACTTCCATACAAGTTTGTTCCTAGGCCACACCCCCTGGCAGTGTTAAATCATTACAGTGTGACATCCAATCTGAGTAGAGATGGATGTTCATAGGGTAAAAACCTACCTTTTATCACAACATAACAAAACGGAGCTTAATCGCGTATAAATATGTTTACTTCGAGACCATCGACGTAACGCGACGTCCGAAATGTCGAAGGATTACCAATGAAAGGTAAAAATAAATAAATCATATTTATAAGCGATTAAGCCCCGTTTTGTTGGGTTGTGAGAATGAGTGAAGATCGTGTAAGTTTAATACCTACCTAATTGTCACTTAGCATAAGAAAATATCTACCAGTGACCTTTACTGTATGTGTCTTCGTTTTTATAAGTAGCACGGAAAGCATGGCAGATGGTAAACAAGTTTGCAAGCAGACACACATTTCTAGATCAATGGATAGTAGTTACTTTGCTTTTCCGCGAAATAGCAAACCGAGAAATTATTTCGCGGAAAGCAAAGGAACTATAATCCATTAATCTAATATGGAATTCCGCAAAGAAACGATTGAATCTATCAATTACACATTTCTAGAACTAGATGATGCCCGCAACTTCATTTGCAGAGGAGAAAAAAATCATAACCTTCTTATTGCTAGATCAATGGATTATAGTTCCTTTGCTGTTCCGCGAACTATTGTCTTGGTTAGATGTGACAATAAATTGTGCTCACATGCGCATATTTTCATGCAGTTTCCATAAAATAATACGCATGCAAATACAACAAACCAACACCAAACGGCGTCCACCCGAGAAAACATTACCCGAGAAAATATTTCTCGGGTGGACGCCGGACCGTCAACATCTCCTGCATCTTCTGATGATGCCTCGTAGAGAGGCGAAACATGTGTCGTGGATTATACTGTTTGGTGTTGGAAACTGCATGAAAATATGCGCATGTGAGCACAATTTATTGTCACATCTAACCAAGACACTAGTTCGCGGAACAGCAAAGGAACTATAATCCATTGATCTTGTATGGAATTCCGCAAAGTAACGCCTGAATCTATCAATTATTCTTATTGCTATTTTGTAGTCGGGTAAAATGTCCAATAACGATCTTTAGACGTCGAGCTATCCTTGTAACAAAATTGGTTGAGTTCCGACCTAGAGATGGCGCAGTTATCAATGTTTACACTTTTTATTATTTATTACTTATATTTTGCACAGTCTTAAAATAGCATACCTCAGTTCCTTACAACACTGAGCATAATAACAGAAGACGTAAAAATGTTGTTTGCTCTCAAAATATACAAAGAAAACATGCATTCTCATCTAGATTCTTTGTTTTTCTGGAACCATTTTTTTACAATAGATTAAATGCTAGATTGGACCTATATCCACTTATTTAATTGTAAGCGAACGCTTCGCGAAGCCCACCAAAAATTTCTTACGAAGATACAGAGAAATTATTTACCGTCTTAATATAATGTAAGAATTAGTGTCACGTACTACTTAATAAGAATAGCATTGTTTTATTTTATAGTGTGTTTCCAAATAATAATTGTTTTAAATTTTTGTTACCTTCAAGTAATATAGAATAACATTGATCATCTTTGAATAACTATTGTTTTAATTTTTTAATTTTTTTAAATTGTGCTATACTATACATCCGGCTTGTGAAGATTATGTAAGTCCTATTTTGCCTGAAACTAGGGAATCCTAGTTCAGGCTTATAAGTACTTTTATCTTCCCTAAATTGTTTGGTTTTAGCCTATAGTTATCATTATTGTAAAATACATGTTTAACACGCTTTTATTAGGTCGACCTGTATGTAACTAACTATGTAATGGAATCTAAGGTAACTAATTTAACCATCTTCCAAGGATCGTAGTGTCATGAAAATTGGCAGCTGTATATAGTTCTGATGACAATACAATAATATGGTACTGTCGAACTGATCTGATGATGGAGCCGGAAGATATGAACTGGAACTTCATGATGGAACATCGTATCATGGCTGTGTTTGGATTTGTTTGAAAAGTCTTGTAAAGCGTGTGTTTCTAGTGTTTTTTAAACTATCAATTTTTTAAATAAATGTTATTACCGTAAAGTCAGATTACTTTAGCCCTGGAAGGTAACTTTGGCCATTGAAATTTACTCGGTCCAGATTATATTATTGGACTATAATTATGGACATATGCCATGAGCTTGGTTTTAGCTAGCCTTTAACGTTTTTATGTTTTTTAGACCCTTTTAAATAAGGTTTTCATGTGGGTCAAAGTTACCCTCCATTGGGTCACACTTACCCGAATTTACGGTATTTATTTAGTTATTATTAAGACATTTCTGTTAAGCTTTTCTTGGAATCGTGACTCCCATAAGCAGAGGTCGGAATAGGTATACTCAGCGTAAAATGAACTGTGGACCCAGATTATAATGGTATCTCTTTCACACTTGCTAAGGCCACAAAAGCGTGAACGAGGTAGCATTATCATTGGGATGATAATACCGACCGACCAAGGTAGCCAGTTCGTTTTGCGTTGAGCTTAGTGACTATTTACCTTAACTTAGTAGAAGGGCTTAACTAAGAGGGGTCTAACGGCCGAAAATAATGGTTTATTTTTATTGAAAGCGAGATTTCCATTATTTTGGTACACAGGTAGTTGGCTATCTCCAGCTGGTTATAGAATACTTTTTAACCGACTACGCTGTCAGAAAATAGAAGGGTTATGACTTTTTCTCTTTCGTGAACAAAGTTGCGGGCGCCTACTATACTTAATAAATATCAGGGACAATCTTGCAGGAATCGACAAACTAAGCAAAGCTACGAATGCTAGCTTTGAGTACAAAGTGACTACATAAGTACTTATTTATATATTTATAATGAAAGAAAGAAAGAAAGAAAACATATTTATTCAACGCCAGCATAAACAGAAAATAAAAATATAAATAACAAAACAATTGACGACGCTGAAAGGCGTCACCACTCAGCTTTATACCACGGCAAGCCGTGACGCTGATTTTCGGTTGATGCTTCAATAAATAGAAAGCATCCTAGTATAAATGTCCCGAATTAAAGCTCAATTTGAAATCAGGAAGTGGGTCAAATTTAACAATTGCAATATTTGTTCCGGACAAGCTTGTAAAACAATATGTCGTAATGTATCAAGCGCATGGACTAATCAGACTTAGGGGAAGTTAAATATAAAAGACTTCGTAAAACCATATCTAGAATTTGTGAAAGTAAATCTGCCCAAATAAACTACTGAAATAACCCTCCTATCCAGCCTTCACTAATCTTGACAACCACTCGACAGCTCTTCAAAGGGTACTCTTGATCCCACTCGAACAACCATTTTTCGAACTTTATGCCAATTATAAAAATATCACTCGATAAGGACGCTCGAGGGTTGTAGAAATCGGAAAAATTACGGACCGGTTCTTTATAGTACAGGTATTTGTTGAGTGGTATAAATATTTTTACATTGTAATAATTTATAATAATTATTGTTAGAAGCTTATCCACTTGAAGAGAAATTGAGCCTAGATCTAATACTCGCAGATATTTCTAAATATAAATATCAAAGTCGAATAAATTGTTGAGTGAATGGAACCTTTAATAAAAACCGGCCAAGTGCGAGTTGGACTCGCGCACCCAGGGGTCCGTACAAAATAAAAGCTACAAACGGTCGTATATATGAAAATTCAGTGTTAGCGCTTCCTAAAGCAAAATATACGCGGTGTTCAATCATTTTCTATTCGCTACTGACATAGACAGACATACATAAAATTATACTGTTTTTAGTGTTAGTTGTTATAGCGGCGACAAAAATACATCACCTGTCAAAATTGAACTGTCTAGCTATCATGGTTTATGAGATACAGCCTGGTGGCAGACAGACAGACAGACAGGCAGGCGGTCAGCGGAGTCTTAGTAATAGGGTCCCGTTTTACCCTTCGTCTACGGAACCCTAAAAATGGTACGCAATAGGGTTCAGCATAATACACTTCTTATGCATTTCGGAAAACTATTATAAAGTTGTCAAAATGACATGTCTGTAAATAGAAGATATTTTCAAAAATCTATTGTAACGGATTATTTGGCGGTCACTAATTGGTTTCTTTTTTTTGGATTTTTTTAATGTTTGTATGTGTCGTTGCGGCTTCAACTTTTCTTTAAAAATATGTTAAATGTATAAACATTATTTTTTACAACTTTAAATATGACTCTATAAGTTTGTTAAGAATCCATAATCCTTATCGCGTTTTAATAGACAGTATGGTATTGAGAATAACATAAGGGAAGCAAATACACTAGTTAAGTAAATACCGTAAACTAATTTCAACAACAGACCCAACATTCAAAATCAGATAAGTGTGGGTCGTAATCGAATTCGGAGTCGGTCTTTGATCACTGATTTAGGACCCATGGATGTGACAATCTAATTTTACAGTCTTGTGCGTTTGAAAAAATTAGTATTTTAATATGAATTTACTCCCTTAATCAAAAATCACGTATTTATATGAATTATCTAAGTTCATTACCACGCGTTAGTATGTTTCCTTTGTTTCGGATGTCAATTTATATCCAATGTGTTTTTTTGTTTTCAATGTTAGGAGGCAAACGAGCAGACGGATCGCCTGATCAACACCATGCGTAACAAGTGCGTTGCCGGCCTTTCGAGTGCGAGTACGTTTTTCTTAAAGGCTTGAAAGTCGCTTCGGTCCGGAAATACTACCGGCTACAATTTATTCTACAGTTCAGTCGTGCGAGGCAGGAAATTTCTAGCAAAACGCACATTCGTGGACTGCCAACCATCTAAATGTCCATGGTCTCAATTGAAAAAAAATAGTCTGACTGGTGAAACCGGAGTCTTAATTACAATTTTGAAATGTTTTATTTGACAAGTTTTGTTTAATTTGGGACTAAGTCGATTTGTGTAAGATTATCCCTGATATTAATTAACTAAAAGGCAACTTTGCTCGTGGCGGAGAAAAAATCATAACCCCTCCTTTATCTTCTGCATAGTTGGGTAAAACGTATCTTATAACCATCTAGAGACACCCAGCTTTCCGTGTACCGAAAATAGTCGAAATCTGTTTAGCCGATTTGGCGTGATGAAGCCACAACGCCACATACAAACATAAAAAAAAATCAAAAATATATAACAATTTAACGGATTATATCGCGTATATTATCTCATTCTAGTTCCCGACGTTTCGGAAGCTTTCCAGCTTTTCATGGTCACGGGTGGACTAACAGTGTCAGTCTCAGTGTCAGTCCTCCCATGACCATGGAAAGCTGGAAAGCTTCCGAAACGTCGGGAACTAAAATGAGATAATATACGCGATATAATCCGTTAAATTGTTTTATTTCAATGAGTAATAATCGCGGAAACAGAAGAAAATATTAAAATGAGATAGTATACGCGATATAATCCGTTAAATTGTTTTATTTCAATGAGTAATAATCGCGGAAACAGAAGAAAATATTAATAAATACATATTTCGATTTAGGGACCTCCAAATAGTCGGTCACCATCATTTTTTGAAAATATATCTTCAATGTAAAGACATTTCATTTTTACAACTTTATAATAGTACTAGCTTCTGCCCGCGATTTCGTTCGCCTTAAATTCGTTTATCGCGGATAAGGGTATTTTTCCGGGATAAAAAGTAGCCTATGTCCTTCCCCGTAACTCAAACTATCTCCATACCAAATCGGTTCAGCGGTTTAAGCGTGACGAGGTAACAGACAGACACACTTTCGCATGTATAATATTAGTATGAATAGATTACAGGCATTTTAAGTTTCAAGTTGCGAACTGGTGATAAATTATGTTACAAGACCAAGACCGTTGGCAAGCACTTGTATAAGAAGGCTCAAATACACTCGGTTAGCAATGGAGAGGGCTTTGCTCGGAGTTTTTCTGTGAATTCGAATCAGGAATCAAGACTTGTAGAAGAATTAGAGTAACCGACTTGAAGAATTGCAAAACTTCAAAGTGTTGCAATTCTTCAAGTCGGTTACTACTAAGTAAGTCAAATCAAATCAAATCATTTTATTTATAAGAATATGGTACATTTGGTTAGTATTAAGTGGCTTAGTGCAACATATTCGGCCATTATTGGCGTAGAAATGTTATAATATATTATAAATTGCTAACAAAACATGTCAACATGATGTTACATTAAAATAAATGTACATATTGTCAATTAACATAGTATATACGCACCCTTCAATGTACATTATTTTTATGTGAAACACAAATTTTTGTGATCCGTGTTTTTAATGTAGGAAAATTAACACCACATTATTATCTTTTTGATACAAATATGAAAGCGCAAAAAAAACACGATTGCTGTCGCACGTGGTCACACCAGGAATCGAACCTGGTACCTTTGGATTACGCGTCCAACGTGTTTCAGAATGTACTTTATTGCTACTTAGCAATAGGTACATTGCTCGTAGAATCGATGACCGCGGGGGCCAAAGAGTTCATGAATGGCGACCATGCACCGGAAGACGCAACGTGGGTAGGCCCCGCACAATGAGGACTGATGACCTGATAAAAGCTGGAGTCTGCTGGATGCGGCTTCTTTGGTTGATGTTACATCCAGCAGTGGCTATTTTTTGACTACTGATAATATGTTGGAGGCCAAGACACCAGTGTGAAAATCCAAGCGACATCTGGCAGGTCGTTGAGAAGGGAAAGTTCTTCTCCTCGGCTGACCGAGACACCGGTGGCTGTCCCGGTGTCTGTCTTAGCCCTTTGTGGTTGCAAACATAGACTTTACTAATTAATAATCCTATACCTAATACTACACAAGGTCACATACTCTAGTGTAATATATTTAGTTCAAGTACAGGCAGACCGCAGACATGTACAAAACTAGGTCATATCCAGCTTAATTAAACCCTTGTACAAACATCTGCCTATACTTACGCAAGCGTGACTTAGATTCAGTTAAGAAATTTGTTTGTAGGCTATTGGACATTTTTTTATGATATGTTATAAAACGACGTCTTAATAATATAAATATTGGTGAAAAAACTACTCCATTATCATAAAAACTCCCCGAGATACAACGACAGCAAAGCGCATTTTTGGACTTTTTCAAAAAACGCTTCATACTAAAGTCTACACTACAAGCATGTGACGTCACATGCTAGTATCTTGTATAGGGAAAAATAGAACTTTGTTCTGCAGCTATGTTATAACTTGCGTTTATCGAAACGGTTTTACAACAAACATTACAAAACATTTTATGGGTTATTGAATGGTATTATTAGCTATTAATATTTTCATACTTTATAAATGGACTTCTCCGACCAACTTTAAAGACTCATAAAATAAGCTACACGTAAGGTTTCGAACTCAAAATTTTTACGTAGGTTTTTATTTTGCTTGTTCTATCAGAATCTTATATAACTTTTTTTTTTATTAACATTCGTACTTTATTTACTTTCTATCTTATCATAAGGAATATTAAGTTTCACAAAGGTGTGTCTTTTTTTCTCGATACCTATATAATTACGTTATGGAGCTCAGAATCTGCAAACTATTTTTTAAACATATTTTTTAAGCACTCGTCGTGACATTTGTACAGTTCCCTCGTATGAATACTTGTCTATGCCTCGTATGAAGACCAAAGTCTTATCGATATTTTTTCTTGCCTTTTCTTTCATCACGTTTTATTTAGCATTTTCTGTATCAACACATTCGTGACCGGGAATCCTTGGGCGTGAATATGTTAACACATTCATGACCTGGAAACCCGCTAGGCAGGCGCTCTGCTCATAATAAGATTTCGCTACATACGCATTTTCAATGTTATCGGCTACGCCCGTAGTGCTACGAAATCTTTGGACGTGAATGTGTTGACACATTCATGACCGGGAACCCACTATGCGGGCACTCTGCTCATAATAAGTTTTCGCTACATACGCATTTTCGATGTTATCGGCTATGCACGTAGTGCTACGATATCTTTGGACGTGAATGTGTTGACATATTTATGACCGGCAACCCGCCAGGCGGGCGCTTTGCTATTAATAGGTTTTCGCTACATACGCATTTTCCATGCTATCGGCTACGCACGTAGCGCTACGAAATCTTTGGACATGAATATGTTAACACATTCATGATCTCCCGGTCTGCTAGGCTGGCGCTCTGCTGTAACTGTTCAACACACGCATTTTCCCATCTCATCGGCTACAAGAAAGTCGGTCGTGACTCCGTTAAGTGATTATATCTAAGTAAGCAAATCCTTCCCATCCCAGATTAGGTCCAATATGATCTGAAGCGAGGTCTGCCTGGTTACGTCATTGGTCTAAAAAGGCTATCGATCGGGACTAGTCGAAAATTAGGACGTTGGCAGCGAGCTACACTTAGAATTTTATGTACGTTTGCTCAGTACAATATGAGATTTTACGAGTCTTTGCTACATATTTCTTAATCTACAACGAACATTTTAGCTAGTATCGTTTAATCTGATTGTGCTATCTCAGAGGCGGTATTGTTAGTCCATAATAGGAACCGTGAACGTTAAAATTTTGTGTTTTTTTTAGTGGAAAAAACACACACTAAAACTGACTCAAACTTTGCTCAAAACTTTTTGGATTTCAATGGGTCGTTTATACACTCTTAAGACGACTCTCTCACACAAGATGAATACATTCTTAAGCCGATTATCTTAGAATGCACGAAGTCAACAACAAATTGGTTACAATTTAAGAAATATGATGAGACAGAAACTTTTCTAACGGTAATAAAATCAGTAATAAATGAACATGAACAATAAAGAGTACTGTCAAAATATCACACACGCGCGCGCATTCACGCATACCAAAAACAAACACATATTTAGTACGCACGCAAACTTAAACTGTGTATAGCATATTTGTAGAAAAAGCGATGTATATTAATCTCGACTAAGGTTTCAAAGTTTGCGAAACATGTAGCACAATTAGGGAGAAGAGCGCTACTAATACTATATAGCACAGGTTTTGCGCCTATGGAGTAGAGTTCTATTTTAAGAAAACCTTGTAATATATGTTATTTCGGAAATGAATTATAATTATAACGTCACGGAAAATCTGGACTTTGAACCTCCCCCCTAACATGATTCTTTGTATGTTTGTATTTGTCGTTTTAGCCTCATCATGCCAAAACGGCTAAACGTGTTGTGTATTTTTTTCTACTCCACGGAGAAAGATGCTCCTTCTTGTAATAACAATATAATATTCAACTTTCGAAATATAATTAATGTGAAAAACGTTTTGTTTACAGGTAAGTTATCGACAACATCTTCTTGGTTTGGGTAAAGTACATTTAGATTATTTAGTCTACTAAGTATTGTACACTAAGTTACACTTTAGATATTTTCAACAGCTGTACTTTTATGTAACGTTTTTTTTTTACATTTTACGTAATAAAATTCATAAACCATGAATGAAAATAGGAAATGATGAAGTATTTAACTTAATTCAACAACTCAGTGGCATTTGTTATTTTATCCTCCAGTAATTTGTGACATAAAAGCAACGGCGATCAAGACAGAAAAAGTTACAAGTAAAAAAAAAAAAAACTCAAAATTTGATTCCCTTCTTATCCCATTACTAATACAATTTCATTTAATTTCAGATTTGAATACCCTAAAGGCCTATTCAACACAGCTTTACGACAGAAACCAGTAGATCATAATAAGACTGTCAATTTGGGTTAATACCTCAGTATCCCATGAGAACTGTTGAAGCACGTCCCCCACGAGCCCTGTTGTAGAATGTCCATGCATAATTCACCATTACCACTACATTGTACCGTTTTATCCAGTTATAGGTCCAACTAATACTACAATGACTCCCTAGGGCCGAAAGACGATCAGAAGATGACATAAATACGGCTGGACATATTAATATGAATCCATGCTGTGCGTGCTTAACATATAAAGCCCCAATTTAGGGTTGACAAAACTTAATTATTAATATTGCGGCAAATATTATTTACACTTTACAAAGTGAACCTCTATCCGCCCAGAGGCCTTTTCAAAGACGTTCTTCCATTGGATTTCAATTCTAATGTAAAGAAAAGAAAGGTGTACATGTTTTAGTCATGTTTTATTTACTGTCAGCAGGAGGTTATCTATCTGATTGGATAAAAGTCATATACAGGTGATAAATCCAAATGGGTCAATAGAGAGAACTCAAAAACTATGAGAGATAGCAAAATCTATTCTTAGGAACCAAGGCGTTGATTTTAAATTTAATAATAACGACATTCATTTTTTTTTACCTTCTGCTTTTTTGTCTATCTGCGTTGATGTCTCTTCTCTCTCATTTGCTCTAAGGTTAAGGAGATCCCTTAAGGAGATAAGTTCGCCTTTTTACAAATGTGTTACTTTACTTTCTTTGTTTTATTGTTTTTATGTACACTAAAGTGTTTACAATACAATACAATTGTTCGTATCACTTTTTTTTTATGTATTTTCAAATGTCAACGGACATTTAATTAGTACGACTTTATATGTTAAATCCTTCTCATCATCAGTCACTAGGATCATGGGGTGAAAGAATACACTAATAAGTATACTCTCGGTTTACAAAACTTTCCAGTAAATTTATTGTTAAACAACTTGTCGCACCAAAGCCCATAAAAGTAATGTTCTCCACTCAGCAATTCCTACCCTCCAAGATGCACACTTCCCGCCTTTCGAATGTCACTTGTTATTGCTTGAGAAAACAGCCAATAGCAAGCAAAATCCATTTCTCAATAACTGTTGCCAGTTAGAAAATGTCAAACAATTAATGTTGTTTTACAACTAATTTATTAGAATTATGACTGGAAATTTGCATACTGGATATTAACAAATTTTAATAGCTAACATATAATAGTATAGATATTTTGAATTTGAATACCCTCTCTCTCGCTCTTCTGAGCATATTCTCAGTTGCATCCTGAGCTAATGCTTCGGAGCCCGGATTCCGCGTTCCAGTTTTTTCTCCTCAACTTAGCATCCCTTATTGGTAAACCATGGGTAAACCGTTGGCACATGTCATCTCTTACGATATCAAGCCATCATTTTTAAAATTAGAATACCGTAAAGGCTGATATTTCAAGTAACAACAGATGCTAGCAGATGCTTGCGCGTGTTATTTCTGTTTCAATGTTTGTAGCGGGCATTTGTTTTAATTGTCAGTAGGAACTGATTATTAAACCTTTAAGAAAAGAGCGTACTCCCACCTGAAAGGCCGGCAACGCACTTGTGACTCCTCTGGTGTTGCAGGTATCTATGGGCGGTGGTGTTCGCTTACTATCAGGCGATCCGTCTGGTTGTTTGACCCCTATAACATTAAAAAAACTATCTGAATAGCTAATCGATTCTTACGGACATCTTAATAATTAATAATTTGAAAATGTTGGAATTGAACATAGTTTACAAACATTTGCAATGGTATATAATAACAAAATATTTTAAGCTCCCTGTTATACAGTATATATAAACAGCTGTATCTTATAGTAAAACTAGCTTCTGCCCGCATTTAAGTGCGTGTAACAGCGATTCGTACTTCATAAATCCTTACTCAGTGGACTTCTACACTACTTCTAAGAGTATATTTCTTCCCACCTTCAATGGCTGTGCATTAAATTGTCTATCAAACTTTTAATCAGCTTTTTTCGGCATTACTGTTAATAATAATGTGTTTAAACACAAAGTTACAAGAAACGAGTGTGTATCAGTACTTAATTCAAATGGTGGTCAAATTGTAAACAAGAAACGATATTGTTTATACTATTTTAGTAGATTAAATATAAATAGATATTTAATCAAATCAACCAACATTTCAATATTTTTTTGTGTCGATTGCCATGGCGTGGCAACCCTAACACTCCATATTGTACCGGCTCTAGAGTGAACCCTTGTGGGACTGGCCTCAATATTTACACAGGAGTTACAACCGCATGGCCCTTCGCGCTATATTATATAAATCAAAGTTATCGAGCATCTTATCCACACAATCGTGGGCACAATAATGAATGTGTTGACAAGTTATTAATAAAAATATACGGTCTTGTAGTTTACTTACTTATTTATTTATTTATTTTATTTTATCTATTTGCAGTGACGTGACTCACAATTTCTTACGCATGTGCAAATAATTTTTGATAAAAGGACAGCTGAGGACGGTGATAACATACTTTTGACATGATAACGTCTTAATATTTTCTTCTGTTTCCGCGATTATTACTCATTGAAATAAAACAATTTAACGGATTATATCGCGTATATTATCTCATTTTAGTTCCCGACGTTTCGGAAGCTTTCCAGCTTTCCATGGTCACGGGAGGACTGAGAAAAGATGTTTTTCCTCTGTCAAAGTTACAATTTGTGCAAACTACCCATTTTTTTGAAAAAACACAAATAAAGGTGTACATACATGCCAGATGGGCCTAAGCTGTAAAGACAGTTACACATGTGCCAGAAGGGCTTAATTATTTTATTCTAATAATTTACCAAGCAGCATTTCACCAATGAGGCGTACTGAGGAGAAAAGAAACGCTGCAAAGAAAAACTCCCAGGCTACCTCATTACTAATTATAATATTTTAAAAAACAGAGACTATTAAACTACTTTAAACAGATAAGATATTTTACACCGTTCGGAAATTAAGGTTTTGCAGTCCTGTGTCTCGCTTGTTCCTTGATTTGCCATTCAAATACCTATCTGTATGCGTAGGTTTCCTATATACAGTATGACCTATGTCATTGTTAGGACCTCTAATTACTAGCACATCTAAGAATGCAAGTGAATTTTGATTTTCCAACTCCATAGTGAATTTAATTTTACTATGCATGGAGTTCAGATGGTCTAAGAAAGCTGAAACACTAGATCTAGGTAAAATAGTAAAGGTATCATCTACGTATCTTTTAAAGATCCTCGGCTTGACAGGTGCCAATGAAAGCGCTCTCTCCTCGAAGTCTTCCATGAAAATATCGGCGACAACAGGAGACACCGGAGACCCCATTGCCACACCATCAACTTGCACGTAGAATTCACCATTCCATAGCATATAGCCAGATGTAAGGCAGTGTTGTAATAACTCAGCATATTCTATTGCCATCTGTTGTTCACCCAATCTTCTTTTCACAATTTCGATACATTCTTGAACTGGTAGGCATGTGAAGAGAGACTGGACATCAAAACTGACCATAACTTCATCATCAGTTAGTCTCAAATCCTTAATCTCACTGACAAAATGGTACGAATCCCTTGTGTATGCTTCCGTCTTCCCTCGCAGTAAAGAAAGCACACCTGCTAAGTGCCGAGCTAATCGATAGGTAGGAGCATCGATTTGACTCACTATAGGGCGTAACGGAGCACCAGGTTTATGTATCTTTGGTAACCCGTACAACTTTGGTGGCACCGGGCAAGAAGGCACTAAACTTTTCACATCCAGATTAAGATTTTCAGAGTGCTTACTTATCAGCTCGGCTGTCGTTTTTATTACTTTCGCCGTTGGATCTCGCTTAACAAGCTTGTATGTTGTAGTGTCTGACAAAAGTACTTCCACTTTCTGGTTGTAATCACTAGTATCCATAACAACCGTCGCATTTCCCTTGTCAGCTCGAAGAATGGTGATGTCTGGGTCTTCACGCAAGCTCTTCAAAGCGTTGAATTCAGTTCTGGGTAAGTTAACTTTAGGAGACTTCGCTCGTCTTAAAATTGAAGACACATCCTGGCGTACGGCCTCCAAATCCTCCTTACGCATATGATTTTGGACCAAACAATCTTCCACACCGACTATAATCTGTTCAAAAGGGATATTCCGTGGAGTAACAACATAATTAAGCCCTTTTTTAAGAAGCAAGGTTTGTGAGTCCGACAGATCTTTCGAGCTAATATTCACTACAGGTGCAACGGCATTTGACGTTGACGTTTGATTACCTCCACGGAGCGTTTCATTCCTAGTGCGTTTTGATTTCAACTTGTCAAACTTAGCATTTTTCTTACATGTACAGCTTTTAAATTTTGATGCGTAACGTCTGTCGCCTTGTTCAACAATACTTTTGAAGTCATCATCTGTCAATATCAACTGCAATTCGTCACTCTTTTCTTTAATCTGTTGTTCAAACTTGTGAGCTGAATAACGGGTATTGTGGATAAGTTTGCTAGCTTGGCGGAGAATGCGTTCACTACCGAAAATGTCCTTCTTCGGTGCTATTTTCACGCATGTAGGAATGAGATCTTCATCACGGCATTCTTTAAGGAAATTCAATGAACTTCGAGCTCGTGCGAGTCCCGTCCTGAGGTCTTCATACCGCCTGATTTGGTTAGCAACATCCAGTCCGTACTGGTGTACATAATATTTTCTTCTGTTTCCGCGATTATTACTCATTGAAATAAAACAATTTAACGGATTATATCGCGTATATTATCTCATTTTAGTTCCCGACGTTTCGGAAGCTTTCCAGCTTTCCATGGTCACGGGAGGACTGAGAAAAGATGTTTTTCCTCTGTCAAAGTTACAATTTGTGCAAACTACCCATTTTTTTGAAAAAACACAAATAAAGGTGTACATACATGCCAGATGGGCCTAAGCTGTAAAGACAGTTACACATGTGCCAGAAGGGCTTAATTATTTTATTCTAATAATTTACCAAGCAGCATTTCACCAATGAGGCGTACTGAGGAGAAAAGAAACGCTGCAAAGAAAAACTCCCAGGCTACCTCATTACTAATTATAATATTTTAAAAAACAGAGACTATTAAACTACTTTAAACAGATAAGATATTTTACACCGTTCGGAAATTAAGGTTTTGCAGTCCTGTGTCTCGCTTGTTCCTTGATGAGATGTATTACAGGATCCCAAGCAGGTGGTAGTGACAA
Organism: Hedya salicella; assembly: GCA_905404275.2. Taxonomy (NCBI): domain Eukaryota; kingdom Metazoa; phylum Arthropoda; class Insecta; order Lepidoptera; family Tortricidae; genus Hedya; species Hedya salicella. The sequence continues at coordinate 2,755,579 of FR990112.1, read as the reverse complement.
TCCATCTTCTCTATTGAAATTAGGATGCTTTTTAATCTCAATAGCCTCGCGTAGCATCCTGGGAAAATATCTTTTTTCTTTGGCAAGGATAGAAGGTTTATCAAACTTAATTGAGTGGTTTGGTTTGTCAATGACATGTTCACAGACTGCAGACCTATTACACCGACGGTGCTTGACATCTGCTATGTGCTCCTTCACCCGGGTTGATACACTACGTTTCGTTTGACCAATGTATGAAAGACCACACTCGCAGTCTAGCTTATAAATGCCTGCACTCTGCAAAGGGGTGCTACTCTTCACGGGTCTAAGGTATTGAGACACCTTCTTCAACGGCTTGAAATATGTTTTTATAGAAGCACGCTTCAAGATGTTTCCGATCTTGTCTGTGACCCCTTTCACATATGGTAATACGGCAGGTTTACGCTCGACTGTTGGTTTCTTCATACTGGGATTCTGCTTGGAACGTGGTATCTGGAGCTCGTTGGCTCGAAGCGCACGTTTGACATTCTGCAACTCAGCAGTCAGATGTTGATCGTCGCAGATACCCCTGGCTCTCCGAAACAAAGATTTACCCACTGTAGCAAGTTGACAGGGATGGTGGTGAGATTTGCCATTCAAATACCTATCTGTATGCGTAGGTTTCCTATATACAGTATGACCTATGTCATTGTTAGGACCTCTAATTACTAGCACATCTAAGAATGCAAGTGAATTTTGATTTTCCAACTCCATAGTGAATTTAATTTTACTATGCATGGAGTTCAGATGGTCTAAGAAATATTGTGAGTCAAATCGATGGCCTATAGTGAGTCAAATCGATGCTCCTACCTATCGATTAGCTCGGCACTTAGCAGGTGTGCTTTCTTTACTGCGAGGGAAGACGGAAGCATACACAAGGGATTCGTACCATTTTGTCAGTGAGATTAAGGATTTGAGACTAACTGATGATGAAGTTATGGTCAGTTTTGATGTCCAGTCTCTCTTCACATGCCTACCAGTTCAAGAATGTATCGAAATTGTGAAAAGAAGATTGGGTGAACAACAGATGGCAATAGAATATGCTGAGTTATTACAACACTGCCTTACATCTGGCTATATGCTATGGAATGGTGAATTCTACGTGCAAGTTGATGGTGTGGCAATGGGGTCTCCGGTGTCTCCTGTTGTCGCCGATATTTTCATGGAAGACTTCGAGGAGAGAGCGCTTTCATTGGCACCTGTCAAGCCGAGGATCTTTAAAAGATACGTAGATGATACCTTTACTATTTTACCTAGATCTAGTGTTTCAGCTTTCTTAGACCATCTGAACTCCATGCATAGTAAAATTAAATTCACTATGGAGTTGGAAAATCAAAATTCACTTGCATTCTTAGATGTGCTAGTAATTAGAGGTCCTAACAATGACATAGGTCATACTGTATATAGGAAACCTACGCATACAGATAGGTATTTGAATGGCAAATCTCACCACCATCCCTGTCAACTTGCTACAGTGGGTAAATCTTTGTTTCAGAGAGCCAGGGGTATCTGCGACGATCAACATCTGACTGCTGAGTTGCAGAATGTCAAACGTGCGCTTCGAGCCAACGAGCTCCAGATACCACGTTCCAAGCAGAATCCCAGTATGAAGAAACCAACAGTCGAGCGTAAACCTGCCGTATTACCATATGTGAAAGGGGTCACAGACAAGATCGGAAACATCTTGAAGCGTGCTTCTATAAAAACATATTTCAAGCCGTTGAAGAAGGTGTCTCAATACCTTAGACCCGTGAAGAGTAGCACCCCTTTGCAGAGTGCAGGCATTTACAAGCTAGACTGCGAGTGTGGTCTTTCATACATTGGTCAAACGAAACGTAGTGTAACAACCCGGGTGAAGGAGCACATAGCAGATGTCAAGCACCGTCGGTGTAATAGGTCTGCAGTCTGTGAACATGTCATTGACAAACCAAACCACTCAATTAAGTTTGATAAACCTTCTATCCTTGCCAAAGAAAAAAGATATTTTCCCAGGATGCTACGCGAGGCTATTGAGATTAAAAAGCATCCTAATTTCAATAGAGAAGATGGATTGTCACTACCACCTGCTTGGGATCCTGTAATACATCTCATCAAGGAACAAGCGAGACACAGGACTGCAAAACCTTAATTTCCGAACGGTGTAAAATATCTTATCTGTTTAAAGTAGTTTAATAGTCTCTGTTTTTTAAAATATTATAATTAGTAATGAGGTAGCCTGGGAGTTTTTCTTTGCAGCGTTTCTTTTCTCCTCAGTACGCCTCATTGGTGAAATGCTGCTTGGTAAATTATTAGAATAAAATAATTAAGCCCTTCTGGCACATGTGTAACTGTCTTTACAGCTTAGGCCCATCTGGCATGTATGTACACCTTTATTTGTGTTTTTTCAAAAAAATGGGTAGTTTGCACAAATTGTAACTTTGACAGAGGAAAAACATCTTTTCTCAGTCCTCCCGTGACCATGGAAAGCTGGAAAGCTTCCGAAACGTCGGGAACTAAAATGAGATAATATACGCGATATAATCCGTTAAATTGTTTTATTTCAATGAGTAATAATCGCGGAAACAGAAGAAAATATTATGTACACCAGTACGGACTGGATGTTGCTAACCAAATCAGGCGGTATGAAGACCTCAGGACGGGACTCGCACGAGCTCGAAGTTCATTGAATTTCCTTAAAGAATGCCGTGATGAAGATCTCATTCCTACATGCGTGAAAATAGCACCGAAGAAGGACATTTTCGGTAGTGAACGCATTCTCCGCCAAGCTAGTGTAAAGTTACTGTGCAAACTTATCCACAATACCCGTTATTCAGCTCACAAGTTTGAACAACAGATTAAAGAAAAGAGTGACGAATTGCAGTTGATATTGACAGATGATGACTTCAAAAGTATTGTTGAACAAGGCGACAGACGTTACGCATCAAAATTTAAAAGCTGTACATGTAAGAAAAATGCTAAGTTTGACAAGTTGAAATCAAAACGCACTAGGAATGAAACGCTCCGTGGAGGTAATCAAACGTCAACGTCAAATGCCGTTGCACCTGTAGTGAATATTAGCTCGAAAGATCTGTCGGACTCACAAACCTTGCTTCTTAAAAAAGGGCTTAATTATGTTGTTACTTCACGGAATATCCCTTTTGAACAGATTATAGTCAGTGTGGAAGATTGTTTGGTCCAAAATCATATGCGTAAGGAGGATTTGGAGGCCGTACGCCAGGATGTGTCTTCAATTTTAAGACGAGCGAAGTCTCCTAAAGTTAACTTACCCAGAACTGAATTCAACGCTTTGAAGAGCTTGCGTGAAGACCCAGACATCACCATTCTTCGAGCTGACAAGGGAAATGCGACGGTTGTTATGGATACTAGTGATTACAACCAGAAAGTGGAAGTACTTTTGTCAGACACTACAACATACAAGCTTGTTAAGCGAGATCCAACGGCGAAAGTAATAAAAACGACAGCCGAGCTGATAAGTAAGCACTCTGAAAATCTTAATCTGGATGTGAAAAGTTTAGTGCCTTCTTGCCCGGTGCCACCAAAGTTGTACGGGTTACCAAAGATACATAAACCTGGTGCTCCGTTACGCCCTATAGTGAGTCAAATCGATGCTCCTACCTATCGATTAGCTCGGCACTTAGCAGGTGTGCTTTCTTTACTGCGAGGGAAGACGGAAGCATACACAAGGGATTCGTACCATTTTGTCAGTGAGATTAAGGATTTGAGACTAACTGATGATGAAGTTATGGTCAGTTTTGATGTCCAGTCTCTCTTCACATGCCTACCAGTTCAAGAATGTATCGAAATTGTGAAAAGAAGATTGGGTGAACAACAGATGGCAATAGAATATGCTGAGTTATTACAACACTGCCTTACATCTGGCTATATGCTATGGAATGGTGAATTCTACGTGCAAGTTGATGGTGTGGCAATGGGGTCTCCGGTGTCTCCTGTTGTCGCCGATATTTTCATGGAAGACTTCGAGGAGAGAGCGCTTTCATTGGCACCTGTCAAGCCGAGGATCTTTAAAAGATACGTAGATGATACCTTTACTATTTTACCTAGATCTAGTGTTTCAGCTTTCTTAGACCATCTGAACTCCATGCATAGTAAAATTAAATTCACTATGGAGTTGGAAAATCAAAATTCACTTGCATTCTTAGATGTGCTAGTAATTAGAGGTCCTAACAATGACATAGGTCATACTGTATATAGGAAACCTACGCATACAGATAGGTATTTGAATGGCAAATCTCACCACCATCCCTGTCAACTTGCTACAGTGGGTAAATCTTTGTTTCAGAGAGCCAGGGGTATCTGCGACGATCAACATCTGACTGCTGAGTTGCAGAATGTCAAACGTGCGCTTCGAGCCAACGAGCTCCAGATACCACGTTCCAAGCAGAATCCCAGTATGAAGAAACCAACAGTCGAGCGTAAACCTGCCGTATTACCATATGTGAAAGGGGTCACAGACAAGATCGGAAACATCTTGAAGCGTGCTTCTATAAAAAAATATTTCAAGCCGTTGAAGAAGGTGTCTCAATACCTTAGACCCGTGAAGAGTAGCACCCCTTTGCAGAGTGCAGGCATTTATAAGCTAGACTGCGAGTGTGGTCTTTCATACATTGGTCAAACGAAACGTAGTGTATCAACCCGGGTGAAGGAGCACATAGCAGATGTCAAGCACCGTCGGTGTAATAGGTCTGCAGTCTGTGAACATGTCATTGACAAACCAAACCACTCAATTAAGTTTGATAAACCTTCTATCCTTGCCAAAGAAAAAAGATATTTTCCCAGGATGCTACGCGAGGCTATTGAGATTAAAAAGCATCCTAATTTCAATAGAGAAGATGGATTGTCACTACCACCTGCTTGGGATCCTGTAATACATCTCATCAAGGAACAAGCGAGACACAGGACTGCAAAACCTTAATTTCCGAACGGTGTAAAATATCTTATCTGTTTAAAGTAGTTTAATAGTCTCTGTTTTTTAAAATATTATAATTAGTAATGAGGTAGCCTGGGAGTTTTTCTTTGCAGCGTTTCTTTTCTCCTCAGTACGCCTCATTGGTGAAATGCTGCTTGGTAAATTATTAGAATAAAATAATTAAGCCCTTCTGGCACATGTGTAACTGTCTTTACAGCTTAGGCCCATCTGGCATGTATGTACACCTTTATTTGTGTTTTTTCAAAAAAATGGGTAGTTTGCACAAATTGTAACTTTGACAGAGGAAAAACATCTTTTCTCAGTCCTCCCGTGACCATGGAAAGCTGGAAAGCTTCCGAAACGTCGGGAACTAAAATGAGATAATATACGCGATATAATCCGTTAAATTGTTTTATTTCAATGATAACGTCTTATAAATCGATGAACGCCGGCTGCACGCACGAAAAAGCATGACTCATTGCCACGTTTTATTGTCATGTTCCCACTGCACCGAGCGTGCAAGTGAGAGCGCGGAACAGACGATAGAGAGGCACGATCGGCCTAAGCGTTCAGCTTGTGAATTCATAAAAGTATGCAATATTTCATCAATGTTTTCTTATAATGTTATCGCGTAAAATTATCATCCGTAATCCGAATTTACAGACAACCATTTTTTTATTCGACTACCGTACGCTGAAACAACGAAAGGTAGTATACTTCTAAAATGAGGAGATTGGTGAAATCTAAGACGTGATACAAAATGTTACATACCGAGGATACTCACAATGAAAAATGAAATCAAAGTTTTTGCATGAGACCAATATCAAAATCATAAAAAACCGGCCCAGAGTCCGGCCAACAGATGGACGGACGGACGTACGGATACACGGACGGACGGGCGTACGGACAGACGGACCGGACGGACGAACGGACGGATGGGAATGAGAAAATTATAATTCAATTTTTGCCATTCTGGCTACAGAACCCTAAGAAAAGCCTTCTAAAAATTACAAATCTTGAAGCTAACAGACTGCGTTAGTATGAGAGATGCAATTTTCTTTTTAACGTTTTGCATGTTGGCCTCATCCAAAAATTCGATTGCAACGGTGTGTACACTCGGAAAGTAACATACTCGTATTGTATCACGTCTTAGATTTCACCTGGTATAGTTAAAAAGTGCTCTAGAACACAGACTCCTCTGAGTAAGTCATGTTTTGAAATTTTATATCCTCAAACAAGGCAAACATAACCTAGATATTATGCTGGACCCAGCATCCACCCTTGAGGGACTGACCTCGATATATCAACTTGAAATGGTAGTCACGTGTTTCTTAGACGTGGAAGGGATTTTTGGTATATCGAATTGGTTAGGATAGAGAGTATATAAGTTTTGAGTGATATTTCAATTGCTAAGGGATGGGAATTGAGTTAGTGTGGCGGAGATTTCAATATTGAAGGGTTAGGGGTTCTATTTGACTTTTCGAAATAAGAAACTGATTTTTTATACAAATTAATATTATAGCGGAGTTCGATTGCACCGAAAAAACAAACAATGCGACTTATTAATATATTATAATATTCTATCACTAGAGCGTGCCAGCAAATTCGTTCGCGGAGGAGAAAAAAAAATAACCCGTATGTTTTCTTTAGCATAGTCGGGTAAAACATATCCAATAATCATCTGTAGATACCCAGCTATCGGTGTACCGAAAATAGTTGAAATCCGTTAAACCAATTAGGCGTGATGAAGCCACAACGACAAAAACACTTTTCCTGTGTTTTTAAATATCTTCAATGTAAAGACATTTTATTTTTATAACTTCATACTTAATAGTATACGTTTTATTATATACTATATTACCCGTACGATATGAAACCTCCATATTTCATTTAAAAATATTAATAACTAGCTTCTGCCCGCGACTTCGTCGGCCTTAACTTCGTTTATCACGGATAAGGGTATTTTTCCGGGATAAAAAGTAGCCTATGTCCTTCCCCAAGACTCAAACTATTTCCATACTAAATTTCATCCAAATCGGTTCAGCGGTTTAGGCGTGAAGAGGTAACAGACAGACAGACAGACAGACAGACAGACAGACAGACACCCTTTCGCATTTATAATATTAGTATTGAAATATGAATTAAAAATTTAATTATATGCCAACTAAAATGTATGTACACCTGAAGAGGTAGGGTCTAGTGATTCTCTATGGCGATGTATTTAAATCTTCAAATGTCACCCATTTCCCACATACATCAAATAAATCATTTCATTTCAATGCTACCCAGCCTCGGATTCAACGGTTGCCCTCTTTTCAGAACTTGGAACTACTTACCTGAATAATTTATTCTAGGTATACATATATATGGTGACGACGCGTTTTGCTCAGTTGGTTACCCGACGGGCTTTGAAGGTGGCGGTTCCGGGTTTGAATTCCGGCCACGGCAAATGTTTGTTTGATGAGCACATATGTTTGTGCTTGAGTCTAGATAAAAAAAAAATATCATAACGGACTAGAGGAGGTCACTGAATCGAAAATAATTTGGTTTATTAAATTGCATGTTTGTTAGTGTTGTTGTGGCTTCATCGTGTCAAATCGGCTAAACGGATTTCGATTATTTTGGGTACACGGGCAGCTGGGCATCCACAGATGGTTATAGATACTTTTTGATTGATCATTTATTCATTTACTAGCCCGAAATTTCATCGTTTGCATACATCCGTTGGCATTGTTGTGCCTTGTTTTATCGAAAAATATATCGAATATTTCATTTCGTCGACATATAATTTCATCGAAACCATTTTTCTGAAACCGTTAATAATTTGGGATTGATATAAAGCAAGCCTAATCTAAAATTTGGCTTTTACATTTAAAAAACATGGAAATTGTATGGTTCCAGGGAAAAAAAAATCGATTTTTGTCGATGAAATGAAAGAAAAAGCCAGAAAGCTTACTCTGGGCTCCAAAGCAGCAGCTGTGGACGTAACTGAGAAAACATCAGATGAAAGGAAGAACACTAAAGACTAACTTAATTTGAGTGAGGGAATTCAATAAGTTTTAAATAAAATAAATACTCCTATGAATGCTAAATTCTTTAAGAAAAGTACAAAGTGAAGAGCATTTTGTAATTTATAAGTTGAATACATTAGTATGCATGTTGCCCTCCACATTTTATATAAAACACTATGTAAATTTCATTAAAGGCACCCAGGCGACATATAAACAGTCGGGTGATAGCGCATTTGCATAAGTACGGGGGTATATACACACTGCACGGGTTCTTACGACTGACCTGCGAGAAGTATTAAAAACCCCATCATGTGTTCATTGAAGATTTAAAAAAGTGATACTGAAGATTTGAAGGTCACTGCTTCTAAAGCCAGGTCAATTGCATGCTTTTTTTTGTGGAAATTGCATGAATATATGCGCTAGTAAGCATAATTTATTGTCACAACTGGGTCGGGCCGCGGAGCGTTTCGACCGCTGAAACTTTTATGTAACAATTTACTGGTGAATAAAATTGACAAACGCATCGGTGTTTTAAGCATAAGCAAGGCATCATTTTCTATTTCTATTCAAAAAAAATATCGAATTTCGTTATGTATGATGTAAAAAATTCGTTACATAAAAGTGCAGCGGTTGAAACGCTCCGCGGCCCGGCCCACTAACCAAATCACTATTTTGGGGAATAGCAAAGGAACTATAATCTATTAATCGTATACGGAAATCTGCAAAGTATCGTCTGAATCTATCAATTATTTTCTTTATTTGTTTGAGACAAAAACTACAGGACAAATTTATCACCACTAGCATCAAATAGGTAGTGTGAAGGTGTTAATTCTTCACAACTGTATACGAGACAGATAGGCCGTATTTAAGAAGCAGTATGTATTTAAATTAGGAACGAAAGCTGTCTCGTACCAGCAATATGTCAATAGGACCTTCGTCTTTAAGTAACAGTTAAATAGATAACATCCAAAACTATATCTCAATCTTTATTATTTTCACCTCCGAACTCATACCCTTACAGTAGCGATCTGATTGGTTTTAACGATGCATGTCAACTGGCTAGATCGTGTCCTGGACTGACGTCGCTTTATTGCAAACCTCACATCGTTCGTACATTTGACGGGTGAAACTGGCTAAGATTTCATATTCTTCCTCATTAATTTCGACCTTAAACGACGTTACTCTTTGTTATAAAACCAGTGTTTTTAAATTTATTTCAACTAAATATTATCCAATAGAGTACTTGACTCAAATCAGTTCCTTTTTATGAACTGTCAAAACGGTCAGAAAGTATGAAGTTTGAATAAAAAAAGGTTTATGACGTCATAATTCTATACGGTCAAATTGCCTCCTTATTTTTTGTTATTGATCATTTTAAAATCGCCAAAAGCTTAAAAAAATCATTAATGTTTTCTACGTATTTTCAGAAATAACGTTTAACTGGAAGCTTGACTTCATTAATGTTGACTACAGGAAAGTACCCAATTCACTATCACTTCAGCTTACTAATTTTTTGATTATGTCGACAACGTCAGTTTGGTGACTGATTGTTTCGTTGCGGATCTATCCATCAAAACCAAGCGTGCCCTCTTTCTTCGTAGTTCGCTAAGCGTCTTAGAGTAATCAACAATATTGCATGCGTGCATTCGGGTAAATTCTACATTTTGGCTACTGACGTTTGAACGCATCTAATGACGTATTTTTAATTATTACTAGCAATTTCCTGTGAATTTGCCTGCACTGCAAATTATGTTACTATGTTTGCCAAGATGACCTGACGTGTACCAAGTTTTATTTAAATCTACTCAAGGGATAACAAACATGTACGCCACTTCTGCATTTATAATCTTAGTAGGATTATTAATACTCAATTGAAGCCGCAAGAAATCTGTTACACAACAATCAAGCATTCTTGATTTTATTGATTTTGATCTCGATGTAATTGGGATCTAGTAAAAGGCTTTTACGCGACGTTTCGGACCAGTTTTTTTTTTACTTTGAACTGGATAGGTCTAGCACGGCCTGCTTACCAGTAATCGGATTCAATGGGGGAGCACAAACCTACAAATAACAATACCAACCATCCCCACTTGGATTAGGCTGCGCGATGCATGAGGACTGTGGAGATCGGTTCGTACCTGTGCGGTAGGTGTGTTCCCCACTAATGTCTTAGTAGAAAAATGTTTGAAAGCTTAACGGCACAGCAGGATCTTAGGGACACCATTATTCTCTTTATGATGTTAAATTGTGAATTTTAAATAGCATTCTCTTTTAATTTCATCAACCACAGTGTTTTTAATCCTAGGGATGTATTTTCGAGTTCGTCACTTAATTATGTTTTCTTTTAAGAATGCGCTTGCATTTCACTTATTGCCTTCTTTAGTTTGCCTCGTGATTACAAGCTTTTATTCGCAATGTAGTTCGTGTGAAATTATGTAAATTTAGCCAACTTCTTGCTTTAAAACTACGAAGCTGGCGGTCCCGGTTTCGAATCCCGGCCAGGGCAGGTGTTTGTGTGATGAGCACGAATGTTTGCTCCTGGGTCTTGAATGTTCTTTATGTATGTATTTAAGTGTTTTATATGTATGTATTTAAGTATTATAAACTATATATATAAAAGGCAAAGTCCTGACTGACTGACTGACTGACTCACTTAAATCAACGCCCAGCCCAAACCGTTAGACCTAGAGACCTGATTTTTTAACAATAAAGGGTTTTTCAAAAATCAGCCCCTAAAGGGGTGAAATGGGAGTCCAAAGTTTGTATGGGGAAACAAGATTAGTTAAGACTATTTTATTCGAATCTTCGCAGGAGTATTCCTAAAACTAAATGAGTAAACACGTGTTTCAGGTTTTTTGAGAATTTAACTTCTTAGGGGATGAAATGAGGGTCCAAAGTTTGTATGGGGAAATCAGATCAGTTTCGACTATTTAATTTTAAATTTCAGACGAGTATTTTAACAATAAATGAGTAAATACGTGTTTCAGGGTTTTTGAAAATTCAACCCCTAAAAGGATGAAATGAGGGTCCAAAGATTGTATGGGGAAATCAGATAAGTTTCGACTATTTAATTCTAAACTTCACACGAGTATTTTTAACAATAAATCGGTAAATACATGTTTCAAGGTATTTGAAAATTCATCCCCTATAATGGGAAATTTGGTTGCAAAGTCTAAAAGTAAACATGGGTATTGTTTCCGGTCGCTGATTACGAAAACAACAACGATTTTCAAATCCGACGTGGCGGGCGTGAAATACTATCGTCCTTCTCGGGGTGCGATGGGGTTGAAATGTCAAAATATCAATATGGGTGTCGTTTTTATGGTTATTTGGGACGTTAATTACGAAAATGGCATCGATTTTAAAATCAAATTTAGTGGACGTGAAATATCATCTCCCTATTGGTGTGCGATGGGGTTGAAATGTCAAAATATCAATATGGGTGTCGTTTTTATGGTTTTTTAGGACGTTAATTACGAAAATGGCATCGATTTTGAAATCCAATTTAGCGGACGTGAAATATCATCTCCCTGTTAGTGTGCGATGGGGTTGAAATGTCAAAATATCAATATGGGTGTCGTTTTTATGGTTTTTTAGGACGTTAATTACGAAAATGGCATCGATTTTGAAATCCAATTTAGCGGACGTGAAATATCATCTCCCTGTTAGTGTGCGATGGGGTTGAAATGTCAAAATATCAATATGGGTGTCGTTTTTATGGTTTTTTAGGACGTTAATTACAAAAATGGCATCGATTTTGAAATCTGCCCGCGTGTGACGGGGTTGAAATGCCTAAATATTAATATAGATGTCGTTTTTATGGTATTTTGGCAAGCTAATTACGAAAATAGCAATGATTTTGAAATTCAACGTAGTGGACGTGAAATATCATGTCCCTGTTGGTGTGCGTAGGAGATGAAATGTGAAAATATATAAGGTTTACCTCTCCTTGAATGTATTGTAATTAATGTCCCACGGTTTAGAAAATAGAGGACACAAAATATTCCCTAACTCAATTATTTTTCTTTGAAACTTCAAATTGTTTTCCCTACCCAAAGGTTGTCTGGAAGAGATCGCCTGTTGTTTACGATCGAAAAATAATTGAGTTAGGGAATATTTTGTGTCCTCTATTTTCTAAACCGTAAGTCGTAAAAAAATTACAAACGTAAAAGTTAATAAAAAATACTTTCAACGAAAATTGTGTGCAATGCGATCGGATATACGGTTTTTGAGATATTGCCGAAAAACTGCGCTTCTCAACAAAAGGACGTAAGCCGCATGAAGGTACGCTCTTTTGCTAGTCGGTAGTGCTTATTTTTGTAGTAACGGCTGCAGAACCGTAAACTAAGCATAGTCCGATATGCTTTTAGCTGGTTTTTAAATTAAAAATAACCCCGAATTTGACGCGAGTGAAACCGCGGGCAAAAGTTTCTATTCAAGAGTAGAAATCTGCATTAATCATAATCACTTAGTAGTAGTAAGTCATTGCTGGCGTAACAATTCAATAATTATTGCAATCATTTCTTTAAAAAAAATAAGTGAACTGCCTTCACCAAAACGTCGTATACCGAGACTTCCAGAAAGTAACAAATACTTTTTCGAAAACCGCATCTAAATCGGTTCAGCCAAAAGCGAGATAATCACGGACAAACATACATTCCTACATCAAAGTCACTACGTTTAGTACGCGGCCGAAGCCGCGGGCAAAAGCTAGTTTATTATAGTAGTCGCCTAGTACCCATAGTACAAGCTTTTGCTTAGTTTGGGACTAGCTCAATTTGTGTAAGATTGTCCTTGATATATATAAAAAAACGAAAGTTACAACCGAGCTGATCTTTTCTGATGATGAGAAATCAACCCTACCAAAATTTGGACTCTTTAGAATCGTCTCGATGCACAGATTTCACATATTTATTACAAAATTGTATGTATGTAAGTTCTATTCTAAATTTGAGCTTATTACGTTGCTGCTCCGAATAAAATAATCTCGTTGGCAATGTAATTTTATCGCTCTCATTCTTACCATAAATTGAGATTCCTATTTTATCCTAGTCCCAAACTTTTCAGACACCTTTTATATCATTTCAAAATTGTGCAAATACTTTATATTTCAGATAAGTTTCCATTGGATAAGATTAATCTCAGTTACGTTTGAAATTCAATTTTAAATGTCAAACATTCGTTATAAGTTATCTCGTTTATGATAATTTAAGAGTTTATCTATTTACACCCATATCGTAAGGCTTTTATAATGTGTTCAACACTCATAGCTAACGATTTCATAAACGCTTGTAACTCGTATTACAAGCGGAAGTGATCATCATCTCCCTACCCTTATCCCACTTATGTAGGGTCGGCACAACATGTTTTCTTCTTCCATTCATCTCTTTTATTCGTCATTTCAGCAAGCGGAAGTCTCTTTTTAATTCTTATTTTTGGAAAGAGATTTCCGCTTGTAAGACAAGGTACAAGATTTTGAGAAAAGGGCTCCAGGAGCCCATTTGATAAACGCTTGTAACTTCAACATGCGAAAATCTCTTTCCAACAATATGTATTGTTAGCGTAAAGTTGGCACCAAGGCGCCCTCTGTCGCGCGGTATGTAGACAACTTCACACCGGCCATCTTATTACCTGACGCAGCAGCGCCGAGAGGGGCACACTTTGGCACGGGGCTTCGAAGCAAACGGACGTGTTGTCTAAGTCTATTGTCGGTGTTTCAGTGATTTCGATTTGATTTTAAAATTGTGTTCGTAGATGGGCCGGGCCGCGTTTTGACCGCTGCACTTTTATGTAACGAATTTTTTACATCATACGTAACGAAATTCGATAAAAATTTTGAATGAAAATAGAAAATGATGCCTTGCCTACCTTATGCCAAAAACTCTGATGCGTTTGTCATTTTATTCACCAGTAAATTGTTACGTAAAAGTAGCGTTCATAATAATACTTGTACTTGTAAATTTGAGTTCTTATTTTAACACCAGTTCCCTAAAAATATTAGAAAAAGACTTTCACTTGTAATACAAGTCACAAGCTTTTGAGACACGGGCCTCAGTGTTTCAATGTCAATTGTTCACATTCTCATAACTGCAATGATATTCAAGATAACCCGGCATGCACGCGGGCTGCGGTTATAACTACATCATCAACTATGTAGTTATGAAATCATTACAGTGCAGATCCGGGCCGCTGCCGCGTCATGATATCTTGCTACACATGGGTCTGGCTCAATTTTAGTTTTAAATAAAAAAACATAATTAGATTTTTTATCTTCTCTTGATATGTTTTCTTGGAGAGCTTCGCATTAAGTTTATACTTAAAACATATATTTAGGATAGGCTAAGTACAAATCTTGTAATATATATAATGTTTATTGCAAAAAAATTGTTTCAGCTTTCTTCTCCTCAGTGGTCTCCTCTTGGGAAACGCCGTAGAGTCAGACTTGTAAAAGTGCCCTTGCGGCCTACTTACAGAATAAAGATCATTATTTCAATAGTTGCACATGAGGAAAAAACCTGCCAATTGCGAGTCGGATTCGAGCACAGAGGGTTCCATACAAAATATACGCTACAAGTGACCGTATCTATAAAAATCCAGTGTTAGCAGAGCCCTACTCCTAAGCAAAATGTACGCGGTGCTCGATCATCATTTTATATTGGTTACTGACATAGACAGACAAACATTAAAAAAATAGTTTTATTTTGATTTTTTTATTTGATTGTGCTATAACAGCTTCCTTTATAGCAAATTTCAAGTTTTTAAAACAACTGGAAAAACCTATTAATTTCAAAAAATTTCGTAATATACGTTTTTTTGCTGCATAAACGGCCGTATCTTTTTGTTACGACAAACTAAGAAGTTTGATTTTTCACAGCTTCAAGGGACCGTAGTTTCAATTCGATACCTCCATGCATTCCCGAGATAAAGGGTCTTCACAGACAGACAGACGGGCAGACGTACAGACGGACAAACGGACAGACAGACGGACAACAAAGTGATCCTATAAGAATTCCGTTATTTCCTTTTGAGGTACGGAACCCTAAAAACGAGGAGTTATGACTTTTTCTCCTCCGCGAACGAAGTCCAAGAAACACTTGCCCTTGCCGGGATTCGAACCCGGGACCGCAAGCTTCGACTACTCAGTTGGCAATTTAATTGTTCTTTTTTATGTGTAAGAATCTAAAATCCATACATTTTTCCTCACAAGTTGTGAAATCATACATATAATCAAGTTAAGGCTAAGAGCTAAAATGATTCCATAAAAATATGTGTACTTCTGTTTGTCATGATTTAATAGTAGATTGTTCGACAAGGGCCTAAAATAAGCCATTATGACACGAAGTGATTATTTGGACGAGCTCACGAAGTGAGCGAGGACAAATATGTCTGAGTGTCATAATGGCTTTTAGCCACGTGTTAAACACTCTGCTTTTCACTTCGACAGCAGGAAAATAAGAAAGACTTAACATTAAAACTGTATATTTCATGAAAAACTAATAGTACAGTTTGAGCAATTCTATCAGAAAGTTTGGCCAATCTAATCAGGTTGTTTTGTTTGTTTTTAATTATTCGTAAGGAGTATGTAGCTGGCCGCAAGTTTTTTTTTTCAGTGTCATAGAAATGTGTATGGGATTATATGGCTTTCTTTTAAACCCTAGGGGCTAAATGTATTATTTTAGGCTCGCTTCGCAAAGCTAATATGACGTACTTTTTGAGCAGGAGAAGTGAAAAACAATTGATGACCTTCATACGGTAATTAAGAGTCGGCAAAGATATTTGCGGAACATAATAACGTCGATAATCCATTTAGTAAAGAAAAAAGAACCTCTGTGACCCAAACGTGAAAAATACAAAATCATAGACTACAATCCAGAGATTTTGAAAGTAAGCCCAAAAATGGATAGCATCTGATATAAATATCTATAACGGCTCTCAAAACGAAAGGTGAAGAGTACTTCTTTTAAATTAAATTATTTAAAAAATAATTTCATAATGAAGACCTGAATTATACAACAGTGGCTACTTTCTTTCGTGGATAAGCCTTAATGTATACCTACATGAATATTATTCTGACGCAAGAAAAATCGATAGAACCTTCAAAGCCGCTTAAATTCAATTATCTATTTAGTAGGTATCTAGCTCGTTTGCTTTCGCCAGTCTCGAGTTTTTCTTCATTCATCATTCCAATTTCTTGTTGAGTTAGTGTTTAATTTGTCTCTGGTAAAAATGTTGGACCTCAAGAAATTCGGTTTTTTCAAGTTTTTCATTTTCTCCTTGTTATTCAGATTCAGGTTCATTTATTTCTTGTGAAAATAATAGTATACATTTGCCTTAGTCAAAATGCCATTTTACATCGTGTTCGTCATATACAAAAGAAAATAAAATAATAATCAACGGATTACCTATTTCGCATACCTATATTATTATCTCGTTTGAGTTCCCATGTTTTTCGGAAGCTTATTGTTAAATAGTTTTAATTAAATGAGTGATAATCACAATAACAGGAGCGAATATTATTAATACAATATGAAATAATCATTCACCCGACGGTATCGTCATTAATAGATATATTCACCCACAGATATATTTGAATATAGTCAACTTTGAATATAGAATTAATAAATTTAAGTACTTTAAGATAATTGTGGCGATTATTTATTATATTTTCGCCCGCTTTGTTATGTTATGACAACCAGTTTAGCTCAGCGGCAGTAACGTTGCCTGTGAAGCTAAAGGTCCTGGGTTCAAATCATGGTAAAGACAATATATTTGTGTGATAAACCTAAATATATGTTCCTTAGTCCTGTATGTTTTCTATAAATAAAAGTAAATATTCTCTTTTAAATACATCATTGCCTAGTATTCATAACACAAGCCTTATTGAGCTTACCATGGAACTAAAGTCAGAGATCGAATTCGAGATCAAAATTGTAAACAAATAGGTTGCCACCGTAAAATATTTAACGCAAGCGGGTGGTTAATAAAATCATTGAAATACACATAAAAACTACCATATTCTGAGTTAAATAGGACTGTACGAGTAATTAAAAATATTTTTGTAAGGTTAACAGCAAATATTCTTTTTTTTTAATGCATATTCGTGTAGTTCAAACAAAATCTACGGAGATTTAATTTATATCACTGGTAATGATCAGAAGTTGTGAACATTTCGTATAGTAAAAAAAAAAAAAAAAAACCAGTTATTTGTAATTTAATTTTCAAATATTCAGTGACAACATGCAGAGAAGGGAGCAAACAAGTATTACGTAACGAATTTGGGGGGCAGGGGCTGTCTTTGTAAAACGTTAGGATGTGTTCCAGGGGCGGGAAGGGTTGTTTGCTCACGCATCTTTTCTCAATGTTTCAAATGGAATGACCACTTGAAAATCATTGGGGAGAAAAGAGGTTTTGCCCTACAAAAGGTGGTGTAGAAAATGTTTTAATTTGTATCGCTTAAATATTGGCTACAAAATAGGGATAAAAAGTTACAAGGGGGAGAAAATTTCATATTTGAAATTTTATTGCCTTTATACTTCTCATAGACATTTTTGTCTTAAAGTCAACTGTTCAAGCATTATGTAAAAAAGAACCAAATTTCGCCTCTCAATTCAAGATAGCGGCTACCGCTAAGACCCTACAAGGTCGAAAACTTCCATTTTTCATGGCTAAGCAAGCAATACCAATTAAAACATTTTCTACTCCACCTTTTGTAGTGCAAAAATACGTGCTGACTGAGGTATTTGTCCAACGAGTATGCTTCTCGTTGTTTGTAGTTTGTTATAGTTGCATTTAAGTAAGTAAGTAAGTAATTTATTAATGAACAACATACAGTCGTGTTTGAAAAACATTTACAAAATTAAAAACATTTATAATTTTCAACCGTAGATTATACTGATTATTTATAATTGTAATTATTTAATCAATTTGAAACGTTCATATCGTAAGAAGCCATTTATATCTACAATCATATCAATAAGACAATATTTAAACAAAACAACACCATAAAATTCACAGTTGAGCATTACTTATGAGAGTACAATTCGTCTACTGAATAGAAGGTAACACTTCTCCAACAAGAAAGCTTTCAATCTGTTTCCAAAGATGAAACTGTTGGTGACTGATTTTAATTCCACCGGCAACTCATTAAATAACCTAATTGCTTGATAACTCGAAGCGTGCTCTACTACTTTAAGTTTGGTATTGGTCAGCTGTGGCAAGTTCTTTCGCCGCGTAGCTAAACGTTTATAATCTCTGTTTCAATGTTTCTATGTCATTTATATGCTTTACCAGATCTGTTAGAACTACCAAGATGTATACTGCCTTTAAACAAACATGTGGTCAATAAAGCTAGGATATGAAAAAATAAGAAAAAAAAGGTGTTTTACCCCTGGCAAATTACTTTGAAGTTGACAGTTGTTTGTTAACATTTTTGATCTCGAATTCGATCTCCGACTTTAGTTCGATTTGTTTAATAATAGGGTAGTTTCCTGGGTAAACAAAATAGTCAGTTAGATTATCAAAAAATATTGGACGCGTATTTTTCCTTTTCTCAATCAAACATAAAATGACAGAGATAAAGCGCGTCAAAGTTTGGGAGTGGGGGCGCATGACGTCACGCAGTGCGAAAAACTTATTTAATTTGTTTAATTAACAAAAGAAAAAATACGTGTCTTATATATTCTGTGAGAAACTGACGGGCTAATTATATTTTTTTTAAGACACAAGTCTATTGTCCCGAAATATATATTTATTTATTAAGATTTTGATGCTGGTGACTGTACTCGTAGGTACGAAAAAAACAATTGAAAAGGCAGGCGTGATGTTGGAAATATCAGTAACCATGTACCTCGTTTACTCGTGAATGGTCAAAAACTATTTTACTAAAATTTGTCGTGGAAACTTAATGAGGCAGGCAATTTAAATTGGTGATGCCAGGTGTTAATGAGAGGTAACAAATAAACCACATTCGTACCATTATTTATCACTCCTATAATATATTTTTTAAAATTATTGTGTTCTTCTGGTTTTCTTGTCAGTTTCGTGTCAGCTGTCAATTTTCTTTATTCTTTTTACTGTATGTATATGTTTGCTTATTGAAATAAAACAATTTAACGGATTATATCGCGTATATTATCTCATTTTAGTTCCCGACGTTTGGGAAGCTTTCCAGCTTTCCATGGTCACGGGAGGACTGAGAAAAGATGTATTTTCCTCTGTCAAAGTTACAATTTGTGCAAACTACCCATTTTTTAAAAAAACACAAATAAAGGTGTACATACATGCCAGATGGGCCTAAGCTATAAAGACAGTTACACATGTGCCAGAAGGGCTTAATTATTTTATTCTAATAATTTACCAAGCAGCATTTCACAAATGAGGCGTACTGAGGAGAAAAGAAACGCTGCAAAGAAAAACTCCCAGGCTACCTCATTACTAATTATAATATTTAAAAAACAGAGACTATTAAACTACTTTTAAACAGATAAGATATTTTACACCGTTCGGAAATTAAGGTTTTGCAGTCCTGTGTCTCTGTGTCTAAGGTTTTTCAGTCCTCCCGTGACCATGGAAAGCTGGAAAACTTCCGAAACGTCGGGAACTAAAATGATATAATCCGTTAAATTGTTTTATTTCAATGAGTAATAATCGCGGAAACAGAAGAAAATATTATGTTTGCTTGTTTTAATTTAGTTTTGTATTATAAGAAAAAACATGGAAAATCTTGATTTAAACTTACACAATCTTCACAATCACAAAACAACAAAACGGGGCTTAATCGCGCATAAATATGATTTATTATTTCTTTTCATTAGTAATTTTTCGACGTTTTGGACGTCGCGGTACGTCCATGCTCTCGAAGGAACTCATTCTACTTCCTTTCTTTCTTTCTTCCTTCCTTCCTTATTGTTTTGTGCCTTCGAGACCATGGACGTAACGCGACGTCCAAAACGTTGAAGAATTACCAACGAAAGGTAATTAAATAAATCATATTTATACGTGATTAAGCCCCGTTTTGTTGTGCTGTGATAATGGACAATCTTACACTAATCAACTTAGTCCAAGTGGTAGCAAAGCTTGTTTTATGGGTGCTAGACGATGATATACATTATCTATCTATGTATCAGCCACGGACGTCTATTGCTGAACATAGGCCCTCCTTTTTTTTCCCCACAGGGTGCGATCCTGCGCACACCGCACCGACAACCTGCG
This sequence comes from Hedya salicella, assembly GCA_905404275.2. NCBI lineage: Eukaryota > Metazoa > Arthropoda > Insecta > Lepidoptera > Tortricidae > Hedya > Hedya salicella. The sequence continues at coordinate 2,735,413 of FR990112.1, read as the reverse complement.
ACCACAAATCCCAAGTAGCAAACAGGCTGTATACGATCTTTTCCAGCTGTCATACAGTCAGTTTAAGCGTTATAACGGCTGTATAAACTTTAATACAGCTTTTGTGCTACTTGGGATATTTGCTCTGGCCGGGATTCGAACCCGGAATCGCCAGTTTTGTAGGCCGTTATGCAACCAACTACTGAGCCAAACGTGTTGTCAAAAACTGTCGAGTGTTGTTTTTAATCTTATCTCCACAATTTCTAGTTATTTTATGTCATCTCCGCTACCCAAAGGTTGCCTGGAACAGTTCACTTTTTAGCCATAAAACCGTAGTTAATGTTAAGGGTCTAATCGGCTGACTTTATTCAAAACTTAGTATGTAATTCACAACAAATTTTACAGGACATCAAAAAGGCATCTAACTGGCCCCGTAATACCTGGCAAGGTTAGCCTTGTCGCGATTGGAGGTACTCTCAATATTTTGTCCGAAGTCCATCGTTTGTTTTAAAATTCCTTGTACTTTAGAATTGTATTGTGCTAAGCTAGATTTGTCCTAACAAGGTTCCTTACGAAGAATATCGAGTATACCTAAGTAACAGTTAATGAGGTTTTGTAATTTATTCCATTATTAAAATCTCGCCGAAATTTTGAATAGCTTTAGTCAAATTCTTATAATCTGAGTCACGATTGAATTTGGCACTGTTTAAGATTAAATACTCGAAAGAACAAATAATTCAATTTGAGTATTAGAAAATAAGCAACCTAATCACAACAAAGCATAAATAATTAGTTTCAATTTCATAAGCACCATAAAACGTTGCCTCTCAAAAGATTACTCAGTCCATAATGGAATCGAAATCACAATTCGTTTCGCGAGACAGCGAATCAAAATTAATTTCTTTTGTGTCTTTATTCAAAACTTTATTAAGTGGACCCTTTAGGCCTCAATATTTTTGATGAAATTTCGACGAATTGAAATGAAGCTTGATGTTTTCTTACTCTTTTGGTATTACACAGTTTAAATATGAAAGAAGATCAAAAGAAAATGAAGCTTTGGTAGGGAGTTTCCCACACTTTACTGTCGTAGTTTGTTTTTTGCACCTAATAAATTTTTGAGGTTATTATTGTACCTAGTTTCTTGAATCTTGATATTAAACAAATTTGAAGCAGAAAAGAGAGCAAACAGAATAGTTTTAATTAATTTCCGACATAACGAAGTCCGAAATTAAAATAAAACCGTAACCTCAAAATAATGAAACGAATAATAATTTAATATAATTACGTTCCAGTAGAAGTTAATCCTAACTAAGCTTCTCATGAAAACATAATAAGACTCAGTCTCAGATTGCGAATAAACATCAGAATCAAAATATTTTTACTGTTCATTTCTTGACATAAATCTTTGTTTTCTTCTTTCTTAAATTGTTTACCGTTAGTGATATACTTTCACGTTGTGCTATTTCGATATTTTTCTATTTTTCAATTGTTTTTTTATGCTGTTGGCTTGCACAAAATAATTAGATGGTAGCCCGGGGAACGGATGGCTGCTAGGGCAGTAAAATACTGGAGTGGCTAAGGGGTGTATTTTGAAATTTGGGGCCTGGGGCCAATAAGTTTTGCCGCCCTAGAAATTAAGGAAAAATCCGACCAAGTACAAGTTAGATTCGCGCACTGAGGGCTGCTACGCCGCCCTGGGCCCTGGCTTGGCCCAGGGCGGCGTAGGGTTAGGGTTAGGGTATATATGCCCCTTGAGCTAACGCGTATCGCAGCGTGAGACAGCCCCCCCCCCTAGGTGGACAGGTGACCTCATGAGGATTTTAGGGAAAACGATCTGCACATTATTGCTCTCTGTGGCAAGCTATAGGCTGTGACGTGCGGTCCATGTAGGCGTAAAGGCACTGCCTACCCTGAACGACCATGGCTTCATACAGGCACAGAGAAACTGCCTACCCTGAAGCCCTAAACGAGCATGGCACATAAAAACTTCCTACCGTGGCCCTGTAGACGCCATTGGCAGGGTATATGATCGGCAATGGACGTCCGAGACTGATAGATAAGTAGATCGTCAATGTACAGACATTTCATTTTACAACTTTGTTATAGGATAAATCTGCATTACCAACTTTTTTTAACTGTACAGTCAGCATCATATAGTCTGTAGCATCCAAAGAGCCAAAAATATCGCTATACATCTTATTATTTTCTTTTAGATCTTGTTATAGGCATAAAGATACGTGAAGACCTATTTGGCGCTTTGGATGCTACATGGATATTTAGAATTACATGCTAAGGCGAGTGCGCGGCAGTAGCAACGAGCTTCTCAGGGCGTTGGTCGAAAAACTCGACTCCCCGATTATAACGTTTTGGGTTGAAGTTGCTATTGGGAGAGCTAAGTAGACACGCTACCTACTCTTTGCACTCTCAATAGCTATTTGTTTTTATTTTTAAAGCTTTTTAATGCTAATGTCAACTAACATCGTAAATAAGATTTCGCTAACTAACACAAATATGGATCTCTGTGGTCTGCAATAAACGATTTTTACTTTATTTTTAATGGTAGTTTTCGCAAAATTTTACATGTATAATTGTATTACAAGTTCTGTTTTTAGGGTTCCGTACCAAAAATGGTAAAAAAGAAACCCTTATGATGCGACTCTGTCTATCTGTCAATTACTGATTATATCTATTTGAAATTTGGAATATTTATAAACATGGTCACTCCACATGTAAATATTCAAAAATATATTTTTATTTTGTAAAAAACGACTAATATGAGGGGGGACAAAAATTAAAAGTCTAACTACTAGGTCAAGTAGTATATCATGTTAAAGGGCTTAATCTGCACATTTTTGAACAATTTGTATTTATTTTTATTGACATTAGATTTTCTTTTATTGAGTGAAATGTGAAAATACACCATTCCTTCTCCTTTATCTCCGAAGTTTACCGAACGAAAATTTTGAAATTTTCACAATTTGTATAAATGAACATAAATATTACACGAAAACTATAACCAAGTCCCTAAATAGCAATTTTTTTTTAATATTCAAAAAACCTTTTTGGACAATCCGGTTACGTTAAGTTTGCACCTCATTTGTATGCAATGGCATAGATATCGGGTGCAAACTTAACTCAACCGGAACAAAATAATATAATAATTTTAGGGTAAGTAAAAGTTTGTACAGAACCCTCATTGCGCGAGTTCGACTCGCATTTGGCCGGTTTCTTTGCACCTTCACCTCACCCGGCATTGTAAACAAACTCAAAGTCAACTTAAGGCCAGTGATTGTATATACATAAACTTCAAACAGGATATATATGTATATATATATATATATATATATAAATATATATATTTCAAAAATCTTATTTTTAATGCAGCATAAATCTAATTTCAGTATATCTGTAGGTCCTCCACCCTTTATCTTTCAAAATTAATTTTAAGAATCCTCTTAATTTTCTTTTTCCTTCCACGGCAAACAGACCTTTGTAAAATGCTTCGCAAACAAACTGAGAGAAAAACTGAAAAAGAAGACCTTCTTTGAAGTTTTTTTAGAGCGCCCGTTGGCTTGTTAGGCTTTTGAACCAACACTCGGAGCATTATAAATGTAATAAGCACTACTTTTTTGTTCATTTAATAAAAAGGAAAGGAAAATTCCAGTGGTCGTACTCATACAACCACTGGAATTATCCCTCCCAATTTTCTATTCTAAACTTATTGCATGCTCAATTTATTGATAAAATTACGTGAATATATGTGGTTTTAAATATATAGACAAGCATGTTTTTTGCTTTTTCCAGCAAGTAAGCATACCTTTGATTTGGCTTTTTAGTGATTTATGTAAAGTTGGCCTATATTTTTTCGATTCTGCTCTTGAATAGAATAAATGGAATCTTTCAAAATAAGATTTGCCTCACTACCATACGTGATAATCGCGGGAACAGATTTGACTGTTGAATTCCAAATCGCTTAGTTACAGCAAAAAACTGCGATTTACATTATTATTCAGCATTGTAGGTACTTATAATTATCTAGTCAAAAGTACACCAGAAACTGTTTTCATCAGAGACTTGAATAAATTACTTTTTAAAGCTTCATCATTGTCTAATCTTGCCCTATCCGAATTAATTTGAAGACGGCAGCTTGTGTTTTCCTTCCATCTTTTCCTAACCTACCACTATTTTGTCGATTTTAATTCAATCTTCCGACTATCTATCTTCTCTTTGGTCTTTCTCATGTTCTGCCACTCTCTCCAACGCTTATGATGTGTGACGATACGACGTCTCTTTTTTAACTTTTTTTTTTTTATCTGCTTTTATTCGAGCAAAACCCTGTCCGGCTCCGTAGTTTATACTCAAATTTTACTTTAAGTCTGAGGTCTGCACTCCTAACGTGTTGCCAAACACAAATAAAAGGTCGGCACCTCAGTTCTGTGTACGTAGTTTGCGGAGTGCTGAGTTTGAGGCTGTTGTTTTAGGCCATCGCTTGTCACCTACGTGTCCAACCAGACCTTTTGTGTATGGTACAAGATAAACGGGAAATTTAGAGACAAAATTTTAACAAATTTATTATTTATCTTGTTGAAATAAAACAATTTAACGGATTATATCGCGTATATTATCTCAATAATCCGTTAAATTGTTTTATTTCAATGAGTAATAATCGCGGAAACAGAAGAAAATATTATTTATCTTGTTGTTTTGCAGTACGGTATACTTGTGTTCATGACGTACCATTTTTATTATTAAATCTCTTTTCGTTTTAAACTTAACATATTCATTTAGTAATTGACTTTTTCAATGCCCGCGTCAATTTATTTCTGCAAATACTTAGATTTTTATATACGTTTCTTATGCACAAATCTCGTGATTATTTAACTCGCCGTTTCCTTTACTTTTTTATTTTACTTCCGATTTATCATCATAATATTTAAGATCTAGGTTCTTGTCGGTGGAGTAATTTCTAGCTTATTCTACATTCCGCTTTTTCTTTTACTTCTTTATATTATGATAAAACATTTTTTTTCTTTTATTTGCTTCATATATGACCTTCTCGGTCTTCCCCTTTCCTTTTTCTCTTCCATTTTTTATTATGTTATATCTGAACTGATTATCGCAGCATATTTGTTCTTCTATTTATATCGTCACTGGTATTTTTATCACTTCGATCTTTTTAACACATATCATGTCTCACGCATCCACTTAAATGTTATATCTTCACAGTTAGGTAATAAATAATTACATTTACAAAACGCTGTCTCCCACAATTACCCCACGTCCCACATTATATGTTAATCAAGTCTCAAGTCCCATTTGAAATTAGTTGGCGACACTCTTGGGAACAAACAATGGTCTCGCATTTACATGTTTTCGGTGTGATACAAAGGCAACCTAACTAGGCGGTTACCTGAAGGGAAGGCTTAATGAGGGGCCTCGGGAAATGTACAAATGTTTTCCGCTGAATATCTTGTAGTACAAGAAAATAGAGTAACTGCAAATTTAACCTTGCAATTTATTCTATGAGGTATACTATCCAGTGACAACAGTGAATGCTGAACTAAAGTCACAAGATTATAGTGAGAAGAAAAAATGCTTTGAACGCTATTTTGTTTTTATTGTGAAAGGCACCCTGGTGTGAGAGTCATTTTCTCTCATTTTATGACTCTTGTCCATCAAAAAACAAAACTTAAAATCTGCCTCAAATCTGAAGACTATCATAATGTCTTTTCTACCAGATCATCTGAAACATGGTATCTCAGATTAAATCAAGCATCTCTATATTATATCCCTTCATCAACCACTTCGTCTATAAATTGATATTAAGATTATATTTACTAATAAATTTCAGGATATCATCAAAGTGTACGAAACAGAGCCTGTATGAACATTAAATAAGGAAAATTACCTTTGAAGTTCCGTCCCTGAAAGTTTAATGATCCTCCTTTGGTGACTGCTTTAGAGTCGCGACCGTGCAAAATTACTTGATATTTACTTAATGTAGTTAGTACATAATACCTATATTGGAAAGCTTTTGAGGTAAATAATTAGAAATAAAGCTTTAATTAATACTGTAAACTTGAATTCAAAATTAAAGTCCAGGAACATTATATTTTTTAATATTAAATTCGTACGTAATTCTAGTTCATCTGCATAGAGATGTAGTAGCCTGTTCTTATGTCTAAAGAACATTACTGGAAAGTTTCGTTTAGAGTTCAGTAGTGTTAAATTTAAAAGAAACGTACATACATCGGCACAAACTTTCACGTTTATAATATAAATTAAAATGTGTAGTGAGATCCAATACTACATACTTTCAAACTGGTCCCTTTGCTTAAAATTTCAATGTACAGTTTCAAAATTCCTTATAAAAATTGATATGAAGCCTACCAGACAGTGTGTTTTCAGTAATCCTGACATGCAAGCAGTTAGGAAAATTACACTATATGGAAACATGAATATTTGGGGAACTGTTTTATACAAAAGATAACTTGTGTTCAAACTGCTTCTAACAAAGCCAGAAGCATTAAATACTACTGTTATTAAGATAAGGTACTTTTAATAAATCTTAGTCATCATCATAATATCAAGCAACTCCACAATGGTTGGTGGTGCTCTGCCTTCATATTTCAATCTTGATTATATCGTTGGTCCATTTTGTGGCACCTTAGTGATAAGATACCTGCGTCACAGGCGCGGGTTCTTTCCCTAACTAAATGTTACTGCTCCACAAGTCTTCAAAGAAAAATAATTATAGCAGAGTTTTCGACAAACAGGAAAATAACGAAGCTTATTAATACGCTCTTTCAAAATTAAGTAACTTTGTAAAAAAAATCTTTTTCACGATATTTTCTAAGCCCCAAAAAGAGGGGTGTTATATGTTTGAATTGTGCATCTGTATGTCTGTTTGATGTGATTTTGATTTAGTATTTTTGTGTTCGAAAGTCCATCATCATCATTACATCAGCCCAAGACGTCAACTGCCGAATAAAGGCCTCTCACAAGGATTTACATAACGACCTGTCGTGTGCCAACCTCATCCAATGGTTTCCCGTAATCTTCACCAAATCATCGGTAAATCATCGGATTATCATGTATACGGGTGCTACTCTAGATTCGTTCTGCCCCAACGGCCAACGGCAAACGCTCCACCCACTACCACTTAGTCTAGTTACTCTTTGAGCTATGTCGACGATCTTGGTTCTTCTGCGGATCTCCTCATTACTGATTCTATCACGCAAAGAATATCTAAATAAACATAGCTCACTATATTCCCTTTTGAGTAACTTGAAGTTAATTTCATTGAAAGTGTTTAAAATGTGTATTCAAAGAGAAACTTTAATCAAAAATGATTCTCGTCTTCGAGTCGAGCTGCAAGATAAACAACGTGGCGCACTCGCATCATAATTTACCTTTATAATAGGTAAAGAAAACACCTGTACTATTCGTCCTCCTTACGTTGTATTCCTCAGTAATGAGGGTAGTGACCTCCCTTCTGTACCATTCTCTCGAACGATCTTCCTCCATCTGAACTATTATATAGTTATAAACAAAGATCAGAAACAAATGAAAAAAAAAATCGACGATACTGGACTAGAACCAGTGCCTTGAGCCAGACCGGGGCAGCACGCTGTACCATCTGAGCTAATCGTCCATGCCAGTAGTCGACGAATTTTGTCCTCTGTTCTTGCTTATGGATCTCTGTATGGTGCATCCGACTCGTGAAAGTAACTTCATAGTTCTGCACTAGGCGGCGCTAATGGCTAAAGAGTCGGTTGCACCATACAGAGATCCATAAGCAAGAACAGAGGACAAAATTCGTCGACTACTGGACGATTAGCTCAGATGGTAGAGCGTGCTGCCCCGGTCTGGCTCAAGGCACTGGTTCTAGTCCAGTATCGTCGATTTTTTATTTTATTTGTTTCTGGTCTTTGTTTATTATAATAACGCTAGTGGAGTGATCCACTATAAATTTCAAAAATTGTGATTATTATCATGATATTTGTAAAACGAAAAGTATTATATAGTTGTAAAAATTAATTGTCTGTACATTGCAAATATTTCCGAAAAAATAAGTCACTTCCGAGGTCACCTAGTCATTTTTTTTTAATTTGTTTGTATATGTTTTTGCGCTTTCAACACGCCAAACCGACTGAACGGATTTCAACTATTTTTGATACATGCTTTCCTTGCTCAGATTGTTATCGGATACGTTTAACCCGACTATGCTGAAGCAAAAAAGAGAGTTATGGCTTTTTTCTCCTCCGCAAACGAAGAACTTATAACTATAAGGTGCACCTTTTCAGTGAGTTAATACAGTCAAAGTAAATTACTACTAGGTAAATTAATATTTTTTTCTAATTCCGCGATTATTACTCATTGAAATAAAACAATTTAACGGACTATATCGCGTATATTATCTCATTTTAGTTCCCGACGTTTCAGAAGCTTTCCAGCTTTCCATGGTCACGGGAGGACTAAAATGAGATAATATACGCGATATAATCCGTTAAATTGTTTTATTTCAATCTACTAGGTAAATTGTTCAAACATTAACGTAAAGTCGACGACAGTCGAAGCAAGAAACAAAGCTGTAAAAACCCTTACTGAAAAGCAATCATGTGACACAAAGTCTCATAATTACCCTCAGTTATAAAATAAAAAGTAAGTGCCTCATCGTCGAGTTCAGGGAAGCTTGGGGATTTTAAGTTAATGTCCTCCTTTTATTACGTAAGCGTTCACTTTGAAACCAAATGTTTTCACCATTTTTTAGGGTTCTGTCAGACCCCATTACGCCAGTTCCTATTATCAGTTGAATTGAGAGCTATCCACTTTGGAAATAAGTGAGTGTAAAGAAGGTTTCATGACAGTTTTATGTCCAATCTATTGGATTATCGTTTAGTTTGGTCAAGACATGTTCAAAAGAACAGCACTTATGCTAAACTTCATCAATATAAATGAATATTACGGGACAATTTTTACACAAATTGAACTATTCTCATGGTAAGCTCAATAAGGCTTGTGTTATAAGTAATAATAAACCACGATACAGTCAATAGATATATCGATACTGATATTATAAATGCGAAAGTGTGTCTGTCTGTCTGTCTGTCTGTCTGTTACCTCTTCAATTCCTAATGTATTGAATCATTGTAATTCGACATAATCCAAGTGTCCTCGTACTAGCTTAATAATGACTTGTCTACACGGGCTGTTGTGGCGAGTGTAGCACTTAGTTTAAGTTTAGTTATACTGCTTCTGTCCGTGAGTTCCTGTAATTGGCTTTTCTTTTTCTATCGTAATTCTATTTAAGTTATGTAAAGCTGTTGGTTCTCCAAATAAATATAAATAAATAAATAAATAAAAGAAAGGCACATTAATGCCAAGTGACAAGGCCAACAGCCGGGTTTTAGATATAAACAAACCAACAGTAAACAAGCTTTACGAACACTTTAGACATAAAGAACTTATAGAGAACTATGTGTGGCGCCGTAATAAATGGCGGCGGAGCGCTGGCAACATTAGGACACACACGAACGGCGTGCGATGGCTGTGGTGGGCAGTCCTGAGCACAAATAGATAAATGATTTGTTTTATTGGCAATTTCCTTGATATGACCAAGTGATAATGAAGTAATAACTACACCATGGAAGGCTTGAAGACTATAAGAGATTATGATTAATCATTAACCATTATTCAGAACCTCTAAAATGGCAAACACTGTACGATAAGTGAACAATCAATGAAATAAATTAATATAACTATTCGGATATGTGTTCAGTTCAAAAGCTCTGAATGAAATGGCTCTTGCAACGTGTAAGCGTTCCAGTTCAGAATAGTTAAATAGTTAGAATTTGCCTATCAAAAGATAACCGAATTTAGGACCTGCACATAACCAGTCAGTTGGCAAGCAACAAGATGCAATGCACCTCATTAAAGATATGTATAATCCAATTTGATAATGAATGCAATGAGAAATTGAAATTTGTGGTACAAACTAGATATCATTAGATTAATGAAGGGATTATAGTTCCATTGCTTTTCTGCGAAATAGTGTCTTGCTTATATGTCACTGTAGACTGTTCTCACATACGCACATTTTCATGCAGTTTCCACAAACAAATACGCGTGCAAATACAACAAACCACCTGACCACCAGACAGCATAATCTTCGACACGTGTTTTGCAGGAGATGTTGACGGTCCACCCGAGAAGTCATGCGTGTTCTTTTGTAGAAAGTGCATGACAATATGCGCATGTGAGCACAATTTATTGCCACATCTAACCAAGACACTAATTTGAGGAAAAGCAAAGTAATTATAATGCATTACTCTAATATGGAATTCGGCCAAGAAACGCCTGAATGTATCAACTATTTAGATATCATTATTTGAAAAGTTTACAGCTATTTACTTGGTATATGATTCCGTATTATGTATTTTATGATGTTTAATGATAATTCTACGTTTGTAGTAGGTATTGTAGTAACATTATTTATTAGTGTTAGGTTGACAGGTGTTTTTTTACTTACGATATTTATATTTGTTCAGTTACTTTACAAAGCCAAACCCTGTTGCATCCTTCCTATTTCAATTGACCAATTTATGAAATTGTTAGTAATCACCATTATTTTTATTTCTCTCTATCTTCCTCTTTATCTTTTTTACCGAGAGCGTCTGCAAGCAGCTCAATTCTCCTTCTAATGAATAGGCTTTAGAAATTTCGGAACTTCGGGCCAATGCCCAATAGCGTAGTTGTTTAAAAACCAAAGTACAATGGGGTAAAAACTTCTGTCCCCCAGGACGATCGCTTCAAGTAGGAGGTTAAGTTAAGTGGATGTGCTGTAATATGAAAACTTGGGTAGTTAAGGAGAAAAGGCGGTAAAAAGGGCTTTTACAAGCGTGATAACAATATCGGACATGATTAGGAGATTATAGTTTATGTAGAATTGACGCTATTACTTTTCGTGTCAGCCGTTACTTTGTTTTTTCTCGGCTGTGGAAACTTTTTCGACGTAGCGAATATTAGTTTTTCAAAAAGCATTTCTTTCTCAGTGGTCTATTTTCTTCTTTGTACTTAAATGAATCAATTGAATGTAAAAGTTATATGATTACATTGACTGTTACGTCTAGATTAGACTCTGTATTATGTTCCAGGTGTTATTAAGATTTTTTTAATATGTGTCTTATATTTTAAAATCGTGCACATATCCAACATTTGTTTGCCTTACATATAAAATCATCATCATCATGAGTTCTGACCAAGGCCTCCCGCAAGGATCTCCTCAAAGACCGGTCGTGCGCAGCCCTCATCCATCGGTTTCCCGCAATTTTTACCAGGTCAGCGGTCTATCTTGCTAAGGGCCTTCCCACGGTCGCCACTTGAGAACCTTTCTACCCCAGCGGCAATTGGTTCTACGAGCAATGCAGTACAATAACAGAATTTATTTTTATGTATAAATGTGGTATAATCCGATGTTTTATCATCCTTCTATATCCCCGACGAACGTGAGTATCTGTATATCTGTGTGTTTGTCAGCAGCGTCGTTGCTCTTGGACGATTTTAACTTTTTTATTTTGTGTTTGAAAGGTCTAAGCTTAACTTCATCGAGAGTGTTCTTGGCAATGGTTCATGAAAATTGGTTTAGCCATTTGAAAATTATCAGAGTAATCTGTGTCAGGGGTTTTGTATTGGTTTTTAAATTAAGTACTTGTCCACGATTTCTCGTAAGTAGTGATGTGCCGTTCCCGGGAATATTCCCCATATGGGGAATACAGGGGAATTTTATATTTGTATATTGTAGAAAATGTTTTATGGTTTCTCCCACAAAAGCAAATATTTAACTATATTACCGCATAATACCGGTCAAACACAGCCGCCGCCGGTTACTAATTCAACCTACACCTAATACATAAGTTACATTTACCCTGGAACAATAAACCCATCCATACCCAGACTACATTCTTATTCATGAAATTTTATTCAAATAAAAAAATCGTGAATAAAAGTTGACTAAGAATATCGATAACTTTATAGTTATTGTTATTCAATTTGCTCTCATACGAATTATTCACGACGAAATTATTTTAATAATGTTGACGGGAATAAAATCAAAGTGATTTTATTCTTACGAATTACGATTTTTATTCTTGCTATATACAGGAGAAAAAGGGACACCAAACGTGTCGGGATTGGGGAAAAAGACGCAAACACATAACGCTCAAACATACAATATACGTCGCAAAATACTTTTTAAATATTTTTTTTGATATTAATATCTTTAAAATAATAAAGTAACACAGATAGTGTTATTTTATTATTTTAATGATATTTTAAATGTATTTCTCATTAAAATATGCAATGTAACATTCGGTAAGGTTTGTTTTATTCAATATGCCTCACTGACACAGACAATCTTTTTCATCAGTTGAATATTAATGAAAAAATATAAGGAACTGTTAGACAAAATAATTAATAACGTTTTTTTTTAGTTTCTACCCAATATGAACTTATTTCATATTTTATTTACTTTGTTATACTATTTGTAATGTTCCCCAGTTTGGGGAATATTCCCGGGTACAAAGGAAATTCCCTCGGCACATCACTACTCATATGCATATATTTATATTTTTATTTAAACACTAAATTCGATGCGATGTAATAATTTATGAACAACTAGCTATCTAGTAGCTAGGTCATAAAACCTGTCCTTTCATCCGTGCCAATAATTTGTTTGGCTCTAAATGTTACACTGAAAGTCAAATTAAAAAATCAAGTTTTACGTCTTTATCATTGAAAACTTTAAGTTATTTGTTACTGTCTAATAACAGTGGTTAAAGTAAATTTCATAACTATGCCAATATTTATTTAAGTTTCACATTGTTGTAATTCATTCCATTTATTGACTGTTATGAATAGCTATTGAATATTACCTCAATAGTGTAACTGAAAATTTTAGGATTGTTAAATTGTGCGTAAAGTAATAAGCTTATTTTATTTCATTCTCAGCAAGTACCTACACACGAGAGTTAAACAGTCATTTACAAGAGTATATATAATTTTACTAGTTATGTCGACCATATTGCCCGAAGACAACTAGATAGCTTCGATTAACTGGATGTAACAGGGATAATAGCTGGTAAAAAACCACGTAGGCGATATAACCGTTGCTTATTTCATGGATTTGGTCAGCCAAATCCAGCAAATAACAGGACTCACTATGACTTACAGTTCTAAGAAAAACCGAAGATAGAGTGGCATGGAAACAGCTCATCACTGACTCTGTCAAAGTGTTATTCAGTAATGAAGAACATCAAAAAGAAGGACCATTTTTTTACAAATATAAACATTTAATCAGGAAATCAGGAAAGGTAACAAGTTATAGGTACAGTACTCAGTACATAATAAAAAAAAATGATTATGTATTGAGTACTGTATTTTTTGGCTCCGAATTTTCATAATAATTACTTACATTATTATTTTAAAACAAATATAAACGACTACATACTCTCAAAATAAACCTCTCTAACAAATTCAGATTATAAAGGGCCAGACATTCTCTTCAGTAATGTAAACCTTTAATCAAGCACTATACGAACATCCGACTGTAAGCCAGCGATTTTGAGTTGCAAACTATGCTAATGAAAATTCTTGTTGTTACGACTGTGAGGCACGCATTAACTGCCTATCCTGCCACGGTCCGTTGATAAGTGCTCCGATTAAACATTCCGATAGGCTTTACTGGATTTGTTTTAGATTGTACGCTTAAAATAGATTAGGTTTTATTTGGTTTTGTAAAACCCTTTTATAATAAAAAAAGTCATCAATGCTCAGCGCAATAGGGTAAGGCCGCGGGCGTTTCAACCGCCAGTGCTTTTGTGTCACGAAATATTTTCAGATGCGATGAAAATTTAATCAACTTTAAATAAGAACTTGAAATTAAGCTAACGTTTTAATTGCGTCCCTGATACAGTACATTTGTAGGTACGTATTCGAAACTATGATAATATACAGTCGTCATGGCATCTTAGAATATTTTCGGTGGCCTTACCCAATCCCTCATAGGCATCATAGCTTTGTTCTTGATTTAGAGCAAGGACATATCGTTCATTTTAATACCCACGGGAGTGAAACAGACAAAATGACTAGTCCACTGGCATACCTCAATCTAGAATAGTATGAGTTAATACTTTCAAAGTGATTGTGCACAAAAAAAACGTCATTGAGCTACAATTTCCGCCTTCATTCGTTATCCTGAGCTTCAAAAATCTCAAAACACTTCTCATAAAATATTCCTTTACGCATATCGATCAAACGAAAAATGTTAACCAAAAAAATATTTTACGTAATCGGATAAGTCTAATGCGTTTGACAATATCAACATCGTATAACAGTTAATATTTTCCCTATTCCACCTCTGATCTAACCCCTGGTCAGTCTAAAACTCCGAAATATGCGCCCAGTCCCTTGCAGGGTCTGACACACTCCATTACGACCTGATTTATTGCTACCACTAAAAGGGTCCCTCAAGGAGCGATCCTTGGTCCCTTATGTATCACTTACATTAGTCGTATGGAAATTTTGCCTTGAAATATTATTTGCTTTGATCGTGTCGTACGTAATATTGCACGGTTATGTGTATTGATTTTGCATTAGGGCTCTTTTCGCTCGCTCTCCCACAGATAAGGGTGACAAGTAAATATTAGATGCTGGAGTGTCTAAAATAGGTAAGAGGTTTTTTTATATTCTTAATACCTTAATGGAGCTAGATTTCGTTAAGTAAGTACATTATTATAAAAATAAGCTGTCTACCTTTAGTAAGCTCATAAAGTTACTTATTCTAACCAATCACTGTCAATTTAACCTCTACTGATGTTATAAAAAACCTATAATTCTTCTTATAGTCACAGTTCAATATTGTTTAGATAAAACAATAATATACCTGTAATGTTTCAGTAACCTTAATGAGCTATGGTAAATAAACCTGACTAAAAGCCAACTCCATCAAATTACCATAATAAACTGCTCATTACAGTCATGCGACCTAGTCCTGACCTCTAATGTGTATCATTATATTATCAAAGATAGTGCGTTTTCCCTGCGGCGTTTAATGTCAAATTTATTGCTTACCTTCATTACACAATGGCTTCGCGTTTGTCACGCGCCTCCCTTGATACCGAATTGGCGTAAAAGAATAAGAAAAACCTAAAACACTTAAATTCTCTCCAAACACTAATAATTTTTGGGAACACTTCTAAAGCAATTTCAGCTAAGTTTTACTCCAGCTGTTAGACTTACTTATACCAAAAGTATTATGCGGCAGCCAACTTCAGAGAGAATTATTGCATATAAGCAAGCTGTTCAAAAGGAACTTTGGAAATAATGGCCGAAGAATGTAATTTTAATATGATACATTGCTAAGAAAATATTCTTAGAAGTTTCAAGAGTATCTACCTACATTCGTGGCTAGATATTACGTTAAAGGGGATGATGTCTAAATTTTAATAATTAGGCGGTCATGTAGATTAATAAAAAAATTAAATAAAAAAGAGCAGACTTCAAAATAAACTAAAAAGCCAAAAATAATCTTCTATGTACGGTACAGATCATTTTTGAATCACCTTTTGAATTCAGTGCCATACCATTCATTTATTACTATTAACACAAATGGCATGCAAGAAGCGCGGCGGCGAGCCTTTAGTTATTACCTACCTATATATGTATTTACTTATAGTAATTCGTATTTTTGTTGAATAAAGAACTTTACTTCAGGTTTGGCACCGACTTCAAAAGGTGATTCAAATGTGATCCGTACCGTACATTAAGATTATTTTTGGCTTTTTAGTTTATTTTGAAGTTGGTTTTTTTTATTTAAACATTTTTATTTTTTGCTTTTTAGTGATGGATTTTAGTGATATAAAGTATTTTTAGAGAACAAAATGGAAAGATTGAGGAGGAGAAATAAATAAGACCAATCGTAGATAAGACTACTGTAAAATTGACTGGCAGCCTTGAGCTTCTTGGTGTTCAGTTGACTGCCAATCTCAATTTCGGTCAATATATCGAGTCCAAAGCAAAGACTGCAGCCAAAAAACTCGGAATCCTCTCCAAGGTTAGGCGGTATTTCACTCCAGGACAGCTTTTAATGCTTTACCAAGCACAAGTCCGGTCATGTATGGAGTACTGCTGTCACCTTTGGGATGGATCAGCTAAATACCAACTGGCCACTTTGGACTCGATTGACAAACGAGCTAGGCGGCTTATTGGCGACCCTACTCTAACTGACACTAAGCTGCAGAGCCTTGAGCATCGACGTAGGGTCGTTCGTCTGTCGGTCTTTTACAGGTTACATTTCGGTGAGTGTGCGGGGGAATTACATGATTTAATTCCACCAGCCCCTTTCCATCATCGGGACACACGACGCGTGCGTTCGTTCCATCCGCACGTGGTCAATATTCCGCGATTCCGCACGAAGCGCTATGGTGCAACTTTTATCATGCGTACCGCAAAGGAGTGGAACTCGTTGCCTGCGAGTGTGTTCCCCGACCATTATAATTTGGGCGTGTTCAAGACAAGAGTGAATAGGCTGTTTCTCGACGGGCATGATACATCCTTGACCGCATCGTCACTTAACAACAGGTGAGATTGCGGTCAAATGCCCATCTATTTATATAAAAATAAAAAAAAATATATATATAAATTATAAGAATTGGCTAGGTCAAAATGGTTAAGTCCAGTAACTTGCTGGTTAAAAAAGAATACGACTCTGTTAGTCTCATCCATAATATTTAAAGAATTATCTCGCAACTCAAATTGGCGTAGAATCTTGAGTGATGTTGAGACGGAATATTTTCGTCTCTGATGGACTAGTGAATTGAGCTATATGCATAATAAAAAAAAATTAAATGGCCGGCCCTAAGAGGAGATCAGCTGGAGGACGAGGAGATCCCGGAAGCCGTGTAAGTAAAATTTGACGGTGAAACTGTTGGTGTTAGGTTAAAAGATAGTGACGGTTGCATACCTCCATCATGTACTACGTTTCAAGCGACAAGGGGATACGGAGGTGTGGAGCGTCGTATGTTATCTTTAATATTAAGTTGGGCTGTTACTGTTCATAAGCTACAAGGTACTTCCCCCAAAAAACCTGTGATAGACCTTGATAAAAAGAATTTCGCTAAAGGGCAAATAAATGTTGCACTAAGCAGTGTCAAAACTTTGGAAGGCATAGCGTTGTCAGATTTGGACGCCAACAAATTATTAAATCGACCACATGACGAGAAAGCGTTAACGGAAATAACAAGACTACGAAATCTGCCTTCTGACGATCGAAGCCACACATAATACACGACTTTTATGACTTCTACGACTTTTATACGGCACTTACAGCCATAATGCATTCTAATGTCAATTGCTCACGACCTTTAGCTGAACGTTGCTATTTCAGAATCAAGGCCGTTAACTGTTGAGGAGTTCTCTGGTTCTCCACTAACAGCTCCACTTTGCTACCCTGATCTTAACCAACATCTAAGCAAAATATGATAAAGAATTATATTGCGATTAGTGAATTAAATAACATTGGTTGAGCCCTAATCAGTGACTGGTGGCTTGTGTCTTCATCATCAGTTTTTCTTCACCAAATGAAGATTTTCGAATGTAAATGCTTGTTCTACTTTAATAAACACCAAAATCGCCATTGATGTACCCATAACATTTGAGGAATTCGTTCGATTCCCCATTGATCTCATCATCAGATCTTCACCAAAATTTTATGGGGCCAACTTGGAAATTCCTACTCTATACCGAAAAAATAATTTTCTAAATCGACTTACGATCCGCGAATTATATAAAACTGATAGAGCCCTCAGTGGTAACTGATGGCTTGTGTCATCATCGGTTTCTCTTCACCAAATGGTGATTTCCAAATGTAAATGTTTAAATTACTGTAATAAATACTGAAATCGCCATAGATGTGCTCATAATATTCGAGGAATTCCTTCGATTCCTCATAGATCCCGGCATCAGATCTTCACCAAAATTTTATGGGACCAATTTGGATATACCTACTCATGAACAAAAAAATAAGTTTCCAAATCGTCGTGTAAATGACGGAGTTCTGAGGTAACAAACATAAAAAAAAATTACAACCGAATTAAGAACCCCCTCCTTTTTTGAAGTCGGTTAAAAAATATCTGACACGTCTATTTTACGAAATCGAAAAATAAATCTCTACCATCTCTCTACGAGATTGAATCAGAAATGAGGAGATTCGTAGACGAACCAAGGTCACCGACATAGCAAATGGGGTAAGCAAACTAAAGGTGCTTACTGTCGGCGCGCCGATAATGCCGCACTCTTCCGATACAAGTGTGTGATACGCGTAGCAAATGGATTTCGAGTGATCGGATCGGCGCAACGTCCAAACGCGTGATCGTGACACGCGATCATGCTACGCGACGATGATCTGATACAGGCAAATGATACAAATGTGGACGCACCTTAAAGTTGCAATGGGCAGGGCACACAGATCGAAGAACCGATGGCCGTTGGGGCAGCAAGGTTCTCGAGTGGACCGCGTACGCGCAAGTGCGGCGTGGAAGGTCACCCGCAAGCTAGTCGGACGACCTGGTTAGGGTTGCGGGGACTTGTTGGATGCGGGTCGCCACTATCCGGTCCATGTAGACTTGAGGAGGCTTGTGTCCAGCAGCGGATGTCCTATGGCTGAAATGATCATGATGAAAAAATAAAGGCATACAAGGGATACATTGAGTCAAAATGTCGCGTGAAGTCACTCCTAGGTAAAAATACGTACCCAATATATTTTTGTTATGTAACTGGCGAACTAATTAGACTTTTGATTTTCACACACCGTCACCATGCCTATTACGTGATGTTTATGTAATAGAGATGGGTCATATTGACTCCAGAAAGTGATTCGAATCACTAAATTCGATTCCATTTTCGGTACCGACTCCGCTTGACGATTCCTAGACTCCTTTGGATCCTTCAAACCGAGTCACTCCGGATTCACTGGTTACGCCTACCTCGCTCCGCCGCCTCGGTACCGAAAGAATCCAATCCTTCATTCGGCCCCTTACGAGGTTACCTAGTCAGAATTGGTAACTTCTCTCGGACTCGATAAGAATTAAAAGAAAGGAAATAAATCTCGTTTATTCCATAAAGCACACACTACAATATTCGCTGGCAACTAGAGTGATATGTGTGTCGTACCCATATATTAAGACACTCTTTATCATTAGTTCGTTTAATTAAACAGCCTGGCTTGAAATTATTTGTAACAAACAAACTTGCGTATTTATCACAAAATATTTGAATAATTATGTCTTTACGGAATCAAGGAATTAATTGGAATGATTTTAATTCTGATCTCTCTTCATTAGGGTCGTGTGTTTTTACAGTTACTCTGGTGGAATTTCACTAGAGTAGAAAGAATATATCATCAAGGTACCTCGTCAGTAATAAAATGTGAATAGCACAATAACACATATACAAAATGAATAAAATATGCGTACTTGGAACAAAATAAAAATGATACCTCTATGGAAAAATACCTCGGGAATCTTCGCGTAACTTCTTAGGAAATATCGGAAATCAAATAAAATAAGTGTAAGTGGAGATACCCAGCTACCCGTGTACCAAAAATAGTTGAAATCCGTTTAGCTGATTTAGCGTGATGAAGCCACAACGACACTTACAAACATAAAAAAATCCAACAAAATATTTAATCATTGAAATAAAACAATTTAACGGATTATATCGCGTATATTATCTCATTTTAGTTCCCGACGTTTCGGAAGCTTTCCAGCTTTCCATGGTCACGGGAGGACTCACATGGTCACGGGAGGACATAGAAAGCTGGAAAGCTTCCGAAACGTCGGGAACTAAAATGAGATAATATACGCGATATAATCCGTTAAATTGTTTTATTTCAATGAGTAATAATCGCGGAAACAGAAGAAAATAAAATATTTAATGTTTAAGTGAACTCCTAACAATCATTTTTCTTTAATATCTTCAATGTACAGACATTTCATTTTTACAACTTTTTAACAGTATAGATGTTATTTACGCACGCCATAACATTTTGAGTGACTTGAATTTACCCATTTAGTTGTGTGATTTTTTTGGTAATAAATTGTAATTAAACGTTTTATAACTAAACGGAACCTGCAAGTTCGTTTGCGGTGGAGAAAAATTCATAACCCCACTTTTTGCAGCGTAAACGGGTAAAAAGTATTCTATAACCATCTGTGAATACCCAGCTACCAGTGTACCAGAAATAGTTGAAATCATTTTAGCCGAAATGGCGTGATGAAGTCACAACGAAACATACAAATATCAAATGGTTTTTTTTCGATTTAGTGACCTTTTAATAGTCCATTAAAATCTAGACACACGGTAGTGTATCAGTCAAGTTCGAAAGCAAACAAGGCGACGCCCGCGGGCAAAAGTTCGACTTGGCAAATTTTCTCTTATTTAAATTTTTCTACTTAGTTGATCTGGACATACAGTTAGTCATTTTCTGAACTTATCAGTATGTAGTACTAGAGGCGCCCACAACTTCGATCCTGGAGGAGAAAAAGTCATAATCCCTCTTTTTTTGACAACGTAGTCGGGTAAAATCCTATAACCAGTCTGGAAATACCCAGCTACCCGCGTGTACCAAATACGAGTATAGTTAAAATCCGTTGAGCCGATTTTGCTTGATGTGAATAAATATTTGGTAAATGAATACTCTCTTGATAAAGTTACAAAAGATTAGAATATTTCATAATAATTTGGAAAAGTCCAGATTATTCCCAATCTAATTTTAGACGGATTCCTTCTGTCCAAAATTAAATTCCCTACCAAATCGAAAAGCCATAATATCGTCCACGATCCTTTTGTTATGCCCAACTTCAATATAGTCACCGTATAATGCCACCGTTTCCAATATCACCCTACACTCTGGATCACCAAATTGATTCTGCACAATTAAATTTGGTCGTATTCTAATTAAAGAGCATACGTCTGCGCTCCAGGCTTGTAATAACCCGTGTTCTATTTGGCCTAAGTCGAGCGCTTGAACGTGCGCATTTGTGTTTACAGATCTTAATTATGGGGTTGTTATTGGAATGGGGTATGCTTGGTATTTATGACGTATGTTGATTACAATTATATGGCGCTTTGTGGAGATATTAATATTGAGCGTAATTTTACTGTAAAATTGGCAGTGAGAACTCGTATCGTTCAATTATATCCTTATACGAGTATAATATGAGCTGTTCTTCATCAATAACCCGCAAAAATGACTAAATCCATTAAATATATGCGAAAGTATGTGTCTTTCTATATCGGCTGTTTTAAGAGTACCATACCCAAAGGGTAAAACGGGATCCTATTACTAAGACTTCGCTGTCCGTCTGTCTGTCTATCTGTCACCAGGCTGTATCTCATGAACCATGATAGCTAGACAGTTGTTTTTACAGATTATGTATTTCTGTTGCCACTATTACGACAAATACTAAAAACAGTATAATTTTATGTCTGTCTGTCTATATTAGTAAATAATATTCTAATTTATAAGATATTCGATGTTACTAACAGCAATGGACCATTGATGTCTGATAAATAAATAAATTTGAATTTGAATATAAAATGAGCGAGTACCGCGTACATTTTGCTTAGGATTAGGGCTCTGCTAACACTGGATTTTCATAAATACGGCCATTTGTAGCGTATATTTTGTACGTTACTTTCGGTGCGCGAGTCCAACTCACACTGGGCCGGTTTTTGCTAAATAATGAAACTAATTAGACGTAATTTCATGCCAAGCATAAGAATGTATATTTATTGCCAGCGAAACTGACGATCTTGGATTCAAAACTCAGAGAGCGAAATAATATGTGTGTGATGAGCATAAATATTTGTTCCTGAGTCTTAGATGTTTCCTATATACCTTTATTATAATACAACCTTATTAAGCTTACCATGGCACTAGTCTGATTTGTGTAAAAATGTTTCCCTAATATTAGTTCATTTATTTATGTACTAGCTTCTGCCCGCGACATCGTCCGCCTTAAATTCGTTTATCGCGGATAAGGGCAGTATATGTCCTTCCCCGGGACACAAACTATCTCCATACTAAGTTCCATTCAAATCGGTTCAGCTGTTTAAGTGTGAAGAGAACAGACAGACGGACGGACGGACGGACGGACGAACAGACAGACAGACAGACACTTTCGCATTTATAATATTAGTATGGATTAGTATGGATTAGTATGGATATCTTAAAAACTTTTTTAATAAAAGTTCTTCTGACAATATTGATTCTGAATTTATTCTTAATTTGTAGTAGGAAAAGAGACTTATCATAGAGCAATATACGTTATTCGTAACATTAAAATATTTTTTTTTTTTGTTACAGGTGCGTCAAAGTGAACCAATTGTTTACGTAAGTATTACAGTTTAAAAATTACTATTGAAAAATGTGACATAGCCTATTACGATTAACGAATCTTAATCAGAAAAATGCATTACTCGATATTTCAATAGGTATTATCGACAATGTAATATTGGTTTTATGCACACACACACACAAATATGACGTTGATTATTGGTTGCACTTTTTATTACTAAGCAGCTTTGCTATGGCCTTTGCTAATTTAATATTGTATGAATATTTTTTTCCTTCCTATCCAGAAAGAAAAAAAATCAACATAAATAAATATGAATTCGAAAATGTTTCTTTTCATTGGAGGGTTTTTTGACGATGTCAATTTTTTAAGTGAACCGTGACATTGTATTTAAATAGGGAATAGAGTAAATAAACGAATGGCCGTTGGGGCAGTAAAGTCTCGACTAGGTGGACAGATGACATCGAAAGGGTCGCGTCGGTCTGCGCAGGATCGCACTCTGTGGCGAGCCATAGGGGAGGCCTATGTTTAGCTGTGGACGTCTGTCAGTGATACCTATTTTTTTACAGGCACGTTAACTGTCATAAATGCCGCTTGGGAGCTGTTTCCTTATTAGTTGTTATCTATATACATTAATGTATAGCTAACTAGAAGGTTCCCGCAACTTCGTTCGCGGAGGAGAAAAAGTCATAACCTCTCGTTTTTCGACAGCTTAGTCGGGTAAAAAGTAACCTATAACCATCTGGAGATACCCAGCTACCCGCGTGTACCAAAAACAGTTGAAATTTAGCCGATTTTGCGTGATGAAGCCACCACGACAAATACATAAAAATTAAAAAAAAAAATTTTTCGTTTTAGTGACCTCCACATAGTCCATAACAATCATTTTTTTGAAAATATCTTCAATGTACAGCCATTTCATTTTTATAACTTTATAATATTAAAAATAACTAATAATAGCCGTTTCCTTATTAGTTAATAGCTTTATATGCCTATAAAAATATAGGTATCAGTGGCGTGGCGTCCATATAAGCCGATTCCCACCGGGTTGCCCAAGGAAAGACTTATAACCGTTTTTTTTATATGAGTAAATTAATACGCTTCGGCTTGACTTGTTATTTACCTGACGCTACTCCTCTGGTAAGTAGGTAACATTTTTTATAGAAGTGTGCCTAGCTATTCCGTTTACTATACTTACCGCTTACAGCAATCCGTTTTACTTGGGATTTGTCACGCAGAATCCAATTCAAGGTTGGCAGTTCAATTTTTTGCCTCAAGGAAGATAGTTTCTCGTTTTGCGGATAACGAATTACATTCAGCAGCAATATTTTTAGAAATATCATACAAGTTTGACTGTATTCTACTGGGTATTGGGATGATTTTATATTATCCTAAATGCACATATGTACTTCTCGTACAGTCGGCAAAAGATATGCAGTCTCGCTACATATGTATGGTAAAAGGGGTTACTTTTCTCTGTACATGTGGCGCTGGCTGTACAAGATTTATTCTTATTGAATACGATACTTGGTAAAGGATTACAGGATCCAATAGCTTTAATCCGGTCTTAAATTAGAGGTTCTTTCTCCTTTATTTTCAGCTATAGATTCGAAAAACAGGTTTTATCTGATTATTCTTTATTCAGCAAAATCCTATAAAGTAAAGGAAAAATCAGAGGCATTTAGGATTAAAGTTCGTCTGTGTTGTTTATTTCCATTAAATGTTCGTACCTACCAGAGACGTGGCGTCAGAAAAATTACAAGGGAAGCCAAAGCGTATTCATTTACTCATATTGAAAGAAAAATGTGGTTATAAATCTTTCCTTGGGCAACCCGGTGGGAATCGGCTTTTATGGACGCCACGCCACTGGTACCTACGTAATATATTAAGTGAAGAGTGAACCGAAAAAAACTGTTTAGGCTGTTTTTTAGTAACTGGTTAACGGTCTTGACATTCTCCCGTGTTTGCATACTATTCCTTGTCATAGCTTGTTAAGTTCAACATATATTTCTGCAATTTTCTTGTGAAACGCACAGTCGTGGACTGCCAACCATCTAAGTAGTGAGGATGGAAATATTGTCGCGTAAGAAGATGGCGTAAAGATGCGGCAGGGATCAATCCAAAGAATTCCTTGGAGAACTCCCCGTATTAGGTTTTATAAAAACAAACATCAAGGTGCAAAGAAAAACACGATTGTTTCTCGCACGTGGTCACACCAGGAATCGAACCTGGTACCTTTGGATTACGCGTCCAACGTGTCAACCTCCCCACCAGCGAGCAATATCTACATAATGAGTTTATTTTAAGACTTTGAACCAGTGCCCTGCGTTTGTAGTACAGAGTTTTCAGTACTTTAAACATTATTTGCATTAATGTACGGCTTTGCCCTCATCAAGCCATATCAGTGGCTTGCACAGGGTTTTTGACCAAGGTAGGCAATTCAAAATGTTTGGATCACATAGGTAGGCAGTGCCTTTGTGCCGACCTGGACCTGGACCTTACTCCACTGTGCTATATGGAAATAAGTTTTAAAGCGGTACGCAGATAAAAAAAGAGTTGAATATTTTCATCCGGCTGAAGCGATTTTGTTCAAGAATAGCTAAGAACACTGTCGATGTAGTAAGTCTTACTAAGACACACATAAACAGAAAATAATCATACTAGATTGATCATACACACACAACGCTATATATATTGAGGAATCGACTTGTAACGATGTTACTTATTCTGAGGCTTAAAGTCCTTATTTGTCGCTCCCCTCCCTCTCCTTCCCCCATAGCATGCCACGGAGCTTTTATTTTCAACTGCTGATAGCCACTTTTCTAATATCGCTCCACCTAACTAGAAGATGGCGCCTTACACTACGTTTGTCAAGACGCGATCTCCACTCCAGAATACTGTAGCAAAAAGAACTTCGTTTCACGCTCAAATATTCCCGGTCCGCTTAATTGGATTTAAAATTGCACTCCGGCAAAATGTCTTCCAACGTCCTCGACGAAAACTATTACTGAGTAAGATTTTTTTTAATTACTCCAGTCGCTGCAGCTACATATATATATATATATTATAAAGTTGTAAAAATGAAATGTCTGTTACGTCAAAAAATTTATTGTTACGGACTATTTGGAGGTCACTAAAACGAAAATATTTTTTTTTGGATTTTATGTATGTTTGTATGTTTGTTCGTGTCGTTGTGGCTTCATCACGCAAAATCGGCTTAACAGATCTCCATAATGTGCGGTACACGGGTAGCGGGGTATCTCCAGATGGTTATAGGATACTTTTTATACGACAACGCTGAAGAAAAAAAGATGGGTGATGACTTTTTTCCTCCGCGAACGAAGTTGCGAGCACGTTCTAGTATCCTTATAATTTTCTTTCCTAGAGCAACCGAGCGAAGTGACAAGTGTTCTAATCGTTACTATGGCAAAGTTTGGGGAGCTCTTGATAGTACAGCTATGAAATATTGTTGAGACGCGTCTCGTTGGTACTGAGGCTTGAGCCGTTTGCGTATACTAGTCTAAAGATAATATATATTCAGTCAGTAGCAGTATGAGATATATCATGTGCGAAGTAGCTCGCAACTTCGCAGAGGGGAAAAGAATGACATCTATTGCTTAGTGGAGCACAACGTATCCTATAAACAACCATTCTGAGAAGTCCAGCTACAATTGTACTATAAATGGCTGAAATCCGTATGTAAAGACACATTCGACGACACGTTTGGCTCAGTGGGTTGTACAACGGCCTACGAAGCTGGCGGTCCCGGGTTTGAATCCCGGCCAGGGCAAGTGTTTGTGTGATGAGCACGAATGTTTGTTCCTGGGTCTTGGATGTTTTCTATGTATCTATATATTATGTATATCGTTACAAGCTTTGCTTAGTTTGGGACTACGTCGATTTGTGTAAGATTGTCCCTTCTATTTATTTATAACAAACACAAAAACAAACAGTGTTTTTTTTTATTTCAGTTTTTGTTTAATGTACCGAAATATACTTATTTCAACAAATTTTGATTTTTACAAAAGATTTTTATAAAAAATAAATTTTAACGTAGGGTACATTGGGATAAGACAGAAGTAGGTACGTAGGGGAAGTGCGAAAGGTGAACTTTATCTCAATGCCTTTAAGAGCATTTTCGGTAAAGTTTTAGTCGTTCCCATACTTCCGCCTTAACCCCAACGCACCTTAATTATGTTATTTATCTGATAATGTTGAAACACCTGTTGTGTGTCAAACTTGCTAAATTGGAGTGCACTGACAGGGTTCATATTTCGGAACCAACTTATATGTAAGACCTAATGTACCACTTATAATGCAATCAATTATGAATTAGCTCCAATTTATCTTCATAAGAACCTCGCCACACTATTTGAGTGCCGTGCCGTTTCACGTCAACGATGCCTTGAAAAAACACGTACCCTGTATAAGACCCGTGACGTATAGAGCAGAAGCATAGTTTGCCGCGTCAGAAAATGCATGGCGAGGCTTTTCTAAGGCGCTGAACTCTTTTGCGTGATCGCAAAGAGCTATGTTATTCTCTCGTCATGTGATCACTTTATCCGTGATACAGCAGACTATTATATCACTTAATAGGCTTGTGTCCTAAAGAAAATTATTTAGTCCGTCAGGTATTTTTTCTTCAAAAAAATATGAAGATAGGTATAGCCCGTTAAAGTTCCCCGTGACGTCACGCCATGCGACCGTTTTTCGCATGGCTTAAGATCATGCACCCCCACTCCTTAACTTTGACGCGCTTTATATATGCCTTTTTTTTTGACTGACAATACAAAAAATACGTGCCTAATAATTTTTAATACTCGTAATTTAACTGACGGACTAATTAGAATACCGAATACTTTTTTTATCCTGGAAACTACCCTATGCAATGCCACATCGGATCAGGCTACAGTACCTCATGTGCAACATTATCATACTCAGAGTCCAATTATTTACCCATGGCAAACTCTCCACCTTTAATTGGCTTTCTCAACTACCAGTACTACGTTATGCATACAGATTCAACGAACACGTCTAAAACGTACTATATTACATTGAGATTCACTGCGAATAAGACGTTTCGATTCTACGCTTGAGTTTTCCTTACCAGAAAGGTACTACTTTAAGTTGCGGTTCAATGCATATACGTCGCTTTGATTGGAAGCTACAGTCTCCCATATCAAAAACGTCGTATATGTCGTGTAAATCGTTGGTAGATAAGCCATTTGGGATTGCTAGGATTAGTTTAGAATAGAACGTCATGATTGGTTTTGGAATGGCAGCCGTGTAACTGTTTGCAGACAGGGTTGGTTTTGATAGCCGTCAGGCTTTGCGCACGGTTTTCGTTGCATCGGTTGCAATTTGTATGTGTGACCGTATCGTTCGTGTTGTGATAGGTTACGGAGATTAAATGGAGCTCTTAGGTAACATGAGCTAAATCTCAGATTAATATTGATTTTTTACGACAATCTTGATGTTTTACCACGATCTTCGTGATTTTTAAAGTTAATTTCATCACTAAGAATCTATATTCTTGAAATACAAAGATCCAAATAATAAAAAAAAAATTAAGACTCGGACCGAATTTGAACCAGTGCCTTGTGCCTTGCCGAGGCGCACGCTCTGCCAATTGAGCTACAGAGCCCAGTCAGCTTGTCTTCAAATTTTGTCAAGGCACAAGGTACTGGTTCAAATCCGGTCGGAGTCTTGAAATCTTTGTATTTCAAGAATATACATTCTCAGATTAATAGTTATCACTATTCACTGAAATAAAACAATTTAACGGATTATATCGCATATATTATCTCATTTTACTTCCCGACGTTTCGGAAGCTATTCAGCTTTCCATGGTCACGGGTGGACCGAGAAAAGATATATTTTCCTCTGTCAAAGTTGGAATTTGTGCAAACTACCCATTTTTGAAAAAACAAATAAATATGTACATATACGCTAGATGGGCCTAACCTGTAAAGACAGTTACACATGTGCCAGAAGGTCTTAATTATTTTATTTTAATAATTTACCAAGCAGCATTTCACAAATGAGGCGTACTGAGGAGAAAAGAAACGTCGCAAAGAAAAATTCCCAGGCTACCTAATTACTAATTATAATATTTTACAAACAGAGACTATTAAACTACTTTCTAAATAAATAAGATATTTTACACCGTTTGAAAATTAAGGTTTTGCAGTCCTGTGTTACGCTTGTTCCTTGATGAGATGTATTACAGGACCATCTTCTTTATTGAAATTAGGATGCTTCTTAATCTCAATAGCCTCGCGTAGCATTCTGGTAAAATATATTTTCTCTTTGGCAAGGATAGAAGGATTATCAAACTTATTGACTGGTTTGGTTGGTCAATGACATGTTCACAGACTGCAGACCTATTACACCGACGGTGCTTGACATCTGCTATGTGCTCCTTCACCCGGGTTGATACACTGCGTTTCGTTTGACAAACATGAAAGACCACACTCGCAGTCCAGCTTATAAATGCCTGCACTCTGCAAAGGGGTGCTACTCTTCACGGGTCTAAGGTATCGAGACACCTTCTTCAACGGCTTGAAATATGTTTTTATAGGAGCACGCTTCAGGATGTTTCCGATTTTGTCTGTGACCCCTTTCACATATGGTAATACGGCAGGTTTACGCTCGACTGTTGGTTTCTCCATACTGTGTTTCTGCTTGGAACGTGATATTTGTAGCTCGTTGGCTCGAAGCCCACGTTTGACATTCTGCAACTCAGCAGTCAGATGTTGATCGTCGCAGATTCCCCTGACCCTCTGAAACAAAGATTTACCCACTGTAGCAAGTTGACTGTGATAGTGGTGAGATTTACCATTCAAATACCTATCAGTATGCGTAAGTTTCTTATATACAGTATGACCTATGTCATTGTTAGGACCTCTAATTACTAGCACATCTAAGAATGCAAGTGAATTTTGATTTTCCAACTCCATCGTAAATTAAATTTTACTTTTTTAGCTTAGGCCCATCTGGCATGTATGTTCACCTTTATTTGTTTTTTCAAAAATGGGTAGTTTGCACAAATTGTAACTTTGACAGAGGAAAATATATCTTTTCTTAGTCCACCCGTGACCATGGAAAGCTGAAAAGCTTCCAAAACGTCGGGAACTAAAATGAGATAATATACGCGATATAATCCGTTTAATTGTTTTATTTCAGTGAGTAATAATCGCAAAAACAGAAGAAAATATTAGTCTGCACTATTACTAGTTATTAGTTCTTTAAAAACTTAAAATATTGTAAATAGTAATGTTTGACTCTTCTAACTCAAAAGCAAACCCCTGACCTAGTGGAAAGTCACCAATTGAAATAATAAACAGAAATAGGCACGGCTCAGTCTTAATCTCCAAATTGGATGCTGTAGGTAAACAGAAATACATTTCCAACTTTCCTTTTGTTCGGTGTATTTATTATCGTTATGTGACAAACGGGGTCAGAGTTTTTACGGCGCCAGTGTCAGCGGAAAGACGAAACATTTAAGAGACTAGCCGGAAAATTTCGGTAAATTGCACTGTTTTTAAAGTGATATAAAATTATTCATCTTGCTGTAAACCACGTAAAAATATATAATTTGGTAGATGGGTGCCTCGAATGTATTTTTATCGGGAGGATTGTTCCCCTATTGTAGCTTGGTAATTTGCTTATATTTTTTGTCAACTAGAAATACTTAATAAATCAGGAGAAAAAGTTTGTAAAGTCCTTTTTCTATCTTCAATTAGTATATGCGCCCTCGTCAAGCGACGCTTAGACATGGGACTAGAATCAATAAGTGAGTAATGTTGTTCACTTTAAAATTGTCAATTGGTTTTTCAATAGGTTCTATAGATTTTAAGAAAAGTAGCATAAATTAAGGTAAAGTAGAGGAACAATCTATTAATCTAATATGGAATTCCGCTAAGTAACGCCTGAATTTATCAATTCTTTTGGAACTTCCCCTAATTTCCCCGGTTAATATTTGGCACTGTTACTATAAATGCAAAGAGAGTGCGGGTTGATATAAACCGTTCCGTTTTAGACGTCATCAAAAGGTAATGGGCATAGACATACGGACATAATAAAATGAGATTTTCGGATTTATTTCATGGGTTTGTGCTATAAGAGCTTCATACCACATTTCAAATTCTAGGACACCTGGAAGTATTCTATAGGTTTTTCATGGACGGCAATTTTTTGCATGGAAATCTTTGGATTGCGTTGACTTAGAACATTGATTTTTTTACAGACAGAGACGGACAACGAAGTTTTCCCATAAGAAATCCGTTTTTACGGTTCCGTACCTCAAAAGGAAAAAAAGCGGAACCCTTATAGGATCACCCGTGTGTCTGTCCGTCCGTCTAAATCGTCCGTCATCCAGGAAACAGTATCTTACCCATAGTTTACAGCCACACCTATAAGAAGTCTATGTTATTTAAAGGAACATAGTTTTTATCAAAAATCATTTCTGAATTTCGGTGGCGTTAAGTTTGCACCTCATTTTGAAAGAAAGAAAGAAAGAAAGAAAGAAAACATATTTAATCAACGCCAGCAACAAGAAATACAAATACAAATAACAAAAAAAAGAATTGACGACGCTGAAAGGGGTCACCACTCAGCTTTATGCCACGGCAAGCCGTGACGCTGATTTTCGGTGGTGCCCTGTAACTTACAACTAATTTATACTTAGACCTACTGGGTGATATCACAAACGCCATTTTTACATCAAAATTGTATTTTTATTATTATTTTAACAAATTTATCTAGTTTGTCATTACTTATAAATCTATAAAAATAAAAAAAAAAACCATAAACAAGTTAATTTGTATGGCAACACTTAAACAACCCAAACGATTCCAGTCATTTTCATCCGCCGCCATAGATGATACTAGGTGCAACCTAAACTTAACCGGCCACTAAAGTTGGTTTAAGTAAAAGTTATTTTTAATACAGTCGTGCGCCGACTCGAACTTGGCTGGTTTTTTTCCTTTTGCGAAACAGAACCGTAAAAGGGCGTAGGACGGGTTGATTCCCTTTGGGTCGCTAATCCAACGGAGTAAGTAACAATCTCATATCGTGGCACAACATAAAATTATTTTTTTTAGAGAAAGTTTTAGATAATCGCTAAATACAAGGCCCCACCCATATCTAATAGGGCGAAGCGGGCGGCTGAAGATATAAATAAAATTTATCGATAATACTGCCACAGAAACTTTTCTTCATATGCCTGTTATGGAGAATTTGCTGTAGGATTTAGATTTATTCCGCCATACATTCAGCTTGGCCTTGAATCTGGACTTACTTGTTTTCCTGAATGACAGTTTTATTTTATGGCGGAACTGAATTTGGCGTTTTTGGCCAATATTGAGTGGGTTAGATAGACACTTTGTTGCAGAAAATAAAGTTGACATTTTTATTGTTACATCACACGTATACATATATAGGTCACCTTAAATTTGGTAGATGTGACCTAAACTGAGACACACTAACATCTATACCTACTTTTATAAAGATGTAAAGAAGAAAAGTCTGTTCGTTGATGATATTTTCAAGCAAATGAATTTGCAATCATCGGATTGTGGAGGTCAATGAAAAAAAATGGATTTTTTGTATGTTTGTGTGTGTCGCTGTGGCCTCATCATGCCACATCGGCTACACGGATTTCAACTATTTTTGGCACACGGGTAGCTGGGTATCCACAAATGGTTCTAGAATAATAGACTAAGCTGAAGAAATAAATAGGGTTAATGGCTTTTTTCCTCCACGAACAAAGTTACGTACACCTTCATAAAAACAATGCTTTATATATAGTAAAGTTTCAATGCTCAGTAAAACAGCGTGAAAATTTTAAATTTTCCACTGGAAAACCCTTAAAGACTGGCAGTAAAACCTCGAATGACAAATTCAACCGAGATGCCGTAAAAAAAAAGTCGCGAAATTGAACATAGCTGTTCCGCTTGCACAATTGTGCTCAAAGCTCGTAACTTAAGAATATTAAGATCGTTCACTTATAGCGAGGGAAGTCGTCAATTTTATGGAATTCGACTTTGTTTTATAAC
Organism: Hedya salicella; assembly: GCA_905404275.2. Lineage (NCBI taxonomy): Eukaryota > Metazoa > Arthropoda > Insecta > Lepidoptera > Tortricidae > Hedya > Hedya salicella. The sequence continues at coordinate 2,702,964 of FR990112.1, read as the reverse complement.
TTGAGTGCATTGGTATTTGTAGTAATCATATGCATGGTTGGTTTAGTACAAATAGTTATGTTCTCTTAAAAGACTTATTTTACTCGTGGCTTTACCTGCGTGATTTTCCGCGATAGAATAATACTTTTACTCCATTCATTTTCGGTCTTAAAAGACAAAAATTCTAAGACACTATAATCATGAGTCCCACAGAATTTCGACCCGGAAGTAGGTATTTATAATGAGTGTCAAAGATGCATTTTTAAAATATTGATCATGGTAGTATAATTTCTTGTTTCTAAACTCAGAGAACATTTTCACGAAAAGTTTTTCGCTAAGCAACAAAATGTAAGACTTTGCTGATATGTGCCCAGTTTCCTTAAAGTTGACAGAAACAATTCTTTACAAGAAATATTAATGAACCATTCATTCATAACTATTATTTGTGCGATTCAACTTCTATATTATACAGTCATTACTACTTTATCAATATAAAAAAGAAAATAATCCTAATATTTTTTTCGAAATTCACAAGATTTTTTTTAATCTAAATATTTAATTGACTTTTTTTGGATTATGTTTCTGTGTAATTACTAGACTTATGATGTACCGATGCGTTGAACTCCGTGAACACGGAAGCTGCAAAGCTTCCGAAACATCGGGAACTATACTATACTAGATAATATACGCGATATAATCCGTTTAAATTGTTTTATTTAAATAAGTCATAATCGCGGAAACAGAAGAGAATATTAATTATAGAAGTAGTTTATAAAGTGTTCTCTCTGCTTACAAGATGGCTGCGTCACGATGACAGGAGCTAATGGTCCGTAGCCGAATGTTTTTGTCCCGGCCGCGGATAAATATTATCCCGGATAACGTGAAAATACATTTGATGCAATAAAATGTTTGTTGTTTCGATCACTCAGTCTTTATTCCGAGGTTATTCGATTTATTTTTATTGCTTCTCTTCATGCTCCAAATTTAATTTCTTTGATATCATGGAATTTGCCTAGAAGTTCGTATTTTTAACCGACTTCCAAAAAAAGGAGGAGGTTCTCAATTCGACGGAATGATTATTTATTTTATGAATGGGTTGGATTTTACCAAGTAAAATCATCGATCGATTCGTTATATGACCTGAATAACGTCTAGTATAAGAGAAACTCTCCAAATTAATTTGTGGTGAAAAAAACCCAATCGTTTTCTTGAGTCAGTCAACTTTGAGTCTTTTGCTTGAGACCGACTGGTAACAAAAGATAACTATCCTATTGAAAAAGGAGGAGGTTCTCAATTCGACGGAATGTTTTTTTTTTTTATGGATGTTCACCGATTACTCAAAGACTATTTGACCAATATCAATTTTTTTTTTGTTTTATAGAAGGTACTTTCTAGTTGGTCCCATTTAATTTTAGTGAAGATCTGATGATGGAACTAATGAGGAATTGAAGGAACTCCTCAAATATTGTAGGCATACATATAACGATTTTGGTATTATAAGAAGCATAATAAGCATTTGCATTCAGAAAGTGTAAATTGGTGAAGTGGAACTGATGCAGAAGACCACAGAATGCCATCGGAACTCCTCGATGATAAATGATTTACGGGTGGCGACAAAATATCTTGATTAATTTAGCTAAGCAACTTCATAGTCACAAATTTAAATGTTCCTGGTGAGAACGGTACCATCGAATTGATTTGATGATGGAGCCGGAAGGTAGGCACCAGATCTATGTAATAAAATAATGTATCCTAGCCGTATTTGGGCTTGTTCGAATCGTCACGAGATACACTTTTAAGTAACCGTTAACTAAAAAGTGTAAAATAAATAAACTATTAAACAAAAAAATAAAACCGACCAAAAAAACTAAAAAGTAAAAAATAACGCCATAATTCAGTTTCTTCAAATTACTTACAAGTAACCGTTTGTACACTCAATCTATACAGTATATACAATTAATGTTATTTTGGAGTCGGTGCCATCGTGTCACAACTTACTAAAATCGTCAATTTTCAATATTTTACACATTCTTTATACGGCACCGACGCCAAAATAAGATTAATTGTATATACTGTATAGATTGAGTATACAAACGGTTACTTGTAAGTAATTTGAAGAAACTGAATTATGGCGTTATTTTTTACTTTTTAGTTTTTTTTGGAGTCGGTTTTATTTTTTTGTTTAAAAGTTTTAACATTGTTGTATCGCTGGGATTTTTTTAAGAGATTTAAGTCGTTTTGTGCCAATATTTATATTATTGAAAGGCCATTCTACAACATACCACTGAAAGAAGTTTTCGATTAGTATATTCGGGCCCGTATTTCACAATCGTGATAAATGTCGGGTGACAATGACAATTTTACGTCATGCTCCCCAGCAGAACCACCTTGGCTTTGGTGAATTTAAACATATAGGAAAATTTCTATATAAAATCTATATAATTCTAGTACCAATAAAAAAAAATCTATGTCAATTGTTTCGCCGTAAATTTGATTGCAAGGTGGTCCTGCTAGGAAGCATCGCCCCAGCAGAACCACCATGATATTTCGATAACTACTCATAATATACGCATACGTATGGTATCAAAAAAATCTATGGAAATTCTATATTAACCTAGCACCCTCGGTTTCTAATTACATTTTGAATAAGCGAAGTTACGACTCCATCTTTTTTTTTAGCGCCTTAAGTATTGAACATAGCAAAAAAGCAGCTACTTTTATCGAAATATCATGGTGGTTCTGCTGAGGCGATGCTTCCCAGCAGGACCACCTTGCAATCAAATTTACGGCGAAACAATTGACATAGATTTTTTTTTTATTGGTACTAGAATTATATAGATTTTATATAGAAATTTTCCTGTATGTTTAAATTCACCAAAGCCAAGGTGGTTCTGCTGGGGAGCATGACGTACAATTTCACGTACATTGCGTGCTTAGTATAAAGTAAGGAGATGTATCGAGCTTGCGGGGATCGCCGTGAACATAAAATTGTCGTTTTCACCTGACAATTGTCACGATTGTAAAATAGGGGCCAGGTTGGACGGATAGTCACATTTCAAATAGAACTTATCCGTTCACTTGCGTGAATTTTATATTGAATTATATTAGAATAAGAATGGTGATTAGGTAACTATCGTTACCAAAAGCAAGTCATTGGATAAGATTGCAAAATTATAATAAAAACATTGTCTTCAAAAGATCTATTCGGTGTCACCCTACAACGAATTGTACGTGCATTTCATTTCTATTTGAAAGTTTTGTATTTTAAAAACATAAAACCTACGCAACCATTTTTAGGTTTTGACAAATTGATACATAGTGAAATCATTAATATTCATCCAGTAATTGTGAAGATTTGGGGGAATAAAATAGATACCGCATACGCATTAAACAAAATTATCTAGTCGCTGCAGCTAGAAAAACGAGCGGTCTGAAACCAATTCACAGCAAATACTTTTCAAATAGTTCTGTTTAATGATACGTTGTGGCTTCTATTTATTGCTATGACAAAAACACAGGATTTACGCTGGAATTTTATGGTGAAGCTCGGAAATAAATCGTCCCAAAAAATAAATATTCTCATATTCTTGGAGACCACAAAAGGTACATATTGAATCGCGGACGCCTGAGGCTGCGAAATTTAATAGGGAAGGACGGCAGACCCACGCCAGAACAAATAATGAATAATAACCTATAGTAAAATAGAAATAGATATTGGCCCGAGTATTAAGTAGTTAGGTAGGTAGGTAGGTAGGTAGATAAGGAGGTAGCCTGAGGTAAGAGTTGCTAAACTTAGGTGGCAGTGGCGAGGCACATTTCTCGTAGAACTGATGGCCGCTAAACCAGAAAGGTTCTCGAGTGGCGGTCACGTACAGAACTGACGATGCAGCATTGATAAACCCCCAACAAGATGGACCGATCCGGTCGTTATGCAGATCCTTGACGAAAACTTGATATGATAATGATGATGATGACAGTCCATAAACAATTAGATAAAGATTTGGCTTTTGTCGGTTATATAATCGAATATTTCAGTCCGATAGAATGATCGTGACAATTGACAATTTGAAAGTAAAGTAAATCACAAATTGGAGGTATTATCTGCTCTATATTCTATCAAGTTTGGTGCATACTTTTGACAATTTGGTAATATATAGAGCAGATAATACCTACCCGAAAATGATTTTACCGAGATTAATGGCCGGCTAGTGGGGGAATTCAGAGCGCTGTATGTATCTACAATTTAACAACTTATTGAAAGGGTTCGATTTTCTCTTTTTGAATTGGGTAGTTATAGTCATAATGACATCTATACTACTTTTGGTCCACTGGTAGCTAGGCAACAATTGATACGACTATACTGAAGCAAAAAACCTTTGAAGACCTTACTCATAGTTACCAATCAATACGTTCCAGCACGATGTTCGACGTCTTTAGTCATTTCTAACATGTACATAAATCCACATTTTATTCTAAGTTGAAACGGCTCGAATTTAATCTACCCGCCGCTCAAGAACGAACGCAATCAGAACAGCTGGAATTCGATTCTGAGCCTGCTATAGACTGAGCAACTGAGCGTACTCAACTCGCAATAGACTGAGCATTCGCTAGATTAGTTTTGCATTGTTGTGGGATCACCGAGGTGTCTGAAGATTAGTGCTCGGTATTGAAAAAGAAATTGTGCAAATGGAAAGGAGGATGAAAGAGATCTTAAGATTTCTAGGAAAGATTAAAAGTTTATTAAGGTAGAATTTTACATTAAAAATACCTATAGAGAATTAATTGACCAGTCTTCGTGCTCAGATGCTTATATTAAAACTGTTTATAAGATACAGGTTAGATTCAAACCCATACTTAATAAATAATTTACCAGTCTTCTTTTAACAAATGTTTAAATTAAAACATAAATGTAACATAACATACTTACAATAATAGAAAAAAGCAAAACTAGTAAAGTTACTATTACAACATTGACTAGCTGAGGTCCCCTTAATCGGTTTCCTGCGGAACGGTGCCCTTAAGGCTGGCTGCATTCCCCCGTTGAATGGCGATGCCTATTCTGAATTGAATTAATTTGGACAGATAAAACATTTATTGTGTGTATATGAAATACAGTTCTGAATTGAGTACATTTCTTCAGCATAAAGTCCAATGTCGGTTTTCATATTATGAAAGTGATGATGTGGTGTCTGGATTGTCATATATTTCTTTATCTGTCTATCAGTAAAAAAAATGAAATAACGCATATTCGTTTTTGGGGTTTCGTACCTCAAAAGGAAAAAATGGAACCCTTATAATCTTACTCGTGTGTCCGTCCGTTTGTCACAGACAATTTGCACGCAAACTACGAGTACTAGACCAATCAAGTTGAAATTTGGTACACATTTTTTGACCCAAAGACGGACGTGTAACATAAATAAATGAATTTTAAACATTAGGGGTACTTTTGGGGGTAAATCATTAAATATGTAAAAAAAAACCGTATTGTATGGTACATCAAATGAAAGGTGTTGTTACGACGATGTCAAATATATATTTTTATAATTTTGTAATGAATAGTATTGATTTTATAAAAGAAAATTTCCGAAAAGTGACCATTCCTCGCGCTCAATGCTTTACGTAGCCTGCTCTCGAGCTACATCAGCCAGTGGTTTATATTTAGTTTCATCAGATGGAGATTTTAACCCCCCATTAAAGATATCTGAAACAAGTCTAGTTCATGTAGAAATGATGAGGTTGCTTAGGAGTTTGGGCTCTGCTAACACTGGATTTTGATACGGCCGTTTTTCGCGTTTATTTAGAACGGAACCCTCGGTGCGCGAGTCCGACTCGCACTTGGTCGGTTTTATTTGATGCAGAACTGTTTTTTTTAATGCCCAAGTAAGGTCTATCATTCTTCTGTCCTTATCCCTTTAATTTGACGTCAGCGCCAATTAAAGGGATAAGGGAAAATATGTCAAGTCTTGCAAGTTAAATTTGACCCACTTCTCGGTATCCGAGGGAGCTAAAATTATATTTTGAATTTAAAAAATTTAAATTCATTCGCGGAGGAGAAAAAAAGTCATAACTCCTCTTTTTCCTTCAGTGCAGTTGGGTAAAAAGTATCCTATAACTATTTGGAGATACCCAGCTATCCGTGTACCAAAAATAGTTGAAATCCGTTTAGCCGATTTAGCGTGATGAAGCCGCAACGACACTTACAAACATACAAAAAATGAAAATAAAATTTTCAATTCAGTGGCCTCAAAGTAGTCTGTTATAATCATTTTTTTGAAAATATCTTCAATGTCCAGTCCAAACAAGTAAGAACTGTTTGAATACTGTGGTTTTGCACAATTATGAGCAGAAGTAAAACAAAAACATAATTGTGCAAGAACAAAGATTTATTGGGAGCTTTCATAGTATGTGGCATTTTAGGAAAAAGCGTTTTAAACTACGTCAATTTAGTGGATTACACGATGAAGTTGAATCGATAACTAGGCGAGACGGCAAGTCTGCGCCTCCTTGGGTTGTAGATTTAACCAGAATCGAATTTAAAATAGATGCGCCAGCGGGTTTCGTGTTTGTATAGTTTTTGCTTGATACATGGAGGAAATTGGGACGATGCCCGTATCAATGTTTACAAAATCCAGTTAGACTTAACAAAAAACAATGCCCGATGCATGTAGAAAAAATCTAGATCGCTTTGAAATACCAGCGTAAATTCAAGACAACTCTAATATTGTTATTTGTTCAATCCTACGCTTTAATCTGAAAAAGCTCTTTTCCGAATATATTTTCAATTGTATAAAGTTGTAAAAATGAAATATCTGTACATTGAAGTTATAAAAAAAAAATTGTCTATTTGGAGAAATAAAAAACGGAGTCTATTTGGAGGTCACTGATATAAAAAAATATTTAATATTTAATTTTTATTTTTTTTGTGTCCGCTAATCGGCTAAACAGATTTCAACTATTTTGGTACACAGGTAGCTGGGTATCTACAGATGGTTATAGGGAACTTTTTACCGAACTATGCAGAAAAAAAAGGGAGACCTTAACTCCTCCGCGAACGAAAATGCGGGCATATTCTAAACGTTAATCGTATGGTAATGATCAAAGACACGTAGTTTTCATTTTATCGCCATTCAACGCGGACAGTGCGATGGGTACCTTTGCGCAAGGGACAATTCGAGGGAGCCATTTTGACTAGGCTTAAAGTATTCTTAAGTAAATTGTAGTTTTTTTGTTTTATTGACCTGCTTTAACATCGAATAAACGTTTTATTTGTTTTAAAACGACTTTATTAAAAGCTCTTTTTTATCTTTATATATGATTCTTCTGTACGTGTGTTTGTCACCTAAATGTAAACAGAATGATATTTATGAACGTCATGACGTCACTGGGTCATCATTGTCATGACCCAGTTTGTAAAGAAGTTTTAGATAGCATCAACGAAACTCAACTCATTATACAATTGAATAAGAATTATCTCAAAACAAGATCGTATTTCTTACATACGGGCTTCTTCAGCCTAACGTGTTCTTTTCCAAAGTAATTTCCCTCAGCAGCTTGACTCCTTAATTACACGACTTAACTTTTAAAGCCTTTAAAAAACTCAAACGGCCTAAAATATATTTAAATGTGTATGGAATAAAGTCTAATTTGGATGGTCGTCTGTGCCGCCATTTGCACAGTTGTAACTTTGCTGTAGCGACTCGCATCCCCGTTTCTTGTTTACAATCCGAGTAACATTTTAAATAGTTACTGATGAAAGCTCGTTTCTTGTAGGGGAGACCGAGGAGATTTGTGACAGAGGAGAGTTGTGACATTGTCGATTTTTTGGAATCTTTTAAATGATCGCAATAGCGCGTGTTTCTTATGTGGTATGTAGCTAATGTCTACATTTAGTGTTTAGCAGTAACACTCTGGTTTACTGCAACACACCGCGTATTGCTTGTATGGCTTTAACCAAAATGGACATAAACTAGGATATAACTAGGTCCTTCTTCATTAATCTTTAGACTTATTAGTTATCTCCCTACTAGATATTACCCTGTGACACCGTCACTCTACCCAAGTCGATACATTATTTATAAAATGTCGACCCTGCCTCATTGAACATACTGGAAAACTGAAAAAAATACGGAAGATATTCTGCCCGGCGATACTTCAAGAAAAACCTACAAACTGTGATGCTGAGTCCACACGTTTGCCAAGCACTGACAACACAGGACGCAGTCATATGTTCGAAAAAGATAGGAATAGCCTCTGCTTACTCTAACATATGACTGCGTAAACGTCTGGCCTCCGGCATTAGACCGCTAATAGTTAATAGGTTCCAAAGAATCGAGAAGGTCACAACTCTCCTCAGTCACCTTTTGTTTAAAAGCATATATTGCTACTTCAAAGTTTCGTCATTATCTTATATGTCGCTAATGTTTTATTTGATTCAAAGATACAGACAATGAGAACAAGTTTGACTCAGTTAGTCGTACTACGGCTTTTAGTTTTTGCCATTTTGGCTACGAAACCCTAAAAGGAGAGTTATGACTATCTTCTCCTCCGTAAACAAAGTTACAGGCATCTTCTAGTATTATATATACTCAGTGTTTATAAACATTCCATTTATTTTGGTAATAGGTATAATTGACGAAGTAGAATTAAAATTAAAAACTCACAGTTATTTAACCCTATTTTTAGGTATGTGTACCTCAAAAGGAAAAAAAACGGAATCCTTTTAAAAACACTTTGTTGTCCGTTTGTCTGTCAAGACCCTTTTTTCACAAACGCGTGGAGATATCAAGTTGAGATTAACATCAAATACTAATATGTCTGAAACTGGAAAATAATCAAGCTTGTCTAGTCAACTCAATCCAAAGATACAGTCATTTAAAAAGGTGTTTCTAAACCTATGGTACTTCCAATTATCCTAAAAGGTTCCCCCTGTTTTGGCATAATATTTTTAGTCATAATTTTGCATGGCATAATCTATGTAGGCAGAATTGACTTTCCGCATAAACTGTTTTGGCATAATCAAGATTCGCATATTTTGATTACGCAGATATTCATTTGTCATAAATTTATTTCGCATATTTTTGTTTGTCCGAATCATGTCTACGTATAAAATAACTAGGCATAATTTCATTTGTCATATTTTATTTGCGCATATTTTTGTTTCGTCCGAATCATGTCTACGCATAAAATAAATAGGCATATTCATCACACCGAAAATTTTATGGCCGTAGACATGCAACAACGATGCTTTTTGCATTTGCTGAGTAATTATTCAGTTTACTAATATACTAACCTAACGTAACCTACTTTTCTGCTAGCAGTTCGTTTTTTTGAGGGACGCAATTCTAACCTAACCTAACCTACTTTTCTGCAAGCTGATCGTTTTTGCGAGGGACGCAGTTCTACCCTTACCTACTTTTCTGCTAGCATTTTGTTTTTTTGTGGGACGTAGTTTTAACCTAACCTAACCTACTTTTCTGCTAGCAGTTTGTTTTTTTGAAGGACGAAGTTCTAACCTGACCTACTTTTCTGCTAGCAGTTCGTTTTTTTGAGGGACACAATTCTAACCTAACCTAACCTAACCCACTTTTCTGCTAGCTGATCGTATTTGCGAGGGACGCAGTTCTAACCTAACCTAACCTACTTTTCTGCTAGCAGTTTGTTTTTTTGAGCGACGAAGTTCTAACCTAACCTAACCTACTTTTCTGCTAGCAGTTCGTTTTTGCGAGGGACGTAGTTCTAACCTAACCTAACCTACTTTTCTGCTAGCAGTTCGTTTTTTTGAGGGACGCAATTCTAACCTAACCTAACGTACTTTTCTGCTAGCTGATCGTTTTTGCGAGGGATTCAGTTATAACCTAACCTAACCTGCTTTTCTTGTAGCAATTTAAGTATGCCAAGATAGATTCGGACAAAAGATAATATGCCAAATACCACTATGCTAAACCAAATTATTCGTAAATATAATCGGCCTAAACAATAGTATGCGAATACAATTTCGGGCAAACACATTTTCGGTAAGTTAGAACTTATGCCAAATAAGGTTTCTGCCACATTACCATTCGTCGAAAAATTAATATGCCAAGTCTGTTATGCTAAAACAGTTTCGGACAAACAAAAGTATGCGACATAGAGGGAACCCATCCTAAAAACTTGAAGCTCCCTTCATATCAAATGTCTTATAGCACAATCAACGATATAAATGGGAAAATCTTATTTTTTTACATCTGTCTATGTCAGTAACCAATAAAAAATTACCCCACTCGGCGTTCATTCTGCTAACACAGGATTTGCATCTATACAGCCGTTTTTAGCGTATATTTTGTTTAAAACCCTCGGCGCGGGAATCCGACTCGCCCTTGACCGGTTTTATTCAAACATATCTTATACTTACGAAGGAAAGATGTTCCCGGAATATGGCTATTAACTTCTCAATTGTTTGAGATTGTACAGTGACCTTAATATAAAGTAATCATAAGGCTTTGAGCAGTTTAACCTTAATCTACTTCTATACCTAAGTCACGTCCTACAGCCAAAATTACATTTCATTCGTAAAAAAATTCTCAGAAATTCTTGAAATCTGACGAATTACTTCTAACAAAATCTAATTTCATTCAACATGTTCAACAAGATAATTTGAAAAGCAAATAAGCACTATTTTAGGTACCTAAATAAAATTGTGCGAGTCCCACTTCTTTTACATCTATACTATTATTTGAACCCAGTTTAAAAATGATTAAAACATGATTAAATATTTACATCAGAAGAAGAATTAAATAAATGAATAAAGATCAGCGACAATCTTACACAAATCGATTTAGTCCCAAACACAGGTCCCAAACTCAGCAAAGCTTGTACTATGGGTACCAGGCGACGATATTCATAATATTATATAGATAAATTATAATACTTAAATACTAAGAAAACATCCAAGACCCTAGACACATACGTGTTCATCACAAAAACACTTACCCTGGCCGGGATTCGATCCCGGGACCGTCACCTTCGTAGGCCGCTATGCAACCACATGAATCAAACGTGTCGTCTCAAATGAAGTTATTATAAAGTTGTAAAAATTAAATGTCTGTAAATAGAGGATGTTTTTAAATAAAAATGATAAGAACTATTTGAAGATCACTGAAACGAAAAAAACCGACAAACCGTGAAATCCAAAGTAACCGACATAGCTCACAGGAAGAAAAAGCTCGTTGAAGTGGCAATGGGCGGGTCATGTAGCCCGGAGAACGGATGGCCGTTTGGGCAGTAAAGTCCTAGAGTGGCGACCACGCATAGGAAAGCGCAGCGTAGGACGGCCCCCGACTAGTTGGACGGATGACCTTGTGGGGAGTCGTCGTTGGATGCGGTCTGCGCAGGATCGCACGCTGTGGCGAACTATAGGTGAGGCTTATGTTCAGCAGTGGACGTCCGGGCTTCATCACGCCAAAACGGCTAAATGGACTTACACTATTTTTAGTACACGGGTATCCGGTCATCCACAGATGGTTGGAGGATACTTTTTAGTCTTCTAAGCTGAAGAAAAAAGAGGGTTATGATTTTGTTATCATCTGCTGTCGAAGTTGTGAGCCGCTTTTAATAAAAAATAAAATCTAGTTGCCTTACCGGGGCCTTCGGTCCCAAGAACTTGTTTTAGGGTTTCGTACTGAAATAAATACCAACGAATATACCCGAGGTATGTCTGTCTGTCTCATGACTCTAATTCTTAAATATACCACCATCCACCATCCAACCAGGCTTGGTATCTCAGAAGGGAATATTAGTTTAAACAACCAGTTATAAAGTAAACATGTATTACCAATATAACATATAAGAGATGTATCAAAATAACACCAACCTTACTCTTTCTGAAGTGTGTCAACGATGACCGACCGGATAAACATAACTACCCGTTCTTTCAGTTTGTCATTCAAATCAATAAAGTTGCCAGTGGAATATGAAATTAATATTATTGGTAGTCATGTTACAATTCTGAATAATTAATTACATCTATGTGGTTCCTTTGCTTTTTCGCACAATAATGTCTTGGTTAGATGTGACACTAAATTGTGCTCACATGCGCATATTTTCATGCAGTTTCCACAAAAAATACGCAAGCAAATGCATCAAACCGCCACCATTACATAATACATTTCAAATGTTATGGAAGTCAATATAGATTACTTGTAACCATATCAATATACACCAGCTACCACATTAAATACGTAATAATTTACTGCTAATGAAAATAAAATGTAGGTTGTAAAAATCACAGCTTATAGGAAGCTGCAAAAACTAGGTGTTATTGTGGTACGGAAACTTTCTTGCCCGAATCCGACTCTCACTTGCCCCGTTTTTAGGGTTCCATACCCAAAGGGAAAACGGAACCCTTTTACTAAGACTCCGCTGTCCGTCTGTCACCAGGCTGTATCTCATGAACCGTGATAGCTAAACAGTTGAAATTTTCACAGATGATGTATTTCCGTTGCCGCTTTAACAGCAGATACTAAACAAAGAATAAGTTTATGCCTGTCTGTCTATGCAGATTTTGCTTAGGATTAGGGCTCTAATAACACTGGATTTTCATAAATACAGCATTTTGTACGGGACCCTCGGTGCGCGAATCCGACTCGCACTTGTCCGTTTTATTTTTTATTTTTCTCAATCCCGGGACTGACACGTCTCTACCCGTACGCTGGGGGAATATTCGCTCGAGTTACTTGAAACGATGCCCTTTGAAGCTTTGTAAGGCGAGTTTTATCGCGATTCTGTTTGAGACAGACGTGTGCGAGCCGTCTGTGGATTTCGTCTTGCTGTTGACACACTAGATCGAGGACCACTGTATAGTCTATAGCTTCTTACTAGTTTTTTAGGGTTCCGTAGCAAAATTGGCAAAAGCGGAGCCCTTATAAATAAAGTCTGTCCATCTCGTCCACCCTCAAAAACTACAAGATGTATATTGATGAAATTTGGAGTATAGATGTGTTATTAAGCCGCTACTTAGTTTGATATCTAAATAATCAAAAATAATAAAAATATTTTTCTCGCTCCAAACATGTAACCGACACTAAAAATAATACGGAACCCTAGAAATCATTGTGTGGCAGATATTTAGACAGTTCTTTTAAAAACATTTTATGAAGTTTCTACAAAATGATTTTAATATTTTCTTCTGTTTCCACGATGATCACTCATTTAAATAAAACAACTTAACGGATTATATTGCGTATATTATCTCATTTGAGTTCCGGACATTTCGGAAGCTTTTCAGCTTTCCATGGTCACGGGTTAACTCAACCCGAAAACTGAAAAGCTTCCGAAACGTCGGGAACTCAAATGAGATAATACACGATATAATGTTAAATTGTTTTATTTAAATTTTGAATTTGTGAATATTTTTGGAACTAATCGGTCCAACTGTAGCATAAATTGTTACGACAAACCAAGTTTTGCATCTTTTCTTAAAAACTACACGCGTTTTAGAGAACTGTACCTAGACATTTTTTTTTTCAAAACATTTACATAAGCCTCAGCACCGCCCACAATTTTTCTCCTTTCCCCTAAGGTTGACTGGTAGAGAATGAATTATGGAATAAAGTTCGCCTTTTGTAAGATAAGTTTTCGTTTGTGCAATAAAGGTTAAATAAATAAATAAATTATGAAAACGGGACTTAACGATATTAGCACGACGCATTACATCTATAGTCTCAAAGAAGCATTCATTATAAATTACTTGGCCTGTGTTAAGCTAAGCTGTTTCTATTTCATTTTCCCACTCAACTCGAGTTTTCTATCAAGTGAACTTGCCTATTACGACACCAAACTCCTAAAGCGGACACATGGACTAACTTGTGAACAATAATGAACTAACAAATATGTAGGCGAGTCTTTGACAGAAACTTTCCTGGCTCCCATCCAAAAGCATGCAGTTGTTAAAAAAGAAAACTCCTATGTAGGTTTGACTTGGAAAAAGTAGGTTAATTACATTGATGAACTTTATCAGATCTTTCGTTTAGTTTCTGAAATCTTCATAGGGTTTTTGCAATCTTTGAAACTAATTACAAGCGATTTCGTTTTGCTTTTTACAGCGCAATTTGATGATCTGTTAATAACCTACATGAAAAATCTGTATTTGGTAGTAAAATAGTACATTTCGATGCTAGTGCAGAAAGTATGTCATTACCTCACGAGTACCGAGATAATATACTCGGGACGAGTGAACAATGACATTTCCGCACGTGTATCGAACGACGTTTTTTAATACAGTTGCGAAAAAAAAAGAAAAACAACAAATAAGCATCATTATCATCACCACCACCATCACTTTCACCATCATCACCATCATTAACATCAGCATCATCATCATCACCATGACCATCACCAACATCACCACCATCATCATCACCATCATCACCATCATCATAACCACCGTCACCCTCACCATCATCATGACCATCACCATCATCATCATCGTCATCACCATCATCATGACCATCACCATCATCATCATCACCATCATCATCATCACCATCATCATCATGACCATCACCATCATCATCATCATCATCGTCATCACCATCATCATTATCATCATCATCACAACCATCACCATCATCACGACCATCATTACCGTCACCATCATCATCATCATCATCATCATCATCATCAATAAGTAGTTATGAATTGGAACAAGTATAAATTTAAAAACATTGGGAAAGTAGAAAGCACAAGTTCGCGAAAACCAACTTTGCGCACGCTAAACAGCTACGTAAAGTAGCACTTTTTGAGCAACTGTATTAAAAATAATATTTTTTCACTATGTTCCTCTGCTGAGCAAACTTGCCTTATTTTCGCCGCTCGTTCCGGTGAAGTGTATGTTTCTGGTATGCGTCATGAAATGCGTCCAAGTCATATCGCCATCTCCTGTGTTTAAGGGGAAACTTAAATGCTGGAAATTTCTATCCGATAAGAATACATACACATTTGACCCGACGCTTAATAAAAAAGAGTTAGGAGTAGAAGAGAGAAATAAAAGTTATGTATGTTATGTTTTGTGTCCATATATTTGCGTCTACGATTTAATACCCTTAAATCTCTCGTCTTTGATTTTTTACGAAAATCTTGTTGCTTAACCACTACGATCTTTGTAAATTTAAAGTAAATTTCATCACTAAGAATGTATATTCTTGAAATACAAAGATCTAAATAATGAAACATTTTATAATTCGATATTCTTAGTGATGAAACTCACTTTAAAAATCACGAAGATCTTGGTGGTAAAACATAAAGATTTTCGTAAAAATACAATGTTTACACTACAGCGACATCTCTAGCTAGCATTTGGTAACTGTAAAGTTCGCTCTGTTAGGGTGAACATTTAGTTTCATAGATGTTCACCAGGTGCGCTGACGGCGAAAAGCCGGTTAAAAATACAAAGATCTTGTAACAAGTAGTGACATAATTTAAATACAAGCTGACTGGGCTCTGTAGTTCAATTGGCAGAGCGTGCGCCCCTGCAAGGCACAAGGCACTGGTTCAAATCCGGTCGGAGTCTTGAATTTTTTTGATTATTTGGATCTTTGTATTTCAAGAATATAGATTCTCTCGTCTTTGTTTTTATCAGGAATCGGATTCAGTGGGGGAGCACAAACCTACAAACGGGAATGCTATCCTCTGCCAACTTAGAGTTAGGCTGGGAGGTAGTGCGCAAGGCAGAACTACGGAGGTGACATGAATTAATGAGGTGTCTATTGATTTGTTTCTCATAATTTATACAAAAAACCCACAGGCTCACCTATTTAAGAGAATAATACGACAGAATTTTAGCAAACCCTTAGCAAACAATGGCTGTACAATGAGAAAGGCTTCTTATCAGCCCCTATTATAAAACGACGTATTTTACCAGGAAACTTGTGGCGCTTGCGTGCTTTTGTATAAACAGCGGTTACTTAAAATGGTGTAACGTCATAAGGGTTTTAATGGCGCTTAAGCCGTTTTTGCCAGCGAGTCGGTATTGTTGCGAGACCACTTGACCCGTGGTTCCTGAGATAAATGCTTGCAATATACTCGCGTCGTGGCACTTTTTCACTCCCTCGAGTTTGCGGGTTTGTTTAATTATAAAACTTGGGTTTGTTTTTAACCATCAACGAAAAAGAGTATACTGCGGTATAGCTCTTAAACGGATAGATCGATTTTCATTTAGGTGTTTAGTGTTTCCAGCCCGTCTGACAGTTCAGGCCATCTACGTTATTATGTAATACTAGAAGGCGCAACTTTGTTCGCGGAGACGAAAGTCATAACCCCTCTTTTTTTTTTAGCTTAGTCGGGTAAAAAGTATCCGATTACTATCTGGACCCGTGTACCAAAAACAGTTGAATTCCGTTTAGCGGATTGTGCATGTGCGGTACTCGTGTGTACCGGTACTCCCCTGCGTGGCTGGTCGTCAGAGGCGGTGGGCCTTTCAAGGCTCTTGGTCTCGAGGGGAGAACAGCGCTGAGCGGGCGACGACACGGCTACAGCTCGGCGCTTGGATGATGGTTTGCGTGGATTGCGCTTCTTGTAAAAAACAACCAAACGCTGCGGAAACACAGCGGTGACGCAGCGAGTACAGGTCGCAGCAGGATCTTCGCTTAAAAAACGCAGCGTAAAAGTCGCACCCAATATATATAGCCTAATGGATGACTGGTAAAGAATGCCTTTATGGCATTAAGCCCACCATTTGTTCTTGCGTGTATTGTGTAATAAAATATAAATAAATAAAAGTCATAACCATTTTTTTTTTGAGAGCGTAGTTAAGTAATAAGTATCCTTTAACCATCTGTGAATACCCAGGTACCAGTGTATCAACAATAATTGAAATCAGTTTACTCTATTTGGCGTGATGAAGCCACAACCACATGTTCAAAGATATACAAAAAAAATCGTTTTATTGTTCTTACAATAATCCACTAGACTTATTTTTTTGAAAATATCTTCAATGTACAGACAGACATTTCATTTTTACAACTTTATAATAGTACTAGCTTCCGCCCGCGACTTCGTCCACCTTAAATTCGTTTATCGCGGATAGGGGTATTTTTCCGGGATAAAAAGTAGCCTATGTCCTTCCCCGGGACTCAAACTATCTCCATACCAAATTTCATCCAAATCGGTTCAGTGGTTTAAGCGTGAAGAGGTAACAGACAGACAGACAGACCGACAGACAGACAGACAGACACACTTTCGCATTTATAATATTATATAGTATGGACTAGAAGGCGCCGCAACTTCGTCCGCGGAGGAGAAAGAGTCATAACCCCTCTTTTTTTCGGCAGCATAGTCGGGTAAAAAGTATCCTATAACTATTTGGAGATACCCAGCTACCCGTGTACTAAAAATAGTTTTAATCCGTTTAGCCGATTTTGCGCGATGAAGCCACAACGACACGTACAAACATATTAAAAAAAATCGTTTTAGTATCCTTACATTTCATTTGACTTATTTTTTTTTTAAATATATCTTCAATGTACAGGCATTAAATTTTAACAACTTTATAATAGTATAAATAAACTAAAATAAAAAATGATTTATTGCCACAAAACAAGAGTAAGCACAACAATATTACAGTAACTATGCCAGAAATAAACTAAGTAGGTACACTATTTTGCAAATGAATTATTGCCTGACCACGAGGTTGTCACTGTGGCGTGGTTCTGGTTGTGGTGAGGTTGTGGTAATCTGAATAGATCCTAAATCATAACTTAGAACATTCTCGATTTTATAAGCCACCTTTTGAATACAAGGAACGAAATCATTACGGAGCCAATGCCACACATACACACAGAAAAACAGATCATCATCATCATCATCATTTCAGCCATAGGGCGTCCACTGCTGGACACAGGCCTCCTCAATAGATTTCCACATGGGCCGGACAGAGGCGACCCGCATCCAGCGAGTCCCCGCAACCCTATCCAGGTCATCCGAACACCTTGCAGGTGGCCTTGCCACGCCGCACTTGCCGGTACGCGGTTATTCGAGGACCTTTTTGCCGCAACGGCCATCTGTTCGTCGAACTATGTGCCCTGCGCATGGCCACTTCAGTTTGCTTACTCTGTTTGCTATATCGGTGACCTTGGTTCGTTTACGAATCTCCTCATTTCTGATTAGATCTCGTAGAGAGATCCCGAACATAGCCCTTTCCATAGCTCGCTCAGTGACTCTAAGCTTCCTTAAGAGGCCCATAGTCAGAAACACAGATACATATGTCAAACTTATAACACGTCTTTTTTCGTCAGGGGTTAAAACAATGGATGCAAATATATGCATACAATAACTGGCCTAGATTTAGACAAAACAGTTAGAAACACGAAGTTAAGTTTGAATATCCGCATACAGTAGCAAATTATGGCACATGTTTTGACCTACCTCGATTCACTTTGGTTAGCTTCCAACGAGATTGTAGTATGAAATTATGATGTATATCTAAACTATTTTAAAGTTGTTGAAATACAATGTGATAATAAAACGATAGTTATACATTTTATCGTGACCGTTTGCGAGAGCTAAAGTATATTTCTTCACGCTTTGATCTTCGTATCTTTAACACAATAGATAATAATCTGGGTGTGTGTTAAATGTCCCACACTAAAAACACAAACACAAAATTTGTGTCTCACATAAAACTATTTAACATGTCAATTTTCATACCTACTAAACCTACTTCAGCAAAGAATTACCTTAAGAAAAATCATCATCATTATCATCATCAGTCCATCTCCGTCCACAGCTGGACATAGGCCTCTCCCATGGCATGCCACTGAGCTTGGAGGTGAGTTTTTTGTTTCCAACCGCTGCCAGCCACTTATGTCGTCGTTCCACCTGCGTGGCCAAGACGCGGTCTCCACTCCATAACACGTTTGCCCCAACGGTTGTCAGTTCTATGACAAAAAATACAACTACATATATGTTTTATGCAATCCAGTTGCGATAAAAATCCAATAATACTCCAAAATCACCGGTATCAAGGTCCGAAGGGTATGAACCCAATTTCCCATAGCGTTTCGTTTTGGCTATTGCGAAGTATTTCATGTGTCCAGAGAGGAAATGAATTTTCAAGCTGACGGTTTTCGTAATACCGGGTAGGTACGAGTTGGTGGTGTGAATACCTACTACTTATATTTGACTCAAGTTAAATTAAATGTGTTCGCACTATCCACCCAATCAAACATTTCAAAATGCATGGAATAATAGGAAATACCAATTCATCTTCCTCTTTAAATTAAAATTGAACTTGTCTTTATGTGCTATACGATTCAAATACTTAGGTATACTTATTTTGTTATCGGTAATAAAGCTTGGGTTGGTTTTTAACTATCAACGAAAAAAAATTAGCCAAGAGCATGTCGGACCATGCTCAGTGTAGGGTTCCGCAGCCGCTTTTTATCTTTGTAATTTGTTTCATAGTTTTTGGTCATACCATGTAGAAAATTGGAAGGGGTGGGGGGGGGGGGGGAGGGGGGTAATTTACGCAACTTTCGGAGCGATTGTTTCCGAAAATATTCACTATACTGACGAAACATTTGCCCACACATTAATATTTGCTGAAAAAAAACAGTTTTAATTACATGTATGGAGTGCCCCCTTCGAATATTTATTCTTATTATTTAACTACTAAACTAAGTAGCGGCTTATACAAGACGCCTATACTCCAAATTTTATCCATATACTCATCATGTAGTTTGAGAGTTTAAGAATCATAAGTATATGGCCCCGAGTATAATTTTACTCGTTTCGGGGTTGAGACCTTAGATCCGTGGGGTTCCAGCGCCCACAAACTAATTAAAGTTCTCCAAAAAAGAGTGTCCGAATCGGCTGGTGACTTCGGACCTTGATACCGGTGATTTTGGAGTATTATCGGATTTTTATCGCAACTGGATTGCATAAAACATATATGTAGTTGTATTTTTTGTCATAGAACTGACAACCGTTGGGGCAAATGTGTTATGGAGTGGAGACCGCGTCTTGGCCACCCAGGTGGAACGACGACATAAGTGGCTGGCAGCGGTTGGAAACAAAAAACTCAGTGGGATGCCATGGGAGAGGCCTATGTCCAGCTGTGGACGAAGATGGACTGATGATGATAATGATGATGATTTTTCTTAAGGTAATTCTTTGCTGAAGTAGGTTTAGTAGGTATGAAAATTGACTTGTTAAATAGTTTTATGTGAGACACAAATTTTGTGTTTGTGTTTTTAGTGTGGGACATTTAACACACACCCAGATTATTATCTATTGTGTTAAAGATACGAAGATCAAAGCGTGAAGAAATATACTATAGCTCTCGCATATGGTCACGATAAAATGCATAACTATCGTTTTATTACCACATTGTATTTCAACAACTTTAAAATAGTTTAGATATACATCATAATTTCATACTACAATCTCGTTGGAAGCTAACCAAAGTGAATCGAGGTAGGTCAAAACATGTGCCATAATTTGCTACTGTATGCGGATATTCAAACTTAACTTCGTGTTTCTAACTGTTTTGTCTAAATCTAGGCCAGTTATTGTATGCATATATTTGCATCCATTGTTTTAACCCCTGACGAAAAAAGACGTGTTATAAGTTTGACATATGTATTTGTGTTTCTGACTATGGGCCTCTTAAGGAAGCTTAGAGTCACTGAGCGAGCTATGGAAAGGGCTATGTTCGGGATCTCTCTACGAGATCTAATCAGAAATGAGGAGATTCGTAAACGAACCAAGGTCACCGATATAGCAAACAGAGTAAGCAAACTGAAGTGGCCATGCGCAGGGCACATAGTTCGACGAACAGATGGCCGTTGGGGCAAAAAGGTCCTCGAATAATTGGTACCGGCAAGTGCAGCGTGGGAAGGCCACCTGCAAGGTGTTCGGATGACCTGGATAGGGTTGCGGGGACTCGCTGGATGCGGGTTGCCTCTGTCCGGCCCATGTGGAAATCTATTGAGGAGGCCTGTGTCCAGCAGTGGACGCCCTATGGCTGAAATGATGATGATGATGATCTGTTTTTCTGTGTGTATGTGCGGCATTGGCTCCGTAATGATTTCGTTCCTTGTATTCAAAAGGTGGCTTATAAAATCGAGAATGTTCTAAGTTATGATTTAGGATCTATTCAGATTACCACAACCTCACCACAACCAGAACCACGCCACAGTGACAACCTCGTGGTCAGGCAATAATTCATTTGCAAAATAGTGTACCTACTTAGTTTATTTCTGGCAACTATGCCAGAAATAAACTAAGTAACTATACTGTAATATTGTTGTACTTACTCTTGTTTTTGTGGCAATAAATCATTTTTTTATTTTGGTTTATTTATACTATTATAAAGTTGTTAAAATTGAATGTCTGTACATTGAAGATATATATTAAAAAAATAAGTCAAATGAGATGTAAGGATACTAAAACGATTTTTTTTTATATGTTTGTACGTGTCGTTGTGGCTTCATCGCGCAAAATCGGCTAAACGGATTAAAACTATTTTTAGTACACGGGTAGCTGGGTATCCCCAAATAGTTATAGGATACTTTTTACCCGACTATGCTGCCGAAAAAAAGAGGGGTTATGACTCTTTCTCCTCCGCGGACGAAGTTGCGGCGCCTTCTAGTCCATACTAATATTATAAATGCGAAAGTGTGTCTGTCTGTCTGTCTGTTACCTCTTCACGCTTAAACCACTGAACCGATTGGGATGAAATTTGATATGAAGATAGTTTGAGTCCTGGGGAAGGACATAGGCTACTTTTTATCCCGAAAAAATACCCCTATCCGCGATAAACGAATTTAAGGCGGAAGAAGTCCCGGGCGGAAGCTAGTACTATTATAAAGTTGTAAAAATGAAATGTCTGTCTGTACATTGAAGATATTTTCAAAAAAATAAGTGTAGTAGAATATTGTAAGGACAATAAAACGATTTTTTTGTATATCTTTGAACATGTGGTTGTGGCTTCATCACGCCAAATAGAGTAAACCGATTTCAACTATTGTTGATACACTGGTACCTGGGTATTCACAGATGGTTATAGGATACTTATTACATAAAAAAAAGGGTTACATTTTATTGCACAATACACGCAAGAACAAATGGTGGGCTTAATGCCATAAAGGCATTCTTTACCAGTCATCCATTAGGCTATACAGAGAAATTATTGGTGCGGGATATCGGTATCAAACTTGTACAAATTGGTGTTCTGCCTTTTCGCAGAACTATTTTTGGCCGAATTTCATTTGCCAACTAACGTTTCGCCGACTTTTCACTTTGACAACTAACGATTACCAAATTTTTGTATGACAACTTTTCACTTGGCAGAACTATTGTAAAGCAGATTATTATTATGCCTCTAAACTTTAGGCAGACTAATCATTAGTCAAATCTTTCACTTGGTCGAACAACTTTTTAACGATTAACGTTTCGTTGATGGAACAGTTCCCTTTTCATACATTGGGCACGTTACAAATAAGAAAAAGATACATACCAATGCTTACATATTTTTTGGTTGGCCGAAACTCTGGCAAGGAAGAGTAACTGCGACAAAATGGAATATGGGTCACAACCCAAAAACTGTAGGTTAGGTTAGGTTTGTTTTATGACCATGGATAGCGGAGCGTCAGATTGCTTGCTTGCATGAAGGTAATATTAAAATGCTTGCAAGTATTACAAAAAAAAAACGAAACGCTACTCAATAAAACATTTGGTAAAGAATAAACAACTAAGTGTATATTATGCCAACTAAAACATTCTGCTACATGAAAGGTGGCATTTTAAAAATGTACGTAATAAAACAGAGACCAAAAGTTAAGTTGGTAACGGTGAGGTTGCCAAATAATAAGTTGGCAATTGATAAGTTGGGAAATGAAAGGTCGGCGAAATAAAATTCCGCGAAACGGGAGTTGGGAAGTGATAATCAGCGTAACAATTTGCTGCGAAAAATAAGAGAACCGTACAAATTATTAATTACAAGGGTGAGACACCCAAATTATAAAGGTACTATACATAATACGGAATATATAATAACCATAATATCTACATAAATAGAAGTTTTCCTCCCACGGGAACGAAGTTGCGGGCGCCATCTAGTTCGACTATAAAGTTGTATAAATTAAATGTCAGTTTTGTAAAAACTAATTAGAGAAATTATTGGTGCAGGATATCGGTATCAAATTTGTACAAATTAATAATTACAAGGGTGAGACACCCAAATTAAAAAGGTACTATACAAACTATACATAATACGGAATATATAATAACCATAATCCAAACTCCATACTTAATATTATAAATGCGAAAGTGTGTCTGTCTGTCTGTCTGTCTGTCTGATATCTCTTCACGCTTAAACCGCTGAACTGATTTGGATGAAATTTGATATGGAGATAGTAGTCCCGGGGAAGGACATAGGCTACTTTTTATCCCGGAAAAATACCCTTATCCGTGATAAACGAATTTGAGGCGGACGAAGTCGCGGGCAAGCTAGTATCTACATAAATAAAAGTTTTCCTCCCACGGGAATGAAGTTGCGGGCGCCATCTAGTTCAACTATAAAGTTGTATAAATTAAATGTCAGTACATTGAAGATAAATTTCAAAAAAAGTAAATGTCAAAAATTTCATTTTGTTGACAAGCTTTTCTCGTTGACTGTACTTTTCCTTAAACATCCATCAACTACTCAACGAGACGATTCTACAGAGCCCAAACTCGGTAGCATTGAATTATTTTCTTACAGAGTTCCTATGACCACCTTCCTGCTCCATCATCAGATCAGCTTGATGCTATCATAATATTGCATTGTCTCCTAACTTACATATATGTATGCCAAATTTTAGGTCAATTGGAAACCGGGAACTAGGTCAAATTTAACTTGCAAGATTCCACCCGAACAAACTTATTACATACATACTTACATACATATATTGCAAGTCATGTCAAAGCTTGTCAAAAATAGTGAAGCGGACTATTTGAAGGTCACTCAATGGAAAAATATTTTGCTTTTATTTCTTCTATGGTTGTGCCTTCATCACGCCAATACGGCTAAATGGATTTCATTTTTTTTTGGTATTCGGGTAGCTGGGCATCCACAGATGGTATTAGGGTACTTTTGATGAAAAAAGAGGGTTATAATGTCTTTTTACCCTCACTAGCTTGGAAAGCCGTCTTTTATCCTTTAAGACAAGTGGGTAAAAATGCATTTTATCCCCTAGTGGGGAACCTTAGAGCGTGTTTAAGTAGGTTTTGACAGATAACAAAACGTAAAAGGCTCAAAATGGTTCGTTCGATATTAATAATCATTAAATAAATGTTTTACGAATTTAGTAGAAAATGGTATTTAGCGTCATTTAATAATTTTGAGTTAATAAAGCTTAAAATTCCATAAGAAACATTGTTTTTTTTTTAATGATGTTGAATATAATTCTGAACGCATAAGTTGATTCGACGCAATTACAAAACGCATCGCCAGAAATATCAAAATTGTCAAATAAATTTTACTTAAAAACTTTTCTATTGATGATGATTCTAATTAACCTGATGATGATTATAATGTGTACAAATAAAGACTTATATTTTAAGAGCTGTTTTTTTGCATGTTGCAATTTCCTCGCCATAGTGAGGTGAAAAGTTTTGTGGTACACACGGGTGCAAAGTTATATTTTACTTTTCATGTGTTGAAGCACTCGCTACGCTCAGGATTATATTTTAGAACCCTTTCGCTTGCTCTTGTTTCAATTCCACACTCTCTGGTAAAATACATCTTTGCATCCTCGTATAACAAATGACTATTTCTCCTCCACAGACGAGGTTGCAGGCACCTTCTCGTATAAAAATAATTAGTCTCATTCACACGGACCACATTTCGCCGTCATTCGCAACCTGACTGCATCAAAGCAACTGCAAGAAGCTGCAGCGCAACTATTCACACGTAACCGCTGCTTCACCATTGTCCGTTGCGTTGCGGTTGTGGTCCGTGTGAACATATCCTTACATACGTGAGTATATGTCTCCAATATTGTGATAAAATTATTAATTTGAATTCCTTTATTCAAGTAGGCCTAGTTACAAGCACTTCCTCTCTATGAAACGGAAACTTTTGAAACCAAGGTGTAGGGTTAGTAAAAACAGGGCTTAGAGGCTTCAAGCCAGTTGAAGCCATATTTTTTAAGATAAGGTGTAGGGTCAGTATAGTCAGGGCTCGGATTTTCCTGAGATTCGATAACTTTTTTACAGCGAAAGCTTGTGAGTCTTGGCTGCCAATTTTACATGAAATGTTTTTGGTGGGATTTTCTCTTCATTGCGCGGTCAAGGCGCTCGCCGTAGAGCAAATAGTTGGCATCACACGCAATGTATCAGAAATTCCCCTGGCGCACCGCCGGTTATGCGCTGGGTGGGACCCCTAAAAAAACCGGCTCTTTGAAAATTATAAATATTTTTCTAGACGTATCTGGGAATTTGTAAACGGCTCACTGATTACTCCTAGTAAAACGAAAACATTTATAAGTACAATAAAAATGTAAAAGGCACCCGCATTTGCTTCGGCGTACTTGAGTAAAACGTATCTTATAACAAATGCCAAAAATAGTTGAAATCTGTTTAGCCGTTTTAAGCTATTGTCACATTAAAAGATTGGTAAAATATTCGAATGGAATGCTTCGCTTGAAGAAAAATTCGATATTGGCATAATAATCTTTGGCATTTACGCGAAAGTAAAAATTAATAACAATGTAAAATTTAATATTTTGTTCTGTTTCCGCGATTATTACTGTAATGTAAAATTTTGCGAAAGAACAACACGTTGCATGACGCAACTCTTTTTCTACCGTTTGTACCTTTTTATACAGTTTTTCTTTATGTTAAAAGGAGTTGCTACTTATTATATATATTAATAATGACAATTATAACACTAACCTATATTTTAAGTCCTTTAGTATATTTTTATTATTGTGTGCTACTAACCACTATGGAGTTTTTGAATGATTCGAAATAAAGAATTTATTATTATATTATTGTATCTCAGATTGAGTCACGGGCTCGTATGTCCCGGATTTTTGAGAGGCTTGCGTGGGGATATGGATCCAACACGTTTCGAGAAGTTTGCTGTGGCTGTACTTCTGCTGGGACTCGCTCCTGATCATATCAATAAGAGAATACGTCCATGAGCAGGTCCCATTATTGCATTTTAAGGAAAGAGATGTCGGGCTATGAAATTGTAGTTTGGATTGACTTTTTTTTGTCTATTGCAATAGAAATATGTCACCCGCCATAACCACCAAATCGACCGCTATCTGTGGCGGGTGGTGACTCGCCACTCACTTGATGGGCCCCCGTAATTGCCCTCAAACAAGACAGCCGGAAGCAACACGGACGTGAGGGCTCAGGGGCGTCGAGAGGTGTGCTGCGCTTTCTCCGAGGTTACTCGCGGCGTTATGCCCTTTAACACTTCCACTCCGGGAGCATATAGCTCAAACGCTCCTCTCTGGAAATCTCCAATGAAGGCAAGCCAGAGCTGAGAGTCCTACGGGTCCTCTTTGGTATCCACTCCGGCCGATGAAGACACACCGGAGTCAAGGGCTCTGACCGACTCTCTGGAGATCTCAGGTCCGTGGGGTCGTCACTCCCCAACAGCTCACTACAAGCTGCCCTGAGGCCTTATTTATTATTATTATTATGTTTTTGTACTACATTTGTTTTTTGATGTCTTCAGTTTTAAGTTGTCAATAAACTCGTACCATAGCATGAATCAGCAGCTTTTCTTCGAGATAGAAAGCCATACCGACACATACCTCTATAATGTAAACGTACTAAAACATCCAAAAAATATTTTTGATTCAGTGAACTCCAAATAGTCCGTAACAATATTTTTATTAGAATATATCTACAATATACAGATATTTAATTTAAACAACTTTATAATACTTTTTGTTTTACAAATATCATGATAATAATCACAATTTTTGCAATTTATTAGTGGATCACTCCACTAGCGTTATTATTATAAACAAAGATCAGAAACCTAACGGCTAAAGAGTCGGATGCACCATACAGAGATCCATAAGCAAGAACAGATGACAAAATTCGTCGACTACTGGTGTGGACGATTAGCTCAGATGGTAGAGCGTGCTGCCCCGGTCTGGCTCAAGGCACTGGTTCAAGTCCAGTATCGTCGAATTTTTTTTTTTTCATTTCTTTCTGATCTTTGTTTATAATAATAACGCTAGTGGAGTGATCCACTAATAAATTGCAAAAATTGTGATTATTATCATGATATTTGTATAACAAAAAGTACAGTCTTGATAATAGCGCCACCTCTCGCCGAGCAATGGTACCTGTAAAGGTATCTGCTCGGGGTGAAAGTAACTTCATAGTTCTGCACTAGGCGGCGCTAACGGCTAAAGAGTCGGATGCACCATACAGAGATCCATAAGCAAGAACAGATGACAAAATTCGTCGACTACTGGTGTGGACGATTAGCTCAGATGGTAGAGCGTGCTGCCCCGGTCTGGCTCAAGGCACTGGTTCAAGTCCAGTATCGTCGAAAAGTTTTTTCATTTGTTTCTGATCTTTGTTTATAACTTTATAATATTTAGGGCCGATTTTACCAACAATCAATTTACACGAGAGTGTCTAACCCACTATAAACAAAATCGAACGATTTACTCTATGGTTGACTTCATTTCCATTTCAGTATGCTAGTCTACTGATAACAATCTCTCGCATAGTTACTAAGTAACGTTGAACGAATGAATTGAATAAAATCGTAATGCTTGGGTGCGTAAGATAAACAATTTGTCCCATGCTTAAGCAATGGTGCTGCGTATTTTTTTAATTTATTGGAGTAATACATCAATTGTGAAGTAAGTATTTAATTCACTTGACAGTGACAATGACAATACTAATCTACATCCAACAGTTTACTCAGCCGAAATTGGCGGTGTAAGATTATTCTCTAGTTTAGACATTTTATCTTAAGGTTAATTATTGGCGAAACGTAAAATGAGTTTACTCACGTGTAATTAATGATTTATTATTGAAATAAGGCTTATAATACGTCGGTGAAATTGACCCTTAGTATATAGATTAGGCACTTTAATTTCTTATAAAGTTAGACACATTTTTCTTGTTCTTGTATCCTACTAAATATAATTGAACGCTAATTAAAAAAATAACTTGTATGGCCACAGTCGTTTAATAATCGTAACGTTAGTTTTGATTAAAATAAAGCGAAAACAAAAATTCCCTCACATCGCAAAACGTGTCAACGGCTTTTGATTGCCCGGGCGTTTCGTGTCATATTTCAATAGACCGGACGAAATGGTTTTCGTAGAAATCGCAGTGAAAAAAAATTATTCAATTTATTGTAAAGCTGAGCGATGTCAGAACTGTGTAGGGCCCTTGAAAACTTTTGAAAAAGGCAATTTAATTTGTATTCAATTTCGTTAGGTGACAAGTTTGAATACGGGTTTGGGGCTGCGTGATATAGGGTTGGCAACTTTGAGCGCCGTTATGTAGGGCAGTTTCATTATTAAAGGCGTGTATTTAGTAAATGTTTTATAATGAAATGTTGGTATTTATCTTATGATGAACGTGATTGAAAATATGAGAGGACCAGCCCGCGATTCTAAGACAAATTTTCCTGCGAAGTAAATTACACTGTGAAAAAAATATATAATTGTGTGATAGTGACAATCTGAATTACAAAAATGAAAAGGAAAGGTCTTGACGCACAAATATGGACTCAATAAAAAAATAAAATTCGTAAAACATAAACATTTTTATCCAGACACGCGGCAGTGTGTCAAGCCAAGTTCAAGCAAAGGAACTGGCTACCAGCGCCGAGTGTAATATTACACGAACCACTTGGTGCCACTTCTGACCCTTCTATATATTAAACTAGGTGCCCCCAACTTCGTTCGTGGAGGAGAAAAAGTCATAACCGTCCTTTTTTCTTCAGCGTAGTCGAGTAAATAGTATCCTATAACCATCTGGAGATACCCAGCTACCCGTGTACCTAAAATAGTTGAAATCCGTTTAGCTGATTTAGCATAATGAAGCCACAACGATATTTCATTTCGACCGTGAACGAAGTTCGAAGTTTCATCTAGTAAAAAATAATTTTGTTGTCTTCATAATAATTTAGTTTTCAAAGTGACTCAGGGAAAGGAACCATGGCAACAACGTAAAAAAAAGTTGATTGACCCACTTATTTTTTTACAGCGTTAAATCCGCTTACAACCCCACTTACCTAATCTACCTGAGCAATACCATATTTTATTTTAGTATCAAATTCAAATCAAATCAAATTAATTTTCTGCAAATCAAATTTCTTTATTTGCCAGAATATGGAAACAGTCTTAAAGCTATATTTGTACATTATATTCAACCTGCATGCAGGTGTACAAATTTCTACATTTTCATAATCATAACGAAATTTTAATAAAGCACCTATTTATTAGTCTGTAACGCTCACAGTCAATTACCTGTATTAAATTAGTTGCTTAATGCTAATAGTAGCCAAAACATTCGCCGAGTCGCTAATTTATAACATGTCGTTACATTATCCTATAATTAACAAATCCTTATTATTATAAATATATCAAATAATTAATTACGTTCCTATGTCAATTGCCAAGTAATCGTTAATGCTATAAAAACATTTATCCTGCAACCATTTAGTCAATTTACTTTTAAACAAGTTCTTATTTTCTAATTTAAGGTCATCAGGCAAAGCGTTATAAAGCATTATAGTAGATATGGGACTATGGATTTTGCCGACTAATCGACGCTGAGATGGTCAATGATCGCATTGCTACCGCCGTAAGGAAAAAGGGGGCATCTAACATTTTTGACAAAAATGAGCTATATACATATTCGGAATTAGCGAAAAAAGGCGCATCTACTACTATTTTTAAATTTGATTAAAAATGAAGAGAACCCTATGAAACTTACAATCAAAAAGGACGTATCTGCAAGATACCGCATATGATACGAGATTGAAAAGTCGTTTCTAATTTATACTAAAATGAAAAGACGTATCTAAGCAAAAAGCGTTTTATTCACTAACAAAATATGTACAGTTTCATAAAATGAAATGGCGTTTCTACACGGTAATATGAAGAAAAGACGGTTCTGCGCAGTTGCGCCCATTCATCTTAGTCAAACCACCATCAATTCAGGCGCAAGTGGTTGAACCGTCTTTTCTACGTAGTATTGCTAGTTGTGCGGGACAAAGGGGACACGCTGTTGGATATTGATTCAATCAGATGCGTCTAAGTAGTAGGAAAGCGCCACCACGCGCGCGCGCCTCTCGCCGCGCAACGAGTACGAAAATATGGTAAGACGAAACTTAAACTTTTTTATGCATATTATTTACAAGATTAAATGGGTAATTATTGTTAATTATAATGAGTTCCTACGTGGTTTTTCATAGTTATTTTGTAAACGATATGTATATTCGTCTGTTGATGACCAAGACTCATTAAGGAGATACCAGGTTTTGAAGAACAGTGTTGGATTTTTTTGTAAGTTTTGGTTACCAGCAGTAGATTTGATAATAAATTATTAATACAATACTAAACTCATAGGCAATATTTTGTGTTCATAATTATAAAAAGGTACTCTTTACTAATTAATTTAAAAAATAGATGATAATATATTACTAACTGTTTAATTAAAAAAAAATAACTTCAGTAATATTTATGTGACATTAACATAACTATAATAATTACTTAATCAGTTATTCCTCTCTAGTTACAGTCTGATCGAGCGAGACTTACTCAATGTTAAGAAATAATATCTATGGTAATCACAACATAAAAAAACGACCTTAGTATTCAGCCTAATAATCGACACCAAGCGCGGGTAGATCGAAAAACTCGCGCGGCTAGAAGATGTTGATACTCGCCTCTACAGTTCCTTCAAGACCATGGATGGAACGCGACGTCATAAACGTCGAAGAATTGCCAACGAAAGATTATTAAATAAATCATATTTATACGCTATATTAAGCTCCATTTTATTGTGTTGTGATAATGAGTGAAGATCGTGTAAGTTTAAATCAATATCTTTGGTTCCGTTAACTACTTCTAACTATTCTACGTTAATACTACCTTCCCTCTTCTAATAAGAATAGTTTCGATCACACTCAAGTGCATTAAGACTGGTTAACAGGTAGTTACGGGAAGCATAACACCATTTGTCTTTTAGTGACTGTTTGATAAGAAGATAACAGTCAAATTTTATTAAAATTTCATTTATTTTTCTTTCCTTTTTTTTTTGTTTTGTGTTAGCAGTTTGTAAGTACAACTAGTAACAACAACTCCAAAGCATTTAATAATTAATGTATGTCCTTTCTCTAACTTAATTGGCTGTTATTGCTACAAATATCATTAGTCTGTGTATTTTATTATAATTAGATTTATTAAACTACTTAATGTCAGTAGGTACTGAGCCTGTGATTATACTTCTTAAGAGAAATTAAAGCACAAAACAAGTTGATCTCAACAACTAAAAACCTATTTTTATGATGAAAGTAGAGGAGGCTTGAGGTTTCTCATTGATAAATTAATACGTTAATTTTAAAATCTGTGTTTTAATAATAAATATAAATGATTGTCATATTAAAATAAACCTTTAAATTAGGTATCGGGCTGACTAAAAATCAGAAAACCAATTCTGGTTTTCTGATTTTTGCACTACAGGCGTATCTGTGTTTTATTCATTTTTATTGGTCGTTATTTCACTTACAACCTACGTTGAAAAGCATTAAATAATTAAAAGCGTCATTCCTATATCGGCTATCCTTATTGTTACTAAGTAAAAAAGACGTTTTATAAATTACTACGTTGAAAAGACGTATCTAGCCAGAAACATCTTTTCAATGCAGTATCACGCATTTATTTGTATTTTTTTTACTAAGAAAAAAGATAAAATTTAATTTATTTATTATTAAATATTAACTAAATTGTGTTTTGCATATCTATCTGAATAGCTCAAATGCTAATACTCGTTTTCACATTAAAAAACTATCACATTTTTTATTATCTTTCTCGTAGCGACTTTTTTAATTTCTACATCACAAAATATTTATTTTCTCCGTTTTCAACTTAGTGTAGAAGCGCCCCTTTCCTAACGGCGGCAGATTGGTTTCGGCTAAGTTCGGGTGCAATCGGGAACGTTTGTTTCAGTTTGCTTAGTCGCGCCTCGCGCCACTCGTCATGTGTTCATGTTTTGACAACTTTGTTTTTTTTACTGTTTGGTGATTTACTTGTGACTTGTGACATATGCCCTCGTGTTTGTAACTATAATAAAAAATATATCTAATTGGTGTGTTAAATAAACAAAAAACTAGAAGCAAATTGTGGTTTGTTTTCTTTCCTTTTTAAATCATAATATGCCGAATATTCTGTATCTTTTGCCGAGTACTCGCCTACTATTCGCCAACTATAAATGTGGCCGGATAGTCGGCTTTCCCGACTAGTCGGTACATCTCTAATTTCCACCCTATACACTATAACATCCACCAAAGTACGTCATTATCATTAAGCGTTTGGAAAAAGGCTGGTATTTAATACCCCTTTGTGCAGAAGGTCGTATGTGACAAGTAATGCGTATTAACTTACTCCTTTTTTCAAGAATGCTGATATATAGAAGGGTTCATTTGCTCTCATTCAGTTACGAATAGAAAAAGTGGCAGGTTAAAAACGAAAGAAAACTGCGTGGAAACATTAGATGACGTGTTTAGCTTAGGGCGTCAACAAAACTTGTGGAGGTGGACAAAGAAAAACATTAATGAGGCTTATTTATGAGGATTGAATGGATGGATGGATGATTGAACCGGAACATACAAAACTTTAGTCTTATTATCTTTACTTGAAGAAGCCCGCAGGCCACAAATTCGATGGCATAGGTGGAAGTCATAACCCTCTTGCTTGCGTAAGTATCCTGTAACCATTCTTTAGCCATCTTTCTACCAAAAATTGTTGAGATCCTTCTAGCCATTTTGACGTAATGAGGCCGCAAAAATATTTCAAGAGATGGCGCTATTATCAATGTAAGTAGATTTTACGACATTATCCTGTTAAGAT
Organism: Hedya salicella; assembly: GCA_905404275.2. Classification (NCBI taxonomy): domain Eukaryota; kingdom Metazoa; phylum Arthropoda; class Insecta; order Lepidoptera; family Tortricidae; genus Hedya; species Hedya salicella. Next base: position 2,669,902 of record FR990112.1, on the reverse strand, counting down.
TTTAAAACTATTCTATGCTTCCCAAGATCCCAAACTATCTTCATGCCGAATTTCATCTTCCTCTCCTCTCTCTCCCCTATCCTCTTTTTTCTTTAGCGTAGTCGGGTCCTATAATCATCTGTGAATGCCATGCTACCAGTGTACCAAAAATAGTTGAAATCCGTTTAGCTGTTTAGGCGTGATCAAGCCACAACAACACATACAAACATACAAAAAATATATTTCTCGATTCAGTAACCTCCAAATAGTCCGTATCGATTATTTTATTTAACTATCACAACTTTATAATAGTATAGATATTATCCATTTGCCTTACAGGGGTCGGTCATGATTTAAAAAAAAATACACAGCGTGTTTTAAAAGTATCTTAAGAGTATGAATATTGATAACAACACCATTTCTGGTCAAAATTTGCAGCGTCATCATATAAACCCGGTTAAATGGATCCTAACTATTATAGAACTGAGAATGGTTATAGAAAACTTTTTATCGTACTATACTATTGCCAAAAAGAGAGTTATGATTAAGATTATGATGGTTCTCTCCTCCACAAACAAAGTTGTGGGCATTTTCTAAAAGCGTAATATTTTAAATCTTGGTAATTAAATATATATAGCAGTTTGTGTCATTTTAAGAAAATTATAATTTAGATCTCTAAATAGGCTGTTACTAAACGAGCAAGCTACATATTCGACTTCGTAGACAAATACCATCAGGTGATACGGGTAAATCGCTGATCAGAAAATGTATAAAAAAATATCTGCATGGCAACAATCGCATCTCGATAATCGAACAGGATAATCTAAAAAGCTTCAGGAAGTCCCTTTCTATAAATAAGTAAAAGGTCCGAGGAGTATTTATTTAGGCAAGTGACAAGTGGCAATGCGAGAAGAGAGAGGATGTGAGTACGGAACGTGTGGAGTGTTTTTCTGACGGGTACGTACTAAGAAAATAAACAAATAGTATACATTTGTTTATACCAATTTTAGAATGGAATAATAGCACATTACTGCAGAGGCTGCGAAGTAGGGGATTGCCAGCCGAGTACTTATAGATGGCCGAGTGTTAACAAGGCCATCTAGAGATACGAGGCCGGCAATCCCTGTTCGCGCCGAGGCTTGTATAGTGCTTTTCTCAAACATGCAATGAAATAAAAACCAATATTTTTTATATAATAAACATTTTTTTTTCCACTAAAACGTTATTTTAAAATACGTAGTTATTCGTTCTCTCCGCCGCGCCGCAGTGGCGCGTGGCGGCGCTCGGAGCGACTTGAAACAAAAGACGGTCGCTTTGCTGGCCATGGCCGGCAATTTCGTATGAAATTATCATTATGTGCCCCTCGTTGTGCCGCACCCGAAATGTGACACTTCGGGGTCTATTACAAGAAGGAAGACAACGTCAATATTTCATTGCATGTTTGAGAAAAATATATTATAATTATAAAATATGTTATAATAAAAAATATTATAAATATACCATAATCCATTCCTCTTGTCACGAATTTCGTTATGGGTACCCCCGGATTCCACCATCGTCCTCCGCTCCCGGCGGCGCCCGCTATTCGCGGTCCCGCCAACGCGTACGTGGAGCCCCTCTCACTCTCCACTCCATTACGCGCTAACGTTACTCAATGACATCTTGCTCAGTGACACCGATCTAGATATATTTTCTAGCTCCGAGTCCAGGCTCATGTCTTCAATTACTGGCTACTTGGAGTATAATGTTAGGCCCAGCTCAATTACTGTGTAATATGTTTTTTTTTTGCATTAACATGTATACTAAGTTAATCAGCATGATTGGTGTACTGTAAGTGTTGATTGGATTGTGAACTTATAATTGAAATAAATTGCCGCATGCAGTATTTCTGGACCGATGCGATCTTCAAACCTTCAAGAAAAGAGCGTACTCCCACCTGAAAGGCCGGCAACGCACTTGTGACTCCTCTGGTGATGCAAGTGTCTATGGGCGACGGTGATCGCTTACCATCAGGCGACCCGTCTGCTCGTTTGCCCCCCTATGCCATAAAAAAAATATAATAATAAAGAAATATTTCTTGCCACACCACATAAGTACATTTTAAAAAAGATACTTAACTTAACTTAACTATAGCTTGACCACTTCGTTCGTGATACTTCCATGCTGCCTTTCCCCCATCGCCGGCAAACCATGGGAGTGTCACGATTGAACTTGCCACGCTATACTAACTTATAGCTAACAACAGAAAACCAAAATAAACAGTGTGACAATAGGGGGTGTCCGCAGTTTAACTAGGAACCTTTATTCTTGATATAAAATCCAAATAATAAAAAAAATTCAAGATTCCGACCGGATTTGAACCAGTGCCTTGCCGCAAAAAAATAATAATAATAGGAACCTTTATCTATGTCCACTATGTTTATAAATCTGTCCCACTGTCCTTCTCTCCTTCTGTCCGACTTTCCGGCGGTCTGACTGTCTGTCTGAGTATTTATGTAGGCGTTTGATAATTAAAAGGAGACCAGATAGAGGTCCTGGTGGGGTACAAAGAAAATACTCAAATAGTAATTTATTTTTTATATTTTTCTTAATCAAAAGGAACCTTAACGTATAGTTTTACTAGCTCCAACCCATACTAATATTATAAATGCGAAAGTGTGTCTGCCTGTCTGTCTGTATGTCTGTTACCTCTTCACGCTTTAACCGCTGAACCGATTTCGATGAAATTTGGTATGGAGATACTTTGAGTCCCGGGAAAAGACATAGGCTACTTTTTATCCCGGAAAATAGCCATATCCGCGATAAACGAATTTAAGGCGGACGAAGTCGCGGGCAGAAGCTAGTGTGTATATATGTCTGATTGTCCTTCTGTCCGTCTATCTGACTGTCCGACTGGCCGATTATCCGACCGTTCGTCTGAGTATTTCCTCATCCAACGGTTTCCCGCGATCTTTACCAGATCATCGGTACATCTTGGTGAGGTGGGAGGGAGGAGGGAGGGGGGCTTCCCACACTGCGTCGTTCTGTACGCGGTCGACAACCTTTTTGCCCCAAAGGCCTTTCGGTTCTAAGAGCAATGTGCCCACCCACTGCCACTTAAGTTAAGCAACTCTTTGAGCTATGTCAACGACCTTGTTTGTTCCGCGGGTTTCCTTATTTCTGATTAGATCGCGCAAGGAGACGCATATATCCAGACCTATAGTTTAGTCCAAATGTATGTATCTGTCCGACTGTCTGACTATCTGTTTGAGTATTTATTTAGGAAAGTGACAAGCGGCAAAATAGAAGCTGTGAGTATGTAACGAGTAGAGTTTGTTTCTGTAGTTGAATATAAAGAAAATACGTAGTGTACATTTTTAATAACTTTTTAGTAAGCATTTCCAAAACCCGCAATAATTCAAAAAGTCCCCAATTCTGATTCCTTTAAATCTCCCTCAAATCTTTCCACAAACAGATTAAAATGAATATTTCTACTCCACAGTAATTTCTATCTAAATTCAACTCTATAAGGGTTAATTCCTTTTGCAGTCTCGCTAACATCATTGTCAACTAATTTTGAATTCTGAACGCGTTCATTAGTGCTAGCGAGAATTAGTTACATTAACTTGAACTATAATGACAACGTTGAATATGTAAGTACGTCAGTAACTATAATCCGTCGTCAAAGCCTGAATATCTTATTAGATATAAACTATGAACTAATCACGGCATAAACAGGGTATATGTTCTACGTGCCACTGAGATATCTCAAATTGAATAATCTAGGCCATATCACGGATATATCACGGCTATATAACGGACAGCCAGAGTGGTCGGCCCGGAGCGCGCGCGGCCTGATAAGTCTCAGTTCAGTTGTTTAACTATCTATGCATATTAAATGCGTGATACTAGCTATGCAAGGCTGCAAAGTTGTTATTTGCCGCAAGTACTTGAATTGAAAGCCGAGTAAGCGAAGGACTCTAAAATTGAACCACGAGTAAAGCGAGTGGTTCAAACGTAGATTCCTGAGCGTAACGAGGCTCTCAAGGCACGCAAAGCCAAATAATTTTACAGCCGTGCAAAACACATACATTTTCACCTCACTACGGTGACGAAATTGTGAGATGTATAAAAAACTATGAAATTGTAACAAACTGATTATTGCTTTATTAAAATGTTATTACTTGTGATAATTAACTTACGAAAAACACTCATAACAAAACAAACAAAAAACATATAAAAAATATATAAATTCGAACTTAAAATGACTTTTGCTATAAAAATAACTTTTCCACAGCTGATATGGCGCTGTTGACGGAACTTTTCCGGACTTCTGAGGTGAAAACATATTTTTAAATAACTCTTTGTATTGCTATGATTATCTAAGTGCGGAATGAAGCATCGAGACAAACCTACTGGTTTAGCGATGCTATTAAAATTACTGTATTAACTATAAGTAAAAAAAAATAGAGTCATCCTTTTTTACCGACAAGGCTCCATACTAAAAATATGTGACCGGTATGTAGATGACCTTGTCCTCTTTTACGCTTTTAACGAATAAATATATTGCAAAGTCACCGTCATGCTATCATGTTAAATATTGTAATGTTGCAAAATGATAATGTAACGTCTATATAAATCTTCTTCTTCTAACTTCCATATAAATAAAAATCAATTGAAGGAATGTATATGTTTACGCATCAGTTCAAGACGGCTGCGCTGCACCTATTTGGTATTAATTATCGTGTTTGTAATTGTCAGGATCAGTATATTTTCTAACATACAAACCTTTTTGTTTGTAAGAAAATTTAGTAACGATTGCATGGCAAAGTGAATGGATTTGTTGTTCTCCATATAAGAAAAAATCTGTTTAGCTGTTTAGGTGTGATTGTACTGTAAAATACAAACATACAAAAATCATTGCAGTGTATTGATTAATAGCCTGTTTCACTTATCTTTTAAAATATTCAATGTCATATTTTATTTTTACTATATGAATATACTATAGAAGTGACAATCAACAAAATATACCGATAATCTGGTGAAGATTGCGGGAAACCGGTGAATGAGGGCGGCGCGTGACTGGTGGTTGTGGAGATCCTTGGGAGAAGCCTTTGTCCAGCAGTGGACGTCCTTGGGCTGATATGATGATGATGATATAAGTGACTGGCAACACACACACTCGTTGAACAATTTCTACAAAACGATTTTTGTTCTATTATATCTTATGGTACATTTAGAACACATTTTCTCTGCCTTTTCCTCGTTTATTTAAAGTTCCTTAAAGGCTAAGTTCCAGTTAAATCGAGGCCACTTTCATTAGGTGCCTGGCGTTAGCGAAGTTAATCAAATCGCCCTCGTTTGAGACTTTTAAAAATGGCGGACTGTAATAGACTTGGTACTTAGAGCATTATTTAAACCTCTCGAGATGGTATTCAAATGCAATATGCAATGCAACCTTTGCCAAAGTATGCCGTTATAAAAATGATAATAGGCTTGTGTCCAAAAAAATAATAATATGTCCGTCAGGTACACTATCATAAAATATTGAACACGTGTTTTTTATTTTGTCAATTAAACAAAAAAAATATCACGATAATAGCCCGTTAAAGTTCCTCGTGTCGTCAGGCCGTGCGACCGTTTTTCGCAGGGCGTGACGTCATGCGCCCTCACTCCCAAACTTTGACGCACATTATCCTTACATTGCTTTCTTTGATTGACAAAAGAAAAAATACATTTCCAATATTTTTTGATAATGTAACTGTCATACTAATTAGAATAATATTTTTTTTCCTGGGAAACAACCCTATTATACATTTATTTCTTTAATTAGTTGACAGCCCTATTTTAATAGATGCAGAATGATATAGGTGAAAAACTTAAGTAAGCACCTGTTGTATGTAGGAGTAGCGTATCCGTATAGGCAATTTCACGTTCCATATTAGAAAAATGACATAAGTTCCATATCAATTTTGTACAATACTATACTACATACAACAGGTGACTTACTTAAGTTTTTCACCTATAACCATTTTCGGACTAAGCAATATTTGCTTTTTTGCTTACCCGCGTGCAGTTTTTTTACTATTTATAGGTACAGATAATTATATATCTATCTATACATTTTACGCGTATAAAAAGCGGCTTCTGTCAACATCAAAAGAGAGAGCCTTCTGTACTTGCACTGTTAGTTAGTCTGTGCTAAAATTGCATGAATATTTGTTTCTTTAATGTCATAATTATGTTCGCGACTTTAATCAAATCGCTCTCGCTTGAGTCTTTTGAAATGGCGGTCTATGAATAGACGTGGTACGTTTAAAGTCTCATTCTGCATTCTTCCAGCTGCCTTGAAACTTGTCGAGGAAAACAGAATAAAAGAACACAAACAGGACAATCTCACAAAAATTAAATTTTGCTGTATAAGATTTTATTTCCAAGGCTTTTTACGTCACCCTGAGCTCAGGGTCTAATTAGCTAATTAGTATGGTCGTTCTACTTTTTAATCGTCATTAAATCTGTCCGTCTACAATAATTTAAATTAAGGTACAAATTACACAGTTCTTAAGTTATTTCCGGTCGGCCCAGGTACCGGTGGGATTCCATTTCCACATTTTCCGTAATAAAATGAAATTTAAGCAAAATAATAAAAAAAAATTGTTCAATAATGTAAAGATCAATCCCTATCATATCATACCCTACTTGACCTAGTCACTAGACTTTTCATTTTAGCCTCGCCACATATTATTGGTTGTCTTTTTAAAAAATAAAAATATATTTTATAACTTTTCTTTTGCAATACATGTAGGCTGACCATGTTTATAAATATTCCAAATTTCAAATAGACAGCATGAGTAGTTTTTGAGATATGGCACTCTAATATTCGGACAGACAGACAGATAGACAAAGTCGCACCATAAGGGTTTTACCTTTTTAACCGACTGCGCGACGCAAAGGAGGATAATGTGTTTATCAGTCTGTGTATGTATGTATGTATGTATGTTTGTTCCTATCTGGCACTCTAGAGACTAAACGCGTGGACCGATTTTGATGATTTTTAACCAACTTCCAAAAAAAGGAGGAGGTTCTTAATTCGACGGAATGTTTTTTTTTATTTTTTTATGGATGTTCACCGATTACTATTTGACCGATTTCAAAAAATTTTTTTTGATGTATAGAAGGTACTTTCTAGTTGGTCCCATTTAATTTTGGTGAAGATTTGATGATGGAATCCATGAGGAATTGAAGGAACTCCTCAAATATTGTAGGCATACATATAGCGATTTTGGTATTATAAGAAAAATAATAATCATTTGCGTTTAGAAAGTGTAAATTGGTGGAGTGGAACTGATGCAGAAGACCACAGCATGCCATCGGAACTCCTCAATGATATATGATTTACTGGTGGCGACAAAATATCTTGATTAATTTAGCTAAGCAACTTCATAGTCACAAATTTAAATGTTCCTGATGAGAATGGTACCATCGAATTGATTTGATGATGGAGCCGGAAGGTAGGCACCAGATCTATGTTATAAAATAATGTATCCTAGCCGTGTTTGGGCTTGTTCTAATCGTCACGAGATACACTTTTAAGTAACGATTAACTAAAAAGTGTATAATAAATAAACATTTAAACAAAAAAATAAAACCGACTCCAAAAAAACTAAAAAGTGAAAAATAACTCCATAATTCCGTTTCTACAAATTACTTACAAGTAACCGTTTGTATACTCAATCTATACAGTATATACAATTAATGTTATTTTGGAGTCGGTGCCATCGTGTCACAACTTACTAAAATCGTCAATTTTCAATATTTTACACATTCTTTATATGGCACCCACGCCAAAATAAGATTAATTGTATATACTGTATAGATTGAGTATACAAACGGTTACTTGTAAGTAATTTGAAGAAACTGAATTATGGAGTTATTTTTCACTTTTTAGTTTTTTTGGAGTCGGTTTTTTACGTCAATCGATTCGCCTTAATTTTCAAAATGTCACTAAAGACATGAAAATGATGAAAACTCAAAATGGCGATAGTAAAACGCCATAATGTGAAAAAGAATAAAAAGAAAATCGTCGTTCTATGTCGAGGTAGGTAGGGTAGGGTAGGGGTATCATTGAATAGGGATTTAAGAATCATTAGATTTTTTTTTATTATTTATAATTTTGAATGACCAGTTACAAACTATCACGATTTAAAGTTGGTTACCAAGCCGTTCTCACTAATTTTTCATTTAGTTGTAATACATCTGTGCAAGCTTCTCGATCCCCCACCCACGATAAAGATTGCAAAATTTACTGACTTATAATTTTAACTAAAAAGTATAAAATAAAAATAATAATTATAAAACCAATCAACCAAGAAATCTAGATTGACGCAATTCTTCCCAACAATGGGTCCTGACTGTTTAAAATTGCTATATTCCATATTACAATTTATTATTATGTGAGTATCGATCATGAATCATGAAACATTTCCATTAAAACTTAACAAATTTCTATTTGGGAGTTGTATTTCTCGTTTTACGTAGGTCACTCGATAAATTTTGAGATAAAAAAAAACTATTGAAGATATTAGTATTATTTATTTTACATTTATTCGAAATACTCTCCATTACTCTCTACACAAAGTTCCATTCGTCTGAACCAACTTTGGAAGCACTTTTGTCAGTCTTCATCAAATAGCTCCGAAATTGCTTCTTCATATGCAGCCACGGCTTCTTCAGCACTCGAAAAAACTTCCCTTTTATTTTTTCTTTCACCAACGGGAACAAAAAGAAATCGCAGGGAGCTAAGTCAGGACTGTAGGGTGGATGTGGTAAGGTTTATATCCCAGCTTTCTCAATAAACGCCTTTGTTCTGAGGGACGTATGTGAAGAGGCGTTATCGTGATGCAGCAAGATTCCCCGAAGTCCAGTTTTTGGTCTCCTCTCTCGCACTGCTTTGAAAACCTGCGGCAATGCTACTGTAGTATACCAATCAGAGTTGACTGACCTATAATTTTCCAGCATTGATGTTGATAAATGTCCACCCCGTGAAAAGAAACTAGCTATAATTTTTTTGCCGACGTTACGAGGTCTTTGTAGTTTTGTTGGTAACTTTCCCTCTGAGAAGACCTATACTGACGATTGCCGCTTGTTTTCCGGGTCATATTGGTAAATCCATGTTTTGTCACCTGTAATTATTTCCGATACACGCCGCGATGTCCCGTTGTCGAATCGTAGGCGCATCTCACGACACCAATCTACACGAGCCTGTTTCTCAGTATCGGAGAGCAAACGTGGTATCCAACGATAACAGAGCTTCCTTACTCCAAGATGTTGATGTAGAATGATGCTAACGCTCCCCGAACTGACGCCTAAGATATTCTCTATGTCTTTGTATGTTATTCGTGGATCTTCTCGCACCAACATTTCAGTAGTCCACACGTTTCCTCTTATACTGCTGTTTGCGGGCGACCACTTCGGTGGTCATCTTCGAGGCAGGTTTTACCCCTTTTAAATTCGTTGAACCATCTAAAAACTGTTGCCCGTGAAGGAGCAGAATTTTCTCACGCTGACTGTAATCGTTGCAAACACAATTGTTCAGATAAACCAAATTTAGAATCATAAAATATCATAGCACGCAAATGTTCGCGGTTAAGCTCCATCGTTACAAAGAAAAAACGCGGGAACCGTTTTAGAAAAATGACTGTAACATATTCATTTTTTAAATTGGAGCCAATCGGCAATTGCTTTTTAAAAACATATAATTCAGGTGCGTTCCATTTTCGAATTTTGAGCATCTCAAAACTTATCGAGTGACCGACGTAGTTTTTTTACGCAGTCGGGTTTTTTGTGTTTTATAATAATTTTTTTGGTTCGTAGAATCCTAAAAAGGATCGTGAATAGGCTGACTGTACCATGGGCTAAAACTAAACGGGGTGTTTTCTCAACAAACCGCTTGGTCAGTTCATGCATTATTCAACGATTTAGCGGGATTAAATTTGAAATATTCTGTACCTGTTTACCCTTTGATCACTACAAACAAGTACTTTGCAAAAGCTTCCGGGTACTTTGAATATTGATTGAGCTTTGAAGGAAATTTTAATTGCTTTTTTTAAGACTCTGTACCATCAGCCACATAATTAACTGACCATCGGTAGACCTAACTGACATTGAGATAAAGGCTTAGATGGTCACTTTCTCTTAAGTGTGTCGCTGTTTGTACCTTAAGAGTAGCCGGCAAGCTCGGCCGAATTTCACCTTCCCATACAAACCGAGTTTCGTTCTCATTTTAAAACTACGAGTTGGATTGTAATGAAACTTTGATATACAATGACATGAGATATATCTAGGCCTGTAATTAGTTTATATGGCTCCAGTTTATAAAACAAACGAAAAACAGCAAAAAAAAATTTGTAAGAAAAACTTAAATTTGCTGTATTTCTTTTAGTATGGTATCTGAAGCTACACAAACTAATTTCAGGCCTGCATATACCTTCATTTATTCCAATTACAAAGTTTCAGAGCAAACTAGCTATTCGATTTAAAATGAGTTTGTATGGAGAAACGAGCTTACTGGGGACTCTTAAGGGAAAAAACCGGTATCCTTGTTTGTAAAACGCTTAATGCCGTTCGTCTGTCTGTTGGTTCCTTTTTTTAACCGACTAAATATTAAACAAACTATTTTACATACATTTGTATTTTTATATTTTTTACAAAAGCCTTTATCTTTCCCGTTGTGTTGCCAAATTGATTAATTAAATCCACGTGCATGTTAATTTTATTACTATAAAAATTAATAATCAATGAAGAATAATTAAAAATATTAGTAACAAAGTGGATTTTTTTTAGAAATGTTACCTACATTTTTATAAAAAAAATAATCTCAGGAACGTGTAACGACTGTAGAGGTACCAAGTTGAAATCAAGGTCAAATAAATAACATTCTAATAGGTGTGTTCACATTTCAAGTTTTTAAGTTGATGCAATCCAAAACTATGCAACTTTGATAGCGGAGGAGAAAAAAAACATAACCCTCTTATTTTTTTAGCGTAGTCGGGTATAACGTATTTTTCAACCATCTGAGAATGTACTTGGACATATCATGTATCTAAAACAGTCGAAATCCGTTCACCTGTTTTAACGTGATGGATAATAATACCAAAAAAAAAATTTAGTGTCATATTTTGATCTCAAAACATGAACAGTATTAGCATGCGCTGTTAACATCCTAACTTGATATTTGACGTATCTCTGACCCCAAACTTACATAACCCGTACAAGAATTACCATACCAAAACACCCTGTATCATACCGAAAACCTTCAATGTATCCAAACGCAGCTTTCAGACAATTTTAATCTCTGCGCCTCTGGCATAAAGCTACATTTTTAACGGAACTCTCAAACAACCCTTCATAATATCGCAACAGAGTTAACAACCTGACATATACTGAAACAAGCGTTATATTGTAATAGACTAGGGCCCCGCTGTAAGAAAACTTACCTTTTAAAATACATACAGTCGTTGGATACGGGTAGCGCAGAACCGCGGTTACAGTGGACTTGCTTGGAGGAAGTCAGTCATGCGGATGAGATCATGATGAAAACGAATAAATAGGACAATATTTACGTGGTTATTAATATTAATTATATACTTACACTGGTTTCGTGGTTTGGAATAATTTCATTCGTGGCTAAAGAAACATTTGAGATGGTACCATAAATCAAATGTCCGATTGAGAAATGTGGTAGCCATAACTATTTTGTTCTTTGTAGGAGACTCATTTTCTATATCTTTGTTCTTAACTTAAATCTCATTTGGGTTAAAAGTTAAATGTAGGCAGACTAGAATTATCAAGTTAAGTTAAAAAAAATAAAATGTACTTTTTGTCAGTAGTAACATGCCCTTGTTGACAATTTGACGTTCTATGTTAGAATAATGATAATTTTGTTCTGTGCACTATGAGTAACACCTACTACGTGCAAAAGGGAATTTCGTTAAGTTGGCCATTCCTATCACTCACTGTATATTCAGCATCAAATAGTGTGTAACATCCAAATCGTCAAAAATACCGTAACACATCTTTATTCCTATACGCACGAAGTTGTGCAACGATATAAATATGTTTCGCTTTGAGTGCTGTCTATGATGCTAACTGCGTTTGTCCTATTATTGTATGTCGTGAGGTAAATTTTCTTGCACCGGGACTCTGCACTAAACACATGAACCACTTATGCAAATCCGAATAAAACCGGACCGTGTCACAAGCCTTTACAACACATAGTCGCTTGTAAAGTAAAGATGTTATTCATAGACTTTAGGTTTTGCGAAGGTGGTGTTAAAGGCGCTTTTTGTTCGCAGGTGGAGGGGTGAAGGAGTATGAACGTGGGATTATGCGAAGACACGTGATTTAGAGGGATGGCGCTTCTCTTCGGGGCTCTAGGCGTCCTGGCTCTAGTGGGGCGTACAGGTAACTATACCATACTTAAAATATATCGAAGCAAACGAGACAAGATATAGAGCAGTGAAGAAACCGAAACAATACAATTATTGATAAAATATTTGATACATTTAGGCGTTACTTTGCGGCATTCCATATTAGATTAATGGGCTATAGTTCCATTGCGTTTCCGGAAAATTGTGTCTTGGTTAGATGTCACAATAAATTGTGCTCACATGCGCATATTCTCATACAGTTTCCACAAAAAAATACGCATGCAAAAACAACAAACCACCACCAAACCGTATAATACTCCAATTTTGAGGGTGAATGAGAAAAGCAAAGGTATAGTAATCCGTATGTAAAGTTGCGATAGCTCAGTTGGTCAGAAGACTGCTACGTTAAGGAAGAGGTCGTAAGCAGAAGTAGTATCTATTTACTACTTCTGCTTACGACCTCTTAATCTATATTTTTTTCCTACACAATCGAAGTCTGTGTTTTTCAACCCGTGTGCCACGACCCCTTAGGGAGTCGTGAGACCCATTAAAGGAAGTTGCAGGCCCTTAATTAATTCGATCTCAATATTAGCAACATTTTGAAACACATGTTTATATCAGCGCAGAAGACGGTCTGAAAGGGAGTCGAGAAATATTTTTTTCATTAAAAGGGATCGCACCATGTAAAAAGTTCAAAACAATGAATTAGAGTTTCAAGACGCTGACTAGTTTGTTTAGTGACATAAACGGAACATATCTGGGATCTGGGTCTAGTTACATAGCAAATAAACCATCAATTTTTTTTGGAAAAATTGGTTGAAAATACCTTTGTTACCTTTTTATTTTTCATGCATAGGTAATAATTGAGCACGCAATGTAATACATCTACATATTAGGTTGACTTACGTATGTAGATAGATTTATTTAGTTTAAATTATTAATAATAATAAGCAATCAAATGCAATAATGTAATAATAATAATAAGCAATCAAATGCAATAATGTAAATTACCTACTTTAAATTAATGATGTATTCTTCCAACAACTAACAATTAGCACGTAAGGTTCAGCTGTTAGTGCTAATTTTGTATAATAAATAAATAAATAGATACATACTTCATGCCAGTTCTGAAACGAATTTTCATAGATTGCATAGAATGCTGCTCAGTCGCACTTTAAACAATACGACAATATTTCCATCCTCACCACATAGATGGTTGGCAGTCCACGACTGTGCGTTTTTCTAGAAATTTCCTGCCTCGCACGACTGAACTGTGGAATAAATTGCCGCATGCAGTATTTCCGAACGGATGCGATCTTCAAACCTTCAAGAAAAGAGCGTACTCCCACCTGAAAGGCTGGCAACGCACTTGTGACTCCTCTGGTGATGCAAGGTGTCTATGGGCGACGGTGATCGCTTACCATCAGGCTTCCCGTCTGCTCGTTTGCCCCCCTATGCCATAAAAAAAAAACATTTAATTACACCTAGTTAATAAAACTACTTAACAAAATTACTTACCCATGATGATTTAATTATCAAAAACAAATTTGTACAAAACATCTTGATTCCTTTGTGACTTGACTTTCATATTTACTGTGTAATGTAATCGGGATATAGAAAAGTACATGTAAGTAAAGTTTTTGATCAATAAATTAATATCAACAGGAAGTCCCTAGTAAACAATCATTATGGCCCCTTTAACTTCTGTCTGTTTACAAAACGTTAACTTCAAGGGCAAAGTAAAAAGCAAAACTTAACATTAACATCAAAACCTTCGTTATATTTCCTTGGAAAACGTAAAAATAAACATTTTCACGGGATAGCCACTGTTAAAATTCCGAGTTAAGACGAGTTCACGGACTGTTAAGGGAAGAGTTCTTGACACACTTTGGCGACGTGAAACCGAGCCGGTGACAAGGTTGAGAATAACTTACTTTCTTAGTTGATTCTTCACGAAAATCTTGATGTTTTACGAAATTCGTGATTCTTAAAGTGAATTTCTTCACTAAGAAACTATATTCTTATAAATACAAAGATTTAAATAACGAAAAAAATTCAGATTTGAATCAGTGTCGTGCCGGGGCGCACGCTCTGCCAACTGAGCTACAGAGTCTAGTCAGATTAACTTCAAATTTTGCTACTTTTTGTTACAAGAACTTTGCACATTAGCTGGCTACCATCTCATTCTTTCGCGGTGGGCATTTATGAAAAAAATTCAGCTTGACATGCATAAGAATCTTTTCATAATAATATGTCGTCAAAGTTCAATTTCATTTCAGCCGTTTGTAGTGTAGTGAGAGTAACAAGTACTCTTTAAGCAATTGTAAATATAAAATACCTTAAATTTAAAAAATATATAGATATAAATTAAATAGTTTAACCGTAGTTGCGAACAGACGTGTGTTGGGTTGCGTTATGAAATCAAAAAACTTAATAGTGTTATGTATCTAAAGCATTAGAAACTCTTAGCATCAGTGTTGAAGTTGAAATTCATAAAATAATAAGTGCGCAAATCTACGAAATACAATAAGTGCGTGGACGCAGCGAGCGGAACGACTATACAGGTGACGACTCTTCACCCCCTCGGGTAACAGAGGCGCTTGCCATTTTTTGACTCTCTTGCGCTTAGCGCGCTCTGCCTGCGCCGACCCGAGCACGCTCGTCCATAGACCGCGTCTTATCAACATTAACACAGACCTAGCGCTTATATACTAGAAGTGACAATATGAACGCACAAAGTACTACTTCGGGCGGATCGCATCCGGACTTGAGTAAATTGCGACAAGCCGATTTAGAACCCTTTTTGGGACCACGAAAGAGAAAAGTGCCTGAAGTTGATTTTATTAAGGAAATTCAGGAATTGAGACATGATTTTCATAACAGTTTTCAAGAGTTTGGCAGACAGCAGAACGAAATGTTAGCGAAATTATGCGGCGAAGTCCACGAATTGAAACAACAACTCTCCGAAATAAAAAATGTAAGCGATACAGTGATTCAAGAGCAAGCCGCCTTAAAAGAAGAAAAACAGGATCTAAAACTAACAAACAGGCAAACTATACAAAAACTAAATTCTCTCGAAAATGACGTCACGTCACTTAGAGGTCACCAGCAACCTATTCCTATGCCAGAATCATCAGTATTGTACGAGAATATGCTGCAAAAAATCAAGGAACGAAACTCTAGGGAGAAAAATATTGTTATTGTCGGTATCCAAGAACCAACAAGCAACGATGCTCAGGAGCGAAGTATTGAGGACCGTAATTCAGTTTCCGGAATAATAAAGAAGATTTATAAAGACTGTCCCCAACCCAAAAAAATCATACGTCTCGGGAAATACAATAAGGACAAAATTCGACCAATCAAAATTTGCCTTAGCAGTGAATATCACGCGAAACAAATATTACGAAATCGAGGCAACACTGTAATAGAAGATATCAAAGTGTATAGTGATAGGACTCCTCTTCAGCACGATTATTTAAAACTGGTTAAAGGAGCAGCTTGAAGCACGTCAGGAAAATGGTGAACGGAATCTAACGATCAAATATATAAAGGGCACTCCGCAAATCGTCATTGATGAGTCAAAAAACTAGACGATAAAGGCATTTGTTCTAAAGATAATTACATAATACATAACAAGAAAGATAAATATGAAGCTATACTTATGAGCTGCACTTCGTTGAATTTTCTATACGCAAATGTTCGAAGCCTCCTTGGGCAAGGCAAATTAGATGAATTAAAATGTATTCTAAAGTAATTTAAGACTCAAATACATATCATAGTAGTTACAGAAACTTGGATAAAGTCAGATGAAGATGCAAACATTCTTCAAATACCTAACTATGTGCACTGTTACAACTACAGATCAGACAAAATAGGAGGAGGAATTTCAATATATATACATCTAGTCTCTTAAATATAAAGTAACAGAAAACTTATACAGTGATGCTGTAAATTATATCTGGATTTACTTGGAAAAATTTGCATTAAATATTGGTGCCGTATATAGACCTGGACATTCAAATGTGAAATCATTTCTCAATGAATCTAACAAGAAATTGGAGCGTATGCAGAGGGTTATAGTATTCGGAGATTTTAACCTGGACTTGCTCAACAAAACCTCCGTCGTTAAAGAATATAGTGACATGTTACAAGAGAATGGACTATTTATACTTACTAAAATAGATTCAAAATACATTACTAGGAAAACAGCTACAACTAATACTTTGCTGGATCACGTAACAGACTTGAAAAAAGAACGATTTGAGCTAACTATAATAGAATCAGCACTATCAGACCACAAACAAATTTGCGTGGAATTAAAGAAAATTAGACATTTACCTAGAACAAAAATCGAATACGAAGCAAGTTACTATGAGAAATTATACAAATCGTTCATGGATCCAATTGAAGTATGTGAAAATTACGAATCTTTGGAACACATTCTTAGAAATAACATAATGACAAGTAAGGCAATCAGGACCAAAATTCGAAATCCATCACAAGACGAATGGATTAACAATATTAAATGGAATAAATAAAAGAAATTCTTACTGGCGTCAGCTAAAAAGGGACCCACATAATACAGAACTAAAAGGAAAATTTGAGAAAATAAGAAATCAGGTAACAGCAACTATAAAGAAAACAAAGAATACTTATTACGATAAAACATTTGATAAATATAAAAACAAACCCAAAAAAATGTGGGGCATAATAAATGATTTAGTTAGAAACAAATTAAGTGAAACTGTTATTCCAGCCAGCATAGACACAAAAGACGGATCAAAAACAAGTGAGATAGACATTTGCGAATAAAATATTTTTGTCGCCACCATTGGCTCAGTTTTAGCAAATAAAATTATTTGTCAGAGTAACAATAGCTTAAATTCTATCGATATGTGTGATACAGTCATCTCGAAAAATAATCTATCAGAATAAGAGCTCTGTTTGATTAGTGAAGTTTGTAAAATCATCGATAACTTAGATTCTAATACAAGTACTGTGATAGATAACATAAGTACGAAAAGCGTCAAATGTGTTAAAAACCTGATTGTTGACAATCTCACTGACTGTTTTAATAACTGTATACGGGGCGGTACTTTTCCGGATAGTATGAAGGTTGCTAAAGTTACACCTATATTTAAACCAGGAAAACGAACTGATCCGGGAAATTATCGTCCAGTATTATTTCTTCCTATACTTTCTAAAGTATTGGAAAAAATTCTACACGCGCGTCTACAAAGCTACTTGAATTCCATCAATTGCCTTTCCGATCATCAGTATGGATTTAGAACTAAATCAAACACATTATCAGCCACGTTGGATTTAATAACAGATATAAGACAAAACATAGATAATAGAAATATAGGACTTTGTATATTTGTAAATTTAAAGAAGGCCTTCCATACTGTTAGCCACACATTACTGTTCAATAAATAAAAGCAAATAGGTATCGAAGGTAAAGCTCTCTCAATTTTTGAGTCTTATTTACACAATAGACAGCAAATTGTAAAAATTAATAATGTAACTAGTAGTTCTCGTGAAGTCACTTACGGTTCAATTTTAGGTCCTTTGCTGTTTACAGCCTAAATAAATGATATAACAAAACTTAGCTTACAGGGACAAATATATCTTTATGCTGACGACACTTGCTTGACTTATTTCGGAAAATCAATCGATGAATTAATTAATCGTGCTCAAAACGACTTAAATATACTTTGTGACTGGTTTCGACGAAATCTTCTCACCCTGAACGCGTCAAAAATAAACTACATGATATTCTCTGCTAAAAAGAAACCAATTAGAATTTATGAACCACTTCAGATTAACGATGAAACTCTTCAAGTTTCTAAGCAAGAAAAATACTTGGGACTACTACTTGAACCACGTCTTACATCTACAAATAGAGCGCATACGAAAAAAAACTATTTCACTCACTGGATCAATGCGTCACGTGGTGGGGTGTTTTCCTAAAAAAGTCAGATATCTTATCTACAACTCGCTTGTGAAGCCACATCTAGAATATTTGATTGAGACCTGGGGTGGCGCGGCGAATACTCACTTGAAAAAATTACAAACTGCGCAAAATAAATTATTGAAAGTGTTATTCGGATATGATTTTTTAACACCAACCAAGAAACTATATAAACATTTGAAAATTATGCATATAAAACAAATGTACGTATTTCAAACTTGCGTCTTAGTCTATAAAATATTACACAGTAAAATACACACAAACATTTCATTTACAAAGAAGCAAAATAAGAACCTACGAAACGCACAAGATTTAAAACTACATCCCCATAGAACAAACTAACTAAAGAAGTTTTCTCAGCGAAAGAGTCAAATTATTCAATAGAATATGTAAATAACTAAAACTCCAAATTGTAAATACGGTACACCTGCGCTTTAGTACTTTGTCATAATAAATTTCATACGCAAACTAGAAGAACTACACTTTATTAATAATGTAAGCTACATAGTGACAGGGTTCTAAGTATACTCCACGTTTTATTGATTGGTTATGCATATCGTATACACATTAATATAAATGTTGAAATATAATCAATCAACTTTCTTTACTTAAATGTATTGGAAAATTAACTGATCTGTTTGGCTATCAATAATCTTAGTTAAGTTATGTGTATTTTTCTAACGCTACCCACTTTAGTTATAAGTGCGGTCGGTCCGCGCGTCGCGCGATCGCTAGCTTGCGCATTAAGTAAGTAGATGAATCGTAAAGTAAGTGATAAGTTGATAACAAGTGCGCAGCGTGCGGCGTTCGGGACGCGGGAACCGAACGGGTAAATATTTTGTAAGCAACTTAAATGTAAGTTCTCATTTTAAGTGAATGTATTATATGTTCTTATGAAAATAAATGTCTTAAACCATAAACCATAATTATAAAATAAGATAAGTAAAGGTAAAGACCGCAACGGATGTACAAGATTCATGTCCTTTTCTAGATACCTTCCGCTGCCCGGAAACTTTCAAGGTTTCCTGTTGACTGTACACGTAGTTTCAAGACTTTCAAGAGATTCTTAAAATCTTCAAGTTTTTATACTCACCGATATCAATATACAACGGTATAGCTATAACTCAGACAGCAAACAATAGGGGCCTTACGATGAATACCCCGGGTTTATAAAAGGATGTAACTGACTAGAAGTTTCCAATATGATATGCTTTTGTTTTCCGGAGAATGAACATCTTAGGCTGGTGATACACTCAGGCATTTAGCTGCCAGGTAATTTGAAATACATACAAAGCGAAGCAAAATTAAACTTGTCCAGTAATTGTATTCTATCTATCAGCTTCGGACGTCTACTGCTGAACACAGGCCTCCGTTATAGCTAGCCACAGAATGCGATTCTGGTGCAAACCGCATCCACTCCGCTCTCTCCGCGACCTTGACGAGGTCATCCGTACACCTAGTCGTGGGCCGTTCTACGCTGCGCTTACCTGTACGTGATTGCCACTCCAGCACCGCCCAAATAGCCATCAGTTCTCCGGGCTACATGGCCTGTCCAGTACCACTTCAATCATGTAATCCTGTGAGCTATGTCGGTTACTTTGGTTCTGCTGAGTAGTAATTTTATTAAACTTTACTATTATAAAGTAAAACCCGCTATTTGAAGGTCACTCAATACAATATAATTTTAAAGGTGATGTAATGTGTCTTTGTGTTATCATCACGTCTCGGCCTGGACTGGACAAATATCATATCCTATATGCGGCTTATTGCTATAGCCAGCATAGACTCCTTTAAACTATTTTTGATACCACGGGTATCTGGACATCCACAGTTGGTTATATGATACTTTTATCAACTACACTGACGCAGAAAAGATGGTTATGACTTATTCTCCCCCGCGAACAAAGTCGGCACCTTCTAGAACTTAATAAAAACTAGACGGGTCAAGTAAAAGCGATTTTATGTGCGAAGTTGTGAGGATTGCAGAAAACTGTTGGATCTGGGTGGTGTAAAACCTATCGTGGAGATCTTTGAGGTAGGCCTTTATCTAGCAGTGGACTTCAGCTGAGATGATGATGATGAATGTTAGTATTGATTGCCTACACAGAGCTTAATAGGTACAGTATGTACCTTTTCCGCTCTTGTCACAATGACAATGAGGAATAAAAAGTTACATGTTGCAGTTTTTCTTAATGTACTTCGTTATGTTTCAATTTACGGACTCGCGAAACAAAAGCATGTAAAAAATGGCACACCGGCTGGCAAACGGCCAGGTTTCTCGTAGGTTTGAATCATGAAACAGGTTTTGAAGAAGTACTAACTGTATTAATCCCTACGTTGGTTGCTCACTGATGAATTGACGATTGCCACAACCAATAAAATTTAGTTTTCATACTAAATGCGGATGTATAGTTTTGTATAAAGATTTTGTTTATTTACTCGTATCCCAGATAAAGTTGACATTAAATTTTCTTTGAATTCACTCTTTGAATTACAAGACAGTCAAACTGAGTCACGTAAAAATAAATAAAGGTCCAACAACATCAGTGCAGCGTAGCCTTGTAAATTTTCTACAGACTTCAATACTACGAGCTAGCTTTGGAACACCACAAACTGATTCCTTCCTGGCCTTTAGAACTTTTAAACGTATTACAAGCTTTCATCCGCATTTATGTGGTACAAAGCGCTTGGAATTTTCATTCATTTTGCAAACAAAAAGACTGGCCAATTCCTTGCTTACATCAGCATTATTCTCGACCAATTATATCCCCTTATGTACTTAGCCTTTGTTTAGGACCAGAGTGTCTGTGCTTACGTCAGCCATGATTGTAAGTAAAACCAATCCTGTTAAAGTTTAAACAAGTCATCATCATCATGATGCTTAAAGACGTCTACTGCTGGACCAAGACTTCCCCTAAGGATGTTCGTTACGACCAGTTGCAAGCCGCCTACAACCAACGGTTCTCCATGATCCTGACCAGACCAGTTAGTCCATCTTGTTGAAGGCCTTGCTGCGTTGTCCTTTCTGTTTCAACGGCCACCGGTTCTACGGGCAATGTGCGTCTTTAACTTAAGTTCAGCATCTCTCTGAGCTATGTCAAGTAAAAAAAACGTGCCCAAGTGTAACCACAACTTTGCAGCCCACCCACACAAAAGTATCCGTTTACCAAGCTATGTATTGTTTTAATATTAAACTTGGAATCTTGCAGAGTATTTATGAACCGGCTTTTTTCATTACGGAGAGCTGTTTTGCATGTAAAGTGCGTTGGTAAATTAACTGCTCTTTATATTTCTGTTCAGCAAATTCTAAAGAGCTCGAATAGTTGAATGAGGTTTGAATGAAAAGGTTTGTTGTTCAAAAAATTATAGGTCATTCAGAGATGAGATTCCCCGGTAATGGACGAAAATATCGTACGCGGACTAAAAAGTTCGTAGTTATGAAGAAGATCCCGCGAACTTCGTCCACGGAGGAGAAAAAAAATCATAACCCTCTTTTTTTCTTCAGCGTAGTCGGATAAAAAGTATCCTATAACCATCTGTAGATACCAAGCTACCCGTGTATCTATTTAGCCGATGCCACAGCAACACATACAAACATTCAAAAAAGCCAAAAAAAAATCTTTCCATTTAGTGACGTCAAAATAGTACGTTAAAATCATTTTTTTGAAAGTATCTTCAATGTACACATGCCATTCTTACAACTTTATAATATTATAGATTAGCACTCGCACAGAGAACACTTATGAATAAGGTCCTCGAAATTGTACCAAATGTGTTGAGCAGTACTTACGACGTGAGTAACGAGAAATATTTTTTTTTGTTATATAACTAACAAACAAAGTAGCGGCTTACACAAGAAACCTATAAATTTCTTAAAAATTAATCAATATATATCATGTAGTTTTTGAGTAAAATGGCTGTGACATAAACACGGACCGACTGAATCAAAAAATATAATATTTTGGATTTTATGTAGTTTTGCATGCATTATTCCGGCTTCATCACGCGGAATGGCTGAATGGATTTCAACCATTTTTAGTACACCAGTAGTAACATACATAGATGGTTTAGATACCCTTTACCCGACTACGGTGAAGAAAGAAGATGAACAATGATTTTTTTCTCGTTTTCTGACGAAGTTCCAGGCACCTTATAGTCTAAAAGTCTAGGCTGCATCAGTAATAATCTCGAAAACTAAAGACGTTACAAAGGCTTTTGCTAGGCTTAATGAATATGAAGTCTTAAATATACACATTATGATAAAATAATCTCCGTTAGATATTATGTCTTATCAAATACCTCTCAGCTAGGTATTAAATGTAGGTACAATATTATTTAGAGGTAGAAATTTTAGAATGAAGGTAGTTGGTTACAAATAGCGCTAACATAATAGCTTACCGCATTAATAATATACAGTGGAAACTGGATAAGTGGAACCTGTGTTAGTGGAAAACCTCTTTAAGTGGATCCAAGTTCTCGGTTCCAGTCCCATGGCAACGAATTACCTCTATAAGTGGAATTTTGGGACCTCTATTCAGCGGAATCCATTTTTTAGAAAATTTCTTATTTTTACCTCTGTAACTGGAAGCAGCCGCCTCCGAAACCTCTATGAGTGGAATAGCTCGGCGTTATAAAATTTGTATTAGTAATAAACCGTCACAAGGATGGTAGTTTGTTTCGTTAACATTATGGTTTGTGTTTTAACTACGTATTTTGTATGAGATCACACATCGTTCAGTTTGGTTTTTTTAGACGTGGTGCGGTGCCATGCTGTTAGATAAGCAATGCCTAAGCGCAAAATCAAATGTTTATCTCTTTCCCGAAAATATAAGTGTCTAGTTGTGCCACAGTCTACGCTTTGTAGATTAATTAAAGTTAAGGAGAAGATTCAATCTCAGTGTATGGACCCGTCCATACACTGAGATTGAATACTAGGAAAAACAAAATGAAAACGCGGGATTACATACCTATTTTTTGTTAATACATATCTACATACATATCTAATAAAAGATGATAATTTAGTTCTTCAGCTTTTATTTGACCATATACGTGACCTCTATTAGCGACATTACTAGCATCCATAACCTCTGTTAGCGAGAGCCTCTGTAAGTGAGAAAACGTTTAATTTGAACTTGGATAAGTGGAAAACGGGATAAATGGAAAACCTGGATAAGCGGAACTAAAAAGCTGGTCCTTTGCGATTCCACTTATCCAGTTTCCACTGTATAAAATTATATTACCAATTTTCATGTAAATAAATTACTGTAGTTACTAAAGTACACTAAGCTCTTTTGATCGCGCTTTGCCACATATGTGGCCAAGTTTCGCGTCGCTATTGACAGAAATCAAAATGACAACTTCACTAAAATCATCCTTTTATGGAAAAAATATCGTTACATTTTTATTGAAAGGAATAATTTTCATATAGCAAATTTTAAATTTATTAAATTAAAGTACATTTTGTTGTTTTTTGCTGAATTTGACTTGCTCCATGTAACATTTCTTACTCCTAATGGCTTCAGAAATCCGTGGTTAAAATCTTTCCCATTCCCCGCGGGCACCGTGAATACCACAGTTCTTATTAAATAAGGTGTTTTTGTTCTAGTGCTTATTCTTACCATCATCTGAGTTTTGCTTTAGACCACCGCTATGTATACATCATCGAACATGCGTAGTTACACAGTGGCATTTAAAACAGTTTGTTGAATTTTTTTGTTAGTTTTACAAAAGGTTTTCCAGAGAAAGGTGAAAAAAGTTTTCTCCGCTATTCGGTGTATAAAACTGCATAATAACGTTCCGGGCAAGATTTCAAGAAGAATCTAGTAACTGACAATTGGTACTAGGAAATATTAATTTTAGATGTTATCATTATTAGTAGTGCCAGCAGATGCATCTTCAAAAAGCGTCACATACATAGTTAGGAATGTGAATAGTACTTTAAAAGATATAGATGTTAGATAAAACAGTATATCTACTTGGGGTGATATTACTCGCGTTCAGAAGGTATTTATTTGAGTAGATGACTCTGAGCTGGACTGCTTTTAAGATACTAGAACCTAAGCGCCCCGCTTTGCTCGGTAGGGTTTACTGTTCCCTATGTAAAAATGTATCTAGAAGTATTTTCTTCCGCAGGATGCACAGACAACACAAACGGTGTCCACACGGACAGCGTTCAAGAGCTGGACTACACTGACGTGGACTTGGGGCTGACGCAGCGAGGACCACACTTTGATCTGGCGTACTCCAGAAATGTGACAGCCCTGGTCGGGAAAACGGCACAGCTTAACTGCAGGGTGCATGACCTTGGAAATAGGACGGTAAGTGTCCACGACTAGTTAAAATGTTAGAATCTTGAACCTACATAGTACATAGGTTTGTAAACTTCGGGCTTAAGTAATGATATCCAATTCATCCCGATGTAAATGGACAGGATAAAAAATCAATGAGTGTATAAAGACATTTTTAAAGTAGCACCAGTCGTGGAAAAGTTGAGAAATAAGCCGAGTATGGCAGTGAGCAACCACGCATCTGAAGACGCAGCGTAGGTTAAGCCCCTCATAAGCTCGACTGATGAAGATCGCTGGGCCTCGATGGATGCGGGCGCTGCAGAACTGGCCATTATAGTGTTTGTTAGGTGAGGCCTATGTCCAGCAATAGACGTCTTTTAGCTGATAATGATGATGATGATGACAGTAGTGAGCGTGGCATGTGATGCGGAGAGATGATGTATTCCCGTAACGGACCAGATCTGATGTAGGCGACATCTGAACAGCATGTTGTGGCATAACGTTGAGAACAAAAGCAAGTGCCCATCAACTGAATGAAAAGCAATGTGCAAACTGATGCGCGTTCTCAAAGAGCTAGAAAAGTTCTGGAATATTTTCAAGATTCTAAAAATGCTACTTAATCAACAGTTGCTCTGAAGAGCTAATCCTGGACCTTGTTCTACGATTTTTGAGCTATGAATATGTCTTTCTCTGCCTGGTCTTCGGCATTACCATACTTTCCACTCTTAGTTAGAATTTCCAATTTTAACCGATTATCGTACTTTTTAGGGAACTTATCGGGAATGATTCCTAATTATATTATAGATTATTATATAAATTTATGTTTGTGCAGGTGTCATGGATACGGCACCGCGACATCCATCTCCTCACCTCCGGGAGGATGACTTACACCTCGGACCAGAGGTTCATCAGTGTCCACAATCCTCATACAGAAGACTGGATATTGAAAGTAAGATTTGCTATAAATGTGAATTTATGTAATACTGGGTAATTTTGGGGTCATAAGCAGGAGTGACAGGGGTGATCCCACCGATCAACTTTTGCTATGGGGCTAACCACGAAATCGTGAAAAAAAATCAGCTAATTGATAGCTAATTGATAAGTATAATGATAAGTATTGGAAAAGTATAGAACAGCTGATTTTCTTTTTGCGATTTTATGGTTGACCCCCATAGTAAAAGTTCCTCAGTGTGACCTTCGCCATAGCGCCCCTGTCACTCCCGCTCAAAACTACCCAGTATACAAGATAATTCATGAAATCGTTTATCTCAGGCAATACGTCCTGTACATAAATTCTTATAGGCTAACGTTTGTTCGTAATCCAAGAGCTCTTGTCGGGAGAGTAAACGCCAGTAATCTCTATCTTCTCCCACTATTAGGCTTTTGGTTTCCTCATACGACACAGTGCCCACTTTCTCCTTCACTTGATAAATATAAGTTAGTCCTCTTCGCCTTCTTTTCCGTAAACAAAGTCAGTGCATTAAAAAAAATAAGTGATAGGGTCTATTTGTGCGCCACTGAATCGAAAAATATATTTTTTAGATTTTTTGTATGTTTGTATGTGTTGTTGTGGCTTTACAACGCCAAATCTAATAAACGGATTTCAACTATTCTTGGTACACGGGTAGCCTGGGCATTTACAGATGGTTGAAAGATATTTTTAGCTGACAACGCTAAAGTAAAAAAGAGGGTTATGGCTTTTTTCTCTTCCACGAACGAAGTTGCGAGCACCTTCTAATATTAAATATAACAATAAAAATAACTAAACAACAACAGAGGTGCATTATTAACTGCGATGGTAGCTGGCTACTGAAACGCCTATTTTACATTTAAACATAACAATACATGTTATTACCTATACTCGTATAACATTCAACGTTATGGTGGTAAAAACAGAATATTACAGAGAATTTAACACGACGTCAAAAAAGGACAAATCAAGGTTACAGTCGATATGCCTAAATTACTCGATATCCGGCACGCAAATATCAGACAGCGCAGTCTCTTCCCTAACATTTTTACCCGACTACTTTCATTGTCAGACTGTAATATCGGTCGATGAGTCATGATGGTCTTCGCCATACATGTGCCAACATCTCAACAGTTCAGAGGTACCAACGTATTGTCTGTCTATTGTAACACCCCCGAGCTCCTGTTTAAAACAATACAATCACCTTGAAACCATCTCCCTACTCACAGAAAATCATTTTGCCTATAGACAGAACATGTCCATTACAACTACAGCTCATACAATTTTTGATTATCTCGTATCAGGTTCAGATAACGCAAGGTGGCCGGTATTATGTGTGATTTTTTTAAAGTTTTTGACGTAATCAAAAACTACTTCTGGCCAAGTTGAGTTACTACGGCGTTAAGGACTTGGTTCATCGCTTCTTTGTGTTATTTTTGTTGGATCGAAGACAAGTCGTAAAACTGTGAAATATTCGAGTCTGACATTGGATTTATAACCTTGGCATTCCTCAAGGACCTTGCGTTGGAAACACACTGTTTAACATATGTCCATTGTTGGTATATACAAAAACCCAAGTCTAGTTTTAATATCAATCATTGTTAATACAATCCTTCACTCAATCATTCATTCACTCAATCACTCAATTTAATCATTCGTTCCTACCACTGTATATTTTCTCACTTCACTTGAATACAGATCTCTGAACTGTTAACATATCTTTTACTCTGCCGACCCTAACTATTCCTATAGGTTATGGGCTCAGAGCACAAGGCTTTTAAAACATTTCCGTTATAATTACATCCTAATATAACGACGTAAAAATGGATCAGCGAGCTAAACGAAATATACAGCCTTTTAATGGCGACCGTTACACCACGTGGAAATTCCGTATCAAATCACTTTTGGCCGAACTTCAAGTATCTTCCGCTATAGAAGAACCAGCCCCAGAAAACCGTGACGCCGTATGGACCAGAAAAAATCTTATTGCTAAAAGTACCATCATTGAGTATTTGGGTGACGCATTTTTAAATTTTGCTCAAGATACTGACACAGCAAAAGGCATCATCGATAACCTTGATAAAATATACCAGAGGCGAAGTTTGGCTTCACAATTGGCACTACGCAAGCAATTGTTAAATTTGAAATTGCAACCGGATGTCAATCTTATCCAGCATTTCACGAGCTTCGATACTCTCATTACGGAATTGATTTCCGCTGGCGCGAGACTCGACGAAATGGACAAGATCTCGCATCTATTACTTACGCTGCCTACTAGCTATGATGGCGTCATCACTGCCTTGGAAACACTAGGCGAAGACCACCTTAACCTATCATTTGTCAAAACCCGCCTTTTGGATCAAGAAGTCAAAATTAAGAACGAAACGGTCACCGGGTTAAAAGTACTACACGCCGCAAGTAACAGATTCTCCTCTCATATCCCAAATCACAAAAGGAAGAAAACAATGGATCGAACATCTACCTATGTTCCCGATTATAAAAAGAAGAAACCTAACAATTACCACCATCGATCCAATCAACAATCAAGAAATGCATTCAATTTCGAAGATGTATTGTGATTTTTGTGGGCGACGAAATCACTTCAAACGGGATTGCCGTTATTTCAAGAAGGCTCAAGCAAACGGCGGTAGCAGAAGCGCAACGACCAACACAGCCCACGTCGCCGTGCCGGACCACAATAACGAGGACAGTTTCGCTTTTATGTTTTCACAATGTAAGTTGACAAAATCCGATCACAATTCTAATGAAATTGTTTTTCTTTTAGATTTCGGAGCGACAGACCACATTGTAAATAGACGGGAAGTTTTTTCTATGTATGCTGATCTTACATCGCCGATTAAAATAAATGTAGCTAAAAATGAAGCATCCATACAAGCTTTAGGCCGAGGCAGGATTGATGTGACCACCAACTTGGGAGTCGATGGTTCAATCGAGGAGGTTTTGTACTCCCCCGAGGTTCCGTATAATTTACTATCAGTAAATCGAATGCAACAAGCAGGTATGTCGATTGTTTTTAATAATGAAGGAGTTCATGTGTATAATAAAAATAATAAATGCATCATGTCAGGTAACATTTGCAGTAATCTGTTTAAAATTAAATTCACAATTAACCTGCAAAAGGCCTTGATTTTGAATAGAAATTCCAATTCATATAACTTGTGGCACAAACGACTTGGACATTTAAATAAACAGAAGTTTATTAATCTCAAAAATATGATTGACGATTATTCGATAATTGATAAAATAATTCCACCCACTGACGAGTTGTGTGAGCCATGCATCCTTGGTAAACAGTCACGACTTCCATTTGCAAAGTTAAAACCCGAACGTCCGAAAAATAGACCCTTATTTATAGTCCATAGTGACGTTTGTGGCCCTTTAACGCCCACTACAATTGATGATAAAAACTATTTTGTGAATTTTATCGATGATTACACGCATTACACGGCTACCTACTTGATGCATTCCAAATCTGAAGTATTAAAATGTTTTCAAGATTACGTGTCCAAGAGTGAAAATCTTTTCAATTGTAAGGTAGTTAATTTATGTTGTGACAATGGCCGAGAGTATCTGTCAAACGATTTCAAAGAGTATTGTGTAAACAAGGGAATAACCTATCATTTAACTGTGCCATACACCCCCCAACAAAATCCGGTATCTGAACGGATGAATAGTACGATAACAGAAATGGCTAGAACCATGGTTGCAAGTGCGAAGTTGGACAAACAGTTTTGGGGTGAAGCCGTGTTAACAGCTACCTATATAATTAACAGGCTACCCACTAAAGCGCTTGTTGACAAAACCCCATTCGAAATGTGGCACGGTGCAAAACCGAAAATAAGTTACATGAGGGTATTCGGGTCCACTGCCTATGTTCATAACAAGACTAGAAAAACAAAATTTGATGAAAAGTCTTCTAAGGCTATTTTAATTGGTTACGCACTAAATGGTTATAAACTATATAATCCTGAAACCAATCAATTCTTTGTCGCTAGAGATATATTATTTGACGAGTCAAATTTTGTTGAATCTAGGCCAATATGCCGCAGTGACGAAATGCCCGCCAAAATCATCAAACCGAACACTGAGTCGGTGGAGGTGATCAAGCCAACAAGCAGCAATGATAACATTCCCGTTATAAACAACAAGCCGCTTGAGTCGGTGGAGTTGCTAGGTGACGTAGAATGTGACGTATCGGACGAGTCACGTGACTTCGGTACCGGTTGTTTGAGACGCAGCGACAGAATTCGAGACCTACCCCCTAAAGATTATGCAATCATGAATGACCCGGATTTATCGATATTATCGCTTTGTTCCAAACAACCGTTACCATTGCCAGTGCATTTTAATGATATTTTTAATCGGCCGGATACAAATGAGTGGCTAAAAGCAATCAAAAGTGAAATCAATTCATTACGTAGTAATCAAACTTGGTGTCTTGTAGATAAACCTAGTGATGTCAATATCGTAAGTAGTAAATGGGTTTTTACTATTAAGAATAATGAATTAGGTCAACCGATACGATACAAGGCTCGCTTAGTTGCGAGAGGTTTTAGCCAGCAATATTTAGAGGACTATGACCAAACGTTCGCTCCAGTTGCGCGAATTACTACATTTAGAATGATTTTAGCATTTGCAAATCAAAATGATTTACTTGTACATCAAATGGACGTGAAGACTGCCTTTTTAAATGGTGTTCTAAAGGAGGATATTTACATGCAAGTGCCAGAAGGAATTTCATCAAAATTTAATCAAGTTTGTAAACTAAACAAAACATTGTACGGTTTGAAACAGTCTTCGCGGTGCTGGTACGAACGTTTCGATCAGGCTATTAGAGATATGGGTTTTGAAAGCTCGAAAGTTGACCCATGCTTGTATGTATTAAATAAAAATTCAATCGAAGAAAATGTATATATTGTTTTATACGTTGATGACTTATTAATAATAACAAAGTGTGCTCAGACAATGCAATATTTTAAATCGTGTTTAATGAAACAATTTGAAATGACCGATTTGCATGACATTTGTAGGGGTTACCTACTTTATTAATGCTAGAGAGTTTATAACACAACTGATATAAGGGTAAGAGGAGTTATTGAAACTACCAAGTTGAGTGCTAATTATAAACTGTCTTTAATGTACGTGATTTAATGCTAAGGTAAAGTGCCGAACGTGTACAATTTGGTGCGAGTGCAATATTAATTATGTTAATGCTAAATAGACATAATCTTGTACCTTGCCCGTACATCCTGCCACTCTAAAGGAGCGAAGGAGGTTGATTTATTATACAATGTTAGATTTTCAAGAAGGTACTGATGTCATAATTGTTAAGTTTTATTAAATGTATCTATTCATTTGATATGGGTGCGAACTGAACTACGCGTGTCGGGGTCAACGGAGAGGTCCCCTTTTCGGCACTTGTCACTTTATTGCCCTTTGTCACTTTTACTTCTGACACGTTCACTTCACTAGCACTGACACTTGTAGCCGTCGACTCCGACTGAAGTCCAACCGGGGAGTCTTGCCTCTGTTGCTCTTGACGTCGCCTTCGATATCTCAAGTAGGAGATGATACAGCCCACTATCAGAGCTGTGGCTATGATACTATACAGTGCAGTATAGTGATGTACATTGTGAACAGTCATTTGAGCTTCTGATTGCTCCTTCAGTTCATCAATTCGTGTTTTCAGTTGATGGAATAAGGGATGCTGGTCGGGTTCTAATTCAGTAAACTTAGTCAGTGGTATAGTGCTGTTTATTAAGTTGTTTAATATCGATACTTCAGGGATTTCAATCGTCGGTTTGGCATTTATTTGGTTAATAAAGTTGTTGTGTCCATGAATCGTAAGGGTGTCACTTTTCAAGGTGCAACCCTGACCTAGGTCAATCATGCCGTTGCCATGCAGCTCTCTGATTTCAGTGTCTGCGGTGCAAAATATGCGTATCTTGCATTCTTCGCAGCACGAGTATAGCCAGACGTTTAGACGCCGTAACTTGATCCATTTGTTGTCACAGGTTGATATAGTTGACTTACACAGAGACGGTTTCGTATTTGTGCCGGTGTTGTCGATATTAATGTCGCAGATAGATTGTTTTACGTTGAAGTTGTAAATGGGCTTATTTAGTGAGCAAATTATTTTGTCTTCTGTTACTGATATACATGACGAAAGATCGTCTTCTGATAAAAATAGTACAAGATCCTTTTGCAAGTTGAACGCAAAGTAGGGAAATATGGGTACCGATACGTACATTTGTAGCCCCCTTTTCTGTGGGATGCTGATTACTTTATCCAACTCAAAGATATCCGAACTCACGATGGGCAATCTGATTTCTATGATAAGGTAGTTCCGATGGACTATTGATGCTATCCTTGATACTTTGTAGATGTCTCTTATATTGTCCTCGTTGATAGGTAGGGTAAGGTCACCATGTAGTTGACCCGAAATTATGTTTATTTGTTCATTCAGTTGTTCTGGTGATAACAGGTGTGGGTCGATTCTTCCTTGGTTGAGGTCGATTACAGTATCCATTAGTGTTTGTTGAATGTGACGAATGTTGGTAAGGGTTGCGTACGCTGCAAATGCCGATGATGTAATATAAAATTCTCTGCGAATTATATTTTGCATTTCATCAATGCCATCCGAGATATTGTGTACGTGCTCCTTGATAAATGTGAATTGTTTATTTATGATATTTTCATGACGTCGTAAAATGTTGTACTCTGCTTCGATGATGCTGGTTTGATTTTTAAGTAATTTCTGAAGGTGATCTTCATTCTGGGTTATGTGTGATATATCTTTTTCATATTGTTCAGCAAATCTCTCGTCTAGGACTCCGAAGAGAGAATTGGCGATATATCCGATACCATTTATCAAGCCCCTCTTTTGCCTCGAGTGGTACTTTAGTAAAGTGTTGTAGTGTTTAATTTCATTTAAGTCGTGCACCAGTTGCGACGCGATATTTTTGTACTGACTACAAAATTGTGTCTTAGAGCTGATATCGTTCAAATGGGTGATATATTTTTCGACATCAGATAAGCCTTCCCAGTATGTCGTCATGTTGTAGTATACGATCATTTTCCATTCATCTCGTACGTGTTGTAGGTTACTAATTCTGTCGAAGTACAGTCCTCGATTGTCATTTAATGCAGTGATATTTGTTTGTGTGGTTGGAGATATTAACGTCGTCAGGAGAAGAAGCGTTGTAAATAGGCCTTTAAATGTAGAGTTTTTCCTATTCCGGGAGTTTGTTGGTGTGACGGGTTTATCTTTTTCTACTAATTTTGATATCGATGGGGTCGATTCCTGCGCACACTGTTTTTGATGATTGTCTGATGGATCCTCGTTCACCGGTAACAGTATTAACTTGTTGACGGGTCGCTTGATAATATTATTTTGTGTCTTCAGGGTAACTACTCTGATATGTCCGTCTTTAGCTTTATGTACGTCCACTACTCGAGCGAGCGCCCACTTACCGGGGGGTAAGTTGTCTTCCTTTACAACAACCACGTCGTCTAGTTGCAGGTTCTTTGTCGGAGTTGTCCATTTTGTTCGAGCTTGTAATTGTTGTAGATACTCGGCTGACCAGCGCTTCCACATCTGTTTGCTCAATGCTTGTACCAATTGCCATCTAGTGGTCAATTTTAGTGCTAATGAGTCTGTTTGTGGTCTGTTTAGGATTGGACCTCCAACTAAGAAATGGCCTGGGGTAAGCATCTCATCCTCCGGATTTTCGGTCAGTGGTCCTAGCGGTCTTGAGTTCATACAAGCTTCTATTTGCTGGGTCAGCGTGCTAAACTCTTCGTACGTGAGCCTTTGATCTCCGATTACACGACGTAAGTGATATTTGAAAACTCTGACTGCAGCCTCCCATAAACCACCTGCGTTGGGCCATGCGGGGGCGTTGAAGTGCCATTCAATGTCCATTTGATTGATATTGGTGAAGAAGTCAGTGTTGAGACATTTAATTATTTCTTGATATTCTTTCTGCAAAACCCGGTCTGATCCACGGAAGTTGGTTCCATTGTCACTGTACATGTGTCCTGGATCTCCTCTTCGAGAGCAGAATCTTCGAAACGCTGCGAGGAATGCTGGGGTGCTAAGATCTGACACCACTTCTAGGTGAACTGCCTTTGTTGCTAGACACACAAATATTGCTACGTATCCCTTTGTCGTTTTTATACCACGGCCCTTGTTGACCTTCAGCTCGAAGTATCCCGTAAAGTCTACTCCAGTGTGATAAAATGGTCTGGATGGAGTTACGCGGGGTGCTGGTAGGTCCGCCATAATTTGTTGTTGCGTTCTGGCCTCGAAGCGAATGCACTTAACACACTTTCGCAAAATTCGTTTGACTGTACGCATGCCACCGATGATCCAATATTTATGGCGTAGGTATGATAATACAAGACGCGCACGGCCGTGCAGCGTCACTTTGTGGCCTAGTTCTATTATAAGCTGGGTTAGCCTGCTGTGGCTGGGGATGATAATTGTATGTTTAGCGTCTTCGGGTATGTTTGAATAAGCTAGCCGCCCCCCGACTCTTAAAATTCCATCTTTATCCAAAATCGGGTTGAGGCTTATTGTTTTGCTACATTTACTGACGTGTCCTTTTCTTTTAATGTTAGTAATATCTTCACTAAAATAATACTCCTGAATTGCCTTAATAACAATGTTATGTGCATTTTTTAATTCGGTTGATGATAAGATGTTTGATAATTTTACGTTTTGTTTACTACGAGTCCGAGTAGTGAAACGCGACACCCATGCAATTGTTCTTACAACCTTTGTAATTGATCCGTGCTTGTCTAGCAAGTCGATGACTAAGTTAGAGTTTTGATGTAAAGCTGTGTGCACATTATGTTTCTTAATTTCCAACTGTGGTATTTCGCAACATGTTGGAGTGATATTGTCATGATTAAAAGTTAAAAGCCATCTTGGCCCTTCCCACCAAATTTTTTGCTCTATTAGCTGAGAAGCAGACAAACCACGTGTCGCACAATCAGCTGCATTTTCTTCCGATCGTACATGATACCATTTCGAGGGATCTATGACGCTGATGATTTTCTGTACCCTGTTCGCCACGAATTGTTTCCATCTCGATATATCTCCTTTCAGCCATCCAAGTACTACCATGGAATCCGTCCATGCGTACATTTTAACATTCTCTTTGGGTATGCATGAAATGGATTCGACCACCTTCTTCATGAGCTCTGCTAGGAGAAGCGCTCCGCATAATTCTAGACGCGGCAAGGAGGTTCCTTTATTGATAGGAGCGAGTTTTGTTTTGGCCATGATTAGTCTCGATGTAAGCTCGCCTTTATTGTTTGTTGTTATGATATAGGTCGCGGCCGAATACACTTTTTCTGAAGCGTCTGAGAAGCCGTGTAGATAAAATTGTTTTTCCATGTCTCCTAGATGCCGGCTGATATTAAAATTGTTGATATGTTGCATGTCTTCTCTGAGCTTGTCCCAGTCATGCTGAATTGGTTCTGGTAAGTGATCATCCCAAGCTGTACCTGAGGCCCATGCCCTTTGAAATAGAAGCTTGGCCCTGACCGTCAGGGGTGAGAGCCAGCCAAGGGGATCGAATATCTTGGAAATGTCTGATAATAATTGTCTTTTTGTGTGATACTGGGTTTCTTGAGTTTTTACTTTATTTTGAAAGGTAAAATTGTCAGTTGCTGCATTCCATTGCAGTCCTAAGGTTTTTCTTGATTCTGAACATTTAAAATCTAAGGGCGTGTCGATCTGATCTTGTGCTAAGTCTTCGACGAGTTTTGATTCATTACTACTCCACTTTCGAAGATTCATTCCCGCGCCGCTTAGCATTTTGATAAGTTGTTGCTGTAACTCCTTTCCTTCTTGTATTGAATTACTCCCAGTCAACAGATCGTCCATGTAAAATGATGACTGTACTGCAGATGCAGCTAGGGGATAAATGTGGGCATCATCGGTCGCCAGTTGTCTTAGAGTGCGCATAGCAAGGAAAGGTGCGGCCTTTGTGCCGTACGTCACGGTTGTCAGGTGGTACTCCTGCAACAATTCTTGTGGCGAGTTTCTCCAGATGATCTTCTGTAGATGCTGATCAGATTCCCTGATATAGATCGTACGAAACATTTTTTCCACATCAGCCGTGATTACGTATTTATACTGTCTCCAATTTAGGATGAGTGCTTGCAGGTCCTGTTGAAGGTTGGGACCGCATTCCATGAGGTCATTGAGACTGTGACCTGATAGACTTTTTGATGACGCGTTGAAAACGACACGCAAGCGAGTCGTGGTAGAATCTGATTTCGTAACGCTATGATGAGGTAAATAATATGATGTTTCTGATTCTGACGCTATGTCAGCCTTACGCATATGACCTAGTTGCTGATATTCGCTGATAAATTGTCGATATTGCTTTCCCAACTGCTGATTTCTGACTAATTTATTTTCGACTTGTATAAATTGTGCAATAGCTTTAGGTTTTGATAGTCCAAGATGCTGTTCGTAGCCTGGTTTCATTGGTAGGCCTACTACATAGGCACCACTTTCTAGGCGTTGTGTCGTCCTTTGGTAAAAATCCTCGCAATATTGTTCTTGCGGTGTCATTGTACTGGAGGCGGGAGTTATGTCTTCCAATTCCCAGTATTTTGATATATCTGCCAAATTATTGATGACAACGTGACACTTGAATGTCTTTACGTTCCCAGATAAGATCCAGCCGAGTGAGGTTTGCTGAGCCACGATGTTTTGTCCCGGGGTTTTGATAAGTCCATTCATGATAATAGTCGAGTAAACGCTTGCATCCAACAAGATGTCAACGGGGCGTGATACGTTATACTCTGGATCGGCTAGGTTGATATTTGATATATATGGCATTAGTTGTTTGTTAAATGATATATTAGGCAGATTATTTATAACTCTTGATATAACCAAAGCATTCGTGATAAATTGATAGTCGTCATAAATTGATTGGCATTTTAGCGTGACCATTCCTTTGCTCTGACTTGCGCCGTTGCCTATTCCAGCAACCGATGCGTGATAGCTATGTCGCTTCAACCCTAATAACTTTGCGGCATTTTCTGATATAAGTGTTATTTGAGATCCTTGGTCCAGGAGAGCGCGCATAATGACGTATTCACCTGATGCAGCTTGGACCTTTAATGATATTGTAGTCAACAATACTTCTTCATTATCGCTAGCAACATGGTTAACGTTAAGTGGGTTTGATGCTGGCTTTGTATTGTTTGATGTTGCTAGGTGTGATACAGGTGACGCTGACGGCCAAGTAGGTCGTGTACATGCGTCATGAAGTAATGTGTTATGTTCACCGTTGCATTCTTTGCAGCGTTTGGTCGAAGTGCAATCGCTGTCATAATGCTTGTATAGACAGTTTTGGCATATCTTGTTTTGCTTTACCGCCCTCAATTTGCTTTCCGACGACATGTTAATGAACTTTTTGCATCTGAATAAATCGTGTCCCAGATTGCACAATGGACATTTACATGTGTAGGTAGGAACGGCTTGGAAAGATTTGTATGGAACCCTTCCTTGATAACTCGGTTTGATATTTGATGGCCTTTGATATGATAAGGGTTTTTTTTGTAACGAAGTCGATGACGTGAGGGTCTCCTTTTCACGCCTCTGATTGATGGGTTCAAGAGCTGTAAACTTATTCTCGAGAAAGAACATGAACTCTTCCAGAGTTGGTAATTCTCTTGGTGATTTTCGTGATTCCTTGAAGTCACTATATGAATCTTGATCGAGTTTCTTTGATAAGAGATGTACTAGAAGTGGATCCCAGGTATTTGTATCTACTCCTAAATTATGAATTGAATTGATACACTCCATGGACGTGTCATGTAATCTTTTAAGCTCAAAGGATGACTGTTTATGGATGGTTGGTTGATTTAAAAAAATCTCGATGTGCTGTGTAAATAGAACTTGCGGATTGTTGTATCTACGAGTCAGAATTTCCCATGCAATATCGTAATTTTCAGATGATATATGAAGATGCTGTATGAGACGTTCTGCTTCTCCTCTAAGTTTACCTTTTAGGTGTTGCATTTTTTGACCTTTTTGAATAGAGTTGTTGTTATGCACGGCCTCGGAGAATAAATCGAAAAATGTAGGCCACTGAGTGTAACGGCCTGTGAAGATAGGTATCTCCAGCTGTGGCGTTGCTTGCTGTTTGTGAGTTGTCGAACCCAACTTTGTGTAAAGGTTCCGTTTAATATCCTTGTAGGACCTTTCGTGACCACTAAATTCCTCATCATAATATTTGTCCGAACCCTGTAGCAAGTTGTCAATTTCCAGATGTAACTTGTCGATGGCTGCCCATCGTGATTGGATGTTATGAAGTTCATCATCAAATTCCCATTTTTCAGACATTGCGTCAACGTTAATGCTCTTAACTGATCTTAGAAAAGCCCGAAAATTAGTCCTTTGCTGTGATAAAAGTTCATCTACCTTTCCACACGGCTGTGTAGCTTTCTCCTCCTTTCCATAAGAAGACAAAAGCTTACGGATTGCTTCGTAGTTAATTTTTGTCTGCTCATAAATGTTGTCGATAAAGTATGGTTGTGGTTGCTCTCCAGACTCAAATTCAATAAGTCGATCATTATTGCTCTTGAATTCCTCCCAGAGAGAATTTACGGATTCTAATCTGACGCTGATATACTCCGGGGTCTTTCTATCCGCCGAATCCTTGCCAAAGTTAACCTTCACCTGTTGCAACTTCTGGATAATTTCTTTCTGGCGTTTAAGTAAGGCCTCCATGTTAATGATATAAAAAAGGAAAGATCTTACTTGATATTCGTTGATTTCACAGGACGACTGCGGCTCACGTAGCCCTGGATAGTTGATAGCTGAGTTACTGCACTGCTGCTGTGCCCGTAGCTCGATGATATGATGATATAGGAGAGTGAACTGCTGCTGTTCACTGATATGATTATAGTCTGTGATAACGGCACTCTCCGACAGCAGTAGTAGGTACTGCTTACCCGAACGCGCACTGGGTCAAAATGTTCGAAGGACCAAAATGTAGGGGTTACCTACTTTATTAATGCTAGAGAGTTTATAACACAACTGATATAAGGGTAAGAGGAGTTATTGAAACTACCAAGTTGAGTGCTAATTATAAACTGTCTTTAATGTACGTGATTTAATGCTAAGGTAAAGTGCCGAACGTGTACAATTTGGTGCGAGTGCAATATTAATTATGTTAATGCTAAATAGACATAATCTTGTACCTTGCCCGTACAACATTAAATTATTTCTCGGCATTCGAATTGAGAGAACCAAAGATAAAATAATTTTGGACCAATCAACTTATCTAGAAAATGTTTTAAACAAGTTTTCCATGAGTGATTGTAATCCTTCAAAATCACCTATTCCTAGTAAATTAAACTATGACGCGTTAAGCAGTGATGAGCGTTATAATGCACCTACTAGAGAAATCATAGGTTGCCTTATGTATGCAATGCTTTGTACGCGACCGGATTTGTGTGCAACTGTTAGTATTCTCAGCAGATATCAAAGCAAAGGCAATGAAGAACTATGGAAATGCTTAAAACATCTTTTGAGATATGTAAAAGGAACTTTAAATTTAAAATTGACTTATACTAAATGTGATCACAAACATCTAATTACCGGTTTTGCGGATTCTGATTGGGGAGGCGACGAAACTGATAGAAAAAGTACAACAGGATATTTGTTTCAAATGTTCGATAATTGTACAATTTCGTGGTGTACACGGAAACAAAATACAGTAGCCGTCTCTTCAACAGAAGCCGAATATATGGCTTTATTTGAAGCTGTAAAGGAAGCTATTTGGTTAAAATCGTTGCTTCATAGCATTAACATTCAAATAACTAAGCCTATTATTATTTACGAAGACAACAACAGTTGCATTAGCATTGCTAATAATCCCACAAATCACAAAAAGTCAAAACATATGGATATTAAGTACCACTTCACTCGTGAACAAATCAGTAACAATGTAATAATGCTAGAACATATTTCCACAGGAAACCAACTAGCAGACATGTTCACGAAGGCGATTCCAATGAATAAGTTCCATGACTTAAGTGTAAAATTGAATTTAATTTAAGCCCATCACAATAAGTTAACATAAAAATAAAGTTAACAAAGTACATACTTACGTTAATGATTTGATTGTACTATATATTTATTCTAATTTCATATTGATAATGATTTGCTAAAATTGTATTTGTATACAAACCTACTTGTTTAAATAATTGTGTTTTTGAGGGGGACTGTTGGTATATACAAAAACCCAAGTCTAGTTTTAATATCAATCATTGTTAATACAATCCTTCACTCAATCATTCATTCACTCAATCACTCAATTTAATCATTCGTTCCTACCACTGTATATTTTCTCACTTCACTTGAATACAGATCGCTGAACTGTTAACATATCTTTTACTCTGCCGACCCTAACTATTCCTAAATCCATGATAATATTTTCTTCTGTTTCCGCGATTATTACTTATTGAAATAAAACAATTTAACGGTTTATATGGCGTATATTATCTCATTTTAGTTCCCGACGTTTCGGAAGCTTTCCACCCGTGACCATGGAAAGCTGGAAAGCTTCCGAAACTTCGGGAACAAAAATGAGATAATATACGCGATATAATCCGTTAAATTGTTTTATTTCAATATGTTTATGATCTTCCGTCAAGCATCACTACGGATTTTTCGTGCTGTTTGCCGATGACACTATGATCATAGTTAGCACGCGAACGTACAAACAGCTGGTGAAAAAAAGCAGGACCCGTGTAGGTAGTTGCATCGGTGGTTCTGGGTCAGGTGCGAACTATTCTAAAAATTTAAATCAACTATAAATTGTAATAGACTTTTTCACATAAATAACTTCTATTCTAACCAATTAAATGCAAACCTCAACAGGTCTGTTTTAAACATCTATCTTGTATGTCAATTCGCTTCTTTACAGCGAACCACGTTTTAAATTCATTTCAAAGTTTCAAACCCACATGGACGATCAATCTTTGTCCTCGCTCAAAAAGCTGGACAGTCCTCAAACATCCAGGACATGCAGATAACGGCAAACCTAGACTTAGGGCAAATATTTGGGTCCCTAAACTTTTTGTATTTAAACAACTGGCGACCGAGTTTAAACATCGCTTTTAGGGTTTGTAAGATAAATGGTTTTGTCAAAACTAGGATTTGGTGACAGTTATTCCGTCTTTATGCGGAGAGCTTGGGATTTAAGTAGGTACTTGATTTTGAAGTGGGTATGTCTGGCTAGGCCTACTTACCAGTAATCAGATTTAGTGAAAGGAGCGTAAGCTCACTAATGGGAGTGCCATCCGCGGCTAGCTAGAGTTGGACTGTGAAGAAATCCATACTTCCATTCTAATATTATAATGAAATAATGATCTTTATTCTGTAAGTAGGCCACAAGGGCACTTTTACAAGTCTGACTCTACGGCGTTTCCCAAGAGGAGACCACTGAAGAGAAGAAAGCCGAAACAAACTCAAGAGTCAGTCATTTTTTCGAAATAACTCTTATATCTATTACAATATTTGTACTTAGCCTATCCTAAATATATGTTTTGAATATAAACTCAATGCGTAGTTCTTCAAGAAAACATGTCAAAACTTATAAAAGTAAAAAAAAAAATAGAATATAAAAAA
Source organism: Hedya salicella (assembly GCA_905404275.2). Lineage (NCBI taxonomy): Eukaryota > Metazoa > Arthropoda > Insecta > Lepidoptera > Tortricidae > Hedya > Hedya salicella. The sequence continues at coordinate 2,628,600 of FR990112.1, read as the reverse complement.
GCAAAATAGTGTTTTTTATTTAAAACAACTCACATACGTTTGAGAACCGTGTCCCGGTAAAAGTAAATAATTTGGTTTCTGTTTTGGGCCATACATTTTTGTCTGTTAAATAGTCCTCTACCCTATAATAAGCCTTTGCCATTAGAGACTTTTTTAAGTTGAGAGCTGGAAACGCGAAATTATATATAAATGCGAAAGTGTGTCTGTCTTTCTGTCTGTCTGTCTGTCTGTCTGTCTGTCTGTCTGTCTGTCTGACTGTCTGTCTGTCTGTCTGTCTGTCTGTCTGTCTGTCTGTCTGTCTGTCTGTCTCTTCATGCTTATACCGCTGAACCGATTTGGATGAAATTTGGTATGGAGATAGTTTGAGTTCCGAGGAAGGACATAGGCTACTTTTTATCCCGGAAAAATATCCTTATCCGCGATAAACGAATTTAAGGCGGACGATGTCGCGGGCAGAAGCTAGTAAAGAGTAAATCGGACATAGAAAGAGCTGGGGACTTGGGGAGTGGTGTCTATCCTATGTGGTTAACAATTTCATCATCATTAAGCTGTTCACTGCCTAAGTCCTCTAATAATGGCAGCACGCAAAGTGCCCCAGACACCAATGACGTCATAAAAGGTACGTTGACAATTTTTTTCCATGGTTTACAAGTTATACAACGACCTCTCAATAATAGAAAAATTGGTAAGAAAAAACTACTACAATTTCATAAAAACTCACCCAGGTACAACAATGTTAAAGTGACATTTTTGGAATTTCTCAAAAAATGCTCGGTGCTAAAGCCTATGAACGAGTGACGTCACACGTTCTTAACTTCTATGGGGAAATTAAAAATTTTGTTCTGCAGCTATGTTAAAACGTGCGTTTATGTAAACGGTGTCATAACATAAGTTACTATACATGTCAAGGGTTATTCAATGGTATTATTAGTTATTAATATTTTCAGACTTTAAAACAGAAATTTCGCACCCAACTTTAAAGGCTCATAAAACAAGCTTTACGTAAGGTATCGCTCGTAAAGGTATTTTTTAAATCATAGTTATTACTGCCCCTCTGGCATGTATGTACACCTTTATATGTTTTTTTCAAAAATGGGTAGTTCGCACAAATTGTAAATTTGACAGAGAAAAATATATATTTTCTCAGTCCACCCGTGACCATGGAAAGCTGAAAAGCTTCGGAAACTTCGGAAACTAAAATGAGATAATATACGCGATATAATCCGTTAAGCTGTTTTATTTCAATGAGTAATAATCGCGGAAACAGAACAAAATATTATAGTAATTACTTACTGATTTTGCATCAAACATTTTTTCTTTGTGTACAGTCAACAATTTTTGCTTGTGACTACTATCTTTGTTACAAACAAACATTGCGTGCAAACTCCGAACATAGAAAGCAAAAACAAAACAATATTAGCCCAACATTCAACCTCATCATCATTAGCTCAACACACGCCGCTAACTCCGCCTTCCCAATACTTCGAGCTACTTTCTCCGAATATTAACCTTGTTGCAGAGTTTGCAACTAAGTTGTAAATGTTTTTGGTGCTTCTTGATTCAAAATAACAACCAACAATAGGGATTATGCATGAAATTTAATTTTTGCTTTATTAAAATTCCATTCATGTAACAATCATCTCTTTCTAGCAAAACAGAATTGAATATGGAATTTATATGGCCGCAGTGTACGATAACGTTAAAGTACATGTCGGACCTTTCTATCACATCTCTGTCTCATTAGTAGTTTAAAATGCCTAAATCATGCGTATTTCTCGGCCGATTTTAATTTTGATTTGACTTTTGAAATCGTTTTTAGGTTATTTTGATCTTCTGTTAAGAAAAGCGATGAAAAAATATGCAATGCTCTATTTTGCAATTAAAATTGAAGGCGCCTTCGTACCTGTAACAGGGATAGTGGCTATATACATTTTGATTATTAGTCAATTTTGAAGCTTTGGTAGCCGAGTGGTTTTACTGTCCGACTTTCAAATAGAAGATCGTGGCTTCGAATCCGGCCTATACAATGGTAGAGGCTGGATTCGAAGCCACGATTTCCTTGATAATCCATATCTGTTCTAGTGCACATTCCGTACATACATTCTGAGAAACTTGGTTGTCATTTGATATGGAGAAAAGAGTCCAAACCCTCTTTTTTCGGATAAAAAATATTATATAACCATGTGTGGATGCCCAGAAACCCGTGTACCAAAAATTTATGAAGTCTGTTTAGCCGTTTTGACGAAGATGAAGCCACAACGACACATTTGTATATGTTGTTGTGGCTTCATCTTGTACAAAAAATAAAATTTTACCATTTCAGTGGCCTTAAAATAGTGCGTTCCACCAACTTTTTTCAATACGAGTATATCTTCAATGTACAGACATTTAATTTTTACAACTTTATTGTATGTAGAATAGATTTCAAATGTGGGTTAGTGATTGAATGTTTATTTAAAGGGTCAGGCCGCGGAGCGTTTCGACCGTTGATACTTTTATGTAACAAATTACTGGTGAATAAAATTGACAAACGCATCGGAATTTTCGGCATAAGGTAGGCAAGGCAAAATTTTCTATTTCTATTCAGAAATGTCATCGAATTTCGTCACGTATGATGTAAAAAATTCGTTACATAAAAGTGCAGCGGTTGAAACGCTCCGCGGCCCGGCCCTAAAAGTATACATAAACCGAATTGGGAGAAATTTAATTAAATTGATAAATAAATATTAAATATCTACACATTATTTCCATCACAGGGCACCTTTTTTCAACAATTAGATTTCGAAAATGTTGAAATAAGGAAATGCTCCTTCTTAGACTGTAACATTAGCGACATACTTAAAAGACCTTTTTGATATTGGCATAAGGCCTACAGATTGTCTATTAAGTGACAATCAGATGTCATTTAATCGTGTTGATGTTTGTACAGTCACCAGAATTAATATCTGACACGAGTCTAGTTCTAGGGCCATTAGGACGTGTCAGATATTTTCGCCCACTTTCTTATGGAAGATATTAATGCTGGTGACTCTACTATTGATAATGCTGCTCGGTCGCACTTTAAAAAGTCAATTACTATCCCATATAAAGTCTGTACACACAAAAATATGACTAGATAAAATGTTCGCCCGTATGAAATTCACAGAACGTATAAACGAAAATTGCATTGCTATCGATGTTTGATGATAAATATTTCTTGTCCAAATAAATATTAACCCAGTTTCCAAACAAGTTGCAACTAAGTTGTTCTTTTTCTTATTTAGATAAGGTTCCCGCAACGTCGCGACTCCGGCATCTACGAGTGCCAAGTGGGCACGACCCCGCCCATCGGCCATCGAATGTATCTTTCTGTCGTCGGTAAGTTTATTTTTATCATACTTAGACTAGGGGAGAGCGGGGCTAAACGAGCCGGTTTTCATACAATTTTATATAGATTATAATAGGTATCAACAGTTGAAAATACAATCAAAGGCAAAAATATTATTCCGTGGGGTTAGTTGTTCCGTCGATTTTTTTTCTATAACTCCTGTTCTACCATAATGAAAGCAACTAAAACGGCTCCTGTCACATCAAGTGTCATAAAATTTCGCAACAAACATCAAGTAGTCGCTACGGTTTTTATCTAAACCAGTTCTCCCCTATATCTTGAATTATTTAATTATTTTTCTAGCCCGAAAGCAATTACTATTGTACCTGCAAACATAGCTAGCTATTATCTTTCATTGTGTAGTGAAACCACCAAACTGTTCCTTTGTAAAAGAAACTATAAGAACTTTTAAACTTTCCATGTGATTGGCATAATGTCATCATATTTCAGTTAATAATTCATGCATCTAAGTATGAGATTATATTTATTTACTTTCCAATATCGAATGTATTTTAAGAAGAAAATTTCCAAAACTTTTCATGTACAACAAAACCTTCCAGTTTATTTATTTTCGCATTATTTCTATCACATCATCGAATTCAAAAGTCATTCCCAACAATCCCAACTTTAGCGTGCAAATATCCGAATTACTCGAATTTGGACATCCCATTCCAATTCACAAACAAAACAGACTATTCCCATTCAAACCCTCCGGGGACTCGAACCGGCTATGGCGCCATAAAATAACTATACTTGCACAAAATCCATCAAACTTTCCACACGCAAGCATTTTAACCGCTCATTCAAGTTTGATAAGATTTAAATTGGATTAATGCGAAACGTCGGTGTTTTGATAGTTGCAGATATAAAGTTTTTGAGAGCTACCCCTGGTATTTGTGTAGGTTGATGGAAGAGATTAGACACTCAAAATTCGGCCACCAAATAGTATTTTATGCAGTCGTCATTATTATAAGAACGATTGCATAAAATACGCGGTACCTATGCGCTTTTAATAGAGTTCCGCGTTTAGGCCACGAAGCTTACTGAGTAATATTTATGTATATTATGCAGTTTTGTTATATATCTCTTAGTACATGTTTTGTACATATTCTTATAAAAGAAATGGACTGAAAATAACTAACATAGAAAAAAGGATGATTATTTTGTTCAACAATAAAAATCTATAACTTTTTGCAATTATATTTTCTTCTGTTTCCGCGATTATTACTCATTTAAGTAAAACAATTTAACGGATTATATCGCGTATTAATATACGCGATATAATCCGTTAAATTGTTTTATTTTTGCAGTTATGTTTTCTTTTTTTAATCGATCGTAGGCATATCCATAATATGTATATCTTGCAACCTTATTTCGACGTAATTTGCATACGTCAACCGCCCATTAATAACGAAAACGAATTTACCGTGACCATAAGAGTGTTAAGTGTTTACGCACACAGGGGTGTTACAAATCGATTGACACCTCATTTGTCACAACCAGTATTAGGTGTCGTGACAAAATGATCGATATCATGGGCGCAAATAATCACGTTGATGTATTACAACCCTCGACTTGCCTGCAATAAATATTTCGTTTGTCGTTTAAAGGTGCATCTACACTTGTATCATTTGCTCGTATCCGATCACCGTGCCGTGGCATGACTGCATATCGCGCTGCTTGGACGCTCACTGCCGGCGCGCTGATCATGCCGCACTCTTCCGATATAAGTGTGTGATACGCGTAGCAAATGGATTTCGAGCGATCGGATCGGCGCAACGTCCAAACGCGTGATCCTGATACGCGATCATGCCACGCGACGATGATACGGGCAAATGATACAAATGTGGACGCACCTTAAGGTATTTGCCCATTACAACGTATCATACCATGACCAGACTATGAGCGTGTCGGACAAAATAAATATTCTTTTTACCTCACTGTCACAATTGTATATATTTTCTTACATCTCACATTTTCTTGCTGTAGTGAGGTGAAAATTATTTGGCTTCTCGGGCCTTGAACGCCTTGTTACGCTCAGGAATCTATATTTGAACCACTCGCTCCGCTCATGGTTCAATTTTAGATTCCTTCGCTTACTCGGCTTTCAATTCAAGCACTCGCGCCAAATAACAACTTTGTAGCCTTACATAACAAATAACTATTGTATTGGTAATTATGAGACTATGCCCACTAGCTCGTTTTGTGACCGTGGTTGTACCATGGGCATAGAGTGACAAGTGTTTACGCACACAGGGGGTGTTTACAAATCGATTGACACCTCATGTGCCACAATCAGTATTAGGTGTCGCGACAAAATGATCGATATCAAATAAAAACGTTAATGTATATGTTAATGTATTACCCTCGACTTGCCTGCAATAAATATTTCGTTTGTCGTTTAAGGTAGGCCCAATACACCGTATCATACCATGACCGGACTATGAGCGTGTCGGACAAAATAAATATTCTTTTCACCTTACTGGCTCAGAAAAGTTTCATATACTGCGCCAAATCTGCGTGGAAAAGTTCGCTTTATCCGCTAGTGTGGAAAAGTCATTTGAAGTACTAATTTATATCTTTTATATGGTTTTTGTTTGTTTCGTTATGAGTGTGTTTCGTAGATTCATTATCATTACTCTGGAATGAAAAAAATATCGATTTGTTATAATTGTATATTATTTGTGAAAAGTTATGTGTTTCGCACGACTGCAAAATTATGTGGCTTCTCGTGCCTTGAAAGCCTCGTTACGCTCAGGAATCTATATTTAAACTACTCGCTCCGCTCATTTTAGATTCCTTCGCTTACTCTGCTTTCAATTCAAGCACTCGCGCCAAATAACAACTTTGCAGCCTTGCATAACAAATAACTATTGTATTGGTAAGTATGAGACTATGCCCACTAGCTCGTTTTGTGACCGTCGCGTGCAAAGTTCATATAGATAAAAAACACAAGTAAAGCCCCTCTTGTATGTAGTAATGTAAAAAAATTGATATGGAACTTATGTCAATTTTCTAATATGGAACGTCAAATTGCCTATACGGATACGCTACTACTACATACAACAGGTGACTTACTTAAGTTTTTCTCCTATATCTCGTCATAGTATGATACAGTGTAGTAGGCAGAGACCTTTACACCTAATTTTCAAAACAATTCATAATATTGTATTATTTTATCAAGGGCTAAATAAGAGATATAACGCCACGATTAAATTATACGTAGCCCCAAGGGCTAAATCAATCATATTAGCCCTGCCGCCGCGCAAAGGTATTATTGAGGCTTTTCAAGCATGACAAGTGAAACAATATTCTTATTGGCCGTCATAGTCTACATGATTAATTTTTTTCATGGGTTTGGTTAGATTTATAAAGTTACGTTTTGGCTTAGGACCGATAAGTTTTATGATACGTCCTAAACGTATCGTAAGTTTCAGTAACAATTTATATCATCATCATCGTTTCAGCCATAGGACGTCCACTGCTGGACACAGGCCTCCTCATTTAATTTCCACATAGGCTGAATAGAGGCCACCCGCGTCCAGTGAGTCTCCGCAACCCAAACCACGTCGTTCAACCATCTTGCGGGTGAACTTCTCAGGCTGGGCTTGCCAGTACGCGGTCTGCACTTGAGAACGTTTCGGCCCCATGGGTACTTCCAACTATGTGCCCTGCCCATTGGCACTTCAGTTTGCTTACCCTGTTTGCTATGTCGGTGATCTTAGTTCGTCTACGAATCCCCTAATTTCTGGCTCGATCTTGTAGAGATATCCCGAGCCCTCTCCATAGCTCGCTGAGTGATTTTGAGCTTCCTTAAGAGGCCCATAGTTGGAGACCACGTCTCGGCTCCGTAGGTCATATACCTATAGAGGATACCGTAGTGCTTGAAAACGAAATTCTTTAACCAGTGCGTATTACCACCAGTGATCCTACTATATAAACACATAGTACCAAAAATAAAATGAAGTTACAAATTAGTGTCTAGTGAGTGCTCGGGAGCACAGACCTTTCCATCCAATTTATATGCAATAATGTATTTCGGACATCGATCACATCATGAAAGTAAACATCTAAGGGGTTAGATGATTAGATAAATTCACAATATTTCTGAATTGTTTGAGTGATTCAATAATGTGTGGATAATCATAAAACATAAAACAATTTTGCTTCTTACTCATTGGATGCGAATGTGCTCATAGTGGTAATTGAAAATGGAAAGAAACACAAAAAACGACGTAGAATCATGTTCGCTATAAAGTCTATGTAAGATAAAATGAGCGTACAGTACTTTGTAAACAAACGAAATAGGTAAACTAGTCACAAAAGAAAACAAACCTACAGAACAATGGAAACTGGACACGAACTTTTTTTACAATCGCACGTCATGTAGTCCTGATGAAAACTATTGGGGAAAAGCGAAACTGTAGAGAATGCCCCTGTAAAGTTTCATTCTTTAGTTTTTCCAATAACAATGAAATTTTATTTGGGGCTAGTTTTAAAATATTTTTTATAGGGTGACAAAAGTTTTCAAACGAATGGAAAATATTGTGCTACCTAGGGACCTTTGTGTAAAAATACCGATATATGAAAATAACTGTACATTGCCCATCTCGTATAAAAGTAGGCAGGTACAGATCAAATGTAAATGTAAATATTCTCCTAATTATACTGACATAATATGTATCGATAATTTTTATAAATGTATATTGTATGCTTTCAAATATGTATAACTATTACGCAAGTGTATTCGACAATAAGACCATGTTTATTTTAACCACTCAATGAGAATTCTAATCGATATTCGTATCCAACTTATTTTAGTCGGCCATTTATTTATGTTCAGCAACACAAACATAGCGCTGCAGTTGTGCCTCCATGCATTTGTAAAGTAATAATTTGCACAATAAATCTTAATAGCACGATGTGATACCTTAGTAAGCTAACAGCGCCATCTCTCGGGACCGCGGCGGACAAACTGTATTATCGCTTAGCAGCACTATGTAAATTTTATTTAATAGTGAATTTGTATGTGTTTTCGAACCCGTATATCAAATTATTTAATGTGTAGTTATTAAAACATATTTTACACAATGAAAGTTCTGATCAATATTCAACCTAGATTCTTAGTCGGCCATTGATTTGTGTTCAGCAACACAAACACGTCCGGCGCTGCATCAGTGATGCCTCCATGCAATTCTAACGTAATATTTGCACAACGCCGAGCTGGCTGCATATTGAAGTGCTTAGTATGCATTGTCAAATAAATCTGTTGACGTGTCTAATTCATGAGTCATGAATGCGGAATGGCTGATCGAAAAAAGGTCCGCATACCGACCAGCGCAACGTGGGAGAGTGGCCTTCCCAAGGTGGTCAGACGATCTGATTAGGATTGCGGGGACTCGCTGGATGTGGGTCGCCTCTATTCAGCCCATTTTGAAATCTATTTAGGCGGCCTGTGGCCAGCAGTGGACGTCCCATGGCTGAAATGATGATGATGATGAGATATGTATAAATAAGTGATCACTGATCAGTCAATGAGCTACGCCAAGCAGCAGGCTTCCATACATCGAAATTCTGTAGTTCTTGTCATAATTGATCGAATTTAACGCTTATAAGACACATTTCTTTAATACTTAGGATTAGGGACTGATAACGGCTGAAACGCCCGTGAAATCACTCAAATCTGCTCTATAGCTGATATCGTTATATAAATCCTATCGTCATATCATTCGTCATATCATTCGTAACTGATAGGTAACAGATTTATGGGTAAAAATACGACGATAAACACTAATGCTTAACATAAAAATAACTTTTAAATTTTGGTCCCTGCGGTAGAGTGCCCATGACATAGGCAATAAATGGCTATTGAAAGTCTTTGCGCAAAAAAGTTGCCAGGCATGGGTACCCTGCTGCCTCCATAAGGCGCTTGCTGAACTCCCTGTGGAGCCCCCGTGAATGATGTTTGTACATTTATAGATAGATGTGCTAACAAACAATACTCAAAAAAATAACTGCTAAAGAAATGAAGCGGAAAGCTACGCGCTTGTAGACTTGGGGCGAAATCAAGTACTAAGTTTAAAACAAATTTATATACCGTCAAGTTCAGGATTGTAAGAGAAATCTTAATTAGCGCTATAAGATTCCGAGTCGCGAAAGTTCCACACAAAGTTGGGGCTAACTTTCTATCTTAAATCTCTGTTTTTTCACACAATCGAAGTGAAAAGTAAGGGGTGTTCAACCTTTTGAGCGCCCAGCGTATTGACGGGAAACCGTGCGCCACTCGCCAACCAATAAACCAATCGTATGATACCGTATAGCGGCAATTTGCCGCGTCGTGGCGTCTGAGGCATAATTTCCGTTCACGCAATTTGCCGTCTTTGGCGCTCAAAGGGTTAAAGGCTAAAAGCCATTATGACACTTGAGTTGTAATTATCTTCGTCTTATAGTGGCCTTTTGGAACCTTCCGTATTGTAATCAGGCCCAGCTATGATGGTTGCGCTTGTCACGCGATGAATAAGTGACATAGCTCACACTCACATACGTGCCTTCTGACACGTATGTGAGTGTGAGAGTGACAGGCGCGTTAACATATCATTTATCGCATGATAAACGCGACCATCATATGCCCTCAGTTTTATGTAGTCAAAGGCAAAGATTCACCCATTCACCACAGGTTTCACAAATATGTACACACACTCTACTGTCTTAGTAATAAGGGTTGGATATATATTTGTGAGATTTTAGGGCTCCGTCAAAAATTTCAATAAGGGGTCCATCGTCAAAAAAAATTGAGAACTGCTGCCCTAGATCCTAGATTGTACACGCAAAGACAGGTGGATTGTTGAAATGATTAAGTTTTTTTTGCTCCAACAGAGCCTTTGACGACGATCCTGGGTGGCCCAGACCTCTTCATAAACATGGGGAGCACCATCAACCTGACTTGCGTGGTGCAGCATTCTCCGGAGCCGCCTCCAGCTATCCGATGGACGCACAACGAAGAGGTATGTCAAATCTATCTATCCATCTGATGTAATATATACGAAAAATGTGTATTTGTGAAAACTAACCCGGAACTCTTCAAGACATATCGGGACGTATCTAATTTTAATATGAGGTACCCTGATAGGCTAGTAATACCTTGCAAAAGACAGTTTTGTATGGCAAACGCACTTTTTGTATGAGTATTAAAATATATAATAGCCTTGATCATGATATCAAACAGTTACCTTTAAGAATGTTTCAAAGAAACTTAAAAGCGTGGCTTGTGGAAAAGACTTTCTACTCCGTAGCTGAGTATTTTGCCTCCTTTGAAAGGCCTTGATTATTGTGTACATATTTTTTTAGTTGTTAAGTTGTAATATTTTGCATGCCAGATGCTGGTGAAGTATGTATTGTTCTTTAATATTGTCTGACCATCTTCTGTACCATATTTCAAGCAAAATAAAGTTATTTGTATCTGTATTTGATCTATCAGCCACCCTGAACAGTCTGCCCTATAGCTCACCACAGAGTACGATCCTGCGCGGACCGCATCCACTGTCACCCCGTAACCCACTCGAGTTCATCCGTTCACCTAGTTGGGGGCCGTCCCACGCTACTCTCACGCCTATCTGCCCATCATTAAATTTGGTACCATTTTTAGTGCAGCGATCATGGACCATGGTAGATGGCGATATAAATGTGGAAAATACCAATATTAGCTTTTTAACATAGTTAATATTGTCTACAGAACCCCTAATCCATCATTACGATTGAAATTTGCCACACTTATTGCACTTTATCATGATCGCTGCATCAAAACGTCGTAAAAACCGATTACTGCTCGATATGTTTCGGCGGGAACTACGTACCGGAAGACACTGAGTGGGTAGCTTCTCGGTGGACTGATAAACTGGTAAAGATCGCTAGAGGCCACAGGAGGGCACAGGACTGGTCATTGTGCCGCTTTTTAAGCTTCTAGCAGTTGACGTCTTTTTGCTCATGATGGTGATGAATTTTCAGTCCATTCCAAGGATTTTAGTCATGAAACACGATCGGATCTAGTCCTTACCATTCTTGAACACAAAATCTTATCATTTTTTAAACGTTTGAGGGTTTTTATATTGATTCAGTTTATTCATTGAAGAACAGCGCCATCTCTCTCGCTGTATACTTGTTGGAGATGCAATTGTCGACGACGCAACCAACCACACTCTGCACTTGCACGCCAGCGTCTCGGACGCCCACCGTGGAAACATAAGTACTACTACAATCCCGATAGAATCAAGCATAGGTCGACCAACATACCTACATACAGACTGACATAAATAAAAATAGTGTTTTGGACTAGGTACACTATATAGCTGTTCGTGGCACCCGCACGCGACAGCCCCCACACGCTAGGTGCCGAAAATGTCGTGGCATTCTGTCGCCTAGCACATGGGACACAGACAAAGCGTGATACACATGACTTGGAATATGGCTATATGGTTATGGTTATGGTTATGGGCTCCGTTTTTCCGCACTTAGCCCGTAAAAGCCGGGCCATTATGAGTAGAAATGTTGCTGCCTAGGGGTCTAGCCAGCCTAGCTCCGTCCAGAAGCGCATGATTCTCCTGATGTCTCTACAGGCTTCTCGGAGCGATCTCGTTGTTGTGAGGATTTAAGCCCGTTGTTTAGCTACGCCGACTCATTCCAGGATCACGTGGAGAGCTGTTTCTTCAGCCGACAGGCAACCTCTACACAGGGGGCTGTCAGTTATTCCTAGAACATATAAATGTTTGTTAAGTGGGCAGTGTCCAGTGATGATGCCTACGATTATACGTAGGGCAGGCCTGTCAAGTGACAACAGGCGCCTCGTCAGGCGCGTGTCTGGGTGTGATACCACTTCCCGGGACTGTCTGTATGTACTGGTTTTTGCCCATTGATCAGCGTGCTGTGTTCGTGTTCTATGACGTAGCCATGTCCGCAGCTGGTTCAAAGCCAGAGGAATCGTAGGGCTTGGCCCTATCGCTAGGTGCTCTGATTTTCTGTTTGCCAGCTGGTCGGCTGCGTCGTTGCCTAGAGAGCCACTGTGACCTTTAGAATATGGCTAATGCGCTTGCCATTTAAAAATAAGTATCATAAAGAGGGCGCTAACTAGATTGTGTTCGAAAATTTCAAACCACGTACAAGCGTACATAAAGTTGCGATAGCTCACTTGGTCTAATTCTGGTTGCAATTTAGTAGAACGCATTCATATTTTCCTTTACAATCGAACTCTGTGTTATAACATTAATTTTGAGTTATGGTTTGAGCTTGTTCTACTGTCGTCTTCCGATTCCTATTAACTTTGAGCTTTTGAGTCACTCTTACCAATACCATTATCATCCATGTTGTACTCGGATAAACTGATCCGTTTTGAATTTTAAACAATTTCAAACTATGCAAAAGCAGGATTATTCACTGTGAGTTTCGTAACTACAGCTAATTGCAAACTACACTGCAGGAAAAATATAGTTTTTCTATGTTTAACAATAGTCTTAATACTAGAATTTCTTTCTCGTTTTAATTTTGCAGTAGCACAAGTAATAAAAACTATAGGAGTGTTTTACCGAGCAATACTAAAGAGCAACATGTACATATAAATGTATTGGTTTATTCGACGTTTTAGAACTGTACCATGGCAATGCTTGAACAACTAGCCAATCGGAAAGCATTAATGACAGAATCGCACCCCAGTCAACCAATCACATTGATTTATCTGGTCTCGGCTCTTTCCGTACTGGCGCTATTTGCAATTAGCTTAGTTTCAGACCAATTTATTGGTTCGACTGACAGAAACAGGAGATTTTATCGTGAGGGTCTCTTTAAGTACGATATGTTTAAATTGACGTTGACATAGTTTTGCAGTATTATACTAATGATTGTAGAAATAGGTTTCTTATTAAATAAATAAATAAATATTACAGGACAAATTTTACACCAATCGAACTAGTCTTAATTAAATGTGAACCATATTAACAAGATTTCAAGTTCCTAGCGTAAAAAATATTTACTGTATATATATACAAATTTTCATCCCGTTTTCGTTCATAAAAGGGATGAAATTTGATATACATTATGGCCTATGTCCTATTCTGATATATAAGGTACATAACTGGAAAATTTCATTAAAAAAATCCAGTAGTTTTTGAGATTAAGTGGAACGTACATTCATACTTTCACGTTTATAATATAGTAAGGAAGGGATAAGGATACATAGAAAACATCCAAGACTCAGGAACAAATATTTATGCTCAACACATAAATATTTGCCCTTACCGGGATTTGAACCCACGACCTCAGCTTCGCAGGCAACGTTACTCCCACTTCCCACTGATCTAAACCGGTCGTCAAATATTCTTATTATATTGCTTTTGCAGCATCCACGGTTCCTGTTGCTGAATGATTAGAAAACTAGTTACTTACGATCATCTAGATAGTGCGAAATTCACAAAGCGTTGGTAGAATTGGAGAGAATATTTAACTCGGTCAATAGTAGTTTTCGTTTCACTTTACCTTCTTTATTCCGATTATAGAATTGGCGCAGTCGTTCTGTCTGTTTCCTAAAATATCTGTTTCTCAAAAAGGTCTGCGTCCTGCGTTGTTAGTTTACTATGATGTCTACTTCTTATTACTTCTTATTCTGTTTCTTAAATTATCTGCTTCTCAAATGAGCCTTCTTCTGGCAACTGACAATGTCGGAAGAAGTTCATTGTGATCAATTGATGATTCTTAAAGTGTCTGTTTCTCAATTCGGTGGGATCATTTTTTGTACCTATGTTCACCAAAAATAAATAAATAGTAAGTGGGAACCGATTTTATTCTAAACGTCCTAGCTTAGGATTGGCTTTTTTTTTAATTTGGTTTAGTTCTAATGATGGGATACCTGACTTAGACATCATAATAAGCGGACATTATAGGAATCAGACCATTTTTGAAAGTGGAGTTAATAGGAAGCGAGCATAGAAAACATATAGCAGACATTATACGATAAACGTTCGTTGGAAGGAGGCCATTTTGAGAAACAGACATTTTAAGAAACGGACTAATGAGCAGGCTCATGTTATAAAATTTTATTTTGAACAAGAAATAATAAAAAAGTGGTAGATTTTTAAAACTATCAAAGTAAATTCTTCGTTAATTTAGGTAACATTTTGAACAATCCCTTTATTGAAATTCCAAATAATAACTAGCCTATTCATCTTTTTCATTTGATCCAAGCACTTAGCTTGTCTTAATTACTATAACAATCATGAACGCTAGTTTTCTTTTCTAATAAACTTTGTTTAACTTACCTATTTAAGACACCTTAACGCGAAGCAAACTCGTATTAGTACTTTCGTCGTAAGAAATATACTTAACGTATCGGTCTAGAAACTTGTAGCGAACAGGCAACTCTGTAGCTTAGAGCAACCAACTACTGCATTTAACTGCTGAACAATTGTGAATGCAGTCTCCGTGGCTCCTGTTGCTATGACTAGAAAACTAGTTATATACCACAGATATAATTATTATATAAATAGATAACTATTCAATGAGAGATTGTTTAGCGATAAGACCGCCAGATGCTTACCTCTCTTTGAATGTATTGTTTTCGGTACTCTGTTTTGTGAGGTGTGCACTAAAGAGTTATTGTATTCTATTATAACCCTTTTTTATACAATTGTATGAAGACCAAGAATGCTACAGATTAGAGCTAAGGAGGCTCAGAGCCTATCTGTGGTATCCCATAAGGCCCAAATAAACTCAAAATATATTGCTTCTATGCAGCACACTCTGGAGGGAAACTCCGAGATTGAATAATTCCAAGGTACTGGTAAAGACCTTTAATAAAAACATATTTTTGGAGGTCTGAACGCTATCTAAGAACAAACTTGTCTAAACAAGCACATGAAGAACATTGGCAAAAGTGACACAAGGTTGTGCAGACTCTGCGGTTTAGCGATTGATAGGTACATCTATGTACTTTCTCACTGACTGCCTCACCCAAATGCGTAACCGCAGCTCTTTGCTGGAAAAATAAATACTGTACCCAGAATAGATAACACATATTGTTATAAAAAAAAATTGTTGGTCTGTAAAGTCGGATTACCGACGATAATTTTACGTGATAACGGCACGGCATAAGAAAATATTGATGAAAAATCGCATACTTTTATGAATTAACAAGACAAAGGCTTAAGGCCGATCGTGCCTCTCTATCGCTTATTCCACGCTCTCGCTTGCACGCTAGGCTCAGGCGGAACGTGACAGCGGAACGTGATAATAAGTCATGCTTTTTCTTGCATACAGCCGGCGTTCATCGATTTATAAGTCGTTATCACGTCAAAAAGTGCTAAAGTCCTTTGCAAAAACAGGACTTGATTGGAAACTGTAGGAGACGGTGATTACAATAAATTAATCATGGTCGCTGTGATATAAGGGCTACATACCCACTACCAGAATAATAATTAAGCATGCCATAACGTTTACTGTCTAATGACAGACATTCCATGTGACAAGAACGTTTCAGTAATGAGCGCACAATACCAATTCAATAGCGTCAAACTCGAATTCAAATTGCTTATTCTGTAAGTAGGCCGCAAGGGCACTTTTACAAGTCTGACTCTACGGCATTGCCCAAGAGAAGACCACTGTTGAGAAAAATAATTCTTAACTAGTACAATATTATCTTAATTATACTAAACACTTTTACAATTGTGGTATAACTAATTTATAATTGGTGCACGCAGAGAAGATGTACAGATTCTCCAGATCAATGTTACTATAAAATATAAGCTGATAATTTTCTCAAAGATGTATCTAAAAGATGTGTCTCTAAGCGTCACGACATGCAATATTTAATATAATAATTTTATTGAATTCTACTGAGATTTATAAGGTCTCTCAGGGATTAAGATGAATATTACATTCAAAATAATAATTATTAAATGTAAATTTCTTAGAAATGTATATCGTCATACTACAAATGGCTCAAAATCAACTTCTATAAGCACAGTCGGAGTAAAAGAAACACCGAGAAACGTTGTGAATGAGATACTGAAAACTGACATATGTGTCAATGGAAATAGAGTTGGGCCAATTGCATGGATTCTCTTTCCCCACGAAGTAAATTATGTTTCCCTTACCCCACCTGACCCGAATATATAAATTGAGGTTTGTCTTGCTTTTGATAATAAAGGATTCAGTAACTACTTTGTTTCCTCTCCAAAACCCGCAATATCTTCGGAGATAATTACGGTACCTATCTGTATGGCAACTTAGCCTTTGCCTTACTTAAAGCACATTCGTATCATAATTCAGTCTCAATCAGTAAATAAGCTAGGTTATAGTTATCTGCTTGATAAGAGTAAAATCCTTCAGTGAATGAAATAGGCAATGCAAAGGTAGCAGTGAGTTGAGAAGCATCAAAGGCACTAAATTCTGTTATACATATAAGTGAGAACGGCGTAAACCCCTGTTTATAAAAGTGACATCTACTTGTAGCTTGTACCTTAATAGTTTCTTAAAAAACAACGTACAGTAAAACCCATCTTAACCTTTTGACCGCCACAGTCGGTGATTCCCGTCTACGGAAAATTGTGCCCCAGACGCCAAAGACGGCAATTCTCGACAGTGAGGTGAGTGAAATAGCAACCTCCGTGCTTTCATTAGTGCATTTTGGTGTTGGAGTTGAAAAGGTTAAACTAAATGCCCCTCCACCAACCGACCGCGATCTATGAAAGTGCATCCAAATGTATGGTATACTCATTGGAGGGGCGTCCACTTTAAGAATGGTTTTATTCTACTTTTATTCCACCTAACTATTGAGCAACTCAACCAAACCAAAACTCGTGACTCGTGAAACTCGTGAAAACACCCGTAATCCACCCGAAACTCAATTCAAACAATTGAATCAACGGGAGTGCGAAAATCGGACGCGTCCGTTCTATTGGACACGAGTCGACTCCCAAATACGTTACAAAGCGGGCATTTTTAACACTCCCGACGCCAACAATGTATATTGTGCAGCAGGTCACATGGGCAGCGGGCGGGTCACGCGATTTGATGGCGAATAAAAATTCAGTGATTTCTTTTTGATTCCGAATTAGAGAATGCCCGCAACGTCATTCACCGAGGAAGTAAACGCCATAACCCTTTTTAGGGTTCCGTAGCCAAAATGGCCAAAACGGAACCCTTATAGTTTCTTCATGTCCGTCCGTCCGTTCGTATGTCACAGGCATTTTACTCAAAAACTACAAGGTGCATATTGAAGGAATTTGGAATATAGGTGTATTGTGTAAGCCGCTACTTAGTTTTATGCTCAAATAAATATATAAAAAAATCTAGGGGGAGCACTCGAAACATGTTCAGCAAATATTAAAAAAATGTTTGATTAATAGGATTAATAATCCTCGCGCAAAGGGTAGCAATTGCTATCCAGCGCGGGAATGCTGCCTGTGTCATGGGCACTCTGCCAAAGGGTCCCAATTTCTGGCAGTACATTTAGAATAAGATTTTATTTAAGGTATTTTGTTTTCTATTATTTTTATTATCGATATAATTTAGACAATATTTCTGTAATATTAATTATATAATTGTTATTAATTTGTGGTTATCAATTAATAGGATATTTTTGGAAACATTCGCTTTAAAAGTAGCGTAAATTGTGCCCCCCTCCTGCTATTTTCTAAACGTTACCGTGTCAAAAGTATCCTATAACCATCTGTGGACATCCAGTTTTGAGGTGATAAAGCCACAACGATACTTACAAGCATTCAAAAATAAAAACCCTTTTTTCGATTCAATAACCTTCAAATTGTCCATACGAGTATCACTTAGTTTTTGAAAATATCTTCAATGTACAGACATTTAATATTTACTATTTTATAATAGTATTAGAAAAAATCATAACCCTATTCTTTTCTTCAGCGCAAAGTGTAACAAAAACAGTTGATTTCTATTTAGCCGTTTAGGCGTGAAAAAGCCATAACGACACATAAAAAATCCAAAATATTTTTTTTTCGATACAAAGTTCCCTTTAAAAAGTTCGTATCAGTTTTTAACCGACTTCCAAAAAGGAGGAGGCTCCATGTTAGACTGTTTTTTTTTTTTAATGTATGTTCACCGATTACTACGCCAATTGTGGGCCGATTTTTAACTTGCCATATGGGCCGATGGCGTAGCACGTGGGGTAAGAGTGTAACCGTGTTTAACCGAGCATAGTGGTATTTTGAGGTTAACCAACTGAAGCGTTGGCCGTAATGTATGGTTAAAACGGTATTCTGCCAATTGTTTGGTTTAGTTTGGACGAGAGCTCTCATTAGAGGTAAAAGGAAAGTAGGTCGGGATAATGGATGATTGATTTAACGCGGTCGTGTGGTCATCGATCTAAACACCCAATATGATTTTACTGCAAGCTTTGTTGATGTTCTGATCTGAACACCTAATAATCGTAATATACGTATTAAATATTTTATTTTATATAGCGTATATATCTCATTTGAGTTCCCGACTTTTCGACTTTTTAGCTTTCCGTGTTTTAAAGGTCTCATGGTCGATCGATTCGACAAATTAAACTTTGAAAATCCCATGAGTTCGATTAGTAGGACTAATAGAATTTGAGAAATCTTCATTATCCGATCAATGGAACCAACAGTAAATAAAAAAAAATCGCCTAAGGGTCTAATACCCCAGCTACCCGTGTACCAAAAATATTTGAAATTCGTTTAGCCGTTTTAGAGTGATGAAGCCACAACGACATAGACTAACATACAAAAAATTAAAATAGTTACCTCGAAATAATCCGTTACAATGTTTCTTTTTCATATTATATGTTTAATGTACCGGGATTTAACTTTATTAACTTTATAAAAGTAAACATATTTATTGACATTATAGAGATGAACGCTTGTTAAAAATATGTTAAAAATGTTTTGACAAAAATACTCAGGAATTTCAAACCTGT
This sequence comes from Hedya salicella, assembly GCA_905404275.2. Classification (NCBI taxonomy): domain Eukaryota; kingdom Metazoa; phylum Arthropoda; class Insecta; order Lepidoptera; family Tortricidae; genus Hedya; species Hedya salicella. Next base: position 2,609,281 of record FR990112.1, on the reverse strand, counting down.
AATAAGGACAAAAAAGAAAATTGTAAGAAAACATACAAACCACCCTCTTTATTGCTGGTACAAACAAAAAAAAGACATATTTGAGCATTCAAGAACTCGACGGCATATTTCGAGGAAACCAAAATAATACCATCATAAAGGTCCTAGTTTATTAACTAGCCTAGCTACCTAACTTAACCTAGTTTGTCTACAGACTAAAATTGCGCTTTTCAATTACAAACTATTGAATTATCAACAGAATTACGAAACCAAGTCAGGTATTACAAATGTTAGTACTAACTTTTGTATTCAGTTCTAACATTCAAATTCCCTGGGCTATTCCAAAGCAAATAGAGAATTTAAAATTGAAAGTAGAGAGGCAGCCGTGAATGGGCATCGTATGGCTGAACGACCGTGTTAAAACTTTGAAATTATACATTTATACAACCCCAGTAATTGGACATACATGCCAAATGTTAGAATAGGCTATTTGTTTGCGGTAAATGCAGTTTGCCCAAATTGGTGCATTGTGTCGCATGTAAGTAGCATATGTTACACACATGTATAACGTGGACTTTATATTTCTGGCTTTTTGGGCCTTTACTCCTCTCATTTTTACCATATTTGTTACGCATGTTGGCGGACCACTTAACCTACGGCGTTGAATGGCCTATGAAAAAGGTCCATACCACGAAACTGCTCACAACAGAAATAAGGATGTTGAGGTGGGCGGGAGGTGACACTGCTAGACAGGATGGAAACGAAAATATCCGTGGCAGTTTTAAGATCCGGCCAATAGAAGACAAGCTCACCGAAACACGCTTGAAGTGGTATGGGCATGTCATGAAGAGGCCAGATGACCACATGACCAGAGAATTCCTAAACATCAACACCGGTCTAAAGTAACGAGGAAGACCCCTATAACCTCGATGTCAGTCATCAAGAATGACCTAAAGAAAGCCCTAATTGACGTCTCGACGACCCAGAACAGATACACCTGGCGAAAAATGACGAGAAGAACCAACCCCAAATGAAATGGGAAAAGGCTAGGCAAAGAAGAAAGAAAAAGATGTTGCCGGACCACGAGGGAGATCACCCATGCGATGAACTGATCAGATCAAATCGGCTGTGGGCGGAAGTCTGCATGAGTGCACCCGAATGTCTGCAAATCGGGAGAGTTGGCTAGACATTATACGGCGAGTAACATCTGCGCCTGACAGTACAATCTGTTGATCACGACCGCTCTGCAAACAGCCCAACGATTTAAAAGGAACTTCCCAGTGAAGACCTACGTAACTGGGATAAAGTCGTTCATAATGGGAATCATTGAGGCGGCTCAGGGTCACGCAAAGTGCAATGGAAAGGGCTATGCTCGGATTTGTATGCGTGATACGATATGGTCGGAAATGAGGATATCCGCAGAAGAATCAAAGTAACCGACATAGCTCGCAAGATTGCATGTTTGAAGTGGTAATGGGCGGGCATTTAGCTGGAAAACGAATGGCCGTTGGGGCAGTAAATTCCTGGAGTGGTGACCGCGCATAAGAAAGCGCATTGTGGGATTGCTCACAACTAAGTGGACAGATGACCTCGTGAAGATTGCAGGGATTCGACAGATGCGATCAGTGCAGTATCGCAAATTGTGGCGAGCTATAGGGGAGGCCTATGTTCAGCAGTGAACGTCTGTGGCTGATGGATAGATATATAGATCCCGCTAGAAGCATACAATTTTTAAATTGTACGCGTTAGTCGAAATTATTCTTAATCGCTCAATTCTGACTTAGTGGTCATGGGGAGTCCTCTACTTCCTTAGTTGCTGCTTTCGCGATTATTCTTCACCGATTTCTGAAGATTGCATGGCGAGTGCACTCTGTGACAGGAGTCTAGGTCTGATTGTATCTGTCCATTGGGTTGGTGATTGACAAGGTCTATTGCCTTAGATTCTGCCTGCTCAGGAACATTTAGGTACTTATTCACAATTACTTTTGAAATGCGTTATGCAAATCTTAAGACTTCTTCGTAATGTCTTCAAATTCTAGTTTTTAGATTGAAACCCACTCCAAAACTTCTATACTTAGTCCTTCATAACCAGAGTTTGTTTCAAATTACTAAACAAATAAAGTAACATGAGCGCTTGACTGCGCAGTCGAGTTTCGGAGTCTTGACCGCCCGCGGAGAAGTCAATATCGAACTAGAGTCAGAGTGTCATGAGTTGGAAGTTTCTATTGAGAATGGCTTTTGTGCTTACAAATGTTCGCGTAACCTTTCGTATTTTTGGTTAAGAATAAGCGCAGCACTTTGTGGGAGGCCTAAGTTCAGCAGTGGATGTCCGTGGCCGATATATAGATGAGTGCCTTTTTATTTTTCGTTTTGTGTTTCAGTCCCGTAACACAGGAGACAATAGTGACAGAGTTACTAAGAAAAAAATCTAATAATCTAAGCTTAACGTACTGACGAGATGACAAAAGAAATTTAAAAATTTAAAAACCCACCGTCGCAAATTAACATAGCAACAAAATTTGGAGTTTAGCCTAGCTTCAATATAATAATAAATAATAATAATGATTTATTGCCATATAAAGATTGCTACATTTAAAAACACATACAGTGACTTCCACACTAGGCTCAGCCTGTATCGTGGAAGTCGCACCATCCACGAGTTTACAACAGAGTTTAATGCGGCTAGTTTATAAAGCGTATGATGCACAAAATCAAAGCAATACATAATTTACAAAGGAAAATTAGCAATAACATAAGGTAACATTACGGAGCAGTTAAAACAAAGCTAATCAAACAATTTGGCATGCAGTATGGAATGAGTTAAGTCGATCGATATTGGTTGAGATCCGGTCACTCTTCCACTAAAAGCTGAATATCTTAGAGACGAGTGCTCCGATTTTGATCAAACAAAGCTAAGAACACTTGGGATAAAATTATCTATGACACAAAAAAGCTGCATACAAATCGGTCTATTCGTATAGTCGCTACGATGCTACAGACAGATACACAGATACACAGAGTCACAGACACGTTAAACTTATAACACCCCTCCTTTTTGTTGGGGATTAAAAGTATTCTTGTTGCCTTTATATCCTTTAAGATTGTGTTTTAAAAAAGCGACTCAAGATACGTAACTATGGTAATAAGGTACAGAAAAAAATGTATTACCGAGATACGCATACGTAACATTAGACTTGATATTTCTGGCTTTTTGTGTTACTTCTCTCATTTTTATTCTCAATAAATGGTAGCCTTCTTTTTACTTCAGCGAAGTAACATGCCCTTTGCCCAGCTACCTGTGTACCAAAAATAATTGAAATCTGTTCAGCCGTTTTGGCGTGATGAAGCCACAACAACACATAGGTACAAACATTTAACCATTTTTTTTGATTCAGTGAGCTTCAAATAATCCATATCACTCTTTTTTATATGATCAATCTACTGACATTTCATTTGTACAACATTATAATATAGATGTATGCGAATACTTTGATGACCAGTTTGGCTCAGCGGGAGTAACGTTGCCTGCGAAGCTGGGGTTCCTGGGTTCGAATCCCGGTAAGGGCAAATATTTGTGTGTTGAGGGTAAATATTCGTCGTCTAGTACCCATAACACAAGCCTTATTGAGCTTACCATGGGACTAGTTCTATTTGTGTAAAATTGTCCTGTAATATTTATTATTTATTTATACTTTACTATACACAAATATTACAAAAATACAACCAAATTGATAACCTCCTTCTTTTTCGGGAGTCGGTTAAAAATAACCAGTAACAAATACAACCAATGTTGATCTTGATACAAGTACAAAGGCGAACATATCCCTTTAAGGAATCTCAAACCTTTCTTTATGGCGATCGCAAGTATTTCATCATAAAAAATGGCTATCTTTATTTCTATAAAAGCCTTACATTTTCCTCCAGTCATCAAAACGGACACATCCGTGGCCTCGCAAGATGTCAGCCACACTCGATGCTTTGACAAAACCAATTCCAACATGGCGTCTTTTGAAACTGGGGCATTAGCTCCAATTTAAAACAAAAGGCCAAGAAAGGGAACAATTTTATTTTCTGGCAGACCAGTGAGTCGCAGCTCATTCTGGCAACGTTTCAAATCACCGACCAGAGTTCGCTTGTAAATAAAACTCTTGAAGTTTCTGGAACGGCCACGCCAATTCTCTGATTGTGTGCGTTCGACGTACCAGTGTCACATGCTGCTCTGGAGCATATTAACTTATTTTATTGATCAAGCGAGCGTAGCGAGCTAAGCGTCTTTGTTTCGGCTTGGGTAATATTTTTGTATCTCTGTTTGCCTGACGGCTGTCTGTCCGGCTGTTCTCTTCTATAGATCACTTTTGTTAAGCAACTCTAATTAAATTCTATCAGCCAGTTCGATATTTGTATTAGGTTTTTTTGTCAGAACCGTTAATGGCTAAATGGCGGAGTTATGGGGTTTGAAAGGCTCGCGAGTTCTACCGCTCACTGAGCTTCTACTTAAATAGATTTAATTGAATTTTTAATTAGCATTTCAAAACATATTTTTTTTCGAAAAGTAATAGTAAGATGATTTCGAAAAATGCACCATAGCTCTAAATCCATATACCGTTTATGTCAACTTTAAGACGCCAATTTTTTTTTAATCATGACAAGAACTTCAATAATTTCACACCACTGATTGATGTTTAATAAAGGGTTCATTATTTTTCATAGCGCAGTTGTTTATAAAAAAATAATAATAATAATTTATTTCACACTTTTGTAGGGAATCCAAGGTGTGTTAGTAAAACTTTATAATATTTTCTTCTGTTTCCGCGATTATTACTCATTGAAATAAAACAATTTAACGGATTATATCGCGTATATTATCTCATTTTAGTTCCCGACGTTTCGGAAGCTTTCCAGCTTTCCATGGTCACGGGAGGACCATGTAAAACTTTATAAATTGGATATTATTAGTACATACTAATCATATCTATATTAGTATAAACTATAACATTATAGTTAGGATAAAACGTATTTCTATGACTTTGTCAATTTTGATTTATTTACTATGAAATATGAAATTTCGAAATTATTAAATTCATAGTGTTTGAAAGCATATTGATAATTTCCCCCCTAATCTAAGTGATTTATTTCTAAAACGTTTCTGCCTCGGTATTTTATAAGCTAATCGAATACACACGAAACAATCAACATCTTTAATCGGATTAACTTATAAGCCGGTGTAATTGGGGTATTACTGCCAAAGTTCTTACGTGTCATTAATAGTACAGAAGTATCGCATGTTAAGTAATCTATCCTTTGTCTATCTAGTAATGATGTGTTACATGAAATTGATAAGGGTCTAATTGCCAAAGAGAAAAGGGCATTAATTTATCAATGACATAGGTGTACATCGTTCAGAGTTCTTAAATGAGGACAGCTACGAAATTCATTCGATTTGCCAACAAAATCTAAAAATAAGAAACGCGACTTTTTAAATTCAGCCAAAAGTAACGATGTAAGTCCGATGATTTCTGAGTTAAGTATTTTTTTAACTTGCTGGTCCCCCTCTACCCATACTACTCTTTGATTTAAGTGTTAAGTAAGACCCAAGCAGGGCCCTTTTCACAAAAAAACTTATATATACAAACGGTTGTATCTATAAAAATCCAGTGTTAGCAGAGCCTTACTTTAAAGCAAAATGTACGCGGTGTCCGATCATTTTATTTATATTTACAGACATAAATTTATATGGTTTTTAGTATTTGTTGTTATATCGGCAACAGAAATACATCGTCTGTGAAAAGTTCAACTGTCTTACTATCACGGTTCATGAGATACAGCCTGTTGACAGGCGGACAGACAGACGGACGGACAGCGAAGTCTTAGGTCCTTTACCCTTTGGTTACGGAACCCTAAAAACAAAGAAACTCTAAAATAAAATTTCTTGTAGCTACAACTCTCATAAAATACATTGTTTATAACAAGACATAGTTTTATATTCATTCGAATTGAAGTTTTACGCGCTCGCAAAATATGTTTTCAGTGACTTGGAAGGGGACATTCTTGAGAATATCGTAAAAGTATATTATACACAGCAATCTCGTAGAAAATGGAAGTTTAATGTACTAACATAGCTGTGTCATAAATGTTGTATTACACGTCGCCTAGGACCTTGTTGCTTTAAAAGGAAACGCAAGAGAAGGCGGTGAAAACCACATTTCCATAGTCCGTCACGGAAAAGTTACAGATCAAAATGTTTTGTTATAGCTTGACAAGTTGTAAAATATATACAATGAAGTTAAATGTCTTATGATGAGTTATGAAGTTGAGGTGATCGAATTTACTTACATACAAACATAAAATCACGCTTTTTTCCCATTACGGGGTAGGCAGAGACTACCTCCTTCCACTTGCTACGGTCCTGGCATACAACTGCCGCTTCATCAACATTAATTAATCTCTCTATTTCTCGCATCCATCATCTGACATAATTCAGACCATGGGAGTGTCACGAAACAACTTGTCAAGCTATAGTAACATCAGCGATTTTTATTAGGGTTCCGTAGCCAAAATGGCAAAAACGGAACTCTTATAGATTCGTCATGTCTGTCTGTCTGTCTGTCTGTCCGTCCGTATGTCACAGGCATTTTACTCAAAAACGATATGATGTATATTGATGAAATTTGGAGCATAGGTGTATTGTGTAAACTGCTACTTAGTTTGATAGTTAAATAAGAAATATGTATATTTGTAGGGGGGACACTCCATACATAAAACCGAAAGTGAAAAAAAAAAATTCAGCAAATATCTATGTGTGGCGTGTATTTGGACAGTTGTTCTTAAACCACTTTAAGGTTTCTAAAAAAAATTTTGATGTAGTGAATATTACCGAAATATTCGCTCCGAAAGTAGCAAAAGTTGTGTCCTCCCCCTCTCTATTTTCTAAACGGTATGTTAAAAAACTATGAAAAAGTTTACAAATATAAAACTTAATTAATACTTCCAACGAAAATTGTGTTCAGCATAATCGGACTTACCGTTTTTAAGTAATTGCCAAAAAACTGCGCTTCTCAGCAAAAGGACGTAAGTGCATTTGTATTTGTACATTTAACAACGGGCAAAGCCACTGTTTTTCAGGGAGCGACCCATAGAAAAATAATTCGGGATCCTCTATCTAGGTAAAAAATAAGACATTATGAAATCATCATCTAGGTCGGCAACCTGCGGCGTGCGAGCCACATGTGGCTCTTTTGATGTGAAGCTGCAGCTCTATAGATTTGTTTATTTTTTAATAAAAAGTACTATTTATTGTTGGCAAGAAAAAAATTATGGACTCGTTAAAAACTTTAAAATTTTAAATTGAAATTTTTCACTCTTCCGTCTCCAAAGGTGAATCCCTGATCTAGGTGAAACGGGAGTATAAAATATTAAGGAAAGAAAATAAAATACTAAACTTACTTCTATTTTACGCTCCCCATACATATTTTATATATAATCGCACATATACTTACCTCGAGACTCATGAATAATGTGAAACGAAACTTTTATAATATATATCGTATATCTAATATTATTCCTCGAATTTTTCTGTTAGGAACAGAATTATTATATTTCTTAAATAACGAAATCCTTAAACGAAGTTCTCAAACCTTAGGTACCTAGCTAAGTGGTAGTTAACTAGTTAGATAACGATATTATGCGAATTGATGCATTTTAAATTTTATATCGCTACTTAAATATTCAAGCATAATCAGATTTTAGAAAGGAAGAAAGAAGAAAGAAAAAAACTTTATTTTAGCGCTTGTGTAGTTATGTAAAATTAAATAACAAATGACGCTAATAAACTTTTAAACAAAAAAATTAAAACCGACTCCAAAAAAACTAAAAAGTAAAAAATAACGCCATAATTCAGTTTCTTCAAATTACTTACAAGTAACCGTTTGTATACTCAATCTATACAGTATATACAATTAATGTTATTTTGGAGTCGGTGCCATCGTGTCACAACTTACTAAAACCGTCAATTTTCTATATTTTATTACACATTCTTTATATGGCACCGACGACAAAATAAGATTAATTGTATATACTGTATAGATTGAGTATACAAACGGTTACTTGTAAGTAATTTGAAGAAACTGAATTATGGCGTTACTTTTTTCTTTTTTTTTGGAGTCGGTTTTATTTTTTTGTTTAAAAGTTTATTTTAGTAAGTTGTGACACGATGGCACCGACTCCAAAATAACATTAATTGTATATACTGTATAGATTGAGTATACAAACGGTTACTTGTAAGTAATTTGAAGAAACTGAATTATGGCGTTATTTTTTACTTTTAGTTTTTTTGGAGTCGGTTTTATTTTTTTGTTTAAAAGTTTATTTATTTTACACTTTTTAGTTAATCGTTACTTAAAAGTATATCTCGTGACGATTCGAACAAGCCCAAACACGGCTAGGATACATTATTTTATTACTTAGATCTGGTGCCTACCTTCCGGCTCCATCATCAAATCAATTCGATGGTACCATTCTCATCAGGAACATTTAAATTTGTGACCATGAAGTTGCTTAGCTAAATTAATCAAGATATTTTGTCGCCACCCGTAAATCATTTATCATTGAGGAGTTCCGATGGCATTCTGTGGTCTTCTGCATCAGTTCCACTTCACCAATTTACACTTTCTGAATGCAAATGTTTATTATATTTCTTATAATACCAAAATCGCTATATGTATGCCTGCAATATTTGAGGAGTTCCTTCAATTCCTCATGGATTCCATCATCAAATCTTCACCAAAATTAAATGGAACCAACTAGAACGTAGCTTCTATAAAACCAAAAAAAAATATTTGAAATCGGTCAAATAGTCTTTGAGTAATCGATGAACATCCATAAAAAAAAAAAAAACATTCCGTCGAATTGAGAACCTCCTTTTTTTGGAAGTCGGTTAAAAATGGACACCACTCAGCATGATGCCACAGCAAGCCGTGGCGCTGATTTTCAGCGCCACGCATTTTTACATGTGAAGATACGTAATATGTAGTGAAAACTTACTACGGGCAGAGCGCCTATCTAGCGGGGGGTCATGAAAGTATTAAAGCAAAAAAAAAAACGAAAATACAAAAAAGGATATAAAACTGTTTATTGCACACCTCAACAAAAAATAAAAACAAAAACAGATATAACGTAAAACTACTTTTGTTTTAGTCAACAGGGTTTTCTTATGGAATAAATGCGATCTCTTGTTAAGCTCCCGAGAAACATTACTCAAGAACACACTTACTTACATCGCGTAGCACCCTATAAGTCACTAAAATACCAATTTTGTCCACAGGAGATAAACTACGACTCCCCCCGCGGCGGGGTGTCGGTCATCACGGAGAAGGGCGAGACAACTACGTCTCATCTGCTGGTGCAGCGGGCAAAAGTTCCCGACACGGGACGCTACACGTGCGCCCCGGCCAATGCCAACCCGAGATCCGTGCATGTGCACGTACTTAGTGGTATGTTGCGATGACATTGAGATAATTACGTCTCGTCTGCTCGGGCAGAGGGCAAAGGTAACCGATATCGGACGCTACACGTGCGCCCCGGGCAATGCCAACCCGAGATCCGTGCATGTGCACGTACTTAGTGGTAAGTTGCGATGACATTGAGATAATTATGTCTCGTCTGCTCAGGCAAAGAGCAAATGCACCCAATATCGGACACAACGCGTGCGCCCCAGCCAACGCCAACCCGGGATCCGTGCATGTGCACATACTTAGTGGTAAGTTGCGAGACATTGAGATAATTAAATTACGTCTCATCCGCTCGGGCAGAGGGTAAAGGCACCCGATATTGCACGCTACACGTGCGCCCGGCCAACGCCAACCCGAGATCCGTGTATGTGCACGTACTTAGTGGTAAGTTGCGTTGACATAGAGATAATTACGGCTCGTATGCTCGGGCAGAGGGCAAAGGTAACCGATATCGGTCTACACGTGCGCCCCAAGCAACGCCAACCCGAAATCCGTGCATGTGCGCGTACTGAGTTGTAAGTTACCATGGCAACGAGACATCTACGATGCATCTGCTGATAGCGGGCAATCGATATAGTAGAGTAGAAATAACATTAAAATTTTTGGTATAATTTTATTGAAACCTTTTAATCTGATATAGACCATTTTACGAAATGATTACCTATCCAGGTCTTTTGATATTGGCTCGGAAATTTTTTTGGGGAATAAAATAAAGCCGTTATAACGTTTTCAGAAAGCTTTTTCGCTTTCAACTTTTAATTGGCAAGTATATTCATAATGTAATACATTTTGTTGCTGATTGACGTTATTTGTGTTGTGTGTAACGTTATATATTTCAGTTGTTTTGCAATATTATTCGTAATTGCGTTTAACAGAATATTCATACATTTTTTAAAAACTTTATACACTGACGAACTTCAGAATGTACCGCAAACTATCATCCGCATTTTGTGGCTACATATTTTTATCGCTTACATGTCGCTTTGCATTCTCATTCATCATGGGTCGGCTGTCCGGTTTTTTGTTATAACATTTTATGTTACGACAATGCAACCTATTATGCTAGATTTTATATATAATATAAATTACAAACGATTTTTTAGAATACATATACCTAAACGCTATTCCCCTATTTAATAATGTTGATAAATGTATACCCTTTATAAATCTAATTGATTAGAAGGCTGTCAAAATTAAATGTCTGTCCATTGAAGATATTTTCAAAAAATAACTGAAATGAAGTATTTAAAGGTAACTGAATAGTTTCTTTTATACTACAGTGGAAGTAGAAATAGATTATTGGCGTTTTTCCCTTCCGCGAGCAAAGTTGCAGGAGCACTTTCTAGTACTATATAAGAAAGTAACTCTGTTGGTCTGTTACCTTTTCTCGCTTAGACCACAGGCGCGACAACGGCCTATCGGTGTAACTCGGTGTCGGTGACCTTGTAATGCCGCGTCTACGCGTAGGGTTAGCGGTTTAGCTACCGCGGCACAAGGTAATAATAATTACTTAATGCAAGATGTTTATTGATTTACGTTAGTATACCTACATATTCTTTGCTTAGACCGCTTCAGACGAAATTTGGTATGGGGCTAGTTTGAGACGCTGGGGAGGACATAGAATAGTTTTTATTTCGGAAATAATTCCTTAAGGGGGAGAAATGGGATGTAGAAGTTTGTCAGGGGACCATTCAAGCATAGGTCACTCCATTGTCAGTGCACTTGTGCTCAATAAATAGACTTCCAGAAAGGAACGTACTCCCACCTAAAAGGCCGGCAAACCATTTGTGACTCCACTGGTATTGCAGGTGTCTATGGGCGACGGGGATCGCTTACCATCAGGCGATTTGTCTGCTCGGGGCTACAGGGGGTAACCTGTAACATTAAAAAAAAATATTTTTACCCTCTTTCACTTTTCAAACGAATACCTTAATAAAACTCATTCTAAGGCGAATTAAACTCTAAGTATAATACAAGCATGTTGCATTCTGTACATCATTGTTGCAGAGTAATAATCTTCATGGACCATAAAAAGTTTCATTTGAACACAACTTTACAATGTAAGAAATTGGAGACTTCCAGATGATAAAATGTATGCAGCTTTAATAGTAATTTTATTTAATCTGTTTCCCGTTTTGCATATTTTAAAAAATGACGTTGACGGTACACACTATACAAGGTGCCCGCGAAGAATCTGAAAGATTTTATTCTGCAGTAATCATAATATAATCCATTAGAATTAAACAATATTATGACCCAAATCGAATTCAGCAAAAACATATAAAAAAAAAAAGATTTTGTACATAATTGTTTTAATTACATTTATAAAAAAAAATATGTATAACGATATTAGAATGACTTTAGAGAGTGTATTACCTCTCTTTGATGTCTGTCAATAGCGATGCAAAACTTGGCAAGATACGTGCCAAAGTCGCGATTAAAACTTTCATGCACCTACTAATCACAATAAATACTTTACACGAAAATGTATAATACCTTCAAAACTAAGCCGACTTTGAGTGGGGTTCATATTAATGTTTCTCCCAATATTATAAGGGTAAGAGATGTGTATTTAATAAATAAATGTAAATAATAAATAATTTACTACGGGTTCCTCGCAGGCACCTTGTAAGTATATGCAACTAACGTCCAATTATAGGTTTAGATTTTTTTAAGTAAGTAAGGTACATATGCAAATATTGTAACTAGAAATCTATGACGAGACACAGGCATATTTAGATTATATTAGCGGTTGCTCACGTTGCAAAAACCGGGTAATACTCGGCATGTTTGGATCCACTCGTAAAATAATTTATTTGTAAACATCAGGTGTGTAGGTGTTACAAGCTCGGTTTTATTTATATATTATTATAAACATATCGAGTAGTACTTGGCTTTTATGACGTGAATAATCACTAATGTGATGCAAATATTCCTTTACCCGCATATCTACAATGAAAGGGTGAAAAAGGGATTTTTTTTAAACTACTTTAATCACAAAAACGGTCGGAGTGCACGATGCTAAGCAGATACTCTAAAAACTTTTGAAAAATAAAAGGCGTTAGCAAAGCGAGATATCGCAAAAATCGCCATTTTAATACTTTTGAAATGATAGATTCACGGAAATTGATATTAAAACTAATATCAAATAAAAAAAGCCTATTGCTGCTATGTGTAATGTTTATCCTTGAGTGTAGTTTACTTGTAATGTTATTTGTAATTTAAGTGACTCCCTTGTCCTCAGGAGAGCACCCAGCAGCAATGCAACACGGGGGCCAGCTCCGACTCCAGTACCCGCTGTCCGCGGCCTTACTGAGCGTCATTGTCACCCTCATGGGCTGCTAGTGACCGTTGTGTTCTGAGGCCCTTCTTTAATACTACCGATACATGACTACTCATAATTATAATTCGCGGACGTCCTGTATGTTCATAGCAGCGTATCGTCGAGAGCAAGTTGCGCACCACCGAGAGGGAGCTGCTAGCTGTCGGACTGAGCTTGGAGCGAGACCAGAAGTGTTACTGTAGATAGGAAAGCATGATGCCAGCTTATGAGGACCCTTTGCACCTCTGTGGTGCCTTTGGACAAACAACAACATCATTATCGGCCTATTGCAGTTGCTGTACAGCGCATCATTTTATTATCCAGCTTCTGCAAGCGACCTTGAAACAATAGTTAGAGATTTGACTACTACAAAATCATTGTAATCTCCTGAGAGGGGTAATGAGCAAGTGGAGTCAATATAGAAATGTTCCGGGATTTGGAATGTGAACCTTGAATCGTGTTGTTCCTACCATTCAAATATTATTTAAACAAAAGGTTAAAGTACAAAGCAAAATTGGATGGTTGTTTCATCGGAATACATGAAAGTCAACGTTGCTGTTTATTGTAAACACCCAGTTACTTATTTACAGAGACTTGGACACACGCAAAAATGTGTGGGACGTTTTAGTGTTTTCCTAAAGCCTGGCAGTCAAGTCAGACAAGCTCTCGTCTGATTATAAATGAAGATGTGTGCTAAGATGTAGCTGAATCAGACAATTTTGTTGTAACCCTGAAGAGACCTTGCTAATGTTTGTCAGAAAATACTGATAATGGACTCTGAATGTAAATATACATGAATACTGTCGAAATGTAAGTTAAACATCGGTAAGTATTAAAGAAATGTGGTCTGTATCACTAAGAACGTAGTACTTGGTCCAAACAATGGATATTGTATAGTTGTAATTTTAAGATCGTTTTTTGTCCAGTATCGAGATTTCTGAGCTTTCTTGATATTCTAATGGATGTCAAATGAGTACGAATAAACAAAAGTTGTTTAACAGGATGCATTTAAATAAAAACTATTGTTTACATTTCTATTAGGTAAACTACAGGGTGCCTAAAAATCTAATCAGACAAACCAGACCAAGAAAATGAATTCCTTATACTACTAGATTTATTTTAATAATAGTTTTGAAATGCAAATAAAATGGAAACGAAACTGTAAATTTATAATTGTGTTGACGTAAATAATTATTAAAAATAACTGTCGGGACTTTTCAAATAATAAAACGATAGTAATAAGTCAATCAAAATTAAAAGTGACACCATACATATAAAATAACTAGTATGTTATTTCAGTATCAAGCAAAAACCGGAAGTCATAGTTTTCAATTCAGATTCAATTCAAACATTTCTTGATAAATATAATTTTACATGTCCATAGTATTTTTTTATGCGCGAATTTTATTGGTAATAACTTATTATAGGCGTATTGCGCTCGTCGACAGATGAACTATTGCAAAACGAGGCTATAAATATAATTGTATCAAATTATTTGAAGAAAAAAATCTTTTCAATTTGTGCCTAAATATGTAACACAGATATAAGAGAAAAAGGGCACCCTATATTGGTTAATATCTTACAAAGTTTAACTTTTTTTCCGTTTTAGTAAACTATGCATAATTGCGTTTCAAACATTTAGAATCTTACATCTCATGTAACAAATAGGTTAAGTTACGATTTACAATGTAATGTTATTATGTAAATATGGAAAAACTAAGACCCTTTTTGCACTGCACCGAGCAGGGATTGTAACCGGTTACAAATAAACCGGTATTGATTTAGGTTATACCGGTTAATTATTTAGGATACGTTCGGACGAATTGATTTGGAAAATTTATTTCAAAGCGCACTCTAATCGGTTACTCCGTGTTCAGATACGGGATCAATGACCGCTGTAACGCCGATAGTGGCGCAAGCGCAACGACAGTAAACTACAACAAAAATGGAATCTAAAACCATAATAAGCAAACCAATCCTGTCTAAGCGAGCGGTTATTCACCGCTCACAAGGAGGCACACCACTCTCTAACCGGTAAATGGATTTATTTCCGCGACATTAACCGGTTCGAGCGATGTTCTTGGGAGCGTGACCTTTATTATGGGTTAGGCTCTCAGATTGTGGCTCTAACCGGTACGAAAAATTAACCGGGTTACGAGCCCTGGCAACGAGTTTGTCCTGTAATTTCTCCGAACTAAAAATAGATTACGAGTCTTATTGTAAAAAAATACATGGAATAGCGGACATTAATCGACTAGGTGCACATTGGGTCTAAGCGCTGTATTAAGCCTTATGTGCTAGCCACCGTGTGTATAAAGATCAGATATTGTAGAAAAGTTAAGTGGTCTCTGTTAACATTACTAATTTTCGCGACTAGAATGCTGTTATATTTCTGTCTGTAATATATATATTTATATCCAGTTTTACATCCTTTGTTAGTTATAAATGGTTGCTATTTGGATGAAAACGCTTGTTAAATGTTTTCTTTATCAATCTTACACAAATCAATTCAGTAACTAGAAAATATCCAAGATCCAAAAACAAACATTCGTGGTCATCAGACAAACACTTGCCCTGGCCGGAATGTGAACCTGGAACCGCCAGCTTCGGTTGATATTTACTAGCTTAATTAGTACACCTCGCGAGTCTTTCAATAGCCATATCTCCGCCATTTTGAATAAATCTATAAACTGTATTGTCAAAAAATTACAACAATATAACTCAAACTTGCTGACGAGATTTCATGGTTGTGAAATGCGACCTGTGGAGAAAAACATTTGGACATCCACCGGATAAACGGACGTCCAAAAGCATTTTAAGTTGATGGCACTTGCAACTTGTTATTATGTTCAATACAGATTTTTTTAAATTGAATATGTTATAATTGTATACTAATACAAAAAAAAAAACATTTTTTCACACTGAAACTTATGACAAAACATGCACCTAAAACTTAATAACTTGAGGTCGCACTGGCCCCTACGCTAGGCGCAGCCTGTCTCGTAGGTAAACAATCCAAGCATGACTTTACGTTATTGACGCGAAAGCTAAGAAGATGCCACAAGATTATGGAAATCAAAATATACATAAATATACATTTTTGAACAAACTGAAACAGAGACGCTTTGCTAACGCTTCGCGTTCGGTTGGTGAGTAATTTAACTTATTTATTGCCTTTTTTGACATTCTTATTAAGTACTTTATGGAATACACGGGCCTTGCGCATTACTAACCAGAACTGTTATCCAATGTATTTAAAAACAATACAAATACAATGAATGAATTGTAGAGATCACTCCACAATTCACTCTTGAGATACGACGTCACAGATATTGATCTCGGACCGTCTGTCTTCGTGATAAATTGGCACTGGCTCTCGTTATATAATTATTTTATTCATTACTTTTATTCCATTACTAAAAAAATAAAAACTAATAAAAGAGATAACGAAATTGTGACAGCAAATGTGATTGATTCAAAGTTGATTCCATTAGTTTGATTTTGATAGAAAAAATA
Organism: Hedya salicella; assembly: GCA_905404275.2. Taxonomy (NCBI): domain Eukaryota; kingdom Metazoa; phylum Arthropoda; class Insecta; order Lepidoptera; family Tortricidae; genus Hedya; species Hedya salicella. The sequence continues at coordinate 2,592,958 of FR990112.1, read as the reverse complement.
AGTACGATTAATAATTTGATTAACGTGTTTTCACCGCACTCAATCATTCAAATGATGGAATATTTTTAAAAAATAGTAGCTAAAATATTTTATAAATGTATTAGACATATTTTACCCAGCGCGAATTAAAACCTATTTTATTGAATTAATACATTCTTAAAAACTACATCATAAGATTAAATTCCCTTTGTGTAAGCGTTTGGTGTAATTTAAAGGACTTTATTAATTCAATAAAATAGGTTATTATGAGTGGGTAAAGTAACATCGTAGAGTCAAAGTATTAACCTTACGGTAACGCGATAGTTTGATGACAAAGTACTTTTTGGCAAAGTGTGATCTGGTGTGTGAATGCGAGAGGGACGAATAGTTTACCATTTAGTTATCTCGTGGAAAACGTGAACATCATAGGTCAACTATTTTTTAAATGTTTTTTGTATCGTTCTGGTTTCATCACGCGAAAACGGTTAAACAGATTTCAACTATCTTTGTTTCATAGATAGCTAATTCATAAATGGTTATAGGATACTTGTTACTCGGCTACGCAAAAAAAAAAGGATATGCTTTTTTCTCCTCTGCTGCCGCACCTTCTAGTATTTCCATAGCTTTGTATTTTACTTACACGTGTCCCGTGTATCAAAGTTTATTGACTCATTATTCTATTGTTTTCTGACTTCACCGTCAACAGCTCCTTCAATATCGAAATAATGCCGCCAGATTCTCGTTTACTTTGATCTCATTGTATCAATCGTTTCAACTCTGTCAAGTTCAAGGTCATTGACGAAGATTCGAGAACATTTGAAGGTTTCAACTGAACTTGAGCTCTCAAGACTCGTAACGTTTTGTTTTCATCTTACAGGATTTTTAATTATAATCTTAATATTCGTCATCGGAGCCACAGTTGTTAAAAACATTTTTAATGAACCGTATAAGTTTAGCGAAAGAACTTATAAAACTCGAATTGTTTAAATTTTAATTTCTCGAATCGCTATGCACAACAATCTCTCGCATTATTCACCGCCGGCCATGATTGGTCTCGGTTGGCTCATTCAACAACTTTTCCATTAACATTTAAAAGCGTTTTCACTTGTCAGTTGAATTTCAACTAAAGACAAAAGGATGGTTAATTTCGGTATCCTAGAAAATAAAATATTTGCAGTATTTTCACTTAAAACAAATGCCAAAGGAGTACGATTCAGCAAAACACTACGTTAATTATCGGCGTAAAAATCAATTTCATTGATTTTCCAACCAAACAAAACTTAAAATAGACAAAAGAAATAAATGTCCACTTGATACTTATTCTCTTTTGATTTAAATCTAGTACTGTGCACAAATACAAACATATTTTAACCGTCAAAAAAAGTCTTATTCTTTTTTTCAATAATCCATCCTAATCCATACTAATCCATACTATCCATATTAATATTATAAATGCGAAAGTGTGTCTGTCTGTCTGTCTGTCTGTCCGTCTGTCTGTCTGTCTGTCTGTCTGTCTGTCTGTCTGTCTGTCTGTCTGTCTGTCTGTCTGTCTGTCTGTCTGTCTGTCTGTCTGTCTGTCTGTCTGTCTGTCTGTCTGTCTGTCTGTCTGTCTGTCTGTCTGTCTGTCTGTCTGTCTGTCTGTCTGTCTGTCTGTCTGTCTGTCTGTCTGTCTGTCTGTCTGTCTGTCTGTCTGTCTGTCTGTCTGTCTGTCTGTCTGTCTGTCTGTCTGTCTGTCTGTCTGTCTGTCTGTCTGTCTGTCTGTCTGTCTGTCTGTCTGTCTGTCTGTCTGTCTGTCTGTCTGTCTGTCTGTCTGTCTGTCTGTCTGTCTGTCTGTCTGTCTGTCTGTCTGTCTGTCTGTCTGTCTGTCTGTCTGTCTGTCTGTCTGTCTGTCTGTCTGTCTGTCTGTCTGTCTGTCTGTCTGTCTGTCTGTCTGTCTGTCTGTCTGTCTGTCTGTCTGTCTGTCTGTCTGTCTGTCTGTCTGTCTGTCTGTCTGTCTGTCTGTCTGTCTGTCTGTCTGTCTGTCTGTCTGTCTGTCTGTCTGTCTGTCTGTCTGTCTGTCTGTCTGTCTGTCTGTCTGTCTGTCTGTCTGTCTGTCTGTCTGTCTGTCTGTCTGTCTGTCTGTCTGTCTGTCTGTCTGTCTGTCTGTCTGTCTGTCTGTCTGTCTGTCTGTCTGTCTGTCTGTCTGTCTGTCTGTCTGTCTGTCTGTCTGTCTGTCTGTCTGTCTGTCTGTCTGTCTGTCTGTCTGTCTGTCTGTCTGTCTGTCTGTCTGTCTGTCTGTCTGTCTGTCTGTCTGTCTGTCTGTCTGTCTGTCTGTCTGTCTGTCTGTCTGTCTGTCTGTCTGTCTGTCTGTCTGTCTGTCTGTCTGTCTGTCTGTCTGTCTGTCTGTCTGTCTGTCTGTCTGTCTGTCTGTCTGTTACCTCTTCACGCTTATACGAAGTCGCGGACAGAAGCTGGTATACAATAACTACAAAGTATCGGGTTAAAAATACTTTTCTATCTTTAGACAACAAACAAGGACCATCAAAAAATATTAAGAAGTTTAACGACTATTTTCACACATGAGGACATACAGATCGTACAATAAACAGCGCCAATAGTCGTATTTTCTTGACTATTACGTTTAATATCTACTACTTTACAATGGTGTTTCACATGATCTTTATATCGAAAAATATACTCTATTCTAATAGGGTACATGCATGATTTTTTTTATGGCTTTTCTCTTTATTCTCCTAACTAAATATCAAAATACCGTAAAAACTATTTCAAAATGTGAAATTATAATCGGTCAAGAAATACGCATAGTATAGGCATTTTAAATTAGTGATTAGACACAGAGGTCCGATGTGCACTGTTCCGTCACAGTGCACTCCGGCCTTTTAAACTCCATATTAAATTCTGTTTTGCAAGAAAGAGATTGAATGAAATGTTTGATCGCTTATATCTTGGTTATTTTTATAGCTATTCGAAAAAATATTTTGCCTACTGTTTGTTACATGAATGAGCTTTTAATAAAGCAAAAATAAAAATTCGTGCATTTTCCCTATTAGTAAATCACTAGATTTGCAGTCTATTTGTTATGTCCCTTATTTCATATTAGATTCGAGATTATTCAGCTTTTAGTATGCGTATGCATACGTATGAGTATCATAAGCACAAACAGGGTCGTGAAAATGTTAATGCTCTTGTCATATATGGTTTCATTAGAGAAAGCGACATCCAATTGACGGAGAAATATAAATAAAATTGTGAATAGGGATAAAATAAAGTCAAGTTGGCCAGTCATGATATTGTTTTACGTCACCCCCTTGTCGTTTGAGGACTGAAAAATCTGCTTCCTAGTCAGAGGAAGATGTTAAATTATGTAGGCACCACGAGCGGTTATAAAAAATGCCTGCATGCTTAACCCTTTTACCTTTGCATGCAGCAAATACCTGAGATTTGAGATAGTATTTATTTTACGCCTTAGGTGTGTTATTTACTTATATACAGAGATAGGCTTCCAAAGTTTAGCAAGCTATTAGAGCAGCAAAGTATGTAACATGATTTCAATACACGGATCGAAACAAAGTTGATTTCTGTGAATAGGACTCATTTGGAGGCTAACTAGGTCACATATGCTGATATAAAATTGAGTTCTAGCCAAGATATAATGACACGTATCGGTAGGATATTGATTTGTGTTTCATTGTGATTCAATATCAATGTAATAGAATGACAAAATTAATCTGAACTTATAGCAATCACCTACCAATCTCTTAAACATAATACACATATGCTGCATTGGATTAATTTTGAAAGTTAGGTAATTAAGACAAATTAATCATAATTCCATTAAGCAAATTAGATTGTCATTGCAGCGCTCTCAATATTGTAGGCAAGCAATATCCAGATTTTAGACACAGAGATTGGAAAGCCTATCTTATTCGATTTATGATAGATAATTAAAGTAAAATTGCGGGGCGTCTCTGAAGTTGGTTAAGGGCAACTCAAATTTACGTGGCGTGAATTGTATAAGCGTACTTAAAGATGTGCAATGTCAACGCAGATGAGTCGATCTGCTTTTTAGGGTTTCGTACCCAAAGGGTGAAACGGATCCTTATTACTAAGACTTCGCTGTCCGTCCATCTGTCACCAGGCTTTATCAACCGTGATAGCTAGACAGTTGAAATGTTCACAGATGATGTATTTCTGTTGCCGCTATAACAACAAATACTAAAAACAGTATAATTTTATGTCTGTCTGTCTATGTCTGTAACCAATATTAAAAGATTGAACACCGCGTAAATTTTGCTTAGCAAGGCTCTGCTAACACTGGATTTTCATATACACGGCTATTTGTAGCGTATTTTTTGTACCTCGGTGCGCGAGTCCGACTCGCGCTTGGGCGGTTTTTTTATATCCCTCGTCGTCTGATTACATCTCCTGGGTTACTAACTCTGTCACCACTATTATCCCCTAAGTAACCTGATAGAGTAACAACAACAAAAAGTTGATCCACCCATCCAGTTGATTAATGTCTGTTCTTTATAATACACGGTATGGCATTTCAAAACTGTTACGCTTTGTTTTGTTAATATCATGTACAGCATGTTATGATAAAAATGCACAGTAATATATGATATTATGTGTTACGTTACAAACTTTGTAAATAAATCCTTCTTAAATATAATTATTACTTACAATATAATGTTTCGAGTCATTAATTGGATTTATAAAATTCATCGATTTATTCGTAAACTCGATGCTTTAATTATTTTTTTACTAATATTTAGTATTATGTTCGTGTACATAGGCTGAAAAGAAAATAAACATCTGAAATTACTTATTCGACATACGTGTGGAATATGTCATCCTATTGCCAGTCTTACCAGAGTGTCGGTTGTTGTTCTGCAATTGAACTAAAGATGGCTAGTTGCATAAAGATGACTATTAAAGTTTTAACACGGTCGTTGCCAGTGACACAAGATTTGTAATCAAACAATTCTTACTTCTATGCCGGTAACACGCTTGCGAGATTTTATGTTTAGTGACACAACATTTGTGATCGAAATTTCATTTCGGCCGGCATAACGTAAGGGTTTAATGCAGGGTTCGACAACCTTTTGAGTTGGAAGAGTCAAAAATTACAATTTTTAAGAGCCACAAATAAAATCTTGCCAGCAATAAATAGTATCTTTTGATACAATAACTAATATATAGAGCCGCAGCTTCACATCTAAAGAGCAGCATGTGGCTTGTGAGCCACAGGTTACCGACCCCTGGTTAGTGGATCGAACCTTTGGTTTGCTTTTTTATATCAATTAATATCGTTAAAAAAACGTTTATCGTTATTGACAAGACAAGATGCGTAAGTTAAGGGTTATTATCGAATGCGGAGTAATTCTATAACTTCTATAAAACTTCTCATTATTTACAACAGAGGTCACCACAACGCTTACCATTTAGCCATACAATGCTCAGATATATTATTATTGTGACCTTGCAGAGCTGTATGTAATTCATTATTGATAAAATAATATAATTTCGGAATTATCCCGCATTTGAGTGTACCTCTGGTCTTATGCTGTGTAACTTTCAAGCTACGAATATATTTTGCTTTTCTAACGACTTTCTGATACAATTCTCATACGGAGAAGGGTTAAATATATACACACTTCATACAAATGTATTGGTTGGTGCAAACACACGTATATATAGCTGACAATACAGTTCTTAAGTAGCAAAATGCACTCAACTAGTATCTCCAATGCCTTTTAAAAATGTCTCTAAAAAGCTAATTTGTATATTATGCCAATAAACGTATGTTATTTCATTATTTACTACTTTATGTAAGTTGACGTGTTTATCGTGTAAAGCGCATTTTAAAGGCTTAGAGGTAGCCCTTTCTTAAATTGATGTATTACAAATCCGAAGACTTAGTACACTTTAGTGACGTGTTTAACACTTAGCTAAAGCGCTTACCCAAACTTTTGTATGAAGACAATATACTGTTAATACTTATATTGTAACAGTTTCCGGAACCTCGAGAACACGTTCATTTGAAAGCATTTATAAATTTATTGCTATTGTATTTAGTGAATAGAATAATGAGTCGAGTTAAGCAAAGCGTTACATTGTGCGAAAAATGGGTTTTTGTAACACGTGCTCTTAAAACGGAGCGGCGAGCGTATTCTCTGTTCATTGCGCGGTGGAGTCGCTCACCGCACAGCAGTAAGTTGGCATAACACGCAATGTATTAGGAATACGCTGCTGGGCGCGCGTTGTCGTGGCCGAGCTTTAACAGGACATATGTTTTATCAAATTCCGCTAGCTTATGCCCTATTGGAAGTGACTTTTAGTGTCGGATTTTTGTAACGAGTTTACCTTTCCTTTGAATAGCTTTAATAACTCAGAAAAATACGGATTTTTGGCATTTATGGTTCGATGTTTGCCTTAAATTTGTAAATTGTATGTTTAAGTTTGTAAATTGTATGTTTTAGAATGTAAAACCATGAGCATAGCGCAGCTAGCAAAAGTAACTTAATAAATATGATAAGTTGGAACTTTTTTTCTGCAAAGACTATAGTATGTTATATCTTGTTTTATATATTAATATATCTTTACTATTATAAAATTGTAAAAACTTAATGTCTGTACATTGAAGATTATTAAAAAAATATATTGTAACGGACTCCTCCTCCTCCAAATATTTCTTGTGTAGCTTTATCACGCCAAATCGGTAAAATGGATTTCAAATAGTTTTGGTACACTAGCTGGGTATCAACCGATGGTTATAGGATACTTTTTACTCGACAACGCTAAAGAAAAAAACGAGGGGTTATAACTTTCTCTCCTCCGCGAACGAAGTTGCGGGTCTTTTCTAGTGTTAGATACACAGCAATATAAGGTTTTGAATTCACAATGTCTACTAAAATGTTAAAAATCTGTTTTCTATTTAGAATCTAATTTAATCACGATATAGTAAGTAAATAATTTACAAAAATATTCGTTTATACATTTTTCGCCATAATGTAACGTTGAATAGTTATTATTATAATAAAACTAAATAAAGCTTAGATCATGTTGTTTAATAATTAAAAATTAATAAATGATTACATTTTGTTTCTAATACTTAGTCTAAATGGATATGGTTGTGTAAATAATAAAAATAAGGCGTTGTTTAAGAAATAAATATACGTATTGAGCGTCAGAATATATATTTTGTTTTATTTTGAATCAATAAACGTTCCAGTATGAAAAAAAAAACACTTTCATGATCAGAACCCGCCAGGAAAGCGCTCAGCTCGTAGCAAGTTTTCATTGCATACGCATTTAGTAGCTACAGAAAACTTCGTCGCATGCAACGCTTTTATAACCAGCCAGTACCATAGAAAAATGCGAGAGAACACTAGAACTTGCAACGAGCAGAGCGCCTGCTTAGCGGGTTCTGGCTAGAATGGAAGTGGTAATATGGCGCGAAGAATTGGGTACTTGACTAGGGTCACCAGACGTCAGGCATTCTCCTGACATGTCAGAAATCTGGCCATTTGTTAGTAACCGTCAACTGAATCCATTGCCGGTTACTTATGTTTCTGCTATTTGTCGTTGATATACATTTGTTCTTATGTAACAAATAAAACTCCAGTTTTGTACTTCTTTTAAGCACTTGCAAACACTCCTGTAAATTATGTTTTTTTTTTTAAATAAATATAAATAGAAAAAGGTAATAATAATAATTTATTGTACTCTATGTACTTTGCAACAATAGACTGACAAATCAAATCTGGTTATTTTTTTAAAATTTTCATAACGCTATTAGTATTAAGTAGCATTAAGTAAGGCTTTATCGCTCAAAGAACTGATACCCAATCTGGGGCCGGAAGACGCAGCGTGGGTAGACCTACCTAGTGAGCTGATGATCTGGTAAAGGCTGCTCGTTAGGTGCAGGCCGTGCAGATCTGGCCGAGGTGGCGTTCTTTGGGAAGGCCTATGTCCACCTTTCGATAAACGATAAAATGTTCCTCTCCAGATTATAATTAAGTTTTAATCGAGATTCGTTTCATCTGTAAAGTTGCAGAACAAGCTCGAAAATTCGGAACGGATTTTGGGAAATTCTCGGAACTTGTACAATAACGGACAACCAGATTCCATTAAGCAGTATTTTTTTAACGTGTGGGTCGCGACCCGGTCGGTGGCTAAGTTTTAGTGGCTCGCAATGCAGTTATGTTACTACGAATTGGAGAATTGTAACATTTGAAAATAGTATTTTATGCAATCGTTGTATAATGTATGCTTTTTCAGGCGAGTACCGCGTTTAGGCCACGAAGCTTGCTGAGTGGCCTAAGTAAGGTACGAGACTTAAAGTGATGGTGATGGTGATGGTGATGATCGTGATCACGATTACGATCACGATCACGATCACGATCACGATCACGAACACAATCACGATCACGATCACGATCACGATCACGGTCACCATCACCATCACCATCACCATCATCATCACCATCATCATCACCATCATCGTACCTCAATTATCTTCGACTCATTCATTCAACATATTCATAAGCCAACACTTCAATTCAATGTGTTGGCTTATGAATATATATATCAGTTCAGTTGGAAGTGCCATAGAGTATCCGACATTGAAAAGTATGCTATTAAAGTTTACTCTATGAAGTTCTTATTGAGGGATTAAAGTCGACGAGTAGAAAAAGAGCTAAGCCATGTGAACGCAAGCTAACAGATCCCGAAATATATTTATGCACAACAATAGTGATGATGAATTAATTTTAATAATAAGTTCGTCTTGTAGATTAATAAAAAATATTGGACACGTATTTTTTCTTTTTCAACGTTATCAAAAAATAAAGGCGATTGAGTCAAAATGTCGCGTGACGTCAGTCCTAAGTACAAATTTTACCTAGGAGAGACGTCACGAGCCCCCACGCCGAAACTTTAATGCAATTTATCTAAGTATTTTTTTATTATTTTGAAAAAAAAAAATTCGTGTCCAATATTTTTGTATTATATTACTGACGGCCTAATTAGAATTTTGATTTTCATACTTCGTCATCATGTCTATTGTCTTATGCAGATTATTCAAATATATTGATAAGCCAAAAGTAGACATAGTTGGACATACTCGTAGCACTGACCCGGGGAGTGTATTTATGTGTATTATTAAGTCTCTCGGAAATCCCGCATCCAATAAAAAAAAAAATGTTATAACCACTCTTAATTACGTCCTCCCTGGAAGTTAAGTTAACTTTACTTAAGTAAGGTAAAAAAAAAAGTAAGTAAGGTAAGTTAACTTTTATCATGCGTACCGCAAAGGAGTGGAACTCGTTGCTTGCGAGTGTGTTCCCCGACCATTATAATTTGGGCGTGTTCAAAACAAGAGTAAATAGGCTGTTTCTAGACGGGCATGATACATCCATGACCGCATCGTCACTTAACAACAGGTGAGATTGCGGTCAAATGCCCATCTATTTTATAATAAAAAAAGGTAGATATGCACTACCTATTCCGACCTCAATAAATAAATTTCTGTCAAAAAAATATTTTTTGACACTGCACCGACCAAGGGTCATTAAAACAAGAAGACTGACACTTGCCCATCTTTGGATCGTGTTCCGATCGCAAGAAGATAATTCTGTCAAAAACTAGATGGCGCTTTAAATTTAAACATTGAACGATGTTATAATTGAATCAAGAAACTTAGTATAGTAACAATTAGTTCGCAAATAGCTAATAATAAATAAAGCGTAACATTTAAATACTGTGTCACGCTTCCAAAGTACAATAATTGTAAAAATATTTTTTATACATAGATGGCGTTGTACATATCGAGGAACGGCTTTTTGTATGGAGATGGTCAGCCTCTTGTTTCTATGATCCTTGGTATCGACTATACCACCACTATATTTTTATACGCGGCAGAGACGTCGACGCTTCAAGAAGCTGAGAGGAAAAAAAATGATGTCTTGGAAATGTGGTGTTGGAGAAAAATGCTGGGGATATCAACTCCGCATCAAACAGCGTCTGTCTGCTTTAGTGCAGGCTCGAATACTTAAGTTTTTCGGCTATGTCTCAAGGCGACAAGACGACTTGTCATCCAGGGTAGAGTAGAAGGAACCAGACCACGTGGGCGATCACCCATGCGATGGACTGACCAGATCAAATCGGCTGTGGGCGGACCTCTGCATGAGTGCACCCGAATGTCTGCAAATCGGGAGAGATGGCGGGACATTAAACAGCGAGTAACATCTGCGCCTGACAGTACAAGCTGTTGATCACGACCGCTCTGCAAAGAGTGCAACGACTGACAAGGTATCGACTGTACTTTTCTCTGAACACCCGTCAACAACTCATTGAGTCGTTTCTAAAGATCCCAAAGTGGATCACGTCACTTCGATGCCTAACATTCTGATCCATACATTACGACAGGCCTTATGATCGTGTTATAGATTTTTCCGTTAAGTTTAAGGGGATGCATTGAAAATTTAAGCTATTTTGTAGCGCATTTTTGTCAAATCTAGTAACAGGCTGGTAAACAGGCTGGTCTTAAGATATGTGTTTCTTGACTATATATATAGTGCTAAACGCGGAAACATGTTTAATGAAAATTTTCTCAATAGAAAAGTTATCCGAAAACGCGTCTTCATTTCCCGTTTTTCGTCTAGTTTGTACAAGCGATAGATTAATAAACGGCTAAATTAAGTGAAAATGTCATTCTTCCCTTTACCTTTTAAGTGATGAACTTAAATGTTAACAAAACATAATAATATCTTCGATTTTATGGTACTTTTACATCTGGCGCTTACACCAAAAAACCCTAAGCTTTCTCTTTCTTTAATGCGCGCGAGCAATAAATGCGTCCCTTATTACAAATCACGCTTATTCGCTGGCTCCGCGTTTGGGGCATGATTTACAAATGACGAAGTAGGCCCTTAAGGGACAGTCGTGGATCCCAAACTGTTCCAGAGACCTGCCGCCATTTCATCCATCCCGCATTTATTTTATATTTCACGTCACGGTCTATACTGAGGTCATTTGTGATTTGTACAATCAAGATCGTAGACGTTTTAGAGACTTTTCAACATACATTACTCGTATAATTGAGAGCCGACGGGGCAGAGGGTTTTGAGTAGCGATTACTTACAGGACGAAATATTAAGAATTTTTACATATTATATTGGCAAGTTTACTCGCTAAAAGAATCAGTTTGGCGATTTAGCGAGGAAACGCTGTCAGCATCATTGGTAATGCCGCAGAGGCCATTTTTAGAGTTCCGTAGCCAAAATAGCAAAAACGGAACCCTTATTTTTATATATATTTTATAGTTTCATCATGTCCGTCCGTATGTCACAGGCATTTTACTCAAAAACTATAACATTTATATTGATGAAATTTGGAACATAAGTGTCTTGTGTACGCAGCTACTTAGTTTGATAGTTAAATAAAAAATATATATATTTCTAAGGGGGGCGCTCCATACATGTAACAGAAACTGAAAAAAAATATCAGCAAATAGCAATGTGTGGCACATCATTCGACAGTTTTTCTAAAAATACTTTTAGGTTTCTAGAAAAAAAAATGATCTAGTGAATATTTTCGGAAATATTCGCTCCGAAAGTAGCAAAAATTGTGCCCTCCCCCCTTCTGGTACTTAACTCTAACTAGGTATGTTCAAGAAATATGACAAAATTATTTAAAGCTTAATAAAAACTTCCAACGAAAATTGATTTCAACATGATCGGACATGCCGTTTAAGTTATTGCCAAAAAACTGCGCTTCTCAGCAAAAGGAAGTAAGTGTCGGGGCGATACGCTCTTTTGGCTTTTTCTAGTGTTTTTTTTTCATGTATTCTTTTCATCTTTATTTAATTTTTTTTGTATAAACGGCTGCGGAACTCTACATTGAGCATGGTCCGACATGCTCTTGGCTGGTTTTTAGATTTAGTTAGTTTTATTTTGTTTAGTATAGTTTTAAGTTTAGGTTACGTTTTACTGTAACATATTATGTATCTATTGGCAAGTATGTGAATTTCTTTTTGTAATATAGTGGTGAAAATGAAGCTTTAACATAACTTTCTTTTTATGGCCTGCTAGATTATAATGCCATTAGCGAGACCCCATCAAAACTAAACGAAATCCGCGTTCTTACATGAGATTCAGAATCCATTTAACGGAGGCTATAAAGAAACGCCATGGAGATACTATTGCCAAGATTAACTGCTTTTTCCTCCATTATTCTGTGACATTTCGGATTATCTATGTCCGATTTAAATGGGCCTCGCTTGATATGATTACGACTTTGCTTTTATATGGGGCAATCAGTGGAGAAATTGTTTTAAAAGACATTTTTCCACTATTGTACTTTTTAGGGTTTCGTAGCCAAAATGGCAAAAACGGAACCCTTATAGTTTCGTCATGTCTGTCCGTCCGCCCACCCGTACGTCCTTCCATCCGTATGTCACAGGCATTTTACTCAAAAACTACTGCATGCAATTGCAATTTGGAGTATTATAGGTTTTCTGTATAAGCCGCTACTTAGTGTAGGAGGGGTACTCCATAAATTTTCGCTAAAATTCAACGTGTGGCACATATTTCAACAGTTATTAAAAAAATAAAATGGTTTCGATTTTTTTTTCAAATTAATATTATTAAACATAATCGTTTCGAAAGTTGCTTAAATTGGGTCCCAGCCCTTCTAAGCCGTAAGTAAAAAAATATATTAAAATTTACAAAAAATTTAATGGTCAATTTCAAACTAAATTATTTTCAACATGTTCGAATGTACCGGTTTTGAGTTATTCACTATTCACGGAAAACTGTGCTTTTCAGCAAAATGATGTAAGTGCCAGGAAGATACGCTCTTTTGCTGGTGCACTTTTGCACGTACTTAGTACTTTTTCATCTGTAGTGCATTTCTTTGTGGTAAATTTTAAATCCAGAGAAGAGAAATCTTTAATAAATAATTACCATTTTGGCATATCGTGGTAAAGAACTTTTCGTTATGCGACAACAAGTGTGTTTACTACCTTAGGGCACTGCATTTTTTATTATACGCACCGTCGCAACGAGTTTCAGGAACTCACATCGACGGCACTTTAAAAAATGCGGTGTGCATAATCCGAAACTCAAACTCACTCAGCAAGCTATGGAAAGGGCTTGAAATCTCTACGAGATCGAATCAGAGATGAGGAGATTCATAGACGAACGAAGATCACCCACACAGCAAACAGGGTATGCATACTAAAGCGGCAATGGGCAAGGCGCATAGTTCGAAGAACCGATTGCTGTTGGGGCAGAAAGGCTCTCGAGTGGAGACCACGTACCAGCAGCCGTAGCGTGGGAAGGCCACCCGCAAGGTGGTCAGAAGACCTGGCTAGGGTTGCGGAGACTCGCTGGATGCGAGTCGTCTGTATCATGCCCATGTGAAAATCAATTGAGGAGCCCTGTGTCCAGTACTGTACGTCCTAAGGCTGAAATAATGATGATCATGAAATTTAATACCTAGAAGGTATTTATTTATCAAAAGTTAGTCCAAAATTATGGACTATTTATTTTATTGAATTTAAATCGCTGGAAGCGTTAACACGAAAGACGAATGCGCGGTATAGTTGAATCATCGAGAGCGTGGAATTGCATATGTAGTAGTATTGTTTGTTTACAGGCATTATATATTTGAATTTTCTATTTTCTTGTACTATCAGCATACAAAGAGGTTGTTATATATATATATATATATATATATATATATATATATCGAAGAACTAAAAACAAACATAATGTCAGTGTGAAATTGTCAATATTATTTACGTTGTGCGTATATTTTTACATCTGATTTGATTGTATTCTCAATTAATTATTGTGTCCGCCCGTACGACTACGAATAATTTCTATATTTAAAAAAAATATGGCTGTAAGTAATTTTGGTCCTATTGAGAGTCAAAGTAAGCAAATAATTTTCAACTGTTATAAATATTTTGAAAATGAACTGACGAAAAATTTAAACTTGCCTTACACCGCTGCCCAGTTAGTTGAAAAAGCTACAGGTGTTTGTCTCTCTACTGTTTATAACATTGTGACTGAGAGCAACAGCGAGAAATTCGCAACAACAAAGAAATTCACCTCCCCGAAGAATAAAAAGTTGCGTCCTTGTCCGTCATCAGCAGTAGACGATTTTGATCAGGAAGTCATCCGGAGAACTATATACAATTTTCATCTGTCCCATAAGCAATTTCCAACCTTAAAGGGACTCCACTCTGTGTTAAAATCCGATATAGATTACAAATTTGGCATTTCCACCTTACGAAAACAAATACAAAAATTAGGATTTAAATGGAAAAAGACCGAGGACAACCGAAAAATATTAATGGAAAAACACAACATACGACTGCTAAGAATAAATTACCTTATCAAAATTGCGGAATATCGATCTCAAGTTAGACCACTAGTTTATACTGATGAAACTTACATCCACACTTCACATGTGTCCGGAGAAGCTTGGACCGATGGAACAGAATTTGGTGTAAAAAAACAAATCAGTACAGGCCAGCGGTTAATAATAGTGCACGCAGGAGGAAAATATGGTTTTATTCCCAACGCTTTGTTAATGTTTAAGGCAAACCAAAAAACGGGAGATTACCATGACCAGATGAACTTTGACAACTACGAAAAATGGTTAAAAGAAAAATTAATACCGAACCTCAAACCGAATAGCGTACTTATCGTGGATAATGCGTCCTATCACAACAAACTTTTGAATCGTGCTCCAACGTCAAATTCTAATAAACAAGAAATGATGGATTGGTTGACAGAACACAACATTTCGTATAACCGGTTGATGTACAAAACCAGTTTGTATGAATTAATTAAACAAAATAAAGAGCGGTTTCGCTAGTACCACATAGATGCAATTTTAAAAGAACATGGCCACTCCGTATTACGATTGCCACCGTATCACCCGACATTCAATCCGATCGAAAATATTTGGTCCATGGTAAAAGGCTTGCTACATAAGCAAAAAGAAACGTTTCATTAAACATACAAGGCATTATGAGATTAGCAACTGAACGAATGAATACCATCACTGCTGAGGACTGGGAAAATATTTGTCACCACGTCGAAAGTGAAGAAAATAAATATCGATGTCAGGAAGGAGAAATGGATCAAATAACAGACAATTTTATTATCAATACTTGTGACAGCTCAGATGAAGAACATGATAGCGAATAAAAGAAAAAAACAGAGGACTACTACTTATTCCACTTCTTGGGTATGTCATTTTATTAAGTTAAGAGAAAATTATTCTCCTTTTGTTGCAAACGGTACAACCACTACAAATGCAATTCCATCTTCTCGATAATTCAACTATACTGAGGATTTTCCCGCGCATGCAGCCGAATATTTATCAAATTTTGAATATTAAAAAAAAGTTATTCAAGTTAAAGTTTTGTTTTTTTTACTGAATTGTGTTCTTTATTGTTAAGTATGATGCATAATAGTTCAAAGATAATGATAAAATCCATGAATAGAACAATTTACATTAATGTATATGAAAATTTGAGGCCGTAGTGTCAAATAAAGATATATTTTAATAGTAAACAAAAAATTTATACAACTAGATTTTCATATGCCATCATGAAGTTTCAAGGGCTCAAACTTATGACTTCGCGCCCTGTTCAGAAAACCACTGTCGAGAGATAAAAGTTAAAATATTCAGTGCTTCTAAAACAGGCTTATAGCGGCCAGTTAGCTGCTAGAGAGTTATAGAGAATACATTGAGAAAATGTTAAGATATAGTTAGTTTCTCTTTCTCTAGATGCGTTAAATTCACCGTTTTTGAATGAAGTGCTAATATATTATATTATTTACGTAGTATTCCTTGCCGTGCGACTCAAAGTAGGTCGCAAGTAAGCATAAAGAAATATGTACGGCGATGAAACCTTACAAGGCCGCTAATGAATATATAAGGAAATGACTTATGCAAATAACTTATCACGATAGTAAATATCTTTTCTGTTTCGTTGAAATACAACGTTAAAAATTCGATTCTGACGCTTATCTTTGACCAACGACCACTCTGTCAAGAGTGAACGACTAAGAAGAAATATTCCTACTGACGCAAACAGAAATTGTATGCCTCTAGCGGGATCTATCTGGACGTCCGTGGCTATCTATATATCAGCCACGGACGTCCACTGCTGAACATGGGCCTCCCCATAGGGTGCGATCCTGGCAGACCACATTCACCGACTCCCCGCGACCCTTACGATGCCATCCGTCCACCTAGTCGGAGGCCGTCTACGCTGCGCTTTCCTAAGCATAGTTGCCACTCCAAGGCTTTACTGCCCCAATGGCTATCCGATCTCCGGGCTACATGGCCCACCCATAGCCACTTCAACGATGCAACCTTGTTAGCTATATCAGTTACTTTGGTTCTTCTGCGGATATCCTCATTTCCGATTCTATTCCGAAGAGAAACCCCGAGCATAGCCCTTTCCATTGCATGTTGCGTAACTCAGAGCCGTTTTGGCGTGATGAAGCAACAGCAATACATACAAAAATAAATCAATTCAGTGACCTTCAAACAGTCCGTATCACTTATTTTTTTTTAATCATCTTCAAGGTACTGCCATTTCATTTTCACAACTTTATAATAGTATAGCTAAGGGGCGCAATCAACTCAAAATCCCTTTAATTACATTATTAATGAACAGATAGTAATTCAGCTGCAATAAACCGTAGCGGGTTAAAACGCCCGCGGAACATTATACTACCATTCTCAACTAGAAAGACTTACGTTTCCAGTGTTTCTTTGTGACATGTGATATTTTGGTGTTGAGGGGGCAGTGGTACCCTTTATGCTAAAACGCGTATTAATGGCACACTAGGAACCACTTTGGATGGCTCTGAGAGGACGAGCAGCCTTGGCTACAATCGGCACCCCTAGGATGGACGCGTCACTAATTTAAAAAAACAGTCCGTTTCGAGGCTCAACCTAAAACTGTCAGTTTGACTCTCCTTTATGCCTGTCCAGTATTGCCATCACCAAGAGCATATAATCTACAGTCATTTTTCATTCATTCACATTAAAATTTCTATTGATTACTTTTAAAGAAATTATTAAGTACTAGAAGGCGCCCGCAGCTTTGTTCGTGGAGAAGGAAAAGTCATAACCCCTCTTTTTTTCTTAAGCCTAGTCGGGTAGAAAGTATCATTGTCGGGAAAAAAGCTATCCTATAACCATCTGGAAATACCCAGCTACCCGTGTACCAAAAATAGTTGAAATCCGTTTAGCCGATTTAGCGTGATGAAGCCGCAGCGACACATACAATCATTTAATTTTTACAACTATATAATAGTATATAAAAATGTCATTCCCGGTTTTTTTCCCTATTTACCTCGCCATCCCTATACACTAAGAGGTTGACAGTAATAGAATGTAAATAAAATTAATTTATTCATTAATTCGTTACAAACTTATAATTACACTTATGTACTATTATAATATTATTTAGACACCGCTCAAATATAAGATAGTTATATGTTTTTCTGCTTTACTGACTTAGTTACGGACACCCTATACTATTATTTATCTACAAAATAAATTCCTGTTTTTATCCGACCACCATTTGTGACAACCGGTATAGCTCAGGGAGTAACTATGGGTCCTGGGTTCAAATTCCCATAAGGACAAATGTTTATGTGATAAGTGTAAATATTTGTTCCTGAGTCTTATTTAGATATTTTCTATGTATACACGGTGCTCGTTAAGAATCCGAAAAGATTTTAACCACGCATTTCTTAGGTTATTAGGAGCAAAAATGTTACTTGTATAAGTAAACTAGAAGGCGCCCGCAACTTCGTTCGCGGAGGAGAAAAGGTCATAATCCCTCTTTTTTTCTTCAAGTAAAAAGTTTCCTATAACCATCTGAAGATACTCAGCTACCCGTGTACCAAAAATAGTTGAAATCCGTGTGTTTTTTTGTGATACCACACAATTATCGGTCGTGTCAATAATTCATTATGTATGTCTAAAGAAGACCCAGGCTTTGGGTCCCCTTGCGATTAAGGCATAAAGGCAGACGAGAACGGTGCACAAGGATGAAATAATGCAAATGACAACTGTACACCGTACCAGTTATAATAATTAATCACGTTATTTCACGTTAAATTCACACTCTAATTAACATTAACACAAATTTCAAAGAGGCAACGATCCGTCAAAGTTAAGCTTGTGCACCGGTGCGGTGTCGACGGTCGAACAATCTCAGTCGTTCGTCGCGAAGCCGGCTCTGAAGTTTCGTTAACACGTGCTGGTACGCCCCACCTCAGTGACCGGAGGGGAGCAGTGGGTACGTGTTGTGCCTCTTGATCTTGATAGTCAAATCAACTCCTTTTTATTATTTTCACCGACATGTATATATGTGTTGATTAAGCCTATGTTTCCAAACAACCACCATGCTAGGCCGCCGGCCCTTCATTAGCATATAGAATAAACTAGCACCTGTATTAAGGGTTTGATTTACATCTCTTTTATAATGTGCTCATAGTTATAATGTGATAAATCATAAACTTTACGGCAATGGGGCACTGGGGTGGTTTTAATCCTTAAAAGCCGAGTTAATAATCATGACTTTTGAATATTTTAGCTGCAATGTTGGTAGATTAAAATGACCACAGATAGCCTCAATACTATTATAAAGCTGTAAAAATGAAATGTTTTTACGTGTCGTTGTGACTTCATCACGCTAAATTGGCTTAACGGATTTCAACTATATGTAGAATGTTGCCAATACAACTCATACAATGAACTAATTTCGCGTGCTATTGTCAAATAAATAAATAAATAATAAATAAATAAATATTACAGGACAATTTTTACACAAATCGAACTAGTCCCATTTTAAGCTCAATAAGGCTTGTGTTATGGGTACTAGACGACGATATATTTAATAGATATATTACTTATATACATAGAAAACACCCAAGACTCAGGAACAAATATTCATGCTCATCACACAAATATTTGCCCTTACCGGGATTTGAACCCAGGACCTCAGCTTCGCAGGCAACGTTACTCCCACTGAGCCAAACCGGTCGTCGAAAATCAAATCATAGTAAAAAGTTCTAAAATCCATACGTCAAACACGGCTCTTACGATCATTCTATTCTAAAGTATAGTAATAAAAATGGGGAACATTATACAGGGTTTTGATTAAAATGAAGTTAACACGTAAAGTTGCACGTCATGCCAGCCGTAAATCAAAGATTTAAGTTCAGTTGTTTTAATTAGTTTAATTTGATAACCTCACCCATTTTGGGTGTGTTCCTGAACAATATTTTGTACTAAATGTGAATGATGTTTTTATTATTCGGTCTTAAATCATAGCTTTTAAAAAGTGTGAGCGTATGAAACGTGGCTCGATTAATGCCGATGATATTCAAAAGCACGCGTTTATGAAATGAAAAAAAAAATGGTATTTATTTCGAGTAACAAAGGTCGCTTTCGACTTTGCAAATAGATATACAATACCAATCCAATAACAATGAGATATGACTTTTTCGGTATTCCAGTGGCTCAAAAATACCAGTAATGTCACTTTCGCATTGCTAAACAAGCAATTCATTAGATTCAAAACCGTAACGTTTCAGTAACCGACGGTTTGAAATATTACTGCAAGAATCTGAAAAGAAAGTGTCTACATACTGCGAAGAAGTCAAAAGCTAATAGGTAAGCGATTTGATCAAATAAAGACACTTTTTTAAACCGACACATTTCAGTAACCGACGGTATCAAATATTACTGCAATAATCTAACAAGAAAGTTTCTACATACTGCCAAGAAGATCAAATGCGAAAAACTAGGCATAAGCGATTTGATCAGTTAAAAGCATTTTTCAAAGAAACCAAGATCACCATCAAAAAATTTATAATTTTATAATTATTGCCAAGAAGGCAAAAGCTAATAAGCGATTTGATCAAGTAAAGGCACTTTTTTAAACCATCACGTTTCAGTTACCGGTGGTTTCAAATATTGCTGCAATAATCTTAACAAGAAAGTGTATATTGCCAAGAAAATCGAAAGCTAAAAACTGGCATAAGCGATTTGATCGGGTAAAGGCATTTTTCTAAACCGTCACGTTTCAGTACCCGGCGACTTCAAATATTACTGCAAGGATCTAAAAAGAAAGCGTCTACATATTGTCAGGAAGATCAAAAGCGAAAAACTAGCCATAAGCGATTTCATCAGGTAAAAACCTTTTTCTTAACCGTCACGCCTTAGTAACCGGCGGTTACAAATATTACTTCAAGAATCTAAAACGAAAGTGTCTACATATTACTAAGAAGATTTAAAGCTAATCCCTATTCAATGATACCCCACTCGATATAGTGCGTCGTTTTTTTTTCTTGTTCACAATATGGCGTCTCATTATTGCCATTTTGAGTGTTCACCATTTTCATGTCTTCAGTGACATTTGAACAAATAAGACGAATCGATTGACGTAAGAATTATCAAAATTAGCCCACGTGTTTTTTTTAGAGTGCCAGATAGGAACAAATATACACACATACATACATAGACTGTTAAACACATTACACTAACTAACTACAAAACCAGCCATAAGCGATTTGATCGGGTATAGGCATTTTTCAAAACCGTCATGCTTCAGTAATTAGCGGTTTCTAATATTACCGCAAGAATGTAAAAAGAAAGTGTCTAACATAATTATTACCAAGAAGGCAAAAGCTAATAAGCGATTTGATCAAGTAAAGGCACTTTTTTAAACCATCACGTTTCAGTTACCGGTTTCAAATATTGCTGCAATAATCTTAACAAGAAAGTGTATATTGCGAAGAAGATCGAAATCTAAAAACTAGGCATAAGTGATTTGATCAGGTAAAAGCATTTTTCTAAACCGTCACGTTTCAGTAAGCGGCGGTTTTACCGGCAATATTTTCCGATAATATTGTGCAGTTTTATATTTTATTTCACCTGCCAGTTTCCGGAGGCTTTAAAATGTTTTGTAATGTCAGTTTCGTGACAGGGATCTAAGCTTCACGTTCGAAATATGGCTTTACCGGGGAATATTCGGTCACATTGGAGCAGCATGTTAAATAATCTGTCAATCTGTTGCCCAGAACTTTAAAAAAGGACAAAGTAACGAACACGCTTTCGCTATTATCTTTATTATTTAATACTTAATACTTCTCTCCTCCTTTCCGGCTCCTTCTGTTTTGGAAGTCGGTTAAAATGAAGCGACTGGTTGAAAAAACGGATGCATGAACTACCAATAGTACTCGTAAAACGGATGCATGAACCAATTAGTAGGTTGCCCGTGTTGGCCCGGAAAGCCGTTGGAGACTTGGATTCGAATCCCGGTGGAAACAGAAAAAAACTGCTTTCTTCTTTTTATTACATACTAGTTTTTGCCCGCGGCTTGGCCCGCGTACTACGCGTAATTTTAACCGTCCACAAAGTCTTGTTTCCCCACACAAATTTGGGCCCCCATTTCTCTCCCTTAGAGGGTGAATTTTGTAAAATCTTTTCTTAATGCATTCCTTGACGTTATAAGGAACCTACGTGCCAAATTTGAAATCTCTAAAACCAGCGATTTGGGCTGTGCGTTGATATGTCAGTCAGTCAGTCAGTCTCTTTTTATATAAATTTAGATTTTAATGCAGTGTATTCTACTTCAGTATTTTGCTGCAGATGAGTTGCTACCCCAAGAACCAAGATGTATGCTCTTTTGCTTGCTAATAGATAGTTTGAGCTAAGATGTTGACAGACAGATGTCATACAAGTAGGGGAGAGTGGGGAACATTGAATCGGTGGGCAATAGCGGATTTGCCTATATTTTAGATAAGTAATAGATTTACATATATGTCATGTTTAAACTTTGATAAAGTATCAGGCCCTCTTTAAATTCCCATGACATGATAATTTCTCTAAAATATAGGCAATGATCCACTATTCTCCACTGATCCAGTGCTCCCCAACCTCCCCTACATGTACTTATATAACATCTCTGACATCTGTGTCAAGACACAAACAAAATGTACTCGTCAAAATTGTCACCTTTAATATGTCTGTGAAATGTTTGTCCCGCCCCCCTCACAAAACAAAAATCTTAACACATTCAAATTAACTCAAATAAACAACATTAGACGGAACCTTTTAAACGATGAAACGCGGTTTCCGTTTTAAAAAAAAACTTAACCCTCCTTGCGGCTGAAAGGACTAAAAGGGTGACCAGGACCGCAGATCCAAAGAGGATATAATGGGACTGATAATCCGATTTGGAGTCGACTTTGAATAATCTAAGAGTAGTTCGCTTAGAGTGGTAGGTTTACTGATTTATTATTTAAATAGGCTTAATAAGTAGTGATACCAATATGCAACGAAATTAGCTTATTGATGTACGTGTTGTTTTACAGTGGCAGTACATATTTTATAATCATCATTATTTCAGCCATAGGACGTTCCTCGATAGATTTCCACATGGGCCGGATAGAGGTGACCCGAATCCAGCGAATCCCCGCAAACCTGACCAGGTCGTCTGACTACCTTGCGGGTGGCTTTTCCTCGCTGCGCTTGCTGGTGCGCGATCTCCACTCGAGAACTTTTCTTCCCCAATGGCCATCGGTTCTTCGAACTATGTACCCTGCCCTTTGCCACTTCAGCTTCCTTACTCTATTTTCTATGTCAGTGACCTTCAATAAATCTTCTCATTTCTGATTCTGACTACATATTTGCCAAATGTTAATTATGGTGTCCTTCCATTCCATCGAAAAACGTTTACTACATATAATTTTCATTTCATCGACAACTTTTTCCCCCGAAACCATACAATTTTCATGATTTTTGAAATGATCATCATGTAGAAACCGTTAGAGATGAAATAATCGATGAAACATTTTTCGATAAAACAAGGTACAACTGATCATGTTGCATCTCTTTTGTCTTATACGTTAAAAGAAAGAGATGCCACGTAAATATTTGGTAAATAAGACGCAGTGTGCTCTTATAAAATTGATGTCATGTCATGTGATAAAAAAGCTATTAGATATGCACGTGGAGGGATTTAAGAGAAGGAGTAGACAAAAGAAAAGGTGGATGGATTGCGTGAGAGACAGCATGAACAGGAAGGATGTGAGTAATCAAATGATGGGTAATAGAGAGACCTCAGAGACCCAAAGTAATTGAGATAAGGACGAGCGAATGGTGATATAGAAATTGTTGAATTTTTTTGTGCCTTTATGAAACATTTCCTTTGGATTTTTTCACTACAAGTTTAAACTTAATCTATTTATTTAAATACAACAATTTAACGGATTATATTGCGTATATTATCTCATTTGAGTTCCCGACTTTTCGGAAGTTTTTCAGCTTTACTTAAACTATTTATTATAAAAGTAGAAATGTTCATTTAGATGTTTATTTGACCATTGTCTCAAATGGGTTTAAATCAATGTGTTATATGGTTTGAAGTTAAATAGAAGAAAATTTCTTTAAATAATATTTATTATATCATCATATCGTACGGTAATTAGCCGTTTGTTTTCCGGAGACAATAAAGAAGTTCTTAGAGCGAAATACGAGTATCATTTGTAAGAAGTTACAATCTCGTGTGTAGTACAATTTATACAGAAATTTGAAGTGTTGGTGACAAGCGATAGCGAAATCATTTTTAATCATTTAAACCTACACAAACTGTTTTCAATATTAACACAAAACCTGCTAAATTTCTTAACCACCACTTAAATCAAACAAATTATTTGTCTATCAAGGAGAAAATGTGGAACGGAGTTAATTAAGAAACAAACCAACTTCTTAGGACAAAATAATCTATACTATTATAAAATTGTACAAACGAAATGTCTGTAAATTTAAGACATTAAAAAAAAACAAGCGAAACGTACTATTTAAAAGTCACTGAGTCAACAATTATAATTTTTTTGTATGTTTGTAAATGTCCTTAATCACGTCAAAATGGCTTAACGAATTACAACTTTTTTTAGTACTTGGATATCTAGTTAGCTATCAATTTCATGGTTATTTTTATTGATAATCTATGTAGACTAAAGTAAAAATGTATTCATACAAGGGAACTGTACAAATATCACGACGAGTGCTTAAAAAAAGACATCTAAAAAACAATTCGATGTAAAAATAAATTATCTAATTAAAAATAGGGAAGTTATGACTTTTTCTCCTCCACGATCGAAGTTGCGGGCATCTTCTACATACATGTGCAAGAGTGACAAATTCCTGGTCATATAATTTATCACGCGACAAACTCGACCATCATAGGTTACCTTATACCCGTAGGTCCAAGGTAGTAATATCTACATAGGGTAATTTTAATCTTTGCCCGATACCTTATAAAGAGGTCAAGTGAGGCATGATCAGATCAATCCCGTGGACTTTAAAGTTGTTGATTGGGTCCGCCATTTTCTTACCCGGTCCACTGGGATTGAATGAAATTGATTTAGTTTCCGATTGAAACGGCCATGTTTGCGATAGTCTAAGTTAGTCGTAATTATTTTAGGCTGTTGAATGTTTTAGATTGGATTGGAAGGTATATTTAAATAATGTGGGTAACAATCGGATAAGGACATTTTATATACTGGACTAGTACCTTTGTGGATTGTGTTAGTATTTATAGTATTAAAGTTACTATTTCATCACCATCATCAGCATCATCATCATCATCATTGTTGCAGTCCAGCAGGACATAAGTATCTCCAATTGTGCGCCAATGAGCACGACCCTCAGCCGCCGCCAGCCACCCTGCTAATATCATTGCTCCACCTTGCCTAAGGACATCCTACGCTTGTTTTGCCGAAAGGCGGTCTCCGCTCGAGAACACGTCTACTTCAACAGTTTGTCGGTTCTTCGGCAAATATGACCAGCCCACTGCCATTTTCAGTTTGCTAATTCCTTGGGCTATGTCTGCAACTTTGGTTCTATGACGGATCATGTCATTTCTGATACGATCCCTCAAAGAGACACACCCTTTCCATAGCTCGCTGAGCAACTTTGAGCTTGTGAACTACTCGTACCGGAAGTATCACCTTACGTCATGACTGGTAGGACGCACTGGTACTTTACTACTTTAGTATTCAGGCTTTGTGGTATGGGTGACGTGAAGATTCGACTAAGCTTTCCGAATGCTGCCCAGCCCAGCTAAATTCTCCTATTAACGTCCTTCCTAAAGTTACTATTTATAATCCTTCTTAAATTTACTACTAACAAAATTCATGACATGAATAAACAAAAGTGTACAAAAAGAAAGTTAGATCTAATAAGGACACATCTTTTTATAGTTGGAGTATGAAATTATAGCATCCTATGATGCCTATGCTGCGTGCGTGCCTGCTGATGCCTGGCGGTGCGGTGATTATGCCTACAGCCATAATCACCGCACCGCCACGGGAAGAGTAATCATCCACACGAATTTGGAACCAAAATGGTCGCGCACCGTACGGTATCGAATGTAGAATAAGCTTCCCGCCGCGGTTTTCACTGGAGATTACAGTATGAGGTTCTTCAAGAGGGGAGTGAATAGGTTTTTAAAGGGCCGGCAACACGCACGTAATGCCCCTGGCGTTCCAAGGGTTCATTGGCTGCAGTGACTGCTTAACATAAGGCAGGCCCTACGCTTGTTTGCCATCTGAGTAGCATAAAAAAAGTCGCATCTAATTCCCGTATTGAAAGTTATTTCCTAAAATTTAAATAATAGAACATTCAGTTTGGTCACCCTATACCCCAAAACATACGTTAAAAAATACAGGGCTACCTACAACACAATATCCATCTCCCTGTAAAGTGTGCCCAGTTATTTTTCTGTTGCATTAATATTGCTATGCACTATAATGTCATTATATAGATAATGGATGTTCTATCTGTTTATTGTAAAATCAGACATGTAAAAGTGCCCTTGATGCCTACTCGCAGAATAGAGATTTGAATTGGAATCTTGGAGAACTACGTATTCAGTTTATATTTAAAAATATATTTACGATAGGCTAGGTACAAATATACAATACAATACAATACAAATACTCTTTATTGCACACCTCACATACACAGAAATACAGAACATGACAGTAACATTCGAATTAGCAGAGATAAACAACAGGC
This sequence comes from Hedya salicella, assembly GCA_905404275.2. Taxonomy (NCBI): domain Eukaryota; kingdom Metazoa; phylum Arthropoda; class Insecta; order Lepidoptera; family Tortricidae; genus Hedya; species Hedya salicella. Next base: position 2,566,837 of record FR990112.1, on the reverse strand, counting down.
GGTCTTATCGCTAAATAGCGATCTCTTCCAGACAACCTTTGGGTAGCGGAGTGTTTAAAAGGCAACAATTTTAGTTGAGTAGATGGCGAGAAACAGATAATGAGCAAAACAAAAAAACTCATATAGACACATGTATACGCAATAAACATACACACATAAGATTGCGTAAATAATCATACATAAATAGTTATACAAAATAAATATAACATATGCAAAATAAATAAATAAATAACCATAACAGTGTCAGCCGCAAAGTTGAGAAAGTGATTTCAATAGCAGTGTGTTAAGGGAGAGACAGGTAATGTTTTTTAAGGTGTGACTTAAATGTTGCAAGGGTCTGGGCACGCTTCAAGTCATGGAGTAGAGAGTTCCACAGTAGAGTTGCCTGGAATGTGAAAGAACTATTGAAAAATTTGGAGGATGAAGAGGGGAAAGCAAGAAGCAAATTTTGAGCGGACCTAACAGATCGCAAATAACTGAAACGCTCTTTAAGGTAGCGGGGAGTTGCGGGATTAAAAAGTACGCTATACAGAAGAGACAGGATATGAGAGTTACGACGAGAGCGGATTGGAAACCAACTAAGCTGAGACCTGAAGATGGAAACATGGTCATACTTGCGTAACTCAAATATGAACCGAATGCAGATGTTTTGGATGCGCTCAAGCTTATTGAGCTGTTCTTCTGTGAGGTCAAGATAGGAAATATCAGCATAATCCAAAATAGGGAGAAGTAATGTTTGAGAAAGCGCAATTTTAGTGGCGATGGGGAAAAAATTACTAAGTCTTCTAAGAGAGCCTACTGCCGCAAACATCTTCCTGCTAACCTCATTAACCTGTGGCACCCAAGATGAAATGCGATCGAAGATAATACCGAGGTTCTTGACTTGCCGCGAAAAGGGTATAAATACGCCATTAAAGCATATGGGTAGGACATTATCGAAGTCAACCCTGGAGATCAGCTTAGAACTGCCAATAATTATAGCTTGAGTCTTAGCAGGATTGACCTTAAGACCAAACCTACGACTCCAGTTTAGGATGTGCTCCAAATCGTTATTTACTTCACTTATAACAGACGCAAGATCACCGAGTACCCCCTGCGAATAAATTTGAAGATCGTCAGCATAAAGGTGTGATGTGATGAAAGGTTATGCGAAATAGAATTTATAAAAATTGAAAACAGCAAAGGGGACAGCACTGCACCCTGAGGAACCCCGGCCAGCGTGCTGCACCAAGAGGAACAGGAATCATCCACCTTAATTCGTTGCCGACGATCATTTAAGTAACTACGAAACCAGACAATTACCGCAGGAGATATGTTGAGAGAACGTAGTATTCCAAGTAATATATCAAAATCAGTACGCATTGCTAAAATCAAGCAGCGTTAACACTGTTAATTTCCGATTGTCCATGCCTGCCCTAATGTCATCTGTAATTTTAACGAGTGCGGTCGCCGTACTATGACGAGGACGGAAACCAGACTGAAATGGATTCAGAAGATCATTCCTATTTAAATAGGACGTCAACTGTTGCTGTACCAGACGTTCAAGTACTTTAGAAAGAAATGGGAGGATGGAGATTGGACGATAATCAGAAAAGGAGGAGGGGGCTACTTTTTTTAGGTATTGGAACAATATTTGCATCCTTCCAAAGCGTGGGGAAAACACCAGAGGAGATAGAACTGTTAAGGATGCCGGAAATTATGGTAACAAGTAGGTCAAGGAGAGGAAGGATCATATTACGACTAACACAATCAGTACCAACAGCATTAGAGGTTATGGATAATATGTTCTTCTTAACATCACTGTCAGTAAATTGCACAAAAGAAAAAGGAAGCGAGTCTGGAGTGGAAAGTGATGATAGAAATTCAAGAGTATTGACTTTAGCAGGGCCACTAAATGTAGCAGAGTGGAGAAATGTTGATTAAGTAGATCGAAATTAACATCATTGGTACAAGAATTTTGACGAGACTTTCCAACTCCGACTGATTTGAGAAATTTCCAGACTTTCACAGAGTCCCCATGCTCCACCGACTGGTGGATGTGGCGTCTTGGAACGTCATGGCAAATAGTACTGCAGCGATTGCGTAATTCATGATAGCGGTCTTTATTCTTATCAGTACTGTCAGCTAAAAGACAAATATTGTAATAGATAAGAGATTGATTTGGAAAAATGGTTGGCTGTTGGCTTTGTTTCGGCTTTCTTCTCAACAGTGGTCTTCTCTTAGGAAATGCCTTAGAGTCAGACTTGTAAAAGTGCCCTTGTGGCCTACTTGCTGAATAAAGTATTTGAATTTATGTGTATTATTATTTAAACAACATATGTTTTTTTGTGTCGAAATATTCGTTAGTAAGTTAAGTTTTACTTAGCAATAGCAATTTATTACTCACAGCCGTGAATTGAGTATTAATTATCACCTAACTAATCACAGGCTTTGCATTAATCAGATCGCAAAAGTTTCTCCAATAGCATTGTCGAAGTTTTAATAGCGAAACTATGCGCTAATTAGTTACATAGACATTCTCGGTAAAGGTCACAAGTGAAATACAGACTTACTGGAATTACTAGGCTAACAAATACTTAGGATAGACAGATTGATGATTACAATAATAATCCTGTGCGGGTTTAATAAGGAAATTATTTAGCGCCGTGTACTTAGAGAATTAACTATGGACCTGGTAACATTCCCTTTCCCAAAGTATAGTCAGTGTCTTGAGTGTTTTCCTTCGAAGGTGATATTTTTGGATTTATATCGGAATCACTGACGTCATTTATCCTAAGGTATCGTTTGTTATAAAGCATTTTTATACGAAACTGTTAATATTTCAGGATTGTTATAAAACAAACCCAACCTAATATATGATGATCTTTTAAAAAATCCTGAAAAAATTACGGTTTTTTTTTTTAAAATGCGTCATGATAAACGATACATTAGGACAAATGACATTAGGACAAACGACATTAGGAGAAACGACATTAGGGATTCCGAAGGAGACCCGATATTTTTATTGTGTGCGTTTGCAGATATAGGAATATTTCCGGAGTGTGCTGATCTCTGTTAGAGGTTGTATCTAATCCTGGCCGACAACCAAACTGACATCGTCAGATTTGTACTTTTGATAGTATATTCTTTTTTATGCCCTTGTGTCACTGCATACTCTGCTATAATATATTTTAAGTTATTTATATAAAATGTTATTTGCTTTTTAAACCTACTATAGGTTATGTGACCAGCGTAAATAGTTGAAACGTGATATAAACATGTCGGAAAATACGCACAATAATTTTTCACATGAAGAGTTACGCGGACGTGAAAATTACGTCGAGTGGAAATTTGTGATGAAGAATGCGTTGATTCACGATAATTTATGGAACTGCATAATTGGTTACGGTAAGGATGACACAACGACGGCCGAGGTGAGAGTTCGACTTAACGAAAAAGCGAAATCGAAAATTTGGTTGAGCGTTGAAAAGTCATGTTTTTCACACTTGATGTCGGCGGAAACAGCAAAAGATGCTTGGAATGCACTGGAACGTGCTTATGATGATAAGGGTCTTGGTTCGAGAGTGCGAACACTTCAGAACTTGTGCGCCATAAAACTGGAAAACTTCGCTAGCATTGAAGCTTACGTCAATGAGATTTTGTCACTAGCTCAGCAATTGGCTAACATGAAAAAACCCATTGATGACGAGTTTCTGGGTGCATTGATGCTCAAAGGTTTACAGACGGAGTATCATGGCGTTAGAGCATTCGGGGGCTGCTATAACTGCAGATTTTGTCAAAACCAAGCTGCTACAGGATCAACGTTGGACTAATCGTGGAGATTCAAGTGAGTGCTTGTATTTCTCGAAGAAAAGCGCCGCCACGATTGACTCCGTAACGAAGAAAGCGCAATATAATAAGGGCGAGTCAACAACGAAGAGCACTGGACGTAAAAGAGAACCGTGGTGCTGGAAATGCAGACATAAGGGACATTTGAAAAAGGACTGTCGCAGTGACGTAGAATCTTCAGGCCACTGTGTTCTGTCTGCGTATAGCACTGGGAGTCCGACAAACTCTTCGTGGTACAATGACTCAGGAGCCACCAACCACATGAGTGGCATACGTGATTTGTTTACAGACTTTAAATCACTTTATGGTTCTGTTACTATTGCTAGTGGAGAAAAATTGCAATGTACCTGTACATTGCAATAAGTAACGTTAAGTTGCTTGATAATAATTTATTGACTAACGTGTTGTATATACCTAAATTATCTGTAAATTTGATATCTGTTTCTCAATTGATTAAGAATGGTTGTATTGTTAATTTTGATACGAATGGATGTACTATTTCCAATCTGAGCGATGATTTGATAAAGGCTATTCACGTAGGAGGTGCATACAAACTTCAGACCTGCAGTTTAAGGGCGAACTTAACGATTAGTACTAGAACTTGGCATGAGAGACTTGGCCATTTAAGTGGTAATAATATGAAGCTCTTGAGACAGGGACTTGCTAATAATATTAGTTTTCAGGACGACCCTTGTAAAGACGTCGCTTGTGAAGGTTGTTTGAAAGGAAAGCAAGTGCGATTTCCTTTTGCCAGCAATCCTGAGAAGTCTGTGGCGGCTAAGAGGTTGGATCTGATTCACACCGATTTATGCGGACCTTTACCGGTAAATTTGCTTGGTGACAAAAAGTACATCCTGACGTTCTTGGATGATCATACGAGGAAGGTGTTCGTGTATTTTTTGAACCGGAAAAACGAGGTGAGTGAATATACGAAAAACTTTATAAATCTAGTCGAAACTCAAACTGGGGAAAAAGTCAAGGCTTTGAGGTCAGACAACGGCACAGAGTACGTGAATAGAAACCTTCAACACTTCTTGAAAGGTAAAGGGATTGTTCATCAGGTAACCGTGCCGTATAGTCCGCAACAGAATGGTTCTGCGGAACGGCTCAATCGAACCCTCCTAGAGAGAGTAAGGTGTCTATTGTACACGTCAAATCTAGACCACAGATTTTGGGCAGAGGCTGCCAACACAGCCGTGCATCTAATTAACGTTTCGCGGTCGAAAAGGCTATCAGGTAAAACGCCTGAGGAGGCCTGGACTGGTGAGAAAGTGTGTTTAAAATACTTGCGTGTATTTGGCTGCGAGGTTTTTGCTCATGTTGACAAAGTCAAAAGGAATAAACTTGAACCGAAAAGCAAGCGTTGCATATTTCTTGGCTATGAAAGTAATGGATATAGGCTTTACGATTTGACTAAATAGGATGTTTTTGTTTTTGTAGTCGGGATGTTGTCTTTAATGAATCAATCTTTCCAGGTGTTAGCAAAAAGAGGTTCGTGGAGATATTCTTTCCTGCAAGTGATGATGGAGCTACTGCAGAAGAGGATTATACGGGAGGCCAGCCTGAGATTGAGATTAAGGCGGAGATGCCACCATTGCCGGAAGTAGATATTCAGGATGAGGAGGAGGTACCATCTTTACCAGAAATACAAATTGAGGTTGAGGCGGAGGTACCGGCCGCGACTGATGTTTAGTTTGAGGCGGATGGCCAGATACCAAGTACGTCTACCGATACAGGTAATGCATCTCGGGAGCCACTAAATGATGGACCAGCCTATAATTTACGATCGAGAATACCGAAGACAATGTCTGCACTCGAAGTAGAGTTGAATGGGCCGACAACTGTCAAGGAGGCTTTGCGATCGAGCGATAGCAAGCTGTGGAGGCAAGCTATGTAAGATGACATTGATTCATTCAACAAACATGAGGCATGGGAGTTAGGTGACAGACCAGCAGCAAAAACATTGTGAAAAATCGATGGTTATTCAAGATCAAACGCGATACGAACGGAAAAGTAGCTTGTTATAGAGCGCGGTTAGTCGCTAAAGGATTTACCCAAAAATTTGGAGTTGATTATATGGAAACATATGCTCCTGTCGTTCGGCATGGCTCCTTGAGGATGTTACTGTCTCTTGCGGTGGAACTAGATCTAAAAATTGATCATCTAGATGTAAAAACTGCCTTCTTGAACGGGAACTTGAGTGAGGAAATCTTCATGTAACAGCCGGAAGGATTTATCAAGCAAGGCGATGAACATAAAGTGTACAAGCTCAAGAAAGCCGTGTATGGGTTGAAGCAGGCGTCTCGTGACTGGTACGACAAGGTAAAGAAAGTTTTAATCGCAGAGAAGTTCACGCAAAGCAATTATAAGAGCTGCATCTTCAGTCGCCGAGTGGGTAAGAAAACCATTATTATCGCTCTCTATTTAGATGTTTTTTTCGTTTTTTACGACTGCGACGAGCTAGCTAAGAAGCTGAAAACGTCGTTAAAATCTAACTTTACAATTAAGGACTTAGGTGAGGTGAAACAAATGTTAGGTATTAAGGTAGATCGTCCGGGTAGCGAGTTGAAATTGAGTCAGTAAAACTATATCGATAAACTACTAGAACGTTTCGGTATGAACGACTGCAAGATCGCTAGGACGCCCTTAGACGTAGGTCTTAAGTTTTCTGATAATGCTACTTGCGATAGTAGGCTACCATACCAGGAGCTGATAGGATGTCTGATGTATTTGTCTGTGACCACTAGACCTGACATTTCATTTGCTACAAGTTTTCTTAGTCAGTATAATACCCGCTACACAGCGGAACGTTTTGCTGCGGCCAAGCGTGTATTGCGCTACTTAAAAGGCACAATGAATTTAGGTCTTGTGTACAGAAAAAGTTTTGAGCACAACAAATTCCGTATATGTGGTTTTACTGACGCTGATTGGGCTAACGGAGCGGACCGTAAATCATATACAGGATATGTTTTTAAACTAGGTAGGAATGTCATTTCCTGGGGTTGTTACAAGCAATCTTGTATCGCACTTTCGTCCACCGAGGCGGAGTATATTGCTTTGTCTGAAGCTGCCAAAGAAGCGGTGTACGTACGTGCGGTTTTGGGTGAACTGACGGGACAGACTGACTCGGTAACCCTGTGCAGTGACAACCAGTCAGCGGCGAAGCTTGCCACGAACCCGGTTTTCCACAAGCGTAGTAAACATGTGGACATCAGATTCCATTATATTCGTTAAGCCGTTGACAATAAAATTGTAGAACTTAAGTACATACCTACTGAACAAATGACTGCTGATGTATTGACGAAGGCATTGCCGAATTGTAAGCATAGGTCATTTGTGCAGGACATGCTGGAAGTCGCTCAGGATTAAGAGGGCGTGTTAGAGGTTGTATCTAATCCTGGCCGACAACCAAAGTGACATCGTCAGATTTGTACTTTTGATAGTATATTCTTTTTTATGCCCTTGTGTCATATATTTTATGTTATTTATATAAAATGTGGTTTGCTTTTTAAACCTACTACAAACTCGCGTAAACTGCAGGAAAAAAAATCTCTTAGTAATTTGATAAGTTGCTGGTCACCAATTCAAATGTCTACACATATTTTTAGGCTATTCCTCTGTCCGACTGTTGGCCTTTTCTCTCATTTTACAGTCTTTTCTATGCTGAGCAAGGCCTCGCCAGTCCTTTGGAAGTGTATTTCGACCATTCAGTCATCTCTTTCTAGGTATGGCTCTCCTACTACGATACTATCTCATGGACGTAGAGTAATTGGACCCAACTATCATTGTGCATTCGACTGACATGTCAAGCCTTTCCAAATTAGTCTAATTAACTCTATCGTCATACCTTTGGTACACGTGTACAACAATCCTATTTTAGTCTAGTGATTATAATTGCATTTCGGACTAGCGCCTCTATATTGCAAAAACTCAAGATCTCCTCACGGCTGTCATCCTAGTGTCTACGACGAGTTCTACAATACCTCGATCACATTGCAAGGAAAGACGGTGGCAACCTCGAGAAGCTTATCGTGACCGGTAAAGTTGAGGGGATAAGGTCTCGTGGACACAGCCCAAAACGTTGGTCTGACCAGATCCGCAATTCTCTTGACTCTACAGTTCACAACGTTCTCCACACCGCCAGAGACAGAAACAGATGGAGAAAAATCGTTTGAGAGAAAGTGATACAGAAGGAGGTTACGACCGTCATTACTGAGGAATACGACGCAAAGAAGAGGATTATCCATACTAATAATATTATAAATGCGAAAGTGTGTCTGTCTGTATGTCTGTTACCTCTTCACGCTTACACCGATTTGGATGAAATTTGGTATAGGGATAGTTTGAGTCCCGGGGAAGGACATAGGCTACTTTTTATCCCGAAAATATACCCTTATCCGAGATAAACGAATTTAAGGCGGGCGAAGTCGCGGGCAGAAGCTAGTAAGTAATAAAATAAAATAATACCGCGCATGGTCACCATACTGCCCGCACGAGTGAAAACCCGCCCGCAGCTAATGCGCTCGAAAGGGTTATTTTTCCGCCAAAATTAGGTCGGCCTTTCATCGGAATTTCAGGTTCGAACAAATATAATAAAATGTGCAAGTCACCGTGGCTCTTGTTCGCCGATTTAGAGTAAATTGTATTTTCATTTGCGGTCCCGCATAACCTTTTGAAATTATGACGTGTAATACTTTGCGATTCTAGAATGTCAAATGGACCAATGAGTTTTAATGTGTGGGAGGCTTTTGTGTCATTTTATCAGAGGAAAAGGATGGTTGTTATGAAATGTGGTCAACAGATGTCGTTACTGTTCTGCCGCTAACGCTTTAAAGGCAGACGTAGGGGGACCGGGTAAGGTTGTTTCACTGGTTAGCTCACACGACGGCCTCACTCTGCACCTCGTTGCGATGGTTCCGTCGCCTGAGTCACTCGTATAAAACTACGATTTTAAACGATATAAAGGCATTTTTTTTCTAGCAACTAATTAGTAAATTTTAAATGGACCCATCAGCAGTATGTAGATAGCCTAGATTACTAGCTTTTGTCTAAGAAATTCCGTCACTATTGTTTCCTGCGTTACGTGACACAATCATGATAAGAAAAAATTGACCCACTAATATCACAGCTTAGCAGTCGTGAAATATTATTTTAAGAATTAACTGATCTAGAATGTAAAAAATTATGCAATTTTACATACAACTATGCGATTGTACATGCAAGAAAATAAACATAATACAGTAAAATTTGAAAAAAAAAATGTATTTATTTTAAATTAAAATTAATAAACATTTTTTAAAATTACATAATCTTTCGTAAATTTCCTTGCGTTTTCTATAATTTCAGAGTTTTAAGTGTTTGGACGTGATAACGATGGGTCTCCTTCGGAATCGCTAATGTCGTTTATCCTAATGTAACGTATGACCCAATGTATCGTTTGTCCTAACGCATTTTTTTCAGAAATCGTTAATTCTTCAGGATTTTTTAAACGATCATGGTATAGATTAAGGTTAGGTTAGGGTAGGTTTGCTTTATAACAATCCTAAAAAGTTTGCAGTTTCATAAAAAACATGCGTTAGGACACAATACGTTAGGGATTCCGATATAGATCCCTAATACATCGATGCAAGCACGAAAGTGTGTGAAGTTCTACTCATTATTACGAGCGATTTGTCACGAACCGAGTGCTTGTGACGCATCTAGTTCTCTTCCAAGTTATCAAGTACATTTCTCGTCCGTAAAACGACTTTAAAGACAATCAATTTTTTTTAAAGTAAATTTGACAAGAAAACATGCTCACTACCAAATTGTCGAGACGACGAAAATCTACATCTCCTTTTTCCCAACCCATTAAGAGACGCACAAATTAAGCTATTCCCTTAACTGTAAAGGGGAGAATGCCATAAATTTCAGTACCGTAACCGGTAAACCGGTAAACGTAACGCTATTAGCGGTAGCGGTAATCTTAATGACGTCCGCTATACGGTACTAAGTGAGGCTAATTAAATATAAGTGCTGGATTTAAGCCTAGTGATTAGTGGAACGGTAAGTTGTAAGAATAGTTTCGTGTTGTTTGTACTGATGTTTTAATCTGACTATGTATGCTCACGAGGAACCCAAAAGATTTTAACCACGCAATCCTTAGGAGCAAAAAAAACTGGCTAAGTGCGAGTCATATTCACGCACCGAGAGTTCCGTACAAAATATAAAAATGCAAAATTGTTTATTTCATAAAAACACTTAATTACATACCACAAGGGATGGGGTCTCCCATTACGCTTGATAATACCTGTGTCGGGACGATAATAATAAATAATATTAAGTACGGGCACAGTCATAGAAAAAAAAACAGAAACAAGTCCGAAAAACTATCTTTCTTGTGTAAATAAGTAGAATGGATTAGTAGCGTAACAAAAACAATACTTTCTTTAAAAGCTAAGGTTGATTTATAGAATTAACCTTAATAGTGTTAATACTAACTGCTTAGCTAAATCCGTACGAAATATACACTACGAACGGCCGTAACTATGAAAATCCAGTGTGAGCAGAGCACCCTACTCCTAAGCAAAATGTACGCGGTGGTTGATCATTTTATATTGTTGACATTTACAGACAGACATAAAATTATACTGTATTTAGTATTTATTGTTATAGCGGCAACAGAAATACATCATCTGTGAAAACAACCGTCGTACTATCATGGTTCATGAGATACAACCTGGTGATAGATGGACAGACAGACGGACGGACTACTTTGGATACGGAACCCTAATAAAAACGGGTTCAAAGAGAGGTCCTTGAAGCCGTTTTTATTACCCGTATCCAAAGGGTAGTTGAACTATTTTTGGTACAATGATAGGTAAACATCGGAGGATGGTTATAGTATACTTTTAACCTGATTACGTTGTAAAAAAAGGGTTATGGGTTTTGTCTTCCTGAAACGAAGTTGTAGGCTCCTTTTTTGTGTATTATTTATTATTTTATTTATTTTTGTTTCAGCGATCATGTTAGAGTGCCATACTTAGGTGTGGCAAATTTCAACCGAAATGATGGATTAGGGTTATACCGACAATATTTATTATCTTTTCTCAAACATGTAATGAAATGTCGTCATTACGTGCGATAAAACAGGCTTTAAAGTATCACGTTTCGGGCGGAACAACTTGAGAGAACTGTAAAGGAATTTCATACAAAATTGAAGGCCTAAGCCGGGATGTATTTTTTTTAAAATTTTAATGTAAACATGGCGCCTGTGTTCATGAACAGGCTAAACGGCTGAATTATTTATTTTTATTTTTTTCTTGTGGCTGAATGATTATCGGACTAAAAATATCCGCGTTAATGCCTATTACACACAAACTGATATTAAGAACACAAATCTGTATGGTATGAACCAGAAAACAGATCTGTATGGTTCATATGTTGATGAATAAATTTAAAATATTTTCTATACGCAAGTCACCAGAGACCATAGACAATATTTAAAATCCTCTGCATTTATTTTATTTATTATAGAAATTAAGATTCTTATTGTCAGGTTGTGTATAACGGCCCTAATAGGTTCTACTCGAACACTACACACGTGAAATACGGACGACTTCCATAAAAAAAAATCAGGGATTAATTATGCAGGGATTTAAAAAACTTTTGTCGTGTAGTTTTTTGATTGGTGTATTTTTTTTAACCAACTTCCAAAAAAAGGAGGAGGTTCTCAATTCGACGGAATGTTTTTTTATTTCATTGCATATGTTTGAGAAAAGCACTATACATGCCTCAACCGTGAAAAGTGCTTGCCGGCTTCGTATCACTATCCGGCCTCCGTACGGTCGGCCGGCTATACCTACTCAGCTGGCAAGCCCTTTTTTCCCGGCGTCTGCAGTAATGTACTATTAAGTTTAATTTGGTATTTTCCCTATCTATAGCACAATACCATGATCGCTGCGCCAAAAATGCTACCATATTTACTATCACTGGATTAAACTATGCTATTATGCTTGTCTGTATGGGCTTCCTCAGAGTCACTCAGCGAGCTATGGAAAGGGCTATGCTCGGGATCTCTCCACGAGATCGAATCAGAAATGAGATTCGTAGACGAACCAAGTTCACCGACATAGCAAACAGGGTAAGAACACTGAGGTGGCAATGTGCAGGGCACATAGTTCGAAGAACCGCCGTAGGGGCAGAAAGATTTTTGAGTGGAGACCGCGTACCAGCAAGCGAAGCGCGGGAAGGCCACCCACGCGGGGACTAGCTGGATGCGGGTAGCCTCTATCCGGCCCATGAGGAAATCTATGGAGGAGGCCTGTGTCCAGCAGTGGACGTCCTATGGCTGAAATGATGATGATATAAGTTTTCTCGTAATGAACGATTAGTCTGTGTAAAAATGTTTTATTTTACAAGTAAAACCGAAGAATACCGTTGTATCGCCACTTCATAAAATAACGCACACAGTCTCGGCAGATAATGTTTGAATGTTTAAGTTTACACTCTTGCCTGACCCAGCAAACCGTAATAAATAAATCGCGCTAAGCACGCGGGAGTCGATAATCCGGAGGAGGGCCGACCTAAAGCTTATAATGCTTGGCACATACCTTGAAAACAGTATGCCAACATCCTTATTCACTTATTATTTATCTAATCTTTATTACACAACAAATAAAGGTACTATTGGCGGGCTTAAATGCCTGTTAAGCACCAGCTAAGTTACGCACGGGAGGAGACGAGCGGGGGACAAGGTAGCGCGACGTCATCGGTGCGGACAGCGCGTCGACCCCGTAGTGACGCGGCGTTGACACTCGGCATCAACACCTTCATCAGCAACGGACGACTATCCAATTCTGACTTAGAAGTGTTTGCTCGGGACCCATGATTGTACATTAAGACGGAAAATAAACTAAATACATTGGGCACTTTAGAAAATTCTTAACTGCAAGTTTTTTTTACACACTGTTATCACACTGTACACTGTGGTAACCATTAAATAGCAACAGAGGACATGACTACGCAACCCTGGATCCTACACTCCAGTGCCTTAATGGTGAAGTTTTCAGGGTTCCGCCTTACTTAAATAAGAACATTAAATAGCCTTTTAAACAAGCTAACAGTGCCAGTAAGTTACCCAAGATAGTGATACAATTGTAGATGTTTTAACCGACGGAAGAAAAGAAACGAGGTTCTCAAATCGCCGTGTATATTTATCTATGTTGTTTTTTTATCTATGGCCGGGCATAATTAACATTGTGACTACACCTGAGCGGTGTAAATAGTCTGAACCGAAAAAGAAATGACGTAACGACGGATTGTAAGTTGGTTGGTCATGTTGGCCGATCTGATCAGGTCGGCCATCATTTCTAACCATTGAACTTTTGAAAAAGTCCATATCACACGGGCGGGTGCATTGAATGGTTGGATGTTTTCAAGGTCAAGTAGTCAGCCGATGCGATAGGTCATTACATTAGGTATAGTTCACGTGATTGTATGGAAAAAAGTATCGCATAGGACACGTCATCGCGTATGCGCAGCGCTGAGGTTCAGTGTGGAAAGTATGCGTAAGAAGCGTGATGCATTTCGTACATCACTGCGTTTCCGGTGCGACAGCGTGCGTTAAATTAGTTTAGTAAGAACATTAAAATAGTTTGTACTTTTCGTAATGTGAGACATTATAATAGAAGGGATAGACTTTATAGCATTGCTGAGGTTACATAAAAATACTATATAGGATGCATGCTTGGGTTTCAGAAAAAAACAACACAACACAGAAGGTAACATACAACCGTCATAATGTCACAATGTATCATATTTATATTATAAGCTAGAAGGCGACCGCAACTTTGTTCGCAGAGGAGGAAAAGTCATCACCCTTCTTGTTTTCGTCATTGTAGTCGAATAAAAAGTATCCTATAACTATCTGGACATACCCAGCTACCTTGAAATCTGTTTAGCCGATTTCGCGTGATAAAGCTACAACGACACATACAAACATACAAAAACAATACGTTTAAGTGACCTCCAAATAGTCCGTTACAATCATTTTTTTTTAATATCTCCAATGTACAGACATTTCATTTTCACAACTTTATAATAGTATAAATGAGAAAGTAACTCTGTATGTGTATTACCTAACAGACCTAAAAGGTTTCCTTTTTACGATTCAACCACTGAACCAATTTAAAGAAATTTTGTATCGAGAGAGTTTGAGACCCTAGGAAGCACAAGATACAGCTTTTATTTCAGTAAACGATATTACATAATTTTTACAAATTTTGAGATCAGGCAAAATTCCTATTAGCTCATTTAATTAATAAACCCAAGTCATTACTACTAATATTCAAAATTTCACTACAGTATTTAGTACTTGTAAAATATCTCATTCTTACGTATAAAGGTCACAACTCAAGGGCAACTTAGGCAATAATGGCGGAGCTGTTCAGAAGTGAATCTAATTAAATAGGTAAATCACGGGGTACAGTTCGAAACCTATTTCGTAGAGGAAATTTGTTCTGGGCTACTCGAAACACGATAGCAACTGGAGAACGCTCGCCCATACAAAATGGCTGAAAATTGCATGTTTTTGCCCGTAGGCACTCTTCGTCCTTATTCCCAGTTTGTCATTTTCCTAGCTCATCAGCAATCTCATTCCGTCCAGTCTTCTATCTTAACCACAAGCCCAAATCGTTCACTTCCCTTTTTGTCAATATTCTCAAATGGCCCACTTCCTATTTCGTCCACATTCCCAACTCGTCGCCTTTCCCAACTCGTCCACATATCTAAATTATTTTTGTTTCAACGACACATACCTACAACTAGTAGTAATATTGTAGTTTTGGTACACGAGTAGGTAGGTAACTACAGATGGTAAAAAGATACGCTGCGCATTTTCCCCGACTACACTAAAAAAAAAACCGGCCAAGCTCAGTGTGGGTATTTTGGGTATATTTAGTGTTGACTGCAGGAAGGACTCACAATGGGCTTCATAAGATAAGGCTCAAAGTCACTCAAAGGGCAATGGAGCGAGCTATGCTTGGAGTCTCCTTGCGTAATCGAATCAGAAATGAGGAGATCCAAGAAAAACCAAAGTAGTCGACATAGCTCAAAGAGTTATTAAACTTAAGTGGCAGTGAGCGGGGCACATTGTTCGTAGGACTGATGGCCGCTGGGGCAGAAAGATTTTCGAGTAGCGACCGAGTACAGGACGATACATCGTGGGGAAGCCCCGAGCAAGATGGACCGATGATCTGGTGAAGATCGCGGGAAACCGTTGGATGAGCCCGGTCATTGTGGAGATCCTTGGGCTCTCTCCTTTGTCCAGCAGTGGACGTCCTAGGGCTGATATAATGATGATATGATGTAGGGAGGCCGAAAAATGCAGAATCAGCGTGGCGTGTTCTGAATCTTTCAATTTGTATTGTATTGCCCCCCATTAAATTTATATGTAATAGAGGTTGTATGGCGGGCGGGGTCGATTAGTTTAGTGCGAGGCATAGTTAATAGTTCTGTATCAAATATGGCCGGATAAGGTTTGTAACTTATGGAGTTTACGTGAGGGTTATAGCGTCGGGGTACAGAAAACAATAGACAGTACAATACTCTAAGACGGCAAAACATTGTTAGGGTCCGTAGCCAAAATGCCAAAAAACGGAACCGTTATAGTTTCGGCATATCCGTCCGCGTGTCACAGGCATTTTACTCGAAAACTACAAGATGTATATTGATGAAATTTTGAGTTTAGGTGTTTTGTATAAACCGTTACATATAACAAAAATTAATATTAGTGGGAGCACTCCATACGTAACAGAACCTGAAGAAATTTATTTTCAGCTAATACCATTGTGTGGTACAAATTTCGACAGTTATTTTAAAAACACTAAGAGGTTCGTTAAAAAATTGATTTAGCGTAAAATAATCTAACTGTACTATTAGTTTTTATCCGTCGGAATATTTCGTGGGTCCAACACTTATAAGAATCGTGATCGAAATATAATAACACAGCTATATTTAACCGCCTGTGCGTCCGTGCGTATGACGTGTGGTCCGATTTCATTATCTTCGTTTTTTTATTGCTGCTTTTATGTAACTACCGTTGGAAAACGTGTTTTCTTTTATATATCTTGTCACGGGAGCCGGAAGAAAGGACAGGATATTTTTGATATATTTAATAAAGGAAAAAAAAAGGCACCTGAAGAGAAAGCAGACAGTTCTTAGCTACATATTATTTACATTTTTATACAGTTGTGTAATCAATTACGAAATATATTTATAAACTTCCGTTTCCGTGCCTATAATTAAGATGTGTTGTCAGCGACAGACCAACAGTATGGTTTTAGAATCATATAAGGTTTACACGTATTCAAATAATAGTCACTTAAAGCAGTAGAATCAGGAATATAGGACTTATTCTTATGTTTAGGCTTGAAGATTTTTAAATATTGTTTATGTGTAAAAGACTCAGACCGACATCTTATCAGGTCCGAAGTTCAGAAAAGGGTACATGCACGAAATTTTTTAAAAATAGGAAAATACCGTAAAAACAATTTCTTAAAAGTGAAATTAAAATTAAAATCACTGAATAAATACGCATGATATAGGCATTTTAAACTGCAAATTAGACGGCGATTTGACAGAGAGGTCCGACATGTACTAAGTCTACGCCGGCCATATAAACTCCATATTAAATTCCGTTTTGCTAGACAGAGATAGAATGAAATGGTTGATGGCTTATATCTTGGTTATGTTTATAGTTATTCGAAAAAATATTTTTCTCTACTGTTTGTTACATGAATGAGCTTTTAATAAAGCAAAAATAAAAAAATCTTGCATATTCCCTATTGAATGAATCTCGAGCGTGTGTTCGAGTGACGAAATTTTAAATAATTTTGAACTTGCTGTCAAAAGCGTCAGAAGAATAATTTTAATCAGCTGCGTGTAAGCAAAGAATCGAAATGCGCCTCGTTACAACGTTCACACACCTCGTTTCAAAACAGGCGCGAGTCGTTCGCGCACCTCGCTGGAGTGGTGTTTTGAGAATATCATGTTTTGCGAATATCGTTTTTTGAGAATATCATGTTTTGTGAATATCTTATTTTGAGAATATCATGTTTTGCTAATACGTGCTTTGAGAATATCATGTATTCCGAATATCGTGATTTGAGAATAACAAGTTTTGTGAATATGATATTTAGCGACGGAAGGCATTTCCCAACCTAGCTGAGCTTTGAATTGATTCATCTCAATACTAAGTTGGATCTGATTTGATTTAACGTCAATACTGTCAAAATTTGCGAAGCAGGGCTGGTTTTCAAAAACAAACCATATGTTTCCGATATTAAATACCCAATACTTACTTCCAATTTTATTATACTCAGATCTACGAGTAATATAATTATATTTCTCGTTATATATTTCGTGGGTAACACGAAACTGCCTATGCTTGATGAAGTTACGCTCATTACCGAATCCGTGTACCCGGTCAAGTGGGGTACAGGGGGTGGATTCGATGTGACATTGTTATGTATACAATTTAGCGATATCATAGACAATGCGCATGATATCTTTATAGAGATATCTCATAGCTATACTGGTATTATACACATTTACAGTTCGCTAAAATGCATTATTAGGTATCCTGTTGTTTGAGCAACGATAATAAAATTTAGGAAATTTACGGTTAGCAACGAACAACTGGCAAAATTATGAATCGTCATTTCATCTTTTTGCAGAAATTTTAACTTTTTACGACTAAGTGAAGTGTCCAAATAATTAGCAGATAAGTTTTCATTTTATAAAAGATCATTTGACAAATGAATATATACCAAGAAAGTTACCTGAATAAACTACCCCCATACCCTTAGTCTAAAATTATTTGCTATGACGTGTATCTTTTAACATGTGTTTCTTTTAAAACTAATCTATATATACTAGGTAGGTAGGTACTGTAGGTAAACCTAACCTACAGTTTTAACCAGAAAGTTTTTTTTTTGTGACCAATGTTTGCTTACATGTACACTCGTAAATAGTCAAATATTACTGGCCTATGAATTATTTGCCCTAAATGAAAGTTGTTTGATAGCATTTAGTATATGCATAAATTAGACGCTTTAGTATTTTATACATTTAACATATACAGTGATTGCGAATTGAGTAATTGTGAGTTTTTGTTACATGATACATTTGCACAAAAACATGTTTGCGAATTCAACATTTGATCAATCGTTCCTTGCAAAACGTTCATTTGATAATATTTTTTTGGTTAGATTTTAGTTGTCTGCATAATTTATGTTTTTTGTCGCTTTTATGATATAAGCAGTGTTAAACTAAGACACACACGCGATAATTTCATGTTATTTTAGAAAAATAAAATATTATGTTAGTAGGTAACACGAAACTTCCTACGCTAGATGAAGTTTCGCTCATTACCAGGAATCTGGGTACCCGGTTAAGTGGGTTACTGGAGACTGGTTCGATGTGACATTGCAATAATTTTAATTCAGCGATATCTCAGCCATGTATTTATTTAAATTAATACATTTTTCACCTATTATTACAGCCATTACGTAAATTATAATTTATTGAACTATCTTACGATGGGCTGGTTGGTGATTGGTTGCGAGGCTATTATCTTGATACCCGGTTTTCCAGTTATTTCGATACCTTGGACGTATTGTGCCATCAGAAACTTCGAAGATTTACCAACGTACTTTTCTTTGGTACCTATTTTCAGTTTAAGGAATTTGATTTATACAATGCTGAGTTCCATTTTGTGGCAGTACTATCACGGATATGTCCATGATATAATAATTTATGGAGCTTTCCAACCTGGCCACGAGGGAGTGCGATGGAAGTCACTTTACTTTACTTTACGAACCTCGGACGCAACAGCGTACACGTTATAAGTATTTCATGACTAGTCAAAGATTATATCACTTCGCTTTCACACTAGAAAGTACAAAAGTAATTCCGGTTACCTTTTCACACTTAAAGCACTGAACCAATTTAGATGAAGTTTGGTATGAACAGTAAGACTCTAGAAAAGACATATGATCGTTCTGTAGGCAGCGTACCCAGAAGATTGGCAGCATTGGCACGTTGTATTTATATTTATTTCGAATATATTAATAAGTTGTCTCGGACATAACGATAATATCCTTTGATTTTGTATGTAAATCATGATGTTTCCTTACCATCACGATCTTCGTGATTATTAAAGTGAATTTTCTTACTATGAAACTGTATTCTTATAAATACATTGCCGCTTCCGCTCTGTGTCCTTTGCCACACGGAATTAGGCCTTCGGTACGTGGGTGGAGAAACTTGACTCGACATGGCGGCGTGTATGTCGAAAAATAATTGGTTTGCTACATACATAATCTTTAGGCTTTCTGTTCTTTTTATTTATTATTGCGTTTGTGTACGTAATAATATCAGAGGCTCAGTCGGGTCCCGGCAGATTACCAGTTTATGGTTGATTGGAAGAGAATGCCTTAAGGCATTACGTCCGCTATTTGTACCTTATTGTAGTATATAATCAAGTTTAAATAAATAAAATATATTCACTGTCAGTTCCTTAGAAAGAAAAAAAGATCCGATTAGACAACCATAACCTAAAAACGAAAAACATTTCCCATTATACTAATATCAAAGCACAGTTGATGTTTTAGAACAGTGAACGAAAACAAACATAGAACGCGAGCTTCATACAAACTTGCAGTACAAATGGTGTAAATATTCTAAATCCGCAGTTGGCCAAAATATCAGTTTACTTTGTATTACCCAAAACAAATAATTGTGATTTGGCAATTTCATAATAACTGGCTGTAATTGGCTTCTAGCGCTGACTTTTTATAGTATCAACATGGCGGCGACTATGAAACCGCATACCTAGTAGATGGTTACATGCAATAAAGAGTAATTTTGTGGGCAGAATTATTGTATTATTTAAATTTAATTTTCAGTTTTAGGTATTTTGTTTTTAAATAATCATAGAATAACCTTACGCTAATCAAACTAGTCTCCAATTAAGATGTAGCAGACTTATACTGTGAATATTAGACGACCATACGAGTATGCATATTTTATAGCTTGCTTAATACTTAAATACAAACAGAAAATCAGCCACTGGCAATCACAACTTTTGTAGTACGTTAAGACAACGCAAAAATCGTGAAAGAGAGCTTGCGTTCTTTTTAACCGACTTCCAAAAAAAGGAGGAGGTTCTCAATTCGACGAAATTTTTTTTTTTTTATTGTTCCCGTGTTAGTATGTTTGTATGAGTCAAATCTTGTAAGCTAAATTAGAACCAGTTGCCGGTTTCTGATTGTACTAAATTCCTGCACACTTTTGTAAGTTTGGTGGTTCAATAGGTATCTTATACCTTTTCATTCACATACTAACATCTTGATGATGTAAGGTGGCATAACTCCATCCCTATACAAAATCTCTTCCGACCAAAATAAATAAATAATTATGTTTAAAGTATTTTTTACATGTGAAAAGTGATTCCATCTTTTTTTTGTGTTTTCTAGAATGATTAATACACTATTTTACAGAACAATAAGGCATATTTTTTTACTTTCAGAAGTGAAATAATACGACATTCATGCAGCGCCGCCACAAGCAACTGACAGCCCGTTTGACCCAGTTTAGACGCTCCGCCTTTTTCGACACAGTTTTCGTGGGGTTATTTTGCGACGCTAGTTGTGCTTCTATGTTTTTTTCGTTCACTGTTCTAGAAGGAAAAACATCCCATTAGTTTCCATAAGTTAGGTGTTTCTTTGTTGAAATATCTGGTCATTTATTTTGCTATCGCATTTTGCGCTAATATAATGTACCTAAATTTGTGACTGACAACTCAACTATTATAAAATTTTAGAAATGAAATGTCTTTACAAAGAAGATATTTAAAAAAATAGTACCGGATTCTTCGGAGGTCACTTAATCGGTTTAGATTTTTTGTATGTTTTTATGTATCGTTATGACTTCATCACGCCAAATCGGTTAAACGGATTTCAAGTACTTATGGTGCAGGCAGCTGGGTATCCACAAATGCTTATAGGATACTTTTTTCTGACTACGCTAAGGAGAAAAGAGGACTATGATTTTTTCTACACCGTGAACGAAGTTGCTAGCTTCTAGTAACACAATAAAGCTACGGACAGGAACAGCATCCTCACAATGTATGCCTTACATTTAAGTTGTCGAAAGTGACTCTACGCGTTGGTTTCGGCTTCCTATGGTCCCAACACCATTATTCCGTGAGCGGTTGCGACCATCTATACTATTATAAAGTTGTAAAAATGAAAAGTCTATACATTGAAGATATAAAATAAAAATATTGTTAAAAATAAAACCGACTCCAAAAAAAAACTAAAAAGTAAAATATAACGCCATAATTCAGTTTCTTCAAATTACTTACAAGTAACCGTATGTATACTCAATCTATACAGTATATACAATTAATGTTATTTTGGCGTCCGTGCCATATAAAGAATGTGTAAAATATTGAAAATTGACGATTTTAGTAAGTTGTGACACGATGGCACCGACTCCAAAATAACATTAATTGTATATACTGTATAGATTGAGTACACATACGGTTACAAGTAACCGTAGTGTACTCAATCTATACAGTAAGTAAGTAATTTGAAGAAACTGAATTATGGCGTTATTTTTTACTTTTTAGTTTTTTTTTTGGAGTCGGTTTTATTTTTTTGTTTAAAAGTTTATTTATTTTACACATTTTAGTTAATCGATACTTAAAAGTGTATCTCGTGACGATTCGAACAAGCCCAAACACGGCTAGGATACATTATTTTATTACATAGATCTGGTGCCTACCTTCCGGTTCCATCATTAAATCAATTCGATGGTACCATTCTCATCAGGAACATTTAAATTTGTGACTATGAAGTTGCTTAGCTAAATTAATCAAGATATTTTGTCGCCACCCGTAAATCATTTATCATTGAGGAGTTCCGATGGTATTCTGTGGTCTTCTGCATCAGTTCCACTTCACCAATTTACACTTTTTGAATGCAAATGCTTATTATGTTTCTTAAAATACCAAAATGGATTCCACCACCAGATCTTAACCAAAATTAAATGGGACCAACTAGAAAGTACCTTCTATAAAACCAAAAAAAAAAATTTTGAAATCGGTCAAATAGTCTTTGAGTAATCGGTGAACCTCTAAAAAAAAACATTCCGTCGAATTGAGAACCTCCTCCTTTTTTTGGAAGTCGGTTAAAAATGAAATGTCTATACATTGAAGATATAAAAAAATATATTGTTACAAAGTATTTGGAGGTCACTGGATTTGTTAGTTTGTGTCGTTGTGGCTTCGTCACGTCAAATCGGCTAAGCAGATTTCAACTATTTTTAGTACACAGGTAGCTATAGAATAAGTTTTGCACAAGTGGTTATAGAATAAGTTTTACCACTTTTATATTTTATAGTTTATCACTTTATATATTTTTATCCACGGCGAACAAAGTTTCAGGCATCCTCTCGTAAAATATAAAGCTAAAAATTAAAAGGTTGGGACTCAAGTAACGTGTTATTTACGGAGGTATGGAACTCTGCGAACGCGAGTCCGACTCACACTTGGCCGGTTGACTAACATCAATAGTCAAACTCGAAGTTGAACTGCACTTCCAAATCTAGTTGTAACTCATCCAAGACCAAGTTGTTCTAATTTGGTCGCAAGTTTAGTCCTAGTCGTCGAATGCGGTCAGCTTGTCCAATAACACGGAGTTCTGAGTCTAGAACTCGTAGTTCCTTTTGTACGTCGACTTGCACATTATGTGTAATTTTCTAGTGTTTATCTTTTACCTTTCAATAGTATGAGCTACGAGACATATTATTAAATAAGAAAAAATAAGAAATTTCTGGCTTCGATCTTAGAACTTAAAGGTAAACTTAGTTCCACGTACTCGGGTAAGAAGTATACTCTAACCATCCTTTAGCTATCGTTGAACGAAAAATTAATGAAATCTGTCCAGCCGTTTTACGTCATGAGACCGCTAACACACATACAAAAAAATCCATTTTTTATTGAGCGACGTAAATCACCACAGTTTAGCCTGTATGTACAACTTTTTTTTAAAACCTCCACATTGAAAATTTATATTTTCAGCTGACTTATATATGTAGCTGACTAGGAGCACGAATTCCATCCATAGTACCCGAGAGTCAAACTATACCGACAAGTTTAACTACTAGCTGACAGCTTAGAACATTTAACCACTGATAATGGTATACGGAAGCGTTCCCCACTGCCAAAGTATATGAGAAAAAACAGGTCAGTTTATGCAGTAAATAGATAGTAACTGCTTTTTTTGTAGGTGATTTTTTACACTGTTCTTGTTTATTCCATCCCCCTAAACGTGCATTAAAAATTTGCTCGGTCATGAAACGGCTTGTCCTCTTATCCAAACTTAAATTATGATAGAGATTTACAATCCAATAGTCAGGTACAATAATCGAGAGCAATAATAAATAGCTACGGATACGAGATGCAGAAGGTCACAGAAAAGATCTCGCTTCGACTTCAAACCTACGTCAACCTCTGCCTTCACCGTATTCTTGATATTATACTGGCCTTCAAAAATTTCCAACATAAATCTATAAAAACGCTGCATCGAGACTTTGGTTGACCAGCAGAAAAACCACCAAAAATTGAGTTGGATTGGGTACACGCTCCGAAGGGACTCAGAACACATTCCGAGGCAAGATAAGACTAGAATCCCCAAGGAAAGCGCAAACGTGGCCGCTCTATGCAGACCTGGCGGTGGACAATCACCGAAGAAGCGCACCCGATTGGAATAACTTGGAGCAAAGTAAAGTGCGAAGCTCAAGACTGTTCAAAATGGCGCTGTCGCCCTCTGCCCCATCTAAGGGACATAAGACCTTAAGTCTATGCCAGCTTGATAATCATTGGACAAGGGAGGATAGAGAGGCCTACAGTCTAGACACTTGTTAACACTTAACAAGTGTCTAGACTGTAGGCCTCTCTATCCTCCCTTGTCCACTTGACGCACTACTGGGATTATGATCCTTAATGTTGTCGATATACCGCCAACTCGAAAAAAGCTTTGCTTCTCTAATCCTCATTAGGACACGTCTTCATCGTCACCTACCAGCATAGAGCCTTTTTTTAATTTATTGTTATAAGGACCTTTATGCAAACACACATTTAAGCCCTAACAGATCACACTATGTCGCAAACGTAAAGGAAATCAACACAGTATTAAATATTAAAGCTACCTACTACCTAATAAAAAATAAGTTCCATAACGTCAGCCAGCAGATTTGCACGAATGTGCACAAAGGCTTAGTCATTAGGGTCTCTCTCAGGGCGTGGTTCCACTGCACTCCAACAAGTGTTGAACATCATCTATAGATTTCGCTAAGGTAAGGCTACCTTAGCGAAATCAAAGTTTAAATTCAAATCTTTACTTTGTGAATAGGCCTCAAGAATAATTTTACAAGTTTGATTGTACCAGCCCTTCGGAAACGACACTTGGTTAGACGAAGAATTTAACGCAAGATATTAGATAAGTCGCGTTTATCCGGCCCATGTGGACATCTATTGAGGAGGACTGTGTCCAGCAGTGGACGTCCTATGGCTGAAACGATGTTGATGATGATGATTAGATAAATTTTGCATTACTACCGTATGGTAATCAGATAAATCATCTTTATACGCAATTAAGCCCCGTTTTGCTGTGTTGTGATAATCAGTAAAAATTTCTCTCGTTTATTCAAGTCTAGAAAGAGCCAAGCCCTTTGCATATTAATAATTGCGATTAGTATAGACCAGGTATAAAATCATTGACAACTTGTACAGACACCCTTCAGTACTTAACAAGTGTCTAGACTGCAGGGCTCTCTAGCCTCCCCGCCACCCACTTGATGAAGTTACTACCGGCAAACCAGGCTTTTTAATGTCAGGTTTATAAAGAAAACGAGATAGTGCAGTCCGTAACATCGTTAGGAGGAGAAAGACATAACCTTATTTTAACCGACTCCCGAACAAGGCTATCATCATCATCATCAACATTTCAGCCATAGGACGTCCACTGCTGGACACAGGCCTCCTCAATAGATTTCTATAGGGGCCGGATAGAGGCGACCCACATCCAGCGAGTCCCCGCAACCCTAATCAGGTCATCCGACTACCTTAGGGGTTGCCTTCCCACGTTGCACTTGCCGGTACGTGAAAGTATTCACCAGTGCGTATTACCGGTGATGACCTACAAGTCTGTAAGTTATTTGACCCACTTCCCGTTTTCCGATTGAGTTTAAATGTGGCATACTTATGACAGTTCGGTGATCATACAATATTATGATCGAGCTGATCTGATGAGAAATCCGGAATGTGGTACAGGAACTGTGTAGTAACTTGTCGATTGTAAGGGAAAAAAATCAACCTACTAAATTGCAAGCAAGATTTGAACTCGCGACCTCGTCCTTCACGCAGACGTGCTTAACGAACGTGCTTAGCGATTTTGTAGTGCCTCTGGTATGTTTGCGGAGGCACAAACTGACAGCTTTGCAGCGATAATGCGCAAAAGGTGCGCCTCACTGATGCGTCGTCTGCGCGGCAGCCCCAACAGCATTCTGAGTGTATTTGTGGAGCGTGAAATGTTCACCCCATGTTCACCCACTGGCAGAGACTGCATGCAATCATTGCTTAGTCTTCTTTTTTATGTTGTACTAACACTAGTAATAAGATTTCATTGTTTACTCACCATGTATGTATGCTCTGTAGTCTGAAATAAATGTTTTTTTTTATTATTTAACCAACTGAGCTACCTAAATTTTACGTACGAGGCTTGAAATTTTTGAACACAATCTATTTAGGACTAAGTAGTGGCACCCTCTGTGTTCTTTTATTTTTAAATTCTAAGTGCATTAGCTATGCTCGAAGACATGCGCATCACGCCACGTCTATATTTAATAAAGGATGACCTATTTTCATATGCAACGCCTTAAGGTGCGTCCACACTTGTATCATTTGTTCGTATCCGATCACCGTGCCGTGGCATGACTGCGTATCGCGCTGCTTGGACGCTCACTGTCGGCGCGCCGATCATGCCGCACTCTTCCGATATAAGTGTGTGATACGCGTAGCAAATCGATTTCGAGCGATCGGATCGGCGCAACGTCCAAGCGCGTGATCGTGACACGCGATCATGCCACGAGACGATGATCTGATACGGGTAAATGATACAAATGTGGAGGCACCTTTACGCAAATATCATTAAACAGTGCGGTACATTTCGAAATATACATATATATGACGGGTCTGACGTTATATTTTGTCGAGTTGGACCCGTCTTATCTATATCTATACTATTATAAGGTTGTAAAAATGAATCCAAGGAGTATTTGGAGGACATTGAATCGAAAAATATTTATTTTTAGTATGTTTGTATGTGTCGTTGTGGCTTCATCACACCAAATCGCCTTAACAGATTGCAACTATTTTTGGTACACGGGTAGCTGGGTATCTCCAAATGGTTATAGGATAGCTTTTTTCCCGACAATGCCACAGAAAAAAAGAGAGGTTATAACTTTTTCTCCTCCGCGAACGAAATTGAGGGCGCCTTCTAGTTTATAATATTATCTTCTGTTTCCGCGATTATCACTCATTTAAATAAAACAATTGTGACAACTCAGTTGACCCACGCGAACACGGAAGCTGCAAAGCTTCCAAAACGTCGGGAACTCAAATGAGACGCGATAAAATCCGTTTAAATTGTTTCATTTAAATACGTCATATTTATGTTAAATAATATGTACGTATTATCAGTCAGCGTCAAATAGTCTGTAGTATCGAAAGCGCCAAATATATAGCAACACATCTTTATGACTATAGGCACAAAGATTTGTGACAGTATATTTAACGCTGACTGTACAAACCGTGAGAGTAGAAAGCGTTTGGTATACAAGTAGATGCATTTCTGTTGGCATGTGAATTGACCGCATGAACTTATTCCGCCATCTGTATTTCATCATTAAGGGATGATGCGTGGATTTCGGTTCTACCCTTATGTTGTCGATTTTCTACTGACATGCGCAAAGCGTAATATTTATTGCGTTTCAATAGAGCAGAACTCTCTTCTAGCATTTTTTTTCTAACATTCATCGTGTCTTTGGCGTCTGGACAAAGACCGAAATAAGAAATATTAAACGAACCCCAATATTATACGAACCATGAAAAGAAATTTAATTATACAAATCAGCAATTGGGTACTTTCCTGTAGTCAACATACATAAATGATGTCACGCTTGCAGTGAAATGTTTTTTCTGAAAATACGTAGAAAACATATAGGTACTTATTTTTAAGATTTTGGCGCTTTTAAAATAATCAAAAACTAAAAATAAGGAGGCAATTTGACCAAAATAGAGTATAAAATTACGTCGTCATAAACCTTTTTTTCCTTTCAAACTTCATACTTTCTGACCGTTTTGACAGTTCATAAAAAGGAACTGATTTCATCTGTCAGTCAAGTACCCTATTATAGTAACATACTGAATGAGTCATTTGCAATGCCGATGCCGATAAGATTAAAGTGACACTAGTGACATGACATATGACACAACACACTCATCAGACGACATGTTAGACGACATGTTTGACTCAGTGGGTTGTACAACGGCCTACAAAGCTGGTGGTCTCGGATTCGAATCCCGGCCAGGGCAAGTGTTTGTGTGATGAGCACGAATGTTTGTTCCTGGGTCTTGGATGTTTTCTATGTATTTAAGTATTATATTTTTTCTTTATATTATATATATCGTCGCCTAGTACCCATGGTACAAGCTTGCTTAGCTTGGGACTAGGTCGATCTGTGTAAGATTGTACCTGATATTTATTATTATTATTTATCTAACTTCATACAGGCTGTTCCGAAGTATTCAATTGTAAACTTATGCGTTAATACTATGGCGTTTGGTTTGAGATCTTTTACACCGGTTAGAAATATTTATCAATTAATCAGAAGCCACGATACGTTGTATATAACTTGGATATCTTCTAATTAAGATTAGACATCATAAAACATCGTGTATTCATCGTAACTGACTAGGTAAGAATGAGCTGAAACGAAATGCTTGTATATCATAAAAAAAAAGTATAAATGCGAAGCGGTGTTTCTTGGTATGTCTTTCTTTCACGAGACAACAACAGATTGACGTGTTTTATCATATAGATAGAATAGAGACTGAACAGTTTCACCCTAAAAAAATGAACGAGGCGTGGGTCACTCTTGTATGGAGGAATATGAGTCTATTTTTTATATTTGTATCTTAAATGGACATTAAATAGTGTATACAATTTTATAGCCTTTGGAATTGATCTTCTGCTTCCGGATCCACTTTAACATTTACTATAGATATGTTTTGCACTTTTTATTTCAAAAGTTACGGTAATTTTGTTCTAAACATAAGTATTTTATACCTAAAGAATCCAATAGACATAAAAAGTCTTAAAAAATATAGGTTTTTTTTCAGCTCCCCCTACATTTTAAAATATTCAAACATAATCCGGAGGCACTAAAAATTAGAAAAGAAACTGTACATTGACCCTAAATAGCACCATTTTCGAATAAGGTCCTTTGAAAAACCAGAAAAAAGGGAAAATGAATCACACTATTAAGGGATAGGCAACATAATTATCTGTTATTATTGTCATCATAAATATAGAAGGAAAATACATGTAGCAAGGAACAAATGTGATAAGAGCAGGAGAATGATTATTATTGACAACATATATTAAGCGTTACTACTTAAAGTACCTGGAAATTAGCCCTCTTTAGCCCGCTTGCCCCTTGACGCACTGGTACACGGTCGAGCGACGCTGCAGCCTGGACAGCTCTATCGTAAAACTCTTCCCAAGCGGGAGTAATTTCCTGTTGAAGCGAGTGTACGGTCCATTTAAAAGGGAACTGTTACACCGTGGTGTAATCTAAAGAGTACACTGACATCATCAAGTCGTATGGCTTCTGGTTTTTTATACTGAATTTAGAATTCTAATTCCTTAGATGTCTGTTTCTAAGTTGTGTAGCCAATCCTCTGCTGACGTGGAAAGCTTATGAAGTTCTGGTAGACCACCAGGGAAACGGTAAAATGGACATTCTTCGACTATGTGGAGCAGAGTTTGGCCATGGGCTCCGCAGTCGCAAACTGAAGAGTTTTTTAGCCCCCATTTGAAGAGATGGTGGTTGGTCGTTGCAGGCTGGACAGCTCTATCGTAAAACTCTTCCCGAGCGGGAGTAATTTTCTGTTGAAGCGAGTGTACGGTCCATTTAAAAGGGAACTATTACACCGTGGTGTAATCTATAGAGTAGACCGTAATGAGGAGCAATGCAACTCGTTGCTTGCCAACTATTTGGTTTTGCGCAGGTTCTTAAATTATCATTTTTTGACAACCTAATTCCAAATTTATTTTAAAATTCCTAGAACTAACTGGGACGTTCCCACTTTCGAAGTTCTATTCCATTCAGAGCTTTCAAACTAAAGACTTAACCGAATCATCATATTTATTTATAAAATAAATATATGTTTTGTCTTCCATAAAGTGCTATATAAGTTCATTAAGTGTTCACACTCCTCCAGCTTGAGTTAAAACTAATCTCCAAGTTAACGCTGCTGGCCCTGTCGCTAACACATTTGAACTTAACTGACACTCGTAGGCACGGACACGGAAGTTTTTTATACTGTTGTCTGTATTCAATGATTTGATGACTTCTATACTATGTAAAATGTTATGTAGCTATGACCGTGTCTGTTTGTCCTCAGGTGCCTTTCCTTTTCTATTACAATTTACCATCACAACAAATAAATACCCTCTCTCGTTGGACCTCTGGTTTTCAGTCTTAACCCGAGACAATATTCTATCAGTTCATTTCATTCATAATTTTTGCTTAACCTTTATTATGATACTTGATGTCGGCGTAGTATGTCTTTTTTTTCCTTCTCTGTCATTCGTTATCTCATCGCTTACATCCTTCGTAGGTATATAATTTCTCAGAAAATCCATTCACCTATCCTTTGGTGTATTTCTACTGGAACAATCACGATACTTTTATCACTGTAATCATTCGATACTTATTTTGGTCAATTTAAGCTCCTTGATTTTTTATCCTTATTTTGCCCCCGTGCCAGCACGCACCTGGACGGCTCTATCGTTAAACTTTTCCCGAGCGGGAGGTAATTTCCTGTTAGTGTACGGTCCATTTAAAAGGGCTTTGTTACACCGCAATAGCTATTGATATGAGATGATATGAATGATTTTTTATTCAGAAACAATATATAGATTGTGTTTGAGATACAATGAAATGCACTTACAATAAATAAAAGGTGACAAAGTTAACTATCTAATATATATATACTATTTAATTAGCACCGTCACACTTGAGCCATACCACTAGATCTGCCGGGGCCGCCGCAGTGTACGATTTTGTGCCTGTGGCAGTGGAGTCTTTCTTCTCCTTCCACTAACTGTTCATATAATTTTGTTATCAATTCACAACATTGACAGAGCCTGCTGCGGATGACACGTTATTAGTGTGTTTTATGACGAAGCTTGTCGCTGATTCGATTTTGTTTACCACTTGACGATGTCTGCGTTGCGAATTAATAAAAATGTTTTAATTTTATAATTTACTTTAATTTAATTTGAAATCTATGTATTTATCGTTTAAATTACGAGCTTTTAGTTAAATAAAATTCTAATTAGTTATTATTTAAATAGCTTTTAACCACACATTACAAAGTTAATAATGACTAGTTATTTTTGATGAAGATTTCCTCAATACTGTAAAACACCCTTTCAATAAAAATATCTATATTAGTACTGAACGACGTCGTTCTAATAGGATTTGTATTACTTCTGACCGTGTTACCTGTTGTACAAAAGAGACTAGCGGGCCGGGCGGGGCGGCCATTTATATTATGCCTCTGTCACTCTTGCACTCACATACTTCTTTGGAAGCGACGAGTGCCATTTATCTATCGCATGATAAACACAATCAACAAAGGCCTGCAAGTATGATAGTTATAATATACAGGGTATAGCTTGACAAGTTCTGTAATGGCACTCCCGTCAGGGGGGAGAAAGACAGCAGGGGCGGGTATGAAGCGTGCGCGCGGCGGAGCATGATGACACTGACGCACGCACACTACTGCCTCGCCCCCGCTGTCTTTCCCCCCGCTGTCTTTCCCCCCGCCGCCCGCAGACCATGGGAGTGTCACGAAGTAACTTGTCAAGCTATACGTGTATGATCTTCTAATTTCTTAAAAAAATAAAAAAAATGTCCAGAATAATTGGTGCGTATTTTTCCTTGTGTCGGTTTTAAAGTATCCACAAATCTAAGATAGATGATTAAATATCAGTGATCGTAAATTTGGTAGCATTTTTGGTTCAGCGATCATGATAGTGTCATAGGTGTGGCAAATTTCAACCGAAATGATGGATTAGGGTAACTGTTGACAATATTAAGTATGTTTAATCGTTAAATTTGTATTTTCCACATCTATTAACGCAATACCACTGCACTTAAAATGCTACCAAAACGACCACTGGTAATTATACAGAAAGAAAGTTGTTTGAGATTGAGGGACCAAATAACATGGAAATGAGAAATTTTCCGTCAACTCAATGCAATTTAATAATACGCGAGAGAATAAAAAAAATCCTCATAATTTACTTTGAATGCGTCAGTCAAAATATGGTGAGTATTCAATTTATAAAATTCCTTTCGGTAAACTATTCAGTGTTTTGGAAATTGTTTGACAACACGTTTGTCTCAGTGGGTTTTACAACGGCGTACGAAGCAAGCTGTCCCGGGTTCGAATCCCGGCCAGGGCAAGTATTTCTGTGATGAGCACGAATGTTTGTTCTGGGTTTTGGATGTTTTCTATGTATTGAAGTATTGAAATTTATCTATTATATTATGTATATCGTCGCCTAGTATCCATTGTACAAGCTTTGCTTAGTTTGGGATTAGGTATTTTTGACAATAGATAAATATTACAGTCCGGTGTAAGCGGTTCGCTATACATAAGCCCCAGGGATGTGCTAGGCTGTTATTCCACGAACCGTTCATTTCTAGAGCATCAAACCGAGAAATATCAATTTTACATTTCGACCTAACATCGCTCGAACTTAGGTCGATTTGGGCAGTTAAATGTTGTTTTACGAAAGATGTTTACATTTATAATGGCGTTTGTTCTCGGTAAAAGCGCGAGAATTTGAATTTTTGTCCGTCAAAACAATTATTACCCACTTTTATAGGTAGTTCGTTTTTTACCATTACAAAAAGGGTTAACAATCTTTTAGAAAAATGTTTTAGAAAAATAGTAACGATAACTTTATGAAACTAAAATAATGTAAATTCTGACATTAGTTGAAATTTTAATGTGGGTCTCTGCGTCTATGCTTAATTACGAAGATAAAAATGGATATGCGTGTCTGTGTAATTGTCTATCAGTGTATTTGTGTATTTTTGTGTGTGTATGTGTCACCATACCTCGTGAATGGATAGACCGATTTTGATGTTTTTTTTTGAGTTTGAAAGATAACTTGATGTAGAATCTTAGTTGTGGTTAAGAACAGTGGTTCAGCTGTTTAAAAAAATATTTTTTTTTCGGTTATGATCCATCCTATTTCGACGTGACGGGGACACAAGCACAAACACACATAGTATGTTTTAATTCAAATATAATATATCGCTTACATTTTTAAAATATTTCGATCTGTACAATTTATTTTTACAACTTTAAGTAATGTATACTTCGAGTACACTCAATCCAAATTTGATGGTTGCGCTTTTAGATTCGGTGCTGTTTTTAAGATAGACAAAACTTAGAAAAAACTCATTTCTTGTCCATACAAATCAGTATTATTTTTACATATTTATTAAAATTACCCTCTACTCGTTCTAACACACATTCGAAGATAAGACAAAGCAAAGAACTACATATCTACTTCAAAGATTAAAAGTAGGTACCTAAAACAGATGGGCCGTCAGCTTTAAAACAAACCATTGCTATTTTTTACTATTCCATCTGGATAGCATTTTGTCATCCTAAATCTTTTATCCTTAAATATCAAACCGAAATTATCTCAGCCCCTACTATCTTATGTTTAATTAATGCTTTTAAAGCCTTGTTTAAAGCACAAATTACATTCATACCCGAACCAGAACATCTTAACTTTCCGCTGGATTTCAAGCAAATAAGCGTCCTATTTTCATAAAATAGGTTTTAAAGTTAAGAGAAATTGGATATTCGGCAGTATAATTATGTAAAGAGTTAAGGTGTCAACCCTATGTCAGAATTATTAAAGGGAGTGCGACCACAGTCGCAATTAATATGGTTCTCTTTTGGAGGGCTCTTGAAATGGTGGGTGCACTTAGGTATGTAGGTATTTGAGGTTACGCAAGAGTTTCAAAATGGCTCTAACGAAAGTTACGGTGTCAATAGGTGATATTATAAAGTTTTAAAAATAAAGCCATAAATCATTGATTTGCATAATAAATATGGTAAGTAAATAGATAGGAAGGTAGATAATATCAGTCTCACATGCTTTAATATACTTATGATTAATAGCTGCAGCCAATTTCGTATCTTTCAAGATATTCGTTAACCGAGTAAAAACATTCATTTAGTAATCAGTGCGAGAGTTTTCGCTTAAGAGTCCCCGGCAAGCTTGGCCGAATTTCACCTGCCCATACAAACGGAGTTTCGTTTTCATTTTAAAACTACTTGTTGGATTGTAAAGAAACTTTGCATACACAATGACATGAGGTTTATCTAGGCCTGTAATTAGTTTATATGGCTCCAGTTTATAAAACATAGAGAAAACATATTAAATTCGTTGTATTTTTTTTTACTATGGTATGTGAACCTACATAAACTAATTACAAGCCTGCATATACCTTAATTTATTTTAAGTACAAAGTTTCAGAGCAAACTAGCTAGTCGTTTTAAAATGAGCGTAACTACGTTTGTATGGAGAACCGAGCTTACCGGGGACTCTTAAATGCATAATGAATTGCCTTAGAAGAAGAGTCAATCAAAAGCGGGCAATTGTTTGTGTAATAAGCACGAATGTGTGTATGGGTATTGGATTCTATGTATTTAAGTACCTATTATAATTTATCAATATATAATAATATACATATAGTGTATCCTCGCCTAGTACCCATATTAAAAGCTTTGCTTAGTTTGAGACTAGGTCGATTTGTGTAAGATTGTCCCTGATATGTATTTATTTAACAGAGTCTATTACATACTGACTATTTGTTTCATTAACCCATAATTATATGTCCCGTGGGTCGTTTAAAGCAACATAACAGGAAAAAAAGTCCACAAACATTTTATTAGAATTCTAAATATAAATAATTAAGATTTTTTTAATTACTTCCTTGATTTATTTCTTTAACAAAAGGTACACTTAGAAATTCCTCTTCTGAATTACAAAATGAAATCATCTTCCAATTTCGGGAGCTAGTTTCAGCAAAAGGCAAGAAATTGTAATCCCGTCTTCTCGAATTCAACAATCTTGCTCTTTGTACGTAATGTCTCACTTAAATTTGCACTTTGAATCTGTGCTGCAAATAGCTTTAGTCTCGTATTTTGTCAGAATGAGGTCTCTCTTTTGTTCCGCAAATATGTCCCTCTTGCAGCTTGAATGAGAGAAACAAATATTTATTCATAAGTAAGTTCTAAGTACGTATATTTTGATAGTTTTCGCCACAAATTAGAATGCTTTATGCACTCGGCTGATGTTTTTAGCCGCTGACGAAAATAAAAGAGGTGTTAAAGACTGACGCATGTATCTTCGTATGTTGTCTATGGCATCATAGCTCTTGAAAGGATGGCCGAAGTTTGATTGTTTGTTAGAGTTTCTTATAAATAGTTTGTTGAAAAAATCGATTCAGCCGTTTGAAAAATATTGTTTATTAGGTGTGCCGAAGGTTCTTATCAGTAGTTTTTTCATTTATTACTTACTTTTTCTTTATTACATTACTAGCAGTTATAGGTGTGGCACAGAACTTTGGTTATCAACACACCATTCCGTAAAATAAGATACCTAGTTCCTATCTGAAAATATTTCATTTCTTCCAAAATTTCTGAACCCACTTTTCGCTGAATGAAATTTCTACGTTAAACATCCATCATGTTATAAGTAATAGAAAAAATAAATAAAATGTCTTTCAGTGAACCATGGTTCTCGAAATACCGAAGTTCAGAAGAGTAAATGCTGTCTGAGAATAAAACTTTATACCTTGTTGGTATCTTATGTCCGGAACGAGATTTAGAGGGTTTTGAGTTCAAAGGAAAATTTCCTTTTCCGTGAATTCTTAACTCTGAATTCAGATTACTAGAAAGTAAAGGTACTTTTAAGATGGCATGTGTAAAAATCTATATGTGGCTTCTTTAACCAAAGCATACAAGGTCTCCCTAGACTAGGTACATACTATTGTTATACATTTTTGGATCAAAATATACAGGATTGAATTATAACAGTCCGATTCATTGTAGGAACAAACGACAGCAGTTTTTAAGGTGATCATCAAGATTAAGCGATCAAAAAGTGACGTAGTCAGTGGCACCATCAGGCGAAATATTTAACACATAAGTGGCAAACTTATAAAACCAACTCTAACAATTAGATTATAATGTTCCTGTAGGCTGTCCCAATAGTTGGTTAATTCACCTTGAATTCATATGTGTTGAGATCACAAGCAGCTTGTTCATTCTTGTAATTAAACGGAGTGTAAAATACAATCAATAGTTTAGAAGACATTAAATAAAGGAAAAAATACGACAAAAACTTACGATTGACAGCTCCTCCAGATGTTTAGAAAAGAGTTCCAAAACCCTTCGAACTGTAGCCTGCCGCATGAGCAGCAGCTTACGGGGCCTAGAATTAATAGAGGCCCAATAAATCAGTAAAGTTGGGACAGGGAGGGATGATGCGGGCGTATCGAGCCAGCGCGTCTCGTCGATACTGTCAGATACGCTAAAGCTAGGAAAATATTGCGAGCCTTGTCCAGGAATAATGGTTTTGTGGACAATGGTTTCAGAATTCGTTGACCATGAGGCATGTTGCTATTTAAATCTCGATAAAAAGAATACAAAGCCCGATCAATGGTTTTTATATTAAATATGACAGTAGGAAAAAATACAACAAAGTTGCGAGTAGTATTTGATGCCTCTGTATGTTTAGAGAAAAGTTCTGGAACTTCATAATAGCCTGACGCATAAGCAGCAGCTTACGGGGCCTAGAATTAATAGATTCCCAATATATAAGTAAAGTTGGGATGGGGAGGGATGATGCAAACGTGTAAAGCACGAGCCTCGTCGATACTGTATATTAGATACGCCGATGCTAGGAAAATATTGCGGGCCTTATCCATGAATAACGGTTTTGTGGACAATACCTCAAAATGCATTGCCCATGAAGCATTTTGCGATTAGTGCCTGGTTGAAAGTTGGACAGTGTGTATGTCCATCATTCAAGGTTTCGACACATTTTAGATTTGTGCCCAAAGACTACGGTATCGAGTGTCCATGTGCTCAACATTGCCCAATTGGCACCTTAAGCATTGATTCGTAGCATGAAAGCCACTCTCCACTGCACTATTTTCATGCTTCTCTGTTTGGCCCTATGGTTGACTGGTAGAAAATGTCTTTTGGCATTCAGTTCGCCATTTGTACTTACTTTTGTTTTGTGCAATAAATTTTAAATAAATAAAGTTGAAATGAGGGTGTCCGTTATTGGAATTAGAGTGTCAAACATAGGAACGTTCATCATTCTTTGCAGCCTAAAGAAACAGTAGTTATCTAGTGCCGCAAAAACTTTTAGATAATCATCATCAAAAGTGTATGTGCGTGTTTTTTTTTTATTTCAAAGGACTCTTTGCTGTTACTATTGGTTATAAATCCAAAGAAAGTGCAGATGGTAGTACGTGATGCACTACCACTGAGATAAAAATAGAAAGGAGATATGTACAACTTCTATACTTACAAACAGTAATTACAGAATATACAAATATATAATTGTACTATTAGCCCGGACGTTTAGTATGAGTTGTCGTGACGCGAGTGACAAGAGTTGTTATTTTTTCTTGTTATCGTGGTGCGTGCGCCGCGTGCGCTTTGGAGTGCTGGCGGGTGGGAAACATGCATGTGGGACAAACAGCACCACATGCATATTGAATGGACTATTTGTCACTTTTTATGGTATGTTATAAAACGGCGTCTTAGTAATAGAAATATTGGTGAAAAAACTACTCCAATATCATAAAAACTCCCCGAGATACAACGATGTTAAAAGCACATATTTGGAATTTCCCAAAAAACGCCTCATAGTAAAGCCTACAAGGATGTGACGTCACACGCTTGTATCTTGTATAGAGGAAATAAGAACAATGTGCTGCAGCTATATTATAACTTGCGTTTATCGAAACGGTTTTGTAACAAAAATTACAAAACATTTTACGGGTAATGGTATTTATTATTAGTTAATAATACTTTCATACTTTAAAAATGAACTTTCCTACCCAACTATAAAGACTTATAAAACAAGCTACAAGGTATCGAACTCAAAATTTCAACGTAGTTTTTTATTTCGCTTTTATCAGGCTCTTATATACTTTTTTAATTTTTTTTTCTACTGTCAAATACCCTATTCTATGAAAAAGTGAGGATACCCAAAATGTGAGTAAAGAGCGAGCTTCACGTGAGCTTAGTACTAGTATTGCAACCATTGCGCGGCTCAAGAAAAAGAGTTCGCTTTTTACGCACGTTGCGTGTCAATTTACATCAACTTCCTCTAATGAAGCAGCGCCTTGTGTGGCACAACCCTAATGTGCTCTCTTTTAACGAGAAAACTATTTCTATTGCGCAGAGGCCTGTGATTGGCGTGTAGACGTGTTTTCAGGCTCCTCCATTACATAGACCCTTCTTCCTATTATATAGCTTTGGGTTGTGAGTTCATAATTTTTTACACACACACATCACACAACGAATAGAGATAATCTTCAACCGAATTAATTTTTTTAGTTAAAAATAGAGTCATAGTAATTTTTTATCTATAGTTTCCATCCATACTAATATGCAATGAAAATGCGAAAGTTACTCTGGTCTGTCTCTCTGTTACCATTTTGAGAGAGTTCCTTAGAAGGAGACAGGAAAGTTTTTATCCCGAAAATCAACCCTTAACGAGGTGAAAGTTTGTATAAGGAATCAATAATTAAGACTTACAACTAAAAGGTATACTGTTAAGATTTTTTATTTTTATTTTGCAGTGGACTACTAATTACTTATTCATTTCTTTAGTTCCAAATCGATTAGGTACTTTGATTGCTGAAATTATCTCGTTAATTGATTATCAATATCAGCTATACTATTATAAACTTGTAAATATTAAATGTCTGTACATTGAAGATATTTATTTTCATTAAGTATCGTAACGGATTATTTATTTTTATCACTGGATCGAAAAATATAATTTTCGATTTATTTGTATGTGTCTATGTGTCGTTGTGGTTTCAACACGCCAAAACGGCTTAACAGATTTCAACTATTTTTGGTAGACGGGTAGCTTCGTATCCACTGAAGGTTATAGGATATTATTAATCCGACTACGCTGTCGAAAAAAAAAGGGGTTATGACTTTTTTTCCTCCGCGAACGAAGTTGCGAGCACCGTTTAGTAGCTAAATATAATAAATATAAGTTTGTTTGCCATGTGCGAGAAATAAAAGAATATTATATTGTATCTTTGCGTAGGTATTAGCCGGTTTCCAATGTTTAAATTTAAATCCGTTTTAATTAATATCCCAAATACAGCGAGATACAAAACGGCTAATATTTGTCAAATTACTTAATTAATTTCGACACGGCTTGGCCGATGATCCGGGGATCAACAAACTGCCTAGTAAACATGAATGTAAACGGTTTTACGTCAATAGGGCCCAAAGAACTGTAAACAATTTAATTAATTTTGTTCATCTTTATTGCAAAAAGATTACGCTGACTTTAATCAACTCTTGGTATTACGCTTTTTTAGGGTTCCGTACTCAAAGGGTAAAACTAAGACTCCGCTGTCCGTCTGTCTGTCTGTCTGTCACCAGGCTCTATATCATGAACTGTGATGAAATTTCAACTGTCTAAATAGTTGAAATTTTCACAGATGATGTATTTCTGTTGCCGCTATAACAAAAAATACTAAAAACAGAAATCCATACTAATATTATAAATGCGAAAGTTTGTCGGTCTGTCTGTCTATCTGTCTGTCTGTTACCTCTTGACGCATAAACCGCTGATCCGTTTTGGATGAAATTTGGTATGGAGATAGTTTGAGTCCCGGGAAAGGACAAAGGCTACTTTTTATCCCGAAAAAATACCCTTATCCGCTATAAACGAATTTAAGGCGGACGAAGTCGCGGGCAGAAGCTCGTATATTTATATATCTCTATCTGCTGCTTTCCTTGTCCATGTTTTACCAGCCACCTCCTTAATTTCAGGTCTTTATCTGCGGCGAGGCCTGCTACGCGGTCTGCGCTCTTTGTGGATGTACCAGTGTATGACTTTTTCACCTCCCATCGATACACCTAGTCACGTGTCCCTGCCCATCTCCATTTGAGTGCGCACGCTACTTTTGCGGCGTCTATAATTTTTGTTTTGACGTAATAACGTCTTATAAATCGATGAACGACGGCTGCACTCACGAAAAAGCATGGCTTATTGTCACGTTTCACCTGAGATGAGCGTGCAAGCGAGAGCGCGGCACAAGCGATCTCTGTCGCTTGCTCCGCGAATCGATCTTACCTCTCTAGGTTCGATCGGCATAAGCGTTCGACTTGTGAATTCATAAAAGTACCTATGCCATTTATCATTAATGTTTTCCTATGACGTTATCACGTAAAATTATTGTTCGTAAACCGAATTTACAGACAACCAATTTTTTGATATGTTTACATTGTTTTGCTTTAGTAGTGCTGGCTATGCACAATTGCATAAGCTATTGCGAGGCTATGTATAATGTATGTCAATGTTTGTCTATCGCTATGTAAGAAATGAAACTAGTTTATATGCGTTGCCGGTGTCCATTAAGCAGTCACAAACCGTGGCAGCATTTAAAGAAAACTTATAAAGTTATGGCTTTTAGACCCCCGACCTCGTCATTTAATATTTATCCGTATGTTTATATTTATTATTATATTATTATGTATGTACAAATATATATTTACCTACGTTTATTTATTTATCTAGATGATACATATGCTATTATATTACTATTTATTATTTAGGCTTTATGTGCAATGCGTAGGCTACTTTAGCTTTTAATAGTTTTAATGTCATTGTGCATATTAACTTTTTGGTTTGTCTATCTGAGTTGATGTTTATTCATCTCTCTCATTTGCTCTAAGGTTAACTGGAAGAAATCCCTTACAGGGATAAATTCTCCTTTGTCAAAATGTATTTCTTTACTTTTTTTATTTTATTGTTTTTATGGACAATAAAGTGTTTACAATACAATACAATACTTTACATATATAGAAAAATCAAAGTGCATGAGTGGATTGAGCATTGAGCAACTTATAAAATGGGCGCTACATAACTTACATGCACTTAAGTAAAGGGCCACTTTAGTCTGTCTCTGCGGCGCGGAAACGGTCGTGTGTACGGATCCCGGCGGAAACCACCTCAATTTGCAAACCTTGCCTGGCTTGTGGTTCAGACTCTAGGCTGGTGTGTAACAGTTAGTTCATTTGCCATCAAAACCGCTGTGTTTTTTAACGTGACTTTGTTTTCTTCCTTTTTAGGGTTCCGTACCCAAAGGGTGAAACGGGACCTTTTTACTAAGACTTCGCTGTCCGTCTGTCTGTCTGTCTGTCTGTGATATAGGGGAGAGTCAGTTATAGCGTACCACTTTATACTTATACGCGGTTATTTTATTTGTGAAAATACTTACATATATGGCTGACAGTGCATATAAAAGTTTAGTATTTTGGCTTCTTCAAAAAGCAAGATGAGCATTCTACCACGCTTGCCCGCGAATAAACGTAACTTAGCGCTAGCAGGAGTTCTGAACGCTTTGCTAGACCCGTATCTGCGGGCTAGCGAAGATCTAGCTGATACCCACTCGAGCATGTACTGTGGGGCCATCGCAGCGTGCCGCGTTGCGCGTGTCAAGTTCTCGGACTCTGACCGAGCACCGCGGACTACCAGTGGTGTCCCCGCCTGGCAAGTACGGATCGAGCGGCGTATCAGCACGTTCAGGACTCTCATTGCATAGCTAATCTGCTTCAGGGGGGGTAACAACCGCCCTCGTGTCATGCGCTACGTAGCACAGGCCTTTGCGGGGACTGATGTCAGTTCCTGTGATTACATGGCCTGTGTCACGGAGCGCATCGACTTCCTGAAGCAGAAAGTCTATGCGTGGGCAAGCCGTATCCGTCGCTACAGAGAACGTGTGGATCGATTCCAGCAGAATCGCCTCTTCCAGAGCGATCAAAGGAAGGTATACCGAAAGTGGGAGGGAAACCACCAACGTGTGACCGACGGGCGGCTGCCGGATCCTACTACCATGAGTAATTTCTGGCGTAGTATCTAGTCGGTGCCAGGCGAGCACACCGAGGGCGAGTTGATGAATGTTGTCGAGCGCGAGTGTGAGTCCATCGAAGCCATGGGGGCTGTTACTATCAACCCCGATGACGTTAGTTGTACGGCTCGTAACGACTGGCAACACAATTCTAACAAGCCCTCGGGCTTGGTTCCCTGCCATCTTGCTTAACAACTGGTGTTACCTTCTTGCTCTACAAGTCCTGTAGTACCACGGAAACAAAAAACTACCGACCCATCACGTGCTTGCCTTCGCTATACAAGCTCCTTACATCTATTTTGAGAGCAAAAATTAACACGCACATTGTTGCGAACAACGTTCTGGCCTTCTCTCAAAATGGATGTAGGGTTGGGTCCCGTGGTACTAAGGAGCTCCTCCTCATTGACACGACCATTTGTCAACAAGTTCGGCGGAGCAGGGGGTCTCTCTCTGCCGCTTGGATTGACTACAAGAAGGCCTATGATTCGGTGCCTCATTCATGGCTCGAGAGGATTTTGGAGCTGTATAAAGTCGATACAGCTCTAAGATCCTTCTAAAGCGCATGTATGAGACAGTGGACTACAGTCCTTTGTCAACCAGGCGGCCGAGACGCCCGCCCTGCTCCGCAGGACTTTATAAGGATTAAGAGGGGTATTTTTCAGGGCGACAGTTTGAGTCCACTGTGGTTCTGCCTAGCCCTGAATCCACTCAACACTCTGCTGAAGGATTCAGGACTAGGTTGCCGGCTTCGGAGAGGGGGTGAGATCATTTCTCATCTGATGTACATGGACAACCTCAAGCTGCTTGCACCAAAACGCCCGGAACTGGTGGAGCTACTGAAATTCACAGATACTTTCAGTAGCGCCATCAAAATAGAGTTTGGTGTAGACAAGTGTGCGGTCATGCATGTACAGCGGGAGAAAGTTGTAAATTCCACGAATTTAGAGCTTTCCCAGACAATGTCTCTTAGATCTCTCTCCGAAACTGAAACCTACATATACCTTGGTATGTCACAGGCATTGAGTATTGCGGATGGGGACATTAGGCAGGCAGTGAAAGAGCGCTTTTTCTATCGCCTGACAAAAATACTTAACTTGGGTGATGCCCCTGCTCACTTACTCTTTTGGCATACTAAGGTGGACCCAAACTGAGCTGGACGCTCTGGATAGGAGGGTCCGTCTGCTGCTCACTACACACCGCATGCTACACCCACGCTCGTCAGTAATGAGACTGTACATCCCGCGTAAGTGTGGGGGCCGTGGCTTTTCAAACGCCAAGGACCTCCATAATCGCGAGGTGTGCAGTCTCAGGGAGTATTTCCTAAACAACGAGTGTGGGATACATCGCGATGTAGTGGCAGTAGACAAAAGCCTCACCCCTCTATCCTCGGCAAACGAGAACTGGCGCAGACCAACGGTGCTTAGCACCGTAGACCGCAAAGACGTATGGAAGACTAAGGAGCTACACGGGTGGTTCTACAAGGCCTTTAAGGCCTCTAGGCTCGCGTCGGTGAACTGGCTACGTTTCGGTGATCTCTTCGGGGAAATCGAAGGTTTTGCCTGTGCGATTGCTGACGAAGTTATCATGACGAACAACTACCGGAGGTATATCCTGAAGGACGGTACGGTCGACATTTGACGGGCATACCGCCGTCCCGGAGAGTCACTCAGGCATATCATGTCCGGTTGTTCTCATCTTGCTAACGATGAGTACTTGCACGGACATAACCAAGTAGCCAGGATTATTCACCAGCAACTTGCTCTTAAATACGGTCTTGTGGGGTCTGAGGTGCCATACTATATGTATGTACCGATGCCAGTTCTCGAAAATGGTCGTGCAACGCTGTATTGGGATCGATCTACCATCACGGACAGGACTATTGTAGCCAATAAGCCTGATATCGTGCTGGTAGATCGATCTAAGCGCCGGGCAATGCTCGTCGACATTACCATCCCACATGACGAGAACCACGTGAATGCCGAGAAGGACAAACTCAGCAAGTACCTTGACTTGGCTCACGAGGTGACCGCCATGTGGGATGTTGATTCGACGATCATTGTGCCGATAGTCGTTTCGGTAAACGGTCTTATAGCGAAGAGTCTCGACGAGCATCTTAAGAGACTCTCACTGTCTCGATGGCTGGATCAAGGGTCAGATATAGAAGGCAATAATTCTGGACACGGCTCGCATTGTCATGAGGTTCCTCTCTGTGCAGCCCTAACCACCGGTAGCTTGAGCCCTGCCCCGCTGCCGGCGGCGACCTAGGTTAGGTTTT
The DNA here is from genome assembly GCA_905404275.2 of Hedya salicella. NCBI lineage: Eukaryota > Metazoa > Arthropoda > Insecta > Lepidoptera > Tortricidae > Hedya > Hedya salicella. The sequence continues at coordinate 2,523,117 of FR990112.1, read as the reverse complement.
TTATAATGTGTTTATATTTTGTATATGCTTTTTGTATTTTACTTTATATATATATATATATATATATTGTAAAAAGAGCTACCTAAGATTGAAAATAAATAAGTGTGTAATAATATAATATAATAATATTTAACAATATCATTTATTTACCATAAAAATGTTATATTACGGTAAATAATTGATATTATTTATGAAGAAAGATAAATTATTATACAAAGAAATGAACTACAAATTAAAAAAATACGTTTACAAAAAGTGCACCAATAAAAAAGCATATCTTTGTAGAACGTACATTATTTTGCTGAGAAGCGTAGTTTTTCGGCAGTAAATTAAAAACGGTACATCGCATAACGCTTGTCTTATAACGGTTCACTACCGTTTCACCAAATTAATTTTTGGCAAACGTTACATTTGACAAATGATTCATTTCCCAACCCTCGATTTTCTCTGAAACCATTTTTTTAGAACTTTCATAAAACAAACCTTACCGTACCGTATCTACCGTATTCTAAAAAAATATAAGAAAATACTTAAAAAAAAAAAATTGGTTTCGGAGCAAATCGAGGATTGGGAAATTAACCCAAAGTTAATTTGGTGAAACGACACGACACCCTTAGAACGCATCAAAATTTTTATTTCAATACAGTCAACGTTCCTATTTAAGCGGTTTTTAAGTCAAGTGTAGTAGCTGTCATATGATTACGCTATAACGCGTGTGGTACCAGTGGCGGATAAGTTTCCATTAGTTCGGTAGAAACTGATATTCGGAGTGATGTTTGGGTTTTCTCTGTACCATGTTGTGAGTAGGCTTGTAATATTCTATTTCGCCAGAGCTACATATTTCATAAAATACATAACAGGCAAGATAAATTGCCTTAGGTTACTTGGGTTTACGTATATTTGATATGTATAGTACTATTATAAAGTTGTAAAAATGAAATGTCTGTACATTGAAGATATTTTCAAGAAAATAATTGTTCTGGACTTTTTGGAGTTCTCTAAACAAAAAATATTTTTTTTGTTTTTTTTGTATGTTTGTATGTTCGTTTGTGTTGTGCCTTCATCACGCTAAATCGACTAAACGAATTTTAACAATTTTTGGGACACGGGTAGCGGGATACTTTTTACCCGACTACGCTACCTAAAAAAAGAAGGGGTATGACTTTTTCTCCTCAGTGAACGAAGTTGCGGGCGCCTTCTAGTTAGTAATATATTCGTAGCTCTTTCATAATAATTTATTGGTTTGTAATTAATATTAATTCACAGCAAACATGGAACGCAAACTGAAAGGGTAATAGGCAGGGCACATAGTTCGAAGAACCGATGGCCGATGGGGCAGAAAGGTTCTCAAGTGGAGACCCCGTGCTGGCAAGCGCAGCGTGGCCAGGCAACCCGCAAGGTGGTCGGACGACCTGGTTATGGTTGCGGGAACTCGCTGGATGCGTGTCGCCTCTATCCGGCCCATGTGGAAATTTAGTGAGGAGGCATGTGTCCAGCAATACGTCCTATGGCTGAAATGATGACGATGATGACAAATTAATTGAAAGGGAGGAGAAAAAAGCAAATCTACTGTTCCTGTTCAACCAACGAACAACTAGTATCAGGATGATTTGCAGAAAAAAAACCTTCAATATTTATTTTCAGAATAAAGATTTTTTGGGCTTTCTCGTATTTTAACTTGGGATTCGAACCTCATAAAAGAAAATATATGTTCCACCTCTGTTTACAATTTTGTATGTTTTTTTTTATTTCTTTGAAGTATCTATTATTAATTTTATTTGACCAAAACTATTCTTACTTTCAAACTCATAAAAATAACAAGCATTTAAGTGATAATATTTTCCTTGGTTACCGCCATTACCGCTCAATATCATCATCATTATTTCAGCCATAGGACGTCCACTGGTGGACACAGGCATAGCCGTTGGGGCAGAAAGATTCTCGCGTGGAAACCACGTACCAGCAAGCGAAGCGTGGAAAGGCCACCAGCAAGATGGTCGGATGACCTGCTTAGGGTTGCGGAGACCGCTCATTTAAATAAAACAATTTAAACGGATTATATTGCGTACATTATCTCGTTCCCGACGTTTCGGAAGCTTTACAGATCTCCTGTTCAAGTGTACAAACTACTACATGAACACGGAAAATTTTGATTGAATTATAGTAACCATTGATAAACTGGTTGTAACGGAAAAGGTCGAAAGCAAAGACCAGGTCGAAGCCCGAAGAAATGGTTGGACCAGGTCTTCGAACAGCTGGAATTACCTGTCAGCGCCGCCCTGCACCAAGCGGCCGACTGCATCAAGAGGCAAACAACTGGTAGACAAAAATCCGGCCAAGTGCGAGTCCAACTCGCGCACCGAGGGTTTTGCACAAAATATACGCTACAAATACTAACTACGCTACAAAGGCCGTATCAATGAAAATCCAGTGTTAACAGAGCGATGTACGCGGTGCTCGATCATTTTATATTGATTACTGAAATAGACAGACAGACATAAAATTGAACTGTTTAGTATTTGTTGTTATAGCGGCAACAAAAATACATCATCTGTGAAAATTTCAACTGTCTCAGACAGACAGACAGGCAGCGAAGTGTTAGTAATAGGATCTCGTTTTACCCTTTGGGCACGGAACCCTAAAAAGGAGTCACGATCCACGATTGCTGAGGAGCAATGGGGAAACGACTAAAAAGAAGAGAAGATAGAGAGCAATTAACACAAAATTTATGAAGCAACATAAAATGGGAGTATTGTAGTATTTTTTTTTCCGTCTGCACGACGCAAATGAGGGTAATTGTTAATTTTTGAGAATTGAATGCTTTTTAAACATTAACAACGCTATCGAACGCGCGCTAAGCCATGTCATTGTCAGTAAAATGTATATCGCAAGTTGTCATTTGGCAGTTTTCATACTTAACATGGAATCTACGCGGCATTTCGTGACATACATTGTAACCTAACCTAACCTAACCTAATAATGGTTGTAATTTTTTAAGCTTACTGAACTGTCTGCTCAATAGCAATACATGCTCATAAGAATTTATTTTGAGTCAAATATCTGATTCATTTTTAAATCTCGCTATTAACGTTTTTCTTGGATTCATGACCCACGACCATTTTATAATAGTATACATAGATGTACTGACTTCAGCCTAAGCTCTCTATATTCCCGAATGTATCTCACACAGTCAAACTTCACTTCTAAGATCGTTACCATTAGTAAAACCGCAGCGTATTGTTTCCAAGCGGCGTATTTCACGCAGAATCAACACCGTGTCAAACCAGCCTACAAATGCGTATTCAAATCACAACTTGGCAATAAAAAAAATGTTATTTTGACAAGGGTGCGCCCGCTGTCGGAACTTTCTGATTTATCGCCGCAAATTTCACGTCTGGCGAACTAATGTAGTTATACGGCTATGCGGAATACTGATTGAAGCGTTCATCATAGGGCCTAGGGTTATGTAAACATAAGTTACGAAAGGTTACGAATATGTTTACAGGATTTATACTTTGTTTACAGCTTTCCACTCACCTGTATCTATATAAACGGTGAAAGAGAGGCAGTGTTAAAATAAGAAGAATCTACCAAACTATCCACCGGATTCACCAGAGTTGTGCGAGGTATGTTCTGAAGAATTTTTTGAGTTGGTGCCATCGTCACGTTTCTATCATCGCACCTCCCGCCTCAGAAACAAAGTACATCCCCACTATCTGGATGCTTGGCATCCCAAAAATAAACGGGCATCACGCTCATTTTTACCACACACTTGCTACTTGTCGAATAACCTTCCCCCTGAGGTATTTCCAGAGGCCTGTAACATGGTATTTTTCAAGAAACGAGTTAACTGGGCTCTCAAAGGTTGGCAAAATATGGGCGATTCCTCCAGTGTTGCACATATCTATGGTCGACGATGACTACTTTATCAGGTGGCTCGTCTGCCCTCTGGTAGCGGAGAAGTGCGAAGTGTGTAGCCATTATTTGAGGCAGTGTGAGCGTTTCCACCAGAGATGCCACATATAGTCTCACCGGAAGATCAGCTCTGGCTACCGAGCCAGCATTATGCCGAGGTGGGACTATTTCGGGGCATAGTTTTAGTTTTTATTTATGTTTTTTTTTGTCTTGTGATGCTATGTGCATGAAAAAAAGTATTTTCTTCTTCTAGATGTGCGACGCAGTTGAGTGGCGCGGGGATTTGTATATTCTGTCACATTCACGACCACGAGCTCTGCTCATAGAAAGTTTTCACTACATACGGTTTTCCCCATTTTATTGGCTACGAGTGAAGCGCCACGAAAATGTCGGTTGCGAAAGTGTTAACTACTATCGTTTGTCGTATCCTCCCGTGACCATGGAAAGCTGGAAAGCTTCCGAAACGTCGGGAACTAAAATGAGATAATATACGCGATATAATCCGTTAAATTGTTTTATTTCAATGAGTAATAATCGCGGAAACAGAAGAAAATATTACTATCGTTTGTTTAACAACTATCTCCTTTTTAGGAATGGCAAAAACGGAAACTTTATACTTTTCTCATGCACTTCCGTCCGTCCGACCGTATGTCACATGCTTATTACTCAAAAACTACACGATGTATATTGACGAAATTTGCAGTATCGGTATCTTGTATAAGCCGTTACTTAGTTTGGTAGTTAAATAACAAAATTTAATATTTGAAGGTACTCCATACATGAAACCGAAACTGTTTTTTTTCTACACACACTAATGATTGGCATATATGTACAGGCGATGATAGGCAAAGACAGGTATCCCAGGCAAAGTTACGGAACTGTATGGTAGTTATCTTAAAAACACTGAGGTTTCTAAATTATTTTTATGATTCGGTGAATATTTTCGGAAATAATCGCTCCGAAAGAAGCATAGAATGTGTCGAATCACAAATTATCCTTCTATCTTCTAAACCGTCAAAAATATTAAAAAAAATACAAAAGCAAAGCTTTATAAATACTTTAAAAGAAAATGATTTTTGAGTTAGTGCCGAAAAACTGTGCTCCTCAGCTGCGGAACCCAACATGTCGGAAATGCTCTTGGCCAGCTTTTGTTTTTCGTTATTCGTCAGACTCCAAATCTAGATAAGTAAGTTAGCTAGCGTTAGCCATGAGTAAGTTGGCGTTGAAAGGTCATCCACTAAGAAGCAAGTATCTGGCATATTTCTTTATTGCTCAACAGAATTACATAGGTAAGCCAGTGACGAGTTGTCGTGTCGTTAATTGAATCTCGACAAATGGATTATTAGATCATGGGCAAAGCTATTGCAGCATTAATCACAGAGCCTAGGGTGTACACATGAGTTATGAAATGTTACGAATTTGTTTACAAGATTTATATTTCGTTTACCGTTCAGATTGATATCCAATCAGTATCAACGTCGTGGTTATGTAAAACTCGGCGTAGTTACGTAACACAATAATATTATGAGCTTCCGAGACTCCAACATTTGATCATATTCATCATTTCAGCCATATCGATACCTTTAGATTCAAAGTGCGTATCCACCAATAATTTGTGCGGCGTTTACGCTCTTTGAGTCTAAAGGCGTCGATATGACGTCGACTGCTGGACACAGGTCTCCTCAATAGATTTCCAAATGGGCGGGATAGAGGCGACCCGCATCAAGCGAGTCCCTGCAACCTTTACCAGGTCATCCGACCACCTTGCGGGCGGCTACCCACGCTGCGCTTGCCGGTACGCGGTCTCCACTCAAGAACCTGTCTGCCCCAACGGTCATCGGTTCTTCGAACTAAGTGCCCTGCCCATTGCCACTTCAGTTTGCTTACCCTGTTTGATACCTATTACTTAACCCGTTAAATTTTTACCAAGTTCTAGAGAAGAGATGGTTTGCAATTTGTTTTTTAATACTAACATACAAGATACTTTTCTGTTATGTGCCACTAGATAAATGGCAAGCGTCCAAAAGTTGTCTTGTCTAATGAGATGGTCTGAGCAAATTCACTCTTTGTATGACGCGAGACTACACGATGTACTCGCGTTATAGCCACATACTTGGCTGATGCCAAAATTATAAATTAACAGACTAAAAAGAGTTTGGGGAGCTCCATGTTCTGTAGTGGTATTACGGTTTATGTATTATGAAATGTAGAGCCGTTTAACATGGAAGCTAAAACATCTATGGAAATGTTTTGGGATCAGGACACGATTCAGAGGTGACTTACCTTGTCTACCATGTCTAATTCCTAATCAAATATTGTTTGTCATATTATGAGTTTGTTAAGTGTGAAGGTCTTAATGCCAACTTAAGTACATGACGATCAACCGCAATACGGCTTACAATTTTATGTAAAAAATAAGTTAAACTTACATAACTAAGGGTTGATTTCACCAACATTTAATTTACACGAAATTGGCTAACCCAGCATAACTTTACCCTAACGATTTTACACAGATAGCTAAAGATGATTAAAAATGGTTAAAGGATATTTTTATCCCACTACGCTGAAGTAAAAAAGAGCGTTATGTCTTTTCCCTCCTCCGCGAATGAAATTACGGGCACCCTCTAGTGTATGATTATATTTAATAGATAGTGAAAATCTTCCAAATTTCCCCAGTTGAACTGAAGCCAAATTCAACACCAAATACTATTAAAAGGCGATCCAATCTTCGTACCTACCTACTATTAATAAATTTCTGAAGACCACGGCAAGTCACAAATTAAAAGGCTCTTTTTAATTACGAGACCAATTAATGCTATTCCTTTGTGGGGTTCGAACAAGCGTTATGGCTGGTCACACTGCCAACGACTCGCAAAAAGGTTTATTTGAGAAGTAATATTGACGTGATACCTTACAAGTTCATCATACCTTTCAATCTGGGCATTGATTGAAAATGTTAATTAATTTCTATTAAACGTCTACACCTTCGTTCGCGGTGGTGAGAAATGGCATTACCCTTTTTTATGGTTCCGTACCTTAAAAGGAAAAAATGGAACCCTTATCGGATAATTTTGCTGTCCATCTGTGTGTCGCTCTGACTGTAAAAACCCTTTTTCTCAGGAATGCGTGGAGATATCAATTTAAAATTGACATCAAACACTATCTGTTGCTATAAAAAGAATTAAACCCACAAAAAAACGCACCAAAAATGCACCTATTTGGCAAAATCTTTTTTTGGTGTGTTTGTAATGGTCAGGACACAGGTTTATGTAAGATAAAATACACAGAATTCCATGATAAGTATTAATATAAGTATAATTTTGAGTTCAAAAATCACCATGTAAGAAGTGAGTAAATGAGACAAAATATGTAAGTACACCCGTGCGAAGCCGGGGCGGGCAGTTAATAAAAAGAAAATTGTCACAGAACCAAATCTGTCCATCCAAAAATCTCGTAGTCTTTTCTTTAAAAAAAAATTAAATTGTATTTTTACTTCAAAATTTTGTACTAAACATCGGATCGCAATGTACCAATACCTTAATAAAGACTGCCCTAATAACAAAAGATGAGTGACCATGCTTTAGTCATTTTCGGAGATTACCCATGATCATTCATACAAAATATATTTCTGTCTTTCTCTACATTTAGTATAGATATTTCGAGACTACGTGACGTTATAAAACGAAGTGATGAAATAATAAAGTATAATTTATATAACTTAAGTGCAACGCATATTTCGAAGAACTGATGGCCGTTGGGGCAGAATGCTTCTCGAGTGGAGACCGCGTACCGGCAAGCGCAGCTTGGAAAGGCCACCTACAAGGTAGTCGGGCGACCTGGATAGGGATGCGGGGTCTCGCTGGATGCGGGTCGCCTCTATCCCGCCCATGTTGAGGCTATTGAGGAGGCCTGTGTCCAGCAGTGGACGTCCTATGGCTGAAGATAGTAATCAATATGATTAACTTACTCTCCCGACGATGATGTTGATATAGCAAATCTTAGTATGACACCCCCTACCCCTCTGCCCTCCTCAAAACTTGACGATGTCCCATTATAATACAGGAAACTAGTTCTATATATATTCGTATATACTCGTATTACGGGATCAGGGAGAATCCGAGATCCGAGATAAAAAAAAACCTTAGGCTATTCTCCTAGGCATACTTACGTCTATGTAACAAGGTACTTTTTGGGGTTCTGTAGCCAAAATGGTAAAAATGGAACCCTTATCGTTGTAACCTCCAAATTTCATGTATGATATATATTCATAAAATTTGGAGTATAGGTGGCTTGTATAAGCCGCTACTTTTGTCCCTATTTTCCAAACGGTACGTTAGGACGGGCTGTGGAGATAACGCTATTTTGCTAGTGCACTTTTTCATATCGTACTTTTTTAATCGACTTATTAACGTACGTATAAAAAAATGCACTATCTATTCAGCGCATCTTTTTTTTTGTACGGCTGCGGAACCCTACACTGAGCATGGTCCAACATGCTCTCGGCCGGTTTTTTCCGATCGCAAACAAACTTTTTCACCCTCATACTCGCATGATACATAATCATAACACAAAAAAGTTAATCCACAAACAAATATTGCTTTTATTTCGCAATTCGAATAAAATCTCCACTTCAACACCTTCTTTGAGCGAAACTAAATTTGTTTAAATTAGCATTCTTAATTCAGAGAAGATTAAATACCTATAGCCGTTACTTGAAACAATGTCTGATCTCAATTGTTAATTTCTTCACAAATTGCTTTGTTGTTGTTCAAAACATAATAAGGATTATTTCAACGTTTTCTTTGCATAATTATTTCATAATTAATTTATATCAATTAGAAGATCTTATTTAATTTAAATTACTTTTTGCTTATGTCTGTAGGGCTTTACTTGCGAGTGTTGTCTATTTAAACTAAATCGTTTTGTAGGTATAGTTTGTAACTAGGTGTCAGTGGCGCGGCGTCCATATAAGCCGATTCCCACCGGGTTACCCAAGAAAAGGCTTATAGCCACCTTTTTCTTTAAATATGAGTATATGAAATTAGTCTTCAGCTTCCCTTGTAATTTTCTTGACGCCATTTCTCTGCTTAGTATCTATATTTTTCTGTTTCAACCTTGATCTAACTTATGATGAGTAATGGTCTCTTCCATATGAGCCCATATTGTGTAGTCGTGTGTTTCCCGTATCCAATTCTTCCCAGCCACTCGTATGAAATTGTTAGTACAAACTACAAACTAGCAGGCTATCTTCCTATATTTCTGCTCCCTGTTCCTCCCTCATCTGATGACATCTCTTTCACTTCACATACATCCATGCATCTCTTCATACATGTTTGTCAATAGTGTTTGCAAATACTCTTCTTTTGGGTTTTCAGTATCTCTGTTATTTAGTTGAGATCCCCCACTATTTTCCGTTTTTTTTATCTATGTACTCGGCATAAATAATCTTTGCCAGATCAAATCGTCAGTCGGTCTTACGGGCTATCTTCTTATACTTCTGCGTGCTGTTCCTCCATGTCCTAATGAAATCTCTTTCACTTCTCATACATCCATGCATATCTTCATACACGCTTGTCGGTTACAAATATTCCTCTCTTGGCCTTTTTTCAGTATCTTTGCAATTTGGTTAAGATACCCCCACTCTCTTCCGTCTCTTTCATGTATCTTCTCGGCATAAATTATCTTTTTTAGTCTGCCTTTTCTCATCCTCTCGAGATACCCCAAGCACCGAATACTTTTCTCAATGTTTGTCACTTTATCCTCTTCTATTCTAAAAGTTTCTCTTACCACACTGTTCTTTATCCTATCTCACAAGCGCACTCCACTCATACTTCTTAGTGGTCTCAATTTTACCCGAATTCACTCTACTTTTATCACTTTTGTGCGATTAATTTTCATATACTTTTAGATTAACCCTTTGAGCGCCAAAGACGACAAATCTCGTCAACGGAAAATTGGGCCTCAGACGCCACGTCATTTGTTGCTATACGGTATTATAAAATTGGTTTATTGGTTGGCGTGTGGCGCATGGTTTCCCGTTAACACGCTGGGCGTTCAGAAGGTTAAAGAACGGTTACTCACACACTCTCACCTTTACAGTAACGTAGTCGACATGTTTCGACCCAATCGCGGGAACGTGCTCCGTACTTAGTTACTAGCGAAAGTGCTCATGATTATGGTCCTCAAAAGGAACCGAAACTTTTTGAGCAGCCTTCAACTTTATCGACGTGAGTAATTCTTTCTCTTGGGTTCAGTAATATAGAAAAATTTCTTATTTCACAATTTATTTGAAAACAAGTTTATGTGACGAGAGAAAACATCGTTTACCCACATTTAAAATACGAACATGTATTTATTAATAGTCAATTCTGTTTCCGCGATTATCACTAATTTAAATAAAACTATTTAAAATCGCGACAACCATTTAAATAATCTTATTTGAGTTACCTACCTACCTAACTTTATGTATTCTCTTAGTGGGTAGTTGCACAAATTGTAACTTTGACAAGGAATAAAAATGTGTTTCTCAGTCTATCTCAATATGGAAACAGTAAAACTTCCGAAATATCGGAAACTCAAATGAGGTAATATACGCGATATAATTCGTTTAAATGTTTTATTTACTTTAATGAGTTAGTTTATTCTTTCCGCATACAATAAATTATAGATCTACGAATAACGTTAGATAAAATACTAAACAAAGAGTGGCATTAAGAATATAACTAGAATATAATTTTACCAGATAATTAAGGATTTCCGAAAGTTCCCTTACTAGCGATGCCCAAAACACCCTATTACATACATCTGTAAGGAATTTCCAACGTAAAAGAAACGTCAAGAAACACGAAATCACAGACCAACTACTAGCATTGGTATCGATCCCTGAAAAAACAAAACGAGGGAAGACTCGTCTATTTGGCGTCGCAACATTAATAGGTCCTTTTACTAGGAGCCACTTGCCTTTTAATTATCGCCGCTAACTTATTTCGATTTATATTTTATTGAGAACGATTGCGTACAAATATGTTTATATTTAAAAGATATATATATATAGAGAAAAAGTCATAGCCTCTCGTTGTTTCTTTAACGTAGTCTAATAAAAAGTATTCTTTAACCATCTGTGGATACACACCTACCTGTGTAACAAAAATGTTTTATATCCGTTTAGCAGATTTGACGTGATGTAGCCACAACGACACATACAAGGTTGTCTATTGTTTACCCCAAAATTTATATGCAATAATATTGATTTGCTCGAATTTCTTTTGTCCGAATTTCATTTGTCCGAATGTTTCGTGTACTAGAAAAATCATTTGACATACTCTTGTTTTCTCGAATATTAGATACCATAATGATGTGTATATATTTAATCGTACTACATACTAATTCTGTCCGAATATTTTTACTCTTTGTAGCTGTAGGGTCGCAGTTCAAACCTAACTTAACCTAGTTTAGTGGCACAAGTTCGGTTCTGGCTTTTAGTTTATGGTTGTTTAGTTATGGCATATGATATTATAGCATGTGATAATTATGGAAAATGTGATTATTGGAATTGATATTATGGGAAACAAAGATTCTGGTATATGATTAATATGGTAAACATAAACAATGATTATGGGAAACGTAATTCTACGAAACAAGATTCGGGCAGTTGAATAATATGGCAGATAAAATTCGGTCCAATGAAATTCTAGCAAGTAAGAGTATACCCACATACAAATATACGAAAAATCCAAAAAACATATTTCGACTCAGTGAACTCCAAATAGTCCGTTACAATGTTTTTTCTCAAAATATCTTCGTTTTTACAACGTTATACTAGACCTTCTAATAGTCTTCAATCTACAGACATTTTATTTTTAGAACTGTAGAATATTATAGACTAGAAGATGCCCGCGCTTTGTTCACGGAGGAGAAAAATTCATAACCCCTTGTTTTTCCTTCAGCGTGTCGGGTAAAGAGTATTCTATAACCATCTGTAGAACCCAGCTACCCGTATATTGTATAAATAGTTGAAATCTGTTAAGCCGCTTCTTTTTAACTACAGCTCAAAAGACCAAAAACCTGCGCAATAACAAGAATCCTGACAGGTCACTGCAAACTAAACAAACACCTGTTTCAAATGGGTATGAAACAGGACGCAGTATGCAGATTCTGCCAAGAGACAGAGGAGACTGCAATGCACATCTGCTTTTGTGGACCACTCATGAGGAAAAGAAGTATCCACCTAGGGCAACATGTCGTGCCCCCGGAAGAGATACAACATTTCACTGCCCAAAGAATTTGGAAATTCCTAGACTCAACGGGCCTCAATAGTGAACTCTAATAAAGGGCTGACACAATAGATCAAATCTGGTCGAAGCGGCATACAGAAGGCCCACAAATCAACAATAATAATAATAATAAGCCACTTTGGCGTAACGAAGCTACAACACATACAAACATACAAGAAAACAAAATTTGTTGACCTCCAAATAGTTCGTTACATTTTTTTTAAATCTTCAATGTACAGATATTTCATTTCTAAAATTTTGTAATAATAAAGATATTCATATGATCATGTAATATTTTCTAATCGGTTCAATATCACTTTTTTTTAAAACAACTTCTATATAAAACCATTTTATGTTTTACAACTTTATAATAGTAAAACTGATTGAATATTTGACGACTGGCTTAGCTCAGCGGGAGTAACGTTGCCTGCGAAGCTGGAGGTCCTGGGTTCGAATACCGGTAATGGCAAATATTTGTGAGATGAGCATGAATATATTTGTTCCTGAGTCTTCGATGTTCTATGTATATAAGTAAATATATCTATTAAATGTATCGTCGTCTAGTACCCATAACACAAGGCTTATTGAGCTTACCATGGGACTAGTTCGATTTGTGTAAAATTTTCCTGTAATATTTATTTATTTGATTATTACTATGAGCGTTAAAAACACTGACTTGCCGACGTCAGATTAAAAATCCTGCAAAATTACTTTTGTTCGGAGAGCAAACGGTTTCCCAAAATTTAAACGCAGCAAAGAATAAAACTATAATAAAACTTAAGAAACTGAATCAAAGTCTAAAATAAATTTCAAGAAACAAAATCACTGACCATCTCGCAATAGCTTCGGTCCCTGCAAAAACAAAAAGAAGCAAGCCTTTTCTATTTGGCTTCGCAATAGCAATAAGCAACTCCTTTGCTCAGAGCTTGCCTTTTCATTATCTGCACTAATTAGTTCGATCTGTAGAAATTAAATTGGGTCGATTTAAAAAGGTAACTTCTGTGTAACTATTTAGCAAAATACAGAATCAAGGACAAATAAAACAAGAGGACTGTCTATTGCCATACAAAAAATCGTTTACCGACATTTAAAATTCAAATTCAAATTCAAATAGCGTTTATTGGGGACCATACATCCATAGTATTGTGTCAGTAATACATCAAATGGTAATTTCTCGAGGGTTAGTCAAAGGTTATTATTATAATTTATCATTCTTATCAAAAGCGACGCGGTGGGATGATGACAGGCGCGTGGAGTCGGACCCGGCGTGCCAGCAGCGGCGAGTCCCAGCGCTCCGCCAACACGTTTAGAATGCTGTCATAGCTGCAGCGGGAGCGCTGCAGCAACGAGGCGCATCTCTTCCTTATTAAAGAATCAAAGTTATCATTAATATCAATATGTGCCATCTTTATTATTGTAATGATCTAAGTATCTGATGGTTTTAGTAATTTCTTAGTGAAGGAACTCACTATCGCATTTCCTGACGTAAAATGCGATGGCGGAATAATAAAATATTCGCCACGCCAGCAACGCACGCCTTTTAGATAAAGATAGAATAGGGTAACCACGATTTAAGAAGATTATTTCAAACTGTTTAAATGTATGAAAATCAAATTTTGATACAGTGTGTTTTGATATGAAGGCAACCGTTTTAAGCTTCTGACGCTTTTATCTAAATGAAGAGTAATAATTAAGTTATTATATTTCGTTTTGTTTCGTCCGTGTACCTAGTCGATTAATATAAATATATATTTATATATGTTATTGGCACCATTACTAATAAAACACAGTCATGACTATGTACTATATACAATAATACAAAAAAAGAGAAAGTATATACGAAAGGAAACATAAATAATAAATTGAGAATAAAACAATTTAACGGATTATATCGCGTATATTATCTCATTTTAGTTCCCGACGTTTCGGAAGCTTTCCAGCTTTCCATGGTCACGGGAGGACTGAGAAAAGATGTATTTTCCTCTGTCAAAGTTACAATTTGTGCAAACTACCCATTTTTTGAAAAAACACAAATAAAGGTGTACATACATGCCAGATGGGCCTAAGCTGTAAAGACAGTTACACATGTGCCAGAAGGGCTTAATTATTTTATTCTAATAATTTACCAAGCAGCATTTCACAAATGAGGCGTACTGAGGAGAAAAGAAACGCTGCAAAGAAAAACTCCCAGGCTACCTCATTACTAATTATAATATTTAAAAACAGAGACTATTAAACTACTTTTAAACAGATAAGATATTTTACACCGTTCGGAAATTAAGGTTTTGCAGTCCTGTGTCTCGCTTGTTCCTTGATGAGATGTATTACAGGATCCCAAGCTGGTGGTAGTGACAATCCATCTTCTCTATTGAAATTAGGATGCTTTTTAATCTCAATAGCCTCGCGTAGCATCCTGGGAAAATATCTTTTTTCTTTGGCAAGGATAGAAGGTTTATCAAACTTAATTGAGTGGTTTGGTTTGTCAATGACATGTTCACAAACTGCAGACCTATTACACCGACGGTGCTTGACATCTGCTATGTGCTCCTTCACCCGGGTTGATACTCGTACACTGCGTTTCGTTTGACCAATGTATGAAAGATCACACTCGCAGTCCAGCTTATAAATGCCTGCACTCTGCAAAGGGGTGCTACTCTTCACGGGTCTAAGGTCGTCGTCGAAACGTCGGGAACTAAAATGAGATAATATACGCGATATAATCCGTTAAATTGTTTTATTTCAATGAGTAATAATCGCGGAAACAGAAGAAAATATTAAATTGAGAATAGTTTACTACTTCCAAGTAATTTTATATATTTCTTTTTTTATCTCATTTAATTTGCCTAATACTCATCGCAATCATTTTCCTTCAATGTAAAATATAGTATTACTTTTCTAAATTATTATTTTTATTTTCTTTGATAACTATTAAGTAGTATGGAAAATATGTCATCTCGTGTGAGTCCCGAGTTGTCCTACGATCCGATATCCCGCAACTTTATTCGCGGAGAAGAATTCATTTATTCATTCATTCATAACCCCTCTTCTTTTCTTCAGCGTAGTCGGGTAAAAAGCTACCCATGTACCAAAAATAGTTGAAATCCGTTTAGCTGATTTAGCGTGATAAAGCCACAACGACACTTACAAACATACACATATTTCAAGTTTACAACTTTGTAATAGTATAGATTAACTAATATTTTAATTCTTTAAACGGAGTTTCCTACCCAACTTTAAATGCTCATAAAACAAGCTACACGCAAAGCATCGAACTTTTTTCTTTTGCAGAATTTCTATCATTGAAAATCAACACTTTATTTTTATTTGTGTGCAGTCTAAATCGCAATTGCCGAAGTGAAGCTTTAATGGGTTACATCGATTCCCTGTCTATTTCACGTTTACCCGTTTTTGCTGATTATTAATATCCCACATTTTCAGAATCGATGGGCGCAGTACTATCAAAATTATGTGTGTTACGGAGCAGTGACTCAAACGAAGATAAAAGTAATTCCGCCTCACTGAGCAGAACTCTTCACATGTACGTAAGGGGCTCTTCACAATGCGACTTAACATGGAAGGCACAGTGAAATTGTGAATGCAAACGCGTGTGAATTTATTTTTTATTTTATAATTATAAAATTCTACTCTTTTTATAATATTCTTTACGATAAATTCACACGCGTTTGCATTCACAAACATGAACCAAATTCGTATTTTTATTTTATAATTATAAAATTCCAAATTTATTTTTTATTTTATAATTATAAAATTCTACTCTTTTTATAATATTCTTTACGATAAATTCACACGCGTTTGCATTCACAAACATGAACCAAATTCGTATTTTTATTTTATAATTATAAAATTCCAAATTTATTTTTTATTTTATAATTATAAAATTCTACTCTTTTTATAATATTCTTTACGATAAATTCACACGCGTTTGCATTCACAAACATGAACCAAATTCGTACTAACCTCACAGAAAGAAAATAGGCGAAGTCAATTTTGAATGCACATACTTTTGCCGTTGGGAAGTCTTCTTTTTGTCTTTGAATAAACCGCCTTTTTTGAAGTCAATTGTCTCACCTTGTTAGTTAGTGGTTATCATATTATCAGGCGTACCGCAAAGGAGTGGAACTCGTTGCCTACGAGTGTGTTCCCCGACCATTATAATTCGGGCGTGTTCAAGGCAAGAGTGAATAGGCTGTTTCTAGACGGGCATGATACATCCTTGACCGCATCGTCACTTAACAACAGGTGAGATTGCGGTCAAATGCCCATCTATTTTATAATAAAAAATAAATAAATATATTATTTAACTTTTACTTAATAGAGATTACGCGTGACAAACGTTAGTACCTTAGAAAAACTATCATTTTATCGGAATAATTATTTGCGTCAATTTCCGACCATCATGGCTGGCTAGCCTTGTGAAAAATATCATGTCAATCTAGTGTTCTGTTGGTGCGTTGTAGCAAAGCATAAATGATACAGAAGGCTCTCTTTTTGGCGTGAGCGAAAGCCACGCGTAATCGCATACAAGCGAGAGAGCAAGCAATTTCCACAGCCAAAGTGGCGCTTTTAAATTGAACGTTAGTAGATTACACAAGATGCGCGCCAACATTTTAGGACTCAACTTAAGAGGACTAGTTACAACTGTACCAGAATTAGTTGAAATCCGTTAAGCCGTTTTACTGTGATGTAGCTACAACGAATTATACAAACATACAAAAAAATCCGTATAGCTTTTTTTTATATCTTCAGTGTACTGACATTTTATTGTTACAAACTTAATAACAGTAGAATTATGAGCACGGCTATTATATCCTAACATCTTTAGAATTTATTCATATGAGTCAGGATGGAGGCAGCCTTAGGAAATCTTTTATGGCCCATGTAAACTCATTGGAAGACTCATAAAATGGATCGGAACTCGGAATTCCATTCCTTGAATGCCTGAATTATTTTCTTGTGAATTACCTATCACTCAAGTACAATACAAACCTAACCTAACCTACAATTTTCGGTATTTGATCCATTCTAACAATGGTAGCCTTAGTTGAGATGACTGTTAGCTTAATATTCACTTGTTTAAGTAATATTTAAATTTGATTTTTTATCTTTGACGCTTGGAGACACTTTACACCTCCAAAGCATTATGGTGACCTTTAACATCAATTAATTTAAAGTTTTGACCGCGGAAACTCTACATCTTCATTAAATTTAAGTAAAAGATTTTAATATAAATATATATACTGTTATTATTCTCTTTATTTCGTTATAGTCTTAAGTTAGGCATTTTACAATATGGATATATAAAAAGTTA
Organism: Hedya salicella; assembly: GCA_905404275.2. Lineage (NCBI taxonomy): Eukaryota > Metazoa > Arthropoda > Insecta > Lepidoptera > Tortricidae > Hedya > Hedya salicella. Next base: position 2,505,600 of record FR990112.1, on the reverse strand, counting down.
AATACAAAAAGCAAATACCAAAAAATAGACACACCATAAAAAACCTAACCAAGTGTGCCGCCCCCAGCGGGGCAGGGCTCAAGGTACCGGTGGTTAGGGCTGCACAGAGGGGAACCTCCTGACAATGCGGGCCGTGTCCAGGATTACTGCCTTATGCGTCTGATCCTTGATCCAGCCATCTAGCGAGAGTCTCTTGAGGTGTAGGTCGAGACTCTTTTCTATAGAACCTTTTGCCGAAACGAGAAACGGGACAATAATCGTTGAATCAACATCCCACATGGCGTTCACCTCATGAGACAAGTCAAGGTGTTTGCTGAGTCTTTTTGTCGGCCTTCAAGAGGTTTTCGTCATGTGGAATGGTGATATCGATGAGGTTTGCTATATTATACCGTTATTTATTATTATTGTTTTCTTAGTTTTTTTAATGCCAGGAGACCCTTTACATGTCTGTAAGTATAAGTTAAGTTTTAATCTAATGGATCCGGAGACAATATACATCGCGCTGTGAAGTGTGCCCAGGTATTTATCTATTGCATCAATATTGTCCATGACCATGTTGTCAAATCCCTAATAGAAGTAATAGCGCCTGACTTGGCAGATACATTCAATAACAGTGTTGACTGCGGTGAATTTCCTGATCTGATGAAAAATAGCAAAATAACTCCTTTATTTAAATCAGGTAGTACCTCTGACCCCACTAACTTTAGACCAATATCTGTACTACATTTAGTAAAATTTTTGAAAAGCTAATTCTATATCAATTGTTAAAACATTTTAATTTAAATAATTTGATGCATAGTAAGCAATTCGGTTTTACGCGGGGTCGCTCGACATCCAACGCCGGAGTTGAGCTCGTACAACACATTTTCGATGCCTGGGAGGAATTGCGAGATGCTTTAGGCATCTTCTGTGATTTGTCTAAGGCCTTCGATTGCGTTAATCATGAGACACTGATCAGGAAGCTACACCACTACGGAGTTAAAGGATCAGCACTAAATTTATTAGAGTCTTATTTAAATGGTAGAGTACAAAGTGTTGACGTGAATGGAAAGCGTTCACCGGGGTCATTAGTCTCTATGGGTGTGCCGCAGGGATCAATACTGGGACCTTTCCTGTTCCTTATCTATATAAACGACTTGCCACACCTCGTAAAGACCCACCATGAGATAGTTTTGTTTGCAGATGATACGTCTCTAATTTTCAAAGTCGTACGAAATCAACGATCCTACAATGACGTAAACAATGCTATCTGTGAAGTAGTAATTTGGTTTAATGTAAATAATTTATTGTTGAATGAGAAAAAGACTAAATGAGTTAAGTTTTTCACGAGTAACGTAAAACACGAGCAAGCAAGCGTTATGGTTAAAGGTGAGGAACTGGAACTAGTTAATAGTACAGTCTTTCTCGGTATAACATTAGATTCTAAGCTCCAATGGGGTCCCCATATTGCTAATCTCTCGAATAGACTGAGTTCTTCATCTTTTGCAGTAAGTAAGATTCGTCAATTAACAGACGTGATAACAGCTCGATTAGTGTATTTCAGTTATTTCCACAGTATTATGTCGTATGGCATCTTACTATGGGGCAGTGCTTCCAACATTAATACTATATTTGTTCTGCAGAAGCGGGTTGTTCGTGCGATATATAAAATGAACTATAGAGACTCGCTTAGAGATAAGTTTAAGGACATTAATATAATGACAGTGCATTGTCAATACATTTATAAGAATATTATGTATGTACATAAAAATATTACCGACTTTAAGAAGAACTGTGATATACATAATATTAATACTAGAAATAAGCATAAGCTCGCAGTGCCTGCTACTAGGCTCCATAAAATAAGGCGATCATTCATGGGTAACTGTGTGAGATTTTATAATAAAGTTCCTAGCATCATAACTGAGTTGTCTATTGGTAAATTCAAAAATATTGTGAAACGAAAATTATTTTCTAAAGCTTATTACAGCACACAAGACTACATGAATGATGAAGCCGCGTGGGATTAATGTAAATTATAGCGTCATGTAGGTATATGAATAATTATTTTAACGAATACCTAAGGTATTATTATTATTTTAATCTTAATTGTTTTATATACTCTGACATTTAGAATTTTATTCTAGACACATTCTAGATTATTTATTTTTTATTGACAATTCTTTTGGGATTTATCTTATTGATTATTTTATCAATAATATACACTTAAGTTAAATGATCTGATTAGGTTTTTCTGGGTTTCCCTAATCCTTGCAGCAAATGTTGGATCATATTGTATTGCTCCCAGCAAACATTCACTCTCATGTAACTGACATTTCGAAAGTGCTTGTAAATAGGCCTACTTGAATAAAGAATATTTTGATTTGATTTGATTTGATTGCTATGAACTAAATGTCATTATCTAGATTGTAAATGTTTTTCTGCTTATTATCGGTATCGTAACATCACAGTGCGTGAGATATCACATCACTCGAAACATTACCTTATTTTATTACCGACCATGCAATAGTATTGCGTTGCGTACGACGTAATGAAGGCGACCTATAGTGGCTGGTAATGTTTCAAGTGATGTGACATCTCATTGTGATGTTAAGTTTTGAGAAATGTGATATGATATGGCATTACTTTGCGAAGTACTGTTGGCGCATGTCTAAAAATTAACTTATTTTAATGAAGTGAAGGAGAATGACGGCACTGTGTCTTATGAGGAGACCAAAAGGCTAACAGGGAATAGAGAAGAGTGGCGATTACTCCACTAATAAGAGCGTATAGCTATTAAGTAAATAATGAACTAACTCAATATGTAATTCTGATAAATTTATTGATGTCAACGAAAGCAATGTAATCTATAATATTACTAGACGGCGCCCGCAACTTCGTTCGCGGAGGAGAAAAAATCATAACCTTTTATTTGTTCTTCATCGTAGTCGGGTAAAAAGTATCCTATAACCATCTGGAGATATCCAGCTACTCGTGTACCAAAAACAGTTGAAATCCGTATAGCCGACACATACAAACATACATAAAATACAAAAAAAATATTTTTCGTTTTAATGACCTCCAAATAGCTGGGTATCTTCAGATGGTTATAGGATAATTTTTACTCGACTATGCTAAAGGAAAAAAGAGGGGTTATGACATTTTCTCCTCCGCGAACGAAGTTTCGGGCGCCATCTAGTTTCACAATAAAAGTGTACCTAAATGTAAAAATTAATGTTACCAGTTATTATAATACAAAAATAACATGTAAAAATCTTATAAACAAACTAGAGGGCGAGAGGCCTTCGTTCGGGGAGTAGAAAAAGTCATAACCCCTCCTTTCCCGGGATTTAAACTATCGCCATTCCAAATTTCATCCAAATCGGTTCAGCGGTTGAAGCGTGAAGAGGTAACACACAGACAGACACACTTTTGCATTTATAATAATAGTATGGATAGATATCTGACTCTGAATCTGAAAACGAAACGATCGGACATAGAAAGAAAAAGAGACGCAGCTCAAAGTATTTTAGTTAAGTGAAATGACAATAATAGTCGGCGATCAAATTCGATGTAGCAAATGACGTATGTCCAAGGTGTCACCGCTGTAAGTCTGTTTTAGCGAAATGCTGTATGTAAAGTACTAAATATTTTGTTTTTTTTTTTTAAATTGGAAATGACAAGCGCGAGAGTATTATTTTCATTTATTTAGTTTTGCTTCATTAGTCCAGATTGCCTTAAAAAACGTCACCTAAAAATCTGCTCGATTCATAAATTGATCTCTGTCCGTTGACTGACCAATTAGGGATATCGCAGTGGCACATCGAATTTGCCTTCGGGTCATAATTTCAAACTGATAAGCGTTAGGATATATGTATTTTTGAGCACATTCCACGTCTTAGTAATACACCTCAGACGCCTCACTCTTAATAAAGGTTTTCTTTGACAAATACGAGTAAACCGGCCATTCCAATGTTGCCAATAGGGTACATGCAAGATTTTTTTATCGCTTTTCTTTACAAAATATCAAAAAAACTGTAAAAACGATTTCAAACAGTGAAATTAAAATTAAATTCGGCCAAGAAATACGCACTACGCATTTTCAACTAATTAGACGACGATTTGACAGAGAGGTCCGACATGAACTGTTACGTCATACTTCATATTAAATTTTGCTTTGCTAGAGAGAGATAAAATGAAATGTTTGATGGCTTATAACTTGGCTATTTTTAAAGTTATTCGAAAATTTATCTTTGTCTACTATTTGTTACATAAATGAGCTTTTATGAAAGCAAAAATAAAAAATCATTCATTTCATTTCATTTCATTTCATTTATTGAATCATAAAGATATGTAACATGACAGTATACACCATGGCGTTACATCGATTCATACTTAAGACTAAAGAACTATTCTACAAATGTTAACTAGTATCTTATTAATATTCATCCATACGTCGCTCTCATTCGGTCAACAGACTTGAAATCTCCGTCGCGAACAAATCACCCTGCGGTGCTGCGGCGAGTACGGAGTTAAGGAGTGCGATCGCGCGGGGAACGCGCACTTGCTAGGAGAGACGCACCACGTCGCCGGTTGCAGTAATCATCAGGCACATTTAACTTGAGCATTCTTCCCGCGAGGCTCACACTGTCAGTTTTATTTCGTATGATGTTAAGGAAAAAGCAAAGCAAGTGCACATTTCGGCGCAGCTCTAGGGATTCATGTCCCAAGTGGCCCTGTAGGAAGCGAGTTGGATACATAAAAGGATAATAACAGTATTGCTTTTTATATTCCCTATTGAGTGATAAAGCCATTTCTTTTTCAAACTTCAAAGTCGTTGAAGGCCATATGCCAGTCGAAAATCGGTTTGATTAACAAACTATGATGTTTATTTAAAGCAAACGTTGTGATAATATTAGACTGTGGTCATAACTCAGTGATTTCTTATGTGGCACATCGAATTTCACCTAACTCTTCTCTGAAGTACATGTTTACTTTGATCATGTACAATTTCACTAACCTCAAGTGCAAAGATTCTCAAAGAGTAAGTCCAGGTCAAAGGCGACGGTTCTCAACCTTTCAAACACGCTGCTTTAGTATGTATCGAAAGATCAACAATTCAACGAAGCCGCTGTTCGACGTAAGATGTAAACGGTTTATAATTCAATTTTTATTTATTTACCAGCTTTTGATTTATAAGCTGTTTTCAAGAGTTCGTCCTTATTTTTAATCTAAATGATAAATAATAAGAAACGTTCAAGGAAAATTTAAGTTCTGTAAATCTTTGGACATTGAAAAAATCCAATTTAAGGAAAACCCGAAAATCATTGCTAAGATTTTCGGGTTCTCCTCAAATGCTCATAAAATTTCACGGTTCTCGGTTTTATTCTTTATTGGTACAACGAAATTTTTGAACATATTAATTTATTCAATTTTTTTAACGAGAAGGTGTTCGCAACTTCGTTCGAGGAGGAGCAAAAATCATAACCCCTCTTTTTTCTTCAACGTAGTCCGATAAAAAAGTATCCTATAACCATCTGTGGATAACCAGTTACCCGTGTATCAAAAATAGTTGAAATCGATCGCTGCTTTATTAGAAGTGTCTCGTCTCGCTCGTATTCGGGCGGCCGCGATCGGTATCATAACATCTCAGTGAGATATCACAACACTCGAACATTACCCTACTGCTGGCCTCACGATAATATTACGTTGTGTGCGGCGTAATGGAGGTGAACTATAGTGGCCGGCAGGTAATGTTACAAGTGATGTGATTTCTCACTGTGATGTTACGTTTCGAGAGATGTGACATGGCATGGAATTTTTAAGGATCAGAAGCAAAAGCCAATTTTTACCAAAATTGATTTAATACAAATTATGAAATTAGTGAAATAAATAACAAAGTAACGCAATGTATCGTCCGTACTGAACTACACCACCCCTAGTCACCAAATTCAAATACCCGTGATGAAGTCCCCGCAATCTCTCCCCTCACCCTGCCCAGGTTCCGTGCCATCTCACATCCGCCCAAGGGTGCTGACTTGACTCCTTATAAAGCATACTTTGCGAAGTGTAAATACTATCTGGCGCATATCTAGTCGAAAACCACCTGAAGGGCTACCCGCGAAATTTCGGCGAATTTCACTGTTTTTAAGGCGATATAAAATTATTCCTCTTGCTGTACACCATGTAAAAGAATACATATTGTAGCTTGGCATTTGGTCCATATTTTTGTCAGTTGGAATGTTATTATACTTAATAAATGAAAATAATTTTCTATGAAACTTTATTATTTTTTGTTTCTGTGTTTTTAATGTGGGAAAACTAACACCACATTACTATCTATTGTAACATAGATACAAGTCAAAGCGCAAAGAAAAATACTATCTCTCTCGCACGTGGTCACACCAGGACTCGAACCCGGTACCTCTCGATTACGCGTCGAGCGTGTCAACCCCTCTATCAGCGAGCACTGTGCCAATCGCCTCGAATTTATCCATCCGAATGTACCTATTTTTTTTAACATGAAGATAAACTGAAACAGTATATTGGTAACAACGGTGGTTATCAACGCGATGGACATATCCAACTCAGAAAACCGAAGAGCTACGGATTGAAGGTCATTCACGTTATGGCAGCCCCTTAAAATAAAGTTTTGACGTGCACATTTACGTCCTACGTCTCCACAAGTGCACGTACGATCAATCCACACTCGGTGCCATCTTGGAATGCGTTGCAAATTGGAAACATGATAAAACTGTGCCAAATGTCTGCGTATCTCGGTATGGAGTTTCCCAATTTATAGAAGTTGGCGTATGCTGCATCATTACGTAGACAAGAGCCAAAAAACAGCGGGCTAGATTTTATACTTTTATCTTTGGTTATCGTTTAATAAGTATTTTTCTAGTTTTCAGGAAAAAAATAGCTGATTATAATTTCTGAGCATAGCATAGCTAACTGGAATAGTCTTTATATATTAATTAACATCAATTTAAGAATCGCATGTCTGTCCCTGCAGATCAGGTGCACTTATTTGACAAATTCAATGTTTTGTGTTTGTCATCAGCACAAGGTTTGTATGTATGAAAATATGCATAAAAATTGCATGGAAAAGTAAAAATATGGGAAAAAATATATTCTATATTAAGTGAGTGACTAAATTCTTTTCAAAAAATGTGTGTTTACGTGTTCCAAAGGGAAGTCTAGGTGTCCTCTTCTTCCTTACTACCCCCGAGCGGAGCCGGAGCGGGTAGCTAAATATATTTTTTTTAAATCGTGCCCTATAAAATTTCGTCTACTTTGAGGGATAACTTTAAAATAATAAAAATAGGTACATGGGTCAAAGCGGATGGATAAATTCGAGGCGATTGGCACAGTGCCCGCTGGTGGAGCGGTGACACGCTCGACACGTAATCGAGAGGTACCGGGTTCAAGTCCTGGTGTGACCACGTGCGAGAGCAATCGTATTTTTCTTTGCGCTTTGACTTGTATCTATGTTACAATATATAGTAATGTGGTGTTAGTTTTCCCACATTAAAAACACAGAAACACAAATAATTGTGTTTCATATTTAGATATTATCATCATTCTTACCCAAAAGGCGTGCACTGCTGGATATAAATCTCCTCCAAAGAACTCCACCGACGGTCCTGCACTACCAGGCCCCTATTTGATAAACGTGACAGATGGCAGTTGACAACGACTATTCGGCATACATTTACATTTCCATCATAATGCCAGGCATACACTTACTCAACGACCCAGCAAAGTACGCTGAATTGTCGTTGTCAATCGTCACTTGTCACGTTTATGAAATAGGGGCCTGCACTCCATCTACTCAAACTACGTCTTCCAGTACGTGGTCACCACTCGACAACTCGTTGGTCACATCGGCACTTGGTTTTACAGTAAGTGCAATGTGGATGTTGACTGTATTGAAATAATAATAACATTTTGATTTGAAATGGTAATTTTATGACGAAAATCCAAAAAGAAATACTTTGAGTTCGATACCTTACGTGCAACTTGTTTTATGAGCCTTTAAAAATAGGTGGGAAACTACATTTTTAAAGTATGAAAATATTGATAAATCATAATGCCATTGAATAACTCATGAAATGTATGGTAACTTTTGATATGAAACCGTTCTAATAAACGCAAGTTTTAACTTAGCTGCATAAAAAAGTTCTTAATTTCCCCATATAAAGTAGGAAGGTGACGTCACGCTTTCCTAGGGTTTAGTATGGAGCGTTTTTGGGAAAGTCCAAAAATGTGATTCTAATCTTGTTGTATCTCGTGGAGTTTTTATGACATTGACGTGGTTTTTTAAGGTTCCGTAGCCAAAATGGCAAAAACGGAACCCTTATAGTTTCGTCATGTCCATCCGTCCGTCCGTATGTCACAGGCATTTTACCTACTCAAAAACTATAAGACGTATATTGATGAAATTTGGAACATAGGTGTCTCGTGTAAGCCACTACTTAGTTTGATGGTTAAATATTTTGTAGTTATAGATATTTGTAGGGGGGGCACTCCATACACGTAACTGAAACTGAAAAAACAAAAATTCAGCAAATATATTTGCACATCATTCAACACATCATTCGACAGAACTTTTAAAAACATTTTGAGGTTTTTAGAAAAAAAAATGGATTTTGTGAATATTTTCTGAAATAATAGTTCCGATACTAGCAAAAATTGTGTGTCCTCACCTCTATTTTCTAAACGGTATGTTCAAAAAAATATGATAAAAATCACAAATATAAACCTTAATAAATACTTACAAGGAAAATTGTTTTCAACATGATCGAACATACCGTTTTTATGTTATTGTCAAAAAACTATGCTTCTCAGCAAAAGGACATAAGTACCGGGGAGATACGCTCTTTTGATAGTGTTTTTTTTTTTTCATTTCGTTTTTAAAACGTTGTATACATGGCTGCGAAACCCTACATTGAGCATGGTCCGAGATGCTCTTGGCCGGTTTTTCACTAGTATTTCTAATATTGAAAGGTCTTTCTATAATACACCACAAAAAAAGTTGTCAACATCCCTATTTTGTTATTTTCTCCGCATGTCATATTTTCCAAAGTGTAAATTTAAACTTGTAAATCTGTCCGTATGTTTTATTGATTTTGACTTTGCATACTCGTTGTGTTTCTGGACGAGAAAGTTTGTAAGTTTATTGATGTAGTTGTAGTTTAGTGGCTGCCTCGTTAGGCAGACACAGACCAAAAACCAGCAGGCTAGATATTGAATTTTGTGGACAATAGACTTATTAACAACTTTTTGTCTTTTATGTTATAGAATGACTTCTCAATAATAAACATTTTGGTGAATAAACTGCTTCAATCTCATAAAAATTCCTCGAGATACAATGTTAAAATTTCAGTTTTGGACTTTCTCAACAAACGCTTCATGCTATAAGTTTGACAAGTTCTGATGAAGTGTGTGCGTGGCGAAGCACGATGACCCTGCTGCGCACGTTTCTTAATTTTTTTTCTTCCTGAATGGCATTCTTGCCGATTACTGTCAAATATCCTATTTTGCTGTTTCCATCCTCATGTAGATGAGTTTGCTCATGTATAAAGACACCGGGGGCGGGTATGAAGTGTGCGCGCGGCGGAGCACAATAATCCTCCCGCGCACACACTTCTTACTCGCCCCCGCTGTCTTCCCCCCGTCGCCCGCGGACCATGGTAGTGTCACGAAAGAACTTGTCAAGCTATAAAGCCTACTAGCTTACTGACGTCACACAGTTAGTACCTTGTATGGGAAATTAAGGACTTTGTTCTGCAGCTATGTTAAAGCTTGCGTTTATCGAAACAGTTTTACACAAAAAATTAACCATTGATTTTATGGGTTATTCAATGGTATTGTTAGTTATATAATATTCTCAACCTTTAAAAATGGTCTTTCCCACCCAACTCTCAGGGATCATAAAAAAAGCTACACGTAAGATATTGCTCAAGATTTTAACATAATTCCTTATTTTGCTTGTTGTATAAGGATCTTATATATTTTTAACAAATTTTGAGAGTAGGCAAAACTCCTATTAGTATTATCTAAAAACATAATTTTAGGGTTCCGTTGGTACCGCAACCCCACACAGTCAAGTCTTCGATGTCCATCCGTCCGTCCGTCCCTCTGCCTGTAATATTATAGTAGGCGAGGTGGCTGTGAATTTGTTAAAGTGCCATCTAGTTTTAATATTGTCTTAGCATTAAGTTTCTCCAGAGCGCCCTCTGCCGCGCGGTATGCAGAAAACTTCACATCGGTCATCTCATTCCCTGACACATCAGCGCCGAATGGACTCCCTCTCTTTGGCTCTGGGCTTCGAAGCGAACGGACGTGTTGTAGACTATGACGATTGTCGTTGATTTAGTGATTTCAAATTGATTTTAAAATTGTGTTCAAAGATAGTTTTCATAATAATACTTGTACTTGTCGATTTGGGTTTTTATTTTAACACCAGTTCCTTATAATCGGATATCCCTTGCAGTCGGTGCACGATCCAAAATAAAACGATTGACAGTCCACTTGTTTATTCGTCCATGACTGATACCCACATACATAAAAGACATTTACCCATAGCTTAATCTAGAACATTCCATTAAACTTAAGTACCGACAAGTATCTTTTCATGCAACTACGTTGTACTGATAAATTGCCCGAGACATCTCCTTTCTACTGTAGCCAAGTTTGAACTCGCTACCCCAGCAGTAAGTCTTCTAGATAGTCATCTCAACTACGCTTTAAAGAAAGGTTTTAAGCGCCTGTAACTTTGTACTGAGCTTTAACATTTTGTTTAGGCGGACCCTTGGAATAGAATACACAAATTAAAATAAATCGCCCGTTGTAGCGCTTCCGTAGCTGCTACGGTTTCGTAGCGCTACGCTCGTAGAGCTTGCGGGTTGTTCAACTTTTGATTTGCTTCAGCTTAAAAGGCGAGTTGAATTGGTTGGAATTAAATTACTTTTGTGAATACTCAGTGTAGTGTTTTGTTAATCTTCGAGATTAAGAATCTTCATAAGAGTTTAGAAGCAGGTACATGTATATTTATGTATACACGGTGCCAGCGAGGAATGGGAAAGATTGTAGCCACGCATTCCTTTAGGAGCAAAAAAATTTAAATGAACTCCAGGTAAATCTCGCTTGGTTTTGGAAATACTTCTAGTTCAATTGACCCCGATTATAATCCTTCAGTAAACACGATCAGTAATATTGAAATAACATTGCCTTTAGTTGAGAAATACCTAAAAACATTAAATGAGTCAAAAGGAAGTGGTCCCGATGGTCTTCATCCTATATTTCTCAAGCGTTGCAGTAGAACCCTAGCGTTACCGGTGTGTCTATTGTTTAATTGTTCATTAAAATCAGGCTTGTTACCTAAAGTATGGAAACAATCAATTGTTGTACCTATTTTTAAATCTGGTGACAAACATGACATAAAAAACTACCGTGGCATATCAAAACTATCAGTTCTTCCCACACTATTTGAAAAGGTCATTTATGATACATTATACCCAATAGTAAGACCAATGTTAATAACTCAGCAGCACGGATTTGTCAATAAACGGTCTACAGAATCAAACTTATGTGAATATCTGGATTATATTATGAGTGCAATGGATGGAAACTGTCAAGTTGATGCTATTTACACAGACTATTCTAAGGCTTTTGACAAAATTTCCCATTCCATTTTGCTAAAAAAGATAGAATACTTCGGAATTCATGGCGATCTACTGCGTTGGCTAACGTCTTATTTGCGAGATAGGACTCAGGCTGTCACTGTCAAAGGTTTTACATCCACTTTCGTTCCGATTACGTCAGGTGTCCCTCAGGGTTCCCATTTGGGACCATTATTGTTCAATATGTATATTAACGACGTCATCACCTGTTTTTTTCACTCTAACATTTTACTTTATGCTGATGATACTAAGATTTTTACAGTTATTAAATCTGAAGCTGATTGTCTAAAGTTGCAATAGGATCTGGATAGGCTAAATACCTATTGTCTTAATAATAATCTATACATGAATATTGATAAGTGTTCCGTGATCACGTTCACGCGGAAAAGTAAACCTATTCTTTTTAACTACATAATAGGTAGTCAGTTACTTAAGAGGGTATACGAGGTCAAGGACTTGGGCGTTTATATTGACAGCGAAATCCAATTATCATCCCATATTGATAAAATGACATGTAAAGCTTATAGAATGCTTGGGTTTATTTTACGTCAAAGCAAAGATTTTAAGAACCCTAACACACTACTTCTTTTATACAACGCATTTGTTAGGTCAAATTTAGAATATGCATCCACTGTATGGAGCCCTTTTTATTCAGTTCATGTTAACGCAGTAGAGCGTATTCAAAAAAAGTTCCTAAATCGTCTTAAATATAAATTCAATTCCTTCGATTGTGAGAATATTGAAAGTCTTCATATGCGAAGAGAAAAAAGAGATGTTAAATTTTTATTTAACCTGTTAAATAACATTGTCGATTCTCAATACCTAGTAAGTAAAGTGTCATTTCGGTGCCATAGCTTTCGAACTCGATCCACTGACTTATTTTCAATTCCGTTTAGCCGTAAAAGATATGTAAAAAACAAGTATTTAGTAAGAACATGCAAAATTTATAATAAGAAATATTCACGTATAGACTTGTTTCAATTAAATCAACGTAAATTTGTTTCTGCATTGAAAGTAATAGATAAACCATAAAAGTCTACTTTTGTGTACATCTGTGATATACGTAGATCTATTTTTAATTATTTCAACATCGAAATTGTAACTATTGTTTAACTCTAACTGTAATTTATTTTCGTTTTAATCATATCTCAAATTATTAATTGAAATTTTAACTACACAGGTGCATACTTAACTAATTTTTAATGCATATTGTTCTCAGAGCAAAAACTGTACTTACTATTAGTGGAAACTGTTTTGGCTTCTGTATAACTTAGTTTTGTATACTCTCAAGTGTAATTGTATGCTGTTTGTTTCCCTTAACAATAAAATAAAATAAAAAAATAAAAATATTACCAATTTTCATGTGATTACTGAATTACATTAACTCTTTTGATCGCAAGGTGTATTATATGATAATTATGTGGCCAAGTTTCGCGTCGCTTTTGACGGAAAGCAAAGTGCCAGCTATTACTCACTAAAATCATCCTTTTTCGGAAAATATATTCGTGACCATTTTATTAAAAGGGATAATTTTCCGAGACAAGCGAAATGTATTTAATTTTTATGTACAAAACTTGAATACACAATTTTTTTTGCTGAATTTGATTTTGATTTGACTTCATCTCTATATATCTATATATAAAAGAAGGAATCCTGATTGACTGACTGACTGAGCGACTGACTTATAAATGTACAGTACAGCCGTAACTATAAACGCTAGAGAATAGATTTATGCACAGTTGGTTACATTTTTAACGTAGGTAAAGGAAGCATTTTTCGACATTTATCCCATAAAACAAGGGATGGAAATTTTTAAGGGAAACGTTAAATCTTTGGTTGGACTCAGAAACATTAAATTTTGTAAAAATAATGTGTCTTTAAAATCAAAAATTAATCAAGAAACCTAAATTCTTGATTTTTTTAATTCATCCCCTAGGGGGGGAAACAAGGGAGAAAGTTTGTATAGGAAACGTAAAATCGCTGCACTTATAAACTTTAAATTTCGTAAAAAGAATGTGTGGTCATCAAGAAACCCAAATTATTGATTTTCTTTTATTGACTCTAGCTTAACAGCATCGGGCAACTGACAGAAAAAAGTTGACCTCATTTATCTTTGTTTTTTTATCTAAAATCTACGCGGACGAAGTCGTGGGCAACCGCTAGTTACATATAAAACAGTTTTTCCGCCGTCATAACGATTCGTCTGTATACGGACAACTCCACAAAATGATGGCCAAATATTAGTAAGAAGATAGTTACAAAAAAAAACGAAAAACAATTAAATACTGTGTAACTAATTTTGGACGTGAAGAGTCGTACTTGAAAAATGAACTGTATGAAAAACAACTTCTAAACGAGAAACGAGGAAGGAAAAAAATTATAAAAAAGCTCAAAATTCATAGACTAAGACGAATTGCAGTTATTTACCAGTACGTATAGGTAGCTTATTCTATAATATGTTAGTTAAAAAAAAAAGCTGGGCTAAAGCGGGCGCGATCATGAGACGAAAAATTGCATCGTTAATGGACCGTGTCAGAAAAAGTCAAAACAGTATTTTGAAGGTGTTAGCGGTACAATCGTTCCATCCTCTGTCACTGGGTGACACAGATCAGGACATAAGTTAGGTATATTAAATAGTTGTGATCTGTGTCACACCATTTGGATTTGTACTTATGTGAATAAATATGTTCTTACTAACATAGATATACGTTTCTACTGTTACTATCTCGATATGCATATTTATCCGAAATAAAATATTTAGAATTTGAATTTAAAGCATCTCGCCTCGATCTCCAACCATTCCAATTCCGTGTCAATTCTGGCCAGCCCTTAAAAAAACATGTCCATGTCATCCCGCTACCTCCATCTCGGCCTACCGCGTCGTCGCCACTCTGTGGCCAGTGAAGTCCAAAAAATATATGATACTAAACAAATCATCTTTCTTTTTGAAATCAGTTCGTTCAGTTCCTAGTTAATTCTATGAGATCTAAGTTTTGGTCAATAACTGCATAATGCGAGTTCAACTAACATAAGTTTGAGAACCACCTAAGTCGGTTCGTGCGGCAAAGGGCCGGTTGCACTAACGGTTAGTTTGTATATCACATAATTGCCAGTACAACCATCAAGATGTAATAACAAACCACTATTTGTACATACTACTTGAATTTGTACATACTCACCTTCAAAAAGTTAAATAAATCCCATAATATACATTTTTTGAATGGAATAATTTGTCACGGGTTAACTGAGTCAACCCGTGACCATGTGACCAAAAGCTTCCAAAACGTCGGGAACTCAAATGAGATAATACATTTTTTTTTAATGAGTAATAATCGCGGAAACAGAAGAAAATATTATGTATTTTTTTACAAGGAGAAATCCTCATTGGATCCCATTTCCACGGGGACGACAGTGAATATGTGGGACTCTACTGAAAAGCAGTGACTTACGGACTAAAACTCCTTGGTAGGGGTGTCTCAGGATCCCAAACACCCACTGCCTCTGACAGTCAAAGCCTTCCCCCCTCCCGGGTACTCCGGGGCGATTGCGTCTATTGCAGACGATTTACGGTGTAATATTTGGGAGGCACCGTTTTTAGTGCCTGACAAGACCGATACAATAGCGATGTGTTCTCCCGCAGGTCTGACGAGAAATTTGCGACAGATGTAACTGAAACGCTTTGACAACGTCTTTTTGTCTCTTGTCACCGAGTGCCTCGAACCAGGTTTCATCACATAACTTGCACCCTTCGCGTTTGCGATACTCCAGCCGTTTTTCTGCAAGCTTTTCCCAGTTTTGGTAGTTTATGTGATAGGCCAGTTCCAGTCATGTCTCTTTTTGCGCAAGATTTTCCGGTGGATGGTTAAAAAAACCCATTATGTTAGACGCATGCAGGGTGACACTTAACGCATCCAAAGTACCCCCACCGACGACTTCCACTCTGGGAGAGCGGTGAACGACAGGAGAGGGTCTCCGGCTCTCTCCCTGTCCGCATCCTTTTGACCAATCCCTCAGAGTCCTCCCTGCTAATGTTGCCAGAGAGTTCGTAGAGGGACCCTCAGGTGGAGGATCAGCTTCCAGTAGCGCGTCACCAGCCCTGCTTATCTGCGCCCCTTTAGCCAATCTCCCTTCCCACCCGAGTTCCCAAATAATCTACTCTGTTTTCAGAGAGCTTGTGGAGGCACCCTCTCCTGTCAGGTTATTGGCCAACAGAAAGTGATGGCCATTGCTTGGTGTTGTTTTCAGGGTGCACCAACTCGAGTCCTACCCTTTCACCTGAATCAACCGAATCAAGGTGGATTGGTAGATCTCAAACACACGAGGTTACCTGACTTTGCACCCCAGCTAAAATCTAAATATGTAAAATCCTGAAAGATACCTCCAATGCAGAAGTCAAGTTATGAAATAATATCCTACCAAAAATCAGCTCCTTCGTATCAAAAGAATGGCATCACATACCCGACATTCTGGTGAAATGCCCGTAATAGCAAATTTAATAAAATTAATAACTATTTGGTTACTCAAATTTTACTTATCAATTATTATTTCTTTATTACAATACAAATTAACCGTCTTTTTCACCTCCGCGAACAAAGTTGCGTGTCACATTTTCATTTTTAATAATTAAAACGTTTTTTAATACTTTAAAAATCATTAAAGAAAATAATATAAATGTGCCTCCTTTTATTGAAATCAGTGCCAATATTTGCTTAATGTACGTACACATCAGTAGGTATCACTATACTGAAACTCATCAAAGTCCAGTAGTATTGGGGCTGGAGAGGGCCGGTTGCACCGACAGTTAGTTTATTCGACACACTCGACAAATAAAGCACTCGCCATCTGTCTTTATTTATTTGCGGCGGCCCGGTGGGCCCTTTAAACGCTAGTAAACTAATTTAGAACAAAACACGTACATTTCATAAGCATTTAGTGATAGGATACGTATGATAACATCGGATATATTTGTTAATATAATGATCATGGAAAATGAAAATCTGGAAAGTATATAGAACAGATTAATAATCGCCAATTATTTTACTAAGCTTAATTATTGTAATGACTAAATAAATGAATGCATTCGATTTTCGCGAAACAGCTGATTACGCTTTTCAAAGTCTCAATTTACAATATTTTATTTCCGATACATACCAAAAAGATCCACGATCACAAAAAAATCCACCGCAAGTTCCGTCAATAAGCAATGGTTACAAAATATTATCCGCAATACGTATCGTCAATATAAACGTAGTACACACATAAAAATACAACAAACAGAAAATAAAACCATTGTCCTGTAAGTACCCGGCTCAATCGTTCCAAAGATACCTACTGTATTCCCGCGCTGGATAGCCAAAGCGATGCGTTTGACAGTAGACAAACATAAACTATGAAATCAATAAAAAGCTGTCGAATTTGAAATCAACTAAAGGTAGGTGTTGTCTTTGAAATCTACTAAAGGTAGTTGTTGACTTTACAATCAACTATAGGTAATTAGTTGTTCACTTTGAAATCAAATAAAGGTAATAGTTGTTCACTTTGAAATCAACTAAAGGTAAGTTGTTGACTTTGAAACCAACTAAAGCTTTTGGGTACCGTTCAATTTTTACCGACAAAAAAGACATTCTAAGAATGTGTGACGAGGGTGAAACCTCTGATATATAACCATCTAACAAATAACTTTAAGTTAGAGGGATTTTCTGAAAATGTATTTTTAAGCAAGCTTAAGGAGTATTTGATAGAAAATGCATTTTACTCACTACGTGATTTTTTAAGTGAAACCAATTAGTTTTATAATTTTTGTAATAATAGATTAGAATAGATTTTAGTAAAACGAAAATGAGAAGTATTAATTGTTAAATGTCAAACTTATATGTAAAGTGACTTGTAACGCATGTATAGAATTCAATTGAATTGATTATTTTGTGAAAACGAATATAAAGGTAAATGCAAAGCATAACAAGCACGACGTTTATCGTATGAAAAAAATGTATAATGGTAATTTAACATTTGTTCTATTATAAAGTAAAATTAAATTAAATACATTTACCAAATTTTCATAGTAAAATGTGCAATGAACTATTTCAAGGTTACTGAATCGTTTTTTTGTATGTTTGTATGTATATGTCGTTGTGGCCTCATCGCGCCAAAACTTTTTGGTACGCGGGTAGCTAGGCAGCCACAGATGGTTAAAGAATAGTTTTTATCCAATTACGCTCAATCCAAATTCTTTTCAGTCTTCTGTTTCAAAAGAACTATGTTATTTGTACCGTAATTAAGATGATTATAGAGGAACAGATTCACTCACTGTGTCAGTCACTAAACTAACTACCCATTTGACTTTGCAAACAAAACATAACAAGAGTTTGGCAGTGGTAATTAACCGTAACTCAGCCATAATTAAGCAACATACAAATCATGCTGTATTTGGGCATTAATCTTTGAAAACAGACAACTATCTGGAAAAGTATTTTGATTTTCTCCGTTTCGTAGACGATTATTTCACGCTTAGCGTTCTTGGCAGCCTCTCAGGGGTCATTAGGTGACAAGATTATAAATCACCGCAAAAGCAAGACTGGTAATAAAATTATGGAGAGTAAAAATTACTGACTTTTCATATTTTTTATATTTCGTCTTAGCATATTTTCTGCTGAACTGTGTTTCTAAACATAAATATCACAGAAATTGTGAAATATTTTCAGCTTATAGACCTTGACGGCAAGGAAGATAAACGTGACAAGTGGCAACGACAATTCGAAGTACATTGCTGGGTCGCCGAGTAATTGTATGCCTGGCATCATGATGGAGAAGTAATGTAAGCCGAATTGTCGTTGTCAACTGTCATCTGTCACGTTTATGAAATAGGGGCCAGGTTTATTATATAATCGTATGGCAAAAGGACATATACAGAAAAATCACAAATATACATGAGTAAGGTATGGTTGTTTCACGGGTTGGTTGTCACAGCAGCCATAATCGACAATAAAGCGGTGTCGGAAAATCGCGAGAGCTGTATCTCCCTCCTAGATATAGCTCTCGTGATCTTTCGACACTGGACGATGAACTTATTTGTTCAGTTTTCTGTTATAGCCGTCGTGTGACAACGTCGCCTTCTTTGGGGTAATTTAGAACGTTTTTAAAGCTTTCACCTAAAATTATTTACAAAAGGCCTTGCAGTGCCTCGAAGTGTTTAATATGTACTAATAAAGGAATAAACACGTGTACCCGCAAACGGAAGGCCGTTGGGGCAGTAAAGTGCTGGAGTGGAGACCACGTATAGGAGAGCGCAGCTCGGACGGCCCTCGATTAGGTGAACGGGTGACCTCACGAGGATTGCGGGCAGTCGAGTCGATGGATGCAGTCTGTGGCGAGCTTGAAGTAAGGCCTAGGTTCAGTAGTGATCGTTCTTGGCTGATAGTTAGATAGTACCCGTCAAAAAAAATTGGCCATTTCAAACCATCTCTTAGTCGTAACTCAATCAAAATATAGGGAATGGCAGATTTTCTTTTCATTTCCAATATAATTATGTTGTGGTTTGAAACTTACGTATATAGTTATGAAAAAAGAGTCGTAAAAATTTTCACATCTATACTATAATAAAGTTGTACAATTAAAATGTCTGTAGATTGAAGATATTTTCAATAAAATAAGAGTCTGTTTGTTTTGTTTGAAGGTACGTGTCGTTGTGGCTCAACGGATTTCAATTATTTTTGGTGTGTACCAAAGTAGCTAAGCATCCTCAGATGGTTATAGGATACTTCTTACGCGACTACGCTAAAGTAAAAACAGGGTTATGACTTTTTCTCTTTCACAAACGAAGTTGCGAGCAACTTCTAGTCTTCAACATTCGTTTTAGCAATGACTTTGTCATTTTTGAATAATCCGAAAAATATACATATTTTAATTAAAAGGCAAGGATCCAGTATTTACAAGTAGCGCAGTTTAGTGTCATATAACTTAACTGTTGGTTTAACGATGATTAACTATTGTTAACCTACGTGCCACCGGGCTGGTGATTCATTGCCGGCTAACTTCTCCGTCCGCTCCCCATATTGATATAACCCTTCTTTAAAGGGTTTCCGAGCTAAACTTATGCAAGTCGTGTGCTTGAAAAGTTCGGTTTCCTTACAAACTTGGACACGACACAAACTACCCTATCCTACTTATATAACAAACTATAAGTTGTCCATAATTCGATCACAGAAGATCAAAGTCATAACTTTATTTTCTGAATTAGTTTAGTCCGAAAACAATAATTCCACAAGGTGCCCACGAGGTACCAGAAAGATTTTAACCACGCATTTCTTAGGTCATTAGGAGCAAATAATGCAGTATGAACCCCAGTTAAATACGGCTTAGTTTTAAATATACATATTATCAATTTTCTTTCAAACTAAATAATGTAATTGCTAAAGTGCATTATAAGTTCTTTTGATTGCGACGTTGCCACGTATATTGCCAAGTTTCGCGTAGCTATTGACACACATCAAAGTTACAACTGCCACTCACTCAAGTTAACCTTTTTTGGAAAAGTCGTTACCATTTTATTCAGGATCACTTTTCATATAGAAGCCAAAGTTACTCAATTTCTATATATAAAAATCAACAAAACTAAACTTTTTTTGTTTTGTTTTTTTACCGAATTTCACATGGGTTTATAACTAACTTTAACTCCTAATGACCTCTCGAATGCTTTGTTAAAATCTTTCGGATTCCTCACGGGCATCATGTATAACCCATCCTCGAATGTTCATTTATCATTGTACCAAAAATGCTTGATATACGTAAACAAGTTCGAAGTGTAGGTGGTAAAACATTCTGACCGAGAGATCATTGTTCTAGTGACCAACAAACAACTTGTTTCTTTTTTGCATGTTAAAAGTATAGACTACAACTCTATTTAGTTTATCTTTTAATGACTACTGTTCGAACATACCCCGTATACGAAGGATCCCAATTTTCTCTTACCTATATTCAACACTACCATCTAAAAAGCTCTTTAAAAGTAGGACCATGGTAAAACGGAAAACCTCTACTACTGGCCATAAAAAAATTACGATATCATCAGGCTACCTAATAGCCCTTTAAGGGATCTTTACGTATATTTAGGACATATCCACAGGTCGCTGGTTCATATCCGGCTCGAAGGACTAAAATGAACGGGCTTGTTACCCGTGGGATTGATGTAATTATGTTGTTGAAGTAAAAGATGTTTTGTTGAGTGAGTTTGATGACACTAAAAATAAAACTGTTATTGATGTAATATAGAGGGTAAAAATGCTAACAATACAAAAGCGAACTTGTGCTGCTTAAAAAAATAAAAAATATAATTACGTATGTACAGCTTGTTTGTACACGTTGGTTGGGGTGGACACCGAATCGTCAACATCAGCATCTTCCTGATGATGCCTTGTGGAGAGATGAAACACGGGTCCAGGATTATACTGTCGTCTGGTGATGGTTTGTTGTATTTGCATGCGTATTTTTTTTAGAAAAGATATAAAAATATGCGCTTGTGAGCATAATTTAATGTCACATCTAACCAAGACACTATATCGCGGAAAAGCAAAGTAACTATAATCCATTAATCTTTGATCCCTTGATTACGAAAATCTTAAAAAAGCGTTAGTAGAGTATCGGAACAGACGCCAACGCGCACAAATATGTACCAAGGCCGGCACCGAACCGCCACTCGCAATATTGCGGCGCGATCCGTCTTTATTTGTCACTGGGCCGGTGATCTATCGGTACAGTTGCTAACATTATTAGTTGCCTCAATAGAGAAAAGCTGGAAGTGACCTGCAAAAAAAATTATATAGAACAAGTCCAAAAAATCTAATTACCACTAGAATATGGTGCAAGATTTTGTGTGATGAGCACGAATGTTTTGTTCTTGGGTCTGGTATATTTTTTTTATGTATTTAAGTATTATAAAGTCTTCTATAATATTATAAAGTTGTACAAATTAAATGTACATTACAGATATTTAAAAAAATTGTAAAGGACTATTTCGAGGTCACTTAATGGAAATAACATTATTTTTTTTGGATTTTTTATATATTTGTATACGTCGTTGCGACTTCATCACGCCAAATCGGCTAAACGGATTTCAACTATTTTTGGTACACAGGTATCTGCAGATGGCTATAGGATATTTTTTACCCGGCTAGTACTTAATATATAGATACACTAGAAGGTGCCCGCAAACCCTTTTTTTTTCTTCATAGTAGTCGGGTAAAAAAAATCCAATAACCATCTGCAGATACCTAGCTACACGTGTAACAAAAATAGTTAAAATCAGTATAGGAGGAAATAAATATTTCTATTTAAGATATCGTCATCTAGTATCCATAACACAAGCCTTATTGAGCTTACCATGGGGCTAGTTCGATTTGTGTAAAATTGAACTGCAATATTTATTTATTAAGTACGCTTAGTTTCTTTAGATCCATGTCTCGTCGGAGTTTTCCTCTGTGGGCGGTCGCAAAGTATGCGCCGCAGCGCCCGAACCACTCAATTCCTTGGAAATCCTTATGGATGTATTTATTAACGACAAGACTCATTAGGCTGCGCGACTGGCAATAAAAGTTGTTGGCTTATCATCGTCTTCGTCATCTTTATCTTCACCTTTGCCAGCAATAACCTTATAATCATCACCCCCATCATTATCAAAATCACCAACTACCATAATTCTCGTTACCATCCACAATATCATCGACATAATCATAATCATCGTTACATCCACCACTATCATCAGCTCATATTACACCGTCATCATCTCAAGTATAAAAGCTGTCCACTGCTGGACGAAGGCCTCCCGCAAGTACCGTTCTTGCACTAGGTACCTGCATTTACTTCTATTATTGTCGCCGGAGTTTTCTTCTATAAGCGGTCGCAAAGTACGAATGTGCGCCCGAACCACTCAATCTCCTGGCAATCCTTATGAATGTATTATTAACTGTCGATTTCATGGCGATGAGACTAGACTTAGTATAGTAACGGCTAAAGAGTCGGATGCACCATACAGAGATCCATAAGCAAGAACAGATGACAAAATTCGTCGACTGCTGGTGTGGACGATTAGCTCAGATGGTAGAGCGTGCTGCCCCGGTCTGGCTCAAGGCACTGGTTCAAGTCCGTCGAAACATTTTTTCATTTGTTTCTGATCTTTGTTTATAATAGACTTAGTATGTTAAAAAAAATTACGCATTGATTCCAGTATCAACCGACGGCATATTACATGGCGGAAGGTCAATCTCGGGTTCAATTACAACCTATTTTCTCACGCTGGATAGGTTCAAACACAGATGAACGGAGTTGAATAGAAAATCGTCACGATCGTTAATTTCATCATCTTTTTCAATATCATCCTCATCATTCTCATCACTGCCATTACCATTATTATCCTTATCACGTACGCGGTTTGTTTATGGCTAAGGTTTTTGGAATAGATAAACATTTCGAGCACTACTCTGCTTTAAGGACGTGTGTTACCTAACCGCACATCTTTACTATTATAAAGTCGAAATAAAACAATTTAACGGATTATGTCGCGTATATTATCTCATTTTAGTTCCCGACGTTTCGGAAGCTTTCCAGCTTTCCATGGTCACGGGAGGACTTCGAGCTCGTGCGAGTCCTGTCCTGAGGTCTTCATACCGCCTGATTTGGTTAGCAACATCCAGTCCGTACTGGTGTACATAATATTTTCTTCTGTTTCCGTGATTATTACTCATTGAAATAAAACAATTTAACGGATTATATCGCGTATATTATCTCATTTTAGTTCCCGACGTTTCGGAAGCTTTCTAGCCTTCCATGGTCACGGGAGGACCCGTCCTCCCGTGACCATGGAAGTTGTAAAAATTAAATGTTTATATATTTGTATGTGTCATTGTGGCTTCATCACGCTAAATCAGCCACACGAATTTCAACTTTTTTGGTATACGGTTAGCTGGATATCTCCAGATGGTTATGGGATACTTTTTACCTGACTATCCTAAAGAAAAAAAGACGCGTTTAACTTTTTCTACTCCGCGAACAAAGTTGCCGGCGCCTTCTTGTGTAACATAAATATAAAAAAATTACC
Source organism: Hedya salicella (assembly GCA_905404275.2). NCBI lineage: Eukaryota > Metazoa > Arthropoda > Insecta > Lepidoptera > Tortricidae > Hedya > Hedya salicella. The sequence continues at coordinate 2,481,846 of FR990112.1, read as the reverse complement.
TTGCATATTGAGTGGGTCTAGCAACGGTCTTATTTATTTTTTTACCGCTAACCTCGTACTACAAGATCCAAATAGAAAATATCGACTCGCATATGAAAACATCACTTAGTAAATCTCGAATATATCAGCTTCTTAGCCCAATGCGGTCCTAAAATATTCAGAACACCGAAAAAGCCTTATACCACATTTGCCGTCACGACTTATGATAACTGCGTCCAAAATCCACTAAAAAAAACACTCTTTACACCTCCTAAACTGCTGCAAATGTAAAATAAAACTTGTGTCACCAATTTCAAACCTAAGTTCCTTTAGGATAAGCGTTGTATCCATCGAAAATCGAGAGGTAACTTCTTTATGATTTGCAAAGTTGTTGGAAACTCGGGATCAAAGAAACTGAGTCATATTCTGTTGTCCATACAGTAGATTTGGGTTGATATAATAATTTTGCTGGCTAGTTTAACAATGGCAGCAATTCATGAATGTATGTATGAGTAGATTTTGAATAGTTCGCGATGTATTCAGTAGGAATGTCCGAGTTTTTTTTCCTGAATATTTGCACTAGTGATTTATGTTTTTTACTTTGGATGATTAGGTTTTCTGGGCCATATTGTAATTGCGTCTGGTTCTCTTTATACATAATTTATCAAGGTTATTTTGGGGATGTATAAATATTTGTATTTCTTTCGCTGTCTGTAGAGTTTACTATAAAAATGTTAGGAATAGGTAATTAAGAAAAGAGCTCGAGATTTGATTTTGTAGATACGTCAGAAACGCCAGGGTAAATATAAAATAGGTACCCGGGATTATATTTTTTTCAACTGCTCTAGGTTCAACTATTCCTTATAGATTATAATCTAGAAATATCCCGCGGCATGTCAATTTCCAGTCACTTACATATATACATAGCTTTGTCTGTTGAATCATACTATTATAATTTTGATAACTTAAAATTAAACATAGGTACTTACAATTAATACAGAACAAATTGAAATATATTGCCGCTGGAGCAGAAAGCTTCTCGAGTGGCGACCGCGTACAAGACGATGCAGTACGGAAGTCCCCAAACAAGATGGATCAACTATCTGTTGAAGATCGCGAGAACCGATAGATAATAGCGGCGCAAGAGCGGTCGTTATGGAGATTTTAGGGGGAGGCCTTTTTCTAGCAGTGGACAGAGGCTGATGATGATGATAAATTAATGATGCGTCTAGAGTTAATGTTACCTACATTTGAGGGTGTATGCAAGTGAGGGTACCTATTGAATAAGAAGAACATAAAACTATTGTAAATGTTTTTAAAGAATAAATGAATTAAAAAAAAATGTTTTACCAATTGTCCAAGCAAAAAGTGAGTTTTCTGAAATTCTCAATGACATGATTATTTTTTTTCCTATTTCTTTCTCTGTTACTCGTAGTTTACGAGTTTCCTGGATATGAGCACATAAGTATGCCCTCGTTGAACAGAACAAAACTACTTTAGACCACTTTGCTCTCGAGCCACTTTATATTTATTGATCTCCAGCATTTCCTCGTGTCCTCATTTTCACATTGACCACAAGCCAACTAGAGCTCGTACAACTATCAAAACTCGAGCAACAAAAAGATAAGATAAACTTCTCGTTTCCTAACAAAAATATTTCACCTGCAAACTCTTACTAACAAACGGACAAACAAATCCCAACGAAACGATTTGTTCTATTCAACGCGCTGGGACGCTGCCAACGGTCTAGTTGCGCACAAAAAGGTTATAAGTCTCTTTGACCTACATACATACATACAGCGTTATTTAATTAAAGCGGTACAGAAAGATGTAACCGATTCGATTGTTCTATGGTAAAGTCTACAAGGCGTGATCAACATTATACACAAAGTTTTTTTTGGCTATGAAGTTTATTCTGTACCACGGATTATACAGGAATATAGGATAAATTCTATTCTTTTTCTTCACATGTTATGTAGGATCTTTAGAATAATATACAATGCAATTCGATAGAAAATACAAGAGGGAAAGTTTGATTATCTTATACCACACGATGTGTCGATGATTCATTAATAAGATCGTAGATGAAAGGTTGTAGGCAAGCGAGGAACGGGTAAACCAAAGATAAGCTACAATAAATAAATAGAAGACAGGGTTAACGTCATGACATATAGAGAAATCAAGAAGGTGGCCCTGGATAGGGTGAGATGGAAACAGCTTCATATGACATTATGATGCCCTTCATCTGTTACACCGATAAGCATATTTTCTTAACTGCAAACTGTGTTTCCGTCGATGGAAACTCATTGTATTGTGAATGATAATAGGGTAGATATATATTTTTAACGTGATCATTGAGTTAAAATGCCGCGTGACGTCACGCCTAAGTACACTTTATTCTTAGACGTTACGAGCCCCTTCTAAACTTTAATACAATTAACCTAAGTATTTTTTAAAATTTGAAAAAGCAAAATATACCTACGTGTTCAATTTTTATTTATTTATTATCCAACTGCATGCCTATTCTTATTCCAAGAAAAATGACAAACAAGAAGTGAAAAACATTGTTCAATCGTTCAGTGAATTTAAAGCGCATTGCGAATTTTCTAGTTTAATTCTCTTGGAAATGGTGACTACCGTACGGTTGCATTTCTAACAGTAGGCCGAAGTTTTTGCCGTTACACACGGTAGTAGGGGCGACCTGATAGCGGCATATGCTGCCTACGCTACGCAATACATCAGCTCCCAACTCCCCGCATCCCGCACTTCCCCGGGAGCGGGGACTTTCGTGCATAGCGTGGCCAGCGTGTGCCGCTATAGAGGAACAAATGACTGATTCATTTAAACTTGAAGATTTTAGAATTTAGCGGCAAATAACTAAGCGTTTTAGTTATTTCAAGCAAGGATGGGATTATCTAGTATGTCCTAGAAGACAAAAGCAACTTAACTGTGCCCATTAAAATAATTTCGCAATGGTGACCACCCAATGCTTAGCACTTTGTGGCTCCTAAAATAATAAAGTTGCTTCATTCAAAATTGTATTATTCATCCTAAAAATAAGCCCCCAGAACTGTCTTATCTGTCTTACAGATCAGGCTATACCAACGTTTCAAACATCTTCATCATCATCATCACTTCGGCCATAGGACGTCCACTGCTCGACACAGGACTCCTCAAAAGTCTTCCACAAGGGCAGGATAGAGGCCACCGGCATTCAGCGATTCCCTGCAACCCTAATCAGGTCATCTGACCACCTTGCGAGTAGCCTTCCCACGCTGCGCTCAAAAATAGATAAAATAAAGAGGAAAAAAAATATTAACTTACCAATAGGTTAAAATAAAATGCTTGATTAATTACAAAGTAGGCGTAAATTGCGTGTAAATATGATTTATTACTCTGCGTTGAATATGATTTATTTCACCGACGTTTCAGACGTTACATTATGTCCATGATCATCATCAACATTTCAGCCATAGGGCGTCCCCTGCTGGACACATGCCTCCTCAATAGATTTCCACATGGGCCAGGATAGAGGCGAGCCGCATCCAGCAAGTTCCCACAACCCTAACCAGGTCGTCCAACCACCTTGCAGACGGCCTTCCGACGCTGCGCTTACCAGTACGCGGTCTCCACTCGAGGAAAAAGGTTCTCGACCGCCCTAATGGCTATCGGTTCTTCGACCTATGTGCCCTGCCCATTGCCACTTCAGTTTGCTGACCCTGTTTGCTATGTCAGTGACCTCATGCTTGAAGACGAAAGTCTTCAACCAGTGACCACCTACGGAGCCAAGACGGACCACTATGGGCCTCTTAAGGAAGCTCAGAGTCAATCAGCGAGCTATGGAAAGAGCTATGCTCGGGATCTCACTACGAGATCGAATCAGAAATGAGCAGATTCGTAGTCGAACCAAACTCCCGTTTTGCTGTGTGAAAATCGTGAATTTTAAATCAACTTAATGCTCGCTTTTACAGTCGACTACAGGAAAGTACCCTATTCACATAAAATGACATAAACTGAAAAGCCAGTTCATATAAACTGTAACTTTGAATTGGGACGTTGACTTGACTGTACTCACATAAAAATAAAATTTTGATACAATATCTATAGAATGATAGATATAAAAAGAATGAGTTCGATAACTTACGTATAGCTTCTTTCATGAGCTTTTAAGGCCGAAACACACCGGATGCGTGTGCAGCACGTGCACGTGCGCGTGTGCGTGGCGTGCGCGTTGTATCGTATGAAATGTCGTAGTAGATGGCACACCGCTTGCGTGGCGTGCACATGCGCAGCGGTGTGTCATCTCAAATGGGTTTACAACGCGCACGCCACGCACACGCGCACGTGAACGTGCTGCGCAGCCGGTGTGGCTTGGCCTTTAAAGTTAGGTGGAAGAGTCTATTTTTTATTATGAAACTAATAATATCATTGAATAACCCATTAAATGTAATAGTAACTTTTGATATGAAACCGTTGTGATAAGCAAAAGTTTTAACATAGCTGCAGAACAAACTTTTTAATTACCCCATACAAGGTAGGAACGTGTGACGTCATACGCTTGTGGAACGTTTTTTGGGAAAATCTAAAAAATGAGATTTTAACAATATTGTATCTCAGTGAGTCTTTATTAGATTGAAGTAGTGTTTTCACTATTGTTTCTATTATTGAGACATCGTTGCATAACATACCATGAAATAAAGTTGACAAAAATTGTCAACATACCAATTCTCAAGAAACACCATAACCAGTAATCACTTTATTCCATAACATAACCAACTATAAAGAAATAAAACACAGTAAAAAATAAAGTAATTCCCAAACTCAATTTCATTCCTCGGAGGTATATTCCTTTGAAGATTCCCTTCAACTTTAAAGGCGAGCCCAACTTTCAAATAGGAATTAATGTAATCTCCTCCCACCGCCCTAATTCGCCCTTTTGTGTGAAAAAAAGCCCCAATTGTTAGACAACTCGTTTGATTCCAGAAAGAAGAGGGTAATTAAGGTTAGGATTTTTTCTATGAGAACGCAAAGATTTTGGTTGAGAGTTTCCGAACGGTTGTATGAGTTCTTGTGTATGTAGAAGTAGACGAAGGTCTTCGAGTAGATTGAGGTTGTAACATGAAGTTATAGGTGGTAAGAGTTTTTATCTTATACATTTGGTCGTCAAAATTCACATGATTTTTCAGAATGAACGGAATTTGGACCATAATATTTCAAGGTCCCAATTGTAAGACAGCTCGTTTAATTATATAGAGAAAAGGGTAATGAAGGTTACAATTTTTGCCATGAGAACACAAAAATATGTCCTTAAAAACAGTTTTAGTCGTTGCTTGATTTGTTGTGCTTGTAGAAGTGAATGAAGGTGACCGAATACACTAAGGTAGTGTCATCAAGTCTCATTATCAGAACACAACATAAGTAGACTTATAATCCATACTAATATTATAAATGCGAAAGTGTGTGTCTGTCTGTCTGTATGTCTGTATGTCTGTTACCTCTTCAAGCTTAAACCGATGAACCGATTTGGATGAATTTTGGTATTGGGATAGTTTGAGTCCCGCAGAAGGACATAGACTACTTTTTATCCCGGAAAAATAGCCTTATCCGCGATAAACGAATTTAAGGCGGACGAAGTCGCGGACAGAAGCTAGTTGCCTATAAATTTAACTTATGTTGATTACTTCAATAGTCTCGAGGGCTTGCTTATCAGGAGCAGCAATAGACTGCATTGCTGCTTAGTACATTTTTTTAGAATATTTGTTATTAATTTATTTTACTCAAAATAGAAATGGTTGGTACGTTTCTTACGGTTAATTAACCAAACATACGTTTATTGGCGATTATAGCACTTACTTTCCATGTGTAAATGTACTTAACCATGCTATCACTCAATTCCATCATATGTGATCACATCACACAGCGTACAGACGAAGTAAGAGACAAAGAGCATATAGAGCAAAGAGCCCGGTTCTACGCCATTTTCGACACTAAGCTGCCAAATACGATCACACGTGAGTAAGTGATGGTCTAATACCGAGGTTATGAGTTAAAAACAATGATATACATGAAATAATTACTAAATACGAAATGCATATAATATTTAATAATCTCAGTTTGTTCTTGAAAATATGGGCACATACCTTTTTTTCTAAAAATCTGTCACATTATAGAACTGCTAAAACTTTTTGTTCAACAGTTCTATCTATCTATCAGCCACATACGTCCACTGCTGAACATAGGCCTCCCCTTTAGATCGCCACAGACCTGCGCAGATCGTATCCACCGACTTCTCGCGATCCTCACCAGGTTATCCGTCCATATAATTGGGAGCCGTCCCTCGTGGTTGCTACTCCAGGAATTTACTGCCCTAATGGCCATCCTTTTTCCGGGCTACATGGCCCGCCCATTGCCACTTCAATCATGCAATCCTGCGAGCTATATCGGTTACTTTGGTTCTTCTGCGGATATCCTCATTTCTGATTCTATCACGCAGAAACAGTTCTACCGTGGAAAAAAAAATCAGTCCGTTCTTTAAAACTATTAGGAATTGACAATTCCTAATAGTTTTTTTTTTTCTTATTATTATATTTTAAAGCATTAAACCATTCATTCCTCTCTGTCAAAGTATACAAATATCAGGTCAATTTATACTATAAATTCTCAGTGCATGTGAGTGTTTTCGTTTCTAGGCGAATTTTTGGTGTTGATGTGTGCGTTTGTCGAAATATGAATATTTCTGTTCATGTTTGCCTCACTTCTAGCTACAAGTGAAAATAAAAAAAAAATGGTATCTGACGAGTAGACTTGCTATTTTCAATGATTATTAATAGACAAAGAGTTCTGTTGAACAGAAAGGACATTTTTGCAATATGATCCGGTGCGTCCTTTGATGCTTTAAGAAAAAAGCGTACTCCCACCTGAAAGGCCGGCAACACACATGTGACTACTCTGATGTTACAGGTGTCTTATCGGTGATCGCTTACCATCAGGCGATCCGTCTGCTCGTTTGCCTCCCATAACAATAAAAAAATATCCCAAGAGTTCTATTATGCAAGTTTTAGGCAATTATATACAGTTGTTTTTAAGTTATAAAGAACAAAATGTATAAGACTTACACGAACATATTGTTTCAATTTCTTCGTAAGAGAAATAATATCCTATTCGATAATGTATGAAGATCTGCAAGTACGTATAGCTATAAAAATCTTCGCTGACGCGGCTATAAACGGTTGAGCAATCCTTATCTCTCTGAATGCCCAGCCCAAAGGGGCTCCGAAATTCTAAATGCACATTCACACTGCCACGTCCCGTTTGCTCTCCTGATAATAACATTTTGAATGACCGGGACGGCACTATATGAACCTCGGATTTGGAACTTCGTAATAGCCCCCCAGATCGCCGCGTCATTAACGGAGGCTATAAATAAGGAACCGCTTTGGCCTAGGCTCATAAATCTTCCCATTGAGACCCTGGCCCGGATATCCAGAGTGCATCCATAGTTAAGAAATACTGGCTATTGTTTGAAAAGCGAATCCGCTGTGTTTGATACAAAATTTAACGAAAAACGCTAGTATGAAAATACTTTTATTATTTTGTATAAATGGAGTAAAAAATATTAAGAAAAGAGTTTTAAGATAACACAAACTAAATTTAAAATCTCCGACTAGGGAAATTTTAATATTCCCCTGGTGAAATACATTTTAGTTTTGCCTCGAGTAAAATTTTATTGTTTATTTTAATCTCTAACACAAACAAACGCTGAGTTTTGAAAAGTGTGTTGTTTAATGTCTGTCCACTTATTATTCTTAATTTAAAAATCTCCGATAAAACGAAATGTTGTTGACATGTTTAGATATTTTGTTGTTTGCATAAATAGGTATATAACAAACTTAATACTTATTGTACTGTGATGTTCCATAATTACAGAGGGTTATTAAAGCAACGTCGTAAGACCTAAATTTTAATTCCTTCGTAGATTTCCAACAAACAAGCTAGGGCCTATACAAAGAAAAAATTTGGTGACATAATATTGTATTATCAACTAAATTGGAAAGCGGGAAGGTGGTCAAATTTAACTTCCAAGACATATATTCTACTAGTTTAGCCCACGACTTCGTTCGCCTTTAATTCTTTTATCGCGGATAAGCGTATTTTTCCTAAAAAAAGTAAAATATAGCCTAATAAATAAAAAGTAGCCTAAGTCCTTCCCCGGGCCTCAAACTACTCCGTATCAAAATTCAACTACATCGGTTCAGCGGTTTAGGTGTGAAGAGGTAACAGACAGACAGACAGACAGACATACTTTCGCATTTATAATACAAGTATGGATATGGATTAGTATTGATCATAGAGTTGTTAAACTGAAATTTCTGTACATTGAAGGTATAAAAAAAAGCAAGACGGACTATTTGAAGCTCACTGAATAGAAAAAAATATTGTATGGGTCATTGTGGATTGATCACACCAAAATGTCTAAACTGATGTTAAATATTTTTGGTACACGGGTAGCTGGGCATCTACAGATGGTTATTGGATACTTTTTACTCAACTACGCTGAAGAAAATAAAAGGGTTATTTTTGTATCTTCTCCACTGACCAAGTTGGGGGCACCTAGTACATACTAACATATAAACTAACACGGCAACATAAATTCAAATTCAAATTCAAAATATTTATTTCGGACAAATAGATCCATATTTTGTTAGTAATTACAATATTAACATAAGCCTAGGGTTAGTATTTATAAAATAAAACTATTTAAAAGCGGCGCGTTGCAGCGGCCGCCACACCAGCGTCGAATCCCAGCGCTGAGCGTGCTCACGATGCTGTTTTAGCTGCCGCGGCTGCAGTTGAGGAACGAGGAACATTATCTTGAATGCATCGTTATACTGAACGCGCAAAGCGCTATACGCCCGCCTGGTAAAGTTCGACCACAGACCGCACGTGTAGGACTAAATAAAGCTTGTAAAAATCATGTAAATAATACTGAAATACTTACTTACGTTGAATATTTACTTTAGCAAGCTATTGTAAATAGTGGAAAGCCAACCGGTTCAAACATACTTCAATATGGCGCGCATACCCGTATTGGTATTTACGAGATTTTTGCATAGTCGACGCCTGGCGGGGTGCGCGCGGAATGGAGACTCATCCGGGATCCATTTCGGATTCCGAGGAGCGGTCCCACGTTATAAGATGGAGGCGAAGGACGAAATACGCAATGCTAAACGTAGAATTTCCTACTGCGCACACTCCGAATGAAAAATGAGCTCCCTGCTACGGTTTTCCCAGGAGTTTGGAGTGAATAGGGTTTTAAAGGTTTTATCACGTACGTGATGCCCCTGACGTTCCAAGCTACATAGACTACAGTGACTGCCTAACATTAGGGGAACTGTTCGAGTAATCTATTAATGCTTGTGGTGCCACAACCCCACACCAAAAAAAGTGTTTAAAATTATTTCGGAATTGTGATTTGATAGAAAGTGTTTCAAGTAAATTGTGATGATTTACTTGAGTACATGATGAAATGGCGAAAATACTTAAATTCTTCAAGATTCACGTACATTGCAAGAATTTTGGATGAATTCTTAGTTTTTTTTTATAGTATAGTGGCAAACGAGCAGACATACCGCCATGGTAAGCGATCTCCTTCGCTCATATAATGACCTGCAAGACCAGTGTCACAAGCGCATTGCCGGCCTTTTAGGTGGGAGTACGCTCTTTTCTTGAAGGCTTGAAAGTCACATCGATCCAAAAATACTTTTGGACAGCAGTTATTCACTGTTACTTAATCAGGCGAGACACCGTCTGTCAGTTTTTGTTGAAGACGTAGGGTGTTAAGAGTTTAAAAAAAAAGTGTAAAGGGGAACAAAAAAAAGGAAATGGGTCTCGCATACTACACACATGCACTGCCGTCCTTTAACTAAAACCATACTAACCCGCAAATTATAGTTTTGAGTTATGAGCAAAAAACGTTAAAATCAAAATTTCTAGGAAATGTGTATATTTATTCCCGTTTCTTTTTATTTAAAAATTAAAACTAAGTTAATTATATAAATTAGTAAATAATTATAGATAACAAATTAGTTAATGATTGATAACACGATTGTAAAAGGTTTAAGTATAATTATGACAATATTTTAATAGTTAATTGGTACACGCATATTAATTGTTTTATATACCTACTCTGACGTATATAATTTTATTCTAGACACATCCTAGATTTTTTTTTTATTGACAATCCTTTTGTGATTTATCTTATAATTATTTTAATTTTTAAAATGATTATTTTATCAATAATGTTATACTTAAGTTAAATGATCTGATTAGGTTTTTCTGGGTTTCCCTAATCCTTGCAACAAATGTTGGATCATATTGTATGTCTCCCAGCAAAAGACTTCTCTCATTGTACTCTGTGTCTCACAAAAATATCTGCAATCTTTTCTCTGCTAAATCTGGAAATAATAAACTAAACTAACATTAATACAAAATTAATTAAACACTCATAGCTCATAAATGTAGTTTTTAATAACTAAGAAATTATGTTACTACGATCACACTGAGGCATGCACACACACAACTACACACCCTTACGCATACATGTTTAGAAATATAATTAAGTGGTTGCGTAAGCGTGGTCAAAAGTCTGTTGGGGTGTCGGTCGGCTTTGTCGAAGTAGGCATGGGATAGGTCACGGATATGGTCGTGTATGGTCGGTATGCCAGCGGCTATATGTATATCAATGTTCCGTATTCGTCGAGTGGCGTCGAGTGTCCGTCGGAGGAAGTTATTCTTCTCTCCGATGTGTCCGAACATGGGGCTTGCATACGTCAGGATGGGCCTCACGCAGGCGTTTGAACCAACGGCCTAGGGCGTCGGTTGCCCGCTGGAGGTCCCTATAAAAGCTTATAAAAAAATACAAGCAGTCAAACATAGAACCTCCTCCTTTTTTCGAAGTCTGTTCAAAATAAGTAATTGCCTATAAATACCGCACGCAATATCTACGTAAATTAAATTGAAATGAGCTGTACTGTACAACAAGCCCTTTTAAATCCGCATACCGCAAACATTAAAAGCGAGAGAGATTATTTATATTAAGTTTATAAACTTATATCCGGCATCCGGACATTGCGTGACGAGAAATATGCAGCGATCAGTCACTAAAACAACTTTACACAACCACCCGCGCACGCCCCGCTCAGATGACTGGCCGCTTGCCGTAAACTTGGAGAGACAAATGTTTTGCGCATAACTTGGTTTTAACGTAGCATTGCGGGTTAACAAGGTTTAAGAGTTGCATACTTATGTAGGTATTCATGGCTTAATCGCAGTTACTGGGTTTTAGTGTTGTATTTGCAATAGAAATCACAAGCAAATTCTTCCCAATACAGGGCTAAGGGCGTTTAGTCGTGTATAAGCGTAGGAACTGTGTTTTTGTGTAGTATTTGATAAAAAAGTTTGTGTTTAAAAAAAGGTAAGAAAAAGGTAATAGGACTTTAACCGCGATTTATGAAGTTTTTGTCAAATAACGGTTTTTTAGCTGTGTATCGTGCTTGTGATTTCTTGAACTAAACAACCGCTAAGGGCTTTTAGAATGCTTATAGTGTAGTAATGTTGGTTTGCGACTTTATAGTATTGTAAAGTGCAAAATTTCATGCACTTAGCGTGGTAGGTCGACTCCGTATCTTTGCAACTACAAATGATAAAAATATGATTCCAAGACCATCCGATAGAGCTTTTCTTCTTCTTTTAGCCCATGTAAACTATCGAAAACTGGTATAAAGCAGCATTAGTTTTAGTCATAGGACGGCAGTGCACAGGTCTGGTTGATTGTGAAGGAATGTTATAAGTGGGTGGGCTCGCCCCGAGGGTCCTGCAGCCACTTCTTTGCCTGGATATGAATTAATTGCGGACTTAGTTTTTCTTGTTTGCTTTGATACTGGAGCTCTTTAGTTATTGGGCTATGTTAGGCTAGGCTATGTCGTCAGTTAGAATATTTTGAGGGTTCTCTTTCGAAATCCCTAATGTCGTTTGTCCTAATGTATTGTTTGCAAAATGTCTCCTTTGCCATAACGCATTTTTTTTTAAGCCGTAAATTTTTCAGGATTTTCTAAAAGATTGTCGTATAGATTAGGTTAGATTCGGTTTGTTTTATAACAGTCCTGAAAGTTTACGATTTCTGAAAAAAATGCATTATGGCAAATGATACATTAGGACAAACGATACATTAGGACAAAATGACTTTAGGGATTCCAATATAGATCCCATTTTGAGAGCTTGAGAGAGTTTGAAGCACATGAGGAATAGTCAGCTCAGAGTCACGCAATGTGCAAAGGGCTATGCTTGGATTCTCTCCACGTGATTAAATCAGAAATGAGGATATCCCCAGAAAAACCAAAGTATATAACCGACATAGCTCGCAGGGTTGCGCAGGGTTGAGGTGGCAATGAGCGAGCCATGTAGCCTCTGGGCTAACAGCCATCTGTTCTCCGGAACGGATGACTTGTTGGGGCAGTTAAGTCTTAGAATAGCGACCATGCCTAGGAAAGCGCAGCGTGCTATGGCCCTCGACTAGGTAGACGAATGACCTCGTGGCGGTTGCGGGGAGTCAGTGAATGAGGTCTGCGCAGGATCGCTCTCTGAAGCGAGCTTTAGGGGAGGGTTAAGTTCAGCAGTGGACATCATTGAAAGATAGAGGAATAGCCTAGCACATTTCATTGGAGCACACCAATTTGAACCTCATAAATTATCGCCCTACTTTGTACGAAAATTATGGCCACTTAAAGTGCTTAAAGTGGAGTGGACGACTGCGATATCAAACAAGAAATTAGTTCTCAATGTACGCAATGTACTAAAAAACAAAACAGAGAATACTCTACTAGACTTGAGTGTTAAAATAATGCCGCTCCTCGCTTATAGTTAACACTACATATCTGAGTATATGACTAGAGATCGGCATTATTAAATAGTCATGTGAGTTCATATGACCCGGCCAAGCCGTGGTCAATTGATGTCAAGCAATTAATAGGAGCCGATAATGGCTTATAAAAGTTACGGTTTATTTATGGAGTCATTGACTCGTAAACTCATTGGTGTTGCTCCATCGCCAGGGAAATTTACAAAGGATATTTTTAACAGGGTATTAATACATTTAGACCGATCTCCAGTGACAATTCACCTCTTCGACCGCGACCATCACACATAAAACTACGTCGAAACGTTAGATAGTAAAGGTAAGTTTTTCGAATTTAATCTGACTGCCGAATAGTATTTATTGATTCTACTGAATAGTATTTATTGATGATCGTTTATGACTATTATTGCCGACATTACTTGATTTTGATAATTGTTGTATAATTTAATTCTTGCTTGATTATGTAATTTCATGTTTTTGACTCCGACACATATTTGCATGCTTGCTTGCAAGCAAAATACACGGAAATCGAATTGTACCAAACACCTTTTTTGACTGTATTTTGCAAATAAATATATTTGATTGATTGTTTGATTGATTTGATAATTATTAAAAAAAAACGCATTAGACCCGTCATATTTATTTATCGTCATCTTACAGATTTCCGATACAGATTGCTATTTCTACAATTCTTAATTCTCCAGATTTCCATTTCTTCACATTCTTAAATCTACGGATTCTTAATTCTACAGATTCGTAATTATTTCTAGAACTTCAGATTACCAGCCATAGAGATTCCGAATTCTACAGATTCCCCTCACTACATTGATATTTCTATATTTGTTGAATACAGTAATTAATAAAATTTGAATTTTCCCTATTGTTATCGATATTAATATTAATGACTCCGATCAAACACTTAGGTAACACCGCTTAGTACCTAGATGCCTAACAAAATAGGTATCAATTTACTGTACGCAACCATTAAACTTTTGATCAAACATCGCTCCAGGCATGCGAAACTTGACGTGTTATTGATGGATTCCAATTTCAACTTATTTATTTACTTAACCTAAGCTAAGGACGCCTCGCAGCCTCAGGTAATGTAAGGTAAAGGTTATAATGCTTGACAGCTTAATTTCAATAAATTTTACTCTGTTTGTCACTTCTATTACTAACGAATTAAGGTTGAAGGTTTAGATATGGGGAAAATAAACCAATGCTTGAAACTTCCTGCGACTTCAATTTCTCATTTCTGTATCAAATACTCTAGGTAACGATTCTCACAAGATAATTTGTCCACCTAGAATAGTCCTTCCAAACCTGCATCTTCCAGTTCATGGTCACTTGAGAACCTTTCTGCCTTAGCAGCTTTCGGTTTTACAAGCGATGAGACCCTTCACTGCCATTTTAGTTTGTAATTTTCTTCAGTTACTTTGACCCTGTGGATTTCACCATTTCTGATTCATCTCATAGGGATTTCCAGGCACTCTCTATTTTTATTTGGGCGACCTTGAACCTTCGTACAAAGACTAATGTTGTAAGCTCGTAACCACCCGTCAGTCCCCTGTGTAGGGGTTGCCTGTTGGCCGACGAAACCGCTTCCCACGTGATCCTAGAAGACGTCGGCGTAGGAATACAACGAGCTGCTGAAATCCTCGATCACCAAGGTCGCTCCGGAAAGCCTGTGGAGACATCAGGAGGGTCCTGCGCTTCTGGACGGAGCTAGGCTGGCTAGACCCCATAACAGCATCCCACGCAAAATGGCCCGGCTTTCACGGGCTAAATGCGGAGAACGGACCTCATAACCATAACCATACCATAACCATAAGCCTCGGTAAGCGTCCATTGGAGACACCACAGCTAGCTCAGACAGGTCAACGGTGAGATCTTTGGGAGAAATCTTTGTCCAGCTGTGGACGTTATTTGGCTGAGGTAATGATAAATTTAATTAAGGCAGAAGTCATCCTTATATCACACATTTTGTTTATCATCACATTTTGTTTTGGATTGTGTGCTTTGACTTGACAATTTATTCTCTTCTGTGTTCTCTTGTGGTTTAACTCTTAGTTTGCCTAAAATGGTATCGTGGGTGTTTTTTATTTAATTTTTTATGTTATATGGAGCAAACGAGCACATGGATTGCCTGTTGGTAAGTGATCACCGTCGCCCTGCCACACCAGAGGAGTCACAAGTACGTTGCCGGTCTTTCAGGTGGGAGTAAGCTCTTTTCTTGAAGACTTGAAGGTTGCCTCGGTCCAGAAATACTCTCGTGACAATGTATTCCATGGTTCAGCTGTTCAAGGCAGGAAATTTCTAGCAAAACGCACAGTTGTTTCATTCATTCAGTTGTCGACTGCCAACCTTCTAAGTGATGAGGATGGAAATATTAAAAATCTATATTCCTTTTAACAACCAATAACAAAAAAAATCATGGGGACAATCTTACAAAAATCAACCTAGTCCCAAACTAAGCAATGCTTGTACTATTATGGGAACTAGGCGACGATAAACATAATATATAGATAAATGATAATACTTACATATATACAAAACATCCAAGACCCAGGAACAAATATTCGTGCTCATCACACAAACACTTGCCCTGGCCGGGATTCGAACCCGTGTCGCCGTTCCTATATATATTCCTTTAAAGAGACACCTTTCGTAAGTTCAATTAGAATTTAGTTGATTTTTCAATGCAACCAGCACTTCTTTGATATTTATACCTACCAGGTCGATCCTACCAACTAACATACCGATGTTAGGTTAGTTTTGACTACCGAGTCAAAAAAGACCATCGCTGGTCTCTGATTTTCTTTACTTAGAATTTACCTGACGAGGTTATTCCAACATCTCAAAATGGGCCATCCAAAAATTAATATAGAAATATTTAAATTCATCAAACTGCGCGTACCATAAGCAATCTGTTTGTAGAATGTGACCTCCTCCTATTTCCTTTACCACAACGTAAAATAACTACGAGGTACATAACGTGTAGGCAGCAGAATTAAATGGATAGATTTGTTATTGATACCGCAAAATTATAGTTGACAGTTCTCCATGCAAATTTACTGCCTTGCATTGTCTTAGACAACTTAGCATCCGTTTTTTAGGGTTCCGTACGCAAAGGGTAAATCGGGACCCTAGTACTAAGATCCCGATGTCCGCTGTCTGTGTGTCTGTCTGTCTGTCTGTCTGTCTGTCTGTCTGTCCGTCTGTCCGTCACCAGGCTGTATCTCATGAGATATATTGTCTAGCTATCATAGTTCATGAACCATGATAGCTAGACAGTTTAAATTTTCACAAATGATGTATTCCTGATGCACAAGTCCGACTCGCACTTGGCGACTTCGAACTTTGGAATTGGATAGGCAACCAATTGGATTACCAATTATCGGATTCAGTGGGGGGAGCCTAACCCACAAACAGGAATGGCATTCGTGGCCACTTTGAGCTGGGGTGGTGGGTTGAACCGGTTCAACCCTAGTTGGGGAGTTATAGACAGAGAAGAGAAATTGGGCGTGGGAGATATTGCAAAACTACGGGCTCAGCAAAACTGATAAGAGTAACATTATTACACTAAACCGGAAAATTTTAGCACCCAATAAAGTTCAGGATCAGGTTTAAAGGTAAAAAGGACTTAAAATAAAATCTGTCCGAGCACCGTTACCCCATTTCATGGGCCCTAAGACCCATTCAAAGTCGGCTTTTCTATTCACATTATAGTTAGTGTCAATAAGCTTGTCGTAAAATTGAAAAATGTGGGCTCTTAGGGGCCAAATCTTTTTAATATAGCCTTGGACGTCGGCTTAGTATCTTTCAGCTTTAGTTTACACATTTTGTGTCTGTTGAAATTAACTTTGAGCATATGCAACTCAATTCGGCTAAAATCGGACCTTTACCCCTTTTTACTAGCGACAGATTTTTACTATGGTCTATGGTTTCGTAAGAAAATTAAAAAAAGACATGACATTGACAGCTGACTTATAAATTTTTGTTGTTAATCTGTACGGATCAAAGTAAAATTGTATACAGTCAATTTTACTGTCATGAACAAATAACAAAACCAGGATTATGAAAATGAAATCTAAAAAATCGGCGAAGTGCGAGTCGGACTCGCGCACTTAGGATTCAGTACAATATTTCTCTTAACACAACCTAACTGGCCGGCTAATTTAAGTTTGCACCTGGTATCTATAGAGTTGCATACAAATGAGGTGCAAACTTAACACAACCGGATTGTTCAAAACTGTTTTTTTTTAATTGAAAAATACATCTTTTTTTTCTGTTTTTAGTATTTTTTGTTATGAGATACAGCCTGGTGACAGACAGACAGATGGAGAGCGGAGTCTTAGTAATAGGGTCTCGGTTTACACTTTGGGTACGGAACCCTGAAAGCAATAGGACTTCAAAATAAACCATGTTCATGCTGAGTCTACATAACGCGTACTATTGAGAAATATAATTTAAACACCTCTGGTAAACTTAGTGTTATTTCCTTCTGTTTCCGCGATTATTATACTCATTTAAATAAAACAATTTAACGACTTCAGCTTTCCACGTCCAACCGTGACCATGGAAAGCTGAAAAGCTTCCGAAACGTCGGGAACTCAAATGAGATAATATACGCGATATAATCCGTTAAATTGTTTTATTTAAATAAAGTTAGTCTTCCCAATCGCTTTAATTATTTAGAATTTCTCGTATAGATATCAGGAATGTGATCAGAGATGGGCAAAATTTATTCGAATGACGAATAACGAATACAAATAACAAAATCATTTGCGAATAACGAATAAAATCTTCGAATGATTATTCGTCTTAAAATTATTCGCGAATAATTTATTCGCGAATAATTTTCAATTCATTCAACGAAGTAATCATTCGCGAATAAAATGTTCCACGAATAAATTATTCGCGAATAAAATATTCGAATGATTACTAACTATTTATCTGTTTTTTACTTCGCCGTGTTTTCTTTTCAGGTGACTAATGTGATTCGATGTTGAATTTGGAAGTGCTTTTATTTTAACAATTTAAGGTGAACACTACACAGGTCTTGATACCACTTTTTCGGTTTCGGAATCAATTTTGAAAAAACAAAACACCATCTGGTATAGTCAAGGTTGATTTCGTTTGATCTCTGCTGGCAAAACATCACTGTTTTCACTTAAGTCCCGAAAATTATCGTCGTCTGCAATAACTTCACTCATTTTCATAAAAGTCGTTAACAGCGGTAAGTAACGTGGTATATATATAGCGACTGGCTTAGGCGGAAGTATACGAAAGACTAATTGCTAAGAAATAAGAAACAATAAGAGTTAACTACTGATAAATAACTTTAGTTTCTTGATTTTCTCGCTCTTTTATACATCCATCTCTTTCTATTTAGCTACCTGCGATAAAATCACCCTCTTTCGACCCCTAACACGCACGAGTTGCTTATAAGTAGTAAATTTGTTTCTTCTAAATTATAATTTGTGATTTATTTGTTATTTTATAATAACACGAATTGTCGACATCACGCCGCATAGTCAAGAGAAGATAAAACAGTCTTAAAAAATGTTACAGTGTTAAGAGAAATTACTAAATAAAATAATCGGAGTGGAGGAGACGAACCTGGATCTCCGAAAACCATTTTTTTTTTATATCGGATCGGATTCGGAGAGCTAAACTAGCAAACGTGTACTAGAAGTGCAACAAAGGATTACTCTTAAAACAAGAGCTGAAGTCATGATGACTCAGTTCTTTGCTGAAACTGATTGCAGTATGTAGACCGCGATGAAGAAATGAAAGCTCTTCAATAAGTTAAATACACCAATACCTTCTCAAGCGTCTGTAGCTAGAGCATGTAATCAAATAAACCAAATCTCCTTAAATCAAATAGACCAGAATGTTTAACTTTCTTCAAACAAGTTGTTCTGAAAATGAATGCTATATCAATGTATGTATTTATTTGTCTTTGTTTTTGCTGTTATATTATCAGCACTGACATGGTGACAAGGTGATCTTGAGGTACCTATAAAGAATGTCGAAATCCCAGGCAAATAAAAGATGACGTCATAAGACCCTCCCGCACAAAGAATCAAGCTCCACTCCACCCCGCTGAAGGAACGCTTCCAATCATCAAATGATAGTAACGAGAAATTGCCGTCGTTTTCTCTTACTGCGATACAATTAGCATCCATTGACCCTTAGCACGCTCGAGTTGCTTATAAATATAAAATCATACGGTTTTCCAAAATATTATTCGTAATTTAGTCGTAGTTTTATTCGAATAAAATAACGAATAAATCATTCGTTATTCGAAATTGCTCACGAATAATTTATTAGCAAATAAAATTACGACGAATATTTTTTTATTCGAATGATTATCCGAATAAAAATTTATTCCAATAATGCCCAACTCTGATCCTGATCTAGGCCAGGATATTACATTTCTAGTTATATCTAAATTTCCGAACCATCGAACTTGAATTGACTTGACTTCAGCTATATTCAGGCACTAAGTTTCGCAATTCCTAGTCAATTCTAACTTTTGACACGTGTGCGATAGATCGACGGAATTACTCATACTAAAGTGAATACACGATTTCTGGCATTCAGAGATTGTACAAATACTTTTGCGGTCCCGTTATCTCTAAGTCTCAATAACCCTGCTTCCTCACTTAATGCTCAATCCATTCGACATTGCATTGGTAAAGTTTTATAGTTTAACCTATGAAATGATTTATGAACTATATTTATTATTCAATATAATATAATAGTCACTAGTTATGCGCAGAATGTGTCACTAAAAAGAAAAGAGTGATATGCGTCTATCCATACTAATATTATAAATGCGAAAGTGTGTCTGTCTGTTTGTCTGTCTGTCTGTTACCTCTTCACGCTAAAACCGCTGAACCGATTTAGATGAAATTTGGTATGGAGATAGTTTGAGCCCTGGGGAAGGACATAGGCTATTTTTATCCCGGAAAAATACCTTTATCCGCGATAAACGAATTTAAGGCGAACGAAGTCGCGGGCAGAAGCTAGTAATATTTATAAATTGATTTATAGAGAATCACAATGGTGTGACATTACAGAGAATTCCATGGCGTTACATCGATTCTTAATCACTATTAGATTAGGGTAAATTATTGCACATTGACATTATCAGTGGTCATTCCTCTCTAACACTCTCTTCCATTCACTCATCAGCTGCACCATCCCAGTCGCAAACACATCGCACTGCTGTGGTGACGCCGCAAGGACGGAGTTGAGAAAAGCTACCGCGAGGGGGATGGGTGAGGTACCTTAAGCTTAAGGATCTTTTCTAAGAGACAGACAGAGAATATAGTACCTAATAGTGCATGCAATACGCCTTAAATTGCCACATACATAATCTACATCGACGATTTTTGGTACACAGGTACTTTAGACCAAAACATTAAATTTTTCTACTAGTTCCTAACTAAATTTTTTTTGTGTATCTTGCTTTTGTTATATATAAATGAATGTTGTGTGTTTAGTTTGTCTAATAAATAAAATAAAATAAAAATTTAATACCAAGATTCACACATCTAACTAAAACACTTTAAACGGATTATATCTCATTTGAGTTCGCGACGTTTCGGAATCTTTAAGAGCTTCCGTATTCACGGGCTAGATTGAGAAAATACATATTAATACCTCTATTTGATTTCTCAAAGTGGATAGTTGGCACAAATTGTAAATTTAGACGAAGGACACATATATTTTCTCAGTCTACCCCCTGAACAACCTCCGTGTTTTGCAAAATATAAAAACGTCGGGAACTCAAATGATTAATTCAAACACGACATACGCTCGCAATCCAATTTATTAATAAATTGTTTTATTTTAATGGATACGAAGATTTTAATTCATTGATTTCTCATCTGGATTTGAATATGTTTTCCAAAAAGAAAGTAACACAGAATAGATAATAAGTACAAATACAGAAGGCTCTCTTTTTTAATCTTAGCGTCGCGCGTACCCAAGCACAAGCAGTTGCGAAAGAGGCCGTTTTGCCATTTTGCCGTGATGACGCCACAACGACACATACAAACATCCAAGAATCTTAAAAAATGCGAATCAGTGACCATCAAAATATAGTCCTCATCACTTATTTTTTTGAAAATATCCTCGACTTACAGACATTTTCATTTTTACAACATTATAGATAATATAGATTAGCTGTTTATAAGCTAATTGTATCAGTATTGCTCAGTTTTGTATGACATGTGTCTTAAATTAAGTGTTTTTTTTATATTCAATCGTAATATTTGAGTATATGTAGTTACCTACAATTGCTGCGCCCAATCAACTGGGTACATAATGTGATCGCATTCATGTTAATAATGTAACACCTGTAAAACCATTATGTGCAATAAAGTATTGAGTATTGAGTAATTGTACTTATTTCTTCAATTGACGTCGTTAAATGTTTAGTGTTAAAGCGCCATCTAGTTTTTGGCTCAATATCTCGCGATCGAGTGTGATCCGTGCACGATCCAAAGCATGGCAACTGACAGTCCTCTTGTTTTAGTGGTCGTTGCTTTTTAAGTCTCCATTTAATGGCGGACTACAAATGTTGCAGAATAGTCGGTTTTTCCGACTATTCGGTACATCTCTACTTTTATAAAGTTGTAAAAATGAAATGTCTGTTCATTGAAAATGTTTTCAAAAAAAAAACAAAGGTGACTGAATAAAAAATATTTTTTTTGGATTTTTTTGTATGTTTATATGTGTTGTTGTGGGTTTATCACACTAAATCGGCCAAACAGATTTCCATAGATTGTTATAGGATACTTTTTATCCGGCTGTGCTGAAGAAAAAAGAGGGGCTATGACTTCTTTTTCACCGCGAACGAAGTTGCGAAAACCTGGTACACTTTACTATCTAAGCATACTTGACACGTATGCTTACATAGTAAATACTAGAAGGTGCCCGATAGAGCAAAAAACTAGCTTACCTTTATTTGAAGTTTGAAGTACGTAAAGCTTTTTTATCTGTAGAAGGAAATTGTTTGGACTTAGAAACTACCCTGTAAGCTGGCTATCGCGCCGCTCATCCAGCGGGTAAAATATTATCACGAACTGTGAAGCGGACTTAGATGGACTAAACAGTAGATACAACGTTACAAAGAAAAAAAATATTCATTCAGCGCACTGAAAAAGTTGTGTTTTTTACTTTTAATATTTATTGAAAATTAAGTTGCTAGGTTTAGTTAAAAGAAATTTCTTTTAACCAAACCAGTTAAAAGAAATTACTCATCTTTACTATTATAAACTTATAAACATTAAATGTCTGTACATTGAAGACATAAAAAAAAGTGATATGGACTATTCAAAGGTCACGGAATAAAATAATTTAATTTTAATGTTTTGTATGTTTTTAAGTGTGTTGTTGTGGATGCATTACGCCAAAACGGCTAGCGGATTTCACACAGATGGTTTATACGATACTTTTTGTCCGATTATGCTGAAAAAAAAGAGGTTCATAATTTAGTTTAGTCATTAAATTTATAACTAGAAAGTGGCCGCAACTTTGTTCGCGGAAGAGAAAAAATCATTACGTACCCCTATTTTTTTCTTTAGCGTATTCGGATAAAACAAAATCTAAAACTCTGTGGTTATCCTGCTGTGTGTGTGGACCAAAAATTCTTGAAATCCGTTTAGCCGATTTGGCGGGATGAATCCACACATACAAATATACCAAAAAAGGCAAAAGGATATGTTTTTCAATACAGTGACGTCCAAGTTTTCCGTTACAATAGTATTTTTGACAATATCTTCAGGGAGATTATCTCAACAAAAAAAATTTGCGGCAGAGCTGATAATTGTAGTGTGGACTAATTGTTATACATTTTAATTTTTTTTCACTAATTATTATTTTAAGCCAGACCGCAAACTGTTATAAAAGTTGCTTTATGTTTATAAAACATTTTTTTTCCTCGACATGATAATTTTGGTGTGGCGTCCGTTATACGTGGATCTTGAAAAATGTCTATGGTAGAACCATAACATCCATGAATTTAACTAAAATTTTATTTACTTTTGTTCTTCATTAGATTAAGTAGCTTATAAGATAATATTAGTAAAGATTAGTAGATAAATTGATACTCAAAACTAGGCATTTAAAGTTGTCCGGGTGAAATAGTAAATTTTGGTGGTGAATATTTGAAATGTTTTTATGGTCGAACAAAACGCAATTCAGACCAAAAAACATTCTTAACCGGTTCATTTAGTTCCGCTCCTGCAATGAGCGATAACGCACGTGTAATACCTTGCTAGAACTGTCCGCCACGTACGTAAGTATCAAATTTTGGTGGTGTATGTAACTAATGACTTAGTAATAATTGTTTTTGTGCGAATTGTATTTCAGGCGTATTAACAGTTTCCTTTTTAAATTATACAATCGAATTGGAAGTGAATAATAAGATTATTTTTATATTATTTCATGCACTTTTTCTAATTTTGGTGGATCAATTTTGGTGGTTTTGGTGGTAATTTGAAACCCACCAAAATTGCTTGATGCCACCAGAATTGTTAATGCCATACCACTTTCTCATTTGTAGCCATATACTTTGAATGTCTTGACTTACTTGACTTAATCTCCTATGTCCCCTGGATCGGAAAGAGGGCTTCCACAGTACCTCGCCATCCCGAGCGGTCTTGAGCTTCGCGTTTCACTTGGCTCCAGGACATTCCTATCGCCTTCGCTTCTGCAGTGATCGTCCGCCGCCAGCATTGCTTAGGGCGACCACGTTTCCGCTTTCCTTGGGTATTCCAGTCTAGGGCTTGCCGCGGTATGTGATCGGGGTCCCTTCGGAGCGTGTGGCCGATCCAGTTCCACTTGCGGCGTTTGATCTGCTGATCGATTGGGGTCTCACCACAGCGTTCCCAAAGATCTACGTTGGAGATTTTCTCGCGCCAGTATACACCGAGAATGCGGCGAAGACAGCGGTTGACGAAGACTTGGAGCCGGCGCGAGATGTCTTTAGTGACCTTCCACGTCTTATATCCGTACAGCAAAGCAACACGGTTTTCACGTTGGACCGGAATATTTTGAGCTTAACTCTCCTAGTCAGTTTCCACGATTGCCATACAGGACGGAGCTGTGCAAAGGTTGCCTTCGCCTTGGCCATTCTTAAAGCGATGTCCTCTTCAGTCCCACCTGTTTCCGACATTACACTACCGAGGTAGGTAAATTTGTGGACACTCTCCATCCCCTCTGTGCTGATAAGCAACGGCAAAGAGCTTATCGCGCCGCACCTCATCTCCTGGGTCTTCCGGGTGTTAATTTTAAGTCCCGTCTCCAAAACCTCTCGCCGTAGGTCGTCCAGTTTGGCTTGCATGTCGGCGCGTGTGTGGCTCAAAAGGCATAGGTCATCGGCATAGTCCAAATCTTTCAACACGTTGGACAGTCCCCACTCTATTCCACGGCGCTTGCTGTTGGTGGTGTTATGCATGGTGCCATCCAGGACGACAAGGAAGAGAAGAGGTGAAAGAAGACACCCCTGGCGTTCACCCGCATGGACCGGTATGTCCTCCGAGACGAGGCAGTCGTGAGTCACTCTACAAGAATACTTCCCGTAGATGACCTTAATTATATTGGAGATCTTCACGGGGACTCCAATTTCACGTAGCCGAACCCAGATACAGTTCCATCTCAGCATGTCGAAAGCTTTTTCGAAGTCCACAAAGGTGAAGTACATTTCCCTCTGACATTCTGATACCTGTTCGAGGATTATGCGCAAGGTGTTTATCTGGTCCGTGCACGATCGGTCGGGTTGGAAACCTGCCTGCTCTTTGCGGAGAAGAGGTTTGGCCCCCGATAGTCTGTCCAGGATGATCCTGCAGAGCACCTTAGACGGAATCGAGAGCAAGGTGATGCCTCTCCAATTGCCACATTCACTGAAGTCTCCTTTCTTGGGTGCGGTAATGAGAAGGCCCTTGCTCCAATCGTCGGGCAACTCTTCGGCTGACCAGATGTTCCTCAAAAGGGGCGTCAGCGCGTTCGCAGCGGTGGGGAAATCAACTTTCAGCATTTCCCCTCTGATGAGGTCCACTCCTGGGGCTTTACCATTATTCAGTGATTGGATGGCCTTTACTACTTCCTTGACTGAGAAAAATATATTTTTTCTCAGTCAACCCGTGAACACCGAAAGCTGTAAAGCTTCCGAAACGTTGGGAACTCAAATGAAATAATATATGCGATATAATCCGTTAACACTGTTTTATTTAAATAACATATTTTTAAATTGAATTAGCACTAAAATCTAATTTTGGTGTACATGTTTAATTCTGGTGGACGATAAACCTAATTTTGGTGGGCACAAGCAATTTTGGTGGCAATCAAATAACTAAAAGCAGAATATCTCTAAAACTAATAAGTATAATAAAAGGCCATTCCTACACAGTATTCATTACGACTAGTTGCGTATTTTTGATACACAATTTAGACTTACACAGCAAAAATAAAAAAAACCCCACCAAAATTAGGTACCTAAATTTCCAGCTTGTTGAAATTCACCCTTCAATGTACAGACATCTCATTTGAAGAACTTTATAATAATACTAGAAGGCGCCCGCAACTTCATTCGCGGAGGAGAAAAAGTCATAACCCCTCTTTTTTTCTTTAGCATAGTCGGGTAAAAAGTATCCTTTTACCATCTGGAGATACCCAGGTCTCATTTTCATGCATCTCTATTTGGCCTTATGGTTGACTGGTAGAAAATGCCATTTGGCATTAAGTCCGCCATTTGTACATACTATTGTTTTGTGCAATAAAGTTTAAATATGTATCCTTACTTCCTTACTATATCATAAACGTGAAAGTATGTACTTATGTACGTTCCACTTAATCTCAAAAACTACTGGACGAATTTTTAGGACATTGGCTATAATGTATGTCAAATTTCATCCCTTTTAGGGACGAAAAAGGGGATAAAAATTTGTAGAGATAGTAAAAAGTTCTTTTTTCGCCAGGAACTTGAAATTTGGTAATATGCTTCACATTTAAAAAATATCGAGCTTTGGGGAATGACATACGCTGCTTTTTATCCCGGAAAAATACCTAGTATCCGCGAATAATATAAACGAATCTAAGGTGGACGAAGTCACGGGCGGCCGCTAGTATATAAATAAATGTGTGACTCACACTGGACTAGGTCTATTACCCTTAACTATACGGACGATGTGTCACATCTATAACATAAGTATAATCTAAAGGTTAAGCTTTACGAAGGTTTACTTTTTGTTTCTGAAGCTCCCACTAAGAGCCTCGGTTTCGTTTTCAATCACTTAGTCATAAAAACAGGGAATTAAGAGGATAGACTATCTGCCATCGGGTCATATTTTATATACAGCGTGGTCCAAATAGTGACCCAAATTTTTTGAAGTCTCGCGCCTAGTTGTATCTGAAACCCCATGTATTTGAAGAAATATTTCATTATTTACAAGTTTTTTGAATTTTATTTACAAAAATTGATTAAAAGTAGATTTATCTTTTTTTGTTTAGCTTGACTTAGCTCATACACATTTTTTTTACTTCTAATGGCCTTAGGAATGCAAGGTTAAAATCTTTCCCATTCCACGCGGGCACCGTGTATATCTTTATATTAACACTTCAACCGCTAACCTGCTAGCTAGGAACTCTGCTTGTAGCAAGTTTTCCCATATTAACGACTAGTAGCGTATCCGTCAATTTGACGTTCCATATTAGAAAAATGACATAAGTTCCATATCAATTTCGTACACTACTACATACAAGAGGGGCTTTACTTATGTTTTTTACCTATACGCGCTTATCGCTTCGAAATTCGTGGTTGCAAAAGTGGCAGTTCTTTACAGAATAATACTCTTACTCTTCCAGTCCTATACATTTTTGAATGTAAGAAACATCATTTGAAAAGGATGGATTTAAATAAAAATGCATTTTCGTTTACCTATCTAAACAGGGCTGTTGTTTAGAGAGAATGCTCGGCGAATGAAATCGCGGGCATCTATGAAAGTGGACGGGACATAGAAAACTGCCCGCGGCTTGCTTAGAGCCGACTGCTGAGTGTGCAGTGCACGGGCGCGTATTATGTGCATTAATATATCTACCCCGGTATTTGCTCTTACAGGACTCAAATCCCGGTAAGAGCAAATATTTGTGTGATGAGATTTAAAAATTGTTTTCCGTGTATATAAAAAGATATATCTATAAAATGTATCGTCATCTAGGTAGTACTCATAATAATCAAAGTCCTTTTAGTCTTTTACAGAATATTGAAACAGTGTCATGCATGTCGGACAAAAACGTTATTCGTGGCTATGTAAGCTAATACGGGAACGACACACGCGACCATAGGCTTGACTTGGGCTTGACAGATGTAAGAATGGCCTGTGAGCGGTGAACCAATGCTCATAACACAAGCCTTATTGAGTATACCATGGGACTAGTTCGATTTGTGTACAAATTGTCCCGTAATATTTCTTTATTTATTTATCTATAAATATGGGCGGGACACAAAGAGCTTCCCGTGGCTTGCTTAGAGACTCGTGCTGAGTGTGCAGGCCACGGACGCATATTATGTGCATTCATTCAAACATCTATAAAAGTGGACGGGACACAAAGAGCTGCCCAAAGCTTGCTTAGAGCCTAGTGCTTAGTTTGCAGTGCACGGGCGCGTATTATGTGCATTCATTCCATACATCAATTAAGTGGAAAGGATTCAAAAACTCGTCGTGGCTTGCTTAGAGCATAGTCCCGAGTGTGCAGTGAACGGGCGCGTATTATGTGCATTCATTCATACATCTATAAAAGTGGAAGGGACACAAAGAGCTGCACGCGGCTTGCTTAGAGCCGAGTGCTGAGTGTGCAGTGCACGGGCGCGTGTTATGTGCATTAATTTATACATTTATAAAAGTGGACGGGACACAAAGAGTTGTCCAAAGCTTGCTTAGAGCCTAATGCTGAGTGTTCAGTGCATAGGTGCGAATTATGTGCATTCATTTATACATAAATAAAGTAGAAATGATTCAAAAACTCCTCGTGGTTTGCTTAGATCCTAGTCCTGAGTGTGCAGTGAACGAGCGCGTATTATGTGCATTCATTCATACATCTATAAAAGTGGACGGGACACAAAGAGCTTCCCAAAGCTTGCTTAGAGCCTAGTGCTGAGTTTGCAGTGCACGGGTGCGTATTATGTGCATTCATTCGATACATCAACAAAGTGGAAAGGATTCAAAAACTCCTCGTGGCTTGCTTAGAGCATAGTCCTGAGTGTGCAGTGCACAGGCGCGAATTATGTGCATTCATTCATACATCAATAAAGTGGAAAACATTCCAAACTCCTCGTTACTTGCTTAGAGCCTAGTCCTGAGTGTACACTGAACGGGCGCGTTTTATGTGCATTCATTCATACCTCTATAAAAGTGGATGGGACACAAAGAGCTGCTCAAAGCTTGCTTAGACTCTAGTGCTGAGTTTGCAGTGCACGGGCGCGTCTTATGTGCATTCAGTTATACGCATATTTTTTAGTCTAGATGAAGAATCAGGTCACTCAAGAGCTATGTTGTTACAGACAGACATTTAAATACATACATTTCTTTTTGTTTTTTTGGGTCAAAACATGAAACAGTTTAATAAAAAAACAACAACAAAAGCCTTTTTTATGAGAAAAATAATACATTAATACATCAAAAAATATAACAACGTATCATACCTTCCTGTATAAAATCAATCATTTCTTCTTTATTTTAGTTAGGTCAGAGTGGAATATTTTCGTGCAAAAAGGAACTCTAGTAACACTAATATTAAACAGTATTGAATTTTCTAAAATATTATTTTCTTACGAATGGGACTACCAAAAAAACTGCTCTGTCGAAACGGAAATTTAATTACGCATCAGGGCTACACTAATCGTCAACATTTCATTACGTACGGGAACAGCGGTGCTTGAAACCCTAATGTATATCTGGGTGTGGCTCAGAAGCGTTTCATTAATATCATCCCTCTTTTTTGTCGGTTGCTAAAAAAAAACAATGAAAGTACAGAATACCAGCTCTCCAAGGCGGTGATTACAAATCAGATTTTCGAGCGCTTTACACGGTCTCGCATTCCGTACACGTGTTTTAGTAAACTCAGGGCTTTGTCATCGCTTCCGTTGGAAATACGATCTCCTCGAGCTTCAAGTTAAATATGCTTTAAAAGCTCGAAAATGTTTGTGTTAAACTGAATTACGTGAGAAAATTTTAGTATATTTAAAACTAGAAGGTGCGTTTTCGAGGAGAAAATAGTACATTCCTTGCTAAGGGCTGTAAAAGAAAAAAAGACCGAAATCGCAAGTATTTGTGACCCGAGCCGCAGGCGAGGGTCGTAAATATGCGACAGAAAGCTTTCTTTTTTACTGCCCGTGTTGAGTTGTAGCGTACTGGATAGCGTGCTGAATAAGTACTGGATAACCTTGTGAGTATTTCAGAGCGCGTTCCTATTTCAATTCTCCAACCAACCATATCAAACTTATCTCTGGCTTCATGATATTATTTATATTTGCATGTTTCGTACATTTATCTTCACGATAAGCTTTAGAAATCTTCCTTTTTCAACGCTGAAACATTGAACACTCGATAACTAATTTCCACGCCATCGGATCACACTCAGGTTCCAGGGGTTGATACTTACCTGATTTTCCAGCTCTGCAGATTTACAAAATTATTATATTTATTGAGATCGTTCGTAAAATCTACAATTTAATATAATTTGACATGTTTGTTTATATAATGTCACTTTTGATGTATTAGCAAAAATTCATTGTTTTCTACCTAGGTTAGGATGAGATTGTATATTTTGAAGTCTAGGTTTGTTATATTTTACTAAGAATATCCTGCTTACTAAGATTAAAAATTCTAAATTTTAAAATATTACTTGGAACGGCAGCCGAGGCCTATAAAAGGACGGCTGACGATCAGCACAGTCAGTCTTCTCTTATCTCCGATCGAGTAGTGTTAGAAATTGGTCTCTATCGCACTTCAAGAGGACCTTAACCTTCAGAATGTCCCTAAACGTTTCGGCGATACTTGTTGCTGCCCATCGAACGCTATGTGACCTTGCCACGTGTCTGTCAAGCCAACTGCTGACCTGCTAACCTACTGCTGGCCCTCTACGGCGCATCTACCGGAGCCCAGGGATATCTGTTTGCTCCACGCCTGCAGCGTGCGCCCTCTACGGTGCATCTACTTGATCCCAGGGAGATCGAGATCTACTTGCTCCACACCTGCGGCGTGCGCCCTCCTACGGCGCATCTACCAAAGCCCAAGAAACTCTATTTGCTCCACACCTGCGGCTTGCGCCCTCTTCAGTGCATCTACTGGAGCCCAGGATACCTTACATCGCGTGCTGAACTGTGTGCCTGCTCTCTTCCCTTTTCTTTCGGCCTACATATCTTTTTCCTCAATCTGGTGACCCCGTGTATATCCAAAGGAACAGTGGAATAAACGAACCTTACCCTGAGTCTTGTATTTAATTCATCACCTCCTTTAATTTCACATCCTTCTACCCATCACATTTCATCCCACGTCTGTTATCCTGTCCTTCAATTCTTTGGAGGACCGGGTAACACGACAGAGTACACAATTTTACGTCTTCATCTGGCCATAATGCGAGTTTGGACACGTACGCGTAGCGTGCGGTAAAGCTCACATTATGGCTAAGTGTGACGTAAAAGTCATTTCCTTTAGCCCCATCTTGTAGCCACATTTGGTAGCTAAGAAAAAGGAATTGTGTTTTTCCATCATGTAACAAGCAATCAAATGGGACGTTCATTATCCTATTAATATTATAAAACGGACTATAACTTCGTTCGCAGAGGAGGAAGAGTCATAACCCCTCTTTTTTTCTTGAGCGTAGTCGGAAAAAAAGTGTATGGCTGCCTAGCTACCCGTGTACTAGAAATAGTTGAAATCCATTTAGCGTGGTGAAGCTACAACGACACATACAAACATGAAAAAAAAAATATCAAAATATATTTAATTCAGTGTCCAAATAGTCCGTAACTATTTCTTTGATAATATTATCTTCAATTTACAGATATTTCATTTTTACAACTTTAAAATATTACCTAGATACTTATAGAAAATAGCTGGACATTCAAAGGTGGTTTCAAAAATAGTTTTTACCCGATTAAGCTGAAGCAAAAATCGGTTTATGTCTTTTGTCTCCGCGCGAAGTTGCGGGCACTTTCTAGTATTGTAGTATGAGGCTACAAGTAATTCATGTTTCCGCAGTAACATAATAGTTTACTGCGACATAGAAACGAGTAATGCTTGTACAGCGCAACCTAAATGTATAAATACAAAATATCTATTAAAATAAACGTTGTTACCTTCACGTCTTCAACTGGGCTTCTCATTCAAAATCCCTACTCAAATCATTTGATATTTCAGTATTACTATAATTTCCTGGACGGAAACTTCCAGAACTTGGTGGCTGTGAACTTCAATGCGGTTAGATTCAATGAATGCAACCACTTTGACGAACGCTGTAGGAACTTTGTGACGATCTGGAAAAAAACGTGCGAAGAAAGTTCACTGACGAAAAAAAGCTGAAAGGGGTTTTAAGATCCCTTAAGGTGCGTCCACATTTGTATCATTTGCCCGTATCAGATCATTGTCGCGTGGCATGATCGCGTGTCACGATGACGCGTTTGGACGTTGCACCGACGGATCGCTCGAAATCTATTTTGCTACGCGTATCACAGTTATATCGGACGAGTACGGCATGATCGGCGCGCCGACAGTGAGCATCCAAGCAGCGCGATACGCAGTCATGCCACGGCACGGTGATCGGATACGAGCAAATGGTCGCACCTTTATAAAGAGTCTATTGGAAATATTTGAAAACGATAATACCTATGACTCTAAAAGAAAAGGATTCGGATGAAACATAAAATAATCATCATTAAAACCCGAAAACATAGTAATATATACATAAACTATAGAGCATCCAAAAAAATATTTAGGTACATTATTTCCTAATTTTGTCTGAAACGTAAATGATAACATTTTTTTTCTTCTCTTATATGTAAAGGTGCGTCCACATTTGTATCATTTGGCCGATCAGATCTTCGTCCCGTGGCATGATCGCGTGTCACGATCACGCGTTTGGACGTTGCGCCGATCCAATCGCTCGAAATCCATGTTGCTACGCGTATCACACACTTAGATCGGACAAGCGAGGCGTGATCGCCGCGCCGACAGTGAGCGTCCAAGCAGCGCGATATGCAGTCATGCCACGCCACTCTGATCGAATACGAGCAAATGATACAAGTGTGGACGCACCTTTATATGGGGCAAGCGATCAGATGGATCGCCTGATAGTAAGGGATCACCATGGCTCATAGACGACTAAAGGGGTTTTTAAAGGGCGGCTTAAATGGTGCCAAAATCACCAGGAACAAATAATAATGGATAAACTTGCATCACACCATTCTAGGTCAGATTTCGGTAGCTTTTGGAAATGTACCAATAAGTTAAATACATCTCATAGTCTTCCCGTTAGCATTGATGGCGTGACTGAGGCACAAGATATTGCGAACCTTTTTAGAGACCATTTTACTGTCAAGTCGCCTTCGCAGCTAGTGCCCGAGATTGAGCACTCCTACCCGAATTGGAGCGGCTCCTACCCTAGTTAAAGCAGAAGTCATTCGTGTGGCTTTACGGAAAATGAAAAAAGGTAAATTACAGGGACATGACCGTCTCAGCATCGAGCACTTACGTACTGCGGGTGTGCATTTGCCCAGAGTACTAGCTTTACTCTATAACTTATGTTTGGGATATTCATAGTTACCGCCATCACTCATGCGCACTCTAGTGGTACCTATAGTTAAAAACCGAACAAGTGACGTATCTGACAGGTCGAATTATAGGCCCATTTCTCTGGCGACTATCCCAGCCAAAGTGCTTGACAGCGTGCTTAACTCGCGCCTGGTTGAACACATGCGATTACACGAAGCCCAGTTCGGGTTTCGACCTGGGTTATCCACTGAGAGCGCCATCGTCGTGTTGAAGCGTGCTGTCAAATACTATACTGATAGAAAGACTGCGGTTTTTGGCTGCTTTCTAGACCTTTCCAAGGCCTTCGACCTGGTCAGTTACGATATCCTGTGGGTGAAATTAAAAAAGACTGGAAAGCCACATGATCTTTTAAAAAAAAAACAGTTTTGGTACGGAAATCAAGTTAATGTTGTAAAATGGGAAAAAGCACTTTCGTCGCCGTATATACTGGAATGTGGAGTAAGACAAGGAGGACTTTCATCACCTTTAATTTGTATATTAAAGCACTAATCGAGGAGCTGAGCGGCACCCATGCGGGTTGTTTTATAGACGGAGTCAGCGTAAACAACATAAGTTATGCCGACGACATGGCGCTGCTAGCTCCATCTGTTGGGGCACTCAACAATTTACTTAGCATATGTGAAAGATATGCTGTCTCTCACGGACTTGCGTATAGTTAAAAAAAAACAGTTTATATGGTTTTTAAGGCCCCGGGCAGGAAAGCTCCGGACACGACAATCCCTGTGTTGTTAAATGGAAATCCGATTAGCAGAGTCAGTCACTTTAAGTATTTAGATCACTGTTTAAGTGATGATTTAAAAGACGATTTAGATGTTGAACGGGAACGCAGGGCGCTAGCCGTGCGCACGAATATGCTTGCTCGCAGGTTCGCTCGATGTACAACTCCAGTGAAAATAACTCTTTTTAGAGCATACTGCACTTCACTGTACTCGAGTGCCCTGTGGCCCAGCTATTCGCAGCGCGCGCTCGGCTCCCTTCGAGTCCAGTACAACAACGCTTTCAGGGCGCTGTTGAGGCTGCCACGGTTCTGCAGCGCGTCAACCATGTTTGCCGAAGCACGAGTTGACAGTTTTCGTGCTGTTTTACGTAAAAATATGGCGTCATTGTTATCTAGAATACGTGGCAGCACTAACAGCTTTCTGATGACAATAGCCGTAAAAAGTGAGTGCACTATAATGCAACACTTAGTTATGTTAATAATACCATGTCCTTAATTAAATATGTATACTAACATAGTTATAAGCAATTACTAACAAACTGTGGATCCTATGTTGTCCGAATAAATAAACTTATTATTATTATTATAGACATCTGCAACACCAGAGGAGTCACAAGTACATCGCCGGCGTTTCAGGTTGAAGTACGCTCTTTTTTTGAAGGTTTAAAAATAATAATACTACTAAGGTGGCAAACAAGCGTTAAGCAGTCACCGCAACCTATGAGCGCTTGCAACGTCAGGGACATTACGAGCGTGTTACCGACCCTTTAAGAACCTATTCACTCCCCTCTTGAACAACCCCATGCTGTAACCTTCATATTTAAATTGCCGTCTTCATGGCCCATACATGGTATCATTTCATAATACTCCGACTTAGATTGCCTATATCTACATGCCCATGGTTCGCAATTTATGACGAATTCGAAAAAAACACGAAATAGTCTTTAAGTTGTGAAAAGTAATAGGTTGATGACAATTTTATAAAATGACTTGTAATTGACCCCATATTTTTCTTTTGTGTTTTTAGGATAACAAAATTAAAGGATTTTTTTTTGGGAGGCTTTGTGGACGCGCGTCTTATTTTATCCCTATGTAATCCCTGATGTTAAGTCAGTCGCAATTTAATATCCAGTGTCGAAATTAAGTCGATATCTTAAAGCGTCTATGCCTTGCCACATCAAAGTCTTGAACCGTCCAAATCGTGGAATGTCTCAGTCGTAAAATGACCAATTTTTACTAACGTCTAATAAATAAAAATAAATAAAATATTAGGGGACAATTTCCACACAAAATCGAACTAGTCCCACGATGACCTGAAAATTTAATAGATATATTCACTTTTATACATAGAAAACATCCAAAACTCAGGAACAAAATAATAGGCATGATGACTGAGTATAAAACACAAAATTCTAATTAATCCGTCAGCTAGATAATAAAAAATATTAGATATTTATTATTTAATCTATCAAAATAAAGAAAAAATACTCAGATAAATCGCATAAAAGTTTAGGAGTGGGTACTCGTGACGTCACTCCTAAGTAAAATTTGTACTTAGGAGTGACGTCACGCGACATTTTTAAGAAATGTATCACCTTTATTTTTCGATTATGTAAGAAAATAAAAAATACGTGTCCAATATTTTTTATAAATTTACATGACGGACTAATTATTAAATTGTCATCATCCCTATATTATGATCATCACACAAATATTTGCCCTTACCGTGATTTGAACCCAGGACCTTCAGCTTCACAGCAGCTTTAGTATTTATGGAAATCAACAATGCACTAGTAATGAACATTATTAGCCGTTTCAAAATCATATAAACCCTCTTTGCAATACGTTTGTGAAATAGCTGAGAACTATTCTAGACTCAGTTCAATCGTTCATTAAAGTTAAAGAACAGACGATCGGTATTCATCCTGTGTAGTTTCTTGTGTCGTGATGAGTATACACGGTGCCCGCGAGAAATGAGAAAGATTTTAATCCCTGAGGCCATTAGTAGTGAAAATTGATACCGTGAATGTATTGTCAACTCAACTGTCAACTTGACACTTAAGTACTGCCGAAGTTTACAGTTGAATAAGGAATATGCATGCATGTTTATTTTTGCTTTATTAAAAGCTCATTCGTGTTACAAACAGTAGAGAAAAATACATTTTCAAATAACCAAAACTTAAGCCATTAAACACTTCATTTCATTCAGAATTTAATATGGAGTTTATATAGACCTGGACCTCTCTGTTCAATCGCTGTCTCATTAGTAAATTAAAATGCCTATATCATGCGTATTTCTTGCCTGATTTAAAATTATATTAATTTTTTTGAAATAGTTTTTACGTTATTTTCATATTTTGTTAAGAAAAGCGATAGAAAATATAAACAACTAATTATAAACAAAGATCAGAAACAAATGAAAAAATTTTTCGACGATACTGGACTCGAACCAGTGCCTTGAGCCTGACCGGGGCAGCACGCTCTACCATCTGAGCTAATCGTCCACACCAGCAGTCGACGAATTTTGTCATCTGTTCTTGCTTATGGATCTCTGTATGGTGCATCCGACTCTTTAGCCGTTAGCGCCGCCTAGTGCAGAACTATGAGGTTACTTTTACCCCGAGCAGATACCTTTACAGGTACCATTGCTCGGCGAGAGGTGGCGCTATTATCAAGACTGTACTTTTTGTTTTTTACAAATATCATGATAATAATCACAATTTTTGCAATTTATTAGTGGATCACTCCACTAGCGTTATTATTATAAACAAAGATCAGAAACAAATGAAAAAATTTTTCGACGATACTGGACTCGAACCAGTGCCTTGAGCCTGACCGGGGCAGCACGCTCTACCATCTGAGCTAATCGTCCACACCAGCAGTCGACGAATTTTGTCATCTGTTCTTGCTTATGGATCTCTGTATGGTGCATCCGACTCTTTAGCCGTTAGCGCCGCCTAGTGCAGAACTATGAGGTTACTTTCACCCCGAGCAGATACCTTTACAGGTACCATTGCTCGGCGAGAGGTGGCGCTATTATCAAGACTGTACTTTTTGTTTTTTACAAATATCATGATAATAATCACAATTTTTGCAATTTATTAGTGGATCACTCCACTAGCGTTATTATTATAAACAAAGATCAGAAACAAATGAAAAAATTTTTCGACGATACTGGACTCGAACCAGTGCCTTGAGCCTGACCGGGGCAGCACGCTCTACCATCTGAGCTAATCGTCCACACCAGCAGTCGACGAATTTTGTCATCTGTTCTTGCTTATGGATCTCTGTATGGTGCATCCGACTCTTTAGCCGTTAGCGCCGCCTAGTGCAGAACTATGAGGTTACTTTCACCCCGAGCAGATACCTTTACAGGTACCATTGCTCGGCGAGAGGTGGCGCTATTATCAAGACTGTACTTTTTGTTTTTTACAAATATCATGATAATAATCACAATTTTTGCAATTTATTAGTGGATCACTCCACTAGCGTTATTATTATAAACAAAGATCAGAAACAAATGAAAAAAATTTTCGACGATACTGGACTCGAACCAGTGCCTTGAGCCTGACCGGGGCAGCACGCTCTACCATCTGAGCTAATCGTCCACACCAGCAGTCGACGAATTTTGTCATCTGTTCTTGCTTATGGATCTCTGTATGGTGCATCCGACTCTTTAGCCGTTAGCGCCGCCTAGTGCAGAACTATGAGGTTACTTTCACCCCGAGCAGATACCTTTACAGGTACCATTGCTCGGCGAGAGGTGGCGCTATACGGCTAAAGAGTCGGATGCACCATACAGAGATCCATAAGCAAGAACAGATGACAAAATTCGTCGACTGCTGGTGTGGACGATTAGCTCAGATGGTAGAGCGTGCTGCCCCGGTCAGGCTCAAGGCACTGGTTCGAGTCCAGTATCGTCGAAAAATTTTTTCATTTGTTTCTGATCTTTGTTTATAATAATAACGCTAGTGGAGTGATCCACTAATAAATTGCAAAAATTGTGATTATTATCATGATATTTGTAAAAAACAAAAAGTACAGTCTTGATAATAGCGCCACCTCTCGCCGAGCAATGGTACCTGTAAAGGTATCTGCTCGGGGTGAAAGTAACCTCATAGTTCTGCACTAGGCGGCGCTAACGGCTAAAGAGTCGGACGCACCATACAGAGATCCATAAGCAAGAACAGATGACAAAATTCGTCGACTGCTGGTGTGGACGATTAGCTCAGATGGTAGAGCGTGCTGCCCCGGTCAGGCTCAAGGCACTGGTTCGAGTCCAGTATCGTCGAAAATTTTTTTCATTTGTTTCTGATCTTTGTTTATAATAATAACGCTAGTGGAGTGATCCACTAATAAATTGCAAAAATTGTGATTATTATCATGATATTTGTAAAAAACAAAAAGTACAGTCTTGATAATAGCGCCACCTCTCGCAGATGACAAAATTCGTCGACTGCTGGTGTGGACGATTAGCTCAGATGGTAGAGCGTGCTGCCCCGGTCAGGCTCAAGGCACTGGTTCGAGTCCAGTATCGTCGAAATTTTTTTTCATTTGTTTCTGATCTTTGTTTATAATAATAACGCTAGTGGAGTGATCCACTAATAAATTGCAAAAATTGTGATTATTATCATGATATTTGTAAAAAACAAAAAGTACAGTCTTGATAATAGCGCCACCTCTCGCCGAGCAATGGTACCTGTAAAGGTATCTGCTCGGGGTGAAAGTAACCTCATAGTTCTGCACTAGGCGGCGCTAACGGCTAAAGAGTCGGATGCACCATACAGAGATCCATAAGCAAGAACAGATGACAAAATTCGTCGACTGCTGGTGTGGACGATTAGCTCAGATGGTAGAGCGTGCTGCCCCGGTCAGGCTCAAGGCACTGGTTCGAGTCCAGTATCGTCGAAAAATTTTTTCATTTGTTTCTGATCTTAGTTTATAATAATAACGCTAGTGGAGTGATCCACTAATAAATTGCAAAAATTGTGATTATTATCATGATATTTGTAAAAAACAAAAAGTACAGTCTTGATAATAGCGCCACCTCTCGCCGAGCAATGGTACCTGTAAAGGTATCTGCTCGGGGTGAAAGTAACCTCATAGTTCTGCACTAGGCGGCGCTAACGGCTAAAGAGTCGGATGCACCATACAGAGATCCATAAGCAAGAACAGATGACAAAATTCGTCGACTGCTGGTGTGGACGATTAGCTCAGATGGTAGAGCGTGCTGCCCGGTCAGGCTCAAGGCACTGGTTCGAGTCCAGTATCGTCGAAAAATTTTTTCATTTGTTTCTGATCTTTGTTTATAATAATAACGCTAGTGGAGTGATCCACTAATAAATTGCAAAAATTGTGATTATTATCATGATATTTGTAAAAAACAAAAAGTATAAACAACTAATATTCAGGAAAAAAAAGAAAAACACAAACTAATCTTCTAAAAAATCGTCCAACAAGGGACTGCTTGATTAAAACACCGCCTACGCAGCACCTCAAGAATTCGACTCATTCACTCTTTCAGTCATTCCCTTGCGAATCAAAAGAGCAAGAGGTCGTAACTACGTTCAAGATTCATACTGTCATAATGCCTTTCTCTATTGTAGGTGGAAGCTTTTCCGCCCATATGCTCCCTGCTGAATTGTATTAAGGATTCAGACTGAGTCGGAGCAGTTTATTTTCCACTCGGGTACAAATGGTTGGCGAGGAAGGACTGTCTTAATTGTGCGGAGCCAATTTTGTTTGTTGGTAAATAACTAAACGTGCAAGAGAACGCGGTACAATTAGCCAGCGCCTATTTGGAGCACATATTGCAGATTTGTATGGGTACAGTGCAGATTATCTATACCTATATATCTGAATGAAGATCTTTGGAATAAATGTATGTTTGCATACCTCACAGAACGGCTGCACCTATTTGGCTAATTCTTGTTTTGTCAGATAGAAAGATAAATATTTATTTGCTAACAATAAGTACCTACTTATTACGCTATGTTGGAAATTGTCTGAACATTTTTAGGGATATGCTTAATTGAAAAGACAGTTATGATATGTCAGAGAGAGATTTAGCAATGTCTAGTTAAATTAGACTCATATTTTTCTCATCTGCTCTGATCAGAAACACAAAATAATAGAAAGCATTATTGAGTTTGACGACCGGTTTAGCTCAGCTGGAGTAACGTTGCCGGCGAAGCTGAATGTCCTGGGTTCAAATCCCGGTAAGGGCAAATATTTGTGTGATTAACATAAATATTTGTTCCTGAGTCTTTGATGTTTTCTATGTTTATACGTAATATAGCTATTAAATATATCGTCGTCTAGTACCCATAACACAAGCCTTATTGAGCTTACCATGGGAATAGTTCGGTTTGTGTAAAAATTGTCCTGTAATATTTATTTATTTATTATTTTTTAATAATTTGAATTGGATTTAAAGGTTTTTGGCACTGCAACATGCATATATACCCAGCTCAAGAAAGACTGAAAAATAACCGAATCATTTGAGTTTTTGCATAAAAAAATCCTAACCTAATCTGTGAATTAGAAACAAAACTTTACTAGTAGGTACTTACGGTGACTTTAGTAAAAAAAAAAAATTTCGGTTTCGAGTTAAAAGCGTCAGATAGGCGTTGGGCAATGAAGAATAGAATAGAATAGAATAGAATAGATTTATTTCTCTTTGAAAATTACACAATATCTTACATGTCCTAGAAAATAGAATGAATTCACAAAAAGATCGTCAGTTACATAGAATTATAAATATTATAGTTATATAAACAAAAACATACAATTAAAACAAGGGAAAATAATATGTCATAGTCGAAAAATATTCATTAAAATATAGGTTAACCTAATCAACCCAATGTCATAAAAGAGAAATAAAAAGAAAATAAAAAATAAAAATAATTCCATAATCATAATAATACCTGCAAGAGTAGGTACAGTTAATATAAAATAATAATTGTTGTCAGCATAAATTTAATACAATGTCAAAAATTTAAAAATAAAATGATAAACAGAAATTTTAAATTCAGAACTAAATAATTATTTATTATCTAAATATTCTGAAACAGAATAGAGGGTTTGTGATAACAAAAATTCCTTTACTCGGCGCTCAAATATTCGATCCGACGTCTCGTTTCTGAGGCTGGCGGGTAGACGTTCATAGAACGACGGGCCTATTAGGCACTTGTCCCACCGCCGGCGAAAAGCGATGAGCTATCGGCTATTTTCTCGCCCAAGAAACGAACAAAAGACCCGCTCCCGTGTAAATAAAAGAGAGAGATAAATCGCCGGCAGTGTGAACAGCCAGCGATGAGCTATAAATATATCTCTCTCATTCATTTACACGGGAGCAATTATCTTTTGTTCGTTTCTTGGGCGAGAAAATCGCCGATAGCTCATCGCTTACTCGCCGGCGGTGGGACAAGTGCCTTACGCGCGGGTTTTTGTCGAGTAGGTCCAGCCGCCGCGACACAGGCAGTAATCGCCCCGTCTGGCGGGTTATTCTGTTAAGAATACTGGCGAGCTTGAACAAATGTATATTTTGGCGCGTATACACTATGACCTCGTTAACGTACAGAGAATAGTGTGTCATCATTTTATGTTCTTTGAAAAGCTCTCTGCACGAGTGCCTCAGATTTACGGCTGCTATCACGCGTAGTGCTCTTTTCTGGAGTGAGGCGAATAATTAAAAAAAAACACCAATATAATCAATCTCATAATAAATGCCCCTCTACTAAGTTTACCATGCATTCAGATTCATGTTTCATAGGACGGTTAGTGAGGGGGGGCATCAGTTTAAGATTGATTTTACTCTACCTATCTATCACCTCCTCCAGCCATGAAATGTCATCATCATCATCATCATTTCACCCATTGGACGTCCACTGCTGGACACGGGCCTCCTCGATAGTTTTCCACATAGGCCGGATAGAGGCGACCATCGCAATCCTAACCAGAACGTTTGTCTACCTTGCGAGTGGCCTTACCACGCTGCGCTTGCCGGTTCGTGGTCTCCAATCGAGAAGCTTTATGCCCCAACGGTCATCGGTTCTTCAAACACCCTGCCCATTGGTATTTCAGTTTGCTTACCCTGTTTGCTATGTCAGAGACCTTAGGCCTATAGCCCTGTTAAGGAAGCTCAGAGTCACTCGGCGAGCGATGGAAAAGGCTATGCTCGGGATCTCTATGAGATCAAATCAGAAATGAAGAGATTCGTAGAAGAATTAGGGTCACCATGAAATGTGGCTTGTACGAACTATGAAGTTGGTATTTAAATCTCAAAATAACCTTACTAAATGCAATTAGAGTTTTGCTCGCTCTATTAACTCCGCAGCGATATTAAAGCAGGAGCGCTGTTCCCAGAGCTACACTATTTCTTAAACAGTGCAATTTTGGAACAAAAGGCAGCATTTGTTGAGATAAAATAGTGCACTTTTGGGAGGCGCGCAGAGGAGGCGCAGATATATCAGTTTTAGAGGCAATTTCTTTTTCGTGCTAGTCTATCCTATAATAAAGTTATAAAAATGAAATATCTCTACGTTAAAGATCAAAAAAAATCATTCAAAGGAAGCTCAGAGTTACTCAGCGAGCTATGGAATGGGCTCTCTATACGAGATCGAATCAGAACTGATGCCATTCGTAGGCGAACTAAGGTCACCGACATAGCAAACACGGTAAGCAAACTGAAGTGGCAATGGGCAGGGCACAGTTAAAACCGATGGTCGTTGGGGCAAAAAGGTTCTCGAGTGGCACCCGCAAGGTGGTCGGACGATCTAGCTAGGGTTGCGGGGACTCGCTGGATGCGGGTCGCTTCTATCCGGCCCATGTGTAAATCGATTGAGGAGGCCTGTCTCCAGCAGAGCACGTCTTATGGCTCAAATGATGTCCAGGAAATAGAGTCAAAATTTGTTAGTATTCCGAGATGGTTATAATTTGCTAACCACTCAATAGTATTGTATTAGTCAAATGAAAGATGAAAAGATTTTGATTAAGGTCAACTGCGTGGTCAAACGCGTTGGGCAATACGCCCCCGTATTCACGCTCGGAAGCAGAATCAAGTGTCATGAATTTCTATCGGTTGATTCGGATACCAATTGTCAAAATTGCGTTAGACAGTAACCCCCCTGTACGCCTACCATGAGTTTGGCACGAGTGAGTATGGAGTGCTCGATGACGGTCTATCTCTTTTGCACTATTAGCACGTGCGAGAGAGGTGCACTGACTTTCGATACGAGATACTCGCTAGCGCCGATCGTAAACTCAGCTCATGGTAGGCATACTGGTCATAGAGCAAAGACTATACAAAAGTAGCTACTGAGGTAGCTGCATGCCGCGTACTGTGCTCCCGCGCCAGTGGCGACCCACGAAAATTTGCCTCGCACTGATAAACCCTTTTTGCACTCGTTATAACCATTTTCCTTTAAATTTTGTAACTATTTCCACGTCTATTTCAGTTTTCAGACATTGTGGTATTGTTTGAATGTGCCTATTTGAAAGTGATTTTATTTCTGTAGATGCGCTTTCATTTGTGCAGGCAACTGCTTTTAAACATTAAGTGACGATATAGTTAATTTTGCAAAGTTTTCGCTACCTGAATATGTTTGTTTTATTATCAAAAACAAACATATTTAGTTAGCGAAAACGTTCTAGCTGTTGCAAAAGAAACTTTTAGCCGCTAAATTGTGATT
This sequence comes from Hedya salicella, assembly GCA_905404275.2. Taxonomy (NCBI): domain Eukaryota; kingdom Metazoa; phylum Arthropoda; class Insecta; order Lepidoptera; family Tortricidae; genus Hedya; species Hedya salicella. Next base: position 2,438,697 of record FR990112.1, on the reverse strand, counting down.
AATAACTGCCTTGAGCCTCTTAAGTGAGGCATAGAGTTTGGTTATAAGAATGCCAGGCTTAAAGAGGTCGTGAACAGCTGTCTATCAATATTTATGTCCCACGTTACAACTTAATATTTTCATTAGGCGCGGCGATGTACGCGATAAAAGTTTATTAAATTGCCCCGTCGCCCTAGCGCACCTGAGAGTAGTTGACGCGGGAAATGTAAGCAGCGACGTGAAATAAAAAGAAATGATATTTTTAGACTGGTCCTGGTCTCTCTAGTGTGCGTTATTCGGTTTAAATGATGATGATGATGTTGTAGAAAAAAAATACGTTGAATCCTGTGCAACAAGATAACCTGTATGAAACCGCAGTATGAACAAATCCTCTTCGTGCAAACAAAATTTACACTCCTCTTAGCAATTCAAAGCCGCATAAAACCCACTTTTTCAAATTACCAGCTTAAAAATTTAAACTGACAGTCTATGAACGTAAACTGGCAAATGAAATGTCATTTACAAAGCTAGACTGCTCTAACCGCTGATTTAAAGTGGTCTCCAGCTAATCCAATGAAAGCGGCTTCATTTTGAAAAGGTACACCATAAATCCGGGCCCTCGAAAAGGCAGGCTACTTTTTTCACTAGCATAGTAAAATAATACTGGAGATAGTTGCTACAGTAGGTCAGAAAACACGTTATTATAAGAGCGTTGTTTAACGACTGGGTATAAACAGCCGGTGTGCAAAAAAAGGTGTTTCCATACAAATTGTCATCATTTGAAAGGGTACAGTTGTGCTGGAATTTTCAAATTCGGTATAAAGGTACCAAAGAAAAATATGTTTTAAAGTGCTCATCTGCATTAATCTTCTGAAGGTAGTTCTTGTGGTCTCGTGTGTAGCCGTATTATCAATTTATCTTTCTATCAGCCACTGCTGAACATAGGCCTCACCTACATTTCACCACAAGAAGCGATCTTGCGCAGACCGCATCACCGACACCCCGACTTGTACGAGGTCACCTGTCCACCTAGTCGGGGTCGTCCAACGCTGCGCTTTCCCATGCGTGATTTCCACGTGAACTTCATTGCCACCGCAACGTAGCAATCCTGCGAGTTATGTCGGTGACTTTGGTTCTTCTGTGGATATCTTCATTTCTGATTGTATTTATTTATTTAAACTCTATTGCACGAAACAAAAGTAAGTACAAATGGCGAACTTAATGCCAAAAGGCATTCTCTCAGTGATCCATAGGGCCAAACAGAGATGCATGAAAATGGTTCTATCACTCTGAGAAATCTTTCCATTAGTACTTATACACGTAGTATCAATATAAGCTGCCTTTTTGTCACAATACATTTACGACTTGCATTGCGCCTAGCCTACTGTCAGTATATATACCCTGTTTCTGCAAAGATCACACAGTCCAGATTATTACTGGCAGCACGCGATGCTCCTTGTTTATCGTTCAGACGCCTTGTTCCTCTCCGGTCTACTCTGCACATCCAATATTTGCCTTGTTTTCATCTAAACAATTGGGAACACAATTTTTTTTAGAAGAGGCGTTTTATATTTTTTCGATATGAACTCAGAATCTAGTAATATTATCTTAAGTACCTATATTGAATTATTTTTGGGATATAATTTTTTAAGCACCCGAAGTGACATTTTTACAGTTCCCTCGTATGAGTATTAAATATTTATTACATTAGTGTTTATAGTATGAGAAATTGATGAAACTAACAACGCCATCTCTGGGAAAATTGGTGGAACAAAACTAAACGGAAACTGATGGATGTCAACACAACTGTTGAACAAGGCTTATTTTTAACCGACTTCCAAAAGAAGGAGCAGGTTCTCAATTCGACGGAATGTTTTTTTTTTTGTTTTTTTATGGTTGTTTACCGATTACTCAAAGACTATTTGACCGATTTCAAAATTTTTTTTTTGGTTTTATAGAAGGTACTTTCTAGTTGGTCCCATTTAATTTTGGTGAAGATTTGATGATGGAATCCATGAGGAATTGAAGGAACTCCTCAAATATTGTAGGCATACATATAGCGATTTTGGTAATATAAGAAACATAATAAGCATTTGCATTCAGAAAGTGTAAATTGGTGAAGTGGAACTGATGCAGAAGACCACAGAATGCCATCGGAACTCCTCAATGATAAATGATTTACGGGTGGCGACAAAATATCTTGATTAATTTAGCTAAGCAACTTCATAGTCACAAATTTAAATGTTCCTGATGAGAATGGTACCATCGAATTGATTTGATGATGGAGCCGGAAGGTAGGCACCAGATCTATGTAATAAAATAATGTAACCTAGCCGTGTTTGGGCTTGTTCGAATCGTCACGAGATACACTTTTAAGTAACGATGAACTCAAAAGTGTAAAATAAATAAACTTTTTAACAAAAAAATAAAACCGACTCCAAAAAACTAAAAGGTAAAAAAATAACGCCATAATTCAGTTTCTTCAAATTACTTACAAGTAACCGTTTGTATACTCAATCTATACAGTATATACAATTAATGTTATTTTGGAGTCGGTGCCATCGTGTCACAACTTACTAAAATCGTCAATTTTCAATATTTTACACATTCTTTATATGGCACCGACGACAAAATAAGATTAATTGTATATACTGTATAGATTGAGTATACAAACGGTTACTTGTAAGTAATTTGAAGAAACTGAATTATGGCGTTATTTTTTACCTTTTAGTTTTTTGGAGTCGGTTTTATTTTTTTGTTTAAAAGTTAATTTTAAAAATATTAATGAATATCCAAAGAGTTTTTGAGTGTTTACAGCACTGTCTTATTGTTCTCTCAAATATTGCCTGTCTTATATTTACCCCATCTGACCCTATTACTATTATATTTTTTATTCGACTACGCTGAAGAGAATAATATAGTTATGTTTTTTTTCCTCTGCTGACGAAGTTGTTTATGTTTATGCTCATCACGCAAATATATGCCCTTACCGAAATTTGAATCGTGACGGTATTACCGACAAACACGAATTATTCGTAGTGCAGCAATCTGCAAAAAATAGCAGTAAACAATATATTTTCCTCTGTGTACTTTTAGGCACGGAATGTTTGTTTATCATCCAAATGGCTTGTTCCGCATAGCTCCTCTGTATACACCCCACGCGAATATAAATTGATTCTTAACATATCAATAGCAAAAAGCAGAAGCGTAGTAACCGCCAATGGATTCAGTTGGCCGTTACTACGTTTTCGCTTTTGGCCATGGATATAGACCTTAACCTTTGCATTGTATCTTCCTTTATCGTATATTGTTCAAGCAATCTTATGGTATACAACATAGTATTCACATTGGAAACAAGTCAAACGTGAGATAAGTTATTTTGGAGGTATTTAGAAAATTTACAAATTATGCGCATTTGTGAGTTACGAGTTTTGTGATTGCGTTGAATTTTGTAGCAATCGAAAACAAGATATTGTTTCATTGTGTAAACATAACTTCGATAGATTTAAAATGTTTATTCTCTTACTAGAAGTGCTATTTGTTGTAAAAATTAAATGTCGGCACATTGAAGATGTTTTAAAAAAATAAGTTATGTGGTCTATTTAAATAAAGGTCACTGAAACGAAAAATATACAAATAAATATTTTTCGATACCTAAGTATCAAAATAATCTCTAAAGATTGGTAGTGAAAGCGTATCCCGTGAAATATGGTTCTAAAAACATCAGCTATGTCAGTTTGCTACACGGACGAATCTGCGAAAACACAAAGAGCGTATTTCCCATCTGAAAGGCCAGCAACACATTTGTGACTTTTCTGGTGTTGCAGATATTTATGAGCTAGACATGGGTAGTTCGCGAATGAATGATTCAAATGAACCAATTCACTTATTTCACTCCTTCATTCACTAGTTCAGCTCAGATTCATTTACTTCAATACTTCAGTTACTTGCTCACTCGCTCAGCGACTAGAGAGTGAAGTGATATATAATTATCACACCTGCTCACAAAAATAAATAATAAAATAGCTTTTTCCACAATACATTCTAAGGTCCATAATGTTTATAAAACGTTTTCGTACCAAAGTGATTGAATTTCATAAATTAAACGTCATTACATTAGTTCCGTTAAAAAATGGAAGTAAAAAAATACAAGGTAGTGGTATATTTCTGTACAAACAGAAGTAAATGAACCAAACTGAACTAGTGAACTAAATGAGTGAACTTCATGGTGAACAAAAAAAGTACATCAATCTTTTCTTTTTAGTGACACATTTTGCGCATGAATGCTATGGGTGACGGTGATCGCTTACTATCAAGCGATCCGTATGATCGTTTGCCCCTTATAACTTACAAAAAACACCTAGTAACAAGTAAAGTTAGTAATCACCTAGTTAGGTATCAAGGGGAACAAACTCCTCCTTTTGCAGTGTTCTTGCCTTCCATGCCTCTGTAATTAAGAATACAAGTTGTTTTCCTGTGAGGCAATTACGAGGATTTTCTAAGTGACAGTTTCCCAACTGTCACTTAGAAAACCCTCGTAATTGCCACTGTCAAAAACTCGAGTAGAATATAACCAGATAGGTATTTCTTTTTTAGAACATGTAAATTTAAGTTTATATGCATGTTCTTTTTTTGTTTTATTATAAAAGCTCATTTTCGTAAAAAACAGTAGACAAAACAATTAAATAACTATAAAAATTACGAATATATAAGCCATCTAACACTTAATTTTATCTCTTTCTAGCAAAACAGAATTTAATATGGAGTTTATATGGCTGGAGTGCACTATAATGTAACAGTATTTACATGTAGGACTTCTCTATCAAATCGCTGTCTAATTACTAGTTTAAAATGCCTATATCATGCGTATTTCTTGACCGATTCTAATTTAAATTTAAAAAGTTGTAATGATTTTTACAGTATTTTGATATTTTGATAAGAAAAGCGATAAAAAAATTCATGAATGTACCTATTGCAGGATGATACATCCGATCAGGTACATACTGGCGGCCTCCGACACAAGGTCACCGACATAGCAAGCAGGGTAAGCAAAGTAAAGTGGCAATGGGAAGGGCACACAGTTCTAAGGACCGATGGCCGTCGGGGCAGAAAGGTTCTCGAGTGGAGACCGCGTACCAGCAAGCGCATTGTGTAAGGCCACCCACAAGGTGGTCAGACGACCTGGTCAGGGTTGTCGGGACTCGCTGGATGCGGGTCGCCTCTATCTGGCACATGTGGAAATCTATTTAGAAGGCCTGTGTCCAGCAGTGGACGTCCTATGGCTGAAATGATGGCCCTCATCTGGTATAAACTTTTTTGGTATATTTTTTTTTGTTTTGACATAATGCATTTTTGACGTAAACTTTAGCCGTAAACTTTTCAGGATTGTTATAAAACGAACCTAACCTAATGCATTTAACAGGATGATGCCTTCAAGAGTCCTGAAAATTCTACATTTAAAAAAAAATGTATCATGCCAAAAAATAAAATAAAATAAAATACATATATTTTTACTATATTGGAGAAGATTAACTTCGATTGAAATTATCAATCTGTCAGTTTAACATAGGGATGAAAGTATTACGGACCATAAAAAAATTAAGTATGAGTAAAGTATAGTGTCTTTTTCTCAACGTCTCCCTCTAACCAAAGGTTGTTTGGAAGAGGTCGCTGTTTAACGATGAGACTGCCTCTTGTTTACCTCTCCTTGTATATAGTTTTCTATACTCTGTTTTGTGAGTTGTGCAATAATAAATATCAAGACAATCTCACACAAATATACCTAGTCTCAAACTAAGCAAAGCTCGTACTATGGGTACTAGGCAAAGATATACATAATATACAGTATAGATCAATTATAATACCTAAATACATAGAAAACATCCAACTCAGGAACAAGCGTTCGTGCTCATCGCACCAACACTTGCCATGGCCGTGATTCGAACCCGGGACTGCCAGCTTCGGAGGCCGTTGTGCAACCCACTGAGCCAAACGTGTCGTCAGAATAAAGAGATTGTATTTTTTGCCCTTGACACTATTATTTATTTTACGCTGTGATAACCTCTAAGCCTGAATATGAAAAGTAACATAACTAGAGGCTTAGTTGCGTTACTTTTGGGTTTCATCACGTGTTCTCGTGTTGTGTCAATGTTTGTTCACCTGAAACGATCGAAGCGGAGGAACAGCACAGTATTAGTACGAAAAACAGGAAATTGACTTCACTTTAAATTTTGTATTGGCTATTTAATCGAATGGTGAAAAGTCAGTTGTAGGAAATTGGGATGTATGTTAAATATACTGAAATAATTAAAAAAAAAAACCGACTGCGTAATAACACTAAAAAGAAAAAACAAGTCCAGTACCCTAGAAATTTGTTAAGTTATAATGGAAATGTTTCATGATCGATACTCACATAAAACAAATAATAAATTCTACACTAAAACAGTCGGGACCCATAAGAAATCTAGATCGACGCAAATCTTCCCAACAATGGGTCCCGCCTGTTTAAAATCGCTATGTTCCATATTAGAATTTATTATTTGTTTTATGTGAGTATCGATCATGAAACATTTCCATTATAACTTAACAAATTTCTAGGGTACTGGACTTGTTTTTTTCTTTTTAGTGTTTTTACGCAGTCGGGTTTTTTGTTTTTTTTTTTATTTATTTTTTTATTTTACACTTTTTAGATAAAATTATAAATGTCTGTAAATTTCGCAATCTTTATCGTCGGGGTTATTGAGAAGCTTGCACAGATTTATTACAATTAAATGAAATATTAGTGAGAACGGCGTGCTAACCAACTTTAAATCGTTATAGTTCCTAACTGGTAATTCAAAATTCAAAATGATAAAAGAAACTTAATAATGATTTTTAAATTCCTATTCAATGATACCCCACTCGATATAGTACGTCGATTTTAATTTTTTTATTTTTCACAATATGGCGTCTCATCATCGCCATTTTAAGTTTTCATCATTTTCATGTCTTCAGTGACATTCGGGCAGTTAACACGAATTGATTGATGTAAAAATCATTAAAAGCGGTCCACGCGTTTGGTCTCTACAGTGCCAGATAGGAACAAACATACATACATACATAGACTGATAAACACATTACCCTCCTTTGCGCCGCGCAGTCGGGTAAAAATAAAATTTTGATGCGAAATGGTAGATTCTATGAAAGAAATATTAAAAAAAAATTGAGTTCGATACTTTACATGTAGCTTGTTTTATGAGCTTAGTTGGCTCATAAAACAAGCGTGTCTTATTTACATAAAATGTTTTCTTGTTTTATTTCATAGACGGGCATTTGACCGCAATCTATTGTTAAGTGACGATGTTGTTACCTTGTTATCAAAATACTTCAACTACCTATACTCGTATATTGATGAAAAACCCTGTGCATATCACAGATGTGAATGTGTGTCAATATTTAAATTGCAATCTACCTGCAATATATACAAATCAAGTCAAAACAAATCGAATAATTTATTTGTAGACATTGGTTTGCAGGTGTTACATTTAATTATACAGGGTGTCCCAAGAAGTAGTGATATACTGAAGCTGAGAGGTAGAAGACCTAGAGGGCTATCTAAATCACCCCCATGTATTTTTCGTATTTTCGGAGTTATGACTTTTTTTTCAATTTTTCACCTATCGCCGAGTACGATGAGGTTTTTATTTATGGTGACGTGAATTATTGCGGTAGATGCTTAATTTTTTTTGTGTGTTAAGCTGATAGATAGGTTAATTCAGTATGGTAACATTTACTATCGTTAGATCTTTGAATGGAATAAAAAAAAATGCCAAGAATGAAAAAATTACCCAATATGTTCACAACTTCAAGGGGCTTTAAAAAGATAAAATCACATAGAAAAATTACCATTTGGCTTTAAAAAACTTGCTCTATCTATTAGGTAGCTACCCTAAAAATTTCATTTTATTATTCATAAAACTTCAATCAAAAAATTGAAATCTAAATGTGGCAAGTGCAAAATTAAATAACTTTCTAAATAAATTTCGTTCTAAATCACGCACTGGCCATCAATTGAAAAAGAACAAAAAACAACAGACGGTTGACGCATGAGAAAATTTTCACGTTGTTTGGTCATCGTTGGTACTTTTTAAAAATTTAAAAATTGTATTTTAATACTGCTAATTGTTCGTTTCCCTAATCATTTTGGCTATTCATATGGACTTTGACTTGCATTACGATTTGGATTAGTGTTATTACCTGGAATCGACGACTTGGCATTATTTAACTGGACTTGAGTTTGTGTGTAAGTGATCATGTTTACTTCACGTGACTACGCAGAAATGCATTACTATTACGGTTATGCTAGAGGGAATGCGGCGGAAGCTTCAAGGCTGTACCGGGAACATGTGGAACGAAGAGGCGGGCCTCAACCTGAAACGTTTCCTGACTATCGCATGATCTTAAGAGTACATAATGCGTATTTGGAAGGTTACATACCGGGTACCAGATCAGGCCGTATGGCCACTATGCCGGATCCTGATGTAGTAGATGCAGTGGTTGAAGAAGTAGAAAGAGACCCGTCGACCAGTGTTCGAGTTATGGAACGTCGTACCGGACTTTCTAAATCTCAGGTACACCGTACACTACAGAGCGTATGATATCATCCGTTTCACATTAGAAAAGTGCAACAGTTGAAACCGGAAGATTACAATCGGCGAATTGAATTCTGTCAGGAAATGCTGAGGAGACAAGCTGAAAATGAAAACTTTTTTAACCAAATCTTGTGGACAGATGAATCCCACTTTAGACGCAATGGGATTTTTAATATGCACAATTCTCACTCATGGGCAATTGAAAATCGAAATTTAAAAAGGGAATCGATATTCCAAGAACACTTTAGTGTTAACCTTTGGTCTGGCATACTTAACGGTCAGCTAATCGGGCCCTTTCAGCTGCCAGACCGCTTGGGCGGCAATCACTTTTTAAATTTTCTTCGCGTCGATCTGCCCCTGCTGTTAGAAGATGTGGACTTGGAGACACGCAGAAGCATAGAACTGCAGTGTGATGGTGCACCATGCCATTTTGCCTTGGACGTAAGAAACTATTTCAATCAAAGTTACCCTGAAAAATGGATTGGTCGTTGCGGCCGGGGTGACGCCTGCCTTATAGCCTGGCCTCCACGGTCCGCCGACCTAAACCCCATTGATTTTTTTTGTATGGGGATACTACAAAGACCTCGTCTACTCATGAGAATGCCGCAATTTGGACGAGTTAACCCGGAAATTGAGAGTAGCAGAAGAACCCATTAAAAATAATAGAAGTGCATTCAGACGTTTAAAAGACAACTTTTTCGGCGATATCGCACTTGCATTGAGCAACAGGGGGGCCATTTTGAAAATTTCTTGTAATTAAACACCTTGTAATTGGTTTTACTTTGTTTGTATTAATCATCATGTAAATTAAAATTTTGCACTTACCACATTTAGATTTCAATCTTTTGATTGAAGCCTTATGAATAATAAAATTTTCAGGGTAGCTACCTGATAGATAGAGCAAGTTTTGAAAAGCCAAACAGTAATTTTTTATGTGATTTTATCTTTTTAAAGCCCCTTGAAGTTGTAAACATATGGTAATTTTATCATTCTTGGCATTTTTTTTTATTCCATTCAAAGATCTAACGATAGTAAACGTTACCATACTGAATTGGCCTATCTATCAGCTAAGCACACAAAAAAAATCAAGCATCTACCGCAATAATTCACGTCACCATAAATAAAAATCTCATCGTACTTGGCGATAGGTGAAAAATTAAAAAAAAAAGTCATAACTCCGAAAATACGAAAAATCGCGGAACATACATAGGGGTGATTTAGATAGCACTCTAGGTCCTCCACCTCCCAGCTTCAGTGTATCACTACTTCTTGGGACACCCTGTATAAGTGTATCTCTATGTCTCGCCACAAGGCATACAAATATTTTGAGTCAGGATGGCGCATGCATTGTTTATACAAGATAAAAAAAAGAAAATGCATTAAATTTTAATAGAATTTTCACATAGAAGCGGTTAATATACTGGGTTTTATCACAAACTATGTGGGATTTCACCCAATGTTGGCCGACATCGACACTACGTCGGCTGGTTTGATCTGCGTCCTGTCGATGGAATGCTATATCAATTTATCGAGCCTTGATGGGAACAGTTACAAATAAAAATATCAGAGGGGTTATTCCGAAATCCGAAGTTGTGTATTTGAGTGAGCGGGATGGCGCCATACAAACTTCGTTTTTCGGGTTTCGAAGTAGCCCCTCATGAATTAAATGACTCGACTATGCCGATATGCGTTGTTATAGCAACAGAAATAAAAATAAAAAATATTTTCTACTTCAATCTAATTCAATCTCATATACCTCGGTTTTTTCACAAGCTTTTATTTCATCTGTCCCGGTGTATTTAAACAGTTTTTAATTGAGCTAAAAGGCTTGCACAAATTATATAGACTGAGATACTATGCTGCCACCGAGCTGATTTGACGATGGAGTCAAAGGGTGATTACTGGAACTCTGTAATAAAATAATGCTAGCCTTCCCACTCTGCGCTTGCCGGTGCGCGGTCTCACTCGCTGCTTCTGCGGGCATCGGTTCTTCGAACTATGTGCCCTGCCCATTGCCACTTCAGTTTGCTTACCGTATTTGCTACATAATACCACATCGAAGTCGAAATGGTTTCGTAGAACTTTATACAAAATTATTTGATCCCTTAATGCGCGTCGGCATGTAATGTGTGTTCAATTTAATTTATCTACCCACATATTATTAGTGCTCTAAAATGCGTTCAGAAACCGTAGGAAATGACCAGCATTATTACAACCAATTTTACTATGAGAACTTTCTTGTCTGTGGTAGTAGGTAAAATCTGTAGTGTAATATTATTTCAGTATCGATTTTTGTAAGGTGATGAGTTTAAATTTGGAACAGCTGTCAAAACTCAAGTGGATCTCTACTCTAGTATCCATAGATACTAAAACAGTTATCGATGAGAAACGTCAATACAGTATATTTTTTAATATAAACAGCACGACATCTGATCTCGACTGATATGAGAATAAGGATTTGTCTATGATTAAAAAAAAAATCGTTTAAACAGATTCGTTTTTGCTGTTACGAAAGTAGAATTGTGAAAAGCTGTTTGTAATTTACATTTAAGTTAAACATATGAGTAGAAGTGACTCCGAGAACTATATGAACACTCTGCTGGATATCGTTTGCAACAAATAACTTGTTGTCAGAAAAATCGATAGCCAAATTTAGTACTAGTAAAATAGTACAAAGATTTTTTAGATTGGAGTATGAACAAACGCACGACTTTGATGTGAATAAAATTTAATTCCTTCTGTATTTGGTCAAGTTTATTTTTTATTGCATTATTTTAATATATAGTCTGTTGATATTTTACACGTAACACTAGTAACAATGCAGGTCATTTCCCTACGGCTATTTCTGAACCCATCTTAGAGTACTTATGATATGTGTGTAGATAAAGTAGTGTATGCATGTGTACATAATTAGGCCTTAAAACACTCGTGTGATCCTATTATGAAACTCGCTAACGGTCGTTTCATAAAACCACACTCGTATTTTAAGGCCTCTCGTTATGTATCAGTTGCATAAACTGCTATTATAATTCAAGTGTTTTATAAACTATAAATTTACAATCTTATGCGAGAAAAGTAAGATTACATTAAGATAAGAGAAATAACAATAAACATTCACCCCTGCGGCATTTAACACTTTATCTCAATTCCTACTCCGCAATTTAGCAACTAAGAGCTCACACATTATCATAATTATTTCGCCTATTACATTATTTAGGATTTTACTATCTCCATCTAACAGACAAATGCGCTTATATATGCCGACATGGGCCCGGGGCTATCGACTACAATCATATGAACATCCAAGGGTGAGTCCCATCATATAGTATTAAGTTAAAATATATCTAATTTGGCCACACATTTCACTCTCTAAAACACCGATCACTCTCTGAAAAATCTGACACACAATACGTAACTAGCCCTAGCACAGGCCCCGGTCTTTTTAGGCTGTTACTGCACACTATGTCATGAAACGCTTATGTCTGGACAATTAGCTTGTGTATTAAAATCTTATATCCTAATTTATCTTAAAGAAAAAACAATTTCAAAAGTTCCTCATTCTATAGTAGCGTAAGTGACAAGTAGAGCGTAGGTGACAGACACAACGTAGAAAATCATACGAAAACACTATTTATTACTAAGACGGATTTAGTATAGACATTGTACTGCTGTTCTTCTTGTGCGCTGTGACTGTGTTATCCACATACACGTGACTTAGAGAATCATTGCTTCCTGCACATTATCACGAATATCTTCAAGACTAGTTGCAAATAAAATAAAATATTTTTGGATTCCTTGATACTCATAATATATTAACAAAACGGATGTCGATTCAATATTACTTGGAAAGAGTTTAGCCGGCTTAGCTAATAAGAGTACGCCCCACTAGGGATTTGATTATACTTTTAGGTGGAATAAAAAACAAACAAGACCTAACAACTAAATTTGTTAAATATGCCAACATTTGACCCACGAAAACGGTCAAAGAACTTGGATGTGTATTCTCCCGAGTATATTAAATAGATTTCTTAGTGAGTTAATAAAAGATCTTGAAAACAAAACCAGTCACCAAACAAGTATGCACCTTGTTGTCTTAAGAAATACTAAAGGGCGCCCGCAACTTTGTTCGCGGAGGAAGAAAAGCCATGACTCCTCTTTTTGTCTTCAGCGTAGTCGGGTAAAAAGTATCCTATAACCATCTGGAGATACCCAGCTACTCGTGTACCAAAAATAGTTGGAATCCGTTTCGGCGATTTTGCGTGATGAAGCCACAATGACACATACAAACATAAAAAAAATCCAAAAAATATATTTTCCGATTCAGTGTCCTCCAAATAGTCCAAAACAATTTTTTTTTAAACATCTTCAATGTACAGACATCTCATTTTTACAACTTTATAAATAGTATAGATAGATATATTTAAGAACAGGACAATGTTACCCCCCACATTATGCTGAAATTTTAGTATACGTACTTATAATAACGTAGTCAAACGTGCAATTTTAAAAACTCTTTAACTTTAAAAATCTTTAATATTTAAGATTAGAAATTAAGTTAATGTATATTACATGAGAATTTGTTTTGAAATAAACAGTTTTTTTTAACAACTTTTTTTTCATCTAAGTTTAAGGCCCTGAATATCTGTAAAAATATGCATTACTAGCGCCATTCTATTCTCTGCAATTCTGATTTTATTTGTTAACCCTCGGTTGTTTGGTTTAGCTAAAATAGCATTTTAAACATTACTTTGATTTTTAACATTTTCGTGACTAACGCTGAAACAAAAGAAGATTGAAGACTGGTATTAGGCATACAGTATTCTTAGGTCCTACCACTATTCCACCTAAAAGCATAACCAAATCCCTGGGGGGGGGGGGGGGCACTCTTATTAGCTTAACCTGATAGATCTTTTGAAATGTTGTCAGTCGAAAGCCTAAGTTCATATGTTGTAAGTCGTTGGCGGGGCTCCATTACCGCTTACTCAGCTTTGTATGAATAATATACACTAATAGCATTAATATACTATATTTCCGGCCCATTCCGGTTTTGAGGAGATTTTCATTAACGAGAACATTTATTAGAAACAGCAACAATACAATGGCATTAATTACTTATATGTAGATGTAAACCAATTAAGATTTTTTAGTTACAATTTATACTTAGTTTCAAGGCTTGCAGAAAGTTGAGTTCAAATAGGAATACTGTCAATTTTTGTATGAAAAATGATCAACATCGCACAGATATGTATAGGTGAGACATCGGTTTAAGTACGAACTTTCCTCTCAGTCTCACACCATAACTTACTTAGTACTAACTCGACTAAGCTTATTGCACTCTATTCTGTTAATACTTCACCTTTAAAAAAAGCAGGCTTGTCATCGCAATATAAATAGCAAACTGGCACTAGTACAACAACAATACAATATGATCTTTCTACCATGACTCCGATGAATCACTGTCGTCGTCTAATTTATATTTACATTTAAGGTCATTAAAGCTGAGCGAGACCGCTGGTTTTCAGTCTCCAACCATAACTTACTTTTTAGTAACTCGATTAATTTGCTTATTTAGCGCTCCTATTGCAGTCAATACTGTAAACATTTAATTTTCACAACAGGGTTGTCATGTTAAAAAAGATAACTGACCAGTATAACAAATACCAAATCATCTTCCTGCTACTACTCCAATGAATCACTGTCACCATCTAATGTACATTTATGGTCAGGTGAGTGCCTCTAAGTGGGGTGAAGTGAAGACACGAGTTGACAGCCGAGGGCCATCTATAATTTCGTTGAAAATTGACTGTAGGATTTCAGTGACGTTTAAATTGATATTAGGGGTAAGGAAGCGAAAGACAATAATGGATTGATTAATTACGCAGTTTACTTAATTTATAAAGTTTAATTCTGTTTATAAATTTAATTTGTTAGAATCGATTTTAAGATCCATTTTAGTGTAATAGAGGGTTCCAAGTTAATTACTGTTTTAAACCATACTTGAGGCGCATGGGTATGCAAACGAAACAGAGCAAAGGTTCTAAAGAGCGTGCAAAATGTAAAACTCATTGGTACAGAGTTTTCCGCAAATCGAGCTTAGTCCCAAACTAAGCAATAACAAGCTACGTTTAGTATGGGACGACGATATACATAATGGAGGGATAAATTATAATGCTTAAATATTAAGAAAATGTCCAAGACCCATAAGGAACAAAACATTCGTGCTCAACACACAAATACTTGCCCTGGCCGGTACTCGAACCCAGGACCGTCGGCTTCGTAGGCCGTTGAATAACCAACTGAGCCAAACGAGTCGTCAAAATAAACTTAGTATGTATGTCCACCCGAAAGACGACTGTATTCTATAATTTATATGACGTATATTTTCTTGACGGACTTCGTATTCACGTGATTACATTCCATTTTTCTAGAAACTTCCATCAATAACGGAAACCTCATACGCGTGTGAACTTTATTAAACATATAAATATAATACCCAATGAACCTGAGAAATTATTCCGGCTACGTCATATTTCTCAGCCCCGAGCTATACATGCCGTAAACAAAAAGTTTGTTCCAACTTTAGATTGAAATGTATAATAGAGGCGATACCGCTTTACTGAGATACGGGCTACTCCGAAGCTTGAAATTCAAAGTTCGTATAACGCCATCTCACTCACTTAAATACAGAGGTCACGGGCAGAAGCCAGTACTTTATATATACTGTTATACTATTACAAAGTTGTAAGAATGAGGCTATTTCAATTGTTTATGATACAACTGCGCTGAGCGCATGTCTGTGGGTATATATATATGTGGGTATATGTATATATAGATGGACATGTCACGTCGTCTCACGGTCACGATGCCAATCATTAATCATTAAGTACCTAGTCAGTTATTTTGCCTTGATGGATAAGGTTTAGAAGATTTTTAGAACAAAACAATATGTAACTCGAATGTCGCCACCAAGGGGTGTCAGTTGCCAAAGTATGAATCGTGCTTCGATCGCAAGAAGATACTCTGGCAAAAACTAAATGGCGCCTTAAAATTAAACATTTAGTTATGTAATAATTGAATAAAGAACTGATAGTACAGTAACAATTAGATCACAAATAGCTAATAATAAATAAATCGTAATATTTAAATACTGTGTCACGCCTGTAAAGTTGAATAATTGTAAATAATTATTATTTTGCGTAGATGGCGTTGTATTATATCGGGGGAACGGCTTTTTGTATGAGATTTTCAGTCCTCTTTTTCGAATTGGTCTTTGGTCGCCACCAATGTTGATATTTTGTCGCAGCTCTTATACAAGAATTATCTGTAGATGCCAGTTGAATCTAAGCAAATGACACTTAATTTGCAAGTTTTTCTCGTATAGAAGGTTAAGAAAAGTACATTACAAACCTAACAAGTACGAGAAAAGAAACAATGCCTCAGACATCAGGTATTATGTTACACAAACTGGAGACAAAGTCGATAAGCTTGGGATCCGAGGCATTATTTATGCCCGTGGTGTGAACACAATTTTACGATTTCCTCTGGCTACGAGGTAGAATGCCTGCGAATGTTATCACCGGCTCCTGGTAATGAAAAGATATTCACGTATCTACCCCTAAATTTATTCTAAAGCCCTAACTTAGCGCCGCTGCGCATGTAGTAATAATTTAATGCTCTGTTAGATTGTTTTGTTTGTCTGCCTGTTTTTGTTTGTGTTTGGATACTCGGTAATTGAGTTAGAAATTACATCTTGTGTTTAGCGCAAAACAGTCGCAATGCAGGCTTTAGTTATATTCAAACAGAATCAGGGACCAAAACCGGTATCAAAAAGCCCGTTTCACTATTGATATTTTTAAATATCGCCGCGTGTGACCAGTCTAATATAGAAATCGTTAGACTTCTACATACACAGCTTTGACCTTTACAGTTATGAATTAAGGTTGAAAGTGCCAACGAAAGTTGTAAATGTGAAATATCTGTACATTGAATATATTAAGACACTAGCAAAAGAGCGTATCTCCACCGCACTTACGTCCTTTAGCTGAGAATCGCAGTTTTTTGGAAATAACTCAAAAACTGTATATTCCATCACATTGAAAACAATTTTTATTAAAAGTAATTATTAACGTTTATCTTTGAATTAAATTAATTTTATTCATTTTTTTTGGAGGGAGGGGGGGGGGGGGACAGTTTATGCTACTTTCAGAGCGATCGTTTCCGAAAATATTCACTAAATCATTTTTTTGTTAAAATTAAAGTTTTAATAAAAAACTATCGAAATATGTGCCACATATACATATTTGCAGATCACTGATTCTTTGGATTCACAGTTTGGTGCAGTGAGTCCCTATTATCTACCGAGGGTGTGACATGATAATCACGACCACTTTGCTGTAAGTGTAGAGATCTTGGCCACGCTTCGACACACGCCAGTACGTCATCATCATATCAGCCCAAGAACGTCCGCTGCTGGACAAAGGCCTTCCGCAAGGACTTCCATAACGATCGTTCATACGACGCCCTCAAACAATGGTTTCCCACGATCATAACTAGATCATCGTCCTCGTTATTGGTGGTACACACGCTATGTCGTCCTGCACGCGGTCGACACGCGAGATCCTGTCTCCCCCAGCAGACATCGGTTCTACGGGCAGTGTGTTCCGCCCACTCCCATAAATCTAGCAACTCTTTGAGCCAATATACAACGTACTCGTGAGAAACCCGCATAATTTTACCAGTGTATACTGAGGTCATTACAATGTATTGTGATTATCGCGATTGCCACGTATGTTTCCAAGAGACATCAAAGTGACAGCTACCGCTCACTAAAGTCGTCCTTTTTTGAAAAGATAATCATCACGATTTTAAAAGGGTAAATTTTTATAGAGAAGCGAAAGATATTTAAGATGTTTAAACCTTTTTTTGTGTTAAATTTGACTTCGGTTCAATACATTTTTTTTACTCAAATTGACATCAGGTATGTGTGGTTAAAATCTTGCAGATTCCTCAAGAGACTGTATATATAGTAAGCATTATTAAGTATGGCCGGTCATTGCATCGTACCTAATGGTTTCGACGCATCTTCCTCAAGGGGCTCATCGCTTCTGCCACAGAGTTGCCGTGTCATTTTTATACCGGCACGGGAATTTCCCGTGGGACAAAACATAATGAGCACGTTAGGATCCACTCGTTTGATGACCGTGGTGCTTTGGAAATTTTGATTTATACTTTGATAACGTTTGGTGATCAACTTTTCCTGTTTTTCCGCATTTTTCAAGTATTTTCAAATCGATGTTTTTAAACGTACTTATTAACTGAAAAACTTTAGAACAAACGGCATGATGACGGAATATGAGGTTCCCAGTTGTAATTAGTCCCTTAGTTAGATTTTAAAAATATTGGACACGAATTTTTTGCATTTTTGAAATAATAAGAAAATACTCAGATAAATCACATTTAAGCTTAGTGGAGGTGGGCGTGACGTTTTCAGAATTCCGTAGCCAAAATGGCAAAAACGGAACCCTTATAGTTTCGTCATCCGTCCGTCTGTCATGTTACAGCCATCTTATTCAAACCTACATGATGTATTGATGAAATTTAAGAGTATAGGTATCTTGTAAAAGCCGCTACTTAGTATGGTAGTTAAATAATAAAAAAAATATATTTCTGGGGTGGAGGGGGGGGGGGGGGGGGGGGGGGACAAAACGAAACGATGTCATTTGACTTGAATTAACTACATCAATGTATGTCAAAAACAATATCATTCGAATTAATTTAACTACTACAATACATGTCAAAAACGATATCATTTAACTTAAATTTCCAACTACAATGCATGCTAGAGACGATGCCATTTAAATTAAAATAATAACTACAATGTGCGTCAATATGATGTCATTCAAACTGAGGTAACTAATAATAATAATATGTAACCGAACCTGTTCTTTTTTAGCAAATGTGTAAAACATATCATATCTCGACACCTATTTCAAAAATATCTTGAGGTTTCTAAATCAAATATTCAATAAATCTCCAAAAGTAGCAACAATTGTGTGCCCCCCCCCCCCCCCCCCCCAAGTAACAAAAGGTTCTATAAGTAAGGCATTCTATCACAAAACAGTGACATAGTAGGCCTATAATGGTAACCATTGTGACTGCTTGTACTATAAAGGTTTGTAACAGAGCGTTATGGTTCTATAAGATTAAAGATCATTTAAGTTCTATAATGTAGCTCTTAGAACGCTTAAAGAACCATACAATAGAATCTTTAAAGTGTTGCACTGTAATAGATATGCAAAAAGCAATTATAGTACTATATAATACTATAGACGACTTTACTGACACTCTTATGTACCTATTTTGCACTAATAATGCGTCAAAATAACTTTTATAGTACTAGTATTGTAGCAGTACCGAAAACACTATTACAGAATCAATCTGCACTATAAAAGGACTTTGAGCACCCATTACGCAACGTTTTAGCTTTTTAAAAGCTCCCTCAACACAGCTATGGGGCAAGAGTTCTGTAAAAGGCATTAAAACTCTTTTATAGTATCAAATAGTACTAGGAGTTACCTGGTAAAGTTACTAAATAACTTAAATTCTAAATAGCATAATATCTTCCATAAGTGAGTTTGTGTTACTGTTACGAGACTAAAGCGTGACATAATAGCACTAAAAATAATAATTATATGACTATTTAGATCTTTACTAGCTTTTCAGTATCAAATATATCACTAGTATTTTATAAAAGGTTTCATACTGGCCAAGCGAGTCCAATAAATACAGCACGTGGTTCTGCACAAAATATTTGTTTTGTACCACAATAGGGCTGTAGCAATAATTTTATTTCTTGTCAAAACAGTAATAATGATGACGAATATGAGAGTGAGGACACTACCCCTTTATAACAGCTCAAAACAGATATGGCCAATTTTGTGTTATATTTTTGAAATGCCCTAGCTACCTCCTTTTGTGATCGGGATATATACCGGAGAAGGAAAGCCAACAGATTTAGAATTAGTATGTATTTTCCTCTGTCAAAGTAAATTTGTGCAAACTACCCATTTTTGAAAAAACACAAATAAAGGTGTACACAGATGCCGGATGGGCCTAAGCTGTAAAGACAGTTACACATGTGCCAGAAGGGCTTAATTTATTTATTTTTATAATTTACCAAGCAGCATTTCACAAATGAGGCGTACTGAGGAGAAAAGAAACGCTGCAAAGAAAAACTCCCAGGCTACCTCATTACTAATTATAATATTTAAAAAACAGAGACTATTAAACTACTTTTAAACAGATAAGATATTTAACACCGTTCGGAAATTAAGGTTTTGCAGTCCTGTGTCTCGCTTGTTCCTTGATGAGATGTATTACAGGATCCCAAGCTGGTGGTAGTGACAATCCATCTTCTCTATTGAAATTAGGATGCTTTTTAATCATAGCCTCGCGTAGCGTTCTGGGAAAATATCTTTTTTTCTTTGGCAAGGATACAAGGTTTATCAAACTTAATTGAGTGCTTTGGTTTGTCAATGACATGTTCACAGACTGCAGACACAGTACACCGACGGTGCTTGACATCTGCTATGTGCTCCTTCACCCGGGTTGATACACTGCGTTTCATTTGACCAATGTATGAAAGACCATTCTCGCAGTTCAGCTTATAAATGCCTGCACTCTGCAAAGGGGTAAACGGTGTAATATATCTTATCTGTTTAAAAGTAGTTTATTAGTCTCTGTTTTTTTTATATTAGAATTAGTAATGAGGTAGCCTGGGAGTTTTTCTTTGCAGCGTTTCTTTTCTGCTCAGTACGCCTCATTTTTGAAATGGTGCTTGGTAAATTATATAAAAAAATAATTAAGCCCTTCTGGCACATGTGTAACTGTCTTTACAGCTTAGGCCCATCTGGCATGTATGTACACCTTTATTTGTATTTTTTCAAAAATGGATAGTTTGCACAAATTGTAACTTTGACAGAGGAAAATACATCTTTTCTCAGTCCACCCGTGACCATGGAGAGCTGGAGCTTCCGAAACGTTGAGAACTAAAATGAGATAATATACGTGATATAATCCGTTAAATTGTTTTATTTCAATGAGTAATAATCGCGGAAACAGAAGAAAATATTACATTTACCAAATCTCAAATTATGCCCCATTGTGCATTTAATATAACTCCATTTAAATAAATATATTTTGACTTCACTATTTTATATTTGGACAATGGAACCCTAATCTGTTAAAATATGGCTGCTGTTTTCTGCCGTGATAGCACATTAGCAGCACGGCTGGAGCCTATGTGTACTATAGCAGCCGCAGTCGGGACAAGTCCTTATTTTATTAATTAAAATTTAATTAAAACACGAAAATTATGAAGAGGCATTGTTAACTTTGAAATCAACATAATGATTTTATCAATACAATTATTTTCGCAAGTGAAAGTACCGTCAGAGTTACGGTCCACGAATGTTATTTAGTACGTCCTTTTATTACCTACATAACATATGTCACTTAAGCAAAAATGGGGAATGAAATAAAACATGAATGACTTAGTGATATTTGTTAACAAAATAGCGCAGGAGCAGGTGTGATAAAAAAGAGCAGTGGAATCGTTTATGGTGCAAAATAGCACTATAAACATGTTTTGGTTACTTCTAGAGTTGCAAACTGTGACATAAACGTTGCAGACAGCACTATTTTAGTACTAAAAAGCGTTCCTCGTCACTTTTACATTTCAACTATACAGCTGATTTATCACCGTGAGTGCCTTTATGTAATGTTTATAGAATAGATCAGTGATAAAACTAGGACCTATTTGGGGTTTGGTATAGGTTTACAACACCATTACAGTGCTAATGATGAACACTAATTAGCACGTGCTAAAATGTTCTCAGGACTTTTATAGTACTAAATTTTGTTACTTGGGCCCCCCTCTTTTTTGTAAACCTTGTCTAAAAAATATGAAAAAAATAACAAAGATAAGGCATAGTAAATACTTTCAACAAAATTTATTTTGAATTCGATCAGATATACCGTTTTTGAGTTATTGCTGAAAAATTACGCTTCTTAGCACAAGAACGGAAGTGCCGTGTAGATACGCTCTTTTGCAAGTGCACTTTTTCATATCGTATTTTTTTATCTGTAGTGCGCTTTTTTGTGTCAACGTCTGCGGAACCCTACACTGAGCATGGTCCAACATGCTCTTGGTCGGTATTTTTATTTTTAATATTTCCTTATATTAAAAAAAAGAACTCGTCAAATCCTCTATATGGACACGTTACCACTGCATACAAAAGAGGTTTTATAGGAGTCTAAATATCACCTATAGCAGATGTTAAATACAACTTTAAAATGGTTGGAAGGGTTTGTTAGTCTTTCATTTAATTTATTTATTCATTGAATTTCGAGTTTAATCATAGTATGCATCATTAAGATAAACTCCTAGTACTCAGTCTAGTGCTAGAATTAGTCGGCAGACATCGCTATCACTCAGGCAGATCAAAATAGTTTCGTAGACGAGCTATTGTCTGAGACGGCGAGGATTTACTTCGGAGTTACTTCGCGTTCTTTTCTTGCGAGTAAAAAGTCGACAGAGTAGGTACAGTCTGTAACGAACAGTCATAAAATCTTCAGTTTTGAATATATTTTGCGATATATGTGTAAATTTTCAAACCTGATCCGATTTTCTTGAAGAGTGACTACGAATACAATATATATTTGACGACCGGTTTGGCTCAGCGGGAGTAACGTTGCCTGCAAAGCTGAAGGTCCTGGGTTTAAATCCCGGTAAGGGCAAATATTTGTGTGGTGAGCATAAATATTTTGTTCCTGAGTCTGAATGTTTGCTATGTACGTAAGTAAATATATCTATTAAATATATCGTCGTCTAAGACAAAGATATATTTAATAGATACCACAAGCCTTATTGAGGTTACCATGGGCCTGGATCGATTACTGTAAAATTGTCCCGTAATATTTGCTTACTTAATAATTTAATATATTTGACGAAACCACCTTTCAAATAAAAAAAATACTTAACCAAAATCGGTCCACACGTTTTAGAGCTACGATGCCACAGACAGGACATACAGATATACACGTCAAATTAACACGTTAACGGACACAGGACCGCTTTTAAAATTGCTTGCTGTGACACAAATAAAGCTCATTCAAAATATTTAACGGCCATGGAAGGACTGCCGCAACGTCCTTAGCTCACCACTGTGACTCCGTGGTGACGGATATATGTAGATGTATGTAATTGCCTATATACACGGTGATTTTTTAGTCACTGGCTATATTAATTCCAGGCACTAGGTTACACTAAAGGGATCTGTTTTCGTAAGAATTTCTTTTTTTTCAACCCTTTTTTTTAAGTATATCCCAAGAAACGCGGTCATCCTATTACGACAAATGTAAAAAAGCCTGATAGTAGTAGATAGTGGGTAGGTATAAATTAGTTTTATAAACGAGGTTAGGTTCAACCAAACCGCGTAGCGGTAAACAAAACGGGAAGGTGATAACATGGAGCCACTTCGGGTCATCATTGTACGTAGGTGACAATAAAGTTTAAAGTTTTTGAGATAACTTAGTGATGATTGTTATTTGAAACAAAATGTATTGGGAGATATTAAAAGAAAAAAGCGGCCAAGTGCGAGTCGGACTCGCCCATGAAGGGTTCCGCAGCCGATTGTACAAAAAAATGCACTACAGATGAAAAAAAATACGGTATTTAAAAAAAACACTAACTAAAGTGCGTATCTCCCCGGCATTTACGTCCTTTTGCTGAGTAGCGCAGTTTTTTGGCAATAACTCAAAAACGGTATGACCGATCATATAAAAAACAATTTTAGTTGAAAGTATTTATTAAGTTTTATATTTGTAATTTTTTTCATATTCTTTGAACACACCGTTTAGAAAATAGAGGGGGGAGACACAATTTTTTTACTTTCGTAGCGAATATTTCGGAAAATATTCACTAAATCAAAAAAAATCTTAGTAACCTTAAAGTATTTTTAGAAGAACTGTCGAAATATGTGCCACACATAGATATTTGCTGAAAACATTATTTTTCAGTTTCGGTTACATGTATGGAGTGCCCCCCTAGAAATATATATATTTTTGTTTAACTATCAAACTAAGTAGCGGTTTACACAAGACACCCATGCTCCAAATTTCATCAATATACATCTTATAGTTTTTGAGTAAAATGCCTGTGACATACGGACGGACAGACAGACTGACAGACATGACGAATCTATAAGGGTTCCGTTTTTGCCATTTTGGCTACGGAACCCTAAAAACACGTACTTAATTGTTTTTCACGTTCTTTCGGGTGCTTTACCTAATATGGCCAGTGACAAAAAAATCACCATGTTATTATAGGTCTGATGACGGGGTACTAAAATCGAAATTGTAATTGGTCCTTCAATGAGATAATAAAGAAATACTGGACAGGTATTTTTTGCTGTTTTAAAATAATAATTAAAATAACACTGATTTAAACTTACATCTTCACTCATTATCACAACACAACAATAGGGGGCTTAATCGCGTAAAAATATGATTTATTTAATTACCTTTCGTTGGTAATTATTTTTCGAAAGGTAATTAAATAAATCATATTTATACGCGATTACACCCCGTTTTTTTGCGTTGTGATAATAAAAAAATTCTCAGATAAATCGCATTAAAGTTCAGGAGTGGGGGCTCGTGACGTCACTCCTAGGTAAAATGTGCACCCACGAGTGACGTCACGCGACATTTTGACTCAAAGTAACCTGTATTTTTCGATTACGTAAAAAAATTAAAAATACGTCTCTAATATTTTGTATTAATCAACATGACGCACTAACAGGGAACATGCATGAAATTTTTTCATCGCTTTTCTTAACGAAATATCAAAATACCGTAAAAACTATTCCAAAAAGTGAAATTAAAAATAAAATCGGCCAAGAAATACGTACGATATAAGCATTTTAAACTACTAATTAGACAGCGATTTGACAGAGAGGTCCGACATAGACTGTTATGTCACAGTACACTACGGTCATATAAACTCCATAGTAAATTCTGTTTTGCTAGAAAGAGATAGAATAAAATGTTTGATGGCTTATATCTTGGGTATTTTTATAGTTATTTAGAAAATTCTTTTGTCCACTGTTTGTTACATGAATAAGCTTTTAATGAAGCAAAAATTAAAATTCATGCATATGCCTATTGTTAAAATTTAGTCATCATCCCTATTTCTTCCAAATATAGCAGTACGGATACGGCCGTAACGTCTACAGACGTGTTGTGTGATGACACACGTCATGTATATAATGCATTATCCCCTAATGTATATAATGCATTAGATGCATAAGGTTGGGGTAACCTTGAAGCTTTTGCTGTGACACAAGGGACCTGCCAAAACAGGCACAAAGTCATATGCTTCCTACAAATACTATGAAAAATAGTCAGCTACGGACAAAGTTTCACTTTCGGTGACATTTAAATTCCCGTCTACAGCCGCAGTGCTATATTACGAGGGTCTTCATTTACGTACTGTCCGTGAACGTGTTAATAGCATTCCTTTTGTTTTGTCGGGGGCTATAAAGGTATTAAAACGGTTTCCAACTGCATTGCAAATACTGGCTATTTACGTAAGTTACTACACGAATAGCCGCAAATTTCCAACTCCTAAATAGAAAATTGAATAGTACTAGAACCAAGAAGTTTTCCTTCTACTTGCGGTGTTAAATCTAACTCACGGACCTAAGCGTATTCCGGACTAAGTGCGCAGCAATTTGGGCTTTATTGTGTGGTGAGGTGGCTTAATGTCGTATAAAGCACAAGAACACAGATTACCGTGCAAGTTGTATGTCGGGTGGGGCCAGGAAACGGGCGGAGATTATTCTAATGAGATTAGAACGATCACACGTACCGGTCACGTAGTTAGTACGAGTGGTGAGAGAGTGACTTCGGTCGAGTACTCGGCTCAACAATAGAATGGTGAGCGAGTCACTCGTCTCGTTTACTAGGCCAAGTGCTCCTGTCAGTGTACCCTGCGTTAATTCGCTCACCACTCCCTAGGTATAAACTCCGCCGATCGCCACTCGCCATTCGCGCGCACAGCAGCAACCTGTGGTGTTGCTTATCTCTTCTTCTTTCTAGTCGTCTCACTCTTGTCAGAGTGGTCGTGGTCTTCGTCCTCGGGCCTCTAGACTTGGGTAGGCGCCTTTGCAATCGGTCTACACTTCATCGTGTTGCCAGCGTTTCGAGAACACTCAGATGCTAGTGCCTGTCGCAGTTTTTATAAGATCCGTCTATCGGGTTGGAGACCGCCCTCGAGACCTTCGCCTTCAACCTATCCCTGCACCACTAGACGCTCAATGGACTGCAGGCTGCTTAATTATAACACAACAAAACGGGGCTTAATTATATTTCGTTGGTAATTCTTCGACGTTTCGGACGTTGCGTTACGTCCATAGTCTCGAAGGAACTGGAGAGGCGTTTGTCAACATCTTCTTGCCGCACGAGTTTTTCGATGATGGTGTAGATTAAATATTACGTTAAACAATAAGGTCACTATACCAACACACTGAACTCACTCGCCAAAAAAAGCAAAATACGTGAGAACAACTTGCTCATTGTACTCTCGGCTGAGTACCGATTTGCTGTCTCGCAAATGTATTCGGTAAGTGTGATCAAGGCATTAGAGGTGTTAGTCGTCTAGTGAGTAAATGGTGGACTTAAGATCGCCAGGTCTTTAGTTAAAATCCAAGCAGTCCATACAGTGCTCGACGCTGTCCCAATAATCGGCACCTCCAACTTTCATACATAGCATTTGATGTGATAATCAAGGTGGAATTAAGGTTTTCGACTAGAGATGTCCTATGACCTATGCGAGTAACAAGTATCTAATTGATAGATTCAGGCGTTACTTTGCGGAATTCCATACTAGATTAATGGATTATAGTTCCTTTGCTGTTCCGCGAACTAGTGTCTTTGTTAGATGTGACAATAAATTGTGCTCACATGCGCATATTTTCATACAGTTTCCATAAAAAAAAAAATACGCATGCAAATACCACAAACCAACACCAAACAGTATAATCCTCGACACGTGTTTCGCCTCTCT
Source organism: Hedya salicella (assembly GCA_905404275.2). Lineage (NCBI taxonomy): Eukaryota > Metazoa > Arthropoda > Insecta > Lepidoptera > Tortricidae > Hedya > Hedya salicella. The sequence continues at coordinate 2,411,964 of FR990112.1, read as the reverse complement.
ACGAGGCATCATCAGGAGATACAGGAGATATTGACGGTCCGGCGTCCACCCGAGAAATGAGTTGTCCAAAACTCAGGGCATAAATAGGGCCGACCGTTTTCGACAACTCATTTCTCGGGTGGACGCCGGAGGCGAAACACGTGTCGAGGATTATACTGTTTGGTGTTGGTTTGTTGTATTTGCATGCGAACTTTTTTTTTATTTTTATTTTTTTATGGAAACTGCATGAAAATATGCGCACGTGAGCACAATTTATTGTCACATCTAACAAAAACACTAGTTCGCGGAACAGCAAAGGAACTATAATCCATTGATCTAACAACTATCTACCTAACGTACAGCTAAGTCCTTTGATAAGGTTCCGTTAGTGTCTTTTGGACAGTGTACACTGTCCAAAAGACACTAAAATGTGCTAACTGTGTGTAAAGAACTAGAATATGCCCGGCAATAAAAATATTTTAGATTCGTAAAGCCGTGTTGACGAAATGAAGCCACAAAGATATTCCAAAATCCACAGATGGCGCTGTTTTCAATGTCTGTACTTTTTATGACATTCGTGGATCGCGTATTTTAAACTGTTTTTGGAATCTTGACTCCTGTAAGGAAAGTATATTATATAATTGAGCGAGTTTTGTTAGCAAAGGTATCAGTTTCATCGTGACATAAATACTTTCGTATGTCTGGATGTCAGGCTAGCTGTTCTCCTCTATAGGTCGCATTTTTCTACCGTTTTTAGGGTTGCGTACCCAAAGGGTACCACGGGTTATTACTAAGACTTCGCTGTTCGTCCGTCTGTCTGTCTATCACCAGACTGTATCCGTGATAGTTAGACAGTTAATATTTTAACAGATGATGTATTGCTGTTGCAGCTATAACATAAAATACTAAAAACAGAATAATTTTATGTCTGTCTCTCTATGTCAGTAACCAATATAAAATAACCCCACACCGCGTACTTTGCTTAGGAGTAGGGCTCTGCTAACACTAGATTTTCATAGATACGGCGGCCGTTTGTAGCGTATATTTTGTACGAAACCGTCGGTGGGCGAGTGCGAGTCGCACTTGGACGGTTTTTCATGAAATTTTGTGAGCAGGCTCGATATTATATTAAAATTATGTACATTTCAATTTTTTTTGTACGTATAGGTCTCGAGGTTTACAGCTCTCGGAGACATTATTAAAATAAAACGGATGGATGATTTCGTACTTTTAAAATTAAACTCCGGTTTCATGGCCAAGCAATTCTATGCATGGCAAGCGCGATTTTTATCTCCAACAATTTACATGCACTGGCAAGCGTCCCGTTGCACAACCCAGTTCGCGGATAATGCGTTTTTTAAACGCTAAATTATTTTTTAAAGCCCGTTAAAGCTGCTGTGATAAACTTGTGGACGTGTTTGACTTATGTGACTCTAAACTGACTTAGAAGCGGGAGGTTGTCTGTTTGAATCTTATTAAAAAAATATATTTGTTTCAAATAACTGGCGTTTAATTTGACATTGTGTCACCTATGTAAGCTACTCATATTTTAGACTGGTGATAGACGAATCTACCCCGATGACACATTTGGCTCAGTAGCTTTTAAAAAAAATCGATAATGACATGGCTTAAAATTTTCTTCTGTTTCCGCGATTATCACTAATTTAATGCCTTTATTTGTTTTCTCAAGGCGGGTACTTTGCACAAATTGTAACTTTGGAGGAAAATATATATATTTTCAGATGACCAGTGAACGTGAAAGCTGAAAACCTCCCGAAACGTCGGGAACTCAAATGTGATTATATACGCGATATAATCCGTTAAATTGTTTTATTTAAATGATATGGCTTATTGTCATTCTCCGGTGGTTAAATGAAAGAAAGAAATAAAGAAAGAAAAAAAATATTCAGTAGCATAGCATATGCAAGTTTTTTTTTTAATACTACTAAGGTGGCAACAACCGTACGGCCTGCCTGATGTTAAGCAGTCACCGCAGCCTATGAACGCTTGCAACGCCAGGGGCATTACGTGCATGTTGCCGACCCTTTAAGAACCTATTCACTCCCCTCTTGAAGAACCCCATACTGTAACCTCCAGGGAAAACAGCGGCAGGTAGGTCATTCCACATTCGGAGTGTGCGCAGTAGAAAATTCCTTTGATACCGCACGGTGCGCGACCATTTTGGTTCCAAGGTGTGTGGATGAATATCCTGCCGATGGCGAGCGGTGCGATTGTAGAAGGTGGCTGTAGGCATCATGTCGAACAATTCTTCGGAACACAGCCCATTATACAAGCGGTAGAATACACATAAAAAAGAGGCGAAGTCCCTCCTTAGACTTAAAGGTTCAATACCGTTTGTGAGCATGGGATCGTCAATAATTCGTACAGCGCGTCTTTGAACCGAGTCAAGAGGGCCAAGTGGAAAAAAAAAAACAAATTACATACAAAAAAAAACTAAAACCATGCTCCGAAATGGTCCCACCTCAGCATAATGCCGGCTCGGGAGCCAGCGCTGATCTTCCGGTGAGACCATAAAATGCTGTAAAGTATACGCTAACCGTAACCGTGGATTTGGGTTCGTAAGAAATAGATTGCAGAATGACAAAGTAAGTAAAAATTCTAATTTGCTCCAAGCCGTACTTGTAAAATGCCACAGCGTGTAAAATATCATACTAATATTAAAATAACTGGGTATAAAAAGACGAACTGTGGGCAGTCGTGGTGGGATGACCGGTCTTGCACTGAGGATCTAGTCAAGTTTGCAGAAAACTTTTAGGTGTCGATTTCACTCTGACTGTCTTTTTGGAGATCCTTAGAGAGGATTTATCCAGGATGACCTCGTAATGGTCACGGGGAGTTGGTGGATGCGGTATGCGCAAGATCGCACCCTGTGGCGAATTATCGGAGAAGCCTATGTTCAGCAATGGACGTCCGTGATAAAAAAATAAATAAACAGTATAAAATTTTTATTAATGGACATTTTTTACACAAATCGAGCTAGTCCCATGGTAAGCTCAATAACGCTTGTGTTATAGCTACTAGGCGACGATATATTGAATAGATATATTACTTATATACATAGAAAACATCCAAGACTCAGGAACAAATATTTATGCTCATCACACAAATATTTGCCCTTACTGAGATTTGAACCCAGGACCCCAGCTTCGCAGGCAACGTTACTTCCACTGAGCACAACCGGTCGTCAAAAAGGTCGTGATAGATAGATAGATAGAATCTGGATTCAATTTATTTCAAACAAATAAAGAATTTCCTAATTAACGGAGTAACGGGTAACAAACATTTAAAAAAGAACCACCTTCTTTTTTGGGAGTCGTTTAAAAAAAATCGCATGGCATATATAAATATAGTTAAAACATGATGAATTCACACTTGAAACCTTAATAGTGCGATAAAGAAAAAATATCTTGCAGCCATATTCATCACAACTAACACTTACTTATTACAAAAAAAGCAGTCACAAATCTCAGCTTTCGTCTGAAAATGAACTAAAATAGAATATCCAACGGTTAATGACGGAATCCATTAAAATAATCGCTGAAAGTTTTCATAGAAATAAAGTTCGTCCCCGGCGACCTCAGTCAAATCGGGGATTGGCAAAAAACGAGCCAAGATAGAGAGGAGACAGAGGGTTCCGTAGCTGTTAAATATAGACGTCTAACTACTTGTTGCTATCCAAAATACACAAGGATATTTTGGTGATTATTATATACATGTTTAAATGCAATCCTTAGTTGCTAAATTAACAAATTTTGGATTTTACTGGTAGCTCTGTAATTGTTTGTAAATAAATAAATATTGGGTTGACGACCGGTTTAGCTCAGTGGGAGTAACCTTGCCTGCGAAGCTGAGGTCCTGGGTTCAAATCCCGGTAAGGGCAACTATTTGTGTGATGAGCATAAATATATGTTCCTGAGTCTTGGATGTTTTCTTTGTATATAAGCACAAGTAATAAGTATATCTATTAAGTATATCGTCGTCTAGTACCTATAACACAAGCCTTATTGCGCTTAAGTTTAGTAAATGGGCTACTGTCGGCATTCATAGAAGTAGAAATAGGCTTTATGAATTATATGGAGGTAAACAAGAATACTGATTTCCTGGACTATGTCAAGAATTATTCAAAAATGTTTAAGAAGGTGTGCATAGCCGCTAAGGCAAATTATATTATTTCTTAACTCAAAATGTCTGACAATAAAGTGAAAACTGTTTGGAATATTATTAATAGAAAAACTGGTAAAACAAAAACTCGCAATAGTCAAGTCAACATTATGACAGGAAATCGTCAGATTATGTCGAACCATAATGTTGCCTCGGCCTTCGAGGATTATTTTTCCAACATTGCAATTAATACTACAAGATATCTTCAATCATCTGCGACCGAAGCCCATTTGTTACTTAATGTTAATTTTAACAAATGCAATGTAAGCTTTGAATTTAGTCAAGTAAATTCAATAGACGTTATTAAAACATTTAAGTCACTGAATTTAAAGAAAACAGAGGATTTATGGGGAACCTCAGTAAAAATTGTTCATCATATCATAGATTCAATTGCACCCTATCTATCATATCTATCCCTTGATTTATAATAATTGCATATCAGACGGCGTGTTTCCAGATCTTATGAAACTTAGTAAAGTCATACCTCTTTTTAAATCAGATGACTTGAGTGACTTGACTAATTTCCGTCCGATATCTATACTACCTGTATTAAGTAAAGTTTTCGGATCTGCTGGGACACTTCAATAGAAATAAACTGCTTAGTAGTAAACAGTTCAGTTTCACAAGGGGACGTTCCACGGCTGATGCAGCATCTGTACTCATTAAATATATTTACAACATCTGGGAGAAATCTTGTGATGCAATTGGAGTTTTTTGTGACCTTTCTAAGGCATTTGATTGCGTTGATCATGGAACACTCATTTTGAAATTAGAACATTATGGCCTGTCTATAAATACCTTAAGCCTTATGTCTTCATATTTCAGCAATAGAACACAAACAGTTGTTGTAAATGGAATCCAATTCAGTGGAGCTGCAGTTAAGCTAGGAGTGCCACAGGGCTCTATCTTAGGGCCATTTCTATTTTTATTTTATATAAATGACTTACCATTTATAGCAGAAAATCTTTGTGATATAGTACTATTTGCTGATGATACATCATTAATTTTCAAAGTTGACCGGAAAGCAACAGACTATGCCGAAATTAATAGTGTACTAGTTAAAGTACTTGACTGGTTTAATATTAATAATCTGGTATTGAATGCTAAGAAAACGAAATGTGTTAGATTTGCTTTACCGAATGTTAGAGCAGTGGATTCTACTATATCGCTCAATGGTGAATGTTTGGACATGGTGGATAGGGCATTATTCTTCGGTATAACACTGGACAAGAACTTGCAATGGAGTCCCCATTTAGCAGTACTTGCAGGTAAATTAAGTTCAGCAGCTTACGCTATTAGAAAAATTAGATAATTGACCAATGTTGATACTGCTCGCTTAGTATATCATAGTTATTTTCATAGTATCATGTCATACGGTATTCTGGTTTGGGGCAAAGCAGCAGACATACAGACTATATTTGTGTTACAAAAAAGAGCGATTCGTTCTATATATAACCTGAACTCCCGTGACTCCTTAAGAGATTTTTTTAAAGACATCAACATATTAACCGTAGCGTCCCAATATATTTATGAGAATATTATTTATGTTATTAAGAACCTGGAGTCTTTTACTAAGAATTTAGATATCCACAATTTTAATACAAGAAATAAAAAGAAAATCGCCATTAGAAAGTTCCGCGTTCGTAAAGTAGCCAAATCATTCGTAGGCCAATGTATGCATTTTTATAATAAGCTACCAGATGATGCTTTGAAATTATCGTTTCTAGCTCTCAAAAAGTACTTAATAGAGTCCCTAATGGCAAAGGCTTATTATAGGGTAGAGGACTATTTAACAGACAAAAATTCATGGCCCAAAACAGAAACCAAATAATTTACTTTTACCGGGACACGGTTCTTATAAAGTGGCATATCAAACGTATGTAAGTTGTTTTAAATAAACAATCACTATTTTGCTTTTTTATATTCTATATTTTTTTTTTACTTTTATAAGTTTTGATATGTTTCTTTGAAGAACTACGCATTGAGTTTATACTCAAAACATGTATTTAGGATAGGCTAAGCACGAATATTGTAATAGATATAAGAGTTATTTCGAAAAAATGACTGACTGTTGAGTTTGTTTCGGCTTTCTTCTCCTCAGTGGTCTCCTCTTGGGAAACGCCGTAGAGTCAGACTTGTAAAAGTGCCCTTGCGGCCTACTTACAGAATAAAGATCATTATTTCATTATTTCATTTCACTACCACGGGACTAGTTCAATTTGTGTAAAGTTGTAATATTTATTAAAAATACGTTTTTTTACCCGAATACGGGGAAATAAAAAAGAGGTTTATGAGATTTTTTTAAACATATGTTTATAAAAATCAATTCCTTAAATACTAATTCCAACACATGAGATAGACATACACTAAAGTGAGACAGAAAGAAAACAAACATGAAAGCATACTTTTGAACGGTAGAAAAATAACGAGGGAATTCAATCTACCCCAACAAGCGCACCAGAAGAGAGAAGATATTCTGTCTTGCTCCTACACGTGCATAAAAGATGCGCGCAATGCACGCGCGCACTTTAAGCTTAAACATTTACAAAAATGCCGCCGATGACTGCGCAAGTCCCGATAAACTGATAACCAACCTGCGTTTGTCACGCGATAAATAAGTGACATAGCTGCCGTCACATGCTGACACGTGTGTGAGTGCGAGAGTGACAGGCGCGTTATCATGTCATTTATCGCGTGATAAACACGACTATCATAGGCTCGCTGTGAGACAATCTTACCCGCGGGGTTATTGCCTAACAAAATTTTGACACTTGGTATCCGAATCAACTGTCATAGCCCTTACAAAATCATGAAACTTGATTGCGATTGCGAGCGTCTAACGCGTTAGGCAATACTGGAGCAGGTCTCCCATAAACAGCATCATTTCGATACTAATGTTGTAAATCTCAACAAAATTGCACGGAACCCCAGAATCTCACGAAATTAAAACATAAATCCGTCAGTGTACTCGGTAACGACGGGAGATTAAGTTGGAACCCGCACAAAATAATTAAGAAGAGTTTCGCTAACCGCTTGAGGTATTAAATGGCAAGTATTTCGACTCGCGCCGTCGGTGCACGGACTTGGACTACTCTACAAAGTAACCATTTTTAACCAATTTAATAAAAAGAGGAGGTACCATGTAACTTTTAAGTATGTTCACCGATTACTCGGAGACTATTAAACCGATTTAAAATATAATTTTATGTTTTAAAGGTGTTTCTACCTCAATTCAGGTAGTTCCATTGTCATAAGTCAGAATCTGATGACTGATGATTTATTATCATAAACGTTGTTCAATGCATTGTGTATAACGCTAAATTTGCGACTGCTTTTTAGTGAAACTCCATTCTACGAAGTGAAGAATGGTACATTAAGAAAAAAGGATGATTTTTACAAGTAGGTACAAGATGGGCAAAATGTAATCAAGTAAGAAATAAAGATTACTCGCAATTTAATTCATCGTGAATGACAATGTCAAAATCGGATACCTGATTGTTTTTAGCCGTAAGATCACGAATAAAGTTATAGTGGAATAAATCAACAGCGTTTAAGTTTTTATTGGAATGATCAATAAGATAAGCGTTATAATATTAAAAACAAATAAAATACGTATTTAGTTTGTAAATCTATATGTAGGATTATGTCGACACACGGCAACATATCAAAAATATACTTACCTACAAACAATATTGAAAATGGAACGGCACCAGCTATATTTTAAATTATTGGTACTCCAAATTTTTTTAAACCTTCCTATCTTTATTTGACATTTAATGCAATGAGAAAATTTGATTGAGTAATTATTTTGAATTAAATTATTCGCGAACAGTTTTGTGTCTGTTGAATATTTATTCGAATAATAAGCTGATAAAACAAAATCTCATCTTGCAAATTCACTCGCGCTCCACAATAGAACCGCGTCACAGCAACGCGACTTATTTTATTATTTCAGTTTGACTGACAATGGTTTGTTATTTATTAATTTCCGGATTCTAATTTTTTAGCCCAGAGTCACTCAGCGAGCTATGGAAAGGGCTATGCTCGGGATCTCAAGTACGAGATCGAATCAGAAATAAGGAGATTCGTAGACGAACCAATGTCACCGACGTAGCAAACAGGGTAAGCAAACTGAGGTGGCAATGGGCAGGGCACATAGTTCGAAGAATCAATGGCCGTTGGGGCAGAAAGATTCTCGAGTGGAGACCACGTACCGGTAAGCGCAACATGGTAGCCTTACCATGCAAGTTGATCGGACGACCTGGTTAAGGTTGCGGGGGCTCGCTGGATGCGAGTCGCCTCTATCCGGCCCATGTCAAAATCTATTGAGGAGGCCTGTATCCAGCAGATGATGATGATGATGACTAGTGGATACCCAGTGTGGAGATATCTTATTACTAACAAGTTATTAATTTCCGGATTCAAATGTTTAAAAGCTTTAGTTTATTATAGCCATGCGACGGATTAGTCGTCTGTAGAATAAAATGAGAAAAATCTCTTGAGGCAACAAAAATTAATAAATCTTGGTTTTAAGCAGTTAGAATATAAACTGCAAAGCGGTACAGTTTATTTAAATTAATGAGGCCTAATATCAGGGAATACTTTTTCATGCAGTAAAATAATTTTGAAAATAATTGTAAAGGTGCGTCCACACTTGTATCATTTGCTCGTATCCGATCACCGTGCCGTGGCATGACTGCGTATCGCGCTGCTTGGACGCTCACTGTCGGCGCACCGATCATGCCGTACTCGTCCGATATAACTGTGTGATACGCGTAGCAAAATGGATTTCGAGCGATCCGATCGGCGCAACGTTCAAACGCGTGATCGTGACACGCGATCATGCCACGCGACGATGATCTGATACGGGCAAATGATACAAATGTGGACGCACCTTAAGAAAACTGTCCTTTACATTTGGGCCTTGCGCTTGTTAGTATTCGAAAAAATAGTTATTGGTGATGTCAGATCTGCGTGAGCTTCAAGCAGGCTACTGGATGGAAATGGTGCATGATGGAAATAAAAGGAATGGTGTGGCTAAACCATTGGCGTAGTAGAAGTACTCAGTAGAGTGGTTTCGAGCCAGTCAGTCTGGTGAGTCCAAAGCTTTCCGTGATCTTAAGAAGATTGTAAACCTACCTTATTGATAGCTTTTATTTCGGTTACCATCATCTGGCATAAACTTTTTTGTCATAACATAATCACCATTTGGCAAAATGCATTTTTCAGAAACTAACAAAAAAAAACGCATTATGCCAAATGATGAGTTATGCCAAATGATGATTATGACACAAAAAGTTTATGCCAGGATGAGAGTAAACCCTTTTATTTGCATATTTATGTATAGGAATATCATTGTTATGTCCATCAGCTTATCTATACTATTATAAAGTTGTGAAAATGAAATATCTGTGCATTCAAGATATTTTCAAAAAAAATATTGACGGAGCTTGGAGGTCACTCAAACGATTTTTTTTGTTTTTAATTTTTTGTATGTTTGTATGTTCATCGTTGTGTCTTCATCACGCAAAATCGGCTAAACGGATTTCAAACATTTTTGATACACGGGTAGCTGGGTATCTCCAGATGTCTACAAGATACTTTTTACCCGACTACGCTGAAGAGAAAAATAGAGGTTATGACTTTTTCTCGTCCGCGAACGAAGTGGCTGGCACCTTCTAGTTAAACATAAGCTTCGTCAATTTAAACTAACACAATGCAAGGCAAATCTTCTCCACATTTTGCCAACACTTTAATAGAATGACACATAATCTCTTAATACCAACTCGCTTACAAAACAAAAAGAGTAGAAAAGAAATCCTCGCGCTTAATTAAATATTTTCTAGGTAATCCTGTGAGGATATTCCTCGGGACTTAGACTGCAATTGAAATCTTTAGTCTCACTTTCACGGGCTAGGGTCCAATTTCACTTTGCACTGTTATTTAGTCATTAACGGTTGATTATGTCTGACTCTTTATTAAGCTAGCAACGTAGCGGTCATCGATATCCATCATTTTTGTACGAAAATATGGTATTCATTTAGCACTATAAATATGAAAATGGTATTTATCGTTACCACATTTGTATGGCTATAATAACCAAAAGAAATTACGAGTATCATTATTTAATATGGATAAGGACATAACTTTTTCATACCATATCATTTTAAAAATATTTTATTGAATATTAGTTTCTTTGCAAATACATCTATACTATTTTTTTTGACGACCGGTTTAGCTCAGTGGGAGTAACGTTGCCTGCGAAGCTGAGGTCCTGGGTTTAAATCCCGGTAAGGGCAAATATTTGTGTGATGAGCATAAATATTTGTTCCTGAGTCTTCAATGTTTTCTATGTATATAAGTAATTTCATTTCATTTATTCAAGTCAAAATAAGCTAACAGTTAACATCAAATCGCTTATTTGTAATTTTTTAACATTATAATGACAAATAAAAGTAAAAAAAAAACAGGTAAAAATAAGAGCATTAATAGAAGGTACATTTTCCTTAGTAAAAAACAAAAAAGGTAGTCAATTCATACCAATAAAGACATTCATAGTAAAAATAAAACGTTAAAAAGTCAAATAATTATTAATTCATTAAAAAATATAAAAAGATTAAAAATGTCACATCTATAATTCATTAATAAAAATAATAACAAACATTCAAGATAAAGAGTAAATAAATAAATAAAAATCAGTTCATAATTATATACATTTAAAATAACATTTAAAAAATTCATACAATTTCTACAAAATCCACCAATACTATCTGCAAATACACCAATCTCATGCTCTTCAGTTGCCATCTCATTGAAAAGGGCTAATTGGCCGTGCGTGCGCGCGCGCAGTGCCGCGAACAGGCGGCAGCGGCGCCTTCGGCAGGGGGCGCAATGTGGGCACGGGTAAGCCCATTTGCGAGAGCACGGGTCGGTTAGTTACCGTGTTGTGAAAGAGTTGGTAGTAGTATATCAACAGCAATAGTAATATATCAATTGAATATATCGTCATATTAAATATAGGCTTGACTTGGGCTTGACAGATGCAAGAATGGCCTCTGCGCGGTGAACCAATGCTCATAACACAAGCCTAATTGAGCTTACCATAGGACTAGTTCGATTTGTGTAAAAATTGTCCTGTAATATTTATTTATTTATATTTATTTATTATGAACTCGCAGGACTGAACTGTGGAATAAATTGTCGCCGGCAGTATTTTCAGATTGATGCGACCTTCAAGCCTTCAAAAAATGGGCGTACTTCCACCTGAAAGGCTGGAAACGCCCTTGTGACTCCTCTAGTGTTGCAGGTGGCTATGGGCGATGGTGATCGCTTACCATCAGGTGATCTGTCAGCTCGTTTACCTCCAATAACGTAAATAATAATAATAAACAATCCCTTTTCCCTGGTACAGTCGCTTGTCTCAAGCAACATCCCATTGATATGAATGTGACTTGGCGTAGGGATATGACGACTCCACCGCCCGCTGGTTCACCGGCGCAATCTGTAGAGCAGGGGAGCTCGTGGCGAATAAACCCATCCACCTGAGTGCTCCTGGGGGACCCTCACGAGGGGTAAATGTTTTAATTCAGTGACCTTAAAATAGTCCGTATCACTTGATTTTTTTGTAAATATCTTCAATGTAGAGACATTTTATTTTTACAACTTTATAATAGTAAAAATATTTCGTTGAATATTGGTTATACATTTTTAAAACCAAAAATTGTACCCTAAAAGTAGAATGGCCCTCTTCTTTTCATCAGTGACTTGAGATTAAGGGATTATATGCCATTCTAGTCTAAATATTCTAGTGACACTAGTTTAAGCACTGCCACTTCTGTTAATCAACTTGTATTTATGGCGATATGATATATGTGACGGCGGCGTCGTCGTGCTCGCACTTTTAATAAAATACTTCACGCGGAAAACAGGTGTAAACAGCAGGTGCACCTGGCAAGACCGATCACGCCACTGTGGCGTCACGACTTCTAGCTATAAATTGCCCTACCTGAGTCGGTGGGGATCATTCTTGCTATCGAGCTGGTCCGGTGCACTTGTTGTCCAACCGCTGAGTTATCGTTGTTTTATAGTTACAAGTACCTACTTAAAGTGTTCCTATTAATTAAAATAATTTGTGTGTAGTAATTTATGTGTGGTGAAATAAACCCGGTACATTAAACAGGCTGTTTTATATTTGTCGGACTAACCTCTCTACACCTATGTGGGATCAACCGCCAATATATATAATAATATGATTGTATTGGAAATAATAATTTAAAATAGAGAGAATTATTTAACGGCAGATTAATAACTAACAGAGCATGGTAAAATTGGACCACTGAATTTACTTTTACCACTTGAAATTTATAGATGTGAAGATGTTTGGATGTTTGTTCCTCAATAACTTGTAAATTAACAAACGCTTTAAGATAAAACATAGCACACATATAGATCAGGATCACGGGTAATAGAATAATTAATTTAGGTAACACAGGCGTAGCCACAAGAAACTGCTAGTTGTTAAAAGCCAACGGAGTATGGTGTATTTGAGATTAAGGCGATAAAGTGATGTAAGCGTAAGTATTTTCTGTTATTTAGTGGACGATTAGTATGTATTTATTCGGGAATTAGACATGCTGTATCAGACGTTAGTAAAAAAAAAAACAAAATAGATTATTCACACATATTCAATGAAACACTAGCCAATGCCTGTCTCGCATGATGGCACTTTGCATTTATTGCCCGTCATTAAATTGTCAAGGGCTAAAGAATGGGGTATGATAAAATTGGGCATTATTGTCACAACCAGCATATGTAATTTCTCAGAGAAACGTGAAAAGTGTATGACAACTCAAAGCAAAGACGTGGCAGACCTTGGTGGTGAAAACTTTGCATATTTTTAAAAGGTTGCTGAGACCAGTTTAATCAAAACAAATGTACGACATTATTTAGTATCACAACGCCATCATTATCATCGGCCTTATATATGTACGTCCCACGCTGGCTGAATGCAGATTGGAGACTTCGTATACACCCTTGAATTTCTTCGCAGATGTATGCAGGTTTCCTCACGATGTTTACCTTTTCCGAAAAGCTAACGGTAAAAGTCAATGACATTCAGTACATAAATTCCGAAAAATTCACTGGCACAGGCCGGATTCGAACCCACGAGGTCTTGTTTGAAAGTCATGCGCTTGAAGCACTCGGCTACTTATATTGTACAGCCAACAGCAAAAGTAGATGATCATTTTACTACTTTGTGGCAGTGACGTAACAATACTGCGACAATAGGGTGATGGGCTGCGGCATGATTTTTTTTTATCGCTTTTCTTACCTAAATAATAAAATACCGTAAAAACTATTTGAAAATGTTAAATTAAAATTAAAATTGGCCACGAAATACGTATAATATAGGCATTTTAAACTAATAATTAGACAGAGAGGTCCGATGTGCACTGTTACGTCACAGTGCACTCGGGCCACGGCATAATTATTTTTTATTATTAACTGCATATTAAATTCTGTTTTGCAAGAAAAAGATAGAATGTAATGTTTGATGGCTTACATCTTGGTTATTTTTCTATTATTATTATATATTATTATTTTTCTATTATTATTTATTCGAAAAAATATTTTTGTCTACTGTTTGTTACATGAATGAGCTTTTAATAAAGCAAAATGAAAAATTCATGAATAATCCCTATTAGGACGCGTTACAGAAGTGAAAGTGACAAGGAATTTAAATTGAAATAAAACAAATTAATGGATTATATCGCGTATATTATCTCATTTTAGTTCCCGACGTTTCGGAAGCTTTCCAGCTTTCCATGGTCACGAGAGGACTGAGAAGAGATGTATTTTCCTCTGTCAAAGTTACAATTTGTGCAAACTACCCATTTTTTGAAAAAACACAAATAAAGGTGTACATACATACCAGATGGGCCTAAGCTGTAAAGACAGTTACACATGTGCCAGAAGGGCTTAATTATTTTATTATAATAATTTACCAAGCAGCATTTCACAAATGAGGTGTACTGAGGAGAAAAGAAACGCTGCAAAGAAAAACTCCCAGGCTACCTCATTACTATTTATAATATTTAAAAAACAGAGACTATTAAACTACTTTTAAACAGATAAGATATTTTACACCGTTCGGAAATTAAGGTTTTGCAGTCCTGTGTCTCGCTTGTTTCTTGATGAGATGTATTACAGGATCCCAAGCTGGTGGTAGTGATAATCTATCTTCTCTATTGAAATTAGGATGCTTTTTAATCTCAATAGCCTCGCGTAGCATCCTGGGAAAATATCTTTTTTCTTTGGCAAGGATAGAAGGTTTATCAAACTTAATTGATTGGTTTGGTTTGTCAATGACATGTTCACAGACTCAGACCTATTACATCGACGGTGCTTGACATCTGCTATGTGCTCCTTCACCCGGGTTGATACACTGCGTTTCGTTTGACCAATGTATCAAAGACCACACTCGCAGTCCAGCTTATAAATGCCTGCACCCTGCAAAGTGGTGCTACTCTTCACGGGTCTAAGGTATTGAGACACCTTCTTCAACGGCTTCAAATATGTTTTTTATAGAAGCACGCTTCAAGATGTTTTCGATCTTATCTTGACCCCTTTCACATATGGTTATACGGCAGGTTTACGCTCAACTGTTGGTTTCTTCATACTGGGATTCTGCTTGGAACGTGGTATCTGGAGCTCGTTGGCTCGAAACGCACGTTTGACATTTTGTAACTCAGCAGTCAGATGTTGATTGTCGCAGATACCCCTGGCTCTCTGAAACAAAGATTTACCCACTGTAGCAAGTTGACAGGGATGGTGGTGAGATTTGCCATTCAAATACCTATCTGTATGCGTAGGTTTCCTATACACAGTATGACCTATGTCATTTTTAGGACCTCTAATTACTAGCACATCTAAGAATGCAAGTGGATTTTGATTTTCCAACTCCATAGTGAATTTAATTTTACTATGCATGGAGTTCAGATGGTCTAAGAAAGCTGAAACACTAGATCTAGGAAAAATAGTAAAGGATCTACGTATCTTTTAAAGATCCTCGGCTTGACAGGTGCCAATGAAAGCGCTCTCTCCTCGAAGTCTTCCATGAAAATATCGGCGACGACAGGCGACACCGGAGACCCCATTGCCACACCATCAACTTGCCCGTAGAATTCCAGATGTAAGGCAGTGTTGTAATAACTCAGGATATTCTATGGCCATCTGTTGTTCACCCAATCTTCTTTTCACAATTTCGATACATTCTTGAACTAGTAGGCATGTGAAGAGAGACTGGACATCGAAACTGACCATAACTTCATCATCAGTTAGTCTCAAATCCAAAGCTGGAAAGTTTCCGAAACGTCGGGAACTAAAATGAGATAATGTACGCGATATAATCCGTTAAATTGTTTTATTTCAATGAGTAATAATCGCGGAAACAGAAGAAAATATTAAGGAATTGAAATGTTTTACCTTTGTTGTTGACTAGACAATATATTATTTTTACTTTTATATCTTTTAAAACTACGCATTGAGTTTATACTTAAAACAAATAATTATTCTAATTACAAATATTGTAATAGATAACAGTTATTTAGAAAAAAATACTGACTGTTCAGTTTCTTCCGGCTTTCTTTACAACAGTGGTTTACTTTTGGGAAATGCCGTAGAGTTTGACTTGTAAAAGCGGCCTATTTACAGAATAAGAACCATTATTTCATTAATACTTAATCGGGAAGCTATTCTTTACATAACTTCAAGCAAATCGTAACTGTGATCAAATTTGCATTGGTGAAGTCTACGAAAGAACTAACGTACTCAAAGTATGACTGCAGACTGGTCTGAAAAATTAACGTTTTGTAAAATTGGTTGGAAATTTTACTGTGACAAGCAAGGAATTCACTGGACTACTACATTTGGCTGTTCACGAAATAATACGAAATATCTTAATGATAAAAATTAAAAAAATTACGCTGATTTACAGACACGGATGACCTACTTTTTCAAAATATAATTAATTTACCTCTGTTTTGATTAATGCTGCCGTCTTTAAGAAAACAAAGGGAGGGAAGCAATCAACAATGAAGAATTGTTTTGAGCCGAGAATTTCAAAGGAGATTAACCGGCCGGTTTGAGACGAACAAAAAAGGGGTATTTTATAGGGAAGTGAATTCAAAAGATTCCCTGGGTTTTTATTCGGAGACAGAGAAGGCGGAAACGCCGAATTTTCAACTCTCGAACAGTAAATAAGAATATTTTTGTTTGGGTCTATTGTTTAAAAGTTTTGTGCGAAAATGGGTGGAATTTTTGTTTTTTGTCCACGTTGCTGATTACAGGCCTTGTGAAATTGGTGAGTAAAATTACTGTGAAACACTTTGATATTAGTTGTTTAATTGTTAGCGTCAATCTAAATGTGGATAAAAGCGGTTTTTCATAAAAATAAAAACATATGTTTTCGAGCATTATGAATTTTTCAGCGAAATCATTGATATATTTTTTTAAAGATCGATGGAAATAATAGAAAACCTTAGAAGTCTAATTTTAAAAGTCTACGAATGAGAAATATTTATTTTCGGTACACGAGCAGGAATCTGCAGATGGTTATAGGATACTTTTTACCTGACTTCACTGTCAAAAAACAGAGGGGTTATGAATTTTTCTTCTCCACGAACGAAGTTGCGCGCACGTTCTAATACAGAATAATGACATTCTTATTTAATACCTTTGCTACACAGTGATAGCACTAGTCTATATCAATAGATGCCAATATACTTAGCATGACTGTCAAATTGGCCTAACAGCTCCGTACGCCCATCGCTGGGCACTTCAATTATACCGTGGGATATTGATTAATTATCGTGTGCGGTGAGCCTGCCCCACAGAACCAATAGCTTCAGACGCGACGGTGACATTATTAAACTTTTGACCGCCAAGCAGCGAAGTAATACGACGTGACAGCAATATAACTAAAAAAAACCGATTCCAAAAAATAACTAAAAAGTATAAAAAATACTGTATAATTCCGTTTCTTCAATTTACTTACAAGTAACCGTTTGTCTACTCAATGTATACAGTATATACAATTAATCTTATTTTGGCGTCGGTGCCATATAAAGAATGTAGAAAGTATTGAAAATTGACGATTTTAGTAAGTTATGATACGATGACACCGACTCCAAAATAACATTAATCCTTTTATACGGTATAAATTGAGCAGACAGACGGTTACTTGTAAGTAAATTGAAGAAACTGAATTATGAAGTATTTTTTTTACTTTTAAGTTTTTTTTATAAGTTTCTTTTTGTTTGTTAAGAAAATAATTCATTTTAAACTTTTTAGTTAATCGTTACTTAACAGTGTATGCTGTGACGATTCGAACAAGCCCAAACACGGCTACGATAACTTATTTTATTACAGAGATCCGGTGCCTACCTTCCGGCTCCATCGTAAAATCAATTCGATAATACCATTTTTACCAGGACCATTTCAATTTTGCGACTATGAAGAAGCTTAGCTATTTTAATCGAGATGTATCCCGTCGCTAACCGTAAAGCGCTTATCGTTTAGGAGTTCCAGTGACATTCTGTGGTCTTCTTCATTAGTTCCACTTCACCAATTTGCACTTTCTGAAGGCAAATGCTTACTACGTTTCTTATAATTCCAAAATCGCCATATGTATGAGTACAAGATTTGAAGTTCCTTCATTTTTTACGTAATGCTCAATTGTGAATTTTATGGTGTTGTTTTTTAAATATTGTTTTATTGATATATATAAATGGCTTCTTACGATATGAACGTTTCAAATTGATTAAATAATTACTAGTATAAATAATCAGTATAATCTCTACGCTTTATAATTAAATAAAAAATGTTTTCAATTTTGTAAATGTATTTCAAACACGACTGTATGTTCTAATTCGAATGTTACTGTCATGTTCTGTATTTCTGTGTATCTGAGGTGTGCAATAAAGAGTACTTTTATTATATTGTATTGTATTGTACGTTGTTCATGAATAAATAACTTACTTAACTTAATTACTTACTTAATTCCTCATCATTATCATCAGATCTGTACTAAAATTAAATGGAACCAATCTGGAGGCACCTCCTTTCAAACAAAACTCAAATCTAAATCGGTTGATAAATGACGGAGTTCTGAGGTAACAAACATAAAAAAAATACAACCGAATTGAGAAACACCTCCTTTTTTGGGAGTCGGTTAAGAATAAAATAGTGACTGCAAAACGAGGTATTGATATTATACTCCGATCGAACCATGAAATTTGGTCGCGTAGTTGGGTAAAAGATATCCTACATATGTATAACCACCTGGAGATACCCAACTACCCGTGTACCAAAAATGGTTGAAATCCATTTAGCCGATTTGGCGTGATGAAGCCATAACGAAAAAAAACAATATCTTTGATTCAGCGACCTTCAAGTAGTCCGTATCACTTTTTGTATATCTTCTATGTACAGACATTTCATTTTAACAACTTTACATAATAGTGTTAACATGAAGTTGGCACCAAGGCGCCCTCTGTCGTGCGGTATGCAGACAACTTCACACCGGTCATCTCAATTCCTAACGCAGCAGCACCGAGGGGAGGCTCACCTTGGCTCTGACTTTCGAAGCGAACGGACGTGTTGTTAGACAGACTTTTAAAACAAACCCAACTCACTGAATCACCGACAATCGTCGTAGGTATTTCAGTAAATTCGATTTGTTTTTAAAATTGTGTTGATAGATAATTTTCATTAAATACTTGTGGATGTGGTTTTTATTTTAACAACAGTTTCTAACAATAGTATAAATAAGAGGCTTACATTCTGAAGCCTCAAACATCTATGCTCCACAAATGACGGACAATAGCCACAGCGTTTAATTGTTCGGAATGTTCATCGAATTGATGTATTGCCTTTAATGAGAGCCTGCATTTATTCTGAATTTGTATCTTTAATGATATATGTAGATATAAGTTTAGATCAGTTTTAGGGCATACTTTTAGTAAAAAGAGGGTGGTATCTACTCCACAAAAAAATGAAATCCAGTGAAGTTTTTCTATTGAGAAATATAACCATCCTTGGACAATATACAACACCGTATACCTTGGAGTGACTATTAACTGACCTCTATTAAAAAACGAAAGCAATATGATTATAGTTTTTTCCACACCTTTATTACTTACTAAAAGTTGCAACTTCGTTCGCGGAAAGGAAAAAGTCATAACCCCTGTTTTTTTCTTCAGTGTAGTCAGATAAGTACCTTATAACCATATGTAGATGCTTAGCTACCTGTGTACCATAAATAGTTGAAGTCCGTTAAGCCGTTTCGGCGTGATGAGGTCACAACTACACATATAAACATAAAAAACTAAAAAAAAAAGATTCTGTGACCTTCCATTATTCCGTATTTTTTTTAATATTCTTTTTTGTACAGATATTTCATTTTTAAACACTTTATATTACTAGTTTACTCGTAGAAGTTGCTCGTAACTTGCGCGGAGAAAAAAAACATAAGCCTCATTTTTTGCTAAAGTAAACATAATTATACAACCGTTTTTGGAGCTGTTTAGGCACGATGATGATGGCTTAAAGAATACCTATTCAAACAAAAAATTTTAAAAAAAATTACACTTATTTTTATAAAGAATAATTGATACATTCAGGCATTACTTTGCGGAATTCCATACTAGATCAATGGATTATATTTCCTTTGCTGTTCCGCGAACTAGTGTCTTTGTTAGATGTGACAATAAATTGTGCTCACATGCGCATATTTTCATGCAGTTTCCATAAAATAAAAACGCATGCAAATACAACAAACCAACACCAAACAGTATAATCCTCGACACGTGTTTGACCTCTCTACGAGGCATCATCAGGAGATGCAGGAGATGTTGACGGTCCGGCGTCCACCCGAGAAATGAGTTGTCCTTTTTTTTTTTTTTTTTCCTGCTGATGTGCCAGATAGCCTTTTTGGCTCCATCTGTAAGTCTTAATTTGCAGGGGGCGGGGTTAACCCGCCGAGCCAAAATGGTCGGCCCTATTTATACCCTGAATAGGATTTCTAGAAAGAGATGGAAAAACACGTAACAAAGGTGATGACATAACATTAAGTTGTTCATTAATGATCAAACCTCTATTGCTGTACCTGACTATATCCAACTGTGCAAGCACACTAAGACGTAATCCTTTTCCGCAAACATGTAAAGTGTTAAAAGAAGGATTGTCTGACAAAGAATGGCTGTTTTCTAATAAATGTTTTGCGAAGTTGAATTTTTTCAGGTGGTTATGTCTATAAGAAGAGACATGTTCTTTATACCTAGAGTTAAAACTACGACCCGTTTGTCTCACATACACCTTGTCAACTATCACATGTAAGTTTATAAACGCCTGACTTCTTTTCTACTTTATCCTTTCCATTGCAAAGTCTAGAGTGCAAAGTGTTATTTGTTTCAAAAGGCCACGTTAATATCATAAGATCGTAATATTTTATAAATTTTATCTGATAAAGGACCAACGTAAGTTATGGCACTATCTTACTTTTCTGTTGGTCCGTTTCAAAAACATACAAAGAGCTTTTAACGACGTTTTTAAGATCTTTCTGGAAACTAGCATACCCCATAATGCAATAATGCTTTCCTTGGATGTAGATGGTTTGTTTACAAACGTGCCCTATAAGGAGACATTAGAGATTCTTAGAGACCTTCTGGAGAAGCTTAGATGGTTGGCAGTCCACAACTGTGCGTTTTTCTAGAAATTTCCTGCCTCGCACGACTGAACTGTGGAATAAATTGCCGCATGCAGTATTTCCGGACCGATGCCATTTTCAAACCTTCAAGAAAAGAGCGTACTCCCACCTGAAAGGCCGGCAACGCACTTGTGACTCCTCTAGTGATGCAAGTGTCTATGGGCGACGGTGATCGCTTACCATCAGGCGACCCGTCTGCTCGTTTGCCCCCTATGCCATAAAAAAAATAATCTTATTAATAACTTGAGTAGTTTGTCAATTAAGTACAAACTTACTGAGAGTATTTCATAGTAGTTCAGTTAACTACCAACTAGTCTTTAATAATATTACTTAGTCTAAGTCCCGTTGTACACATATCTTCTAGCCAGCCCCGGAGGAATATTTCTTTTGTTATGTGTTTATATTACAATAAGTTAAAAAGTATTTAAAGGTATATAGCTACAAAAGCGTACACACTAAAACCATTTATTGGACATACGTTTATAAAGGCATTGCCTATTTCTTTATACTTTGTGCTGCAGGTAGTAAGTACTACACTGTTAGTAATTATAATTTTAATCCTGTTCCAATTGGACTAGGAATATATTTTCTTTACAAGTTATCAAAGATTGATGCTATAATAACGATACCTTATTACATGTTATATTGGGGGAAACCAACCTTTATTGGTATATTTAAGGCATGCTTTGCATTTGTTAGCAAAATATGTTACACACTAGTTCTGCAAATCAGAACTAGCATAAAATTAATACTTGCTTATGATACTTATAGATAAATGCAGAAAGGTGAATACTTGGTGTTGCTTGATCATTGCATATAAAACACATTTGTTTCTGGTGTTGTTTTGAGAATCAGGACAACCACTTGGACCTGTACCTGGATCTCAAAACGAATATATTATTCACTTGGAAATATTAACACAGATTTGAGGTTATTCTGCCAATGGTTTCAAAACAATTCACAAAGGTTATAAACAGTGTTATTGCATATCAAAGCAATAAATGGGTGTGTAGGGAATATTTATAGAAAGTATAAGGTGAAAATAGATAAATAATAGAGGATTTTGTTAGATTTATTTGAAGCAAACAAAATACATAGAACATTAAAATTGGAAAGAGTAGCAGTAAATATCTTTACAAACACAGTCTAATTAAGATATATATATATAAAAGTAGTCACTTTAAGGAAAGTTCTAGTGTGTTAAAACATTTTAGTGCCGAGTAAACATAAGCGTCAAGTGTTAAAATAAGTAAATATATTTAAAGTGTAAGACCACATAGCCGTGCAGTGTCACAATCAGGATATTTTTCATACATTACTGTACCCACACTTATTCGAGTCGCCAAAAGGTTTGCGGTGATAATAAATCACGTTTGCACATTCAATTTAAATTTCAGTAACTAATATATTTAATTCAGGTTAGAAATGGATCTTCAAAAGATATATTATCATTCCTTGCTTAAGGATGAACTCACTTATGAAATCACAATCAGGTCTGAGACGCCCGGTGATAGGGTGCAAGAGATGCGTAATCAGCTCAAAAAATTAAGCTTAGAGTTTACACCTGAGGAAATTATCGACGAGGACGTGTAGGTCGCAAGTAAATTGGTAATAATATCGGATAAAGTTAAGGAACTGCAAAGTAAATTAAATTCCCTAGAAAAAACAAAGGACCGGCGTTTACTTATTCGCGCAAAGGCTTTATATGTTCATTTATTCTACAGGATGTACAGGTTGAAAGGTATAGAAACACAAGCCGAGAAGGATACTTACACCGGATTACGGACGGCGTTACACAAATGCAGTACGATTGTAAATTCATATCTGCCAAGCCAGAGTAATGTCAAGGAACCTACCGGAAATGCAAGTGAGGATACCAAGAACCATTCGCCGAACCTGAATGTACTCAAATACATAAATAATAAGTTTAATGGTCTCACAAGTGTTCATGCGTCCATGGAAGCTGACGATGAGAGAGCTCAAGCATTTGGCATTAGTGACGAGCAATTGTTTAGTGCAGCTTGTTGTTTGTTTACTGAACAAGGACTTGTATGGTACAGAGGAAATAAATACAGGTTTAACACTTGGACAGAATTAGGTACTTTTTTAAAACAGGAATTTGCACCTGTCGACTTTGATTACAGATAGTGAAACAGTGAAATACATGCTCGAACACAAGGAGTGGAGGAACCTACCCACATTTATTTTGCGGTGATGAGCGGAATGTTCTCACGTTTAATGAAACCTTTGGACGATAAACAACAATTAGAAATATTGTTGAAACAGAAGAAAATATTAGAAATATTGTTGTATAATATAAGACCGTCATTTTCTGAGCAACTTTCATTGCAGGAATTTGATACGGTAGAATCTTTACGGAAAGTTTGTCGGAAAATCGAAGCGGCACGGCAGCAAGGTAAATTGTTCACGGAACCACCTAAACAATCTACTTTGAATCCGGACTTTGCTTATAGGGATAAAATGAATAAATCTGAGGTAGCAGTTGTCGCGGGAATGTCACAACAACAGCACAGTCGTTACGTACCTATGCAAAAACATAAACCATTTCGACAGTACGTCCCACAACAGCAAAGACGTTACAGACGACGTTACAAGCTACTGTCCTCCCGTGACCATGGAAAGCTGGAAAGCTTCCGATACGTCGGGAACTAAAATGAGATAATATACGCGATATAATCCGTTAAATTGTTTTATTTCAATTAGTAATAATCGCGGAAACAGAAGAAAATATTAAGCTACTGAATTTCACAATTCCCAACAACAAAATAAAGTTTATTGTTATAGGTGTAAGGTGAATACACATGACACCAAGGTTTGTAGGGACAAGCGTGTACTATGTTTTAAGTGTAGTGCACCGGGTTATACCTCGAGGACATGCCCGAAGTGTAAAAACGTTAATTCAAAAAACTAGTTAGCGAAAATCGTAGCGATCACACGGCAGAAAAGGTCGCAAATGCCAATAGTAACTATTGGATGGATCTTGTAAATAAATATTTTCAAAATAATTCCGTCAGCACGGTTCTCTTCAAACCAGACGACAATGATGTTCGGCCATACTTGAATGTGAACATACTGGATGTGACAATATGCGGTTTGCTTGATTCAGGAGCGGCTGTATCAATAATTGGAAATGGTGCACACCAGCGTTTTGTAAATCTCGGATATTCAATTACAACTGTGGACCAGTCAGTCACAGTAGCAGACAGGACGATGTGTAGAACAATAGGTTCAATTTTGTTGCCAATATCATTTAAGGGTATTACAAGGGTTATAAAGTTTTATGTCATACCCTCAATTGTTTCAAATGTAATACTTGGAGTAGATTTTTGGAAAGAATTTTCTTTATTGTCAGAGATATTTGAGAATATAAAATATATAGAGAAATCGAAAGATTTTGTAAGAAATTCAAGCATAGATAGTCAAATAAATAATATATCGTCGTATGATAACTTAACCTCTGAACAAAGACAGTTAGCAGAAATAGTAGTTGAACAATTTAAAGAAATTTCATTTGAACATAAAGGTTTAGGTAGAACTCACCTTATGCAACATAAAATAGATACGGGAGATTCTCCACCTATTAAGTGTAGACCATACTCCATGTCACCAGAGAAGCAAAAGCAACTTCATAAGGAAGTGGACAAAATGTTGGATTTAGATGTTATCACACCAAGCGAAAGTCCTTGGAATAATCCAGTCTTTATGGTTCCGAAGCCGGACGGTTCATGGAGGTTTTGTTTGGATTGTCGTAAATTAAATGCAGTCAGTAAAGGTGACGCTTACGCAATACCATATATCCTTCAGATACTGGATAGTCTTAGAAACGCAAAGTATATTAGTTCCATTGATTTTAAATCGAGATTTCGGCAAATACCCCTAGATGAGGCGTCGCAGGAGAAAACCAGTTTCACGGTGCCCGGGAAAGGCCTCTATAAATTCAAGGTCATGGCTTTGGGATTAACGGGAGCTCCTGCGCGACAGCAAAGATTGATGGATATGCTTTTTTGAACTCCATTCTGTAGTGAGATAAATAAAGGATTAGTATTTTGTTATGTTGATGATATAATAGTAGTATCAGAAGATTATGAAACACATTTAATATTACTTAAAAGACTACAAAAGAGAATAAAAGAGGTGTAACAATTAACTTAGGAAAAAGCAGTTTTTTCAGGAACTCATTAAAATATTTGGGATACATCGTTGATGAGTGTGGACTACGTACAGATCCGAGTAAGGTTCGAGCGGTAGTTGATTTTTCTGTACCAAAGAACGCGAAAGAAGTCAAGATGTTTTTAGGCACATGTTCTTGGTACAGACGCTTCATTCGAAACTTCTCGTCAATAGCCGCACCATTAAATGCGTTAACGAGCTCGAAAACGAAATTTGTTTGGACTTCAAACGCTGAACAGGCATTCAAGGATTTAAAGAACTGTCTAGTGTCAGCGCCTGTGTTGATATGTCCAGACTTTGAAAAGCCATTTACCGTGCATTGCGATGCGTCAAGTTATGGAATAGGGGCAGTACTTACGCAGCCAGTAGAAAATGTTAATCACCCTATTGCATACATTAGTAGATCGTTAAACAAAAATGAACGAAATTATAATTCGACAGAGAGAGAAGCGCTCTCCGTTGTCTATGCTGTCGAGAAATTTGAACCGTATTTAGGCACTAGACCGTTTACTGTTGTAGATAGTCTTGTGGCTGTATTAAATCACTATCCCTATTTCGACTCGACAGAAGGTTGTAGACGTCTGAAGAAAACACGACAACAGAATAAATTACAGTTAATATATTGTAGAACGAAATTAGACGATACAGAAATAAAAGGATTAAAAAGGAAGCGATACAGATTTAAAATTGAATGATCGCGTAAGCTACGGAGCGTCTACGCTGAGACAAAGTAGTACGTGTGTGCGCTGACGAGGTCTGAGCCGCTCTGTCACGCCGCGTCGCGCCGGCCGCGCCCGCGCGCCTTGCAGAACCAGTCGTCTTGAGGTTGGCGCTCACTGCATGTATCGCGCGCGTACACCGCGCAAGAAATTTTTTATTTGTTTCGAAAGAGTATGCGCCCATACTACTCCCCCGCCGAGACCGGTGCTACGGTCGACAGTGATAGTAGTCAGGGAAGTTGACTCGGCGTCCGCTGCGTGTTATCCTTGGTTCACTCGGTGGTGCTGTTGGGGGCACCGGGGTCGGAAGTCGGGGTGCCTCTTCACTGACGGAGAAGGCAGGTTTGAGCCGGTCGATGGACACGGTGATGACCTTGCCCTGGACCTCGATGTCGAAGGTCTTGTTAACTCGAGTGATGACCTTGTACGGGCCCGAGTAGGGGGGCTCGAGGGATCTGCGAGCCGGTCCTTTCCTCAGGAACACGTGGGTCGAGGTGGCGAGTTTCCTGGGGACAAAGAAAGTTTTGGTATTGTGCCACTTGGGTAGATGTGGTGATAACTTGACCATCTGGGCACGTAGTCGTGATGCAAAGTCTGTTACATCCGATGGCGTTGAATCATCTTTATGACTAAGGAACTCGCCTGGCAGACGTAAAGATTCGCCATAGACCAATTCAGCTGCTGTTGCCTGGATGTCTTCTTTCCAGGCCGTCCTTATGCCAAGTAGTACCATCGGTAACGTCTCTGACCAACTGTGGTTACTGTGACACATAATGGCTGTCTTCAGCTGACGGTGTAGCCTCTCGATCATGCCGTTGGCTGCTGGGTGGTATGCAGTGGTCGAATGATGTTTCATACCCATGATATTAGCAATGGCCTTGAACAGTCTGGACTCGAACTGTGTTCCACGATCTGTCGTCACGTGCTCTGGACAACCAAATCTGGCGATCCAGCCGGATACAAAAGCCATTGCACAGGATTCAGCGCTGATATCTGCTAAGGGGAATGCCTCAGGCCAACGAGTGAATCTGTCGATTGCTGTGAGACAATACCTGCAGCCGTGCGAGTGAGGCAATGGGCCAACCAGATCAATGTGCACGTGCTGGAATCTCGTTGAAGGTGTGGAGATTGATGATAGTGGAGCCGACGTGTGACGTGTGATCTTGCTGCTCTGACACTGGTTGCATTCTTTAGCCCAGCGGCGGCAATCCTTGCGTATGCCAGCCCAGACAAAACGTTGCGTGACCAACCTGACCGTTGCTGAAGCACCTGGGTGAGAGAGACTGTGGAGTGCAATAAAAACTTGACGACGAAACTTGCTAGTCACGTACGGTCTCTGGACTCCTGTCGATGAGTCACACAACAGCTGCTGGTTACTACCTGGAATTCTGACCTTTTCCAGTTTCAAATTGGTACCCTGCTGTGGCAGTGTCAGTAGCTCGCTGTTACCTTCTTGATCACGCGCAAGAGCTGCATAGTCTACAGGAGACACTATCTCATCCACACGAGACATGGTGTCAGCCACGACGTTCTCTTGCCCTGGAACATATTTGATGTCTGTTGTGAATTGCGCAATAAAGTCGAGATATCTGTATTGGCGTGGTGAACATTTATCTCGTGGGCTGCTGAAGGCGTGCGTTAAAGGTTTGTGGTCGGTGTGTATTGAAAAATGTCTTGCTTCGACCATGTAGCGAAAGTATTTGATGGCCTCATAAACCGCTAAGAGCTCGCGATCGTACGGACTATATTTGGATTGTGACGTGGTTAGCTTGCGTGAGAAAAATGCCAAGGGCTGCCATGAGTCGCCTTTACGCTGCTGCAACACTGCACCAATTCCAGTGTTTGAAGCGTCCGTATAAATCGACAGTTCGGTGTCCATGTCGGGATGAGCAAGCAAAGTGGCTTTGGATAGACTTGCCTTGCACTCTTCGAAGTCTTTGAGCTGCTCTGCTGTAAGAGTGATTGGTTGTGAACCTCTCATCTTCGGTCCTGACAGTAGAGCGTTGAGGGAAGACTGGGTCTGTGCAGCACCTGGCAAAAAACGGCGATAAAAATTTGTCATACCGAGGAATCGGCGAAGCTCTCTTACCGTTCTAGGAGCTGGGAACTCTTTGATGGATTGCACCTTTTCTGCTATGGGCTGAATACCAGCAGAAGAGACCTTGTAACCCAAGAAGGTGACCTCTTTTTGCCCAAAAAGACACTTAGACGAGTTTACCAGTACTTCAAACTCGCTGAGACGCTTGAATATGATTTCCAGGTGTTCCAGGTGTTCGTCGTCATTGCGTGAAAATACCAATATATCGTCCACGTAGCCAAAACAGAAGTCTAAGCCCTTCAGCACCTCATCTATGAACCTCTGGAACGTCTGCCCAGCATTACGGAGACCAAAATTCATGAAGGCAAACTCGAAGAGCCCGAAGGGTGTGGTGATGGCTGTTTTCGGAATGTCATCTTTAAAGACAGGGATCTGGTTGTAGGCCTTTATGAGATCAATTTTAGAATAAACCTGGGTACCTGCCAGCTGGTAGGAGAAGTCCTGAATGTGTCGCAGTGGGTAGCAGTCAGGTATTGTCCTCGCATTCAGGGCTCTGTAGTCGCCGCAAGGTCTCCATCCGTTGTCCTTCTTTGGTGCCAGGTGTAGGGCAGAAGACCACGGGCTTTCAGATCTACGAGCTGTACCGCACTGGACCATTACTCCGAACTCTCGCTTGGCTATCTGCAGGCGATCAGGTGCAAGACGTCGAGGGCGACTGGTAACAGGTGGTCCAGGTGTAGTCCTGATGTAATGGACCGTTCTGTGCTTAGGCTGCCCAGGCTTACCTTCAGGTCTGGTGATGTCAGAGTACCGCTTCAGGGCATCATGGTACCGGGTATCACCTGCAACAGCCTTGACAGATGAAGTGTACTCCTCGGTTATTTTGGTGCGAGGCACCTGGACGGAGAGGGTAGTGAGGCCGTCGATGAGTCGATGGTGTCGGCAGTCTACCAAGAGATTGTAGAAGCTTAGAAAGTCTACACCTACTATGGGTTTCGTGACGTCAGCTACGACGAAGTTCCAGGAGTAAGCGCGACGGAGTCCTAAGTTCAGTTCCAGGTGTATGGTTCCGTATGTTGGAATTACCGAGCCGTTTGCAGCACACAACTTGTAATCTGTTTTTTTTTTGCGCTCTCTGATGGCTGATCTAGGATATACGCACAGGTCTGATCCAGTATCAATCAAAAACTGTACCTTCGAATGCAGATCGGTGATGAAGAGGCGGCCGGGTGACTGGGGACAGTTGTTCACCGCCATTAGCGACTGCCGTTGGTGTTTTCCAGCTTGTACGTGCAGGGGGTCTCGCATTTCTTTGCGTTAATGCCAAAATGATTGTGGTACCAGCAATAACTTCATCGAGCGGGAGCGAGAGCGTGAGTGACTGCGGTATCTTCCACGTTGGTTTCTGCGGGAGCGACTGTGATGTCTCGATCGGTCTGCCATCAATGATGCCACCTGCTTGGTCAGTTCTGCTACTTGCCTTTCTAGTGCGCTGCTACCTTGCGTTAATCCACATAGTGCGAACAAAATCGTTAGGATCGTTCGTAGTACCGGCTAGCGATTGCATATGTCGTAATAATTGCGAAGGCTTCCTATCGCCGAGCTCCTCGTGCATCAATAATTGCTTAAGCCGTTGGTCACGTGACTGTGACAAGCGATTTATTAGCTGGGTTTTAAGCTTGAGATATTTGTCATTAGCTGGCGGCGACACAATGATATCTTTCACCTCCGCTGCTATATTGTAATCCAAGTGAGAAACTACGTGGTGGAAATTAATTAGAAATACAGAACTGACCTTCAAGCTGGGCAAACCATAATGCAGCATCCTCCGGCCAAAACGGGGGTATCTTCACGCCAACACGAAACACGGTTTTTGCATCGTCATTCGGAGGCTGTGCACGCGGTTGAGATCCACCTTCTCCGTTGTCGTTAGACATCCTTCTTTGTTCTACGCGCGGGTCACCAGTGTAGATAGTCTTGTGGCTGTATTAAATCACTATCCCTATTTCGACTCGACAGAAGGTTGTAGACGTCTGAAGAAAACACGACAACAGAATAAATTACAGTTAATATATTGTAGAACGAAATTAGACGATACAGAAATAAAAGGATTAAAAAGGAAGCGATACAGATTTAAAATTGAATGATCGCGTAAGCTACGGAGCGTCTACGCTGAGACAAAGTAGTACGTGTGTGCGCTGACGAGGTCTGAGCCGCTCTGTCACGCCGCGTCGCGCCGGCCGCGCCCGCGCGCCTTGCAGAACCAGTCGTCTTTTGGTTGGCGCACACTGCATGTATCGCGCGCGTACACCGCGCACGAATTATTTATTTGTTTCGAAAGAGTATGCGCCCATACTGTCGTCACGTCATCACGCATCGTTGAAATGGTTTATGAATTTGTAAAATCCAAAAGGTCGTCTTGCCTGCTGAGGTTGTCGTTTGTCTCAATATACTTTTGATATTGAACATAGAAGAGGAAAAGATAACGTGATCCCAGATGCTCTCGCGGTTGATGAAGGTGGATGCTGTTAGCACAACACCGACCGCAATTGCGAGTGATGCATGGTATAATAAAGTTTACTCAGGTTGTAAATATTACCCAAAAAATTACCCTAACTACAGAATAGAGAATAACATACTTTATAGGTATAGCAAGGGTAAATATTCACTAACCGACGAGTTTGACTGGAAAGAGGTCGTAGCTGAGTCAAATCGTGCAATGGTCATTTCTGATAACCATGAACCTCCTACTTCAGGATACCTAGGAGTTTTTAAAACTCATAGAAGGTTAAGTTTGAGATATTATTGGCCCGGAATGTACCGCAATGTTGTAAGATTTATAAAACAATGTGCGACATGCTCAGCCTATAAGCATAAAACGACTCTGACTCCAGGACAAATGGGTAAACCAAAGCGTTGCTATTATCCATGGCAAGTTATAAGTATGGATCTGGTTGGACCTTTACCAAAATCACGGTCAGGTTACGCACAACTTTTGGTCGTGACCTGCTGTTTTTCTAAATATACAATGTTATTCCCATTAAGACGCGCTACCAGCGCGAACGTGGCTAAAAGTATAGAGAATTATGTATTCTTGGCTCATGGAATTCCTGAGACAGTGGTTACCGACAATGGGGTTCAATTAACTTGATCGGAATTTCGCAAGCTAATGGAGACGCGCCACAAGTAAATATGGTCGAAAGATATAATAAAACGGTAGTGACTATGATTTCGTTCTACGTTAAAGATGACCATAGAACCTGGGATACTAATATCTTTAAAATTCAATTCACTCTAAATAGCGCGGTGAACAAAACCACGGGTTTCACACCATTTCTCTTAGTCCACGGCCGAGAACCAATTATAAATGGCTCCTTTTATAAAGACACAAGTGACGCAGACTATGAGATAGCGATGCTTAGAGAAGAATACGCTGGAGAATTTGGGACACTTCAAGAAATTTACATCAAAGTTAGGGAAAATCTGGAAAAGGCTCATGCATCAAGCGCAAGATACTACAATCTACGTAGAAGAGATGTAAAACTGCGTGAAGGCCAAGAGGTCTGGAGGAAAACCTACATACAAAGCGATGCAGATAAATTTAAAGCGTCAAAGTTAGCGACCAAATACCAGAAATGTATAGTAAAGAGAGTGCTCTAGGTATCCAAATATGATACCTAGAGTCACGCGTAGTCAGCCAGCTTAGCTTAGGTTCTTGTTATGTATGTACATATGCATGTGTGTGTGGCTGCGCCCACCTCTGACTGATGACATTAAACCAGTGTGCTATCAACCGGCGTTTGTCTCGCTCGTCCCGATATTTCCATACTTACCAGTGGCGACGACTACCCACATTGTGTAAATTAATCGTTAAAATGTCTAGTATTTATGGAATTTTGCCGACTTTCGACCACAGCGTGCAAGTTTGGAAGATTTACAAAAGTCGATTGTGCCAGTGGTTCATTGCGAACGATATTTCGGCTACATCCGATGCAACGGGTCACAAAAGACGAGCGATATTGCTTAGTGCACTCACTGAGAACTCCTATGAACTCACAGCGCATTTAGCGTTGCCTAAGGACGTACAGGAGTTACCGTATGAGGACATAATAAGTCTACTGGATGTTCATTTCGCACCGAAAAGTATCGGATTCAGCGAGCGGCACAGTTTCTATTCCGCGTCTCAACTACGTGATGAGTCATTCCCACAGTGGGCCGCCAGATTGCGAGGTCTTGCAGCAAATTGTGCATTTGCAAACATAGAAGAAGCTCTGCGCGACCGTTTTGTTATGGGGATGTTGCCGGGTAGGGAGAAGGAGAAACTGTACGCTCAGGATATAACCACGTTGACATTGTCTAAAGCGGTAGATCTCGCCGAAAACATACGTTGCGCGCGGGCCGGTGCCGCCGCCGCCGCTGTCGCGCCGCCCGCTGGGCCGGCGGAATCGTTCAAGATTGCGCGGAGTGATAAGAAGGAGGCAAATGCAAAGCCTAAGTGTTCAGTGTGTGGCTATTCGAGCCATAGTGCATCGCAGTGTCGGTTTGCTAAGTATACATGCAAAAAATGTAACAAAAAAGGCCATCTTCGGAAGATGTGTACCAATGTAAACTATATCGATGTTTCGGCTGACTGTCAGGGCGATAGCGGTGATGACGGTGAGTTGTTTAATATACGATCCGTTAAGGGCGAGCCTTTGGTTGAAACGGTAAAAATTAACGGCTTAAAATTAAAGTTTGAAATTGACAGCGGGTCCGCAGTAACGGTGATATCGAACGTTACATACACCATGCATTTTAAGGATGTACCATTGTCACCTACAAGTAAAAAATTAATGACTTACTCAGGTCAACAATTAAAGTGCATCGGATGCTTAAGATTATGTGTAGAATATGCGGGTATCGTTCATGCGCTGAACGTGTTTGTTGTCCGTGACGGCGGCCCACCGTTGCTAGGCAGAGATTTTATTGCGCTGTTCAACTTGCAGTTAATGCCCGTTAATT
The DNA here is from genome assembly GCA_905404275.2 of Hedya salicella. Taxonomy (NCBI): domain Eukaryota; kingdom Metazoa; phylum Arthropoda; class Insecta; order Lepidoptera; family Tortricidae; genus Hedya; species Hedya salicella. The sequence goes on along the minus strand of FR990112.1, from coordinate 2,379,089 downwards.
ATTGCAAACATGAATTAATCTCTGAGGCTTGTAATTTAGAGAAGCAGTATCCAAAATTGTTTTCGAATAGCTTAGGACGATTTAATAAATACAAGATCAGTTTAAAGCTTAAGGAAGGTGCAAAACCGGTTTTTTTTAAGGCGCGCCCTATAGCGTTTGCGCTGCGCGATGCTGTAAGCAACGAAATCGATAGATTAGTCGCATTAGGGATCCTTCAGCCGGTGGATTATTCGGAATATGCTTCCCCGGTCGTGCCCGTTTTGAAAAAAAATGGGGATATACGATTATGCGTGGACTACTCTGTTAGTATAAATAAACAGTTGCTAATCGAACAATACCCATTGCCCACGGTGAACGAACTATTTTCAAAATTGCACGGGGGGAAACATTTACGAAGTTGGACCTCTCAATGGCTTACAACCAGTTCGAGCTAGACGAAGAGAGTCAAAAGTTGACATGCATCAACACACATCGAGGAATTTTTAGATTTTCTCGGCTCGTTTTTGGCTTGGCTAGTGCACCAGCATTATGCCAGCGCGCCATACAGTGCGTGTTAACCGGGCTCGACGGCGTGTTGTGTCTGCTAGACGACGTGCTCATCACAGGAGCCGACGCCGCCGAGCATCAAGCTAGGTTGAAAGTCGTGTTGCAAAGGTTACAAGATGCAGGATTAGTTTTGCAGAGGGAAAAGTGTGAGTTTTTCAATAAAGAAATTTGCTATTTAGGTTATGTTATAAATAAGCATGGTTTAAAAAAATCACCTGAAACAGTAAGAGCTATAGTTGAGGCACCGGTACCTACGAATATAAGCCAGTTACAATCGTTTTTAGGACTAAGTAATTACTACCGGAATTTTGTGCCGGGTGCTTCGACTATACTCAGCCCGCTTTATGATTTACTTAAAAAAAATAGCAAATGGAATTGGTCCAAGGACCACAATGATGCTTTTAACGCGATAAAAAGTCACTTGGTATCCGATCAAGTGCTAGCGCATTTTAATCCCAAAGCAAAAATAATCCTTACAGTGGACGCTTCTCCTACGGGTTTGGGTGCCGTCTTATCACAGCAGGGCGAAGACGCACAGTGGTTCGGGTTGTATGGGAGCGCGGAATTAATTGTTTTTATGACAGGCGGGCATTTTAAAAGTTATGAAATGTGATTTTATCAATATAAATAGATAAAATAAATAAAATAAATATAACAAACATTAAAAAATGTGTATAGTTTGTATTAAAATCATCTAAAATGTACCATCAAATACAAAATAATTATTAAATAAATTAAATACCTCTTATAGGATTATCAAAGTAGATGTATAATATAAAATTACATTAAATAATGGTACTTATATACTTCAAGAAAATAAAAAAATATATAAAAAACACATTTACTTAATTATAATAAATCCTTTATTTCTTCATGCTCTCTTTCTGTTCTTTTATAGTTATGTTTAGCCCTTAAGCTATTAATAAAAGGGTCTGAAGATGTCAATAGCATGTTTATGATGTCTTCATTCGCAGATTCCCGTGAGCATTTCCTGGAATGGTACAATCTGTACCGACGATAATCCTTATTCCGAGCTTCTTGGGCTTCTTCACTTAGCATTCCAATTGGCAGAGCAGCAGCTGATATTATTCTACTTCCATGCATCAGTATTTTATGAACAGTGTTTGGCATGTAATACCACTTGTATAAGCGAACATATATTTTTGCTGTTTCATTGCAGTAATCTCCGAATTTTTCAGCATCTATTGTGGCACCCGAATTAATTGCATGTAAGATGACTGAAAACCGGCGAATTAATTCTTCATCTACACCGGTAACCTCCGCAACTACACTTGGGCTACTAAAAAATCTCCTGGAAGTATTGCCATCATTAGATGACCCCATACCTTGTTTCACGAAGTCAACTTTTAAACCTAATCTGTCAAACAGCTCTTTTTGTATTCTCTTTTTCTCTGCTTCTTTCTGTGGCCGTGTGTTTGCGTTTGTACTCCATTTACAAAAAGACTTTCTATAGGCGATGTGTAAAATACATTCCATAAATTTAATTCGGGCATGTAACGGCGATAAGCCCACTTTCAATGCATCAGGATTCTCTACTTTGTTTCGCACGAGATCTAATAAGTTCATTTCTGTAGGCCTTGCCTTGCATATAAAGCAAACAGCATTAGACTGTGTATCGGTAACCGTTTGTGCTATCTTGCCATCGATCATCGTGAATAACAACTCATGCTTTATTTTAAAGGTTTTGCCACTAATGCAGACAGAAGTCTCATGTAAATTGGATATTTCAGATTCCATTCTTGACCTTTCGTTATAGGTCAATTCAGTTGTTTCTTTACTAAATTGAAACTGTACCGGTCTACAAAATCTCGTAGAAGATGGGCTTTCATTTTTCCAATACACAGATGTATCGTCATCTTTGTTATGGGCAAGGCGAAGAGGGACTAAAGAAGTCAAGAACATGTTCGCATCTGTGACGTCTTCTTCTTTAAATTTCTGCTTGTATTCATTATGACCAGATGAACCATCACAGCCCCATTTGGAAATAAGAGTCATATCTTCATTCATGCTTGAAAGTTCATCTGCTGTTTTTGTTTGTAAAATCCTGGTTACAGTGTGGTCCAGTAATGGTTGCAAGCTAACACAGGCATAATATTCGGTTACATCTATATGTTCAAATTTAGGGCAGCACTGTTTTTTTGAGTCAAGGACTCTATGATAGTTAGGAAAAATGTCGCAACCTATTTCTTTCGTCGCGTTTCTAAGCACTTCATACTGATGTTTTGTTAGAGCCGCATCTAACATCAAAGCCAAAGCCTTTTCTGGACTGAAGGCAGGATATTTTACGGGGTTTTCTCGAATTTTATCGGCAGCAGACAAAATCGCCTCTTCGGGATAGTTCTCACATAAACTTCTCACTTTTTTTCGTTTTGTACGGCTACAACACTCTTCAAAAGGTTTTTCTGGACGACCATTTCGAAGTCGTTTTGAAGGTCCTGGTTCGGCGTCTACGGCAGCATCAGCATTCGAAACTGAAGGCACCGTATGTATTGAAAACATACCACTCAGCCAATCCTTGTTTTTTTCAAAAAAATATTTTCGCGTCCTTGATGCAGCTTTCCACTTTTTCGTGAAAGTAGGTAAAAAGTGTTTAGTCAACTCAATACAGATTTGGTCTAGTATTGCTTCTGAAAGATTTGGATTTTTAATTTTCAGGTTTTCAATACACTTATGCACTTCCCGGTCACTTGAAATAGCAATTTCGACTAAATCTGCATACGAAATGCTGAAACTTGCCATGACTATAAATAATAACAGTATAACTTCCTCGAGTTGATAATAGTAAATGAAGGAAAAGACAATAATGTACGCATTTTCTATCCAAATCAAGCCATTTGTTAATTAACTACCCTCATAAATGTGTTTATCTATGTCATTATTTTTCCTACCTCCAAATACGCTGTTTAGTTAAATGGTCATTATTCAAAAGATTGCAGGCACCGGCAGCTGGAATCAATTAGGTCATTATTTTGGATAATTAAGGTATCATTTGTGCTATTTTTTGGTGAAAGGCTAGGTGAGGCTGGAAAGTAATACCCAATTGAATATTAAAAATTGCCAAAATAACGACCATGTTGTTTTAATCCAAGCCATACCCAAACCTATAGCCGAAATTACTGATATTATAAAACATAAAAATACCTTATTATATGGTTTATCAAATAAAAATAGCATTTTGTATACTTTAGCGCCGGTTTTAGAAATATATTACCAGAAAGAAACAACTTTTTTGACGGAAAATTTGTTAGTGTTCAGCATCATGTGTTTTGTATTATTTATTTACAAATAAATAATACACCAAAATTAAAAGTCAAATAAATAACTTTAGTTGATTTGTAATTTTCGGACTTTATTCCGCCCTTGAACCAATGTGAGACGGGTTGGAACGTCCTATAGCGTTTGCGTCGCGCACTCTTAACCCCGCTGAGAAACGTTACGCTCAGATACAACGAGAAGCCACAGCCATTATATATGGTATTAGACGGTTCCATCAATATTTATACGGACGGGCGGACCCGTTTGTACTTCGGACTGATCATAAGCCCCTAGTTTCGATTTTTGGACCATACAAGGGTATTCCGGAGGTTTCAGCCAATCGGTTACAGCGGTATGCATTATTTCTAAGCGGTTATAACTATATAATAGAATACGTGCGTAGCGCGGACAATAGCGCGGACTACTTGTCCCGCGCGAGCCTAGCACAGGTGCAGGCGAGCACTGACTCACCGCTCCCCGATAAGGCCGCGTATGTATGTTTTGTTACGGACGGGGTAAACATGCCAATAACTATTCGCGAACTGCAGGACAAAACTAAAACAGATTCAGTACTAAGCGTAGTGAGTAGGTATATTGTCGACGACCGGTTTAGCTCAGTGGGTGTAACATTGCCTGCGAAGCTGAGGTCCTGGGTTCAAATCCCGGTAAGGGCAAATATTTGTGTGATGAACATAAATATTTGTTCCTGAGTCTTGGATGTTTTCCATGTATATAAGTAATATATCTATTAAATATATCGTCGTCTAGTACCCATAACACAAGCCTTATTGAGCTTACCATGGGACCAGTTCGATTTGTGTAAAGTTGTCCCATAATATTTATTTATTTATTGTTAAGGGCTGGCCTAAAAAAACGAATGATCCTCAACTGAAGCCGTATCATTTATGCAGAACGCAATTAGCTGTTGAAAATGGGGTCATAATGCGAGGGCATAAAGCCGTTATACCGGAGTCGTTGCGCACTAAAATGTTAACAGAACTACATACGTCCCATTTGGGAATAGTCAAGACTAAAGCGGACGCTCGAGCCCGGTTTTGGTTCCCCGGTATAGACAAAGCTTTGGAGACATTTTTAGGTTCGTGCGAAATATGTCAACAACTGCGGCCCTCCCCGCCTCGCGCTCCGCCCGCGCCGTGGCCCCATCCCGCGCATTGTTTCGAGAGATTACACATTGACTTCCTTGGACCAATTAGTGGTCGAGTGTATTTAGTAATCGTAGATGCATATAGTAAGTGGGTGGAGGTATACCTCATGAGTATGACGACATCTACGGCCGTTGTGGATAAGCTGTGTGAATTTGTGTCTAGGTTCGGATTACCGAAAACCATAGTGAGTGACAATGGCCTCTTTTTGCTCACAAAAATTCCAAAACTTTTGTGATGTTAACGGCATCGATCACGTGACGTCGCCGGCTTATAATCCGGCTAGCAATGGCCAGGCCGAGAGTTTCGTTAAGATAACAAAAAAGGGTATCAAGTTGAGCATCTTATCAGGTAAAAATGATAGACAACGACAGTTAATTTTATTAAGGTATTTAATGGATTATCGCAACTCGGTACATTCAACCACAGGTTGCAGCCCGGCAGAAGTGGTTTTCGGGCGTAAAATTCGATGTAGGCTCGATTTGTTCAAACATGCTACCCCGTTATCGCCCTTACCATCCGCCGAAGCGTTAAATAATAGATCTTTAAAAAATACGCAGTGTTCACAAACTGAAGGAAGAAAGTCACGTTATTTTAAAAAAGGTGAAATTGTACTTTATAAAAGATATATAAATAAAAAACAATTTAGTTGGTGCAAAGGGGAAATCGATAAAAGAATCGGAAAAGTTTTATTTTTAGTCAAGGATCTGATATCGGGGTTGAGTACTAAAAAACACACGAACCAAATACTCAAGTACAATGGAATAAAAACCGATACCAGACAACGGGAGCAAGGTACAGACATTGATGATTACTTACCAGCGTGCCCATCTCAGCCGCCGCTTCCCGCGCTGCAGTCACCACCACCGCCGTCGCCACCTGCATCACCGCGTTCACCTACGTTGCCGTTGCGGCCGTCTGCGCCTCTGCTGTCGCCCCTGCCAGCGCTACCCATATCACAGGCGACCACCACGCCACCACTGCCACCGTCGGTACTGGAGGGAAGTAGTTCACGCGCCGAAGATCACTTATCGCCGCTGAGCACCACGGAGCACCCGATAGAGAGGGAGAGAGGAGCGCCTAATAGTGACTCTGAGTTTCAAGAGGCAGAGTGTTTCACAGATGCCTCGGAGGACTCTGACACTGCGATGGTTCCACCGGAGACTGAGCAAGACCGTGATCAACGGAATCGCATTGAAATGCAAAGCCGATTGCGTAGGCGTTCAAAGATGAATTTAGATTTTAAAAAGTACTTTTAGTATAAGTTGTATAATTGCATGTATTGGTAAAATAGGGGGAGGGGTGTTATGTATGTACATATGCATGTGTGTGTGGCTGCGCCCACCTCTGACTGATGACATTAAACCAGTGTGCTATCAACCGGCGTTTGTCTCGCTCGTCCCGATATTTCCATACTTACCAGTTCTCAATGACCGTAGGACGTGTTCCACGTGTTAGTCGCGTGATACACTCACCCCTGACGATGCCAAGGCATTGGGGATCTTAAGTAATGAGGTTAAGTTTAAGAGTAGCGTTAAACGGAAAACGTTTACTCAACTGTGGGGAATGTAATAGAGCTGCACTGGGATTACAGGAGCAACTCGGGAAACAGCATGCTTGTAGGCGGCGACTAGCAAACAGAGCTATCGTCTCATTTTGGTTGTGGACGTATGGTAGAGATTTTGAAATTGTGGGGACTTATGTTAGGACATAATTAGATTAAACTAATGATAGGTTAGGTTACATGAGTATTTGTTAGCCGTTTACGGAATTGCAGCGTTACTTTGGTAGTACAAGAGAGCGCTGAGGACAGCGTAGTTTTTCACGTAGTTCAAAACTTTCCATAAGGGAGGGGGGTATTGTCACACTGCAATTACGACATTTGAAACGCCGCTGTACTTTGCTACAATCAGAGGTAGAAACATGAAACGGAACGGTCCCTTGAGAGACAACTGACAGCTTGCAACGGGGTGAGCGCATACAGAATAATTTTAACTTTTTACGGTTTTATTCACATCATTACATGTATCTCAGAAATCCGTTCCTGATTATACTTTTTTTTTGTATGAAAATCTGTGAAAATTAGTGACAATGACAGTTCGTAATGTTTTAATCTCCATTTCACTGTTTACTTGTCGTAAGAGTCTTGTAACGACAAAAAAATAAAACCAGCCAAGAGCATGTCGGACCACGCTCAATGTAGGGTTCCACAGCCGTTTATACAAAAAAATGCATTATAGATGAAAAAAATACGGTTAAAAAAAACACTAACCAAAGAGCGTATCTCCCCGGCGCTTATGTCTTTTTGCTGAGAAGCGCAGTTTTTTGGCAATAACTTAAAAACGGTATGTCCGATCATATTGAAAACAATTTTCATTTCGTATATATTAAGCTATATATTTGTAATTTTTTTCATATTTTTTAAACATACCGTTTAGAAAATAGTGGGGGGGGGGAGACACAAATTTCGCTACTTTCGGAACGAATATTTCCGAAAATATTCACGAAATCAAAAATTTTTAAAGTAATATCAAAGTTTTTTTTATAAGATCTGTCGAATGATGTGCCACACATTGATATTTGCTTTTTTTATTATTTTCGGTTACATGTATGGAGTGCCCCCCCTAGAAATATATATACTAGCTTTTGCCCGCGGCTTCGCACGCGCAGAAGAATACTGTTATTGTTATTTACGGAACCCTAAAAATGACATTTATATTCAATCACATTATGTAGCTTAACGTCATTTGCCTGTCATGGACAACAATCATACGCTCCCCGAAAATTACTGTGATTTTCACACATAGTTCCTGTTATTTCGTTGATGTATTTAGATTAGCTCTAATTATATGGAGATAAATATGGCATTTGATGAAAAAAAAATACGATAATCAATAGAAAAAAGTCAATCAGATCAATAAACAGATAGGAAGAGCCTGCGAGGTCAAATATCAGTACGTTGACAAGCAAACCATTAATTTAGTTATATTTGTAAGTTAGCGAAAAAAAGTGGATAGCCCACTAGACAGACCTGGGTTTCATATTATGCATGTGGGGAGACTGTCACTCGACTTACTTTAAATTAATACTCGTACATAAAATGATCTATGATAAGACCTAAAATTGGGGAAAGTGGACTTAGTCTCTGTATAGGATAAAACTTGCTAAAATTTGCCCCCTTTTTACAAGCTTTTATTTAACTTGCAATGTAACTATAAAAAAGACTATCGTTTGATATAAATACAAAGAGAAAATGCAATATATTTCGCTTTTTTTAGTTTACGTATACTCTTTCAAATTACCTATGAACAGAACTACAGAGAAACCAAAAATGCTACAACGATACCAAAATTACTCATTTCTGGCTAGTTTTCTGACTTTTTGTCTCATGGTACCCATCAATGATTGGACAGCGACTTTGTTAAAAGTTCGAGTCATCTTGTTCCAGTCTGAACGAAACTGCTGCTCTGTATCGGCACTAGGGGCTGTTTTACGTAATTTAGCCTTCATTATAGCCCAGTAGTGTTCGATCAGGCAAAGCTCTGGACAATTAGGCGGGTTCAGTTCTTTGGCCACAAAGTTCACATTATTGTCTTTGTACCATTTTAGTACCTCACCTGCGTAATGGCAAGACGCCAAGTCGGGCCAAAATACAATTTTGTTGTTGTGCTTTCTTATCATAGGCAAGACTCGCTTCTGAAGACACTCCTTCTTGTAAATATTGGCAGTCATTGATGAAGTAGTGAAAAATGCACTTGATTTTATGCCATATTCACAAGTGGCCTGCCACACCATAATTTTTTTACCAAATTTCTCGACACTAATGCATTTTTCAGACTGTATGACCTCTGTTCCTTCATGGACCGTCTAATATTGGGGACCTGGCAAAGACATATCCAGACACATAGTCCAGTTTTACGTAAGTTTCGTCATCCATTATTACACAGGTATGTTTTTTAGACAAAATCGAGTCGTACAACTTCCGGACACGTTTTCTGACAGATGCTTTTTGTTTTCCACTTCTTTTTGGTTGTTTCTGTTTCTTGAAAGTCTTCAAATTATTTCTTTTTTTGGCGCGTTGAACCATCCCGATACTCGTTCCCAATTTTTTTGCGACATCTTGAACAGATAGTTCTTTGTTAGATGCAAATGCCTTTACTATCTTTTGGTCTAGTTTTGGGTTGGATGGACCTGCTTTTTGACCTGGTCGTTGTCGGTCATTGAAGGTATATTCCTTACCGTACTTACGGATCGCAGTTTGGACTGCTCCTACACTAACGCCTTCCATTTTTGCTAGCTTTCTGTGCGTGATACCTTTTACAGTGCACCATTTGTCCACAATTGATTTTCGCTATTGTAGTGTAAGGCCACGCATTTTTTTATTGCAATAAAATGTGAAAACCAAATATATAGCAATCGGTTCTGTGACATATGTCTAACAATTATGTCTTATCAGCTTATTGTTTAAAGGTCATGACAGTTTATAGTGCTAGGAATAAGTTGTATTTATAACAAACGATACAGTCTTTATGTGTGATCGGGTGGGATCTTACAAGTTAAATTTGACCTACTTCCCGGTTTCCAATTGAGCTAACATTTGACATATTTATGTAAGTTCGGACACAATGCATTAATATGATACCATCGAGCTGATCTGATGATGGAGCAGGAAGGTGGTCATAGGAACTCTGTAATCAAATTATGCAATCCTATACCGAGTTTATGCTCTTATGAATTGTCTCTGTAGTTGATGGATGTTCAATGATAAGTACAGTCGAACAATAAAAACTTTTCACAAAAATTAAATTTTTGACAAAAACTTAATTTTATTATTTTCAGAACGACACACTAGAGATAATTATTCTGGATTTTCAAACACTGAACGTGGGGAACCCCGTAGCCGACCTGCTACACTTCATTTTCTCTGGTTCCGACGAGGAGTTTCGTCGGCTCCATTACCAGCATCTCCTAGACCACTACTACACGCAGCTTACCCTGGCACTCCAAAAACTCCAAATCGACGTAGAGGAAGTATATCCAAGGAAGGCATTTGATAATGATGAGATTGAGGTAATTCTATATGGGTAGCAGGGTATACTTATGCCAGTTTTAATTTAAACTAGAGGGCGCCCGCAACTTTGTTCGCGGAGGACAAAATGTTTGAAAATACCGTTTATAAAATAGAGGGTGGGGGAGGAACACATTTTTTGCTACTTTCGGAGCAATTATTTCCAAAATATTCACTATATCAAAAAGTTTTCTGTTTTTAGAAGAACTGTCGAAATATATGTGCCACACATTGATATTGGCCGATTTTTTTTTCCAGTTTCGGTTACATGTCTGGAGTGCCCCCCCTAGAAATACATATATTTTTCAAACTAAGTAGCGGCATATACAAGGCACCTATGCTCAAATTTCATCAATATACATCTTATAGTATTTGAGTAAAATGCCTGTGATATACGGAAGGATGGACGCACGGACATGACAAAACTATAAGGGTTCCGTATTTGCCATTTTGGCTACGGAACCCTAAAAATTAAATGTCTGTACATACAACATATTTTCAAAGAAAATATGTTAAGTCTATTTGGAGCTGAAACGATTTTTTATTTTATACTATTTGTATGTTTGAATATGTCGTTGTGGTTTCATCAAGCCGAAACGGCGAAACGGATTTTAACTAATTTATGTACACGGCTAGCTCGGTTTCCACAGTTGGTTAAAGGATACGTTTTATACGATTGCGCTGAAGCAAATAAGAGAGTTATGACTTTTTCCTTTACCGTGAACGAAGTTGGACGCCGTCTAGTATATCATAAACTAGCTTCTGCCCGCGACTTCGTCCGCCTTAAATTCGTTTATCGCGGATAAGGGTATTTTTCTGGAATAAAAAGTAGCCTATGTTCTTCCCTGGGACTCAAACTATTTCCATACCAAATTTCATCCAAATCGGTTCAGTGGTTTAAGCGTGAAGAGGTAACAGACAGACAGACAGACAGACACACTTTCGCATTTATAATATTAAGTATGGATACGTAATTCCACCTTTTGTTGTTGCGAGAAGGCGGCTGTTATACACGTCGTAGCGACTGATTGTTTTGAGAAATATGAATGTAACTTGAACATGTTTTCAATACTTTCATTAAGTTTTCGGTAGTTAAGCTGGCCCAATTCAAAATTTCATGTTAATTGCCACAACTAAGGCTCTAAATATGAATTCATGTCTATATCTTTTTTTGTAATTAAATAAAGGCAAAAGCGGGTGATAGGTGAATTAAACGCAACATGATTCCTAAATATGTAGGGTAGGAATTGAACATAACTTTAAATTTCATTCAAGTACGACAAAATAATGAAGCAAAATGAAAAAAATTGCGACTTTGCCAGTGAAGCAGGTAAGCTCTTAATGCGCTCTTCATCAGACCATATGCCATCTTGTTAGGGGCGCTGTGTCATCCTGTATGCGGTTACCACTCTAGAACCTTTCTGCCCCAGCGGCCATTGGTTCTACGATCAATGTGCCCCGCCCACTGCCACTTAATTTTAGCAACTCTTTAAGCTAAGTCAACGTTCTTGGTCTTCTGTGAATCTCCTCGTTTCTGATTCGATCACGCAAGGAGCATAGCTCGCTCCATCGTCCTTTTGTTATAATGGAGACCTCATGTTCCCTCGGAGATTTAACTGGCTGATATGCTTACGAAGCCACTGTTTGAACCCAGACTTATCGATCTGAGTTCCAAAATGGGACTAAAGAATTTATCTATAAATTCTTTAAAACTACCGAGGGTGTGAAGTATGCACAGGCGACCACTAACTTTACGGTTGGTAGCCTAGCAAGGAACTGTTTGAAAAGATTAGTCTGTTATGTCAAAGCAGATATATAAATTGTCTAGCATATTTTTCATTGTGATATTTATTAAAACAAACTTGCATCTTTATCAGCGTTTATTCTCAAAGCTTCTTTAAGCGGATCCAAAACGGACACTCCTTTAAACTTAACAGTGACTTTGAGCCTTCTTATAAGGCCCATTGTGAGTGACTAATGGTAACCTATGGTGGTGGTTCTTTGTTAATTCTCTCCCTTGAAATGTAACTTGGAAATTACCGTGCTAAGAACTGCTCAACATGTTTCGGTCCATTACGAGCCACCGGCATCTGCACCTGCTGCCAGTAGCCGGGCTGTCAGAGCATTGGTGTGAAGTGAGGGGCGGGCAGCGTCGGTGTCCACTCGTCGGTCATAACTAAGGTCCTCGTAATGGACCAAATGTCGAGCAGTACTCGGCTTTTACCACGTAAGTAACCGCTAATGTAATCTAACTGTCACAGTCAAGACTCTTTCCCGGTTAAAACTACATTTGATTAATAAAAACAGTCAAAAGTGTTTTTGAATAAAGCGTTTGGTTAAAAGTAGCTCTGACTTGAAAACGGTTAGGTATTATAGATTTTGACTGGAAAATATTGGTCAAAATTTCTTTTCTCCAAGACTGGTAGTTAAAATTATTTTTGACCAAAAATATGGCTAGGTTAGGTTAGTTATTTTTTCAAATATAAAATAGAATGTTTTGACCGATACGTTTAATCAAAACTAGTTTAACTAGGAAAATTAGTCAAAAGTCCTTTTGACTACAAGAATTGGTCAAAACTAGTTTTGGCGGAAATTTCAATCAATAGTACTTTTAGACCAAGCCAAGTACTGTTCGACATGTTTCGGTCCATTATGAGCCATCCGCATATGCCCTTGATGCGAGTAGCCGGGCTGTTAGAACATTGGCGTAAAGTGAGGGGCGGGCAGCGTCGGTATCCACTCGTCGGTCATGACTAAGGTCCTCGTAATGGACCGAAATATGTCGAACAGTACTCGGCTTTTACGACGTAAGTAACCGCTAATGTAATCTATATGTCACAGTGATGACTCCTTCCCGGTAAAAACTATTTGTGATTTAAAATAACAGTTAAAAGTGTTTTTGACTAAAGCGCTTGGTTAAAAGTAGTTCTGACTTGAAAATGGTTATGTATTATAGATTTTGACTATAAAATATTGGTCAAAATTACTTTTGTCCAAGACTGGTCGTTAAAATTACTTTTGATCAAAAATATGGTTAGGTTAGGTTCGTTACTCCATTCAAATATAAAATAAAATGTTTTGACCTTTACGTTTGATCAAAATTAGTTAGACTAGGAAAGTTTGTCAAAAGTCCTTTAGGCTACAAGCCTTGGTCAAAACTAGTTATGACGGAAATTTTAGTCAATTGTATTTTTTGACCTATGCCTGTAGTCAAAAGCACTTTTGACTAATTATGCTAGTTAAAAGTAGTTTTTACCGGGAAAGAGTCTTGACCTCCTCCTCCTCGTAATTGCAGATGAGGCCTTATGGCCTTGTTCTCAGCCTGGGGATAATATGCTCACTGACTGCCGCTCCGGAAGACGTGCCTCTGTTTGATGGAAGTATGGCGTGCTTCAGAGTCAAGCCCAGTGACCTTGCCCGGGAGCGGATGACTGGAATCGTCAAAGACTTTATACGTTGGGGGGTATTGTAGACTGTTCAAACTAAAGATGAAATAGTACATTAATGCAGAGACTGTGAAATAGGGGATTGACGGCCGAGTAGTTATAGATCTAGAGATACGAGGCCGACAATCCCTATTCGCGCCGACGCTAGTATAATGGTTTTCTCTAATAAATCCAAGGAAATAATACAAATCTGTGTTTGTTCTCTATTCTTACAATAATACATTTTATCAAATAATTTTTGTAAGCTATTCGGGTTCATGTTTTTGCCACCAAATTTAAAGATAATTTTATTCAATAAAAATTGACAATACCTTCTCAATTGGTATTTTTTATAAATTATTAACAATAAACATCATTGCTTCTTTATCTTATTGAGTACCTGAAAAATACAATACAATACAATACAATACAACAATTCTTTATTGCACACCAACAACAGAAACAGCACAATAGACCTTTAACATAAAATATGGTACACAATAGGCGGTCTTATCGCTAAAGAGCGATCTCTTCCAGACAACCTTTGGGTAGACCTGAGTCAATATAATTATATAAGAAATTAACGAGTGAATCTCATATATGTATCTCTTGAGACCGAGTCTACATCCTACTGTGCGTTTCTCGAGTGAGTTGAACGAGAAAATAGTCGGCGGTGGGGCTAGTGCCTTACGCTAGCAAGCAGTAACTACAAACTATACACTAACACCAAACTATAGTCCACAGGCGGCAAATGTGATCCGGAGAGAAATTAACATGGAAATAAACAATATTAAATTTTTTGACAAATATGGTACGTTAGAATTATAGCCGAATGACTTTGCTTGGTTTTATGGTATGTCATTTCGATAACATATTGTTTACAGAATTCCTCATCTGGCATTTCTTTCATATTGAACACAAAATCGAGAAAATGGAAAAATAAACTGTTATTCAATATCTGAAATATGCAAAGCTAAGGTTTATACGTCACAATCTAGGTTAAGCTTCAGTAATGGACGGACCAGCCACCAGCCGCCATTGTGTGTAGATGTGAATCCGAGATACTCCCGGACATGCCGCGATGTTCCATGGCTGCAATGATATTGTTGGTTAGAAATTTTCAATACGTTAAGCTTTTTCAGGGTCCGTATTCTATTATCGACAAATATTTCATCAAATGTTTCATTCCATCGACGTCCTACTAGTATACAATTGTAATAATGGAAAATCTCTACATGTGTGGTGGACTACTGTCTGTAGTGGACTATTTGGAGGTCAACATAATTGAAACTAAAGTTTTGTGTCAGCTGGGTATCTACAGATGGTTATAGGATACTTTTTAGCCGACTACGCTGAAGTAAAAAAGAGGGTTATGACTTTTTACTCCTTCGCGAATGAAGTTGCAGGAACTTTCTAGTGTAATATGTATTTGTTTAATTTCCCAATGTAACGGCCCGGTCTCGACATCCCTTGACTTGCGGGCGGCGAGCGAATTATTTTTTCATTGCGCGGTAGAGGAGCTCACCGCACATCAGTTAGTTGGCATAACACGCAATGAAATAATGAAATAATGATCTTTATTCTGTAAGTAGGCCGCAAGGGCACTTTTACAAGTCTGACTCTACGGCGTTTCCCAAGAGGAGACCACTGAGGAGAAGAAAGTCGAATCAAACTCACTTCACTTGCGCGATCAGCGGCGCGGTGAGCGAATTCCAATGTATTTGGAATTCGCTCACCGCGCCGCTGATCGCGCGTTGTCGTGGCCGAACCGCAAACTTGTTTAAAAAAAAAAAGTTTTGTTTTCGGTGCATATTACCTAATTAGCAGGTTTGTCTGTCTTCTTTGATGTTAAGTATACGTTGTTATTCAAATGAGAACATTTGTTTAAAACATTTAAGAGATTTGTACATAATCCGTGTGTTTGTGCAATGTATGCTTGTATGTAATTACTTTAGATTACATACAAACATACATGAACACAGTAGTTACTAGTTTATATTTATTATTTTACATTTCATTACTTGACTGTCTTACAGGTAAAGTAAATAACATCTATACATAACATGAAAACTAAGTTAACTAGTTTATACAAATTCTTAAATATTCATTGCATCATCAATCATCATCATTTCAGCCATAGGACGTCCACTGCTGGACACAGGCCTCCTCAAAAGATTTCCACATGGGCCGGATACAGGCAACCCGTATCAAAACAAATTCAAATATACATTTATGTTAGCCTGATTACAAAGTTCAGAAATCCCAGATTTTTAATGCAAAATTGAGCCTGCTTCCTTACAACTGACCGCCTGACGTTGCCGTCCAAGTTTAGGTAAAATATGTATCTAAGTTTCCGATCCCATTATATACCAAGAAAAAAGACAATCCCGACAAAGAGAGCAAAAAAAAATTTTTTATTGTGTTAAGGACCTTTATCCAAATGTACATATCGACCCTGTAAAAGCCAAAACCATGTCACAAAAAGGTTTAATAAAAGGAAACAATACAAAACTAAATAATGAACAAAAACTTAAACTTGTTAATAAATGGCTACAAAATTTAATGTACTTGCAATAAGCCGTTTTGTACATGAACATTATAAATAATGGTCCAAATGTTGTAGCTGCCAATTTCCCAATGACTGTCAGAGCACATTAAATACCTATTTAAATTAATCCTTCCGTGTGACTGCGTATGCAATTGCTGCCATAATGGAATAGCAGAATATTCTGGCAAATAACAAGGTTTCCAGCTAATTATAACACTGTGAGGTAAACTATACCGCTGTGAGGACATAGTTAACATCGCATTATAATTAATTTCAATCATAAATTATTATTGCATATCAAATTGGCATGGGGGTGTGATGAAATAATGAGGAAAATTAAACAGTTTTATGTTTATAAAAGCGAGCTTTACAGAAATCGAGGATCAAACTTGAAGAGTTTTCGGAAATTGGCGAAAGGGGCCTGATGTTCAGAAATATTCACGTTATTAAAGTTAAACTAACGAAGATTTGGTTAGAAAAAAACATGATACACGGGGAAAAGAGGATTTTACACTTTTTATGGAAACCTATCTAATGAATCCAAAAAAAACGTGAATACCTAGTTTGTTCAAATAGCGTACCTATTTCATTACTAAACAGATATTATTATAAACAAAGATCAGAAACAAATGAAAAAATTTTCGACGATACTGGACTTGAACCAGTGCCTTGAGCCAGACCGGGGCAGCACGCTCTACCATCTGAGCTAATCGTCCACACCAGCAGTCGACGAATTTTGTCATCTGTTCTTGCTTATGGATCTCTGTATGGTGCATCCGACTCTTTAGCCGTTCCACTAATAAATTGCAAAAATTGTGATTATTATCATGATATTTGTAAAACAAAAAGTAAACAGATATTAGTTTATCGTTGGAAATAAAAATGAACAGCCAAATACGTCCGGATTAAATGGAAACTCAAAAACATACACTAAACAAAAAAGGATATTTCAAATGATGTCTGGTTCATAAATTCTAGACATCAAGACAAACAAAATAATTAAATACAGAGTATAAGTAGAACAGAGAAGTCATCGTCACAAAAAAATCCTTATTATTACAAGCTTTTATTTAACTTGCAATGTATGTATGTAAGTATACGTATGTATTTAGGTCTGTAATATGTCCGTCGGGTGGAATCTTGCAAGTTAAATTTGAGCTACTTCCCGGATTCCGATTAAGCTATAATTTGGCATACTTATGTAAGTTTGGTGACAATGCAATATTAGATACCATCCAGCTGATCTGATGATGGAGCAGGAAGGTGGTCATAGGAACTCTCTAATAAAATAACTTAATCCTACCGAGTTTGGGCACTTTAGAATCGTCTCAGTGAGTAGTTAATGGATATTAAAAGAAAAGTACAGTCGGCAATAAAAAATTGACACAAAAATTAAATTTTTGACAGAAACTTATTTTTAACACACTAAGAGATAGAGGGGTGTTGCAAGTATTCGTGAGGGTTGCAGGGGGTAGGTGGATGCAGTCTGCGCAGGATCGCACCCTGCGGTGATCTATTTATGTATATCTCGCAGGGAAATAGCAAAAACAGAGATGTGAAAAAATCTTTAAGGGATATGACCAAATCTCGCAGGATGTTATAATGGCGAATCCATTTTATCATTTGCCTAGAGTAAATCAGTCATTTGATCAAATCCCTGAATTTGTTAAGTGAAATGAAGAAATCCTCCAAAAAATTGCAACTCGGTTTTTCATTTCAACAGATTTGTTTAGTGATTTGATAAAAACCTCTAAAACACGTCAGTGAGTTGCGATACGAACTCGCAATGTCAACTCGTTTTATTATTTCACTAGAGACGTTCAGTGATATAATAAAGTCTCTAAAGTTTTCTCTAAAACAGTGTTTTTTGCAGCAAAATTGTCTGGTTTTGGAGGCCTGGGGGTTGAAGAAAAATGTTTCTGTAAAAAGTCTAAAGTACAATGCAGATTGATCAAACTTACAAACAGTAGAGAGACTATCATATCACTAAGCGAATCTAGTGAAATTAAAAAACGACTTGCCTTTTCTTGTTTGATTTCGTCATTTCACTAAACAGATTCAGGGATTTGATCAAATGACTGATGTTTTATACAATAAATTATACAATAAATTTGCCATTTTAACATACTGCGTGATTTGGTCATATCCCTCAGAGATTTGTTCAAATCTCTGTTTTGGTCATTTCTCTGTTACATAATTATACACAGAATTTACGTGTTAAATATGGGTAAAAAGGTTCTCGGTTGGAGACCACGTGCCGGAAGAAAGTGTGGCTCAGCCTTTCTCAAAATGGACCGATATCCTGACTAAGATCGAAGTGAACGTTTGTACCTAGAAATTATAAATATCTTATATTCTGTCTTCTTCATAGCATGAATTTTCTACGAAATGATACACTTTAGTGGAATTTTAGACTCTCTGATAAAAGCGCTCTATTGTGTTTTATAATTAACTCAAGTGTATCAGGAATGTACTACGCGTGCGTAACAATAGACAGTCTGTCTGTGCGTTAAGAATACATTTACTATTAATACACACTGCAGAGGGGAGTGAAGATTTATAGTAAAAAAAAATATATACATATAAATGCCTTACATATCCATATTAATATTACAAATGCTAAAGTGTGTCCGTCTGTTTGTTTGTTACCTCATCACGCTTAAATCGATGATCTGATTTGGATGGAATTTGATATGGAGGTATGTAGTTTGAGTTTCGGGTAAGGACATTAAGCTACTGTTTTTCCCGGAAAAATATCCTTATCCAGAATAAACGAGTTTAAGGCGGATGAAGTCGCGGGCAGAAGCTAGTATCACATAATTTAATGTTAGTTCACAGGCAAAATGAAAAAAATACACAAAGACCGATTATAACTTCTTCTAAAGTCTTTGGAATAGAGGATAGTTAATTTAATATCCTTACTCCTTACTATATTATAAACGTGAAAGTATGTATGTACATTCCACTTAATCTCAAAAATTACTGGACGAATTTTTATATAACTTTCCAGTTATGTACCTTATATATCAGAATAGGACATAGGCTATAATGTATGTCAAATTACATCCCTTTTAGGGACGATAAAAAGGATTAAAATTTGTATGGACTGTAAATATTTTTTTACGCTAGGAACTTGAAATCTTGGTAATATGCTTCACATTTAAATTAGAAAAATATTGAATTTTGGGAAAAGACAAGCTACTTTTTATCCCGGAAGAATACCTTTTATCCGCGTTAAACGAATCTAAGGCGGACGAAGCCGCGGGAGGCCGCTAGTACATAATATATAGATAAATTACAATACTTAGATACATAGAAAACATCCAAGACCCAGGAATCTTGTATTCGTGCCCATCACACAAACATTTGCCCTGGCCAGGATTCGCACCCGTACCGCCAGTTTCGTAGGCCGTTGTATCACCCACTGAGCCAAACCTGCCGCCCATTTTCAAATGTATGTTGGTCATATATACATGAATATGAGTAACTATGTTTGTTGGTTTGTATGACAATTTCTTTGGCACGTTCTGAAGCCCAAACGGCTTGATAGACAAGAGATGTCGTTTAATTCATTTTGGTAGTGGGAGTGACAGAAGCTTTAAAAGTAATACTTGTATTTTGGAGTACCATTTTTTAGAAGTTCTGAATATATTTGTGTTTTTTAGGATCATTTTATAAAATGGTCATGAACAAACAATGTTGTTAGTCAAAAGTCAAAAAGTCAAAATCTTTTATTCGCATAAAATATGGTACAATAGGTGATATAACTCCAGTACTAGAACATATTTTGCTACAGATAATAGCATGCAAAGTAACCTTAAAACTAGATCATTAAATTAACTTTAAAACATTTGTTCTTTAAGCCATCGATAAAGCCTATCTTTGAATTTTTTTTAAGGGAGAGCTTTAAAACTTTCCGGGATTGCATTAAATTTTTTTATGCACATGTGATAACTATTTTCCTTCTGGTATTTTTCATGAAAAGAGCACTATTTGGAACTATATCTAACACGAGTCAGTTCTGATTTCTTGTATTTCTTGGATATAACTCTGAAGCTTTCTTGAAAAGTTCCGGATGTTTTTTTACAAATACAGCTGCTTCAAACATATATAAACAAGGTAACGTTAGAATTTCATGTTTTTCGAATAAAGGTTTACACATGTTATAGCTATCTATAATAAATTTCAAAATTTCAGCCACATATAGGATTTAATATTGTAAACGATAAACGAGGAAAATGAAAATTCGGCCAACCGTAGGTTATTTAAATGTTAAGTTTCATATTCCTCGTAAAAATTTAAATCTCCGAATCATCTTTGATATTCCTAATTCATAAATTTGGAATATCGGAATATCGGTTTCAAAGATTTTTATTTTAGAATTAAATCCATTTATGTTTTATTTAATATTATATTCACAACCATTTTACAAAATTGGAATGTCTTGACAATCGCATTTTACATTTATACTCTTATGTTTACGACCAAATATCAAGGAAGTTTGCCAACCACGGTGTCTGTGTGTCATAAATATAAATAGCGTCTTTGGCGCCGGCTGGGTCGTTTCCAACTCGAATGTCTCGTCTCGATAGATTACCACTAATTAAGAAATGCTTCGAAGAATCGTAAAGATTCAAAATAAAGAGGGATCAACGTTAAAACGGATTTGAATGCAATTAAAGGGAAATAAAAGGACCTTATTGCGGGATTTAGTTACAGATTTAGCGCTGATTGCGGTTTCAAACTATACTGAATTAACAGTATAGATGTAATACTCTTAAGGTCGATTTCACCAACATTTAATTTATACAAGAGTGACTACCCCAGTATAACTTTACTCTTACGATTTACTTGATGGTTAACTTCAATGTTGTGTCACCACGCTAATCTACGGATAACTTACTCAGGCATACTTACTCTATAACGTTGAACGAATTAATGGAATGAAATCGTAATGCACCCAAGTAATATAGACACTTTGCCCCATGCTTGAGCAACGGCGCTGCGTATTTTTTAAATTTGTTCGGGTAATACTATAATAATACTTGCCATAAGGATGTTATTGACAATATGTACGGTAATGTAACAGATATTTTAAGGCAAGCTTCGAGTCGAACTTCTTGTATTAAAAAGCCTAAGGGTCGTAGGAACCCGGTAGCCGGTTGGAACAAGCATGTAAGCGAGGCTCACGCGAGTGCCAGGCAGCACTTTAATACCTGGCTATGGCTTGGTAAACCACTGGGGGGGCCTGTCTATACCCGTATGATTGAGTCACGTAAAGTTTTCAAAGGTAAATTAAAATGGTGTCAAAATCATGAAGACCAAATAAAAATGGACATGTTGGCCACACATCATTTTAAACGTAATTTCGGTAAGTTTTGGAAATGCACCAACAAGTTAAATGCTAAGCCGGGCACTCCCGTGAGCGTTGATGGCTTGTCTAACCCGAGAGCTATAGCTGATATGTTTCAGAATCAGTTTGGGGTCAAACCACCATTGGGACCACCAAGTAGGATGCCCGATACTGGGAGCTTTGGTCAGACGTCTGTTTTGATTCTTGCCAAGGATGTTGAGTTAGCTATAAAAAAGATGGCAAGGGGCAAATCGCCGGGCCATGACGATCTGAGTATCGAGCACCTTCGATATGCTGGCGCTCACCTGCCAAGAGTTCTCGCCATGCTTTACAATCTGTGCCTGAATCACTCATACCTTCCTGCCGACATGGTGAAAACTTTGGTGGTACCTATTGTTAAGTGTAAGACAGGAGACGTATCGGATAAATCAAATTATCGTCCCATATCTCTCGCTACTATAATAGCCAAAGTGCTTGACAGTGTGCTGAACAGTTACTTGAAAAGGTATGTTAAGGTGCATGACGCTCAATTCGGTTTCGTACCTGGGTTGTCGACGGAATCTGCCGTTCTGAGTTTGAAGCACACAGTCAAGTACTACACAGATAGGGCTACACCCATTTATGCCTGTTTTATGGACCTTTCCAAGGCTTTCGATACGGTCTCTTACGACATTCTCTGGCGTAAACTGAGTGAAACTGGGTTGCCGCCAGAGTTGATCTCGCTCTTCAGATACTGGTACTTAAATCAGGAGAACCGAGTGAAGTGGGCAGGTGAACTTTCGTTTCCATGCAAAATGGAGTGTGGTGTGAGGCAGGGGGGTCTAAGTTCACCCTTGCTTTTTAGTTTATACGTGAACGCGCTGATTGAGAGGCTCAGTAGTATGCATGTCGGATGCTTTGTTGATGGTGTGTGTGTCAACAACATAAGTTACGCAGACGACATGGTGCTACTGGCCCCCTCAGTCAGTGCATTGCGTCAATTGATTGCTGTCTGTGAAGCTTACGCGGCGTCCCATGGCTTGTCTTACAATGTGAAAAAGACAGAGTATATGATTTTTAAAGCCGGAAGCAAGTGTCCTTTCTATTTTCCTCCAATTAAATTGAATGGGGTGCCTCTTAAGAGGGTGACGCAATTTAAATACTTGGGACACTTGCTCACGGATAATTTAAAGGACGACGCCGACATGGAGAGGGAGCGTAGGGCGCTGTCAGTCCGTGCGAATATGCTGGCCCGCAGATTTGGTAGATGTACAGAAGCAGTGAAAATTACCCTGTTCAAGGCCTTCTGTACATCACTGTATTCGTCGAGTCTGTGGTTCACGTATACGCAGCGGGCTTACAATGCCCTACGTATCCAATACAATAATGCGTTTAGGGTGCTGTTGCGGCTACCGAAGTTCTGCAGTGCATCATCAATGTTTGCCGAGGCGCGCACGGACGGCTTCGATGCTGTTTGGCGCAAGAAAACTGCCTCACTTTTGGATAGGGTGCGGAGAAGCAGCAACAGCATTCTACATATGATCGGCAATAAAATCGATTGTCCTTTGATGCGGAAACTCAGAGAGAGGACTAAATCTTTATTAATAATAAGATACTAACAACTCCAGTTACTTAAGTTTACTAACAAATTTGGATCATGTTGTCTGAAATAAAAAACTTTGAATTTGAATTTGAATACGTCAATTGGGAAATATGTATGGAATTGACATGGCAGTGACAATGAAAATACTAATCTACGACCAACTTTACTCAGCCGTTATTGGCGGTATAACATTTTATTCTGGTAGAGACATTTTATCTTTAGGTTAAATGTTGCTGAAACGTAAAAAGAGTTTACTCACGAGCAATTTTCGATTTATTATTGGAATAAGACAAGATTTATACTATGTTGATAAAATCCCTTAAATGCAGTCCTCAACAAGAAATATAATTAGTATTCTTCTTTTTAGTTGTTCTCTCTCGACAGAGAGGTCAGAGTTGGGCAAATATTAGTTTGAATAAGACTAAGAATAAACGGCCAAACGTTATTCTCATTATAAGAAATTCAAATAAGATTTATTCTTGAGCGCGTCATTCTGAATGACGTGAAATAGACTAAATTCGAAAATTCGTCATTCTGATTGACGAATAACGTGTTGAATGAATTAGTTTGAGAAGCGCTTATTTAAACTAACGTTTTATTTGAATAACTGTTATTTTGATTATGATTATTTTTAGTGTTTTTTATGTATGTTATTTTTAACCAGTTTCTTATACTTAGTGTAAGATGCTTAATGCAAAGTCATGAGTATTTTTGACAAAAAAATCTTAAATACGTAATTTGTAGTTATTTTATTAGGTAACCTGTTGTTTATATTTTCCTGATTGTGCAAGTGGGAATGTAATGATTTTAGAGTATATGTATCTACATATGTAGTGGTATGACATTGGCTTTTTAGCAAGTCATGCCACTATCTATCTATCTATCAGCCGCAGACGTCCACTGCTGAACATAGGCCGCCCTTATAGCTCGCCACAGGGAGCGATCCTACGCAGACCACATCCACTGACTCTCCGTGACCCTTACGAGGTCATCTGTCTACCTAGTGGGGGGCCGTTCCACGCTGCTCCTTCCTATGCGTGCCACACAACGGCATTATGTCGTAATTATGATATATAAACAGATTATTAATATACCTATGACCAGCGTTGGTTAAGTTACAGCGAACGTTAGTGTGATTGAACACTAAACACTAATGATTGAAATATTTTAATCTTTAGTGTTTCGAAAGTATTAAAAAACTAAATTAACTTTTAGTATATATTAAACCTTTGATTGCTATTAATGATTGAATGGCCAAATTCTAGTTAAGTCGTCATACTTAATGTCATCGAAAACAAAGTACGTAAATATGAGAGTTCAACACCTTATAGACTCCGAGTCCATGTTGAAAACTTCCATTCTGGATGGATCAGGTGATAAACCCTGGGGATACCTACTGGATCTCAGGATTGGTTCAACATAGAAGAGAGTTAATTAGCTTGATATTCTTAAAATGAGGAGCAATTGAATGGAGTACCACCAAATGGTCCTGATGATGGACTCTGGTGGTACCTAACGGAACTCAGGACTGGATTAATATAGACGAATGCTTTTTAGCTTAATGGACTTAGAATGAGGAGCGTTTACATAGGGTTCCACCAAATGGTCCTGATGGATGGACCCTGGGGGCACCTAACAATCCAATCCTGAGTTCCGTTATGTACTCCCAGGGCCCATCATCAGGACCATTTGGTGGTACCCTATCTAAATGCTCCTCATACTAATTCCATTAAGATAAAGAGCATTCGTCTATATTGATCCAGTCCTGAGTTACGTTAGGTACTCCCAGGGTCTATCATCAGGACCATTTGGTGGTACCCTACCTAAATGCTCCTCATTCTAATTCCATTAAGCTAAAAAGCATTAGTCTATGTTCATCCAGTCCTGAGTTCCGTTAGGTACACCCAGGGTCCATCATTAGGACCATTTGGTGGTACTCTATCTAAATGCTTCTCATACTAAGTCCATTAAGCAAAAAAGCATTCGTCTATGTTGATCCAGTCCTGAGTTCCGTTAGGTATCCCCAGGGTCCATCATCAGGACTAATTGGTGGTACCCTATCTAATTGCTCCTGGGGTAAATAAATATTACATGAATATAATATTACACATGAGTGTAAATAAAAACGAAAAAAAAAAGGCTTTTACATGCGTAATATAAAACGGTATATAAGGCATAACAAAAAAATGTAACATTCTAAACATAACGATACTTCAACTATTACAAGTAGGTATAGTTTTTACAAACTCAAAAAATCATAAAATCAAACAATTTTATTTAAAATAATCAATCATAAATTGATTTATTTGAATGACGACTAAATTAGTCTCACTCAATTTTTTCTGCTGTGAATTATTCTTAAACAGGTTAGTCAGAATAAGCTATTCTTGAATGACGGCGCGCTGATTTATTCTTGCGGCGCGTTAGTTTGAATGATGATTTATTCTTGAATGCCCATCTCTGGTGGTAGGTCATGGGGAGTCTTCTTCTTCTTTAGTGGCTGCTTTCGCGATTCTTCTCTACCAGCCTATGATTGCATGGCGAGCACGCTCTGTCACAGGTCTCTTGGTGATAAATTTGATGGTGTCTGTCCATCGGGTTGGTGATCAACCACGTGGTCTATAACCATCAACTCCACCTTGAATTACTAATCGCTCCATTGAGTTTTCTTGGTGGGTAACGTGTCCAAAGAATCCGTGAATTTGCAATTGCAGAAGTGACGAGAGTCCTTGTTTTATATTCAGTTCTTAGATTATAGAGAAGTTATCCAGATTACACCGAGCATGCATATTTTGGTATTTTTACATGCTTTAATTTAACTTGTAATGTAACTCTGTATGGTCGGGTGGAATCTTGCAAGTTAAATTTGACCAACTTCCCGGTTTCCATTTGAGTTAGAATTTGGCATACTTATGTAATATCAGTGACAATGCAATAGTACGATACCATCGAGCTGATCTGATGATGGAGCAGGAAGGTGGTCATATGAACTCGGGCTCTTTAGAATCGTCTCGGTGAGTAATTGATGGATATTTAAAGAAAATTATAGTCGGCAATAAAACTGGTCACAAAAATATTTTTTTGACATACAACAGGCGATATTATTATCGCTGGAAAGTGACCTCTTCACGGCTATTTTTATAATTACTACTTGTGCACCGTGTCTTTACCTATTCAAAGAGGCACAGGCGTTTCTGTTAGTGGATGCGTGATCCGTCACTGAACCCGATTACTGATAAAGAAGCCTAGCCAGACCTGCCCAGTTCAAAGACAAGATCTAAAAATATGATCTTGTGACCCCTAATCTATATCGACAAAGATAAAAAGTCTCGTTATATATTGCTGTTATACAGGGTGGAAAGGCACGACGACCTTTTCCGCAAAGGGGGGTTAGTTTAAATGATAGAGAATCGATTCATAATGTTTAGATTTTTGTTACGAACAATTAGTAAAAATATTAAAATTAATTAATTTTCTTCTTAGTGACAACTTACTACGTACTATCTACTTACATGTAAGTGTAAACACACAATTGTAATATTTACTGGGAAATATTAGGGGTAGAAATGTTGTTGTGAGAGCAAGAGACATAAAAAAAACGTTTCTTTTTCCTAACAAACAGCGAAGTAAAATTGGTTTCGTGTAACAAGTTCCTAACATAAAAAACCTCTAATAAAGCGGTTTTAAAAAGATTTATTATGTTCCTAGGAACTTATTGAAATAAAACAATTTAACGGATTATATCGCGTATATTATCTCATTTTAGTTCCCGACGTTTCGGAAGCTTTCCAGATTTCCATGGTCACGGGAGGACTGAGAAAAGATGTATTTTCCTCTGTCAAAGTTACAATTTGAGCAAACTACCCATTTTTTGAAAAAACACATATAAAGGTGTACATACATGCCAGATGGGCCTAAGCTGTAAAGACAGTTACACATGTGCCAGAAGGGCTTAATTATTTTATTCTAATAATTTACCAAGCAGCATTTCACAAATGAGGCGTACTGAGGAGAAAAGAAACGCTGCAAAGAAAAACTCCCAGGCTACCTCATTACTAATTATAATATTTAAAAAACAGAGACTATTAAACTACTTTTAAACAGATAAGATATTTTACACCGTTCGGAAATTAGTTTTGCAGTCCTGTGTCTCGCTTGTTCCTTGATGAGATGTATTACAGGATCCCAAGCTGGTGGTAGTGACAATCCATCTTCTCTATTGAAATTAGGATGCTTTTTAATCTCAATAGCCTCGCGTAGCATCCTGGGAAAATATCTTTTTTCTTTGGCAAGGATAGAAGGTTTATCAAACTTAATTGAGTGGTTTGGTTTGTCAATGACATGTTCACAGACTGCAGACCTATTACACCGACGGTGCTTGACATCTGCTATGTGCTCCTTCACCCGGGTTGATACACTGCGTTTCGTTTGACCCA
The DNA here is from genome assembly GCA_905404275.2 of Hedya salicella. Lineage (NCBI taxonomy): Eukaryota > Metazoa > Arthropoda > Insecta > Lepidoptera > Tortricidae > Hedya > Hedya salicella. The sequence goes on along the minus strand of FR990112.1, from coordinate 2,351,692 downwards.
TGTATGAAAGACCACACTCGCAGTCCAGCTTATAAATGCCTGCACTCTGCAAAGGGGTGCTACTCTTCACGGGTCTAAGGTATTGAGACACCTTCTTCAACGGCTTGAAATATGTTTTTATAGAAGCACGCTTCAAGATGTTTCCGATCTTGTCTGTGACCCCTTTCACATATGGTAATACGGCAGGTTTACGCTCGACTGTTGGTTTCTTCATACTGGGATTCTGCTTGGAACGTGGTATCTGGAGCTCGTTGGCTCGAAGCGCACGTTTGACATTCTGTAACTCAGCAGTCAGATGTTGATTGTCGCAGATACCCCTGGCTCTCTGAAACAAAGATTTACCCACTGTCGCAAGTTGACAGGGATGGTGGTGAGATTTGCCATTCAAATACCTATCTGTATGCGTAGGTTTCCTATATACAGTATGACCTATGTCATTTTTAGGACCTCTAATTACTAGCACATCTAAGAATGCAAGTGAATTTTGATTTTCCAACTCCATAGTGAATTTAATTTTACTATGCATGGAGTTCAGATGGTCTAAGAAAGCTGAAACACTAGATCTAGGTAAAATAGTAAAGGTATCATCTACGTATCTTTTAAAGATCCTCGGCTTGACAGGTGCCAATCTTTAAAAGATACGTAGATGATACCTTTACTATTTTACCTAGATCTAGTGTTCTCTTTGTTCTCCTCAGTATGCCTCATTTGTGAAATGCTGCTTGGTAAATTATTAGAATAAAATAATTAAGCCCTTCTGGCACATGTGTAGCTGTCTTTACAGCTTAGGCCCATCTGGCATGTATGTACACCTTTATTTGTGTTTTTTCAAAAAATGGGTAGTTTGCACAAATTGTAACTTTGACAGAGGAAAATACATCTTTTCTCAGTCCTCCCGTGACCATGGAAAGCTGGAAAGCTTCCGAAACGTCGGGAACTAAAAAGAGATAATATACGCGATATAATCCGTTAAATTGTTTTATTTCAATGAGTAATAATCGCGGAAACAGAAGAAAATATTATCCTTGGAACTTAACTCTGTTCTTATTTTTACTGAGTTTTTTGGCAAACGAAGAAAGTGGCTACCGGCTTCTCATGTTTCTTTGTGTAAATTTTAATGTTTTTATGTTACTCAAAGCACACAGTATTTGCCTAAGGTTCAGGATGAATATCAGCGTTGTGGCCTACCTACTGTAACCTATGTAGCACATGCTGTTAGGCCTATTTGCTTGCACGCTGCTGCAATTGTTTTATATCTTTTGTTTTGTTTTATGTATGCATGTATGCAAATAAAATAGTACATTACTGCAGAGGCTGCGAAGTAGGGGATTGCCGGCCGAGTAATTATATCATCAAACTTTATTTAAAAGAACTCGAAATATGTACCGCAACATTGATATTTACTAATAATTTATTTTTGCAGTTTCGGTTACCTACATGTATGAAGTGCCCCCCCAAAAAAATATTTTAATTTTTTATTTAATTATTTAACTAAGTAGCGGCTCATACGAGACACCTATACTCTAAATTTCATTAATATAAATCGTGTAATTTTTGAATAAAATGCCTGTGACATACGGACCGAAGGACATGACGAAACTATAAGCGTTCTGTTTTTGCCATTTTGGCTACGGAACCCTAAAAAAGCCAGGTGAGAGTACCCGGAACTGACGAGCGTATATGAAGAGATGCATGGATGTAAATGCGGTGAAAGAAATGTGTAAGGACAGTAGAGTCTTGCATTCGGTAGTCTCTGCCTACCCCAGTGGATACAGGCGTGAGTATAATGTATGTATGTTCTTTCTACCTATAAAAATGACACGTTTGGCTCAATGGCTTGCACAAAAGCCTACGAAGCTGGCGTCCTGGGTTTGAATCCCGGCCAGGGCAAGTGTTTATGTGATGAGCACAAATGTTTGTTCCCGGGTCTTGGATGTTTTCTATGTGTTTAAGTATTATAATTTATGTATATATTATGTATATCGTCACCTAGTAACCATACAACAAGCTTTGCTTAGTTTGGGATTTGGTTGATTTGTGTAAGATTGCCCGTAATATAAAAAAAGCAAATGTGTATATGTACAAAATCTTAGTACAATAAGTCCAATGCTTGACACTTTAATTTCAATAATTTGCATCCTATTTGTCACCTCTATTGCTGTGAATTTTACTTACAAGGTACAATGTCCAACAGGAAAATGTAATAAAACTTACCATGGTCTAGGCATGATGTAGAATTTCCACATAAAATAAATGGCGCCATTATTGGAACAATTTCGACTATTAATATAATTTCTATTATTATAATATACTATTTACTGATTTTTTATTTATGGTAACTTGGTAAGTGGCTTTTATAAAATGCCAAAGTCACTCTGTTTGTCTTTCCGTCTGTCAGTTTTTAACACCTAAACCGCTAAACCGATATAGATGAAAATTTGTATAAAAAACGTTTTAAACCTTAGGACAGAGGGTAGTTTCTAACCAGATATCATACCTTAAAGGGATGAAAAAGAGGGTAGAAATTATTCGGATAATCAGTCATTAAAACATCTACTGAGACTTCTCAGTTCTTTAAATTAGAGTTAATCATATTTTAAAATACATTGTACGTCATTACATTAATCAGAATGGCAAAGGAAATAATAGACTGGCAACGTTGGATCGTGAATATTAGTCAAACAATGATGTACTGATGGAGAACTTAAGAGGAACCTCCTTTACAAAAGTATATTATAGTTGAGCAGGCGAGCCCAAACTAAGTTAGCTTGCCCTCGGTCCAGGCCGGAACTTTAATAGCGTCAGTGGAGCGAGCTTGCTTAAAAAGCAAGAATAATGTTATCGAGAAAGTAAGTTTTTTTAAACTTTCCGCTTAATAAACTACAAAATATGTATCTTAGAATTATGTTATAATAATTTGTTATGTTTTTACAGCCGGTAAATGACTTAAGCTACATTTGAGTCCGTGAATTTCATGGTTTCCGAAAAACATACATAATATGTTAAATACTTGCTTTGATCGTGTTTTTATTAACAAGGATGATATACAAAATGAAGCTTGCCACACTAACAGCCGATTACGCTACGCAAGCGTTTAATGAGAAACAGTACATGGGGACTTAATTAATGAAATGAGTAACATTTATTCCGAATAAGAAGGTTTCAAAGTTGAAGTTCATAATATAATATAGCTTAAGAGGAAACTCGTTTACAAAAGCATGTTATAGTGGAGCAGGCGAGCCCAAACTAAGTTACCCTGCCCTTTGTCCAGGCCGGAACTTTCATAGCGTCAGTGGAGCGAGCTGGCTATATGTGGATATTATCGATAAAGCATGTTTTTTTTTTACACTGCCAGCTTACTAAACTACGAAATGTGTAAGGAGCGTTGGGGTAAGACAGGGAAGTTTGGAAGATTAATTTTATTTGAACACCATTAAGAGGTTTCGTATAACAATGGTTTAAGATATTTATGGACTTAAGGAAAGTCGTTTACAAAAGTATATTATAGTGGAGCGGGCGAGCCCAAACTAGGTTAGTCTGCCTTCGGTCCAGGCCGGAAATTTAATAGCGGCAGTGGAGCGAGTTGGCTTAAAACGGAATAATATCTATAATATTATTTATAAATATTATTTATTATTTCTTATTTATAGAAATGACATTGCAGGTATGGAAATTCCCAATGCCGATATCATATGTTACGCAGACGACACCGCCATCATTTTTCATGACGACTCCAGGTCCAAAACTGTTCTACGGGCGGACCAAGGTTTAGGTGTGGTTGCTGATTGGCTTCAGAAAAACTTGCTGACTCTGAATATCAAGAAGACAAATTTTGTTTGTTTTCACAAGACAAAAGCCTCAGCATCGACCAACCTTAATATTATAGCGTTAAACACCTGTACCCATCTAGAACAAGTACCAGCGACTTGCACATGTGCTCACATCAATAGGGCCGGTGCTGTGAGGTACCTTGGGGTAGGTTTTGATGAAAAACTCGATTTTAGGCAGCATATATTAGCAACGGCAAATCGCGTTCGAAAACTGATATATGTCTTTAAAAATTTACGAAACTCGGCTGACAAGCGATTGCTAAGAATAGTGTATACTTCCATCTGCGAATCGGTCATATCATATTGCATAACCACCTGGGGTGGGGCTTTGACACACATGCTCCCTTTGGAGAGGGCTCAGCGTGACGTCCTGAAGGTCATTCTCAGGGAGCGTATCAGATGTCCTACCGTTCTTGTCTACCGTAATATGGATGTGCTCACTGTTCGCGGAATGTTTATTCTGATACTTGTTTCAAGATTACACCCTGAGGTAATAAATTTCCCCACGTACAATTCACTACTACGTAAACGTGTTTTCAATATTTCGGTACCTCCAACCAAATCAGGCTTCGCTAAAAGGTTCAGCGCCTTTCTCCATCCTTTGATGTATAACAAGTGCTGTGCTAAAATTCCCTTAAAAACTACTCAACTAGAGAACTTAAATCAAAAGTCGAATCTTGGCTTAAATCAATCTGTTATGAGGATATTGAGGATATTCTGAGAGTAATTAAATAGACACACACACACACACACTCACTCTCTCTCACGCACACACACACACACACACAGACACACACATATCCGCACAAATACACGTAATTGTAATTAATAATTACAGTCTAACTTAATTTTAAGTCAATACTTCTTGTGAAAGGATTAATGTTGCAAATTCTCTCGTGTGTGGTACCTACGGGACAGGCTATGTCTAGTGTAGGAGCCAGTGTAACCTAACTAGATAATCGCCATTTGTACATGTATATGAGTACTCGTAAGCCATATTTTAATGTATCTTGTATTATGTACAATAAATAAATTACTTACTTACTAGTTAAAATAAGTCATTGTTATACTTATCGTTACATATATAAAAGCAAAACATGTTTTTTTTAATGTTATAGGGGACAAACAAGCCGACAGATCGCCTGACGGTAAGCGATCACCGTCGTGCATAGACACCTGGAACACCAGAGGGTCACAAGTGCGTTGCCGGCCTTTCAGTTTGGAGTACGCTCTTTTCTTGAAGTGTGAAGGTCGCATCGGTCCGGAAATACTGCCGGCGACAATTTTATTTCACAGTTCAGTCGTGCGAGGCAGGAAATTTCTAGCAAAATGCACTGTTGTGGACTGCCAATCATCTTAGTGGTGGGGATGGAAATATTGTCGCTGTGGACGATGGCTTTAAATGGGATGGATGGTGTTTGTCAGTTTGCTTTGTCGTTTGTTGAGTCGTTCCGAAGTCGGTGGTGTCAATCCGGGCATTATTTGGGATACATAGTAGACTTTGTAATTTATTGGCTCATAAATTGACTATGCGAAAAATCTCTCCCAATACAAATCTTGCAGCAAATCTGTTGTAAACGCCATAAGGAACACGCGTTCGAATTTAAAAACAGCCCCTGCTTTACGTCCTTAAGAGTCCAATGTCAAAAAAATCGTCTAAGCCACGAGTGTTGCAATCTAGAATTATTTTATTATTTTTGTACGTGTCTTTGTCGCTTGATGGTAGAGATGGTAATAGGATTTTACTCTAGTACGCTGAAGAAAAAGGGGTATTATTATTTTTATTCCCTCCGCTGCCGCAATTTCGAGTCAATATTGAATTTTCGTGATCGTCGCCTTGTGACAATTATATAAACACACGCGCAGTAAAAAAACCACATGCAAACGAAAAACACACACATTGACAATTTATTTGTATAAACTGACCTGACATTTGTCATATACTTTGGCAGAGGGGATTACGTACTTTCGCCATCTCCAATAGTTTATTGGCACCATCTAGTATTTTATAAAAGAACTGATGAAAAAGGGTATTTTTTACGAAAACATACTTATTCTTGTGTCCCGGTTACGTCCGCCCTTGACGCGGCCAGCGTGGCCGGATATTAGCCGTCGTCCTAGAATATCTGCGTTTGTATTCACTAATTTACATCCGGTTTTGTGCCACGAGTTTTTTTTATAAATTAAATTATAACAGCTGCCAGAGAGACAGAAGAAGTTAAGAAATTTAATTTATATACCATTTCCTGTGTGACAGTCCTTGTCCTTACAGTTAGAAATACAACAAAAAAAGAATTAGCCAGGTAGGTGCAGCTCCTTAATATTAAATCAATTCACAAACTCCAAAGGTTCAGTACGTTATAATTATTATAATATGTCTATATATAAATGCCATCTTTGTAAAAGTTACTAACACTCTAAAAATATATTATAGTGCGTTCCTTGCACAGCGTCAAACGAAATATAAGTGAATAATCTGGTCCCTTTAATCGAGGGTTCAAGACATTAGGAAATGGCCTGGATTTTGTTCCTTAAATGGCCTATTATTTTTATGTCACTGTCATACTCGTACAGAGTAGAGAGACAAGAAATAAAATGTGTTTTCTACACGCAATGTGTAAAATTAAAACGGCTTTACAATACAAGCTTCATGTTATTAATATCTTAACTAAAAAAAATGCGCTGTGATTCAATTTATTTTTAACAGACTTCAAAACCTTTTAAGGTTATGTTCTTTTTTTACATATATTTTACTAAAAGATGCCCCAACTTCGTCAGCGAAAGAGAAAAAAATTATTACCATCGTTTTCCTGAGCGTAGTCGGATAAAAAGTATCCTATAACCATCTGTGAACGACCAGCTTTGCTACCCGTGTACCAAAAATAGTTGAAATCCGTTTAGCCGATTTGGCGAGATGGAGTCGCAACGGTTTATTTTACAAAAACCTACACAAAAAATCAAAAAAAAAAATATTTCCATTCGGTGACCTCCAAATAGTTCGTTACAGTCATTTGCTTGGAAATATCTTCAATGTACAGAGATTTCATTTTCATAACTTTATAACAGACTAGAAAACGCCCGCAACTTCGCTCGCGGAGGAGAAAAAGTCATAACCCATCGTTTTTTCTTCAGCGTAGTCGGGTAATAAGTATCCTATAACCATCTGGAGATACCCAGCTACCCGTGTACCAAAAATTATGGAAATCTATTTAGCCGATTTTGCGTGATGAAGCCACAACGACACATACAAACATACGAACATACATAAAATCCAAAAAAAATATTTTTCGTTTTAGTGACCTCCAAATAGTCCGTAACAATATTTTTTTTGAAAATATCTTCAATGTACACACATTTCATTTTTACAACTTTAAAATAGTATAGATAACATTGTATACATCGTTTTTATAAAAGGGATGATGACTAAATTTTAATAAATAGTTCGTCTTGTAAATTAATAAAAGATATTCAACACGTGCATTTTTTCTTTTTTTACGTAATCAAACAATAAAGACGATACATTAGGTCAAAACGTCGCGTGACATCACTAGAGCTTCCAATCCCGGGATTTCTTGTATGAACAATCGCGGGATCACGGGATTGTGCATACAAGAAATCCCGGTATTGGAAGCCTTAGACGTCACTCTTATGTACAAATTTTACCTAGGAGTGACATCACGAGCTCCCACTCCTAAACTTTAATGCAATTTATCTGAGTATTTTTTTATTATTTTGAATAACCAAAAAATACGTGTCCAATATTTTTGTGTTATCTATCTGACGGACTAATTAGTATTTTGATTTTCATACCCATTCATCATGCCTATTTTACAAGTCAGTGTGTTTAGTATGCTTATTGATTAGTTCGTACATTTCATTATAATATTATCATTATTTATGTTTTCACTTCTCCTGTTTAAAAAGTACGTCATATTAGCTTCGCGAAGTGAGACTAAAAAAGTTCATTTAGCCCCAAGAGTTTAAAAGAAAGCCATATAATCCCATTCTATGTCTCGTCTTTGACACTGAAAAAAAAAACTTGCAGCCAGCTACATACTCCTTACGAATAATTAAAAACAAACAAACCTACCTGATCAGATTGGACAAACTTTCTGATAGAATTGCTCAAACTGTACTTTTAGTTTTTCATGAAACATTAATTTTAATGAAATAAAACAATTTAACGGATTATATCGCGTATATTATCTCATTTTAGTTCCCGACGTTTCGGAAGCTTTCCAGCTTTCCATGGTCACGGGTGGACTGAGAAAAGATGTATTTTCCTCTGTCAAAGTTACAATTTGTGCAAACTACCCATTTTTTGAAAAAACACAAATAAAGGTGTACATACATGCCAGATGGGCCTAAGCTGTAAAGACAGTTACACATGTGCCAGAAGGGCTTAATTATTTTATTCTAATAATTTACCAAGCAGCATTTTACAAATGAGGCGTACTGAAGAGAAAAGAAACGCTGCAAAGAAAAACTCCCAGGCTACCTCATTACTAATTATAATATTTAAAAAACAGAGACTATTAACTACTTTTAAACAGATAAGATATTTTACACCGTTCCGAAATAAAGGTTTTGCAGTCCTATGTCTCGCTTGTTCCTTGATGAGATGTATTACAGGATCCCAAGCTGGTGGTAGTGACAATCCATCTTCTCTATTGAAATTAGGATGCTTTTTAATCTCAATAGCCTCGCGTAGCATCCTGGGAAAATGTCTTTTTTCTTTGGCAAGGATAGAAGGTTTATCAAACTTAATTGAGTGGTTTGGTTTGTCAATGACATGTTCACAGACTGCAGACCTATTACACCTACGGTGCTTGACATCTGCTATGTGCTCCTTCACCCGGGTTGATACACTGCGTGTCGTTTGACCAATGTATGAAAGACCACACTCGCAGTCCAGCTTATAAATGCCTGCACTCTGCAAAGGGGTGCTACTCTTCACGGGTCTAAGGTATTGAGACACCTTCTTCAACGGCTTCAAATATGTTTTTATAGAAGCACGCTTCAAGATGTTTCCGATCTTGTCTGTGACCCCTTTCACATATACGGCAGGTTTACGCTCGACTGTTGGTTTCTTCATACTGGGATTCTGCTTGGAACGTGGTATCTGGAGCTCGTTGGCTCGAAGCGCACGTTTGACATTCTGTAACTCAGCAGTCAGATGTTGATTGTCGCAGATACCCCTGGCTCTCTGAAACAAAGATTTACCCACTGTAGCAAGTTGACAGGGATGGTGGTGAGATTTGCCATTCAAATACCTATCTGTATGCGTAGGTTTCCTATATACAGTATGACCTATGTCAATTTTAGGACCTCTAATTACTAGCACATCTAAGAATGCAAGTGAATTTTGATTTTCCAACTCCATAGTGAATTTAATTTTACTATGCATGGAGTTCAGATGGTCTAAGAAAGCTGAAACACTAGATCTAGGTAAAATAGAATGTAATATTAGAATAAAATAATTAAACCCTTCTGGCACATGTGTAACTGTCTTTACAGCTTAGGCCCATCTGGCATGTATGTACACCTTTATTTGTGATTTTTCAAAAAATGGGTAGTTTGCACAAATTGTAACTTTGACAGAGGAAAATACATCTTTTCTCAGTCCACCCGTGACCATGGAAAGCTGGAAAGCTTCCGAAACGTCGGGAACTAAAATGAGATAATATACGCGATATAATCTGTTAAATTGTTTTATTTCAATGAGTAATAATCGCGGAAACAGAAGGAAATATTATACAATTTTAATGTTAAATCTTTTTTATTTTTTCGCAGTCGAAGTGAAAAGCAGAGTGTTTAACACGTGGCTAAAAGCCATTATGACACTCAGACATATTTGTCCTCGCTCACTTCGTGAGCTCGTCCAAACAATCACTTCGTGTCATAATGGCCCTTCTTAGCCCCTTGTCAAACAATCTACTATTTCATTGCCTCCAATTAACCAAGAAATATTTCCAGCATTAAGCCATTTCATCTGACTCACACAAACCAACGGAATGACGAATGAACTCGAATAAATCCCGTAAAAATAACCATCCCAAGAGTAAACTCGAAGAATGTAAATTGCCGGTTTATATATACGGAGCATTTGTCTGTCCGTCCACTTTATTAGTGCCAGTGAGATTTACTGCCCATACTCGGCTATTTTGGATTGTTGTTTCACTGTGAAACGGTTTAATGCATCGGTTGAGAAGTTTGAACTGCATCACGTTAAAATGTCAACAGTATATTCAGTTCATATAAGCCGATTCCCAAGGAAAGGCTTTGTGACCATTATTTTTAATTATGAGTAAATGAATAAGCTTCGGCTTCCATTGTACTTTTCTTGACTACGTACCTATGATAAATATATTATCTAACTAGAAGACACCCTCAACTTCGTTCGCGGAGGAGAAAAAGTCATAACCCCTCTTTTTTCGTCAGTGTAGTTAGAAAAACAAAATCCAATAACCATGAATGCCCACCTACCAGTTTACCAAATATAGTTGAAATCTGTTTAGGCGTTGTGACGTAATGAAGCCACCACGACACACACAAACATACAAAAAATAGAAATTAAATATTTTTCGATTCAGTGACCTGCAAGTAGTCCATTTCAATTATTGAAAATATTTTCAATGTATAGACATTTCATATTTACAACCTTATCTATCCTAAATGCGAAAGTATGTATGTATGTTCCACTTAGAGTAGGATAAACCACGAACCACATAAAACTGCTCTATTTGATAAAAGTATATTTGGAATGGCACCTAAAATATTCAATAAACTACCAACTACTATTAGAAAATTGCAGGATATTCAAATGTTTAAGCAATCGTTGTTTAAATTCTTAGTTAAAAAGACGTACTATTCTACTCAAGAATTTTTAATAGATAATAATGTTAATGATAATAATAATGAATATTAATTAATTTTGACTATTCTTTTTTGTATGATGCATGCTACACTCTCTAATTTTGTATGCCTTTCGGCAAAACATAGTGTTACTAAGCAATTTATGAAACACCCATGTACCTACCTATGTTTTACAAAATAAATTATTCTTATTCTTATTCTTATTCTTACTCTCAAAAACTACTGGACAAATTTTTATGACTCGTTCCAGTTATGTACCTTATATATTAGAATAGGAGATTAGCTATAATTTATGTCAAATTTCATCCCGTTTAGGGACGAAAAAGGAGGTGAAACTTTGTAAGCTATGAATTGCATCTCTACGCGGACGAAGTCGCGGGCAACAGCTAGTACTATTATAAAATTGTAAAAATGAAATGTTTGTACATTGAAATAATTTCCAAAAAAATGATTGTTACGGATTTTTTGGAGTTTACTAAAACGAAAAATATTTTATTATAAACAAAGATCAGAAACAAATAAAAAAATTTTTCGACGATACTGGCCTTGAACCAGTGCCTTGAGCCAGACCGGGGCAGTACGCTCTACCATCTGAGCTAATCGTCCACACCAGTAGTCGACGAATTTTGTCATCTGTTCTTGCTTATGGATCTCTGTATGGTGTATCCGACTCTTTAGCCGTTAGCGCCGCCTAGTGCAGAACTATGAAGTTACATTCATTCAATTTATTAGTGGAGTGGTCCACTAATAAATTGCAAAAATTGTGATTATTATCATGATATTTGTAAAACAAATAGAAAAATATTTTATTTATTTATTTTTTGTATGTTTGTATGTGTCGTTGTGGTTGTGGCTTCATCACACAAACACGGCTTTCCCTCCGTGTACGAAGTTCCGGGCATCTAGTAATAGTATAGATGTCTCCTACATGTTATGACTACCCGAACAAAAAACGTACTGTCAACTGGGGTTACTTTGATCAACGGGGTGACATTAATCACTATCTTTTAATCCATAAGAAATTTGTTTCTAAACGCGTAAATGAGATTTTATTGGTAGGGTTGACAACCTCGTTAAAAACACATCTTTGACGCATTCAGAAATACACTCCATATAGTTTAAATAAACAATAATAATTAAAAAAACAAAAAACCCGACTGCGTAAAAAACTAAAAGGAAAAAGCAAGTCCAGTGCCCTAGAAATTTGTTAAGTTATAATGGAAATCTTTCATGATTCATGATCGATACTCACAATATAACAAATAATAAATTCTAATATGGAACATAGCGATTTTGAACAGTCGGGACCCATAAGAAATCTAGATCGACGCAAATCTTCCCAACAATGGGTCCCGACTAAATCGCTATGTTCCATATTAGAATTTATTATTTGTTATATTGTGAGTATCGATCATGAATCATGAATACGTCGTTATCGCGGGTACAATTACCAATCAGCAGATAAAACAGAATGTCTATTTGGTAGAAACGGACGTATTCTGCCTACAGCTACTAAACATCTCAGAAGCTCTTTACATGTGGAGAGTTTTCTCTAGAAAAGATCAATAAAAAATACAGCTGCAAAGGGGTATGGGTTTAAACTGTTGTCATATGTTTCCATCTGTTTAGTTAACAAGTTTATACATAGGAAATAAGTAAATTTAATTATCTTTTAACGTCTTTTTTTAATAATTTTAACAATATATACGTACTTGTGTGAAGATAACTGTTATCGTCTACTAATTAAACGCTTAACTACTTAGAAGAAAGTCTATTTAAAAAATAAGAAAACAACATGTGTAATTTTACTAACGTGTATTTTTCACATGTATTATTTGGTTTTCGTAATAGATTACAAAGATTTTTTCTAAATTTTCCACAGTCAATTTGCAGCGTCTAGCAGTAAATATCCATTTTAATTGACTAAATGATCTTTCAACATTAACTGTTGTTGTAGGTGCATACTTGAAACGATGGAAATAATCTAAAGTAGTGTGACAAACTCGTAATGATGATTCAAGTATTATCTCCTTCCCTTGTATCAATTCATTAAATTTTTTTTTATTATGTCATATCCAGTATTTTTCTTCAAGACATGTTTCAGCTTTTTAAATATTCTTTTCCATTAGCACTCAAATTTAATTTCGATATATCAGAATCACGAAATGTGTCCACAACGCCTTTTATTTCCTCGAAATACTTGTTATAGTATGTCGCAGCCTCAATGCACGTTCTCCAACGAATAATCGTTGGATTTGGAGGTAAGCGTATTCCATTAACCATTTCTTTAAATGTTTTTATTCTTTTTGGTGATTTTCGAAAAACTTTTTTTACATTTGATATTAATTTATTCACTTCTGGAAAAAGAACGCGAACTTGATCAGCAACTCTGTTAAGACCATGAGCCAAACATGTAACATGGAGAAGGTTTGGGTAATTTTTTTTAAATGTTCTACCCGCTTTTTGCATGTACACACCATCAGTTAATAATAACATCACTTTCTCATGTTTATTGTGGTCGGGACCCCACAAATTATCCAGTGCATTTTTGACGGTATCCGTTATACTTATATTGTTAGTTTGTTCCATTTTTTTCCTTGACAATACATGTGGAGTTCCGACTGCATCTTCAAGCAATACACCGACTATCACATTAGCAATTTGACGACCCCTGGCATCTGTTGTTTCATCAACACTCACTTAAATAAAATCATTTTCTAACTCCTTTTTAATTTTTTGCATTTGTTCGTCGTATATTTGGTTTAAGTAATTCTGTCTCAACAAACATTCCGAAGGGACGTCCACAGTTTTTTCGAACATTCCAGAGACGCGGTTATTGATAAAATTTTTGAATATGGGATTTTCTAACTGAGACCATGGTATATTACAGCTTACCATAAATTTGGTCAATTCCATCCTAAAATCTTTTTTGACGGATGTATGCTTTTCCGAGTTGAAATGTCTTTCCATAGAAGCTTTTCTCTGGGTCAAACTAACATTGCACTTAGTGCAATATAATTTTGTATCGCGAGCCTGTAATTCAGGATAATCCTTTGTCCACAACTCCCCAAATTCATCGCACGTATTTTTCCTCCGCGGCATTTTAAAAGCACTCGGCAATAAATATATTACACACAGTTATCAGTACGGATAATTGATAATGTACTTACTAACAAATGACAATGTCAAATAGGAAAAATTATTAAAGAGTTTGCATTGCGACTGCATAGTTAATCTATTTAAGTTGTATTGGTACTCAAGTCAAGTATGGAGGTTGGGTATTAGAAATACCTAATTTGTGATACATTATGCGTAGGAGTAGGCATAGATGTTCCTCAAAATGAGTTTCGCGTCTGTTACTGACTGTTTTTCATTATCTTTCTGTACTGTCAAATCGTTTTTGTACCCGCGATAATGACGTATGATTATAACTTAACAAATTTCTAGGGCACTGGACTTGTTTTTTTCTTTTTAGTTTTTTACGCAGTCGGGTTTTTTGTTTTTTTTTTTAATTATTATTGTTTATTTTATACTTTTTAGTTAAAACTATAAAAGTCAGACAATTTCTCAATCTTTATCGCGGGGGTTATTGAGAAGCTTGCACAGATTTATTACAATGCAATTAAATGAAAATTTAGTGAGAACGGTTTGCTAAACAACTTTAAATGGTTATAGTTCCTAAATGGTAATTACAAATGAAAAATGCTTAAAGTAATCTAATAATGATTTTTAAATCCCTATTCGTTGATACCCCATTCAATATAGTACGTCAATTTTCATTTTTTTCTTTTTCATAATATGGCGTCTCATTATCGCCATTTTGAGTTTTGATCATTATGTCTTCGGTGACATTTTGACAATTAAGACAAATCGATTAACGTACGAATCATCAAAATCGGTCCACGCGTTTGGTCTCTAGAGTACCAGATAGGAACAAACATACATACATACATACAAACATACATACATACATACATACATACATACATACATACATACATACATACATACATACATATATACATAGACTGATAAACATATTACCACTCCTTTGCGTCGCGCAGTCGGGTAAAAATAATGATCAATGTTATCCCGTTGATCAAAGTAACCCCAGTTTACACCTACTAACAAAAATATAAGTGATACGGACTATTTAAGGGTTCTTAAATGGTAAATGGATCGAATCATATATCTATTTGCATTTTTTGTATGTTTGTATGTGTCGTTGTGGCTTCATCACATCAAAACGGCTAACAGATTTCAACTATTTTTGGTACACGGGTAGCTTGGCATCCACATACGTTTAAAGGATACTTTTTACTCGACTACACTGAAGAAAAAAGGTTATGATTTGAGAAATGTGACGAGCTTGACGTGAGTATCAGTGTGTGTATTTGTGTGTCTGTTAATCTGTACGTGCGTGTCTGTCTGTGGTGGCCACTCACTTGCTTCGGATTTAGGATTGAACTCTATTTATACTTGAAATAAGACAGGTGACTGCTAACTAGAGTTACCGAAAGCAATTGAGTGGTTAAAAGGATGGACCGATTTTTAATTTTAGTTATTTTTACAAAAGAAATAGCGTACTCCCACCTGAAAGGCTGGCAACGCTCTTGTGACTTGTGACGTTACCGAGTAACTATGCGAGAGTGAGTTATCCGTAGACTGGCGTGGTGAAACGAAATTGACGTTTACCATCGAGTTAATCGTTAGAGTAAAGTTATACTGGAGTAGCCACTCTCGTATGAATTAAATGTTGGTGAAATCGGCCTTCAATGTTCAAGAAAACCGGTTTACGGGTTTGAGAATTCGATCGGCCTGTTTAAAGGTCTGAATGACCTTTGATCCGTAGTTTTTCAATTTTCCGTGTTGTTTACCTCTCATCGTATTGACAACAACCTTCTTAACCAATATGCTGTTTCAGTTTATCTTCACGAGCTACCGAAACAAAGACAAACGCCATCAATTTTTCACAACGAGTAACCACATTCTGCTACTTTTTCTTAATAATACACGTTTTTTTAAAGAAAAGGCCTGCGTGAATCACAGTCTAGAAATCAATACAGTCATCCGACGAAGCTGTCTAGATATAACAATCGTGCGGGGGGTAAGGGGCGAGACGCGGGAGGGGCGAGCCCGAGCTGCATAGTCCGTATTAGTGAGTAGCTCGGGACATGTCACTGTCATTTGCGCAAACGTGAAAGGCGTTGGCCCATTGTATGCTTTAGTAATTTAATAATGAAATTTTGATTTTTAATCTGTAAGTATGCCGCAAGGGCACTTTTACAAGTCTTACACTACGGGGTTTCCCAAGAGGAGACCACTGAGGAGGAGAAAGTTGAAACAAACTCAACAGTCAGTCATTTTTTCTAAATAACTCTTATATCTATTACAATATTTGTACTTAGCCTATTCTAAATATATGTTTTAAGTATAAGTACTTGAGTACTTTTGATCTCCGACCTTATAAGAACCGTGTCCCGGTGAGAGTAAATTATTTGCATTCTGTTTTGGGCCATGCATTTTTGTCTGTTATGAAATAGTCCTCTACCCTAAAATATGCCTTTGCTATTAGAGACTCTTTAAAGTACTTTTTGGGAGCTGGAAAAGGTAATTTTAAAGCATCATCTGGTAACTTTATACACCCTGGTAGAGTGTAACGTGTTTTTATAATGAACAATCAAGCATAGGTTTTGAGTCTATTGAAGATATATTGAGACACTAGATACGCAATCTTTATTTTTAAAGACCTCTCTGTAAATATCATAATACTTGAAAATATATTTAAATTTCCGAATGCGAAAAAGGATTATCTTTTGAAAGTTATAGTAATCACCATTTGAGAGACTCGATACCTACATAACATAAAGCATGAAAAATCGAATATTTCCGTTTTTATCACATGACCGATTATTTGTTTAGCTATGTGTACTTTGTTGGTTTTTCCAGCTATAACGCAATAACGTAACTGATATTTTTGCATAGAAATGGAACATGGGCTGGAACGCAAAATAAACTAATTTTATCCCGAATATATACAGTCCCCAAAGGGTAAGCGAAATGGGGCGTGAAATATCTAGATTTCATGTTTTGAATATAGATAACCATAATACCATGTTCACTTGGCTAGGTAATAAATACTTTTCCCCCTATTATAATGTTGAAAAAATGAAATATCTGTAGGTACATCTTATCTATCCATACTAATATTATAAATGCGAAAGTGTGTCTGTCTGTCTGTCTGATACCTCTTCACGCTTAAACCGATGAACCGATTTGGATGAAATTTGGTATGGAGATAGTTTGAGTCCCGGGGAAGGACATAGGCTACTTTTTATCCCGGAAAAATACCCTTATCTGCGATAAACGAATTTAAGGCGGACAAAGTCACGGGCAGAAGCAAGTACTATTATAAAGTTGTTACAATGAAATGTCAGTATATTGAAGATATAAAAAAAACTATTGTAAGGTATTATTTATTTTGGTGGTCACTGAAGCGAAAAGAAAAATTTCTTTACATTTAGTATGTATGTCGTTACCACTTTATCACACAACTTCATGATTTTAACTATTTTTGGTACACGGATAGCTGGGTATCTTAAGTTAGTTATAGGATAATTTTTACCCGACAACGTCGAAGAAAAAAAGAGGGGTTTATGAATTTGTCTCCTCCGCGAACGAAGTTGCGGGCGCCTTCTCGTTGCAAATATTTCCATAAAAATTAAACGGGCTGATTTGAACGATACTAAATCAAAATAACACATTTTGTATGTTCAAGCAGCAATAGATATTACGATACAATACAAATACTTTTTATTGCACACCTCAGATACACAGAAATACAGAACATGACAGTAACATTCGAATTAGCAGAGGTAAACAACAGGCGTTCTTATCGCTAAATAGCGATCTCTACCAGGCAACTTTTGGGTAGCTTAGGCCCATCTGGCGTGTATGTACACCTTTATTTGTTTTTTCAAAAATGGGTAGTTTG
The DNA here is from genome assembly GCA_905404275.2 of Hedya salicella. Taxonomy (NCBI): domain Eukaryota; kingdom Metazoa; phylum Arthropoda; class Insecta; order Lepidoptera; family Tortricidae; genus Hedya; species Hedya salicella. Next base: position 2,333,992 of record FR990112.1, on the reverse strand, counting down.
CACAAATTGTAATTTTAACAGAGGAAAATACATCTTTTCTTAGTCCACCCGTGACCATCGAAAGCTGAAAAGCTTCCGAAACGTCGGGAACTAAAATGAGATAATATACGCGATATAATCCGTTAAATTGTTTTATTTTAAATATAACATATATGCAAAGTAAGTAAATAAATAACCATAACAGTGTCAGCCGCAAAGTTGAGAATGTGATTTCAATAGCAGTGTGTTAAGGGAGAGACAGGTAATGTTTTTAAGGTGTGACTTAAATGTTGCAAGGGACTGGGCACGCTTCAAGTCATGGGGTAGAGAGTTCCACAGTAAAGTTGCCTGGAATGTGAAAGAAGTATTGTAAAATTTATATATATTTATTTGCTAGAATACGTGACAGTTATTTCGGTCTTAAAATAGATATAAAATCAGTATTCAGTCGACATCAAAGTTAAATTGCAAATTCTGGCAAATGTGTAAGTCTTTACAGATTAGGTCAACCTGGCAAGTATGTACACCTTTATTTGTTTTCTCATTGTAGGTAGTTTGCACAAATTAAAACTTTGACAGAGGAAAATAGTATTTTTTCTCAGTCTTCCCGTGAATACAAAACCTTAAAAGCTTCCGAAACGTCGGGAACTCCAATTAGATAATATACGCAATACGAGTATAATCCATTTAAATTGTTATAGGAACAATGCTATGTCATCTCATTTCCAAGTGCAAACGTACTTGGATATGAGCTGACGCAACACATACCTGGCGGGGAGACGAAGGGACGCGGGGAAATGTAAGTTCGTTCCCTCGCTTCCCGCATAGTTATTACTTTGCCGTTCCTGTAGCATAACTGTACTGTCGTGTTAATTCAATATAGAGTCAAGGACATTTGTGCATTTCATTACAATCTGCTAGGTACCCCAACATTGTTTTATTTAAATCAGATCTACCCAGTTCAAAGTCTTTCGAAAAAAAACACCACTGCACAGGATTTTCGGCTAAGATAGGCAGTTATTCTATATGCGTATAGATGAGATAGGTTCAGGCGTGGGGAATTCCTTATTAGACTTCCTCCTATGTATTTCCGCGAAATAGCGTCATGGTTAGATGTGACAATAATTTGTGCCCTCATGCGCATAATTTCATGCAGGTTCCATAAAAAAATACGCGTGAAAATACAACAAACCACCACTAGACAGCATAATCGTCGACACGTTTTTCGCCCTTTTGTGAAGCATCATCACGAGTTGCAGGAGATGTTGACGGTCCGCCGTCCGACCGAGAAGAAAAGGAAGTATTTGGAGCCATGCTCCTTCAGGATAGGCAGTGCCTTTGTGCCATTTAGGTTCATTTCGTCCACATTCCCATTTCGTTCACATTCCTACTTCATCAACAATCCCATTTCGTCCACAATCAATTCTCAATTCGTCCACCTCCTATTTCGTCAACATTCCCATTTCGTCCACATTCTTAATTCGTCTACATGCTTAATTCGTCCACATTCGCATTTCGTCCACATTACCAGCCTTAACGCACTGGCAAACAACCATGTAGGTTACCACCAAACATATGAAATAATAAAAATTGTATTTTTTTTGTCTTTATTTACTTCTGATTTTACTTCACGCGTGTTAGTTAAGCTACAAATGTTGACGAAGTGGGATTGTGGACGAAATGGGAATGTTGACGAAGTGGGATTGTGGGCGAAGCAGGAATGTGAACGAAATGGGAATGTGGACGAAACGAACCTAAACGCATTGTGCATATATTAAACGCACGCCACTAGGCCTGGTTAATTTGCCATTCATCCGACTGATCGGTACAATTGTTGGCTCTTTATGTATAACCCGATTTTTCAATTTCCGTTATTATTATCAACGAAGTACAATCTACGTATGGTAAAACGCCATGTTCATATCCAATTCAATTCACCATTATTTATTTTTTAAGAATACCCAATGCGAATAAAGATGGATATCTATCTTCTGTCTATGCAAATAGAAATCAATTTAAGATAAAAATAATGTGTTTTCGCATCACTTCGGGACGGCTGCACCTACTTGGCTAATTCTACTTTTGTTGTGTTTGTAGTTTACAGGGCAAGGTGAGATGTATGTGTGAAAATGTATGTATGAAAATATATTTAAAAAATCATAGAGGTATGAATAACATAGATTTGAAAAACTCCATATGAGAAAGTGAGTGAGTGAGTGAGTGAGACAAAAGATATAAGTACACCCGTGGAAAGCTGCCCAGCTACAAGTTTAACGCTTAAGGCATGCACTACCAGGGGGCGTGGCCTAAGAACAAACTTGTATGGAGGTGAACGCATATATGCGTCGGTGGCATGCAGTGAATATGTTAACTGAGTCTGTTCCTGAGGTATGGGAGCGGTACGGGAGGGGTGATAAATGAGTGTATTGCTATGCAGCGTGGAAATGCTGCCAGCATCTTTGGCACCCTGCCACGGGGGCACAACTTTTAAGATTTATTTTAGTTTAAGTTTATTTTATTTAGTAATAATTTATTTCACTTAATTTACTAATTTATAACATTATATAGTATTCATTGAAATAAAACAATTTAACGGATTATATCGCGTATATTATCTCATTTTAGTTTCCGACGTTTCGGAAGGAAAAAGACGAAAATATTAGTATATAGAATTGTATACAAGTTCTTATGTATTTTTTCTTGTTTATTTCATTCACATTTGACAGAATAAATATTTAATCTTCATTATATCACCAATAATAAGACTACATTTTCAATAAAACGTTATATCAATCGGAAAAATACCTATGTTTTAGGTTTAAAGATCATTTATTCTCATTAAGAATTTTACAATTCACTTATTATGAGAACTTAAAATTATACTTATAATAAACAACGAGCGTTAGAAAAAAGTAAGAAGGTACTTCTATACAAAATACGCGGACAAGTTTTACTAATGTATGCATACCCGTTAACTAAGCAATGCGTTCATGCGATGCGCTCACATTGTAAACAAGATAACGAATGTTACAGAGATACTCGGCCTGGAAGTGGCTTAGCGTAGTTGGTTATTGTATGAAGTATCTAGTATGAATGTAAAAACAAAAAATATTTTACAATTATTTATTTACATGTTTAAAGTATATATATTATGAAGTGATAATATATATGGTTTTTTTTTTATTATTATTATAATTATTTTATTTTTAATTTTACAGTTTTGTTTTATTTTTATTTAATGAATTATATTGAAATATTATGCTTACTTCGTTTTTTTGAAGAAATTAGTATCAAATGCACATATTATATCTAGCTGTATATATTTCTGACGTGTTGCATAAGGCTTTTTTTAAAGCGATATATTGACTTACAATGTTTTATAATTTTTGGTAGCTTGTTATAAAGCTGAGCCCCTTCATACAACAGACTTTTTTTGCCATAATTGGTGCGTGATGACCGTAATATTATATCGTTTGCATTTCGAAGATGAGTTTTCCTGTTTACCGATGTCGAATTTCGCATTGTTTGGTCATCGATAAGGTTTCGAAAATTTTAATGTTTTATTGTAGACATTTTTACCCGGAATCTCGAGCGAAGTAAAATAATGTAAGGTAAATGTCCTCGATATACCCCCTTTAGACCGGTTTATTATTAAATAAGCAAATATTTTTTTCCGAAACTGTTTCCTTTCTCAAATATTTCATTTCCCTATATCTTATATTTTATTTGGAAACCGTATAATTTTCAGAATTCGGGTTCGGTTCTACACAATAGCTTGAAAAAAAACTTGTTTTTTTTCGTTTTCGGAGAGCACGACATGGGCAAAACAGAAAAAATTTGGGAAAAATATATATAATTTTTAATGTAAGTACAGAAAAAATAAATCGTCATAGCAGCGGACTAAATCATAAAGGATTTAACTGTATGTAGTTTGGTGATTGAGATTCTTTCTTTTCAGAAAGGATCCAGTTTAGACAAACCAACGCCAATAGACAAACAGGGTGTCAAAGATTAGGACATTGCCTTAAATCAATATAAGTTTCTGTCAAAAATTTCATTTTTGTGACAAGCTTTTATTGCCGACTGTACTTTTTTTTGAACATCCATCAACTACTTACCGAGACGATTCTAAAGAGCCCAAATTCAGTAGGATTGAGTTATAGTATGACAGAGTTCCTATGACCACCTTACTGCTCTATCATCAGATCACCTCGATGGTATCATATTATTGCAATGTCACCAAACTTACATAAGTATGACAAATTTTAGCTCAATTGGAATCCGGGAAGTAGGTCAAATTTAACATGCAAGATTCCACCCAAACAAACATATTATATAAATGCATACGAGTACATACATCGCAATTTAAATAAAAGCTTGTAACTTGTAAAAAACGGAAAGCTAACCGTTAACTCACAGCTACCAATTTTGCGAACTCTTAAATTGCTTGTTATACATTTTGCTACCAAGTATATGCTCTTGCAGCTACTAAAGGTTTTTCTTAAACTCGCTACCAAGTGAGTGGATAAATCTTTTATTTTGATTCGATTTCAAGGCATTTCAATCGCCCACAATTCAGTGGCTGCATAATGTCGATTTGAACTTTAAAACTAATAAAAAAAAGAAGGTGCCTATAACCATCTGTGGATGACCAGCTGGGCTACCCGTGTACTAAAACTGATCAAATCTATTCAGCTGTTTTGATGTGATAAAACCGCCTTCCTTCTTCTTGTGTCGTGTCCCTCTACTGAGGATAGTGAGTCCTCCGATGCGAGATCGATTTCTCTTTGATGATTCTCCTGAAAAACCTAAAGAACTTTTAGAAAGGTTTTCCAGAAAGCATGATTAAAGAATCCAGCCAAGTGAGAGTCGAACTCACGCTCCGAGGGTTCCGAATAAAATATACGTTGCAAACGGCCGTATCTAAAAAAATCCAGTGTTAGCAGAGCCCTACTCTTAAGCAAAATGTACGCGGTGTTCGATCATTTTATATTGGTTACAGACATAGACAGAGATACATCAAATTATACTAATATTTTCTTCTGTTTCCGCGATTATTACTCATTAAAATAAAATAATTTAACGGATACGCGATATAATCCATTAAACTGTTTTATTTAAATAAAATTATACTGTTTATGTATTTGTTGTTATAGCGGATATACAACAGATATACTTCAACTTTGAAAATTTCAACTGATCGTGTTAGACGGAGAGACTGACAGACGGACAGCGGAGTCTTACTAATAGGGTCCCCTTTTACGCTTTGGGTACGGAACCCAAAAAAATTTTGCAATCCTGTGTCTTATTCAAATATTTAAGTAAATTAAAATCACATCGGGCTGTTGTACTCTTTACCTGTAAACAAGTCTCTGGCAATTCTTATTTTCTCTTGTCTAAGAATACGTGCCGAAATTAAATTTTCTAATTAACACGGCTTAGTTTTTAGTTGGAAATGTATATTTTTAATTGAAAAATGTGCCAGACAATATTTATTGTAATTAGATTTAATCTATTAGTCTCAGAAAATAGAAAAATGTTTTTCATGATCGTCGAAAATAAGCGTTACGAAATGGGAAAATTGCCATAGCCAATTTAGCTATTAATTATTTTTTATACTCTTAAAAATCCTCTAATTTATTAACAGTGTCTTATCTGCCGAATGTACCAACCAAGTACATACTAAGGATAGTGTTTCAGACCAAGATACCATTTTTTGCGTTTTTTAATTTTGGCTTGAAACACAACGGTCTCAGTTTTAGAATAGAATACTCAAAGTAAACATAGCTAAGACAATTGTATCTACTTGATTAAGAATATTCAATATATAGCAGAGGAGTTGTGTCAGGAAAATTACAAGGGAAGCAGAAGCGTATTCGTTCACTCATATTTAAAGAAAAAGGTGGTTATATGCCTTTACTTCGGCAACCCGGTGGGAATCGGCTTATATGGACGCCACGCCACTGGTACATAGTTACTCTCATTAATAATTTACTTTGTGGAATTAGATATTAGCTTAATGGATTATAGTTTTTTCGGCAAAAAAGTGTCTTGGTTTGATGTGACAATTAATTGTGCACACATGCGCATATTTTCATGCAGTTTCCACAAACAAAAAGCCATGCGAATACAATCAACTTGGACACGTATTTTTTCTTTTTCGATCAAACAAAAAAAGACAAAGATAAAAGGCGTCAAAGTTTGGGACTGGGGGCGCATGACGTCACACCGTGCGAAAAACGGTCGCACAGCGTGACGCCACGGTGAACTTTAAAGAGCTATATCTTCATCATTTGTTGTTTAATTGACAAAGGAAATAATACGTGTCAAATATTTTCTAATAATTAAACAGACGGACTAAATATATTTTTTAGGACACGAGTCTATTACATTTTTATTGTGACTTGATTATGATTATAATTATAACTGCTTTTAATTTGTGTATGGTTGACATTAAAATAAAATGATTTTTATTTACTTTTTGCATATTTTCTTGTATACATTAAGCGAAATTTATATGTTCTGTTTTATTTTATCATGAAATAAATAAATGTAATCAAATTTATATTATTCACTTTCTATAAAATAAATACCTAATTATATCAGCTGAATTTATTCTTCTACCATTGGCTCCATGCACGATTTCAGCTCCACCTAGCGTCAACAACTTTATTGACTTTGACGCTTTGACATTTAATCGCGACGTTGTGACAAAATATTATTATTATCCAAAATTATGTATTAATTTATTTCCAAAATTACTGTGACACCTTAATTTAGGTGAAGAAAGGGTTGTGAAGTCAATTTTCGTCATTCAAATCAAATGAGATAGGTAAAATTTATTCAAAAAGTGTGTTATTTTGAATATGTCAGGGTTTTTTTTACTTAATTTTTAATTGTAGTTTTACTGTAAAACAAGAAGCTAAAGCTACTTTAATGGTTTCATTCAATAATAATAAACATTATATAATTGTTCCTGTATCGCTAGTGATACATTTTCAGATCGAAATGAGTATTATTTAAAGGACCGGGTTTATTCAAATTAGGTAACCAAGTCTAAACAGATTACTTTGAGGTATGACAGATAACAGCGCCAACATTAGTTTTACTTTTGGCTACTGTGAGCGCTGCGATCGATTACATTACCCCCACGTAGTACTTCGTACCCAGCGAATAAAACTAAGAACACAATGTTGTAAATTATTCTAAAAGCATAATTTACATACCTTTTACAAGTGATGATTGAATTACACCTTCACGTTACTTTGAAAAAGAGGGAAAAGTTGCCATAATGAAATTTGCCGTAACTGATACCTATTTATTTTGCGATGTAATTATTTTTAAGGAACTAAGCGAGATACTAGTATCCAAGGCCAGCGTTCTCTAATTCCGAGGGTATTTAATGTGGTTATCTAATATTGACAATTTGGCCGGGGGTGCCGAGGCAAATGTTTGTGCGATGAGCACGAAAGTTTGTTCCTCGATCTAGGATGTTTTCTACGTATTTAAGTAATATAATTGATGTAAAAAATTGCAATCATTTATGTATATATTATATAGGTAGAGAAGGTGCCCGTAACTTCGTTGGTGGAGGAGAAGAAGTCGTGGCTTCATCACGCAAAATCGACTAAACAGATTTCCAAAATCTTTGGTAAACGGGTAGCTGGGTATCTCCAGATGGTTATAGAATACTTTTTACTCCACTACGCTGAAGAAAAAACGGCGGGTATTGACTTTTTCTCCTCCACGAACGAAGTTGCGGGCATCTTCTAGTCTCTTATAAAGTTACAAACCGGTATATTTCTTTTTGGTATATTTGCACTCAGCAACAAGCCTTATCTATTTTAATTTTGATTTGATGCATCCGCCATTCCCGCCAAAATTCAGACGCCATTCCGAACACCATACATGCCGCCATATTGGCCGCGGTTATCGACGATTATTATCTTTTACGATTATTGGCGGCTCAAAGTTCGATATTCGAATTAATTTTAATATTCCAGTGACGCGGGCTTAAATGCGGCCAATAAAAATGGCGGACACTGCGTGTGGGTTTATTTGTATTGTTTCCACACTTGTATACATTTATTTTTCACGACCATTATTTTACAAACGTATTTTTTTTAAAACATCTCTCTGGTATATAGCAAATTTAGAAGGGGGCGCTTCGTTCGTGGAGGGAGAAAAATGTAATAGGGATGATTACTAAATTTTAATAATTAGTCCGTATTATAGATACTTAAAACACGTATTTTTTTTGTTACATAATCAGAAAATAATGGTGATACATTGAGTCAAAATGTCGCGTGATACAGATTATACCTAGAAGTGACGTCACGAGCGCCACTCCTAAATTTCGACACGATTTATCTCAGTACTCGTGAATTAATTTAAAAAAAAATACGCGTGCAATATTTTTTTATTATATACAATACCAATGATATAAAATAAAAAGAGGTTAATAGGTTATACGGGATCCGAATATGGCACACTAAAATTACGCCAATTGGCAAACCTTAACTCAGTCTCGCGCACACAGTACTTTATTATATATTGGATTATGCGTCAAATAAACAAAAATGCCTTTATACATAGTGAAATTTTGCACTAATTACTCAACAAAAGCGTCTAAAAGAATTTACGATTACTGTGTTATTGCTATATTATCAGATTTATGTGTACATAAGCCTGGCCGTTTTTACACATGGATTATGGTGTAGGTTACTTATCAACCTCGTTATATCATTTACAATACGGACTAATTAGAATTTTGTTTTTCGTACCCTGTCGTAATGTCTATTATGTGCTTTTATGTATTGGCCAATAGAACAGAGTAATAAGACGGTTAAAACGTTAAAATAATGATCCGAATACCAGTTACGAATTTGGCTGAAGTCAATGTACCGGTTTCCCCACTTATGCTGTAATTAATTTGTCTACCAAGAATCATATTACCATTTTACGATAGTCTCAAACCCATTGAGGATACACACAAAACACCACTTTGAAGTTATATCGCCAACTGCAGTCAATCCAATAATAGAGACGCATTATTCACTGTCTTTAGTGGGACAGACAGACAGACAAAGTACGTTTCCAATTAGAGATACAACAAATACAGCTCTGGAGGAAGAATGCGGTTAAGAGTCGTGGTTCTGTATAATTATGTCGTAAATTTTGAAGTGATCCTGAAAATGTACAATATAAATGTTATTTATGCTGGGTGCATAATCTTAGTCTTCTTACCCAGATTATAACAGGAAAATTTGATTGTTGGGCTTTTTAGGGTTCCGTAGACAAAAGGGCAAAAACGGAACCATTATAGTTTCGTCATGTCCGTCCGTCTGTTCGTCCGTCTGTCCGTCCGTATGTCACAGGCATTTCCAGAAAAACTATAATATGTATATTGATAAAATTTGGAACATAGATGTCTTGTGTAAGCCGCTACTTAATTTGATAGTTAAATAAAAAATATATACATTTCTAGGGGGGGCACTCCATACATGTAACCAGAAGTGAAAAAAAAAAATTTGGAAATATCCATGTGTGGCACATCATTCTACAGATATTTGAAATCACTTTGAGGTATCTAAAACAAAATTTGATTCAGTGAATATTTTCGGAAATATTCGCTCCGAAAGTAGCAAAAATTGTGTCCCTCTATTTTCTTAACGGTATGACCAAAAAATATAAAAAAATACAAAGATAAAGCTTAATAAATACTTTCAACAAAATTGTTTTCAACATGATTGGATATACCGTTTTTGAGTTATTGCTGAAAAAAGGCGCTTCTCAACAATAGGACATAAGTGCCGTGGAGATACGCTCTTTTTTAAAGCTCTTAACCCTACAATGAGCATGGTCTGACCATGCTCTTGGCCGGTTTTTTCTTGAGTGATTATATTTCTGTGTATCATTTTATTTGCTACGAGAATTTTATTCCCGTTCCACCATTAAATTACTGACATTGTATTAAATTGTATTAAATTTGTCTTGACACAACAATTATTATTTTGTATTAACTGTTTCTACTCTTGCTTCCTATCATAATACCTGCAATTATTATTATTATGGAATTATTTTTATTTTTTATTTCGCTTTTATGACATTGTGTTGATTAGGTTAACCTAGATTTTAATTAATATTTTTCTACTATGACATATTATTTTTCTCTTGTTTTTATTGTGTGTTTTTGTTTATATTAATATAATATTTATAATTATATGTAACTGACGATGTTTTTGTGAATTCATTCTATTGTCTAGGACATGTAAGATATTGTGTTATTTGCAAAGAGAAATAAATATATCTAATCTAATCTAATCTAATCATCGGACTTCTAGGCGTGGGGAGTGACTTCATCCTCGCTCCTCAAGTTGTCAATTTACCATTTAAGCGTACAAAACGATTTGCTTCTATTTTCTAATGCGAACCTCTAAGGAAAGGATCTCGCTCCCGTCGTCTGTATTTCCTGAAAATTATAATTTGGATATCTTCAAGGGCAGAGTGAATATGCTGTTACTGAACCAGCGATCTACCTGGATCCCATATAGACACTGAACATCAGGTGGTGTCAATCACTGGTCATTAATGAATATTTAAAATATTTTTTCAAAGTTCGCAATGATTATTTATTTTTATTTTTTTTGTTTCAGGTGAGCTGCGCTACAATATCAATATCAAGCGCAAAATAAAATAATAATTCCTCGTCATTTGTAACAGGATTGAGGAACCCTAATAATATCGATTAGTCTCCGCCTCGCAGTTACAGCTGGGCGCGCGCATTCCGCGCATGCGTCGATCTGACTTCTTTATTTAAGTGCTGACAGCTTCGATTTCAAATAAGACGTTGGGATTAAAATTTCTTGTTTATTTTAGGTATCGCTTAACAACTTTATAAACGTTAGAAATCACTTGATAATTTTGATCACGTGGTCCAGAATACCAGAAAAAAAAATATAGTAATAGAAAAAGATTGAGAGTTCCTTAGAACAAATAATCGGAGAACATTCATAAAAAAAAAAACTAAAAAAAAAAAACTTTCCGACTAATACGAATTGAGAATCTCCTCCTCCTTTTTGGGAGTCGGTTAAAACAGACAACAGAAACAGAAGTAATGAAATTTAAGACATATAAGAATGTTCTTTTACTATTGAGACGACGTAGGAACAGTATAATATGGTGCTTGAATCTTATTAATAGACACGCTCGTGAGATCGGTTTTATATTATAGGCATCACGCCTAGGTGTTGACCTAGGTAATAATTTAAGTCTACGTACACTAGGCTATGAACGGCGATCAGTCCAGGTACGATGAAGCTTCTTCTTTGTTCTCGGGTTATTAAATATTGAAGAGACCCACGCAACTTATTTATAACTTTGTTTTCTTCTGCGACTGAAATTGCGAGCAACTACATACAATAGGCATGACGGCAAGGTAAGAAAATCAAAATTGTAGTGAGTCGTATTGTAGATAAGAAAAAATATTCGACGCGGATTTTTCGTATTTTCAAATTAATCAAAAAATACTGAGATAGATCGCATCAAAGTGTAGGAGTGGGGGCTTATGACGTCACTACTAGGTATAATCTACAGATTATACATAAGTAGTAAATTATTGGTACACCATACGGTGACGTCACGCGACATTTTGACTCAATTTATCTCCGTTATCTTTTGATTACGTAAAAAAAGAAAAAATACGTGTCCAATATTTTAAAATTATCTACAATACGGACTAATTATTAAAATTTAGTTGTCAGTATGTCACATGCATTTTACTCAAAAACTACAAGATGTATATTGATGAAACTAGGAGTTTAGGTGTCTTGTATAAGCCGCTACTTAGTTAGATAGTTAAATAACAAAAAAAAAAATCTATGTATCTATCTAATCATACATGTACTGAAGCTGAATTTTGTTTTCAGCACACATCAATGTGGGGTACATATTTTCGACAGTTTTTCGATAAACACCTTGAGTAAGATGAATATTTTAAAAAATCATCGATCCGGAACTTTCATAATTTGTGCCCCCCCCCCCCCCCCCCGCCCCTCTTTCTTCTACCTCGTGTGTTTTTTCGTCCATTTTAGTACAGTCAACATTCCATTCCATAACACAATATTTCTTTGAAACTTCATACTTCTGGGCATTTTGACACATCATAAAAAACCGGCGAAGTGCGAGTCGGACTCGCGCACCGAGGGCTCCGTACAAAATATACGCTACAAAAGGTCGTGTCTATGAACATCCAGTGTTAGAAGAGCTCAACTCCTAAGCAAATTGTACGCGATGTTCGATCATTTTATATTGGTTACTTGGACAGACAGACAGACGGTGGGCGGAGTCTTAGTAATAGGGTCCCGTTTTACCCTTTGTGTATGGAACCCTAAAAAGAACTCGGCATGCATTTCGCATTTTTGGTCTTGAATATTCTATGCTACTGAATAAATTTATTTTCTTTCTTTCTTTCTGATTTGATCTGTCACTCTACACTATTGTTCGTTAAAATGACATCCATTTTACGGTACAAAATTCCCAAGAATTTTAATAGAGATAAATACAGTATAGGATATGAAATGTCACATCTACACCTAACCAAATTATTCACCCGAACCACAACATGTTCAAGATATATGAGCGGCATTCGTCTCTAACAAACAACAAATACGCTCAGAGTATGCTCGTCGAATTTGAACCTAGAACAATTATTATGAAGCTGATATTGGCTGGTTACTGTGAAGGTGTAGCTCCAGCAAATGTGGGGGTAGGGCTTCCGGATGCAGTAAAAACTGACTTAAGACTTTAAGATAGACTAGAAGGAGCAACTTCGTTCGTGGAAGGGAAAAAGTCATAACCTCTCTTTTTTATTCAGCGTAGTAGGGTGAAAAGTATCCTATAACCATCTGGAGATACCCAGTTACTCGTGTACTAACAATAATTGAAATCCGTTTAGCCGATTTGGCTCGATGAAGCAGCAACGATATATAGAAATATACAAAAAATAAAGATATAAAACGATTTAGTGACCTCCAAATAGTCCGTTACAATGTTTTTTTTGATAATATCTTTAATGTACAGACATTTCATTTTAACAATTTTATAGTATAGATGTTTATTCATTGACGGTTAGATTAAATCCCTCATGATCTAATACAAATGACAGGTTAGACGGTCAAGTGCGAGTCTGACTCGCGCAACGAGAGTTCCGTAAAAACTTTCACTTATTCCGACTTAGCTGGCCGGTTAAGTTTGGCACTGGTCTCTATAGCGTCACATACAAGTGAGGGGCAAGCTTAAATAAACCGAGTATTCGAAAAAAATAAAACCGAATCCAAAAAAACTAAAAACTAAAAGAATAACTGCATAATTCAGTTTTTTCAACTTACTTCCGAGTAACCGTTTGTCTACTCAATCTACACAGTATGTACAATTAATTTATAAGTAAACTGAAGAAACTTAATTATGCAGTGATATTTTTACTTTTTACTTTTGTTTTTTGGAGTCAGTTTTATTTTTTGTGTAAAAGTTAATTTATTTTACACTTTTTAGTTCATCGTTACTTAAAAGTGTATCTCGTGACGACTCCAACAAGCCCAGTCACGGCTAGGATACATTATTTTATTATGGAGACACGGTGCCTATCTTCCGGCTTCACCATCAAATCAACTCAGTAGTACCAACCTCATCAAGAACATTTAAGTTTGTGACTGAAAAGTTGCTTCGATAAGTTAATCAAGATATCTTATCGCCATCCGTAAATCTTTTATCATTGAGGAGTTCCGATGGCATTCTGTGGTCTTCTTTATCCACTTCACTAAAGTACACTTTCTGAATGCAAGTGCTTATTATGTTTCTTGTAATACCAAAATCGCTATATGTTGGCCTACAATGTTTCCAGAGTTCCTTTGATTCCTCATGGATTCATTATCAGGTCTTCACTAAAAATATATCGGACCAACTTGAAAATTCTTCCTATAAAAAAAAAAATAAATCGGTCAAATAGTCTTTGAGTTATCAGTGAACTGACATAAAAAAAGATTTCGACGAATTGAGGACCTCTTCCTTTTTTGGGAGTTGATTAAAAAATATTTTTGTTGATTAAAAAAAAATTAACTCGGACAGATGAATAGTTATAATTTTCCTGTCATTTCAGATTTTTCGCTTGGTAACTTTGGATATAAAGGGGGAGATGCTATTTTTTTCTACATTTTCCTGAATAAAAATAAATTTAAGCACAATAAAAAAAAAATGAAAATGTGCATATTGGGCCCTTTTATATGATACCCTACTTGACCTAGTAGCTACACTTTTAATTTTAGCCCCCCCCCCCCCCCATATTGGTTATGTTTTTCTAGAAAAGAAAATAAAAGTATACATATTTTAAAAAATATATTTCATTCAAGCTGAGTATGTTCAAATTTCAAATAGATAGCATAAGTAGATTTTGAAATATGGTGACACAGGTGACACAATACGAAACGTGTTGTGTTGGTATGTCGTGAGATAACCAATTAATACAATCAGCACAAAAACGCCTTATCCAGCCACGTAGGCTACAGTCCTTCTTCATGCATAATGAAACTGATTAATACACAAAGTGGTATGCAAGGTATATCCCATGAGTGTTTTGTGTATCAAATAAGTTCTCATAATTATTATATTTTGTGGGGTTACATTATGGCTTTCAATTTTATAACAGCCAATATAGAGATCCACGTCGTATCAAGGCAACATCAGCTCCATATAATAAAAATTACGGGACAACTTTTACACAAATCGAACTAGTCCCATGGTAAGCTCACTAAGCCTTTTGTTATGAGTACTAGATGATATATTTAATAAATATATTTACTTACTTCTATATACATAGAAAACATCCACGACTCAGGAACAAAATGCTTATCACGCAAATATTTGCCTTTATCGGGATTTGAACTTAAGCTTCGAAGGCAACGTTACTCCCGCTGAGCTAAGCCGGTCGTCAAAAATAACGTATGATTTGGTCGATGAAGTTGGCATGAATTTTGCAGCAGTAGTATGGTTTACCAATAATATTTGACATACATAATTCGTCTATAACTATATTTGGTGCGTGGGTCTATATTGGCTACCATAAAATTGAAAGTCATATTAAGATGCGTCCACATTTGTATCATTTGCCCGTATCAGATCATCGTCGCGTAGCATGATCGCGTATCACGATCACGCGTTTGGACATTGCGCCGATCCGATCACTCGAAATCCATTTGCTACGCGTATCACACACTTGTATAGGAAGAGCGCGGCATTATCGGCGCGCCGACCGTAAGCGTCCAAGCAGCGCGATACGCAGTCATGCTACGGCACAATGATCGGATACGAGCAAATAATACAAGTGTGGACGCACCTTTAAATGGGTGCACCCATATACATTTAAAGTTTTTGTTTTTGATATTTCATATAATTTTTGGGAATATCGTCATTACTGTCTACGAGTTTATCAAATTACTAGAAGGCGCCCGCAAGAGGAGAAAAGGTCATAACCCCTCTTTTTTGCTTTAGCTTAGTCGGGTAAATGTATCCTATAACAATTTGAAGATACCCAGCGACCAGTGTACGAAAAATAGTTGAAATTTTTTGAAGCCACAACGACACCTTCAAACCTTTTATTTTTACAACTTTATAGATAACAAATATAGTACCTTTAGGTGATACGTCAATTTATGTACTGGCAGCAATATATTTATTGTGGGTACGTAATCGCTTGTTCCCCGCACGTACTTAAATATTTTTATACTCGTACCGCCGGAATCCTGAATTATTATTTTAGGATAAATCTCCAAAATGGTTAGGGTGAGAAGGGTAGGATAGCCTAAAATAATTTAGCTAAATGAGCAACCACGAGGTTATCTGACTCACGTATAAAGCGTTACTACCTAAATACATTTCGCTGTAGTTATCTTAAATTGTAATGTCATGTAGATAAAAATATATTACAACTAGCTTCTGCCCGCGACTTCGTTCGCCTTAACAAGTTCCCTTTGACCATTGTCTCTACATGAGGCCCACTACCTTAGAGCATAAATAAAGTAGATGACAAGTGGTGTCATTTCTGAACAAATTTTTCATGCATTTTAGCGGGGGGTGAGGTAACGTACAGCACACTGTAAATATTCCTATTTCTTCAAACGCACACAATGAAAAGAAATCACCTACAAACATAAAAAACACCCACACATTGACAATTCACCATATAAACTAACCGGTGATTTTGCGATTATACTTTGACAGAGGGGAATGTATGGCATATCCAGTTGTTATGCACTAAGCCCGCTACGTATGTCAAAAAATTAAAGGTCGTCTGGAAGAGATTGCTGTTTAGTGATAAGACCACCTGTTGTTTACCTCTCCTTGAATGTATTATTTTTTGTACTCTATTTTGTGTGGTGTGCAATAAAGAGTTATTTTATAGTATTGTATGTAGTGACGTATTCTATGTGACGACATAGCTCCGAAACCAATGACACGCACATAGGACGTTTTATCGGCTACTAAGAGATCGGCCCTTCATACCATACAGCTACTACTGACGGACATCGTACGTGGAAGATTGCCTTTTCTTTGTTCGCTTCAAGAAGCTACACTAGTACACTATAGCTTCACAAGTTCATTCGTGACACCCCCATGGTCTGCGGGCGGCGGGGGGAGAAAGACAGCGGGGAGGGTATGAAGTTTGCGCGCAGCGAGGCATGATGACCCTGCCGCGTGCACACATCTTACTTACCTTTCCCCCCGTCGCCTGCAGAACATGTAAAGAAAGAAAGAAAGAAGAAAGAAAATACATTTATTTGAGGGCATATTTATACAGCAAAACAAAAAATAAATTACTAAACTAAGTATGCCCGAAATGGTCCCACCTCAGCATAATGCTGGCTCTAAAGCCAGCGCTGCGCTGCGCAGCGCTGATAAGGTGAGACCATAGGTAGGTAGCGCCACGGAGAACTGTACGCAGGAAAACATTTTTGTGAACGCAGCGTTAAGAAAGCTGTCAGGAGTTTCGATTGTCAAAAGCTGTCAAGTGGAATTGGAATGGAAAATCAAAATGGATAACAGAATGCATCGTACGTACAGCTCAGATTAATAATTATAAACAAGAAAAACAAGTACAAATAAGAAAAACGATTAAATGTAATAAAAACCCAGTGGAACAAAGCAAAAATCTTGAACAGCACAAAGTGGAAATTGTTCGGATGGTGAGCGAACCGAACATAAATTATAAATAAATATTAGCAATAAAACAAGACAACCAAACACCAGTGGGACATAAAACACAGGTGACAATAAAATTTAAATTGTTAAAACAAAAGATAAAAGATAAAAAATACATTAAAAACAGCTCGTGTCTCAAAGTTTCCTGTTTTTGTTGATGATCTAACATAAATTTGTTTAGTTTAATTTTAAAAGTTGTGAAATGTTTTAGGTTCCTAATTGGCGGTGGAATATTATTCCAACACTTAGTTGCGACGTAACGGAAACTTCCTTTGAAGGCAGCATGGAGTGTCACGAAAGAATTTGTCAAGCTATACCTAGCTCACCATTTTACCTTTTTCAAGTTATAAAATTAACTTAGATGTTAAAAACCATGCTTTTATTGCCTCATTTGCTATCCACATCTTCAAGCCATATCAGCCACGAACTGTGTCTAAACGCCCAGATACATCTTTAAAAAAAAACAGTTTTCGCTCATCAATTTAGAAACAGTGATGCCACATACAAACATATAGATGAAAATTATAAGACCTCTGTTTATTGGTCGGGTGTTATAAAAGCTGCTACACAAATCAACTTTGAAACTTCACTTTCCGTCGCCTAATAAGTAGTAGCATTCCGAAATAACGTTTGGTTTCGCGGCAAACAAAATAGGCTTGAATGATTAAAGTTAATACATCACTGTCGGTGCGTGGCTGCGTCTGATGGATTATGCTCCCAAACTGTTTTTATTCCCAAAAGTATGGCGAAGGGAAACTCAGTGTCGCCACTTTTGGATTCTAACGCTGCTAGAAGGGTAGTTACAATTGCCAGATAATCCCATAGATTATATTCCCATGTTGTTGGAATACGGCGTATCCAGCGAAGCTCTCGGGGATACTAAGATCCCGTGGAATTAGAACTTGAGACTTGAACAAAAATGTATACAGCCATCATTTGATCAGCTGTCATTTCGAGGGTTTAAAACATGATATCTAAAAAACTATACGACTTAAAAATAAACCAATAGATAGAAGTCAACGTATACTATCGGAAAAAAAAAATTGAAATGAAATGAAAATTTAATAATATTTTCTTCTGTTTCCGCGATTATTACTCATTGAAATAAAACAATTTAACGGATTATATCGCGTATATTATCTCATTTTAGTTCCCGACGTTTCGGAAGCTTTCCAGCTTTCCATGGTCACGGGAGGACCATGAAAAGCATGAGTCCTCCCGTGACCATGGAAAGCTGGAAAGCTTCCGAAACGTCGGGAACTAAAATGAGATAATATACGCGATATAATCCGTTAAATTGTTTTATTTCAATGAAAATTTAATGTTCCCAATTTTACATATTAAAAAAAACTGACAAATTATAACGGAACATTTCTGTGCGTTCCGTATTGCTAGGTGATGAGTTTTTCAAATTTGCCGCATTGTTTGATTATCATATTTTGCTGGCCATATTCTGGAAGGGTAGTTAAAAATTGCCACACAATCAACTTTGAAACTAGATTTAGCTCCCGCTGGATACGCCATACTCCAACAGTTTGAGTATGGCGTATCCAGCGAAGCTCCCGGGAATACTGGGATCCTGTGGAATAAGAACTGTCAGTCCCGCTGAATAACGGGATACAATTTCTCATGAGGGATTGGATTCTCTAAATGGGAGTAATGTTCGAAATAATCGATTCAGTTATGCTAGAGGTTCTGGACGTATTTGACCAGCAGCAGTGAATCACTAACTACATAGACTATTAAAAGATATTGTTTCTTATACCGTAGTTTATTTGTCGAGTGAACAAGCTGGAAATTAACGTCTGTGGTCGTGGACATATGGAGGTAAAACATTTGCATCTATGCGCAGTAACCCAAACATTTTTATGGAAACCTGCATTATCAATTAGTGACTTTAAGCTCGGATTTATTAGCACTTATATATATCTTAATAACCCCCACTTTATCGTGGGGGTTATTGAGAAGCTTGCACAGATTTATTACAATGCAATTAAATAAAAATTTAGTGAGAACGGCTTGCTAACCAACTTTAAATGGTTATAGTTCCTAACTGTTAATTCCAAATGAAAAATGTTAAAAGAAATGTAATAATTATTTTTAAATCCCTATTCGTTGATACCCCATTCGATATAGTACGTCAATTTTCTTTTTTTTCTTTTTCACAATATGGCGTCTCATTGTCGCCATTTTGAGTTTTTATCATTTTCATGTTTTTAGTGACATTCGGACAGTTAAGACAAATCGATTGATGTAAGAATCATCAAAATCGGTCTACGCGTTTGGTCTCTAGAGTGCCAGATAGGAACAAACATACATACAGACTTACATACATGCATACATACATACATACATACATAGACTGATAAACACATTACCACTCCTTTGCGTCGCGCAGTCGGGTAAAAAGAAGTTAATTAGTCAATTTGAAAGTTACCCAATTGAATTTTTTAGTTAATTTTGTAACGTTTCAGTGCTTTTCATTGTTAGAACATCGTGTCAAAATCAATGGATGGACTTTGATCATAATAGATGGTTATTTAGGTATCCTACCATTTTATCGACAAATTTCATAGAATGCTTTACTTTCATAGAATTTTCATTTCATCGAATTGTTTTCGTCTGAAACTGTATAACTTTTATGATTTCTGAAAAGATTACCATGTAGAAGCCGTTAAGGTGCGTCCACACTTGTATCATTTGCTTGTATCCGATCACCGTGGCGTGGCATGACTGCGTATCGCGCTGCTTGGACGCTCACTGTTGGCGCGGCGATCACGCCGCACTTGTCCGATCTAAGTGTGTGATACGCGTAGCATCATGGATTTCGAACGATCGGATCGGTGCAACGTCGAAACACGCTATTATGCCACGCGAATAAGATCTGATCGGGCAAATGATACAAATGTGGACGCACCTTTAGGTTAGGTTTAGTTTCAATAAAACAATTTAAACGGATTATTTCGCGTATATTACATAATTTGAGTTCCCGACGTTTCGGAAGCTTTACAGCTTCCATGCTCAAGGGGTCGTCTGAGAAAATGTTTTTCTCTGTGAAAGCTACAATCCAAATGAGTGATAAACGCGGAAACAGAACAGAATATTAGGTTTGGTTTGTTTTAT
The DNA here is from genome assembly GCA_905404275.2 of Hedya salicella. Lineage (NCBI taxonomy): Eukaryota > Metazoa > Arthropoda > Insecta > Lepidoptera > Tortricidae > Hedya > Hedya salicella. The sequence goes on along the minus strand of FR990112.1, from coordinate 2,313,640 downwards.
AATAATCTAAAATTATTAAAGGTTTTAGAGCAAAATGCTTTCGATGATTTGATCTGCTCTATTTGATAAAAGTATATTTGGAATGGCGCCTAAAATATTCAATAAACTACCAACTACTATTATAAATGTGCAGGATATTCAATTGTTTAAGAAATCCTTACTTTTTGTTTTACAAATATCATGATAATAATCACAATTTTTGCAATTTATTAGTGGATCACTCCACTAGCGTGGTTCAAGTCCAGTATCGTCGAAAAATTTTTTCATTTGTTTCTGATCTTTGTTTATAATAAGAAATCCTTGTTTGAATTTTTAGTTAAAAAGGCTATTTATTATTCTACTCAAGAATATTTAACGGATAATAATGTTGATGACGATAATAATGAATATTAATGAAGTCAATTTTCTTGTAATTATGTATTTGGCAAAACATAGTGTTCCTAAGCAAATTATAAAACACCGATGTACCCTACCTATGTGTTACAAAATAAATTATTCTTATTTTTATTCGTAAGAAATAATAATGTCGACGAAATGAAGTATTCGATGAAACGTTTTTGATAAAACAAGTTACAACCGGTTATTTGTGATAGTTCTTAACCCACTGTGGTATAACAAAAAAGAGGGTTATGACTTTTTATGCTATGCATGATCATATCTGCGGACGCCTTCTCGTCCAACACTATTCTAAATTCTATACAACTACAGTAATCAGTTATATAGTAACTTCAATTTAAGCTAATCTATTATCAATGAACAGATAATACTCTAGATAGACAAAGGAAAAGTAAGATTGATGGTTTGGAAAATTGGACAAACATTAAATAAAACCTTAAGGGAAGGCATCTTCGTATTTAATGTGACGAAAACTCGACGTGAATTTGTTTTTTTAAAGTGATGTAATAAAGTTGCAAACCGCCACGGGATATGGACGAAGCAATTTCGGAATACTTTCGGAGTCAGCAATTCAGTCGTTCAAAACTACGTGAATAGCAAACTTTTCGCTTTATTCCGGATGGATCTGACACCGCACCGAATGATGACCAGACCGAAAATAAATATTAACCTTATCTTTGGTTTATAAATAGTACATTACTACAGAGGCCGGGACGAAAGGGGTTGCCGGCCGAAGACATATAGGCGGATAGGTCTGAGGCGGGCAACCCCATATTTCCCGCCGAGGTATGTATAGTGCTTTTTTCAAACATGCAATGAAATATAATATTTTCTTCTATTTCCGCGATTAATACACATTAACAACGTCGACGAAACGTCGGGAACTAAAATGAGATAATATACGCGATATAATCCGTTACATTGTTTTATTTCAATGCAATGAAATAAACAAAAAATAATCAAAGTTTTATTTTTTAATACGCATAGCGGCAGCATGTCATGATGCCTGTGGCACAAATTTATGTGGAATGGAAATTAAAAAAGAGGACTTTGCCGGCCTAGGCCTGCAAGATTTGTATAAAATTCCATTAACGACCTCTTGTCCTAGCCGCACCTGAAACGTCATATTTCGCAGCCTATTATAAGGAACATAACGTCAAAATTTCATTGTATGATTGAGAAAAATACATTTATTATCTGACGTTATAGACAAAAGTTTTTAAATACTGATGTGAGGGTTGCGGGGAGTCGGTGGATACTGCTCAGGATCGCACACGCCGAGCTCTTTTTTCCCGAAAGTTGACGTTATGTGAACTCAGGATCTACAAACAGATTATTTATGCATCGTATTGTGTTATAGATATATTTTTTAAACACTCATCGTGAAATTTGTACAATTCCCTTGTATGAATACATTTTTACATTGGTCTACATAGATTAGTAAAAAAAATTAAGAAGTTCGATGTCATGTTATTTTTTTAATTTTTCTTACTAATCCATGAAGACCAAAGTAAAAATGTATTGTGCAGCAGAAAAAAAAAAAAAAATCACACCTCTGAGAAACTTCATGTTTCCAATTTGATATCACGATCACACGCCACGTGACCACAAACTAGTAGGACAGACATAAGTAGTCTACTAAACAAAAAATATTTCAACAACTAGTGAAGTGATCATTCAATTCAACAGGACCATTCACAGTCCTATGAATGAGTGACAACCTGAAAATTCACTTTAAGTAGCACAATGCGTATTTATCCAAAAAATATATTGAGCGTTACGTTCCAAAACAACATCTTTAGGTGCGTCCACATTTGTATCATTTACCCGATCAGATCTTCGTCCCGTTCCCGTGGCATGATTGCGTTCATGATCATCATGATCAAGTCAAATCACGATCATGCGTTTGGACGTAGCGCCGATCCGATCGCTCGAAATCCATGTTGCTACGCGTCACTTAGATAGGACAAGTGCGGCGTGATCGCCGCGCCGACAGTTAGCGTCCAAGCAGCGCGATACACAGTCATGCCATGCCACGGTGATCGGATACGAGCAAATGATACAAGTGTGGACGCACCTTAACTGACTTACAAGTCACCTGTTTAAATCAAAGTTAGTAAGAAAATACAAGACACTGTTCTGCATTGTAATTATACGGTAACTACAGTGAGGGATCACTAATGTAATAGTCGAAAATGAATTGTTACATAGCAAGTGCCTATTTTTGTTGAAGAGTCTTACGCTTCGGTGTAACAGGCGGCCGTCTTAAAGCTCGATTCACGAGTCAATTTCCTTGAGCCGAATCGCGAGCAGTTCGTCGATTATATTTACATTTCTGGCGCGCGTTATCCCGCACGGAATTACCCTTCTGACACAACTATGTTTTGACATATTATGTATACAACACATCGTTTCACATCTCATTCATTCATTATTTAAGAGTTTGACTTTTGTCGATGCAGTTCCTCCCAGTCCTGTCTTCTTAGTGCAAGTTATTTAACTTCTTGGTATGTCACGACGCTTACCGTTCCCTTTATCTGGTCTATATAACTGATTCTTGGCCTTTCTTCTCCTCTCCATCGCTCAACTTTTCTTTATATTATCTTTTGTACTAGCTCATCGTGTCGTATCAAATGCCCTACCATGTTCCCTCTTCGAGTTTCAATAGCATGTAGAATAATCTTCTTTTACCCTATCCAATACCACCTCATTTTCACATTTAAACTCTTAAAAAGTTTAAAAATCAAATGTCTGTACATTGGAGATATATTCAAAAAAAAATAAGTGATACGGACCTTAGGTGTGACCTAATAAGGTCACAGAATCCAAAAATATTTTATTTTCTTTTTTTGTATGTTTGTATATGTCGTTGTGGCTTCATCACGCCAACACGGCTAGACGGATTTTCACTAATTTTGGTACTTGGGTAGCTGAGCATACATAGATAGTTATACAATACTTTTCACTCGACTACGCTGAAAAAAAAGAGGATAATTATTATTTTCTCCTCCGCTGACAAAGTTTCGGGCACCTTCTATTCAGCCATATAATTTCTCCGTGTGTGTTTGTTCTATGTTAGTTAAATATGTACCTAGGAGTGACGTCACGCGATATTTTGACTCAATGATACATGCCATTGCCTTTATTTATTGATAACGTAAAAAAAGAAAAAATATATCCAATACTTTTTATTGATCTACATGACGGACTTATTATTAAAAAGTGATCAGTCCTATTTGATTAGTTTTCGTAATTAAGTTTCGAAACATTTTCTTAATTATGAAAAAGAATCAAGAGGATATCAATCAAGAAGAAGTATATATTTTTAATGTTGGTGCTAAATGGAAAAATTTAAGAAGCGATGGAGGTTCATGGATTAGGGTTCCTTTGCTTTTTCGCGAAATAAATTATTATTTCGGAATCCCGCAAAGAAACGCCGTCTCTCAATTAAGCGGTTAAGGCACAAACTATTTATTATTTACCTAGGAGTGACGTCACGCGATATTTTGACTCAATGATACATGCCATTGCCTTTATTTATTGATAACGTAAAAAAAGAAAAAATATATCCAATACTTTTTATTGATCTACATGACGGACTTATTATTAAAAAGTGATCAGTCCTATTTGATTAGTTTTCGTAATTAAGTTTCGAAACATTTTCTAAATTATGAAAAAGAATCAAGAGGATATCAATCAAGAAGAAGTATATATTTTTAATGTTGGTGCTAAATGGAAAAATTTAAGAAGCGATGGAGGTTCATGGATTAGGGTTCCTTTGCTTTTTCGCGAAATAAATTATTATTTCGGAATCCCGCAAAGAAACGCCGTCTCTCAATTAAGCGGTTAAGGCACAAACTATTTTAAGGTGCGTCAACATTTGTATCATTTGCCCGTATCAGATCATCGTCGCGTGGTATGATCGCGTGTCACGATCACGCGTTTGGACGTTGCGCCGATCCGATCTCTCGAAATCCATTTGCTACGCGTATCACACACTTATATCGGAAGAGTGCGGCATGATTGGCGCGCCGACAGTGAGCGTCCTAGCAGCGCAATACGCAGTTATGCCACGGCACGGTGATCGGATGCGAGCAAATGATACAAGTGTGGATGCACCTTTAGAAATTCACAGATTCTATTACAAGAGGGTTTCTGGTATAACGTACATAATGCGGTAAAATTACGTGAATTTTTATTACGAAATATTCAAAATGCAGTCCCGTTCATTATTAATAAATAAACAACCCAAACTGAATTTTCTGGACTGCGATACCTTATTAAAATTTTCACAAAATATATAAATAATAAATTGCGTCATTTAATTTATATGGTAATGCAAGTAATTAGGTTACATTGTGTTTAATCATCATTATTAACATGCCAGTGACTCGCATCCCATAATTACAATTATGTATGTATGTATGTAAACACTTTATTGTACATATTAACCAGTTACAAAAGCAATAAACTTAAAAGATATACGTACAAAGGCGAACTTATCCCTATTAGGGATCTCTTCCAGTTAACCTTTGAGCAAGTGAGTGAAGATATAAGGAAGATAGACAAACTAACACCCTGTACAAATTATATGTATATGAATAAAAATATAAATAAATAGATATATATCTACATAATATATAACAAAATAAAATATAACAATAATATTTAATAAATATAAATAATATTCAACCATTTTACAAATCACTGGAAAGCCACAACTTATTCAATTTACTCTTGAGTGATGCCACATCTGAAAGATAGTCGCAGTCTGTGATAATTATATAGTGAACGCTATTGATTTTACAGAAGGCGCTCTCTTTTTTAGGGTTCCGTACCCAAAGGGAAAAACGGGACCCTGTTACTGAAACTCCGCTGTCCGTCTGTCCGTCTGTCTGTCTGTCTATGTGTCTGTCACCAGGCTGTATCTCATGAACCGTGATAGCTAGACAGCTAAAATTTTCACAGATGATGTATTTATATTGCCGCTATACAACAAATACTAAAAACAGTTTAATTTTATATGTCTGTCTAAGTCAGTAGAATGGTCAAACCGCAGATTACTCACACTTTAGAAAATTAAATCGTAAATTTTTATTGCAAAGAAATTTTATTATTTCGATATTCGTGTCATAGAATTTCACATCATATATTATTGATCCTTATAATATTCAGTTCATGTAAAACTTATTACCTAGACTACTTATTTATAGAATTGTGTTTTTTATAATTTAATAATCTCATATTATCGTTTCATAGAATGTATATACTTCCATGCAAGAAAGCATTCTGACGCTCCGCTCGCTTCGCTCGCTCCGCTATCCATGGTCATAAAACAAACCTAACCTAACCTACAGTTTTCGGTCTTTAGCCTAACCTACTAACTGCTAGATTTTAATATACTTCCATGCAAGCAAGCATTCTGACGCTCCGCTCGCTTCGCTCGCTCCGCTATCCATGGTCATAAAACAAACCTAACCTAACCTACAGTTTTCGGTCTTTAGCCTAACCTACTAACTGCTAAATTTTAATATACTTCCATGCAAGCAAGCGGTTCCGTAGTCAACTAGGAACCCTTATAGTTTCGCCATGTCCGTCTGTCCGTCTGAAAAATACTGGGACTAAACATTATATGAAACAGTTTCTGTGAAACAATATTCTATAAATATCTGTCAGCGAATCCAGAATACATAAAAAATAATTCTATTAGCTGATGAGTATTTAATAAAAAAAAGAGATAATAAAATTCATTGATTTGTGTTTCTGTGAAATATGTTTCTTTCAAATAAATAGTCTTTAAAACAATAATATTCTAACTGAAAATACATGAACCACATATTCTTTGAAACATTTTCTGCGAAACGAAATTCTGTGAGATTTCTGTCTGCGAAACAAGGGGACACCGGGTCACCTGATGGTAAGCGATCATCGCGCCCATAGACACTTGCATTACCAGAGGAGTCACAAGTGCGTTGCCGGCCTTTCAGGTGGGAGTTCGCTCTTTTCTTGAAGGTTTGAAGGTCGCATCGGTCCGGCAATACTGCAGGCGGCAATTTATTCCACAGTTCAGGAGTGCGAGGAAGGACATTTCTAGAAAAACGCACAGTTGTGAACTGCCAACTATCTAAGTGGTGAGTGTGAGGGTAAATGGCGGGTGAGAGAGAAAGCGAGCAATTTTTCCAACCATTATCATAGTCAATAAGTGATAGATAGATAGATAGATAAACACTTTATTCATTTCCACAACATACATGGTTACACAGTGCACAGTAAAAATAAGTATAGAACTATAAACAAGACACTTGAGAAAATAGAGAAACCATCTGTCGTGGCAGAGAAAAGGCGCTGACTCAGCATAATGAAGTGGCAAGCCACTTCGCTGGTATTCTGTCAGGACCTTACAAACATAAAACTATTATTTAAACACACCAGACCAATGCACCGCTTATTAGTAAGGAAAAAAAGCATGTGCCCGCGTGTGTGTGTGCGAGGCAGAAAGTATTGAAAGTATTGTAAGTTGGTGAGCGTGTGAGAAATTAGTAGCTAACATAAGTACAGTTGAGTCTATTTCTGCTCGTATGTGTAGTAGGTATAAGAAGGAAGGAAGAAAGAAATAATAATACTCGTAGAATAGCATGATTAAAAGTTTAGGTGGTTATTTTTTGTAAATTTAGAAGATGCAAACGATATTATGATTTATAATTTGACTTGTTTTTTAATTGGCGAATAGGTGGAGGTATGTTGTTCCAACATTTTGTTGCTCGGTACCGAAAACTCCCTCTAAAAGCGGCGTCGAGGGACCTGCAATACGATGGCACGTGAAGCCCTGATTCTTTGCCGACTGTTGTCGTTTGAAAACCACATGAGTTTTTTATAAAGATAAGATGGCATCTTTGTATGTATCGTGTCAAAGAGCAAGCAAGCAAACATAAGATCTTGGCGAGCGACCATCTTTAACATGTTTGCGTTGTTTAAATAGGGTGTGACGTGTGTGCGAGGTGGAATTTTGAAACAATATCTGGCACAAGCGTTCTGGACCCGCTGAATGAGACTCCATGAGCACGCAAGAAGATATGGACCGTATGCTGTGATACAATAATTAAGTTTAGACAAGATTAGGGCTTCACAGAGTCTCACTCGAAGATCAACGCTGAGGAAGTTTTGAACATTATAGAGAAGTTTCAAACGATACAGACAATTACGGACGATTTCCATCACGTGGTTCTCAAAACGTAAATTTGAGTCCAGAGTTAAACCAAGATTTCTCGCCTCCTCAACACGGTCTACTTTAACGTTATGTAGGTGACATCTGGACATTTTGCAATAATAGCATTTACCTGATTCAATGATCCAAGTACCATGTATTTAGATTTTTGAGGATTGAGTACCAAACTATTAGAACTGGACCACTCGAATATACGCTCTAAGTCTTCATTTAATTTTTTAACTGCAGAAACTACATCACGGGGGTGAAAAGATAAAAATATTTGCAAATCATCGGCATAAAGATGGTATTTACAAAATTTAATGCAATTAATAATGTCACTACTGTATAAAATAAACAAAAGAGGCCCCAAAATTGATCCTTGTGGTACCCCCCTTGTCACAGGAGCAGGGTCCGACATTAAGCAAGATCCGTCTTTTTGAGACAATTTGACAATTTGCTTACGGTCCTTGAAATAACTACGAAACCACCGTATAGAATGATCATCGAAGCCATAATATCGCAATTTTGAAAGTAGAAGTGGGACATTGATACAATCGAATGCTCTCGAAAAGTCGAGCAATACCATGATCGTGCCAAGTCCAGAGTCTTGGGCGACTAAGATCTCATCAATTACATCATGGAGAGCTGAGGCGGTGCTCGTTTTTTTCCTGAAACCTGACTGCTTTTCGGGTAAAATGTTATTGGATTCTAAATATTTCGAGACCTGATCATAAACTACCTTTTCCAATATTTTCGATAAATATGGTAGAATACTTATAGGACGCAAATCTTGTAACTCTTTTGGATCGTTTATTTTTGGGACTGGGCGAACAATAGCCATTTTCCAAACAGAAGGCACTTCGGCCGTCTGTATAGAAATGTCTGTGTGTTTATTATGTCCGTGATTAAAGGCAAAGTGTGAGGTAGTGTCATTAAAATCATATCAAATGTTATACCATCGTGTCCTTTGGCATTAGATTTGAGTAATATTTTGGCTACCGTAGTCTCATCTACAGTGCTAAGACAGAAATTTGACGAAGTACTATGCCGATGATTATCAAAGTACATAAGACTATCAATGTCTACGAAAGTATTTCCTGGAACGTTCATAACATTTTTATTCATAGTTGTCGGGTCATTAAATATCTGTGGCAAATCAGAGTTAGTCTTGAAATTGGGAATTACGTTTTTCTTTAAATTTTTCCAAACAATTTTAGGGTTATTTAAATTTAATATGCCGCTCAAAATACGCTTTTTGTTCAAAATACAGACTAGTATTCACCAAATGCTTTAAATTTTTATGGTATTTTTTTCAGCTTCATTCTTTGTTTTAGTATATTTTTTATGAGCGTTATTACGGAGATTTATCATATACTTAACGTTTTTAGTGAGCCAAGGTTTAGCTGTTTCTTTTAATATATTTTTTTGCACTGGTGCATGAAAATTAAAGATATTTAAAATTAAATTATTAAACAGTACCAGCTTTTCCTCAATTGAACTTGAAGAAGTGATACTGCTCCAATCTAATTGATTTAAATGACTGTTAAAACTGGGTTGGTCAATTTTCTTTAATTGCCCATTAAAAGATATTTTTGGTGGAATTTTACATACTACACAACGTAAATTACCAAAGACCATAGCATGACCGCCCAGTTCGACTACACGGACAATCTCGGCGTTGAGAATAGCATCATCAGAACAAATGAGATCGATAAGAGTAGAACTGTGGTCTGTTAAATGAGTAGGCCGAGTTATGTAATTTTTTATATTATTACAAATCAGAAACTGCTCCAACCGTAAGGTTTTAGAATAATCTTTATCCAACATATCGATGTTAAAGTCACCACTGATAATAATGCGATCATATTCCAAAAATGACACGATGGATTCGCTTAAAGCATCGAGAAAAGTATCTACACTGAGCCATGGAGGACGGTAAGCGGTACCCATAATAAATCGAGTAGTATTTATTTTTAATCGGATCCACATCTGCTCCACATCCTGGCTAGGAGGGTGTGCACAAGTTCGGGCGTCAATAACGATCATTTCAATTTGCACGTCAATTTAATACAGTTTCCTGCCAGTAATACGGTTCTGTCTAATCCGGCGCCCCTTGTAATCCGGTATACCTATAACTCTTAACGCGACTCGAAAGAACACAATTTATTTCGACAATTCTTCGTTAATGTATAATTGAACAGGTTGTAGCTTGTACGCGCCACCACGAATTTTGTTCTACGAGTATATTTTGTCTTATATAAATTCCACATTATATTATAGTATGATTTATAATTCAAATATAATCTTACTATTTTGATTTGTAATTTGTCGGAGTCTTTTTAAAAACAATGCAGACGATAAGGGGTCTGTGGCAATACTCCTGTAATCCAAAAAATCTGATAATACAGCATCGCCGTTTAAGAGAATTGTCGGATTACCGGGGGTCCCCTGTATACTAATCGCCTCAGGACTAAGGCCACCGAAAGGGACTTTCGTGCGTGGCGTAATCGGAGAGTGTGCCGCGCCTGACCAGACTGCGATAGAAAGGGACATCTTTTTCGAGTTAGCACGTATGTATGTCAATTTCTTTATCATGCTCTGTAGCCTAAACGGCTTAATTAGTTTTAACCCTGTGTTAAATATCGTTCGTTTATTTTATTTAAGTATGAGAGAGATAGTAGACTATAATAGGGATTTTAATTACCAGACTTGTTATATTTTATGTATAAGGGAAATACAATATCCCAAGTATAAGGGAAAATTAAAAATAATAGATGAATTTAAGATACTGATTTCATCCGTTGCCTATAGTCCCGTTCGATATGTTTTTTATTGTACTGACCAATATTACAAAGTAAAAATTAAAATATCGTTTTAAGTGTCAAAGTTTTGTAATCTAATAGGATTGAACTTTAAATAGACCTTTAAATAGAATGTGCTCTAGTAATAGTACAAAAAATTGGTGACGTTATCACACAATATTTGTTATTCAAAAATTTAACTTAATCAGAAGAGAAACAAATTTGTAACTTTACGGCATTATTTATGATTTTGATGAACCTTCAGTGTTATTATTTTAATTCCATCCCGATTACCAAACCGAGGCTGCCTCCACTCAACGACAACATTTAAAATTAATTACGTAATTGAACTGAAACAGCTAATAACAAAAGTTCACGCGAAAATGGCGCTCAAATCAAAATGGCGTAATTTCATAGCAGGATTTCATACTTTATGTGACCTTATGAATTGGGAGTTTGAAATTGGAAATGCGGTAACGAAATTGAATGCATCGAAATGGTAACCGCTGTATAATTAAATTTAGTACTCTGAGGTTTCATGAATATATATAGTGTTAGTGGAAAACCGTTTGAAAATAATGATATGTTGTCATAAATTAATTAATTATGAAGCGGAATGGCTGATGGGCGAGTGGTTTGCCTGATTAGTTAAAATTTTAAATTTATTTTGTGTGAATGTATTTGAAAACATCAAATTTCACAAAATACATATTTTGATGATTAATTCTTTGTATTTGAATTAGGTACATTCCATACATTATAATAATTTTACTCTTAAATAAGATAAAAAGTCCCAGTGCTTATCAACTCCATTCGTTTTGTGCGAATAAATCTTAAAAGAGCTACAAAAAAAAAATGTGCGTCAATGAGGGTTTTCTCAAATAGAAATATCACCAGGTGGCGCCACCATGACGTCGTCTAATTGTCAAAAAGTGTCAACATCCACCAATCACAACACAAGATTTCAGGAAACCCTCATTCAAATTCAAAATAAAACTATTTATTTCAGTCATATATGGACATAGTCACAAAAGTCTTATAAACTATGTTAGTATGAAAATAAATAAAAGCACAAAAGAAAATAAAATTATAAATTAATCAAAATATGTCATAAACGATGCCTCGAGAGCTCATGTGTAAGGAGTTCCAGTGCCTCCACAGTGGGTAAGCAGGATTCTCCCAAACTAGCTGCAGGAGGGTGTTGGAGCTATCACGCACGCGACGCATGAGGGACGCGGTACGATTGCGAATTATTGCCGCAAAACCGTCGACGCTTGCCTCTGCGAACGCAAACATCCCGGAAGCGCTGCAAAAGCGTGCCAGTCCCAACAACGCCCTGAAACCATTATTGTATTGGACACGCAGAGCATTGAGCATCTTTTTAGTGTAGTTTGTCCACAGACTGCACGCGTAAAAGGATTGCTCATTATTGGAATGCTTTTAAGAACTTTTTCTACTCCTGTACTTTTTTCTGTCATTTAAATGGTTACCAACTCTAATATAAAGACATACATTACTTAAGACTTGTAAAAATTTACAGTATATTTCCAAAAAAAAATCTGCTAAACGGGTTACAATGTCGCTATTAACGTATTCCTTGGTGCCACAGAGTACAAAATTTCATTCTAGTAATTTATATTCAGTGAGTCTTAAACTAATGTTATTTGAAATAATTTATATTACCAACTTAACAAACCGCCGAATTCAGTTTTAAATTAAAAAAAAAATGTACGTAAATGCATTGCTGCCAACTTAGAAAAAGAGCAGTTTTTACAATTTACGTATTTTATCGCCTATTTTTTTCAAATCATAACATGTTTTCACCACTGGCAAGTATACGTGAATTTAAAAAAATAAGAAAGCCATAGATATTCACAGCTCGCTTTTTAATTTTCTTAGTGGCGCTAAATTTTATTAATCTTGAAGTTGTTGGTTGTTGTCTTGTTATAAGCTGTTGAAAGTGAGAACAATGTAGAAAGACGAGCCTAATTGTACTTACTACCAAAGAAATTTGTGTCGTGACACAAGAAGTATCAAACAATTTTCTGCTAGAAAAATCTCTGCACATATATAAATATTTAGACTTTTTGTGTTTTATTAAAAAGTGCTTAGGGGTCATTCATTAATTACGTACGGATCTCTGGGCGGGAGGAGTTCGAAAAATCTGTCGTAATTAATGAATGGCCCCTTAGTTGTAGAAAATCTATTGTATATATACTTTTGTTTTAAAGTGAGCTAATCGGCTTAAAGAATACAATGGCCGATTCGCTCAGTTTAAAAACAAAAGAAAATATACAACGTTGTATAATTGGGTCAATACACGCTCGTGGCGTCTTCCTTTGCGATACTTGCGATTGTCCTTACGTAATTAAAGAATGGCCCAGTCGTAGAAAAAATATTGTTTGCAACGTTGTATAATTCGGTCTAAAATGCTCGTGGCGTCTTTCTTTGCGATTTCGCTATTGTCCTTACGTAATTAGTGAACGGCCCCTTAGTCGTAGAAAAAACTATTGTATGCAACGTTGTATAATTGTGTCAAAAAACACTCGTAGCGTCTTTACTTGCGATGCTTGCCAAGGCTTGCATCGCAACCCACGCCACTCGCCTTTTTAGACCCCTATTATACAACAGTTGCATAAAATACTCATTTTGATACGATTATAAGTTTTATAATCGTATCAAAATGAGTACAATATTTCCCAGGTTAAACGCAAACATTATACATAATGATTCAAGAGTCAGGAGTCATGATCGAGAGTGACAGGTGATGGGAAGGGTTACACTGAGCAACTTTTACTATGGGACTAACCACGAAACTGCGAAAAAAAACAGCCATTTTAATACATTTCGGATAATGAACCCTTAATTAGCTGATTTTTGTTCGCGATTTCATGGTTGGCCCCATACTAAAAGTTGTTCAATATGAATATACTTACAAATATTATTTTTTGTAGAGTAAAAAGATCTCTGAAATTAATTTTTCTTAATGTTATTTAAACGAGAAACGCGATCGATTAATTTGAATTCTCAACCTACACACAAGTCTCTGGGCTCCAATCACAGATTCCAAAAGACAAACTTCTTACATTATAATACTATTTAATACCGAAAATAATGGAGGAAAATCTCTTCATGATCCCAAATCATCGGGAACGCCATCACGGCGAATAATCAACTTAATACCGCGTGAGGCAGATGGGTTGTGACAGGCTGACGAGGGTCGAACCAATCTCTAGCCTTTCCCAAACTCCTATATCAACCAATCCTCCATTTCCATACAAACCTTAGGTAACCTTGGTAAAGTTGACATTTGAAAAAAAAGGGTGGAGGTGCTAGGATTTTTGGGAGATGCCATTTTTTCTGTTATCGCTGGTTTTGGCCGTGTGTGACGAGAGGGAAGGCTACAACGATTACATGCATGGGCTGTATAGGGTGGTTAGGCAAGTTTTATTTTTAAACGGAGAATAATCAAATTACCAAAACCGCAGCTTGTTACCACGCTTTTATAAATTCGTATTTTTACCTGGTAGTGTTATAGCATATAATCTGAAGTAAGCTCTGTCTACTCTATGTTACTGTCATTTTATTTTCCTGTGACTATCCCTTTTTTGTGAAGAATTATACAACATTGGAAAATATGTTTTATTGAAATGGTCAGCTACATCATTTCGCTCCCGAATTGACTCACAATCAGTTTATACTAGAATCAGCCGTTCTTCAGATGAATTTCCGTGATCTCGTATACCACAAAGTAGCCAACCAGGTACCTGTTAATATAAGTTTTTAAATTGTTTCTCGCGTTTTAGTGACATGCTATCATTTACTATAGAACAATCAAAAATATACACATATTCTGGATAGACTAACTCCAAACACTTGGCTTGCAGCTAGCTAACAAGATCAATTTTGATAAAATGCATTTCCATTCTCATAGGGATTGATTAATTTCGCATTACCCTCTTTCTGTGCGAAATGATGCTGTAGCGAAAGGGTTAGGCCGCATTAAGTGGAATCCAAATCTATATTCTAAAATTAGGAAGCTTTCTATACTAGAAAACTAGCGTGAGGCTCAGATATATTAAGCTTACATAAGGTTACTCACGTTGTAAAAGCTAAATACTGTTCGAGATGTTGCAGTCCATTCCGTGGACCTTAGTCATGAGTCATGGTCACATACCCCGCCATAGCTACCAAATTAATCGTCATCTGTGGGGGATGGTGACTCGCCACTCACTTAATGGGCCCCCGTAATTGCTGTCAATCAAGACTGCCGGACAGAGGCGAGACGTAGTCTCTGACTTCTCTCTGGCCTCTTAAGGAAGCTCAGAGTCACTCAGCGAGCTATGGAAAGGGCTATGCTCGGGATTTCTCTACGGGATCGAATCAGGAATGAGGAGATCCGTAGACGAACCAAGGTCACCGACATAGCAAACTGAAGTGGCAATGGGCAGGGCACATAGTTCGAAGAAATGATGGCCGTTGGGGCAGATAGGTTCTCGAGTGGAGACCGCGTACCGGCAAGCGCAGCGTAGAAGGGCATCCGCAAGGTGGTCCGACGACCTGATTAGGGTTGAGGGGGCTCGCTGGTTACGGGTCGCCTCTATCCGGCCCATGTGGAAATCTATTGAGGAGGCCTGTGTCCAGCAGTGGACGTCCTATAGCTGAAATGATGAAAACTGCCGGAAGCAACACGGACGTGACGGCTTAGGGGTCGAGAGGTGTGCTTCGCTTTTTCTAAGGTTACTCACGGCGTTATGCCCTTTAACCCTTTACGGGGTATCTATTTCGATTCTCAATAAAACACTATTCGCTTTTTTTGTATATACTTGAATACGTTTTTACTATTTAATTACATGCCCCAAGTACGACTGCCAACGTGACGCGTACCGCGCCCCGCTCTTTCCATCGCCTCCCCTCATATCCTATTTCATTTGCACTAAGATATGAGCTGACGCGACGTACTGTCCCTATAACACTTTAGAACCTTTAACACAGGCGTGTGGGCTATATGCTCCAGGGGTTGACCAGGTGGACTCCTCTACTGGACAGCCAACAAAAGCAAGCCAGAGCTGAGAGTTCGGTCCCCTTGGTCCATGAAGACACACGATGGAGACGAGAGCCCTGACCGACGCTTTCTTGATCTCGCGTCCGTGGGGTCGCCACTCCCCAACAGCTCGCCACAAGCTGCCCTTGACAAATTAACGCTTCATCAGTTTCCATGTGTCAACTGTGCAGTAGAATAATTAAATCATAGCACATAAACTCAATGATGGATATGTCTTTTATATCCGTTGGCAATACAGTGCATGGTAATTTATGGCCTTGGTCGATTGTAATAGAGACGGAATCGGCGTGTGTGCTGAGCGTTAATGTTTTATGTGACGTCACGGGAATTTATTTCAGTCCACAGTGTTGCCAGTGTAAATAAACAAACAGAAGTCTAAGTTTTGTTGAAGACATCAAAAATTCCAGATAGACACAGGCCTCCTCAATAGACTTACACATGGGCCGAATAGAGGCGACCCGCATCCAGCAACCCTAACCAGGTCGTCCGACCCTCCCACGCTTCAATTGCTGGTACGTGGTCTCAACTCGAAATTCTTTCCGCCCCAATGGCCATCGGTTCATCGAACCATGTGCCCTGCCCCTTGTCACGCCAGTTTGCTTACCCTGTTTGTTATATCGATGGCCTTTGTTCGTCTACAAATCTCTTCATTTCTGATTCGACCACCATCAATATTAGCATAATTCTACTATTACAAGAAATAACACCATTGTTCTGTTGGTATTCGTAAAGAGTTATTTTTTCCAGTCGCCGTTTGGCAAACTACACTTCAAATTAAATAAACGAAAGATTTTTTAAATTTCAATAATGGTATAAAACAGGCAGTAAATCGTTAACGAGACATCTCTCCCAGACAATCATCGACAAATAATTTTTTTTGTGACTTAGCATCAGTATAAAATTGACTTGCGCTAGTACATTATACATGTTGCCTACATTGGTCTGTAAAATATTTGACACTATTTTTGAAGAGATACTTCATTTTATATGAGAACTGCTAACATGTCAACCTACTGCACTCTCCGTACCTGGTGCACGATTTACTGCGCTACGGGACAGTCGCAGTCACGACATTTTTTATACCCGCCATCCGCGAATCCAAAGTATCCAAACGTCAACTGTGATTATTGACAGAAATAGTCGTATAATTAATATTCACAAATATATATCGTCTGGAAACAAACATTCATTTATCAGCATAATTTTGTCAAAAAATGACTAACGGTTATTCTATTGGTGTTCGTATGGAGTCACATTTTTTCGAGTCACTAGTTTGCAAATTGTAGTAGGTACATCAAAATAAATATACAAAGATGAAGACGAAGATACATTTATTTTGCAAACAACATTTATAATACATTTGAAAACTGACATGTATAGACTTAACCTAGACTTAAAGCAAAACCTAGGAGCTATATACAATCATGCTTTTGTTGACAAACATGGAATCCACTCAGCATATCGTTGGCTAAAATCGCTAACCTCGGAACTCAATCGGATCAAATTGTACAGGAGGCTTAAAAACTTTAACAATATGGCGGTCGGGTATTTCAAGGTTTTCTATTTTGGTTTTTTAACTTAAACGGTTTTTCTGTTAAGATGTTTGCCACTTTAGCCGACGATATGTCAGAGCACTTATGAGTGCCATGACGCTGATCTTCCGTGGATCCAGAACAGGGCATGTGTAAGACAGCGTGCTGCGTATGTGTGTTGTAACCTATTCAGTTGTAAGCGACATAGTATTAAAGAAATTCTTAATTTGGAAAACGGTAAATAATAGGCAGTGGTATGACCAAAAAGCTATCTCTCCCAGACACCATTTTTTTAGCCTAAAATGCTACACAGATTAAATCGACATGCGCACACATAAGATCCAGTAGTGTGTCACCTACTGTACGTCGATCTATAAAGTATTTGACACTTAATTAATATACTGTAAGGGTTTGTAGATTATTTTATTTATTTAAGAATAATAACGAATTGCATAGCAGTTGCATTGACCATTCTGGTGGCGTCATGGTAACCGCCCACAACGTCAGGGTGGTGGTTGAGCGACTTTGGCGCAAAGAGACACACTCGGTTAAGCAATGAGACCGACCGGTTGTGTTTTGCTGTGTTTAGATTAAGAGAATGACTTGTGTATTATATTTATAACAATGTTGTGCAATCTTAAAAAATATAAATTACTAGCTTTTGCCCGCGACTTTGTCCGCCTTAAATTCGTTTATCGCGGATAAGGGTATTTTTCCGGGTTAAAAAGTAGCATATGTCCTTTCCCGGGACTCAATCTATCTCCATACCAAATTTCATTTAAATCGGTTCTGCGGGTTACGCGTGAAGAGGTAACAGACAGACAGACAGACAGACACACTTTCGCATTTATAATATTAGTATGGAGTATGGATTATAAAACTACATTGTGGTAATTATTTCTGAGGGTGCTTACAATACTTACTACATTTTGTAAATGTGACTGCTAACATGTTAACCTACTGCTTTTGTCGTATCCGGTGAAGGATTTATTGTGATATAGGATAGCAGCGGACGCCATTTTTCACCCGTCCGCGAATCAAAAATTCCTGCTGTAATTGTTGACAGAATTGTCGCGTGACATGAGCAATGGACGACTGTTCAGATGACAATTGTGTACTGTAGTCCATATAAATTATGCAACGCTTACAAATTAAATGTTTATTCTAAAAATAGGTACGCAGAAAACATAATATCTACACCAAAAGCCTACTATATATAGCCTGCGTTGCGGATCTGAATTCATGTATACAAATTTGTTGTTAAAATTAATGTCTTTTGTAATTTGTCTGGGTAATATATTTTATTAATTTATATCTATACTATTATATAGTTGTAAAAATGAAATGTCTGTACATTGAAGATATTTAAAAAAAAAGATTGTTATGGACTATTTGGAGGTCGCTAAAACGAAATATATTTTTTTTGGATTTTATGTATGTTTGTATGTGTCTTTGTGGCTTCATCACGCAAAATCGGCTAAACAGATTTCCACAATTTTTGGTACACGGGTAGCTGAGTATCTCCAGATGGTTAAAGGATACTTTTTACTCGACTACGCTGAACAAAAAACGACGGGTTATGGCTTTTTCTCCTCCGCGAACGAAGTTGCGGGGATCTTCTAGTACTGTATAGATTGAGTAGACAAACGGTTACTTGTAAGTTAAATAAACTTATTACGCAGTCATTTTGTTACTTTCTACTTTTTTTGGAGTTGTTTTTATTTTTTTGTTGAAAAGGTAATTTATTTCACACTTTTTAGTTAATCGTTACTTAAAAGTTTATCACGTGACGATTCGAACAAGCCCAAACACGGCTAGGAAACATTATTTTGTTACAGAGATCTTGTGCTTACCTTCCGGTTTCATCATCAAATCAATTCAATGGTACCAATCTCATCAGGACCACTTCATTTTTTTTGTATTCCTGTTTAAAAGTATGAAAATCAATCCATGTTTCTTTTATAATATTTAAAAGTTGGCTCAACGGTCTGTTACAAAATAAAACGCTACAAATAATACAAAACGTATTTTAAATTCAAGTTAAAATGGGATTCCATTATCCGCTTGAAAAATCTATTTACGATTAAAATAAACCCGTATTTGAACAGAATTGTATTAAAAATGCTGTCATTCCGATTTTATTTTGTTTCAGTACTCCACAACTTCGCGGAATAAGGGCGATTGTGCACTACAAGTAATTTTACTGTACGGCGTCCAATTTTTCTACTTTGTCCATACTAGTTTGTGCAAGATACGAAAAGGACCAAAGGACTACTGGACGGTATAATTCCTTATAGTCCGCAATTACCCTAATTCTTCGTAGCACGGTATATACCTATCTCTGTCCATATGGTGCGGAACAGACGGGTAAGCATAAGACACGCGACAAACAACAAACACAAAACAGTATGGTTTTATTATTTCAGACTGGGATGTTGACAATTTTTATCAATTTTTTTCTGTGGTATGTTATAGAATGACCTCTCAATAATAGAAACATTGGTGAAAAAACGACTTGAATCTCATCAAATCTCACAAAGATACAACAATGTTATAATTACATATTTGGACGTTCTCAAAAAAGCTCATACTAAAACCTAGGTGTCACATCACACGTTCCTACCTTGTATGGGGAGATTAAGAACTTTGTTCTGCAGCTATGTTAAAATTTGAGTTTACATTCTTGCAGGGATTTGTTTGTAATGCACAGCATTATGACGCACTACTCACTTTACATATTCAAAATATTAATGTACGTGAGAAAAAATATGCCAACGTTTAGACGCGTTGAGATGTCAGGTAAGCAGATCCGGTCAACAGGAAGACTAAGAACAGTCCCGCGTCGCATGGCACTTGCAGGTAATTAATATTGTAATTTATATTATTAAATAAAGTAATCTAATCTATCGAAATAGCGTCATAACAAAAAAAATGCATATATTTCAAGGTTTATTCAATGGTCATTAGTCATTAATACTTTCACACTTTAAAATTGTAGTTTCGCACCCAGCTAAAAGGGTTAATAAACAAGCTACGCGCAAGGTATCTAACGCAACATTTTTTTAGGATTTCTATAATTTGAAGTCCGAGGACGCCCACCTACTACTTGGACCATCACAATCCGGAAAGACATGAAGACGATGGTCGTCAGCTCAGATCTATCGCAAAACAGAGAAGAGTGGCCCAAAATGCTGACCCCAAATGAAATGGGAACAGGCTATGATGATGATGATCATAGAAACTGCCATTTCGAATCATTTTTTTATTTTAATTTCAATACAGTTAACCGCAACCGCCCATTTATTTTAACATAACATTTCATCGTTTACACTATTGAACCCTTGGCAGGTGCTTTGTCATTTATCTATCTCACAATAAAATATATACTGTGCCCAGAAGAGTTAAAGCCTCTCGGAATCAAAAAAATGCTGAAGTTCTTTGCAACAGCAGGACTTGACCAGGAATTTGTAGAAGGAGGCAATCAAAATAGATCAGTCATGGTCGCAGTGACACGGAGACTATGTAGCTTGGAATTACGCAACAGTCAGGCCCGCGGATGTATGATATATTTATGTATTTATTAATTAAGGTAAAATATTTAAATGTATATATATATATATATAAATATAATATATATAGGTATATATGTAATACTAGAAGGCGGCCGCAACTTCGTTCGCGGAGGAGGAAAAGTCATAACCCTTTGTTTTTTCTTCAGTGTAGTCGGGTAAAAAGTATCCTATAACCATCTGGAGATACCCAGCTACCCGTGTACCAAAAATAGTTGAAATCCGTTTAGCTGATTTTGCGAGATGAAGCCACAACGACTCATACAAACATACATAAAATCCAAAAAAAAAAAATTCTTTCTAGTGACCTCCAAATAGTCCATAACAATATTTTTTTTGAAAATATCTTCAATGTACAGACATTTCGTTTTTACTACTTCATAATAGTATAGATATATAAAGTATTCGTATTATATCTATTTGTTTATATTATAGGTAAGTATTTATTATAATTTAAGTGAATTAAAATTTTGGCTTCGTTTTTTTTGTGCCTAATTAGTTGGTTTGTCTATCTTCTTTCTTTACTTTGCTTAACGGTTAACTGGAAGAGATCCCTCACAGGGATAAGTTCGCCTTTGTACATATCTGTGTTTTGTAAATACATTTTTTTTTGTATTTGTTTATGTGCAATAAAGTGATTACATACATACATATATTTATGGTATGATTTTCTGACGAAATAGTAGAAGATTTGGATTACTTTTGTGTCTTGCATAAGGTTCGAATGTATACTGCTCAAAACAATAATATAGAGGCCACTAATAATTTTGATCGTAAGGTGAATATATACAGGGTGGAACGGCAGACGATCCTCTCCGCAAAAAGGGGTAAGTTTAAGTTATGGAGAATCTATTCGTAATGCTTAGATTTTTGTTAAGAATAATAAATAAAAATTATAAAATTAAGTAATGTTCTTCTTAGTGACAATTCTACCATTACTACGTACTATCTACCTACGTGTAAGTGTTCACACACAATTATATTATTGACTGGGAAATATTATGGGTACAAATGTTGTTTTGATAAAGGTCACTGAACCTTGTGTTATTGTTAAATGTTACTGAACCTAAGAGGGATGTCACTTACAGTATTTTGCATTAAAAGTTAACTGTCTATAACAGTTACGAATATGAGCCTATAGTTTCTTTAGAGGAAATACACTACTAAATCTAAACAATCCTTTTTGCGCAAAGGATCGTCGTGCCTTCCTAAGTAGCACAAAAGCTGTATAAGGGCTTATACAACCAGTTTGAGCGTTATAAGGGCTGTAGTTATAGCCTCTAATACAGCTTGTGTGTTACTTGGGCTTCCACCCTGTATATTAGTAAGTAAATGATATTACAGTCTTCAGGTAAAGAGGCTTTTGCTATTGTTTAGGCTGATAATCGATTAATTAAATAGTCAATTGTATTATTTGTTTTAATTGAGATACAATAAGATTATTGTAAACACAAAAACTGGACAGAAACTCTCCGCGCAAAAGTGGCCCCTATTTTGTTTTGAGTCGTATACAAGTAGGTACAGATGAATTTGAATAAAATACTTACTTACTACGCTGACTAGGTGACCCGAAGTAGATCTTGACCTCCGACACTAAGCTACGCCGTCCTACTCTATCTTGTGCTGCTTGTCGCCACTCAAAATTGGCCCCTTGAAGCTAGCCAAGTCTTTATGGACTCCGAATACAGCGATAACTCGGTCGCCCGACCAGACGTCGTTCATTAGGACGTCCAAGGTAAACTTTTTTGGCCGCACGATTTTTTTCCATTCTTTCTACGTGAAGTCTTCAGCAAAGTCTCGCAGATTTGCTTTCGCCAATTACATTGAGCTCAGCTCTTTTATTTCTGCGTTCTTCCGGACTCTCCATGATTCGTCATCTGAAATCTGAATTAGCGAAATTGAAAACAAACTTATAGAAAATGTTTTACCTACTGATGTTTTCTCTTTTAAAGGCTTAGTTATCCCTAGTAACGGTTGTTGAGTGTAAAAATAAAGACTTACCAGTATTTTCAAGCGTTACAGTCACGTTTTGAAACTCCGAACTGTTTAATATGCGTGACGGATGGCGGTAAAAAATATATTCTAAAATTTGATTTTGAACGCAAAACCTAAACATGCGCTCTAAAAGATTGATATAGCCATCTATCACCGTAAATTGACTTATTATGTTTTGCTATCATGAATATTTTTGTTTCATTGGGTGAAATGAAACAAAAATATTCTTCTTGCATGTTCATGTCCTTGAGTGACGCTAATACGCTAAACAATTTAATCAGAAAGATAAAGATACAAAGGGCACCAGTGCAATGGTACATATTTTATTATAGTATAAAGTTGTAAAGTTGACATGTCTGTACATTCAAGTTATTAAAAAATATATAAGAGACTATTTGAGGTCAACGAAACGAAAGATATTTGTTTTTGGATTTTTTGTGTGTCGTTGTGGTTTCATCACCCTAAATCGGCTCAGCGGATTTCTACTGTTTTTGGTACACAGGTAGCTGAATATTCACAGATGATTATAATATACTTTTTACCCTTCTTTAGGGATAAGAATTTTGTGTGGAAAGTGGACTTATTCTATGTGGTAAACCGCGTAACGATGTGATAGCTCAGTTGGAGAAGCACTTCTACAAAAAGCAAGGTTAGGTTTGAGTCCCGCTTACATTGTTGGGGGATTTTACTCTTTGATTGACGTTTCTATAAATATTTATAACAATATTTTCTTATTTTTTCTCTGTAGTACAATGAAGACCTTAATAGAACAAATCTAAAGGAACACAAATTCTAAAAATGACCCTCTTAAAAAAGTTAAGGCTTATAATAATTAATGCGTATTGTATTTATCCATTTGTGTATATTTATTATGCAGGTACTAGAAGGTGTTCGTACGCGGAGGAGAAAAAGTGTTTGTTTTATATAGTGTTTACAAACAAACCCTTAAAACAGATTAAATGCGAATTCTGATGCAAATATTCTAATTTAAGAACTAGAGGTTAATGGTGACGAAACTGACGATTAATGACAAATAGCAAATATTTCAGAGCAAATAGACAGCTCAAGACTCCTCTTTTACATCAGCAGCTAAAAAATCACATTTACAGTCCCTTTCACGCATAAGTCTATCGTCACTTTTTTTTACCAAACAGTGACCGCGGCAAATGCAATTGTTTCACAGTTTAAGCTTCAATGCAGTTTCCAACCCAAGAATGACTTTTCAAAAGGACGCATTTCCTTAAAATCTATTTTCCTACATTCGACTTTCCCTTTTGCAGAACACAGTTCAGTTTTCAAGCATACTTGGATATATAAATACGAAAGTCACTCGAGTTTCACAGGGAAAGTTTAGTCCACAATGAAAATATTCCCCCGGCAACTTTAACTTCGTTTTTCTGGCTCAGGACTTATTCTAGGACTTCTGACTTTTTAGTCACCTTACTCTAAACAAACAATTCTTACGTAATAATGTATGTAATATATGTAACATGTAACGTAAGCAAAAAGAAAGTAACCGACATAAGTCACAGGATTGCATCGTTGAAGTGGCAATGGGCGGGCCATGTAGCCCGGAGAACGGATGAACGTTGGGGCAGTAAAGCCCTGGAGTAGTGACCAAGACTAGGAAAGCGCAGCGTAGGACGGCCCCCGACTAGGTGGAGGGATGACCGCATAAGGGTCGCAGGGAGTCGGTGGATGTGGTGTGCGCAGGATCGCACCCTGTGGCGAGCTATAGGGGAGGCCTATGTTCAACAGTGGACGTCCGTTGATAGATAGATAATGTTTATAGGTTGGTTTCAAAACAAAACTATTTGGATCAAATTTTGTATGCAGACGAAGTCTTGCCGTCTAAGTTTATCTTGATTAACAAAAATAAGCTACGGATCGAAGGTCATTTACGTATGGGAGCCCCCTTAATCAGAAACTCTTCCAAGTCTGACTTTACGGGTATGTATTTCAATTTCAAGTCTAAACCGAAGTTAGACTTGATATTAAACTTACCCAAGCGAAGCGATATGAAGTAAAATGTATATAAAAAAAAACATTGATTGAGACCAGACTAAAAATTATTAGGTATATACTGCTACTACGAAATGGATCATATTTTCATCCAGATGTTAACTAAGAAACCGTAAAGAAAACTGAAAGATAATATGGAACTTACTCGTATACATTCTGAACTAATTTTTCATTCTTTTAATTAATTCGACTTCTTACAGACTCAATTCCAGTGTCTAATAAAGCCATACGATAAATAAATAACTACCTATTACACATTTTCCTTTGATATTTTCATTTACGCATGCGTCTACATGTCACTGAAGTTTACTCAAAGGTCACCGCGTTAAGTCATTTTAGCTGCTTCGAATAAAAGTAAATGGATTCGGCCATCACATTTGTCAGCAGAATCACAAATTAAAAAAAAAAGAATGACAAATTACGACTCACTTTTACGATACTCTAGTATTTATAAAGAGAGACTTTAATTAGATTACTAATGTTTATTAAACTCCCTACATTTACTTTGTGTATATCTCAACGTCTTAAGGCGCTTACAGCTCTGAAGCATAGGCCTGCATGATTTGTATGTAATTCCATTAACGACGGCATACTTTGCAGCCTATTTATTATAAGGAACATAACATCAATATGTCATTGCATGTTTGAAAAATAATATTTTATGTCTAATAAGTTTATTTTATTATACTGGATTGTGTTGTTACAAATATTTACTTTATTATAGGTAAAATACAATGAATATGAACATAAAAAAAATTCAACATCCACACAAATAAATGATGACGTCATAACTGCCGGCCCGAGAATATGTTTAAGAACTGCCGCGTAAAATTATTGTTTGTACCTGTGTACCGAACAGCAATACAGTTCATCAATTCGTAGTTTCTTTCCGTGCACCAACCAACTACGAGTAATTTTCCGTGCTCAGATATAATAAACCAGAATAAAAGAAGTCTAGTGCCTACATATGACTACTTAATCATTGAGGTCCAATACAGAGGAAATTAATGAATCGCCCTTACCCTTCACCTCCAGTTATGAACGAATCAATGAGCGAACGGGTTGCCAGGCTCTAATTAATTTCATTTGGTATAGAAAAAATAATCAGGGAAAAGTTCTTTGGTAATAATGTAAAGATAATTCTGCCTTTCAGACATATTTGGGCTAGTAGAGCTTGACGCTGCTTACACACTGGAAGTTAATTTAATATGCGGAAGAAAAAAAGGTCATCACCTTCCTTTTTGCTTTGGCGTAATCCGGTACAAAGTATCTGTAACAGTCCTCCGATAAGTTTGTACCAAAAAAAGCTGAAATCCGTCATGCCGTTTGGCGTGTCGTGGTCGCGAAGACATTTATTATAAACTAGAAGTGCCTGCAACTTCGTTCACGGAGGAGATTAAGGCATAACCAATCTTTTTTTCTTCAGTGTAGTCGGGTAAAAAGTATCCTATAACCATTTGTGGATACCCAGCTACCTCCGTACCCAAATAGTTAAAATTTGTTTAGCCGATTTGGCGTAATGAAGCCACAACGACACAGTACATACAAAAAATCTAAAAAATTTGTGACCTTCTCAATAGTTCGTTACAATTTTGTACTGCTGTGGTCTTGTCGTCCGGATCAGAGAGCATATATGCCGATATCTTAGTAAGCGGCTTAGGTATGTGTAAAGAAAAAAACTAGTAAAGTTAAATGAATAATCCACGATCTTAAAAAAAGAGTTAAGAATCAATGATAGGCTTTTGTCGACTGTCAATTGCGAATTCTCAGATTCTTTGGACATATCTCCCGAAACCAGCAGTCCATGGAGCGTCTAGTGGTACAGGGACAGGTTGAAGGCAAAATGTCTCGAGAGCGGTCTCAAACCCTGTGGACGGTTTTATACAAACTGTGATACTCTGGGTGTCTGCATCACAGAGTGTTCTCAAAATGATGCCAACAGAATGAAGTGGAGTTAAATTGCAAAGGCTACCCAAGTCGAGAGGACCGAGGACGAAGATCTGCCGATTACGACTATATCATAATCGAGATCACGACCACTCTGGCAAGAGTGAGATGGCTAGAAAGAAGAGAATGATCAACGACGTGCGTCAAAAGCCAGATGTATAATCGCCTTAAGAGTAAGCTGCAGTCAATCGCATGAACGTAAGCTTCCAAAATGCCGCAAGAAAACCTGAAAATGTCTTTATCCGCCCAGCACATTACTTCCCATGAATAATGTACGACCATAGGCTAATCTGCGGATCAGAGCGGTTTTTAATACCCGCGCTGTCTCGAAATACCTAATCGCTACGTTTGTCAGAGAAAACAAATTTCATTTTAAACGAATGTTTTTGAGCTTTCAAATCTCGTTTTTTTTTGTTTTCAAAACGAATTGTAGGTTATGTTATATTAACTAATACAAATATAAATTACTAGCTGTCGCCCACGACTTCGTCCGCCTAGAGATGCAATTTATAGCCTACTAGAAGATGCCCGCAACTTCGTGGATAAGTAAAAGTCATTGCTCCTCTTTTTTCTGTATCTTAGTCGGTTAAAAAGTATCCTATAACCATTTTTGAATACCCAGCTGCCCGTGGATCAAAAATAGTTAAAATCCGTTTAGCTGATTAGGCGTGATGAAGCCACGACGACATGTACAAACATACAAAAAAATCGATTCAGTGACCTCCAAATAGTTCGATACAATATATTTTTTAAATATCCTCAATATACAGACATTTCATTCTCATAGATGGCATTACTGGAAAGTTTTGTTGACATCTGTTCAGAAGTTTTTAAAATTAAGAGGAACGTGCGTCGGAATACATCGGCACAAACACGTTTATAATATTGTTAGGTTTTATTTGCCAGAAAGTTTTCATCACCATAGACCGTTTCGTCTGTTACAGAAGATTTTTTGCTGTGCTATGGACTACTTTTTGGATGACTGTTTAGTCCAATGACAGAACAGCACGATCTTCTGCATTTTGGTCAGATGTTTCTATGCCGATTCGTTGTCTACGCATCTTTCAACTGGCTAGAATTTTAACCAGGATAGATCGCAAAACTTCTTGAGACATAAAGTCTTGCCGAAAACCGATGGCCATTGGGGCGGAAAGTTTCTAGAGTGGAGATGTAACGTCCACCTTAATTACTACTTCTACTACCCCTCTATAAGTATGGGGGTATGCCCCCATTACTATTCTTACTAGCTATTCTTACTGACTACTATAAGCTATTACTGGCTAAAAACTCTACAGTAACTAAACCCCAAAAAGCCCTGACAAACTACCCCTTTTGTTAGTTGGACCTAAGAAAGAAATAAGGATCTAGTTTATATCTAAAATATTTATTATCTTATTCTAACTGCTAACATTATTCATCAATTATACAAAGGTCATATTTATTTACTTATAATTTCATCAGTTAGGTACTATAATATTTAATAGAGCAAGGTATTCATACTTATTAGTTATTTGTTGGTTCTAAATACTCCTTAATAGTATAGTAACATATATCAGAGCAAAATTTATGAAGTTTATGATTAGATTCAGGCATGTCAGAGTTCCTTCTTTCTATAGGCAAATTGTTAAAGATCTTTATACACGTATAAGGTCTCCATGGTAGAGGCGGCTTCCTGTGCCACGTTTCTCCTCCAAGTAGACTTTGGCCGACCTCCCTTTCTTTTCCCAACGGGAGAGTAAGAGTGCCGCAGTGTGTGGCCAATATGACGCCTCTTTTTAGGGTTCCGTAGCCAAACTGGCAAAAACGGAGCCCTTATAGTTTCGTCATGTCCGTCCGTCCGTCCGTCCGTTCGTATGCCACAGGCATTTTACTCAAAAGCTACATGATGTATATTGATGAAATTTGGAGTGTCTTGTATAAGCCGCTACTTGGTTTGATAGTTAAATAATAAAAAAAAACATCTAGTGCCCCCCGGCACTTCATACATGTAACCGAAACTGAAACAAAAAAAAATCAGCGAATATAAATGTGTGGCACATCAGTGGACAGTTCTACCAAAAACACTATGAGGTTTCTAAAAAAAATTTTGATAGTATGAATATTTTCGGAAATATTCGCTCCGAAAGAAGCAAAAATTATGTCCCCCCCCCCCTCTATTTTCTACACAGTATGTTCAAAAAATATGTAAAAAAATAACAAATATAAAGCTTAATAAATACTTCCAACGGAAATTGTTTTCAACATGATCGGACATACCGTTTTTAAGTTATTGCCAAATTCTGCGCTTCTCAGCAAAAGGACGTAAGGTGCCGCGGAGATACGCTCTTTTGTCAGTGTGTTTTTTTTATATCGTAGTTTTTTCATCTGCAGTGCATTTTTTTGTATAAACAGCTGCAGAACCCTACATTAAGCATGGTCCGACATGCTCTTGGCCGGTTTTTATATTTTTTATTTTTCTAAATAGGACAGCAAAATAGTGGATCTCCCTTTCGGCGAGCCCTTTTTTGGACCTGTTGGTAGTCAATACAGCTTAATGTAGTCGTTAGAATGTATACTATTTTTCACGTCAACATTTTAAAGCATAACCTCGCCCTCTCAGCTATTTATCACACACTCTGCACCCTAATCGAGCCGAGTTACAAGGACATTAAGAAATTTACACCCTTTCCGTAAATAAGGGCCTTCACAAGCTATAAAAACCTGCCAAGTGCGAGTCGGACACGCTCAACAAGGGTTCCGTACAAAATATACGCTACAAACGGCCGTATCTATGAAAATCCAGTGTTAGCAGAGTCCTACTCCTAAGCAAAATGTAAGCGGTATTCGATCATTTTATATTGGCTTGCGATATAGAGAGACAGACATAAAATGATACTGTTTTTTATTATTTGTTGTTGCCGAAACGAAAATACATCATCTGTGAAAATTTCAACTTCAAAACATCACGGTTCATGACATACAACCTGGTGATAGACGGACAGACAGACAGATATACAGACGTACAGCGGAATCTTAGTAATAGGGTCCCGTGTTACCCTTTGGGTACCTCTAAAAACCTCGATGCAGTATCGCTTCATTTTAACGGTCATTAAGGATTATGCATCGAGCTTTATGGGTATTAAATTTTAATAGACGCTGAAGGCGAAGTTAAGAGAAAAATAATTGGAAAAAGGATTAAGTTTCTTTGAGTCTGTACGGATCTTAAGCCGTTTTTCACTGGGATAGCAGAGTCCTTAGGGTATCAGCGTAACCATGGGGATACAGCTGGGTTTCGGTAGAAGGCGTTCCTGTGAAGAAGCGACAAGTCGATTTTGGTTTGAGAATAAGGTGCTTAACACATTCACGACCGCGAGCATAATGGGCGGGCGCTCTGCTCGTAGCAAAGTTCTCGCTGCATACGTTTTATCCCATGTGGCTTCGAGCGTAGCGCTACGAAAATCTTGGTTGCGAAAGTGTTAATACATTCACTGCCGTACAGCGGGTGCTCTGCACGTAGACAATTAGTTTTCCGGTTTGTAGAAGATGGGGCGTAGCGCCACGAAAAGCTTGACAGCGAAAGTGTTAAATAAGTTTCTGATATTTTTACCGATGCGACCTTCAAACCTTTAAGAAAAGAGCGTACTCCCACCTGAAAGGCCGGCAACGCACTTGTGACCTCTCTGGTGTTGCAAGTGTCTATGGGCGACGGTGATCACTTATCATTAGGCGATCCGTCTGCTTGTTTGCCCCCTATAACATAAAAAAGACTGCTACAAGCATGTATTACGTTTTTTTTTACATCTGTCACCACCTACTCATTAAGGTGATTCTAAAGAACCCAGTTTCTATGACCAACTTACTGTTCCATCATCAGATCTGCTCGATGGCATAACAATGTTACATTATCTTATCACCGACCTTACATAAGTAGGCCAAATTTTGGGCCCCCGGGAAGACATTTATTTGTATCCGAATCAACTGTCATAGCCCATACAAAAACATGACATATAATTCTGATTCCGAGCGTCAAACGCGTTGAGGTGCGTACACACTTGAATCATTTGCTCGTATCCGATCACCGTAGCGTGGCATGACTGCGTATCGCGCTGCTTGGACGCTCACTGTCGGCGCGGCGATCACGCCCCGCTTGTCCGATCTAAGTGTGTGATACGCGTAGCAACATGGATTTCGAGCGATCGGATAGGTGCAACGTCTAAACGTGTGATCGTGACACGCGATCATGCCACGCGACGAACATCTGATCGGGCAAATGATACAAATGTGGACGCGCCTTTAGGCAACGGGGGGGGGACACTTGCGTATTTTTTATTGAAAGGGAGGGTGTGGGCACGTTATTGGCAAAGGTCGGCACAGGCGGTGCTTATTTACCTAAACTTTGCGGGAGGACGCAATTAAGAGGGTTTAGAACCGCCAAATAGAATGAATACTTTTTAATACATTCGCGACCGCGAGCCCGCTTGGCGAGCGCTCTGCTTAGCAAATTTTTGCTACATACGCTTTTTCCCACGTTTTTGGCCACGAGCGAAGCGCTACGAAAATGTCGGTTGTGAAAGTGTTAATGAATGTGGGATTTCCTGCATGAGTTATACGTAATAGATGCCCTGATTTTACTAACCCTCAACCTTGGTTTCAAAAGAATGGCTTGGCCGTTTCATAGATCATTATAATGTCTAAAATATTGTGATAATATTATTAATTTGAATTCCTCTCTATGAAACGGACAGGCTAAGTTTGAAATCAAATGTAGGGTTAGTAAAATCAGGGCTTAAGGGCTTCAAGCCAGTTGAAGCCATACTTTTTAAGATAAAGTCAGTAAAGTCAGAACTTGAGGGCTTGGCTTTCACTGGGATCTGATAACTGTTTCACAGAGGAAGCGTTATGAGCATGTGAGGCTTGGCTGCCAATTTTACATGAAATGTTTTTGGTGGGATACTTTTTACCAGACTACGCTGTAGAAAAAAAGTGCTGTCATGACTTTTTCTCCACCGCGAAGTTGCGGGCACCTTCTAGTGATATTATTATAGTATATGTTAAGCTTAACTTCACATGTTATTAATTAGATGAATTGTTCTCAGCGTCGTTAAACATCAACATCAATTGTACTAGCATACCGCGCTAAACTCAAGACATTGCAATTACTCGCTAACGTATTAGTTTAAATTGAATCTTGCGCAACTCTGTTGTTTATGGCCTCGTTTGTTCTTAATTTGGTTTCGGAGCTACGGCTATGGTTTAATAAAGTTTCTTGCTCTCAAGATTATCTGATGTGCAGTGTATGTAAATCTTCAGGTTGACGAATTAATTAAAGATAAAACTAACTCTGCTGACTTAACGATCCGAAGTGAATCTTGGCCTACATTATGAGATTTAGCCAGCGCGCCCTGGTTTGTACGATCTCCTCTTAGTTCCCTAGTACTTGGGGTGACCGACCAGTCGTCGGCCACTATCGGACGTCCTACCTAGGTCTTTTTTTTACTGCCATATCATCATTTTCGTTTGATATCCAAGCCATCGGAATCTTGAAGATTTATTAAAAGATATACCTCCAATAAATCATTCAACACAATCATAACATCAAATATAAACAAAAACAATACTGAACACACCACCATTTCTCTCGTAAGCTTGGCACTACTAAAACAGCAGTTCAGCTTGAAGAATGTTGCGTTTACGCACGTTTTTAGAATGGTGCTATAAGCTACTAAGTCTTTTAAAAATTTTTGGCACATTAGTCTATTCATAGGGATATTAATATTATATACTAAAATGTGCCTGCAACTTCGTTCGCGGAGGAGAAAAAGTCATAACCCCTGTTTTTTTCTTGAGTGTAGTAGGGTAAAAAGTATCCTATAATCATCTGGGGATATTCAGCTACCCGTATACCATACATCGTTGAAATCTATTTAGCCGTATTGGCGTGATGAACCCACAACGACACATACAAACATACAAAAAATTTTTTTTTTTTTTTTAAAAACAGAATAGCACCCCTTTGCAGAGTGCAGGCATTTATAAGCTGGACTGCGAGTGTGGTCTTTCATACATTGGTCAAACGAAACGCAGTGTATCAACCCGGGTGAAGGAGCACATAGCAGATGTCAAGCACCGTCGTTGTAATAGGTCTGTGAACATGTCATTGACAAACCAAACCACTCAATTAAGTTTGATAAACCTTCTATCCTTGCCAAAGAAAAAAGATATTTTCCCAGAATGCTACGCGAGGCTATTGAGATTAAAAAGCATCCTAATTTCAACAGGGAAGATGGATTGTCACTACCACTAGCTTGGGATCCTGTAATACATCTCATCAAGGAACAAGCGAGACACAGGACTGCAAAACCTTAATTTCCGAACGGTGTAAAATATCTTATCTGTTTAAAAGTAGTTTAATAGTCTCTGTTTTTAAATATTATAATTAGTAATGAGGTAGCCTGGGAGTTTTTCTTTGCAGCGTTTTTTTTCTCCTCAGTACGCCTCATTTGTGAAATACTGCTTAGTAAATTATTAGAATAAAATAATTAAGCCCTTCTGGCACATGTGTAACTGTCTTTACAGCTTAGGCCCATCTGGCATGTATGTACACCTTTATTTGTGTTTTTTCAAAAATGGGTAGTTTGCACAAATTGTAACTTTGACAGAGGAAAATACATCTTTTCTCAGTCCACCCGTGACCATGGAGAGCTGGAAAGCTTCCGAAACGTCGGGAACTAAAATGAAATAATATACGCGATATAATCCGTTAAATTGTTTTATTTCAATGAGTAATAATCGCGGAAACAGAAGAAAATATTTTTTTTTTATTTAGTGACCTCGAAATAGTCCGTTACAATCTTTTTTTAATATCTTCAATGTACAGACATTTCAAATCAACAATTTTGTAATAGTATAGATAAACAGTTACTCTGCCTGCCTGTTATCTTTCCTCCTTTAAACCGCTGAACTGATTTAGATGATATTTGGTATGAGAATAGAAGTTTGTGTGGCAAATCAGTCATTAAAATAAAGGCTCACTCATTTCTTGGCAACGCATTCCTTATAAAATTCTGATTAACTCCAAATTTTCCTGCAACGCTCTAATTAATATTCATTGAATCATTAAAACAAAACTTCGTACTGGCCAGTCTAATTCGATACGAAAGCCCGATTTAATTCACTCGTAGTTTCCACCGCGATTCGCGCTCAGCCCGCGAAGTCCAGCATTAGCATAATTCATGGGACCATAGATCAGAGAAAAATCTCCCTTAACAAGTGCTCCGGGTAACGAACTGCTCTCGCGGCGCTCTTGGGCACGGGGAAAGGACGAGAGCGGGATAGCTTTAACAAGATTTTAGAAAAAAAATAAAAAATTTTTTTGGAGATCGAAGTCGATTAGCACAAATGAGACGTACTCGACAATATAAACTACAGCTATAGCTAGTGGCGCAGCGACCCACATTAAGTCTTGGCCTCTTAAGCATGCCCGCCACCGGTCTCCGTCTAGTGCGGTTTCCTGCGAGTCGATAGCTTGGAGCTCGCGCAGATCATTTTCAACCACATATCTGCCTGCCCACCTATCTGGGAGTTTAGAAAACTATCTCAAAATTTAATTTTAAATGACAAAAAATGTCCCAAACAAAATGTAAAATAATGACTTTCATCTATGAATAAAATAATTGAAACAGACTATTTGGAGGTCACTTTTTTTTGGATATTTTTGTATATGTCGTCCTGGCTTCATCACACCATATCGGTTAAACGCATGCCCATCTGGCAAGTATGTACACCTTTATTTATTTTCTCAATGTGGGTAGTTTGAACAAATTGTAACTAGGACCGAGATACATATATTTTTTCTCAGTTGACCCTGCGAATACGAAGCTGAGATAATATCCGCAACAGTGTTCATTGTTTCTTTTTCTCTTTATTTAAAGAGCTTTTGCGCTAATGTGAATATCCACAGGACAATAAAGTAAAAATACATAAAAAATGCATAAGATAAAGTTATCTGTCTTGAAGACCACTTAACAAGGGCTAAAATCTTTCTGACTTCGTCTGACATTGGGAACGGAAACTAGGGTTAGGGTTCCGTACACAATCCAGTGGAAATGTCACCAAATATCAGTCGCCTAGGCTTCATTACGGAGACACTTCATTAAAATATATATTTATTGTTTTATGAACTTTAAAAAGGTAACAATTGTATCGACAATGCATCAGTAGCAATAGAAACAGATCAACCTACTATTAAAAATCCCCACCCGGGTTGATTACTTTAAAGACGCAAGCTTCTAGCTTATATTCAAATTCCCAAAAACCTGAACTTCGAAGTTTCGAATCGTCCTCACAGAGTGGCTCAAAAGTCTTCAAAATAATGGCGATATCATCTCCGCGCAGAATGTCGGTGGTCGCAAAGCGGTCGGAAATCGAAAAAAACGGAGCGAACATAACCAACCGGCCGTTCATGTACTCGTAGTGTTGTAAAAGACTCGAGTTCTGTGATTTTTTTAACATGATTCTGCTCACAAACTACAATACTTAACCTTAACACTCTGTTTAAAAAATATTTCTATCCAAATAAGTCCCAGGAACTAAAACAGTTTTATATTATAGATCGATCTTTTTTCCGGTGTTTGAGTCCTGTTAATATAACAAGCCGCATTCGGATTGTATCCTCTTTTAGCCTATCAATCCTATCATCAATATAAAAAGTTCATGGGTTTTTGTAGACTACAACAATCGTGTGACTTTGAATTGTGGTACTTAATTTGGCAGTAAAAGACTGCGATCTGTTTCGAAACTCATGCTCTTTACGAAACTCGTGTCCTTGCTTGGAGAAGTTACGCTCGACTCGACTCAGGACTTGAGTTACATATACAATAAGATGAGAATTCTTTTTTCGTCAAAATCATACGAATTTATATGAGGATCTTCAAAAATAAGTAATATTGAAAAAGAAATATAATGTCAACATAGGTTAAAATAAATAGAGAAATATCAACAAGCAATATCATCGGATCACCCGATAAGGATCGTCATCACACATTTATAACAATAATAATATTACGTGAGAAGTCTCCCCACTCCAGAAGTCGAACATTTTAAACGGCTTTAACAACACTAGGTCCACATGTAAATCGCTGTTTTTTCGTGCACGTTCATATTCATAATGCTATTTTTAGACAGTCCCACATTGTTTTGTTGAAAAAGCTACACCACATAGACTAAACGTTTTTCAGGTAGAATTAGCATAAATGTTTCACAAAGCCTCCAGGCTACATTAGATTATGATTGGTTTACTTTGCAATTTAAGACATCCTCTAACCGACAGCTACATAGGTAGGTATACGTTCTGTACCTCCTACCTACAAGTACATCCTTCTTTTGGAAGGGACATAAGAAACAAACGAATTTAAACCCTTAGCAATACAATTTGAAAATTTCACAAAAATATTCCTCCTAAAGGAAGGATTATAGGTCTCTAACTACATCCTAAAAATAAATCAAACTTAAAAAAACACCAATTTATATTAAAATGTTTTACTACCTTATTAAATAAACTGGTTGAAATATATTTTGGCATGATTTTCGAGTCTCCTCAAAGTAACACACATAGGTACTGATCTACTGTTTTTTTTACAGTCAGACTTAAATATGCCAAAAGAAGGCTCTCTCTCTCTCTCTCTCCCTTGTCGTTCCCTCATAATTGAGGATCGTGGTCATCATCGCGTAGTCTCTTCTAGTAGGTTTTGTTTTTATGTCATAGGGGGCAAACGAGCAGATAGACGGGTCGCCTGATGGTAAGCGATCATCGTCGCCCATAGATACCTGAAACACAAGAAGAGTCACAAGTGCGTTGCCGGCCTTTCACTTGGAAGTACGCTCTTTTCTTGAAGGCTTGAAGGTAGCATCGATCCGGAAACACTGTAGGCGATAATTTATTACACAGTTCAGTCATTTGAGGCAGGAAATTTCTGGCAAAACGTACAGTTGTGGACTGCCAAGTCGCGTAGGACGAGGGCAGAGAGGATCGGCAGGGATCATTTTGAACAATTCCTCGGAGCACTCCCCGTTATACAAACGATAGGAAATGCAGAGCGAAGCTACATCTCTATGTATGGTTATTCCGACAATTAATCAATTTAGGACAAAACATTAAAAAAAATTACAGTCAGTCTTAAATGTGCCAAAGAAGTCAACACTTAGAGACAATTCTCAGAAAAGTACAATATTATGAACAGTAATATTACAAGTTTCGAAATACCTACACTTTCCTTAATAACCGACCCAAATCTAACGAAATCTAAAGGGTTTTTATCAGGGTCGGTGAAATCGGATTAACCTTGCAGCCGCGAAATTTACTGATAATTTGGGTAACCCTAACCATCCCCGTGCCACTTAAGGGTTAAACCCTTCTGATTGTGTCCTAACGTGATTTAATAACCAACTTTGAAGCAGGGTAATGGTTTTCACGCATATTTGCTTGGTTAATCGCATACGATTACGCATAAGCGTCAGAAAAAGGTGACCGATCAGGGTACCGACTACAGAATGTACCATAATGTCATACATATTTACTTGAACGAGTAATCTATACTTTTATAAAGTTTTAAAAATAAATTGCTCTATATTGAAAATATTATCAAAATAATTAGTAATATTTATTTGATGGTTGGCTATTTTATGGTCACTAATTCGATTATTTTTTTGAGTTTTTGTATGTAGCCTATATAAATATGTGTGCGTTTTGCGATTCCATCACGCCGAAACGACTTTAAGCATTTATACCATTTTTAGTTAAAGGAAATAACTGGCAATCCCCAGAGAGATTAGCAAAACCGATTTTAACTATTTTTCGTACACGGGTAGCTGAGTATCCACAGATGGTTATAGAATATTTTTAACCCAACTATGCTGAAGTAAAAAGAGGACTGTCTATCACTTTCTTCTCCCCCGCGAAAAAAGTTACAGGCACCTTCTAGACAAATGAATAATCATGGGTATATGAAATATACTACAGTCTTATTAACTTCTATATACCTAAATATCCATTAATTCACTTTTTGGATAAAAAGTAAATTCGATATTTTCGTCAGCTGATTGCCTTTAAATAAAAAATCATATCTTGATTTTTTGTTTTTGATTATTATTTATTTCTTTACTGTTATAAGTTTTGATATGTTTTCTTGGAGAACTACGCATTGAGTTTATACTTAAAACATATATTTAGGACTGGCTAAGTACAAATATTGTAATAGATATAAGAGCTATTTCGAAAAAATGACTGACTGTTGAGTTTGTTTCGGCTTTCTTCTCAACAGTGGTCTCCTCTTGGGAAACGCCGTAGAGTCAGACTTGTAAAAGTACCCTTGCGGATTACTTATAGAATAAAGATCATTATTACATTATTACTATGTAGTACAGATTACTTTGCATATTCTTAGAAAAATATAAAAAATCTCGGTTTGTTACGATCGCAAAAAATGTGTTTTGTAAAATTGCTTGGCTAACAATCTAACATGTCACTCGCAGTTTTACGGCCTGGCGCAAGGCCGGCTGTGGACATCCTTGGGGGAGGCATTTGTCCAGCAGTAGACGCTCTGGGTTAGTAATAATGATGAGGAGATGACGAATAAGAGTCACGAGTAAATAGACGGTAAAACTTGCATCTCGGCGTAGTTAATTATTTTCTAATTAGGAATTTAATTTTTATCTTGTTTGTGCTGGAACATGATACAGACTCTCGTTAATTCTAGCTTACACCCGCGGTGGAAAAAGTTTTGCACACGATCTCCGCTCGTTACCAAACGACGTAACCTACACCGTTTTATAACCACAACATGCTGTTTCGTTCCTAGGGTAAACTTGGGCACTAATTAACCTGAAAGTTAATATTCCGAACTGGTACTAGTTAGCATTTTTATGAGTTTCTGTCTGTTTGAGGTCACGTGGGAAATTGAGCAAGGATTTTTGAATGAATTCCTTGTTTCTGACACCATAACATTCATACTACGAGTATTTTAGTGATTGGGCTTATAAATAAGTTTAGTCATCATAGCCTCCTCAATAGACTTCCACATGGGCCGCATACAGGCGACCCGCATCCAGGGAGTTCCCGCAACTCTAACCAGGTCGTCCGATCACCTTGCAGGTGCCCTTCCCACACCGCGCTTGCCAGTACGCATTCTCCACTCAAGAAGCTTTCTGCCCTAAATGCCATCGGTTCTTCGAACTATGTGCCCTGCCCATTACCAATTCAATTTGCTTACCCTGTTTGCTCTATATAAGTTAAGTATGTACTTATAATTCAGTAGAAACTTAAACTGGTGGCTCTATGAGATGTAGATCTCGCGAATGTTCTAACCTATATCTCCGCCATTATGACGAAAAATGAATCGTCAGCAAAAATATTCATTATTATTGAACCTGATCACAAAATTTCACCAGATTTGATAGCAAAATGTGACCTGTAGAGAACAACATCCGGACAGATGGACATACATACAGTTATGTGTCGTTGTGGCTTCGTCACGCCAAAACGGCTACACGGATTTAAAATTTTTGGTAATTGGGCATTCACAGATGGCTATAGGATACGTTTTCTTGACTACGCTGAATAAATATAGAGGGGTTATGACTTGCTCTCTTCCGCGAAAGAAGTTAAGGGTACTTTCTAGTACAATAATAAAGAATGTGCATTAAGGCATTAAGTGCGCCATTTCACATTTTGTATTGTGCAATAAAGTTTATATAAATAAATGTGTGAATGACAAACATGCATAAAATTGGACATAATTTATAAGCAGTTTTTGTCTGAAAACGTTAAAATTAATTTGTTTCGCAACATCGCGACATAATGCTTAGCTAATAAATCAACCGGACAAAATTCTTACTTATTCAATGCGTATACCCCAGTGCCCGCCACTATCTGCGCCCATTCACTGGCATCTCATTCACGGTTTGACTAATTACCAGAACTGCTAAAACCTGTCCGTGAATACACAGCTTTCAACAGAGTATAGATCGAAGAAAAACTGCCGGTTTATGATATGGTAAGAGTTTACTTAATACCTTGTGGGTCTCCACTCGAGAATAGCCTATTAAAACAACAAACTGTATTTGAAAAGCAGTTTTATCGAATTTACAAAAGTTGTTACAGGGCTTCATTGAGGTGTTCTGATAAAACTTCTAAAAGTCCTCGGGTGTAGGGGCTGCGCTGACGTCAAAATGTTGGTTTAAATGGCATTTTTTTGGTTTTTGCTTAAAACTCGAAAACCTGCAAAAATACTTGCACAGTTGCCGTTAAAAAAATAAATTACAGTGAATTGACTACACACTTTGTTGTATACATTTTAATTGTTAGTATTATAGTTTCAGAGAGAAAAAACGTCGAATTTAACTGTTGAAAAGCATCTCAACTTATCTAGGCATTTTTAAAAAGTTCTTTTTTGTTATGTAAAAGCTGATTTAATCTGTGGCAAAGCCCTCTTTATTCTCTTTAGATAACGTTTATAAAATTAATTACGGAACCCTGATAACGGACCTGAAAGGAACCTTCACACGAAAATCACTTTTTCTTAATGAATAACATAATCTGATAAACGATTTTCATTAATTATAATTTTAGTTGCATTTTATCTTTTTTTTTCCTTTACTTTCAAACAAAATTTATGTATTTATTATTCATAAAGTTACACAGCATTACAGTAGAAGTCAAGGCACTGTAAGCTATAAAAAAACATAATCTCTTAATGTATCTTGCCTTTATTAAGTCCTACCAAGGACCATTAAAACAAGATGACTGACCATCTCATCTATGTATAAGAATTATATTTTAGAATGATTCACCTACTGGTTTGACGACCGGTTTAGCTCAGTGGGAGTAACGTTGCCTGCGAAGCTGAGGCCCTGGGATCAAATCCTGGTAAGGGCAAATATTTGTGTGACGAGCATAAATATTTGTTCCTGAGTCTTGGATGTTTTCTATGTATATAAGTAGTATATCTATTGAATATATCGTCGTCTAGTACCCATAGCACAAGCCTCATTGAGCTTACCATGCATGGGACTAGTTCACTTTGTGTAGAATTGTCCCGTAGTATTTATTTATTCAACTTTCCAAGCGTCACACCGTTATTAAATGTTACAATTTATTTATTATTAGCTATTTGCGAACTAATTTTTACTATACATGTTTCTTTATTCAATTATAACATGCTTAATTGTTTATTTTTATGGCTCCATCTAGTTTTGCCAGAATATCTTCTTGTGATCGGAACACGGTGCAAAGTATGGCAAGTGTCATCAGTCCTCTAGTTTTAAATGGTCCTTGATAGGTATCAAGTAAATAGGTAAATGTAAGTAGGTACTTATAAAGATAAGTGGAAGTGGGATAAGTAAAGAGGGAGATTCATTTATTTCAATCTTATCTATCTACGTCAAAACTTATATACATACAATAACTTTGGCTCAAACACCTAGTCGTTTACTTTAAAACTTCAATAAATTTCTAAACCTGTATTAATTGCTCCTTCTCAAATTTAAAGACAAAGCTAAAGAGGTAGTAAGTTCTATAGAAACTGTTGAGACATAGTCCGTTGTTCAATTTGACGTCAAAATTATTGTTCCTCTATTCATTGAAAAGGCCAATTCTAACTTCGTCCTAGTTTAATTGTCTTTACAAAACTTGGGGATTTTGTTCGGAAAATTCATGGCCGGTATAACTTCTATTGTTCAACTTTTGATGGATGGAACTGAGAATAACAGCGGTTCCGTGTGAAATATATTTAACAAAGTTAAAAAGTTGCAAGGATCTCAAATTGATTTGTATTTTTGCAAAATTTTGCCGATTTACGCGTTTCTTTCGTATTTCTGTTGAAAAAAAGTTTCCGATTGTCCCATACAAATTAAAATTAAACGAATTTTTTTTTACTACCTTGAATAATATTAACAACATGGTTTAGGTGCCTATAAAAATGGTTTATTTGCCACCCTTTCTTTTTATAAAAGTTTCGAAAGGACGTCGAGTCTGAGTTGAAACAAAAAAGTTCTCAATTTGACTATATTTTTTTTATATCGTCCGTCGATTTATACGCCAGCTGTGAACCGATATTGATGATCCTTTTTTTAATAACGATGGATTTCTTATAGTGATAGTCTCTTAGAATGGTCTCATAGGATAATGGAAAATGTGGAAAATAATATCAAAATTATATTCCTTTAGTTTGTCTTGTCTAAGAAGTACTAGTAGTGTTAGGTGAAATTTCAAGAAGTTTTTTATTTTAAATAAGGTTAAGTATTTTCCCTGCGGTGGACGCTGTCCCATTAGTTGGCAATTTCAACCTTAATTCGTAGCAATAAAGGTGACAGTGTCAATTATTGGAGTTAAGCTGTGACCTTAATCACTATTATACTCTGACCCGAGGCGTACGCTTAAAGAGCAATAAAATGTGTTACAATAGCATGTTTATTTCAAAAGGTGATAAGTCGTGATATAAGGGTGTTAATTTTAACCTAAATACAGTTTCTATTAAAGCTTACGGGGCTTTTTATGTTTTTTGTGTATGGGTTGCAAACATACAAGGCTGGGGAGCCTTGTATGTAATGTAGGTAATGCTTATTTTCATCAAAGAGTAGGTAGTGGCATATTGCTTTCTATTTAGTATTTATTAAAAAAAACTAAACGCAACGGGAACGGGACGGGTAAAAAATATCCTATAAGCCGACTGTAGATACGCAGCTACCCGCGTACAAAGAATAGTTAAAATTTGTTTAGCCGATTTGGCGTGATGAAGTCACAACAACAGAACAAACACACAAAAAATCCAAAAACGTGTCCTACAAATAGCCAGTTTCAATGTTTTTTAATGCCTTCTATGTACAAGTAGATGTTTAATTTTTACAACTTTATAATATTAAAGTCGACTATCGACTTCCAAAAAAAGAGGAGGTAATATGTTCGATAGTTTGTCTTTTTTTATGTATGTTCATTTATTTCGTAATGACTTTATATTATACTTCAGAAAAATAGTAAAAGTTCCAAAAAATGTCAGAAAGTAGCAACATTAGGGGTAAAATTGGCTGACTTGGAGGGACAAGATGGCGGTTTGACAGTCCTAATGTAATTTTCGGTCACTACATGATTCTTGTCGTTCATCTTGGACGGGCGACATGAAACGGTGTGGATCAATTCATTATTTTATTCTTTTAAATATAAAACTGTACCTTGGCTTTTAAACCTTGACTCTAGCAAAATTGTCCTAATGCACAGAAGCAAGACATTAAACTTTAAAACTAAAGTGAACAGAATAAAGATAGTGAGATATATGATGAAACGCGTGAATTTTCCGGAAAAAGTCCTTTCGGATATAATAATAAGATAAAAAATTGCAATCTCATATATGTACACCGCGTCTTTTATACGCGCCGTCGATGCGCGTTTGTATTGATACAAACGCGACACGCACGCTAGTAAGTATGCAGCTCTACGGAATGAAAAACGCTCTGGTGACGGGCTCCTAAAACGCCTGTTTGGTATATTCAATCATGTTAAAAACAATTTTTGTTGAAAGAATTTATTAAAAGTCTAAAGTTGTTTATTTACACAATACGTACATAGGAACGTTGCAAGTTAAATAAAAGCTGGTAATAAAAACGATTCACTCTCATTCATAATTATAACGAACTCAAACATCTTTTTAAAAATCCTCAAAATCTTTTAAAAATTTATTTGGTTTTATCTTTGTATTTTTTTCATATTTTTTAGACTTACCGTTTAGAAAATATTGGGGGACAAAATTTATGCAACTTTCGGAGCGATTATTCCAGAAAATATTCAATAACTCAAACATCTTTTTAAAAATCCCCAAAATCTTTTAAAAGAGCTGTTGAAATATGTGCCACACATTAATATTTGCTCAAACGATTTTCAGGTTTGGAGTGCCCCCCCTAGAAATATTAACTAAACTAAGTAGCGGCTTATAAACTCCCAATTTCATCAATATACATCATGTAGTTTAAGAGTAAAATGCCCGTGACATACGGACGGATGGACAGACGGACATCACGAAACTATAAGGGTTCCGTTTTTGGCATTTTGGCTATGGAACCCTACAAATGCGGTGTGCATAGGCCCTTAGGGCTTTCCTGTGTCATTGAAGTGCACGGTTGGTAAAGTTAAACACTAACCCACAGAAACCAATTAGAGTTACGACCGTTCGGTCTTTGCAGAGGTCCAATCCGACCCAATCAGTCATAGGAACCATTTTGCTCGTTTTACTCATGTGGCTCAGCCACTAGGATTTGAAGTTGGGAATGTTGGGATAAAATTAACTAAAGTCCGTTTTTTTAGGTACTTAAAAAATATTTGTTGATTAGTCTGTCTGAGTGACTGCGTGGAAACGCAGTAAATTTTAACCCGCCATCAGGGTCGCAAGTAGGTAATTTTGCTTAAACACGGCCTCTAGTGACGTTGCTATTTTTATGGTAATCAAATCACCATGGTTTCGAGGCAGTTACGAACTGATTACAGAACTTGCTGATAAGGGTGTAAAAGGTTTACGGGAACTTTAAAGCCAACGATGCTGACGTCCTTCACTGAAGGGAAATTAAACGTTTTGTTGAAATAAAGCGAACCACGCCCGTTCATATAATATACCCGAAGAGCAAAGATTGCCTTATATTAGCTTACAAGGGAACACAAACATTGGATAATCGACAGCGAATCTTTTACACTGTATGATGGTAAGATTGAGGACATAAGCCTATTATGCAAAAAAAGACAAATCTTAAAATTACCTCAAAAATATTAAACAGCATGTCTTTATTGGTCTGTCTGAGTGAGCGCAAAGTACGCGCGGCCATGAACTAGTGACGTGATGTTTATGGTAATTAACTCACCATGGTTTCGGAGCGGTTACGAACTGAGTACAGAACGCCCTGATAAGGGTGTAAAAGGTTTACGGGGACGTAAAAACCAACAAGGCCCTTCACTGAAGTAATTTATCGGTTTGTTAAAGTAAAAACGAGCCTGCTGGCGAGGACTTCGCGTTGCGATTTGATGAAGTAAGATCTTATTG
Organism: Hedya salicella; assembly: GCA_905404275.2. Lineage (NCBI taxonomy): Eukaryota > Metazoa > Arthropoda > Insecta > Lepidoptera > Tortricidae > Hedya > Hedya salicella. The sequence continues at coordinate 2,269,053 of FR990112.1, read as the reverse complement.
TAAACGGAAATCATTTAAGTTCAAATAACTGCAAATTATACCGTGAATATTCACAGACAGTTTGTTTTAAATATGTGTGGTATATGTTGCTCTGGACTAATTTTTTTTATATATATTTACTTTTAAAACCTAAAGGCTAAACGATGGCTTTAGACTCGTTATATTAAGCTATAAGAAATACGTTTTGAGCATGAGAAGTGGCCGAATAGAGGCGACCCGCATCCAGCGAGTCCCCACAACCCTAACTAAGTCGTCCGACCACCTTGCAAGTGGCCGTCCCACGATGCACATGCCGATACGCGGCCTCCACTCGTGAACCTTTCTGCCCCAAGCGCCATCGGTTCTTCGAACTATGTGCCCTGCCCATTACCACTTCAGTCTGTTTATTCTGACAACCTTAATTTACAAAATTGATTCGATAATTTAAGTAGAAAATCAATATTGTATAATAAAATATGTGATGTTTTCGCATTAAAAAATATAAATAAACCTTAATTGACATGAAATTGAGTCCAAAAGTGGTAAACCAACTTCTTAGGCGACCGTACATATCAAAAGACTGCTCTATGAAAACCATTTCACTAACAAGAACACTCTATTCTGTATGGGAAGGAAGCTTTGACATTGAAAGTGTTTCTCCTAGCCATGGTACTCGAGATAATTTCATCTCTGCTCGTGACATCCATTGACCTAATTATCTGCCAGTAATCCAGGATTTGATATTCCATTGTATGTATTACAGAATGTATTACGAGATCGGGGTGACACGATAAGATTATTTAGGACTAGCTTCTGCCCGCGACTTCGTCCGCCTTAAATTCGTTTATCGCAGATTTTACCGGGATAAAAAGTAGCTTATGTCCTTCCCCGGGACTCAAACTATCTCCATACTAAATTTCATCCAAATCGGTTCAGCGGTTTAAGCGTTTAAAGGTAACAGGCAGACAGATAGACACAATTTTACATTTATAAATTAGTATGGATTTTACCAGTATTCTAACTAACAATAAGGGCGCCCACTATATAGAACATTAGAAGATTCTCGCCACTTCGTTCGCGGAGGAGATTAAAGTCTGAAAACTCTTTTCTTCTTCTCTTTTATTATAACCATCTGTGGATACCTAGCTACCCATGTTCCAAAAATATTTTAAATATTTTCAGCCGTTTTGGCGTGATCATATCGCAAGGGCACATAAAAACAAAAAATATTTATTGTTTCAGTGACCTTGAAATAAATCTTTTCACTTTTTTTATATTTTCAATGTAAAGACATTTCATTTATTCAACTTTACTCCGGTAGCTGGGTTGATGAGATGGTTATAGGGTACTTTTTATTCGACTACGTGGAAGAAAAAAAGAGGGATTACGACTTACGACCGTTTCTCCTGCGCGAATGAAGTTGCACCCGCATTCTAATAGTTAAGTAATTAACAAATAAAATAAACTAGACAATCTGGCACTAAAATTATTTATTTAATACCTTCTAGATTAAATATATAATCTTCGTTCCTAACAACGGCTTAACAAGTAAAAAATAATCCACCAGAAGCGCACCGGGCACCTGATCAGAAAGCCTTGCAGTTTCTTGTTCCAAACAGCAGGTACCCTATAGACAATATACAGAATTTTCTGACACAATAAAAAACAAATATATGAGGAACAATCTTACACAAATTGACATAGTCCCAGACTAAACTACCTTTACTAGGTATTGGGTACCCATCAGATACACAGCGACGATATATATATATATATATATATTCAAGTATGTATATATATATATATATATATATATATATATACATACTTGAAAGAAAGAAAGAAACATATTTATTCAACGCCAGCATAAACAAAAAATACAAATAACAAAAGCAATTGACGACGCTGAAAGGGGTCACCACTCAGCTTTATGCCACGGCAAGCCGTGGCGCTGACTTTCGGTGGTGCCCTGTAACTTAAAAGTAATTTATACGTACCTAGTTTATTATCTTAACTTAGACCTAGTGGGTGACTTCACGAACACCATTTTTACATCAAACCCTAATATTCGTTTTAAAATTGTATTTTTATTATTATTTTAACTAATTTTCCTAGTTTTTTATTACTTATAAAGACTATAAAAAACCTTTAAACAAGTTAATTTGCATGGCAAAACTTAAATTACACAAACGATTCCAGATGAGCTATTATAAGTAAAGACCAAGCGATAATGTACAAATAAAAATGTAGTATAATGTTAAATAATTAGCACTGATTTTAATCAAAAAATAGCACATGTCACATGTTCCTATAGATTTATTAACACAATAAAAATGATGTTGCAAAACCTGAAGTGCTATAACTTACTTACGAGTATATAAGTGTTAATAAAATATAATACTTAAGATACAAAGAAAATACCCAACACCCGGGAACAAACTTTCGTTCTCAAACACTTGGCCTGGTCAAGATTCGAACCCGAGACTGCCAGCTTCGTTGTGCAATCAACTGAGCAAAAGGTGTCGCCACGTCAATGACAATCTTATACAAATTGACCTATACCCAAACTAAGCAAAACTTGTATACCTTTATATGGGCACGTACCAGGCAACGAATATACTCATATAGATAAATATAATACTTAAAACATAAAAAAGACATTCAAGATCCAGGAAGAAACATTCATTCTCATTACACAAACACTTGCCCTGGCCGGGATTCGAACACGCGACCACCAGCTCGTAGTGCAAACTTAATCAAACGAGTCGACAAAAGTAGTAGCAAAATATAACTTTCAGATGTTAGGGTTCTGTAACACTAGGGTACGGGTTTTGATGGCCTAAGAGTAACTAAAACTATACAAAAAAATTAGTGCGGAGGGCTAAGGATGCAGTATTATCACTAGACTTTAAAACCGAAGCCAACTCGCCATGTTTACGTTCACATATCCACTCCGAAACAGTCAGCCTTTGCGACTCCATTCTTGCAGGTTAAGGCAAGCTAGAGGCCCTTCCACACTTCCTCCATCTGGGTCCCCAAGGAGCACTCAGGTATGTGGCGTCGCTGCTCCTCAAACAACTCGCGTTTCATTATTACATTCCAAAGTTTCAAACTCTCAAGTGACACTAATAAAAATGAAGATACCGCTTAAACTTTTATTTTTGTATGTCGCTTGAAAGTTTGAAGCTTTTAAATATAATTCCCGTTCTTCCCGACGCCTCAACAAGTAAATAAATTTTGCCCCACAAACTCGGTGGAAAGCTGATCAGTAAGGCTTACAGTTTCTTGTTCCCAAGAGACTTACTGGAGAATGCAGTTTATGGACAATTTTACAAAGGTTTTCCTTGCAAAAGTGGCTAAGAAATAATTAAATAGTTTGTTGTTTTATACCTGAAAGCATCAGTAATTTCTGTATTTTTAAGAGAAAATTTGCCCTCTTTCTTAAAGCTTACAACATATAAAAAAGCTGAAGAGGGTCGAAAGTCTGTACATGGAAGATATTGGAAAATACATTGGCTGGGGATACTTAAATAAAAATCGATAACAGAACACGTTCCAACAGTTTTTAAAATGTTTGTCTGTTTGTTTATTTGTACGCGCATCACGTGAAAACGGCTGAACAGATTTTGATGCAAATTGTACTAATCTGTAGGAGGGGGTGCAAACTTTTCTCAAACATGAGCTACGAGCCTATACGAGTATCGAGTACCTTGCTAAACTAACAAGTGGCGCTAAAATTAATACCTTTTTGCCAAATCCATACTTATATTATAAATGTGAAAGTGTGTCTGTTTGTCTGTCTGTTACCTCTTCACGCTTAAACCGTTGAGCCGATTTGGATGAAATTTGGTATGGAGATAGTTTGAGTGCCGGGGAAGGACGTCGACTATTTTTTATCCCGAAAAAAATCCCTTATCCACGATATACTAATTTAAAGCGTGAAGTGTGCGTTCGTTATATGCATTTTTGAAAATTATAAATTATTATATACACGGTGCCTGCTACGAATCCCAAAAATTTTAACCACGCATTCCTTAATTCATTAGAAGCAAAAAAAAATTAACACCAGTCGTCGAATCCAGTTTAGTTTCAAAGATCTTTTCAATGTTCATGTTAACTATTTATTATGATTAAACTAAAGTGCATTAAGGGGCTACCCAGAAAATCTCGGTTTTCACTGTTTTTAAAGTAATATAAAATTATTCCACTTGGTATTTGGCCTTTACTTAAGTCTACTGAAATGTTATAATAATTGATAAATCAAGATAAAAAAATATATTCGTTAAGTCCTTTTTCTATCTTAAATTGGTATAGGCTGCATCGTCAAGCAATGCTTGCATCAAGTTTAGTGAGTAATGATGTTCGCTTTAAAATAGTCTACTGGTTTTTCAATAGGTTTTATTGTTTTTAAGAAAAGTAGCAATAACTGGTTTTTTGACGTAAAAATAACAAATTTTGATGGCGTTTATCTTGGTTTTGGTGACTCGTGAAGATAAACTGTAACAGTATATTGGTAACAACGGTGGTTGTCAACACTATGAGACATATACAACACAGAATAGTAATTCGCGTAGGGGAGCCCCTTAAACTTTTTTGATCGCGACGTTGCCACTTATGTTTTCAAGTTTTGTAGTATTTGAACCCAAAACCAGAAAGCCGCTAGCGGCATTGCATGTTCTCGGATTCCGATAGGCCATCGGTACATGCAATGCAACTATAAGTAATACTTGAAAATAATTATAAATAAAATATTACAGGACAATTTTTACACAAATCGATCTAGTCCCATGGTAAGCTCAACAAAGCTTGTGTTATGGGTACTAGAGACGACGATATATTTAAAAGATATATTTACTTAATATACATAGAAAACATTCAAAACTCAGGAACAAATATTTATCATCACACAAGTATTATTCATTTATGTTTTTTATAAATGTTATTCATTTATGCTCAGCTTCCTGTTACAAAAAGCCGATGTTGGGAAATATCCATTGGAATATTGTAATAATCTCGGCAATTTTAAGAGGATATACTAGCAAAAGGCCTTTTGGAAATTAGGTACTTTTAGAAACTATTGCTATGGCATCGCCTGAAATCCCCCGTACTACAGTGCAAAAGGGACAACTGCAGCTCGGAACGATCTGACCTACAAAAAATTGGCCTACATTAAACAGGGTTTTGTTTTCGTAGTAGCTCCCCTCACTTTCCCCCAAAAATGGACTAATTCTAGTTTTTCTTCCACATATATTATAACTAGGGCTTCGGCTATGTTTTTGTTTTCTGTTTTTCTTTTATATTCGTTAAATTTGTTTACTGAACGTGTGCTTATGGCGCCGGATGGTGGCATTTTTTTACAGTTTTAGAGAGGCTCTAATTCTTAAAATAAATTATTAAGAAATATAATACAAAAGGGCAATGGCACAGCTAAGTATAGATTGATCAAAGACATTTATCCAGGGAGGAAACGGAGGATTACTTTTTAATGGAGGAACGGCCACTAGTATATCCTCCTAAGAGAATTCAAGCAACTTATTTAGTAATTTTAATTTATTCATTCGTTAAGAAAATTTGGTATATTGTAAAAAATTGAGGTGATTAAAAACAATTGTAGTAAGTGAGGATATTAATAAGTAAGAGTGTTCTTGGCGGTAATCATCATAGTGACCGTTGGCGGTAATCATCATAGTGACCGTTGGCGGTAATCATCATAGTGACCGTTGGCGGTAATCATCATAGTGACCGTTGGCGGTAGTCATCATAGTGACCGTTTTTATGGATGTATTTATTGTTGTATTGCAAGCCTTCAAGTTGGACTTCAAATGAATCGCCAAAAGACTTAAACTATGACCAACATCACAAAACGTAGGGTGGAGGTAAATGGGCAGACTATACATTATGTCGATGAATACACTTACTTGGGCTAGATAGTTTCTTCCGGCAATAGACAAGATAAAGAAATTGAGAGAAGAATTGCAAACGCCTGGAACAGCTACTGGTCCATGAAACCGCTAGTGAAGGGGTCCCTTCTATTGTTACTCAAGCGTAAACTCGTTGACATGTGCATTCTGCTCGTCCTAACCTACGGTGCTCAAACATGGTCATAGAAAGTCAGAAGTCCAAATTGAAAGTTTACCAACGCGCAATGGAGCGTAGCATTTTGGGGGTTAAAACAGACACGTGAGACAGGGCGGGCTAACGTCTCCCAAGCTATTCAACCTTTATGTCAATGGGCTGATAGCCGGACTCAGCAGCATGCATGTGGGATGTCATATTGATGGCGTCTGTATAAATAATATCAGTTATGCAGATGACATGGTGCTGCTGGCTCCGTCTATTGGTGCCCTGAGAAAACTGGTTGGGGTTTGTGAGGCGTATGTGGTTGCACATGGGCTGCAGTACAACCCCAAAAAAAGTGAGGTAATGGTGTTCAAGGCGCAGGGGAAGAGGCCTGCTTTTATACCTCCAATTGCACTACATGGGTCCGTTCTAAATGTTGTACAAAAATTCAAATATCTAGGTCACATTATAACACCTGATCTACGTGATGACCTGGATATTGAGCGGGAGCGCAGGGCGCTGGCTGTACGGTCAAATACGCTTGCCCGCAGATTTGCTCGATGTACTACCGAAGTTAAAATCACACTGTTTAAAGCCTATAGTCAGTCATTCTACTCGAGCAGTTTGTGGGTAAGGTACACAAAAAGAGCCTACAACACTTTCCTTTTGTGTCATACTAATATAAGTTTAAGTGTACTAACATTTATATGGATGTAATTTTATCTGAAATATAGATTTTATTATTATTATTAAAAGGACGGATTATGTCCGAAACACCACGCTACGCTCCCAAACTGGCGTAGCGGACGTTGGAGCAAAAATCGCCAAATTCAAGTGGGACTGGGCCGGCCACGTAAGCCGTATGCACCCGGACAGGTGGGCTTATATAGTCACTCAGTGGGTACTACAGGATGGGCGGCGACGAGAGGGCAGGCCGAGACAGAGATGGCGGGACGACCTAGATGCATTCTTAGACGATTGGTCAGAGGCAGCCGGCAATAGGGAGTTCTGGAAATCTAAAGGAGAGGCCTTTGCCCAGCAGCGGGACACTCGTATAGGCAATTTAAAAAAATAGTTCAACAATTTCTTGTTATATTCTAGAGATCGCACATTTCTTAGTCAAATCGTATTTAATCAAATGAAATGGCGTCTGACATCTTAATAAAGAACGGAACTAATTATTTAATTGTTCTTAATCTTGAAGCGAATGTTCAAAGGAAATTCAACATTATGTTGGACCGAGCTCCGGAACAAATCTATTACCTAATTATTTCTTTTATCTGATCACAATATGATGGATTGAAAGATGGAAATCTGTATTGACTTACCACAGTATACTTTCTTATTTTTAACTGAGCGAATCCACTTAACTGGATAACAAAGGTTCTGTACAATTCTGTTGTTATTGTGTAACTATCCGTGGTGCCACATATGGTCTCACCGTAAAATCAGCGCTCACTCCCGAGCCGACATTATGCTGAGGTTGGACAATTTCGGGACATAGTTTTAGTTTTCTTTTTATGCAATTTTTTTTTTCACTTACCTACCTATGAGCATAGGTGCTACCAAATAAATTTATGTTCTTTGTTTCTTTGTTTGTATTTTCATTGCTACCAAAAACATGATAGAAGTGCATTGAATGTAAATAGATATATCAAACCTATTACGTGGTCACTGGGTATAAACATGGACAAAGAGAAAACACATTCATCATTCTGATTATTATTATAAGTACTTATAATAGTATTATATTAGTGCTTTTGTAATCTATGGCTCTGGAAAAAGAGACAATAGTCTTATTTTCCAAGGCATTTTAATAGATAGTATTGCATTTAAACACGATTTGGTAGCAATGGCTTTCCGGTTATGATAACAAAAGCAGACAATTGTATAAAATAATTTCAACACCTTTGTTATTCAGGTAAGTGGATTGGCTCATTTGAAAAAGTGAAAATGATTATAATTAGAATTTTAACTAGAAAAGCCTCAGACATATTTAGATTATATTAGCGGTTTAGTAAAAGCCGAGTACTGCTCGACATGTTTCGATCCATTACGAGTACCTTAGGCATGAGCGATGTGTGTACACTGACGCTACCCGACTCGCTACTACGCGCAAAGGCTCTTACAATTAGTGCGAGGACTGCCTTTGTCGTTATTTTCATACTTTTTAGATATATGGTTTAGAAAATAGAGGAGTTTTTGCTACTTTCGAAGCGATTCTTTCCAAAAATAAGAACTAATTAAATATTTTTTTGAAGCCTCAAAATGTTTTAAAAAATATTGTCGAATAATGTACCACACGTAATAAAAAATTCAGCTTAAGTTACATGTATGGAGACCTCTCCCTACCAAACCACCGGTACCAAACTTAATGGCGGCTGAACAAGACACCTATACTCCAAATTTCATCAATATACATCATGTCGTTTTTAGTAGAATGCCTGTGACATTCGGACGGATAGACGGACGGATAGATGGACTTGACGAACCTGTAAGGTATCCGTTTTTGCCATTTTGGCAACGGATCCCTCAAAACTCATACAAGTGACACCTACAACTTCACAGATTAAAGCTGCAGTAGATTGACCACTACACGCAAGCATAAGGAACGCGGCTGACAGGGAGGAATTAAGGCGTTTTGTAAGCTTGCTCTCACCAGCTCAAAATGATGACCACGATCACCCTGTTAACAATGAAACGACGAAGAAGAAGATACAATAGGTCTATTTTCCACATAAAAAAAAAGTAATTTAACTGGAAACGTTTGGTGAATTTCTTAATGCCTACGACAACATTTTCGGCCTCCCTAATTATTTAATAGCAATCTTGGAGGACGCAAACTCGGCTGAATGTGAGCCATTGTGCCAGTGCTCCCCTGACGGACACGCCTCCAGAAAACAATCGTGCTTCCCGAACCGTCTCTAATCTATTCATAATATGCGCAACTGGATTGCTTAGATTACGAGGATTAAAGCAAGTACTTTCTTTGTAAATACCTTCAAGTCGTCCCTCATAGGCCAGTTTACAGACACATTCAAATCAGGAGTGTCATTCTGAAAATTGGCTAGATATTTAAATTGCCTCTTGTTCATGATATGTAGACACGTGAACAAAAGTCAAAATGTCTGCCTGTCAAGAAGATTGGCAATTGCCAATATTTATAATATAGTGTTGGTCCGTAGCGCGAAAGGAACGCCAGGCGTCGTGACGTACCAAGAAATTAAAGAACTTCCACTAAGAAGACAGGACTAGTAAGAACTGCACGGACAAAAGTCAAGCTCTTAAATAATGAATGAATGAATGAGTGTTGTTCCATAGAACGCTTAGTGGTGCAGGAAAAAGTTAAAGACACTCACCACGCGGTAGATCACAGCTGAGGTGGGCGGACCAAGTCAGGCACGCTGTCGACGGTACTCCGCACGAATGCACAAGAAGAGTAGCAGTCCGCGAAGAGTGCCGTCGCAACTTAAAGCAGGCCACAAACCTCAACGTGACATCCACGACAACTCTGACAAGAGTGTAGTGCCAAAAAAGGGTTAGATTATAGTGGGATCAAGCTCATCGAAGTTCCACACAATACTGATAATAATAACCTAATTTTGTGAATACAAAAAGAATAACTTTATAAGAATTGTGAAAACACAGAAATAGTATTAAATTTATAAGAAACACAAACTATGACGTTACTGTGAACAGTGCACAGACAGCGAATCGAAAATTTTCCATACATTCAATAATTTATTTATTGACCAATTTGGAAGACGCAGACTCGGTTATGGGAAATTGTGCTTTTTGCTGCAGTTGAGTATGGTTCCCTAACCTCCTCTTATCATGTGGATAGATTAGCGGAGGTTGGGGAAACATACTCAACTGCAGCATAAAGCACAATTTCCCATAACACGAGCATTATTAGGGAACCTGCATCTGCGATGAAATTCGAGAGTGTTTGTGAAGTCTCCAATCCACACTGGGCCAGCGTGGAGACTATAGCCCATTCCCTCTCATCCATGAGAGACGATGATGATGATGAATTAATTAGGTATGTTTAGCACAAGGACTATCAAGTAAAGAATAAATATAAGTTAATATTATAAATTCTTGTGAATTAACTTAACAGGGTACTAAAGCTAAAAAGCTGAAAAGCTACCGAAACGTTGGGAACTCAAATGAGATGATATACGCGATATAATCCGTTATTTTTTTTATATTTAAGGATACTAAAGGTTTGGCAACATATAGACGGCTCCTCTGGCACTCCACATTTTCATGAGCGACGATGACTGCTTCCTATCACTGACGATTGATTTAGCTCAGCAGGCCTAACGTTGCCTGAAAAGCTAAGGCTCTGGGTTCAAAACCCGGTAAGGGCAAATGATGTTCACGTCTGATGAACATGAATATTTGTTCCTGATTCTTGGATGTTTTCTATTTGTAAATATATTTATTAAATATATCATCGTCTAAGTACACAAGCCTTTTTGAGCTTACCATGGGACTAGTTCGATTTGTGTAAAATTGTCCCGTAATATTTATTTATTTACTAGGTGAATTGTAGGCCTGTCTGTTACTTACATTTCGATTTTTTTTTCCTTAATCTTATCAAGAATCATAGCATATAGAGTGATGGAAACTGTGAGATTATTATGAATCTCGCTTCAACAGCCATAGAAATCTTCTTAAAACCCCAAGATCTGTCTAATGGTACGAGGTAATAAGTTGGCAAGTGCGTGAGAAGGCCACCCGCAAGGTTGTTGGACGACCTGGTTAGGGTTGCGAGGACTCGCTAGAAGCGGGTCGCCTCTATCCGTCCCTTGTGAAAATCTATTGAGGAGGCCTGTGTCCTGCGGGCCTATGATGGTCGCGTTTATCACGCGATAGATGATATGATAACGCGTCTGTCACTCTCGTACTCACATACGTGTCAGAAGGTGCCGGAAGCTATGTCATTTATTTATCGCATAATAAACGCAACCGTCATAGGCCCGCAGCAGTGGACGTACTATGGCTGAAATGATGATGATGATGATGAAAAAGTTGTCAGCCAACATAATATTATAGTGAATGATACTCGTACTAGAAGCAATAATACTGCTCGTTTTCGTTCATTTTCATATAACTGGCTATCCAATGAGACATATTCCGGGCCGGGTCTCAAAGAGAAACGTCGCATCAATCCTCTAGTCCGCCCCGCGACTCGACACGCAGCCTAATTACCGACTAATTAAACATAATTTATACCCATTTAATTACCTTTTACCGTTCGTTCTCAAGATTTTATCACTGTTTCATATAATGATGGAAACTGTGTTATTCTAATGAATATCGTCGAGTCCTTAGACATCTCGATCATCATCATCATCATCATCATCATTTCAGCCGTAGGACGTCCACTTCTAGACTTACTCTTAAACCTCCTCAATAGATTTCCACATGAGTCGGATAGATTTTGCCCCCCCCCCCCCTTCTAGGTCGTTTTTATTAGAAAATAAGAATATAAAACAATTTAACGGATTATATCGCGTATATTATCTCATTTTAGTTTCCGACGTTTCGGAAGCTTTCCAGCTTTCCATGGTCACGGGAGGACCATGATACGGGAGGATATAATCCGTTAAATTGTTTTATTTCAATGAGTAATAATCGCGGAAACAGAAGAAAATATTAAATAAGAATATGTTTTAAAATGTTTTCTTTGCAGTTAGAGTGACTATGTGTATAGCTATTTCTAATTTCTAATAGATAACTTAAGCAGTTTTTGCGATATAGCACTCTAATAGTCGGACAGACAGACAGAGTCGCAACATAAGGGTTCAACCTTTCTGGGAACCCTAAAAATCAGTCAATATAGTGACGTATTTATATAAATGGTGAGGATTAAATAAAACGTCTATTTCAAGCGTTCATTTCTTCATGGAAATAAAATTAATGAGACAAAAACTCAACCATTGGACGAAATAGATAAAAATGATTACCTTTGGCGGGATTTTCTGGAAATCTCAGGAGCGATGTATCCACTTCTCTGTCTTTCATAACCTCGTCTCATCTTTCAACTTCCACTTGAAATGCAGTCTAATATCAAAGGAAAAAACGATGCTTCTTGAGGTACAAACTGAGATAGATTCGTCGTTCTGAAAGTTAGATATTAACTACACAGGTATTCTTTAGCACCATCGTATCTCAGTTCAACTGAGTTCAACACCAACATTTAAGTTGATGTTAGAAAGGTGATTTTAGCAATTTGGTTTGGGTAAGATAGGAGGTTGCGAGGGTAAGAGTGTGCGTTGTAATTATTCATGAAGCTGGGTAATTATCTTGGGCCAACCAAAGCAGAAATGTTGATAACAGGGTCTTTCGGGAGTTCGCAGACGAATGAAGTTAGCGGTGAAAAGTTCGCGTATTTACACGTTACATAGTGTCAAATCTTTTTAGGGTTCCGTACCCAAAGGGAAAAACGGGACCGTATTACTAAGACTTCACTGTCCGTCCATCTGACCGTCTGTCAGGCTGTATCTCATGAACCATGATAGCGAGACAGTTGAAATTTTCACAGATGATGAAAACTTAAAACAGTATAAATTTACGTCTGTATCTTTATATCAATAACCAATATAAAATGATCGAACACCGCGTAAAATTAACTTAGGATTAGGGCTTTGATAGCACTGAATTTTCATAGATGCGGCCGTTCGTAGCGTATATTTTGTACGGAACCCTCGGTGCGCTAGTCTTCCTTAAGTTTAGTTTAGTTAAGTTTAGTTATTCTTAGCCGATACTTATCTGATGTGGTATTGCATCCAGGTTTTATATTCAAAATTAGAACACATAAGTGTTTGACACTGCCCCATAAGCTGGCACCTTCAACCTTACCTTATCTTTGATTGATTTTCGTGTTTTCAGTAAGATACGGTCTCATTTAAAGCTTTTGAATGGTAAGAAATGTTTTACAGGAATATATCCTGTAAAACATTTCTTTATTGTGTCAAAAATAGTAGATTATTTTAAATGGGGTTAAACCACTTGATATGAAATGATTATTTGTACGAACGAGCGGAGCGAACGAGGGCAAATACAATCTGAGTAACGAAATGGCTTTTAGCCTCAAATTAAACACTCTGCTTCAAATGTGAAAAAGAACGAAACGGAATCATTATTTTATAATGATCGTATATCGTCGTTTAAATAATCATTACGTCATCTAGAGTTCTTTAAGCCCCTTGTATCTACTATTTTACATCCATACTATGGTGGTTTTATTGAGACAATCGAGTCATGTAAAAGAGCCCTTGATGCCTACTTGCAGACTAAAGTTTTGAATTTGAATTAGAGTGTATAAAGATTTTAATTCTGAGCAACAATAAACAAATTTTTACAAAGTCGTTATCTCCCTGCCCTTATCCCTCTTCTGTAGGGTCGGCACAAAATATTTTCTTCTTCCATTCATCTCTATTATTCGTCACTTCAGCACTCACACAATCCATCCATCGTTTTTTAGCCTACCGATCACTCTTCGTCCTACGACATTCATCCCTATCATTATTTTACCAATATAACTCTTATCCCTCATTTTGAAATTAGAACATTATGGCCTGTCTATAAATGCCTTAAGCCTTATCTCTTCATATCTCAGCAAAAGAACATAAACAGTTGTTGAAAATGGAACCCAAACCAATGAAGCTGCAGTTAAGCTAGGAGTGCCACAGGGCTCTATCTTAGGTCCATTTCTATTTGGTTTAATACATAATAAATAAATATTACGGGATATTTTTTACACAAATCCAACTAGTCCCATGGTAATCTCAATAAGGTTTGTGTTATGGGTACTATTGGTTTATATAAATGACTTTACCATCTAATTACATGCATGAGTGAAAATGTAATGTGGTCATTACCCATTTTGGTCATTTCGGTTGTACGATAAAAAAATCGCAAATCGCACCGTGTTATCCGTGACAGCGCCCCTTTACTCAAGAGCAATTCCCGAGATGACGAGTTAAAGGCTGTTATGACGATTGCTATACCCGTATTTTTTATAGTTCTGCGATTACGACCTCTTATTGTGGCATCGGAAACGCCGGAATTGGGCACTTTTAGTCACGGACAAAACGGTGTAAGTATATGAAGTTTGCGTGTAGTTATTACGTTTTTACTTGGGGATACTTTGTAAGGGTTTTTGGGACGGATTTACAAGTCTTTGTACTTACGTGGATGGATATATGTCAATGTTGTCTTTAAGTCGGAAATATGTTATTGGATCTTAATCGTACAGGATATGTTCAGATATTCGTGCCAGCCACTGTTCCATTATAACTAGAAAAAAATAACTTTTTAAGAAAAAATAAAGCTGAGTCCAAAAAGAAAAGACTGATATTATTTTGTATGTTTTTATGTCACCACGCCAAAATAGCGTAATGAAGCCACAACGACACATAAAAAAAATCCAACAACATGTCTATTTTATTGAAAATATCTTCAATGTACAGACATTTTATTTTTACAACTTTATAATAGTATAGATTAAGTTCCGTTTTGTCGTGACAATGTGTGAAAACCATGTAAATTTAAATCAATAACAAAACGGAACTATAGGACGTGACCATTGGACGTCCACTGCTGGACACAGGCCTCCTCAATAGATTTCCACATGGGCCGGATAGAGGCGACCCGCATCCGGCGAGTCCCTGCAACCCTAATCAGGTCGTCCGACCATCTTGTGGGTGGTCTGCCCTCGCTGCGCTTGCTGGTACGCGGTCTACATTCCAGAACCTTTCTGCCCCATGGGCCATCGGTTCTTCGAACTATGTTGCCACTTTAGTTTGCTTACCCTGTTTGCTATGTCGGTGACTTTGGTTCGTCTACGAATCTCCTCATTGCTGATTCGATCTCGTAAAGAGATCCCGAGTATAGCACTTTCGATAGCTCGCCGAGTGTCTCTGAGCGTCCTTAAGAGGCCCATAGTTAGAGACTCGTCTCGGCTCCGTCAGTCATCACCGGTAATACGCACTGGTTGAAGGATTTCGTCTTCAAGCACTGAGGTATCCTGGACGAGAAGCTACTTCGCAGTTTCCCAAACGCTGCCTATCCGCGACATTAATTTCGTATACATATGGTTCACTTTGTCCCACAGGCAAAGCTATAAACTAAATACTAGGCAAAGTTGCCGGATTTTACGGCATCAAAATATACGCAAATTTCTGGCGTAAATAAACATGAAATAAACCCAATTTAAGGCATATATACACTGTAAAATTAAATAATAAATAACCTAGCAGCTGCCTCGTGTACGGGAAAAAACCTGAAAATAAACTGTCGTAAATAAAACCGGTAAATTACCGCACGAGAGAATGCGAAGTGAAGTTTTGGATAACACTATACTGGAATGGGTCTTAATAAAGTATGACAAGTATTGTTTACGTATAAAAGTAATTCTTAGTTATAATCAGTAAGCATTAATATATGACGAATAAACCGGCCAGGTGTGGGTCGGACTCGCGCACTGAGCGTTCCGTACAAAACATACGCTACAAATGGCCGTATCTATCAAAATCCAGTGTTAGCAGAGCCCCACGCCTAAGCAAAATGAACGCGGTGTTCGGTCATTTTATATTGGTTATTGACATAGACAGAGAGACAAAATTATAGTGTTTTTAGTATTTGTTGTTATAGCGGCAACAGAAATATCACGGTTATTGAGAGACAGACTGGTGACAGACGGATAGACAGACAGACGGATAGCGGAGTCTTAGTAATAGGGTACCGTTTTACCCTTTCGGTGCGGAACCCTAAAAAGAGGCTTTAGTTAAAGATATAGTTGTTAAAATTTAAATTGGGATGAGCCAAATAAAATGGCCCTGGGTTTTTTTTTAAATAGGCTATTCGAAGACATATTCATGCGTTTTACAATTTTGATGCGTTTAATTTTTTTATTGCCTAGGAGATATTTTAATTGGCGTCACTACTGACTGACATCTGTACTAGGGTTTGGCAAAGAAAAAATTAAAAACACAATTAATTTATCCTTGAAATCATATTTTAAAAATCGAATAATAGGGTATTTGACAGCAGTAAAAAATTATAAAAAAATATATAAGGTCCTGATAAAACAAAAAAAATAAATAACTACATTAAATTTTGAGTTCGATATCTTACGTGTAGCCTGTTTTACGAGTCTTAAAAGTTGGATGGGAAAGTCCATTTTTAAAGTATGAAAATTTTAATAACTAATAATACCATTAAATAAATCATAAAACGAATGGTATGAAACCGTTTCGATAAACGCAAGTTTTAACATAGCTGCAGAACAAAGTTCCTAATTTCACTGTACAAGATACTAGCGTGTGACGTCACATAATATACCACAAAAAAAGTTGTCAAATTGCCTATTACAAGCGGTTTATTAAACCTTTTCCTTGAAATGGTTTTTGAATGAACATACTTTGTAATAAAATGGCTCTTCCAAATTATTTTTCCACGCGGTTTTTACTGAAGCCTACTCGTCACCATAAATAATGCTTGTGGTTCCATGCAGAGGGCAGCTGATATGACCCTTGACCTCGCCAAGACAAGTGTAGGGACATTACTAGTGTTCACGATCCTTAGCCATTGGGAGAGCGATTATGAAGGAGAGTTCCCGTCCCACCCTGAATTAAGTTTAGAAGTAATCTGTAAACCGATAATTATAGGCTTGTGTCCTAAAAAATATAATTAATCCTTTAGTTAGATTATCAGAAAATATTGGACACGTATTTTTTCTTTTGTTAATTCAACAAAAAATGATGAATATATAACCCGTTAAAGTTACCCGTAACGTCATGCCGTGCGCACGTTCTTTGCACGGCGTAACTTCATGCGCCCCCACTCCTAAACTTTGACACGCTTTATTTTTGTCTTTTTTTGTTTGATTGACAAAAGAAAAAATACGTGCCCCATATTTGCTGATAATCTAACTGACGAACTAGGTAATTAGATTAATTTTTTATCCATGAAACTACCCTATTGTGGTCAAAATGTCAACACTTTTTAGTTTTTATAAACAAAGATAAGAAACAAATGAAAATTTTTTTCGACGATACTGGACTTGAACCAGTGCCTTGAGCCAGACCGGGGCAGCACGCTCTAACCAACTGAGCTAATCGTCCATACCAGTAGTCGATGAATTGTGTCATCTGTTCTTGCTTATGAATCTCTGTATGGTGCATCCGACTCTTTAGCCGCTTCTGATCTTTGTTTATAATAATAACGCTAGTGGAGTGATCCACTAATAAATTGCAAATATTGTGATTATTATCATGATAATTGTAAAACAAAAAGTACTTTCTAGTTTTGTCTTATCTGCCAACATTATTTTTTAAAACCGTTGAATACTTTTTTCATTAAATCATAAAAAATTGGACAAGTTTGATTTAAATTGTAGCATGTATACCTACGAACATACATCCCTATAAACATTCGGCCTTGTTACATAGAATGGGACAACTTGCAGTGATTTCGTTACAAGACGTTGAGTGCCGAGACTTGCGTTGCTGTATTTGCATTTATACCTTTCCGAATAAGTTTTTTTCAAAACTTACTTTATAACCAAGTTAATTCACCCGCGTTACGCAACGTAGCTACGTTGTTTTTATTCGTAACTCTGAACGCGGCGTTCAAAAAATCGCACATCTTGTTTTTTTCTTCAGGCGGTTATAATCCTTATCTTATATGAGGCAAAGACGGCCACGGGGCCTCATTTGAAAGGTATTCAAGCCATTAAAAATATTTTTTCCAGGAAAAACTAAACGTACTGGTCAAAATAACAAAGATAAAAAACCAACACAATATTGCTTCAAATTTGCACACACTTTGACTTTGAAATTAAACTTAAAACCTAGTTTCAACCCCTTCAAGCAGCTTCCATGCGATCAGTCATGAATCTCATGAGCGTTACTATACGTTCTCCTAAGTAGCAACCCATGCCTGTAACGCGTATTATGGCACTATTTTGAGAAAAACATAATTTTGGCAACCAATTATTACGGAACAAAACGATATGTTTTTTTAAGGCCATTCATTAATCATTGTTTCAAATTATATAAATATTAATACGTTACAATAAATCAGTTGTGAGTTACATTCGCTTGAAATGTTTTTTACGACGCATCTACGTTACTTCTACCGGTATGGACGTAATACAACATCCGAAACCTCAAATTAGCAACGCAATGAAATTATATAAATCAAAATACGCAAATATGTCCCGTCTTGTCTTTTTGTGATAACAGTGATGAACTTTTGCCATTTGACAAATAAATGTATGTATGTATGTTATCACAAAACACAGATATGTACAAAGGCGAACTTATCCCTGTGAGGGATCTCTTCCACTTAACGTTTAAGCAAATGAAAGAAAAAAAAAGTATACATTAAAGAAGATAGACAAAATAATGTAGTATCTAACACGCCGTCCTTCCTGTGACTGACAAACGAGTGAGATAGCGTTATCTAGGCAATAAAACAGAATAGTCGCGACGCAGCGTGAATGCAGATCGTGCAAAACCGCTCCATACAAACTTAATGCATATTTTAGCATAAACTTGTCTTAAGACTGAGAACAAGAATACGGATTCAATCTTTTGTTCGCTGTTCATAAGCTGCCGGTATTAATGATGAGGTTTTGTTAGAGTGTTCATATTTTTCGCTGATGAACTAGGGAGAAAACGTTTTATCATTTCTGCATATTGCTGTATACAGTTGATAATGGTCAGAGCTCGAACAATTCATCGTAAAAACTAATTCAGAAAAAGAACAAGATGAAATAGAGTTGTCATATGTGTATGATTATTGTTATCTTAAGAGGAAATAATAGCAAATATTGTGCCGGGTGATTCCCTAAGTACCAGATGACACCAGAATAAAATAGTACTCGTATTGTAAATAAACTTAATATAAGACCTAGATTACCTACCTAGCTTAGAAGTTTCATAAAAAGTTAATTTGTTTATTTATTTCATTTCATACCTTTCTCTCTTATCCCGATAGAAAAATATGAAAACATGAGTTTTGGCTGAACAGTCTAAACAATGACATTCGTATGTACGAATCATTATCAGATGTATATAATCATAAAAGCCTATAAGGCAATAAATAATGTAATAACTTCTGTAAACAAACGTTGCATAAGTATTGCTCAACATTTCACAACAACCCTGTATTATCTCATTTTCTATCAACCAGCCTGCTTCAAAAAGCTACCGAAGGGTTCAGACTGCTTTTACAGTCCTCGATATGAACAAATATCGTGTGACCAATAAAGATGCGCGAATTATATCACTGAATTGAAAATATTGATTCATATTTAACAATAAGATCCCCTCCGTGAGGCGAAGTTTGACAGCGAGGTGTTTTATTTGAGTGTGATACTTTATTACTGTACACAGGGCAATTCTTGTAATTCAATTTATTGAACCGTTGTAATTCAACATAATCTGTGAGTTGTCGTACTATTTAGTTTAAATATATCTAATATGCACGCGCTGTTATGTCGAGTATGGCACTTAGTTTGAGTTTAGTTATACTTGCTCTGTCTGTGAGTTCCTGTAATTGGCTTTTCTTTTGCTATCTTAATTATATTTAAATTATGTAAAGGAGTTCATTCTCTAAGTAAAAATAAATATATCTTTCACTAATTATATGTATCGCTAATTTTCAGTCTGTCAAGACTCTTTTTCTCAAGAACGCGTGGAGCACTGTAAAATAAATTATTGCCGGCTGTATTTCCGGACCAATGCGAACTTCAAGCCTTCAAGAAAAGAGCTTACTCCCCGAAAACTAAAAGGCCGGCAACGCACTTGTTACACACCTCGTGTCAGAAGTGCGTTGCGCATAGTTTTAATGACGGACATCTATATTATTAAAACATTGTAAAAATTAAATGTCTGTACATTGAAAATATTAAAAAAAATATAAATTGTAACGTACTAAGGTCACTGAATCGACAAATATTTATTATTTGTATGTTTTTATATGTCGTTGAGGCTTCATCACGCCAAATCGGCTTAACTGATTTCAACTATTTTTGGTACACGGGCAGCTGGGTATCCACAGATGATTATATGATACTCTTTACTCGAATTGGCTGAAGAAAAAAAGAGGGGTAATGACATTCTACCTTCTAGTTCTAAATATATAGGCAAACATGTAATAGTTACCACAAACATATGTCTCATACATACATATGCGGATAAGGCAGATATTATGTTTATGATGATGTAGAATCAACTGTACAATAATGTAATTTCTGACCTTTCAACTCCAATTTTAATTTAAGACAATTTCTGAACACTGAGAAAAATATTTTTGCTCCTAGAAAACCGCTTAACATCAGCGCAAACAACCCAGATGAAGTTTCAATCGGATTTTGACGAAATTTTCAGATCTGCCGGCTATTTAAGCAGTTCGAAGATCTTATAGCGTACAGTTTGCAATATACACCGTCCGAGTTTCCGACATGTGTGGAGCCACACATGTCGGAAACTCGGACATATTAGATATTATTAAAGTAAATAGTACGACAACATATGGATTATGTCGAATAACAACGGTTCAATAAATTGAATGACATTAAATGCCCTGTGTACAGTAATAAAGTATCACACTCAAATAAAACACCTCGCTGTCAAACTTCGCCTCACGGAGGGAATCTTACTGTTAAATATGAATCAATATTTTCAATTCAGTGATATGAGTCGCGCATCTTTATTTAATAATCATACACATATGACAACTCTATTTCATCTTGTTCTATTTCCGAATTAGTTTTTGCGATGAATTGTTCGAGCTCTGACCATTATCAACTGTATACAGCAATATGCTAAACTGATAAAACCTTTTCCGTGGTTCATTAACCAGAAGAATGAAAACTGAAACAAAACCTCATCATTAATACCGGCAGCTTATGAACAGCGAACAAAAATACAAAAATAATTTTGGTGTTTTAGTTCAAAGCATCGGTACCAAGGTGGCCGAACATAACGTCGATGAAATTGCCAATATCGATATGTGCAGTCAATATAGATACACTAAAAAGAAAATTGTTGTCTGTAAAATCGGTTTACGGGCGATAATTTTACGTGATAATGTCGTAAGAAAACCGGCGTTATAATTTTACAGGACCCCTATTTTTTGTCTCTCCTTCCCTCCCTCTCTCTCCCTCCCGAGTGGGAACTCACTCTCTCTCTTTCTCTCCCTCCCTCCCTCTCATCCTCTCTCTCTTTCACTCTCTCCCTCTCTCTCTGTCAGTTTTCGGTTTCCACCGACGATAAATTAAATGCAGTAGACCTACAGTTAATGTCATTATATATTTAAGTGTTTTTCCACTGTATATTAACACAATTTAGTGCTAAGCTTCCAATTGCAAGCAGTCTGTAAGCTACATTTCCAAACGTATTAGGAAAAAATACTTCTTGAAAACCGATTAACACCGCTAAGCGCAAACATACTCGACTAAGTTTCAATCAGATTTTGATTAAAGTTCCCTGTCTGCTATTAAGGGGGCACCCCCCATCGAAAATGTAAGCTATTTTTTAGTGAGAATTTTGTCAAATCTTGAAATAGGCTGATTTTCAGATATAGCGCTTAACGCAGAAATATGTTTGCTAAAAATTTCCTCGATAGAAAAGTTATCCGAAAACGCGTCTTCATTTTCCGTTTTTTGTCTAGTTTGTACAAACAACACATTAATAAACGGCTAAATTATGTAAAAATTACATTCTTCACTGTATCTTTTACTTCACTAACTGAAATGTTAACAAAACATTAATATCTTTGATTTCATTGTACTTTTATATCTGTCGCTTACGCCAAAAACCCCAAGCATGTAGTGAATTAGCTTTCTCTTTCTTTGATGCGTGCGAGCAATAAATGCGTCCCTGATTACAAATTTCGCTTATTGGCCGGGTCCACGTTTAGGGCGTGGTTTAAGAAAGACGTTGCAGGCCCTTAACAATTAAAATAAGTTTGGAGATATTTTAACTTACAGGTTTAACTGTACACAGTCCGAGTTTCCGACATGTTTAGAACGGTGAAAACTGTGAAGGAAGGAAATTTGTGTTTGTGAGCTTTAGTTCTGAGCATCCGTAAAACCAAAGAGAAGTTAAATCCAGTAGACTTATAATGTAACGTCATATTGTATAAGTGTCATTCCACTATACATATTAAAGTGCCATGGTATATAGCAGTACTTGTTTTATTCGATGTACAATTCAGGTTTAATTACAACAAGAGGACTGTAAGTTAAGTAAGTAATAAGTTTAAATGAATGTTGACACAAGGTTGAATGCTAGAGAATGCCCTATGCCATTAAGTCAGGCTTCTAAACGATAAGTTTTTCTTTGTAAAATAAAGATTAAATAAATAAATAAACAGCTAGTACTTAAGACACAGCATAAAAATAAATTGTCGCCGGCTGTATTTCTGGACAGAAGCGTACTTCCACCTAAAAGGGCAGCAACGCACTTATTGTGACTCCTCTGGTGTTGCAGGTGTCTATAGGCAACGCTGATCGCTTACCATCGATTTGGCCCCTATAATATCAAAAAAATTAACTTAAACCTTTAAAAAATAAGATTGAGTAGTTAGGAACAATTTATATCACGTCAGCAAATACTTATAAGCACTGGTTAGCAAACTTCCGTTGACTTGCTAGATCGAATATCGGATGCCTTGATTATGTAGAGACTGGGGACACTTGATCCCATCAGGAGACTTGAACTTCTAAAACTAAAAAGCAAGAAAGAATGCCAATACACAAAATATATAGTTTCTTCACATATAGTTTCGCTCCTTGGTTATGTCGCATTTATAAAGTGTTATATCGTTGAAATGAAAATAAAATATTAAAATCCACAAACAAAGAAAACGTAAACGATAAATTTCGCGCGAATATTCAATAACTTCCCGCAAATACCCGGAAAAGAGAATAATTTTAAAGTGATTAAGGACCTTTTCGATCGGAGGCTTTTCTCCCTTGAGGTTTGTGCACACTGCAACGGGTGTGAAATGTGGAATAAATGTATTTTAGATCGCTTCTCTTATGGTTAAATGACTAGCATTAAACTACAAAGAGATGTCATTACTGATTTTCATGCATTATTCGTGCATTTTTAGTGGAAGGCAAGGTAACGTACAGCACACATGGAAATATTCGTACGCACACGATAGAAAAACTTACAAACAAAACACGCACACACACTGACATTTCTTGTACAAACAAAATGCGTCTGTATGCCGTAATGCTGTTATAGGTAGTTAATAACTCCAAGAAGGCATAGTTTCTGTCGTAACTAAAAGCAGTTGATGCAGAGAGCACAAGATCGCCCCGCCAGCCACCACAAAAAATTTAATGTAATAATCCAATGTCATGTGTGATAATCGATATGGCGAATACGAATTATGAATATTAAAGATTTTAATAAAATTAATATCGCTACCAATAGTTTTCGTTAATTACTCCCGAATTTAAAAACAAAGTAAACCATAGACATCGACGATATTTGACATTTGTCAAATTTGACGTTTATTTCCCGCTGCTTTCTCTATGTTCTTTCTTTTTGGCATTTTGTAACTGCCGGGAGTAGCTCAATATAGATGAAGTGCGGAAAAGAGTAAGACCTTTGCCCAGCAGTGGGACACTTCAACAGATTAATAAAAAAAGTAAAATAGCCGGCCAAGTGTGAGTCGGACTCGCGTACTGAGGCTTCCGTACAAAATATAAGCTACAAATGGCCGTATCTATAAAAATCCAGTGTTAGCATAGCCCTAGTCCTAAGCAAAATGTACGTGATGTTCGATTATTTTACCTACATCGGTTACTGACATAGACGACATAAAGTTATACTGTTTTTAGTATTTGTAGTTATAGCGGCAACAGGAATACATTATAAGTGAAAATTTCTAGTGTCATCACGGTTCATGAGCTACAGCCTGGTGACAGACAGACAGGCGTGGAGAGTCTTAGTAATAGGACCCTTTGGATACGGAAGTCTATCTAGTTTTAATACAAGATCAGAAGTATAGTAGTTTGTCAACTAGCTTTATTCGTTTATGCTTTAATCAACGTACGCAGTGTGCTATGGACCGATCGGATATGGGCGCGGCTCAAATGGTGGGAAATTTGCTCGATTAATAGAAATCCAATTTGCTCGGACGCCGATTAATAAGATTGCCAGATAACCACAGCCCTATATATACCACTTATATAATTTACATCTTTTACAATCGCAATTTAATGAATTATACCTCTATTATCTGGGACTTTGCTTTATTGTGATCGTAAATATGTACATACTTTAGAAACATGTTTATTTTGAATATTCATCACACCGAGAGGTCTTCTCCATCACAACGTAATACTAAACGTAATATTTCGAGGAGCATGTCGCAACTTTAAAACGCCAATTAAGTACGTAAAGAAAGACCTAAGCCCACCTACACGTACACAAACTCCTGGCCAACTCTACTGCCACGCGGGCAAGAGAGTATTTAAGGGGGTGCATCGAAGATTTCAGCTATTTTTAGCGAGGTTTTGGTCAAATCTAGTATGGGAAACAGGTTGGTATACAGATAAGTGTTTTTTGACTATAACCTATTATTTAAAATTTCCTCGATAGAAAATAAATCTGAAAAGCGTTTTCATTTTCCGTTTTTTGTCTAGTTTGTACAAACGGCAGATTAATAAACGGCTAAATTATGTAAAAAATGTTAATCTTCCCTTTATCTTCTACGTCACTAACTTAAATGTTAACAAAACATAATAATATCTTAGATTTCATTGTATTTTTACATCTGGCGCTTACGCCAAAATACCCCAAGCATGTAGTGTATTAACTTTCTCTTTCTTTGATGCGCGCGAGCAATAAATGCGTCTGTTATTACAAATTCCGCTTATTGGCCCGGTACGCAATTGAGGCGTGGTTTACGAATGACGATGCACGCCCTTAAAGTAAGTTCGGCCTAGCCAGCCATATCAGAGCTCACAATAGACAAAGTCCATTAATGCGTAGGATCGCCGTCATCAAAATCATTGAGGAGTACTATACATAAATAATATTACAACCAACCTTTTATTTTGTAAACACTACTGTTACAAAATAAAAGGTTGTTCTAGTTTCAAATCGTAACCAAACATCTACCTTGTTTATTGAAGAGTTTATCTCTCTTCAAACTGGGAATTTTGTACTCTCGGCTCTGAATCTTCCTTTGTTTATTTCTTTATTTATTTATTAAAATTCAGTTTTAAGAATTCATATATTTACTAGAAGATGACCGCAACTTTGTTCGCGTAAGATATAAAAGACATAACTCTCTTTTTTTCTCTTAAGTGTAGTCGAGTAAAAAGTACCCTACACCCAGCTACCCGTGTATCTACCAAAAATAGTTGAAATCCGTTCAGGCACCTTGGCGTGATGAACCCACAACGACAAATACTAACACACAAAAACAAATAAAATAAAATATTTTTCGATTCAGTGACCTCCATTTAAATCTTTTTTTATAACTTCAATCCTACGTTGAAGATCCCGGGTCCACAACCAGTCCATAGCCTCATTGTTTAAAAATCATCCTTAATTTCATTTCCGTCATACAATTTTTCCATTTACACAGAATTATTTAATAGACCTAAAACATTGGGGCCTAATACTTACCGCGTGTGTTAAACGCGACGTCGACGAGCGTTCGTGACGATACAAACACGATACGCACGCGAGTTAGTCAGCATGCTGTTTTATATATGCTCTAAGTTATTTCATCACAATAATCAGTCTAAGATCTTTATATTTTATAAAAATATAGTTTCTTAGTGTAGAAATTCACTTTAAAGATCACGAAGATCGTTTTGGTAAAACATCACGATTTTCGTAATAAATCAATCAGTCTAAGTGTTAAACGTTTGCTTCTCCGATAAGTGACTTCCCAGTTATCCATCGGCTGGCTGAGCGGGATCGAACCAACCGACTCCGTGGCTATCGATCGTGAGGTTTGCAGAACCTTCGCCATTAAGCAAATAAACGACCCGCCGTGGACACTGGCGACCTGGATGTGACACGATAGTTACAGTTGTATGGAAAAAATAGGATGAACAAAGTGACCTGATGGATCTACGGAACTAGGTCTTTGTACCCATGATAAGATATGTAAGTGCATCTCTCTTATCAGGTCGTTGAGACGTCCAGGAGTTGCAATGACAGTACAGAATTTGTTATCTCAAGACAACAAAAGTAAACCCCTTTCGTCGTTTCATTGCTTATAAAATATATTTTATTTAATGACCTGTCGTTAGTAATTCTTGAACTAAAGGCACTACCAAACTAAACAGTTTGGTAGTGACTTTAGGCATACATAAGTTATGCGGATATCGGGTATTAAACTTGCATACATCGCTATTTTGTTTTAATAGTTCCAGATGAGATTTTATAAAAATACATTTTGTCATAAATATACAGCGATGGTAGCGTCAGTAATTCAAGACTTTTAAATAAAGGCTTACAAGATGCATATTGTGGTACATCAGAATATTCCACGAATGCACTGCTTCTGCGCAAAAAAAAAACTCTATTAATATTTACCGAATTGTCCCAAATTGAAATACCATATCTAAGTACAGAGCACACATAGCCATGGTAAGCCTGAATTGCAATTTCTTCGTTTGTCACTTTCTCAAGCGCCAAAGAGCATACGCAAAGCGGTTGATTTTACTGCATACTCGTACTTTCTTGATGTGTGTTTTCCGGGAGAATTTGTTGTCAAGTAATATTCCAAGAAATGTAATTTGTTCGTTTTCTGTCAATGCGTTGCTGTCATGTTCTATTTTTAAATCCCTGTTTTACCATGTCTGTTATGGATTTTGGAATGGTAAATAACTCGTTTTATCAATATTCACACTCAGATTATTGTATTTTTACCATTGAATATTATTTATGTCATTATTATATTGTTTATTGTCAAAATTATTTTAACATGGTATTACAACTGTCATCTGCAAATAAAGTACAATTATGATTAGGTGCGTCAGGTAAGTCATTTATATCAATGTGAAATAGGAGGGGACCTAATTAATATATTTCCCTGTGGGACTCCTACTTTATTCGATCTTGTTTTCGATTTAAATAAGCACAGCTCCACCCTATCTGACAGAGCGGAAATTGCAACAGTTTGATTTTTTTCAGTAAGGTAGCTCTTTAACAATGCATGAGCTTTGCCACGAAGCCCATATAGTACGCATTTTGAAAGAAGGAAATCATGCACAACAAAGTCGAATGCCTTGCTAATGTCAAATAATACAGCTGTATGTAATGTAATACAGTTGCGGGCGCTTTCTAGTAATACATTTCAATTTGGACCTGAATCAGGGATTCTTGAGCCGAGAGGAACCAGGAGTGGATTAAGCTTCATAATACTAAGATCGCTTCTATGAAACTTAATTATAGATGTATATATTTAGAGCTCACTAATAGAAGTTTCTGCTGTAATAAAAATATCATAAGCACACTGTCACTTCTGGAATCAACAATAAAAATGTTGTTTATTTACGCAACAACACTTCTGGGTACTGAAGATCTTAGACGGTATATTCTGATTATATCTCAGAAGATTTTTTTGTTATCTCTCCTCATTGCCTTATCGAATACTTTCCGAACTACATTTGGGGTTATGCCAAACAGAAGGGCATACGATTTTGTACGATTAAAAAACGGAAATGAAAATCATAAAATACTTTAAATGCGAAACGGTTAACACAATTCGGGCAAAAAAATTGTTTTCATTTACTTATTCATAACAGTAGAACAAAATTATATGTGTTTTCAGAACAATAGAAGTAAATATAAGCTTGTACTTTTTGTTTTACAAATATCATGATAATAATCACAATTTTTGCAATTTATTAGTGGATCACTCCACTAGTGTTATTATTATAAACAAAGATCAGAAACAAATGAAAAAAATTTTCGACGATACTGGACTTGAACCAGTGCCTTGAGCCAGACCGGGGCAGCACGCTCTACCATCTGAGCTAATCGTCCACACCAGTAGTCGACGAATTTTGTCATCTGTTCTTGCTTATGGATCTCTGTATGGTGCATCCGACTCTTTAGCCGTTAGCGCCGCCTAGTGAAGAACTATGAAGTTACTTTCACCCCGAGCAGATACCTTTACAGGTACCATTGCTCGGCGAGAGGTGGCGCTATTATCAAGACTGTACTTTTTATTTTACAAATATCATGATAATAATCACAATTTTTGCAATTTATTAGTGGATCACTCCACTAGTGTTATTATTATAAACAAAGATCAGAAACAAATGAAAAAAATTTTCGACGATACTGGACTTGAACCAGTGCCTTGAGCCAGACCGGGGCAGCACGCTCTACCATCTGAGCTAATCGTCCACACCAGTAGTCGACGAATTTTGTCATCTGTTCTTGCTTATGGATCTCTGTATGGTGCATCCGACTCTTTAGCCGTTAGCGCCGCCTAGTGAAGAACTATGAAGTTACTTTCACCCCGAGCAAATACCTTTACAGGTACCATTGCTCGGCGAGAGGTGGCGCTATTATCAAGACTGTACTTTTTGTTTTACAAATATCATGATAATAATCACAATTTTTGCAATTTATTAGTGGATCACTCCACTAGTGTTATTATTATAAACAAAGATCAGAAACAAATGAAAAAATTTTTCGACGATACTGGACTTGAACCAGTGCCTTGAGCCAGACCGGGGCAGCACGCTCTACCATCTGAGCTAATCGTCCACACCAGTAGTCGACGAATTTTGTCATCTGTTCTTGCTTATGGATCTCTGTATGGTGCATCCGACTCTTTAGCCGTTAGCGCCGCCTAGTGAAGAACTATGAAGTTACTTTCACCCCGAGCAGATACCTTTACAGGTACCATTGCTCGGCGAGAGGTGGCGCTATTATCAAGACTGTACTTTTTGTTTTACAAATATCATGATAATAATCACAATTTTTGCAATTTATTAGTGGATCACTCCACTAGTGTTATTATTATAAACAAAGATCAGAAACAAATGAAAAAATTTTTCGACGATACTGGACTTGAACCAGTGCCTTGAGCCAGACCGGGGCAGCACGCTCTACCATCTGAGCTAATCGTCCACACCAGTAGTCGACGAATTTTGTCATCTGTTCTTGCTTATGGATCTCTGTATGGTGCATCCGACTCTTTAGCCGTTAGCGCCGCCTAGTGAAGAACTATGAAGTTACTTTCACCCCGAGCAGATACCTTTACAGGTACCATTGCTCGGCGAGAGGTGGCGCTATTATCAAGACTGTACTTTTTGTTTTACAAATATCATGATAATAATCACAATTTTTGCAATTTATTAGTGGATCACTCCACTAGTGTTATTATTATAAACAAAGATCAGAAACAAATGAAAAAATTTTTCGACGATACTGGACTTGAACCAGTGCCTTGAGCCAGACCGGGGCAGCACGCTCTACCATCTGAGCTAATCGTCCACACCAGTAGTCGACGAATTTTGTCATCTGTTCTTGCTTATGGATCTCTGTATGGTGCATCCGACTCTTTAGCCGTTAGCGCCGCCTAGTGAAGAACTATGAAGTTACTTTCACCCCGAGCAGATACCTTTACAGGTACCATTGCTCGGCGAGAGGTGGCGCTATTATCAAGACTGTACTTTTTGTTTTACAAATATCATGATAATAATCACAATTTTTGCAATTTATTAGTGGATCACTCCACTAGTGTTATTATTATAAACAAAGATCAGAAACAAATGAAAAAAATTTTCGACGATACTGGACTTGAACCAGTGCCTTGAGCCAGACCGGGGCAGCACGCTCTACCATCTGAGCTAATCGTCCACACCAGTAGTCGACGAATTTTGTCATCTGTTCTTGCTTATGGATCTCTGTATTGTGCATCCGACTCTTTAGCCGTTAGCGCCGCCTAGTGAAGAACTATGAAGTTACTTTCACCCCGAGCAGATACCTTTACAGGTACCATTGCTCGGCGAGAGGTGGCGCTATTATCAAGACTGTACTTTTTTTCGGTCTGGCTCAAGGCACTGGTTCAAGTCCAGTATCGTCGAAAAAAATTTTCATTTGTTTCTGATCTTTGTTTATAATAAATATAAGCTTGTTAATTTAAGAAGATATATCTGAAAAATTATGTTGTTCCAGGTAATCTTTGACAACAATATAATACAATAACTCTTTATTGCACACCTCTCAAAACAGAGTACAGAAAATAATAAAATTAAGGTAAACAACAGTTCAGGAAGACTACATTCTACATTTCGAGGCACTTAGATGGTTGGCAGTCCACAACTGTAGTTTTTCTAGAAAATTCCTGCCCCGCACGACTGTACTGCGGAATAAATTGCCACCTGCAGTATTTTCGGACCGATGCGACCTTCCAGCCTTCAAGAAAAGAGCGTACTTCCACCTGAAAGGCCAGCCACGCACTTATGACTCCTCTGGTGATGCAGGTGTCTATGGGCGACGGTGATCGTTAACCATCAGGCGTCTGCTTGTTTGTCTCCTATGTCATAAAAAAAATTGCCCCTTACGCATTGCGCGAGACGTTTTCTTACTTTCTATCCGTACCTAGTACGAAATGAATGAAATTCAACAGTCAAACACCGAAAGCGCTAATATCTAGTATCTATACATCTTTGTTAGGTATAAATTTCAACCTGTGACCACAAGTCCGACTGTGACGTCACTACCGGCTACCCTATAAAGCCGAATTACAAAGACAATAAATTATTCCGAGGTAATAATGTTCAGTGGGAGTAGTGGATGGTCGGAGGTCGGCTGTAATCAAAGCCTTGTACTTAATGAAATTGTCTTCTTTAATGCTGTCACCCCATCTTACGGTGAATAGTAATATTGCAACTTAGAATGGAAGTCGCAGCTTCAGAGCTGCGGCTGTAATTTAGTTGGCTTTGAGTTATTTGGTACCAGAAAAAATTAAATAGATATATTCATAACCCTGGCAACAACAACAATCGGTTGTCGACAAAAGGTGAGAGAGTGTTGCACTTTCTAAGGTAATTATCTATGTTTTTCGCCATTTTTCTTTATGACACATGAGGTTTTATTTCTTAAATTATCACACTATAATGTTCTTTGTATCAATTTATATCAATAAATCACACAAAATAACTGAACCACTAATAGCTATTCCTCTTCAAACTTGTCGTATGACACTGCCAAAGTCTCTGAAACTTGTGGTTTGATTTACATGTATGGTGTGGCATACAATGCCAAATTTTGGCATTTATTTTATTTCGATTTATTAGCTTTTTTGTGTTTTTGGGAACAAATACCATGGTTTTTTGTTCAAACACGTGGTGGAAGGTTGCTTGCTCTTGTTTCGGTAGCAAATGCCGCTTAAAATTGCACCGACTCTTCTGATGTGTTTACCACAGTGATTTGTATGAAGTGCAATGTTACCTTGTATTTTGTATATAGAAAAACAATAGAAATTGTCATTTTGAATACCACACAAAACAACGATGTCTGTCACCATTACGTTTGCTTTTAAAATTTATAAAAAAATACTTTTTGCTTTGTAGTAAGTTTTTTGCTAGTCATTGATTTCTTGGAGAAAACGCCGATTTTTTGCGTTGTTTGTTTTTTTTTGGGCAGAGTATTGTTATTTTTAATAAAATATTTCGTACATTTTGTTTTGTGTAATTCGATTTAAGAATATTAAATCCTTTCCTATTAAACTAATTTTATTTTTTTCTGAATAAAGATCTTATCTCGTTGCTGAAGCTTTGGCAGAGTATATCGTGCCATACATGTTTTTTTTCTAAATTGAAGCAATTCGATTTATTTTTTTTATTTTTCCACTATTTATTACAGCTGTGTTAGTTCGTAAAAACAAAGCAAAGTTAAAATTGTCATTCTTTTTGCCTGCCAAAGTAAGGGTTAAGAATATTTTTAAACATGTTACAATACAACTTGAGAGCATCTTCATTTCAACAGGCAATTTGTTAAAAAAGAACTATTCTATGATATCTAGCCGAGTGTTTATCTACTTTAAGCCTTATAATAATGTATAATGGCAGGTCGTTTCTCCTAGATTCCAAGCGTTGTTTTCTCTTTTCAGTTGTTTCCAAGAAAGACACCAATTAAATAAAAAAATGAACCTTCTCCAAGAAATAAGCGTAGTAAAATCGCAAAGGAAATGAGGTTACAATAAAAGACAGTGGAAGGGGCATTTGAATGTGCAATATCCGCTGATGCACTCCGTACCTACCTATATGCAAACATTCACCATTATCTTCTAGAGTTCAGCAGTCTTACACGTGACCCATATTTCAGTTACCTTTTTAACAAATCTTTTAAAAAAACTGGCCAAGAGCATGTCGGACCATGCTCAGTGCAGGCGTCCGCAGCCATTTATACAAAAAAAATGCCCTAGAAATGAAACAAATACGATATGAAAAATTGCACTGACAAAAGAGCGTATCTCCACGACACTTACGTCCTTTAGTTGAGAAGCGCAGTTTTTTGGCAATAACTCAAAGTCGGAATACCCGATCATTCACAGAATCAAAACATTTTTCTAGAAACCTCAAAATCTTTTTAAAAGAACTGTCGAAATATATGCCACTCATTGATATTTGCTGCCGTTTCAGTAGTATATACAACAAGATTAGAATCAAATTTTTGGACTTTCCCAAAAACGCTCTATACTAAACCCTAGGAAGGCGTGACGTCACACCTTCATACCTTATATGGGGAAATTAGGAACTTTGTTCCGCAACTATGTCAAAACTTGCGTTTATCGAAACAGTTTCATAACAAAAGTTACCATATATTTCATGGGTTATTCAATTGTATTATTATTTATTAACATTTTCATACTTTAGAAATGGACTTTCTCACCTATTTTTAAAGGCTCTTAAAACAAGATACACGTAAGGTACGAAAGGTCGAACTAAAAGTTTTTTTCTAGATTTTTTGTCATAAAAACTACCATTTCGCATCAAAATTTTAGTATTACTTGAGTACAGTCAACATCCCTATTCTAAAGGTGACATTGGTTTCATACAAAAAATAACTAAATTTCAAAAAAAATACAAAAAATAGCATTACAACTAGAAGGCTCATTTAGAACCAGTAAACCTATTACTGTAATTTTGGCGGGAAATCTATTGAACAACCGCATAATTTAACTCCGATTAATAATTGTTTCAAACGATTCATCCCCGCATCTCTGGAATGCTAATTGAATACAAATTTACATTTCCTGTTAATAAATGTAATTTTTTGTGTAAATTTAACTTCTATCAATCCTCAATTTTCGCGCTGAAAATCTTCACGCTTTAGGTATTTCGTTTCACTAAAGTCCCGGTAGATGGCGCTAACGTTGTTGTTGTAACAAGATTTCATTGTTACCCAGATTTTCGCTTTGGTTATAGCTGGTAACGAATTTTGCCGGCGGTTATTACTGAAGGTGGCGATGAAACGCATTACAAAAAATGCTGTGCTCAGAATACGTCCCACTATTTTCTCTCCGTGCTTGCCTTTTAAGACGGACAGGTAAAACAGCAATTTTTCGATAATTATTGTACCAACTATGATTCCAACTTTTATAATTTTCATTAGCTTCCTATATAGTTAGCTATGTTGTTAACGATGGAAAGTACCTCATCCATTCAAATTAATAGGGCCAGGGAATCCTTGTCGTGAGTTAGAAACTCCTGCGCTTAACTTGTTGATAAATACATTCATCCGCTGAGGAAACAGTTATTACATTCTTTTCTGCTTCGATTAAGTGACGTTCAAATAGCCCCTTCCACTTATTTTTATGAAAATTAATATCTTGAATTATACAGACATTTAATTTTTACAACTTTATATGTATTGAAGGTATACGGAACCACTCCACTTGATTCGTGGTGTGCTTGGAATTGCTGTGCGGAATAAATGTTTTCTTGATTATGGAACGGAGCTAACTAGATGAGTACACAGCACTAGTTTGTAGGTACTAAAAGTAACGTAAAAGCTACCTACGGTCATCAGATGCGCCATGTGGCTTTATTTGGAGGTGAGACACAGGTAACCTTGGCTTGCTGATGTTTATATGTGGGACCCTGCGTAGTGACATGGACTTTCCGGAACTGGTGAGTCGTCTTGTGCAACTGCATGTACCAGACGTCCCCAAGATAGCCCTTAGACCGCGCGGATGCGATCTGTTGGCGGTGCCAGCCGCGCGCACGCGTTGCAGAAGAACTCCCAGCTTCTTCGTGTTTTCGCACTGATGAATGCGCTCTTATTGGAAAAGTCTCTTTACTCAGTAAAATAATACATAGATAGACATTTATATGTTAAATCTGTTGTAGATACTAACCTCAGTTGTGCTTTAGACTCTTTTAGGATTAAGTTTTTATTTTTATGTCATATTTTAAATATTACAATACTTAAATTACTTCGAATATACACTCTTGACAGTCAACATCTTTTACCTTTTTATTTACCAAATCCTATTAATTTATACTCTTCAAGCTCTATACCCAGCTTATCACAACAAAATCATCCAAAAACCCGTCATTATATGTATTTTTCTTTTATATGTTAGTTATAAGAATTACATATTATTAAAAAAATATATATTTATATTTCTGACATTGATTGGTACCTACATGCTGGTATTATTATTGTTTGTTTTGTTCGATTTATGAATGTACGAGTATACTATGTTGTTCTTGCTAAGTTTTTCTTTTACTCGTATATATATAATTTGACGATCGCTTTATAATAATTAATATAAACTGACATGTTTTTGTATAAAATTTACTTGAGGATTGTAATAATGAGAACAAAAAAACCTTAATTTAACTAAACTAAACTTGGCTTCGGTACAAGAGTGTGAACTGTTTGCGTGGCGACGGACGGCTGTGAGAAGTGAATGCCTGAGATACTACTGTTAAATGTACTAATTAGAGTGTTAAAGTTTAGGTTTCATGGCGCTTGGGATTTTACTGTAAAGCCATGTAAACACATTTGTAAATAAATAAATTAACATTTTCATGCACGCGAACCCGCTAGGTGGGCGCTCAGCTCGTAGTGAGTTTACGACCATATGGTCCAAGCACCCAAGTAATCCAGCGTTCAGAAAAGAAACATTATCAATTTGACAAATAATACTTTATAGTTATAATATTATTTTCATCAGACGCACCACAAATATACGACAACCACAACCATACCACAAGGACAACCACGTGGTTGGGCGATTATATATATGAAATAAATAGTTTTATTAACACGGACCACTTGTCACCGTCAAACGCAACCGTGTGGTCGGTCTGACCGAATCAAAGCAACTGCAGCAAGCTGCAGCGCAACTATTCACAAGTAACCGCTTACCTCTTTTTTTCGCTACTACGTTATTGTGTGGTTGTGGTACATCTGATACACCCCCACAGTTTTAAAAGAGAGAAAATAAAATAAATACCTTAAAACTGTTAATAATAAATACGGTTGCATAACATGATTTGTGGGATCATATAGAAATAACCGGAACATGTTCAAAACAGTCTTGAATTTGATTTAAGGTCATAAAATTTTCAAAAATATTCATCAAAAAACCACCAAGTAACCCTTTTCAGTTGTGCGGGTTGTGCCAGTTTAAAGAAAGTTGATAATTGAAACGAAATTAACTTCTTTGATCAGAAAACCGCCTAAGGCGTGTTTTACGTTGCTGTGTCAGGAACTTCTTTGATCCGTCGAATCGGGCTGAAAATTAGGTACACAGGTATATATGATGAAATAATAAATTTGAGGCGTTACCAAAAATAAGCTGTTGCCAGCCGGTAGCGTAAAAAATCAAAATTTCTAATTTCAGCCAAAACGTTTACTGCTGGTCAATTACCTTCCCTAAGGACCTCCACAATGGCAGATCTCACACTACGCTCATCTAGCAACTGAATCTTAGGTGATACGTATCTCCAACGTTCAAACACACTAAGACGTAATCCTTTTCCGCAAACATGTGGTGTTAATAGAATTATTATCTGCCAAGGAATAGCTGTTTTCTAATAAATGTTTTGCGATATTGGATTGTTCCGCGTGGTTTATGTATGTAAGAAGAAATATGTTTTTATACCTAGTGTAAAAACTACGACCCATTCGTCCCACATACACCTTGTTACAAGTGTCACATGTAAGTTTATAAACTCTTGACTTCTTCCTACTTTCTACGTTATCCTTACCATTGCAATGTCTGGAGTGCAAAGTGTTAATTGTTTTAAAGGCTACGTTAATATCATTAGATCGTAATATTTTATAAATTTTATCTGAAAAAAGGCCAATGTAAGTTATGCTTGCTTTATATTTCTTAATCCGGTCAAAAGAACGCGCAGCGTAAAGTTAATTGTTAACAGGCCGATTATATTTCTTTCTGATAACGCTATCCACAAGAGACATGCTATTTCGACGTAAAACTACTAAATGATAAATTTTTATCAATTCCAATTTTGTACTATTGGCATTAACTTTCACCAAAAAACTCAAGTAACAGAAGGTCGCAAGCCTATGACTCAAGCGAATTTCGTCCCAGTAGGTACTACAGTTTATCTTGACTAGGTTAGTATTCGCAAAGTCGTGTTATCTACAAACAGACATTTAATTACAACTTTGACAGGTTTTTGCCTCTGGGATCAAAAGTCGTGACCTCCTTCAAAGACCAATATGAACATTTTAAACTAATTTCAGATGTCACAAGCCTTTGATTTAAGTAATTCGCTTAATTAAATTTTAGAAATTAGTTGGAGATAGTTGATTATAGTCGGCAAGACCACTAAAACTATGGGATGAAAACCCCTTAATTAACTGCGCTTTGATCCATACCATGCATATTATCTCATTGTCGTTAACAACGCCTGAATCTATCAATTGTTTTGTTCATTCCTTTTTTTTGCAAATATAAATAATGTATATAACATTAAAGATGAATAAAATAAATATTTATAAACAACCAAGTCACATTTTTAGCATACTGTTTCTACGCTTGCCGTTACGCCGTTTCCACTCGAGATCTTTTTTGCCCCAACGGCCATTGGTTCTTCAAACTATGTGCCCTGCCCATTTGCCACTTTAGTTTGCTTACCCTGTTTGCTATGTTTCCCTTGCCAAGCGTAGCGTGGAAAGGCCACCACAAGGTATATAAATTGTATGAATAGTTTTCGTTTCACAACGGAAGTAATTAAAATTAGGCAAAAAAACTTAACTAATTGCCAAAAATTTGGTCCTCACCCAAATAGGAAAAAACTCCGTAAGGAAGTCCACTTCTCGACTCTGTTCTTCGATGTGTAGGTAAATATACATATTCCGGTCACTGTTTATTACTCAAGGCATAAGGATGTGTTACGATATATTTGGCGCTTTGGATGCTACAGACTATTCCACGCTAACTGTACCTGGATGTTGTAGATATTTTCTCACAATACACGCTCCGTTATATCAAGACAGAGCAACACGGCACTGCACTTTGCTCTCATATAATATCAGACTATTTCGCATCTGCAAATGTACCTGTCAGGTGCACGGATCCTGCCATCTGCGATTGTTGTTGTACGAGCCTTAGAGGCTTCCACAGTAATAATTTAAATTGAAAACCGTTTATTCCAGTCAGGTAACTTAAGAAATATTTTAGCTTAAAAGCAAAGATGCAGGCCATTGGTAGTCGTATTAAAATAAATCCGGTCAAGTGCGAGTCTGAATCGCGCACCGAGGGTTCCGTACATACTTTCACTTATTCCGACTTAACTTGCCGCTTGAGTTAAGTTTGCCTCTGGTATCTATGGCGTCACGTTCAAATGAGAGGCAAACTTAATCAAACCGAGTTATTCAAAAATGATTTCTGGTGATTAAAAAAAAAATAAGACAGGTCTTGTATATTTGTCAGGTATATGGTTATAATTTTCGTGTAATATCCATATTAAATCACATAATTCCAGAAAATTCTAGATTTTTCGCTTGGTAAACTTCGACTTTTTTTTAAATCACCAACAATATGACAACACGTTTGGCTCAGTAGGCTGTACAGCGGCATACGAAGCTAGCGGTCCCGGGTTCGAATCCCAGCCAGCGCAAGTGTTTGTGTGATGAGCACGAATGGATGTTTTCTATGTATTTAAGTATTATAATGTAGCTATACCCATATTATGTATATCGTCACCTAGTACCCATAGTTACAAGCTTTGCTTAGTTTGGGACTAGGTCGATTTGTGTAAGATTGTCCCTGATATTTATTTATTTACAGTATTTTTTGAATTATTTGGTTTGTTTAAGTTTGCCCTTCATTTGTATATGACGCCATAGATACCAGAGGTAAACTAAACTTCACCGGCAAGTTAAGTTGAAATAAGTGAAAGTGTGTACGAAACCCTCGGTGCGCGAGTCAGACTCGCACTTGACCGTTTTTTTTTGCGGTGAGATCTTTGACTTGGCTCCAAGCTATCGAAATCATAAGAACCGTCTATCAATCTTTTTTTCACCATTGTTACTGTAGAAATTGTTTCGGGTTTCAAAATGTGACTTATAATTTGAGTTTCTGTGACGTTGCCCTGTTATTGTAATAAGGCAGTGGCATTAATACTACTGTTAGCTTTCACATTTTGCGGTGGAATATTTGATTTTCAAACCACCGAAATCAAAAAAACCGTGTCTCACAAGCTTTTGATTGCATGGTTTTGCAGCCTTTAATTCATTGTCATCACTAT
Source organism: Hedya salicella (assembly GCA_905404275.2). Taxonomy (NCBI): domain Eukaryota; kingdom Metazoa; phylum Arthropoda; class Insecta; order Lepidoptera; family Tortricidae; genus Hedya; species Hedya salicella. The sequence goes on along the minus strand of FR990112.1, from coordinate 2,230,247 downwards.
AGAAATTGTTTCGGGTGACCAAAGGACGCTGTCACAAAACATGATTTGTAACTCGAGTTTAAGTGGCGTTGCCCTGTTATTGTAATAAGGGAGTGTCGTATAACCCTACCGTCTATCCCACACATTTTGCGGTAGAATACTTGACTTGGCTTCGAACCACCGAAATCACAAGAACCGTCTCTCAAGCTTGACTAATCTGCAGCCTTAAATTTATCGTCATCTCTGTAAAAATTGTTTCGGGTGACCGTTGAACCCTGTCGTAAATCGTGACTTATAATTCGAGTTTATGTGGCGTTGCCCTGTTATTGTAACAAGGCAGTGTTGTATAATACTACAGTCTAGCTCACACCCTTCGCGGTGGAATATTTGACTTGGCTTCGAACCACCGAAATCACAAGAACCGTCTCTTGACTTGCAGCATTAAATTCATCGTCATCACTATAGAAATTATTTCGGGTGACCATAGGACCCTGTCGCAAAACACGACTTATAACTCGAGTTTAGGTGACGTTGCTCCGTTATTGTAACATATAACATTATTGTGTAGCTCACACACTTTGCGGTGGGGCTTTTCCCTTACACTCTAAACCACCGAAAACCCAAGAACCGTCTCTCAATCGTAAACATTTTCCAGTTCAAAATTCACCTTTGTCACGGTAGAAATTGATTTGGGTATGACCCTGTCAACAGCGTGACTTATGATTCAAGTTTTAGTGACGGTGGCCTATTATTGTAACAAGGTTCTACAAGGCGGTACTCTCTCGCCACATTCTCCCCCGCAGCTCCTTGTACCAAAAATGATTGAAATCCATTCAACCATTCAAACTTTCTGAGGCTGCATTCATAAGAATATAGATGACATTTATTTGGCTGAAAAGATACTAAATTTAAATTTAAAATCTTTTTTTAGTACTTCACGGTTCACTATCATAAATAACGCTATGTTTTTACGTAAAACATTTAACCTCACCCGTGTGGCAGAAATAAAGCTGTGGCTATATTGAAAAGAGCAGTTAATCAAGAGGATAAGGGCGCGGCCACACGTCGCGATTAGACGGTATCGCACGTGTGGTCTGCCCTTATTGAGTTCTGCAGTACATATGTAGGGTGACTAAATAACAATAGGGTTAGAGGACTAGTTCTTGCAAACTGCTAAGTAGATACAGTAGGTATTAGCCACGCTTTGTATTGAAGTGAATTACAAAGCGTGGCTATATACCTCCTATATTGGGATTTACGAAAAAATATTTATAAAATCAAGAAATCTCAACAATTTTCCATAGGGATGTTTTTTTTTTCATGCATACGTATAATTACACCTACATACCTGCCTTACGAAAAAGAAAGAAAAATAAAAGTTAAAATTAAACTACTAGTTTTTTGGCAGGCAGTATATTTTCGTATGTAATACACGGTGGGAACGAGTAACGTAAATCATTTGGATGAAAGTTGTTATCGATATCAAATACTGGATGAAAACAAACAATACCGTATGTAGCAAAAACTATAAGCGTTTGACGACCGGTTTAGTTCATAGGGAGAACGTTGCCTGCGAAGCTGAGGTCCTGGGTTCAAATCCCCGTAAGGGCAAATATTTGTGTGATGAGCATAAATATTTGTTCCTGAGTCTTGGATGTTTTCTATGTTGATGAAATGCCCATGAAAGAAAAAATATAGGTATATAATGTATGTGCCATGCTTACTATACGAGTGTCAAACCTGGGCATTGACAGAACAACTGGCAAACAAAATAAAAGTCTGTCAAAACGGAATTGAGAGAAGTACAATAGGTGTTAAAAGGAAAGACAGAGAAAAATTAAAAACCATTAAAAGTAAAACTGAATTCAAAAATGCATACGGAACATACAAACAACTAAAGTGAAGATGGACAGGACATATGACAAGAGAGAAGAAAGAAAAATGGACACGACTAATAACAGAATTGTACCCGCTAGACAGTAAAAGGAATAGAGGAAGACAAACTAAGAGATGGGAAGATGATATCAGGAAAATAGAGGGTTCAACATGGACTCGAATAGCAAGGGATAGAATCGAATGGAAATCTTTAGAGGAGGCCTTTGTCAGAAGACACATACTTACAAACATACAAATATCAAAAATATTTATATTTTATGGAAATATCTCAATCTACCTACAGACATTTAATTCTTACAATTTTATAATTGTTGCTTTTGGGACGATACCAATGTATCTGGTATGTTCGCGCTAGTGCGACTAGATGACTTTTTTGCGATCAGGCGAAAGAGAGCAGCGTCCATGCTAAGACGAGTGCGCGGCAGCAGCAACGAGCTACTCAGGGTGTTGGCCGAAAGACTCGACTGCCCAATTATGAAGTTTTGGGTTGAGGTTGCTATTGGGAGAGCTAAGTAGCCGCGATACCTACTCTTCGCACTCTCAATAGCTACTTATTTTATACTTATTTTTTATTTTAAATGTTTATGTCTACTAACCTAGTAAATAAGATTTCGCTAACTAACACAAATATGGATCTCTGTGGTCTGAAATAAACGATTTTTATTTTATTTTTATTTATTTATTTATAATGTGTAGGCAAGATACATCTACAAGTCTGACTCTGCGGCATTTCCCGAGTGGAGACCGCTGTTGAGAAGAAAGTCGAAACAAACTCAACAGTCAGTCATTTTTTCAAAATAATTGTTAACTATTGCAATATTGAAATAAAACAATTTAACGGATTATATCGCGTATATTATCTCATTTTAGTTCCCGACGTTACGGAAGCTTTTCAGCTTTCCATGGTCACGGGTGTCCGAAACGTCGGGAACTAAAATGAGATAATATACGCGATATAATCCGTTAAATTGTTTTATTTCAATGAGTAATAATCGCGGAAACAGAAGAAAATATTATTACAATATTGTCTTAATTATACTTAAAAGTTTTACAACTGTGTTATTACTAATTATAATTGCTATCGCTACACGCAGAGGAGATATAAATATGAGAAGGACTATAATATAACCATCCCAGAATAACGTCAACGTGTCTTGTCCTCTTTTCGACTCGCGCCAGTATAATGTCAGTATTAAGACTTATCTCAGTAGGATGTAGAATATTGGACACCCTTTACCTCGCGTGCCTGCGGACCATTTATTCGGTCGCTGCAACACTCTGTCCGGCGAGTGCGGGCAGAGTGGAGTCTTGACTTCGCCTCATTTTCTACCAACCATATAAACAAACCTAAGCGAAGATTACCGAAGACTGGTTAGCATCACCCCGGAACATATGCGACAAAAACAATTCGTGTTGCATTCCTTTCGTTTGACATAAAAAACATAAAACAAAAGAGTCGACGTAGTTCTTTTTACGAAAATATATTACGACCACATATATTACACCAGTTATTTTACGGACATCTGAAATGTAAATAATTGATAATAGCAAAGTTTTACAATGTAAAGGGTACATCTTAATACTAATAATTACGTATTTACGAAATCCAACAACATATAAGTCGCGTATACATATGATTTATTTTATTTAATTACCTTTTGTTGATAATTCTTTGACGTTTCGGACGTCGCCAGTTTCCTTCGAGACCATGGACGTAACGCGACGTCCGAAACGTCGAAGAATTGCCAACGAGAGGTAATTAAATAAATCATATTTATACGCGATTAAGCCCCGTTTTGTTGTGTTGTGATAATGAGTGAAGATCGTGTAAGTTTAAATCAATGTTATATATAAGTCAATTAAGTATTTAAACAAATATTTACAGTTCTTGGTCTTTCCATACTAATCAACTAATTTGCTCTTTAGACCGAGGTGAGTTGTGACAGAGGAGAATTGTGATATCGTCGATTTTATGAAATACTAGAAAGCGCCCGCATATTCGTTCGCGGAGGAGAAAAAGTCATAACCCTTCTTTTTTTCGACAGCGTAGTCGGGTAAAAAGTATCCTATAACCGTCTGTGTCCTATAACCCTGCTATCTGTCTACCAAAAATAGTTGAAATCTGTTTAGCTCATTTTGCGTGATGAAGCCACAACGACACATATGAACATACAAAAAATCCAAAATAAATATGTTGTGTGTGACCTCCAAATAGTCCGTAACAATCATGTTTTTGAAAATATCTTCAATGTACAGACATTTCATTTATACAACTGTATAATAGGTTAGATATTAACTGATAGCGAGCTCGCAATAGCGTGCATTATTAATTAGTTCAAATTTCCAGCTAACAAACGTTGTTTTGCTAAAAACAAAGAAATATAAAGATGCATCGCGCAAATAATAATTATGATGAAAACTATGATGACATTCAAAATGAAGTTAGCAAAACCTTGATATAACCTTTTTTCCAACGTGTGAAATTTAGTCAAGTGGCGTGACACCATCCCTCCTCTTCCATTATAAAAACAAAAACTGATTTAGAAAAAGTTTTTAATTTATTTTTATTTAATTGCATGTTCTCTGAGTGAATTCACAAAGTGTGCATTATACATATTATGCTATAGGCGTAATGATATAGATTAGATAATTACGTTATCGTTAGAGTAGTTACACTATTGTCTTAGGCTTGGATCCTGTAAAGATAGATAAGTAAGTGTGGAAATAAATAAATAAATTACAAATTCTTAAATAAGAATGGAACCGGCCAAGTTCTACTCGTATATTACGTCAAAACACCGAGGAAACATCTCGGCTCTTGGAAATTTAACTTTGATTTGTATATAATATTTTCTTCTGTTTCCGCGATTATTACACATTGAAATAAAACAATTTAACGGATTATATCGCGTATATTATCTCATTTTAGTTCCCGTAGTGTAGTTTGATTTGTATATTTGTTATATTGGTTTGTTATTATGTACGAATAAATATTGAAGAGCCCTGTCACACAGACAAACAGACGGACAAACACATTGACAACGAAAGCTTAGTAATGCCGCTCTATTAGTACCCTGGATACAAAAGTCTGAAGAAGAAAAACTATGATCATATAAAATAGAGAGTGAACTTAATAAAACTTGGAATAAAACAACTTAAACCGTTTAATCATCAATATCGGTTTTAATTCTTATTTCAATGAGTGAAAATCGTGAAATTTCTGTCTACCCCGTGACCACGGAAGCTGTAAACCTTCCGAAACGTCGGGAACTCAAATGAGATATACGCAAATTGTTTTATTTAAACGATGACGGCCGATGGCTATTGGGGCAGAAAGGTTCTCGAGTGGAGACCGCGTACCGGCAAGCGTAGCGTGGGAAGAGGCCACCCGCCAGGTGTTCGGACGACCTGGTTAGGGCTGCGGAAACTCGTTGGATGCGGGTCGCCTCTATCTGGCCCATGTGGCAGTCTATTGAGGAGGCCTGTGTCCAGCAGTGGACGTCCTATGGCTGAAATGATGATGATGAACCCATTTAATCAACAATATATCTTCAAATTGTTGTATTCAAATGAGGGATAATGTGGAAACCGTTTTAGAGTAGGTTAGGGTTTTTTATTCAATAATATCCTCTTAAATTCTTTTATTCAATAATGTCTATTTAAATTATCAATAATATCCTCTTAAATCTTGGTGTAACTAACTATTCAAAAGTACTTGTAGCTGGCCTACCTACTTTAAAAAACATTTTGACTTAACTTGACAGAATAAAATATATGTAAAACCTTGACAAGGAAAAGGGGTTATCTATTCCAACGTGTGACGTACAAGTTACACCCGGGCATAACGGCATGAATCCCCCGGGCGGCCGGAGTCGCAAAATTCACGGCTAATGAGATTGTTCCTGCGACTGTATCCGATTTTTAGGGGCGCCAGGATTTAGGGTGATAAGGGACTGTCCTAACGTAATATTTTTTTAGGGTTCCGTACATAAAGGGTAAAACGGGACCCTATTATTAAGACTTCACTGTCCGTCCGTCTTTCTGTCTGTCCGTCTGTCACCAGGAATGACAGGTCACGAGGTCATCTGTCCACTTGGCGAGGGACGTCCCACGCTCCGCATTCCTATGCATGGCCACCTCTCCAGGAGTTTAGTGCCCCAACCATATCCATAAGAGGGGACTATGTTTTTATAGTTTGCTTTTTTTCTAGACAACTGCTATTCATATCTCTGTGAACTTTATTGTAGTTGTCCTACATTCATCATCATCATCATTTCAGCCATAGGACATCCACTGCTGGCCACAGGCCTCCTCAATAAATTTCCACATGGGCCGGATAGAGGCGACCTGCATCCAGCGAGTCCCAGCAACCCTAACCAGCTCGTCCGACCACCTTGGGGGTGGCCTTTCCACGCTACGCTTGCCGGTACGCAGTCTCCACTCGAGAAACTTTCTGCCCCAACAGCCATCGGTTCTTCGAACTATGTGCCCTGCCCATTGCCACTTCAGTTTGCTTACCTTGTTTGCTATGTCGGTGACCTTGGTTCGTCTATGAATCTCCTCATTTCTTCTATTATGTTATCCTATTACGTCTGAGTATATTCAGCTATGCCTGTTCTACAAATAGTACTCCTGTCAGCTGTTTCTATGCGATTAAACACACACAAAGTACTCTTACAGTTAGTTCATTTACTTCAGTGTAATTTTTACAATTTAATAATAGCATAGGTCCTTTTTCGTACAAATTTCCTTGAATCACGGTCACCCTCTCGAAAGCCCCGCCCACACTAACCAATTGGAAATACATTCTCGTAACGTCGCGTGAGATCTGCGGAGCGATAGCTTTAATGGACGGCCAGGGATTGTCTTACCCCGACTTACCCCGTGCTACCCGTTGGCCCGGGAGCTGGACCGTTTATGTGAGAAAGTTATGTCATATTAAGGCTCGATTTCACCCACGTAGTCTAAATCGTATTCCAACAATAAATGATTAATTACTAGCGAGTAAACTCATTCTATGTTTCACCAATATTTAACCTAAGGATAAAATCTTCACACTAGGGTAAAATCTTATACTGCCGATTTCGGCTGAGTAAACTATTAGTTGACAACGACGACACTAATTTACAGCGCTGTCACAGTAAAGTAAATTCCTTACTTAGTTCCTAATTAACGTATTACCCGAACAAATTTAAAAAATACGTAGCACCATGGCTCAAGCATGGGGCCAACGGTCTATCTCACTTGGGTGCATTACAACTTCATTCCATTAATTTGTTCATGTTTATGCGAGAGTAAATCCTTAGACTAGCATGGTGAAACCAAATTGAAGTTAAGTTAGAGGAAAGTTATACTCGGGCAGACACGAAAGCCTCGAAATATTTTTAAAACATCTGTCGAAATACGTGCCACTGATGGATATTTGCTGATTTTTATACTGTTTCAGTTTCGGCTACATGGAGTGGGTGGCATTCCATACATGTAGTATAAAATATTCATGTTTGTTATTTAAGTATCAAACTAAGTAGCGACTTATACAAGACACCTATTCTCCTCATCAATATACATCCAGTAGTTTTTGAGTAAAATGCCTGTGATATACGGACTGACGGACATGATAATATTGCTCCTCCTTGCATCGGTTTCCGCATTGCTGAGGATCGTGGTCATTTCCTCGAAACAATCGCTCTCGTATGATGCTATCCGAATCCATCTGTCTCCTATCCGAAGCTGAGTGCAGAGCAGTGTGCACTGTGGTGTCACACTGTGGACACTCCCTGCCGCCCGCCGCCCGCAAGGTCCGCCCACCCGCGCTCTTCCCGCGCACAGTTCAGTTGCCTCAGCCGGTAACTGCGAGGTAACCGAGCGCGGGTGGGCGGCACTTTCAGGCAGTGTCCATACTGTACGTAGTACTCTTTATTATACTGTAGTGGTGTCGAGAGTCGTACGAATCTGATCTGTCCAACGTGTCGGGCTCCTGCCTGTCGAACCTGTCGGTCGCTTGCCTTCAACTTTCCCTATGATCATCTTATTTTTCAAGGTTGTCACTATCTTTTCTGACAATATGACTGAAATATTCCAAAATCCTACGAAGGCAGCTAGTGGACAGTCTACTTCGAGTTGTGCTAAGATCGACGTCTGTGCGGCGTGCATACGCATGACAATACTACGGAACCCTTAAAAAGCAGTATCCAATTTGTTTTTTAGGGTTCCGTACCTGAATCGGAAAAAACGGAACCCTTATAGGATCACTTTGTTGTCCGTCTGTCTGTCTGTCTGTCTGTCTGTCAAGACCCTTTATCTCGCGAATGCGTGGAGGTATCGAGTTGAAATTAACACCATATACCTCGGTCCCTTGAAGCTGTAAAAAAATGAAACTTCTACATTTAAGTTTGAATTATCTTTATCTTTTCGTAAAAAAAAGATACGGCCATTAATGCCGCAAAAAAAGCATCAAGGGAATCAAAATGATAGGGTACTTCCCGTTGAAAGAACTATGAAATTTGGCAAGTAATATCGTGACATACTACAAATACATAAAAAATCCAAAAATTATACATTTTTAATTAAAAACATAACAAATATATAAAATATAGTCTTTTTCAAAAGACATATCGGTTGCGTTAAGTTTGCACCTCATTTGTATGCAATGCTATAGATATCAGGTGCAAACTTAACTCAACCGGGAGTGAGTAGTATAATAATGTTAGGGTAAGTTAAAGCTTGTACGGAACCCTCGTTGCGCGAGTCGGACTCGAACTTGGCTGGTTTTTTAATATCGTTAAGGTTTTCGCTGCCAGCTCCCGGCCTTCTCCGGGTTATCCTGTAAGAAACTGCGTAAGATTTAATTTCTTTGCCGAAGATTTAGTTGGTTCTGCGCGGGAATGTAAATTCAAATGGGATTTATCGGGACAGGGATTAACTTGGGTAGGTTCGAGCTCCCCTGATTGACGATGTTGATCATCATTGGAATCTACTTCCATTTAACTGTTTTTTTTTTGGGTCAGTCGCCTTTTTTCTGAACATTGTTGCCATAGTTACGTCTCCTGGGGTCACTCCTTAAATAGTTTTAAGGAGTGACCCCAGGAGGATTAGAAAAAATAAAAACAAGTGCGTGTCTGACTCGCGCACCGAGAGTTCCATACAAATTTTCATTTATTCCGACTTAACTTGCCGCTTGAGTTAAGTTTGCCTCTGGTGTCTATGGCACCCCATACAAATGAGTGGCAAAATAAAAATATATTTTACTAGCTTCTGCCCGCGACTTCGTCCGCCTTAAATTCGTTCATCGCGGATAAGAGTATTTTTCCGGGATGAAAAGTAGCCTATGTCCTTCCCCGGTGCTCAAACTATCTCCATACCAAATTTCATCCAAATCGGTTCACCGGTTTAAGCGTGAAGAGGGTCAGACAGACAGACAGACACACTCTCGCATTTATAATATTATATAATATAGTATAGTATATGTATATATAGTATAAGTATATATAGTATATAGTATGGAAGTATGGATAGTATGGATAATGTTTCCTTTGCAATACACGTGGGCTAACCATGTTTATAAATATTCCAAATTTCAAATAGACAGCAGTTTAAGTTTTCGAAATTAAATTTCCAAATTAATAGTCGAAAACTTTCAGTTTTATGAAAAATCACGTTCTTAAGGGGTAAATAAGGGTTGAAAATCTTTAGTGCTTATCTGTACACATTTTTTTCACAGGAAGTAAATGAGCAATGGATTATAGTTCCTTTGCTGTTCCGCGAATTTGTGTCTTGGTTAGATATGACAATAAATTGTGCTCACATGCGCATATTTTCATGCAGTTTCCACAAAATAATACGCATGCAAATACAACAAACCAACACCAAACACGATTTATGACGACCGGTTTGGCTCAGTGGGAGTAACGTTGCCTGCGAAGCTGAGGTCCTGGGTTCAAATCCCGATAAGGGCAAATATTTGTGTGATGAGCATAAATATTTGTTCCTGAGTCTTGGATGTTTTCTATGTATATAAGTAATATATCTATTAAATATATCGTCGTCTAGTACCCATAACACAAGCCTTATTGAGCTTACCATGGGACTAGTTCGATTTGTGTAAAATTGTCCCGTAATATTTATTTATTTATTTTAACAGTATAATCCTTGACACGTGTTTCGCCTCTCTACGAGGCATCATCAGGAGATGCAGGAGATGTTGACGGTCCGGCGTCCACCCGAGAGAGAAAAAGAAAAAAGTTACTGTTTGGTGTTGGTTTGTTGTATTTGCATACGTATTTTTTTATGGAACCTGAAGGAAATTATGCGCATGTGAGCACAATTTATTGTCACATCTAACACCAAGACACAAGTTCGCGGAACAGCAAAGGAAACTATAATCCATTGATCTAGTATGGAATTCCGCAAAGTAACGCCTGAATCTATCAATTAAATAAATGAGCATTGGTTTTTTACCGTCGATAGATTATTTACTATTGGATGCGATTAGTGTAATGCCGGTTGACCTGGAGATCCTTGAAGGCCTTTGTCCAGCTGTGGACGTTTTTCGGCTGCTGATAACAATAAAGGTGAGGTAGCTCTGAACTCAAAAGGAGCACTTTTATAGCGTTATTTATTTTTATAGTACATAGTTTTGTTTCTTGAAGTAGTATTTTTTATGTTATAAAGGGCAAACGAGCAGACGGATCGCCTTATAGCAAGCGATCACTGTCGTCCATAGACACCTGCAACACCAGAGGAGTCACAAGTGCGTTGCCGGTCTTTCAAGTTAGAGTAAGCGCTTCTCTTGAAGGTTTGAAGGTCGCATTCAGTCGTGCGAGGCAGGAAATATTAAACTCATACCAGCATACACCAGCAGTTTTTCTTTGAGCTATAGCGGATTTTGACTATGCTTACAATTATGCAATATCAACAATCTTGAAGTCATTTGAACGACGAATGGCACTTAAAGAAGCGGACGAGTTCCACAAAGGAATTTAATAACTTTTGTATATAGATTAGACATTGTCCGCGGACGCCATTTACATTTCTCCGGTTTTAGGCAGATTTCCAACCGGAGAGGAAACGATTCACCGGATATTCTCAATCATCCAATCTAATATGATCTCTAAGAATCGAATTTAATGCCTACCTATCGTTTAAATTGGTAAACGTTGGTCACCAAGGACTCCATACTGCAGGAACTTGGCATAAATCAACGTCTTTTAACTTTTTTGAAATGATATGAAATATTTTATTTCATAAAACACATAAAGCATCATGGGATATCCGGGGGGCGTCAAACTAGGCTGTGCCTGTATCTTGGGACCCTGCGAGTCGGTTTACATTGAGAATTGTTGTTATACAGAAACAAAAATGTAAGATTTAAGTATAGAAAATTTAAATTTTCTGTTTGAATTATGCATCATCAATTATTTCGAAGATAGCAATAGGTTCTCAGTATCTTCATAAGTGAGCGTTAATAACCACTTCTGGACAGCCCGTTTGGCTTTAGAAATGCTATATTGTTTTATATCCGTATGCTTACAAACTACATTATAGATAAATGTATGAATAAAGGAGGGGGACCGCCTTGCGAAAGCAGATACCATTTTAAGAAGGTGGACTCGATATACTTGTCTTTTAACTAGACGCTCATGTGATGACGAAATTAAGAGAAGACTTTAGTACAAACTCGGACATACCTCAAGGCGAAACAATAAAAAAAAAAATCAAAATCAAAATCATTTATTTTTTAGAAAAAAGGTTTTACAAGAATTGACTAATCCTCCTTTTAAGTTCCTACTTGTATTAGGAGGATTCGCTCTTTCGTACAATAGTTTTCTTATTAAATTAATATATATGTATGTATATATGTAGCAATGTGTGTCTGTGGGTGTGTGCGATATATGTTTGAGGGTATATTGTGGGTCAGCACATAATTGCTTCCGTTTCCTCGTAGTTTTTACCTTTCAACCAAGTTGTGATTAGGTTTTTACACTCGCCATATGATTTATTGTATATTTTATTCGTTTTGTTAACTTTGTTGTAAATGTGGATTGATGCTACACTAAATTGTTTTCTAACAAAAGAGGTCCTATCGATTGGTTTCTTTATTACCGAACAAGGGTTACGTTTTTTTAACATTTTAATATCAGGTTTTGTGCATTTATGAACTATCAAGATACAATTTATAATATCTGTCTTACCGTTACTACATCAGCATTTCTGTAAACATCTGTCGTGCTGAAACGTATATTCTTACCCAAGAGTACTTTAAGGACTGATCGTTGGGCTCTTTCAAGCACTATTACCTTGGTTTTATGGGAACCACCCCAGACTGGTAAACAGTACAGAACAATGGTTTGCACTAAAGTTTTATAAATATAAACTAATAGTTCCTGATCGCTTATATGCCTTAGATATCTAAATAGCTAGATCAGTTTCCGAGTGCGTTTAGCAGTAATCTCAATATGTTGTCTCCATGAGAGTAGCTGATCTATGTGTATACCCAAGTATTTTGTGGAGGCAACATGTCCACTAGCTGCTTTCGGAGACTGGGTTTTGTGATCCGAAACCTTCGCCACTTTCATGATCCGGTGGCCATAAAAATGGTTTACAATGCCTTAGTAAGGAGTAAGCTGGAGACTTCGTCGATCATATGGAACCCCTATGAATCGACGTATGCCTTACTCCTTGAGAAGGTTCAGAAAGCGTTTTTAAAGTTCCTTTATAAAAAAACATTCGGATTTTATCCGTATCTGTACCCAACAAAGTACCTTCTCGACTCCCTCGGGTACAACTCTTTGGAGGTCAGGCGGAATTGTCATCTGATGATCTCGGCATGTCAGGCCTTGCGTGGTGAGTCGGACTGTCCCGAGGTTGTGGAGCGTCTGGTGCGACTGTATGTCCCAGATGTCCCGAGGATAGCCCTGAGACCTCGACAGCGCGACTTGTTGGCTGTGCCGTCGTCGAGGACCGTGTCGCTCAGGAATTCGCCGTTGCCCCGCGCCCTCTCACTTCTCAATGCGCTCCTGACATTCACACCCGAGTGTGACTTGTTTGCGTGGCGATGGGCGGCAGTGTAGTGAATGCCTGAGATTCTGTGAGGCGATGGATACTAGGTGCTCTACTGTTCCAAATTGAGCTGTTTGTTTATCTATTATTGTGAACCTTTTATTGTTAATTTAAGTTTTGTGACGCATAGGTTTATAACTGTAATGTCATAAAAATGTTTTTATAAATAAATAAATAAATAAATGATTGAGACTAGAACAGGCACAGGCATCGATGGGTTTGTCAGAACAAGTGAGAGCAATTATTGAAAATTTAGATTTATCTGCTTGAGTGGAATTTAGAATCGAGAATGTTATATAGTTCGTTTTTTTAATATTCAGTGTGAGTAAATTATTTTGCAACCACGTCATTACTTTAGACAGACCGGATTCAGCACTGGCGTATACAATGACTCAATAGAGCGTCTTGTCGTGCAAGGTAGAATGGAGGGAACATATCATTTAAATAGTAATAAAAATAAAATAACCTGAAACTAATTATCTAAATTGGTTAGTAATAAATGAGCGAATTATTTTTCCTAAATTGTTGAATTTTTCTAACATTTCATTTTCTAACCGGAAACCTAACCTAACCAATTGACAACGTTTCATTTTTTACCAGGCTTTTTTCGATAAAATAGAGAAAAAAGTTAAATATAACCACATTCCGTACATCCCGATTTCATATAAAAAAAAAACAATTTCAAGACTTCCACATTCTAAAAGATGTGCTTTCTATATATCCCGAATACCTTCAAAAGTATTACGATAAAAAAATATTTTTAAAAAAATGGGCTCCTTGATAATTAATTAACAAAATGTGTGTCGATTTAGTATTACTTGAAAATATTTAGATATTTTTTCGGATTTCAAGCGCGAGTTAGGTACTGAAGCATTTTGGGAAAAACAGTTGGATGAAAAAAAAAACATACTCTATATATTTGATTATATCTACCTTTCTGGCTGTCTCCTCCGTTTCCAAAAGTATTGTGCGTGCGCTTTTTCATTTGGCCACCGAACGGACTTGGCCTTTGTGTGGAAATTCAATTTGTTTTTCATCGCGCCTCCAATTTCTGTAAACAAATGCGCCGAGTTCGGGCGATTGTGCCCGATTGCTCTCTATTGTCACTGAAAATAGAAGAGATTGGTCTAACTTATATAAAACCGGCCAAGAGCATGTCGGACCAACCTCAGTACGGTTCCGCAGCCGTTCATACAAAAAAATGGATCTCATTTTTTGATTTTCCCAAAAAACACAAACGTCACACGTTCCTATCTTGTATGGGGAAATGAAGAACTTTGTTCAGGAGCTATGTTAAAACTTGGGTTTATCGCAACGCTTCCATAATAAAGGTTTCTATATGGTTACTATACATTTCATGGGTTCTCCACTGGTATTATTAGTTATTAATATTTTTATACTTTTAAAATGGAATTTCCCACCCAACTGCAAAAGCTTATACAACAAGCTTCACGCAAGGTATAGAACTAAATATTTTTTAGGATTTCACCACCATTTTGCATCATAATTTTATATTTATTTCAGTACAGTCAACATCCCAATTCACCAAATCGGAAGCCTCCGTAAAGTGATTACGATCGCCGAGTTGCTTTCACTGAAGTTGCATCATGTGATTCCCAGTTTACACAGGCATAATTACGAGCCTGTAATCCTCTCTGTTGCGGACCCGGAATTAATATTGACTACTAAACGTATCCTAATTAAAAAAACCGGGAAGTGCGAGTCGGACTCGCGCACCGAGGATTCTGTACGAAATATCTTATCTGTAGTATCTTTGAAAATCCAGAGTAGGCAGAGTTAAGCAAAATGTACGCGGTGTGGTGTTATTTCATATTGATTATTAACATAGATAGACAGACATAAAAAATAAGATTTTAAGATTTATTACGTGGGTTGAGAGAGAGAGATACCAAATGTCAAACTGCTAGGACCAGTACCTTATAGATTTTCCATGGCCGGCAATTTGTATGGAAACATCTATTTTAATGGCTGTATCTTTAAATTGAGTTGCTTTAGACGCTTGATTTTCTTACATCTTCAAGGTATTCCAGACATTAGTATTTGGTGTTAATTTCAACTTGATACCTCCACGCGTTCCTGAGAAAAAGGGTCTTGACAGACAGATGGATAACAAAGTGATCCTGTAGGGTTTCCGTTATTTTTTTGAGAGACGGAATTCTAATAATTTGAATATTGTAACACACATTTTGGAAACCCCTGTTGCAGTAAACTCTTATTGAATACTTCCAAGTATTCAATGATAAATTGTAATTGAAGAAAAATAAATTATATAAGCTCTGGTAGCCAAGAAATTCGTGCAAGGCCTTTGGTTTGAATCCGGCCTGTATCACTGAGTTTCTCGGAATCGCTGTACGGAATGTCATTTCATATTTACCGCTAGCTTTTCGGTGAAAGAAAACATCATGAGGAAACCTGCAAACATCTGCGAAGAAATTCAAGGGTGTATGTGAAGTCAGCGTGGAGACTATAGCTCATTCATAAAGAGGCCTGTGCCCAGCAGTGGAACGTGTAAGCTGATGATGATGATGAACTTGGTATTTTAATGAATTTGCTCTAAAGATAATGGGGTTTATAAATGACTTCTATCTCGTGCCCAGAAACGCTTGTATTGACCAAATGGGAATTACATTCGCCAGTGTGTTAATTGAAGTTGCATGGTGATTTCCAGTTTACAAGTTTGGATTACAAAGACAGTAATCCTCTCTTTGGCGGATACCCTATGAAATTATTAATGTATACTATTATAAAGTTGTAAAAATGAAATGTCTGTACATTGAAGATATTTTCAAAAAAATGATTGTTACTTACTTTTTGGAGTTCACTAAAACGAAAAATATTTTTTTGGATTTTTTGTATGTTTGTATGTGTCTTTGTGGCTTCATCACGCAAAATCGGCTAAACTGATTACAACTATTTTTGGCACACGGGTAGCCGGGTATCTCCAAATTGTTATAGGATACTTTTTACCCAACTATGCTAAATAAAAAAGGAGGGGTTATGACTTTTACTCCTCCGCGAACGAAGTTGCGGGCGCCCTCTAGTAACTAATAATACCATGAAACCGTTTCGATCAACCTGTCGACGACGTTACTAGAGACGTAAACAGATGGACACAACTCGACATGACTTCGGACCCGATCAGACCAGTGACCCGTGAAGAGCTAGCTCAGCTCATCAAGGGTCTAAGACCGAAAAAAGCCCCGGGACCCGACGGCATACCGAACCGACTGCTAAAACTGTTGACTGACGACCATCTAGACTTACTGACTAGGATCCTCAATGCTGCTCTTGCCAGCTCCCACTTCCCTAGAGAATGGAGGCAGGTGACGGTTATTGGGATCAACAAGACAGGAAAGCCGACAAACTTGCCGCCTTCATTAATTAATCAGCCTTCTTTCCTCGCTGGGGAAGCTGTACGAAAGACTTATACTGAAACGAATGACAGGCTTCATTACAGAGAACGACATACTTATTGACGAGCAGTTTGGGTTTAGGCCCAAACACTCATGTGTCCAGCAGGTGCACCGTATCACGGAGCATGTGCTGGACGGACTGATTGACAGACATGGCTATGCCCTTTGTAGTGAACGCAAGACTGGAGCGGTATTCCTGGACGTGACCAAGGCATTTAACAAGGTGTGGCATGCCGGTCTGATACATAAATTGTATCAGATGGGCATGCCTGACCGTCTGGTGCGCCTCATCCAGGAATACCTGACTGACCGACAGATAAGGTACAGAGTCGACGGCACTCTTTCCACTCCGCATGGCATTGCCGCGGAAGTCCCTCAGGGCTCAGTGCTGTCGCCGACTCTGTACTCTCTCTATACGAACGACATACCGACACAACCTGACGTACGACTGGCACTCTTTGCCGACGATACTGCGCTCTTCACTTCTAGTAGAAGCCTCGTGGCTATTGTCCGAGACCTCCAGCGTGCGCTCGACGACTTAGGTCGTTGGTTCAAGCGCTGGAGGATCGAGGTCAACGCAGAGAAGAGCGCAGCCATCATATTCCGACACGACTTCCATAACGTCTACGAAAAACTCGACATAGCTTGGACAGACGAGGTAAAGTATTTAGGAGTGACTCTCGACAGAAACCTGACTTACACATCAAAAAGGCCAAAGAACGTGCAACCTACGTCCTTAATCGACTGCGGCCAATGATCGGCAGGCGTAGTAAGATGTGGTTTAGTAATAAACTAGCTCTTTTCAACGCCTGCGTGAGGCCAATACTGACGTACGGGTGTATTGTCTTTGGTCACGTAGGACAGAAACAGCTGCACCAATGACAAGTTGTGCAAAACAACTTCCTACGGCGAGCACTCGACGCTCCCCGACGGGTTGCCAACCTAGACCTACCCATAGCCGCCGGCATACCGACGATACACGAACACATACGTGACTTAGCACAGAATTACTATGACAAGGCCGACGACCATCCGAACAAGCTGTTCACTGACGCAATTACCTACGACCCACCCCCGTCTCCTAAGGAGGCGGATTACATGACGACGCAAAGACTCATACCCAGCCAAGACATACCCCTTTTAACCATCAACCCTGACGACGACGACTCTGACTCTGACGAACTCGCCGACAGAATCAGAGCCTTACACGACTTGACGACCCAGGCCCTGGAAGTCCGCGCCTTTAAAAGGGCAAAGCGTAGGCATGTCAGGAGACCTTGACACCTACTGACTGACCCGGATGATGTCATCACGGCCACATTAAACAATGGTACCCTAATGACTCATTCAACACTGACGACGACATCTACAGAGACGTAAACCATACCGCTGACTTTTGTATGGAACGTGACGCCAGACGACAGGAACGACGCCTGCGCAACCAGGCACGACGACGAAACCAACCGCACACTCTACTTGCACGCCGACGTCTCCGCCGGCGGGGACGCCCACCGCGGAAACAACAGTTTAACCACAAGACCGTAGAGACAAGCATAGGCCGACAAACAACCGACACATAGACTGACGCAACAACAAAATAGTGTGAAGACTAGGAACACTATTGCTGCTCGTAGCGCCCGCGCGCGGCAGCCCCACACGCTAGGTGCCGAGGATGTCGTGGCATCCTGCCGCCTAGCACAAATGACAACGGTAACAGCAAACATGCTGCCGTACAAATTAAATTAACATGACATGACATTTCGATCAACTTAAGTTTAACGTTACTGCAGATTAGAACAAAGTCCTTAATCTCGCCATACAAGGTAGGAACGAGTGATTGAGTAAGGAGTTTTTTTGGAGAACGTCCAAAAATGTGATATTACCATATCTTAATGTGATATTAAAAAATGTGATATTATCGTATCTTAGTGAGTTTTTATGAGATTTGAAGTAGTTTTTTCACCATTGTTTCTATTACTCAGAAGTCGTTCTATTACATACCATTGAAAAATTAAAAAATTGTCAACATGCCAATTGGATCGCGTCTTTGATGTCCGCCTGCTTACCATATACTGTATCTTAGAAGAATCTTGGAAATACATAACATAATTACAGTACATACTGGATGACTTAATTACAACTAATCTTAGAAGAGCTAGAAATACATAACATATTTACAATACATACTGGATGATACTTCACGAGACTACTAGGTCCCTTTGTTAGGCTAATTTTTTTAGCTTATTTTATTTTGGCATAATTGATTTCGCATAATAGAGAGTTGCATAGTAATACTTTGATTGGAATAATACGCTTTAAGAATAATTTTAGTTGGATTTAGGGTATTATATATTTGATATATCTTCCATTAACTATAATTTCAGCTTAACTTTTTCACCTTAACGCTGGTCCGACTTGGGTTAAATTAGGCACGACGACGAGCGAAATGAGGATGTCCATATCGAGTCTTGTCTTTTGCTTTCGACATTGGGTACAATTTTTTAGGACAATACATTTATGAATTTTGTAAATATTATTCCTACTGCCACGTTATTATTAATGCTTTTATGCTGTTTGATGCTAGTCTTATTTATGATTATGCTTTTTAATTTTATGCGTAAAGATGCATTTCGGCTCAAATAAATTATACGTAACTATATTATTACAAAAAATACAATCCAACAGTGAACCGTTACCGTTACATTGCTTCAAAACATTTTTGACACTGAATTTAATCACAAATCGTATATATTTCATGTGGAGGAATGTGTCAGTTGATCAAGTGGGAACATACCTTAATGTACGCATAATTTACGCAGGCATGATAACAAGGCTGTAATCCTCTCTGTGGCGGATTCGGAATTAATATTGACACAGGATGAAGTCTTTGATGTGGTTGCCCGCGCACTTGCCTTACAAGTACATCGCTATAGGAGAGAGGATCACAAACCTAACTTTAATGAGGAATTACGTAAGTAATTCACTTCCCATAACAATTCTTCATTAAAAATCTCCAAATATTTCTTGGCATTGTAGTGATTAAAAGAGCTTAATGTACTTTAGTATTCCTAAGAAATAGTTCACATGGAAAGTGATAATATTTTTTTCTCTCATTTAAATAAAACAATTTTAACGCATTATATCGCGTATATTATCTCATTTTAATAATAATCGCGAAAACAGAAGAAAATATTGGGTTCATATAACATTTTTTGATTTTTTTTTTATCTTTTATTTTCTTTTGCTTTCGCGATTAAGTAGCACTCATTTAAATAAAACAATTTTAACCGATTATATCGCGTATATTATCTCATTCGAGTTCCCGATGTTTCGGAAGCTTTTCAGTTTTTCGTGTTCACGGGTTGACGTAGTTATAATCGTTCAGATTCCTTGTGGGTATCTTGTAGTGTTAATTATTAGAACAATATCTAACCACCAGAACTAAAGCACTAAAGCAAAATTATACAGATAATGCTTTGTAAATTCAAGAAGTTCTAAGATGTTCAATGCACGCTTGAGGTTACTGCGGTGCCCAAACCGTTGTTTCTTCAGCCTAATGCGACCGTTGTTGGCTCGGGCTAAATGTAGCAAACAGCAAACAGACCGGTTACCGACGACCGCATGATAATGGTGTTATAGCGTAACCACACAACCAGTGCTTCTTAAGGACTTAAAATCCAGTCAAATGGTATTTGACTCTCCTATACCATCGCACGTGAAATGGCTTTTAGCGGCCACAGTACACACACAAGTGCATATACTAAGTATACGAAATGGTGTACTGCCTTTCCGGCGACATATTTTTCTTTTAATGTCACTTCCACTTTAACCACGTACCCAAAAATGTATTTTGATTGAATGAAAGGTACTAGTGCACCTAACTCAATACAGAAATCAAAGTAGATGGGGGAATTCACAGCCTAAAGCTCAGATGGCCCCAAAACTATATAATAAATTACCTACAACTTTACAAAATACGGACACTAAAAATTTCAAACATTTGCTCTCAAGAATACTTGTAGATAAATGTTATTATAATATTAATGATTATGTTAATGATGCTGACCTTGACGTTGTAAAATAAAAAAATAAATTTAAAAAAGTAATCTGCAATGAATTGTTATGCTTTGACACGAATATTAAAATTAAATTTTGTTTTATTTGATTATTGATTGTATTAGTTTAGATTAAAAATGAGTATTAATAATGTATTTCGTATGCCAAAAGGCGCATCATGGAATTGCTGCGTAATTTACCACCATTGTCACCTGACTGTTACCTGTGATGACGAAATAAAGACTATTATATTCTATTCTATTCTTCAGATAGTGCTCGATGGCATAGTTGAGACATTAAGGTGCGTCCACACTTGTATCATTTGCTCGTATCCGATCACCGTGGCGTAGCATGACTACATATCGCCCTGCTTGGACGCTTAATGTCGACGCCGCGAATACACCGCGCTTCTCCGATCTAAGTGTGTGATACGCGTATCAACATGGATTTCGAGCGATCGGATCGGCGCAACGTCCAAACGCGTGATCGTGACACGCGATCATGCCACGGGACGAAGATCTGATCGGGCAAATGATACAAATGTGAACGCACCTTTGGACCGGTAATCCAAAGGGAAGATACCTTTGACTTGATTCCAGTTGTGACTACGTGGGAGCACAATTTTTTTTTTCTTTATTATTTAATCTTTGATTATCTATACCCCAATCATGGTTGTTGAAAACAAGTAGGTCCCAATAGTGGATCTACTGTCTTTCAACATAGTCTATGCAGCAAGCGTAGTTAATAAACAGGATGGGAGTACAAAGACGATCGATGTCTGTCTGTCCTCGACGTGTGTGCTGTTGCACAATAGCATGTAATTAAATAACAGCAAGGTTAGTTACTAACATTGATGTTAAATAGGACATGTATCTCCAATATCACGCCATCATCTTCGTCCTGATCTATAGATGAGGCGAGTTCATACCTACAAATGTTTGTATTAAGGATCACCATCTCCGCAGAATTACATCCACTGCGGAACAAAGGCCAAAGGACGCCATCATGGCCGCGCCGTCTGCATCTTCTCCAAGATCATCAGTCCACTTTGTGTGGGATCTACCCTCTCTTTTACCATCTCCATCGTTGCACAATCGCATGTTATTGAATACTGTGAATAAAGAACCACTCATGACGTTTTCTTAGTCTTTGAGACGAGCACACTAACTTTTGCATTGAAAGTCATCATCATATGAACTAAATGACGACCGACGACGATCTATTAGACAAAGGCCTTCCCCAAGGATCCCCACAACGATCGGTCTTGTATTGAGATCCAACGATTTTCTGCAATGTTAACTAGAAGAAAGTTTGCAAAGTTGAATGTCCACCTTATTCTAGTTGGATTTTCCCACGTTTATAAAAGTACTATGAAAACTTGCCTGAGATTCGCGACCGCTATCTTGCTCCGTATTAGGTCAAGTAGAATTTTATCCGTGTTCTTTAGAAACTTTTATTTGACTTACTTGACTTATGATCTTATGTCCCCTAGATCTGATGTCATGAGGGTTTCCTCAGTGACTCTCCATTCCGATCGGTGTCTTGAGCTTCGCCCTTGATTTCGCTCCATGATTTCCCGATCTTCCTTATTTCGTCGTGAATGGATCGCCACCAGGTTTGTTTGGGACGATCACGTTTTCGCTTTCCTTGGGGTTCCAATCCATAGCCTGTTTAAGAAGATGCTCGGAGCCACTGCGCTGTATGAGGATAATCCACTTGCGGCTCATGATCTGCTGACCGATTGGAATTTCAGTGCAGCGTTCTCGGAGGTTCATTTGAGTATTTCTATCTGGATCCACGTAATACCGGCGTCAAATCACTCTTGGTGGTTTGGCATTTTGCTGAGTGGACTCCTTTTTCGCTCAACGCACTTTTTTTTTCCTCTCTTGTATGTCATGTATATTATCGCTGCGAAATAAATTATCTTTCTTTCTTTCTTTCTATTTCCCGGGCCAGTAGATTCCGAGTATTCAACGAAGACATTGGTTCACAAAGACTTCGTGCTGGTGCGAGATAAGCTTGGTTACCTTCCACGTTTCGCTCCCGTATAGCAGCACAGACTCTACTTTCGACCAATTTTTTTTTAATTTCACGATTCGAGTCAGTTGTCATGACAGCCATGTGGGTAGCAACTGAGCAAAGGTTGCTCGGGCCTTGGCCATACGTGAAGTGATGGCATGTTTTGTTACTCCTGCATCTTACTCGACGCTACAGAGGTAGGTAATTTTTTTAAACACGGGAACAATCTTATACAAATCGACCTAGTCCCAAACTAAGCAAAGCTTGTACAATGTACAACCCACGACGATATACATAATCTATACATAAATTACAATATTTAAATATATATAATACATCCAAAGCCCAAATTTTCGTGCTCATGACACAAACACTTGCCCTGGCCGGGATTCGAACCCGGGACCGCTAGCTTCATATGCCGTTGAGCAACTCACTGAGCCAAACGTGTCGTAAATTTGTCCCTTCACACACACTCCACTGCCTCTCTGCCAATCAGCAACGGAAGATCGTGGTATTAGGCCAAATAGCCTTTTATCCCTGTTCTTCAGAAACTTTTATTTAGTTCCTGTGAATCTTGACTAACAAGCAACGTACGCAGAACACTAATTCGAAACAACACAAAAAGATTCCACCCACAATCAACTTTAACAACGAAACTCAACTCTAGAAGTGATTCCGTTCATTCTACCCTGAAACGTGAGTTTTTATTTACAAAGTCTCAAGTCTAAGAATGATTAATCTCTGAGCCTAGCAACAGTTTCAGGCTCAAGTTTCCAATTTGCACTTCGAGCGTCCTCAGCAGTAATTCTACAACACGAGAACTTGCAAAATGCAAGTTTAAGCTGGTTCGTGTTTGTACCCGCTAATGCTACTTAGAAGAGAACTAACCACTTAACAGATAAAACTAAACATTGGTACAGTTTTAGTGCTTCTTACTAGCTAAGTGACTTTAGACTTCTGCAAATGCTCAACGATTAAGTATATTTTCTTAAGAGGACGCGACGATTTCAGAAATAGGTATTTGAAAATATTATTGCCGTCGCGATTATCGTCTCTCGATGCGATAGGAATGGGACACCTATCTATACTTATATAAAGGTGTACAAATGAAATGTCTGTACATTGAAGATATTTTCAATCAAATAAGTGAGAAGGTCAATGAATCGAAAAATTTTGATTTTTTTGTACGTTTTTTGTGTGGTTGTGGCTTCATCACGTCAAATCAGCTAAACGGATTTTTACTATTCTTGGTATATGGGTACGTAACGTAGACATCTACAGATAGTTAAAGGATTCTTTTTATCCGATTACGCTGAAGTAAAAAAGGGGTTATGATAAAAAAACGACATTCGAGGTCTTTCTCTTGACTGTTTCCTCCTCCAGATATCGACAAAATTGAGAGATTTTTCCAAAATGGAATGAAAATGAGAAGAACTAGGTCTCTAGATAAATATGTAGTGTTTTTTTTTTTCATATTCTATTTTATTTTATTCATTAGATGTTATTTGGCTGACGTTAAAACTAAGCATTTTTTTGTGGGATTATAATTTAAAATAAACTATATCAATAAAATAAGTTTTGCGCAAAAAAAAATGTGGCTAGCTTTTATAGCTGACTGTACTTTTGTTGACCATCCATCACCTACTCACCGAGACGATTTTAAAGAGCCTAAACTCGGTAGTACTGCATTATTTTATTACAGAGCTTACATGACCAACTTTCTGCTCTATCATCAGATCAGCTCGATGGTATCATACTATTGCATTGTCACCAAATTTGCATAATTATGCTAAATTCTAGCTCAATTGGAAACCGGAAAGAAGGTTAAATTCCACTTGAAAGATTCCACCCGAATAAACATACATTGCAAAATAAATTAAAGTTTGTAAAAACTACTTTTGTGCGTTAACAGGATAATTTAAATAAATATAAATAAATAAAATAAATATCAGGGACCATCTTACACAAATCGACCTAGTCCCAAACTAAGCAAAGCTTGTAGTATGGGTACTAGACGAAGATATACATAATATAGTACATTTTGATACTTAAATAAATAGAAAACATATCCAAGACCCAGGTACAAACATTCGTGCTCGTCACACAAACACTTGCCCTAGCCGGCATTCGAACCCGGGACCATAGGCCGTTGCACAACCGACTGAGCCAAACGTGTCGTCACAAATTATTGACTTAAAACAATGCGAGTATAAATATACACGCCTTTGATCTTTAACCGAGTTATGTTTAATACATTAATCATTTTACTTTCATCAAATTGTGCTCGCTCCATCAGGCTGAGCCATATTTCACTGAAACCGAAACCCAATGAAGTTTATTAAACAGCCAAAATCAATTTAATTAAAGTTTGTCTTGTTTAGTTCTTTGATCAAAATCGCTAAATTTTACTGGAATGATTCACTTGGTACCTTATTGTCATTTTCACTGACAGAAGCCCGATAGATGCGCGCTTTGTGATCGGCTACGCGCGTAGACACGTGAATCTTAGCCGTTAAAGTGTTAACTTTAACGGCTAAGATTCACGTCGCGCTACACACTTAGCTTATAACAGGAAAATATGTATATAGCGAAAACTTGCTAGGACCAGAGCGCCCACCTAGCAGATTGCGGGTAGTGAAAGTGTTAAATACAACTTAGCTGTCTTAGAAGCCTGAAGCCAATCAGAAATGAGGAAATCCGCAGAAGAACCAAAGTAACCGACATAGCTCGCAGGATTGAATCGTTGAAGTTGGCAATGTTTGTGTTTAGCGATAGATTGGCTCAGCGGGAGTAACGTTGCCTGCGAAGCTGAAGGTCCTGGGTTCAAATCCCGGTAAGAGCAAAAAAATTGTGTGGTGAGCATAAATATTTGAAATAAAACAATTTAACGGATTATATCGCGTATATTATCTCATTTTAGTCCTCCCGTGACCATGGAAAGCTGGAAAGCTTCCGAAACGTCGGGAACTAAAATGAGATAATATACGCGATATAATCCGTTAAATTGTTTTATTTCAATGAGTAATAATCGCGGAAACAGAAGAAAATATTAAGCATAAATATTTGTTCCTGAGTCTTGGATAAGGAATACTCATTGTCTCATACACACAATTTGTAACCTATTATTTTTACATAAAATAAGAAAGTATACGGTGCAATCTATTATTTCATCAACCCAAAGTAATCACAATTCTCGACGACATCGGAAGAGCAATCCAGGCAGCTTTCGGCGGAAACATTTTGGTGACCCCGACGTGATTCGATCTAGAAACATCGACAGGAACGCATTCAAACTTGTGGTCACAGACACCGAGCGGCAAAACATATACCTGAGCAACGAAATATTGAAGAATTTGGCATCATTGGCTGTCGTTGTTGGTGGTTGTTTGTGACGAAAGTGTACCAGGTTTAAGTAGATGTGTAAATGCAGTTATAAACAGTAAGTAGCACTTCAATTGCTTAGATTTGAGTGAACAGTGATTTGCGTGTTTCGTGTTTATCCTATAATAGTGAACTGCATTATAACCTATCTATTGCGCGTGACTTTGTTGTATTTTTTTACTTATTAGGTTTCTATAAAGATTCAGAATCACTACGTTATTTCCAAACGAATCAGCTTGCTTACTAACATAAAAACAAATACTTAGGTCTCTCAAACAATTGCATTTAATCATAAATTACCGCATTGGTGTCCTTCAAGCTTTTTTTGTCAAAATCAGTTGGTTTTAATAACCTGACAGTTGAACTACAAAAAAATTACAAATATCTGCCCGTACCTACCTATTGCTTTGCTTTAAATACAAGTTATTTTCGCAAGAAACCTTAAATTCCAGGATTTATACGTTTCGTGTGCCCCGGCAAACGTCTCGTGTCCTGCAAGAGTCGCCTGTCCAAAGTCAAAATACATATATCTACGTGGCCGTGGGGAGCCGCGCCGTCGACGTGCACGGCGGTGTAGCGCGGGATTGAGCTGCTGCTGTCTGCGGCCGGTGACGGGTTCGGGCTGCTGTGCATGCGTTTGTTTGCTGCATTTGCTGGAAAACTTACCGGTCAGATCTTGCATTTTTATTTTAATTAGTTTTACGTTGGTTTTAAACTCGTTGTTTGCGTTAATAATTAAGTAACAATGACTGACGACCCAAAAAAAGGGTTACTTGTATTGAAACAAAAACGCAGCAGTATCAAAGGTCAAATAACAAAGTATGAGAATTATGTGTCAAGTTTTAAGTCGGGAAATGCAACGACTTTACAACGTGTGTACGGCCGCGGTGAGGCGTCGGGCGGCGGCGGCTGGCGGGAACGCTCCCCGCTCGTCTCCTCCCGTGCGTCAGTGAGTATTGGCGTTAACACTCGTACATATATCTTTTAAATATATCGTCGTCTAGTACCCATAACACGGGACTAAATCGATTTGTGTAAAATTGTCCCATAATATTCATTTATTTTTATTTTATGTAATGGGCAGACCTTGTACCCCGAAGAACGGATGGCCGTTGGGGCAGTAAAGTCCTGGAGCGGCGACCACGCATAGGAAAGTGCAGCGAAGGACGACCCCCAACTAGGTGGACGGGAGACCTCGTAAGGGTCACGGGGAGTTGGTGGATGCGGTCAGCAGGACAAGTCTCTCTCTGTCTCTCTGGGGTAGGTCCCGCATATCTGAGGATCGTGGTCAGCATCAGGGTTACACCGGGAGCGGATGATCTGCCTCCACCGGTTTCTGTCTAGCGCGTCTCTCACAACCGTGTGACGAGACAAGTAAGGATACATATCTAGACATGCGGCAGCGTTTCAAGCCAAGTTTATGCAAACGAACTGGCTACCAACGCCGAGTGTAATATTATACGAACCACTTGGTGCCACTTTTGACCCTTCTATAACTCAAAACCTCTTTAACGCAAACACATAAAACTACGTGTGTTTAATTATATCCATAAGGACGTCTAGAAGCCCAAATTTCATGAAGCTAGCTCAAACGGTTATAAAGATATGAAGGTCAAAAGTCGTAAATTTTAGCACTGACTGATTGACTGACATATAGTACCTAAATCTAAGCTACTTCCAGATGACCTAGAAGGATGAAATTTGGAATCCAGCTCGGTAGTTGTGTGTAAGCGTAAAAAAAAATCTAAAAATAAAAGGTTATTTTGTTCCTATAAATACATATTTGAATTTTGCATAGAACTTGGCACTCATTTAGATCTCCATTCTTTTTGCGGCGAAGCTTACAGCCAAAAATAATTTTTGTATTGAACTAGGCTCTTTTTTACATTTATGTTTTTGGTGGGATTTAAATAACCTATATGTAAAGTACATATTCACCAGCTCGACTTCTTCAGAGCATGGCATCTTGTAGAACTGTTCCAATAGCACAGCATTATGAAACGAACAGTTTGAACCTCTGAGCCGTATGAGGAGCGGAGCAGCCGCCATTTCCCGTGACAGTAATTAATGGAGCTTGGACACTGCCGTCGTCTGACGATGGCGCTGTCCTCGTGATAAGGCTACAAACTACTATATTTTGTATTAGAAGGTGCCCAACTCCACTTAGAAAAAAAATTACCCCTCTATTTTCTTGAGTGTGATCATGTAAAAAGAATTTTTTAACCATCTGTGGATACCCCGCTACCTGTGTACCAAATATAATTAAAATCTGTTTAGCCCATTTGGCGTAATGAAGCCGCACACATACAAACATACAAAAATTCAAATATTTCCTTACGATTCTAGTCCCTTAAGATAGTTTTTTTTTTATATTTTCTATTTACAGCCATTTCATTTTTACAACTTTATAGCACCAAAGGCAGAGAGACCATAGAGAAACACCCTTAGACAATGTTGGTGAGAAATGTTGCTAACATAAGGATAAAGCATAAAGCTTTCTGTACACTTCGTTTTAATTGTAAATATGTTCGGACGTGTCTCGAACAGATATCGTCGCTCCATAGTGTTTGAGGCCTCCCACGCTGCGTTGTCGTTGTGGAGATCCTGGACGAGGCCTTTGTCCAGCAGTGCACGTTTACATACTGATATGATGATGATGAAATAGATGAAGCAACCAAATTAATTACGCTACACACTCGTCATAAAACTTGCCGGGCGAGCTTGCATGAACAGAGCCAAAGTGCTCATGAATAGGCATTGGGGCAAGTTGGTGACACTTGGCGCTGAGTTTCGGACTTTGCAAGTTGTGCCACGCTACACTCCTCAAGGCACTCAGGATTTGTACCTGCCGACATAGCCAAAATAATTTCTGGCTTATATCATATCCCAAAAGGCTTTATATGAACATTTGGACAGATAATTTAAGCAGCGTCTGTTTGCGCCTCCTATTAAGCTAAGCAATTTCAATAATTAAATCTGCCTTGTCGTGTCAGTTCTTCGCTACTGTAAATGGTCTTAAGCCAAATTCAATCAGACTATGATTGTTAATAACGGTTGATTAGTTGATTATGCCGGTCACCTTGACGGAGGAGAATTTATTTACAAGAAAACAGTAAACAACAACTAACTTATTCAAAAAGCCGGCTAAAACTATTAAAAATGATTATAAAAATTTGGGCCTTTAGGCAGCGTGCCCATCACACAGGCAGCATTCCCGCGCTATATTGCGACGGCAATTCTTTGCGCGAGAAAGCTGCCTGCGCGAGGGTCATCCGTTGCCTTTCTTAGGCGCTTACTTAGTGCCTTGTGGAGTCCACGCGCAGTCCTGCCCCACGGACCCCGTGTGTCTCGACGCCAAACGGGATAAACTCGTATTGGGCGCCGAGACACCTATATTTATTACATTTGAAATTCTCCCGGGCGTCAACCGTCACCTTGACTGTTTGCTGCCTGCTTGCTATAAAGCCAGCGTGCTCATGAACAGGCATGGGGACAAGTTGGTGCTGAGTTTCGGACTCCACAAGTTGTGCCACGCTACGCTCCTCAAGGCGCTCAGGATTTGTACCTTCAACATGGCCAAAATAATTTCTGGCCAAAGTGTAATGCTTTGGGGATTGATTTTTTATGCATTTCTCAAGGCGCTCTGGAGTCTTCTGACTAGTAGTGGTAGCTACTCGCTTCCTCGCCCTTGGTGGGACTAGAGCCTACCGCTATGTAATCTTTTTTATGTTATACGGGGCAAAGGATGAGACGGATCGCCTGATGCTAAGCGATCCGTCGCACACCTGCAACACCAGAGGAGTTACAAGTGCGTTGCCGGAAATCTAAATATAATGCATCCTGTTCAAAAACAGAGGGTGAAACCTGAGTCTCAAGAGGAGCAAAATTTAATTTAGAAGTGCAACGACTAGGTTTCCGCAGTAATACGCCGTACCTGCCAGAGTCGCGTTTGTAAGATAGTGGTTAACTCTGCTTATGCCCGAGTTAGAGTTGCTGTTTAGATTTAGTTAATGGACGTTTATGGATTAACTAATCGACGTTTATGAGGCATTTGTACCAAGCCATTTCTATACTCAGATTTTTTATTTGACATATCCACGACCGCGAGCCCGCTCAGCGGGCTCTCTGCTTATAGCAAAATTTCGCTACATACGGATTTACTGATGATTTTTTTTTTGTGACATAGGAGGCAAACAAGCAGACGGGTCGCCTGATGGTAAACTATCACCGTCGCCCATAGCCCACTTGCAGCACGGAGGAGTCACAAGTGCGTTGCCAGCCTTTCAGGTGGGAGTACGCTCTTTTCTTGAAGGTTTGAAGGTCGTATCGGTCCGGAAATACTGCAGGCGGCAATTTATTCCACAGTTCAGTCGTGCGAGGCAGGACATTTCTAGAAAAGCGCACAGTTGTGGGCTGCCAGTCATCTAAGTGGTGAGGGTGGAAATATTGTCGCGTATTTTCATAGTCATGATATTGGCTACGAGCGTAGCGCTACGAAAATGTCGATTGCGGAAGTGATAAGACAAAAATCTAACGTCAACGCGCGCACATACGCTGTGATTCTTGCATATTGGTATTAGCGTAAGTTTTTTCTATACTATTATAAACTTGTAAAAATGAAATATCTGTACATTGAAGATATTTTCAAAAAAAATATATTTTATTTTTACTTTTTATATGTTTGTATGTGTCGTCGTTGCGTCATCACAACAAAACGGCTAAACCGATTTCATTTATATTTGGTACATGGGTATTCACAAATGGTTATAGAATATTTTTTGCTTGACTAAACGCTGAAGAAAAAATTAAGTTGCAAGCATCTTTTAGTTTTTTTTAATAACGGTCCGACACGCACGAATATCAATATAAGCCTTCGAGAACATACCAGAGGCACTAAATTCTTACCATTAGACAATCCCATCAACATTCCTAAGCCGATATTGAACTGGTCCCGTAGGGTCTTGTAGGCTCCTTTTGCTCATTTCCCCTGCATGCGTATCGACCGGTGCTGATGACCAACGGAGCCGAGACGTGGTCTCTTACTATGGGCGTCTTAAGAAAGCTCAGAGTCACTCAGCGAGCTATGGAAAGGCCTATGCTCGCGATCTCTCTACAAGATCAAGAGGGGATTCGTAGACGAATCAAGGTCACCGACATAGCAAACAGGGTAAGCAAACTGAAGTGGCAGGGCAGGGCACATAGTTCAAAGAACCAATGGCCGTTGGGGCAGAAAGGTTCTCGAGTAGAGACCGCGTACCGGCAAGCGCACCGTGGGAAGGCCACCAGCAAGGTTGTCGGAAGACCTGGTTAGGGTTGCGGGAACTCGCTGGATGCGGGTCGCCTCTATCTGGTCTATGTGGAAATCTATTGAGGAGTCCTGAAATGATGATGATGAATTTTTTTTTTGTTCAGATGCAAACGAACTCAATGCTCGGCATAGTTTACATTCCGGTTCAATGCGCTTGGTTATCCAGGAAGCATACAGCGCACTCGTGCATGCTTGGTGTTAAGCTTCAATGAAATCGGGCTAAGGCTGTGGTTGCATACCGAGCGGATCGGAACTCGAATTCATATTTGTTGCGTTTTTATTGCTTCGCTAAGACTGCAGTTGCACAGTGAGCGGAATGGAAGATTTAAGATTTGTTTTATTTATTTATTTAATCTTTATTGCACAAAAGAAAACTTATTGTACAAAAAGTGAACTTAATGCCATAAGGCATTCTCTACCAGTCAGATTGTCGAGTCTTTATCTTTTTTTATGTTATAGGGGGCAAACGAGCAGACAGATCGCCTAATGTTAAGCGATCACCGTCGCCTATAGCCACCTGCAACACCAGAAGAGTCACGTTTTACAATGGACATGGACGGGCTAGATAATAAATGGACAAGCGTGCTTCGGCATAGTTTACATTCCGATTCAATGCGCCCGGTTATTCAGGAAACACACAGTGCACTCGTAGTACTTAGTGTTGGGCTTAGATGAAATCGGGATAAGACTGTGTTTGCATACCGAGCGGATCGGAACTCGATTTCATATTTGTTCTGTTTATATTGCTTCGATAACACCGCAGCTTGGCATTGAGCGGAATGGAAGATTGTCGACTTTTTATCATATTTTTGATGTTACAGGGGGCAAACGAGCTGGCGGATCGCTTGATGGTAAGTGATCACCATCGTTTATAGCCACCAGCATCAAAAGACTCACGTTTTGCAATGGACATGGGTGGGCTAAATAATAAATCGACAAGCGTCCTTCGGCATAGTTTACATTCCGGTTTAATGCGCCCCGTTATCCAGTAAGCACAGCGCATTCGTGGATGCTTGGTGTTGGGCTTTGGCGAAATCGGGGTAAGGCTGTGGTTGCATACCGAGCGGATCAAAATTCGAATTATATTTGTTCCGGTTTTATTGATTCGCTAAGACTGTAAATACCTGACGTTCGGCTTTTACAAAAGCGGCGTAAGGCTCTGTAGTTGCAGAGCAATTGGTATGGAATCTCAAGTAAGGTTGTGGTAGCATTCAAATTTATCGAGACTTTGGCGTACTTTTAATGGATCTATGTATGTATATTGCACTCGTAGGCAATAGTATTTTTGCTTTATTAAAAGCTCATTCATGTTCATGTAACAAACAGTAGAATAGTATTTTTGCTTTATTAAAAGCTCATTCATGTTCATGTAACAAACAGAAGACAATTTTTTTTTCGAATAATTAAAAATAACCAAGATATAATCAAATATTTAATTTTATCTCATTCTACTAAAACAGAATTTAGTATGGAGTTTATATGGCCGGAGTGCACTATGACGTAACAGTTCATGTCGGACCTCTCTGTAAAATTTCTTGGCCGATTTTAATTTGAATTTCACTTTTTGAAATCGTTATTACGGTATTTTCATATTTTGTTAAGAAAAACTATAAAAAAACCATACATGTACCCTATTAATTACTAATGCTTTTCATCAGTTTAACCAGCCTGCCAAACATATTTTATATTTTTTAGAGAAAATTTGTAAACTTTGAATTTCAAGTTTTTGAGTCTTTTCAAGTAGGTACATTAGACGATGATATTGCGTTATACTTAAAATAAATCTCCCAGTGCCAGACACCGACCCATCAGTTGGCAAGTTCAAGGGCAAGGGTTTCACCTATTGGAATTAAGCTGTTAAGCATAGGGAATTTTACGTTATCTACCTTCTTTTTTAACCGACTCCCAAAAAAGGAGGATGTTCTCAATTCGTCGGTTTTTTTTTTAATAACAAAAATAAGGAAAAACAATACCGGGAGGCATTTTCTCCAAATTTCGTCTAATCTTTCCGGTGCCCGTAACTTCAAAATTTCATAACCCTCTTTTTTGCTTCAATAAATACTTGTATTCTTTAACCACCTGTGGATGACGATGTCTCTGTCTCATGACCTTTTGAAGTGATTAAGCCGCAAAGACACATACAAACATACAAAAAACATTTATCAACTCATCTTTAAAAAGGCTCTTTTTTTTAAATATTATTAATATACAGTCATTTTATTTTCACAACTTTATAAATCTATACATTAAGCGACAGTTTACCAAGAGTTAAGTGTACTTCGCAGTTTAGAATATCCCATCATTAAAGTTCTAAAACACAAATCTGACCCCATTAACTTTTTGCAATCAATGCAAGTTGCACCACGGAAATTAATTTGAAACGGAAGAGAATGAGCCCTAACAGCACGGGATAAGACGCATTATGTGCTGGAGCGGGGTATAACAGTAACGTTTTAGTACCTACCTTCAAGATATGTGGAGTTATGGTCTAAGGCTGGGGCGAGAATTGGGAGTGTGTTATGGGGTAGCACTTCTTAAGATACATGAACAGTATAAGGCATGTTAAATAATAAATAAATAATCTTGAAGAAGTAAATGGTCGACTGCTAGAAAATTATCTTTATGCAGTTGGCCAATTGAACATCCTTATTTGTAATTTTAGTACTTGCATTATAAAGTTGTAAAAATCAAATTTCTGTACAGTGAAAATATTTAAAAAAATACTGTAGCGGACTATTTGGAGGTCACTGAATCAAAAAATATATATTGTTGGATTATTTCTACGTATGTCTGTGTCGTTGAGGCTTTATCACGCCAAATCAGCTAAACAGATTTCAACTATTTCTGTTACACGAGAAGCTGAGTATCCACAGATGGTTATAACATACTTTTTATCCGACTACGCTATCGAGAAAAAGAGAGTTTATGAGCTTTTTTCCTCCACGAACGAAGTTATGGACACTGTCTATTACGTAAATATTACTTTATTTTACGTATAAATAAGGTAAATAACACAGTGTCAGATACCACACCATCAGTTGGCACTATCAACTCTAACTAATGACAAGCAGAACATCAATTACTGTGATTAGGCTGTCCAGCATTGGGACATTTATCTTATAGAAGGATATTCGACGATCGGTTTGGCTCATTGGGAGTAACGTTGCCTGCAAAGCTGAGGTCTTGGGTTCAAATCCCGGTAAGGGCAAATATTTGTGTGATGAGCATACATATTTGTATGTATTTCTATACATATAATAAAGCTGAAGAGGGTCAAAATCTTGAGGTACTTAAAATCGATAACGGAACACGTTCCAACAGTTTTTAGAATTTTTGTCTGTTTGTCTGTTTATTTGTGCGCGCTTCACGTGAAAACAGCTGAACAGATTTTGAAGCAAACTTTACTAATCTGTCGAAAAAATCTCCGGTCAGGTTGTAGGCTATAAAAATTTAACCCCTAAAAAGGGGGATAGCCACTACACTTGATTGAGTTAAGTTTGCACCTGAATCGTATCGCGCTACGGAGGAAGGAGGTGCAAACTTTTCTCAAATATGTGCTACACGAGCCTACGACTATTAAGTACCTTGCTAAACTAACAGGTGGCGCTAAAATTAATACCTTGGCATTTTCCCAAATTAACTCTAAGTTTATAAGAGCGGGTACGGATATCAACAAATTTAATTTAATAATACAACAAAATACGAGATAAGTGGCTCAGTGGTATCAACAAGGAGGAGGCTCTCGTGTGCAAGAATTTGCCCAGGTACTGCTTCGGGTTGGAGAAGGACTACTGGAGGAAACCAACGGCCTGATTCGATTACCAGAGATGTTATGCAAGATCATTCCGTCCGTTGAAGAC
Source organism: Hedya salicella (assembly GCA_905404275.2). Lineage (NCBI taxonomy): Eukaryota > Metazoa > Arthropoda > Insecta > Lepidoptera > Tortricidae > Hedya > Hedya salicella. The sequence continues at coordinate 2,195,256 of FR990112.1, read as the reverse complement.
CAAATTTGGAGCGTATAGGAAAACCTGAGCCAGGTGACGCGACGTGAGAACTCTTCGGTTTGTGGGAGAGCCGTAAATGCGCGGATATTGACGGAAGTTGAAGGTGAACAGGCAGTATATAATTCCATTAACACTGTTTTGGATGAACACTTCGTCACAACATACTTGATGGAGTTCCTAAACTCATTAAGCGCTTCAGGACTCCCAGCACACACATTAACCCTGAAAGTTGGAGTTCCGATCATGCTTCTTTGAAATTTGTCACCTCCAAAGTTATGCAACGGAACCAGGCTAAAAGTAGTGCAGCTGCAGCGAAACCTCATCGAGGCGCGAATCCTGATGGGGTGCGGCGCCGGAGAAGCCGTGTTCATCCCCCGCACCCCCCTCATTCCGAGCAACTTCCCGCTCCGCTTCAAGCGCCTACAGTTCCCCGTGAGCGTCTGCTTCGCCATGACCATAAACAAGTCGCAGGGGCAGACGCTGCGCGCCGCCGGCGTGGACCTGCGCATTGGCTACTTCTCGCACGGGCAGCTACAAGGCGTGCTCCCGCGTCACCAGCTGCACGGAGCTGTTCGTGCTGATGCTGTAACTGTAGATATAATTATATGTTTATATTTAGTTGTGCATACATAAACATAACTGTAAATAAAATGTAAATACTTGGCCTCAATATCTATATTCACCTTTCCTCTAATCTTACTTCTAAATAATATTAAACCTAATTTCATGTTTAGACTGATTGATTGGGGAGGACTGATTTGGGTGATATTTGCCATGGACTTGCTTTGGATAGTACTACAGTCAAGGACGTAAAAATAGAAAAGTGATACTGTATCGTCCGATATACACCTCTAAGTATTACAGCTTATATACTCTATATCTTCTAAATCACGTCAAAAATTTAAATAAGTGCAAAAAACTATTCATTTTGGAGTGTAGTTTTATTAAGTGGTATTTGTATAACATTTTATCTGGACTTTACTTCAAGTTTCGGCTCCAGGGGAGAGAGGTGAATTAGCTGCTTACTGACACAGACCGAATTCCACGCGGGCGGAGCCGCGGGCACAGCTAGTAAGTAATATATCTATTAAATATATCGTCGTCTAGTACCCATATCACAAGCCTCATTGAGCTTACCATGGGACTAGAGCGATTTGTGTAAAATTGTTCCGTAATATTTATTTCTCCACACTTTCAGCTATTTTTACAGGACTTATACCTAAGACAATATATAATTTTACAATTTAACTATTTATATAATTTTACATTATTAACCTTTAAATCTATTTATCTATACTAAGTACTGAGTTTATAACTAATTATGAATAAAGCTGACTTTGTGAATCCATTCAGAGAACACGAAAACAAATCCAAATCTTCTGCTATTAGGTTCAGGGTGCGTATTTCGCGCGTCAGCGGGGCCGCACCGAGCAGGTTGGTACGCCCGCACGGCTCGACCAGCAGCCGTGGCCGGCGGCGGCACCACACGTACTTATCAGGTACACACAAACTCAGACAACTCAAAACCTGACCGTTAAACATTTTACCCCTTCTGCATGACGCACCTCTTTTTATAACGTTTGTACCTTTTTATACAGTTTTTCTTTATGTTTTTTTTTACTACTTTTGATTTCTGATGTCTTCGTTTTTTGAGTTGTCGTTAAACTCGAACCATAGCATAAACCAGCAGTTTTTCTTCGAGCTACACCCCTAATTAATTTAAATATGTAAAACATCGATTAGTAAAACTTCATTTTCTAGAAGACAATTTACATTTCTATCTATTTCTCTCTATAATAAGGTTAATAGAAAAACAAATATTTATGCTAAAACATATAGAAAGTGTAAAAAAGAAATTAGCATGTGGTTAAAATGTAAAAACTATGATGAAACAGAACTTCTATTATTAAGTTAGAACATAAATATACACAGAATTCCGTTTTGGTACCTACATGTTTAACAGTAGTGTAGTACAATTGGACTACTTAGCTTAGTTACTCTTTTCTTCTTTTTGTTAGCAATATATTACAATGTTATCCGTTTAGTAGAATTAAGTAAAGTATTGTATAATTATGTGTAACAGAAACTAACTTCATGTTTAAACCCCAACACTGTATCCCTCTGCATGAAGGAGCGAATACCTCCTAACACAAGCGTTAAGCTTAAAAGGAGAATTCGAGCCAGTTTTGTGTCATCCAAAGTTAAACAATAAATCATTTTTTAATTTTTTTTAACCATACCCAAAATAAATAAAGTTGGGTAAATTAGAGGGTAGAAAGGGTACACCCCATATCTTCTCAAATACAAAAATCTGACAAATTTATTTTGGATACGCTCCAACATTAACCGATATTTCGTTTCATGTGGAGCCCATATAGCAGCGTTGCATTCCAGACCACTTCGTACCAACACATTGTATAAGGCGATAATCGCTCCAATATTAGTAAAATCATGGAAATGACGAAGCACAAATCCTAACATTCTGAAGGCTTTTTTACTAATATTAACAATATGATCCCGAAATCTTAGGTCCGATGTGAACTTTACTCCTAAATCTTTTACCTCTGTTGTTTTGTTTCATTTCGTTTCGTTAATTACATAATCGTGACTGATATGGTTATGTGCTCGAGTAAACGAATATTTATTTATTACATACATACGTACATACAATCACGCCTTTTTCCCATAACGGGGTAGGCAGAGACTACCTCCTTCCACTTGCTACGGGTCCTGGCATACAACTGCCGCTTCATCAACATTCATTAGTCTCGGCATTTTGTGTTTTTTTTTATTATTTAAAAATTTCTTTCGCTTTGTCTCATTCATACACAGAACATCAATATTTCTCGCATCCATCGTCAATTTTATCATTCATTCCTCCCATTACATTTAACGTAGCAAAGCGGCTCTCCATACTCTCTACTCTTCGCTCTTGCTGGGACTGAGACGTGATGGGTTGCGAACCACATCGCCGCCATTTGCGTTCCCACGAGCGGCTAGGAATAAAATATTTGAACCCAGCAGAGCCCCGCATACCAGATAAGGGTTTAGCCTTATTCTGGGGTCACCAGTCCCAGGGGGATTCGGCACGCTAACGACTAGACTCGCCCCTAGTCACGCATCCATCGGCACAGCATACCTTGGATAGGCGGAAAAGGAAGAAGGATAACAGGGTAAAGAAAGGAATTGTACAAATTTAGGCAGGAGAAAGGGTTAAAGAATACTACTGTCCAGAAATACTATGTATGAGCCAGTAGCAGCTCGGGGAGCCAGGGTCGCATACCCGTATACCATAGCAAAAATGCCGGAAAAGCAACTTCGTATGAGTAATCCCTGACTTTCGCTTTCCCTGAATTTATTCATTATATTTATATTTTTGTGTTTGTATTTTACACTATAATGTCTTCAACCTCCCCTCACGAATAGACCACAAACTATATATTTCCACGAGAGGCTCTGAATATTAAACGGAGGCGTCCGCCTGATTAAGCCTCGGCTTCCTCACAGTAAACCACCCCATGTTATGGATAGAGCTGTCTACCGAAAACTTATACAGGACACTGATGTTAGCGTAAAGTTTTTTTTTAAATTCAAACTGACCAGCAATTAGCCCTAGTATCACCTGATGGTAAGTGACTATGGGAAGGATGTAGCTCGCTGATTCAGTAACAGCATATTCACTCTTGCCTTGAAGAGCCCTAAATCATCATCATCATCATCATCATTTCAGCCATAGGACGTCTGGACACAGGCCTCCTCAATAGATTTCCAAATGAGCCGGATAGAGGCGACCCATATCCAGCGAGTCCCCGCAACCTTAACCAGGTCGTCCAACCACCTTGCGGTTGGCCTTTCCACGCTGCGCTTGCCAGTACGCGGTCTCCATTCGAGAACCTGTCTGCCAACGGCCATCGGTTCTTCGAACTATGTGCCCTGCCCATTGTCACTTCAGTTTGCTTACCCTGTTTGCTACTTATATATTTTACTTAATCTTAATCTACCTGCTGAAGAAATTGATGTGTTTTTAAGAACAGTGAAAAATGAGAAAAATTCATGAGTGAAATAGCTGGGGAAGAAACTTGTCGTACAGTCAAATATTGAGAAAATAAAATGGAGGTTTCACAATTAAGGAGTTTCACAACTAATTATAACATTTTCAGCTTCCGATACGTCGGGAACTCAAATGAGATACTGCACGCGATGCAATCCGTTTAAGTTGTTTTATTGAAATGAGTAATAATCGTGGGAATTGAAGAAAATATTACAGCCATTACATAGTTTTTCCCCACTTTTGCAAAGTGATATTACCGCAAAAAAAAAGTGCTTGCCGGACATACCGTAACCAAATGTCAAATCAAACATGAAATTTAATAAGATCTGCATTAATTATAAATTCTAATCTACACTATAATAAAGTTGTGAAAATAAAATATCTGTACATTGAAGATATAAATAAAGTAATACAGACTATTTGATGGTCACTGAATCCAAAAAAATAATATATAAATATTTTTGTAACACATACAAAAAATATAAAATATTTTTCGTTGTGGTTTCATCACGCCAAAGCGGCTCATCGGATTTAAACAATTTTTGGTACACGGGTAGCTAGGCATCCACAAATGGCTATAGAATACTTTTAACTCGACTAAGCTTTAGAAAAAAAGTGGGCTATGGCTTTTTTCTTCTCCGCTGACAAAGTTGCGGGCATCTTCAAGTAACTTTTATTACCGTATAAAATAAGATTTTAAAACATGTCTTTACATACCAATTAAAACGTGTTTTACTTTCTTTTACTGATCAAAATACTTATGACTAGGCTTATGGCACGACTACGTAATCTGCCACTTAAATAAAAATAACTAAATCAATTAATTATTTTTAAAAATTTTGTTAATGACATATTATGAATAATTTATTACGATTGACAAATTTAATTTTAATGATAGTAAAACTGTTATTTTATTAATTTTGCATTGTATTTTTATTGCAGCGTCCCCACATAGGGTTGTGTTGCAACAAATTAAAAGCTGTAAGATGTTACGTACAGAAAAGACAAAAATTATATGAACTTCTGCCAACGCCGCCATGTTGATACCATCTGACGCTAAACTTTCAGGTCAGACCCACCTCCCAGCTATTTCAACGAGTTCTGAATTTGCGTATGTAACTTGATATTAGACAGCACTCGATATTTTCAGATGGGAATTTTAAGCAAGCGCCACAGCGTTTATAAAGCGCAGCTAGTTCATTGTTGGCATTTTCCTTTTACTTATAAATGTAGTACAACCATGCCAGTTCGATATAGTATAATCAGCCAAGCTGATTGACAAAACAAGGATGTTGGATATAAGTATGCTATTTCACTGTAAAACGTTGCATTGGATTGGTCAACTGGTTTAGCTCAGTGGTAAGGAACCCGACCCGACCCGACCCTGCGAACCCGACAGGCCCGAGTCCAAATCCCGTTAAGAGCCAATATTTGTGTTTGAATAAGTAATATATTATATATTTTAAATATATCGTTAAATATAGCGTGTAGTACTCATAACACAAGCCTTATTGAGCTTACTGTGGGACCTAGTTCGATATGTGTAAAATTTTCAACCAAATATTATTTATAAATAGGTAGATACATTTTTCCAGGGAATAAACAATATAATAAAAATCTTATTCAACTTATTTTTAAATATACCACATGACAGATAGACTGTTTGTTGTCGCAATAATATAATACACACACAAGTCTATGTAACTTTTAAATTTTAACCTAGACTTAAATTGTTGTGACAGAGATGGTTCTGTTGGGTACGGAACCCTTTGGATTCTGAACCTTCCGAAGTGTCCCCCCTAAAAAGGTTGTAAATTAGAAATTTACGAATACACGATATTATTGGATTGGCTGATACCATTCTCGTCAAAGATAACTGCGCTGGCTCAGCGACCCATAATGAGTAGGCCTCCGACACAAGAGCACGCCACTTTACCCGATCCTGTGCAATCTCTCGCCAGTTAATTGCTCCGAGCTCACGCAGTTCCGTCTCCACCAGATCTATCCAGCGGTACTTAGGTCGACCGACTCGTCCAGTTGGTCGACCCAGGTGTGCTCTCTTCACCTGCCGTTCCTCTCCCATTCGCTCAAGGTGGCCAAGCCAGCGAAGAAGATGGGCCTTGGTCGCACCAATAATATTCGGTTCAATCACCAGTTCCTATATTTCGGCATTTTAAGGATCCTCCGATTCTCATCATCCATTTTGACAGGTCCCAGAATTTTTCTGAACACTTTACGTCAAAGATAAGAATAAAAATGGAATAAATATCACTGAAATCTCTTTCTCTCTGCACAATCTTGTGTGAGCTAAACTAATCTGTAACCCCCGGCCGCAGGTGTCTGATAATCTGAACACTCTTAACCAAATTACGCCATTCCGCGTTACTGCTTCGTGCCTCGTTATGTTCTGTCGTAATTAAGGACAGTATGGCAATACTCGTTTTAAGGAATTTAGCCCCTGTCACTGCTAAGTTTAGTGTAACGATTTAGTTCAGTTTGGTGGTACATTTCAGGTTTCTAGGTCCATATTTTAGGCTAGGCATTGAGTTGTTGGGTTCATCTTATGAAACTATACTTAGTAAGTCTTTATCATGCTTTACACATTTTATTAGTTTATTTTTTTGTACCTATTTTTTTTTGTCTCAGGCTATGTTTTTTTACAATAAGTAAAATACGAAAATCCATACTAATATTATAAATGCGAAAGTGTGTCTGTCTGTCTGTCTGTCCGTCTGTCTGTTACCTCTTCACGATTAAACTGCTGAACCGATTTGGATGAAATTTGGTATATAGATAGTTTGAGGCCCGGGGAAGGACATAGGTTACTTTTTATCTCGGAAAAGTACCCGTATCCGCGATAAACGAATTAAAGGCGGACGAAGTCGCGGGCAGAAGCTAGTGCATGTATAAAATATAAACACACTATAAAAAAATCTAACCTAGGGTGCCGTCGGCAGCGTAGCAGGGCTCAAGCTACCGTTGGTTAGAGCTTCAGATAGAGGAACTTCCGGACGATGCGCGCCATATCCCGGATAACCGTCATCTGTATCTGATCCTTGATTCAGCCACCTAGCGAGAGTCTCTTGAGACGTTAGTCGAGACTCTTCGCTATAAGACCGTTTACCGAAACGACTATCGGGACTGTGGCCGTCGAATCAACATCCCACATGGCGGTCACCTCGTGAGCCTCGGCTCACCTTGACTCGTCTTGACTTGCTGAATTCGACCTTCTGGGCCTTCACAAAGTTCTTCTCATGTGGGATGGCGATGTCAACGAACACTCCTCCTCACTTAGATCGATCTACCAGCATAATATCAGGCTTATTGACTACAATAGTCCTGTCCGTTATGATAGATTGATCCCGATAGAGTGCGGCACAACCATTTTTTTGAAAACTGACATCGGTACGTGTTTATAGTACAGCACCTCAGACCCACAAGAAAATTCTTCGGTTTCCCTGAAGAGATCGCCGAAACGTAATAGCCAGTTCATCAACGCGAGCAGATCCTCATCGGGCCCTGTAATGTAAGGGTCTTGAAAATCCGCTCGTGTAACTCGTTACTCTTCCATACGTCCTTGCTCGCTACCGTGACAAGCATCGTCGGTCTCCGACAGTTCTCGTTGTCTACTGCTTCTACATCGCGATGTATCCCACACACGTTGTTTAGGTAATACTCCCTGAGGCTTGAGACCTCATGGTTATGGAGATTCTTTGACGTCTAATAATCCACAGCTTCTACGCTTACACGGGATTTGCAGTCTCATAACTGACGAGCTTAGGTAGCAAGCAACAGATGAACCCAGAAAGTCCAGTTCAAATTCAAATTCAAAACTTTATGCTGCTAGTAGGCCTCAAGGGCATTTCTACATGTTTGATTTTACAATAAGCAGAAAAACATTCACAATATAGATAATGATATTACATTTGACAGCAATATTAATGCAACAGCACACTTGACAGGGAGCGTATATTGTCTCCAGGTCTATTAGATTATATAACGGGCATCGCTCATGCGTTAAAGGCGCGCGCCTTGTTACCACCCGCCAAAAACTGTTAAATACGTCTGCCAGACGGCAAAAAGCACTCCTTCACGGCCTGCTTAAAATTCCCGTCACCGACACCTCATGCATATAAAATAATAATTACTTAAAAATATCGAATTTTATACTTTTCAAAATTGTATTTTGGATTTTTTTAGCTTACTCTTCTGTTTCTATATTCACGCTATAATTTTCACAAAAGGGGAGACCCGATAGCTGCATGTGACGTGCCTTGAAGGGTGAATTTTAAAACACAACTTTGAAATTTCTTACTCAAGTAAGCGAGTGATATTAAGCATCATAAATTTATAATGAGAAGCAAAAGAGAAATTTACAAGACGTGATCTTTTAGTGAGACGTTAGACGTTTAAGTCTTTCGAACTCAGTAGGTTACGCTTTTGTTTTTTAAAAGATTAAACCTAGGGAAAATGTATATTCTCCTTGGCAAGTATAGAAGAACTATTCCGTGGCACATGTGTAACTGTCTTTACACATGTGTCCAATGAATCATTTGTTTTCTGAGAGTGGGTAGTTTGCACAAATTGTAACTTTGACAGCGAATTTTTTTCTCAGTCTACCAAATGAACAAAACTTTACAGCTTCCAAAAGGTCCAAGACTTAAAAGGGATAATATACGTGTTAAAATCCGTTTATTAAAATCAGTGATAATTGTGGATACGACGAGAATATTAAGGTAGTATAAAAATAAACATCACGAGACAATTCTTACACGAATGGAACTAGTCCCATGGTAAGCTCAATAAGGCTTGTGTTATGAGTACTAGACGATGATGATGATGACTTGTTCTACCTACGAATCAAAATGAGGTTCATTGCCTTTTCTTCACATAAATAAATAAATAAATTAATTAATTAATTAATTTCATTACTAGAAGCTGCCCGCAACTTCGTCAGCAATGGAGCAAAAAATATAACCCTCTTTTTCCTTCAGCGTAGTCAAAACGTATCCAATAACCATCTGTGGATACCCAGCTACCCGTGTACCAAAACTAGTTGGTGTACATTTAACCGAAACTGATGTGTGGCTCATATTTTGTCAGTTCTTTTGAAAACACTTAAAGTTGCTAGATTTTTTTTTCGATTAAGTGAATAGTTTCGGAAATAATAGCTCTGAAACTGGCATAAAATATGTATATCCCTTTATAAATATGTACAAATAATATGAACAAAAATTGCAAAGGTAATGCTTATATGCCGTTATCTTTCAGACAGTCGCAGTCTGTGGCATCACTCAAGAGTAAATTGAATAAGTTGTGGCTTTCCAGTGATTTGTAAAATGGTTGAGTATTATTTATATTTATTAAATATTATTGTTATATTTTATTTAGTTATATATTATGTAGATATATATCTATTTATTTATTTATGTATATTTTTTTATTTATATACATATAATTTGTACATGGTGTTAGTTTTTCTATCTTCTTTATATCTTCACTCACTTGCTCAAAGGTTAACTGGAAGAGATCCCTAATAGGGATAAGTTCGCATTTGTACTTATATTTTTTAAGTTTATTGCTTTTGTAACTGGTTACTATGTACAATAAAGTGTTTACATACATACATATAATTAATGACTTAACGAAAATTATTTTTCAACGAAATGCTCTTAGCCGGTTATTCTTAATATTTTATTATTCTAGATCAAGGAAACTAACTTACAAAAATATAGGTTGAGCCAGATATTTGATCTACGAGTAGTTAGGAGAAGACAAACTATACAATACATTTTGAGTTAATTTAAACTCCACTATTTTCCGCCGAAAGTATTTCGAGAAAGTTACTAAGTAAAGCTTTGAAGTTTGTTTTGTTTTAAGTTGAGGAACTTTCAAAAATCTTTGGCAGCCCGAAAGTTTGGGCTCAAATTTAGTCGCGCTATGCAAAGTCCCAGGGAACTTTGTCAATCACGTCAAAAGAACTCTCTTTATTTAATGTGCTAATTTAACTTATGAGTTTTCTATTCTATTCTATAAAATGCTGTAATAAAAATTGGTTACACTTTGAAAATATTAACCACTAAGCGCCCGCAACTAGATTAGTGCAGGAGAAAAAAGTCATAACCCCTCTTTTTTCTTTAGCATAGTCGGGTAAAAAGTATCCTATAGCCCTCTGGAGATACCCTGCTACCCGTGTACCAAAAATAGTTGAAATCCGTTTAGCCGATTTAGCGTGATGAAGCCACAACGACACATACAAACATTTCATTTTTACAACTTTATAATAGTATAGACTAGTAAGCGCCTGCAACTAGATTAGTGGAGGAGAAAAAAGTCAAAAATCCTATTTTTTGCGTCAGCGTAGTCGGGTAAAAATTATCCTATAACCATCTTTGGATGCCCAGGCAACCTTGTACTTACCAAAAATAGTTGAAATCCTCACTTCTGTTTTAGCGATTGTGACTCATTTAAATAAAGTAATTTAAGCGGATTACATCTAGTATATTATCTCATTTGAGTTCCCGGCGTTGGGTGGAAGCTTTACAGCTACCATGTTCACAAGGTATAACTAAGAATAAAACATTAAGGACGCCCTGCCCCAACTAGCGGACGCTAGATGACAGGTCATGTAATTCAATAATTTGGTCACGTGAATCAGCGGGGAAATGAGTCCATAGAACGCTTTGTCGTGCAAGCGAAAGTGCGATGTCGCCAATACGATGGTTAGACCAAATAAAGGTTGTTTTTTGGGCTAAACAGGACAGTATTACTAAGACTCAGCTGTCCGTCTGTCTGTCTGGCCGTCTGTCACCAGGGTATATCTCATGAACCGTGATAGTTCGACAGTTGAAATTTTCACAGATGTATTCTGTTGCCACTATAACCAAAAAAAACTAAAAACAGAATAATTTTATGTCTGTCTGTCTAGGTCAGTACCCAATATAAAATAACCAAATACCGCGTAAGTTTTGCTTAGGAGTATATATAGGTGCAAACGAGCAGACGGATCGCCTGATGGTAAGTGATCATCGTCGCCCATAGACACCTGCAACACCAGAGGAGTCACAAGTGTGTTGACGGTCTTTCAGGCGGGAGTAAGCTCTTTTCTTGAAGGTTTGTGGTGGTATCTGTCCGGATATACGGCACACGGAAGTCTGTGAGAAGGCAGAGGTGGCGGGAAGTGGTGCGACGAGTCCTGTCAGCTGCCGAGGGTGTTACATGATAACCACGACCACTCTGGCAAGAGTGTAGTGACAAAGAAGAAGAAATATTGATTTACTTATGTACTAGAAGATTCTCGCAACTTCGTTCGCGTAGGAGTAAAAGTCATAACCCCTCTTTTTTTCTTCAGCGTAGTCGGGTAAAAAGTATCCTATAACCATCTGGAGATATCCAGCTACACGTGTACCAAAACTAGTTGAAATCCGATTAGCCGATTCTGCGTGATGAAGCCACAACGACACCGACGAACATACAAAAAAATCCAAAAAATATATTTTTCGAGTGACTTCCAAATAGTCCGTTACGATCATTTTTTGAATATATCTTCTATGTACAGACATTTCATTCTAACAACTTTATACTAGTATATTTATTCAGTAAGTTAGGTATATAGCATTACAGTATTACATACAAAAAAAAAACATATAGAAAAGCTTAAAACTAGTTTGATTTAGGCGACGTAATGTCTGATCTGGTGTAAGATTCGGCAGATTGCCCCGGAACTGCCGAAACAGTAAACCCTTCGGCCAGAAGTCTCCACTTACGATGGTGTCCTGAAACCGCCACGGCACGCGCACCACAAACGAGCTGAAGTGCGCGATATGCGCGAAATGTAATGGGGCCTTCATCGTATAAGCTCTTACGTATCTCTTATTTTCACCCCAAACAGGAATCTTTTCACTTGACACTTATATGGAGCAGAAATAATATTTCTTTCGCACGGTAAACTTACTTTGTCAGATGATTGACGTTAAAATATTGGTCCGTTTCCCATATAAAACGTCAACCCGAGTCTGTTTCGAGGAGGGAATAGAAAAACAATGGCAATTTTTAGATAATATTTAGTAGGGAAGTAGTTCTTCAATTTACAAAACTTCTTTTGCGGAGGAGAAAAAAAGTCATAACTCCCTTTATTGCTTCAGCGTAGTCGGGTAAAAAATATTTATAACCATCCTCAGATATACAGCTATACTTGAGCCAAAAAAAAAACCGTTCTTCTGTTCCGACTTAATGAAGCCGCCAAGATAGATCCATCTATACTATTATATAATTTAAAAATAAATTATTTAATTGGTGTATGAATAAAATGTACTATTTAAAATGTAAATGAACATTTTGACAATCGCAATATACCCTTTAATAAATTTAACTGAATACTTAGACATGTGGTAACGTAATCATGTGACATATTTTGTTTGCTTGTGTGCTTATTTTTTATTTGTGTACTTAACTATAAATATATTTTGACATTTGATTACTATTCCGGTAGCATGACATTGAAACGGATGTAATGATGTATTTTAATAATTTTACATGCACACAGGGAACTCTGATAAATATTGTACGCCGACTCTGGCTGATTGTAACAACTCACTTTCTGACAATAAATTATTATTCTATTATATAAAGTTGTAAAAATGTCTGTACACTGGACAGCATAATTGCATGGACATTTGTCAGAAAGTTTGCTTTGCAGCGAAACGAGACGCCATCTATCCGGTAACGACATTGGTTTCAGAAGATCTTAATAGATGGCGTTAATAATATCAAAATATTAAAAAAAAATCTTGGTTGAACTTACGATTGCCAAACACACACGGTAAGTCACTCAAATATTCAATTTACATTATGGAACGTATTTTCAGAATCCAGTATTTTTTAATGCACCTTCAATTAAATATTACTTAGATTCACCGTCATATATAAACCAAAGCCATCGATGATTTTGCTAATTCAAACACAAAATACAAAAACGCTTTTTTCCTATACCGTGTTGGAGAGGTTTTGAACCCGGAACATTCGTCGTATAGATTAAGTCATTAAACCCCTTAGCCATCAAGCCATATTCGACATGGATCGAAATTTATAACCGTTTTTGTAATCACTAATCACCTACGTTTGCAAGGCATGCGTTTAGTGTTAATAGTTTTTTTAATTAATTTTTTACTAAGATTATTTAACAGCTGCTTAAATAAAACATTGTTATTTAAACAAATAAATATTTATAACTAAGTCACATGTTGAATAGTGCAACAATTGTATAAAAATAACCGCCCATACTTAGAGGGTAGACTTAAGATTATGAATATACCGTAATAGTTTTTATACAAAGAAATTGATCGTTCGTTCTCTTGCAGCTGCCGTCCGTTTGATTGTATTTTTGATTGAGTTTTAGTATGTATTTAGTTCTTTTATTTTGTAATAATGCGTTCTCGTTGCAATATTGACTTAGCCACAATGTTACAAATAATTACTTTGCATAGTCAAGGCAAAAATTTGACAGAAACTGCCACAGAAACCGGTGTAAGCGTAAGTATTATTTTTTACATTTCTTTCGAGGTTTTTTATTTTAGTTATATATGTATGCTAATTTAATAATGATTATACATTTCTGAAAATTGTTACAGAGGAAAACAGTTGTGTTATGGGTGCGACAATTCACAGAGGAAGGATCATATAGGATCTGCACCGCCAAAGGATCGGTAGACCTCGACTTATAAGCGCACAGCGGCGTCAAAGCATGGTCCAGGAATATTAAGAAAATGGTTTTCCACCAACAACCCATTACACCCGTTTATTTAACATACGCGTGGACACTGTTCGCCGTGTTCTCCAAACAGTGAGGGTTTACATCCTCGCAAGCATGCAGTCAAACCCTTGCTGACTCCACAGCTCAAAGAAGCGAAACTAAAGTTTGCTCGAGAATACTTAAATGCCGATTGAAGTAATGTCATTTTCACTGACGAAAAAACGTTTCACTAGTCAACACGGACGTTTTAGCTTGTGGCGTCGAAACAATACGCGTTATAATAACGATCACGTAGTGCACAATGTGCAATCTGGTCGCATTTCAGTGAATATGTGGAGTTGGATGAGCGGGGCTGACCCGGGAGAACTCGTCAGAGTGCCCAGTCGGGCTAATTACTGATTACGTCAATGTGCTGGAGGAGACCATGATTCGAAATGTGTATCCGGAGTAAAAATTACCCATAATTTCATTTGTGCAGGATAATTGCCTTATACATCATTCCCAAAGTGTGAGTGAGTGTTTTCGCCGGCGTTATAATATAAATATCATTTCGTGGCCTGCTAGATCACCAGATTTAAATCCCATTGAAAACCTGTGGCTATACCAATGAAGACAGAAGTAAGTGGAGATAGGGTTACACTGATGTTTATTAGTAATTAAACAGGGCGTCATTGCGTTAAGTATATTTTATTTTTATATTTTTCTATACTATGATAGTAAATAACTACATTTGTATACTACAAAACGGGACTCAATCACATATTGTTTTTTTTGCATATACGCTATTTTGTGACAGTATATTACGATATTTTTTTCATCACTCAGTCTTTGAATTATTAAGAAATGATAAGTTAGTAAAACAGTAAAAGGTAAATGTTAGAGTGCGTTCGCCTACAATGATAACCAGTCTCAGATTTGTAATTAATTGTATTCGCTCATAATACTGTTTTGTTGAAGGGAAGTTTCAATCCTCTTTCAATTTTGGAAATGAATACTTAAGCTGTACCCTCAACAAAATCTTAAGAAGAGATTTTACTTAAATTATAGATTAATAAATTGTGTTATTTATCTTAAATAAATCTTGTGTAAGAAATAAAGTATTTTTTTTTTTCATTTCAGTTAGTTATTTTTATTTTTTATTTAAATTACGTAAACACACAAAAATATTTATACTAATACGCATTACAGAAATCTGTTAGAGGTTTATACGTGACGCGAATGTTTCGCACCGCTCACAACATTATATAATACATACACGGATCGGATCGATAACTACAAGTAATATAATAATAATAGGGAATATGCATGAACTTTAATGTTTGCTTTATTAAAAGCTCGTTCATGTAACAAACAGTGGACAACAATATTTTCCGAATAGCTATAAAAGTAACCAAGATATAAGCCATCAAACATTTCATTCTATCTCTTTCTAGCAAAGCAGAATTTAATATGGAGTTTATATGGCCGCAGTGCACTGTGACGTAACAGTGCACATAGGACCTCTTTGTCGAGTTACTAGTTTGAAATGCCTATATTACGCGTATTTCTTGGCCTATTTTAATTATAATTTCACATTTTGAAATAGATTTTACGATATTTTTGATATTCAGTTAAGAAAAGCAATAAATATATGTACATATATTTTTTTTTCTTTCATGCATGTACCCCATTATGAAAAAAGATCAATACCAGCAGTCACACATCGTTGTCCGCACCTAAATAATATTTTTTTAGAGCGTTCTTACACGATTTTTTACCATTAAGTATGGTCGCGTGTATGTTTTCGGGTAAATCACTTAAGATGTTAGGCAGCATGTATTCCCACGTCCTTTTACCATATACATTTACAAATTTAGGCAAAACATAAGTTTAGTAGTTGTAAGTATAGGTAGTTATTAATTGGTTGTAATTTAAAAAAAAACCCTTTTTTTGAGGGGTGTCATTATAAGAGAACTTGTGGCTATTTTTCTTTTACCTCACCTTTTATGAATACACACAGTCAATTGTAAATTTTCTTGTAATAACTATGTAATTTAATAACCATACTAATATTGAATCAGTATTTCGATTGCTATAATTGTAGGTATTCATAGTCAATATTCAGGCAAAGATCCAGGCACAAACAATGATTATTTTGTTTCAGCCTAGTCCTTGTATCAATTGACTACCTATCTCTTCATATTATATGATATTATAATAGATTTTCATCCTTGATGACTTTCAAACAACTAGCAACGCAACTTTTTACGGAAATTTGCATCCAAAGTAGAGTATTTTCCAAAGGAGGGTATTCTAAAGTTCTACCTTGCTTATTATATTATTTTTATTAAAGTATAGTGCCGTAATATTCATGTCAGCGCATATGTTATTGAAGTGTGGATGAAGTTAAGAATGTTTAAAAACCTCGTAGTTTCATGAAGAAACAAAGTGTAAATAGCGGTATATTTGCAATGAGTTCTTGTTGCAGAACAGACTCTGTTCTGTTACAATAGTAACAATACGCATGAAAGATACATTTTAAAACAACCTTACTTAAAAAAAACATTCCAACGAATTGAAAACCTCCTCCTTTTTCTGGAAGTCGGTTAAAAAGGAGCGTGTTCCAAAAGTTAAATACAGGTGCCATTTTGATTTCAGTGGAAGCTTTTCTTTAATAGTAATTATATTTCATCCATGTAGTAGATTATTCTATTACAGAACAATTTCAGTGCTTGTGAGACTTACATATCAACAAACAAAGCATTAAATTCTTCGTGTTCGTTTTGATAACAACGCCATCTAGTTTATTTTTTGTAACCATCATGCAATGCTGAGAGCTACGTGCTCTCAGCATCTTAAGACAGCCAAGCATTTATCGTCTATGCCATGTCCATGCAATTATGCTGTTGATAGTACATTGAAGATATTAAAAAAAAATTGTAAGTGACCAATTATTAAAAAGCCACTAAATCAAAAATATTTTTTGATTCTTTTATATGTTTGTTTGTCTGTGTGGTGACTTCATAACGCCAAATCGGCTCAACGGATTTCATCTATTTTTGGTACATGGGTAGCCGGGTATTCAACGATGGTTATTGAATACTTTTTATCCGACTATGCTGAAGAAAAAAAGAGATTTATGATTTTTTTCTCCTCCACGAACGAAGTTGTGGGCACCTAATGCAATTAATTGCAAACCAAGCTACAGACTTAATTCTAGGTACTATCGAAATACTAGAAAACACCGGACGTTTTCTAGTATTTCGATAGTACTCTTAATTCTGAGTAAAACGAACCTAAAGCGTCCATAATCTAAAACAAGTGAGGTACACGTTATGGTGAAAATGCCTACTTACACACTGGCAATTTACTGTATGAATTAACAGAAGATTTCGCGATTACTCTGGCCGATTGGAATGTATTCGTATGGCATCACTAGTGGTTAAAGGCTCTAAGATGAAGATATTGTACACTGAAATACCAACAAAAGCTCCCACACATATTTCTACGTGTAGTTTTCTCCCACTATTATTTGCTAATAGTCCTTCTATACCTAAATCATCCCAGCAGTTCAATTTATCAGCTGCCGTAACGTTGTTTTATCACAAACCGCTCTGTTTCACTTTTTGTGAATACACTTTTATCCAGAAACCCGAATTTTGTGACGAAAATGCGCGATTCATAGCCCCGTTTCGTTCGGTCATAGAATATATGACAAGGACAGAGATAGGTTGTAAATTTTTTGGATGCGAGTTGGTGGGCTTTGGTGCTTCGTTTACACTGGGTTAGTACCTACTCGTATTTAGTATTTTATGGTTTTCTTTATTTAGGTTAGTTACTTGACAAAAAAATCGAATATTGTTGCTGCTTAGTTATTTATTTATTTAGGGGATAATAATTGAGGGCAGTCCACGCTCAGAGATAGACTTGCTCTGAGCTCGGTACTGAACTGTAATCCCTGTCTTGAGTGTATCTTGAATATAATAATGTATCTGGCACTACTCGCTATACTAGATAACCCGAAAACCCCTAAAACCAACGCCAAAATGAAGAGGGGTGATTGATAGAACAGCTCATATACTACCATGTTAAGTAAATTTGAGATAATGGCACTTTCAAAAACGAATTTGTAATGTTCCGTTTTTTAAAAGTGCCAATGTCTCGAAAACCATGAACTTTTTATCAAGGTACTAATGTACTCAATATGGTAGCTTATGAGCTGTTCTATTACCTCTTTTCATTTCGGCGTTGGTTTTAGGGACACAATGTATATATAACAACTTCTTATTTAACTTGGACTAATCATTCATCCATCTCAAGCACTCCTTGTTTATTTAACTCCTTATTTATATTAATCTCATCCTGTAACGTTTCACAGTCACAGTCACAGTCACAGTAATTCATTCATTGAACAATATACATTGTATTTGAATGATTATTAGGTAAGACACAGTTACAATTTTATAATTATTCCATGCATAGTATATACCATTTGATTAAATTACACAGTTGTCAAAATTCAAAAATTTATGTCAATTACAATGTTACAATAATCCTGTATAATATTTAATTCAAATTATCAGATGTCAAATATAATTATAATGATTATTAGAATACAATATTAGTATTACAATACGAAACTATGACAACATTTTTCACATGTAAAATGAAAAAATAAAATACAAAAAAAAATAGAATTCATATGAATATCATGTCTTTTACGCGGCTTGTCGCAATAGTCGGCATAATTTATAAGTACACAGAGTGGAGTAGAAAAACTCATAACCCTCTTTTTAGGGTTCCGTAGCCAAAATGGCAAAAACGGAACCCTTATAGTTTCGTCATGTCCGTCCGTCCGTCCGTATGTCATAGGCATTTTACTCAAAAACTGTTAGACGTATACTGATGAAATTTGGAACATAGATGTCTTGTGTAAGCCGCTACTTAGTTTGATAGTTAAATAAAAAAATATATAAATTTCTAGGGGGACACTCTATACATGTAACCGAAACTGATAAAATTCAGGAAATATCAATGAGTGGCACATCATTCGACAGCTCTTCTAAAAACACTCATGTTTCTAAAAAAAAATGTTTTAGTGAATATTTTCGGATATATTCGCTCCAAAAGTAGCAAAAATTGTGTCCCCCCCCCCTCTCTATTTTCTAAGAAAAATAATTTTTTTTTTTGCATGATCGGACAAACCGTTTTTAAGTTATTGCCAAAAAACTGCGCTTCTCAGCAAAAGGACATAAGTGCCGGGGAGATACGCTCTTTTGGTAGTGTTTTTTTCATCTGTAGTGCATTTTTTAACCGACTTCCAAAAAAAAGGAGGAGGTTCTCAATTCAACGGAATGTTTTTTTTTTTATGGATGTTCACCGATTACTCAGAGACTATTTGACCGATTTAAATTTTTTTTTGGTTTTATAGTAGGTACTTTCTAGTTGGTCCCATTTCATTTTGGTGAAGATCTGATGATGGAATCCATGAGGAATTGAAGGAACTCCTCAAATATTGTAGGCATACATACAGCGATTTTAGTATTATAAGAAACATAATAAGCATTTGCATTCAGAAAGTGTAAATTGGTGAAGTGGAACTGATGCAGAAGACCACAGAATGCCATCGGAACTCCTCAATGATAAATGATTTACGGTTGGCGACAAAATGTCTTGATTAATTTAGCTAAGCAACTTCATAGTCACAAATTTAAATGTTCCTGATGAGAATGGTACCATCGAATTGATTTCATGATGGAGCCGGAAGGTAGGCACCAGATCTATGTAATAAAATAATGTATCCTAGCCGTGTTTGGGCTTGTTCGAATCGTCACGAGATACACTTTTAAGTAACGATTAACTAAAAAGTGTAAAATAAATAAAATTTTAAACAAAAAAATAAAACCGACTCCAAAAAAACTAAAAAGTAAAAAATAACGCTATAATTCAGTTTCTTCAAATTACTTACAAGTAACCGTTTGTATACTCAATCTATACAGTATATACAATTATGGTTAAAGAACTTTATTTCTCAAAAGAAATTTTACATTTCACTTAATGAGAACTTATTGTCTAAAAAATAGTTAATTGTTTCAGTGAACATCGATTGCGACATACAAAGTTACGTTAAGTTATCTAAGTTCTATTTATACATTACTAATAGCACTTTGCACTTACATACCACAAAATTATTAGAGGGATACATAAAAACACACACATAACATAAAATATTCAAGTAAAGTACAATGTGGGTACGCAAAGATTTATCTGTACGGTAAATTTATAAAACACCTTCATTTACGTTTAGTTTTAATGTGCTTCAAATAAAATTTTAAGGTAAATGCTTAATGACATCCTTATCAGTCGTCTTTTGTATACGATGCAGAACTCCCAGGGCCGGATTTAGACGTTTACAATTAATGTTATTTTGGAGTCGGTGCCATCGTCGCACAACTTACTAAAATCGTAAATTTTCAATATTTTACACATTCTTTATATGGCACCGACGCCAAAATAAGATTAATTGTATATACTGTATAGATTGAGTATACAAACGGTTACTTGTAAGTAATTTGAAGAAACTGAATTATGGCGTTATTTTTTACTTTTTAGTTTTTTTTGGAGTCGGTTTTATCTTTTTGTTTAAAATTTAAATACTTTGAGTTCTTTACCTAGGTGTAGCTTATTTTATGAGCCTTTTAAAGTTGGGTGGTAAAGTCCATTCTTAAAGTATGAAAATATTGATAATTAATAATACCATTGAAAAACTCATGAAATGTATGGTAACTTGTGTTAGGAAACCGTTTGGTTTAACGCAAATTTTAACATAGCAGCAGAACAAAGTTCTTAATTACCCCAAACAAGGTAGGAAAAAGTAACGCCTCTCGTTCCTAGGCTATAGAGCGTTTTTTTGGGAAAGTCCAAGAAAAATAAATTTAATACTGTTGTATCACGGGGACTTTTTATGAGATTAAAGTGTATTTCTATTATTGAACCCACATAAGACAGTTATCAACATCCCTATTGCCAATCCATTTGTCAAATTATTGCCAGTGAAACTAAAATTTTACGAGTCTTGTGCAATTCATAATCCCAGTTTCAACATCCCATTACATCTTCTATCGGAATTAGTGTCCGCGTCTGACTTAATAGAGTATGGGAAACTCTGAAAATGTATTAAATTATTGTCATACAATGTTAGAGCAATGAAGGACTAATGCTTAACTGCGCTGAGCTAGTACAGTCAACAGCAAAATTTGGTAATCATTTTATGACTTTGTTACACTGACGCAACAATACTTCCACAATTGGGATGCGTTAAAGTAGTGAAAGTGATAAGGAACTAAAATGATCATCTAATTATACTGTTTACCATACTATCGTTTTTTCAACATTTATAATATAAAGAGCTCATCAACTAAGGTCAGTCTCAAGATTTTCTCTGAAAATCGACACATCATCAAACATCGGCTGAGTAAAAAAGGACTTCCATGTCATCACACTTGACGAGTACTTCATCATCATCATCATATCAGCCCAAGGATTGTCTCCAAATCGTACAGGAGTATGCGGTCGCAATGCGAAGAGTTAACGAGTACTTTCCAGTTCTGATTTCCTATAAAGTTCTCACATTTACAAACATTTTTATGAATGTCTGTTTATGAATGCATAGTGAACATCGGTAAAAAACGTAGAACGTGCATGTCACCATACTTGTGCGTGTACTCTTTCAGTTCCAACGAACGTCTCTTATCCTTTCACGGAACTTCGTTGATTGAATTGGCGCAGAAACAAAAGACTTGAGTGTCACTCTACTTGAGCGAGTACTCTCGTAGTTCGAACGCGCGCCTTGCCCGTTCTACCGCAGCGGCTAATGGGTCGGAAACAGTTGTTTGATGTCGATATACCCGGTGATGTGTCATGTGAGGCCACCTGCGCTAACCGAGCGTTCGGTTCTTCGGAGATTAAGGAACTGTCTTTGAGGTCAAATAGACCTAGGGGTCGAATGCCAGACTCAGTAGGTGTCTTTGAAGTCGAGTTAGGTGTGTGATGTCCAGTTTGGAATTGTTATGTATCTAACGGAAGACAGATCCGTCGAATCGAAGATATTGAGGCCAATTTGACATGGTGAAATCTTCTATATACATATATAAAAGGAAAAGTCATGACTGACATATCAACGCAGAGCCGAAACTACTGAACTTGAAGACTCAAAATTTTCACAGTAGACTGTACTTATAACGTAGGCAATATAATTCATCCTCTTACTTGTTTTATTTATTGAGGTATATCCTTAAACATTTCTGAGGATTTTAATTAACTAATTTTATCTTTTTGCATGTTATGACGCCTAGAGACCATATACATCTCTAAGAAATTTAGATTTAATAATAATTATGTTTAATGTATTATTCACTTTGACCCCTAAGAGACCTTAAACATCTCAGTAGAATTCAGTCAAATTATTATATTTAATTTTATCGCATGTCGTGGCGCCTAGAGACCTTATACATCTCTGAAAAAAAAATAGTTTATATTTTATATTAACATTGATCTGGAGAATTTGTACATCTCCTCTGCGTGTATCAATTATAAATTAGTTATAACACAATTGTAAAAGTTTTAAGTATAATTAAAACAATATTGTAATAGTTAATTGGTACACGCATATTAATTGTTTTATATACTCTGACATTTACAATTTTATTCTAGACACATTCTAGATTTTTTTTCTTTTTTATTGAAAATCCTTTTGGGATTTATCTTATTAATTATTTTAATTTTTAAAATGATGATTTTATCAATAATAAGTACTTAAGTTAAATGATCTGATTAGGTTTTTCTGGGTTTCCCTAATCCTTGCAACAAATGCTGGATCATATTGTATGTTTCCCAGCAAAGACTTCTCTCATTGTAACTGACAATTCGAAAGTGCTTGTATCTAAGCCTACTTGAATAAAGGATATTTTGATTTGATTTGATTTGATTTGATACGGGGTTAAATTGGGGTTGAAAGTCTGTATGGAAAACCTGTAATTATTTAAGTAATTGTTATAATATTTCGCGTACGGAGGAATACGAGAATTAAAACACACATTCCGTTAGAAATGTAAGTAGGGACGCACTAGAGAAGGATTTTTATATTCGAGCTATACGCGGACGAAGTCGCGGGCAAACGCTAGTGCCATATAAAGTCGTAATGTATAATTATATCCTGACATTTCTAAAACATGACATGTTAAATTTAGCCATGTCTAAAACCTTAAAACATTTAACCTCAGGAGATGCCATACAAATACATTCCCTTCTGCCAAAGTAATCACCAAATCTCCAGTTAGTTTATACGGTAAATTGTCAGTGTGTAGGTGTTCTTTTGTTTATAGGTGATTTCTTGTAACTGTGTGCGTTTGAAGAAAAAAGAATATTTACGTAGTGTGCTGTACATGTTTACCTCGCCCCTTGTAAAAAGTCATTGAAAAATTTGTTTTGTAATGACATCTCCATTACATGTTTTGATTGTCATCTCCATTAGTTAAATGCTTTAAGTCTAAAACGAAGTTTTTGTCTGTCTGTATTTTAGATGATTTATAAATCAACTACGAGTACACAGGGATGTCGATTCACTTTGGAATTGTTAAAGGTGTACCTACTTTACCTTGAAATACTTACTTTTTATGTCTCGTTAACCGTAGTTCTGTGGACATCTGTTATTGGCTGTATGTATAAGCATTGTTGTTTTTTTTCTGTAATGCTGTTGATGTTTCAAATAAATAAAATACAATTATAAATCTAAAAGACTGGACTGTCGAAACGAAAAGATTTATTAAAAAAGAAAAGACTTATTTTAGACATGGGTTTTGGCATATAAAATCGCCATACAAGGTTGTAAAACGGATGTCAGGTCGTATAGCATGTTATCGACATTATACATTAGCGAGAGTAGAGGCGAAGGCAAGATACGTTGACGTTTTAAATTCGAGAAAGATTGCAACCTATTCAAAATAGCATCAATGTATTTTCAGCCTCGTTTCGTGCTAGGATGTCACTTTGCTAAGCTGATCTTGTAAATCGTTTGCAGTTTGCATTGGACTGCTGGTTCGATTTTTAGGGTATATTCAACACGGACCACAACCATACCACAACGCAGCGGCAAAAGTAGTGAAGCAATGGTTAAGTGTGAACGTTGCGCTACAGCTTCTTTCAGTTGCTTTGTTGTGATCGGACCAACCATGTCGCAATGTAATAATAATAATAATAATAAACGTTTATTTCGACCAACTGGGATCATAGGTAAGTTAAGTTAGTTACAATATCTTAGCCTGAAGTTAGTAACATAAACATTAAATACCTTATAACTAAAATATGGTCAGCGCTCAGTAAGGCTTGGTTGCCAGTACGTGGATCATATGGCAATGATTCAGATACTGGCAATCAAACCTCTCCGCAAATGCCCTCAGGATACCGTTGGAACTAGCCCGCACCCTGCTCGCCAGTTTCGTTTCCTCATAATTGTATAGAAACAATAAACTCTGGCATCCGCGAACATACCGGACGCACTACAGAAACGGGGCAGCCCCAAAAGTACCCTGAAGGCATTGTTGTACTGTACACGAAGGGCTTTGTACTGCTTCAGCGTGTAAGAGACCCACAGACTGCTCGTATACAGGGTCGTACAGAAGGCTCTAAACAGCGTTATCTTAACCTCCGTAGAACAACGAGCAAATCGGCGGGCCACCATGTTCGCTCTAACGGACAACGCCCTCCGTTCTCGCTCAATATCTGCATCGTCTCTCAGGTCAGAGGTTACTACGTGTCCTAAGTATCTAAATGTATCCACTCTTTTTAATGGTATTCCAAATAAACGAATAGGGGGTACAGGAGGCAGTTTTTTGCCTCTGACCTGAAAGACCATGCATTCACTTTTTCTCAGATTATATTGCAAGCCGTGACTAAGTGCAAACTTTTCACATATTTCCAATAGCTTAGCGAGACCACAAGGTGAGGCACTCAGCAGCACCATGTCATCTGCATAGCTAATATTATTGAGACATACATCATCAATATGGCAGCCGACGTGAGTGCTGCTAAGATCCTCTATCAGTGCATTGACGTACAAGTTGAAAAGCTTCGGTGAGGTAACGCCCCCCTGCCTTACCCCGCACTCCATCCTGTACGGCTCCAAATATGTATCAGACCATCGTACCACGTTAACTTGGTTATGATACCAGAACCTGAAAATATGGTACAGCTCCATCGGCAAGTCGGTTCGTCTCAACTTATCCCACAGAAGATCATAACTAACAAGGTCGAATGCTTTAGATAAGTCTAAGAAGCACGCATAAACGGCCGTTTTACGGTTCGTATAGTACTTGATAGTCTGTTTTAAACACAAAATGGCCGTTTCTGTCGACAGGCCCGACCTGAAACTGAACTGATTCTGGTGGATATTTAAGTACTTGTCGAGTTGTATGCTAAACAGACTATCAAGCACCTTGGCAGCCACAGTCGCCAGCGAGATCGGCCTGTAGTTGTTTTTGTCTCTAATATTGCCACTTTTGTTTTTAATGATTGGGCACTACAACAGTTTTCATAAGTGCTTCCGGCAGGTATGAGTGACTTATACATAGATTATATAACAAGGCAAGAACTCGCGGGAGATGTGGACCTGCGTACTTAAGGTGTTCCACGCTAAGGCCGTCGTAGCCAGGAGATTTTCCTCTCGACATAGACTTAATAACTTTGTCAACCTCTTTGGCCGTAAATCTAGCAGTAATCTCCCGCCCACTCATGTTCTCGCTAGCCATCGCGCGTGACGGCCCTAAAGGTGACATTACGGTAAACTGCTTCCTAAATATACTGACTATGCACCTGTGATCGCTTATGCCATCGATACTTGCCGCCATATTAGACTTGCCATTGAACATTTTAGTGGATTTCCAAAAATTACGGAAGTCATGTTTTTTTATGATGAGATGCTAATATGTCCATTTTAATCTGTTCACAGTGGTTTTGACACCATTTTAGTCTAGATTTAAAGATAGTACGACTTTTTCGCATGTCATCATAAAATCGACCGCACCTTGGCTTTCCATACATAACCCATGTATTAAATTTATCCCCAGCTTCTTTATGAGCCTCACTGACATGTTTGTTCCATCCAATTTCTGGATTTTTCTTAAAGGGGCGTTTTACAGAATAATTATTTGAGGCTGCAGCACTTAATACACTAATTATACTATAATATAAGTTATTGATAATACGTTTATGGCCCTGATCAGAACAGTATTTATCACAACATGAGCGAAGATCGTTAGGAAAATCAATTTTACTGAGATCGTCATGACAAATTTTGTTATACAGTGTTACTTGTTCCGGTTTTCTTTCGCCCCATATAACTTTATTGGTAGTCGGCTTACCACATAAAAACTCCGAACTAATAACATCTAGATTGCATTCTACACATAAAGGGTAGTGATCAGACCACGTTACGTTATAATTAACATGAGCGTTTACAACCGTTCTAGCGGCAGATTCCGTTGTCAAAACATTGTCTAACCAGCGTTTAGCCCTGTTGGCCTCACTAATGAAAGTAAAAGTGTCCGATGCTAGACGTAATATATCTATGTCCGAGCACATCCAGCACTGTTCGCGGCAGGAACCTATCATTTCATCATAGAAAAGTTCATTTGGATGAGCATTAAAGTCTCCTAGTATGTACGCCGTCCAAATGTCCTCAATACTAATAGTAGCACTTACCAAACTCATACAGTCCGTAAATTCCACTAAGTTCATACTTTTATCTGTAGGCATGTACACACTGAACACTAGGAGACATTTTTGCTCGAGAGTAATTTTTACTACTACGCACACCCGCTCGTTATCACATTGCACCACAGAAACATTTTGAAATACATTTTTATTCCACAATAGACCGACCCCGCCCCACGGGCGTCCGACCAACATGCCTCCTGCCGGGTCCATCGCCGAAGTTCCCGTATATCCGAACTTTTCATCGATTTGACTTAAATACTGAAGCTCATCAGGTCTCAGCCAAGTCTCTTGAAGTGCGATTATATCTGCTGATTGACATAACTGCCGTATGGTATCAATCGATCGCTTAACATTCTTACAGTTAAAACTAACCATATTAACTGAACGCCGCATAGTGCTATCGCAAGATGTATCGGTTTGCTTATTAACTTTAACCATTTAAATGATTTGACGGGCCGTCGACAGCATACTGTCTTTTTGTTATACTGTGCTTAAAGTGTATAAACTTTCGGAAAACAATACCCTGCGGCCATAATGTTTCATCAAGGAACAACGAAACTTTGGACTCTAAAACGTAGAACTTGTACGAGTTATGTGAGCTATTTTTTATATTAAGTTTTTCCAACACAATGTTTTCCTGCGTTTTTGTCCTTACGTATTCGGTTATGTCGGTTTCCAGACAATTTTTATTTACATGTGAGATAAAAATTGTTATTTTTCTCTCAGCCGCTGTAAACTTAATGTTACATATCACATCGTCTGCCGTCCCACGTTTACCTGCGTAGCGATAATTCTGTTTATTACGCTTTTATGTAACTTCTTTATCACTTCTTTATTATTACCATTGTCTAAGTGAGGACAATATGCCTTAGTATTAGTACTTAATGAGCTTTCCTGATGATTTTGCTTACTGATATTCATCTGCTTACTTGGCGATATATGTGTCTCAGTAGCCGTAGACGCGTTTTTTCCCTCCGACTCATAATTGGAGTGTGAGAGGCCGAAAGGCCCACTGTCATTATGTATCCAGGCCCCCCGTCTTGTGTTCACAGCGCCGAGAGGTATTTGCGGCAGTGACGCGTATTTCATATTATGAACATCCAGTCGCAGCTCCTCTAGCCGTTCAGTTGTAGCATATGAACACTTTACCGTTTCAATATCCCTTTTAACCTTTTCGAGATCCTTTAAGAATTTCACGCAGTCCTAGTGGTCAACGGTTAAAGGAGGAGCAGAAATGTGCTCCGTGTGAATAAAACTATTTATTTTCATATAAATTACAGCCCGACCACGTGGTTTTCGTTATGATGTGGTTGTGGTACGACTGAATAAAACACTGACAGGTTTAAGGACAATTTTATAGAAAAAAAAAGTTTAAAAAAAAGTTTTTCATTAGCTATATTTTGCACAAAAATGTAATTGCCTTTGCCTTACTTTATTCTTAAATGAAACTCCTTCAACTCAACGATTTCCCTCCCACTTTTTGTATCAGTATACCGCGACAAGTTATATGCAATCATTTGTCTGTTTTTCCATGAGCACATAAGTCGCATAACAATCGCTCCAATCCAAACCAGCGCAACTTGCACCAAAATGCACGTTATTCTGGTTTTCCTAGGCTATAAACTTTTGTATTAATCCCACTGCAGACTTCAAGACGGCAGCAAACGGCAAACTCTAATGTTCTATTTAATTTAAAACCAAGTTTTGTCTCGAGACCGCATAATCACAGCTTGTGTGTTCTGATTGTCCCGCTCTGCGCACACTGTGAGCTAATGAACCCTTTAAATACTTACATTACAATAACCCGTAAATATCAAATCGGTCTCACTAACGCCTTTGATAGAATTACAGCGTTACAGTTTGCTTTACATGCAAATTGCAACACCATGCTGAGTCAAAGCCTCTTCTTTATCGCACACATTGCTGGACTCTTTGAGGACACCTTCACTCTGTGTATGATAGGTACGATACAGATGTTACTCTAGTTGCCGTCGAGGTCTTGTCGTGTGTGCTTTATGGATTAAATGAGGAGAAAATTTCTCGAGTTGCGTTTACCAACCGGCGGGTGAGAAGGTGCGTATTGCGAAAGGCCTAACGTTCAGCAATGGACTGATATAGACTGTTCATGAACCGAGGGATGCAGCGTGAACAGGTCACCTACAAGGTGAAACAATCTTCTGTCGATTTAGGGGAAACCAGACCAACCAATATGGAGAACCTTTTAGTTTGGCTTTTGTCCGGGACTGGACTTTTTCTGCCTTAGATATTGATGATGTATATGTAACATACAAAAATAGTTATGATTTTTTTTTTACTTGCTGTTAGTAAAAGTATAGTTCCTACCTCGTCTGCATCTACTAAGCGTCTGCAACCTTCATGAAATCATGTTCATTTTTTGAAGGGACTAAACTCGCTGAGTCTTCAGGTCATGGTCAATATTTAACAACTCAACTTTTATGTTTAGACTCCTGAAGTCTCGTGTGGTAATAGTGGTACAAATTAAAATTGAGTATTGAACTCAAAAAACACAGCATCCAGTGTACCACAGCCTCTGTAATTTCGCTTATTCTGAGCAGGTAGTGAAGCGAGTAAATTGAATTTGAAGTTCCGTAATCTTCAAGAACTTATTACGGGGATTTGCATTACCTTGGCTTAGCTAGACCGACAATGTGTACTCCAATCTGCGGTTGAGTTTATTTTTGAATGGTTTCAGTTATTTCAGGGCTATAAACGAATAAGCCTGTTCCGTTGGAAGTTGGTCTTCAATTTCTCCATTAACCACCTACTTGTAGCTGGGTAAAAGAGACCAGGGCCCGAATTGAAAAAAATAAGATAATTTTTAATTGATATGGCCAAGATATTGCGTCTTATCTTCTTCTATTCGTCTTATCTATCCTATTACAATGTCTATCCTAAACACCGGCCGGATATCTTGCCGGACATATGCAAACTTTCCTTAAATTTTGTCAGTAATTCTCAAAAACGACCTTAAATGAGGACCGGGTATGGTGACGTAAATTGGGGAAAGCCTGTGTTCACCAGTGGGCGACTCCAGGCTGACGATACTGATGATGATGAATTCTCAATATTGACTAAATCTAGCTATCGGCAGGCCAAAGATAGAGTTATGTATCTGAAAAAGTACTGGATAGATTCTGACGATTCTTTCTCTGCATAATTGATAGATTCTGACGTTACTTTGCAAAATTCCATATTAGATTAATGGATTATAGTTCCTCTGCTTTCTGCAAAATAGTATCTCTTTTAGCGTGGTAATAAATTGTGCTCACATGCGTATATTTTCATGCAATTTCTACAAGAAAATACGCATCCAAATACAATAAACCACCACCAGATACTTTAATCCTCGACAAGTGTTTCGCCTCTATGAGGCATCATCAGGGGATGCAGGAGATGTTGATAGTCCTGCGTCCACCCGAGAAATCACTTATTAACTTGTTTTGTTTTATAGGATCTGCATGAAAATATACGCATGTAAGCACAATTTATTGTCACATCTAACCAAAACATTTCGTGGAAAAGCAAAGGAACTATATTCTATTAACTTTTCTTTGCAGCTGCACTTTTTTGGTAAAAAAGTACATTTAACTGCCAGTATCAAAATATCTGCCATACCTGGCCCCTATTTCATAAACGTGACAGGTGACAATTGACAACGACAATTCGACGTACATTGCTGGGTCACCGAGTAAGTGTATGCCTGGCATCATGATAGAGAAGTAATGTGTGCCGAATTATCGTTGTCAACTTTCACCTGTCACGTTTATGAAATAGGGGCCTGACCCCGTCCTGCCAAAGCCAGCTATAA
Source organism: Hedya salicella (assembly GCA_905404275.2). Lineage (NCBI taxonomy): Eukaryota > Metazoa > Arthropoda > Insecta > Lepidoptera > Tortricidae > Hedya > Hedya salicella. Next base: position 2,164,875 of record FR990112.1, on the reverse strand, counting down.
CTTTTAACCGGCACTTTTAGGGCCTCAAACTCACATAAATGGCGGAAAAAAGTGGCGACTGACAGCCGCTCACCATACCGAGCGTTGATTTAGTAGCTACGAACCGAAATACGAAGCGAAACGTTACCTCGGCGCCAGTGAGACGATACACGGTAAAAGCTGGAGAAATTTATGGTTTTTCAAAGAGCGTGGAAATGATACACGGTTGGCCGACGATGGCCGTTTTAGTCGGTCACCGAGTTTCATTTGTTGGTGGATGGTGACCGCGCGATTCTTTGCCGAAATTCTGCCATCTCGAAATTACGAAACCAAAAAGATTTTTCATATGACGACACTTTTGGCTCAATAAACATCTCAGTAGAATTCAGTCAAATTATTATATTTAATTTTATCGCATGTCGTGACGCCTACAGACCTTATACATCTCTGAAAAAAATAATTTGTTTATATTTTATATTAACATTGATCTGGAGAATTTGTACATCACCTCCGCGTGTATCACACAATTGTAAAAGTTTTAAGTATAATTAAGACAAGATTGTAATAGTTAATTGGTAAACGCATATTAATTGTTTTATATACTCTGACATTTACAATTTTATTCTAGACACATTCTAGATTTTTTCTTTTTTATTGACAATCCTTTTGGGATTTATGTTATTAATTAATTTAATTTTTAAAATGATGATTTTATCAATAATAAGTAAGTATTATACTTAAGTTAAATGATCTGCTTAGGTTTTTGTGGGTTTCCCTAATCTTTGCAACAAATGTTGGATCATATTGTATGTTTCCCAGCAAAGACTTCTCTCATTGTAACTGACAATTCGAAAGTGCTTGTATTTAAGCCTACTTGAATAAAGGATATTTTGAGAGATTGATTGATTGATGGGTTGAACAACGGCCTACGAAGCTGGAGGTCCCGGGTTCGAATCCCGGCCAGGGCAAGTGTTTGTGTGATGAGCACGAATGTTTGTTTCTTGGGTCTTGGTGTTTTCTATATATTTAAGTATTATCATTTATTATGTATATCGTCGCCTAATACTCATAGTACAAGCTTTGCTTAGTTTGGGATTACGTCAATAAAACTAACGGATATAATTATAGACAGACATGTATGATTATATTCGTTAGTTTTATTTGATGAAAAAGTATTCTATTCATTTCCTATGGAACCATAGACTTACCTGATTATTTTCACAGAAATAGAGTAATGTGAAAATTGTAAGTCTTTAAATGACGTTACAACCTTCACGGTTCAAATTCGGTTAAGCAGGTTATTAAAAAAATGTTTAAAAATAGTGTCAAATATTGCCCGTCTCACTTGTTACTATTTAAAATAAAATTTAAATACTACGATCTATCTCCTCTACAATCCCTTAGTAAGTATTTTTTTGGAGCAACATAGTTCAGACAGTAATATAAGCCAAACAGTGGCATAGGCTAGATTTGGTACTTTTTTGAAAAATGTACATCTTCCGAGACAAGGCTGCTCATATATTTTTATCCCGTAAGTAAAAACAGTCAACAACGAAGTAGAAATATCCTTGAATAGTATTTGCATGTATTATTTTCCTATTTATACTAGCTACTCATCCTGATCTCAGCCTATCTTTACGGCTGGACAAAGGCCTGCCCCAAAGGTCTGGAGGCGTAGAGCGTGATCGATCTTTCTCCACCCACATCCAATTTATATAGTCCCTAGAAGATTATCAATCTACCTTGTGGGGGGCCTGCCACCCTACCTTTATGAAACTTGTAAACAATATGAGCTCTTCAGCGAAACTTAACCTTAAAATTGAATTTCCCCAACAATTTTTTCCTAAGAATTACGTCAATAACTGTTCCGAAGTAACCCGAAAAGGGTTAAAGTTTAAACAAAATGTGCCACCTACTGGAATGCTCGAACAATGGAAACGTTAAAAGCAGAGTAAACACGAAAATGGAGTTTAGCACGTGGAGATAAGAGCTCTATTATGTCAGATAGAGTTGAAAAAACTTGGCAACGTTTAGCGGAGTAGTGCACCCTTAACGTGTGGTCCAAGGTAAAAAAGACTAGCTGGCAGTCGCGAGCGTTCTTTAATCTGCTCACATCTATAAAATACAGTCAACAGTGCGCTTTGTTGTGGCAGAATTGGCAGATATTTATATATCTGCCACAACAAAGCGCTCATAAATATCTGACACGCACTTTATTCCTAGGGCCGTTAGAAACAGAGAACGGAACGGAACAGGTATTTTTGGTGGTTATATTCACTGTTAATTAAGTACTCCCGCAAAGTTTAGGTATTAGACTCGTATTAGGATGTGTCAAATATTTTCGCTCGCTTTGTTAAGATTATGACAGATATTGGTGCCGGTAACTGTACTATTTATAAAGTTGTAAAAATGATATTTCTGTAAATTGAAGATATAAAAAAAAGTGAAACGGACTATTGATGATCCTGAATCGAAAAATATATTTTTGGATGTTTTGTATGTTTGTATTTGTCGTTGTGGCTTCGTCACAGCTATTTAATTATTAACATATTTAATTTTTTTTGGTACAAGTGTAGCTGGGCATCAACCGATGGTTATTGTATACTTTTTAACAATCTCAGCGCAGTTTATTAATGAACATAAATTAAAATTATAATGACAATTTAAAATAAAATCGATTACAGTAAAACTAAACTTGAACCAAAACAATAAAACTTAACCTAAAAATATAATTAAACTAAAACAAAATAAATTTAAATTAAATCTAAAAATGGCCCCTGCGGCATTGTACTGAAGATGCTGGCGGCGTTTCCTCGCTGAATCGCCAGACTGACTCTTTGAGCGAGGAAACCGTCAGCTCTCCGGTCGCCAGTGACTTCTGTAAGCCTCTTCGAAACGTCTTTGAAGAGGCTTAATGCGCCGGGGCCCCACGAACCCAGGGTCTCGACGCCAAAAGGAACAAAGTTGTACTCAGCGCCAAGACCACGGTATTTATTTCTTTTAAGGCATTCGGCCGCTTCTGCCGCTGCTCCAGCCCTAATCGTCGTCCGGTGGAGGTGTGACGGGGCCAGTGTGTCTACACAGGTTGCGTCCCACACTAGCACCCGTTCCTTACTCCACGGAATCAAGGACATTCCGTCCGGTCTCTTCCCATCGTTTCTTGAGTAAAGTTTTTCTCTAATAGGGCCGGCACATTGACTGACGCGAGAGACCGGCGGATGATGTCGTTCAGAGCAGCGTGTCTTGAGAAGCGGCCCACACTGCTCTGGCAGGAAAGTCCGTGATGACCCAGCCTGTCTACTTCTTTGCCGCAAGGACATCGGTGAGGGGCGCAAACCGGAACCCCAAGACGAAGGCAAACAGAAAGTCGGAGGGTATTGGGTTCCAAAAAAGTACCAGTGCTTACGGAAGGGTGCGCTTGGAGCCAGTATCCACTCTCTTTTGTACCTACTGCCAAAAGTCTAGCTCGATCTTCCGTGCAGCACTGGCTTAGGAGGGAATCTACGGTCAATTTGCATATGATGTCGTCCCAGCTCCTTTGTGATTTGGAGTTTTCAGGAAAATTTTGGCCGGGGCAAGCAATTAACCAAGCATTCTTTGCATCCTCTAAGCCTGAAACCTCATAGTTTGTGGGTAATGACCTTAGAATTTTACCTATGAGATTAGTAGAGCTATGGACTGACGACAAAAAAGCTGGTAAAGCGACACTAGAAATTTTGCGAATCCCCAGCCCTCCGTATCGAATGGGAAGGGATCCATGGGTCCAGGACTGCTCGCTAAGCTGTGAATTGAGAACAGATTCTAAATTATTTTTGATTAAGGTATCTATTTGCAACAAAAGATTTTGATGATGCCAAAGTGGACAGCAGCGAAGTACGTAAGTAAGTTTAGGAACAAAAAGACAGAATTTAATAATCGAAAGAGCGAAATGCGGACTAATTTCAAGCAAGCGATGGGAATGATTTTGAAATTTTGATATAGAATTTTCAATATATTCAGAAAAGCATTCTTCAAAAATAGGCGACCCTAGGAGGCAAAGAGTACTTTTGTCAACAATTTTAATATTAGGCGCAAGCTCGTTAAATTTTTGTTTTAAATCATTAACATCGTTACAAGCATTTTGAATGGATAGTTCACACTTGTTGAAATTTAACTCGAGACCAATAGATTTGAATTTACTTTTGATATTGCGAGATCGGAAAGTACAGTGTTTACATCACCCCCTAAAGTCCCGTCGTCTAGGTATCAAACATTAAATTTTGATGCCAAATTTTGTATAATAGGGTTTATAGCCATACTGAAAATTGCTGGCCCCAGGGGATCTTCCTGCTGACAACCAACTTCAGATGACAACTCACTTGATCGGTACATCAACTTCGTTGGATCTGCGTAACAATAAAGCAGATAACTGTATATTTCTGGAGTGTTGGATTTAATTTCAGATAGCAGGGTATCCCTATTCACCGAATTAAAAGCATTTTTTACATCAATTTTGAGCAACACTTCACATTGGCCGTTTTCAAGGTAAGTACGAAGGGCGTGTACCGCAGCCTCGCAGCCACCTTTAACGCCAAAACCAAGTTGGGCCGGTTCAAAAAGAGTTTGTAATTTTGCTAAAATGTGTCGAACTGCGATTTTAGAAGCAAGGCGGCGAAGTGTTGTTCCAACAGCAATTGGTCTCACCCCTCCGTCCTTTTTTGTGAGGGCGATAAGGTTGGCTCCATATAAAATAGGTAATATATCTGGATATATATTGCTATAGTACATCAGATTTATTAATTTCGTAATGCAACTTATAAGTTGCTTACCTGCATCGCCCACGGAACGGGATGTCAAGTCCTTTAAATGTTGGGGTGAGAGTCCATCCAGGTCTGCCGCAGAACCGGTTTTGAAAGAAATGATCGCATTGATGAACATCATTGTTTTTAATTTGCATGTCTGGTTTGCTGTTGGGGGGTCGAGAAAGAAAGGAGTTGCTGGAGCTGGAGGGTGTTTTGTCTGTAATGCGAGAGATAGCACATCACTTGAGAATAGTAAACGGGCGGCTCCTTTGAAATCTCCGTCGCTGATTTTGCTTTCTATGGCCTTGAGTTGATTATGGGGACCGTGCATGTGGTTGATCGAAGGAATGACATGGTTCATGCAATTATTTTTAATTTTCTGTGTCAAGGATGAATTAGTTTTGTCTTGTTTAGTGTGCAGAATCAAATATGGGAAAAGAAGGAGATTTTGCCAATCTTGAGGAGAGTTATTTTCAATGCATTTTTGTATAAGATGTGATAAATGAGTGGCGACGGGTATTCTCGCACCGCGGGAGATTCGGTTCACTATTTGCACATTGTTTTTGAGATGACTGAGATGGAGATGAAATGGCTGGTGGACTATAGGTGATGAGGTATTTAAATTTAAAGGAGTCGCGTCTTGGGTGAGGCAGTTGCGATGCGATTTCGACTTATGAATGTTCAAACCTGTAGTACTTTTAAATGATTTTGGGCATAACTGATAACGCAAAAATAAAAAAGAGCGTTATGATTTGTCTTCCTCCGCGAACGAAGTTGCTTTCTAGTAGCTCAGAATAATATACTGTATACCTTCTTTCCGCATTATTTCTGGCAAACTGTTTCATTTCACAATTGTTTTAATTTTCTCGCTTTTCTCTGAAACCGAAAACATTTCTGGATACTTTTAACCGGTGTGAAGAACTCTATAGTTACATTTACTTATATAAGTGGTATTTTATTTTAGAAATGTATGCACGGCAAGTAGCACTCTCTCTCTTATTCTACATTATTTGGTTCTTCTATCTATCCAGTCATTATGTAATCTTGTAATCTGCTTTTTTAATCTTGTAATTCTATTAGTTTTCAGGTAGTTTTTACCATTATTCGCTTGTAGATTGCACCGTACTATTCACTGGCGCACCTCTCAAAATCCCTTACACGCGACAGTGTCGCCGAAACGATTGCTCGCGATATCGGAATTAACCAAATAGCAACTCCTTTTCTACTTCATTTCTTGACTGAGCTGTCAGGTCATCGTGTAATCTTGTAATCAGCGTCTGTAATCGTGTAATTTTACACAGTTTTTCGCTTGTACCTTACACCACGGCGTTCACCCGCCTCTCTCACAATCCATTACACGTGACACTGTCGCTGAAACGAATACGAGACTCATGCCAACAAAGGGAATCATACCAACTGTCACACTCTCTCTTATTCTACATTATTTGGTCTTTGATTGAGCTATCTGGTCATTATGTAATCTTGTAATCAGCTTTTGTAATCATGTAATTCAGTTTTTACCATTATTCGGTGCGCCTCTTACAATCCCTTACACGCGATTCTCTCGCCGAAAAGATTGCAAGAGAGTAAACGCTCGCGACATGAGAATTATACCATCTAGCGACTCTTTTTCTACTCCATTTCTTGACACAGCTCATAGTGTAATCTTGTAATCAGCGTCTGTAATCTTGTAATATTACACAGTTTTTCGCTTGTACCTTGCGCCACGGCGCTCACTGGCGCGCCTCTCACAATCCATTACACGCGACACTGTCGCTGAAACGATTGCGAGACGGCACACGCTCGCGACATCGGGGAATTATCTCGACTCGATGCGGACGTAAAATCGTTATTGTTAATTAGAATCTATATGGAAGAATAAGGATGATGATTCAAATGCTTTGATTACACAGATTATGCAGGTGACTTAGATTCATATCTTGAATAGGAACTGCGGGCCGCCTGATGGTAAGCGATCACCGTCGCCTATAGACACCTGTAACACCAAAGGAGTCACAAGTGCGTTGCCAGCCTCTCAAGTGGGAGTACGCTCTCTTCTTGAAGGCTTGAAGGTCGTATCGATCTGCCGTCCGGCCGTGATGGTGTGCGACCCAATGCGATTTCAAAAGTAGCCTAGACATAGGAGTAGAACAAAGGATAAGTAAAGCTTGGAAAAAGCACTGGGCATTAAAATGTATCATGAAAAGTGACCTATCTATAAAAGTAAAACAAGCTGCTTTCAACATGGCTATCATGTGTCACCTTAACTTAAGGTTCACAGACCATACGATGCTATCCAAACAGACGAAAAACTAAATAGTCCTGCCATGTATGCAGAATACCGAACGACAGATGGTCAAAAATAATAACCGAATGGCAACAAAAAGACAAAATTAGAGGAAGAGGTGGAGAGAGGACGAGTCGAAAACTATGTTTTAAGATTTTTGTATGTTTTTTCACTTTGTGTGCTCCTCACATCAAAAGAAATGGACAGCTTTTGACCGTTTTGACATCTGAAAGTACTTTTTAACCAATGACGGTGAAGCAAAAAGAGAGTTAAGACTTTTTTACTTCCAGAATGAAAAACATTCTTGTCTTGTCATAAATGATAAAGCATCCTTTACTTTCCAACACGATACGATATTGCAACAACTGGAATGTGTTCTACATAGAACACAAGTAAAAACTTTTCACATATTTACTTTGGTTTCAGGAAGAGAATCAAACAAACAAACAAACAAAAAGAAAAAAATATGGCGACGAAAACACGTAAAATGTTGGTACTAACTATATGATATTTTCTTCTTCACCCGTGACCATGGAAAGCTGGAAAGCTACCGAAACTATATGGTTTACTAGAATGTACTCGCAACTTCGTCAGCGGAGAGTAAGAAATTATAACCAAATTTTTTTTTTAATCCGCGTAGCCCTTTTGGCGTGATGAAGCCACACGTCAGTATCAGTTTTTCTTTATATTTTCAATTTATAATATTAGAGATGTAGGTACAGATTTCATTTTTACAAGTTTATAATAGTATAGACTCACCCACGTGATGTGTTATTTTGTGTTATCACTCACGAACCCTGCATTTTTCCGGGATAACAATAAGTTTTTGTCACTCCTCCGCCTCTATTCTATGTGCAATAAATTACTTCAATCCGTTGGCCACATTTCGTGTGAAAGATGGCAAACCAACCAACACACTTTCGCATTTATAATACGAACTACTTTCATAATACTTACTAACCAATTCTAGTTAAAATGAAAATTCAAATTATACATATAATTTTGTAGAACCACCCTATTGCTTATAACTGTTTAGTTTCATATTCACACCAATAAAGATAGCACAATAAGCTTGGCACCGCAACACATCGACCGTAAAATCCCACAAAATGGACGCATACGATGCGCTTACCGAATTAAATTCCATTCTACATTACATTTACTTCACATAACATCCAGCGCAATAACGAATTAACTATTTGCGAGTGGCCGTATTTAAAGGTAAGTGTCATTGTATTAAGTGTCAGTTTAACTATCATTTACAACGTGTATTGTACTTTAATGATGAATCGTTGGTATATATCTATCTTCTTCTTAGTCGGCGTCTTCATTGCTGAAGATCGTGTTTAAAGTGAAATGTTGGCCACTTGCTGAACCATGTTCATTCAGGTATTTCTATCATCTCCGGTCCTAATAGCTTTAGGTATTGGCAGGCCAGTTAGCGTCTTTATTAGGTCTGCCCAACGGGTAGGCGATCGACCGCGCGGTCTTTTCCCGTCAACCTGACCAACTACCATCAGCTTTTCCAAGCTATCCGAGTTTCTTCGAGTGACGTGTCCGAAATATTTATATATCTATAAGAACTATTAAAAAGTTGTAAAAATGAAATAAATGTACATTGAAGATATTTTCAAAAAAAAAGATGGTAACGGACTATTTGGAGGTTTTTTTTTTGGGTTTGACATAACCCTCTTTTTTTCTTCAGCATAGTCAGGTAAAAAGTATCCTATAACCATCTGGATACCTAGCTACCCGTGGACCCTTGGAAAAATAGTTGAAATTTGTTTAGCCGTTATAGCGTGATGAGCCACAACGACACATACAAACATACAAAAAATAATAATTTTTCGTTTTAGTGACCTCCAAATAGTCCGTTATAATCATCTTTTTTGAAAATATCTTCAATGTACAGACATTTCATTTTTACAACTTTATAATAGTATAGATTAGTGCAAAATCTCATTATGCATGAAGGCATTTTTGTTTATTTGACGCATAATCCCAATATATGACAAAATACTCTGTGCGCGAGACAGAGTTAAGATTTTTGAAAAATTTGTTTATAGGTAGGAATAATTCTCCTTATCGTCAGAAAAAAAATACAGATTTTTCTGTGGCTTCGATAAAAATAAAAAGATGAAAGGGTGTTGGTGGGCCTATATGACAGCTTATACAGTACGGCAAGAATAACAGTACATTTACAGCCATTTTAATCGAAAACATTAATAGTGCATTTGCCGTACCGTATAAGCTGTCATATAGGCCCACCAACACATTGGCGTTGTTTTGGTGTGCCATATTCGAAGCCCGTATAACCATTATCTATTATACCATTGGACTCTACCTATTTTTTATATTATACCATTGGAACTCATAGACATATTATTATTTTATTTTAGAGCCAAGGCATCAGGCCAGATGTTTTAACAGTGTTTTTTTTTATACGAAAGCTTTAGGTATTTTATAGAGCTGCTTACTTGGAGTAATAGGATTAGGACAAGAATAAATATTTGGCAACAAATAAAGGATACAGCCTCTAATCCGACCGCATTTTCCTTGTTTTCTGTTGTTACTAACTTCCGGATTGCTTCCATCAACTTTTAGTCACAAAGTGACTTTTGCTTCCAACAGTATTGCTTTTAACGTTAAAACTTACTTTCAAAACTCTTCATTGAAACCATGCCTTTTTTAAGGTTCTGTACTCACGGAACCCTATTACTAAACCTGTTTGCCGGTCACAGGTTAACTTTTGAATCGGGTAAACACTAGAAATTTTCACAGTATTTTGAAACGTAATAAGGTAAATCGCTACATATCTGACAGATTAGGGGAGATCGGATAAGTTTGTTATACGGGTTGGTTGTCACACGATGGCTATAACCAAAAACTAAACGAATTAATAAGTTTATCGACCGGTGTCGAAAGATGGCGAGATCTTCATATAGGCGGTAGATATAGCTCTCGCGATCTTTCGACACCGGTTCAAAATCCATTATGGGTGCTGTGACAACCAACATGTGAGACGCACTTACCCGGTGTCATCTATTTAATGACTGGCCATAACTTTTGTCAGTGTTTACCACGTGATTTGTAAAAACAAAGTAATTAATAAAAAACAAAAAACCCGACTGCGTAAAAAATTAAAAAAAAAGCAAGTCCAGTACCCCAGAAATTTGTTAAGTTATAATGGAAATCTTTCATGATTTATGATCGATATTGACAATATAACAAATAATACATTTTAATATGGTTGTACATAGCGATTTTGAACAGTCGGGACCCATAAGAAATCTAGATCGACGCAAATCTTCCCAAAAATGGGTCCCGACTGCTTAAAATCGCTATGTTCCATATTAGAAGTTATTATTTGTTATATTGTGAGCGGGTTTTTTGTTTTTTTAATTACTTGTTTTAAATATTTTCTTCTGCTTCCGCGATTATTACTCATTGGTAACCATGGGAAGCTGGAAAGCTTCCGAAACGTCGGGAACTAAAATGAGATAATATACGCGACATAATCCGTTAAATTGTTTTATCGCTTTTTTTATTTTATACTTTTTAGTTAAAATTATAAAAGTCAGTCAATTTCACAATCTTTATCGTGGGCGTTATTGAGAAACTTGCACAGATTTATTACAATACAATGAAATGAAAATTTAGTGAGAACGGCTTGCTACCCAACTTTAAATGGTTATAGTTCCTAACTGGTAAGTCCAAATTAAAAATTATAAGAAAACCTAATAATGATTTTTAAGTCCCTATTCACTGATACCCCACTCAATATAGTACGTCGATTTTCATTTTTTTCTTTTTCACAATATGGCGTCTCATTATCGCTATTTTGAGTTTTCATAATTTTAATGTCTTCAGTGACATTTGGACAAATAAGACAAATCGATTGACGTAAGAATCATCAAAATCGGTTCACGCGTTTGGTCTCTAGAGTGCCAGATAGGAACAAAACATACATACATACATACATACGTTTTATTTTTATTTTTTTTCTTTTGAACGTATATTTTGCATACACATACTTATTATACTCGTATATTCACATAATATATATATATATATATATATATATATATATATATATATATATATATATTTATTCTTATTCATTTTATTTATTACAGTATTCACTCTTATTAATAATGTCTGACGTTTTTAACGCGAGTCTGGAGAGCGAATTCTTCTCCTTGTCGTCTTCCAGCCACTATGACTCTTTGAATGATGTTCCGGATATGCCAGACCTGTGTGACCGGCTTAATTTTACTTTCGCCTCATCTCAGAAACAATTCAATATAGTTCACATAAATGCGCAAAGTGTGCCAGCGCACTATCCGGACCTACTGGCATCTTTCAGCTCCTGTAACATCGATGCTATCCTAATTTCTGAGTCATGGCTCAAGCCATCCTTACCCTCCACTCTCTTTCCCCTGCCAGGCTATCGCCTCATACGCAATGACAGGGCCGGCTCTAAGGATGGCGGATCTGGTACCATCCGTGGAGGAGGTGTTGCCATTTATTTGAAATGTGATCTAGCCTGTGAAGTAGTTGCACAGTCACCAAATCTCCTTTCGAACTCCCCTGAGTATCTCTTTCTCAATGTGTCTTTGCATCACTCTAAGGTTCTTCTTGGTGTTTTCTATAGTCCATCTTGTCATATCAATTATTTTGATACCCTTGAGAAGACGTTGGAGGCCCTTAGCCCGCAGTTTGACCACCGCATAATCATGGGTGACTTTAACACATGCCTCCTTAAAGGAGATCTTCGTTCCCGTAAACTTCAGTCACTTGCAACCTCCCTAAATATTAGCTTTCTGCCGTTTGGTCCCACTCATTTTCCACACAATGGTCCCCCTTCTCTTTTAGACCTTGTCTTGACCTCTTCTCCTGATTTAGTATCCTTTCACGGTCAATTTAATGCTGCTGCCTTCTCCTGTCATGACTTGATTTTTGCCTCATTTAAAATTCGTCCCCCTAAGCAGAGACATAAAATTATATCACGTCGCAACATTCGTGGCATCGATCTGCAGGCGCTCCACGTTGACATCTGCAATGTTGACTGGCACAGCATCGACCTCCTCGATAACATTGACCACAAGCTGGAAACTTTCAATTCCATATTGCTTGCGATTTTCGATAAGCATGCCCCGTTAAAACCGATGCGAGTTAAACATGTTCCTGCGCCCTGGCTCACATCCGATATAAAGTCTCTCATGGCCAAACGAAATAAAGCTCGCATCAAACTTAGATCCCATCCTTCGGAGGAGAACCATCTTCATTATATTTCGCTGCGTAACCGTTGCAACCGAGCTTGCCGCGATGCTAGACGCCGGTACATTCATGAGTCTATCGACGACTGCCCTCCATCCAAGCTCTGGAAATTTTTGAAGTCACTTGGGGTGGGCAAAGTTTCGCATTGTCCTACCGGTCTTCTAGATCTAGACGCCGTCAATCAGCATTTCAGTACCCCCCCAGTTACTCTAAACACTTCTATCAAGAAGAATACTCTAGCCTCCCTTGCCATAACCCAACACCCCGACTCTTGTACATTTGAGCTTGGAAGCATTTCTCCGCAAGAGGTTCTTGCCATTCTCAAAACTATTAAGACGAAGGCTATTGGTGAAGATAACCTTAGCTTGGACATGCTCATGCTCGTGGCGGACTATATCGTTCCCATAATCTCGGACATTATTAATTTCTCTTTTACCTCGGGAACGTTTCCTTCAATCTGGAAATATGCTCAAATTATACCACTTTCCAAAACCTCGAACCCAATTGATCTGTCTCAATATCGTCCAATTTCCATTCTCCGCGTGTTGTCAAAAATTATTGAACATTTTGTCAATCGTCGCCTCTTATCGCATCTCAACAGGCACAATATGTTCAATCCGTCTCAATCTGGTTTCCGTCCTGGGCATAGTACCGTCACTGCTTTGGTTAAAGTCACCGATGACATTCGCTTGAATATTGAAAATAAAAAGCTAACCCTTCTTGTACTTTTAGATTTTAGCAGTGCCTTCAATTCTGTAGATTTTGATATCCTTTTAGGAATCCTACGCTCGCTTAATTTTTCCCCTACTGCTTTATCGTGGTTCAGGGAGTACCTTTTTGGAAGGCGTCAACGTGTTAGAGTTCAGAACAACATTTCAGAGTGGTGCAACCTCTCCGCTGGTGTCCCACAGGGGGGTGTACTCTCGCCACTTCTGTTCTCTATTTTTATTGATGGCATTGCTAGAACATTAAAGTCCAGCTATCATCTTTACGCAGATGATCTTCAAATCTATGCTGCGGCCAGCATGAATGACCTCCCATCACTGGTTAGTAAAATCAATGGAGACCTGGAATCCATTCGTGGGTGGGCTACTAATTTTGGTTTAAAAATTAATGCAAAGAAGTCGCAGGCGATTGTTATTGGAAGTCCTCACTTTGTTTCCAAACTGGCTGAAATGGTGATGCCAGATGTTATTTTTGATGGAACAACAATCCCGCTCTCCTCTACTGTAAAAAATCTAGGCATTACCATGGACCAGACTCTTTCTTGGTCACCGCACTTATCTGAGGTGAGCAGGAAACTGTTTGCGTCACTGCATTCTTTAAGGCGTCTGCAGAATTTCCTTCCACTGCATACTAAGATTACTCTCGCCAGCTCTCTTTTACTTCCTCTTCTCGATTATGGTGACATTGCTTTTTTGGACCTCAAGGAAGAGCTACTGGATAAGCTTGAGCGTCTGCAAAATATTTGCATAAGATACATTTTTGGCCTGAGAAAGTTTGATCATGTCTCTCAGTACCGTTCTCAGCTAGAGTGGCTTCCGATTCGTCGTCGCAGGGACGTGCATGTGCTGTCATTGCTGTACAATGTATTATTCAATCCCGCGTCCCCCTCCTATCTCTCTGAAAGATTTACGTATATGGCGGCTGGCAGTGGCCACCGGCTGCGCTCAAGTGCCAATCTTTCTCTCGCCTTTCCGCCCAATAAGTCGCGCACATATAGGAGATCTTTCACAGTCCACTCGGTTAAATTATGGAACGCGTTGCCGGTGTCCGTTAAGCAGTCACAATCCGTGGCATCATTTAAAGATAACTTAAAAAAGTTATGGCTTTCAGACCCCTGACCTCGTCTTTTAATATTTATCCGTTTGTGTATATTTATTATGTATATAAATATATATTTACACACGTATATTTATTTATCTAGATGATATATATGCTATTATATTACTATTTATTATTTAGGGTTTATGTGTATGTGTATGCTACTTTAGCTTTTAAGTTTTAATGTCATTGTGCATATTAACTTGTTGGTTTGTTTATCTGCGTTGATGTTTACTCTTCTCTTTCATTTGCTCTAAGGTTAACTGGAAGAGATCCCTTAAAGGGATAAGTTCGCCTTTGTACAAATATGTTACTTTAATTTCTTTGTTTTATTGTTTTTATGTACAATAAAGTGTTTACAATACAATACAATACAATACATACGTACATACATACATACATAGACTGATAAACACATTACCACTCTTTTGCGTCGCGCAGTCGGGTAAAAATACTCCATTGCTGTTTATGACAAAATGTAGTTACTATTCCAAATATATATTCTGGATGCTTGGCATCCCAAAAATAAACGGGCATCACATTCTTTTTTACCACGTACTTGCAAGTTCTAGAATGAGCATCCCCCTGAGGTGTTTCCAGAGCGCTATAACATGAGATTCTTCAAGGCGCGAGTCAACAGGGCATCAAACAAAAGTTGTCGAAAGAGATACTACAGCTCAAAAGACCTGCGCAATAACAAGAATCCTGACAGGTCACTGCAAACTAAACAAACACCTGTTTCAAATGGGTATGAAACAGGACGCAGTATGCGGATTCTGCCAAGAGGCAGAGGAGACTGCCATGCATATCCTCTGCTCCTGTGGACCACTCATGAGGAAAAGAAGTATCCACCTAGGGCAACATGTCGTGCCCCCGGAAGAGATACAACATTTCACTGCCCAAAGAATTTGGGAATTCTGAGACTCAACGGGCCTCAGTAGTGAACTCTAATAAAGGGCTGCCACCATAGACCAATTCTGGTCGAAGCGGCATACAGAAGGCCCACAAATTAACAATAATAATAATAACAGGGAATTCAAAGGTTGGCAATGAATGGGTGATTCCTCCGGTGTTGAACATACCCATGGGCGACGAAGACCACTTTCTATCACGTGGCACCTCTGCCCGTTTGCCACTCATTACATAAAAAAAAAGTTTTCTTAGTCCATATCCTCAGAACAATATGAAGGGCAATATCTATAAAAGCATTGTAAGACCTAATATTTTCTTCTGTTTCTGCGATTATTACTCATTTAAGACCCGTCATCGTGTATTGGATTAGAGTGTTGGGTCGTAAAGGGGACGGATAAAATGAGAATGCATGTGGCAATAGGGAATATGCATGAATTTTAATTTTTGCTTTATTAAAAGCTTATTCACGTAACAAAGAGTAGAGAAAAAGAATTTTTCAAATAACTATAAAAATACCCAAGTTATAAGCCATCAAACATTTCATTCTATCTCCTTCTAGCAAAACAGAATTTAATATGGAGTTTATATGACCGTAGTAGACTATGACGTAACGGTCTATGTCGGACCTCTCTGTCAAATCGCTGTCTAATTAGTAGTTTAAAACGCTTATATCATAAGTATTTCTTGGCCGATTTTAATTTTAATTTCACTTTTTGGAATAGCTTTTACAGTATTTTGATATTTCGTTAAGAAAAGCGATGAAAAAAATTCATGCATGTTCCCTATTGTGGCAGAAATGTGAAAGTTATTATTATTTTTTTATGGCATAGGGGGCAAACGAGCAGACGGGTCGCCTGATGGTAAGCGATCACCGTCGCCCATAGACACTTGCATCACAAGAGGAGTCACAAGTGCGTTGCCGGCCTTTCAGGTGGGAGTACGCTCTTTTCTTGAAGGTTTGAAGATCGCATCGGTCCGGAAATACTGCATGCGGCAATTTATTCCACAGTTTAGTCGTGCGAGACAGGAAATATATGTGATGTGACAAGAACGAGAGCCACGTGACGAGACAAGCGTCAAATATGAATGTTGAAGGTTGTATAAGAAAAGAAAAAACAAGAAAAGATGTATAGATTGTGTGAAAGATAACATGAATAAAATGGGATTAAGCTAGGAGATGACGGGTAATGGGAAAGTATGGAAGAACATGTACAAGTGCCAAAAGGACCTTATTATTTTAATTTAATGATATTGTACTAATAATGAAGCGAAAGAAAGACCACAAGAAAAGCCTTAATTTTTTTTTAATCCACCTTTACGTCGTATTCCTGAGCAATGAGGGTCGTGACCTCCCTCCTGCATCTCTTTCCCTCGAACGATCTTTCTCAATCTGCTTCTGTCTCTAGCGGTGTGGAGAGCGTTGTGAACTGTAGAGTCAAGAGCGGTGCAGATCTGGTCAGACCAACGTATTGGGCTCCGTCCACGAGGCCTTTTCCACTAAACTTTGCCGGTCACGTTAGGCATCTCGAAGTTGCCACCGTCTTTCCTTGCAATGTGACTGAAGTATGGTAGAACTCGTTGTAGACACTTCTTCTTCTTCTTCTTTTTTGTATTAAAATTAAAAGGTTATTACAGTTATAATAGTCAAAACCTTACAGAATATTACATAGGTATCACATTTTATTTCTACAATACAAATAAATGAACACGCTTTTAGAATTCGTAACCATTCAACTTTGCCCGGGTATACTAATATTGCAATAGAATTTTCGACTTATATAGTTATTTACCCAGTAATCGTTGCAGAACTATGCTCAATATTATTTTAAAACAAAAGAGCGGAATGATATTTCACGAACCGCAATAATCCCGCCCACAAAGCTGGTGAGACTTAAACAATTGACAAACAGCCGTTAATATTCTCATTCAAGTTATTCAATTTTCGAACGGTGGAATGAAATTGTTGGAACAATCAATCATACGCCGTTGTGCGAAGACATTTCAATCTGAAATCAACTAATAAGTCAAGAACTGACAGGTGTGAACGAACTTTGAAGGTTCTTTTATTGCTTGAATAGAAAATTTACGTGTTTTTTGACATCAATACTCAATGTGAGCAAACTTAGGCACATTTTCTTATAGACTTCACTTGCGTACCTTTACTTTGCGGGTTGTTTCCAAGCGTCAAAATGGTATCCCTTCGTGTCCCATAATTTCATTTATAATAATTTAATTTGCCATAATAGTCATTCATTGGCTTAATAACCTACATTTGCCATACACATATAATTACTACACACTTTACTACACACATAATTTTCGAGTGCCATAATATTCGAGTGTCATAATCATAATGTTCATCATGTCTGATATTAGATACCATAATAATATGGTAGTACTTATAAATGAGAGAATTATGTTTCCCAATTTATATCATTTCTCGAATAATTCATTTCTCAACTTGAGCTTTTTTCGATGAAGGTAAAATTTTCAAAATTTCTATAAAATATACATAACCTATTCTAATTCAGTGCAATGGCTCGAAAAAATATGTGGATTCTTTTTATCCGGGAGAGCACTCTATTGGAAGTTGGAATATACAAAGCAGTTGGGAATCCAGACAGTTTAGGAAAAAGAGTTTGGTGAAAAGGAATGATCCTCATAATAACACTTTCCATAATATTCACTTTCTATAATGTTTATAATCCCTAATATGTTATGCCATAGTAATCATTTGTCATAATTACGGAAAAAGTAGATCAAGATTTAGACCCCGCCGGCGGGGTTGCTCAGCCCGTAGTTTCGCAATCTCCTTCAAGTCCAATTTATCTTCTCTCTCTATCCCGCCCAACTCGGATTGAACTGCTTCCGTCTCAACCCACCTCCACAGTTCTTGTGCCTTGCGCACTGGGTCCTACCCCAACTCTAAGTGGCCGCGAATGGCATTCCCGTCTGTAAGTTTGCGCTCCTCCCACTGAATCCGATTACTGAAAAGGAGGCCATACCTATCCAGTTCAAAGTAAAATATCTTAAAAAAAACTTCTGGGTCGTTATTGAGTGCACCATGGCATTGCGAGCATTCGACCACGACACCCTGAGAAAGACAAAACAGACATTTAGTCCCACTGGCCCCTTGCACTAGACCCACCGCCAACGATGAAGCGATTATCTATCGACTTTTTTCTCGCTTACGAAACCAACAATAGATACAGATCCCGTGTCAATAAAAGAGTTACATATAATATTTATTTGATTGCTAGCTATTCATACTGCCAGCGAAAAATCTTTCGCCACTAGTTTGTCAAAGCGGCAAGAGCTATCAAAGATAAAACTCGCTCATTGATGCTCGCTTCGCGGTCAGAACTCACGTCGAGAGATCTACCAGCGATTATTTTGCTTAGCAATCGCTATGTTGTTTGCCTTTCCGAGCAACTGATGCAAGTAATTGTCTATCGTACTAATACACTCATACGTGTCAATACGATGGTCTTCGAACAGTGCGTGCTGCCAGTTATGACCTACGGAACTGAGACGTGGTCGTTCACAATCAAATCAAATCAAATCAAAATATTCTTTATTCAAGTAGGCCTAGTTACAAGCACTTTCGAAATGTCAGTTACATGAGAGTGAATGTTTGCTGGGAGAAATACAATATGATCCAACATTTGCTGCAAGGATTAGGGAAACCCAAAAAAACCTCATCAGATCATTTAACTTAAGTGTAATATTATATCTCATATATCTCATCACAGTACATGATTACCTTAGGTTTACGTGTGCTTGGTGCGGTGTGGAAGGAACTTTCACTGGATTTTTCTGGCAAACTGGCACACAGAGAGGATGGTTCTAGTACACTAGTCGACAACTTACCACTTGCCTGCTTACATAAACAGGAGTGATTATTTGTCAGGGACTCAAACCATTCTGAGTTATAAGTAATTTGTGATATTAAATCATTCATGGCTAGTGAGTATTCATAAATAACTTTTTTTGAGCTCTCATTAATTGTGTCTAATGATTTAATTGAATCCTCTAAGCTTTGAATTTTTAACTTTAATGTCTGTGTGTCAGTTTCATATTTTAACCTACTATTTTGTAACTGTACAGAATACATATCTAACTTATCCACTAGATTTACATTTTGACTGCAAGATCTCAATTTCTTTAGAAACAACCTGTTTTGTTTTGACAACTTTTTTACTCTCTGTATACACTTGTTAAGTTTGACATATTTTTTTAGTTTTTTACCGCTGCAATTTACTAACTTTGTTGTGGTGGAAGTATCATAGTCTACAACAATTACAGGGTTATCAGTTGGAGCGGTAACCAACTATGGGACCGGTCCGACTAGTTCTTCGAATAAGCTATGAGCATGAACCGCTGCACTCTCATGCTTGACCTCCTGCAGCTCAAGAATCTGCTCGTTGGCATCATGCAGCGCTCTCTCCAGTGTGTTGATCTCCTGCAATGCAATCTCCTGCAATGGAACTCATAAGGCGGATCAGAGTTACGCAACATGCGAAGTATGCAATAGAAAGGGCTATACTCGGGGTTTCTCATCGTGATATAATCAGAAATGAGGATCTCACAGGATTGCATCGTTGAAGTGGCAATGGGCGGACCATGCGGGGAACGGATAGCCGTTGAGGCAATAAATTCCTGGAGTGGCGACCACACATAGGAAAGCGCAACGCAGGACGGCCCCAGACTAGGTGGACGGATGACCTCAGACAGTTCAAGTCCTCGTTCAAACAAGACTCATACACTTGCTTATAGTCCAGCGACAATACTATCGGAACAACACACTCGCTTCTCGCTAACTCGTATCTAGTTTCTAGTTCTACTCGCATTTCGTTTATCGTTAGCGGTGGGACAAGTGCCTCACACAGGACCCCCGTTTTACTTGTTCAGACGTCTATTTAATAAAGCCTTCATTAAAATTCAATAGATTCCAGCGATATTTTAGTTTGTCATTTTCCCAATTTACATTTCTATTATACAGAAATGAAGCCGAATTAAACAGACAGACATTTTCGCTATTTATAATTTTTGTTCGAGAAAATAGAGTATCTGATAAACATTTTAGAATTATATTATTAGTTTTAAATGTGAGTAGGTACAACCTTAACCACATTACGAGTATATTCACGTACGTATACAGTCACGTTTAAAAATATGTATACATTTCGGAACGTATGTTTAGGGAACACCCGGTGGTATTCCCTAAACATGCCCTTGAAAGTAAGTTTGTATCGTTTTTTATTGTTATTCATAAACTGAGTGATTGACCCCAGTATCACATGTTGGCAAAAAACTACTGGTTCCAAGATGTAGCTCGCTGGTTCATCAACAGCCTATTCTTTATAGCCTAGAAGAGAATCTTAATTAAATTTTCCAGGAGATAGACACGATGAAAGCAAGTTCCATTCCTTACCGGTTCGCCTTCGAATGATTGCTTGATGCTTCGTGTGAATGAATGGTAATTCGTGTTTTCACTTTTACGGTACCCAAATTGTCTACTATTCTGAATATTATGACGATTTAGATGTTGCACGAGTCTCGTCTTTAATATTTTTTCGAATATCTTTGATACCGTTGATGACCTTAATAGTTTTGGATCACTTCGATTACCCTTTTTATATACCGGCCGTACATTGGCAATTTTTAACTTATCAGAGAATGTACCGTAGTCGAAGCACTCATTATAAAAAAGCACCTGCAGTGGCTCCAATAACAAATCCACATTAATTTTATCAAGGTTATGGGTAAGGACAGCATAAAGATCAACTCGTACATTACCTGCGTTCACTCTCCAATATATATCCAATAGAAAACTGACAACCTGGCAACTTTGCGGCGATGTTCGATGTTTCGTGTTTGCCTGAGAATGCAGGAGAGCGTGCTAAAGCCAAACCGCCTGAAAGGTAAATAGATTCGACACAAAACTGGTGCGGTGAGGAGAAACAATGAGCTTACTACAGGAAGTTCGGAGAACGGCGGAGTCCGGTCGACTACGCCGTCAGCTGATAAATACAATATAAGACTTGACAGTTAAAAACAGTTTGCTAAGATGCGAACGATCTTTAGGTAGATCTGGGAAAGGCTTAGAAGCATTTCAGCTGCTTCTTCCCATGTACTATATGGACAGGGGCCGGAATTTTGGATAGATATTTACCTTTTTGACGGCAGCGTTATTGCTGCGTAGTATGGTAGCGGACTCGAATTTATTTCATAAGTAAAATATCCAGGATATCTAAATAGCCAAATTACGCCAACATATAATCTTATTAAAGTATTTAAAGTAGGTAGTTGAAGTTATTTTAATCATAATTTAAATAACGAAGTTTGTGGAGAAACTTTTTTTCCTATCTAAACGATAAGATGATCCATTAAGAGTGAAACAATAAATACGGGTAAGAGTGAGTGAGTGAAATAGCAACATTGAAGGTAGTTTTTTGAGTCATAGTTCATTTGTTGCTGTTCTATACGAGGAATGTTCCATTACCAATGCAATATAGCCTCGATAACCCGAACTAGCAAACATCAACCCCTGTTCGGACTTACGGAGCGTACGCATTATAATTTTTTTGAAAAAAAACAGTGTACGCATCTCGAAAAATTATATTTAGTATTAAGTTTATAAAGTACTTACGTACCTACTCGTACAATAAACACTTTAGGTGAAAGTTAATCATTCATAAACTCATCTGTTTTAGTTTGGCGCGTCCTATTTATACCAAGAAAAGGCATGGCATTCCTCATGTTACGTAGTATCATCTTTTTGGAAAACGACAGATCATTTTCATCAGCCTAGTCCAAACAAGTGTTTAATGGGTGATATAACTTGAAAACGAGGAAATTTCTTGATATTTAGAGTAGAAAAATTATTATGTAATATATTTATTTATTTGCACAATCGAAAAATGTACATATGGTGGACTCAATGCCAAAAGGCATTCTCTACCACTCAACCATTGTTCATTTACCACGGAGAAATTAGCTCATGTCCATCAAAGCCACTTCAGTTCAATGATTCTTCGAGCTATACTCGTATTTGCTTTCGCTTACCTGTACATTTCCGCGGATAGCAATCCCAGATAATTTTTCGTAATATCTCTATTTTCAAACATAATTATAATTATTATTAAATAAATAAATGAATGAATGGCTGAATGACTAATTGAATGAATGGATATACGAACTTTACACAGTTTCTGCGTCAATCAAGCTTCTCAGCATGGAAGGAAATTAAAGTTACGCCTCAATTCTGCCGAGCCGCTGTCCGCCGGACAATCGGCAGACATCTTACTTTTTACAGCCCAACATTTCATTTTTATCCCGGGAGGCCTTCAGCTTGAAGCGTGGTGCAAGGGAAAACGGGGCAGCGTTTGATGCAAGCACACAAGATGTATAAAAATCTATACAGCCTTTATGGTGTGGAACTCGAGTGGACTCTTTACGTTGTGTATAGTGGGAATCATTTGTCGAGACCGAAAGCAATTACTATACACTTGAACAAAACTATCTTCTTTCATTGTGCCGTGTTAGGCCAATTGTTCCTTTGTGAAAGAAGTAGTTACCACCTCTAGAGGCTTTTATTTTTAATGTGAAAGTTGCCCTTTGTGTTACAAAAGTGTTTGCATACAGTGGCATGGCACTTTAAAGGAAACAATCATGGTTTAAGTCCATAATGAAGACAATGGCTTTACGGTGTTTATGGTGGGGGAGGCTCAAAAAGTTGGACCTTAGTTAGCCGTGGCTAACCATATAGACCTAATGAAAGTAAAATGTTCCACTGGGCGACGAAAATATTCAAGACAGTTGTATGGTTAATCGTCGCACAACTGACACTTTAATAGAAAATTTAACTACGTGAGTTAACGTGTCCAATTTTTTTAACTCTGCCCTGGTGCAATAGTAATCGCTTTCGGCCTCGAAAACAGATTCGCATTATTAACTCTTGCACAGCTTTGCAAACCAACAGTTACAGTTGTGTACCACTTTGTACATCTGGCAGGTATTGCGTTATTGTAATCTTTATGACATGAAACTCTAGTTCATCGTAACTAAACTAACAATGATTATGTAAACCCTTGTACAGCTTGCAGTTATTGTAGTGCGTAGTAGGTACAAAAAGCTTGATCGTGAAAGTGTTAAAGAATGAGAGTTTTGGTTCATAGAGTACGGCTTGCTGCGTTCGGGAATACTCAAGGTCCACGGCTATTATGATCTCGCCGTTTTATAATCATAATATTTTTTTTATTTTCATTGTAGTTCTATACTATTTTCAGTGTGTTGTAAAAAGGCATATGGTAGGGAAGTTGTATCGTGGCAATTGGCGATACGAACTTTCTATGTAACCAGGGCAGATGGATCTCTTTTCTAACGAAGGTGAGTTGTATTGGGGTTTGAAGCAAGGTTTCTCTTCAAACTCACTAATTTTGTATGTTAGTTGATTCTACTTAATACAATTGATCATTAAACACAGGCAGTAGTCCTTACCATCTTAGGACTGCTTCTATACATTTTTGGCATAAATCGTTCTATATCCACAGAATTTGATCTTATTGGGGTCAACATTTTGAAAAAAAATATATCGTGGAAGTAAGAAAAAGGGTTTTCGGTAGGCAATTATTTGCCCACAACAATTATCTGAGTAGATATTCGAAAATTGTTAAATGATTTGACGACACGTGTGCTTAAGTTGGACTACGGCATACAAAGCGGGTGGTTCCGGGTTCGAAGCCCGGCGAGAGTGTCTGAGTTATGAACACGAATGTCTCTTCCTGTCCAAGGATGTTTTACTTTTATTTAAGTAGTATAGAAATAGAAAAAAAATATGCATCAATTCGTTACAAAGTTATAATTACACTAAGTTAAATATAAACTGCAACAGAATGATACATCAAATCAGAATTGGCTATTTATTACATTACATTACGTATGCATATATATCATTCACCCATAGTACCTACAAGCTTTGCTTAGTTTGGGAATCAATTTGTTTAAGATTTTTCTGGATATTTATTTAAGACTGAACTGTGGACTAAATTGCCGATTGCAGTATTTCCGGACCGATGCAACCTTCAAGCCTTCAAGAAAAGAGCGTACTCCCACCTGAAAGGCCGGCAACGCACTTGTGACTCCTCCGGTGATGCAAGTGTCTATGGGCGACGGTGATCGCTTACCATCAGGCGACCCGTCTGCTCATTTGCCTCCTATGTTATAAAAAAATAAATATTTAATAATACTTTTACCCTTATACTAGGGAATATTTTTTTTACAAATTGCTTACACTACCGCGTAAGACTCGCGCCGCTCAATAATTCCAGATCTCGGAATGTGCGTAATGTGAGTCGTTCCTTAAATTGGATTGATGTAATTCCTCCCTTATATCCCCCATTTTTTTTGTGCGTCCGGATATTGTAGGGCCCTTCGATATGATAGATGTTTTCTCTTTTGCCATAAAGTTGAGTGCTCAGTCCAAACGGCCTTTTGAATGTGGTGGGATAATTTCGAAATTTTAAGCAATAATTGGGATTGAAATAAAACAATTTAACGGATTATATCGCGTATATTATCTCATTTTAGTTCCCGACGTTTCGGAAGCTTTCCAGCTTTCCATGGTCACGGGTGGACTGAGAAAAGATGTATTTTCCTCTGTCAAAGTTACAATTTGTGCAAACTATAATTAAACTAAATTGTTTTATTTCAATGAGTAATAATCGCGGAAACAGAAGAAAATATTAATAATTGGGATGTTTTAAAAAAAGTTATACCCAGGTATCGATTTAAATATTGTTTTACTTTAAGCCAACAACATTTTTTTTTTAATGACCTTAATAATGTTTTTGGAGCTTTTGGTTCTATGAAATATTTGTGTAAATTTTGAAGTGATCTCATCAAGATAAACTTACTGTTCTAAAAGTTGCAAAACATTTCTTATCTACATTTGTGCTGGCTGGTTCTGAGAAATTATGATTAAAAGTATAAATAGTTGCATTTCTTCACTGTATAAATGATACGAATTTAGTACAAGTGCGAAAAGCTCACCCGTTTGATGTTCACAAAAATGTTAAGTCCTTATTTCGTTTCTGATAGGATCATACTTACGGGCCATCGAACA
Source organism: Hedya salicella (assembly GCA_905404275.2). Taxonomy (NCBI): domain Eukaryota; kingdom Metazoa; phylum Arthropoda; class Insecta; order Lepidoptera; family Tortricidae; genus Hedya; species Hedya salicella. The sequence goes on along the minus strand of FR990112.1, from coordinate 2,139,686 downwards.
CGTCTGGACACTGAATTTGCCACTCGCCTTTTCACGATGGGACTTCTTAATATATTTTAGGCTTTAAGCTGCGTATAGGAATCTGCACTGCTCTTACGTCTGCCTGCTTTTTTTTTATCGCAAAAACCGCTTTGCAACTTCATATTATGATCAGCCAATACGTGGGATTCGGTTCTGATCAATTACAACCCGGAAATTTTAGGGATCAGAGAGTGTACACATAATGAGAAAAACCCCGATGGAGCTCTGCGGTTGTCGTTGTGTATCCAGCCCGCATTGCGCTCGATTCAGCCGTGCCCAATACTTTCAGACTCAGTCGACAATCAGCGGTAGATTGTCTACACGTACAGTAGATAAGAGAGATTAAATAGCGTTTCGTTTGCGACAGGAATCCGTGGATCATCGGGGAAGTCGGTCCTGAACTTACCCGCCTTTTCCCAAACGCGGAACTGTACCTACAGGCAATCGCATTTTATGGCTTTAATTACGCTTTTGTCACAAAAAGCGCTTAGCAATCTCATTCATTTTGCATACAGCCAATATCTCGGCTGTCTGCGTTATTATTATCGATACGACTGTTACGATTATCTCGCTGTCAATCGACACATATTTCGAGCTATGCAACATGCAGCAATGCATAATATTCAGTTTGTATTTTATGCTAAAAAAAGAACTGTTGCGTCACTAAAAGCCACAACTATACCTCGCTTAGCGTGTTCCAAACTTGTGGGACAAAATATCTATTTAAACTTTACGTTTAATAGTACATTTATATAATACCTAACGATACTCAGTTGAGTGTCACAAGCATGTCTATCAATCGACGGACAACAGTATCGCCTCATCACCGCTGTTGCGATGCCATCTCGCACTAATGCGGTTTTGATGAGCGCAGGACAAACGAGAAAGATTTGTTGACGTCAAGCCCTTTGATCCAGATAATGTAAAATGGAGTAAAGAATTAATGTGCGATATTGGGAATCATATATGCTTTTAATTGTAAAGTCTATTGTAGCAGACGCTGAACTCTTTAAGAATAAATTACCGTAAGTTATGTTAAAATACGTATCTCAAATCATACAGATGATGATTCATGATGGTCAAAATCTACGCATTTTCAGATTCCTCTCTAAATACGTATACGGCATATAAATAAAATAAAATAAAAATAAAATGCGGCATATATTTGTTACTAATTCAAGTGGTGCACCAGTTAAAATCACAAATACACTCCACTTATTAACGTTTCAAAAAAATTCAAATTTTTCGTTTAGAACTTTTAGAAATATACACAACGATATTTTTAGTCGAGTGTCCCGAGCTTCTCTCTATGGCAACAGTATCATCTCGTCACTACTGTTGCTATACCATCTCGCGCAAATGCGGTTTTAATTAGTGGCTATGGTAGACGAGAAAAAAATTTCAACGTCAAGTACTTGTGATCCAGATTTTGTAAAATGTAGTGAGGAATTGTGCGATATTGGGAACCATATGCTATTTATTGTAAAGTCGATTTTAACAGACTCTTAATTATTTAAAAATAATATTTTATTTAAAATTTTTATCTCAAATCATCAATAAAATTCATGAGGGTGAAATTCCACGCATTTTTAGATGCCTCTGTGTATGCGTATGCGGCATGTATTTATTACTTAATCAAAAATTACCAGTAACACAAATTACCAGTAACACCATATTCATTACCAGTATTACCACAAATATACTCCAAATGTGTTTAATTATAGTTTTAGCAATATACACACGATATTCAGTGAGTGTCACGAGCATTTCGCTATCAATCGACGGATAGCAGTATCGCCGCGTCACCGCTGTTGCGATGCCATCTCGCACTAATGCGGTTTTAATGACCGTCCACAGGCGAGGAACAATTGGGTATGTCAATGTGAAGTACTTGCGATCTAGATATTGTGAAATGTGGTATTTGTAGTTAATTATGCGACATTCACTGCTCCCAAATAGCGAAAATCGAATAATATTAACTGGTATAGTAAGTAAGTAAGTAAGTAAGTATTTTATTTGCTCAAGATAGGGTACATTTATGGTCTTATAAATTAACATTGAGATCCAACTATCTTATCACTCAGTGACATGCAAAATTTGGGAAAAGTTTATATAAAATGAATTGTACATAAAACATATTGTGAAAGAACACAAACTCGCACATATCCAAATCTAGAAATTTCGATGTCTATGGAACACATTGAAAAATGAATCTATTATAATATAATATAATATAAATGCAAAAAAAATAAAAAATATTACTGAAATGTCATATTATACACTACTATTTTATTATAAATTAAAAATTAATATGTATTTTCACATGAAAGTCAAAACAAAACCATAAATAAATCAAGATATAGAATTAGGACAATATAATTAAGTTACAACATAAGCAAATAATATAATCAAATTTAACTCATGTCACAGTATTCCTTAATCGAATAGAATGCATTATCCTTAAGCCATTTGAATAAATAAATCTGGCTTGAATTGTTCTAACGGAAGGTCTTTTATGGCTTTTGGTAATTTATTAAATAAGAGCATTGTCATGGGGTAGCAGTTTTTGCGGTATAGGTCCGTGTTTGTTTTGGGGTTAACCAATTTATAACCAGTAACTTATACAAATGTCCCTGACGTCGTTTATAGAAATCAAAATTCAACATTTTAACATTAATATATTCCATTAGGTAGACAAGACAAATGAAGTGACATAAAATTATACTTAAATTATTTATTGATGCAACAAATTTAATAGTAAGTCACAAAAATAGAATACACAAAATACTATCATACCCAATTTTGCGGAACTCTGCTGAGCCCCCAGATTTTATACCTACTTACTACAATCAATTAAATTCAATTTATTTATTGACGAAATACAAAGTTTATTACTCACATTATTGGCTAGGTAGGGATATTTTAATGCTCGTAGTTCAATATCACTACTTGCTCACAACAATTAAGCTATTAATAGAATGCCAATGTTCAAAAGTACTTCAAATTTGTTTTAAATGCGTGCGAGGCTTTGAGTCAGCACTTGCAATTTGCATGCAAAGGAAACTGCAATGATATTTTTGTCTCATCCACACAACCCAGCTTTTCCCTCGAAGCCTGAGTAGCTGGTTTGTAGGTTTTCACGACAAAATGGGTACGAGTTGTACTTGCGTACCGACGGTTCCTTACACAATCAGCATACAAGCATGTTTAGAATAAGTTACCACTTGGTATCCATGGCGTTGCATAACTTACATAACTGGATTATCCTTACGATTTTTTTCTTTGTGGGAACGGAAGGACTTTGTATTTTCTCGTAGGTTTTTCTGTAATCTGAGTATTCAACGTTATAGATTTTAGACTCTGTAGGTTTGAAAATAAAAGGAATGGTATTTTGGTTAACTATGATAATTTTTAAGCTAAGTAGATTGAGTGTGACAGAAAGACCCATGATAAATTCTATAATTTTTCCGATTTTTCATCGGATGTAGGGAACCCTAAAAAAGGATCTGTCTCTATATTTTACAATGTAAATTAAACACCAAAGCGTCTACTTAGTTTGTGTTCAAAGTTATTTCAATAATATCAACTTATAATGCAGTCTGTATGAGTAACACGGCATATGTAGCAACAACAGAAGCAGTAGATAGGAGCAACGTTGAGTCCAGATTAAAGAAATTAGCCGCATGGAACCGTATGGGCCTCGTGGAGACCAGGGCCCGCAACTGCTGTAATGACGTGTGAACCTCCAAACCTGAAGATTTAACGATTTTTTAGAGTTCTTTTTACGCCTGCCTACAAACTACTTAACCCTCTGAACACTGTCTGTTAAGTTATTTTTAAACCCTGATGTAAAATGAGTGTTGGGGTTTGTGTGACAAGTTTACATAGGGCACACCGAAATGATCGGGAATAGAGTACTTTAAACTGAGTTACATTAAATCCTTTTTTGTCACATGCATACTGGCGACTTACAATCACGATGCCGTTTTTACAATTAAAAAAAAGAACGATATATTTTTTTAATTCCATTTTTAAATTGACAACTCGATGAACAAAATGGAGCTGACGCGTGAAAATTTTCGTGCAATTATTTACCATAACTTTCGTCGTGGCTTATCTCCAGATGAATGTCGCAATGAGCTTGTTACTATATACGAAATTGAAGCACCTAGTCAGACGACAATATATCGGTGGTATGCTGAGTTTCGACGGGGTCGTGCCTCTCTTGGCACCGTACCTTCATCAGGTCGGCCGAAAACGGCGGTTTCGCCTGAAAACATCGCGGCTGTGGAAAAACTACTAAAAGAAGATAGACATGTGACATACGAGCAGATTCGGGCAACCATAGGCATTGGAATGACTGCAATTCACACTATTTTGCATGGTGAGTTGGGTGTCAGAAAATTGATTTCCCGATGGGTACCCCATAATTTGTCTGAAGAGCAAAAGGCGGCTCGTGTTGATTGGTGCCGATCTATTCTGAAATGCTACAATTTAGGAAACTCAAAAGCCGTTTATAATATGGTCTCGGGTGACGAATCCTGGATTTATTCTTATGAGCCTGAAAGAAAGCACCAGTCGGCAGTATGGGTCTTCGATGACGAGGTCAAACCAACGAAAGTTGTGCGTTCTCGAAGCGTGTCGAAGAAGATGGTGGCTTCGTTCGTCTCAAAAAAGGGGCATGTTGCCACAATTCCTCTAGAAGAACAAAGAACCGTTACCGCTGATTGGTATATCACAGTTTGTTTGCCGGAGGTGCTGGCCGAACTTCGCCAAGGGAACCCGAGACGCCGCGTCATCTTACACCACGACAATGCGAGCTCCCACACCGCCCACAAAACAACTAAATTTTTGAACGACGAAAACGTTGAGTTGATGTCCCATCCTCCATACAGCCCTGACCTGAGTCCAAATGATTTTTTTACGTTCCCTAGAATTAAAGATTTATTGCGTGGTCAGCGGTTTGAGAACCCAGAAGCCGCTGTGGAAGCCTATAAATCGGCCATTTTGGCAATGCCTACTTCAAACTGGAATTATTGTTTTAATGACTGGTTTAAAAGAATGCAAAAGTGCATTGAATGTAACGGAGAATACTTCGAAAAACAATAAAATATAATTTTTGTATATAGTGCACATAGTTTTTTAAATTCCCGATCATTTCGGTTTGCCCCTCGTAACATGTATATGTTTGTAACTTTCTGCGGCATTATAATTATAACTCTTGAACGGATGAAGCAATTTGGTTTACTTCATCTGTTCAAGAGAGAAGACACCACAGACATTTGTTTTTTGGTTTTGCCTGAAAGGGGATTTGATTGAGTGTCGTTTTAAGTGTAATTCAAAATGCTCAATTCAGTTGTTTGGAGATTATCAGCTTTTACTACGTCCTTCCCAATATACGTCAAGTTACTTACTAGTTCTTTTGTTAACGAGTATGTGGTCCAGGGCACTGATGACGTGCCCAGTCTGTCGGCTACTCTGTTCGCAGTGGTACACCAAGCTTGTCAATAACGTAGCAATTGTGAACAGCCTTAAGAATGTGGTCACAGCTGGGTAGTAGCCAATGTTGTATTTGGTGTACTGGAAGTAATAAAAAGCCTTTTATACTTGGTGAAAAGAACAATAGACTGTTTTCATGACAGGTCAAATAAGCTCTTTATGAAATATAAAAACGCTGGGGTATAAAGATAATAAGAGAGATACAAATAATGATGTTATTGTGTGACACAGTCAAATTGCTTCCTATCATTTTAGCGGTTAACCTACGAGAAAACCAAAATCCCATAAAAAAGAAATATGACGTCATAATTGTTTCACTCCCGGAAATATTTTTGAGGACTGTCCCTCAAAATGTTTTTTTGAAACTAAACTACCTGTGAAGCTATATCCTACATTGATTTGCGCGTCTCTATGAATATTTTCTTTGTACACCGTCCAGTATTTGGTTTTTGCTTATTTTACAATAGTCAGATCAGCAGATATAATAGCAACTAGATTTTTTATGATTCTTTAAATAACAAAATAGCTGGAGTCGATTTATTTATATCGACCACAGGAAATTACCCTATTGTGCATTATTTGGAATTTCTCTTAGTTATCTAGAACAGTTAGCTACAAAAAGATATACACCTCAACTCTATTATCGAGACTTAATATATTCTAGCAAAGTTTATATAGAACGGAATAATCGTAAATATCTTTTTGCAGCTGACAGTACCTCTTCACACCTGTGAGATGTTTCAACAGCCAAATAAAAAAATCTGTTAATAATATTTAGGTACCATAGATCCAAGTAGGACTCTGTCAATTACATTGACGAATGAAATTATCTCTGAGAGCGTATACAGACAATGCAGCAATATCTGAAACCAGAAACAGGGTTAATAACGTATTAACTATATTCCAGAACTGAAATCTTCCAAAAGTAGTGTGAAGAGTAAGATATCTAGGACAATATTCATTATAATTGAGTGGAAATTAAATTAATTATAATGAATTAAGTTTCATTATAGTTTCCAATTGTTGGAGAATTATTCGAGCGTTTCACCAATTTCGCCGAATTTCAGTTTAAATTTCTGTGTAATTTTGAGCTTTTAATAGGATCCCGAACTGCTAAGAAATAGTTTTAAATCCCATTAAATCTCCAGATGTTTCAATAATAATGTGTCTACGAAAGTGAGGCAGTTGAAACGCTCGTATAATGACCATATTTAAAATTATAATGCATGCATTCGTTGAGGCGGAATAGCAGTCAAAAGCTTTCTTATATTGCATTGGAATAAATATCCAAAATTGGCAACTATGACGCTACCATAATTGCAAAGAGACACATTTGCAGTTTCGCTCCAGAAAAAATCAAATTGCGCTTCGCTTACCCGGACGCCGAAAAAGTTATTTAAAAAAGTCGCCTGCTCGCTCAGCAGTAGGTAGTAACTGCCCAATTTCGCTATTTCGCTCGTATTCCTTATCTTCAGCGGAACAATCTTCACTTTATTCTTAATGAACACTTGCGGCCACTTCTTAACGACTTTTATACGAGTCGGCATGTCCTGAGTCGAAGAGAAATGTTCCCTAAGGACGTCTACTATGGTCTTTAATCGATAGCCAATGAGCATAGAGTGAGAATTGAGCTCTAAAACTGTCAGTATCCGCATTAAAAACGTAAAATAAACGACCATGTATGTCGTCGGTGATAGCAAGTCGAAAGCTTGACACCAAGCAATATAATCTGCGCCAGAAGACAAAAACCACAAAACCAGGAATATTATTATAGAGAATTTTACTTTTCTTCTTATCTCCCTGTGATATTTCATCTCAAAGTATTTGTCAATGTCATCGTAAGTTTTATAGTAAGCTAAGAAAGGTTCTCCAGCATATTTATACACGAAATATAGATCAATTAAGTACTGCAAATAGCCAAATATGATGCTAATCGTGTCCATCACTTTTACAGTTAGATTTATGTCGAACAACGCTTCACTGGAGTAGTGGAAATAGAGATTATAACTGAGCATTAAACCGAAACAAAATAAAATGAAGCTCATCTTAAAGAATGGCCACTCGGCGAGAGCTAATTCACTCGTACGATAAATGTTATGCAAAGTGAATATTCGTAGAATGAAGTTTAATTCGGTAAGAGCGTCGTATGCGTCCATTTTGCGGGGTTTTACGGTCAATGTCAAGCGTGTACTGTCTTCAAGGGGCGTGACTGTGGAACTAATTGCTTTAAGTGACAGGGTGCTTCTACAGAGTCATTTCATAAAGTGTTCTCGTTTCTTAATGAAGATGAACTTTGTGATAGTGGGAATTGTGAGATAGGAGTATAAGTACCGTATCATTACTATTTTTCTTTTTAAGCGACTGGAGGAGAGTTATGTTTTTGGAGAGATGCGACCACGCTGCGCTTGCCGATACGCGGTCTCTACTCGATAATCGATTTTCGAACTATGTGTCTACACTGTCTACCAACATCAACTTCATTCAACGTCATTCTATCAATAGTGTTATTATTATCATTATCTCAGCCGAACGACATCAACTGCTGAACAAAGGCATCCCTCTATGACAACAATGTCACGTTGGTCTGCCTTGAACCTGACCACGCTGTGACATCCGGTTCGTAGTTGCGACTAACTACTATCGGTATTATACTTGACTCTAATCTACAAGCGTATGAGTGGCGGTAATAAAGGAGGCGTTATCGACCAATGGGACCCACACAAGAGGTTATGAAAAGAACTTGAAGTAGAAATCCATAAATATTTGAACCATTAAATATTGAAAGTTAGTAGATATGCCCACCAAACAATTATCATTATCGTATTAATTTTGTCATTCTTGTATAAACACTCACTCACTTAACAAATTACCTTTACTCGTATTTTATTATTGTCTTGCTAGTTTTATAAGGTTTAATTGCGTCATAATATATCGATAGTGAATGAATTAACAAGGATATTAATTAATGCATCATCATCATCATTAGCCTATATTCGTCCCACTACTGGGCACAGACCTCCACTCTTGGATGAGAGGGAATGGGCTGTAGTTTCCACACTAGCCCAGTGTGGATTGGAGACCTATAACGTGTAGGGGAGGCCGGGTAAGTTAGTCTCACGTGTCGGTTGTCACAGCGGCCATAATGGACTTATGAACACGAGTCGAAACATCGTGAGAGCTATTATAACTCGCTCGCGATTTTACGACACCGGTTGTTAAACTTATTCGTTCGTTCAGTTTTCTGTTATGGCTATCGTGTGACAACAAACCCGAGCGAGAAACCTTACCCGATCTCCCCTTATTATGATTATAGCGCTACTTTTTAATGACCTACAATACTTTTTATTATAACAGTAACCAAATTGGTATAAGTATCAACTAGACATCAAGAAATAGAGAGTACTTACACGGTCCGATGCCGATCGTGGTGTTTAGACGTTATTTAAATAAAAACAACGATACATTTTATCAATTACTGTGTATTATTATAACGGCATACGTGATAACAACAGAGAATGTGGAAAGGATCAGAGTAGAGTCCAAGTTGAAGAAGTTGGCGGCGTGAAATCGTATGGGCCTCGTAGTCAGCAGGTCTCGCAGCTGCTGCAATGATGTGTGGACCTCCAAACCTGAGTATAACGGTTTAGTTTTAAAGATTTAATTTAACATAATATGTTTCCCAAACTGGTTAATTTCCTATCCTCCGGTTTTCTAGAACGTTAAACTTTTTAGAACTTTTATGAAACAAGCTCAACCTAACCTGTTGCATACAAATGAACTGAACTGAAATTGAACTTGCAAAATCCGCAAAATTTTCGATTTTCAGTTATAGTGAGATGCGTAAGTTAGAAAATTAAACAGTTGGGGAATGAAGCTGTTCGAGAAAAATAGTTGCGCAAAAAACTAGTCACAAATTCATGTAAAGTGATAGGTCACCTAGATCACCTAGGTGAAGATGACATGGGAGGAAGAACTAGTGATGTACGTGTCAGTCACTAGTTTTTCAAACTATTTTATCCATCATCCTCTCTCAAAGGTTCCAGGATTGCCTGAGCACCTTGTACTAAAACTGAGATTATCATAATATTTTCTTCTGTTTCCACGAAAGCTTCCGAAACGTCGGGAACTAAAATGAGATAATATACGCGATATAATCCGTTAAATTGTTTTATTTCAATGAGATTATCATGTTAAGAAAGGAAACCAGCATAAGCAAATAATACAAATAACAAAAACAATTGACGACGCTGAAAGGGGTCACCACTCAGCTTTATGCCACGGCAAGCCGTGACGCAGATTTTCGGTGGTGCCCTGTAACTTAAAACTAATTTACCTACTTTATTAATGGACGGACACGGAACGGAATGACACGACTGCAAATATTAAGTGGAAGCGGATCTGGATGAGCTTCGGGTTTGGGAACTAATATAAAACTTCTAATGATCGACCCAAGTAGTCTCTTGTGGCAGAGCCCAATACTCATTTTAGGTCCTGGCATGATGATGATAGTTTGTTGATGCTATATCACTCACTAGTCCTTTTATTGACAAGACAGTTATCTAGCCCAATGACAACGCGATCACACTGCCTGCCACATCCCTTGCCGTGGTACTATCAGGAGCATGATAGCTTCTAGTGCGGTATGCCACTCACCAGTTCACTTGTTGACCAGCAAGTGATCCAACGCGGTGATGGCGTCATCGGATGATCACACTGCCGGCCAATCTGCTTGCTTGCTTGCGCAGCCTCAGTGTAGTCGCTAGAAACATGGTAGCTCCCAGTGCGGTATGTCACTCATCAGTTCACTTGTCCAACAAGCAACTGATCCAGTTGCTCTGCTCGCAGCGATACATCAAGTTTGCCAGCAGCGTGGCACAGTTGTTCAGCTTCAGTGTGATTGCTAGTAACTTTCATAGCTCCCAGTGCAGTATGTCACTCACCAGTCATCTTGTTGACCAGCAAGACATCCAGCGCACTGCCGACGCGCTCACACTGCCGGCCGCTCTGCTCACAGCAGTACACTAAGCTCGCCAGCAGCGCAGCACAGTGGCACAGCCTAAGGAATGTGGTCACCAGAGGATAGTAGCAGTTACTATGTTCTGAAGACTGTAGGACAATAAAAACGTGTCAAGAAGATGGATACTAGAACTAAACCTTGTGAAAATCATTATTCGAGCGTTTCCCACTTTCACGGTCACCTTTTTTTTTGTCAAAACGGCTTGAGATTTTTAGGATCTCTTGGAAATAGCTTGTAATGCCTCAAAAATCTACACAGACACTTCAATAAAGAGGCCGTTAAATCGCTCGACTAATATTTTTCTGTGGTAAAGCTATCACAATTAATACGTCCATATTATGTTGTCTATAACTCTAAGCAAACTTCAACTAAATAACAAATTATATCGAGGAAGACATTCAAGCCTTTTAATTATTTAAAGTGTAGCACTGTGTCATTCTTTGCAAGGTGTCGCTATTATGCAATCTCTCTTTAGCCATTATGAAAGAAATGCAGAAATGTGATTATCTGATGAGTTTTACCTTTAAACCGGATTTTATTTTCGGCGAGCGTCTTAGCCTCTTTAATTTCTTCTATTGACTAATAATTATTCAAGATAGATCTTTATTTGTACACATTATAATCATCATCAGGTTAATTAGAATCATCATCAAAAGAAAAGTTTTTAAGTAAAATGTTGTTGACAATGTTGATATTTCTGACGATGCGTTTTGTAATTGCATCGACTCAACTTCAGCGTTCAGAATTATATTCAACATCATTATAAAAAAACAAATATTTCTTATGGAATGTTAAGGTTTATGACTTAATTAAATAAGGCTAAATACCAATTATTATTAAATTCTTAATGATTATTCATATCGAACTAACCATTATTATGAGCGTTTTACTCTTGTTATCTGTCAAAAGCTACTGAAACACGCTCCAAGGTCAAATTACTTTCCCCTCTAATGGAAAAAATGCGTTTTCATCCACTTGTCTAAAAGGATAAAAGACGGCTTTCCGAGCTAGTGAGGGGAAAACGATATTGCATGTTTTCATCATTATCATCATCATATCCGCCTAGAGATAGACCATTACTTACATATCCAATGTCCAGCAAGGCCTACCTAAAGGATGTTGTATTTTAGATAGTAAATAATTTTCCGTACATACCATTGATTCAGCGACTATTCTTTCCATAAGGTTAGCCAATGATATTATCTCTGAGAGCGTGTATAGACAGTGCAGTAATATCTGAAACCAGAAACAATGGAGGTTAAGGTCTAATCTCACAGTGCTTTATTAATTACGTAGGTCACTCAATAAATTTTGAGATAAAAAACTATTGAAGATATTAGTATTATTTATTTTAATTTTTTTCAAAATACTCTCCATTACTCTCTATACAAAGTTCCATTCGTCTGAACCAACTTTGGAAGCACTTTTGCCAGTCTTCATCAGATAGGTCCAAAATTGCTTCTTCACGTGCAGCCACGGCTTCTTCAGCAATCAAAAAAAACTTCCCTTTTATTTTTTCTCTCACCACCGGGAACAAAAAGAAATTCAGGACTGTAGGGTGGATGTGGTAAGATTTCTATCCCAGCTTTCTCAATAAACGCCTTTGTTTTGAGGGACGTATGTGAAGAGGCGTTATCGTGATGCAGCAAGATTCCCCGAAGTCCAGTCTTTTGTCTCCTCTCTCGCACTGCTTTGTAAACTTGCGGCAATGCTACTGTAGTATACTAATCAGAGTTGACTGACCTATAATTTTCCAGCATTGATGTTGATAAATGTCCGCCCAGTGAAAAGAAAGTAGCTACCATTTTTCTGCCGACGTTACGAGGTCTTTGTAGTTTTGTTGGTAATTTTCCCTCTGAGAAGACCCATACTGACGATTGCCGCTTGTTTTCCGGGTCATATTGGTAAATCCATGTTTGGTCAACTGTAATTATTTCCGATACACGCCGCGATGTCCCGTTGTCGAATCGTAGACGCATCTCACGACACCAATCTACACGAGCCTGTTTCTCAGTATCGGAGAGCAAACGTGGTATCCAACGACAACAGAGCTTCCTTACTCCAAGATTTTGATGTAGAATGATGCTAACGCTCCCCGAACTGACGCCTACGATATATAAGATAGTAAAATAAAAAAAGAACTAGTATCAACTCTATCAAACTATAATATTAGTAATCACATATTTCGACCCACCAGAAAAAAGACTTGCATAGATTTAATGGCCAGTAATGTTGCAGAAGCCAAGTCAAATATCCACACTTTAACTCTTTCAGACCATGAAACCGCTCAGAGTCTATCATGTAAAATATATGGAAATAATTTAATGGTAAAGAAGCCAATATTTTGGCTCGAAGCAAAAAGAGATTATAGTCAGGAGAATTTGCAGAAATTTTGCGAATGTATGTCTGCCTTGTCTTTTGATGATATTTTGAAAGAAACCGACACTAATGTATCGTTCAACCATTTTCATGATCTCGTATTATTATTTTACAATCTTTGCTTTCCGTGCCTTAAAGTAAAAAAAGTTATTAAACCTATTAAGAATAAATGGCTCACGAAAGGAGTAAAGTTTAGTTGTGCAAATAAAAGAAAGTTATACCGAAAAGCCTCCCGAAATAACCGCAATAAAAATGATTTAAACCATTATAAAAATTACTCCAAATTGCTAAAAAAGTGCTTAAATAAAGCAAGACAAATTTCAAATAGTAGATTCATAAATCAATCTAGTAACAAGTGCAGGGCTGCGTGGCAAATTATAAAAAATAATTGTAATTCGACACAGCCAACCGAGGATATAAGCAAGATTTTAATTGATTCTGTCACTATTCAAGATCCAAAAGAAATTGCCGAACAAATTAATAACTACTATATAAATATAACACATCCACGGAGTCATCCAATAAGGGAAGCCAACAAGATATCCCAAAATATTAATAGTATATTTCTCACTCCAGTTGACAGTTCAGATGTGATCAAGGCTATTAAAAGTCTGCGCAACACTAACTCTACAGGATATGACGATATATGTACCAAAGTTATTAAACTATGTGCCACCAGTTTGTCAAAGCCCTTAAGCTATATAATAAATCTTTCATTCACACAAGGCATTTTCCCGACTCGTCTTAAATATTCCGTGGTAAAACCATTATATAAAAAGGGAATCAAATCAGAGGTTAGCAACTACAGGCCTATTACTCCTATACCCATCATTTCAAATATCTTTGAAAAGATAATGCATGGAAAGATTTCCAGTTTTGTATCACAATTCCAAATAATAAAAAAGGAGCAATTTGGGTTTAGGAAAAATAGCTCAACGACTAAAGCATGTTTCAAGCTAATAAAACGTGTCACCGAAAATCTTGACAACAATGTACCCATAGTAGCAGTGCTGATAGATATGACGAAGGCGTTTGATTTTGTCAACCACAAATTACTACTGAGTAAATTATTTAAATACGGCATTAGAGGTCTTGCTTATGACTGGCTAAGTAGTTATCTCAGTGAGAGACAACAGTGTGTTGAAATTGCGAGAACTGTTGGTCATGATAGACTTACTTATAGGTCAAGTTACAAACACAATGATACGGGAATACCACAAGGGAGTATACTAGGTCCATTACTATTCCTTCTCTATATTAATGACCTACCAGATGCTACAAGACACGAATGTATTTTGTTCGCTGATGACTCAACCCTACTTATAAACTGTACTGACATTATGAATTTCGAGAACGACATCAATTACGCATTGAATGATATTATAAATTGGCTCGATGTAAACTACTTAAATATTAATGTAAAAAAGACTAAATTTATTCAATTCTTGACATGTAAAAACAAAGGTAATAATTTAAATGTAAAATGCGATAATCAATCAATCGAAGAAGTTAAATATGCAACTTTTTTAGGTATAACATTGGATAGTTTTTGTAATTGGAAGAATCAATATCGTATCTGTTAAAAAGTACTTTTGTAGTCTTTGTTTTTTTTTAAATAATATAATTAGTCACGAGCAACAAGGTAGTCTGTGAGTTTTTCAGTACGCCTTATTTGTGAAATGCTGCTTGGTAAATAATTAAAATAAAATTATTCAGCCCTTCTGGCCAATGTGCAACTGTCTTTATAGATTAGGCCCATCTGGCATGTATTGTACACCTTTACTTGTTTTCTCAAAGTGGGTAGTTTGCATAAATTGTAAATTTAAAAATGTATCTTTTCTGTCAACCCGTGAACGCTGAAAAGCTTTCGAAATGTCGGGAACTCAAATGAGATAAAATACACGATTTAATTCGTTATTTTTTTTATTTAAATATAATGACAACCGAAATACTTCAAGTGACAACCCTCATTAGGTTCAGTCACACTTAACTATAACACAAGGGTCTGTGATCTTTATCGAAATAGCATATATACCCATGATATTTCCCAGTCAATATTACAACTGTGCGTGTACACCTAGATGTAGGTAGATATTACGTAGTAATAGTAGGGTTGTCACTAAGAAGAACATCAATTTGTTTTAATATTTTTACTAATTGTTCGTAACAAAAATCTAAACATTACGAATCGATTCTCCATCTCTTAAACTAACCCCCCTTTGCAAAAAGGATCGTCGTGCATTTCCACCCGGTAGATTATGTAACTATCAAACTAAGTAGCGGCTTATACAAGACACCTACACTCCAAATTTCATCAATATACATCAGTTTTTGAGTAAAATACCTGTGACATACGGACCGACGGACGGATGCACGGACATGACAAATAAGGGTTCCGTCTTTACCATTTTGGCTACAGAACTCTAAAAACACCCACACGCTGGCAATTTATCGTATAAACTAACCGAAGATTTTGCGATTACTTTGGATGTCGGGAATGTATTTGTGTGTGAATGTATGTGTGGCACCTCCATTGGTTAAAGGCTCTATGTAATGTACAGACGTTTTATTTCTACTATTTTATAATGGTATAGATATCGTAGGTACCTAAGTACGAATCGTTACGTAATTGCCCTTCAGACCTTTATTACATCCCCGTAGCTACAAGGTTACTATGTATACATGTGGTTAAGCTGTGCTGTAATTTCAGGTTACGCCGAAAACTAACAAACGAAACCAAACGGCAACCTCACACAAAATTACCTCATAATCCAATCAAAAAACTCCTTCACTCAATTTAAAACAGCCTAACCACCGCTCTCAAGTCGAGTAGTTAGGACGTTTCCAAATTGAAGTCAAGTCGATACAATTTCCGGTATAAAAAAACAGTTAATTGGCAATTAAATGTAATTGCATGCCACGGAACCGTGCATGAGCAAATAAAAATGTATGCGATTCCGGCAGTACAAAACAAACATTAGAGTTAAGCTCAAAGTTTATTTTTAGAAGGGTAGATTTCAGTTAATATTTGTACAATTGTGATGTTGAAGCTTATTTCTAATTTTAATGAAGATTCATTATTTTATGTTTGTAAGCTCAACATCTTTTTAATTTTTAACTTGAAACTTCGCTCGCTGAGGAGAAAAAAGGCGTAACAGTTTTTATAATTCTGCGTAGTCGGATTAAACGTATCATATAGCCATCTGAAGATGCCCAGGCAACCCGTATACCAAAAATAGTTAAAATCCGTTCAGCCGATTTGGCGCGATGGAGCCACAGTGCCACATACGAGCATACAAAAATCGGTTTTTTTTTCAATCAGTGACCTCCAAATAATACGTTACAATCATTGGTTTCAAAATATGTTCTTCAATGTACAGACATTTCATTTTTACAACTTTATAATAGTATACATAAGGTAATACCAGTAACAATCATTATTTATTTATTTATTTATTAATAGGTTTGCCAACAGATACAACACAGAATAAAATTACACTGATATCATATGGACATAAAGACAAGAGTGTTTATCCAATTACAGGCAAACACAGCATGCTTTTTCTATAAGCTAGCTAAACAATGTGAAGTGACTGCTAGTACTTATTATACTACAGATAATATTATACTAACTGTATGATATTAAATCATAGTTCTGAAGGATCTTCTTAAATTTATTAAGTGACATTGCCAATAAGTCTACCCTAGTGTTCTTATACATTCTATTATGCTCCTTACATATTCCAGGGATGACACTATGAGATCCAAGATTGGTCCGAAAATTACCTACAGTATTATAAAGTATTGACCGTTTTCTCCTCCGCGAACGAGGTTGCAGGTACCGTCTAGTTCTACATATGTATGTTCAATCCGAAATCACAAGCAAGTGATTGGTTATAGAGGTGGTATACAAACCCCACTATTCTAGAATTTTTCAAATTATAATGGCGACTGGTTTAGCTCAGTGGGAGTGACGCTGCCTGCGAAGCTGAAGGTCCTGGATTAATGTCCCGGTAAGGGCAAATATTTGTGTAATACGTTCCTGACTCTTGGATGTTTTCTGTACATGTGGCGCATCACTAGAAGCGCCGCACATCACTACACGGAACCTGTCCTGGCGATCGCGGGGGCGCGTCGCGCGGCGTGCAGCGGGCCGCGCCGGAGCTCATTCGCCTTCCCGTCGCGCCAGAGCCTCTCCAATCGCTATCAACGCCGGACCTGTGCCACTCTTGCCCGCTACCGATTACGCACTGCTTACGCGCTTATTATCCCGATATTCTTGTTTGCATTACGTATTGCATACTGTAAATTTTGTGACAATATATGTTGTTAAATGTGGAGTTAAACTTTCATTTAGTTGACCAGAAGAACCCACATACATATAAGTAAATATATCTATTAAATGTATCGTCGTCTAGTACTCATAACTCGAGTCTCGTTGAGTTTACCATGGGAGTAGTTAGATTTGTCTGAAATTATCCCATAATATTCATTTGTTATTCACTAGACGGGGAATATGCATAATCTTTTCTTTTTGCTTTATTAAAAACTCATTCATGTAACAAACAGTGGTGAAAAATAATTTTTCGATTAACTATAAAAATAACCAAGATATAAGCTATCAAACATTTCATTCTATCTCTTTCTAGCAAAACAGAATTTAATATGGAGTTTATATGACCGTCGTAGACTGTGACGTAACAGTACATGTCGGACCTCTCTGTCAAATCGCTGTGTAATTAGTAGTTTAAAATGCCAATATCATGCGTATTTCTTGGCCGATTTTAATTTTCATTTCACTTTTTGGGATAGTTTTTACGGTATTTTGATATTTTGTTAAGAAAAGCGATGAAAACATTACATGCATGTTCCCTATTTCGTTCGCGGAGTAGAAAAAGTCATTGCCCCTATTATTTTCTTCAGCGTAGTCTGGTAAAAAGTATACTATAACCATTTTTATATACCCAGCTACCCGTTTGCCAAAAATAGTTGAAATCCGTTTAGCCGTTTTGGCGTAATGATGCCCTGTCGACTTGTATATGTCAAACAAATAAAAAAAAGCTTTTTTTCGATTCAGTGGCCTCCAAATAGTCCGTTACAATCATTGTTTGAAAATATCTTCAATATACAGACATTTCATTTTTACAACTTTATAATAGTGCTAGCTTCTGCCCGCGACTTCGTCCGCCTTAAATTCGCTTATCGTGGATAAAGGTATTTTTCTGGGATAAAAAGTAGCCTATGTCCTTCCCCGGGACTCAAACTATCTCCATACCAAATTTCATCCAAATCGGTTCAGCGGCTTAAGCATGAAGAGGTAACAGACAGACAGACAGACACACTTTCGCATTTATAATATTAGTATGGATATGGATATGGATGGATGTTCGTAAATCAGGTGCTCAATTTATCTAAAGCCGACTGTTCAATGTATAGTGTACAACTAAATCAATCTACAAAAACAACAGATGTGAAACCCAATTTCCAAGATGCGGGGAATGCACTGGCTGTTAGCGCTTAAGCGATTTTTCCAATTGATTTTCCGCCTCAAAAGATCTCGGCAATTAACCGGTTAAACAGGGGAAGCACGGAAATAGAACGTATAGGATCGGGTGAATAGCGGAGAAGTCTTTATTAAAAATAGAGGCTTTGATGCTGCGTAGGCAAGTGGTATATTTCTGTCATCTATATAATTATCATCATCATCATCATCATATCATCATATATTTATTTCAAGAACAATATACATTGTGTTTGAAAACATAATAGGTACTTCACAAAAAAACACGATAATAGAAAAACAAACAAACTCAAATGTCACATTCAGTACTAGCAAATATTATTATTATTATAATTTAGGTCATGTCATCAAGTTACAAAATTCACAAAAACATTATCTGCAATACAAAATAAAATAAATGCTACTAAAATATTAATTAAAGGTACAACTAACTACAAACTAATTACAATGGCACCAATCAAGGCAAAAGTTTATATTGGCAGTAATCTTCAACTGAGTAAAAGCACTTCTCTAACAAAAAGTCTCTAAGCTTATTACAAAACATGTGTGTATTTACTAATGACTTTAACTCGATTGGCAACTTGTTAAAAAGAACAACTGACTGGTAGCCTGACGTGTGCTTGACTACTTTTAGTTTAGTAGTAATAGAGTTTGGCAAATCTTTCCTCCTCGTAGCTAAACGCACTTGCCTTTCCTCAGGTGTCTCTATGTCTGTAATGTATTTGATTAAGTCTGTCAGTACTACATGGATGTATAGGCACGGAACAGTCAGGATCCCATATTTTGAAAAATAGTCCTTACAGGATGTTCTTTGGGGAATTCTCGCTATGGTTCTGATAGCCCTTTTTTGAGAAACAAAAGCCGTGTGGACGTTGTATTTATAACTGTTTCCCCAGAACTTTATAAAGTTACTATAGGGTGTACTCGTTCTCGGGGGAGAAAAGTCATAACGTAAGGCCTCTTTTTTCTTCAGAGTAGTCAGCTAAAAAGTATTCTATAACCACTTAACTATTTTTGATACACGGGCAGTTGGTCATCAGCGGAGGTTATAAGATACTTTCTATTAGTCATAGTCATAGATTTTTATTTGCTAGAATCATGGTAATTACATTGTAGATGGCAGATAAAATTTGTCAGTTCAGCACAATTCACCACTATATTGGCATGCAAATGTTTAAAGCCTTTAAATCCAAAATAATTAATATATTTACAAACACATAACTGATGAAAATGTCAATTAGAATAAGATTAAAATAAAAGTAATATGGTAACAAATTATTGCTTATGTCTAAGTATGTCAACGAATTCAAAATTAAGACTTGACTATTATAACAAGCGAGCATTGTAGAGTCAGACAATAATAAAAGATAGCGTTTAGGTTCATTTCGTCCACATTCCCATTTTGTTCCCATTCCTACTCTGTCCACAATCCCACTTCGCCAACATTTCGATTTCATCCATATTCCCATTTCGTCCTTTTCCCACTTCGTCTACATTCCCACTTAGTCAACATTCACATGTCGTCCACAATCCCAATTCATCAACGTTCGTAGCTTAAGTATCACTCTTAAAGTAAAATCAGAAGTAAATTACTTGAAATTAAAACAAAATAAAATACATTTTTTAATATTTCATATGTTTGGTGGTGACCTACATAGTTGTTAGCCAATGCGTTAAGGCTGGGAATTTGGACGAAATGAGAATGTGGACCGAAAAGGGAACGTGGACGATATGGGAATGTTGACGAAGTGGGAATGTTGACAAAATAGGAAGTGGACGAATTGGGAATTGATTGTGGACGAAATGGAATTGCTGACGAAGTAGGAATGTAAACGAAATTGGACTGTGGACGAAGTGAACCTAAACGAAAGATAGCAATCATATGACAGTCAAGAATACAAAAAAAATATATATATAATAATTTAATGTAAGCCCATTTCATACATTAGTATTGTCAAAATATTCTTTAATGTTGTAAAAGCATTTATCCTTAAGCCAACGGCGCAGCTTTGTTAAAAAAAAATTTTAAGGTCTTAATTCTAGAGGTATATGATTATATATTTTAATAGACATGATATAACAATTTTTACTATATAAAGCGGTTTTTGAGATTGGTTTTGTTACACGAAATAAATCTCTCGTACGCAAGTTTTGATTTTGAAACGGTTTTGGAAACATTTCGGGATTATTTCTAACAAACTTTGCATGCTCAAGTATGAACATGCTTGTAAGTGTTAGTATATTAAGCCTTTTAAAGAGTGGTTCACACGAGACTAAAGGGCCCACACCACATATCGCGCGTACTATTCGATTACGCTCAAAAAAAAAAAAAGAGGATTATGCTTATTTTTTCCTTCGCTAACAAAGTTACGAGCACCATCTAGTATATTATAAAGTTGTTAAAATGAAATTTCTGTACATTGAAGATTGTAGCCCGGCTAGTCGTCGGGAATAAAAGATAGGACGTGGTAATTTAAAACATATAATAAAAATAGACTATATACAAATAAAAACTTAAACTAAACGGGATTCAGTCAGTACGCGGCACTAAATGGAAATCACTGGCCTTATCTGAGCAGGAAGGTAGGACGGTTGTGGAGATCCAGTTCCCTTTCCAATTATTCATTTCCAGCTTTCCAGGAAGGCATTGGATGGAACCGTCGTACCCCGCGTGCCCAGAAGAATTTTCCAATAAGGAATACGAGGGAAAATTCCAACACAAGAAAAATCTTATAAATTATCTACAATTAACTTACATTCAAAACCATATTTACAATTTTATGTGCCATTTACCAATAGCTCGGCCATTATCATCAGCCAATTCATACACAAGAGGTGATTTTTTTTTGAATACTGTACACTTTACAAATTTGGGTGCTAGTTTCGCAGTAAAATATTTACCAGCATCACTTAATTGGTAATTATGTCGCCATACAACATCACCTTGATTAAACTCGGCTTGCTTACGTCTAAAGTCATAATATTTACATTTTTTTACATGTGCATCCCAAATTGCAGCATGCACCTTATCTAAAATAGGCGACAAGTGGCCTAAATTTTCAGCGTATAAATCTCGAGGCGCAAATATAAGATCGTCATAATCGACGTCATTACAGTCAGCGGCGCCATAGAACGACCCGCACGGCACCAGTTCTCTACCAAAAACCAAGAAGGCAGGACTGAACCCTGTTACATCTTTAACACTGGAATTTATAGCAAACTGGATCTTAGGAATATTAAGATCCCAGTTTCTATGGTCGTCTTCGACAAAAGAGCTAATGATAGCCGTCATGATAGTACGGTTATAGCGCTCTACAGAGTTTACCTGCGGGCAGTATTTAGGAGTAAAATGTACCTGAGGAATCCGATATGTAGTAAAAAGTTCCTGCAATTCATTGCTGATAAACTGCGTGCCATTATCCATTATAATTGTACGTGGAAAACCGTGAACTAAAAATACGAAGTCTTCTAGAATCTTACATATGATAGAAGAAGTCGCCTTTTTGATAGGAAATATCAGGCAGTACTTAGAAAAGCAACAGATTACGACTAATATGTACCGATTTTGTTTTCGAGTCATAGGCAATGTACCTACAAGATCAACTGAAATGCACTGGAATGGCCTGCAACATTCCTTAGGTTTACTTAGGGTATTATTCCCAGTACTTGATGGTTTTGATATTTGTAGGCTAAGCAGGTTTCGCAGTTGGAAATATATTTACAAATGTCCCTATACATACCAGGCCAGAAATAGCGTAAGCTATTCTAATGTGGGTCTTCAAGATGCCGAAATGACCAGCAGTAGGCTGAGAATGGTTATCATGAATATCTTCTCTCATTTCCTTTGGAATTACAAGTTTCCAGTCAAAATCGGAAGAGAGAAATGAACTACTTCTTTTGAGTCTATACAAGTTATTATTTACAATTTTATAGTCCGGGAATGCAGACGCATTATCCTGATAACCTTTAAAGATTTTGTTAAACCATTCATCGTCAAGATATTTTCCATAAATAAGTGATACAGACAATTTGAATGTCACTTTTTTGTATGTTTTTATGTGTTGTTATGGCTTCATCACAACAAAACTGCTAAACGGATTTCAAATATTTTTGGTACACGAGTAGCTGAGTATCCACAAATGGCCAAAGAACACCTAGTTAGTATGAAATATAAACATTTATAGAAAAAAATATTACTACAGAACTACATTTGGAAGAGAAAACCAACCAATTCCGTTATTTTTTTTACAAATGGACCGCCTGGTCATTCTTTTGATTCCATCGTATATCATCTGATCAAGCTACTAGAAGGTGAA
The DNA here is from genome assembly GCA_905404275.2 of Hedya salicella. Lineage (NCBI taxonomy): Eukaryota > Metazoa > Arthropoda > Insecta > Lepidoptera > Tortricidae > Hedya > Hedya salicella. Next base: position 2,116,933 of record FR990112.1, on the reverse strand, counting down.
AAATTCACGGAAGGATAGAAGTCATAACCCCTATTTTTGTCTTCATGGTAGTCGAGTTAAAAGCACCCTATAAGCATTTGAGGATACCCAGCTACCCGTGTACTAAAAATAGTTGAAATCCGGCGATTTGGCGCGATGAAGCCACAACGACAGATACGAACATGCAAAAAATAAATTCGATTTGGTGGCCTCCAAGTAGTCCGTTATAATCATTTTTTTAAATATCTGCAATGTACAGACATTTCGTTTTTACAACTTTATAATATAGTATAGAGAGGATAGATTACCATCTATCCTCTATATCTATACTTTATTAACAGGAACAGAATCCAATGGAAGCAAGACGAGCTCTCTTAAAATAATTAATAATCACAATCTTTAACCGAGCCTACATACCCAAAACCCAGTATTGATTGACCTTTCATAAGATGATAAACTGACGACCTTATTAAGGCGACCAATACAGAAGAAGGCGTTTAACCGTCCTTATTGTAGAATTTTTTCGAGATCTATGTTCAGCAGAGAAGGTTTGTGACTTAAAATAATGGTAATTTTAATGTCGGCAATCAACGAATATAGCCATATTGTATCCTTTCCTTACTTAGAACCTATTCCAGAATATGAAGTACCGCCTAATTACAATAACAAAGGCGGAATTACTGTGTAAATAATGGATTATGATCTATTGACAAACCATTAAACACGACGCGATAAACTAATGGATTAAAGCCATTCAAATTATCGTATCGCGGATATGGGATCTAACCCTTAATCGATAGTCAAAGCAAATCCCTTAATTAAATGGATAAGTAGGATGAAAGTTTTACTATCTAAATCTCAAACTCAGACCAACGCAGGCGAAGACGCGAAGCAATAACACGTTCGGCCCCGTCCCGGATCCACTAAGCCCTTACGCTATGCTGGTCGAAATGAAATTTTGATCACAAACGTGGCACTTAAACATAAAAAACATATTACGCAAGCATGTCACCGGCATATCATCATCTGCCTGCGCCTTTTCCCATTATCTGGGGTCGGCTCTCCTTGTTTTTTTTTTCCTCCATTGTGAGCGATTTTGAGCGGTTTCTGGGTTCATTTCCGGTTGTTTCAGGTCTTTTTGGACGGTCGTTGGCCAGGTGGCGGGAGGTCTTCCGCGCCCACGCTTCGTCGTCGGTATGTCTAGGGCCACTCGTACCATGTGGTCTGTAGGTCGTCTGAAGACATGGCCATACCAGCGTAAACGTTTCTCTTGAACTTTTTTATCGATAGGGGCGATTTTATAGCTACCTCTGACATATTCGTTGCTGATTTTATCGAGACGGGTGACGCCCGCTGACCAGCGTAGCATACGCATCTCAGTCGTGTGTAACTTTGTGAGATGTTGTTTGGTGGGAGCCCAGCACTCTGTCCCATACAAAATATCAGGACTAATTGCGGTCTTATACATTTTCCCCTTTATTTTTAGAGGCATCCTTTTGTCGCACAAGCGTGTCACCGGCGTAGGAGTAAGAATTTCTTGATCAAAAACCTTGTCTCACTGGCACTCAAACATAAAATCACGCAAGCGTATCACCGGCATAGGAGTAAGCATTTCTTGATCACAAACCTTGTGTCACTGGCACTCAAACATAAAATCACGCAAGCGTATCACCGGCATAGGAGGAAACATTTTTTGAACACAAATGTTGTGTCACCGGTAGCGAACGTCTTAACGTGGCAAAACCTAAGAAATTTCTATATTATTTTTGACTCGAATAGGAATAGGTATTTAGGGTGGTTGCATTCAAGGCCGTGACTGCTCGTGATTGCACGTAACTTTTTTATGATCGCAACGTTCAAAGTTCGCATACCAGCTCCAATGCTGGCCATGAAGGTCAAAGGTCACGAAGATTAAAGTTTAAAACCGTCTTCCCGGTTGAAATGTCGGTGTTCCTTTGATTCCATCGCTTCACGTACATTAATGACATTAATTGGGTTTTTTGGTCGGGCATATTTATATTGATCATATTTCGCGATTAAACCCTATTTTGTAGACTTATGACTTATGACAATGAGTGAAAATCGTGTAAGTCTAAATTAATTAAAATGAATGTTTCGTAATCGACATTTCATCGAAACTACCAACACTTTAAAACATTGAAACACTTTAAAGTACTTTTTCTATGAAACACAAATTATTTTTTGTATCCGTGTATTTAATGTGGGAAAACTGACACCACATCACTACTATCTATTGTGACATAGATACAAGTCAAAGCGATCGAGTTTGAGCGAGTTCGAGGCGATTGGCACTGTGCTCGCTGGTGGAGGGGTTGACACGCTTGACGCGTAATCGAGATGTACCGGTGTGACCACGTGCGAGAGCAATCGTATTTTTCTTTGCGCTTTGACTTGTATCTATATCACAACATTAAATCACGTTGATGCAAATTACTTGGCGGGGCAAAGAAACCCTGAGCGGAAAGCGTCAACGTGGTCGGAAGTCAGGACTCAACTGACTGGCTGGATGAGGACAGGCTCCTAGGTTGCATGAAGAAGGAGGGTGTCTCGCTGATGCTGCACCAGCGTCAGCAGACTACCCTTTGTAGCTAGGATATAACAGAATATTCCATCAAGCAGTTTCAGCTGCAGAGCATGCTAAAGATATATACTTACAAGCAATCGTGTAAACAGTTTAACAAATATGAGTACATTCTCTTAATATCGGCCCAAATCGACGTTTCACTGAAACTACCGATACTTTGAAACATTTGCAGCACGTTGCTGCAACACAACGTTTTCTTTTGCAGTGGAAATGGCGCTTGCTGTCTAATAAGTCAGTTCCGACGCTGAGTGCAGTTTCGGAGTTTATATCGTATAAACAGGACAATAAACGTGAGCCATAAAATTCAACACAACGAAGTCGCAGAGGAGTCAATAAACGAATGCCGTTAAAATGTTATTTGACAGGGAAGTATTTTGTTGATGGGCTATTTATTTAAATGTCGTCTTTGTTAGAGGAGGGTGGGGAACAGTGGACTCCTAAGGGAACTGTGGATTATTACCATCTTTTGTCCACGCATACAAAATATGATTATAGTTCAAGCATATGCAATATTGTACCAATAAAAAGCTTACTATTAAGTACAGATAGTCCTTCCTTAAATAAAATAGGAAATCTTTCATAAGAAATAGATAGATTTATATTTTGTCATGAATGAGAAGTGTAAAATTTTAATATTTATTTTAATAACTAGCTTCTGCCCGCGACTTCGTCCGCCTTAAATTCGTTTATCGCGGATACGGGTATTTTTCCGGGATAAAAAGTAGCCTATGTCCTTTCCCGGGACTCAAACTATCTCCATACCAAATTTCATTCAAATTGGTTCAGCGGTTTAAGCGTGAAGAGGTAACAGACAGACAGACAGACAGACACACTTTCGCATTTATAATATTAGTATGGATTAAATGCATGCAATGCATTCGAAGATAATATCACACAGAGCAGGTTTCGCACAAAATGAGCATCCATAACAACCTACGAATAATAATAATAATAATTATAATAATTAGTCATAAGTTTGTAAAGGTTGCTTGTCCAAATGTTGGCGAGATGTGCTGGTCATAACAAAGTTATTCCACCTTATTTTTAACCATATCTGAGGCAAATAAGTTTCATTTCATTTCATTTAATTGTGTCAACATTAGATAAAACTATTCATCAGCGACCAGCTTCGTCCAAATGATACATTATAGCAATCCACAACACGCTTTGTCAATAACAAACAAGACTCAAACTCCGGCCTGACGAGCACCTGGGGTAAGTGTTCCAAAATGCTAGCCGCATTGCACCTGTGTATCGCTAGCGATATTTGCTGAACCAGGTAACGCCGCAACCTCTGTCCCTCAAACTTTGTCCTATTTTTTTTATGAATGATTGGCCTCGGAACATCATGGTCCACTCATCTCTACAGCTACCGGAACAAAGTCATACATTGGCTCCACGTTTGAGTATTTCGCATGCCGTTGTTCCTGCTTTGCTAATAGTGTGACCAAGGTGAGAGAGAGCGAAATGTGCTCACACACAGAATGCTCATAAGCTTGCTTAAAATTAGCATACTCTGTAACTGTTCACATTCGCCAGCAATAAGCATGCTCAAAGCAAACGTACGGACTGTTCAGACACGCTCGGAGCACGCCCCCTTCTACCCGCGCCTCAGGCGGCATGCTCGAAAATCAAACGTCGGTTGATTTTTTAGAACGCTCTTAATAAGCATGCTCATTACTAGCAATGTTCTTACACATGTAATACTAATGAGCACTTGCACAATAAAAGCATGATTTCGTGCTAGTATTGAGCACGTCTGTCCGTACCGTACCTTAATGCTTCCGAAACGCCGGGAACGTTGATAGCCGTCACGACATGTCAGATATTTTCGCCCGCTTTTTTGGCAGATATTGATGCTAGTGATTGTACATACATAAGAGACGTTTTAATGTGTAAAGACATTTTACCGTGTAAAATCCCAGGAGAATGAACTCGTTGGATAGATTCCATCGCTGTCGCTAGAATTCTCAGTCCATTCAGGAACTTGCTCGGAACTGTCTTATTAGTAGAAATATAACAAGCATCTTTGAAATGAAACACAATACAAATATTCTTTACTGTACACGAAACAGAGGAACAAATGAACCTTGAATTTTGAAAAACACGCTTTGTTAACTTTATTTTTCACATAACATGTTTTTTTTAGAATACCAAATAAACATTTTTGTTATAATATTTTCTTCTGTTTCCGCGATTATTACTCATTGAAATAAAACAATTTAACGGATTATATCGCGTATATTATCCCATTTTAGTTCCCGACGTTTCGGAAGCTTTCCAGCTTTCCATGGTCACGTGAGGACTGAGAAAAGATGTATTTTCCTCTGTCAAAGTTACAATTTGTGCAAACTACCCATTTTTTGAAAAAACACAAATAAAGGTGTACATACATGCCAGATGGGCCTAAGCTGTAAAGACAGTTACACATGTGCCAGAAGGGCTTAATTATTTTATTCTAATAATTTACCAAGCAGCATTTCACAAATGAGGCGTACTGAGGAGAAAAGAAACGCTGCAAAGAATAACTCCCGGGCTACCTCATTACTAATTATAATATTTAAAAAACAGAGACTATTAAACTACTATTAAACAGATAAGATATTTTACACCGTTCGGAAATTAAGGTTTTGCAGTCCTGTGTCTCGCTTGTTCCTTGAAGAGATGTATTACAGGATCCCAAGCTGGTGGTAGTGACAATCCATCTTCTCTATTGAAATTAGGATGCTTTTTAATCTCAATAGCCTCGCGTAGTATCCTAGGAAAATAGCTTTTTTCTTTGGCAAGGATAGAAGGTTTATCAAACTTAATTGAGTGGTTTGGTTTGTCCATGACATGTTCACAGACTGCAGACCTATTACACCGACGGTGCTTGACATCTGCTATGTGCTCCTTCACCAGGGTTGATACATTGCGTTTCGTTTGACCAATCTATGAAAGACCACACTCGCAATCCAGCTTATAATATTTTTTTTCTCAGTCCTCCCGTGACCATGGAAATCTGGAAAGCTTCCGAAACGTCGGGAACTAAAATGAGATAATATACGCGATATAATCCGTTAAATTGTTTTATTTCAATAAACATTTTTATTATTAAAGAAAAATAATGATACAAGAATCCATACTAAAATTATAAATGCGAAAGTGTGTCTGTCTGTCTGCCTGTCTGTCTCTCTGTTTCCTCTTCACGCTTAAACCGCTGAACCGATTTGGATGAAATTTGGTATGAAGATAGTTTGTGTCCCGGGGAAGGTCATAGGCTACTTTTTATCCCGGAAAAATACCCTTATCTGCGATAAACGAATTTAAGGCGAACGAAGTCGCGGGCAGAAGCTAGTTATATTATAATACTAGACGGTGCCCGCAACTTCGTTAACGGAGGAGAAAAAATCATAACCCCTCTTTTTTTCTTCAGCGTAGCCCGGTAAAAAGTATCCTATACTCTACCGTGTACCAAATTCGTTGAAATCAGTTCAGCCGATTTGGCGTGATAAATAAGTCACTAACACCACATAATATATTCTCAGTGCACTTAAGAGGCTGATAAAAGCTAAATGGCTTCAATTGAACATTATTTTAACAAAAACCATATTGGTGGTATTCAAAAGTACTAAGATCGGTTAATCTTATCAGCCAAAGACTAAATGCAATGTAAACATTGCCGCTTTTCAGCGATAATCGCTTCTTGCTGTTGCTTTACAGCATCGAAGTTAATGATCATGCGGAAAAGCAGTTCTCGCTGACCACTTTTATATGGTGTTCCCATAGTTAAACCTTTATTTTCTTAAAAATATAAGGTATTATGTTTTGAAGAGGACACACATTAACACAACCAGTGCATTGCTAAGACTGTTTTATTCATTTACCCCCCTACCCTCATACCGACATATGAAACCACGCACAACCCCTTTCTTTTGTAAAATAACATGCATCTAATAACTAACTAATATTAACATTTATTAACATCTTCATTATTTCCTTTTCTAAATAGTTTACAATTGAGCCTAATATTCAACAATATAGGTGCTCATTAGACATAAATATTAAGCACTTTAATGAAGTATAGATGCTATCTATACTTACCTACATTGATATAATTAATAATTAATGCTTACAAAATTTTATATATTTTAGTAATTACGACATTGAATTTCATTTGCTTATTATATGTACACAAGTTCATTTTAATATTTTAGGTAAAACTAGGTATATTGCATTGACTCAGTTCGGATTCGGAACAATTATATTTACATTATAGATACATAATCAAAACGTGCATGTATTTTTTAATTTTTATTTTAGTTTTAACTATGATAAATACAATTTCATTATAATAGTACTATAGTTAAATTATTTCCGAGCATGCAAAGAATTAATTTGCATTGTACCTTTTTACATAATCATTAGAATTAGGTATTCGTAATAATTTAGGTCACAACTTCAAACAGATTCGAACATTGTTTTAAAAAAAATTTTGATCAGTTACGTTGTGGTATTCCGAGCTCAGAGTATCTCCACCGATCAGGAGGTCTCACTGTCCTGCCAAAACGAGTAATATAGTTGTTACTAATGTCCCTGTGAGATAAAGATGGCTGGGGAGCCATGGAGCCAAGTAAAATGTCTGCCTCAGCGCAATGGTTAACCGGCGGACTAATCGCTTCGTACGGAAAAACGTCGGCACGGGTGGCGGGACGACGCGTCGAGTCTGACATGAGTTGACGTCTATTGCGCCGGATCAGCCTCCCAGTCTCAAGCCTTACCGAATAAGATCTCGGGCTCACGAGGCCGATCACGGTGCCATTTTCCCATTTACCATTGATGCGTGCTTTTACCATCTGACCTGTCATTAATGGTGCCAAATGTTTGGATCCCCTGTCATAGTAGTGTTTTAGTTGCATTTGACGCGCTTTAAGCTCTCGTCTAATTTAAGAATAATCTAAATTTGTGCGTTTTAATAAATCGGGTGAACAAGGTAAAATACTTCTCAGTTTTCTGTTATTTCATAGCTCTGAGGGTGAGGCTATTTTGTTACTGATGGGTGTATTTAAATATTCTAATAATGCTATTCTGTAATCTGTGTCGTCGGAGGTAGTTTTTCTCATGATAGATTTTACGGTCTGTATAGCCCTTTCAACCTGCCCGTTGGATTGCGGGTATCTCGGTGAAGATGTTATATGATCGAATTTCCAGTCTTTACTAAATTTCAATAACAGGTTTGAGAACTTCTGGAATGCCTTGTCTACAAAATATCTTTATCAATTGATCAATGACATGAGACGACGTTAAATTATTTAGTTTATTTACTTCAACAAATTTACTAAGGTAATCAATAACAATTAGAAAGGATGAACCCGCGAAATGAAATATATCAGTTCCTACCTTCGGCCACGGTCTCAACGGAATCTCGTGTGATAACATAGGTTGTTTACTATTTTGTTTGCGGTGGGAAAGACAGGCCTGACAATGAGAAATCATATCTTCCAGTTGGGCATTCATATTGGGCCAGTACATGATTTCTCGCGCCCTTTGCTTGCATTTTTCAGCGCCTAAATGTCCTAAGTGTATTTTTTTTAACATAGCCTGACGCAGACATTTAGGTATGACTATTCGCTTGCTTTTCCAAACCATGTCGTAGGCAACCGTCAATTCATCTCTGCAATCCCAATATGGCCTTAATGTATGTTCAAGCTGGTTCTTATGCGTGGGCCAGCCCTTCTTTATTATCTTTCTTAATGCTTCAATTTCGCTATCTAATTTGGAGCTCGTTTGTAATTCCACGAAATGAGAATCAGTTAAGGGACTGCTAATGGCTAAAGCGCATACTTGCGCTTGCGCATCTAAATGAGCACGGGGCTCGTCGGGCGTCTCACCCGCGCCCGCGCCGCTGGGCGCTACGGCGCGCGACAGCGCGTCTGCTACGTACAGATACTTGCCCGGTTTGTATACTAGATTGAATTTATAGGGTTGTAATCTTAGTAACATTCGCTGGAGGCGGGCTGGGGCACTAGAGATAGGTTTTTTAATTTTGCCAACCAACGGCTTGTGATCTGTTTCCACAGTTACATCTATACGACCATAAATATAACAATAAAGTTTCTCACATGCATAAACACAGCCCAAAAGCTCCTTCTCGATTTGAGCGTACGCCTGTTCTGCTTTACTCAGGGAACGCGAGGCATAGCAAACTGGCAATCCATTTTGCATCAAGCACGCCCTGAGACCATTCTTCGATGCATCTACAGAAATCGTAACGGGCTGTTCTACGCTAAAATACTGTAGAATAGGTGGATTGGCTAAAGACATTTTTCATGCCTGTCACCCCAGTGCCATGCAATGTCTTTTTTCAGGAGTTCTCGCAGTAAATTAGTTTTTTCCGATAAATGTGGTATTAAGTTACCAACATACGTGACAAGGCCTAAGAACCTTTCCAAATCCTTGATGTTTTCGGGCCTAGGCATTTCCCTGATTGCTGACGTGTGTGTACTATCCGGCTGAATGTCCCGGTGTGATATTTTGTGTCCCAAATACTTTAGCTCCGAGAGACCTACCTTGTATTTTTCTCTGTTGAGCTTAATATTTATCTGCCTACAACGGTCGAGCACTAGTCAAAGACGCCTATCATGTTCTTCTTTTGTTTTCCCATAAACAAGCAAATCGTCAATAAAAAGTATGGTGCCTTCTATGGCATCAAACTGTTCATAAAGCCTTTTATAGAAAACCTCCGAGGCAGAGGAAATCCCGAAGGGCATCCGCAAAAATGTATGCCTACCAAAGACAGTATTGAACGTGCAAAGGTCAGTGAACTCCGCATGTAGCTTTATCTGCCAAAACGAGTGTTTGGCATCCAGTGAACTAAAATATTTCGCACCCGACAAATTTGTAGTGATTTCGCTAAGAGTAGGTAACTTAAAGTGTTCCCTGCGAATTGCTTTATTTGGGTCACGTGGGTCTAAACAGATGCGAAGATCTCCATTCGCCTTCTTCACAACAGTCATGCTGTTGACCTTGTCCGTGGGGCCCTCAACCTTCGCGATCACTCCTTGCTGCAGCATTTCTTGTAGCTTATCCTTAACGGCATCCCGCAGCGCCAGCGGTAGCTTGCGCGGTGCGTGCACCACTGGGCGCGCATCCGGCTGCAATTGGATCCTGTACTCTCCCGGCAGGCACCCCATACCCTCAAATATATCTTCATACTCATCTAATATTCCTGAACTACTATTCAGCCCTTGAGTCTCCACTGACATAATACGCCTAATTAAGTCTAATTCTTCACAGGCTGTTTTTCCTAACAAAGGCGGTGACGTTACGTTGGCAATAATAAAACGCACAGTATAATATTCGTTTTTGTATTACAATGCATCCAGTGTATATCACATTGCTCCGAGCAATTATCCTCAGCTGCAAGCTCGTACGCATTATATATGTGTCCTGCCTGCATACTGGACATTTCGGGTATACGACAAATGTCTAACGCTTTTTGTAAGGTCAAGGTTGCACTCTCGCGTAGTAAGCGTTCTCTTAGCACGTCCTCCTTCAATCCACATATTAACCTGTCCCTAATTAGATCATCCTTCAGGTCCTTAAATTCACACGTCATAGCTAACTTATTTAATTCAAATGTGTATTGTTCGACCGATTCGCCTTCCTATTGACTTCTCGAGAAAAACTTATGGCGTTCTATGGTTAGATTTTTTGTTTGTAAGAACTATTTATCAAATGCTTTCAATAACGCCTGTGCTGTGGTAATTGTTTCCGTGAACTTTTCATAGACTTCCCTGCATTGCTCTCCAATCACGTGCAATATAATGCTTACTTGCACATCCTCGGCTTTTTTATTGAGCCCACAAGCTTTTGAATAAATTTCAAACGACTTTTTCCATTTTGTCTGTTTGTTTTGAGTACAGGGATACCCTTATACTCGAAATTCTTAGCAAAATAAAGTGTGGTGTCACTTTCTGGAGCGGGGCCAAAGTTGTGGTTTTAAGTTCTTGGGCGAAAATGAAGTCCTTACACGGAAGTAACCCATGCAGTTGTGGGAGGTAAAGATATCGATGTGATAGATGTAAGGTGATCGGTAATGGAAGGTAAGTATCAAAGAAATTTGAAAATTCCTCGAATTTACATCGAATTTATGTTCTTGTGTAGTTCATTTTATTTAATAACTGGAAGATACCCGCAACTTAGTTCGCGGAGGAGAAAAAGTCATAACCACTCTTTTTTCCAACGTAGTAGGATACAAAGTATGAGCCTAAAGTATAAGCCTATAAGCATCTGTAAATACCCTTGTACCAAAAATAGTTGAAATCCGTTTATTCATAATCATATTTTATTGCAATTATCACGTGTTACATAAGATCTTACAAATACAATAAGGTGGCATTCACATGAACCCTGCTAGGGTATATAGCAATGTACTTAACTAAAATTATAATAAATTAACAAGATTAAACTTAAACTTAGTCCATGCAACATACTAATTATTAAAAATTGGGTAGTTCGAATTTAAATTTTCATTTTCATTTTAAGAGGGTTCTATCGTTTAAGTATTCATCAACAGTATAATAACACTTCTCAATTAATAGTTTTTTAAGTTTTCTTTTAAACACTTTGTCTTCGGTTTCTTTTTTATTTCTTGTGGTATTTTATTGGCTACTAGTATGCATCGGTAAAACGGACCATTTCTGAACATAGCTAATTTGGATGTCGGTAATTCTAATTGGTCTATGTTATTTCTCCTTTTTGATCTAACTGCTTTTTGCTTAAATAAATACGAATTCTTTCTAACAAACAGTGCCGCTTCCAATATATAAATTGAGGGTAACGTGAGGACTTTAAGGTTCACAAAATGCTGACGACAGCTCTCTGGTACTCGAGTATTTGTAAGGATGCGGATGCATTTCTTTTTTTTTTATTTTGCATTACGAGTAATTGGTGTACATCAGTGCTGGCTCTCCATAAGATTACACCGTACTGGAGCCACGCATGTACAAAAGCAAAATAAGCCGACAGTGCAGTTTTTAGGTTTGTATTGACCTTGAGCACGCTTAGCGCATAAATAAAGCTACTTAATTTCGTTTTTAGGGTTTGAATGTGATATTTCCAATTAACACTAGAATCTAGTAGTTTAGCCGAGTTGGCGTGATGAAGCCATAACGACACATACAAACATACAAAAATATCCAACAAAATAGTTTTCAATTCAGAACATATTACTCTCCTTTGCGTCGCGAAGTCGGGTAAAGATTGATTGTAACGTATTATTTGAAAGTCACTAAATCAAAACATATTTTTTTGGATTTTTTGTATGTTTGTATGTGTCGTTGTTGCTTTATCACGCCAAAAGCGGCTAAACGGATTTCAACTATTTTTGGTACGCCAGTAGCTGGGTATCCACAGACGGTTATAAGATACTTTTTATCCGGCTACGCCGAAGAAAAAAGAGAGTTATAATGTTTTTTCTCCTCCGCTAACACGGCACCTTCAAGCGTATAAAAAAAAAGTATTTACGAGTATAAGAATGTTTTCGTTCTCGCACACTCCTCTCGCTCTTACAAAACTACCAAGTCGTTTTGACACAAACATTGTTATGATTTTATTCACCCAACTGAATGTAAAACGTAATGTAAAACATCAATAGCATTCTTTTATAATGCTGTAGTGTTTGTCAATGAAACTGAAATATTACTATTATATGAAGCGTATAACAATAACTCACAAATGCCGTCTGTCCATAAATTTCCGATGCATGAAAATGCTCCGCAAAAGCGCAACGGTTTTTCATGGCACAAAGGAACTTCGAGTCTCGTGATTTATGAGGCTTTAATATATACATAATAGTGGCAATTTTACCACATTGTGTCTTCTGAAGGTAAGTTTAGATTGTTTGGAAGTTGGTGCTTGCATGTGGTGGGCACATGTTGAGTTCGCTCCGTTCGTTTTGTTGGGAAATAATTAAAAACATAAATTTTCTTGTGTTTTGCCGAGTTTCTGTATGGATTTCTGTAGTGTAATTTTTCCAACAGAGTCAATATAATGAATTGTAATTTTAAATAAATATCGGGAACAATGTAACGTAAGGTACTTATAAAAATAAAAATTAAAAAAACATAGCGATTTTTAACAGTCGGGACCCATAAGAAAACTAGATCGACGCAAATCTTCCCAACAATGGGTCCCGACTGTTTAAAATCGCTATGTTCCACATTAGAATTTATTATTTATTTTATGTGAGTATCGATCATGAATCATGAAACATTTCCATTATAACTTAACAAAGGGTAGGTACTGGACTCGTTTTTTTCTTTTTAGTTTTTTTAAGCAGTCGGGTTTTTTGTTTTTTTAATTATTATTTTTATTTTATACTTTTTAATTCAAATTATAAGTCAGTAAATTTCGCAATCTTTATCGTGGGGGTTATTGATTGATAAGCTTGCACAGATTTATTACAATTAAATGAAAATTTAGTGAGAACGGGTTGCTAATCAACTTTAAATCGTTATAGTTCCTAACTGGTCTCAAAATTAAAAATGATAAAAGAAACCTTATAATGATTTTCAAATCCCTATTCAATGATACTCGATATAGTACGTCGATTTTCATTTTTTTCTTTTATCAATATGGCGTCTCATTATCGCCATTAAGACGAATCTATTGACGTAAGAATCATCAAAATCGGTCCACGCGTTTGGTCCTTAGAGTGCCAGATAGGAACAAACATACATACATACATACATACATACATAGACTGATAAACACATTACCTCCTTTGCGTCGCGCAGTCGGGTTAAAAAATACCTCAGTATCGTTACTTCTAAAGGTACATTAAAGGTAGGCTAAGCAATGATGATATGATTATATTATTAAGTAAACCGGCCAAGAGCATGTCGGACCATGCTCAGCAGTGGCGTCCATGTAAGCCGATTCCCACCGGGTTGCCCAAGGAAAGGCTTATCGGACCACGCCACGCCACTTAAGTACTTTTTCTTTAAATATTAGAAATGAAATACGCTTCGGCTTCCTATCCCTTGTAATTTTCCTGACGCCACGCCTCTAATGGTCAGTTTAGGGTTCCGTAGCCGTTCATACAAAAAAATGCACTACAGATGAAAAAAATACGATATGAAAAAGCGCACTAGCAAAAGAGCGTATCTCCACGGCACTTACATCTTTTTGCTGAGAAGCGCAGTTTTTCGGCAACAACTCAAAAACGGTATACTCGATCATGTTGAAAATAAGTGGTGTTGAAATTATATATTAAGTTTTAACTTTGTGGTTTTTTTTTCATATTTTTGGGACATAAGGTTTAGAAAATAGAGGGGATTATACTACACACACACACACACACTACTTTCGAAGTGATTGTTTCCGAAAATATTCAATTCAATGTAATTTTATTTCATGCACAATATGGTGTTACAAAATGTAACAGCTATAAAAGTTCAACATGTAGGGTGAAGCATAGACTTAAAGTTAACTTAACCTATTTTTTTTTTTTTTCAATTTTATACATTATATTTAATAGATATAAAAAAAAAACAATTATTTTTTTGTTATTTAAATATCAAACTAAGTAGCGGCACCAAGACACCTATAATTCAAATTTCATCATTATGACATCTATCATTAAAGAGGTATATTTTGCACTGGTTGAATCGAAATTGCGATATAGTATTAAGTTTTGGGGCAATAGTTTTAAATATAATATCAATAGAACCTTTCTTGCACAAAAGAGAGCTATTCGAACGATGACACGCCTTCCTCCATGGTCTTCATGCAGAGATCATTTTTTAAGATTGGGCATTCTCACAGTGCCCTGTTTGTATGTCTTTATTCTTCTTACAGAATTTGTTAAGTCGCAATCTAAGAACGTCACATACGAGGATCAAAAATTGAGGCTAGCCACACGTACGAAAGATATTACACATACTTTTTATCGTAGACTTAAGTTTGTGAAACATTGTGCGAGGTATCAGGCAGTCACGTTATTTAATAGATTACCCACTGAGCTAAATGTTATTACGAACTGGTCAATTTTTAAACGAAAATTAAAATGCTTCTTGTTAGCCAGATGCTGCTATAGTGTTGATGAGATATTCGGATAATTTTAATTCATTATTATTAGGAATTCATACTCAGACTGACATGTTCGATTTTATGGTTAACTAGAAAAATAATTGTAATGAAATTTTGTAATTGTTATTATTTTTATTAATTATTATTATTATTGTAATTTATTATTATTATTATATTTTTTTAAATTTAGTGTGTTAGTACATAAATAATTTAGCCTTAAGTATGACATTAATTATAAATATTTCAAATACAATGTAAATATTGTTCATGAATAAAGAAAGAAAGAAAGAAAGTTCTTGTAGTTTTTGAGCAAAATGCCTGTGATATACGGATAGACGGTCGGACGGATAGTCGGACGGACGGATGGACATGACGAAACTATAAGGGTTCCGTTTTTGCAATTTTGGCTAAAAACCCTAAAAAAGACAGACCGTTGAACTTCTTCCATTTTGTTTCTCGACAGTACTATCTTTTATGGGAAATTCTGGTAGATTCGAACTTGTAAAAGTGCCCTCGCGGCCTATTTTTACCCGACTGCGCGACGAAAAGGAGGGTAATGTGTTTTTTTGCAGAGTAAAATTCATAATTGAAATAAAACAATTTGGAGGACAGTCCTCCCGTGACCATGGAAAGCTGGAAAGCTTCCGAAACGTCGGGAACTAAAATGAGATAATATACGCGATATAATCCGTTAAATTGTTTTATTTCAATGAGTAATAATCGCGGAAACAGAAGAAAATATTAAAATTCATAATTTCAAATTAAGGGTACATAGCATACGTTGCGAATCTTTAAGGAATATGTTTACTACCTTTTTAAAAATGCCCCATGTTTTAGCGTTTAGGGAATACTTTAGGGGGAAGTTTGTTCCACAACATGCAAAGTTTGAGCAAATATGAGCGATTCCCGTTTGTTAGGGTTCCGTACCTCAAAAGGAATCCTTATAGGATCACTTTCTTATTCGTTTTAATATTGGTTACTGACATAGACAGACAGATATAAACTTAGGTATACTGTTTTTAGTATTTGATGTTAAAGCAGCAACAGAAATACATCATCTGTGAAAATTTCAACTGTCTAGCTATCACGGTTCATGAGATACACCGGGGACAGTCGGACAGACAGACAGACAGACGGACGGACGGACGGCGCAGTCTTAGTAATAGGGTCCTGTTTTACCGTTTGGGTACGAAACCCTAAACAAATTACCGTCCATGGAAAACCTTTAAGGGTACTTTCGGCTGTCCTAGAAACTTGTGGTATGAAGATAGCTCATATAGCAAAACCCACGAAATAAATCTGAAAATCTTATTTTTTTAAGTCTATCTATGTCAATAATAATGGTGGCGATGTGGTTCGCAACCCATCACGTCTCGGTCCCAGCGAGAGCGAAGAGTGGGCTATGGAGAGCCGCTTTGCTACGTTAAATGTGGAGGAATGAATGATAACATAGATGAAGTATGTCCATCATCTGACATACTGGTATGCGAGAAATATTAATATTCTGTGTGTGAATGAGACAAAGCGAAAGGGTTGTGATAGCACAAGATGAAGAGATAAATGAAAGTTGATGAAGCGGCAGTTGTATACCAGGACCGTAGCAAGTGGAAGGAAGTAGTCTCTGCCTACCTCGTAATGGGAAAAAGGCGTGACTGTATGTATGTATGTATGTCTATGGCAACATGAAATTCACTCGTGTTTCATTAAAACAAACAATACCTTACTGTTTTACATAAGGTCAGGTAGGGCAAGAAAAACACCGGGGTAGGAGAAACGTTGTAAATGTGATACTGAAAACTGGCTTATGTGTCTATGGAAATAGAGTTGGGCCAATTGCATGGATTCTCTTTCCCCGCGAAATAAATTATGTTTCCCTTTATAATTTCGCTTAAATAAAACAATTTAACGGGTCAGCCCGTGACCATAGAAAACTGAAAAGCTTCCGAAACGTCGTGAACTCAAATGAGATTATATACGCGATATAATCCGTTAAAAAGTTTTATTTATAATGTTTCCCTTACCCCATCCGAACTTACAGCAGAAATAAGTAGTAAAGTGGATGATATACCCTCCAGGCGGTTTGCGAAAGACATTACAAGTTACTTATTTTAAAATTTTCAACTGTATTTAAACTGAAACGAGTTCAGGAACATTCTCGAAACGTGGACGTATAAAAGACGTAATTCGTACTTTAAGCGGATTAAATTCGGTTTACAAATGGAATAGAGTTAGATGTAACATACTGCATAGTAAGCCGCAAAAATGCGGTGCATCCCACAAATGTACTCGTGTGGCCCAGGACACAGTGCTTATAATTGACTGCAGTATACTAACAATTATAATCTGTAAACCAGTCTCCGACACATCGCACAATTTTAGGAATTTTACTTTTAGTCATCAAAAGACCTGGCCCGTATTTCACAATCGTGACAAATGTCGGGTCACAGCGACAATTTCACGTACACTGCGTGCCCAGTATAAAGTAAGGAGATGTATCGAGCTTGTGGGGATCGCCGTGAACATAAAATTGACGTTGTCACCTGAAAATTGTCACGATTGTGAAATAGGGGCCTTAAAGAACATTCTTCAACAAATATATATCGTTATAATTGTAAGGGAGAACCATTTAGAAATAGGTTTCTGTCAAAGTTTCCATTTTTGTGACAAGCTTTTATAGTCATTTGTACTTTCCTTAAAACATCCATCAACTGCTAACCAAGATGTACATAATGACGACCGGTTTAGCTCAGTGGGGGTAATGTTGCTTGCGAAGCTGAAGGTCCTGGGTTCAAATCCCGGTAAGGGCAAATATTTGTGCAATAAGCATAAATATTTTGTTCCTGAGTCCTGGATGTTTTCTATGTATATAAGTAAATTTATCTATTAAATATATCGTCGTCTAGTACTTATAACACAAGCCTTATTGAGCTTACCATGGGACTAGTTTGACGTGTGTATAATTGTCCTGAATTATTTATGCATTTAATTATTTTTAAGACGATTTTAAATAGCATATCTCGATAGGATAGCGTTAGTTTGTTACACAGTTTCTGTGACCACCTTCCGCATCATCAGACCAGGTCCGTTATGATCATGTCATAGAAGTTACATAGGTATACCCAACTTGAAATGATCCCTGGGAAGTGATTCAAATTTTCCTTGCAAGATTTGTAAAAATCTACATAAGAATGCGATAGATACGCGGGTGAGGCGAGTAAAACCACTGCTGACTGTTAGCATACCGACGTGTGTTTAATTCTGAAATCCAACA
Source organism: Hedya salicella (assembly GCA_905404275.2). Taxonomy (NCBI): domain Eukaryota; kingdom Metazoa; phylum Arthropoda; class Insecta; order Lepidoptera; family Tortricidae; genus Hedya; species Hedya salicella. The sequence continues at coordinate 2,099,006 of FR990112.1, read as the reverse complement.
TGGACGCGGGTGCGCACACACCCACAAATATACAACAATATGTTAAGTTGAACAAAAACTTGTAATAATAATGCTAGAAGGTGCTCGCAATTTCGTCAACGGAGGAAAAAAAACATAGTGAAAGTCAAAAATCATTTATTCCATTGACATAAGATAATGCACTAGAATAAGTCTTAAAGCTAAAACAACATAACAATCAGATCCATTAAATGTAGATATAGATAATACAACATTACATTGTCTAATCCATTAAATGTCACTTTTCATTTTTAAAATTAATTTTGAAATTATCATTTGTATTGTACAGTACGTGTTCAATTGGTTTATTTTACAAGTGCGATTTAAAATTAATGTCGTTTAGTGAAGTTACACAGTCGGGTAGATGGTTAAACATTTTAAAGCTTTGGTAGATTGAACATGTTTTGGTTTTAACCAGTCGGAAAGCTGTGAATATCTTTTTCACTTCTCCTGCTCAAAAAGTACGTCATATTAGCTTCGCGAAGCGTGACTAAAATAGTACATTTAGCCCCTAGGGTTTAAAAGAAAGCCATATAATCCCATAAAATTTTTTATGATACTGAAAAAAAAGCTTGCGACAAGCTACATACTCCTTACGAATAATTCAAAACAAACAAACCAACTTGATCGGATTGGCCAAACTATCGGACGGAATTGCTCAAACTGTATTTTTAGTTTTTTATTAAATATATAATTTTAATGTTAAGTCTTTTTCACTTTTCCTGCGAGCCTAAAATAGTAAATATAGCCCCCAGGGTTTAAAAGAAAGCCATATAATCCCATACAAATTTCTATGAAACTGAAAAAAAACTTCCGGCCAGCTACATACTAATTACCAATAATTAAAAACAAACAAACCAACCTGATCATATTGACCAAAATTTCTGATCGAATTGCTCAAACTGTACTTTGAATTTTTCATTAAATATACAATTTTAATGTTAAGTCTTTTTTATTTGCTCGCAGTCGAAGTGAAAAGCAGAGTGTTTAACACGTGGCTAAAAGCCATTATGACACTCAGACATATTTGTCCTCGCTCACTTCATGAGCCCGTACAAATAATCACTTCGTGTCATAATGGCTTATTTTAGCGCCTTGTCAAACAATCTTCAATTATCTTTATAAACCCGCTGAGTTTTTTACGCGCATACAGTAAGTTCTTATAGACAAACTAACAGTGAATAAAGTGTCATTATCCCAGCCTCCCTAAATATGTATCTGCAGGTCTCTCGCGCCGTTAGTCTAAAGATGTTTCTGAGTGCTCTTTTTTGCAGTCTAAATACTCTGAAAGATGTTGCTGCGTACCCCCAAATTAAAACTCCGCAGTAGTCGAGTAAAGAGTATCCTATAATCATCTGTGGATGCCCAGCTACCCGTGCAATTTTTTTTTGTTTAATCCATTTAGCCGTTTTGATGTGAAGCCACAACAACACATACTAACGCAAAATCCAAAAAAAAAAACGATTCAGTGACCTTCAAATAGTCCGTACCTATTAAATATCTTCAATGTACAAACATTTAATTCTAGAACTTTATATTACACAGAACCTCCTTTTTATAAACTGGTAAAAATTACGTTTAGTACGTGGGCGAAGCTGCGGGCAAAAGCTAGTATATAAATAAGCCGGAAGAGAGTAATCTACAAATTTACTTAGACTTAGGAGTATTACGCACAAATATCCGGAAAGTAAAAGATCATCCTTTAGCGTGAGTTACTGTTACAAATCTGTGTGGTGTTTTTCTGGCAGCAATATTACAGGTGTGTATGTTATAATATAAGTGTTGTGTCGAGCGAGCCAGAATGCACCGCGTACCGCGACAGAAGTGCTTCAGAGAGTGTTGCGTTTTTCAACGAATATTATTACATCATAACCATGAACAGGATGTAATCAGCGTACCGAAATATTAAAATTACGTTAGTAGATAATGTTTACTCGGCTTTTGCAACCTAAGCTACCGCTAATACAGGGTGTTCGGCACATGGGCATTTTATTTGCTACATCTTCGCTCTTGGAACCTGGGTCCTAAGAGTTACGGTTATGGAGGTACAACTTTTTAATTACTTTTTCCTAAATTATCCAAAGTCTGCCCTTCGAAGCCCCCTAACTTTTTTGTGTCTGCTTTTACATGCATATATTTTTTTAATTGTCTTAAGTCAACGTGTGTGTGCTTCAAGCATACTGTTAGAAACGTGGTAAACCAAAGAACATTTTAATATAAAACGAATGTCTCAATATTTGTAACTGTTTTTTCATTGAATTTAGAAGTAGAGAAGTATCGTACCTACTTTCATGTTTATGTGAATAAAAGGCCCACGTGTTATTTTCGTAGTGTTAATTGTAACAACAAATGAGTATTTATGAAGCACACACACGCTGACTTAAGACAATTCAAAAAAATATGCATGTAAAAGCACACACAAAAAAGTTATGGGGCTTCGAAGGGCAGATTTTGGATAATTTAGGAAAAACTAATAAAGAAATCGTACCATAACCGTAACTCTTTAGGATCCAGGTTCGAAGAGCAAATATGTAACAAAGGACCCTACTGACACCCCATAAAAATGTTGACTGTTCATGTGCCGAACACCCTGTATAATCTATACACGGTGCCCGCAAGGAAAAGGAAAGATTAACAACGCATTCCTTAAGTCATTAGAAGCAAAAAATATTATTAGAACACTAGGCAAATCTGGCTTAGTTTTGAAGATATTATAAATTTTCATGTAAACAATTTATTGTGATTACTAAAATACATTAAGCTCTTTAGATCGCGACGTTGCCAAATATCTGACCAAGTTTCGCGTCGCTATTGACAGAAATCAAAGTTACATTTACTCCTCACTATAATCATACTTTTTTGGAAAAATAATCGCCACCATTTTATTATAAAGGATATTGTTCATAGGGACGCGAAATGTATTCAATTTTTATGTACAAGAATCGACTGAACTAGATTTTTTTTGCTGATTTGGAATTAGTTCGTCTAACATTTTTTATCCTAATGGCCTCAAGAATCAATTTTCCCATTCCTCGCAGGCACCGTGTATCTGAATGATTCTCACGCTAGAAAATTGAAACTCTAGTTTCAGACCATTATTCTGCGCTGGAAAATTGTGAAATAATCCTCGGAACATTCCACCATTTTCTTTTTGTATTTTTTCTTCAACGTAAATCATCTCATTTTAAAATGTACAACACAATTTCATGGAAGAAAACCTCTAAAAATATATTTTTTACAGGAAACCATCAATGTATATAATGCAAAAAATCCAGTCGCGTCGTGTGCTAAAACTAAACTCAAGGTAGTCAAGCACACGGCGGGTTATCAGGCGGTTTTTCTTTATAATAAGTTGTTTATTCTTCTTCTTCTTAGAAGAAGAAGAACAAGTTGTCTATTGAGCTGAAGGCGATTACAAGCGTACATTTATTTAAAAATAAGCTAAAGGCATTTCTATCGAAGAGGTGTTTTTATTCTGTAGAGGAATTTTGCCAGAATTCAAATAGGGAATGAATGAATCTCATATTTGTTGGTTGTTAAAATTGTTATATTATAATTGAATAATTGAATAATGTGTGTATTTATTAATGTATTTAGTTCAATGTAAATTTCTAGGAAATGACTCGTTAATTCAATGTTTATGCTATTTTCTTTGTTTATATAATTTAGACTTTATGATTAGGTACCATATTCTTATTTGGTGTGTCCGTGTAATTACATAACTATAAAGTGTACCTAATTTTCGAACACAATTGTTATCGATTAAATGACTATGACTATGTGCACAGCTCTCCGTGACGTGGCCTAAGGTCTCACTGGAAGATCAGCGCTAGTTTTCGAGCTAGTGCTTTATTATGCTGAGGCTATTCGTGTCATACAATTTTGAGTTATTTTTATTTTTGTTTTACATGTTATGCTAACGAATAGAAATGTTATCTTTCTTTCTTTCAATCACAAACACCTACTTACTTGCGCACAGATTTTTCGTACGAGTGCCGCACGTTCTTCGACCCCCCCAAAATGTTGTCTATCGGTTTCGGAGAAAAAAGTATACTTGAATTCAAGATTATGGTTTCAATTCTGGGTACACTGTTCCTTACACTCTGTATATATTATATCACAACACTTATATATAACATAAAGATCTGTAATATTGCTGTGCACCATTCAAACTTTGGACACATACGCTAGGGCTATATCATATTATTGTTACCTAGTCGAAGCTAGTTGTGCGTAATAGGACGACGTAGCCTGGTCCCCAACAAGATGGACCGACAATCTGATTTAGCTTACATGTAGTTCATGGTTGTAATAAAAAAAATAAAAATGAAGAAACATCTATTATTCTATTTGTCGATAAAATTGGGAAAAATTCCCCTCATTTTAATATATGCCCTTTATAAAGACAATCTATATACATATATGATGTTTTCATTGTTATCATTAAAACAAACGTAAAGTTATAAATATAAGTACTAGTACAAATACAGTTAATAATATTACAACTATTTCAAGAAAGTAAAGGAATATACTCACAATAGCCGAATGTCGTTCCTTCAGGACAAAGGCTCCCTCCAAAACGATCGGTCGTATTAGACCAACATTTTCATGCGGTCGTGACGAAATTGTTGGTCCAACTTGTACAGGGCCTTCGCACGCTGCGTTTTTCGGTACGCGGTTGCTACTCAATAACCATTCTTTCCCAAAAGGTATGCATCGGTTTTCGCCTTGGTTGACGTCTTTTGGTTCATAATATAATGGATTTTTTTTATTTCTAAACTCGTCGATACATTTGGCATAAACTTTCTTGTCATTATCACCATTTGGCATAATGCATGTTTTTTCTGAAAGTGTTGAATTTTCAGGACTTTTTAAGGCATCATCCTGTTAAATACATTGGGTTAGAATAGGTTTGTTTTATAACAATTCTCAAAAGTTTTCTTGGTGAGAAACAAGAACATTATGCCAAATGATGATTACGACAGGAAAGTTTATGAGAGTAAACCCCTCTTAACTTTGGTGGGACCTTAAATGAGATAATATACGCGATATAATCCGATTAAACTGTTTTATTTAAATGAGTTATAATCGCAGGAACAGAAGAAAGTATTCTGGATATTCAAAATATTTAGGGCATGTCAGGATTGTAATCTGTTTTACTGCGAACCGATTATTTTTATTGGCCCAAGAAAATTGTGTCATATAAAGCTTTTTTACAGCCTTATAACGCAATAAAATCATATCTTAAGATCCATCGCTGCCGTTAAAGTCAAAATAAAGAAAGACATTAGAGAATTTGAAGAAAAATATGGCTGGGAACTAAAATCGGGAAAAATGTAAGTAAAAGAAATATATATTAAGTAGGGGGAAGATAGATATACTCGCATCTATAATATTATAAATTTGTACAAATAAAATGTCTGTACATTAAACCTATTTTCAAAAATATAAGTGAAACGGAGTATTTCAAGAACGCTGATTGGAAATAAAAATCGATTTTTGTATGTTCGTATATGTCGTTGTGGCTTCATCACGCCAAATCGGCTAAACGGATTTCAACTATTTTTGGTACACGGGTAGCTGGGTTGACCAATGGTTATATGATACTTTTTATCCAACATTATTACGCTGAATAAAAATGATTGAAAGGGGTTCACTTTTTCTCCTCCGCGAACGAGTTGCGGCGGAGAAAAAGAAGGCGGGCGCCTTCTAAATAGCAATAAATCTCGACTAAGTTGAAAAATATTCATATTTGATTGGTTCATAATTTATATTCTAATCTAGATCCTTCCAGTGAGCAAATGATACAGACACCGATAACTTTATTGCAAATCTCATTATACATAACAATTTAGAAAGAAAGAAAGAATGAAAATAACTTTATTTTAGAGCATTGCATATAGAGTTATGTAAAATTAAATAACAAATGACGCTAAAAATGGACATCACTCACCATGATGCCACAGCAAGCCGTAGCGCTGATTTTCAGTGGTGCCCAAAAGAATAATTAAAAATAAGCTTAACTAACTAAAACTAATAATAATATTAGTGACTACAAAATATAGCGAATACAAAAAAGGAATTAAATCAACGACAATAAGCACACAAATGAGGGAAAAAAGAGAGGAAGGTAAATGAAATTACATGTAGTACAACACAGAAACACGAGCTAGAGTAAGATACAAGAAGTACCTACAGCATTCAACCTTGGTTTTGCACCTTAAAATAATAAGCTCGGCATTTGAGTTTGAAGCATCGAATAGTTTTAAGTGCGCGAATCGGTGGAGGAAGATTATTCCAGCATTTAGTGGCACAGTGGGTTTAATTTAAAATAATGAGTACCTACTTAATTTCTAGCTGGGAAGCAAATTTTGTTTCGGGCGATCTGGTTCCCTTTTTGTGAGAAGGCCATGGAAATGAAATAACAGTCCCTCCAGGGCATAAAGAATAAATTAATATCAGGGACCATGAATAAAACATCAATAAAACTATTGTTAGAGAATTACCACCAAGTATAGAACCCACTCATTATAATTTATCGGAAATTGGAAATTACCGCTGCGTTGAGCAGGAAATTATATATCTCACCTTACCAATTCGCATAAGGAAACTTGCACGCTTCCACGCCATATTTTTCCATCCCGCAAGCCGCATTAAATTCAAATTTAACTCGCAATAAAGTAACTATTCAACGTTGGCCTATATTTTTCAAAATCCCGTCACAGATGCAGAACTCGAAAGTTAAAACTTGATAACGCCCGCCAAGTTAGGAATAGTTGGCGAAAGTTATACATATTCTTCAGAAAAGCCTCAGATCACGATAAGGGCCGGGTATCCATACAATGGTATTTACAATAAAAATTGGTTGCCAGTCACTCATAACAACTTGGGGTAAATGGGGCGAGTTTGGACCACTCGTATATTACCAAAACACTGGGGCAGAAAACTTCTATCTTTCTATCAGCCACGGACGTCAACTGCTGACCTTAGACACCGTATCAGTGCCCATCAGGGCTTGTAACCCGGTTTATTTTCCGTACCGGTAAGAGCCACACTCTGAGAGCCTAACCTATAATAAAGGTTACGTTCGCAAGAACATCGCTCTAACCGGTTAATATCTCGGAGCGATATCCATTTGGCTGAGGACTAAATTTTTGGCAAGTAGTTAATGCATTTCATTTGCCTAATTTTAATTGATTCCGTTGTGACACGAAAGTTGGCATATTCATTGTATGATAATTTTCGTGCCAAAGGCCTTAACCACTTATCAAAAATTTGGTCCTCATCTATTTACTGGTTAGAGAGTGTTTCCTCCATGTGAGCGGTGTCTAGGGTGAATAACCGCTCAGTTAGACAGTATTAGTTTGTTTGGTATTAGATTTTTTTTTTTATATACTTGACAGTCATTGTGCTACTATCGATCGGCGAGACAGCGGTCATTGATCCCGTATCCGAACACGGAGTAACCGGTAAGAGAGCGCTTTGAAATAAAGTTCCCAAATAAATTCGTCCAAACGTAACCGGTATAACCTAAATAAATACCGGTTGATTTGTAACCGGTTACAACCCTTAGTTGCCTATAATGTTGAGCAAGCTGGAACGTTTCGGTATCCGTGAACTTCCACTTCAGTTGTTCCAGAGTTACCTGACTGAAAGGAGTCAATCTGTGAAGAAGGTGACTGTATAAGTAAAAAACTGCCAACCCGTTTTGGAGCACCTCAAGGTAGCGTGTTAGGCCCTACTTTATTCATACTATACTCTCTCTCCGATCGGTCTCCCATTGCTAAGAATCGTAATCATTAGAACCTCCCAAACGGACAATTTGTCTCCATCAATTCCGGCCCGAAGTAGCCCTCATCACCTGATAAAATTTTGACGAGAAGGTGGCGCATGGTTTACAAGACCGATATTTTCTCAGTTACCCCTCCTAAGGGAGATCTCATTTGTTATGCGTATGATACGGCTATCCTATTCTACGGTGATACTTGGCCAGATACGCTCCATAAAGCTGATATGGGCAAGACTATAAAGTACTAGCTGGACAATAACCTCCTCACTCTTAACGTTAAGAAAGCAAAGTTCACTTGTTATCATAAAACATCTGTGGATACCCAGCTACCCTACAATCTACCTACAATAGTTGAAATCTGTTTAGCCGTTTTGGCGTGAATATAAAGCCACAATGACAACAAACATACAAAAAATCCAAAAAATAGTCCGTTACTATTGTTTTTTTTTATATCTTCAATGTACAGACATTTCATTTTTACAACTTTATAATAATACAAATGACACTGATCACGAGCCGCAGATCATGCGGGACGATGGCAAGCGCACTGACGGGATGTCGTTGATCCCGTTTGGCGTCGAGACACTGGGTAGTGCAGGGCTGCGCGTGGGCTCCACAAGGCACTAAGTAAGCGCCTAAGGGAGGCAACGGGTGACCCTCGCGCAGGCAGCTTTCTCGCGCAAAGAATTGCCGTCGCAATACAGCGCGGGAATGCTGCCTGTGTGATGGGCACGCTGCCTAAAGGCCCAAATTGTTATAATCATTTTTAATAGTTTTAGCCAGCTTTTTGAATAAGTTTATTGTTGTTTAGTGTTTTCTTGTAAATAAATTCTCGTTGTACAGTGAGAGAGTGTCTCTCGTAAAACATAAATATATATACGACTTCAGATATCAAAAACACAAAGACATTTCTTCGGGAGGATCATTCTGTGTAATGAATCATTCTAAATACAAAGCATTTTTCGATGCATTAAAAGGATCTCAAATATCATTAATATGAGATTATTTAAATAAAACAATTGATTATCTCTACACTTATAGGTACCACACGTCTAGAATTTTGTAAAGTTTAAGTACCGATACCAATACAATTATACATACATATATGTACTCCTCATACATTTGAGAAATTAGGCTCTTTACGGTGGAGCAATCTCTATTTCTCTCTATGCTCAGCTTTCTTCATTTTTCCAAGAAGAGAAGAATGAAGATTTTATACGAATGTACATAAATACTTAGAACTAACATTCTGTAAAAATTCTCTACCTTGAGGTTTAAAGGATAAGATGATTAGACTAGATTTTTTAGATCCTGACTTTGAACTCCTTAGGTCTGGCTAAGACTCCTTAACGTAATGGGATTCAGTAGTGGGAGCGCAAACCCATAAACGCGAATGACAGCGGTGGCCACTTAAACTTGGGTTGGGAGGGAGTGTATAAGGGACGAAGAAAAAGGGCGTCATCTTTTACTAGCCCTTTCACCTTCAGCTTCGCGAATATGCGAAAGTAAGCATCAAACAATTTCCAATAAACATTTTATTGGAGTGCGTATGATTGATGCTGAGTAGTTTATAAAGGACCTTCAATACTCACAAATGTCGAAACTTTATTTTTGCGATGGAAATAAAAATACGTTTGGCGTCAAACACAGACGCATGAATACTAGTTGAAATGAAATGTTATATTGCTAACATCTATACTGTTATAAACTTGTAAACATGTTATGTCTGTACTGTACATTGCAGATATAAAAATAAAATAAATGAAACGGACTATTTGGAAGTCACTAAATCTTTAAAAAAACGGCCAAGTGTGAGTCAGACCCGCGCACCGAGGGTTCCGTACAAAATATACGCTACAAATGGCCGTATTTATAAAAATCCAGTGTTAGCAGAGCCTCTACTCCCGAGTAAAATGTACGTGGTGCTCGATCATTTTATATTGGTTACTGATATAGACAGACATACATAAAAAATGTTTTTTAGATTTATTTTGTTGATTGTTCTATAAGAGCTTCCTTCATACCAAAGTTCAAGTTTCTAGAACAACTGGAAGTTCACTATCAATTTCAAAAAGTGTCGAAATATACATTTATTGCGGCATAAACGGCCTTATCTTTTTTTTACTTTAACTTAGAACTTTGTTTTTTATCAGCTTCAAGGGACTGTAGACTTGAGTATTAAGTTTAAATTTCAATACGATACCTCGACGCGTTCTCGAGATTAAGGGTCTTTTTTTATTATTATAAAATAGATGGGCATTTGACCGCAATCTCACCTGTTGCTTAGTGACGATGCGGTCAAGGATGTATCAATCCCGTCTAGAAACAGCCTATTCACTCTTGTCTTGAACACGCCCAAATTATGGTCATAATTATAATGGTCGGGGAACACACTCGCAGGCAACGAGTTCCACTCCTTTGCGGTACGCATGATAAAAGTTGCACCATAGCGCTTCGTGCGGATTCGCGGAATATTGACCACGTGCGGATGGAACGAACGCACGCGTCGTGTGTCCTGATGATGGAAAGGGGCTGGTGGAATTAAATTATGTAATTCCCCCGCACACTCACCGAAATGCAACCAGTAAAAGACCGACAGACGAGCGACCCTACGTCGATGCTCAAGCCTCTGCTCTCTAACTGACACTAAGCTTAGTGTCAGTTAGAGTAGGGTCGCCGATAAGCCGCCTAGCTCGTTTGTCAATCGAGTCCAAAGTGGCCAGTTGGTATTTAACTGATCCGTCCCAAAGGTGACAGCAGTACTCCATACATGACCGGACTTGTGCTTGGTAAAGCTTTAAAAGCTGTCCTGGAGTGAAATACCGCCTAACCTTGGAGAGGATTCCTAGTTATTTGGCTGCAGTCTTTGCTTTGGACTCGATATATTGACCGAAGTTGAGATTGGCAGTCAACTGAACACCAAGAAGCTCAAGGCTGCCAGTCAATTTTACAGGCACATTCCGGAAAGTCGGAGCCAGCTCGAATGGGCTCCGTTTGGTGGAGACCAGACACGCCTGCGTCTTGGTAGCGTTGAACGTCACCAGATTAGCATCACCCCAAGTGGAGACTGCATGAAGGGACGCGTCCACACAGTCTACCATAGCCTCTCGACAAGACTGGATTGTATCCCTGTTGGCCTTCGCATCCGGTAGATATCTGTCCGCAACTGTGCTGTCATCTGCGTACCCAATGATACTGGGCATAAGCAGATCGTTTATGTGCAGCAAGAATAGAGTTGGAGAAAGGGCCGACCCCTGTAGAACTCCGGCATTGATGGCTTGGTGGTCAGATGAGTAGCCATCGATGACTACTCGTATCGACCGGTTACACAAGAAGTCAGATATCCAAGTACAAAGACCATCAGGAACACCGTATGCAGGAAGCTTGGATATAAGGCCAGCATGCCAAACCCTGTCAAAGGCCTTAGAGATATCCAGAGACACGGCAAGAGCTTCCCCGTGTTTCTCAATGGCCTCATTCCATAAGTGGGTAGCATACACTAGAAGGTCCCCAGTTGACCGGCCTCGGCGAAATTCGTACTAACGGTTGCTGAGGAGATCGTTACCATCTAGGTAAGCCAGGAGTTTGTTGTTCAGTGCACGTTCCATAGTCTTGTGACAGAGATGGGACGGTAATTGACAGGGAGAGCGCGGCTGCTTTTTTTGGGCACAGGTTGCACGTTTGCAAGCTTCCACTATGTAGGTACTACCCCAGTCTCTAGTGAGAGGCGATACAGGCGTGTCAGTGGTGGGGACAACTCGGGTGCACAAGTACGCAGGACTATCGCTGGTATACCATCAGGTCCACTGACTTTATTCACGTCCAGAGACTGCAGAATTTTAAAATTTATTTTTGATGTATACGTACTTCAGCCATGGAGCAGTCAGCACGTGGTAAGATGGGTGGAGTTTTACCCGCAGTATCCAGACGCGAATTTTGGGCAAAAAGAGTCGCAAATAAATTTGCCTTCTCTTCCGCAGCATGTGCCAGAGTACAGTCTGGTTTCAGCAATGGCGGGAGGGATGGCCGTGCAAAATTGGATTCAACCGCTTTCGCGAAGGACCAAAACGCCTTACTCCCAGCAGGGTAAGAGGCTACTTTGGCGCCTATCCGGCTTATGTGGTTGAATCGAGCCCTGCCTAACGTCTTTTTAACCGACTTCCAAAAAAAGGAGGAGGATCTCAATTCGACGGAATGTTTTTTTTTTTATGGATGTTCACCGATTAGTCAGACTATTTGACCGATTTCAAAATTTTATTTTTGATTTTATAGAAGGTACTTTTTAATTAGTCGCATTTAATTTTGGTGAAGATCTGATGATGGAATCCATGAGGAATTGAAGGAACTCCTCAAATACTGTAGGCATATATATAGCGATTTTTGTATTATAAGAAACATAATAAGCATTTGCATTTACAAAGTGTAAATTGGTGAAGCGGAACTGATGCAGAAGACCACAGAATGCCATCGGAACTCCTCAATGATAAATGATTTACGGGTGGCGACAAAATATCTTGATTAATTTAGCTAAGCAACTTCACAGTCACAAATGTAAATGTTCCTGATGAGAATGGTACCATCGAATTGATTTGATGATGGAGCCGGAAGGTAGGCACCAGATCTATGTAATAAAATAATGTATCCTAGCCGTGTTTGGGCTTGTTCGAATCGTCACGAGATACACTTTTAAGTAACGATTAACTAAAAAGTGTAAAATAAATAAACTTTTAAACAAAAAAATTAAACCGACTTCAAAAAAAACTAAAAAGTAAAAAATAACGCCATAATTCACTTTCTTCAAATTACTTACAAGTAACCGTATGTATACTCAATCTATAGAGTATATACAATTAATCTTATTTTGGAGTCGGTGCCATCGTGTCACAACTTACTAAAATCGTCACTTTTTAATATTTTACACATTCTTTATAGGGCTTAATATTCCATTCCCTGAAGTATAACCGCGGTTATGGCTTCGGCACAGCTCGACGGGTCACCTGAAGAAAATCAGACCTCACGCCAAGGGTAAGATGCAAAAAAGTGACGCATGTAGTCCCAATCTGCTGACTTGTATCGCCACAGCCTTCGAGGACCACTTGGGTTGCTCTCAGGTAGGAATATACGGATACAGATTTCACCAGACAGTGATCGGAGGTACCTAACGGTGCAGAGACCGATACCGAGTATCTGTCTGGTTCAGTAGTCAGCAGAAGGTCAAGGCAATAGGCAGTGTGGGAGTCAACGTCGGACACCCTCGTGGCACAGCTTACCAGCTGGGTGAGATCTAGCGATAGTGCAAGGTTGTGCGCCTCTCTCCCAGCGTGGTCGGTCTCCTGGTATGGGTACAACCACTCCTGATGGTTTGCGTTAAAGTCCCCCAAGATGACTAGCTGAGCTGAAGGGTACCTTTCCCTAGCCTCATCCGCCGTCTGACAGAGATGTTCACATAAGCGAGTTGTCTCCTCGTCTCCACTGTGCGAGCGGTAGACACAGGCGTACAAAATTTGTTCATATCCTGCGTTCACCATGAGCCACAAGAGAGAGAAACTGGGGTCCTCAAGGTTTTTGAGACGCCTGATGCAGATGTCATCACGGGAGTACATACAGACCCCTGCACGCGGTTTGACCCGATGCTCTAGAGTGTAGCCAGGGTAATTTAGGTACGCTACGTCATCTGGACATCTGATCTGCGTCTCAGTGAGGAACAGCAGCTGCGGTTTTTCAGTCTCGAGGTGGTGGTGGACTGGAACGAGATTTGAGTGCAGACCTCGGATGTTAGAGAGGTGCACTTTAAGTGGGAGGACGTGCAGCCGCTGTTTAACCTTGATACTTATTTTTAACTTAGCCATAATTAGTGGAAGGGAGTGATTAGGCTTGGGGGAATGGCAGTTGGGCGAGGCGGTGGTCCGTCAGCTACCTGGAGGCAAACTGAACACGGCCGCACGTAAGGAGCCTGACGCGGAGACCGCGGGAACGCCTGAACCCCCCCCAGAATGGCTACCTGGTCCTCCCTTCCGGTCGCCAACCGGCAAGGTAGAGCATTCTGGGATTTTTCGTGAGGTGTCGGGGCAGCCTTTCACTGTCGGCTAGGCAGCTAATTGGGCCCCCAACTTCCTACGGTCTGCCAGCCGCGGCACCGTGCTTCGGATCCCGCTGCCCTCCGAAGCCAGGCCCCCGATGCAGCCGTGACCAGCAGCCAAATACGGTCACACTGATCACTGCAACTGCCCCGACCCATTTTCCCTCATTGGCTACTCCAGGCATCGCGCCGGAACACAGTTAAAGCTGCTTGGCGACGCGGCTTTGCCTGGAGGGTGGTAACCAGCCACGGCCGAAGCCTACCACCGGAAATATGTCACCCGTTTGGCACCACCCAGGAGTCACGGTAGGGACTCGAGGGTAAACCTACGGACGCGAGTGACTTCAACCCCCATCCGTCCATCTTCACAGACGGACAGACAGACAGACAGATGGATAGACGGACAGACGGACGGACGACAAAGTGATCCTAATAAGGGTTCCTTTTTTTCCTTTTGTGGTACGGAACCCTAAAAAGTATTTTTTTCGTGTGGTTGTATGTGTCGTTGTGCCTTCATTTATCAAGCGGGCACTTTCTATATTTAACAAAATGCTAAACTTAAAAATAAACATAAATTGTGCCTGTGAGAGGAAAGTACTGTTATGATACACGTATTTAATAGCCTAAATAGTGTTACACTGCTGGGCAAAGGCCTTCTGCCTAGATACCCAATAGATCCGATCTAATGCGAGATCCGACCAGTCGTTGAGATAATATAAGTCCCGGTGAACCCTCCGTATCATAAATAGCGTGACCGTCCCAGTAGCACAGAATATTGTAATATTACCTTACCAGAAGGTACAAGTTCGTTCGCGGAGGTGAATAACTCATAACCCTCTTTTTTGCTTACCCAGCTACCCGTGCCGTGTACCGAAAATGTACCCCTTACATTTTCTGAATCTCTGAATCTTATTAGATTGCCTAAAGGGGCTCTTTGCGTTGGCTTCGGCTCCATGCTTCTCCCAAAGGTCCAGGCCACATTTTTCCTGTGAGCGGGTGCGATATAGAAAAGTATTACGTTACAGAATAGCTAGCTCCTTCGTCACTAGCGGAACTCATTCACCATTCCCTATTGTAGGGCCGAAATCACGACCACCCGCTTGCGCTTAAGAAGAATCAGCAAGTGCAAGCGAGTGGTCCGACATTGTACGACAGCTACCCAGTATCGCAGCCATGCTCAAGTATTGGAGGTTGAGGTGGTTTGGGCCACGTGCGCCGCATGGAGCACACTCGTTTGACCATACAGATTCTGTTCGGAGAGGTCGCAGGGGCAAAAACACCCATAGGCAAAAAAAAACCATGCTTCGGTTCACAGACTGCTCCAAGCGCGATATGGTTGCTTTTAACATCCCTAACAACCAATGGGAAGAGCTGGTGGCTAGTGGAGACACCTAGTGTATAGGGCCAGTCAAAAACACGACGAAACCTGGTTTGGGTTGCTGAGGGAGAAACGCACGAGGTGTCACGAGCGGGCCGCCAACCCCCGTCCAACTGGGGGTGTATACACTTGTCGCGAATGCGGCGGAGGGATTCAGTCCCGAATAGAACTATTAAGTCACGACCGCAAGTGTTCTCGTGTTCGCGATGCTGCTTAAATCATATTATTATGTAATAGATGACAAGGCCTCTTACTATCAGGTGATTTTGGCCCTGGTATAGCGGCTTTCGACCTATGATGGTCATATTTATCGCGGTGTTAATAAATGATTGATGACGCCATTTTTCGACATGTGTGTGAGTGTGAGAGAGACAGCTATGCTTTATAGTATACTTACTGCGACAAATACGACCATAATAAAGTTCCAAAGGTCACGATTTTGACAGACACAGATTTGTCAATTAATTTTCAAGGAGCATTTTGACCTCTATAATCTCAGAATCCGTATTCTATGGGAGCTGAGATACAAGTTTCTGGCAAATGTGGGAACATAGTAAAAAACTTATCTGAGTTAGGCTAAGCAAAGAGGAATGATAAACAAAGTTCAATCAACCGTTAAAATTGGTGGGAACTTACTTACAAGAAATTATTTCAGACGCCACGATACTTGCAAAATCCACTTAAAATTTAAAAACGTTCCAATGTCCACCAATTAAATTCACTTTCGCCCAGCCAACAGCAATACTCCGATACAAAGTTTAAAAATGGAATATCCTCAGCTAGTAAACAGTGTTCACATAGAAATCGTCGGAGCGCCTGCAAAGCTATCAACTTTTTGCATCGGAGCCGATCGGGTTTTAGAATAGGATTGTATCGAAACCGATTTTATTTAAAAGTGTTTTTTCAACTATTTGCTCTGTCAATAGTTTACGAGGAAGAGGTTTTGAATGTACTTCAATAAGATTGCATTTTTTATGTTTTTATATAAAAAAACTCATTGGGTAAATTGTATTGAATTATACATGCTTCGCTAGTTGCATCATCATCATCATCATCATTTTCAACGTCCACTGCTGGACATAGGCCGTCTCAATAGATTTCCACTGAGTCCAGCGAGTCCCCACAACCCGGTCGTCCAGGTCCAGCCACGCTGCGCTTGCCGGTACGCGGTCTCCACTCAAGAACCTTTCTGCGCCAACGGTCACCGGGTCTTCGAACGTTATATGACAATACGTCGCATACTAAAAAACATTATTATCAATAGATAAGGCTTGTCCACGAAAAAAAGTAGCCACTGTTGTATTACTCAGATCTTCATAATGAAATGTAATTTTGTAAGGAATTTAATCAATAAAAAGAAGGTATCTTCACCTTTCGTTTTCAGTGCCGTTTTGGATATTTTTATATCCGATGTTATCCATTTTTGGGCTTACTTTCGAAATTTCTGGATTTTATTCTAAATTTTGTATTTTTCACGTTATGTTGGCAAAGGTTCTTTTTTTTTACTCAAATAGATTATACTCTATAATGTTCCGCGAATATCTTTCCAGACTCTTAATTACCGTATGCAGGTCATAAATTATTTTAAATCATGCCAGAATTACACACATTTTTATGCAATCATTTTAGCTCTAAGCCTTAACTGGCATTTCACAACTTGTAAGGGAAAATGTATGGATTTTATATTCTTACACAATAAAAAGAATACTCAGTTGGTAATCTATCTTGCGGTTTGAACTACCTAGACCTACTGGGAGATAGTGGAGTTAGTTTTGGGTAATTTTTTTCGTGAACAAGCCTTAACACTTTCATCGTCAGCCAAAAGACCAGCCGGTCTATGAGGATGGTTTTTATCTCGCAATCACATCTGATCATCATCATGCCACCGGACCGATCCAGTGGACTCCAGTGACCTTCATCAGGTCATCAGACCAATCTGGTGAAGGTCTGTAGTGGAAGACCGGTCATGGTGGCATTCTTCTGGCGAAGCCTATGTCCAGGAGTTGACGTCTTTAACTGACGATGACGTCTTTTGGATGATGATAATTATTATCAGTAGATCATACTCGCACCATCATAAGTCGGCTAGTTAAGGCCGAAAGTCGATAGATGCAATATGCCGATATTTCCCATTGGAAGATATTGATTAAGACCCATGCTTAGCAGAGATCGTTAACGGGTTCAAATTATAATGGTGATTTATTTATTTGTTTATTATTCAAAAAGTTACACAGCATTACAGTAAAAACCACGGCACTGTGAACTACAGAAAAGAAAGACATACTTATAGAAAAACTTAAAACTAGTTCGATTTAGGCGATGTAACTCCGTGGCTCTGTTGCTAAAAACAAAACACGTCCTGTGCCATCTGCATCCAGCGGACTCCCAAACCTTATCCAAATTTCAGGCCACAGCATAATACCAAAGTCTATATACGTAGTATAGTCACAATAAGGTCAAAATCAGCTATAATAATTGTTAAAAAATCTGATCTAATCCGTCGGAATAATAAAAAAGAAAAACCGGTTAAGTCCGAGTCTGACTCGCGCACCGAGGGTTCCGTACAAACTTTCACTTCCGACTTAACTTGCCGCTTGAGTTAAGTTTGCCTCTGATATGGCGTCACATACAAATGAGGGGCCAACTTAACCAAACCGGGTTATTCAAAAAGGTTTTTGGTGATTAAAAAAAAGTAAGACAGACAGATATATGGTTATAATTTTCTTGTAATGTTCATATTAAATTATATAAATTCCAGAAAATTCTAGATTTTTCGCTTGGTAAACTTTGAAGATAATGGGGGGAGAACGGTATTTTTTCCACATCTTCCTTAATAAAACTAAATTTAAGCACCATTAATTTTTTTAAAAAATGTTCTAAAATTTACAAATCAAGCCCTTTCATATCCCTACTTGACCTTGGAACTAGAATTTAAATTTTTGACCCCCCTCATATTGGTTATTTTGTACCGGATGACCCCACAATTACAAATATAATATTATATAGACTTAAAATAAGACCTGAAATACCTACATGATTTATAAGTTGATAAAAAGTATGATTTGTTGAATAAATTAATTTCATATCTTTCTATCTAACCCCGATAGAAAGATATGAAATCATTGCCTTAACTTAACAGTTAAAGGAATAATATTCATATGTTCAAGTTAAATATCAATTATATAAAGCCCATAAGGCGATAAATTACATAGTGGAATGATGTATGTAAACTTTTCACAGGTATTGCACAACATTTGCAACTATACCATAACATTGGTAACTTTCCATAAAAACCCAATATGTTGCACAATAATTGTTAATTATAATTCTAAGAAATAATAAAATTACCCCCTCCCCAACCAATATACGGCTCGAGTATAAAAGCCAAAGCTAAATCAATTGACAATAACCCCACTATATGTGGCATACGAATGAACACATAAATATACAAATAGTCCCCATACTATTCATGTCGTTACTACAAGTAATCGGTACTACTTACTAGCCTTTGGAAATACTTACAAGAAATAATCGTCAAGTGAATTAGCTTCAGTCAGATAGATATCATAGTTAAAATAGGAAGCCTAAGTATTGGTTTAGGAACGGGATTTCGATATAAACTGTGACTTTTTATTCTCTACTTCACCTACACTGCTCTTAAAGCTATCGAAAGGGGTTCAGACTGCTTTTACAGTCCTCAGTCTGCACATATTTTAATAGAAAATAAAAATATATTTCATAATATTTTCTTTGCAATACATGTGGGCTGACCATGTTTATAAATATTCAAAATTTGAAATAGATAGCATAAGTAGTTTTTGAAATATGGCGTTCTAATAGTCGGACAGACAGATTATGGTACGACTCTGTCTATCTGTCTGTCTGTCCGACTATTAGAACGCCATATTTCAAAAACTACTTATGCTATCTATTTCAAATTTTGAATATTTATAAACATGGTCAGCCCACATGCAAAGAAAGGGTATTGCAAAGAAAGGGTTGGGTTCCTTTTTTACCTTTTTGGTACGGAACCATAAAAATTAAGATAAAAGTAACGATTAATTCCAATACTCACGAAGGCAGACCGCAACCCGCTATAAGACTCCAATTCAATTCCACATAACAAAGAAACAACATTAATAAATTAACAAAACATAACCCAATAACTCAATAAAACAAAGAATCAAGCATTTCAATAAACCCGAACGGAAACTTCGGCGGTCCTACTAACTATCCAGCGGCGGCGATTCATTAAAGTGTCGTTAGCGACACAATACATTATTAATTAGCGAAGTTTCGCGGTGGACGGACTTTTCATTTTCTGAACGAATAAACAGACAGGTAGCTAGATAAATTAACAGTAGGCCTGTTACACGTGGAGAAAAGATTTCGTTTCTAAACGTAATGTGGCATAAAGGGTTCGTTTCCAAGTGTATAGTGAACAAAGACTTTGTTTTTAAACATAACAACAAGGTAACAAAGATCCTTTCGAAGCGCAATATGACACAAAGGCTTTGATTAAGTATACATTTAACGTAAAACGAAGGCTTTGCTTCTATACGTCACATGGCACTGAGAGATAAAAACCCAAGTAACACTGGAAGCATTTCAATAAACGAATAGTAAACTTATGTAGAACTTAAGGCCCGTATAAACTCTTATATAAGTTCACCGAGGAGTATCTTGACGCATTATATTGGCATTTCAAAACCATTCTGATACTGGATACTGTATAACGGTTGGATAGTGGCATATCAAAATGCTTTTGTAAAGCCTTTAGTTTAAGTGCAGCAAACCACAACGCACCTGTACAGCTTTCAGCCGTTTTTAGTGCGTTTGGATCTACAATAGCATTTTTAAGTAGTAATAAAATGCGTAATGCTGTTTAATAGCACAAACATGAACACGCCACGTATATCCGTTATATAGCTTTGAGCAATTCTTAGTGCCCTTTGTTATGTAATAGCCCTTCTAAATGGTAAGTAAAGCCTGGAACTGCTGAACAACATAAAATGCTTCATTTTAAAGATCAACTGAGTTCTGTTGTTCAGCTAACAGCTCTTTAATCAAATGCACGTTATTGTAATGCGCGAAGCTGTACAGTATACATTTATTTTACTGTATTCGTTAAATCGATTTGTTCTTTGTACTTTAAGTTAAAGTTAAGTAATCTTTACTACTTGAAGTTAATGAAGGCAGATTTTAGAAATACTTCCACGGTCCCGTTCAGATTTCTCATCATCATCATCATCATCATCATTTCAGCCATAGAACGTCCACTGCTGGACACAGACTTCCTCAATAGATTTCCACATGGGCCGGATAGAGGCGACACGCATCCAGCGAGTCCCCGCAACCCTAAACAGGTCGTCCGACCACCTTGCGGGTGCCCCTCCACGCTGCGCTTGCCGGTACGCGGTCTCCATTCGAGAACCTTTTTGCCCCAACAGAGTTCTAATTCTCAATAATCATGCTTGCTCATTAATGCTCAATTCATTCGACATTGCATTGATTAAGCTATGAAGGTTAGGTAAAAAAGTTATCTGTTTCTAATTAATACAATTTTAGAAAAAAAATTGTACTTATTAAATTAATCAACTTTTTTGGCTGATGGACGACTTACAACATCTGATCTCTGAATTTCGAAAATCGTAACGTGATACCCCTCTCGCTCTCATGGGAAACTGTATTTAAGTGAGCGAGATGGCGCGATACCAACTTCGAAAATCGAATTTCAAAGTAGCCGCGCAGCTACTTCAACTACCGGTTACAGAGTTGTTTTCCCCTAGTATAAACTTGACGTATTTTTTTTTATTTGGAAGTAATAATCGTAAATAATAAAAAAAAAACGTACCTAACCTAGGTAAGTTTTTTTTCACCAGTGTATTGAAAAACCCCTCTGGATCATCTCACCACTAAATGTTCACCACCAGTCAAGGGCGTAGTATAAAACTCGTGTGCATTGAACAACAACGGCAACGGCAACGGTATTCTGCAAATGATAGCGGACAGGCTGGACGCGCCCGTTCTCGGCCGTTTCATAGATCTGCATGTGTTGAGAAGGGATCAATGAGGCGGCGGAGGGGGGTGGGGTGAATAAATGATTATGTTTGTTGTATTGTGATATGTGTTTAATGTTATAGTTGTGTGCCTATCTAACATAGTTTATAAGTTAACTGTACTAACAATATATGGAATTCTGAAGTTCTGAAATAAATGAATTTTATTTTTATTTTTTTATTTATTTATTGAACAGTCGTCTTCGACTCAGGCTGCATTATAGCCTCGACCGTAATATCCACAATAGCGCACTCGTATCATCTATACTGTTATAAAGTTGTAAAATTGAAATGGATGTACAATGAAGACATTAAAAAAAAAAAGTGATACGGACTATCTAGAGGTCACCAAATGGAAAAAAAATTTTTTTGGGCTTTTTGTATGTTTGTATTGTGTTCACAACTTTCTATCCCTGGTCGATGATCCAGAGGCAGACCCAAAACGAAGTGGAAAGATGTAGTGCAAATGGATGGAGTGAGCGTCAAGCATCCGAAGATGATGTTGAGGATAGGGTGAAGTGGAGAGGTAAAGTAAGGAAAGCTGACTCCACCACTATGTGGGATAATGGCTAGGAAGAGAGAGAGTATGTTTGTATGTGTCACTGTGGCTTCATCGCGTCAAATCGGCTAAACGGATATCCACTATTTTTGGTACACGGATAGCTGGGCATTCCCAGATGGTTCAAAGATATTTTTTACTCGCCTACGCTAAAGATAAGAGAATCGGTTCTTTTCTTCCCCGCAAACAAAGTTATGTACTATTTCCAATGCCTGATGCTCTGTGACTTGATCGTTTGCAAAATATTAAGGTAGTAACAATCTCTCCGCAACCTACTTTTCGTTCCAGCAAATAAACGAAGATTTATTAAAAAATGTTTTGTCGTTTGTTTCAGCCCTAATAAGCTTGGTTTTCGTTTGTGGACGTTTGTTTGTGATATCTTTGACGTGATTAAGGGTCTCAGTTGACGGCTTAAGACTTTGATGGCTTCTTAGTTCTTTATTACTGGAATGTTTGGTTAAGCTTTACGGAATTCGATGTTTTACAAAAAGAGTAATCGCTTTGGCTCGTTCGTGATGAAACATTCCTGTGAAAAATAATTGGCATGGACCGAAAATGCCTGTTGTTTAATAATAGGTTTATTTAAGAGATCAAATTCCGCTGTTACCAATTTGTATGAGTTAATTTTATTATTTATCAAAAAGTATTTAAAATAATTCGAAAATTATATATTAAAATACAGTTATACACTAAAGATAACCTTATTCTCGAAAATGGTTATCTTGCAAGCTTTTATATGACTTGCAAAGTTTGTATACTGTATGTTTGTACGGGTCAAATCTTGCAGGTTAATTTTGACCAACTTCCCGGTTTCCATTGAGCTAAAATTTGGCATAATATTCGGTGACCATGCAATAGGGTTTTGTCGCACAAGTTATAGGAACTCTATTATAAAATAACGCACTCCTATCAAGTTTGGGCTCTTTACAATCATGAATGAGATGATGGATGTATGTTCTACCAAATAAATAAATTTGTATTTGAATTTCGTATATCAAAGACAGGTAGAGTTGACACTAAAATTTTGCCACAAAAATGTAATTTTGATAGAAACTTATTTTAAAAAAGATGCCCGCAACTTCGCTCGCGGAGGAGAAAATGTCATTACCCCTATTTTTTTTCAGTGTAATGTAGTAAAAAGTAACATACGATTCTGTGGATACCCAGCATACCTAGTCTTAAAAATAAAATAAATTAATAACACAGGGGGACAATACTATTTTCGTCTGTTTCTGCGATTATTACTCATTTAAATAAAATAATTTAACGGATTATATTGCGTATGTGCAACCCGTGACCATGGAAAGCTGAAAGTCGGGAACTCAAATGAGATAATATACGCGGTATAATCCATTAAATTATTTTATTTAAAACAGGGGGCAATCTTACACAATTCGACCTAGTAAGCTTGTACAGTCAGCGTCAAATAGTTTGTAGCATCCAAAGCACCAAATATACCGCAACAAATCTTTATTACTTAAGAGTCCCCAGTAAGCTCGGTTCTCCATACAAACGTAGTTACGCTCTCATTTTTAAACGACTAGCTAGTTCGCTCTGAAACTTTGTACTTAGAATAAGTTTAGGTTTATGCAGGCCTATAATTTGTTTACGTAGCTTCAGATACCATAGTAAAAAAATACAGCGAATTTAAGTTTTTCATACATAACTTGTTTTTGCCGTATTTCGTTTGTTTGATAAACTGCAGCCATATAAACTAGTTTCAGGCCTAGATATACCTCATTTCATTGTGTATGCAAAGTTTCGTTACAATCCAATACGTAGTTTTAAAATAAGAACGAAACTCCGCTTGTATGGGAAGGTGAAATTCGGCCGAGCTTACAGGGGACTCTTAAGGCATAAAGATGTGTGACGATATATTTGGCGCTTTGGATGCTGCAGACTTTTTGACGCTGACGGCGACGATATACATAATATATAAATAAATTATAATACTAAAATTCATAGAAAACATCCAAGACCCCGGAACAAACATTCGTATTCATCACACAAACACTTGCCCTAGCTAGGATTTGAACCCAGGACCGCTAGCTTCGTAGGCCGGTGTGCAACCCACAGAGCCAAACGAATTGTCAAAATATCTGCACATTCAAGATATAAAAAAAAAAATTGTAACGGACTCTAAATCGAAAATTATTACTTGTATGTCTGTATGTGTCATTGTGGCTTCATCACGCCAAATGTGCTAAACGGATTTCAAATATTTTTGGTACACCGGTAGCTGGGTGTCCACAGATGGTTAAAGGATACTTTTTACCCAACTACCGTGAAGAAAAAAAATAGAAATAATGACTTTTTATCCTTCGCGAACGAAGTTGCGTGCACCTCCTAGTTTAATAATATACTTTTGACAATGTAACGTCTAAAGAAATGAGACGCCTTAAGAAATTTCCCGCCAAAATATTGACGATTATAATGGACTCTAAGCTTTTACGGCAATAAGTGCATTTGCCAACGTTGCTTTCAGCAAATTCAAAAAGACAATATTATTGTGATATAATCAGTCAGCTGTCTGTAACACGAGACAGTTCAGGTTTTTGCTAAAACAACAGAATGCCGGTACTATCCCTTTTCAGGATTTATTTGGACATACTTTTCGCTTATTATTTGCTTTTTTGGCAAACAGCAGGGTTCTATCTTGCCTTCAATAACAGCTTTGTAGGCCTAGAGCTGGTATTTATAATGAATAACCAACTTTTTTCTTAACTTCGTTTGACATCACGAACTAACCTCAGATCAAGAAGGCCTCTTCAAGGGTCTATTAAATTGGCTTTTTTTAAATGATTACTACCATTCATCTGTCCGATATCAATTAAAATCGATTATCAAGATATGTTTGGGAACGAACAACACTTGTTGCTAGATTTGACAGGCGAATGATAAGTTGCCTTTGTACCGCAAAGTCGAAGTGTACGCGACATTATCGCTTGTTCTGATATTCATCGTTTCTTAACACAAAAGTCAGATCAAACGCTCAAAGCAAACGCGACAACGTAATGTGAATATAGTTTACTCACCGCTAATCTTTACGATAATCTATAATCTATACGTTACTTAGGTATATTCTTGGATTCACAGCTTGGAATACTTAAAAAATAGATTTAAAATGAATTTACGC
The DNA here is from genome assembly GCA_905404275.2 of Hedya salicella. NCBI lineage: Eukaryota > Metazoa > Arthropoda > Insecta > Lepidoptera > Tortricidae > Hedya > Hedya salicella. The sequence continues at coordinate 2,073,988 of FR990112.1, read as the reverse complement.
ATAATATGATTCAAAAATAGCTGTGGGCTATTGGGACCGAGCGCGACGACAGCGCCACGTGACAGGCGGCCATTATGGACAATATTGTCACCACTGTCAAACAAGAAGTAAGTAAATATTGTGAAAAATATTAATGAAATCTTGTGTTATTTTACTATATTACACAATTCAGAACAACACAGATGTTCAAGAACCATATTTTTATCTCAAAAACGATTAGAAAATGTCTACTGCAATATGGATTTGACAGCTCAAGTCAGCGACAAAAATGACAATTTTAGCCGTAGCGAGCGCTGTGATCGTTTAGGCTACCCCCTCCACCCGCTTTGCACTCTGCCAATTGCAGTGAATTATCACGCAACGAGGCATTTCCTTAATATTCACGGCCGACAGGCTGCAACAACAGATTCGCACGGAATGTCAGTAGCAACGGCCAACCTCTGCCGTTGTCTTTCTGTCGTGTCGTCTGGGTTCGCACAAGCGAAGTAGATACATTTACCCACGCTATTTATTTATTATTCAAAAAGTTACACAGCCTTACACTAAAAACCAAGGTGAAACCACTATGAACTACAAAAAACAAAAACATATAGGAAAACTTAAAACTAGTTTGATTTAGGCGACGTAACTCCGTGGCTCTGTTGCGTCATCTGATCTGGTGTAGGATTTGGCAGATTGCCCCGGAACTGCCTAAATACTACATTCTTCGGCCAGAAGTCTCCACTTGCGATGGTGTCCTGCAGCGGCCGCGGCACGCGCACCACAAACTAGCTGAAGTGCACGTAGTGGCGGGACTGCAGCTGGTGCACCCTCAGCGAGAAGCCAGTCTTCCGCACGTCTAGCACAACTGTGATACGCGACTCTTTGTCGCGCGACAAAGATTGTCTGTCACTTTTCTTTCAATACAGTGCGAGAAAGACGGGTGATGCTATATCGCACGACAAGCACAGTCGCTGAAAGTTGTGCTAGACTGGCTGGCGGACGAACTCCACCACGTCATCAGCCACCGCGTTTTCTATTGTTTATCTATATCTGTCTGTGTCCTCAACAGTTCTCACTAAGGCATACATTGTTTTTTTTATTGCTCTGTAAGTATTTATTAAATTTAAAAACTACTTAATCATAAAAAAACCAAATGTTGCAGAAAAAGTGAGAGTAATCAAACGGCAAGAGTTTGTATGACCTGATGAGGAAGTAGGAAAAGCTGCTAGAAGTTACCTTCTATACTTTTATAGAGAGTTGTTGTTTTAAGATATAGAGTTCTAAATAATAAACATCTGTATATTGAAGATATTAAAGAAAAAAGTTAAACAGGCTTGAAAGGTCACTATTTTTTTTGTATTACATATGTGTGACATGACGGAATTCAACCTTTTTTTGGTTCAACCATGTTCATGATCTTGCAAGAAGATTCTTGTAAAGGTTATATAAGTCAACGGGGTCCTCTCTGGGTTTCCCGGGAATTGCCCCCAGTGGCCTCCGGTCTATATAGGCACAAAGGCACTACCTATCCTGAACGACCATGGCTCCATACATGCACGAGAAACTGCCTACCCTGAACCACTAATCCACCATGGCTCCATAAAGGTACAGAAAAACTGGCCAAAAACCCTGTGCATATCACTGATTGCCCCAGTTGACCTGATACGATACTTTTTACCCGATTACGTTGAAGCAAGAACCAGGGTTATGATTTTTTCTCTTCCGTGAACCTTCCTGTGTTTTATATAATTAAATTAATCACAACTTTCCTGTTTCCAACCTGCTATTTTCAGTTACATTACATTTTCTGTACAGCGTAGCAGCTAGTTTTTTCAATTACACACAAAATCAGAATCCACGAACATACAGCTTTTAAAATTAAAATTTTCCATCGCATTTGCATAACTGTGAAAGTTGAAACAAAACAGGAATGGAAGCGAAAATCGTTTTCGATGCTAACGAATTAATTAAAACGCTCAATTGTAAAAAGCTTAAGTTTTCAAGCATTAAAACTACCGACAAAAAATGCATTGCGCAATAAGACGACCAGTTTTACTCAGCGGGAATAACGTTGCCTGCAAAGCTGGAGGTCCAGGGTTCAAATCCCGGTAAGGGCAAATATTTGTGCGATGAGCATAAATATTTGTTCCTGAGTCTTGGATGTTTTCTATACATATAAGTAAATATATATCTATCAAATATATCGTCGTTTAGTTCCATAATACAAGCCTTATCGAGCTTACCATGGGACTAGTTCGATTTGTGTAATATTGTCCTATATTTTTTTTAAATAAGTAGCTCGCAACTTCGTTCAAGTCAAACAAAACAGTCGTAATCCTCTTTTTACTTCAACGCAGTCGGGTAAAAATATCCTGTATATAATATGGATGTCCAAATACCCGTGTACGAAAAATAATTAAGGCTCTATACTGTTTCTCTTGTTGGTGTGCAAGTAAGAATTTTTGTATTGTATTGTACTAAATATACTCGTAGGTGAAATGCGTTTAGCCGCTTTGACGTGATGAAGCCGCAACGACACATATTATTATTATTATTTTCGAATCCGTGACCTTCAAATATTTTGATTCACTTAGTTTTTTTAAAAATATCTTCAATCTACAGACATTTCATTTTTTTGGAATGTTTGTATATGAGTTGTTGTGGCTGTAGTAACTAGGAGATGCCCGCAACTTCGTTCGCGGCGGAGAAAAAGTCATAACCCCTATTTTTTTTTGGCGGAGATGGATTCCCAGCTAGCCGTGTGCCAAAAAATTAAATTTAATGAAATAATTCTGTAAGTAGGCCGCAAGGGCACTTTTACAAGTCTGACCCTTCGGCATTTCCCACGACGAGACCACTAGTCAGATGAAAACCGAAACAAATTTAACAGTCAGTCTGTACATTAAAGACATTTTCAAAAAAATATCGTACAGACTATTTGGAGGTCAATGAAACTATTTTTTATTTTTTTTTCACACGTATGTGTCGTTGCGACGTTGTTGGATATTTTTGGCACACGGGTCCCTGGGTATACAGATGGTTTTGGATAGAGGGGTTATGACTTTTTCTCCTCCGCGAACGTATACGTATGGTACATATGCAATGACAGATGAACTCGTGGTCTCTCGCTCATGGCGACTGACGCGGCGCCAGACAAAATGGCGAGCGATGGGGCCACGATGAAGCTGCCGGCGTCGCGCGCAAAATTTTAGCCAATGGGCGTTGAAGATTTTACCGGCGCAAACGCGGCTTTATAATTGGTTAATCTGTTTTCAAAAAATGCTTTCTGCGCAGGTACATCTTTGTAACTTATATTTTTGGTACTATTGTAATCCACTTGACAAGACTATTCCTGGGGCCCTCCCCATTCTTCTGGTTCGTGGTCGCCACTCGATTATTTTGGTTAATCCTAATACTGCGTGTGTTTGGTATGACTATGTTTATGTCTGTATTATGCGTTTTGTAAAGCATAGTCAAAATAATGCATTCTGCTCTTGGCCTACATCTGTGTACCACATCTTGTTATTGACCGCCCATCCTAATTGATTCTCTCCCCACTATACACAGAGAGCCGGGCGAGAGTATATTGTAGAGGTTGCAAATCACATTTAAAAGAAAAAACATATTTTTCTTTTTTATCTTCTATTATATTTTTACTTTTATAAGTTTTGATATAATATTTTCTTGGAGAACTACGCACTGAGTTTATACTTAAAACATAATATTTAGAATAGGCTCAGTACAAATAATGTAATAGATAAGAGTTATTTAGAAAACATGACTGACTGTTGAGTTTGTTTCGGCTTTCTTCTCAACAGTGGTCTCCTCTTGAGAAATGACGTAGAGTCAGACTTGTAAAAGTGCTTTTGCGGCCTACTTACAGAATAAAGATCGTTATTTTTATTTGATAGTATCTCAACCTCTACGCTAGCATATGAGACAGTCAGGCAGGTATTTTAAAAATAGATATGTATTTATATTAAGAATATCACTTGTATTGTTCTTACTTTTTAACTGACTTCAAAAAAGGAGGGGGTTCTCAATTCGGTTGTATTTTTTTTTATTTTTTTTTATGTTTGTTACCTCAGAACTCCGTCATTTACACGATGATTTGGAAAATTTTTTTTTGTTCTTGAGTAGGTATATTCAAATTGGTCTCATAAAATTTTGGTGAAGATCAGAAGCCGGGATCCATGAGGAATCGAAGGCATTCCTTGAAGATTATGAGAACATCTATAGCGGTTTCGGTATTTATTACAGTATTTTAAGCATTTACATTTGAAAATCACCATTTGGTGAAGAGAAACCGATGATGAAGACACAAGCCATCAGTTACCACAGAGGGCTCTACCAGTGTTATTTAATTCGCGGATCGCAAGTCGATTTAGAAAATTATTTTTTCGGATAAGAGTAGGAATCTCCAAGTTGATTCCACAAAATTTTGGTGAAGATCTGATGATGAGATCGATGAGGAATCGAAGGAATTCCTCGAATATTATGAGCACATCTATGGCGATTTCGGTATGTACTACAGTAGTTTGAGCATTTACATTTGAAAATCACCATTTAGTGAAGAGAACCCGATGATGAAGACACAAGCCATCAGTTAACACTGAGGGTTCTACCAGTGTTATTTAATTCGCGGATCGCAAGTCGATTTAGAAAATTATTTTTTCGGTTAAGAGTAGGAATCTCCAAGTTGATCCCATAAAATTTTGGTGAAGATCTGATGATGAGATCGATGAGGATCGAAGGAATTTTCAAATATTATGGGTACATCTATGGCGATTTTGGTGTTTATTAAAGTAGAACAAGCATTTACACTGGAAAATCATCATTTGGTGAAGAAAAACTTATGATGAAGACACAAGCCACCAGTCACTAATTAGGGCTCAACCAATTTTATTTAATTCACTAATCGCAATATAATTATTTATCATATTTTGCTTAGAGGCAGAAATTGGTTAAGATCAGGGTAGCAAAGTGGAGAACCAGAGAACTCCTCAACGGTTAACGGCCCTGATTCTGAAATAGCAACGTTCAGCTAAAGGTCATGAGCAATTGACATTAGAATGCAATATGGCTGTAAGTGCCGTATAAAAGTCGTAGAAGTCATAAAAGTCGTGTATTATGTGTGGCTTCGATCGTCAGAAGGCAGATTTTGTAGTCTTGTTATTTCCCTTAGCGATCTCTCATCATGTGGTCGATTTAATAATTTGTTGGCGTCGAAATCTAACAACGCTATGCCTTCCAAAGTTTTGACACGGCTTAGTGCAACATATATTTGCCCTTTAGCGAAATTCTTTTTATCAGGGTCTATCACAGCTTTCTCGAGGGTGGTACCTTGTAGCTTATGAACAGTAACAGCCCAACTTAATATTAAAGGTAACATACGAGGCTCCACATCTCCGTATCCCCTTGTCACTTGAAACGTTAGTACATGATGGAGGTATGGTTATGCAACCGTCACTATCTTTTAACCTAAGACCAACAGTTTCATCGTCAAATTTTTACGTACGTGTTTTTACGTACACAGCTTCCGGGAGCTCCCCGTTTTCCAGCTGATCTCGTCTTACGGCCGGCCATTTTTTTTTATATGCCCATAGCTCCATTCACTAGTCCATCAGAGACGGAAATATTCCGTCTCAACATCACTCAAGATTCTACGCCAATTTGAGTTGCGAGATAATTCTTTAAATATTATGGGTCAATTGAGACTGTTAGTCGTATTCTTTTTAACTAGCAAGCTACTGGACTTAACCATTTTGACCTAGCCAATTCTTATAATTTAGGTTTTATTTACAATAGTCTTATCTACAATTGGTCTTATTTATTTACAATAGGGCCTCCTCAATCTTCCCATTTTGAGCTCTAAAAATACTTTACATCACTAAAATCCATCAATAAAAAGCAAAAAACAAATTTTAAAATAAAAAAAGAACCGACGTCAAAATAAACTAAAAAGCCAAAAATGATATTTTATGTACAGTATGTGAATCACCTTTTGAAGACGGTGCCAAACCTGAAGTAAAGTCCTTTATCCAACAAAAATACGAATTACTATAACTAAATTTAGGTAATAACTAAAGGCTCGCCGCCGCGGTTCTTGCGTGTCATTTGTGTTAATAGTAATAAATGAATGGTTTGGCACCGAACTCAAAAGGTGATTCAAATGTGATCCGTACTGTACATAAAAGATCATTTTTGGCTTTTTAGTTTATTTTGAAGTCGGTTCTTCTTTTATTTTAAAATTTTGTTAGTATGTTGTCTGCCGCAAATATGCGTTGGCAAAACCGGCTATATTTTTTTTGCCTGGGAGACAACAGTAGAATTTAGTCTTAATCTTAAGTCAGCTTTCGAGTATAAGATATCCCAGAGGTCAAATAGTATTTAATTCCGTTCCTGAAGCCCTATCGCTCTCGAAATATCATGTGGCTAGTGCTTAAATATGTACTTTTTTTGAGGCAAAACGTGACATGAAATTAGATAGCTTAACCTAATTAAATAGAGATACTACGTTGTCAATTGCAACCCTTGAAAAACAAAATCAATTAGTTAACATTAGAAAGAAAGAAAAAAAGAAACTACATTTATTCTAAGGCATACATAATTATAGCTTACTTACTGCACCTACGAATGCCGCGAAATGGTCTCACCTCAGCATATAATGCTGACTCGAAACCCAGCGCTGATTTTTCGATGAGACCATAGGTGGCGCCACGGAGAGCTATACATTAGTTATCAATTATCATTTCTTTGTTTTTCTATAGACCGTTTTGTCGTACATAGTATAATATATAAAGTTTTCAATGCGATCGACCGACCAAATAAGGGCATTGGTGGAAGGCCCTATACACCAGTGCTCTAGAATGTCATGGAGAAACGGCGGGCGGTCGTGAGGCGAGCTATTGTCACAGATAGACAAGGCCCAGGTATTTATTTCATTTGTCTATTGCATCAATATTACGTATGTCGCACCCGTTCACGGGACAATGGTGTCCCGGACCTTTGAGAGGCGTGCGCGGAGCAACAGTCAACCCATAAAGCCCCTTTCGACAATTTAATCAAATGTAAGGTGTACACCGCGTGGGTGCTGTTCCTGCCCGTATCATGGGACGCGCACAGAGACAGCACCCGCTAGATGCAAGAACTATTGGAGATTGATTGGATCTAAATATACTGGGTTATGGGATTGAAATGGTGGACTAAATACTGGGCTATTACTTGAGACAGTCGGATGTCTACCAGGAAAAATTATCTCATGGCTAAAGGCACTGTACACAAGATAGGCCCCCGAAAATAGCGACAAATATAGGGACTGAGGGTAACATCGGTGCGGAAGGCTAAGGGTGGGGAGGTGTCACTGGACTTTCTACCGAAGCCAACTCGCCACTTACGTTCCACATCCACTCTCGAACCGCAGCTCTTGCGACTCCACTCTGACCGACCGGTGAAGGCAAGACAGAGGTGGGGGTACCAACTCCCCCCCCTTCCCCATCAGGGTCCCCCAGGAGCACACATGTACGTGTGGTCGTTACTCCCCAACAGCTCGCCACAAGATGTCGTGCGTTATTTATTTATATATTACTATTATAGTTCTTACCTTAATTAAACGTGTACGAGTAGTTATTTTATTACACATAAATAAAATATACATATAAATTATATATATAAATAAAATAAAAAATTATGCACACTTAGTTGAGAAATAACATTTTGTTTAGTGCTGAAGTTACGTGATTTCTCTCGGATATCCTACTCAATTTATTCTTTTCTTTACCACGCGTCAGTAAAAGAGTTAAATCAATCTCGGAGTAGTAGAAATATAGATCACATACTCTCTCGTTTCCTTACTATTCGAACAACAATCCGGCGAACAAATCGTATTGTCCACTATAGTGTACAAGCATAATTATTTTCCCCTGCCCTCTGTTTATCAATCGGTTTATTATACCCATTTTTATAGGCCGGAAAAGGGCAGAGGACGCATTTCGTAGTAAATTGTTCTTTTGCGGAAAAGGGTTGTTTGTGTACATCTTGTAGTAGATGTTTAACACTTGTACAGTACAAGATGAAGTTATTCTGCAAAATGTTGTATTTGTACGATTTAGTTTTTAACAACTAGGTATTTTTCACAAACTGTCACATAGTTTCAGGTGTTGTTAAATACTATTATATTATGAAATTGCGAGCTGAATTTCCATACTAACGAAGAAAGTCTTATGTGGTCTTTATACCTTTTAATTTTCAACTTTATTTTAATTATACAATGCACAGGCACTTGCACTGGTTAAGTGAAAACAATCTTCATGTACTTAAATTTGACTAAAACTATGAAATGTCATACCGATATTATTTTAAATATTAACTATGAGGGGGAAATCATTAATAAAGTACAAGTGTTGCATTTGGGATGAACGTGTTCATACTATTTGTACTAAAGTAAATAAATCTATATTTGCACTCAGAACAGTTAGCCGAGTAATATCCACAGAAGCAGGTTTTAATACATACAATGGATATATTGCATCTGCACTTCGATATGGTATAGTAATCTGGGGCAATTCTGTACACAGAGTTAAGCTATTTGTTATTCAGAACTGCTGTACAAGAGCAATATTTTGACCGCAAACCGACTCATGTCGCTCATATTCTTGACGCCTAGAACATATCTGTAAGGTTAAGTTATAATCGAATGGACCCGGAGACAATATAAACATCTCACTGTAAAGTGTGCTCACGTATTTGTCTGTTGTATTAATATTGCTATGCACTATAATGTCATTATCGAGATTGGGAATGTTTTTTTGTTTATTGTAAAATCTTACATGTAATTTAAGTGCCCTTGAGGCCTACTCGCAGATTAAAGTTTTGAATTTGAATTATTTTAAGAATAATGTAATATTATAACTTTGAGATTTTTATCTAATAACATGAAGAATGTGTGTTTGTGTATAAGCATAGAGATATTTTCAAGCTTAAACAAGACACAGTTCCTCGTAAAGTAAGGTCTCAACTCAATATATGCATAAATTGTGCAAACCACCTGCAATGTTAAAAATCATAGCCAAAAATGCCTATATTATTATGATGTGTCTATACACATCATAATAATTTAGGCATTTTTGGCTTTATGGATTTTAGATCTCTATAGATCTATATTAAATTACAATTTAAAAATTCCACTAAACAATGGTAGAAAAGTGTTATTATTACATAAATGAATATTTATCGGACAATTCTTAATGAATATCTTTATAGTTACTATGTAAATATTTTAATTGTGAATAATTTTCGGCCATGTTTCTTAATTATTTATTACAAGATAGTGCCCGCAACTTCATTCGAGGAGGAGAAAAAGTTATAAACCCTCTTTTATTCGACATCGTAGTCGGGTAAAAAGTATCCTATAGCCATTCTGTACCCTGTAACACAGCTAACCGTGTACCAAAAATAGTTGAAATCTCTTTAGCCGATTTGGCGTGATAAAACCACATGACAACGACACATACAAACATACAAAAAACTTTTTTTTTTTATTCATTGACCTCCAAATAGTCAGTTTCAATCTTTTTTTTTATATCTTCAATGTGGTCTGCACATTGAAGATATAAAAAAAAAGATTGTGCCAGTGGCGTAGCATATTAATGAGCCCAATGGTTAAATATAAGTAAATGAATACGCTTCGGCTTCCCTTGCAATGTTCTGACGTCACGCCAGACATAAAAAAAACAACGGGTTGCACTCCGGGATTAAAACTTAAATATTAACGTTGTGCATTTTTGACAATATAAACAAATTGTAACAGGTTTTCTATCAGTTCACGTGTCCGTCTTACGAATTTTCAATCTGTCGGTCACGTGACCGACAGATTGAAATTGTCGCGAGTTTAAAAAATTTCCCCATCACAAAAAAGTGCAGTGCGCCGCTAACGAAGTTTTCACTTCAAAAAATTATATCTTTATAATACTATAGATGTATATTATCTTTTACCGTCGGGGATTATAATAGATTAGAATAGAATAGAATACGTTTATTTCTAAGAATATGGTACAATTGTTGGAGTAAATACATTTGGTTCAGCATACCCTGCCGTGATCGGCGTAGAAATATTATTTAGGTACATTAAAATGACCATGATAAAAAGTGGAAAACATGTGAAAATTTAATATTACTTACTTAATTAGAATTATTATAACATGACGTGCAATAAATAACAATACCAGGACAAATAATTTTATTTATTCTAAACATATTTATTATTATGAATTTAATTATTTAAAAAATCATTAATTGAGTAAAAACACATGTCAAGCAGCCAAAAAATACGGGTTAATGGAAACGGAACTTGCAAAAGATTGCATTTTATGCAATGCCTGTAGTTGATTTACCGGTGAGGCCATTTTGAGTAAAATAGCTCCAGCATCCAACGTCACCGGCAACGGGGGAAGATTTTAATTGAGATGTCGTTCAGCCAGTCTACATAGTCTTATGAGCGGGGCTTTCTCCACATTGGATTTAAGATTTTAAGGCATTAATGATAGTTTTCTTACATGAATAAAAAAACAAAACACCTGCGGAAAGGTATTGAGATAAATCTTCTTATGCTTACGGACTTTTGACAATCACTTCTATCCCTTTACTTATCATTACTATATTATAAACGTGAAAGTATGGATGTCCGTTCCACTTAATCTCAAAAACTACTGGACGAATTTTTATGAAACTTGCCAGTTATGTACCTTATATATCAGAATAGGACATAGGTTATAATGTATGTCAAATATCATCCCTTTTAGAGACGAAAAAGGGGATAAAAATTTGTACGGACAGTAAATATTTTTTTATGCTAGGAACTTGCTTCACATTTAAATTAGTAAAATATCGAGTTTTGGGGAAAGACATAAGCTACTTTTTATCCCGGAAAGATACCTTTGATCCGAGAGACGAAGTCGCAGGCGGATTATAAAGTTGTAAAGTTGTCTGTCAATAGAATATATTTTTAAAAAAAATATTGTGACGGTCTGTTTGGAGCTCACTGAATAAAAGAAATGTTTTTTTTGTGTTTTAGTATGTGTCGTTGTGGCTTCATCACGCCAAATCGGCTTAACAGATTTCAACTATTCTTGATACAGGGGCAGCTGGGTATCCACAGAGGGCTAGAGGATACTTTTTATCCGACTATGCTGACGAAAAAAGAGGGGTTATCTCTTTTTCTCCTACGTGAATGAAGTTAAGGGCGCCATCTTGTTCTCAATAATTTCAAACAAAAAAGCAAAATGAAATGTTTTTCGAATCAGTGACCTCTAAATAGCCCGTTAAATTTATTTTTTTAAATTTCTTCAAGGTAGACATTTTATTTTTACAATTTTATTAGAGTATAGAAGAGAATTTGTTTCATTAGTAACTTACCAGTTATGTAAATGGAATATGAAAGAAAATAATAGTGAATATTAAATATGGCAATATATTCTCAAAATTAACTGTACCTTCCGAGTATTTTATTCAAACCACTGCTCTTTATTACTCGTAAGTGGTGAACCAAATTTCAGAATATATGAATATTTCACTTGTACGAGAACAATGTTTTTGTAAAGAAAATGTTAAATTCGTAGACCAAATTCATATTTGCTTTAATAAGGAGGGTATGCATTTTAAATTAATTATGCATTAAAATTAAAGCCCCTAAAATACAACAATGAATCATATTTTACAGAACTATATTTTCATACGAAAATATTGCAAATACTAAATGTATTATCTTCTCTGTATTATATTATAGAAGCAGACGAGCAGAAGATATAAATAACTAAAACTAAAGCTAAAAATGAATAATTTTTCGTGACACAAAAAAAATCATTTTTGTGACAAGCTTTTCTTGCCGACTGTATTTTTCTTTAAATATCCACCTATCTAATGACCGAGACGATTCTAAAGAACCCAAACTCGATAGAATTTCATTATTTTCTTAGAGACTTCCTATAGCCACCTTCCTGCTCCATCATCAGATCAGCTCGATGGTATCATATTATAGCATTATCACCGAACTTACATAAGTATGCCAAATTTTAGCTCAATCGGAAACCGGGAAGTAGGTCAAAAACTTCCAGGATTCCACCCGAACATTGCAAGTCAAAGCTTGTAAAAATTAAATTAAGTACTTGCGCCCAAGATGGTCCGGTTCTTTAGCATCGAGCTGATCTGATGATGGAGCAAGAATGTGGCCATAGGAAGTCTGTAAGAAAATAACACAATTCTACCTTATATCTAACAAGGCCCCCGTGGCACGGTGCTAAAGATGCTGGCATCATTATTATTTTTGATTACTAAACTACATTTTTTATTGTAATATTGGTACAAAGATCAAGGAATCGGCTACGCCCGCGTTACCGAGATTCTACATACAAACTACCCCTGTTCCACCCCCTTAAGGGATGGTTTCCGGAATATAAGCTATCGTATGCCAGGATATAGGAGGCATGTGTCCAGCAGTGGTCGTCTTATGGTTGAAATGATGATGATGATACCTAACCTAAAGAAATAAAATAATAATATGTATGGGTAAAATTAATTTTACGATCAACATGCCCAAGTAAGTATATGTTTGACGCTTCGCCAGTGGTACCTAACTTTTTGGCTTCTGAATTTCCCGTCACTGCCTTCAATGAAAAGCATTCCAGAAAACCAATTAACGCAGTCGATGCGTGCCGGCATTTCTTTGTGCGACTTACACAAGATGGCCGCCGTACAGATGGACTTATAGTTGGGATTCCTACTCAATTGAGATCATAGAGTTATTGCAATAGTTTAAGTATAAGATAATAATACTTATTATTGAAAATGAAATACCGGTAGATTCAGATACCAAAGTAACCGACATAGCTTACAGGATTGCATCGTTGAAGTGGCAATGGGCGGGCCATGTAGCCCTCAGAACAGATGGCCGTTGGTGCAGTAAAGTCCTGGAATGGCGACCATGCTTAGGAAAGCGCAGCGGGGGACGGCCCCCGACTAAGTGGACAGATGTCGTCGTAAGGGTCGCGGGGAGCCAGTGGAGGTATCTGCGCAGGATCGCATCCTGTGGCGAGCTATAGGGGAGACCTATGTTCAGCAGTGGACGTCCGTGGCTGATAAATAGATAGATTCAGATTTGTAAAAGTGCCCTTGTGGCCTACTTACAGAATAAACTATTTAACTTTAACTTTTATACGTTTTGAAATGTTTTATTGGATAACTAAGAATTATCGACGACCGTTTCAGCTCAGCGGGAGTAACGTTGCCTGCGAAGCTAAAGGTCCTGGGTTCAAATCCCGGTAAGGGCAAATATTTGTTACTGAGTCTTGAATGTTTCCTATGTATATAAGTTAATATATGTATATTAAATATATCGTCACCTAGTACTTACACACGCCTTATTGAGCTTACCATGAGACTGTATATACTTAGAAAGATATATACTACTTAAAACAATATAGGGGCCACTTTTGCGCGGAGAATTTCTGTTCAGTTTTTGTAGTTACAATAAACTAATCTTATATCAATAAAACAAATAAAACAATTGACTATTCAATTCATCGATTATCAACTACTCGTAAACAAAAACAATAGCCTTTTTAGCTGGAGAGTATATAAAATATTTTATACCAACTAATAAATATTTTTACGGTACGGTCTAAATTTTTAGTAGCAGTATATTTAAGATCGAGTAAGTAGGTACTAATATTGTAATAGTTAAGAATTATTTCGAAAGAATAACTGAATGTTAAGCTTGTTTCGGCTTTCTTCTCAACAGTGGTCTCCTTCGTTGTTTTGCGCCAGGGTAATCGGATAAAAAGTATCCTAACTATTACTTGTCATCCGTGGATGCCCAGCTATCCGTGTACCAAAAATAGTTCAAATCCGTTTAGCCGTTTTCGCGAGATATAGCCATAATACATACATTCATATAAAAAAATCAAAAAAATATTTTTCGTTTCATTGACCTTCAAATCGTCCGTACCTATCACTTGTTCTTTTGAAAATACAGATATATAATTTTTACAATTTTATAATAGTAGGTATAGAAGGCGCATAATAATATAGTTTTTTTTTGGATAGGCCTATGTCCAGTAGTGGAGTTTGATTTCGATGAAAACAAAATCTAATATAAAAAAATTATTCTCCTGGAAAAACCACTCATGTTGGTACCTATGTTTACACATTACGTCAGAAATATGACAAAAGTAGGTAGGTAGGTGCCAAGTACCTACAGGCATAATGCCAAGTATACTTAATGCAAATATATGCAATGCAATAATGATTTCCATCAAAATAATTATCTAGAATTCAAACCGCAGAGATTATATTTCTAGAGTTATCTTGTGTGTTTTGATATAAATATATCAAAACACACAAGATGACTCCGAGTTGACATTAAGCTAGACGATGACGATTAAATCTAATCCTGCTCGACTTATTTACTGTCATATTCTCCTTATCAGCAGCATAGGAACGATTTAATTACACACAACAATTAAGAAACCCTTTTAATTTCGGACCAAATGTTCACGAGCCCTGGAAGGCAGAGGGCAAAAGAGGGCGGCCTTCTCATTAACCTATCTACGCGGGGAAGGTCAGGCGTTATCAACCTTTTGTGCTGCGTGAAAATGTTATAGTTCTTGATTAAAGTTTTACAAATGCCGTGCGAATTCGGTATTTTTTCGCAAACAATGCTTAGATGTTATTTGAAAATGATTTTTGTTATTTCATTTTCTCGTTTTATATTTACTGGTTTCGTAATGTTCGTACAAAATCTGTTCACGACTTTTTTCTATAAATATTTAATTAGACTAATGGAGGTAAAAAATACTAGTGATAAACTGACTTGCATGGGTCAATTAAAAAAGTATATAGGAAACCTACGCATACTGATAGGTAAATAAATAAATAAATAATAAAAATTACGGGACAATTTTACACAAATCGCTCTAGTCCCATGGTAAGCTCAATAAGGCTTGTGTTATGGGTACTAGACGACGATATATTTAATACATATATTACATATATACATAGAAAATATCCAAGACTCAGGAACAAATATTTATGCTCATCACACAAATATTTGCCCTTACCGGGATTTGAACCCAGGACCTCAGCTTCGCAGGCAACGTTACTCCCACTGAGCCAAACCAGTCTTCATAGGTATTTGAATGGCAAATCTCACCACCATCCCAGTCAACTTGCTACAGTGGTTATATCTTAGTTTTAGAGAGCCAGGGGTATCTCCGACGATCAACATCAGACTGCTGAATTGCAGAATGTCAAACGTGCTCTTCGAGCCAACGAGCTCCTGATACCACGATCCAAGCAGAAACCCAGTATGAAGAAACCAACAGTCGAGCGTAAACCTGCCGTATTACCATATGTAAAAAGGGTCACAGACACGATCGTAAACATCTTGAAGCGTGCTTATATAAAAACATATTTCAAGCCGTTGAAGAAGGTGTCTCACTACCTTAGACCCGTGAAGAGTAGCACCCCTTGCAGAGTGCAGGCATTTATAAGTTGGAATGCGAGTGTGGTCTTTCATACATTGGTCAAACGAAACGCAGTGTATCAACCCGGGTGAAGGAGCAGATAGCAGATGTCAAGCACCGTCGGTGTAATAGGTCTGCGGTCTGTGAACATGTCATTGACAAACCAAACCACTCAATTAAGTTTGATAAACCTTCTATCCTTGCCAAAGAAAAAGGTATTTCCCCAGAATGCTACCTACGCGAGGCTATTGAGATTAAAAAGCATCCTAATTTCAATAGAGAAGATGGATTGTCGCTACCACCAGCTTGGGATCCTGTAATACATCTCATCAAGGAACAAGCGAGACCCAGGACTGCAAAACCTTCATTTCCGAACGGTGTAAAATATCTTATCTGTTTAAAAGTAGCTTAATAGTCTCTGTTTTTTAAATATTATAAATAGTAATGAGGTAGCCTGGGAGTTTTTTTTTTGCAGCGTTTCTTTTCTACTCCGTACGCCTTATTTGTGAAATGCTGCTTGGTAAATTATTAAAATAAAATAATTAAGCCCTTCTGGCACATGTGTAACTGTCTTTACAGCTTAGGCCCATCTGGCATGTATGTACACCTTTATTTATTTTTTCAAAAAAGGGTAGTTTGCACAAATTGTAACTTTGACAGAGGAAAATATATCTTTTCTCAGTCCACCCGTGACCATGGAAAGCTGAAAAGCATCCGAAACGTCGGGAACTAAAATGAGATAATATACGCGATATAATCCGTTAAATTGTTTTATTTCAAAAATGTAATTAGTAATTTTCGTTTCGCAAAGAAATCAATTAAATTTATACATTATATCATGACAGGTGGCGTCCCAGATAAGTGTCCTGCCCACACTTGTCTGGGACGCCACCTGTGTCGATACTCTAGCGCCGTCTCATCTCCATCGCACCTCCTCCAGGGCTGCAGCGGCGGCAATGACGGCCGAGCAGCACAAGCGGCGCAAATATGCTACTCTCGGTGAGGGCTACATATTTGCGCCGTTTGGTGTAGAAACTAGAGATGCAACGGATAGTGGTTTGGCCGGATACCGGATGTCCGGTTTTCGCGACCGGCGGATATCCGGTATCCGGCCGCCAAATATCCGGCCAAAACATTTTTACCTAAAATACCTGAATGGATTAAATTCGACGGCGCACGGGCGAGATGGGCGGTGCAGGTTGCAACGTGTTTCTTCGTTATAGGCATGTTGTAGGCAATTTTTGATAGAAAAGTGAACTTAATTCTCACTCAGTGCGCATCGAACAGCGGCACGTTATTGCTATTTGTTTTTTTCTTTCTAATGTTTAAAATTATTTCTGGGATTGACTGACCTTAATATTGATAACTTTGTGGATTGATATTTATGTTACTCAAATTTTCTCCGTATATTAGATACTAAATTATTATCCGGCCGGATACTACGCAACTATCCGGTATTCGGCCGGATGGTAAAATGTGGCCGGATAGGCCGGATACCGGATTGTGACCGGATATCCGTTGCATCTCTAGTAGAAACAATTGGACCGTGGGGACCGAGCGCCAAGGAGCTGTATAAAGAAATAGCTCAGCGCCTTATCGATGCATCGGGTGATCATAGGGCTGGCTGCTACTTTGGACAGAGGCTCAGCCTAGCCATCCAGAGGAAACGTCGCCAGCCTTCTGGGTACAATATCCGGCGAAGGTGACCTGGAGGGCATCTTTAATCTTTAGATAATTAATTTAAAGTTTTTAACTTAGATTTAGATTTTTCCTTTTCTTTTCTTCTCCTACTTTAGATTTACATTTATGATTAGTTGTAAATAATGTACATATTTGATGTTTGTTCTATTACTTTATAATGTAATATTTTTTTTTTATTATCCATTATATTATTAATTTCCATCTGTGATTATAGTGCCCAACATATTAAATTTTGTTTTAATAAAAGTCCTTAACTATGTAAAATTCAATGTATGTATATAAACACTTTATTGTACATAATAACCAGTTACAAATGCATTATTGCAATAAAAATATAGGTGCAATGGCAAACTTATCCCTATTAGGGATCTCTTCCAGTTAACCTTTGAACAAGTGAGTGAAGACATAAAAGAATATTTACCAACTATATTAAAACCAAACACCATGTATCAATTTTAAAGACTGAACACGTATATTTTAAAAAGTTACAGGTATTTTTTTAAGTTATTTAAGTTCAGGATTTAATTTATAATAAACAACATTGTTCACATTGATACATAAAACAGTCTCGATAGTCAGCAATTCTACTGGTCTCCAAAATCTGTTTTAGTTTTAATTTTGTAGGGGATTTTTGAAAATAAAAAATGTTTTTTTTGCATTTTGAATTTCTTCAATTTTTTGTATAGGTGAGTGAAAATTTAGTTACAGAAATGAATTTCTCGTCCTCGAATTATACGAAAAAGACACCAAACTTGATATAGTTGCAAGATGTATGGAAAGAGGAGTAGAATGAGGCGTGCCGGAGGCACTTTTCTCCCCCTCCCCTGCCCACCTGCTGGGGAGTACCTCGTGGCAACCGGGCTAAATCAGCTCAGATGAACCCCAGAAACACCAGTTCCAAACGGTTTGCTTTGCCTCAAAAAAGCAAGGTGGTGGACCTTATAGATCTCCTACTATGGAAAGTTGTACGTGATCTCATAACTATATCATATATTACGCATTTATGGGAATGTTCAATTTAATATTCAAACGCTGGTCATTACCTACAGTTTTTGATAAAGAGGATTTACTATATGGGTGTAGATAAAAAATAATAATATTAATATACCTATAGATATGAGTACGGTGATTCAAACTCGTTAGGTAAGTTAGACCTACACTAGGCCGCAATTTATTAAGTTACCAGATTTGTAGTCTCATTTTGGTTCGTTACGGTTTGAACAGATTATTCAATTAAATCCGGTTTAGTATGCAGACCACGACTCTTGTTACAAACTAAAATAAATTTCAAGGGTGTTGGCAGCACTACCAACATAAAATTTAATCATAATTATAATCTAGAGCGGCGTGAAGCTACGCCCAGTTTTTTTGTTATTATCTGTGCGCAAGCACATTCTCTCTCTCTCTCTGACCGCGACTACGCGGACGAACTGTATACTAACTGTAACTGTACTGTACCTTTTCTGTTAATTTGTGAGAATTGTGAAAATAAATAAGTTACCATAGATACTTACCAGTTATAATTAATATAATAGCTACAGCCACCCACCCCACTAAGAAAATTAAGCGCATACACACCCGCACAAAGGGTGAACTAAGCACAGACCTTTAAGCTAAGCGTCCACAGGCCCGCATCGCACGCAGCGGACGGATCTCATCAAACTGAATAATTTTTCATACTGCGTCCACTGTATCGGCAGCGATCGGATTTGCCGACACAAGTACCAGGAATCGGATTGCTGATGCCACTTCGTTCGGATTTATTAGTGATCGTGTGTGCGGAATGTGTTTTGTGAGAATGGAGGAAAACGATGAAAAACAATTTGTCGTTATTGCTTATTTGTTAGCAGAAGAGGCAGAACATTCCGTATGACGTCATCGGCACGCATCGCAAAAGTTGCCTCTCGGAGCATCGGTGTCGGCATTGCCGATAAGCGATCCGTACGGTGCGGATCAGTGAACGCTGTTATATGAGTTTCTATACAAGGCATACCAAAATCCGATACGTGCGATGCGTCCGATGCCGGCCTGTGGATGCTTAGCTTTACAATACAACATGGACGACTGCTAGTAGATCCGCTTGATCAGGAAGGTTCTTGTATGGTGGCCACTTCGAAAGACGGAGAGTGGGTAGACTCCGAAAGTCCGAACAAGGCGGAGTGACGATCAAGGGGTCTATGTTAGTTGAATTTATGTAAATAAGAGCTGGCCTAGTGCGAGTAGGACTCGCGCCCCGACCCGAGGCTTAAATAGAAATGTTTTTATTTTTTTCTCTTTTCTTGTTTATGGCTGTCATTTTCTTGAACCAATATTTAATTGACATTCTATTATTTTTTGTGTATACGCCTTGACATTTGATAACCTTTATGTTTTCTAATTCACTGTATAATTTTCCGAATTTGACATTGTGTTTTTATTTTAATCTTTTATTTTTTATATTTTTATACTTTGAATTATTAATCATCATTGTTTGTTAATTAAATCTAGCGCGCGCAAATATTTGCACGCCTGCATGCAGGCAGAGTACACGGAATAATTGTCATACCAACTCATATAAGACCTATTGTATACTATACAGAAGCAAATAAATAATTTTGATTTCATTTCATTTACAACGCTAGAAACGAAAATCCAGTGATAGCAGAGCCCTTCTAAAGAATGTACGCGGTGTTCGATCATTTTATATTTTGGGTACTAACATATACATAAAATTATACTGTTTTAGTATTTGTTGTTATAACAACAAATACACCATACGGCAACAGAAATGCACCATGTGTGAAAATTTCAACTGTCTAGCTATCACGGTTTATGAGATACAGCCTGGTGACAGACGTACAGACAGACGGACGGACAGCGAAGTCTTAGTAATAGGGTCCAGTTTTACCTATATCAAACGTATGTAAGTTGTTTTAAATAAAAAAAAACATTATTTTGCTTTTTTATATTCTATATATATATATTTACTTTTATAAGTTTTGATATGTTTTCTTGAAGAACTACGCATTGAGTTTGTAACGCGGCAAACCTCCTTGGCACAATACTGGCCAGTAATAAATTGCATCGGGAAAATTTTAGTTCCACGATTGTCTTTTGTTTGTGGGAGACAGGTCCCGACTCGTTTGACTTGAACTTGTGCTGCGCAAATTATGAAAGAACTGAGATTTAAAATATATTACTAATTAATGTGCTGTTACGAAACTCTAAAACTGTAAAAATTGTACAGTATTTCGCAATATTGTGTTAGATTAAATATCTACAAGGGCTGCCACTTAGCAGGTACATTTTGTATATAGTTATTTTTCCTCATTTTCGTGTATTGTTCTGTTCAACTCAATCAAAGTCTAATCGTTTTCACTGGTCTTAACCATGAAGAAATAAGGCTTGGCTTGATTGGAACCACCCATTAAGTGGAGCATTTTTACAGCCCTTTCTTCTTCGCTGATGTTTTTCACTGGAAACCTATCTGCAGTCTACAGTCGCACCTTGGCCGACGGTTCCATCGAATGCCTTCCTGGAAAGCTGGAAATGGATAATTGGAAAGGGAACTGAATCTACACAACCGTCCTACCTTCCTGCTCAGATAAGGCCAGTTATTTCCATTTAGAGCCGCGTACTGACTGAATCCCGTTTAGTTTATGTTTTTATTTGCATATAGTCTTTCCCGACGACTAGCCGGGTTACAAGTTTATACTCAAAACATATATTTATGATAGGCTAAGTACAAATATTGTAATAGATATAATTTCGAATAAATTACTGACTGTTGTTTGTTTCGGCTTTCTTCTCCTCAGTTGTCTCCTCGTGGGAAACGCCGTAGAGTCAGACTTGTAAAAGTGCCCTTGCGGCCTACTTACAGAATAAAGATCATTATTTCATTACCCTTTGGGTATGGAACCCCTTAAAAATGCTGTTAAGCATTAAACGCTTAGTCATTGTGGCTTCATCACGCCAAACATACATAAAATCCAAAAAATATAATTTTCGATTTAGTGACCTCCATATAGCCCGTTACAATATTTTTTTGAAAATATCTTCAATGTACAGACATTTAATTTTTACAACTTTATAATAGTATAGATTATTCCTACACAGACTTAACCATAGTTACTTTGTAGGGTGATTAGTTATTGAAATTCATAGAAATCAAACACATAATAGATTCATTCAGTTTAATCCAACTTAAACAGAAACTTATGCACCATTTCAAATAAAACTAAACAATAATGACAGTTGTCGTTTAAATATAACAATTATTGCAAGACTACTAAAGAGAGTATACGACTGACTTTTTAATAGTAAATTGGTAAGATTTTACAAAATATCTAAAAACTAATGAAAGAAAAGGGACTGAAGCATGGCAGCGAAAGTGTGAAGTATACGTAATATGTTCACAGACCGCTGCAAATACGATCATGCAAATCAATCAATGACGCAAATCAAACAGGGCTATAATCATATTACACTACCGGTTTTTTCAAAAATTCTAGAGCTCGAATCAGGTGTTTCCAATGGTATTATGGCATAGGGGGGCAAACGAGCAGACGGGTCGCCTGATGGTAAGCGATCACCGTCGCCCATAGACACTTGCATCACCAGAGGAGTCACAAGTGCGTTGCCGGCCTTTCAGGTGGGAGTACGCTCTTTTCTTGAAGGTTTGCATTCTGCTAATCACAATTATTCCAGAAATAGCGTGTATTTTAGAAGATTTATAAATACCGGTAGGTGCCGAGCCCTGGTAGAACGATACTACTGAAATTACTCAATTAGAAATCAACGTTAATTGTAGACTTTGTCAAACACACCATAAAGTCTCAATTAGACGCGAATTTCTAATAGGCATGACGACAGTGTAAGAAAATCTAAATTTTAATTATTAATTAAGTATAATATTTTCTTCTGTTTCTGCGATTATTACTCATTGAAATAAAACAATTTAACGGATTATATCGCGTATATAATCTCATTTTAGTTCCCGACGTTTCGGAAGCTTTCCAGCTTTCCATGGTCACGGATGGACTCCACCCGTGACCATGGAAAGTGTTTCTTCAAATGAATCAAAAAATACTGAGATAAATCGCATCAAAGTTTGGGAGTTCTCTGAGGGGCTCGTGACGTCACTACTAGGTATAATCAGTACCTTACCGTGCCATTACGCGACATTATAACTCAATGTATCTCCGTTATTTTTCGATTACGTAAAAAAAGAAAAAAAACATGTCCAATATTTTTGGATTATCTACAATACGGACTAATTATTAAAATTTTGTCGTCATCCCTATTAAGTAATTTCAGAAATAAATTGGTGATGTGATATGCATCTAAGGGTTAATATGAACAGTTTGTAAAGAGAATACAAATATGTAAGCCGCTGCCTTTTCACATTGGACCTTTGTTCGATTTCACTATATTATTTTTATCAGTCCTCATCAGACCGCGTTTGGAAGGACCCAAACCATGGCTTATGGTGTATAGTTCACTGCGCAACAGAAAGAAAACAATCTTAAGGGGCTGCATCGAAAATTTAAGCTATTTTGTAGCGCATTTTTTGTCAAATCTAGTATATCAGGCTGGTTTTCAGATATGTCTTTCTTGACTATATAACCTATTCAGTGATTAACACGGAAACATGTTTAATGAAAATTTCCTCGATAGAAAAGTTATCCGAAAACGCGTCTTCATTCCCGTTTTTTGTTTAGTTTGACAAACGACAGATTAAAAAACGGCTAAATTATGTTAAAATGTCATTCTTCCCTTTATCTTTTAAGTGATTAACTTAAATGTTAACAAAACATAATAATATCTTCGATTTCATGGTACTTTTACATCTGGCGCTTACGCCAAAAAACCCCAAGCATGTAGTGTATTAGCTTTCTCTTTCTTTGATGCGCGCGAGCAATAAATGCGTCCCTTATTACAAATCACGCTTATTGGCTGGCTCCGCGTTTGGGGCGTGATTTACAAATGTCGAAGTAGGCCCTTAAAAATAAAATCGTGATTGCATAACGAGCAGTGATCGTAATCAACGTGCAATTTTCGTGGCAAAGTGTATGGTTGACAGAAAAAGCGAATATTCAATTATTTATTTTCTAGTTTTACACAATCACTATAAAACAAATACTTGCCAACATAGGATTACATCTCTAGATAATAAATCTACACCGTACAAAACCTTTTCCGCCCTAAATATTTTTAAAACAATATACGTCAAAATGACATTAATTTGTCATACATAAACATATAACTGCAGCTGAACATTCGATAACATTACGCGAAGAGTTTATTTTAATCTAAATAAAGGCACGTCGTATCTCGAGTTGATGATAATCAAGTATTTCAAGTGGAGTCTTAGTAAAGTGCACATTATGGTAACAGTATTTATATTCACAGTATGGAGTTAACACAATACCCGGATATTATAACGACGGATGTAGGCACGCGATGTACAATTTGCAATGTCAATATTAAAAATAAAAAATACAATATAAATAAGCATATAAAGTCGAAATCTCATCAAAATAAAATGAGTGATTCGTACTCACATTCGAAGCTACAACACAGCTTAAAAGACAACCCTGATTTTGAAGTCAAAGAAAGAACGTTATTTTGTAAATTGTGTAATTCGTCATTACATCTCTCTTTATTCAGTTTGGACCGGCATGTAAAAACTGATTTACACCAAAACATAACAACAAGAAAAATGAACAAAAACAGTTTAACAGAGACTTGGCTGAATTTATGATTCAATGTAATATACCGTGGTCAAAACTTGACAACCCAAAATTTCGGAATTTCATGGAAAACATGTTAAGCAATAAATATGGAAATAGCGTCAATTTGCCCAGTGAATCTAATATACGGCTGAACTATCTCCCAATCATTTACGAGGAAAAAAAAGAACAAATTAGGCAGGAACTGCAAGATAAGACGATATGCCTTAGCGTCGATGAAACAACCGACTCGTGTGGAAAAAAAGTGGCCAATGTTTTGATTCAGTCCCTGGATGGAACAAGCACCAAAATGCATTTGTTTACTTCAAAAGTTCTGGAGAAAACTAATTATTTAACTACAACCAAACTCGTTAAAGAAACTCTTGAAGATCTTTGGGGCCATAAATATAATGAGAACTTAGACAAATTACTGTTTTTCATTACTGATGCTGGATCATACATGCTTAAGGCGGGTAAATGTCTCACACAGGAATATCCCAATTTAACACATTTAACATGCTTAGCACACGGACTGAATCGCGTCGCAGAAAAAGTGAGAATTCTTTATCCTACAATTAACAAATTAATAGACTGCGTAAAAAAAGTTTTCCTCAAAGCCCCTTCTAGAACGCAAAAACTCCGATTGATGTATCCGAACATTCCTCTTCCTCCGCGACCAGTAATAACCAGATGGGGAACATGGTTAAATGCTGCGTCATATTACAACAAATATTTTAATGAAATCAAGGCTGTGATCAATGCTTTAGATTCACGTGAAGCAAGAGCAATTGTCGACGCCAAGAAAATTTTTCGCAATTGCAATTTAAAATCAGAGTTATTGTTCGTTGACACACAATTCAACATTATCGCCAAATCAATTCAATTGCTGGAGGATCCAAAACTAGAACTAAAATGTTCATTAAAAATTGTGTCTGACTTGATAAAAAGAATAGCAAAGTTGAGATTGCATCCCACAGGCAAAGAAATTTATTTTAAATTAAAAAATGTTCTGAATAGAAACCCCGGTTACAGTACTGTAAAAGTCGTGCAGCAACTGATGGAAGGAAAAGAGGTAAATATGCCGGAGGGCGTCAATAAAAGTTGCGTGCAATATTTTAATAGCTTAAATTACCTTCCCGTGACTTCTGTCAACGTCGAAAGGTCATTTAGTTATTTAAAATGGATTTTTTCCAATCGTCGTGAACGACTGACGGCAAAATCTGTTGAACAAATTTTAGTAGTTTATTCAGCATAATTGCAGAAGTGATAGTAAATATGTATATAAATGTTATAATTTGTGAAATATAATAATATTTATAATACTTGAGTATTTGTTTTTTTGTCAACCATACTTTGCCACCAATTCAGCACGTTGATTACGATCACTGATAACGAGGTATGGATATTATATATGAAGTTTTTGAATCGTGAAATTTGGTCGCAGGCCGACACTGGCGTCAGTAGCACGAATTTTCGATGACGGGATTTGCCGTTTATGGCGCTCAAAGGATTAATTGACGCCGTTTAACACTTTCGCTGCCAAGCCTTTGCGTAGCGCTACGCACTTTCCTCTACATACGAGGACACGCATGGTATCGGCTACGCGTCTACGAGCAGAGCGCCCGCTAGGCGCGTTCCTGGCAGTAAATGTGTTAATCATCTTTTATAGATTTTAAGGCCAATGATGATGATAATGGACTCCGTAGTCATAGGTATAGAATTTATGCCAAGGTATTTATTCATGCGCTAAAATTACTTAGATAATTTGCAGGTGACTGTATTAGGGAGACTGTGGATACTTGATCCGCTAGAACCAGGTATGGAAACCGGAATTTTTCCATAAGAAATATCCGAAATAAAGATTCGTTTTTTTCCCTTCATTTACGAGATTTTCGTATATTTTTTTTTTAATACTAGAACTTGAATCTGGTGTTTTGTGATTAATTTTTCTTCTCCTAAATACCGTTTAAAAACATTCCAGAAATAGCGTGTATTTTAGAAGATTTAAAAATACCGGTTCAGATCCCTGCCGAGAACTATAAAGCGAGAAAAAAACCTACATACGAAAGACATCAAATTTAAATCTACTGTTCCAACCTAACCTCCCTTCTCGTTGGAACTGCGTAGAGTTAAAATGCTTAATTTCATTTATTGGCACTTTTTTGGACCTTTATATTTCTAGGGGATCAAGTGACCCCCCAATCTCCCCATACTTTAAAGACAAATTACCGTTATAGTACCAAATCATACAAACGGCACTTATAATCGGTGTTTCAATCAGTTAAAATCAGCAGTTGAACAAGAATTTATTTTAAAGGCCGAGAATTGTAACAATTTATCAAATGCCAAAAAAGGATTTATGTTAAAAAAACTTAAATTCTAATTGTAGATAATTCTATTTTATCGTACTCGACTAGCGATTTGAGATTTTAAAAATTATTAAATTGTATTTACTCAGATGTAAATGTAAATATATAAATGCTCTTAATGAGCATTGATTTTGGGATAGTTACCTAAAGAAATCAAACGAATAGAAAGTAATTTCAACTAATTTGTGAATATAATAACTCATTTCCATAGTGTCTAATTAAATAGACTGTTACTAGAATTGAGCCCTCCGAAACCATCGGTCTTCTTGTCCAAAGGGACATTAATCAGGATCAATGATTAACCTGTTAATCATGTTTAAATCAACGTGGTATCCTGAACCCCGTACTATATGGTTGACTACAAGTTAAGCTGTGTCTAGTTTGATAAGTGTAATGATTACATCCTCTTCGCTTATAATGATTAAAACTATCAAATGTGAATAACAGTTCCTGTCAATGTCATCATTTATATTTCTTGTGTTCGTGTTAGTATTTTACAATGCCGAGAAATTTAAATATTCAAGGAAGAGCTCCCAAAACCGAAGTTCGAATATGTGCGGTCCCCTTTTCTCTTTTCTAAAATGACTGAAGAATGAAAACAATAAATAGTTTAATTCGGCTTTCCAAAAAGCAAAGAGGTCAATTCTTAAAGTCCACTACCTATGTGGGCGATGCCAGTTACTGATAACTTATACTGAGCAAGCAAAAACAGATCTTAAGGTGGTCAACCTTTTCATTCCGCGACTGTACCAGAGGCGTGGCGTCAGGAAAAATACAAGGGAAACCGAAGCGTATTCACTTACTCATATTTAAAGAAAAAGGTGGTTATATATAAGATTTTCGGCTTATATCGACGCCACGCCACTGGTAAGGGGTCAAAGCGGATGGATAAATTCGAGGCTTACAGCACCGTGCTCGCTGGTGGAGAGAGTTGGCGCGCAGTGAGAGGTGGGCCGCGTCGGTGTCCACTCGTCGCTCACGCCTACGGTCCGCGTAATATTTATTATATCATAATAATTTCCACCATCTCAATAGACATTCCTGGTTATATGGGAGCATTTTAATACAGCGAAAAACATCAATTTCTGATATAAAAGCAGAGAAAAAAAACAGAGCGTGACAATTAGGGCTTCCAATCCCGGTATCCCGCCTCTTTCAGGCCGTTTTAATACCGGTAGTGAAGTAAAAATCCCGGGATCTCGGTATTGTAGTAACCAGTGAAATATGCGATATAAGCTTAATTTCCAAACAAAATACCGGTACACAATTTCACCATTTTACTAGGACACTTATTATTTGCGCTCGCGCCTATTTTTGCCTCTCTCGCTCTCTCTACCTTAGTACTCATGACAATAAAGTAGAAAAATTGACCCTTTTTCAAGGGCCCATCCCTTCAGCCTAGACTGTAAGCATTTTTCTAAGTAACTTGTCACTTTTGTCTTCTGAGTTACGGGACAGACTAAACAGAAGAAACAGTTGGTCCAGCCATGTATGCAATGCATACCAACGGCAAATAGCGGAAACGTTGTAACCGCCAACTAAATCCATCGGCGGTTACTACGTTTTCGCTTTTTGCCGTCGAAATGTTGTATGGAAAAAAATGTTAGTGCCTAAATACGGATGAGCGATAGAATAGGAGGCTACCGTGGTATGCGATGGAGGTTGTTCTAAATTTGTATATAATCTATCTAAAAGCCTTACTAGCATTTAAAGTTCGAATTTGTTTCTGAGATAAACGATATCGTCTTCTGGGCACTCCTCCACAGTTCTGCAGTGTTCTAGAAGATTGTCTAACGCTGGAACAAACAGAAAAATACTCCGTTAAGATCTGTTGGATATTTAAATTAGTTACATTTGTACTGTCAGGAAGTTAACAAAATACGGACTATGGCGAAATTTCACCATCTTTTGTTAGTTACTAACCGATAGGGGTTCTAGTTTCCTGGGTAATAAAAATATTATTCTAATCAGTCCGTTTCATTTATCACTTTTTCCACTTATCAGTTAGATCATCAAAAAATATTGGACACGTATTTTTTCTTTTGTCAATCAAACATAAAAAGGCAAAGATAAAGCGCGTCAAAGTTTGGGAGTGGGGCCGCATGACGCCACGTTCACGGGGACTTTAACGGCCTATATCTTTATCATTTTTTGTTTAATTTAAGAAAAAAAAATACGTGTTCAATATTTTCTGATCATCTAACAGACTAATTATATTTTTTTAGGACACAAGCCTAATACACATATTAGTGTTGATCACTTAAATGTATCCCGACATACTTGAACCATGGAATGTAGTACATAATTGAAGTTTCGTTTTTTTTAATGCATTTTTCGATGAAATTTAATAAAGGATAAAGAATTAAATATAACCACATTTCAAAATTCTCGAAAATATCCCAATTTCATATAAAAATATATATATTTCAAAGTTCCTCATTCTAAAAGAGCGTAGGTAACAGTCACAGCGTAGAAAATAATACAGAAGCACCATTACTAAGGTGGATTTAGTATAGATATTGTAGTGCTGTTGGTGAATGTCATATCCACCTAGTGACGTCACTTAGAGAACCGTATGCTTCCTAGACATTTTCCCGAATATCTTCAAAACTAGTTGCAATAAAAAAATGGAAACAATTTATTTGGGTTCTTCGGTATTTATAAAAAAAAAGTTGATTGGAAATCTAAAAAAAAATGACACTTGGAACACATAAAGACATGTAACGTGTGGTCCGAAAACGCATACTTATTGAGTTATTTATTATTTATATAAATATAACTTTGCAAAAATAAAGATGAATAAAGCTATCGCGTTAGCCGTGTAATATTCATGTTTAATAATTCCCAGTTTTATCACATCAGTGTTATATAATTTAACACTTTGGAGAAGACATTGCCGGTGGAGAATATTATCACTTATTACTCACTCTCTTTGTCCTTGGTGGAAAGGAACATTGCGAGAGCGGAGAACCTCTTGACGCGGCTCAGCCCCCGCAGGTATGACGTCACCGTGCTCTCTTGGAACTTGGCGACGTCAGAGTGCAATAAATGCAAGAACTCTGAGAGAACTTGGGTCTCTAGCGCGTTGTCAAATATCGATGGGATCTTAGATGGATCTATAATCTGTAATATAGAAAAAAAGTTGATATTAATGAGAAACACCTTAATAAATACTTTACAATGTACACTGTAACGAGGCGCATTACGACTCGTTGCTTACGAACTGTCTGGTTATGCGCAGCTTTTTAAAATTATTCTTCTGACAGCAAATTCAAAATTATTTTAAAATTCCACACTCGAACACACGCTCGAACTTCATTCAATTCTGATCTTCGGAGCTGATCAGATGTTGTTCTAAGTCTCACTCTTTAACAATGTTTTAAAAATCCTCAAGCTTAAGCAGAACATAAGTGCTTTATTCCTGAAACCGTAGTGCTTTGAGTGAATATTATTTATTTGAATACATAATATAACCTTCTAAATAATAATTTACAGAGTAAAACCATACTCTTGATCCGTCGTTGACGATACGTATTTATACCACTAGGCACGGAAACGTCCCTTTTTCTTTACCTTATTTCACAACAATAAATATCCTGGCCCTGGTCTCCTGTTTTACTTATTCCGGATCCCGTGACACTGGCGCACCATCGTGGTTGAACCCCACCTGAAACCCCACCCGAACCCCGGATAATCACATCAAGATCGGAACACATCAAGATTTTATATACTTTTTACATACTTGTAACAATATATTGTATTTGTGATATTTTCATAAGCTTTTTCAAAATTCCGAAAGGTTCTATCACCCATTTCCCTAATTCCGATACTTATTTGGCGTAGATTCACTTTTCTCGCTTACTTCTCTAACCTCTAAATTCTTTATAATTTCTTAACCTGCTTTCGAGCCAGTAACTTTAGCTTCAGTACACTTACAAAACACAAAACAAATTAATAAACAAAACACCTAAACAGTCAACAACACTCCACGCGGTTTCCATAGAAACCATCACAATTTTGACACCAACTTCGGGTGTTTTTAAAACTCTACAGAGTCACCTGAGGCGTGTCATCAACCACTTACGGAAGTACTGTCGGGGAATACCCACAGCGTATCCTTCACAATACCTACACTAGAAAAGAGACCTTCCTAGGACCCTCGAGGTCGCTCATCTAGAGGTCTCCGGACTGGTCTACGGTACAACACACACTTTTGATTAGAACACAATATATCATTGCTGCTATAATAATCATATCTAAAAAACCTAACCTATATTCACCCATATCTATTTTAAAGAACTCATAACTTACGGTTAAAAATCATTTAATCCAATATAGAATAATCAATCACTTCTACCACTAATTTATCATATTTGCCACTCTTATTATTTGATACACTTTTATTTATACACAATGCAGACGGCTTTAGAAGAGCCGATAAGCCAGAACTGACGTATGAACTGAAGCTCCGCGCTGTTCCAACCCCCTCTTCCGCAACTGCTGATGACTTGCGACAACTTCTAAATCCACTTTTAGAACAGCCTTGCTGCATCGAAACAAGCCCATATACATTGGAACAGGACATGGATGAGGTCACCAAATGTCTCACGATGGTTTCTTCACGTCTTCTTCTTTCATCAACTACTAATCTTCATCTTGAACGTATAGGTTCAAATTTAGCTCATTTAACCGCTAGAATTAATCGTTTTTCCATAACAACGGAAATAACGAACGAATCATTACAAAAATATAAACAAATTTGCGAACAGCTGACAGATTGTCAGGAAAAATTCAATAATTTCCAAATGTCAACAATGACGTCGAATTACGAGTCTGCGTCCTCTTTGGTACATCCCCATAACGATTTCGATTTATTAGCGCAAAAATTAACAAACCTAGCCGATAATCGTCCAACTGACTTAAAAAGGTTTAATTATAAGGGTGACGGTTGCCCGCGCGATTTCATTCAAAAAGTCGAAGAATTCGCAATCGCTCGCAATATCGACAATAAAAGATTACATAATTATATTTATGATTTATTATCAGGAACCCCCTTAGATTGGTACAGAGCTAAAAAATCAACGCTTACTAACTGGCAAACATTTAAAACTCAATTTATACAAGATTTTGAAATTCATGATCATGATTATTATCTGTCTCAAACTATAAACTCTCGCAAACAGAAACCTAACGAGAGAATAATTATGTATTTTTCCGCGATGGAAGCACTTTTTTCCAAATTACATGAACCCCTTTCAGAAAGATCAAAAATAGATATCTTACGCAGAAATATGAGCCCAATTTATAGTTCAAAACTGTTGCCCACTGACGTATCATCGATTGATCAGCTATTTCAATCATGTAAATGGTACGAGAGTTGTAACGGTATTCAACATAATAACATTTTCGAACAAAACTACAGTGAACAACAAACTCATTCGACTCCACCTCATTCTACACCCCAGATACCACCATTTCCATATAAAAGTCAAGTCCCTATTCATACTATCACTACCCAAACTGGTTCCATATTACGTTTCTCCTGTCCTCGTTGTCGAACCAACGAACATGAACTAGAAACTTGTACTAGTAAAAAGATAGTATGTTTTCGCTGTGGCAAAGAAAATGTCACTTACCCTAAATGTACCAATTGCCATAAACATTCAAAAAACGCGTAAAGGAGAAAAGTAATATACTGAAAACCACAACCCAAGAATGGAATCTTTGGTTGGATACAATTAAAATATTCATGTCTTCATATAAAACAACATCAATTCTTTTTCACAAAAAATCGAATGATGAAAGACCATACATAAACGTTAAGTCAAACAACTTAACCTTATGTGGCCTTTTAGATAGTGGTAGTGCCATAACAATTTTAGGAAATAATTCCCATGAAGTCCTCTTATCTTATGGCTATAAACTTAACCATAAGCACACGATCACAGGTACGGTCGCTAATGGTCAAGCAATACGTTCCATCGGTACCATAGAACTGCCTGTACTCTTTAAAGATAAAGTAGCGATTATTACTGCTCATGTTATACCTTCCGTGAAACAATCTCTAATCCTTGGCATCGATTTCTGGAAAATGTTTAACTTAGCCCCCGACATCCTTCAAACATTAACATCTTTTTCGAATCAGCATATCGACACGTTTGTTGTTAATGCACCTTCAGATCACATCAGCCATTATGATACCCTTACAGAAACTCAACGTGTAATAGCTGACACAATTATCCAACGGTTTAAAGATATTTCGACAGAATTCAAACCCTTAGGTAAAACTAACCTTGTGGAACACCACATTGACACTGGTGATCATCCACCCATCAGACAGCGATGCTATAGACTTTCACCAGAAAAACAAAAGGCTTTATGCAAGGAAGTTGACGAAATGCTACAGCTAGACGTCATCGAACCCTGCGAAAGTCCATGGTTAAACCCAGTAATTATCACGCCTAAAAAGGATAACACGTGGCGTTTTTGCATTGATAGCAGAAAGTTAAATTCGATAACTCGTAAAGATGCATATAAACTCCCCTCTATTTCAGATATCCTTGATAAGCTTAAAAACGCTAAATATCTTTCTTCTGTTGATATTGCCAAAGCTTTTTGGGAAATTCCTTTACGTCCTACAGATAGACCAAAGACTGCTTTTCATGTACCAGGCCGTGGAATGTTTATGTTCCGTGTGATGCCATTTGGTCTTTGCAATGCACCTGCCACACAACAACGCTTCATGGATTCATTATTTCCATCTGAAAATCTTGATAACTCAGTATTCACTTACTTAGACGATATCATAATCATCAGTAACACATTCGACGACCATATAACATTATTAAATAAGGTTCAACAAAAACTCGCGCAAGCTAACATAACAGTAAATTTCCCTAAATGCTCATTCTTCAAAAAAGAACTCAAATATTTAGGTTTTATAATCAATGAGTCAGGACTCCAAACAGATCCCAGTAAAATTCAAGCTATTCTCGACATACCTACCCCCACCAGTTCTCGTGAGGTTAAAAAGTTTTTAGGTACAGCAAGCTGGTATAGACGATTTATCCCCGATCTCAGCACCAAGGTTGCACCCCTCTCAAAACTAACTTCTACTTCCAAAAAAGCTCCACCATTCAAATGGACTTCAGAAGCCGATAAAGCTTTCAGAACTATTAAAGAAGCTCTAGTCTCTACTCCTATCCTCGCTTGTCCAGATTTTACAAAGCCATTTGCAGTCCATTGTGACGCTTCTAGCTTTGGGATTGGTTCCATGCTCACTCAAGAGTTTGACGGAGTGGAAAAACCTATAGCCTATATGAGCAAATCCCTTACAGGTCCCCAAAAGAACTACTCAATTTCAGAGCGAGAACTATTAAGTGTGATCTTGTCTTTAGAGCATTGGCGTTGCTACCTAGACAATGGCCTCAAATTCACTATTTATACTGATCACTCAGCTCTCCAATGGTTTTTACACCTAGACAATCCCACTGGACGTTTAGCTCGCTGGAGTATTCGCCTTTCAACTTTCAACTTTGAAATCAAACATAAACGTGGTAAAGATCATTTAGTCCCAGATGCTCTATCACGCTCAGTCCCCATAAGTATTATAAACTACAATAGTTCAGATACAAATGACGATTGGTATAATAATATTTATTCTAAATGCAGCATTAACCCTAACACTACTCCCGATTACATCATTAATAATAATAAGTTGTATAAATACGCACAAACTACCTCATTGCTCCAATCCGAATACAATTGGAAAGAAGTAATCCCATTTGAATATAGAACTCCAATCATTGCCGAAAATCATTCTACCCCGACCTGTGCGCACTTTGGTATATTCAAAACATACCAACGAATAAAGAAGAGATATTTCTGGCCAGGAATGTACAGAGATATTTCAAACTTTATTTCTAAATGCGAAACTTGCTTGGCTTACAAACACCAGAATCAAGTAAAATTTGGACTCATGGGAAAACCTAAAGTGTGCTCACGTCCCTTCCAATGCATATCCATAGACATAATTGGACCTCTCACTACAACCAAAAAACATAACAAATATATTTTCGTTGTCACATGTTGTTTCTCAAAATACTGCCTCTTATTTCCTATAAAACGCGCAACGTCTTCCGTCATCATTCATATCTTAGAAAATCTAGTTTTTCTTACTTACGGTATACCAGAGTCTGCGTCCTCTTTGGTACATCCCCATAACGATTTCGATTTATTAGCGCAAAAATTAACAAACCTAGCCGATAATCGTCCAACTGACTTAAAAAGGTTTAATTATAAGGGTGACGGTTGCCCGCGCGATTTCATTCAAAAAGTCGAAGAATTCGCAATCGCTCGCAATATCGACAATAAAAGATTACATAATTATATTTATGATTTATTATCAGGAACCCCCTTAGATTGGTACAGAGCTAAAAAGTCAACGCTTACTAACTGGCAAACATTTAAAACTCAATTTATACAAGATTTTGAAATTCATGATCATGATTATTATCTGTCTCAAACTATAAACTCTCGCAAACAGAAACCTAACGAGAGAATAATTATGTATTTTTCCGCGATGGAAGCACTTTTTTCCAAATTACATGAACCCCTTTCAGAAAGATCAAAAATAGATATCTTACGCAGAAATATGAGCCCAATTTATAGTTCAAAACTGTTGCCCACTGACGTATCATCGATTGATCAGCTATTTCAATCATGTAAATGGTACGAGAGTTGTAACGGTATTCAACATAATAACATTTTCGAACAAAACTACAGTGAACAACAAACTCATTCGACTCCACCTCATTCTACACCCCAGATACCACCATTTCCATATAAAAATAAAGTCCCTATTCATACTATCACTCCCCAAACTGATTCCATATTACGTTTCTCCTGTCCTCGTTGTCGAACCAACGAACATGAACTAGAAACTTGTACTAGTAAAAATATAGTATGTTTTCGCTGTGGCAAAGAAAATGTCACTTACCCTAAGTGTACCAATTGCCATAAATATTCAAAAAAACACGTAAAGGAGAAAAGTAATATACTGAAAACCACAACCCAAGAATGGAATCTTTGGTTGGATACAATTAAAATATTCATGTCTTCATATAAAACAACATCAATTCTTTTTCTGATGAAAGACCATACATAAACGTTAAGTCAAACAACTTAACCTTATGTGGCCTTTTAGATAGTGGTAGTGCCATAACAATTTTAGGAAATAATTCCCATGAAGTCCTCTTATCTTATGGCTATAAACTTAACCATAAGCACACGATCACAGGTACGGTCGCTAATGGTCAAGCAATACGTTCCATCGGTACCATAGAACTACCTGTACTCTTTAAAGATAAGGTAGCGATTATTACTGCTCATGTCATACCTTTCGTGAAACAATGTCTAATCCTTGGCATCGATTTCTGGAAAATGTTTAACTTAGCCCCCGACATCCTTCAAACATTAGCGTCTTTTTCGAATCAGCATATCGACACGTTTGTTGTCAATGCACCTTCTGATCACATCAGCCATTATGATACCCTTACAGAAACTCAACGTGTAATAGCTGACACAATTATCCAACGGTTTAAAGATATTTCGACAGAATTCAAACCCTTAGGTAAAACTAACCTTGTGGAACACCACATTGACACTGGTGATCATCCACCCATCAGACAGCGATGCTATAGACTTTCACCAGAAAAGCAAAAGGCTTTATGCAAGGAAGTTGACGAAATGCTACAGCTAAACGTCATCGAACCCTGCGAAAGTCCATGGTTAAACCCAGTAATTATCACGCCTAAAAAGGATAACACGTGGCGTTTTTGCATTGATAGCAGAAAGTTAAATTCGATAACTCGTAAAGATGCATATAAACTCCCCTTTATTTCAGATATCCTTGATAAGCTTAAAAACGCTAAATATCTTTCTTCTGTTGATATTGCCAAAGCTTTTTGGGAAATTCCTTTACGTCCTACAGATAGACCAAAGACTGCTTTTCATGTACCAGGCCGTGGAATGTTTATGTTCCGTGTGATGCCATTTGGTCTTTGCAATGCACCTGCCACACAACAACGCTTCATGGATTCATTATTTCCATCTGAAAATCTTGATAACTCAGTATTCACTTACTTAGACGATATCATAATCATCAGTAACACATTCGACGACCATATAACATTATTAAATAAGGTTCAACAAAAACTCGCGCAAGCTAACATAACAGTAAATTTCCCTAAATGCTCATTCTTCAAAAAAGAACTCAAATATTTAGGTTTTATAATCAATGAGTCAGGACTCCAAACAGATCCCAGTAAAATTCAAGCTATTCTCGACATACCTACCCCCACCAGTTCTCGTGAGGTTAAAAAGTTTTTAGGTACAGCAAGCTGGTATAGACGATTTATCCCCGATCTCAGCACCAAGGTTGCACCCCTCTCACAACTAACTTCTACTTCCAAAAAAGCTCCACCATTCAAATGGACTTCAGAAGCCGATAAAGCTTTCAGAACTATTAAAGAAGCTCTAGTCTCTACTCCTATCCTCGCTTGTCCAGATTTTACAAAGCCATTTGCAGTCCATTGTGACGCTTCTAGCTTTGGAATTGGTTCCATGCTCACTCAAGAGTTTGACGGAGTGGAAAAACCTATAGCCTATATGAGCAAATCCCTTACAGGTCCCCAAAAGAACTACTCAATTTCAGAGCGAGAACTATTAAGTGTGATCTTGTCTTTAGAGCATTGGCGTTGCTACCTAGACAATGGCCTCAAATTCACTATTTATACTGATCACTCAGCTCTCCAATGGTTTTTACACCTAGATAATCCCACTGGACGTTTAGCTCGCTGGAGTATTCGCCTTTCAACTTTCAACTTTGAAATCAAACATAAACGTGGTAAAGATCATTTAGTCCCAGATGCTCTATCACGCTCAGTCCCCATAAGTATTATAAACTACAATAGTTCAGATACAAATGACGATTGGTATAATAATATTTATTCTAAATGCAGCATTAACCCTAACACTACTCCCGATTACATCATTAATAATAATAAGTTGTATAAATACGCACAAACTACCTCATTGCTCCAATCCGAATACAATTGGAAAGAAGTAATCCCATTTGAATATAGAACTCCAATCATTGCCGAAAATCATTCTACCCCGACCTGTGCGCACTTTGGTATATTCAAAACATACCAACGAATAAAGAAGAGATATTTCTGGCCAGGAATGTACAGAGATATTTCAAACTTTATTTCTAAATGCGAAACTTGCTTGGCTTACAAACACCAGAATCAAGTAAAATTTGGACTCATGGGAAAACCTAAAGTGTGCTCACGTCCCTTCCAATGCATATCCATAGACATAATTGGACCTCTCACTACAACCAAAAAACATAACAATATATTTTCGTTGTCACATGTTGTTTCTCAAAATACTGCCTCTTATTTCCTATAAAACGCGCAACGTCTTCCGTCATCATTCATATCTTAGAAAATCTAGTTTTTCTTACTTACGGTATACCAGAAACTGTCATTCTTGACAACGGAACCCAATTTACTTCCCAGGAAATAACTGACCTATTTAAGTCTTATCGAATTCACAAAATACATTATACCCCTAGATACTGTCCACAGGTTAATACAGTAGAAAGATTGAACAAAACGGTGATTACAGCCATATCATCATTCGTAGAAAATGATCATAGAAGTTGGGACACAAACATACATAAAATACAATTTGCCATCAATACTTCTGTAAACGAAATAACTAAATATACCCCAGCTTTTCTTGTCTTTGGGCATGAGTTAGTTTCATGTGGTTCAGTTTACCACAACTCTGATCTCACAGATGACCTAATTTTTTCACCAAGAGACGAATATGCCGACAATCTTGGTTTTCTTCATCCAGTATTTTCGGAGGTTCAAACTCGCCTCTGGAAAGCCCATCAAGTTAACTCGTCTTCATACAACAAACATCACCAACACATTGAGTTTAATGAGGGCGATATCGTTTGGAAACGTAATTACACTATTAGCAACGCAAATAAATATTACTCTGCTAAATTAGCACCAAAATTCTGTAAATGTGTCGTTACCAAAAAGATATCACCCCTTGTTTACGTCCTTTCAGATACATACGGCAAATCTCTTGGACGATGGCACGTTAGAGATCTAAAGCCCCTTCCCAAAATTCAAAATTAGAACTATCAAAGTTCATTTTCAGTCTTGGCTATAATTCATTATCCCATTAAAACCTTATTACTTTTCTCCGCAATTAACTTTCTACACCTTAACTTTGTATATACTGTAAATTCCTTATTTTATTCACTTTTATCTCATCTCATTACTATTTCGAACCATCATTATATTAGTCAAGATACGTCCTGAAATTAATTACGTGGTTACTCGCAAGTAACTACGTTAAAAAATATTTTATAGCTTTACTATTTACGAAGATTATTACTACTTACTATAATGTTCTAATGGAACAGTCTCTATGAATTTTACCATATATTACTTTGCATTTAGACAGAGTTCTAAAGCGTGCGTCGCACATAATTATTTCAAAACTAAACGTTACATACTTTAAATGTATGGTGAGTTCTTGTACATATTAGCCATATTAATCTTTTAAAATCATCCTTTGACATATCAGCGGGTGGTTACTGTAACAAGCCTTATTACCATTG
This sequence comes from Hedya salicella, assembly GCA_905404275.2. Taxonomy (NCBI): domain Eukaryota; kingdom Metazoa; phylum Arthropoda; class Insecta; order Lepidoptera; family Tortricidae; genus Hedya; species Hedya salicella. The sequence continues at coordinate 2,035,005 of FR990112.1, read as the reverse complement.
GAGAACGATTTAACGAGTATACCATTAACATGATAGTGGATACTCCTATGTCAGTTGTTTTGGTTAATAGAATATTAACCAGAATTATGAATGAAGGATGAATGAATGTTTGATGCGTGTTTTCTCGAATCGTTTCTCTTGTACATACCCATGTTGTAAATATCATTCGCACTTTCCTAATTTTAACAATTCACGTCATTCATAATTATACTTATTATTTTATATACTTGTTTGCTGTATATACGAAAAAATCCTATCAGGATTTAACATCCCTCAGGATTTTTTCTTCCAGGGCAGGCCGGGTATTGTAACGAGGCGCATTACGACTCGTTGCTTACGAACTGTCTGGTTATGCACAGCTTTTTAAAATTATTCTTCTGACAGCAAATTCAAAATTATTTTAAAATTCCACACTCGAACACACGCTCGAGCTTCATTCAATTCTGATCTACGGAGCTGATCAGATGTTGTTCTAAGTCTCACTCTTTAACAATGTTTTAAAAATCCTCAAGCCTAAGCAGAACATAAGTGCTTTATTCCTGAAACCGTAGTGCTTTGAGTGAATATTATTTATTTGAATACATAATATAACCTTCTAAATAATAATTTACAGAGTAAAACCATACTCTTGATCCGTCGTTGACGATACGTATTTATACCACTAGGCACGGAAACGTAAGTGCATATATATATGTATTTTGTAATTAATTGCTAACTGTTATAAAAATGTAAATAGCCTATGCCTATGTAGCTAAGGACTGTTCTGTTTTGTCCTCAGGTGCCTTTTTCTTTACCTTATTTCACAACAATAAATATCCTGGCCCTGGTCTCCTGTTTTACTTATTCCGGATCCCGTGACAACACATATTGAGTAGTTACTAAGTAGGACTCTTTTAACTTGGATAACATTTCCAATTACTTAGTGAAAGCCCAAGGAAGTCTCAAAAACTTGAATAGACATAAAGAGAAAGAATAAACGGTCACTTATAGCGGGAATCCTTTTTCGAGAACAAAAGCGATTACTTTTATACCTGCAACCAAAGCCATTATTTACATTGTGGACTAAAATCACAATTGAAGCATCCGCCACTGTACGAAAACACCTTATATTTAAGGCAAGAAGGCTCACATCACAATAAAGGAATTTGTTCATAATGAAAGATAATGGTTTTGTTCAAGGTTACAATAGTAATTGCTTACGGTTCCTAAAAAACATTCTCACTATAAATTCTGAGCAATAGTGCGATCGTTACCCTTCACATGCTTGCTCTCGGCTATAAAATACACACTGTTTTATTGTGCGACATCATGTTCCCCACAGTGATGCCCTTCTTCAACCATAATACTGTTCCTCATAAAATTAATTTATCTCAAATAAAATCGCCGCTGCCGTCACACACTCGACCATGAATTGCACACTATCCATCTTCTCCGCTATAATGACCTTCTCCGCTATAATGACCCACTCGAATAGTGGAGCTTAGCGCGGTAATCGCCCATCATGGACTTCCACTCGGACATGAATTGCAAACAATCCATCCTTTCCGCAGTGATGACCTTCTCCAACAGATATTTTTTTTTTACTCACATTCAAATAGCTCAGCGCGGTCGTTGCCCTTCATGCGCTTCCACTTGGACATTAATTGCATACTATCCATGTTCTACGCAGTGATAATCTTCTCCAACAGATTTTAGTATTTTTACTCACACTCAAATCCTGGAGCTCAGTGCGGCCGTTACCCTTCATAGCCTTCCACTCGGACATGAATTGCACACTATCCATGTTATCCGCAGTAATGACCTTCTCCAACAGATATAAATATTTTTACTCACACTCAAATAGTGGAGCTTAGCGCGGTCGTTGCCCTTCATGCACTTCCACTCGGGCATGAATTGCACACTATCCATCTTCTCCGCAATAACGAACTTCTCCAACAGATGTTAATATTTTTACTCGCACTCGAATAGTGGAGCTTAACGCGGTCGTTGCCCTTCATGCACTTACTCGGGCATGAATTGCACACAGTCCATCTTTTCCGTAGTGATGACCTTCTCCAACAGATATAAATATTGTTACTCACACTCAAATAGTGGAGCTTAGTGCGGCCGTTGCACTTCATACAATTCCAGACGGACATGAATTGCACACTATCCATGTTATCCGCAGTAATGACCTTCTCCAACAGATATAAATATTTTTACTCACAATCAAATAGTGGAGCTTCGCCCGGTCGTTGCACATCATGAACTACCACTCGGGCATGAATTGCACACTATCCATGTTATCCGAAGTAATGACTTTCTCCAATTGATATAAATATTGTTACTCACACTCAAATAGTGGAGCTTAGCGCGGTCGTTGCCCTTCATGCACTTCCACTCGGACATGAATTGCACACTGTTCACCGGCGGCACCAACTTCTCCACAGTGACGTCCTTCTCCGTCCACGTCATGTCTTTGATCAGCTTCTCTGATTCTGGACTAGTGATTTCTTTAACCTGTAAGTATACGATGATTAATGTATTTTTTACCGATTTCGATATTTGCTATGGAGATAGTTGGAAGCCCTGGGATAGGATAGTTTTTCCTTATAACCCCTTAGGGAGTGACATGGGGGGTAGAAGTGACATGGGGAATCAATCATTAAAACATAGGCGGCTATTATTGAAATAAAACAATTTAACGGATTATATCGCGTATATTATCTCATTTTAGTTCCCGACGTTTCGGAAGCTTTCCAGCTTTCCATGGTCACGGGAGGACTTTCCATGGTCGGGAACTAAAATGAGATAATATACGCGATATAATCCGTTAAATTGTTTTATTTCAATGAGTAATAATCGCGGAAACAGAAGAAAATATTACATAGGCTATTATGTTATCGGTGACGCGATAGAAAACACGGGTTGAGGTATCGACTTTAGAGTTGAGGTGAATTATCACACACACTACTGCGTATAGCACAAATGGCAAAAAACCGGCCAAGTGTGAGTCGAACTCGCACGCCGAGGGCTTTGTACAAAAAATACGCTACAAGCAGCCGTATCTATAAAAATCCAGTGTTAGCAGAGCCCTACTTCCTAAGCAAAACGTACGCGGTGTTCGGTCATTTTATATTGGTTACTGACATAGACAGACATAAAATTATTGTTTTTAATATTTGATGTTATAGCGGCAACAGAAATACATCATCTGTAAAAATTTCAACTGTCTAGCTATCACGGTTCATGAGATACAGACGCCTGATGACAGACGGACGGACAGACAGTGGAGTCTTAGTAATAGGGTCCCGTTTTACTCATTGTGTACGGAACCCTAAAAAGGCGGTGCACTACCTACCTTTTTTTCTATGTATTAACCAAATGACATTCTATATCGTGTGACATTGTAATGAACGACGAACCTTATTCGGAAATGTAATTTGATATAATGATCAATAAATTGTTTTCAAAATGATTTTGTATGGTTTACATTAAAACAAAATTATTTTAAACTAGAAGGCGCCTGCTACTTCATTTACGGAGGAGAAAAAGTCATAAACCCTCTTTTGTTCTTCAGCGTAGTCGGATAAAAGGTATCCTATAACCATCTGGAGATACCCAGCTACCCGTGTACCAAAAATTGTTGAAATCCGTTTAGCCGCTTTGGCGTGATGAAGCCACAGCGACACACAAACTAACATATTTTTCGATTCAGTGTCCTCCAAATAGTCCGTTAAAATTTTTCCGGAAAAAAAGTAGCCTATGTCCTTCCCCGGGACTCAAACTATCTCCATACCAAATTTCAACCAAATCGGTTCAGCGGTTTAAGCGTGAAGAGTAACAGACAGACAGACAGACACACTTTCACATTTATAATATTAGTATGGATAGAAGATTTTTACCTCCTTCTTTAGTTTATCTTCTGTGACCTTCGTAACACAAGTTACCACCTCCTTTACTTTATCTTCTATGATCTTAGTGTCACCGGTGCTATCTATGATGGCTTCCTTGGTTTTGTTTGACTCATTATTGTTTGAGTCACCGTGGGACTGATTGTCTTCGATCTCTGTAATTGTGAGCCGAGTCGGTGACTTCTCTGATTCAGTCTTGCCGAGTGGGATCTCTGTGATCGGAATTGATTTGAGCGCCCTCTGAAAAAAAAAAGGAAGTCCTTTGAGTCTGGTCTGACCTCACCAGACTATTATGGAATTTTAAGTAAAGCCCGACCAGGAAAATAAAAAGCTTCACCATATTGCGGAAAACTATTGAAACTAATTTCTTCAACTCGCAATAGTAACTTTACAGAAGTCATTAAAGCCTGTCAAAGTGAGGAGTTGATTGTGCGTGACCTATTTTTGGGATATTGTGAGTTATTTGTTCATTAAAATTCCTAAAACTATTAAGTGACTTAAGAAAAGTGATTTACAATATGCCGAAGTATTTGTCGGATAGAAAGTCTGAAGGATTAGACTCTATTCCTCTAAATAACATCTCCGATCTTGTTGTCAACGTGACTGGTAGGTACATCACACTTAGTGTTGCTATAATAGGGAATATGCTTAATTATTATTTTTGCTTCATTAAAAACTCATTCATGCAACGAACAGTAGACAAAAAAAAAGATTCGAATAGCTATAAAAATAACCAAGATATAAGCCATCAAACATTTCATTTTATATCTTTCTTGCAAAACAGAGTTTTATATGGAGTTTATATGGCTGGAGTGCACTGTGACGTAACAGTGCATATCGGACGTCTCTGTCTAAATACTAGTTTAAAATGCCTATAATATGCGTATTTCTTGGCCGATTTAAATTTTAATTTCACATTTTGAAATAGTTTTGTTACAATCCAAGACGTAGTTTTAAAATGAGAACGAAACTCCGTTTGTATGGGAAGGTGAAATTCGGCCAAGCTTGCTGGGGACTCTTATGAAGTGACGCGATCTCACCTTGGACCTCAGATGCGGGGGTTTCTTGACAGGTCTGATGACGGTGATCCCCTCACCGACTCCGTCCCTCCACCTGTCCAGCTCGCTCGGAGGCGCCACCTCCTTCACTTTAGGTTCATCGTGGAGCTCTATGATCTTTGGCTGAGCATTAGTCTTTGGGAACGGCTTGTTTTCAGCTGTTGGGGTTGAGGATGGTGATGACTTTGATTTCAACTGGAATTAAATAAAAACTATTTAATACCAAATAGGGCTTTTGACATCCGTGTTACAGAGGACACGTAGTTCTGTGTTCTTAGCACCGGCGGTACTAAGATTCCGTACTACACGGTCACGCCAGATACATAGCCGTGTCTGCGTTAGGCTACGTATCTGCGGATCTCGGCTCCGCTCGGGAATTGAATAAAAGCTTTTCGAACCGACCTTAAGTGTATGTTTTGCAGTTTATTTTTATTTGAATCAAAATACACCTTTTACAACCTGTGTTGTTTTATTATTTCAGCCTCCCGACAAAACATTTATATGGTCACTCTTGAAACTTAATTAAAAATGCAAAAGCAAAGAAACTAAAACTTTAAACACGACTCTGGCATCACATTAGGAGGTACTAAAGACACACATAGAATCTTCACTAAACGTCACGGACAGATTGGTTCCACGTGTAAGAAACTACGGAGCTACGTATCTTAATTACACGGAGCCGAATTACACGTGCCGAACGGCTCGGATCTCCCTTTTCGTGTTACATTCACGGCAACGGAGATCCCTGGTATTAAAGCATATTTTAAGTAATAAGCGGTCGATGAGTCAGCTGATTTATTTGTGGCTATATGCAACACTAGCTGTTGCCTGCGACTTCGTCCGCGTAGAGATGCAATTTACAGCGTATGAGTTATTCTGATGTCTAAACCACGTTAATGGAAAGTTTCGTTAAGATCCATCCAGTTATTTTTTAAATTAAGAGGAACGTACATAACCTGTATGTACGTTCCTCGAATCGGTTTTTGGAGAGCTATGTTGCACATGGCTGCGAATCAGTCATTGGTCCCCACTCTCTGCCTGATGACGTCCAGCTGTCTGCGAGTGTGCACGTTGTGCGGCTCGAAACGCACCATCTCGTTGAGGTCATGCGAGGCGTCTCTCAGCAACCCTGGGGCTGGAAGTAGCTTATCACTCACCCCCTTGGTCCCCATCCTGTGCCTGATGACGTCCAGCTGTCTGCGAGCGTGCACGTTGTGCGGCTCGATCCGCAGCACCTCGTTGAGGTCGTGCGAGGCGGCACGCAGGGAGCCGAGCCGCTCGCGTGCCGTGGCTCGACGCTGTAGGGCCTTCACGTACGTGGGGTCGAGGCGCAAGGCTTCGGTGCAATCCGTCTCGGCTAGGTGGAGGCTGGAAGATGGCGGAATAAATGACGCAGTCAAGAGTCCAAGGTCGTAAGCCCAGAGAATAGGGAATTCTACTCTGTTTGAAAAACTACTTTAAAATGTTTGTGTCCTAATAAAAAGCCATACAAAAAAATTGTCTGTTAAGTCGATTTACGGACGTGTCTTGTGTATGCCGCTACCTTATTAGATGGTTAAATAATCAAAGAAAAACATTCTAGGGGGGCACTCCATACATGTAACCGAAACTAAAAAAATACTTCAACAGATCTTTTAAAATCATTTTGAAATTAATAGGATATTTTCGGAAATAATTTTCTAAACCAAACAAACCAAAAAAATATGAACGAAATTCAAAGATAAAGCTTAATTACTTTCAACGAAAATAGTTTGCAATATGATCGAATCTCTCTCTCAACAAAAAGTCTTAAGTGCCGTGGAGATATGCTCTTTTGCTACTGCACTTTCATATCACATTTTTTTCATCTGTCATCATCATCATCATCATATCAGCCCAGGGACGTCCACTGCTGGACAAAGGCCTCCGCCAAGCATGTCCACAACGACCGCTCGCGCGCCGCCCTCATCCAACGGTTTCCCGCGATCTTCACCACATCTCATCAGTTTTCGTATGAACCGGCTGCGGAACCCTACACTGAGCATGGTCCGAAATGGTCTTGGCCGATTTTTTTTATGTTATAGGAGCAAACGAGCAGACGGATACCATAGACACCTGCAACACCGGAGGTTTGAGGTGAACCACTCTTTTCTTGAAGCTCGTTTTTAATTTGAATCGGCATATAAATACCATCCGGCAAAACAATTTTGCCAATCTCAAGGTAAGGAAACCACAGTATAGTTTATTCTAAAACAAGTATATGTCAAAAAAATCTTTTTTGTGATAACTTTTAATTGCCGATTGTACTTTTTATTTGAACATCGCTGAGACGATTCTAGAGTGCCCAAACTCGGTGAGATTGCGTAATTTTATTACAGAGTTCCACCATGATCACCATCCAAGTCCATTATCAGATCAGCTCAATGCCAAATTTCAGCTCAATCGGATAAGATGGTTTGAAAATTTTGAAACCACAACTTCCATGATAAAGTAAAACTACTGGTACATAGATGTAGAATGAAACAGTTACGTAATCTCAAGTATCAACCTAGGTATGTTTTGCCTAAATTTGTAAATGTATATGGTGAAAGGACGTGGGAATACATGCTGCCTAATATCTTAAATGATTTACCCGAAAACATACACGCGACCAACCTTAATGGTAAAAAATCGTCTAAGAGCACCCTAAAAAAATATTACTTAGGTGCAGACGACGATGTGTGACTGCTGGAGTTGATCTATTTTCATAATAATTATAATACTTGTAGTTATCGATCCGTGTATGTATTATATAATGTTGTGAGCGGTGCGAAACATTCGCGTCACGTATAAACCTCTAACAGGTTTCTGTAACGCGTACTTGTAAATATTTGTGTGATTACGTAATTTAAATAAAATTAAAAAAAACATATGAGGATGCAAGTTAAATAAAACTTGTAATAATGACATTTTCAGTTGTTTAAATGTCAAACATAATGTCAAAATAATGTCTTCTCAAATTGGTGAAAGATTTCTTTTTGGATTTTAGTATGTTTGTACGTGTCGTTGTGGCTTCATCACGACAAAAAGGCTTAAAGGTGCGTCCACATTTGTATCATTTGCCAGTATCAGATCATCGTCGCGTAGCATGATCGCGTGTCACGATCACGCGTTTGGACGTTGCGCCGATCCGATCACTCGAAATCCATTTGCTACGCGTATCACACACTTGTATCGGAAGAGTGCGTCATTATCGGCGCGCCGACAGTAAGCGTCCAGCGCGATACGCAGTCATGCTACAGCACGGTGATCGGATACGAACAAATGATACAAGTGTGGACGCACCTTAACGGATTTCAACTATTTTTGGTACAGTCAAACCAAATACATCGCAACACATCTTTATTACTGAAGGCATAAATTTTATATGTTACGATATATTTGGCGCTTTGGATGCTGCAGAATATTTGACGCTGACTGTACGCGTAGTAGTAAAGTAGTTCAGAGTTTTTACCCGACTATGCTGAAGTAAAAAAGAGGGGTTATGACTGTTTCTCCTCCGCAAAGGAAGCTGCGCGCGCCGTCTAGTGTCAAAACCATGTTGCCCTCACAAACTTGTGAAAGATCTCCTATGGTAGTTTATCTATACATATAATAAAGCTGAAGGGGGTCGAAAGTCTGTACGTGGAAGATATTCGAAAAAAATTTGGCCGGAGATACCTTAATTCAATAACAGAACACGTTCCAACAGTTTTTAGAATTTTTGTTTGTTTATCTGTTTGTTTATTTGTACGCGCATCACGTGAAAACGGCTGAACAGATTTTGATGCAAACTTTACTAATCGATTAAAAATTCCCGGCCAGGTTATAGGCTATAAAAATTCAACCCTTAAAAGGGGGGTAGGCACTACATTTGAATGAGTTAAGTTTGCACCTGAATCTTATCGCGCTACTTAGGAAGGAGGTGCAAACTTCTCTGAAACATTTGTTACGAGCCCACGAGTATCGAGTACCTTGCTATACTAACAGGTGGCGCTAAAATTAATAACTTTTTGCCAAATCCATACACATATTATAAATGCGAAAGTGTGTCTATCTGTCTGTCTGTCTGTCTGTTACCTCTTCACGCTTAAACCGTGGAACCGATTTTGATGAAATTTGGTATGGAGATAGTTTGAATCCGGGTTTGAGGCTACGTTTTATCCCAGAAAAATACCCTTATCCGCGATAAACGAATTTAAAGGCGGACGAAGTCGCGGGCAGAAACTAGTCTGTAAGATATGTGTAAATTATTTACCTGTCCTTCTTAAGATGGCACAGCCCTCTGTTGGCATAATATATGGCATCATCCTTCACCAGTTCTATAGCTCGGTTGTAGCAAGAGATAGCTTCGTCCCATTTCTCCTGCTTTACAAAACCATTGCCCTGAAATTGATAATAATAGCGTAAGGATTACATTTTTCAGTAGCTATTTTTAATGGCATTTTCATTGATTGAAATATAAGTGAAGGTAATATGGAGCTTTCCAAAAATAAATAAGATTTACAGAAAATTGCAGAATTAGAATATAATACTTGAAGACTCATTATCGAATGATGAAATGGGCTCTAGTATTTTCTTAAGCATTTAATAATGCTCTTATAATAAGGATTATTTGTGCTGAGTCGACATCCGATTTTTGCTGATTTTTTTATGGATTTCGTCTTGCAATTTTCTTTTCTTTTTTAATTATGATATAATGTTCTCTGTTTTAAATCACGCCAGCACAAAAAAAAATAAGTGGGTGTCTTAAAAAAAAGCGGTATTTGTGAAGGAAAATTAAATTTAAAAATCATAAATGTATTGTGTTAATGACAAGATTCTTGGTATTAGTCAAATATTGAGATGGAAATATTACGTTCTTAAAGCATTTAATTAATGGAGATGCCATAAACATTCCCCTCTGCTAAAGTAATCGCGAAATCTATGGTTAGTTTACATGAATTGTTAATGTGTGACCGTTTTTTCGTTTGTAGGTATATTCTTTTAATTGCGTTTAAAGAAATAGGAATATTTCCGTAGTGTGCTGTACGTGTTTACATCACCCCCCGCTAAAATGTATGAAAATTTGTTCAGTAATGACACGGTCTGTCATCTCCATTAGTTTTATAGTCTAAGGTTATGCATTAAATCCATACATTGGTTGCTAGTGGCAATAGTATTAATGATCAATCATTTTGTTGCCATGGTAATACTGCGTCCAAATTCAAAAGGCCGCATGTCAGATGCATAGGTTTTGAGCAATGCGGGATTTTAGTTTTTAATAAGAATAAGAATAATTTATTATGTAAAACTTAGGTAGGTACATGGGTGTCTTATAAATTGCCTAGGAACACTATGTTTTGCCAAAAGGCGTTCAAAATTAGAGTGCAGCATGAATAATACAAAAAGTTGACGAAATCCATTTTTATCATCATTAACATTATTATCTATGAACTATTTTTGAGTAGAATAGAACTCTTTTTTAACTAAGATTTAAACAATATTTTTTTAAACATTTGAATATGTGCAGATTTCTAATAGTAATAGGGTACATGCATGAATTTTTTAATCACTTGCAACAAAATATCATAATACCGTAAAAACGATTTCAAAAAGTGAAATTAAAATTAAAATCGGCCGAGAGAAATACGCATGATATAGGCATTTTAAACTACTAATTGGACAGCGATATGACAGAGAGGTCCGACATGTACTGTTACGTCATAGTCCACTACGGCCATATAAACTCCATATTAAATTCTGTTTTGCTAGAAAGAGATAGAATAGAAAGTTTGATGACTTATATCTTGGTTATTTTTATAGTTAGGTGAAAAAAATATTTCTCTAATGTTCCTTACATGAATGCACTTTTAATAAAGCAATAACAAAAAATTCATGCATATTCCCTATTGGTAGTTTATTGAATATTTTAGGTGCCATTCGAAATATACTTTTATCAAACAGAGCAGTTTTAAACAGTTCGTGTCTTATGATACATTCCAACTGACTTAGGAAATGGCATTATTGAATACATTCTTGAAAAAAAAACTCATACTTATATATTTAGTGTTTGTATGATACATTGATATTTTGATATATTTAAAAGGATTTTTTTATATGATTTCCACATTGATAGAGAAATAACAATCTTTCCATACTCACTCTTTCCTTCTCATACTGAGCTTCTTCTCTCAGCTTCTCCAACTTGGCTTGCTCACTCTTCTTGCTATCAAGAGACGTAGGGCCCACATCTTCCATATCTACTTCCTCGCAGGCCTTGTCCTGAAACCCAAAACAATTTTGCTTTATTTTCATATAGGTACAGTCAAGAAATTTAATTGATATACCATTTTGTACCTTGCACATTTCAAAATCAATATGAAAGCCGATAGAGATTCCATATCAATGTCACTAAGACAAGGTACGAAAGGGTACACAAATTAAATTCCTTGACCATACCATTTAGCAATTATCACTTTGAATTTTCTACAAAAATATTTAATTTGATTTGATTAGTATATAATACTGTTTTTCGGCTTTCCTGTGCCTTATTTTTAACAATAATTAATTAGATACAATATTGTTTTAATTATGATAGCTGTCAACAACATCAAGTTGAATGCTTTTGTTTAGTTCATAGACAAAGAATCGGCTCAGGCCTGAAATATCTGTTTTCCTAAAATGTACAATTCTTAAAAAGTCTACGTACTCATAATATATGCATTCATATTCATAATGTTTATAATTCTATAATTTCAGTATGTGCCTAAAATCAGCATTACCATAATGTTCGCTTTTTTTAAATAGGCTGTCGTAGTGTGTCTTATTATGTTTGTTTTTCCATATGGTTTGCTTTAAACTCAAATCAATGTTCTAAATGTAAAAGGCTTCATTGCTTGCTTACTTTAGGTACGTTCTCAACCGGTTTCGTACCCGAACGAAGGGATTTTCGTAGTTTAGTTCTGTACTAAAATCAATGCTAATAAATGCGAAAGTAACTCAGTCTGTCCGTCTGTTACTCTTTCACGGCTAAACAGCTGAACCGATTTAGATGAAATTTGAAGACCGTGATTGGAGACATTTTGGGAATAAGACTTTTCTGGAATGCCAACGCTATAAGAAGGCGGATATTTTGAGGTTGCAGACATTTTGAGAATAAGCACTTTCTGAAAAGCGCACATTATACAAAAACTGTCATTCTTGGAGACAGGAAATTTTAAATAGCTGACATTTTGAGAAGCTGACATTCTGAAAAGCAGACATTTTGCGAAAAATACATTTTAGGAAAACGGATATTTCAGGCCTGAGCCGGTCAGATACAGAAGGCAGCAAACCTGGACACTGCATACATCATCAGGAGGTTCCCCTCCGTGCGGCCCTAACAGGTAGCTTGAGCCCTGCCCCGCTGCCAGTGGCACCCTAAGTTAGGTTTTTTACAGTGTTTGTATTTACTTTTTATTCTTTACCTTTTATATACATATTGTCAAAAACCTACCTAAGATGTAAAATAAAAAAGCGGCCAAGTGCGAGTCGGACTCGCCCAGGAAGGGTTCCGCAGCCGTTTATACAAAAAAATGCACTACAGATGAAAAAAAATACGATATGAAAAAAAAAAAAACAAAAGAGCGTATCTCCCCGGCACTTACGTCCTTTTGCTGAGAAGCGCAGTTTTTTGGCAATAACTTAAAAACGGTATGTCCGATCATGTTGAAAACAATTTTCGTTGGAAGTATTTATTAAGCTTTATATTTGTTCATTTTTTCATATTTTTTGAACTTACCGCTTAGAAAATAGATGGGGGGGGGACACAATTTTTGCTACTTTCGTAGCGAATATATCGGAAAATATTCACTAAACCAAAATTTTTTTTAGAAACCTCAAAGTGTTTTTAGAAGTACTGTCGAAATATGTGCCACACCTTGATATTTGCTGAAATTTTTTATTTCAGTTTCGGTTACATGTATGGAGAGCCCCCCCTAGAAATATATGTATTTTTTATTTAACCGACGGACGGACGGACGGACGGACGGACGGACGGACGGACGGACGGACGGACGGACGGACGGACGGACAGACAGACAGACAGACAGACAGACAGACAGACAGACAGACAGACAGACAGACAGACAGACAGACAGACAGACAGACAGACAGACAGACAGACATAACGAATCTATAATGGTTTCGTTTTTGCCATTTTGGCTACGGAACCCTAAAAACGAGAATAATGTAATTTGTTCGTTTTACACACATTTTACCCATGATCAACAAAAAATGCAATACCTATTGCAATGAAATTTGTTTGGAAGCTACAATGCTAATACAGAATAATAAATAAATAAATATTACGGGACAATTTTACACAAATCAAACTAAGCTCAGTAAGGCTTGTGTTATGGGTACTAGACGACGATATATTTAATAGATATATTACTTATATACATAGAAAACATCCAAGACTTAGGAACAAATATTTGATTTAAACTCCTTTTAAAACAAATTTTATTCCTCACATTCGCAATTTTAACATCCCTAAATTTATCCATGAAACAAGATAAAAACCAGAAACACTGTAACCACCGATAGAGTCAGCTGTATATAATATCAAATAAAATGCAAACCAAATTTCACCTATAAATCAATATAAACTACATCCTAATCTCAGCGTCATCTAATTGCAGTGTCAGGCCTGACTAGGCCGTTTCTATGGTAATAAATTGAACCAGCTTTTGCTTTAACCAGATTTTTTGCAACAGTATATAAAAAGGACAAAATCAGATTGCCTTCAATTCGAGATGTGACAAAGCACAGATTACAACGATAAAAACAAAACCGAAGATAAAGTTACAAAAGATATTAAATCTATATTGGGGCCCCAGTGCATTAAGCCTCTTGAAAGATATTTCAAAGTGATTTATAGATGTTACTGGTGCTCAGAGAGCTGACAGTTTCCTCACTCACAGAATCAGTTTGGCAATTCAGCGAGGAAACACCACCAGCATCTTTGGTACAATGCCACGAGGGCCATTTTTAGATTTAGTAAGTTCTATTTTGTTTTAGTTTAGTCTGATGTTTTGGTTTTAGTCTTATTGTAAACTATATTCTATATTTTGAGTTCATAAATGACAACATTTATATTGACCAGACCTACCCCCACACGATTTTAAAATTGATTCTTTGTCTTCTTTCAAACACCTGTTTGGTACCAATACTGGCAGCACTAGATTGGAGGTTGAGAAGGAAGAAATAATAAAAACAACGATTTTTAAATGTACTTACAACATCAAAATTGTCCCAAGCTTTGTAGTCCGACGATGCGATACGTTTTTCCGCTTTCTTTTGTTTTAGAACTGGTTTCTCCCTTTTCGCCTTACTTCTCACTGGAGGCAAGTCCTGACCTCAAAAAGTAGTATCGGTATTAGCAACCCACAATCGAGGAGTAGTTAGCAATGTACCAATATAGAAAATCAGAAATATGAAGAAACACACACCGCCGTTTGCCAACATTCGCGACAATGTCATTACTAAAAACATCTTTACTCAAATCAAGACTATTGTTTAACTAAATTGCGAGAAAAACTCTATTATACGTAACTAACAATACTAGCTAATGATTTACATGAGAATTAAAACCGTAAATGCTTTAAACCTGCTCAAATTCACCGTTCAAAGCGGCCTCTTTACGTTTCATTTCAACCTCCCAATTCTTTAGATCTGTGAGGTATGTTTGAAGATTTTTTACGTTATCTTTGCAGGCCCTCTGGATCTCAAAAGCTTTTTCCATTTTTTTCTTTACTTCTACAAGGGTGGGAATGGGTTTTTGTTACCTTGAATCACAAAAAATAGCGTTGTTAGATCAATAGCAAACGATTGTCAACCTAAAACAGTTTTTTCACGTTGTCATGGCGCTGGCTGCGTTCGGAAATTATAAAGAAAAGATTTTCGCTCGAAAAATTACTATATAATGCGTTGTTAAGATATTGAAATTTAAAGGCAAAGCAGGAATATTTTATGGACAATTTGAAGGTTGAGTTTTCAATCATGGTATGATTAATTAATTTATGCTCAATATATTCAAGATATTCTTGCCTTATTTATTTTAACTGGCCACATTAGGTATAAATTGATAGTACAAAAATATTTGATTGCCATAAAAGTTTTTCTTTTATGACAATGGCGTAATATTGAAACGTTGTCGCTTTCACAGGGGGAGGTCGTTTCAGAGAAAATTATTGAGTGATGGTAACAACTTGTACTTCATGTGTGTTGGTGCATAAATTACAAATATGAAGCTCAATTCGTTTATTCATAATAGAAATGATATATAATATTATACTAGGGTTTATAGGGACTGGACTCTGGAGGGTAGTCGCTTGTGACGGTTAATGTTGCTAGCTCAGTTCGGGACAAAGGTCGAAGACTCTTTTTACCCAGGTCCAGTCTCTATACCTATGCTAAAGTTTTCAACACAGTTTCTGAATAAGGTTAAACATTAAATATGTTGGACACCAATGATCTAGGCATTTAAATCTAAAATTTTAATATATAAATTTTGTTCTAGACCGAAGCAGGAAAAGTGCCTGGTACAAAAATAAGGAATTTGACCGACCTCAAGTTCCGTAGGAAAATGCTTGGGAGAATCCTGTCGTGTGTGTAATATATTCAGCAGCAAGTAGATTGGCTGTCAGACGGCTTCTCAACCAAGGGAGATGAAGAATTACCCAGCGCTCACATCCAGATTCAAATATAATGCCTTACTATTTCGTTTACTCGAGCACATAACCATATCAGTCACGATTATGTAATTAACGGAAGGAAATTAAACAAAACAACAGAGGTAAAAGACTTAGGAGTAAAGTTCACATCGTACCTAAGATTTCGGGATCATATTGTTAATATTAGTAAAAAAACCTTCAGAATGTTAGGATTTGTGCTTCGTCGTTCCCATGATTTTACAAATATTGGAGCGATTATCGCCTTATACAATGCGTTGGTACGAAGTGGTCTGGAATGCAACGCTTAGCAGCGTTATGGGCTCCACATGAAACGAAATATCGGTTAATGTTGGAGCGTATCCAAAATAAATTCGTCAGATTTTTGTATTTGAGAAGATATGGGGTGTATCCTTTCTACCCTCTAATGTACCCAACTTTATTTATTTTGAGTATGGTTGGATACAACGAGCTGCGAGTGCGCAGAGAGTTAGGTATAGTGACATACATATTTAAATTAATTAGGGGTAAAATCTTTAACGGTCAGGTTTTGAGTTGTGTGAGTCTGTGTGTACCTGATAGGTACGTGTGGCGCCGCCGCCGGCCATGGCTGCTGGTCGAGCCGTGCGGGCGTACCAACCTGCTCGGTGCGGCCCCGCTGACGCGCGCAATACGCACCCTAAACCTAATAGCAGAAGATTTGGATTTGTTTTCGTGTTCTCTGAATGGATTCACAAAGTCAGCTTTATTCATAGTTAGTTATAAACTCAGCACTTAGTATAGATAAATAGATTTAAAGGTTAATAATGTAAAATTATATAAATAGTTACGCTATTGTCTTAGGTATGTCCTGTAAAAATAGCTGTAAGTGTGGACAAATAAATAAATAAAATAAAAATAAAATAAATAATTTTCTTAATCTTTCCAAATATATCTTTTCTTAAACCCAACAGGCACGAGCCTCCAAGGCAATGCTTGAAGCCACATCGTGCATGTCAACCCAACCCGCGTAATTTACAGAAATCCAGGAATACTCCTGAATGGCTTTATCTGTAATTCGCTTCCCATAAGACCCTCCGAAAGGGTCATGAATAAAAATAGAGGAGCACCTGGACGGCGCCCTCATGGCTGGTCTCAAATCCGGAAGGAGTGAAGATTTCCACTTCCAATCGTTCACTCAGCACAAAAGGGTTATCACAAATTGACCACATAATTTCCCGAGAATTAGACACCACTTCCTGTGGTGGAAGACCTTAAGAGAACCCACGAAATTACTCTAACCATCGTGTTGGTAAACAAATGACGATATAAAATTTCGAATTCAGCAGCACTTTCTCTTTACTTTTTAATTTTCCTAGATATTACCAAGTATGAAAACCTCAAAATCGTAAATAAATAGAAAATCACAAATTCCATGAAAATTTATTACGTGGTAACCCTAAAAGGAAATGAATCGACCGCAGATAATCCAAACGTTGAGACAGTACTACCAACTCAACAACAACAAGCAAAAACGGAATAAAAATTGAAATGTCACTACGTGACAATATCACCCCTCCTCCTTGTGTCGATAATCCTCAATGCTGAGGGTTGTGGCCTCTCTGAATGACTTTATCGTGGACTACCTTGCGCCAGCTCACTCTATCCTCGGCTGCGTGGATGGCATCATATACTGAGGTGTTGAGGGTAGAGCGTATCTGGTCAGACCAGCGTGTTGGACTTCTGCATCTGGGCTTTTTTCCGCACACCTTTCCTGTCATCAGCAGCTTTTCTAGGTTGTCACCTCTCCTTGGGGCAATGTGGCCAAAGAATTTGAAACCTCTCCGCATGCATATGGTGCTGAGCCTCATCAGGATCTTGAGCAATATCACCAGTACCCAATAAATCCGAAGTAAACCTCTTCACCAAGGAAAAGGTTACATTTGGAAGGTTAATTTAAACGTGATCTATGCTGACCCTATGCTAACGCGACCTTTGGATTTTCTCTTCCAGGCACTACCCGCTATAGTCCATAGGTAAAATCGTGCCGGTTCGCGGTCTCTACTCCAGAATCCGTTAACCTCAACGGTTATTGGCTTAGCGGCACATGTGACCAGTCCAGCGTAGAGATTTGTGGCTGTTGAGTCGTGACGTGACTGCGCTTGTAAGCAGAGCTGTGACGTGCGACCCTGTCGCGCGACAAATATCGTCTGTCTCTTTCTTTCAATACAATGCGAGAAGGACGGGTGATTATGTCTCGCGCAACAAAGTGCGTTAACCTGGTTGATCCACCGGTACAGGGCTTAACGAGCTTTGGAGAGAGCTCGTATCGATCCGCCATGTTTAAAATGAGTTGATTGGGCAGATAACCAAAGTACTACCTAACATAATTCCAGAGTAAATTATGTAAATCATCATCATCATCATCATTCATCATCATCATCAGCCCATCTCTGTCCACTAAATACTAGACATAGGCCTCTCCCATGGCATGCCACTGAGCTTGATCGTGAGGTTTTTGTTTCCAACCGCTGCCACCCACTTTTTTTATATCGTCGCTCCACCTAACTGGAGGGCGCCTTACACTACGTTTGCCAAGACGCGGTCTCCACTCCAGAACACGGTTACCTCAACGGTTGTCAGTTCTATGACAGATGTGACCAGCCCACTGCCACTTCAGTCTGCTAATCTTTTGGGTTGTATCGAAGACTTTGGTACTCTGTCGGATCACTTCATTTCGGATTCGATCCTTCAGAGAAATTCCGAGCATAGCCCTCTCTATAGCTCGCTGAGCGACCTTAAATTGGTGTGACAATTGCACCGTCAGTTTCCACGTCTCGGCTCCATATATCATAACTGATAAGATGTACTCATTAAAGACTTTCCTCTTTAAGTTTTGCAGTAAATTATGTTACTGGTTTTCAATAATTACTCATGCATTATAGCTAATTTGTTTTTTAAAAGGTTCCAATCGACCTTGCCGTCGCCCCAGTATCCTATATCAATCAATCGCCGATGCGCACGATCACGACAGCGGGCGATGGCGAAATTAATAATAACGTGATAAAATTGATTATTAGCTCGGTAAACGATTTTGATGTTCTTAATTATTTTAATTATAACGAGATTTAGGTAAAGCGCAGGGCACTGTACAATTTGAATTATGGATTACTAGCTTCTGCCCGTGATTTCGTCCGCTTTAAATTCGTTTATCGCGGATAAGGGTATTTTTCCGGGATAAAAAGTAGCCTATGTCCTTCTTTGGACTCAAAGTAACTCCATACCAAATTTCATCCAAATTGGTTTAGCATTTTAAGCGTGAAGAGGTAACAGACAGACAGACATAATCGCATTTATAATATTCGTATGGATTATTTAGCTAACGCTATCTGTCTGTTACTTTTTCACACTTAAACAGCTGAACCACTAGCTAAGGGCCGCTGCGCAAAAGAAAAAAAGCGGCTAAGTGCCAGTCGGACTCGCCCATGAAGGGTTCCGCAGCCGTTTATACAAAAAAATGCACTACAGATGACAAAAAATACGATATGAAAAAAAAAACACTAACAAAAGAGCGTATCTCCCCGGCACTTAAGTCCTTTTGCTGAGAAGCGCAGTTTTTTGGCAATAACTTAAAAACGGTATGTCCGATCATGTTGAAAACAATTTTCGTTGGAAGAACTATGATTTCTAAAGATTAAAGAGGTAGCCACTTTTATACGATAATATATTTGTGCGAACGTACCCCACGTATGGGGTACGTTCGTACAGTAGGTGGGGTGCTTTCGTACACCATGGAGCAGATTCATACAGGGTAATTAAAAAGCCTATAAAATTCGTTAATATATTAATTATTATAAAAATATTTATTTATCAAAGAACTAACTTAATAATATTTGACATGACTCATTGTCGATAAATCTTTCTTTAGAAAAATAACAAAAAATAAAATCGTTAATCCTTAGTTTACTTATTAATAATTCTAAGCGTTACAATCAGTCTCAATGAGATTTTTATAATCATTTTGTATGAAATCTTTGTGCAGTCTTTGACAATTTAAACTCAAAGTAGGTTAATTATACATTTGGTTGTTACTCTCGAACTTATTGTTCATGAAAATTATTTAAATTAACTGCAAAAGTAATAAGCCTAGCCATTCTAGCTGTACAGACCGCTCGTGGTTGAGGATCAGGGCGACAACGCTGATATACAGAGGTGTGTATGTCTTCTATATCTGGGATAAATAATGACCACGATAATCCCGGTTTATTTCGAAAATAAGATTTTCATCTCTGTACCCGAATAATGTCTGAAAACTTTTCCGACGTAATTCTTTTTCAACAGTAGTCTTTTTTTTTAACCTACCACAATATAACAATTATTTTCGATTTTCTCTGGTGTCACATTAAAATTATTATTGATACTACGATCAGCAGTCTTTTCGTCCATTTCTAAATCAACTGGAGATGTTGAACACTCCCGCAAGCTTAATTGCGATCCTTCAGATTCCTCTGAATCTTCATAACTTTCTATTTTCTTATCTTTCCTTTTCTTTTGTCTTGAATTGAGTTCCTTCAAACTACGTTTCACTGCTTTGGCTCTGACTTTCCTTTCCTATTTTTTTTTTCTTTTTTTTCTGTCTATGTCTTTCTTCTATTTCAGTTTTTTCAAGTGTATCTTTATATATACGGGATTTACCCGGTTTTCTTCCTTTATGAGTTTTTAACCGACTTCCAAAAAAAGGAGGAGGTTCTCAATTCGACGGAATGTTTTTTTTTTTTTTTTTACGGATGTTCACCGATTACTCAAAGACTGTTTGACCGATTTAAAATTTTTTTTTTTGGTTTTATAGAAGGTACTTTCTAGTTGGTCCCATTTCATTTTGGTGAAGATCTGATGATGGAATCCATGAGGAATTGAAGGAACTCCTCAAATATTGTAGCGACATATAGCGATTTTGGTATTATAATAAACATAATAAGCATTTGCATTCAGAAAGTGTAAATTGGTGAAGTGGAACTGATGCAGAAGACCACAGAATGCCATCGGAACTCCTCAATGATAAATGATTTACGGGTGGCGACAAAATATCTGGATTAATTTAGCTAAGCAACTTCATAGTCACAAATTTTAATGTTCCTGACGAGAATGGTACCATCGAATTGATATGATGATGGAGCCGGAAGGTAGGCACCAGATCTATGTAATAAAATAATGTATCCTAGCCGTGTTTGGGCTTGTTCGAATCGTCACGAGATACACTTTTAAGTAACGATTAAAAGTGTAAAATAAATAAACTTTTAAAGAAAAAAATAAAACTGACTCCAAAAGAACTAAAAAGTAAAAAATAACGCCATAATTCAGTTTCTTCAAATTACTTACAAGTAACCGTTTGTATACTCAATCTATACAGTATATACAATTAATGTTATTTTAGAGTCGGTGCCATCATATCACAACTTACTAAAATCGTCAATTTTCATTATTTTACACATTCTTTATATGGCACCGACGCCAAAATAAGATTGATTGTATATGTATATACTGTATACACTGTATGCAAACGGTTACTTGTAAGTAATTTGAAAAAACTGAATTATGGCGTTATTTTTTACTTTTTAGGTTTTGGAGTCGATTTTATTTTTTTGTTTAAAAGTTTATTTCTGTTTCTAACAGCAAAAAATATGTTAGTGTGATGTCCGCACGATGATTTGAAAAGGTAATACTATATTTTATTTCAAGAAAATCGAATTTTGATGTACTGGTGGTTAATAAGATCTAAAGGGGAGTATTCGTACGCGTACGAATGTGCCCCTGTCCGGCTGTCCGAATGCACCCCATGACTTGCACAAAATTAAAATACAAATGTATCTATAAATTCTTATGTAGTTTGAGAAATATGACAATTAAAGCTCAAAATAAATAATATAACTATTAATGAATCATCACCATTTTATCAAAAACATAACAATTCTACTTACAATTATGAACTTACACTTAGGTAAAAAAACTACTCACTGCGCGCGAAAACACATTATGCTTTGTCAGCTGATACACCGTAGTGCCACTGGCGCGACACTCCGCTAGCAATATGGCAGCCGCTATGCCTATGCACACAAGCAAAGGCGTGTTTGTGTGCCCTTTAGTTTTTCTGTTATACTAATTGTACGAATGTGCCCCGCGTACGAATGGTGACCACTTTCCCCTACTTTTTGAGTAAAATGCCTGTGACATACGGACGGACAGACAGACAGACAGACAGACATGACGAATCTATAAGGATTCCGTTTTTGCCAATTTGACTACGGAACTCTAAAAATGAGGCGCCATGTCAGTTCAAGGTTCTGTTGGGGCGCCACGAAATATTGTGAGCACGGTACCTACGCCACTGGTCAGGGTCCGAGGGCCCCCTGAGCCCCGGGGCACGGCCCCGTCTAGCCCTTCGGTAGCTACGACACTAGTCAGAGTCCGAAGGCCCCCTAAGTTTGGGGGCCCCGGTGCACGGCCCCGTCTAGCCCTTCGGTAGCTACGCCACTGTTCAGGGCCCAAAGGCGCCCTGAGTTTGGGGGCCCCGGGGCACGGCCCCGTCTAGCCCTTCGGTAGCTACGCCACTGGTCATGGTCCGAGGGCCCCATGAGTTTTGGGGCCACGGTGCACGGCCCCGTCTAACCCTTCGGCAGCTACGCCACTGGTCATAGTCCGAGGGCCCCCTGAGTTTTGGGGTACCGGTGCACGGCCCCATCTAGCCCTTCGGCAGCTACGCCACTGGTCAGAGTCCGAAGGCCCCCTGAGCTTGGGGGCCCCGGTGCATGGCCCCGTCTAGCCCTTCGGCAGCTACACCACTGGTCAGAGTCCAAGGGCCCCGGTGCACGGCCTCGTCTAGCCCTTCGGTAGCTACGCTACTGGTCAGGATCCGAGGGCCCCCTGAGTTTGGGGGCCCCGGTGCATGGCCCCGTCTAGCCCTTCGGTAGCAACGACACTAGTCAGAGTCCGAGAGTCCCCTGAGTTTGGGGGCCCCGAGGCACGCCCCTGTCTAGCCCTGTAGCCCTTCGGTAGCAACGCCACTGGTCAGGGTCCGAGGCCCCCCTGAGTGTGGGGGCCCCGGGGCACGGCCCCGTCTAGCCCTTCGGTAGCTACGCCACTGGTTATGGTCCGAGTTCCCCATGAGTTTTGGGGCCCCGGTGCACGGCCCCGTCCAGCCCTTCGGCAGCTACACCACTGGTCAGAGTCCGAGGGCCCCGGTGCACGGCCCCGTCTAGCCCTTCAGCAGCTACACCACTGGTCAGAGTCCGAGGGCCCCGGTGCACGGCCTCGTCTAGCCCTTCGGTAGCTACGCCACTGTTCAGGGCCCGAAGGCCCCTGAGTTTGGGGGCCCCGGGGCACGGCCCCGTCTAGCCCTTCGGTAGCTACACCACTGGCCATGGCCCGAGGGCCCCATGAGCTTGGGGGCCCCGGTGCATGGCCCCGTCTAGCCCTTCGGCAGCTACACCACTGGTCAGAGTCCAATGGCCCCGGTGCACGGACTCGTCTAGCCCTTCGGTAGCTACGTCACTGGTCAGGGTCCGAGGGCCCCCTGAGTTTGGGGGCCCCGGTGCATGGCCCCGTCTAGCCCTTCGGTAGCAACGCCACTGGTCAGGGTCCAAGGGCCCCCTGAGTTTGGCGGCCCCGGGGCACGGCCCCGTCTAGCCCTTCGGTAGCAACGCCACTGATCAGGGTTCAAGGGCCCCCTGAGTTTGGGGGCCCCGGGGCACGGCCCCGTCTAGCCCTTCGGCAGCTATGCCACTGCACTGAACTGATGTGGTATGGAGGTAGTTTTAGACCCTAGGAAGGTCATAAGGTAGTTACTTATTGTTGTCTCGAAAATCATTCCTGGGGGAAAGTTTGTATGGAGTCTATGGAGAATCTCGGTAAAGTGAGCGTACCTGCGGGTAGATGCTAGTATCGTATATTTCATTCTGTTATTTAAGAAAACTTCACCGTAAATCATTTTGGTAGTAGGTACAGCACTATCATTCGTGCCTGCCAGAGTATCTCCTAAATTACTCTCCATCACCTCCAAATCGCTGTCAGCTGCAGTAGCTTTCAAGACCTGTAATTTGTTTTCAAAATCAGATAAGTCATGTGAACCGAATCTCCAAGGTCAACGACCTTGACCCGGCCCAAAATCGAAAACACGCGAGCTTCGGAAAGCAATATGGTTTGCCTGGCGGTAAATTATGGCAAAATTACGCGTGCTTGATGCGTAGGCGCACATTAAGGTCGTTTCACATGGAACAAATTAACCTTAAGCTCCATCCAGTACGTAATTGGGTATCTTCATTTAATATGGTCAAAGCTTAAAAAACCTGCCATATTGTCATTGATAGAGTCAGGCGTTACTTTGCGGAATTCCATATTCTTTTCCACGAAATAGAGTCTTGGTTATATGCGACAATAAATTGTACACACATGCGCATGTTTTCATGCAGTTTCCACAAAAAAATACAGTAAGGGCAGGGCATAGATTCGGAATGTTTCCGTACAAATCATATATCCATTCGTAGACCTGTCTCGCTTGCACACGTCATTTCGTACGGAAACCGAATAAAAATTCAGTGGCCGGCCTAACAAAAAGAATAAAATTAATTATACGTACGTTTACGTACGGAACGTTTGAGAGATGGGGCCCATTAAAAAAAAAGAATTAACAAGTTGAAGTTGACAGTATTTACCTATATGAAATGGGCAGGCAGCGCCATTAAAGTCACAGCACATTTAATACAATTCCATGAAATGGATTATTTATAAAGGAATTCTCCTCTTGTTCGCGCTTTATATTTGAACGAGCTTCTCGCAACACCACCCGAATGTGATATTTTAGCAAGTAGTTGGATGTTAGTATGTGATAAATGTATGAGGTTTTGTGAGGCGATGGATGACCGCCCTTCTTCAGTCAACTGTGTGTAATGTAAAATTGTTTTGTCAAAGTATCTGTTGTATATTCTGAGTTACACAGTGCATTAGTGTTTAACTGTAATACTGTGTAATTATTTTGTTAAATAAATAAAAAAACATTCGCCAGTCTGCACAGCACCTTGCAAAAACTTGAACCTCATTGTGTTTAGTTGCGTAAAATCTAATTTATTAGAGTACTTACCACCATGAGTGATAATTGAAACAATTCACTCACACCCAGCGTAATTTTTTAGCCGTTTACATATAATTTAAGGTAATGACCGTTGTTTAGAGGGCAATCTTATAATTTATAGGTGTACTTAAATATGAATAAAGAGTAGGTACTTAGTTACTTTCGACGTAACTATTTTTAAGTGGCGCAATGTTTCCTTATTTTTAGGTTCCGATCCACTATGTCGTCCGTCTGTCTCTCCGTCCGTCCGTCTGTCTGTCAATACCCTTTTTCTCAGGAACGCGCGTGGAGGTAATAAGTTGAAATTAACATCAAAAACTTATGTCTGCGGTCCTTGAAGCTGTCAAAAAATCAAGCTTCTAAGTCAACGCCACGCCACCCAAAGATAATAAACGGCTGAATAGATTGCGCTTATTTTTTGTACACTGATATCCACAGATTGTTGCAAAATACTTTTTACCCGACTACACTTAATCAAAGAGGGTTATGATCAGTGATCGTCACTATCAGTGCAAGACTTTAACAAAACTTGCCAAGCGGATATAAGTAAATTTCAGCCATGAAAATATTAATATCCTTATACTCAAGTATTGGAAATCCGAGATTCCGATATAGAGTTAAATTGAACAGTTACCTGCCAATAACATTCGTACTTCCTTAGTTGTAAGCACTACGTTTTAAGAGGCGGGACTCTCTTAATAGCCAATAGAACCAATTTGCATGGCACAGTGATACCAACATGGACGACAAGTAACCGTTAAGCAGCAGTAGCACCAATATAACAGACTAAAATAGTGTAGTAGGCTATACGCTTGCGATTTTTATCGATATCGATAAAATGGTCTGGGTTGGAATATACGCTCATGTCAAAAAATTTTGTAATCGAAATTTGGTTTAGAATTGAATTCACATTTAAGTCCTATGTTGTACAGTGGATATTTATTTAAATGTTAGGGTGTTCAAATACAAGGTTGGACTTAAACGTGAACCCGAAATAAAATAAGAAGCTTTTTCTATTAATGTAATTATTTATTGTTTAACTAGCATTATTCGATCTTCTTTTGAGACTTGGCCTACTGTCTGCATCTGGAAATATTTTATAATTACAACAGAGATATATTTTCTTATATCTAAGGTCAAAATATTAAATAATTACTACTCAACAAATAAATGTTAGAATCTTCATATATTCTGGTATGGCACTAAACTTTTCATTTGAAACGTAGGTTCGAAGTATTTTTATGATCACATTTCATGCAAGTTCTCACGCAATTCGAATTATTTCCACTGATAAACAAATAAGCCTGTATTTATCGATAGTTACAGTAGGTACATCCCTAGTACACAATGAAAAAAGATATAAAATATCTAATTTTGTTTATTTATTTAGCATGCTGCACCTAAATATGCCTAAAAGAATCTAAGCCAATACTTACCGGCCTTCATCCCAGAGCAATTTCGCCATAAATATCCTTTATCGCAATTTTCATGACTAGCTCGATTTCCACGAATTTCACATGTGATAAACCGTCTTTTCGGTGGCATTTTCACAAAATGTATTCACTAAATAGTGTTCAATCACATTTCAGTACTTTAGATAACAATTGAGAATAATTTAATTAGAAATCTAAACACAAACATACAAAACACGCGAGCCGCAATGAGAAGCAAAGCAATATGGTTGACAATGTATGACATGACAGATAAACTGTACTGACGTACTGGTTTAGTGTCATGGCAACGGTTTGCCATGCAAAGTCCATATAAAAGATTTTTGTTCCTAGTTGCGTTAGACTGGTTGTAAGTTCGGCTTTATGTCAACTTTACAAGTTTTGTTAAAGTTTTGCTCTGATACTGCCGATCACAGGTTATGA
This sequence comes from Hedya salicella, assembly GCA_905404275.2. Classification (NCBI taxonomy): domain Eukaryota; kingdom Metazoa; phylum Arthropoda; class Insecta; order Lepidoptera; family Tortricidae; genus Hedya; species Hedya salicella. The sequence continues at coordinate 2,008,386 of FR990112.1, read as the reverse complement.
TTATGACTTACTCCTCCGCGAAAAAAATTGCGGGCACCAGCCTCTATTACCTTTTATATAATGAAACAATGAATAATCCATTTCCATTACAGTTATAATATAAGTACACTAAAGTAAGACAAATGGCAACAAAATGTCATCTATCTGGACCATCGGCCTTGGCGACGTTTTTGCAACGAGGCAGAAAATCACGTACATAGGTACCTACGTTAGATGAAACATCAATTAGCCCATTTTGAGAAACTATAGCAGGCTTACGCAGATAAGTGCAATACCTACCATACGTTACATTGAGACCTTGAATCTCATTAAAGATTGCACAAGTGAGACGAAATTAAAAAAAAAAAAACAAGACATTTATCTATACTTCTATATCTATACTATTATAAAGTTGTAAAAATGAAATGTCTGTACCTACATTGAAGATATTTTCAAAAAAATAATTGTTACGGACTATTTGGAGGTCACTAGAACGAAAAATATTTTTTTTGGATTTTATGTACGTTTGCATGTGTCGTTGTGGCTTCATCACGCAAAATCGGGTAAATTTCAACGATTTTTGCTGCACGGGCAGTTGGGTATCTTCAGATGGTTATAGGATACTTTTTACCTGACTAAGCTGTCGAAAAAAAGAGAGGTTATGAGTTTTTGTCCTCCGGGAACGAAGTTTGCCTTCTAGTATGAAATATTTATAAATGTCCCGGTGGGCAGCTTCGTCAGCGGGGAAAAAATCTTGATGCTCTATTCTTTCTGGGGACTCGGATAAAAAGTATTCTATATCCATCTGTAGATTCCCCGCTATCCAAAATTAGTTGAAATCAGTTTAGCCGTTTTGGCGTAATGAAGCCACAACGACACATACAAACATACAAAAAATCCAAATAAAATATTTTCCTATTCAGTGACCTCTTTAAACAGTCCGTGTCACTTCATCATTTCAGCCATAGGACGTCCACTGCTGGACTCAGGCCTCTTCAATAGACTTCGATATGAGTTGGATAGAGGCGATCCAGCGAGTCCTCGCAACCCTAACCTCTTTTTTTAAAAAAAAGGTCTTTTGACCTAAGTTCAGGGGCGTATTTTGAAAATTGGCGCCCTGAGCCAATAAGTTTCGCCGCCCCAGATGTTAAAGAAAAAACAGGCCAAGTGCTAGTTGGATTCACGCACACCGAGTGTTGCTGCGCTGCCCCTGGCTGTTTGCCGCCCCGGGCCATGGCCCCCTTAGCCCTAGGATAAATACTACTGAGCTACGCTTGCCGGTACGCGGTCTTCACTCGAGGACCTTTCTGCCCCAACGGCCATCGGTACTTCAAACTATGTGCCCTGCCCATTGCCGCATATTATATCGCCTATTTTTTTCAAATCTTAACATGTTTTTATCACTGGCCAGTATACGCGAATTAAAAATAAGAAAGCTATAGATATTAACAGCTCGCTTTTTAATTTTCTTCGTTGCGCTAAAATTTTATTCATCTTGAAGTTGCTGGTTGTTGTCTTTTTATAAGCTGTTTTAAGTGAGAAAAATGTAAGAAGACGAGCCTAATTGTACTTAGGTACTCCCGAAGAAATTTGTGTCGTGGCGCAAGAAGTATCAAGCAATTTGGTGCTAGAAAAATCTCGGCGCAAATATAAATATTTAGATATTTGTGTTTTATTAAAAAAAGCTTAGGGGTCATTCATTAATTACGTATGGATCCCTGGGGGGTGGGGGGAGGGGTTCGAAAAATCTGTCGAACCTTACATACCAGAGCGTAGACGGATAAGAAGTATCCTATATCCATCTGTAGATGCCCTGATATCCGTGTACCAAAATTAGTTGAAATGGGGGCCTTTCTGCCCCAAAGGACATCGGTACTTCAAGCTATGTGCCCTGCCCATCGCCGCTTATTTTTTTGAAAATATTTGCAATGTTAGTACAGACATTTCATTTTTACAACTTTATAATAGTATAGATGTTTCATATATGGTGATTCCTGAGTCATGGGTGGGACTGACAAGAGTAATAGGGAGGGTCAGACCGAGCATCTTTTACTTCGGGGCCATTGACGAAATCGCGAAAATTATACAGAAGCACTCTGACTATAACGGATTTACTATAAAAATTGTACTGATTCTTCTTGTGCACTGTGATCGTCTCAATTGCGCTAATGACGTCATTTAGAGGATCAGATATCTTTCACTGTTACCCGAATATCTTCAAAACTAGTTTCTTTAAAACTAAGAAAAATTGCGTTCCTGAATAATGAATTAATGAAATCGATTTTATATAAAAGTACTTGGAAATTTGAAGTATTAATTGTCAGCTGTTAATGCAATTTCATAGAATTCTATACCCCAAAAGAAAAATACGGAAACATTATAGGATCACTTTGTTGTCCGTCTGTCTGTCTGTCCGTCCGTGTGTCTGTCTGTCTTTCAAGACCCTTTTTCTCAGGAACACGTGAAGGTATCAAGTTGAAATTAACATCAAATACTTATGTCTGCGATCCCTTGAAGCTGTAAAAAAAATCAAGCTTCTAAGTCAACGGAATCCAAAGATACAGTCATTAAAAAAGGTGTTTCCATACAAATAGCTGTGGAAAACCTATACCACACTTCCAGTTGTCCTAGAAACTTAAAATTTGATATGAAGGTAGCTCATAGAACAACCCACGAAATAAATCTGACAATCTTATTTTTTTATATCCATGTCACCTAACCTAACCTAACCCCACACCGCGTACATTTTGCTTAAGAGTAAAGCTCTGCTAACACTGGATTTTCATTGATACGGCTGTTTTTAGCGTATGTGTGGAACCCTCGGTGCGCGAGTCCGACTCGCACTTGTCCGGTTTTTGTTTCTCGTAAGCTGTTGTTGGAATATTTTAGTTACGTAATATAGTAGAAATAAATCATTGACACATCTTCATTATATCCCGTTTAAGTTAAGTTTGCACCTCATTTGTACGTGACATAAAAGACATCAAGTGCAAACTTAATTCAACAGCGTAGTTCGCGTTCTTCACTTTTTTTTCTTCTCTGACACCCATAACTCACAATTATTATGATAAAGATTAAGAGCTTAGTTTGTAAAAAAGATTTTTCACAACAATGCTTAATGAAGCGAATGATATCACAACACAATCCGGATGCTTGGACTTAGCCAATTAGTTGATGGCGTCACTGTTAAGCTGTCACGATGGGCTACCTAATGGTTCTGCTGTAAATAAATAAAAATATGGGTTGGGTCCTGAAGGCCTTACTTGCACTTTGCAGCCTTGGCGAGCAGAGCACCTTAGTTGTATATTTGTCTGGGTAGCAAAATGTCTTGGTCTGTAAAACGCCCTCATTGCTATAAGATTTAGCAGACTGAATGACTTGGCTGTAAAACAACTTAATGTTTGCCTACTTGTGCATTTCACGACCTAGACGTTTTGGTAAGTAAATCTTCCTGAAACTTAGACAATTTTGTAATCATGGCATTAGATAACCAAGTCATTTTGCATACTTGGTACTACCTACTGAGACGTTTTGAATACCTAGGCTAAATGCAAATAAGGCCTTCAGGATCCAACCCAAAAATAGGTGAGAGACAATCTTACATAAATCAACCTAGTCGTAAAACTATAAGCGAAGCTTGTACAGTTCCCAGCATTAATATCTGCCACAACAAATTAAGCGTGCATAAATATCTGACACGACTCTATTTCTAGGGCTAGTGCTAACTTTGCTTAGTTTTGACTAAGTTCGATTTGTGTAAGACTGTCTCTGGTATTTATTTATTATTTAATACCTATGATGTTTGCTCTAAACTTGAGAACTCCTAAAGCTCAGTATCCGGTATATTTTAATTGGCCGCTCATTAACTTGATTTAAATGAAAAAAACGCCACTTCGTTACCGCAGGCGTGATCATCCATATTAAAATGATATTATGACGGGTTACGAAAAAACCTAAATGTACTTTAAATTTGCTCATAGTTAAACATACATGGCAAGGTTTTCGCGTTGTTTTCGTTGCATGGGAGTTAGGAAAGAAACGAAAACAAACAAACCAAACTCGGTTCGGCAGCATTCGCGAAGCTGCGTCATATGATCTTTTCGTCAAAAATACTCCAGGGCTTGAAGACGAAGGGCTTCAAACAGTGCGTGTTGCCAGTGATGACCTGCGGAACTGAGACATGGTCGTTCACAATGGGACTCATACGGCGGCTCAGAGTTACGCAACGTGCAATGGAAAGGACTATGCTCGGGGTTTCTCTTCGTAATAGAATCAGAAATGATGATATCCGCAGGAGAAGCAGAGTAACCGACATTGCACACAGGATTGCATCGTTGAAGTGGTAATGGGCGGGCCATGTAGCCCGGAGAACGGATGGTCGTTGGGGCAGTTAAGTCCTGGAGTGGCGACCACGCATAATAATCGCTCCGAAAGTAGCATAAATAGTGTGTCCCCTCCCTATATTTTCTAAACGGTATGTCCTAAAAACATAAAAAAAAATATAAAGAAAAATATAATGATAATCGCGGAAACAGAAGAAAATATTATATAAAGATGAAGTTTAATAAATACTTTCAACGACAATTTTTTTTAACACGATCGGATTCATAAAGCATTTTTTTCATTGTAGTATGTATGCATTTTTTTATATGAGCTGCTGCGGAACCCTACACTAAGCATTTTCCGCCATGCTCTTGGCCGGTTTTTAGTATTTGTTGTTATAGCGGCAACAGAATTACATCTGGGAAAATTTCAACTGTGTAGCTATCACGGTTCATGAGATACAGCCTGGTGACAGTCGGACAGACAAACAGACAGACAGACAGACGGACAGCGGAATCTTAGTAAGGGTCCCGTTTTACTCTCTTTGGGTACGGAATCCTATAAACGATATAAAGGCAAGAAATATGTTTTTTTAGCCAATACTTTTATTTAGGTAATTTTTTCAAGGGCCCATGTCGTCAGTAATGTTATAGGTGAAAAACTTCAGTAAGTCACCTGTTGTATGTAGTATTTGTCAAATTGCCTATACGGATACGCTACTACATACAACAGGTGACTTACTTAAGTAGATTATTAGCATTTTCTAAGTAGTTCTGTCACTGTTGTCTCCTGAGTCACTGAACGAAATCCACCCAAAAAACGTATAAGTACACATCGCAATCAACGTACAAACGCATCATAAGCACTCCATTACATCAATTTATCACAGGAAACCATTTTTTCTATCATAAACGTAGTTATGTGCATAATAACTATTACAGCTGAAGATGACACCACGGCCTCAAGCGCAGGCGCAAGGCCGGTAGCGATTATATCGATCTATTCGCCTTAGTAATGGATCACGATCCGATTATTGATCTGTTTCCAATATATGCTTTATATTCGAGTCGTGGGCGGGCTATGCGATTGGGGGCTATTCTGGTGTTTGTCGAGCGGTTGAAATCGAAATAATAACACTTGTATTGTACGGCTACACTTTTTTTTTGCTATAAGGGGCAAATGAGCAGATGGATCGCTTGATGGTAAGCGATCACCGTTGGCCATAGACAGCGGGGTCACAAGTGTGTTGCCGGCCTTTCAGGTGGGAGTAGGTTACGCTGTTGTCTTGAAAGTTTGAAGGTAACCCTACACTGTTAAAACTGATGAAATTTTGTTTGCAAAAAAAACCCACATTTACTTGTAAAATTCCCGACCATTTTACGTATTTTTTATTAAATATTTATTTTTCCGTTTAAAATTAATAAAAGTGATGGGATTACTTAATATTTTGTAAATTTCCTTCCTTTTTCGAGAATTTTACAGGTTCATTTCTTTTTGAATGTAACAAACTCGTAATTTTTAATATTTTAGGGTTACCAGATGTAAAAAAGAATCTGATATGTTAGGAATGTTGGCCATTTGTCAGAAATTTGTAATCTTTTTTTTATGAGTTGCTACCTCTTTGCGCGTTCCTATTGGTGGCTCTCTATGTGCGCGTGAGCTGCTTAAAGTACGTATTTTGAGTTTTGATAATTGCCATTTATTGCCACAGGTAATAAATCTATTCAGCGGTTTAGCTTAAACCGCGACTTTCGCATTATAATTTTTCACAATAAAATATTAAATGTTACTTACTACGTGTCAAAAGCATGAGTAATTAGCAAAACATATCAAAACCATGCGAAACATTTCGGCCGCTAAAGAATAGGCCATCGACGATGTATACAGCGGAAGTTTGCTGTCAAGGCGATGTCAGTGAACCCTGACCCGCGCATAAAGCCTGCGTCTGCGCCGGCTTCAAACGAAACATTTGTCATATTTGCCTATAAAAAATTAAATACTTAATTTCATAAATTTGGCTACGTATACTAAACTCGGGAGCAAAATTTTCGGGTCACCCTAATTTAAATACTAGCAAAAGGTTTAGTATTTATTATTTGGCACTAGTTTTATTTATGTCGCAGGAAACCCAAAACAGAAACTCGAACAAATCTCTAAGTGATATGACCAAATCACGCAGGATGTTAAAATGGCGAATCAGTTTTATCATTTGCCTAGAACATTCAGTAATTTGATCTAATCCTTGAATCAGTTTAGTGAAATGACGAAACCAGCCAAAAAAGGCAACTCGCTCTTTCATTTCACCAGATTTGTTAAGTGATTTTGATAAAATTCCTGAAACTCGCCAATAAGTTGACGAAACGAACTCTCAAAGTCAACTCGTTTTATGATTTCACTAGACAGGTTCAGTGATTCTAATTTCCGCGATCCTATCATAAAAATATCAATATCCGAAAATGAAGAATTTTGCGTTATCTCGCTCTGATATCACGTCTTTTTTTGTCAAGGGTTTTTACTGGGCTGTAAAAGAAAGAAAGCCCGAAATCGCAGGATTTTGTGACCTGAGCCACAGGCGAGGGTTGTAAATATGCGATAGATTTCTTTTTTACTGCCCGTGGTGAGTACACAAGTTTACGTCTTCACATGCCCATAATGCGACTTTTACTGTAGGTACACCTAGCGAAATATTTGCTCTCGTGTCTATACTATTATAAAGTTGCAAAACGTCTGTACATTGAAGATATTAAACGCGTGACGTCACACGTTCCTAGGCTTTTGTATGGAGCAGTTTTAACATTGTTGTAATTCGATTTTTTACGAGATTGAAGTAGTTTTTTCACCAATGTTTCTATTATTGAGAGGTAATTCTATAACATGCTACAGAAAAAAAAGTCAACATCCCAATTCCTCCTGGTTCATTGCACTTCAATAAATAGCAAATTATCAGTTTGACACAATCTGACACTACCGTTAAAACGGCAGCCTGTCATAATGTCAATTTGACAACGAGACACCTTTGAATTAATTACAACTTCAAATATATACAATAAACATATCAGATTACTGATAAAAAACGCGAGAAAAAATAATCAACCGTTGAAATCATCTATAATATTATAAAGTTGTAAAAATGGAATGTCTGTACATACATTGAAGGAAGAAGAACTTTTTATTTTTATTTTTTTGTTGTGGCTTCATAACAACAACAACAATTCTTTATTGCACACCAACAACAGAAACAGTACAATAGAGCCCCAACATAAAATAGGTAGACAATAGGCGGTCTTATCGCTAAAGAGCGATCTCTTCCAGACAACCTTTGAGTAGCGGAAATGACATAAAATAGCTAGAAATGAGTAGGTGGTGAGATAAGATTACATATAATACAAAAATAAATAAAAAACAAACGTTATAACGGCGAAACAGATTTCAGCTATATTTGATACACGGGTTGCTGGGCATCTAGAGATGGTTATAGGATACTTTTTACTCGACTACGCTGAAGAAAAAAAGGGGATTTTGATTATTTTTCCTCCGCTGATGAAGTTGCGGGCAGCCAGTAGTAGGTATATAAAAAATATTTATGTGACAGTACCCGTTTGTTAATCAACTAACCTAACCCTGCTCAGGACTAAAATTAGACTACGGACTACATCATCAAAGGAGTTCAACTGCTGAAAAAAGGCTACCCTCAAGGATCTACACAACGACCGGTCGTGCGCCGCCCTCATACAACGAAATCCTGCGATCTTCATCAGATCATCGGTCCACCTCTTTGGGGCCTTGCCTCCACCGTATAATTTTTTGCTTTGGTCTATATGGATTAGTAAGACAATTAAAAAAACATTACATCGACAGCTACCTTTTAAATTTTCTTACTAATCTGTATGGACCAAAGTAAAAATGTACCTACATCCGCTTGTTTCACGTCTTTTTGGACCAGCCAGCAGCGGGCCTATCATGGATGCGTTTGTCACGCGATAAATAAGTGACATGGCTGCCGTCACCTTCTGACACGTATGTGAGTGCGAGAGCGACAGGCGCATTTTCATATCATTTATCGCGTGATAAACGCGACCATCATGGACCCGCAGGCGTCGCTAGCGGCAGGTGGCAGGGGCCCTCCGCGCCCACGCTTCGTCGTTGAGTTCTGGGGCCACCCGTATCATGTGGTCAGTAGGTCATCTGAGGACATGTCCATACCATACCATACCATATTGTGAAATTCAAACCTACTAAAACAAAACAAATTAAAACAAAACACACTAAAACATTCGTGAAGCAATATCAATCACAAGAGATTTATTATTTCCATTACATATATTTGTATGGTATAACAAATAGAGGTTAATAAAATAACTAATTTTTCAAGCATAAACAATGATGATGATGTATGGTCATCAGAAGATTAATGTTTTATTAATCAAATGACAAAATCGGGTCGACACACATTATCAATCGCTTCAGCTTATACGCGTGTGGAGAGTTATGATTTAAGATTATAAATAAATACGTTATATAGTATTATTCATCGTATAGAGACCTGAAGTCATACTGTACAATACAATTTTGCAGGGAACTGTTTTACAATGAAATGTTTGTACTTTGTTTAATAAAAGAAAAGGAAAAAATCGCTTAAGAGGTGAACTAGTTAGAACAGCAATAGATGGTCCATCGGACAAATGCCCAAAATGAGCTCTGAGAAAACAAATTCGTAGAACGTGTTACTAATTATTCCTGTCGTGATTACTGTGGCATTCATGCATGGCAGGCATTCTGACAAAAGTGAAATCACACACCATGTAAGTTTGCGTCTATGAAATTAGCATGAAGCCTTCCATTTTTGCACCGGTTGAATCCCTTTGACACCTAACGGTGCTTCCACATTTGTTTCATTTGCCCGTATCAGATCATCGTCGCGTGGCATGATCATGTGTCACGATCACGCGTTTGGACGTTGGGCCGATCGGATCGCTCGAAATCCATTTTGCTACGCGTATCACACAGTTATTGTCTCTCCTCCATCGTCCAAAAATGGACAAACCCAAAAAACAATTTAAATAGTGTTAGTGCAAGTGTGTGACATAATTCATAAAATTTATATAACTTTTGTTTAATGAATTTTTATTATTTATTTATACTTAATTTATATTACATACAATCTGTTATGAAAAATAATGAAGAAGTAAAATATTTAAAATCGAATGTTATTGGTATGCATTTAATTTAATATGAAATGAAATTGAATTTAAATTAACATGTATTTGTGTGATATAATTTATAATATACTATTTTAATTTAATGCAAGCTATGAATGTTAGATACTCATTGAATTATATTAATGAATGTTAATCTTATATAGTCGTACCTAGATGCATGTGTATTGTAATCTTAAATTTTAAATATATATATATATTTTGTTATAATGTTACTATTGATTCAAAATGTAGGCTATCAAGCCTATATTTTGTAATATCAAGACTACTTTAAGCAAAACTAAACATTCTGTTATAAGTACGTAAACAAAATTCGAAACTGTCTCTTACAACTAAATCGATATCTGCATGTACAATTATTTTGGGTTAATAAATGGCTTCATTATTATTATTATTATTATCACACAGTTATATCGGACGAGTACGGCATGATCAGCGCGCCGACAGTAAGCGTCCAAGCAGCGCGATACGCAGTCATGCCACGGCACGGTGATCGGATACGAGCAAATGATACAAGTGTCGACGCACCTTAAGGGCGTCCGCTGCATCGAGCGGGCTATTTGTCCAAACGGAGCACTGCGCGGGTCCCCTGGACGGGCTATTTGTCCAAACTGAGCACTCTTCGGGTCCCCGTGACCGGCTATTTGTCCAAGCGGAGCACTGCGCGGGTCCTCGCGACGGGCTATTTGTCCAATCTGAGCACTGCGCGGGTCCCCGCGACGGGCTATTTGTCCAAGCGGAGCACTGCACGGGTCCTCTCAACGGGTTATTTGTCCAAACGGAGCATTGCGTGGGTCCCCTCGACGGGCTATTTGTCCAAACGGAGCACTGCGCGGGTCCCCGCGACGGGCTATTTGTCCGAGTCAAGTCAAGTCCCCGCAGTCCTCCTCAAGGCTCAACGCAGTATAGACGTAGGTAGACGCCCTAAAAAACAATTGCTGCGACGCTACTAGTTTTAATTTCGCAAAAACACAAACACGTAGTGTGAATTGGTAAATGTAATCTGACCCTTATAGTTACATTGTGGTGTAAGGATTACCGTAATTCTTTCGCAGCAGGCAGTATCTTAAATCTGTCAATACTTACTTGCCTAAATTTTTTATCGCATAATGTCGCATAATGCGGGGGGGGCAATTTTTTTTGGATATTTACAAAACTGCTGACTTTATCAAAAAATAATGTTTGGAGACCGCTGTTATTTTTAACAGATCTATTCAACGACACCCCACACACTAGTGTTGGACCGAAAAAAAAATTACCCCCACTTTAGGTGTACGAGAGGTAACCAAAAAAAGATTCTTTTTTAGTTTTTATTTTGCTGTTTTGTTTTCTAAATATCACGGAGCTAAGTTGCGGACGGACAAACAGACGGACAGACGGACGTGGCGAAACTATAAGGGTTCCTAGTTAACTACGGAATCCTAAAAAGAGAAAGGAACTATTCACATACATACAAAGAAAGATAGATACTAATAAATAATAAATAAAAATATAAATAAAATACGAATAAACATATATACAAATATATGTATACAATAAAAACTATTTATCGCTTCCGTTAAGCTGAGATGTCGATGTCATGTAGTTCAGTAAGTATATTTTTGGTTATAACCAATATAAGCGATAAATAGTTCTTCTTAAGATGACTCTTAAAAACGGGAAATTCTGTACACTTTTTTTGATTTTCACCCTAATATAAATGTTGTTTGCTTTAGGTTCCCTGACATATTTTTTCATTAGAACCCGAACATTCCCTTCTCGTGTGATAATGTCTTGAAGTCGACATTGGCGAAATACCTCTTGCTAAAATCACCAAGAAGTGAAAGCCATTGAGGAAAAAGAACGGCTATTGTATGCACAGCACATGAGAAATTCCATATAAGATTAATGGATTAGTTCCTTTGCTTTTCCGCGAAATTGTATCTTGGTTAGATCACACTTCTCGGGTGAACGCCGGACCGTGAACATCTCCTGCATCTCCTGATGACGCCTCGTAGAGAGGCGAAACACGTGTCGAGGAGGAGGAGTTCTGTCTGGTGGTAGTTTGTTTATTTGCATGCGTATTTTTTTGTGGAAACTGCATGAAAATATGCGCATGTGAGCACAATTTATCGTCACATCTAACCAAGACACTATTTCGAGCAAAATCAATGGTTTGAATCAGATAAGATAAGATAAGATAAGATTTTTATTGCAACCAAGTTACAGACTTAAGTCTAGTTACAAGGACCCTTGTCGGGTGTAGCAAACATTTTTATTAGGTGCAAAATTAACTTAAATCTATACATACACTATGTCTTAGGTATAGTTTTACTTGTTTATGTTAATAAAAACGTCGTAGATATTTCAATCACCCATGAATTCCGTGACAGAGTAATAACATTTATCAAGAAGTACAATTTTCAGTTTGTTTTTAAAGGCCGAGTCTGATTCTATAGTTTTTATATTTACAGGAATTTTATTGTATATTTTTATTGCTCTATAATATGGACCGTTCTTTTGAAGGCGTCTGGTATTTTGATTGAAAAGATATAAATTATTTCTGACAAACGTTGCTACTTCTAAAATGTGCAGGGAGGGAAGGGTTAATAATTTGAGGTCTTTAAAGTAAGGTTTGCAGCTATGGCGTTGGTGGATATTAGCCAGGAGTCGTAAACACTTTTTCTGCATAATGAAGAGCTGGTACGCGTCTGTGCTGTGGCCCCACAACAGGAGCCCGTACCGCAGCCACGAGACCGTCTGTGTGTGGTACGCAGTAAGCGCGCATTCCATGCTTGTGTTGCTCTTCAATATGCTTAGAGCATATACGAATCTTGACAATTTGTTTTTTATACTTTCAACATGTGTCTTCCAGCTTAGGTGGCTATCTAATTTAAGACCTAAAAGAGTGCAATTTGTTACTTCTTCAATATCTAAATTATTTGACACAGTGTTTAGGTTAAGTGGCTGTTTTTGTCTCGGTCTGAATTGAATTAATTTCGATTTATCGTTATTGGTTATAAGATTGTGGTCCTGTAGCCAACAAATTACTGAGTTGAATGTGTCGTATATATATATGTGCTGCTATTGTAATTATGTGGACATTGAAACAAAAGGGTTACGTCATCAGCAAACATATAAATCATGTCTCATAATTCAAATTCAAATTTAAATTATTTATTTCGAATTGTTGCAATCCATATAGTGATTAGTAACACACAAACTTATACCTAAATCTATCCAATCATCACAATGAATTGAGCTTCAAAATGGTTATTTGACAAAACGACCAACTGACCAAAATCCCTGCATCATCAACTATCCACTAGCCAACGAAGACCTCTCCCACAGACGACAAACTTTACACTGTAGAGCTCATTCTTACCTGGCCGTCCCATACATTACAAGTACCTTCTGTTTCGATCGCCTGTCATTTCTAATTACTGTTAATATGAAAAATGGCTTCAAAAACCGATCGATCGTGAACTTAGCTTTGCGGATGATAAACTACATAACTTAAAGCTGCGTTCTTAATGCCTTTGTAATAAAAGGAATTTTTGAATGAGTTATATATATCTATGCCTTCTAAAATGTACGTCTGTGTGTTGTGATTGGTTTAACCTTAGCCGCCAATGCAGTCACGATGATTCGAGTGCAATATCGGAGCTGATATGGGTTAAAGATGAGTTGAGATACTTCACATATTTTTGTAATTAATTGCTATTATTTCTTTAATTACTATAGCAGTATAGACAATGGGAGATTTGTGGGTCGAGTTCAATCATCAGGCAGTTTAATCTTCAAGCTATCTTTAGGTGTATTATGATTATAAATCGTGATACATTTATCAGCTTTTTGGTACTAATAGAGGTACTTATATTCTGCCGATTAACATGAATGTTTTACTACAACCTTGTATTTAACACTACCCAAAGGTTGTCTGGAAGAGATCGCTGTTTAGCGATAAGACCGCCTGTTGTTTACGTCTCCTTGGATGTATTGTTTTCTGTACTCTGTTTTGTGTAGTGTGCAATAAAGAGTTATTGCATTGTATAGTTGTATTGTATTTAACTTGTAATTTTTGTTATGTTTGTCCAGTCGAGGTCAAAGATATATTACAATTGCGAGTTCCAAAAATATCTTTCCATATAAATAAGTTTACACACAGCATGACAAATACATGCTTACAATGTACATGGCATTTTAATTTTCTCACTCAATGCGTCAAAGTTATGTTAGCAATCTTTCTTCCATAGAGAAATTATCAAACATTGTGACAAATATTAGTTTACATTGCACGTTACACAATAAAATTTCCTGTCAATGTGCCATAAAAACAATTACTTTAGAAGTGACACTTGAAACTTTACGTTCAATCATACATTTTCAATTTTCATACTTACAACTATTGCTACATATATATGTTTACAGGTTGATTGAACCGTTTTTAATTTGAATATGATATTGAATTGTCATGTCATACGAAATGGTTCTTCCTTTATTTTCATGATATGCGTCTCATATTTTTTAAGTGTGTCTGTGACATAATAGTTCTTAAGTGAATGGACCTACATCGTCTTTAAATATACAGGGGATTCAAGAAAAGATACCTACTTATTAGTATGTTTTTTAATAAGGAATATTTTTTACGGATATTTCGCAATTTCGGCGAGTACCACACAACTATGTATGCTATACGCTTATCCGGAAAACTTAGTTTTGCCTGAGCATAAATAAAAACAAATGCATTTTGTATTTTTTTTTTCGTTATTTTGCTACCCCTGGCGAAGACAATCATAGAGATCTATGCAGCCATTTTAAGTTATTAACACGATTTCGACTGCCCATGTCGAATTTTGCAAGTTAGATTTTGTTTACGGTTCCCGATTGAGCTAAAATTTGGCATATATGATAATAATAGCCAGCTGCTAAGTTTGGTAACAAAACTATGGTAACATCGTGCTTTTCTGATGACGGAGCCGGAAGGTCGTCATAGGAACTTTGTACGTACTGTAGTTTGGGCTCTTTAGAATCGCCGCGTTGACATAAAAAGTTGTAAAAAGCTTGTGACAATGGGTAATGATTTTTTTACTGAAACTTCTTTTTAATATGTCCATATAACTCTGATACCACAAAAAATGAATTTGTTATGAATAACAATTTTACCATGACTCTTCGAACCCATTGTAACAAACATTTATACGAAACTCTGAAATGACTTTTGTACTAAAAAAAATGTGTCGTTAAAAAGTAAATACGCCTGCACGCCTTATTTTTTCAGCACCCTTTTAATTTTTAGTTAAATGCCAGGAGTGGAACTTTAAAATAATAAATTATGTGTTATGTTAAACGAATTTGCTTATCTATATAAAATGTATGAAAGAAAAAAACAGTTTAAGTTTCACAAGTATGTAAAAAATGCAAAGGCATTAGATTCTTTTTTCGAAACCAGTTGTAAATAAATAGGTAAAGTAGGCCCTACACTATAATCAATAACTGATCAAGATTGGCGCCTATACTTACCTCAATTGATGCTTAGTTTTTTCAACTAAATAGTTCAACGAACCAGCGGTGTCAGGCAAGTTTGTTTCGACATCTTTCTCCAGCTTAACTTTCTAGGGTTCTGCCTAAACGGCCAAGAAAGTTACACTCAATGCTGATCCTTTTTAATCTAAATGTAACAAATGCAAAAGAACAGTAGATAACACAAATAATGCAGACCGTATGTTACACTGTAGCAGGGGCGTGGCGTCAAAAATATTGTTGGTAAAGCTGGCGGAGAATATTTTATCTTATGTTTTCGATAAAAATTAGTCGTAGCTTTTGTTATTTAGCTTTTATTATTCAAAAAGTTACACAGCATTAAAGTAAAAAAACAAGGCACTGTGAACTACAAAAAACCGGCCAAGTGCGAGTCGGACTCGCCCATGAAGGTTTCCGCAGCCGTTTATACAAAAAATGCAGTACAGATGAAAAGAACGATATGAAAAAAAAAACTAACTAAAGAGCGTATCTCCCCGGCACTTACATCCTTTTGCTGAGAAGCGCTGTTTTTGGGCTTTAACTTAAAAACGGTATGTTCGATCATGTTGAAAACAATTTTCGTTGGAAGTATTTATTAAGCTTTATATTTGTAAATTTTTTCATATTTTTTGAACATACCGTTTGGATAATAGAGCGGCGTGGGGGGGGGGGGGGGGGAGACGACGACACACAATTTTTGCTGCTTTCGTAGCGAATATTTCGGAAAATATTCACTAAATCAAAAATTTGTTCTAGAAACCTCAAAGTATTTTTAGAAGTACTATCGAAATATGTGCCACACAATGATATTTGCTGAAAATATTTTTTTTCACTTTCGGTTATATGTATCGAGTGCACCCCCTAGATTTTTTTTTAATTTAACTATCCATCTAAGTAGCGGTTTACACACGACATCTATGCTCCAAATTTCATTAATGTACATCATATAGTTTTTGAATAAAATGTCTGTGACTTACGGACGGACAGACAGATAGACATGACGAATCTATAAGGGGTCCATTTTTGCCATTTTGGCTACGGAACAACCCAAAAACCCAACCCAAAAAAACATACAAGAAACATTTAAAACTAGTTTGATTTAGGCGACGTAACTCCGTGGCTCCGTTGCGTCGTTGATCTGGTGTAGGATTCGACAGATTGCCCCGGAACTGCCAAAACGCTGGTCATTCTATAACATATACCACAGAAAAAATGGCAACAATTGTCAAAATTTCAATTGGACTAGTCTGTAAGTGATAATTATGTACCTTGGGCAATTAAAAACATTAGCTGAAAGTTTATTCGGCTAAAATGTTCCAAAATAGATCCACCTCTGCTTAAATGTGACTCGCACTTGGCTGTTTTTTGTCCTCAAACGTTTAATCGTAATTGGATTAGGTATGATGATTTAATTAAACTGCTTGTGATACGATGGCCGATAAGGTTCCAGGCACTTGCATTTCATTATGATAATAACTATGCTATTATGTATCTACTTATCTTAAATCGTAACTACTTTGAAAAAACTTGTATCTTAACAACCCTGAAAATTTAGCCACATCATTAGGTTCATCCAGAAATCACGGGAGGTTATTTGAACCACATTTAGACCGCCCAACCCGTGATCTTTGGTGAGGTTCAAGGCGCCTCGTAGAGAGGCGAAACACGTGTCGAGGATTATACTGTCTCATAGTAGTTTGTTATATTTGCATGCGTTTTTTTTTGTAAACTGATTGACAGTATGCGTCAAGTAAGCACAATTTATTGTCACATCTAACCAAAACACTATTTCGTGGTAAAGCAAATGAACTATGGCAATCCATTGTGATATAGATACAAGTCAAAACGCAAAGAAAAATACGATTGCTTTGCCACCTCTTGCTGATTGCACGTTGTCACCTCGAATTTATCCATCCGCTTTGACCGCAGAATTCGAGGCGGACACAGTCCTCGCTAGTGAAAAGGTAACACACTCTACACGTAATCGAGAAGTACCAGGTTCGAGTCCTGGTGTGACCACGTGCGAGAGCAATCGTATTTTTCTTTGCGCTTTGACTTGTATCTATATCACAAAAAATTATAATGTGGTGTTACTACAGAAACACAAAAAAGATTGTGTTTTAGATTTAGGAACTATAATCCGTTAATCTAAAATATTAAATGATATAAAAAATATAATATAAGTACTACTTCGTCCCAAAACTAATAAACACACGAGGTACATCCTATCCGTTTGTAGTTGAAATTGGAGTAGAATGCACAATCGTGTCTCCGTATGCTAAAAAGTCAGGTTGTCTGTATGTTTACTGTAAATTACGGTCATTTAACATCTTGGACCTGAATTAGGTCCATGGCACTCAGACGACTTTGCGGTCACGACGGTCACGGTCGTACCAAAGAAGCATTCAGGCTAAAGGTCAATAATGCAAATATGGTCAAATTTGCAAGTTCATTCCTTACTACTGCTAGTTATGTCATATCGTGTGAGTATTTAATAGTGATAACAGACATAATAGGGATGATGACTTTTAAAACGGTTACCTCACATGGCATGAACTCTTTTGTCATAAACATCATTTGGCATAATTCAGCATTTGGCATAATGACAAAAAAACATTTGTTTCTTTTTTATATGATCCTCTACTGGACAAAGGCCTTCTTCGATGTTTTCCGGAGTGGCTCCTTGCATCTTGCATCTTCTCACGACCCTTGCAAGATCGTCGGGTAGGTGGCTATTTGGAGGGCTAAAAGGAAATCGTTCTTCATCTACATTCCTATTCATTGATTTTTTTTTTAATTAATCGCATACTATTTAATCGACGCAAAACGAATCCAAATAATAAATATTATGACTCTATTATGTGATAAGCTATGCTAATGAGTGAACTCATATGAAATGTATAATGTATGATGTTGTATGATGCCATGTTGTACTTAATATATATTAAAATGGTCAAATGTAGCCCTAAACTTGTCACGAAGCATGGCGTCAAAGGATTAAGATTATCATATTTATCATAAATGATTCTCGATTATGCTGGGTATTATACAAAATGTTCCATTTCAGTACAAAAGCTGTGTTACTTGCGCCCTTTTGTACAAAATTAATGGCATCACGACTTAATATTTAATTGGGATGATTAGCAATAGTAAATGGATTATAATCATAACGTTTATGGCGAAATACGTGATTCGCTACTTATCTTGGTGTGTGCGCGTTTTCGTGAACCAATTATAGGCAAAAAAATATGATAATTAGATATTAAAAGACTAATAAACATATTAGCGTTTTATTTCTGATGTTAAAACAGAAATAGATATCTTAACAATATAACTATATGACTTAAACCCGCCACTGAGAAGAAAGTCTGAAAACTTGTAAAAAAAAAACCAAGTCTCGCAACTCACTTCTTCTACTGTGAGATCCATGTAATAACAAAGCCGTTAAATTAATTCAGTCCCTACTTACGGGCCCTTCTGCCTTAAGTTATTACGTAATTAGCTAACCTAACTACATCTTATAGTGACCATCGTGTTTTAAATAAACAGATTGACTTGGTCATATTCTTTCTAATTCTTAAACTACTGCTTCAAGTTAAATGAAATTAGAAATATGCCGTGTTTATATAATGCGTGCTTCGTTACTAAAAATTCAGGTTCCTAGTTTTATCAACAACGAAGTTATAGGGGGTCGAAAATGGCCCGAATTGCTTCGAGAAAAGAAAGGCCGTGCCGCTTTTGTTCGACTTACAGATAGATTTTTATTTTATTTATTTAAATTAAAAAGAGCCGGCCGTCTTTATAGATTATATCAAAGAGAGGCTTAGCGAAGCTGGCACCTTCTTAGCAAAGATAATCAACATTGTCATTCAGTGTGGCAATGCTGCCAGCCTTTGGGCACCCTGTCTTCCGGGAGTGGCTTGGGATACATTTTTAACTATATTAAATTTAACAGTATTATATATACAAGGTGCCTTGTTGGTGCTTAGTTTTGAACATATTATAAATTTTCATGTAAACTATTTATTATGATCATCATCATCATCATCATCATTTCAGCCGTAGGACGTCCACTGCTGGACACAGGTCTCCTCAATAGATTTCCACATGGGCCGGATAGAGGCGACCCGCATCCAGCGAGACCCCGCAACCCTAATCAGGTCGACGGACCACCTTGCGGGTGGCCTTCCCACGCTGCGCTTGCCGGTACGTGGTCTCCACTCTAGAACCTTTCTGCCCCAGCGGCCGTCGGTTCTTCGAACTATGTATTATGATCACTAATGTGCATTAAGCTCTTTTGACTGCGACGTTGCCAGCTATGCTGCCAAGTTTGGCGTCGCTATTGACCGACATCAAAGTGATAGTGATAGCTACCACTCACTTAAGTCATTCTTTTTTGAATTTGAAAAATAATCGTCAACAATTGTTCAAGGGAATAATTCTAATCGAGAAGCGAAATTTATTTAAGTTTTATGTACAAAAAATTACAAAACTATTTTTTTTGCTGAATTTGATTTGGGTCATGTACATATAACATTATTTAATCTAAATGGTCTCAGAAATGCGTGGTTAACAGAGCTACCTTTTGGATTCCTCGCAAGCACCCTGTATTGTATAAATTGAGTTCAAAAATTGACACTCAATAAATAAATTGAAAAATACTATAAATTATGCGGTTAATATTTGCATTTTTGTGGAGTCAGGATTATTTTTGCAAAAAATATATACATTTCACGTTCTTCAGTAAATAATAGTTCAAACACGGCTAGGATACTATTAATTATGGAGATCCTGATCCAGTACCATTTACCTTCTGGCTCCATCATCAAATCAGTTCCATGGAACCAGTCTCATCGGGAACATTTATGTTTGTGACTACGATGCCTTTGTCAATTATTGTATATTTTTTTGTTAAATATCTATAATAAGACAACGTTGTAAGAATAAATTGTTTGTATATTAATATTTGTTACTAAAGGGCGCCCGCAACTTCGTTCGCGGAGAAGAAAAAGTCATAAACCCTCTGTTTTTCTTCATACTCATACTCATTTATTGATAAAATATGTCTATATTTTACATGTCACTTCATTAAACTAAAATTAAAATTACATGACATAAACATCTGGAGACACCCACCTACCTGTGTACCAAAATTGATTTGATTTGATTTGATTTGATTTGATTTGATTTGATTTGATTTGATTTGATTTAAAACTATAAAAATATTTTTCTTTTTAGCCACCTCCAAATAGTCCGTTACAATATTTATTTTGAAAATCTCTTCAATGTATGCACAGACATTTCTTTTTTACAACTTTATATTAGTATAGGTTCACTTTTTGTATGTTTGTATGTGTCGTAGTTGCTTCATCACGCTTTATCGGCTAAACAGGTTTGAACTATTTTTGGTACGCGGATAGCTGGGTATTCACAGATGGTTATAAAATCAGGGGGCACGGCAGTGCCCCCGCCAAGTCGAGCGCGAAGCAAACACTGCCGTACCATCCTTTACTGGAACCATTTCGCCGCATTTTCAGACCCCTATTTGAGAACCTTTGGATAAGACCAGAACGCAGAAATTTTCGTCATCCAGTAAGCTATAATCACATACTTAAAATCTAAAATTTCAAGTCTGTAGGTCATTTAGTTCCGAAATTAAGCGAAAGCAAAGTTTCGCATTTATGACACTCACTCACTCACTCATTCATGATCATCAGAATAGAACTAGTACTTCCCATAAACTCAGAGAGCTGAAATTTGGTACAGAGTTAGGGTTTAATGGCCACATAAAGGGAAAACTATAAAACTAGGATAATCGAATATCTGGAGTACCTTGTGATCCTGATTAGAAAACACAAGAGCCCAACCAAACTATTAGAAATCGACATACCGCCTTTACAAAAAATATTAATCTTGGTGGGCCGCTTCATGTGATGTCCAAAATCGAAGGGCCCACGTTTCTACAAAAAGAAATGAAATGCCACCAAGAAAATTCTGTAAAAAAACTAGCCAAGTCTCGATGGAGCTCGACCTCGAAGGGTACAAAACCAGGTGCTCCATGACACCGTCCGACGTCCGACCGTCAACGATTGGTGCAATGGCTAGTTTTTTACAGAATGTTTTTAGTGGGATATTTTTTAACCCGACAAAGCTACAAAAAAGAGGGATTGTCTTTATCTCTCCCTTGGATGAAGTTGCAGACGCCTTCTAGTGACGATATACAATTAGATGGTTCAGTCGGAAGATCGACTGATCTTTAATTTATATATAAGTACCTTAATATCACGCTCTCAATGTTTAAAATCTTCAATAATAAATAAGTGAACCAATCAGTTTAAATGCTTTATATTTAATTGAGTACAATAAGTCTAATTGAATCAAACTCAAATTCATGATCAAGTCCGACTGTTCGTCACGAGGCTGTTCGCATCAGAACAATCCTAATGCAATTAAATGAGAACAAAAGTGAACTGAAGTATTCACAAAAGCGGAAGACATTACTAAGTTCCTTGTAAATATTTTCGTGTTTCTTTCATCTAGAGTATTATAAAGTTATAAAAAAAAATTTATGAAAGTAAGGACATTGAAAATATTTCCCGAAAATAGTGGGAATCCGTTCAGCCGTTTTGGTGTCAAGCCACAATAACCCAACAAAAAATTTAAAAATATAATATATTTTTCGATACAATGATTTCGAATAGCCCGTATCACTTACTTTTTTAGATTTTTAAAACTTTATAATAGTACGGATTAAAAGATGTCCGCAACTTTGTTCGCGGAAAATGATTTTTAACCATAACCCTCTTTTGATTGAGGGTAAAAAGTATCCTATTTGTGAATGACCAGCTACGCGTGTATAAAAAAAAATCTGTTTAGCCACTGCTGGACATAGGCCTTCTCCAAAGAGCGCCACCATAATCGGTCCTGCGCCGCCCGTATCCAGCGGACTCCAGTAACCTTCTCTAGGTCATCAGTCCACCTTGTAGGGGCTGCATCTTCCGGTGCGTGGTTACCACTCAAGAACTCGTTGGTTCCTGCCCATGGCGAGCAGGGCGATGGTAGAAGGTCGCTGTAGGCATCATGTCGAACAATTCCTCGGAACACAGCCAATTACATAGAGTTGGCCAAAATTTTTGCACTTTTGAAATTACGAATAAAAATTTAACTTAATTTTTTTTCTATATTTGATTTATTTAACCTAATAACAGATAGTTGCAATTTATTTAAAAAAATTACATCATCCAGATGTCCTCTGTCTTGTCTTTGGCACTCCTGCAATCGACTACGCAAACCTTGGAAAATTCGCTGATACATGCAGCAAGGGATCGCGGCTATCTCATCATCTTTTTATAAAACTGTTTAACACAAAAAGCCCGTTGTTTTCCCGTGACACGCTCCATTATAAATAAAATTGTTCGAAGTGACCCATACTTTCCCGCCAATTTCCCGCCGCTAACTCTGACAGTTTCCGAAAAATTCAGTATTGCTATTTGCAAAAAAATATGGCCCACCCTATACAAGCAGTAGAACAAACATAGGGAGGCGGTCCTTTTAGGTATTTAAAAATACCTAAACGAACAGACTAGACTATCCTAATATTATAAATGCGAAAGTGAGTTTTTTGTTTAGTAATATATAAAACGATAACAAAGGTAACGGATTGACGTGATATCAGCTATTTTTTACTTTACGGCACTGAGACATGGTCATTCATAATGGGACTCAAAAGGCGGGTCAGAGTCACGCAACGTGCAAAGGAAAGGGCTATGCTCGGGGTTTCTCTGATAGAATCAGAAATGAGGATATCACCAAAAGAACCAAAGTAACCGACATAGCTCACAGGATTGCATCGTTGAAGTGGCAATGGGCTGGCCATAGCCCGAAGAACGGATGGCTGTTGGGGCAGTAAAGTTCTAGAGTGGCGGCCACGTATAGGAAAGCGCAGCGTAGGATGGCCACTAAGACGGATGATCTCGTAACGGTCGCGGGGTGTCGGTGGAGGCGGTCTGCGCAGGATCGCACCCTTCGGCGAACTATAGAGGAAGCATGTTCAGCAGTAATAGATAGAAGCTATTTTTTATCACGAAAAAAATTCTATTTTCCAGACGAATAAATAAAAAGGTCAGCCATGCGGGCGAAGGCGCAGAAAAATCTTAGTTGAATAAAATTCCGATGACGATACAATACATGATTATCAACAGATGACAGGTACGAACTCACTCTTAGTTTCCGCCTATCTCATGACAGGTAGTCATCACAATGTGTAGGAAGTAAAAAATACCAAAACAAAACTGTCTGTCAGTAACGATGGAATAATTAGAGGTGTAGGTAAACAATAGGATAAGCAATGATATGCTAATAAACGATTATGAACTTGACAAGTACCGCCCATTTAGTATATCGCTTCGTTCGATTATTAATTGCATAATTACTTGTACGGTAAAACAACTATGGTGCAAAAAGAAAACAATGTAATAAATAATAATTATTGAGGATTTTGACAATAATTTCTTTAGACAATTTTGAGTTTGATACCTTACGTGTAGCTTGTTTTATGAGCCTTTAAAGTTGGGTGGGAAAGTCCATTTATAGGGTTCCGTACCAAAAAAATGTTTAAATAATAACCTAAGGCCAGTAAAGAGCATAAGTTATTTTTAAATATATATAGTGTTAAGTAGATAATAATTTAACTAGTTTTATAATATAATGCATGCGGTGTTTACCTTTAAGTAATTGTAACACTTAGGTAATAGTCGTAAAAATGTTATAAAGAATGTATTTAGTGTAAACAATTGTTGGGTAAAATAAATATAATAAAATAAAATAAAAATGTAAAAAAAAATAATAAAAAAAGAACCGACTTCAAAAAAAACTAAAAAGCCAAAAATAATCTATTATGTACGGTACGGATCACATTTGAATCACCTTTTGAAGTCGGTGCCAAACCATTCATTTATTACTATTAACACAGATGGCACGCAAGAACCGCGGCGGCGAGCCTTTAGTAATTACCTATATGTATATATTTAGTGATAGTAATTCGTATTTTTGTTGAATAAAGAACTTTACTTCAGATTTGGCACCGACTTCAAAAGGTGATTCAAATGTGATCCGTACCGTACATACAAGATTATTTTTGGCTTTTTATTTTAATTTGAAGTCGGTTCTTTTTTTATAAAAAAATATATATTTTTTGCTTTTTGGTTATGGATTGTTTTTTATATATTAATCTTTTTCATTCTTAACGACACCCCCAAAACAAAACGACACCCCTGGAGTGTCATTAATAATCGCGGTCAAACATACATACATACGGGTCAAATTGATCTCCTTTTTTGAAGTCGGTTAAAATACCAAAACAAAAATTATTAAAGTAACAAGTTCAGCCAAACGCGAGATAATCGCGGACAAACATACATACCTACATACATACATACATACAATACAGGTCAAACTGAGAACCTCTTTTTTTGAAGTCGGTTAAAAACAGGATTCCTTATGGTGCGACTCTGACTGCGTATCCATTGAAGCGGAGCTGTGCAAAATAAACCAATCAAGGTGCGCGGTTGTTGAAACCCACACAAGCAAATTTGAATCTGCGAAATATGATATGATTGGTTAATTTCGCACAGGTCCGCTTCGGTCCAATACGCAGCCATAGAGATGAAAAATCCCGGAGGAACCCATTTAAACAAATCGAAAGTATCGCGAAACAGACGCACTAACAAACATACTTACAGCTGAATTGAAAACCTCCTTTTTCAGTTGGTTAAAAATAAATAATAGCCAATCAAAATTGGCTATTATTTATTTTTAACCAACTTTCGTGCATCATGCATACAACCGTTTGTCTTAAGATTTCGCAAACCATTGTGAAGCTAAGATTTTGATAGCTATAATTAGCTCAATCGGAGCCTAGTTTGGGCGTCATGCTACCAATTAAGGACGTAAAATGTGGGTTAAATAATGTTAATTACCTATATCTACACCCATTATAATTACGATAGATTTGATTAGACTTATAAGGTTTAGTCTAGAAACATCTGAAAAGTTTTGTGGTATTGACACATCAAGCACGGTTTTGATACTATTTTTGGCGGATTCGTTCTTGATCGAATACTCTTAAGTAAGGTTTAAATTCGCACGTGACACATAAATGTGGAATTAAAGTCCATGCTTATCCTAATACTATTTTACGTGATGGTTCCTCGGAAAGGGCTTTACGATTTAGATGTTTTTAGGGTTCCGTAACCAAAATGGCAAAAACGGAACCCTTATAGATTCGTCATGTCTGTCTGTCCGTCCGTATGTCACAGGCATTTTATTCAAAAACTATAAGATGTATATTAATGAAATTTGGAGCATAGATGTCGTGTGTAAAACGCTACTTCGTTTGATAGTTAAATTAAAAATATATATATTTCTAGGGGGGGCACTCGATACATGTAACCGAAAGTGAAAAAGATTTTTTCCAGCAAATATCAATGTGCGGCACATATTTCGACAGTACTTCTAAAAACACTGAGGTTTCTAAACAAATTTTTGAGTTAGTGAATATTTTCCGTAGCAAAAATTGTGCCCCCCGCCCCGTCTATTTTCTAAACGGTATGTTCAAAAAATATGAAAAAAATTACAAATATAAAGCTTAATAAATACTTCCAATGAAAATTGTTTTCAACATGATCGGACATACCGTTTTTAAGTTATTGCCAAAAAACTGCGCTTCTCAGCAGTAGGACGTAAGTGCCGGGGAGATACGCTCTTTTGTTAGTGTTTTTTTTTCATATGGTTTTTTTCATCTGTAGTGTATTTTTTTGTATAAACGGCTGCGGAACCCTTCATGGGCGAGTCCGACTCGCACTTGGCCGCTTTTTACTTTATGTAGTAAGTGTTGCCTTCCGTATTTGAAAGATAGGTTTCATTATTTAAAAAAACGTCCGAGATCAAGTCGGACCATGCTTAATGTAGGGTTCCGCAGTCGTTCATACAAAAAATGCACTACAGATGACAAAATACGATATGAAAAAGTGCACTAGCAATAGAGCGTATTTCCACGGCACTTACGACTTTTTGCTGAGAAGTGCAGTTTTTCGCCAATAACTCAACGGTACATCCGTTCATGTCGAAAATAATTTTAGTTGAAAGTATTTATTCCTATATTTTTGTATTGTTTTTCATATTTTTGGACATAAGGTTTAGAAAATAAAGGGGATGACACAATTTATGCTACTTTCGGAGTGATTATTTCAGAAAATGTAATCTTTTTCATCTTATAAGTTTAGTTTAAGGTTTATATATACTTTTTATTTTCTATTTATTTTGTCTGTATTTTACATTACATGTAATGCAATAATTTTTTGAAATATTTAATATTATAACTGTTAAATTACGACATTAGAAATATTAAATTACAAATGAATCATTAAAACAAAATAAAACGAAATATAATATTTTTTTAGAAACCTTAAAATATTTTTAAAAGACCTGTCAAAACATGTGCCACACATTGATATCCGCTACATGTATGCAGTGCCCCCCCTAGAAATATTTATTTTTGTTATTTAACTATCAAACTAAGTAGCGGCTTATACAAAACGCACTTCAAATTTCATCAATAACTACACGATGTATATATACATGATGTTTGAGTGAAATGCCTATGAAATAAGGACGTATGGATGGACGGACGGACATGACGCAAATAGAAGCCCTGGTTCTTTTAATAAAAAGAAGGTACGATATCTTTCCATTTCATCCACAAAAGTTTCCTAGAATGCTTTATTTGATATGATGACAAATCTTTCGTCTGAATCTATACATACATATTTAATGATTTTCGAAGAGATCATCATGTAGAAGCCATTAGGTTAGGTTTGTTTTATTACAATTCCAAATTATTAACGTTTCCAGAGAAAAAAGCTTTCGATGAAATGATATTTCAACTTAGGTCGCCACAGAGTGCAATCCTGTGCAGACCGCATCCTCCCCGCGACCCTTCATGAGTTCATCCGTCCACCAAGTCGGTTACCTTCCCACGCTGCGCTTTCCTGCGTGGTCGCCACTCCAGGAATTTACTGCCCCAGCTGCCATCCGTTTTCCATAACTTCAACTAAGCAATCCTGTGAGCCATGTTACTTTGGTTCTTCTACGGATATCCTCATTTCTGATTCCAGCACGCAGAGAAGCTTATTTCACAGGGTTATTGATTAGTAATTGTGTCTTTGGAATAAATATTTTTTTATTTCATAAACGTGTCTTTTAAAATTCTTCAAAGAATCGGAACACTTCTGAGACAAAGCTAGCGGTATTTTCTATAGGTACTATTATTAAGTTGTAAAAACGAAATCTGTATATTAAGGATTGTAACGGATTTTTTGTATGATTGTATGTGTCGTTGTGGCTTCATCCTGCCAAGACGGCTAAGCAGATTTTAACTATTTTTGGTACACGGATAGCTGGGTATCCACAGATAGTTATAGGATACTTTTTATCCGACTACGTTAAATTGCGGGCACCTTTTAGTAGAAGATATTTTCAAAAAAATAACTGTTATGGACTATTCGAAGGTCATTAATATAAAAAACATATTTTTTAAATTTTTCGTAAGTATGTTTGTTTGTGCCTTCATCATACCAAAATGGCTAAACGGATTTCAACTATTTCTGAAAAAAAAGAGGCGCGTCTTATAGTATTCATTACAATGTTACTAATCCGAGTTACAACTTGCGTTGGAATAAAAATGAATAAACTAGAATCCTCATTATTTGTATAATAAAGACGTGACCTAGCGTAACCTCACGACACATCGTGAAAATTTACATCCTACAACATCAAAATCCTCGAATCGGAAGTGTTGATTGCACTATTCATAACACCAATGACCAAATTCCATCGGAGTAACATAAAGAACATATTATTTTGCCCTTTTTATAGATCACGACGTAAAAACAGCATTGTAAACATATAAACATCATTTCCAATTAAATTCTAACATTACTATGCTACTTGAACTTGGGATCTAAAGCGTGCATCTTAACAAACTTATTCGTACAGTTTTGAGCCTCTAAGCCTTTTAATTTCGATCGTATAATCATAGCAATAAGTAGAGACTTGTCGTAACTGAAAAAGATGTTCGCGGGAGCGGCCGCAAAGATAACGTTGTCAGAATTCGTAGCACGTTTTTTTAGACGACTTTTGGAGAAGTATATAAACCAAATGTGATGCGGTAGGAGGCATCAGTATCAGGGGTTCGTTCATCGTTAGAACATCAGGAGTTAGGCATTGGGACGAGATGAATTTGGTAATAAGTTTATTACGGAAGCGGTGCTAAATCTAATTAACAAGTGATTGCGCAATGACATCCAGGGATTTGTGTCGGGTTGTGTATCTTTTTTGATAGTGGCCGGAATTTAGTATTGGATATTGCTGTAATTTTTAATATTTGTCTTAATGAATATTAATGTTTTTGACAATTATTTTAGAAGTGATTTATTTTAAAACGTGCGAATATTTTCGAATTCGGTATATTTATATTTGCAATAATAATTCAGTGTCGTGTAATATCATCAACTAAAAAAAATAACAAGATTTAGTATTACTTTTACTTAACACATTTGTAGACTTTTATTTTATTTTAGTTGTCTATATCTAAAAAAATAACGAAAAAAAATAATTTCTATAATACAGACATACATATACATATTAATATACGTAAGAAAAATAAATAATATTCCATATATTAATTAAAAACATATATTTGCTTGCCAACTACTGTTTCCGATGTACATATATCTAGAAAGTCGGGATTATAAGTGATTCTATTTTTTTGAGATCATACAAATACATTTTACATTTATTTATCTTTTGTTAATTCAAAACTTACATTCGTTACAAAACGCACACCGTTCGAGGAAAATGTATCAAAACCATTTTTCAAAAATTATTGACAAGGTAGAATATTTTATTACTTGTTAACGTTGTTTTATTGAATATTATTTTTGATGATTATGTGTTTTTATTATGTCTGACTGAGCAGTCAGACATAATAAAAACACAACTAATAAAATATTTTAAAAAGTTATTTAAAATGCAATTTAATACTAATAAAGAGATATGTAATTTTTTGACAATTATTTCTTTACAGATATTGGCAAAATTGGATTAGATTACTTCATTACTTATTTCGCAATTTAAATCTGAAACATCATGTTTTATTGCAACTTCGACTTCAACTTCGTCAGCGTAGGAGAAAAAAATCATAACCCTGTTTTCTTCAGCGGAGTCAAGTAAAAAGTATCCTATAACCATCTGTAGATACCAAAAAACTACCCGAGTACCAAGTATAGTTGAAATCCGTTTATCCGTTTTGGCGTGACAAAGCCACAATGACACATACAAAAAAAAAAATACTCTCAGTGATCTTTCAATAGTTCGTATAACTTTTTTTTAATATCATCAATGTACAAACAGTTTTTCGAACAACTTTACAATAGGTATATTTAATAAGTTAATAAGAAAACCATTGTACGAAATAGCGAATCCTCCTAATACAAGTAAGAACTTAAAAGGAGGATTTGTCAATTCTTGTAAAACCTGTTTCTAAAAAATAAATGATTTTGTTTTTTTTTTTTAGTATAGATGAGACGACGAAGTTGTTTTATGGGTCAAATACTTACAACGATTAATTCCATTTAAGTCCAATCAACATTTTCAACCACTCCCTTCTTCCCCAGCTAATATTAACCGCGTTGGTAGCGGTGTGCGGGGCAGCCAAGCTCGACCGCACGTATCTGCCTCCTGCTTCGGCCAAGACTGCTGGAGGCAGCCCAGGAGCCCTCCAAGCACCCAATTCCCTCAGCCAAAGCTCGGCGCCTAAAGGGAGCTACACCAATGATTTTCAGGGAGTTGTGGTTGACGCTGCTTTGGCAGGTACTTATATGATTTACCTACTAGTTTTGGAGTGTTCAAGTGTGACAGGAGATGCGCTCAAAGCACATATATCTGCCATCTGCCTCGGCTAAAAGTGCTGGAGGAAACCTAGGAGCCCTCTTACTACCCAATCGCTTCAGCCTAAGCTCAGCGCCTAAGGGCAGCTACACTAATGCCTTCCAGGGAGTTGTGGTTGACGCTGCTTTGGCAGGTACTCATATTATTTACCTACAAGTTTTGGAGTGATCAAGTGTGATGGAGAACGATCTCGACCGCACGTATCTGCTTCCTGCCTCGCCCAAGACTGCTGAAGGCAAAACAGATTCTGCAGTTGCTTAATTCAGCCAGAGCTCAGTGCCCAAGGGGAGCTAAGCCAATAACTTGGAATTGTGGTTAACGCTGATACTTTTGTAATTTTATTTAAACCAAGTCATCTCTCTTTTTTAATTTTGTCCCGAGGATTTTCTTCATTTATTTTACTACTAGCTTCTGCCCGCGACTTCGTCCGCCTTAAATTCGTTTATCGCGGATAAGGGTATTTTTCCGGGATAAAAAGTAGCCTATGTCCTTCCCCGGGACTCAAACTATCTCCATACCAAATTTTATCCAAATCGGTTCAGCGGTTTAAGCGTGAAGAGGTAACAGACAGACAGACAGACACACTTTCGCATTTATAATATTAAGTATGGATTGGGTGGGATTAAAAAAACCCCACCGATGGTTGCGTACAAAATATATGCTGCAAACGGCTGTATATATGAAAAAAGTGTTACCAGAGCCCTACTCCTAAGCAAAATGTACGCGGTGTTCGATCATTTTATATTTGTTCTATGTAAAGACAGACAGACATAAAATTATTCTGATTTTAGTATTTGCTGTTATAGCGGCAACAGAAATACACCATCTGTGAAAAAACTGTCTCGCTATCACGGTTCATGAGATACAGCCTGGTGACAGACGGACAGACAGACAGACGGACAAACGGACAGCAGAGTCTTAGTAATCGGGTCGCGTTCTACCCTTTTGGTACGGAACCCTAAAAAGGAGATAAAAGCCGTTAGACAGATTAGTCGGTCAGCCGTTCTCAAATATCTCAATAAAATCAAATGTAACTCTTAAGACTACAATACATAAGTACAGGATTTTCTAAAAATTCAGTGCACCTTACTCTCATTATTATTATTTTTATTTTTATATTTTCAAACCTTACATACTCTGATGTATAGTTTTTTTAACTTGAGCCAAAAAAGAACTGAAAATGATTAAACCTGGTTGAATACCATTCATTTTGTTTGATGTCACTTTGAATTCAATTTAGCTACACAATACACGCTTTTGTAGAAGCTTTTGAGAAATATTTTTGGAGTAATTAACTCTTCATTTTCAAGGTACCAGAGCCTCAGGATCAGAAGACACCGGCCTGGGAGCACCTCGGAACTCATACGGATCTACTGCTTCAAAAGTCGGCGACGCTGCCTTCAGAGGCGCTCAGGCTGGGTTCCGGTTCCCCGTCAGCTCTCAAGACTTCGGATCTGCCAACTCCCAATTCGGAGTTTCACATGATTCCAGCGAACACACCCAGTTTGGAGAGCCTAGAGATGAACCTGAGCACAATCAAGGTTTTGGTGTTTCTGGTGATTCTCAAGGGTTTGGAGCGAAGGATTCACGACCAGAGCGTCCTCAAGCGGCTCAAGAACGCGCAGCCAGCACTTTGAGGTTCGATAGCGAAGTTGGTGCTGAGAGCTTCAATTATGCTTTTGAAACTGATAACGGTATTTCTGCTGAAGAGACAGGAGTAGCCACTAACGGTGTCCAGGCTCAGGGTGGTTTCTCGTACACTGGCGATGATGGAAAGGTTTACACTGTGACGTATACTGCTGATGAAGGTGGTTACCAGCCTAGAGGGGATCATTTACCGACCCCACCGCCTATTCCGGAGGAAATCTTGAAGTCACTGGAGCAAAATGCGAGAGATGAAGCGAATGGCGTCATTGATGATGGTAAGTTGCATACTTCATTCTTAAACAGTACCAAAAATAGTAAACAGTTATGATATGGCTAAAAAGCAATCTCTACCAAAGAACCATGCTAAAATCTTGCTATTTCAATTTGTTTTTTTTTAATGGATTCAATTAAAATAGTTCTAAAAGTAAGGTATGAGTTCAATGATACATAAATGGTTTTTGTATATAATAATAAGTAAATTAATTACCTAAATCTACAATCTCTATTGTAGAATGTGAACATTGTGTTATGTATGTATGTAATGTATGTAAACACTTTATTGTACATAGTAACCAGTTACAAAAGCAATAAACTTAAAAGATATAAGTACAAAGGCGAACTTATCCCTATTAGGGATCTCTTCCAGTTAACTTTTGAGCAAGTGAGTGAAGATATAAGGAAGATAGACAAACTAACACCATGTACAAATTATATGTATATGAATAAAAAATATAAATAAATAGATATATATATCTACATAATATATAACAAAATAAAATATAAGAATAATATTTAATAAATGTAATTAATATTCAACCATTTTACAAATCACTGGAAAGCCACAACTTATTCAATTTACTCTTGAGTGATGCCACAGACTGCGACTGTCTGAAAGATAACGGCAGCTCGTTCCAAAACTTAACCGCGTGTACCGTGAAAGACCTGGAATATGTTCGCATCTTGTTAGATGGTATAGCAAGTGTCAGGTTGGTGCTTGACCGCAAGCGATGTCCACTGCCAACAGCCATATAATTAAATCTCTCAGAGAGGTAAGGAGGAGAAGCCGGATAATAAAGTATTTTAAAGAGCAATGACAGGATATGTACGTCTCTGCGCCGGCGGATCGGCAACCATCCCAGGTGTGCGCGATAATTTGAAACATAGTCATACTTCCACAGACCAAATACGTACCCGATACAGACATTTGTAAACGCTCAAGCCTATCAAGCAGCTCTTCTCTGAGATCCAGAAACGCAATGTCACCGTAATCTAAGAGAGGTAGTAAGAGATATATTTGAATATACATTAAATAGTATAAACAGAGACGACGAAATAAAATCAGCTATACAAAATATTCACATTGAACGCGCAAAACATATACATCGCAAAACTATATGCCGAAAATTATTAATAATATTTTTCCACAATGTGATTGGCAAAAATAATTAATTTTGAACTGTTACATTTCAACAATTTCTCACACTAGTAAGCGAATCAAGGTCTACTATTGTTTAAGTCCTTAAACGTGTTTAATTTGAATCACGAACATACAATTATATTATTGTGTTGGCTATTATATTTCATAATCGGTAGCCAATAATGTTTTCTGCAAAGATTGCACCTATTACTTCAAAATAGTTTTAATTATAATTTTTGAAGTAAATTTTAGAAGGTAATAAAATTGAACATTGCACGATTTCACATGACCAATAACACAATAAAGTGCATTTCAGATTGTTTATTTTAATTAATATTCTTTAAAAAAATATGTTTTGTATATTCTAAACCATCATCAAATACAGTAAATGATTTTACAATGATACATTTTTAATAACTATATAGCTAATGACAACGCCTTTGCTAATTCAATTTTCACTTCCTTGCACAATAATAAAAAACCTCTACAAATAAGTTGCCAAAGTAATTCATTACCGCTTTAAAAATCACTGACAAAATCCGTAACGGGACAGCTCAGCATTATCCCATTGTGCCGTGATAAATGTATTGCCGACTGATATATCGTCAACAGCTTGACAAATGGCTAACAACTTTCATTTTTTATTTACAGGCTTGTACGATGCTCAGAAGTACAATGCGGGGAGCGATTACGCAGAAAGTGACAGTGCTAATGGCAAACAGAATGGCAGGCCGTCAGTTAATACTGGGAACACTGATATTGATGCTAGCGGCACATTCATTAATCAGAACAACTTACCTTTTAACCCTAGCAACACCAGACAGCTCGGCGATGACAAAACAGTGAACCAGTTCCAAGCAACAAGCAATTCTAACGGTGTTTTCCAAAATGGTGCGGCGTCTGGTAACAGATTTGGATCAAGAAACGAATACTTGCCCCCGTTCCAACAAAGCAGACCACAAAATTCGAGGCCTCAGATGCCCATGGCTAACGCTGAAAATTCTGACGCTGACTCATCTTCGACCTTGCAACAGGAATCTACTGAACAAGGATCTGGAGATTTCAATTCGCATATCCAACAAAAGCAACATTCTTCGCTCCGCCCTAGCTCTCAATCTCTCTCTTTCGGACTCAGTTCCAACAATCAAGTAAACGGTTTTAAGCAAAGCACCTTCTCTAATGGAAACCAGTTCACTCAGAATGGAAACCGATTCCCTTCATCTCAAGGCAATAGGCAACAGTTTGGCGTTGCTTCCGCTACTGCTTCTCATAATGGACGTAACCAGTTCTCAGCCCAAGCTTCCGGCTCCATTAATTCTCAGCAGTCAACCTCTATTCCCGATACTGAACTGACTACGCCTTTCAAATCTAGTCCTCAAGATACTCAGCCCTCTGCACCGACCTCATCTAATACGTTTGGTTTTAATTCTCAGCCTTCCCGCAATGGACAATCACAGTTCGGTTCACAAAGCTCTCATCACCAGACTTCTCAAGCTCCGGCTCAACCGACTATTCCTTCTTTCGCCCAGTCCCCTCCCCAGAGTTCTAATAACCTGCCAATTACTGGAAACAGGAACACTCAATCAGCATTCTCAACTCAAGCACCTCAACAACAACAAGAACAGTTCAGCGAACAATCTCAGTTTGGTAACAAACGGCCCCAATTTTCTCAAAAACAATTCTCTCAAAATTTGGATCACCAATTCGCTCCCAGCACTCAGAAACCTCAGTTTGCTCAACCGGCTACCGCTCAGGATGATTCTTATTACTACAATCAGCCATCTAGAACTTTTAACACGCCTCAGACCCAAGGTTCAAGATTTCCAAGCGCGCCATCTAATCAGTTTGATAGAGTAACTCAACGTCCCTCTGTCTCTTCCCAAACTACCCAATACCCTGAAGAACAGAACTACCCCTCGACCCCTTTCCCTTCTCAAAACGGTCAGCGTCAAGGTGCTTCTAGATATCCCACGCCATCTTCTTTCCCCACTGAATCGACCCCGTCCAACAGTCGGTTCCAGAGTAACGCTGTTGCATCGGCTACAAATGGAATAACTCAAGCGTCAGCTTCCTCATTTGCTGCTCCTACGTCCGCTACCGGTTTTAACCGTCAACCGTTTGGCCAATCCAAACAGCAGTTCCAACAAACGTCATTCCAGTCCAGCCGGCCTTCTTCGCCTGAGCCCAGCAAGCCATCCTTCGGTGCGCAAACCACAGTCCAGCCACAGGCCAGCCGAGGTCAAAGTCAATTTGAACAGCAGAACTTCGAGTCGGCGCAGCCTCTTAGCCAGCAGCCTTTGCAAAACGTGAAGCAGCCGAAGCTTGACGATGACACCAAACCTGATACACCTGTAACCAATCAGCAGTACAAGGGTGAAATATACGAATACACCAAGCCAGCTGAGATGCTGCCCCCTCCTGAGAACGGCTTTGGTCAGTTTGGACAAAAAGTGCAAAGCACTCAACAGCCTGCTCCATCCCGGCCGCAATTTGAACAGATGTCATCCACTTCAGCTCAGCAGGCTACATCTGGTTCGTTTGCTCTTAAACCTACCCAATTCGATCAAAACGCCAACGCGCCACAAGGCAACCGATTCGAGTCAAGACCTCAATTTGGACAAGCATCTACCGCTCAGACTCAACAGTCTGGATCATCATTTGGTTCAAAACCACAATTTAGTCAAACTAGCAAAGCTCAGGGTGATCAGTTTGGAGCTCAAACTGCTTCTCAAGAATCAGCTGATGTTCAGTTCGATGCTAAACCAACAAGACAGCAGTTCAGCCAATTTACTCAAGGTCATTCCTCTAACAACCAATTCAACACCCAGCGAAGGCCATCTACTCAGTCTCAAGGGTTCGCTGGTTCCGCCGAGACTCCTTCACCTTTCGGTCAAAATGGAAGGACGTGCTGCAAATCGCAGTTCGGTCAAGGTCAAACACAGTCCAGCTTCGGACAACCCAGGAGGCCTAGTCAATTTGGTGGGGATTCGTTCGGTACAAGCTTTCAAAGCAACTCTGCCGTGAAAGCAGGCCAGAGTCAGTCAGTCGCCGGTAAGGGAGAAGTTTTCGGAGGACCCAGAGCGCCACCCAGCTTTGATGAGACGGGATACCATTATTAAGTTAGTATAGGTGCCATAGCGTGAACTATTTTGCTCTAGTTCTAATAGTCTTTCCTGTACTGATTGTCGATTCAGATAAAATATCAAATTGAACGGTTCACAAAGTTTTAGTAATTTAAATTCATATATTGAACGATATTATTGAAATTGAATTGGTTAGTCTATATCTAGCTGATATAAAGTAATCTCAAATAGTTTTTTTTGGTGCGATATCTTTCCTAACTGTGGACCGGATTTTTGTAAATAGATTTCTATTTAAATAATTGATTATTTTAGACTCTATTCATTAAATAAAACAGCATTAACTGAGACTATTAAAACTAGAGTACTCATTGTGATAACAACGATGGAAATGTCATAATGTAAGATGTAATTTAGATACATCGTGATAATTAATAATGTAATATTTAAACACCCGTGCTCTCGTTGTATATTTTGAATATTAAGTATGCTCTCTAATAAATTATTATTGTAAATAATAACCGATATGTTTTTCAATAACCCAGAAATAAAAAAAAACCCTAAAATAAACAAAAGTTTAGAACGTAATCAGATCAGGATGGTAAATTATAATCAAATGTTGAGATACAAGAATAATCACATAGAAGCCAAATATTTTAGATATTCTAGCGTAATTGATGTCATTTTTAGGGTTCCGTAGCAAAAATGCCAAAAACGGAACCCATAGTAGTTTCGTCATGTTCGTATATCACAGGCATTCAGCAGAATCTACAAGATGTATATAGATGAATTTGGAGTATAGTTGTGTTATATAAGTAAACCGCTACTTGGTTTGGTAGTTGAATAAAAAAATACTTTTTAACAAAATATAAAACCGACTCCAAAAAATCACTAAAAAGTAATAAAAAATAACACCATAATTCAGTTTTTTCAATTTACTTACAAGTAACCACTTGTCTTCTCAATCTATACAGTATATACAATTAATCTTTATTTGGCGTCGGTGCCATATAAAGAATATATAAAATAATTATTGAATATTGACGATTTTAGTAAGTTGTGACACGATGGCTACATCGACTATTTCAATTTACGTCTATGAAGAAGCTTAGCTATTTTAATCGAGATGTATCTCATCGCTACCCGTAAATGACTTATCGTTGAGGAGTTCATATCACATCACACACACACACACACACAACATACATAAAAAAATCCTCCTCCTTTTTTGGGAGTCGGTTACAAATAAAAACACTGAGGTATGCATTTTTTTAAATATGTAAGTAAGTGAATATTTTTGGAAATAATCGCTCCGAAAATTGTTTAGATTGTGTCCTTCTCATCTTTTAAACGTCATGTTCAAAAATTGTGGAAAATATTAATTTAAAAGAATAATTATTTTTAACATGATGAGATATACCGTTTTTGATTTATTGCCGAAAACTACACTTCTCAACAAAAGGATGTTACTGCCATAAGGACACGCTCTTTGTTAGTGCACTTTTTCAAATCGTATTTTGTAACTGATTTTTTAAACTATGACAACTCTAACTCTGACTATGGCAAGTGAATTTAATATACATATATACATGTTTTATTACAAAACATTAATCTCTAACGGTATTATTTACTATTATTAATTACACAATCCACATATATATATATATAAAATAAACACTTATGACAGTAATTTAACTTAAAAAAAAACTATTCTGATGGGTCCCCCTGTGTCGGACCTGCCCGGGGAATTGTTACCAATCGTATTTTATTTATCTGTTTGTAGTTGTATTTCCTTGTAGTAACGGCTACGGAACTCTACATGCTTTTAGCTGGGTTTTAGGGTTCCGTACCTCAAAAGGAAAAAATGGAACCCAGGACCACTAGTGTCTCTGTCCGTCTGCTCCGAAACTACTGG
The DNA here is from genome assembly GCA_905404275.2 of Hedya salicella. NCBI lineage: Eukaryota > Metazoa > Arthropoda > Insecta > Lepidoptera > Tortricidae > Hedya > Hedya salicella. Next base: position 1,970,301 of record FR990112.1, on the reverse strand, counting down.
ACAGATTGAGTTGAAAAGCACACATATGTAAATCAGTGACAAAGTCAATGAATTTCAAACATAGGGGCCACTTTTGGGGGGTAAATTAGAAAATATAAAAAAAAATGTTATGCAAACTATAACATATCAAATGAAAGGGCTCATTGTAAGAATCTCAAATACATTTTTTTTTTAATTCTACATCTTTACCTATTCGAAGTAGGAAGAAAAATCACAACCTCTCATATCCCGCATAAGGTTAATAACACAGAAACAAAACAGCAACGACCATAAAAACTAACTTCCCCGTTAAAATTTTCAACACATCATTGAATTAAACATTTTATGAGGTCAAATGATGTATAAAGTAAATAATTTAATTATTTTTAATTTTTTACGAATTAAAGCGTAGCAGCGTAGGGAGGCTCGCAACACGCTGGACCGACGATCTAGTTAATATCGCGGAAAACGATGGATCGATTGATGGATGAGCGTACGGTCGTTGAGGAGATTCTTTTTCTTCTTCTTTCGTGTCGAGGTTCCTCAAATAACGGATGCCCAGTGGGCAGCGGTATTGACAGCCCTGGCCGTCGCGTCTCTCAGGTCCAGTTCCGAACAGGAGTACGGGCACGCCGGGCACGCCAGCAGGTGTACCATGGATTGTGGTGCTGTGTTGCACACATATTGGGTTAGGTGGTCCCGGAGCAGACCCCTTCTGGCCATGTTTACCCTGCAGCGGCCAACTTGAGTTCTGAGCCTGTTTAGTGACCTCCAGGTGGACCATGGTTCGTTTTGGCCGGGCGGCAGTTGCACCAAGGCTGGCACGTATGAGTCAGGTGGGGGAAGCTGGCTCCGCCACAGCAGGCGACGCGCATTGTGTGGGTCACCCTGCAGGGGGCTGGTGCTTCGCATGAAGCTCTTACGGCTCTTGAGACGGGCAGGCGGCAGTTTGCGGCCATGCAGTGGGTGGCGCGGATCGGTCTCCTGGTTACGTTTTTCAACAGCGCAGGAGACCTCTCTACGGATATTTGGAGGCGCGATACCCGCGAGTGGGTACTGCTTGGTGAGCGGGGTTGGCTTGAGGCATCCGGTGATAGTGCGACAGGTATCGTTTAGTGCTGCGGTTACCAGGCTAGCGTGCGAGGATCGGTGTCATACTGGACAGGCGAATTCTCCAGCAGAAAAACACAGTGCCAGACCGGTGGTACGTAAAGTGTGCGGGGTTGCTCCCCAGCTTGTAGACGTTAGTCGTCGCAGCAAGTTGTTCCGCGCGTTGACCTTGATGCTTGTGTTGGCGCAGTGTGTGCTGAAGGTAAGTGCTCTATCCAGCGTGATTCCCAGGTACCGCGGATGTGCGCAGTGCTCTATAGTTGTTAGATCCCACTTCACGTTTAGAGGTCTGTTCGCTTGACGGTTGCGCAGGTGGAATGCACAGGTCTGTGTCTTGCTCGGATTTGGTCGTATACTGTTGGCCTTATAATAGTGTCCGAGATGCTCCCATGCCCCAAACAGGGTCTCCTCAGCTTCCTCAAAAGAGCGGCATTGGGCAGTGAGATGTATAAATGTCGTCTGTTTAGAGGAACCGCTGAGTCCCTGGCGGGTTGGGCTGGTCGTTTGTATATATATTGAAGAGGGTTGGAGCTAGCACGCTGCCTTGGGGAAGACCGTTTTTTTGACATCGCCACCGACTTTTTTCCTGGTTGAGATGGACCTGAAAGCGACGGTTACAAAGCAGTTCACCGAGAATTCGAACGAAACCCATGTCTCGCGTGACATTTTCAACTTTAGATAGTAGGGTTCTAATGTTGTCAGTATCGTAGGCTGCCGATAGGTCGACAAAAGCCACGCCAGTGACCATGCCGAGCTCGAAACCATCTTCCATGTGTTGTGTCAGCTTTAGTGTCGGGGTTGTACACGACTTTCCGGGACGGAAACCAACCTGTTCGGGGATAAGTTTGGAGTCCACCGCGCATGTCAGCCGATTCAGAAAGAGACGCTCGAACAACTTGTAGGTGTGGCATAGTAAAGAGATGCGACGGTAGCTTTTGGCGTCATCGGGTGATTTCCCAGGCCTTAGCAACTATCTTCGATTTCCGCCTTGCCCTTGGTATATTGAGCGCCACCAAACAATTGTTGTAGAGGGATAGCAACCATGATGTCGCCACTGGTCCGAGGTGTTTTATTTGTTCCACCGTGAGATCACCCACCCCAGCCGCCTTCCCATTTTTCAGATTTTTTATCGTGGTTTCAAGTTCGTGTGTTGAGAAAGGCCCACTAAGTCCGCTGTTGTTTTCCTGAACTTCCGGGGTTGGCTGGAAACTGAAAATACGGTGAGGTGGCTTGCCGTTCAGCAGCAGCTGGCTCGCAATCTGATTGGCCGTAGTTTGACCCGGGTGCGTGGCTGTGGGCGCATCGCCGGTGAGCTTGTGGAGAGTGGACCAGGCCTTTTTGCTGTTATGTGTCATGTTGATATTTGCAACAGTGTCTTCCCACTTTGCCCTACGAGACTTGGCAAGTTCATCCATCAGTTTTGTTCCTGTAAGTATGGTTTCTTCAGAGAAGGGGTCGTTCGTGAACTGAGCTTCGTAGGTCCGCAGCAGCTTTGACGTCTCTGAATTAAGGCCCGGGATGTAGTATGAGCGGCAGCCCCTAGGTATCATCCGGCGTGACACGGTTCTCACAATCTCGACGAAAGAGTCGTAATTGGAGGCCACGGGTTGCAAAGACTGCAACTTTTCATCAATGCCATCGGAATATTCAACCCACCGAGCTTTCGCGAAGTTGAAACGTCGCCGGAAGGGGACTAGGATTGGTTGCACAACAGCCTGCACCAGGCACATTATAGGTCTATGTTCTCGTAGTGTCTGTGAGAAGTGCCGTTGGTGATCGCATGTTTTACTTGGTGGAACCATCGTGTTGAAAGGATTAGCCGTTCGATACTAGTACCGAACGTTGCCCAGGGTGCGCCAGACGCTGTGGTGATCGTGTTCACGTTGCAAAGTTTCGAAATGCATCGTGCGGGGAGGCTCCTTTCGTGCACTCCAGAAAGAAGAAAGAAAGAAAGAAAATGTTTATTTGCTAGAATACGTAAATACAGTGGTGTTGTCATCAGGTATAGGTATCAGTATTCAGCCGTTTTGGCATGCAAATTATGTATTTGTCAGGTTAACATTACGAATAATTAAAATGAAATTAACAATACAAGCAAGATAAATATACAGTAATAATAATAATTTGAGCATGGTGATAAATTAAATTCTAATATCTATTATTTATGTCTAAATAATCCTTTACAGAATAAAAACAATGTTCATGTAGCCATTTTGTCAATTTTGTCTTAAATTCAGGATTTTTCAGCAACTTCAATGTGTCAGGTAGATTATTATATACAATTATACAGGAGTTATAAGCATTTCGTCTGTATATATCAGCACGACAAGGAGGTTTGCAGAGGAGATTTTTGTACTGTGTTCTTAGATTTCCAGCAGAGACATCAGAACGTAACTTAAAATAATCAGCGTGAGACTTTACAAATAAACAAACTTTTCTTATGTACATACACGCCAAAGGTAATATATTATATTCCTTAAATATAGGTTTACAACTATCGGTTATCCAACAATTAGCAATTGCACGCAAGCACTTCTTTTGCAATCTAAATACTTTTTCAACACTAACCGAATTTCCCCACAATAAAAGGCCATAGTTAAGTGTTGATGAAATGTAACCATAGTATGCTGTTATTGCTGCTTCAGTAGAAACAGTTCTGCTAAGTTTTCTTAAGGCAAAAACAAATCTATCCAATTTAGAGCATATAGAATCTACATGATCCTTCCAATTTAATTGGCTATCAATACCTAAACCTAAGAATTTAATGCTGTCAGTTTCTTCTATATAACTATGATTATATTTAACACTTAATCGTTTAGGAATAGTTCTGTGTGACCGATATTGAATGAATTTGGTTTTAGTCAGATTTATGTTAAGATTATTATCGTTTATCCATGTGTATATGTCATTCAAAGCATTATTAATTGATGTCTCGTAATTGTTTGTATTATTCCCTTTTACTATTAGCGTCGTGTCGTCAGCAAATAGAATGCATTTTTCTGCTGTTGCATGTGGAAGGTCATTAATATAAAGCAGGAATAATAATGGTCCTAAATTACTACCCTGCGGGACACCTGACTTATTTAAACGAAATTCAGACCTGTAGATTTTCCTTAAAAAACTATTATTTATTTGAGTTATTCTTGTAACTTCAGTACATTGCTTTCTATTTTTTAAATAACTTGTAAACCACTCGAAAGCTTTGCCTCTGATTCCATAGTGTTCTAGCTTTGAGAGAAGTATGGTATGATCAACGAAATCGAAAGCCTTGCTCATGTCGAGGAAAATTGACATTACAGGTAATTTATCATTTATTGCCTCAGTAATACATTTAATTAAGTTGAAACAGGCTAGTTCTGTTGAATGGTTCCTCCGGAATCCGAACTGTTCCGGTTGCAGTAAATTATGTTTGGTTAAGTAATCAGTTAATCTGACGTACATACTTTTCTCAATTATTTTTGACAAGATGGGAACAATTGTAATGGGTCTATAGCAATTAGGGTCTTCACGGTCACCTTTTTTAAAAAGGAGGTCTCTCCAAGGAGATCCTTGGGGAGACCTTTGTCCAGCAGTGGACGTCTATAAAGACATGCCGACATGATGATGATGATTATGAATTCATATCAGTATTTTAGTTTTAGTATTTTCCTGACGATCCCATATAGGTGATAATGACATTTCGATGTGGTTAGTTATACCTAATCAATTATTTCATACTAGAAGGCACCTGCAACTTCATTCGCGGAAGAGAAAAAGTCATAACCCCTCTTTTTTTCTTTAGCTTAGTCGGGTAAAAGTATTCTATAACCATCTGGAGATACCCAGCTACTCGTGTACAGCGTGATGAAGCCACAACAACGCATACAAACATTTCATTTTTACAACTTTATAATATTATAGATATCGGTACCTACTTTCGGGTCCAAGTTGGACTCATGAGTATAGTGTCTTTGAATCCATAGCACTAATAATATTAATGCGAAAGTGTGTCTGTCTGTCTGTCTGTTACCTCTTCACGCTTAAACCGTTGAACGGATTTGGATGAAATTTGGTATTGAGATACTTTGAGTCCCGGGTTTTGGCCATATATAGGCTACTTCTTATCCCGGAAAAATACCCTTATCCACGATAAACGAATTTAAGGCGGACGAAGTCGCGGGCAGAAGCTAGTATGTTAAGCGTGTAGTCCATATAGGCATTAAGGCACTGCCTACCCTGAACCTCCATAGCTCCATATAACTACAGAGAAACTGCCTACCCCTAGTGATCAAAACCCATTTTAACTGTCTACCTTGACCAAAAGTTCTGTACATACACCACTGATAATATTGGATTTAAAAAAAACCGGGCAAGTGCGAGTCAGACTCGCGCACTGCAGGTTCCGTACAAATTTTCACTTACCCTTACTTTATTACCCGGTTCCGGTTGAGTTAAGTTTGCACCTGATATCTATAGCAGTGCATATAAATGAGGGGCAAACTTAACGCAACCGGGTTGTACAAATAGGTTTTTGAAAATTAAAAAAAAATTACTTGTCAGAGACATGGTTATACTTTTTGTGTAATATTTATGTTTATTTATACAAATTGTGAAACGTGGGGATGGTGTTTTTTTCACATTTTCCTTAACAAATCAAAATCTAATCAAATGGCAAACACGGAACCCTTATAGTTTCGTCATGTCCGTCCGTCCGTCCATCCGTCCGTACTCATGTCACAGGCATTTTACTCAAAAACTACTTATAGTTTTAGGAGTGCTCCCCTAGATATATATATATATATATATATTATTTAACTATCAAACTAAGTAGCGGCTTACACAAGAAACATGCTCCAAATTTCATCAATATACATCTTAATGTAGGGGGGGCTCCATACATGTAACCGAAACTGAAAAAAAAAACTCAGCAAATATAGATATAGAGTGGCACATATTTCGACAGTTCTTCTAAAAACACTGAGGTTTCTAAAAAACATTTTGATTTAGTGAATATTTTCCGAAATATTCGCTCCGAAAGTAGCAAAAATTGTGTCCCCCCCTCTATTTTCTAAACGGTATATTAAAAAAATATGAAAAAAATTAGAAATATAAAGTTTAATAAACACTTTAAACGAAAATTGTTTTGAACATGATCGGACATACTGTTTTTAAGTTATTGCCAAAAAACTGCACTTCTCAGCAAAAGGACGCAAGTGCCGGGGAGATACGCTCTTTTGATAGTGTTTTTTTTTAATCGTATTTATTTCATCTGTATTTTGTTTATTAGGATTCCGTACTAAAAAGGTAAAAACCGGCCAAGATCATGTCGGACCATGCTCAATGTAGGGTTCCGCAGCGTAATACACAGAAATGCAATACAGATACAGATCAAAAAAATATGATATGGAAAAGTGCACAAGCAAAAGAGAGTGCTTCGAAGCACTTACGTCCTTTTGTCGAGAAGCGCAGTTTTTCGCCAATAACTCATCTCACCAATCATGTTAAATATATTTTTTGTTGAAAGCATTTACCTATTAAGCTTCTTTTTTTTTTTTATATCTTCTAGAGATACGATTTAGAAGTTAGACGGGGGGTCCCATGCCCCCCTATTACATAATTTATGCAGCTTTTGGATTTTTTGGATTCACTTAATCAAAAATATATATAAAGAATTTTATCAGCTTTGATAAGTATGTACGGAGGGCCCGCCCTAGAAATATTTTTTTTATTTTATTTAACTACCAAACTAAGTAGCGGCTTATACGAGACACCTATACTCCAAATTTTATCAATGTAGTTTTTGAGTAAACTGCCTGCATGCACGGACGGACTATAAACTATAAACGTTCCGTTTTTGCCAATTTGGCTACGGAACCCTAAAAACGATAACTTGTTTACACACAGTTAAGCGTGGATGACCGACCACCCAGAGTTATGACAAATGTCGGCCATACTTCATACTTCGCGGACGATTGTGATCGGTTAGAATGACCTCAGTAGATAAATCGCTTATTTGTATTGCCTTCTATTCAAATGGAACTGTTAATTTGTTATAATGTTTATATATATCGCCCTGCGTATAATATCGTTCGTTCCACCAGGTAGCCTCGCGCAGAATCTTTTTAAAGACAAAAAATCTAACGTTACCCTGCCAGTACATATATGATGTAGCCAAACACGTAAAGGAAAACATTGCTGTATACCCTAATAATAAAATAACACGTACACGGCTAGGATCCAAAACCCGGCTCAACACACCCTGCAGTCGACTGGCCATGTCTTCCAAAATCATGAAAAATGTAGGACCCAAAGTATACAACAAACTACCTGTAGAACTAAAGGAAATTGATAACATACATTTTTTTCTAAGAAAATTGAAAACGTGGCTCCTCGAGCACTCATTTTATGACATATTTTTTTTTTCGAAATAACATACTATCCAATATAAGTAATATACCAATGTGAAACTTTTAATAATATCCCACTAAAAACATTCTGTAAGAAACTAGCCAAGTCTCGATGGAGCTGCTTGTTTATCTCTAAAAAGTAATGAAATCTAGACAAAGTCGCACCAAGTCTAAGGTTCTTTACTGCGATTTTTTTATTATTATAGCTAATGTTGTGTGACTTGGCCGTTAAAGGGTTCACAAGGGTCCAGGTGCTCCATGACACCATTGCACCAATTGTTGACGGTCGGACGTCGGACGTGAGAACGTTGTGAACCCTTCAACGGCCAAGTCACACAACATTAACTATAATAATTAAAAAAACGCAGTAAACAACCTTAGACTTGGCACGACTTTGTCTAGATTTCATTACTTTTCAGAGATAAACAAACAGCTCCATCGAGACTTGGTTAGTTTTTTACAGAATGTTTTTGGTGGGATTTCACTTCTTTTTGTAGAAACGTGGGCGATTTTTGACATCAAATGAAGCGGCCCACCAAGTTGAATATTTTTTGTAAAGGCGGTATGTCGATCTCTAATAGTTTGGTGGGGCTCTTGTGTTTTCTAATCAGGGTCACCAGGTACTCCAGATCTTCGATTATCCTAGTTTGATAGTTTTCCCTTTATGTGGCCATTAAATCCTAACTCTGTACCAAATTTCAGCTCTATGAGTTTATGGGAAGTACTAGTTCTATTCTGATGATCATGAGTGAGTGAGTGAGTGAGTGTCATAAATGCGAAACTTTGCTTTCGCTTAACTTCGGAATTAAATGACCTACAGACTTGAAATTTTGGATTTTAAGTATGTCATTGTAGCTTACTGGATGAGGAAAATTTCTGCGTTCTGGTCTTATCCAGAGGTTCTCAAATAGGGGTCTGAAAATGCGGCGAAATGGTTCCAGTAAAGGATGGTACGGCAGTGTTTGCTTCGCGCTTGACTTGGCGGGGGCACTGCCGTGCCCCCTGATAATGATAATGACATGTAATATTTTGAATGTTATCAATAAAGGACTATGACTATGACTATTATTTAATAGAAGGTGCCCGGAACTTCGTTCGTGGAGGAGAAAAAGGTCATAACCCCTCTTTTTTCTACAGCGTAGCCGGGTAAACAATATCCACAGCCATCTGTGGATATCCAGCTAAGCGTGTACCAAAAATAATTCAAATCGGCTAAATCGGCAAACGCCAAATCGGCTAAACAGTTAGCCGATTTGGCGTGATGAAGCCACAACGACACATATACAAACATAAAAAAAAACTGATTCAGTGGCCTTCATATACTTCATTTTTTTTTAAATCATCTTTATGTACAGATATTTCATTTTTACAATTTTATAATAGTATAGATTTGAGGTTGAAGTAGCTCATTTAAAATTAGGTACTCTTTAGCGAATGTAGTAGGTTGACTAGAGTCAAGGATACAAAGGATATTATCTCATAAAAGCCCTTAAAAGACCAAATTTTCGCAATGTTGCGAACTGTTAAAGGAACGCTTACGAATAATTCTTGATAATCAAAAACGATAGCTCGTTATAATTTAACCTCGACATAATATGCCGTATGCGTGCTTTGTTAAGTTCTGTTTTAACAAACAGACATGTCTGAATTAATCCAGAGTGGGCGAAGTCATAATACTACACCTATGTTTCATTTCGCCAAACCATTTTTTCTAAACAAAGAAACGGTTTAGCTCAGTGGGAGTAATGTTGCCTGCGAAGCTGAGGTCCTGGGTTTAAATCCCGGTAAGGGCAAATATTTGTGTGATGTGCATGGATGGGCATGAATATTTGTTCCTGAGTCTTGGATGTTTTCTAAGTATAGAAGTAATATATGTATCTATTAAATATATCGTCGTCTGGTACCCATAACACAAGCCTTGTTGAGCTTACCGTGGGACTTGTTCCATTTGTGTAATAATTGTCCTGTAATATTTATGTATTTATTATTTTCTTAAAGAGAAGAATCCCCGGGAGTTTTACGGTCACCGGCGAGATGCGAACCGGGTATGAGTGGCATGAATTGGGACAGGCCTGTGTCTGAGGGTGAAGCATTGGACACTACGGGCTGTCAACTATGATCATTTCTTCCTAGCAAAAAAGGATTTTTTAATACTCAACTGTATATAATTATTAAATTATTAAATATAATTTCCTAACCTAAGTCCGAAAACCTGATACCGTAAATTGTTTGTTTTTTTTTTACTTATTGTGTAGGACCCAATATCATAGGTTGTGTTTTGTTACATATAAATTCTGAATAGCTTACTAATTCAGAAAATAATTTACTTGGTTTGGGGAATTGGTTTACAGTAACAGTTTGGCAACGTTAATGGAGCTTGGAGCTTGATAGCGTTATTAGTTATTAGATGCAGAGTGGTTCTCAAAGCATTGTGCGCTAATCGTGACGTAACTACTTCGCCAAGGGGGGAGGGGGCAGCTATCCATTCATGTGCTACACTCTACCCACAATGCGTTTTTCTTGTGATCTCTTTTGGCCCGTGAAGGGCCATTTTAGAGTTTCTGTAGTGGGCGCGTCACTCCTATGAAGGACGCGCCGGAAGAAAACGCCGATGGCAGGCGCCTGTCCACCGGATGGCTTCCAGAGCTTCTGAGTCCCGCCGGTTTATGAAGCTGGCTGCGGCCAGCTGTGATGAGGTTACGAAGATGGGAGATGACACCTTTCTGGGCCTTTTCCTCCATCTTCTGTCTTCGTCTTGAGAATGCTGCGATGGGATGCGCTCGAGGAATACAGGAAAGACGAGCCTCCCCAAGATTCTCCACGCCGCTCAAAAGAGAGGCCGATAGGCCTCTATCCTACGTGGAAGACCCTGGTGGCCGCTGGACGAATAGAGCCGGAAGAAGCGCAGGTCTCTGCATTCACTTCAGCTCGCATTTCTGGTGTTTTTCGCTCGGTGTTCAGCGTCGTTGATGTCCGTGCGTTATTGGTGATGCCGGTGCGAGAAGCACGGACGACGGGCAGTCCCTCTCAGGAGCCCCCAGCAGGTCCCCCTCGGGCTGGTAGGACAGCACGGCGTGATGCGGCGTTCACTTTGTCACCAACTCGAGGAGGTCATGGTGCAGGATCCGGATCGTTTCCGCTCCCCGCAGATGCTTCTCACTCCGGCACAGCAATGTGGTTACTCAATATGAGCATTGATGAAGTTTGGAACACTTTATCGCCGGGAGCTGAGCTCAACCGGGGCGCGCGGATGGTAGTGCGACTGCGCGTCCGTGCCTACAGAAACACGGGATATCCCCACAATGCGTACTTTCCTTACCCCCCATTTATATGTTTTTTCACCCCCCCCTAGAGCCCATGGGGCCGAAGCAACTATTGAAGGACTATTATATATAAAATCATAGGAATAAGGATGATGACAAAATGTTAGTAATTTGTCCGTCATGAAAATAAATAACAAATATAGAAGACGTATTTTTTCTTTTTTTACTTAATCAAAAAATCAAGGCGATACATTGAGTCAAAATGTCGGGTGACGTCACACCTAAGTACAGTTTATGCATAATTATGACGTCATACGCTCCCATCTCCTACACTTTAACCCTTTAACCATTGTTTTATTTTCAACTATGAAACGAAAATGTCAGCCTTACGCACGACACAGGATTTTTATCAGAGAAAGTAATATATGTACGAGTATATTCTGAAGGATAACTAATTACAAGACGGCAATATATTTGCTGCTATCGCTCATGGCCATAAAGTGACAAGATCCGTTATGTCAACGTACGGGCGAAATGCGAGAATCAATATATTAAATGAATAAATAATAATGATCACATCCCAATAGGGCCAGTGTTTAAAATATACAACTATAATAATAATAGCCCAAGCTATAATTTAATTCAAGAAACATTAGACTCTTCACGATTAGCGGCAAATATATTACCATCTTGATCTCTTTAAATTTCCAAAGCATATATTTTTTTCTCAAAACCTTATATCGTCAAACTTATCACTAAAACACGACCGGAAAATACTTATAGACTAATCTAAGATTAGTAATCTAAGATTTACCATTTACTATTAAAATTAGTAGTTAGTGAGTTTTACTTCTTTTTTTTTGTTTCTGGTTTAAATATGCGAAAAAGCCGACGGTTTTTTGTATATCTATTAAAATGTATGGCGGCAAATATCTTGCCGTTAGTCATTAAAGGGTTAATGCGATTTCTATTTTATCGATAACTAAACCCGAGTAAATCTAGCATAAGATTTAACGTGACTTGTGAGCCTATTTCAGGCGCATATACAAATCGTCAAATTCTCAAGCTGTATGTATGCTCACAGCTTATTACAGTGATTATGTGAGGCCATTACCCTAATGCCTGGTTTTAACGGAATGGCTCAATAAGCCTAAGATCCGTACCTTGAGGGACTGAATCGTGAGATGTTATTATTTAGTGCCGAGATTCCTCCATTTAGGCATGCTTTCCTAATGTGCGGTGCACAGGAAATGTCAAAGTTATGGTTAAGATTGCCAGGTCTTTTATATTATACTAGACCAAGGACCATTAAAACAAGAGGAGTGGCCGTTCCCCGATATGTACAACGCCATCTATGTATAATAATTATTGTTTACAATTATTCAACTTTGCAAGCGTGGCACAGTATTTAAATGCTACGATTTATTTATTATTGGCTGTTTACTAATTGTTACTGTACTATGTTTCTTTGTAATTATAACATCTTTAAATGTTTCGTTGTAAGCCGCCATCTTGTTTTCGTCCAAATATCTCCTTCCGATCGGGGCATGATCCAAAGTTTAGCAAATGACAGTCCCTTGACTAGACTAAGTTTCTTCGTGCTGTACATTTAATTGGTTTCCCACCCAAGTCTTTCTACGTTCCATATTGTATCAGTTTACTGAAAAATGCAACCATCCGTTGCTCGTTGAAAAAAAACGAACCATTAAACACATTTTGCAACTACAAGTCCGATAAAATGTGATCCGGAGAGATGGCGCACGGGTCTCCTTCGGAATCCCTGATGTCCTTTGTCCAAATGTATGGTTTGACTTAACGCGTCTTTTTCAGGAACAGTAAATTCTTCAGGATTTTTTTTAAAAGATCATCGTACAGATTAGTTTAGGTTGGGTTAGGTTTGTTTTACAGTTTTATGAAAAGATGCGTTAGGACAAACGATACATTAGGACAAACAAGGTTAGGGATTCCGATATAGATCCGCTGTCTACATACGAAGGGGGTTATTTTTATCTGACACGGTAAGGCGAATTTAGAAGGGGTACACCATTTTTTTTAGCTACTAGCTTCTGCCCGCGACTTCGTCCACCTTAAATTCGTTTATCACGGATAAGGGTATCTGGGATAAAAAGTAGCCTATATCCTTCCCCGGGACTCAAACTATCTCCATACCAAACATCCAGATCATTTCAGCGGTTTAACAGTGAACAGGTAACAGAGAGACAGACACACTTTCGCATTTATAATATTAGTACGGATTTTGACGAATTAAGTTCTATGTTAAGCGGCAAAGGTCGCTTTCATTGAGATAGTTTCGCCCACTTTTTCTTTTCCGCTCCGAAAGTTGCATATTTATCTTTTAAACCGTAAGTCCAAACAGTACGAAAAAAAAACAAATATAACGCTTAATGAATACTTTCAACGAGTTACTGCCGAAAAACTACGCTTCTCGACAAAATGACGTAAGTGCCATGAAGATACTTACGCTCTTTTGCTGGTGCACTTTTTACATCGTATTTTTTAATCTGTAGTGCATTTTTTTGTAGTAACGGCTGCGGAACCCTACACTGAGCATGGTCTGACATCCTCTTGGCCGGTTTTTTTTAATTACATCTATACCATTACACAAATGAAATGTCTGCAATACATTGTACAATAAATGTATTTTTAAACAGATAAACTTCAAATTATTATTTTTGAATCGATGTGGTTTTTTGGCATTTTAAAGTTATTTATGATACGCACTTCCTACAATGGTCCCACCAATTTACCCCTTCTGTCGGACACTTTGGAAATATTGAGATTTTTTCCTTAACTCTATACTCCATGGTCCAAAGTGTTTAAATAGTGGAGTCATTTTTATTTTCGAATACTAACTATTTTATACTGCGTCGGGATTCACAAAAAATGAGTAATCTTTGAACATGATACCATTAAAAACTTCTTAATGGCCGACATTCTGTAACTCTCAATTAGTTCGTCTTTTTATCATCTTAATGTATTCATTGCTGCATTTATCACTGCCGTCATCATTAATTGGTGTTTGCGAATTTACAGTAGTCATATTGATTACTATTTCGCATTAATTCAATCGTTATTTCGTGAGAAACTTTGATAAAAAAGTCATCGTTTAAATTAAAAGTCGTCATCAAACGTAAATAACTACAAGAAGGTGCCGGCAACTTATCATTCGTTAAGAAGAAAAAAGTCATAATCCTCTTTTCAGAAGGTGCCGGCAACTTATCATTCGTTAAGAAGAAAAAAGTCATAATCCTCTTTTCAGAAGGTACCGGCAACTTATCATTCGTTAAGAAGAAAAAAGTCATAATCCTCTTTTCAGAAGGTACCGGCAACTTATCATTCGTTAAGAAGAAAAAAGTCATAATCCTCTTTTCAGAAGGTGCCGGCAACTTATCATTCGTTAAGAAGAAAAAAGTCATAATCCTCTTTTCAGAAGGTACCGGCAACTTATCATTCGTTAAGAAGAAAAAAGTCATAATCCTCTTTTCAGAAGGTGCCGGCAACTTATCATTCGTTAAGAAGAAAAAAGTCATAATCCTCTTTTCAGAAGGTACCGGCAACTTATCATTCGTTAAGAAGAAAAAAGTCATAATCCTCTTTTCAGAAGGTGCCGGCAACTTATCATTCGTTAAGAAGAAAAAAGTCATAATCCTCTTTTCAGAAGGTACCGGCAACTTATCATTCGTTAAGAAGAAAAAAGTCATAATCCTCTTTTCAGAAGGTGCCGGCAACTTATCATTCGTTAAGAAGAAAAAAGTCATAATCCTCCTTTTGCTTCAGCGTAGTTTGTTACTCGAACAAGTATCTTATAAGTCCTTATAGTGACGTGAGGTCCAAAAGGCACTGTCTGCCCTGAACGACCTGGCTCCATACAGGCACAGAGTAACTGCTTAGCCTGAAGCCCTGGACGACCATGGCTACATATAGGCACAGAAAAACTGCCTACCTTGGCCAAAATTGGAACTAGGGTGGCGTGCATAGGGATGCACGCCCTAGTTCCACATATATTACATGCAATTATGAAATTTTACATGCACAAAAACCACAGGAACCTTTAATATTCCGAGTTCCTCCAGTTTATAAAACAAATGAAATACAGCAAAAACAAAGTTCTCTATGAAAAACTTAAATTCGCTGTATTTTTTTTACTATGGTATCTGAAGCTACATAAACTAATTACAGACTGGATATACCTTATCTTATTCTAAGTACATAGTTTCAGAGCAAACTAGCTAGTCGTTTAAAAATGAGAGCGTAACTACGTTTGTATGGAGAACCGAGCTTGCCGGGGACTCTTAAGCTGTTTTGACGTTATGTGGCCGCAACATTGTGGCACATTGCTGCCATATTTCAAACCTTATTTTATTATTGTGACAGAAAAGTTAGTGTGTACATATTTTTGAAACTTTTTGTGTGTATTTTTTTAGCTTTGCCCTTATCTGTACATGTTGAGCAAGTACAGTCGACTACAAAAAAATGTTAATACAAAGCGACGCAACGAGTTGTATACACATTTTGACGTTATAACAACGATATAATGTCAAAAAGTCGTTAAACCTTTTGGTCGTTGACTGTACATGTTTCCCAGCAGATTTAGATTATCTGTGAAACTTGTTATAATCCTTTATAATTTCCATGTCATTGATTTTGCGAATAAAAGGGTTTACGATAATAACTATGTGCAAATTATTTAGCACATTCAAGTAATTAAATGACAGCTAGTATAATATGTTTATGATCCGATTAACAAATTATAACTAGCAGTTTAAAACGGCTGAATGTTGGCTAATTTATCTGTCATCATCATATCCGAATGCCGTCCATTTCTGCACAAAGGCCTCTCCCAAGGCCCTCCACGACGGTCTAGCGCTACCCACATCTATCTGCTTCCCATGCTTGTCACACCATATTATAGGGGTGTTCAGATCCTATGACACCACACGATCTTTCTGCCTTTTCTGTTCTTTTTTAACACCCAATGAAAAAAGGGTGCTGTTCTAAGTTTGGCTTGCGTATCTGTGTGTCTGTCTGTGGCATTGTAGCTCGTGAACAGATGAACTGGATGGATTTTGATGTAGTTTTGTGATTGCCAGGTGACTTAATCAAACGGATTTACCCTCATCTGGCATACTTAAACGTTTTTGTAACAATCATCATTTGGCATAGGTCATCATTTGGCATAATATATTATTAATGCCTTTTTGCTCAACATGTAAACTTTTCAGGTTTGTAATAAAACAAACCTAACCTAATGGTGCATCCACAGTTGTATCATCTGCCCGATCAGAACTTCGTCCCGTGGCATGATCCGATCGCTCGAAATCCATGTTGCTACGCGTATTACACACTTAGATCGGACAAGCGCGGCGTGATCGCCGCGCCGTCAGTCAGCGTCCAAGCAGCGCGATACGCAGTCATGCCACACATGATCGGATACGAGCAAATGATACAAGTGTGGATGCACCTTAACCGAATGTGTTTAACAGAATGATGCCTTAAAAAGTCCTGAAAATTCTACAGTTTCTGAAAAAAATCATTATGTCTAACGATGAATTATGCCAAATGATGATTATGACAAAAAAGTTTATCCCAGATGAAAGTAAATGAATCAAAAGTGTTCTTAGCGGTGGTTTAAGAACAGTCGGTTCCACAGTTTGAAAAATATTAGCTTTGTAACGGGGCGCATTACGACTAGTTGCTTACAAACTGTCTGGCCATGCGCAGCTTTTTAAAATTATTCTTCTGACAGCAAATACAAAATTTTCTTCTGTTTCCGCGATTATTACTCATTGAAATAAAACAATTTAACGGATTATATCGCGTATATTATCTCATTTTAGTTCCCGACGTTTCGGAAGCTTTCCAGCTTTCCATGGTCACGGGAGGACACGGGAAACGTCGGGAACTAAAATGAGATAATATACGCGATATAATCCGTTAAATTGTTTTATTTCAATAAATACAAAATTATTTAAAAATCCACACTCGAACACACGCTCGAGATTGATTCATTCAATCCTGAACTTCCATTCCTTTATTCCGGCTCCTGTGACATATTTTTGACAACAAGATGGGCGGATCGTTCTAACCTGGACACACAACTGTATGTACACGATGCCAAGGCACAGAGGGTGGGACACCGTCAAATAGAAGTTGATTCCACGAGAACTTCACGACCCTCAGCAAAGGTCCCCATAATATCAGCAGCGTTTCCCGCTGACGGGCTAATGGAGACTTGTTGAGCCAGATATGACTCAGAGCGACCGATGCGACCTTCAAACCTTGAAGCAAAGAGCGTACTTCCACCTGAAAGGCCGGCAACGCACATGTGACTCCTCTGGTGATGCAAGTGTCTATGGGCGACGGTGATCGCTTACAATTAGGCGACCCGTCTGCTCGTTTACCTCCTATGTCATAAAAAAAGAGCAGGGATCGCAGTTTCTTCTTTCGTAGTTGGACACCGATTTCTTTAAAGAGGTCGCACGAGCTTTGCAACCCCGGGGTCCCTTCTAAATTAAATTGACAATCTGCTTGACTTACCAGTTTTTGTTTTTTTTTTATTTTTTTTTTATCAGTTAAAATATTTATTCACTAATTTGTATACATGAACTCAGATCCGCAACGCAGGCTTCGTCAGGTGGGTTGCCAGTATATTTTGAAGTCTGATGGCGAATATGTACTGAGTACTAATTTCTTCACGTATCTAATTAAATTTGGACCGACACACTTAATACTCAAACACGACATTGCTTACTGAAGCCAATTATCTTATTGTAAAAGCAATAGAGTTCAACTTAACAGTAGCAAATATGTTCAACTGAGCATTTTGCCATTGCCGTCGGCAGGCGCTTGAACTATGTTTCCTGAACTGTTTCACTGACCAAATAAATAAATAATAAATAAATAAATATCTATCTGGGACAAATCGACCTAATCCCAAAGCTTGTACTATGGGTACTAAGCAACGATGTACATAATTGTTAGATAAATTATAATACTTCAATACATAGAAAACATCCAAGACCCAGGAACAAACATTCGTGCTCATCACACAAACACTTGTCCTGGCTGGGATTCGAAACCGGACCGCCAGCTTCGTAGGCCGTTGTACGACCCACTGAGCCAAACGTGTCGTCAAATGTTTACATAACTAACAATTTTTTTTTTCTGAAACCTTATCACAAAATTAACTTAACCTTCTGGGTTCGGTTTTGGAGAAAAGCATTAATGGAAAATACGTTGCGAGTATAGTGGACCTTTTTTTATATACTTAGGGCCGATTTCACCAACAATCAATTTACACGAGAGTGGCTAACCCAGTATAAACTAAACCTAACGATTTACTCAATGGTTAACTTCATTTCAATTTCACCACGCTAGTCTACGGATAACAATCTACTAAGTAACGTTGAACGAATGAATTGAATGAAATCGTAATGCACCCAAGTAAGATAGACAATTTGTCCCATACTTGAGCAATGATGCTGCATATTTTTTAAATTTATTCGAGTAATACATCAATTGTGAAGTAAGTATTGAATTCACTTGACAGTGACAATGACAATATTAATCTATATCTAACAGTTTACTCAGCCGAAACTGGCGGTGTAAGATTATTCTCTTGTTTAGACATTTTATCTTTAGGTTAATTATGGCGAAACGTAAAATGAGTTTACTCACGTGTAATTAATGATTTATTATTGGAATAAGGCTTATACTACGTCGGTGAAATTGACCCTTACTGTAAAAACAAAAAACCCGGCCAAGTGCGAGTCGGGCTTGCGCACCGAGGGTTCCGTACAAAATATACGCTACAAACAGACGTATCTATGAAAATCCAGTGTTACCAGAAATCCAGTGTTACTCCTAAGCAAAATGTACGCAGTGTTCGATTATTTTATACTGGTTACTGACATAGACAGACATAAAATTGTACTGTTTTTAGTATTTGTTATAGCGGCAACAGAAATACATCATCTGTCAAAACTAGCTATCAAGGTTCATGAGATACAGCCGGGTGACAGACGGGCAGACAGACGGACGGACAGCAGAGTCTTAGTAATAGGGTACCGTTTTACCCTTTGGGTACAGAACCCTAAAAACTACTAATATTATAAATGTGAAAGTCTGTCTGTCTGTCTGTTTGTCTGTTACCTCTTCACGCTTAAACCGCTGAACCGATTGGGATCAAATTTCGTATGGAGATAGTTTGAGTCCAGGGAAAGGACAAAGGCTACTTTTTATCGGGGAAAAATACCCTTATCCGCGATAAACGAATTTAAGGCGGACGAAGACGCGGGCAGAATCTAGTTATAAATAAACAAAGAGAAAGGTAATAAAAAATATATTATTCTGTTGAACATTCAAGATGTTAAGAATAAGGGTACTTAATTGGAAACATCCACAGTGCTGACTTATCATGTATTATAGCCAATTTGAAAATTCCTAGGATTTACCAAATACAGTACATTTACGAGAGTGAGCATGATTACCGAAATGACGTAACGTCGGTACATTCGGTAATAAGATACTGGCGATTGAGTTGATCTAATCAGTTGTCTGTCGATTTGTACAGTCGGCATAGCATGAGTAAATAGGAGATTGTTTGATAAGGCGCTAAAAATAAGCCATTATGACACAAAGTGATTAAGTATTGTACAAATATGTATTAGTGTCATAATGGCTTTTAGCCACGAGATAAACACTCTGCTTTTCACTTCGACTGCGAGAAAATAAAAAAGACTTCACGTTAAAATTGTATATTTCATGAAAAACTAAAAGTGCAGTTTGAGCAATTCTATCAGAAAGTTTGGCCAATCTGATCAGTTTGGTTTGTTTGTTTTTAATTGTTCGTAAGGAGTATGTAGCTGTCCGCAATTTCTTTTTTCAGTGTCATAGAAATTTGTATGGGATTTTATGGCTTTCTTTTAAGCCCTAGGGGCTAAATGTACTATTTTAGTCTCGCTTCGCGAAGTTAATATGACGTACTTTTTGAGCAGGAGAAGTGAAAAAAATATTTAAAGCAGTGTTTAGAAGATTGGACTCGGATTGATGGATCACAAGTTCTTGGATTCAAAACTCATGGCATGCTGTAAAACTGGTTGCGTTTATGGCAACACTATAATCTTGATACGGCTTGCTTCTAGTTTATTGACCTTTCCTTTCTTCTTGATGTCCACTTGTATCTGCCTTAGTTACCCGTGTTGACCTGCAAATATTCATATATCTATACATATTTAAGTCAGTAACTATGTTAAGATTTTCTTTTTAACCGCCTTCCAAAAAAAGGAGGAGGTTCTCAATTCGACGGAATGTTTTTTTTTTATGGATGTTCACCGATTACTCGAAGACTATTTGACCGATATCGAATTTTTTTTTAGGTTTTATATAAGGTACTTTCAAATTGGTCCCATTTAATTTTGGTGAAGATCTGATGATGGAATCCACAAGGAATTGAAGGAACTCCTCAAATATTGTAGGCATACATAAAGCGATTTTAGTATTATAAGAATCATAATAAGCATTTGCATTCAGAAAGTGTAAATTGGTGAAGTGGAACTGATGCAGAAGACCACAGAATGCCATCGGAACTCCTAGACCAACTAGAAAGTACCTTCTATAAAACCAAAATAAAAATTTCGAAATCGGTCAAATAGTCTTTGAGTAATCGGTGAATATCCATAAAAAAAAAATAAAAAAAAAATCATTCCGGCGAATTGAGAACCTCCTCCTTTTTTTGGAAGTCGGTTAAAAAGCAATTGACGACGCTGAGAGGGGTCACCACTCAGCTTTATGCCACGGCAAGCCGTGACGCTGATTTTCGGTGGTGCCCTGTAACTTAAAAGTAATCTATACCTACCTAGTTTATTATCTAAACTTAGACCTAGTTTGCATATTTAGCCTTGGGCCAAAGCGACCATGGCCTGGGCCGGAAAACAGCCAGGAGCGGCGTAGCAACCCTCGGTGCGCGAGTCCAACTCGCACTTGGCCGGCTTTTTTAACTTCTGGGGCGGCTAAACTTATTAGCCCAGGGCGCCAAATATTGAGCTTACCACGGGACCAGTTCGAATTGACGAAAAATTGTCTCGTAATATTTATTTTATTTATTTCTGCGCCTATGTACGTCGCCTAAGTATGACAAAATGCACAACCTAAAACACCCAAGTGCATGTAAGTTTGAGCATAAACTGAGCATTGCGCTAACTTAACTTTAATTGTGTCGTAATTTGAGACCTCTTTGCAATTATTCGCATCGATATATTAAGTAGCGTAGGCAGGCTCTGCAAATTACTAACCACGAATAATAGGATAATGGGTTTCTCAAACAATTGACATTATTAATTGGTGAATGAAATAGTCGCAAGTATCGGCGAAAACCTTATTAGAGAACCTTTGAATGTGGAGGAGTGTATTCAAATAGCCCGTTCATATTTTGAAAGTCTTTGGTCCTATCGATTATCTACATTACATTGGTTTTGATTAGCAAAAAAATCCTTCCAATATCTGAAAAGGATCTGTGATAGCAACTGTGGAAGGGACTAAAAAAATTAATAAAAATATCAGGGACAGTCAAATAAAAATAAACTTTTGGTACAAAATGCTAGTTTTTGTGATAAAAATCCTAAAAAAAATGAGTTCGATACCCTACGTGTAGCTTGTTGCATGAGCGTCTAAAGTTGGGTGGGTAAGTCCATTTTTAGGGTTCCGTAGCCAAATGGCAAAAAACGGATTCGTCATGCCTGTCTGTCTGTCTGTCTGTCCGTCTGTATGCCACAGGCATTTTACTCAAACTCTAAAATATGTATATTGATGAAATTTGGAGCATAGATGTCTTTTGTAAACGGCTACTTAGTTTGATAAATATATTAAGTAAAATAATAAAAAAATAATAAATAAGAAAATATATATATTTCTAGGGGGGCACTCCATACATGTAACCGAAACTGAAAAAAATATTTTTCAGCAAATATCAATGTGTGATATATTTCGACAGTTATCTAAAAACATTTTGAGGTTTCTTAAAAAAAAATGATTTAGTGAATATTTTCCGAAATAGGGGGGCGGGACATAAAGTAGCAAAAATTATGTCCCGCCCCCCTCTATTTTCTAAACGGTATGTTCAAAAAAAATGAAAAAATTGACAAATATAAAAGCTTAATAAATACTTCCAACGAAAATTGTTTTTAACATAATCGGACATACCGTTTTTAAGTTATTGCCAAAAAATGCGCTTCACAGCAAAAGGACGTAAGTGCCGGAGAGATAAGCTCTTTTGGTAGTGTTTTTTTCATATCATATTTTTTTCATCTGTAGTGCATTTTTCTTGTATAAACGGCTACGGAACCCTTCATACGCGAGTCTGACCCGCACTTGGCCGCTTTTTTAATGACTGATTTAGAAGTTTGATTTTTTTACAGCTTCAAGGGACGCAGACATAAGTATTAGATGTTAATTTCAACTTGATACCTCCCTCGTTTCTGAGAAACAGACACTGAGACACACTTCACAGACAGACAGTCAGACAGAGAGACGGCCAAAAAGTGATCCTATAAGGGTTCCGCTTTTTCCTCGGTACGGAACCCTAAAAAGAATGGTATTATGATTTATGGAGACGACTGTACTTGATCAATCATGATTAGTCCTTTTGAAGCACCGAAACAATGCGCATGCGCATACCTTGTAATAGGTTACCAGTTACGTAGGACATATCTAGCTGCCGAAACAACTTTGATTGACATGACTGTGATGACAATCTTATAAATTCGGGACGATCAACTTAACAACGGTATACAGTTAATAAATAATTAAATATCGGGGATAATTTTACACAAATCAACCGAATCCCAAACTAAGAAAACCTTGCATTATAAGTATGGCTACTAGGTGACGATATCCAGGTATAAAGTTGAAGAAATTAAATGTCTGTACATTGAAGATATTTTCAATAA
The DNA here is from genome assembly GCA_905404275.2 of Hedya salicella. Lineage (NCBI taxonomy): Eukaryota > Metazoa > Arthropoda > Insecta > Lepidoptera > Tortricidae > Hedya > Hedya salicella. The sequence continues at coordinate 1,947,597 of FR990112.1, read as the reverse complement.
AATTATTTTAAGGGACTATTTGGAGGTCACTAAATCGAAAAATATTTTTTGGGATTTTTTGTACGTTTGTATGTTAGTATGTGTTGTGATGGCTTCATCACGCGAAATTGGCTTAACGGATTTTAACTATTTTTGGTACACGGGTAGCTGGGTATCTCCAGATGGTTAAAGGATACTTTTTACTACGCTGAAGAAAAAAAGAGGGGTTATGACATTTTCTCCTCCGCGAACGAAGTCGGCTTCTAGTAACCAAGACCCAAGAATAAACCTTCATGTTAATGATACAAACACTTGCCCTGGGTGGGACTCGAACCTCGAACCCGGGACCGCCAGCTTCGTAAGTTGTGCAACCAATTGGGCCAAACGTGTCGTCGGAACAGTGTGTGTATTCGACACGAACATAATGAATATAATATTTTAAGGATAGAAAGTATACTAATAAACTAATATTTACTTATTTATTAAATAATATTTTGGTTTAAACATTTGATTGGTCTAATTAAAAAACTTAAGGGGCTCCCATCTCTGAATGACCTTCGATCCGTAGATCTACGTTTTAGATCGTTTTTACTAATATACTGTGTCAGTTTATCTTCACGAATCACCTACGTTAGTTAACATAAACGCCATCAAAGTATTCTAATTTTACGAAGAAAAAACATTTTTTTTAAGCAAAAGCCTTGCTTAGCGTGGTTACGTGTTTTCATAATTAACAATTAGGCATAGCTTGAGTCTATTAAAGGTTTATTGACACTTAACTCGTACTCTATATATATTACACTAACTGTATATGAAAATAAGAACTTTGACGATTAATACCGAAATGCGTCGAGAGGCAAACTCCAAGTTTTACGAGTAACTACGAGTAACAAGTAATTGAGAACGAGAAGAATCTTAGCCAACCGGACCATATGCGACAAAAGGTTTCCCGAAATGATGATGATGAGAGCATCATCATCATCATTACAGCCATAGGACGTCCACTGCTGAACACAGGCCTCCTCAATAGATTTCCACATGGGCCGGATAGAGGCAACCCGCATCCAGTGACTCCCCGCAACCCTAACTAGGTCGCGATCTGTTAATATGAAGTTGCAGAAAAACTAGCCAGTCTTAAATAATCTATGTTATAAGTTTTAGTGAAAATATTATAATTTTGAAACAGAATTCCATCACGAGGTGTGACTGTGTCGAAAAACTAGAGATGTAACGGAAATCCGGCCAATATTCGGTATCTGGCCTATCAGGCCTCTATTTTAGAATCCGGCCGAATAACGAATAGTGTCATACTGTGCGACCGGATACGGGATAGTGTTTTAACATATCTCGTTAAGGAGCATTAATATTAATTAACAAACCAATACGTAATCTATTCTTAATACATACATACAATCACGCCTTTTTCCCGTTAAGGGGTAGGCAGAGACTACCTCCTTCCATTTGCTACGGTCCTGGCATACAACTGCCGCTTCATGAACATTCATTAATCTCTTCATTTGTGCTGTCACAACCATTTCGCTTTGTCTCATTCACGCACAGAATATCAATATTTCTCGCATTCATCATCAGACATACTTCATCTATTTTATCATTCATTCCTCCCGTTACATTTAACGAAGCAAAGCGGCTCTCCATAGCCCACTCTTCGCTCTCGCTAGGACCGAGACGTTCTTAATGTCAGTTTAAACATAAACACTCAATGAGAGTACAGAAAACAAATGGAAAACATAATTCCTAGTTTACAAATTACATGAATATAATATTCGAGTCTGCTACCACGATTATCAATCATTTATATAAAACATTTTAAACGGATTATATCGCATTTAAAGGTTTACATACATGCCTAGATGGGCTTAATGTGTAATAGTAGACTGTTTGACAAGGGGCTAAAATAAGCCATTATGACACGAAGTGATTATTTGGACGAGCTCACGAAGTGAGCGAGGACAAATATGTCTGAGTGTCATAATGGCTTTTAGCCAGGTGTTAAACACTCTGCTTTTCACTTCTACTGCGAGAAAAAAAAAATACTTAACATTAAAATTGTATATTTCATGAAAAACTACAAGTACAGTTTGAGCAATTCTATCAGAAAGTTTGGCCAATCTGGTCAGGTTGGTTTGTTTGTTTTTAATTATTCGTAAGGAGTATGTAGCTGGCCGCAGGTTTTTTTTTCAGTGTCATAGAAAAAATTATGGGATTATATGGCTTTCTTTTAAACCCTAGGGGCTAAATGTACTATTTTAGTCACGCTTCGCGAAGCTAATATGACGTACTTTTTGAGCAGGAGAAGTGAAAAAACTCTTATTTGTTTTCTCAAAGTGGCTAGTTTGCACAAATTGTGACTTATGCTGAGAAAAATATATCTTTTCTCAGTGACCCCTTGAACACCCGGGAACTCAAATGAGATAAAATACGCGATAGAATCCGTTTAAATTGTTTTATTTATGAATATTATTTTTTTCTATTAATTATCAATGTCAGGTTAATCATAACAAATCAATCGATTCATTCGCAGGAATTGATCTCACCCGCGTTCATATTTTCCTTACCTTAAGTAATACTATCGACCGAATATCTGGCGGCCGGATTCCCGGTTTTCCGGCCGACGGCGGCGCCGAATATCCGGTATTCGGTATCCGGGTGAACAACCATCTGTTGCATCACTACTAGAAACATTCGTCACATTAATTAATTTCTACGAGCAGCGAACATAAAATAACTTAATTAAATTAAACAATACGCTTTTAAACCATTTGCTTTCATAATAAAGCATTTTATGCTTTAAACAATAATAATAGTAAATTAGATTTTAGATGGACAATTAATACGTCAAGATACCAGAAAATGTGGTGTAAAACCTCGTTGCTGTGGACTGTGTTTTTGACCCAAGTTATAGCAGAGACAATAATTCGGAATTACTCACCTGCTGCTGGGATGGTGAGCTCCGGGAGGCCTCCACAACTGTATCAGGGGTTTACACGATACCGAATTTACTGAAAATACCAGTTTATTATAATTTTCATGCACACGGCGCTGTTACACTTTTTTACGTTCTGACACTAGTAACTCACTAGTGGTAACACTGCTTCTATTTTACCACTAGTGGTTAAATGGGAAATGTTGCGTTCCAATTGACCACTGGTGGTGAAATTTAGTGTTGAGATGGTCCAGAGGGAAGCGTAGAGCATTTAACCACTAGATATGACAAGCCCAATCATTGCAAAGCACATTTTTCGTTCATTTTAGACGACACGTTTGGCTCTAGTTGGTTATACAACGGCCGCCGAAGCTAGCGGTCTCGGGTTCGAATCCCGGCCAGGGCAAGTGTTGGTGTTATAAGCACGAATGTTTGTTCCTGGGTCTTGGTTATTTTTTATGTATTTAAGTATTATAATTTATCTTTATATTATGTATATCGTCGCCTAGTACTTATAGTACAAGCTTTGCTTAGTTTGGGACTAGGTCGATTTGTGTAAGATTAGTCCCTAATATTTATTTATGTAGATACATATACGCGATATAATCCGTTTCAATAGGGTGCTTTCCCGGGGTAAAAAAACATGCTTATTGGTTCGTCAGCCAGATTATCAAAAAATATTGGATACGTAGTTTTTATTTTGTCAATGAAACAAAAAAGGACAAAGATGAAGCGCGTCAAAGTTTGGGAGTGGGGGCGCATGACGTCACGCCGTGCGAAAAATGGTCGTAAGGCGTGACGTCACGGGGAACTTTAACGGGCTATATCTTCATAATTTTTTGTTTAATTGACAAAAGAAAAAATACGTGTCCAATATTATCTGATAATCTACTGGCGGACTAATTATATTTTTTTAGGACACAAGCCTATTGTTTTATTTGAATAAAGGTTTTCGTTGTCCAATAGTGAAGGTATTTCAGCTAAGATGATGACTTTACGATTTGGTGGTACTAATTAAATATATTTCATCATGTTATGATAGTTATCAACGGGCGATTATGAGGTCTATAACTATTAGACAAGCTTAGTGAGCCAATTTTATAACTGAGAGACCATAAAGATATTAAGACTTACTTTTATAATAAACAGAAGGTGTCTTCTGTTTATTAACACTCTAACTTCGTTCGCGGAGGAGAAAAAGTCATAACCCCTCGTTTTTCTTCAGCGTAGTCGGGTAAAAAGTATCCTATAACCATGAGTGGATTAGCTTTTATATTGAAATCCGTTTAGTCGATTTGGCGAGATGCAGCCACAAACGACACACATAAATTAATATGAAAAAAATCCAAAGATTTTTTTTATTCAGTGATACAATACAACCAAAGAGTTTCACTTTTTTTTTTCAAAGTCTGCAATGTACAGACATTTTATTTATACCATTTTATAATAGTATAGATGACTAAAAGGTGCAACTTCATACGCGAAGGTGGAAAAAGTCATAATCCACTTTTTTGCTATAGTCGGGTAAAAAGTATGCTATAATAACCAACCTCACATCGTCAGCTTCCCTTGCACCAAAAATCATTGAAATCCGTCTTGCCGTAGCGTGGGACGGCCCCCTATTAGGTGGACAGATGACCTCGCGAGGGTCGCGGGAAGTCGGTGTATGTGGTCTGCGCAAGGTCGCACTCTGTGGTGAGCTATAGTTGAGGCCGCCACAGGCCCGTCTTTCCCACGGGGTATTCTGGGCCCTTGTTCAAGGCCACCAACCTCACAGAGGCCTCAAAAACTTAAACGTCGTTTTTTTACAGTTCAACGAGGTCTCTGAGTATATTATTGAGTGCTTCAGCCCTAATATTCCTGAGTGACCAAGCGCCGGGGGCGTGTATAAAAACTACTTTGGGTAGGCCTATGATTTGCAGATGACGTCTGTGGCTGATATTATAGAGAGGCGCAACAAGTGTCGAGGATTATACTGTCCGATGGCGCCTTGTTGTATTTGCATGCGTATTTTTTTTGTGAAAACCGCATGAAAACATGCGCAAGTGAGTATAATTTACTGTCACATCTAACCAAGACACTTTTTCGTGGAAAAGCAAGGGAACTATAATCCATTAATCTGATAGGTAAATGTACGAAAATCGTGCATGATTTAATCAAACAAGTAATATGTGCCAATTACCTCCTGCTCTAATATTGCACGTATATAATTGTTCGGCCTTGCACTTGTCAACCCATCAAGTTTTTGCCCAAGAATCGCTTAATACTTGCCAAACCTCACGTTGTTCGTGTACCTTTTGACCCGGCCTGCCGCTTCGTTTTGCCCAAGATCTGGTCAAAGGAGACTCACAAAAAACCTCGTAAACACTCACACACATACACACACACTGGCTTGTACATAGATGCGCCGGCGCAAATAATTAGTCTATCGGAGCAATATCGATCGGGATGTTTTGTAATGACGCACACATACAACTGTTAAGGGGCCGAACGTTGCGATGTTTTTTTTTCATCGTAATTAGAAATGGAAAATCAACGCTTATAAAAACGTACCTTTATGTCCTTACCTTTATTCAGTTTGTCTGTTTGTTGCTTTGTTTTGCTATAATTCAACAACGGAAGAACAGATGAACTAAATGACTTGTGATTTTTGAAAACGGGTGGGCTAGCGAGCCTACTCATACGAAAAAGAGTACAGTCCCCGAAGGGAAAACTTAGATGTATATTTATAAATTTATATTTTTACTAATTTCTTACTACAAATATTAAATGTCAAATATTTCATTATCATTAATCACTTTGTAGAGCACATCTATTATGAATAAAGAAATTGATATACGTTGAAGTAAAGCTATTAAAAAAGGCTGTTTTCACATAAAGTTGATTCACGTATGTTTTTAGATTTTGAGAAATGCCCTACTATCGATTCTACTATATCTGATTTTTAATTAAAGACCAAAATCTGACAGATTCCATCTTGTTTTTTGTTAAATAAACATTATTTCATACAAACATGAATGAGAACTCGTGTAACTAGTAATATTAGGGTAAGTTTTATTGATAAAAAAGAATGTGCGGTTGTTGAAGTTAAATTTTTGTCATGAATCATAGATGAAAAATAAATTTCCAAATTTCTTCACTTCTACTACTTCTATACACGCGCATGCGTGAAAGTAGCATAACGGAAAACAGAAAAAAATCGCAATATCTCTATAGTATCAAGATAACACTTTTCTGTTTTGTACCTGAAATGTTTGAAAGCAAATACCGAAATATTGAAGAATCTTTAAAATTACATAAATCAGTCCTCATGAATTTATGACTTGCGCGTATTTATACTCATTAACATCTTTTCTATATTTCAACAAAAAAAAAAACAAATTATTGTTTCAAAAATCTAAGATAAACGAGTATTAAATTCAAACTTAAGTAAATAATTATATCATCTTTACAAAGTGAGCGCACTCTTAACTAGGAATCTTCGCCAGTCAAAGGTTAGGACCGTGAGCGCGGTTTTAAGTAACGCGATGTGAACGACTTTAGTTCATATAAATAGGATGAACTCCACCACACAGCACACTCGCCTCCCATCACTGCTCGACACAGCTTAAACATGAAGCTGGTAAATACATTCTCAAATAAACAGTATCCAAGCAAAGTCAAAGCAATAACTATCAGTTATTTCCTGAGACGTAATTGGCGTACTGTGTAATTTAGATGAATTACGCGTTTAGTTTTAATCTTGACCTGTATCTGGAACATCCTTTGACCTTTGGTTTTCGTCATTTGTTTTAAATTATTATTTCTCATTACAGCTTGTAGTGCTATCGCTGATAGCCATCGGCTACGCTGACAAGTTGGATAGGACGTATCTGCCGCCACCAGGAGCATCGACAGCTGGTGGTAGTCCAGGGTCTTTGAGCGCTCCTGGGGAGAGCTTTGGGCAGCAGGCGCCAGGATTCCGTGGATCTCAATCTCAGCCAGGCCGTGGACCTGTTGATACGCAATCTGGGCCCAACCAGCCGTCAGGACCCTCTGGTTTCGGGCAGGCTAGACCTAACCAAGCATTCGGATTTGGCCAGCCTTCCGGACCAAGCAACGCTGGATCTCCTTCAGGATTTGGTCAGCCTTCTGGACTCAGCAACGCTGGATCTCCTTCAGGATTTGCTCGGCCTTCCGGACCAAGCAATGCTGGATCTCCTTCAGGATTTGGCCAGTCTTCTGGACCCAGCAACGTTGGAGCTTCAGGATTTGGCCGTCCATCCGGACAGGGCAACCAGCCCTCAAGCTTCGGTCAGCCATCAGGCACTGGTGTCCAGCCTCCATCTTCTGGCCAGCCTCAGTTCGGTCAGACTTTCCCTGGTCAGGCACAAGGAAACTTTGGACCCCAGCAGCCTGAGCGTCCTCAAGCGGCTGCCGATAGGAACGCGGAGATTCTCCGATACGATAACCAGAACGATGGTGAAACCTTCTCTTACAACTTCGAGACATCGAATGGAATTTCCGCTGAAGAGTCCGGTGTAGCCACTAATGGTGTTCAGGCTCAGGGTGGATATTCTTACACTGGTGATGACGGCCAGTTCTACAAGATCACGTACACTGCTGACGAGAATGGCTATGTGCCTCAGGGTGACCATCTGCCGACGCCTCCCCCTATACCTGATGAAATTCTGAGGTCCATTGAGGAGAACGCCAGGGCCGCTGCTGCTGGAACTCAAGAAGGTAAGAATATTCTTTACGATATTTTCCCCAAGATAATAGTGAATCATATTTTTTTACTTGACATAAATTAATTTTCTGCTACAATTTAATCGAAATCTTAGTCCCCAAGAAATTTTTTGGTGAAATTTCATTGTTTCGGAAGAAAATCATGAAACAAAAACCGTTTTTAACGGGTTAATTTATAATTTATCGCATTATAAATCATGTAGTACATTAATGTCTTATATTGAGGTTGGTTCCAAAATGAACCCTGACAGGGCACTGCAATCTGGCAAGTTCGAAGTATAACAGGTGTTTTAATATTAATCAACTTAATAACAATAAAATTTCACTTAATAATATGACTTACTATTGTAACTATAAATATTTACAACAATTGATACCATCACAGGTATCAATATTTGCAATAACAAGGCGGTTAAAAATATCTGACACGTCGAACCGCCCTAGAAATAGAGTAGTTTCAGATATTTATGCGCGCTTTTTTGTGGTAGAGATAAATGCCAGTGACTGTACTTATTAGTTCTTATGCGAAATACAATCTAACTAGCTGTTGCCCGCGACTTCGTCCGCGTAGAAATGCAATTTATAGCCTTTGTAATATTCTAAACAACATAACTGGAAAGTTTCGCTGAGATCCGTTCGGTAGTTTTAAACATTAAGAGGAACGTACATACATATATCGACACAAAATTTCACATTTATAATACTAACTAGAAGATGCCCGCAATTTCGTTCGCGGAAAAGAAAAAGTCATAACCTGTCGTTTTTCCATCACCATAGTCGGCGTCGGGTAAAAGTATCCTATAACCATCTGGAGATACCCAGCTACCCGTATATAAAAAAATGTGGAAATCAGTTTAGCCGATTTTGCGTGATGACGCCACACTGACACATATAAACATACAAAAAAACAAAAAAAATATTTTTCGTTTTAGTGACCTCGAAATAGTCCGTGTAACAATCAATTTTTGAAAAAAAAAATTTCAATGTACAGATATTTAATTTTTACAACTTTATAGTGGTATAGATTAGGTTATTTGGCAGTTTGCGAGCGTTTGGACAAGTTAAAGTAAGTTAAAAATGTTTTCCTAAATGCAATTGTAGAAATATGTTTATCATATTTTCTTAAAACAGTATTCAATAGCTGAGTAAAATGCATCGTTTTGAGTCGCGTGAAGTCACGAATCTTATTACAAAATCTTACCAACAACATAGTAATTTTGTATCGTTATTGTTTTGTCATATACAGAAAGCTATTATTTATAATGAGTTTAATCACAAAAGCAGTCGGAGCTAAAGGTAATTGCATTAAATTAACAGTTAAAATAAAATCAAAATTCATTGTTATAGCCTATGAAATCAATATGAAGGGGAATTTTCACAATCTAACGTTGAAAGTTGCACGTTGTAAATTTATATGGCCGGCAATTTGATACTTAAGATTAGGATATAGTAATAAGCATGTGAATTAAGTTTACTAGTTATATCTAGTTATCGAGACTGCGTATAATTTACATTCTGTCATCCAGAGATTGCCTGTAACTTCATTTGATTTGAATTGCATAAACGCCCTCTAACTATATTAGTCAAATTAATTGAAATAGTAAATTATATTGAATTCAAATAGGCAATTGAAATGCGTACTTCGAAATACAGTGACCGAAGAAGTTTAGAGGATTTTTTGAAAAAATAGTGTTACGTTAAGCATAATTGTACCCTATTTATTCCTACATCATAGTGTGTTTGATAACTCCTAATAAATTTCAGTTAATTCACAGAAAACTTAACTACCTCAGTTATTTCGACATTCCATTCCGTATTTAAATAGTACATTACTTACCAAGGGCTGTAAAAGAAAGAAAGCCCGAAATCGCAGGGATTGAGACCCGAGCCGCAGGCGAGTGTTGTAAACACATCGGGCTTTCCTTTTTACTGCCCGTAGTGAATACATAATTTTCCGTCCCCACCTGGCCATTATGCGAGTTTTACGCGTAGTGTGCGGAAAAACTCACATTATGGCCAGGTATGTCGTACAGATAAATTCAAGTTATACTAGACTAGATTCATTCAATTAATGAATTACAACAAGTGTTTATTTCTTACATCTTTCAGGAGCCTACAACCCTGACGAAGATAACTCTGTGCAGTACAACGCTCCTTCCTTCAACCAGCCTCAAGGTCAACAGCAGTTCAGAGGCTCAAACGGCTTTGGACCTTCTGGGTCAGCTGGCCAGCTCTCCGGATCTCAGGGCTCAGGCTTCAACCAACAAGGAAATCAAGGTTTTAACCAAGGATCCTCTCAGCCAGCCTTCACCGGCAGCCAACAAGGTTTCCCCAGTCAGCGAGTTCAAGGTCAAAACGGTGGTCAAGGACAAATTGGCGGTCAAGGTCAAAACAATGGCCAGGATGGCTATGACTACTCCAGGCCCCAAAACCAGGGTCGTCAGCCAAGCGGAAATGCTAACGCCATCCCTTCAGGACCTTCCAAGGCACCTGGTGCTCAGAACCAGGGCAGGCCTTTCTCAGGTCAGCAAAGCCAATCTGGTCAGTCACCGAATCAGAGACAGTACCTAGTCCCTGAAGTTAACCAGCCCCAACGTCAACAGCCAGGCAGCACCTTCGGTTCTGGCCCACAGTCGTACAACCAAGGCTCGCAAACCGGACCACGAAACCAGCAACCTGGTAACCAGGGCCAGTTCAACCAGAACCAAGGATTCGGACCTTCTGGATCTCAGCCTAGCCGTGGATCACCGACCTTTGGCCAGAACCGACCTACCAACCAACAGCAATCTCAACAAGGATTCCCGGGCCAGAGAGATTCTCAGGGTCCTCAAGGTCAAAGAGGCCCACAAGGTCCCCAGGGTCCTAGAGGCCAGGGTAACGGTGCTCAAGGCCAAGATGGCTATGAATACAACCGACCTCAAGGCGCATTTAACTCTGGAAACCAAGTTCAAGCCCGTCCTCAATCTGACCCTAATGGCTCTAGGCCTCAAGGTGCTGGATTCCCCGGTGCTCAGGGTCAGCCTGGCTTCCGTGGTTCCCAAGCTTCTCAAAACGGATTCCCTGGTCGGCCAGGGCAGTCTCAAGGTCCTCAGGGTTCCTCAGGTTCTCAGACTCCCCAGTTCCCCGGACCCAGAGGCCAAGCGCCGCAAGCCCAACCACAGAGGCCTGGTTCCCCTGGCAACCAAAGGCAAGAGACCTTCGGAGGACCCCGGCAACCACCCAGCTTCAGCCCAGAAGAGGGATACAAGTATTAACTGTAACCAAAGGACGATAGCTCAATATTAATTAAGAACCGGCATTAGAAAATGTATAAAAAAAGTTACTCTGTATCTAGTTTAATGTTGTACATAGTCAGTTTTAATGTATTGTCACTATGTGATTGAAAAAAGATGGAATAAATGATGCAATTATCAAAGATTTTTTTTTTAAGTCGCCATCAAACATATTCCTTGTAAAATTATAGATAGTTGTTATAGACAATATTTATAAAAGAGTGACCTAGTTGAAAAAGAAAATTGCTAAGCCCCAATCCGGGTATGTTTTGTCACTTTTTGATTTACTACGATGAAATGTGACAGCACTCGAATTTTAACCCTTTATTTTATTTATACAAAAAACGAACATTTCATTCTAAAACAATTTCTTGCAAAACTGTATTGTGCAGATTGACTACAGGGGCCCTCAAAAGTACCATGTATTAAAAGGAGACTTCCACTTATAATACAAATGGGTCCCAGGTCTCTATCTTATATAAAGACTAGTCTCTATATACTAATAAATGGCAACAATGCGGTCCTTCGATAATCTGAGCATATTGGACTCTGTTTTGCATAAACACAGAATCAAAAGAGCCGCAACTACACTAAGTATTAAAAACAAAGGTTCCGTTGAATTGAGAACTGCTCCTTTTCTGGGATTCGTTTAAAAGTCAGAAATTCATAACAACCGCCCTTTATACTGTAAACAAGTATGTTCAAGGCAGACATAATATCAAATCTTAAGGAATGAAATCCCGGGTAACCTATCCTGGAAATAAAAACTAACCCGTACATAATATTCAGAAAAAAAAACCCAGTTACAGACTAAAATTGATACTTACAACCGCCGTAACTCGAGAACCTCTTGTTTTTGTGAAATCGCTAAAAACAAAGGGCCTCTAACATAATTGAGACATCCTGGTACAAATAGCATTTTTAGGGTTCCGTAACCAAAGGGTAAAACGGGACCCTATTACTAAGACTTCGCTGTCCGTCTGTCTGTCTGTGACCAGGCTGTATCTCATGAACCGTGATAGCTCGACAGTTTAAATTTTCACAGATTATGTATATCTGTTGTCGCTATAACAACAAATACAAAAAACAGTATAACTTTATGTCTGTCTGTCTATATCAGTAACCGCAATATAAATTGATCGAGCACCGCGTACGGCCATTTGTAGCATATATTTTCTACGGAACCCTCGGTGCGCGACTCCGACTCGCACTTTTTTTTTACAATTACAACACTGTCAAACTTGGCAATATTTACACGCACCATAACTCCTGACATTTCAACTAAGAGCCAAAAAATAATGGCAGCTCACAAAAATCATATATAATTAATGTCTAAGCCATCAAAAATTCACACACTCATGCGAATACCCGATCAAATTAAGTTTGCACCTGATTTGTACGACGTGGGATACTAATAAGGTGCAAACTTAAAGTAACCGGATGGTAAGTGGCCTGTTTTGAATGTAATTGAGTGTCGGTGGAGTGTCTTAATGCTGGTAATCATATTGATTGGACGCAAATTACGGCGTTTAAGTGATTAGAACTGAGAAGCTAATAGGATTGGTTTCATGTTGTGAAAGAGTTTTTTGCCTAGCTTAAGAAGCTCTTACAATTTTATTCAGAACATTAAGTTTCCTAGAGGTGTTTATATTATAATTTTATTCAATAGTATGCGATATGTGGACTCAGAATCAGTGAATGGTTTATTTTTAGGTTATATTGTTTTTCAGATATACTTTTTTAAATCGTGGAAGTGAGATTTGTTCGCCACAATAGACTGTATACAGTTTACTTTGGTCTGTACAGATTAAGAAAAATTAAAAAGTTAGCTGTCAATGTCATGAATTTTTTTCAATTTTCTTACTAAACAGCTGGTAGTGTAATTTACCAATTGTGTCGTAATTAATATATATTTAATACTGATGCTGGCAAAAGTCTCGAACTGCCATTTCTCTTTATATAAATAAATATAAATACTAAACCGCATATACCAAAGTTCGAATATAAACAGTCCATTATCATGAGCAAATGTCACATCGAGGTTGATCTTAGGGTCAATTTCACCGACGTAGTATAAGCCTTATTCCAATAATAAATCATTAATTACACGTGAGTAAACTCATTTTACGTTTCGCCATAATTAACCTAAAGATAAAATGTCTAAACTAGAGAATAATCTTACACAGCCAGTTTCGGCTGAGTAAACTGTTAGATATAGATTGATATTGTCATTGTCACTGTCAAGTGAATTCAATATTTACTTCACAATTGATGTATTACTCGAATAAATTTTAAAAATACGCAGCACCATTGCTCAAGCATGGGACAAATTGTCTATCTTACTTGCGTGCATTAAGATTTCATTCAATTCATTCGTTCAACGTTACTTAGTAACTATGCGAGAGATTGTTATCCGTAGACTAGAAAACCATTGAGTAAATCGTTAGATTTAGTTTATACTAGGTTAGCAACTCTCGTGTAAATTGATTGTTGATGAAATCGGCCGTTAATGTTCCAGATTGGATGACTATTTAAGCGTTTAAAACGCTGCATTAACAACCATATTATTGGTCATTTCATAAGAGTAAACAGCATAATTTTGATAAGAATTGCAGAAACCGGGGACGCCTACAAGATATCTGAAAATAACACTACAATTTATACAATATTCGACAGTATAAGTAACTAGAAGTCGCCCACAACTTCGTTCGCGAAAGAAAAAAAGGCATAACCCCTCTTTTTTCTTTAGCTTAGTTGGGTAAAAAGTATCCTATAACCATCTGTAAATACCCAGCTACCCGTGTACCAAATTTTTTTGGCGCGATGAAGCCACAACGACAGTGTCCTCCAAATAGTCCGTTACAATAGTTATTTTGAAAATATCTTCTATGTGTACAGATATTTAATTTTTACAACTTTATAATATTATAGATAATAAAATAATGAGTTGATCCACACCAATTCATGTCACCTGTCCAAGATGGACGACAAGAAGAATCCAAACGTCATTATTGTCACACCATTGCTACGATCAAAGACGGCTCGAGATTCTTGAACAATGTGGCTATGCTTCACTAATACCAGACGATTGGAAACTGTGTCAAATCTAGCGGTGCTATTAACTTACTTGCGTTCAACTCTGCGCCATGAGCATAAAGTAAATGGGCGGGCTCTGCGGGGCTCTGGCTCTAGAGACATTTCCTACTTCTGTGGATTAAGAAGTTGAGTAAAGTCATTGCTGCGGTTTTCTCGTGTGGCTACTATTTGTTCAAGAGAACAGTAAAGAGGTTATTGTAGGGTAGGTAATACCCCCCGTGATAATTCTTGCTGGTACTGAATATCTTCCCCTATCCTCTTAGTCTTCTATAGGTTATTCTATTACAAAGTTCCTATGACCACCTGCATCTCTCCACCTCCTCGGCTCCATCATCAGATCAGCTCGATGGTGTCATAATATTGTATTGTCTAAACTTACATATAGTGTGCCAAAATTAAGCTCAATCAGAAACCGGGAAGTGGGTAAAATTATATTGCAGGATTTGTTTTTTTTTAATGTTATAGGGGGCCAACGAACAGACGGATCCCCTGATGGTAAGCAATCACCATCGCCCTTAGACTCCCGCAACAGCAGAGGAGTCACAAGTGCGTTACCGGTCTTTCTGGGTGGGAGTGGAGTCCTTTCTTTAAGGCTTAAATGTCGCATCGGTTCGGAAATATTGCAGGCGACAATTTATTCCACCGTTCAGTCGTACGAGGTAGGAAGTTTCTAGCAAAATGCACAGTTGAGGACTGCCAACAATTTAAGTAGTGAGGATGGAAATATTGTCGCGTAGGTCGATGGCGGAAAAACGCGGCAGGCATCAGTCCGAACCAATTCCTTGGAGCAATCCCCGTTATACAAACAATAGAAAATGCAGAGCGAGGCTACATCTCTTCGCAGTGCCAAGGAGTCAAGCCGACATACATCCCGATGTTTACATAGTTACTGACATAGTTACAGGTGAATTACGGTTTCTAATTAAATTCACTCCCCCTGATGTTCGATACTGGCACTTCTTCGAATGGCATTAAGTGAACACCACTGCAGGACGTTCTAGGAAGCGTCGAATCGTGATTCACTTACGGCACAGAATCTTACTTCTTCGGAAAGGTTGCGCTTGCGGCAAAATGATGTACATCGACTTGAAGTGAAGAACTATGTCACAATACATTAATGACGAAAATATGAGGAGTTAACGATCGATGCGTAAATGTAAAAATACTTTTTGCTTAATATTTACTTTTTGATTTTCGTAAGTAGCACTTTGATCAGAAAATCAGCAGGATGTCAAATTAATGTTTTTGTTTTTTAATACTCGACAAAAAACAGGGGTGTTATAAGTTTAACGTGTCTGTGACTCTGTGTATCTGTCTGTGGCATCGTAGCGTCCATACGGATGGACCGATTTGAGTGCGGTTTTTTTGTGTCATAGATAATTTTATCCCCAGGTCTTTATAGCTTTGTTTGATGAAAATCGGAGCACTCGTCTCCAAGAGATTCAGCTTTTAGTGGAACAAGTGACCAGATCTCAGCCAATATTGAAGCTAGGAACTCCAAATTTTGTTGTTATGTTCATTTGTGTCGGGGGTCTTTAAATTTTTAATTTAATATACACTAGTGCGTATGTCTCAAAGCATTTATAACCTAAAATGTCATCGTTCTTCTTTGGGAATTTATTTCCAAACATCCTTTCTTAATCACTAACTTTAAGTAGGTATATATTAGGTACGGAAGGTCTAACGCTTACTTAACGCTTAAGCTTAAAGAGTTTCTATTTTACATCTATACCATTATAGTATAAAGTTGTAAATTGAAATTTCCGTACATTGTACATTATATAAATTATTAAAAAAAAAAAACAAAAAACCCGACAGCGTAAAAAACTAAAAAGAAAAAAACAAGTCCAGTACCCCAGAAATCTAGATCGACGCAAATCTTCCCAACAATAGGTCCCGATTGTTTAAAATCGCTATGTTCCATATTAGAATTTATTATTTGTTATATTGTGAGTATCGATCATGTATAACTTAACAAATTTCTGGGGTACTGCACTTGTTTTTTTCTTTTTAGTTTTTTACGCAGTCGGGTTTTTGTTTTTTTTTTTAATAACTTTTTTTATTCTATACTCTTTCGTTAAAATTATAAAAGTCAGTTAATTTCGCAATCTTTATCGTGGGGGTTATTGAGAAGCTTGCACAGATTTATTACAATACCATGAAATGAAAATTTTGTGAGAACGGCTTGCTAGCCAACTTTAAATGGCTATGGTTCCTAACTGGTAAGTCCAAATTAAAAATAATAAATGAAACTTAAGAATGATTTTTAAATCCCAATTCATTGATACCCCACTCGATATAGTACGTCGATTTTCTTTTTATTCTTTTTCACAATATGGCGTCTCATTATCGCCATTTTCAGTTTTCATCATTTTAATGTGTCAGTGACATTTGGATAGTTAAGACAAATCGATTGACGTAAGAATCATCAAAATCGGTCTACGCGTTTGGTCTCTAGAGTGCCAGATAGGAACAAACATACATACATACATACATTGACTGATAAACACATTACCACTCCTTTGCATACATACATTATTATAATAAGCTACCAGATAATGCTTTGAAATTATCGTTTCCAGCTCTCAAAAAGTACTTAAAAGAGTCCCTAATGGCAAAGGCTATTGGGTAGAGGACTATTTAACAAAAATGCATGGCCCAAAACAGAAACCAAATAATTTACTTTTACCGGGACACGGTTCTTATAAGGTGGCATATCAAACGTATGCAAGTTGTTTTAAATAAAAATCACTATTTAGCTTTATTATATTCTAGATTTTTTTTTTTTTTACTTTTACGAGTATAAGTTTTGATATGTTTCCTTGAAGAACTACGCATTGAGTTTATACTCCAAACATATATTTAGGTTAGGCTAAGCACGAATATTGTAATAGATATAAGAGTTATTTCGAAAAAATTACTGACTGTTGAGTTTGTTCCGGCTTTCTTCTCTTCAGTGGTCTCCTCTTGGGAAACGCCGTAGAGTCAGACTTGTAAAAGTGCCCTTGTGGCCTACTTACAGAATAAAGATAATTATTTCATTATTTTGCGTCACGCAGTCGGGTAAAAAGGTGATACGGACTATTTGAAGGTCACTCAGTCGAAATTTTTTATTTTTTATTTTTTTATATCTTTGTATGTGTCATTGTGGCCTAATCACGCCAAAACGGCTGAACGGATATCCACTATTTTGCTCATTGATGCACGGGTAGCTAGGCGTCATCAGATGGTTATAGGATACTTTTTACTCGACAATAATGAAGAATAAGAAAAAGAAAAAAGGAGGTTTATGATGTTTTTATCTACCGCTCACGAACTTGCGAGCACCTTCTAGTCGAGGTATATTACCTACTAGCTTCTGCCCGCGACTTCGTCCGCCTTAAATTCGTTTATCGCGAATAAGGCTATTATTCCGGGATAAAAAGTAGCCTATGTCCTTCCCCGGGACTCAAACTATCTCCATACCAAATTTTATCCAAATCGGTTCAGCGGTTTAAGCGTGAAGAGGTAACAGACAGACAGATAGACAGACAGACAGACACACTTTCGCATTTATAATATTAGTATGGATTAGTATGGATTATAAAGTTATAAAAAAATGTCCGGAAAAAGTGGTCCTATAAGGGTCCTATATTTAAACAAATGTCATTATTTAAAATATATCTTTTAGAGTCATTAAGTTGCGGCACCTTCTACTTAGTTAAAGATACATTTGAATGCTTCTTACAGTTCCAAACTTATCAGTTCTCATCATTCTAAGCGGATTGCTTTGCCTTTTAAGTACAGGCATTGCTCGGACGCTAGCTATTCGTTTTGCGGACCAGAATCATTAATCAGATGTATAAACTAGGTAGTGTAAGTCGATCTATTTCTTAGCAAGAAATGCTGCTTGGTCTTATCGTACAAAAGGCGGACTTAATGCCATAGGGCATTCTCTAGCAGTCAACCTTGAGGCAAAATATTTTTTATTACTATAAAAATAAAATAAATGGTTGTCTTACAGGGGCACAATCATGATTCTAAAAACTTGTAACAGGGCGTCATCTCTCGGTCAAAATATCTTTGCGGCCAACACGTCGGAACGCCTGGACCGACCTCAACCAATTTCGATACAAGGATTCCGACATTGGTTTTAAGATACATTTTACTCGACTATCCTGAAACAAAAAAGAGGGTAGTGACATTATCCTCCTCTTCGTATGAAGTCACGGGCAACTTCTAGCTTATACATAAATCTACTTCTAGTTTACCTTATTCTCAGATACTCGTAGTTGCTAGACTTAAGTTGCCAGTGGGCAGGTCATATTGCTCTTAGAGCCGATAGAAGGTTAGGTAACGGCCATGTATAGAAAAAAACCGGCCAAGTGCGAGTCGGACTCGCCCACGAAGGGTTGCGTACCATATCTATTAAAAAGGCAAAAAAATACGTTTGTTATATGGGAGCCCCCTTAAATATTTATTTCATTCTGTTTTTGAGTATTTATTGTTATAACGGCAACAAAAATACATAATCTGTGAAATTTTCAACTGTCTAACTATCACGGATCGTCAGATAAAGCCTGGTGACAGGCGGACAGACAGATAGACGATCCATAGCACACAGTATAAGAGCTTACACGGCCAATATACAGCCAATTTGAGCGTTATAATCGTTGGGTACGGAACCCTAAAAATGAAGCATGGAAATGCCACCAGAGGACGCAAGGATCTGGTCACAATCACTTGTGAGATTCAAAACCGAGACCGCCAGCTTCGTAGGCCGTTGTGCAACCAACTTAGTCAATCGTGTCGTTGGCAGTTCACAACTGTGCGTTTATCTAGAAATTTCCCGCCTCGCACGACTGAACTGTGGAATAAATTGCTATCTGCAGTATTTCCGGACCGATGCGACCTTCAAGCCTTGAAGAAAAGAGCGTACTCCCGCCTGAAACGCCGGCAACGCACTTGTGACTCCTTTGGTGATGCAAGTGTCTATGGGCGACGGTGGTCGCTTACCATCAGGCGACCCGTCTGCTCGTTTGCCTCCTATGTCATAAAAAAAGCAAAATACTGTACGAACAGCAAGTACCGCACGAGTGAACCCACGGGAACAATCATGTATATTTTAGGAAATAGACAAATCTAGTAAGCTTTGTAGTTTTCAATCTGTCATTAGTTTTAGCGAATGCATTACCAAAATAATTACCATCACAACAGAACCTTTAACTTTATCAATTCCATTATACAAGTGAAGTGGCTGTCAGAGCGCGCACGCGCATCGTAATACTGGCACTACACATTCGTGCGAGTCTACGCGTGGCCGGTTTACATTAACGTTATTCTAAGAATGATTGCACTTGTTCTCGCAATTAAAACGGCAATGTGTATCGACGTCGTCTCCTCTCGTGCAAATGTGAAGTGCTGGTGTAACAATCGATACAAATTACGATTATACACGCACAATTTGAGATGATCGATCTTTTGATAATCGAGTAATGCTGGATGAGTAAACAATGGAATAGGTCAAGTGATGTGCGTTTTAAATTTTTACGGAGTGTGCTGAATTGTATAGAATTGGTATTGAAAGCTGACTGTTATTTTATCCGTGGAATTTAAAGGTGCCTATCATAATGGAGGACATTTTGTAGTATCTCTTACTTTACAAGCTTCATTGCTTTAGGTCCACCAGTAACTAAGGGAGTACGTAGGTGATTAACTATGTAAATAAATCTCGCAACTTAAATTTGACCCACTACCCGGTTTCCAATTGAGCTAAATTTTGGCATAGTGAAACTTCATTGACAGTGCAAGATTATGGTACCGAGGTGATCTGATGATGGAGCTGGAAGGTGGTCATTATAGGCGTGGCGTTAGGAAAATTACAAGGCAAACCGAAGCGTATTCATTTACTCTAAGAGAAGTGCAGTGCATCTCGCTCCTACATATTGCTGCGTCCCTGTCGCCAGTGACTAAAATAGGAAGTTGTAATACGTGTTCGATTATTATGTTAACCATTTCTATCTAAATATTATACTATGTATTATAAAGTTGAAATAATGAAATGCAGGTACATTGAAGTATTAAAACTATTTGGAACTCAATGAAGCGGAAAATATTTTTTGGGTTTTTTGTATGTTTGTATGTGTCGTTGCGGCTTCAACTATTTTTGGTAAACGGGTAGCTGAATACAACATACAGGTTCCAGGTGGTCAGGATACTTTTTACCCGACTACACTGAAGAAAAAGAGAGGGGCTATGACTTTTCCTTCTCCGCGAACGAAGTTGCGGGCGCCTTCTAGCATCTTATATTATATGTGGGTACTATGTATTGGTCTATGATAGTATTTATAGCAAGATACGACGATGCTCTTATATATGAGTTAATAATAGTGTACGTACAAAGGTTAGGCGATGCGTGTTGTAAATTTTAACGAACTGTATAGAATGTATAAAATAGATATTGATATGTATTATATTGTCTGTGGATTTGATAATAGAGGACATTATCTTGACATTCGTGTAACACGTTTTTTGAGACGAAGAAGATAGACGCCTCAGAAATGTGGTGCTGGAGGAGAATGCTCGAAGTATCGTGGACTGAATTCCGTACCAACGAGTCTATACTTCGAGAACTCGGCATCAAGCAGCGTTTATCATCTTTGGTACATTCCCGTATCCTCACCTTCTTTGGCCACGTATGCCGCCGGGGGGAGGTGGCTATTGAGCGACTTGTGGTCCAGGGAAAGGTTGAGGGTGCCAGGCCACGAGGAAGATCGCCTATGAGAGGGACTGATCAAATAAAAGCTGCAGTAAATGGCTCATCATCACTACACGAATGCACGAGGAAGGCGACCATCAGAGAGGAATGGCGGCGTGTTGTGAGACTTGCCACCAACACCTGAAATGATGACCTCAACCACTCTGCCAAGAGTGAAACCAACGAAGAAGAAGAACACGTTTTTTAATTTTTGATTTATTTTCACCTGTTCTAGAATCTGTAACCAAATTAAAGATAATACCCACTTTTTTATACTACTAAGGTGGCAAACAAGCGTACGGCCTGCGTGATGTTAAGCAGACCTACGAGTACATTTGTTATACTAGAAGTTCGGTATGAAGGTACCTAAACGTAATTACTTAGAAAAGGTGCAAAGTGAGTGAGTTTAGTATCTATGGCCGATGGTGATCGCTTACCATCAGGCGACCCGTCTGCTCGTTTGCCCCCTATAACATTTTTAAAAAGCGGGCTGTTCGGGCATGAAGGATTTTTAAAAAATTATGGATAGGGTGCTCTAAGGTGAGTAGTTTTTGA
Source organism: Hedya salicella (assembly GCA_905404275.2). Taxonomy (NCBI): domain Eukaryota; kingdom Metazoa; phylum Arthropoda; class Insecta; order Lepidoptera; family Tortricidae; genus Hedya; species Hedya salicella. The sequence goes on along the minus strand of FR990112.1, from coordinate 1,926,287 downwards.
TGTGAAAGTTTTTCTGATTTGACCTCTGTGCGCGGAGGCAGAAGGTGAACTTTAAAGGCCGTGCATTCGTATTTTTTCAGGTTATAGTTCATAAAGAAATAAATATAACGGGTCAATTTTACCCCAATCTAAATAGTCCGAATGGTACAAACGAACGACGATTATATTTAGTAGATATACTTCTTACTTTACTTGGTATGCAGAGGCTGGCTATCGCCGTTCAAAGGGGTAAAGCTCTGGTTTCCTAGGATAGCGGTGCTGTCTTATAGCGCCCGTCTCCATACTTCGTACTAGTGCGAAGTAAGTACGAAGTATGGAGACGGCCGCTATGTGACGGCACCGCTATCCTAGGAAACCCGAGCTTAATGCCGCTAGCGTGATGGGCATTACTTTACGCTGGGAGTGACTCGGGGTGGGTTGTTTGGGTTGGTTGACTAGGTTTAGTTTGTAGAGTTTAGTTTTAGCTTATTTTAGAATTTTGTGGTTTGTTTTGTAATGTCTAAATAATTATGTATGTGCTTAACTTTAAAAAAAATTATTTTATTTACTACGGGCCTAAAAAAATAATCAATAAGAACTTGTTTTGTTCAATAAGACACAGCTGAATTGTGTTGTATCTCGGAAATATAACTTACTTAAAATTTCTTACTAAAATATTTGGGTTTATCGGTATTTGGACCCAGGACCTTCAGCTTCACAGGCACCGTTACTCCTTCTGAGCTAAATCGGTCGTCATAAGAGCGTGGCATGTCTGATATCGTTTTCGAAGGTTGACACGATAATTTAACTTCCATCTAAAATAGACCTAATTCAATACCCATCACATGGACATTTAAGTAATTAAGAAAGATGAAATGATAATGATGTGACAAAATTAAATAATTAATTTAATTAGAATTAAAATGAACCACTAAGGGTGTATGAATTTAATGATAATGTATAAAATTGTATCGCTTTTTTTTACCAATAAATTCTGTATTCTGTAATAGAAAAAAAATCTAACGAAAAACTGAAAGATATTTCTCAACTACGAATCTTCATTGTCCTCAATTGGTATCTGATCATGGTAGACATTTTGTGTAAATGTAAAGTGTAAGTACAGTACCTCTACATAGGAGGTATAGTATCTTATTCGAATCTGTAACTGAAGGCACCATTAATGCGGTGACACTAATGAATGCGGTTCAAACGCTCTGAAATTGACCCTTAGAGTGGTAACTGTTACTTTGATGTTTGTCAATAGCGACACGACATTTGGAAACATACATGGCAACTTCGCGATGTAAAGAGCTTAATGCACTTTGGTTATCACAATAAATAGTTTACATGAAAATTTAATATTTTCTTTTGTTTCCGCGATTTTTACTCATTTAAATAAAACAATTTAATGGATTATTTCGTGTATATTATCTCATTTGAGTTCCCAACGTTTCAGAAGCTTTTCAGCTTTCCATGGTCACAGGTTAAGTCAAAATATAATCCGTAAAATTGTTTTATTTACGTGAAAATTGATAATATCTTCAAAACTAAGATAGATTTGCCTGGAGTTCGCATAATTTTTTTTGGTCCTATTGACCTCAGGTATACGCTGGCAAAATTATGCAGGTTCTTCACTAGCACGTTGGATATTATGGCGGTGTGCTAATTTAATTCCATAAGCTTTTCTTTTAGTCTAAAGATTGACTGAGATTTACTAATCACTGATTTTTAATTCAAGACCAAAATTTAACGTCAACGGGCGCATTTTCGCTGTGATCACTGCATACTGGATTAAGTGTCAGTATTTTTATCACTAAAACTTGACCCTAGCATTACTTGTTACTTCTATACTATTTATATAATTATATATTCAATATTAAAGATATTTTCAAAAATTAATTAATAATATTAAGTACCTAATTAGTTGGTTTGTCTATCTTCTTTAATGTATACTTTTTTTTCTTTCATTTGCTTAAAGGCTAACTGGAAGAGATCCCTCACAGGGATAAGTTCGCCTTTGTACATATCTGTGACTGTAAATACATTTTTTTTTGTATTCATTTATGTGCAATAAAGTGATTACATACATACATAATTGTTACGGGCTATTTTGAGATCACTAAATCAGGGTTTATTTTTAATTTTTTATATGTTTTATGTGCCGATGTGGCTTCCTCACGCCAAATCGGTTTAACAGATATGATCCACAGATGGTTATAGGATACTATTTACCCGACTACACTTTCGAAAAAAAGAGGGATATGACTTTTTCTACTCCGCGAACGAAGTAGCGGGTGCCTTCTAGTAGTCACTAAAGTTAGTGACTACACTTAGTAAGATTATTGTGATTAACCTAGCTTTTAATTATTTAGTAACAAATAAAGGACCCCTGTTGTCTTAAATAAGCAATTTTGAATTTAAATTACTGGTTACACGATTTCTCATTCATATTTTTATGAATTAATGTTTCTTTGTTTAAATAATCAAGATGAAAACTGTCAGATTTTGGTCTTGAATTAAAAATTAGAGTTAACACTCGTAATGTAAGGGTACCAAATTACACGGATACACTTACCTTCAGAAAAAAGTGACGTAATCAAACCAATTTTGGACTCCACGCATCCTGCTCAGCAGACGTGCAGTATCCATAAAATCTAATAGGTCATGCGACCTATATAAATGTAACCTATAAAAATCTAGATCATTGCTCTAATTGCCTTGATTACGGTTTCACGATGAACACCTACTCCGATTTACATATGAGAGGTCGGTCAAAAGGCGTCAGCCCAAGGTCGGTATCGATATGTGGAAGATCATTGAATGCTCGTGGCTTAGAGCATCGGTGGGTGTGCCAAATGATAACGTTTTACGAGAGTGAAACAGTCACATTTATCGAAACTATTATAAAGTTGCAAAAAGGAAATGTCTGTACAATGAATATATTTTCAAAAAAACTATTGTAACGGACTATTTTGAAATCACTGAATTGAAAAATATATTTTTTGGATTTTTTGTATATTTGTATGTGTCGTTGTGGCTTCATGACGCCAAATCGGCTAAACGGATTTCAATTCCTTTTGGTACCTGGATAGATGGGTATTTCCAAATGGTTATACGATACTTTTAACCCGACTGCGTTGAAGAAAAAAATAGGGGTAATTAGTTTCTACATTGCAGATATTTTCAAAAAAATGATTAGTAACGGAGTATTTGAAGGTCACTAAATCAAAATCGATTTTTTATATGCTCTTTATGTGTCGTTGTGGCTTCATCACCCCAAATCGGCTAAACGATTTTCAACTGTTTTTGGTACACGGGTAGCTGGGTATCCACAGATGGCTATAGGATACTTTTTACCCGACTACGCTGAAGGAAAAAGAGAAGTTACCATTTGAGAATGTTGACGATGTAGGAAGTGGACGATTTGGGGATTTGCATGTGGACGAAATGGGATTGTCGACAACCTAGGAAGTTGATTATTCTGTTGTTAAATTATAGCGCTTTGAAAATAAGTGCAATATTGTTAAATTAAATGTACTTAGGCGCCCATGATTACAATAAAACGGAATTGAATATTATATATTATATAATTTATTTATCAACCTCGAAAAAGGTGCACAGGCATATTACTGATTTAGAAAGATACCTTGATGCAGCAGCAGATAACATAGACGATTAAGGCACCATTAAGATATCCCAAAAAGAAATCTAGATTAGCCTTTTCTAAAATAATTACATTCCAAATGCCAATACCTTTACAATAATGTTGAAACAAACCATCTTGCATGAACGCATCCACAACAATTAGAGTCCATCTTTGCGTATTACATGATTAAGCAATAGCAAACCACGACCGATCAGGCATCTTCAATTTCTAAGTAGATCGATCGAGTATAAATATAGTACAATGTTTTAATTGCTATCACAACATCATTCGGATCGGAACTGAGTGGTAGCTTCAGGAAAAAATGAAATTGGTTCGTAGTTTTTGTGCTTGTCGCTTCGAATCAAATATGGGTCAAATTGTGATATCAGATTTGAATAAACATTCCTAATAAAGACACTTTAGAAAGGTGTTCGAAACGTGATTCACTTGTATTTATGGATATGTCGTATTACTTTCTTAATATTGCCGTTGAATTTTTCTAAATTCGCCTATGTTACATCAAATTAGACGAAATTCATCATTACTCACAAAATCTGCTATCGTGTCTATTTATTTAACGATCTGAAACTAAATGAAACTTATAATAAAAATACCACAATCAAAGCAACTAATAAGTATGTAATCACAATATCTAAGGAGAGTTAATACTAAAAGCCTTTTTACTTTCTATTACAGATCATCCTTCTCTCCGTGGTAGCCTGGTCTAGCGGCGCCAAGCTAGACAGGACTTACCTCCCTCCTTCCCACGCCCAGTCTTCCAGCGGCTCCAACTTCCTCCAAGCTCCTGACTCCAACCTGGCTCGTGGCAGTGGATCTCAGAACGGTTTCGGCCCTTCCAACAACGACTTCAGCCAAAACGGTATCCAGAATGGAAACAGTTTCAACCAGAACGGAAACGACTTCAACCAGAACGGAAACGATTTCAACCAAAATGGAAACAGCTTCAACGGTTTCGACGGTGGCTTCAATGGAAACAACTTCGACCGCCCCGAAAGACCTCAAGCGTCGTTTGAAAGGAACGCTGGCATTCTACGCCAGGACAACCAGAACGATGGAGAAACGTATTCTTATGCTTATGAAACCGAGAACGGGATTTATGCTGAAGAAAACGGTGTAGCTACTAACGGAGTTGAGGCTCAGGGCAGTTATTCCTACACTGGTGACGACGGCCAAGTGTACACTGTCAGGTAAGTTGACATATTACTACTACAACCACTAAATTGGCTCAACGACCCAATCAACGTCACTTTTCTCTTTACGCCAGTTTGGTTTTTTGGGGAGGAGATCTTTCTGGATTTCGTCGATTACTACTATCTTAATATTAAACATGTAAGCACATATATGCAGTAGTCCTTCGAAAAAAACACTATATTTAATGTATTAAAATAGCTTAAGAGTCCCCAGCAAGCTCGGCCGAATTTCACCTTCCCAGACAAACGGAGTTTCGTTCTCATTTTAAAACTACGTGTTGGATTGTAACGAAACTTTGCATATACAAAGACATGAGATATATCTAGGCCTGTAATTACTTTATATGGCTCCGGTTTATAAAACAAATTTTGTATGAAAAACTTCCCAAGTAGCGATCAAATATCTTAAAAAGGGATTTAAGATATCTTGAAGACATTTACACAAATTATTGCTGTTGTCTTGGCCAAAACCAATATGTCCCTGAAGATATCTTGAAGATATGCCCCAAGACACAGTTAAGACAAAGTGGGCACAGCATTTAAGAAAAAATCAAGAAAGAGTTAATACTAATGCTTAGACAAACTTAAACCCTACTTAAGAATGGGGGTTTAACAGATCTCTATACTTCGATTTTAAGATATCTTGAAGGTTGACTTAAGACCAAGAAATAAACTTAAAGATATCTACAATACTTACTTAAAACGATCAACACTGAGTTCCACAAATTCGATCATCTCTTAATAAAGAAAATTTTAAAACCTTTTTTACTCATGGAATGGTATTTTAGAAAACATGGCGAACTCTTTTACTAACAAGATAATTCATTGAAGGTTTATCAAAATGGCGATCACTTAACTATTTTTTACGTTATATTTTCTTCTGTTTCCGCGATTATTACTCATTGAAATAAAACAATTTAACGGATTATATCGCGTATATTATCTCATTTTAGAACTAAAATGAGATAATATACGTGATATAATCCGTTAAATTGTTTTATTTCAATATTTTTTACGTTTAAAAAATACCGTTTTATGTCCATATAGGTATTTAAAAAGTACAACGCATGATTGTTTATCGTGTAAAATTGATCGAAAGTGCTATAAAACAGACGGGCTTACAAAATACTACAAAAAGAGCAAAAAAATTTGGAAGATTATGTTGCTAAATGATAAATTTGCTTACATACAGCGCAGAATACTACTTTTCTGTAAATGTTTGAGATATAAATGCCATTTTTATTGCTATAACAAAAATCTAAGTTCAAGATACTTTATTTTTTATGAATTTGCGTCGAAATATTTTCATTTTTTTTATTTATTAAAAATGTAAAATGGCGTTAAGTCTTAGTATTCTTAACGAAGTACGACTTTAGACGATACTGATTTTGTAAGGTTACTTTAGATAAAGTATAGATAAAATGCATTTCGAGTAGTACCTGTTTAGAGATATTATACTTAACTTATACTAAAAGCCGAATTAGTGTAGTTCTACTTAATACTTAATGGGATTTTATAGAATCTTTAGTTTGATTTAGTGAATGCAAATCGCCGTTCAATTTATGGTAATGTTTATGCAAGAAAAACCATAACGATTATAATATGTAATATTCATTCAGTATAATATATCCTGTGTTTGAAGCACTTAGTCGCACACAATTTGACGATATTTATTATATTTCAGAACACGCCGACGAAAATCACCAGATCTTTTGTTTTTATTATTTCATCCATTCCATTAATTGGTTATAGTTTGTCGAAAAACGCCCCGTTAAATTTATTTTCACTTAAACTTAATTAAATTTAGTAAAAAAAGAATACAATGGTCTTCAGTGTAGCAATTCAAAGAGCTTGGTGTCACAATCATCTTAAGTTTATCTACAAATTCAGTTTTTACTTTGCGATTCTAAACTGATACTTGAATTATACCATTGAGTCTTAAGTGAGCCTTCAAATAATCTGAGTTGAGTGAAAAACGAATTTTTAGACTTAATTGTAGACATACTTAATACTAAATAGTTTTTGAAATACTACGCTAGGTTTTAGGTATTCTTAACTTGCTAAAGTAGCGGTAGCTTAAAACTATTTAGTTTCTAAGATTAAAATGACTAAACGGAGTCTTTTTAAATTTAGCTAATTCTTATTTTAGATATAGTTTAGATTTGTAAGATTTAATGACTATTCTTGTTTGCTACTTGGGTTAAATTCACTGTATTTTTTTACTATGGTATCTGAAGCTACATAAACTAATAACAGGCCTGCATATACCTTAACTTATTCTAAGTACAAAGTTTCAGAGCAAACTAGCTAGTCGTTTTAAAATGAGAGCGTAACAACGTTTGTATGGAGAACCGAGCTTGCTACGGACTCTTAAAAAAAAATTAAACCATTCGATTTCTTGCTAACTTGTTAAAATTCGAGATCCAAGTAAGCAGATAGAAGATACAAATTATTTCTGAAAGACAAAAATACAATGCAATAACTGTTTATTGCACACTTCACAAAAACAGAGTACAGAAAACAATACATTCAAGGAGATATAAACAACAGGCGGTCTTATCGCTAAGCAGCGATATCTCTTCCAGACAACCTTTGGGCAGTGGGAGACGTCAAGAAAAAGAAACTGTACCTATAAGTAGGTGGCGCAAAGCAGTTGAAAGACAGTTGTTTTGTACAGGTACACTGCTGACCAAAATGGATTCGTGCCCGTTGGTGACCACCTCCCCACCCCTCCTCCGGTACCTGAAGAGATCCTGAAGGCTCTTGAGCAGAATGCCCGCGATGAGGCTGCTGGCATCTTCGATGATGGTGAGACTTTATATTTAGATCCACTGATATGTAAAGAGTAAATTCAATCACCATTATCAGCCTAGATATAAAATAAAGAAAATGCTGCTGAACCATTATCGGTCTTGCACATTCAATATTAGCTGTTTTTCATCTGGGTTTAAATAATCGTACAATCTATCGGGCCAATTAAATACTGCATCGATTCTAGTTAAGTATCGAGACGGTGGCATATTGCCATATTATAGCTACACTCTTCATCTGTTGTATTGTTATGACAATTTAAATGGCGGAGTTTAATATTTCGATCCTATCTATCAGTCAAGGACTTCCACTGCTGAACATAGGCCTCTCCTATAGCTCGTCACAGGGTGCGATCCTGCGCAGACCACATACACCGACTCCCCGCGACCATTACGAAGTCATCCGTCTACCTAGTCGGTCCGATGCGTGGTCGCAACTCTAGGACTTTATTGCAACGGCCATCTGTTCTCCGGGCTACATGGCCGCACATTACCACTTCAACAATGCAATCTCGACCATACGACGGCAAAATAAAAAAAGAAAGGCTTGTTAAATATTCTAAACATAATTTTGTATTGCAGGCTCCTACAGCGAGGGCAAATATGCCGACGACAGCAACCAGTACAACGGAAACTTCAACAACGGCAACAACTTCAACAGCAACAACATAAACTACAACAACGCCAACAACTACAGCAACGGTAACTCCAACCGCGACTTTGACGGCAACGACGAAGACACCGTCGTCACCAACTCTGCTACCTTCAGATCAAACCAGGGTTCTGCTGGTTCCAGGGGCTTCAATGGAGCTACCAAGGCCTACCTTCCTCCTGTCCAGACCCAGAGAGCCCAGGGTAATGGATTCGGACCCCGGGGGTCCAGGCCTAGCTTCAACGCTAGAGACGGATACAATTATTAGACGAATTTTGTTACTTATGGAATAAAGATTATTTATGACAATGAATAATATTTTTTTCTCTTTATATGAACCACCAGTTTATTAGGGCTCTGTGTTTTTAATGCTATCATATCTTTTTTAAGGTTATAATACCTTTCAAAAATAAAAAGGGGTCAAAGCAGATAGATACATTCGGATGCGTACGTCACAGTGCTCGCTAGTGAAAGGATGACACAGCTGACGCGTAATCAGGAAGTATCGGGTTCGAGTCCTGGTTTGACCACGTGCGAGAGCAATTGTATTTTTCTTTGCGCTTTGATTTGTATCTATATCATAATAATGAATAATACCTATTCGTTTTAATTTTTATTCGATGGTACGTTGCCTATAAAAATAACATTTCATATACAGGGTGTTTGGTAACAGGATGCAAAGTTGAAAGGAGGTGATAGCTTAGGCCATTTAGAACATTTTAAGCGATATATGTGTTAGGCAAATGTTATTAGTTTTTTTTTATTTAAGTTTTAAGAGTTTTCTGGGAAAACACCAAAATTTCAGACTACATCGACAGTAGTACTTTTTTTACTGTAGGTAGCATTTCTTTGTATTTTTTTTTGAATTGTGAAATATCTATCGTACACCATAAAAGTTATTTGAAATATCTGTGTCTAAAGAAAAAAAAACTACAGTGAAAACAAAATGATTTAAGTGTTTTCTAAGGACGATAAAAAAAAACTAAAATAGCCCTGGTTCTTCAAACCATTTAAGAAACATGCTTGGCTATTGCCCTTTCATTTAAGCTGTCAAGCACGACTGTAGCTATCGTATCTTTAAAAATAAGCCACTTAAACCAACTAGAGAGCTAAAATGTTTCACTCTACTTGTGATACTTGTGACGAATCTATTTATGATTTTGTAATAAAACATTGGTTCTTATTACTAAGTTGGCGTTTACCTAACATTTGAAATGTTTTGAAAGGGTTAAGTGCAGTGGACAAAATTGTCACATGCAATTTTAATAAACAAAGGTTCGCGGCGGTGTGAAACAAAAGGGACCGATAGCGGCGGGCGGCGTTTAACAAAGATGACTCAAGCCGTTTTATTATGCTTTATTGTTAAAGATAAACTGATTTGCTACTTGCGTATTTATGCAAAAACTACTAATTAGCAAAAACTACTAGATAAAGTTGTAAAAATGAAATTTCTGTACATTGAAGATATTTAAAAAAAATGATTGTTATGGACTATTTGGAGGTCATTAAAACGAACATTTTTTTTTTATGTATGTTAGTATGTGTCGTTGTGGCTTCATCACGCAAAATCGGCTAATCGGATTTCAACTATTTTTGGTACACGAGTAGCTGGGTATCTCCAGATGGTTATAAGATACTTTTACCCGACTTTCTCCTCCGCGAACGAAGTTGCGGGCGCCTTCTAGTTTGATATAGATTTAATGTTTCTCAGTCGTATCTATGCAAATGCATATGGGGTATACGAGAAAATAACAGTTACAGTTGGATTTTAAATATAGTGACACATTTTTTACAGAAATCTAATGATACGAGCTATTTGAGTGACTCCAATTGAGGAAAATGATAAGTTACTAAACTAATCAGCTAGGTATGTGGATTACTTACTCAATACTAAATACCTATACCTATATGAATTGTTACATTAATCCTTTTGGTGTGGACATGAATGCCTACTCTTGTAGGTTTTGTAAGGAAAAGTAATTACGTCTAAGGGCCGATTTCACCAACAATCAATTTACACGAGAGTGGCTAACCCAGTATAAACAAAATCGAACGATTTACTCAATGGTTAACTTTATTTCCATTTCACCACGCTAGTCTACGGATAACAATCTCTCACATAGTACTAAGTAACGTTGAACGGATGAATTGAATGCAATCGTAATGCACCCAAGTAAGATAGACAATTTGTCCCATGCTTGAGCAATGGTGCAGCGTATTTTTTTAATTTCTCAATTGTGAAGTGAGTATTGAATTCACTTGACAGTGACAATGACAATACTAATCTATATCTAACAGTTTACTCAGCCGAAATTGGCGGTGCAAGATTATTCTCTAGTTTAGACATTTTATATTTAGGTTAATTATTGGCGAAACGTAAAATGAGTTTACTCACGTGTAATTAATGATTTATTATTGGAATAAAACGTATACTACGTCGGTGAAATTGACCCTAAGTAAAGTAAGTACGGTCAAGGAATTTAACTTGCGTACCCTTTCGTACCTTGTTATAGTGACATTGATATAGAATCTCTATCGGCTTTCATATTGATTTTGACTGTGACAAGGTACGAAATGGGATATAAATTAAATTCCTCGACTGTACGTATTCTGTCAGGATTTTCGTCTCATGATATCGGCGGCTGCATCTAATCATCTTTTTATAGATATTCCACGCACCAAATGCACCCGTTATTAACCGACTTCAGAAAAGGAGGAGGTTCTCAATTCGAACTATTTTTTTTTATTACTCGATAGCGCCGAGAACCGTGAACCGATTTTCAATTTTTTTTTTATCGTAAGGGTATAACTCCGAGTTGGTTCCGTTGGCACTAAGTCGGGATCTGATGATGGAATCGTGGAGAAATCGAGGGAACTCTTCAAATGTTATAGGGACATGTACGGCGCTTTCGGTAATTTATTGATAGTCAAGAATTTTCATTCAGAAAGTGTAAATTGGTGAAGTGGAACTGATGAAAAAGACCACAGGATGCCATCGGAACTCCTCAATGATAAATGATTTATGGGTGGCGATAAGATATCTTGATTAATTTAGCTAAGCAACTTCATAGTCACAAACTTAAATGTTCCTAATGAAAATGGTACCATCGAATTGATTTGATGATGGAGCCGGAAGGTAGGCACCAGATCTATGTAATAAAATAATGTATCCTAGCCGTGTTTGGGCTTGTTCGAATCGTCATGAGATACACTTTTAAGTAACGAGTAACTAAAAAGTGTAAAATAAATAAACTTTTTAACAAAAAAATAAAACAGACTCATAAAAAAAACTAAAAAGTAAAAAAATAACGCCATAATTCAGTTTCTTCAATTGACTTACAAGTAACCGTTTGTATACTCAATCTATACAGTATATACAATTAATGTTATTTTGGAGTCGGTGCCATCGTGTCACAACTTACTAAAATCGTCAATTTTCAATATTTTACACATTCTTTATATGGCACCGACGCCAAAATAAGATTACTTGTATATACTGTATAGATTGAGTATACAAACGGTTACTTGTAAGTTGAAGAAACTGAATTATGGCGTTATTTTTTACTGTTTAGTTTTTTTTTTTTGATGTAGTGTGTGTATAATGATGGCTTCATCTTCATATGACGACGTAAAACCTTGTTCATCTTCCTGAATGTACTTGTAATTGGGTTCATATGTCAAATGCAATCATCAACTTTAATTAAAACAATTGTTATCAAAATATTAATTGCTTTACAACGCTTATTAAACTAAAATGTTTGTATAGGAACGGGGACGACATTAAAATAAAATTATTACGAATGAAGAAATTGGTTTTCAACGCCCACAATGGTTTTTATAGTGGTTTAAATGTAAAGCAATTAAGTGCATCAATTTCGTGAGTGAGATTAACATTGAATTTCTTGCTTCATTCAAATTGATGCAACATATGATGCACTCTTTATAGATTGAGAAGATATGAATTTCAATGTTTGGCAATAGGTACTGAAACAAAAAAGTTTACTAACCGAGTTCTAATAAAGACGTCTAGAGGAGTCAACGGTATGCTTATTTTAACCATATTTTTACACCTGTAACTAAGTTATGTAAATAAATCTTGCAACTTAAATTCGATCCACTTCCCATTGAGCTGAAATTTGGCATACTTAGTTCGGTGTCAATGCAATGTTATATTATGATAACATCGAGCTGATCTGATGATGGATATGAATAAAATAACGCAATCCTACTTAGTTGCTTGGCTATTTAATTTGTGGGCATCTCAAGTTGACGGGTGTTTAAGGGCCTGCATCGCCTTACGTCAACAACGCCCCAAACGCGGAGCCGGCCATTGGGCGTAATTTGTAATAAGGGACGCATTAATTGCCCGCGCGCGTCAAAGAAAGAGAAAGCTAATACACTACAAGCTTGGAGTTCTTTGTCGTAAGCGCCAGATGTAAAACTACAATTAAATCGATGATATTATTATGTTTTTGGTGACATTTAAGATAGAGACGTAAATGATAAAAGGTAGAGTGAAATTTTTACATAATTTAGCCGTTTATTAATCTGTCGTTTGTACAAACTAGACATACATCGGAAAATGAAGACGCGTTTTCGGATAACATTTCTATCGAGGAAATTTTAAGCAAACATGTTTCCGAATTAGGCATTGAATCCCTACTTATTCATACTAATATTATAAATGCGAAAGTGTGTCTGTCTGTCTGTCTGCCTGTTACCTCTTCACTTAAAAATCTAGGTTGATTGTTAATTTTGCTCAAAAGAAAAATAAAAAATTGTGAGTGGTTTATCCATACTAATATTATAAATGTGAAAGTGTGTCTGTCTGTCTGTCTGTCTGTCTGTCTATCTGTTACCTCTTCCCGCTTAAACCACTGAACCGATTTGGATGAAATTTGGTATGGAGATAGTTTGAGTCCCAGGGGACATAGGCTTCTTTTTATCCCGGAAAAATACTCTTACCCGCGATAAACGAATTTAAGGCGGGCGAAGTCGCGGGCAGAAGCTAATAGGTGATATAGTCAAAAAGTATATATGAACACCGGCCTTTTTCATATACTACATTTGACAAAAATGTCGCAAAAAAATAGCTTAAATTTTCGATGCACCCCGTAAAGCAAAGTACAGTCGACATTTTTTTTTTGTTTAAATTTAATAATTAAAAGCTTGTCACAAAAATGACGTTTATGATAGAAAACATTTTTGTACTTGTCACGATAACGTTAACGTCCAAGATGTCGTCTCAGTGCTTGAAGACGAAAGAAAGTCTTCAACTAGTGCACATTACCGGTGATGACCTACAGAGCCGAGTTCTCTTAAGGAAGCTCAGAGTCACTCAGCGAGTTATAGAAAAGGCTATGCTCGGGATTTCTCTACGAGATCGAATCAGAAATGACGAGATTCTTAGATAAATCAAGGTCAACGACATTGCAAACAGTGTAAGCAAACTGAAGGGGCAGTGGACAGGGCACATAGTTAAAAAAACCAATGGCCGTTGGAGTAGAAAGGTTCTCGAGTGGAGAACTCTCGTACCGGCAAGCGCAGCCCCAAGGTGCATCGCACGACCTGGTTAGGGTTGCGGGGACTCGCTGGATGCGGGTCGCCTCTATCCGGCCCATGTGGAAATCTATTGAGGAAGCCTGAGTCCAGCAGTGAAAGAAAATGAAAGCTGTGGACGGAACTCCACTTTTGCTGACATTTCAATTCCAGTCTACAGCCGTAGTGTCATATTACAAGGGTACGTGAACATGTTAACTACATATTTCTGTTACTGCACAGGTGATGCTGCGGCAAACCCCTACTTTCTATGACTGTGTTCATTTTAATATTTTCTAGGCAGAAATGCATTTTATTATAACTCTGACTTGCGTTTGCTGCGCTTGATCAACGCAACACATTACAATAATGGCCTGGCATTTAGAGCTAAGCTGTTTAACAAAATATCTCAAAATCCATCTTCATTGTTAACCTAAAAAGAAACAAAGTTCTCTTTTGAAACATTATAATACATTCTTTATAAGGTTTACATAAAGTATAAGTTACCTAATGCTCGGCACTTTCCCATTAGTTGGCCCCTTACCTCAACTAATAGGACGTTGGAATTCAATAGGGTTGACAGTTTATTTCAAAAACTCACTTATAAATCACATAGATCGTAAAGGTAAAACCAAACCAAAAGCATCACAGAACAAAGGATGTCTGGAAGAGATCGCTGTTAGTAGAAGATTCGAAAATAAAAAGACTTTCACCCATCCGTTTACGTGATAAAATATAGTTTATATCATATTTAATATGTTAAAAAACACATCGCAAACAGGTTGCCTAAAAGAATCCTGTCAAGGCTGTGATTAATTAAAAAATCAGTGTTAGCAGAGCCCTTTAAGTTTCGCTTACATGTATATGGAGTGCCTCACTAAAATATATTTTTTTATATTTCAAACTAATTAGCGGCCTCCACAAGACACCTACACTCCAAATTTCATTAATATACATCTTGTAGTTTTCAGTGCCCGTGACATATACGGACGCACGCACGGACGGACGGACGGACGGTCATGAGGACGGTTCCGTTTTTGCCATTTTGGCTACGGAACCCTAAAAAGTATGCCTTTGAGTATAATTCACGGAGTTCTTATTCACAGATTACATATAGTACCTACACGAGTAGAAAATAGTAGATTGTTTGACAAGGGGCTAAAATAAGCCATTATGACACAAAGTGATCATTTGGACGAGCTCACGAAGTGAGCGAGCAGGAATATGTCTGAGTTTCATAATGGCTTGTAGCCACGTATTAAACACTCTGCTTTTCACTTCGACTGCGAGAAAATAAAAGACTTAATATTACAATTGTCTATTTCATGAAAAATTCAAAGTACAGTTTGAGCAATTGGATAAGAAATTTTGGCCAATCTGATCAGGTTGGTTTGTTTATTTTTTATTTATTCGTAAGTAGACTGTAGCTGGCCGCAAGTTTTTTTCAGTTTCATAGAAATTTGTATGGGATTAAATGGCTTTCTGTTAAGCCCTAGGGGCTTATGTACTATTTTAGTCTCACTTCGCGAAGCTAATATGACGTACTTTTTGAGCAGGAGAAGTGAAATAGTAGATTGTTTGACAAGAGGCTAAAATAAGCCATTATGACATGAAGTGATTATTTGGACGAGCTAACGAAGCGAGCGAGGAAAAATATGTCTGAGTGTCATTCACTTCGACTGCGAGAAAATAAAAAAGACATAACATTGAAATTGTATATTTCATGAAAAACTAAAAGTACAGTTTGAGCAATTCTACCAGAAAGATTGGCCAATCTGATCAGGTTGATTTGTTTATTTCAATTATTCGTAAGGAGTATGTAGCTGGCCGCAAGTTTTTTTTTCAGTGTCATAGAGATTTGTATGGGATTATATGGCTTTCTTTTAAACCCTAGGGGCTAAATGTACTATTTTAGGCTCGCTTCGCAAAGGAAATATGACGTACTTTTTGAGCAGGAGAAGTGAAAAGAATATTTGTATAGTACCTATTGTACTCCATTTTCAAAGCTTAATATTAATGGAGCACCTTACTCAGTGAATGCTAAGCATTTCATAAGTGGTCCGGCGCAGCGGGACGCATCGCCAGTCACGAAGTTCACACGGGCTTCTTCACTTGATGCATATTTTGTTACGTAATCCTGGTATCTGTACCGATATTGTAGCAGATAAACCATGTTTGATTGAGACACAAAGAGTTGACCTATACATATCGTCCCTACTTTGAAAAAACCGGCCAAGAGCAGTCGGATCATGCTCAGTGTAGGGTTCTGCAATAAAATGCAACAAATTACGATATGAAAAAGTGTACTAGCAAAGGAACGTATCTCCTCGGCACTTACGTCCTTTAGCTGAAAAGCGCAGTTTTTTTGGCAATAACCCAAAAACGGCTCGACCGATTTTAACCAGTATAGTTTTCTCATGCATTTTCATGAATTTTTCCATATTTTTTTGACCCATGGTTGTAAAGTTAAAGGTGGGACGGGGGGGGACGCTAGTTTTTGGATTTCCGGAGCGAATATTTACAAAACTGTTGACTTTATTAAAAAATAATGTTTGGAGACCGCTATTATTTTTAATATACCTATTCAACGACACCCAGTTTTGGAACGAAAAAAAAAATCACTCCCACTTTAGGTTCACGAGAGGAACCCGAAAAAAAGTAAATTTAATTAGTTTCTCTTTGTTAGTGTTTTTTTTTCATATCGTATTTTTTCATCTGTAGTGCATTTTTTTGTATAAACGGCTGCGGAACCCTTCATGGGCGAGTCCGACTCGCACTTGGCCGCTTTTTTACTTTAGCGTAGTCGGGTAAAAAGTATCGTATAACCATCTGCAGATGCCCAGCTAGATACTTGTGTACCACAAATAGTTGAAAGTCTCGATAAAGCCACAACGACAACCACACATACAAACATACTAACAATCCATTTTTTTAATTTTCATTGACTCTGTAGTCCGCTACAAATATTTTTTTTTATTAACATCAACTTTATAAAAGTAAATATAAGTAGTTCACCTTAATGCTTAAGAAGGATTAATTGCATAAAATCTCATCCCTGTTGCATGTATTGTGGGATCCTGATCTGTGTGGGCGAAAATTTAGGATGAACGTGCTAAATAAATCTTGTCAACTTCCCGCAGCACTGCAACATAACGTCGTAACAACCAACAATTCCTATTACAGTCCGACTTTACATCAGCAGGACAGTATCGTACCAAAGATTCAAACTGACTCAAATCCAATTGATTTCACGTGCCATTCTGGAGCGAATTACAATAGGTTTAGATACTAGAGTTGTGTGATCGTTGACAGGCACGTAATTGTGGTTCTCAAGTAACTAATGAATGAATTTCCCAGACAGGTAGACAATGGGGCTGTCAGCGTGTGAATGATACACACATCGCCATGTGTGCTTTTATATGAGTTCGTATCACGCTCATTCATAAGTTATTTAAGGCGCAGTCTGCTTTGGGTGTCAGTTTTCCTGTTGAACTATAAATTAAACACAAAAAGAAAATGTATAGTTAAAAATACAATGGCTAACTACTAATTAGTAAAGATTTAAAAGAAAACTGATAAAGGTTAAAAAAATAGGAGATGCTCAGATTAGCACATACAAAGCTTTGGTTGATTTAATTCGTAGAGCGAATTCAAAAGTGAATAAAAAGCGAATAAAAAAGCTCTACGGATCTGGTTTTTTTTTAACCTTTATCAGTTTTCTTTTAAATTTTTAATAATAGTAGTATTTGCTATGTCGTAGCTTTGGTTCCTCTGAACCAAGCTGTGACGTAGCAAACAGGGTAAGCAAACTTTAGTGGAAATGGGCAGGGTAGCTCGAAGAACTGATGGCCGTAGTGGCAGAAATGTTCTCAAGTGGAGACCGCGTACCGGCACGCGCAGCCCGGCTAGGCGACACGCAAGGTGGCCGAACGACCTGGTTAGGGTTGCGAAGACTGGCTGGATGCGGGTCGCCTCTATCCGGCCCATGTGGGAGGCAATTGGGGACGCCTGTGTCCAGCACTGGACGGCCAAGATCGCAGGGAACGGTTGGATGTGTATAGTGAAGGAGACTAACCAGTGTGAAGTACAACAAATGTTGGTTTAAACTAATACGATATTAAGTCTGTACTAGGCCATTTTATACTTTCTTTTATTTTGCAACAAGGTTTAAATAAATAAATTTGTTGAATATTTAATTCTATAATTGATAGACATTTGTTCATAATTCACTATATTAGGGGTTTACAAACTAGCGAGAAATACTATAGAGGCTGCTGGTTTCATAAATAATGAAATCGATTCTGATAAATTTTTACGAGTCCGATGAAGGCAACCGCTGTTGAGACGAAAGCCTAAAAAACTCTAAAGCCAGTTTTTAGGGATCCGTACCTCAAAAGCAAAAAACGGAACCCTTATAGGATCACTTTGTCTGTCTGTCTATCTGTCAAGACCCTTTATCTCGGGAACGCGTAGAGGTATCGAGTTGAAAATTAAACTATATACTCAAGTCTACAGTCCCTTGAAGCTGTGAAAAAATCAAACTTCTAAGTTTACGGGAAAAAAAGATACGGCCGTTTATGCCGCCAAAAACGTATACATTGACACTTTTTGAAATTGATAGGGTACTTCCAGTTGTTCTAAAAACTTGAAATTTGGTGTGAAGAAAACTCTTATAGCACAATCAACAAAATAAATCTAAAAAACTATTTTTTTATGTCTGTCTGTCTATTTCAGTAACCAATATAAAATGATCGAGCACCGCGTACATTTTGCTTAGGAGTACGGCTCTGCTAACACTCGATTTTCATACATACGGCCAACTGTAGCGGTTTTTACGGAACCTTCGGTGCGCGAGTCTGACTCGCACTTGGCCGGTTTTTTCTTAATAATTCCTAGTTATTACAATATCAGTGCTTAGACTACCTTACGGCCCGGCCACGACAGCGTGCGACTAGCGGCGGCGACGCTGCGAGTGAATTCTCTCTACATTGCGCGGTCGAGGCGCTTACCGCTCAGCAGTTAGTTATGGTGGCCATACAGCCTATACACCATCCTTCCTATCGTCCAATCGGCATGTCGCTGCAGGCTTGATCAAATCTGCAGTTCGTATATTAATAGACACCACACACCATCAGTTTAAATTCTCCAATCGGCAGGGACGTTCAGTTGAAGCCATGGCGTCAACGGTGTCAGACGATTATGTTTTAGCTGTTTTCGCCCATTAATCGTGAAAATGAAACAAAAAAAGAAAAGATCGAGCAGAGTGGTGCAAACAGTGTTTAATGAAAATAAAACAGTTTACTCATAAAAATAATTAAAATAATTGAGGATAACGTCAAAAAATTTAAGTAATTATTTACGAATGAATGAAGAAACTTACATACCGCCACGGTCAAATCGCCATGATCAAGCCAAAAGAATCAAAATTAGATTGTGCCGTCAAGTATAGGTAACTGTCATGCCAATCCACTCACACACACGGTCAGTTCTAACTGATCCAATCAGTAGCTTCATGCAGATTGGACGATAGAAAAATTAGTATATGGCCACTATTAAAAATTCTTTTGCCGCTCCACTGGTCGCGTGTTGTTGTGGCCGGGCTCTTAAATGTAGCATTAGAAGTTAAAGTTAGTTATTTCACTCCCAGCGGTACGAGTATAGGTTAACCTGAAGCTTTTGCTTCCCTTCAGATAGCCCGCATGCTTGTTTAGCCATAATCCTAAACAAAAAGCAGCATAAGCCTTTACAAGTTCATAGTTCAGGGATCAGCAATTATAGAAGACATATTGATTATGTTCGTCGTGCGCGGACCGACCTCTGACAATTGGACAATTGGGTTTCCATTGCATCGCCCCTTTCAATGCCAATGAGCATTGTTCTTGATGGTACACAATCAACTGTTACCGAAAAGACATAACTTCCTGAGTTATGTTAAGAGATAAGACCTCATGTATAGGGCAACGAAGCAACTTTTGTGGGCAGTTTTGGAGAATTTACCTCTTGGTTGCAATTGTAACGGTTTTGTAAAATTTAATGGCAATTTGGAAAGCAGTGGCTTTGTCCAATGGGCAACCATGTTTTCCGCTAGAATACATTTTTTGCGAGATGCAACATATATGTTCTGATAGACTGTTAATCTGGCTATAAGATCTTATAGATTTTATCCAATACACATGTTGTGGTCGGTAACTGATAACAGAAAAAACCAAGGGACAAAAAAAACTTGATTGAAAGATGACCCATGTAAAAGAATTGACATGTAAAATTTTATTTTTATACTATTATAAAGTTGTAAAATTAAAATGTCTATACATTGAAGATATTTAAAAAAAACAGTTGTCACAGACCATTATATCGAATTTCTTTTTTGGATTTCTATATGTATGTGTCGTTGTGGCTTCATCACGCCAAATCGGGTAGACAGATTTCAACTATTTTTGATACTGGTGGTATTCACAGATGGTTGTAGGTAACTTTTTACCCGACTACCCCGTCGAAAAAAAAGAGGGGTTATGAATTTTTCTCCTCCGCGAACGAAGTTGCGGGCATCGTCTAGTTATCAATAAATGTTTTAATTTGAATATTACTTCACTTGTAATCATTTTGTCTAGAATTTAAGTACCACTAAGTATCTTAAAGTAATTAAAATACTGGAGGCATTGCATTTAAGAGTATAAGTATGTTTCCGTGATAAATAGAAAATAAATAGCAACTGATTTCCCGACGAAAGCGATTCCGTTCCGTAAACAAATTCTTTGAATCACATCAGTCGAAATTCAAATGTTAGAAAAGTGGCCAGAAAAAAAAAAACCGGCCAAGAGGATGTCGAACCATGCTCAGTGTGGGTACTGCAGCCGTTACTACAAGAAAATGCAGTACAGATGAAAACATACTATGTGAAAAAGTGCACCAGCAAAAGACCGTATCTTCATTGCTGTTACGTCCTTTTGTTGAAAAGCGCAGTTTTTCGGCAATAGCAGAAAAACAGTATATCCGATCATGTTGAAAATAATTTTCGTTGAATGTATTTTTTTTTTTCATATTACGTATTGGACTTACGGATTGGAAGATAAAGGGGGAGGAGGACACAATTTTTTCAACTTTCGGAGCGATAATTTCCGAAAATAAGCACTTAATACTTTTTTCTCGAAACCTTAACGTGTGTTCAAAAGGACTGTCGACATATGTGCCAAACGTTGATGTTTGCAGAAAAAAAAATAAAGCTTCATATAAATGCTTAGAGTACCCCCCGCCCTAGAAATATTTATTTTTCTTATTGAACTACCAAACTAAGTAGCGGCTTATACAAGACACCTAGGTATACTCTATATTTCATCAAAATACATCTTGTACTTTTTGAGTAAAATGCCTGTGACATACGGACGGACGAACACGAAACTATAAGGGTTCTGTTATATATGTATTTTCGCTGATGCTTCCAACATGTGTAACATGTAGGTGATGTCCCTCAATTCTTATATTATTAAAAAAAACTAATAATAATAATTTTGTTTTTGTCATTTTGGCTAAGTATCGCACAGATGTAGTGTATAATAGTTTTCCTTTGTATTTTCACGGAAACCTACGAACGTATCTTGCTATTTCAGTCGGTCACGTACAAAAAGTACTGAGTTTGACTGAAGTAACATGACAAATACGAACGTTTCCGAGAAAATATGAAGAAAAACCTTTTGCGCTACATCTGTAAGAGTAAAGATGGCATCTGTTGTTGCCCTGATTATTAAACGTCATGAATTCGTATCGTACCAATGACAATTATAAGACAATACAGCCTAGCAACCAAAACCAAGTACATTTAGAAACATCGCACCAGTTTCATTATGTCACATATCGGGACTTATTTCCCTGCCATTGTCCCACGTACACTGCGGGCCACGGAAATGTCAAGGCGACATAATGCCCATATCATGACCACCTCAACAATAACGTGACGAAACCCAAAAATAAACACTCTTAATAACTTGCTTAGCTTTGACAGCTACAATTAGGGTACTGTCACGGTGTGTCCGTCTGTCACGTACACCTAAATAGTCATTAGAGGTTAATTTTAAGGATGGTATAAATAACATTTTTTGATGAGAGACGGCACACATCTCAACTGAGTCCTGAATTGGAAACATCGATCGAGATGAAGATCTTTCTGGTTGGTGGTTTATAGTTTTGTGTGGCGTGAAGTGTACTGTGATATTAGGGTTAATAAACGAAAGTGTAACGATTTCATATGACAATAGATGGGGACAATATCATTTGCAGTGACATAGTTGTTTGTTACGTGAATAGGATGTGATGATGGGAATCGAAAAGTGCTTTCTCTTTTGAATCAAAATATTGTAAAATATTTACATTACAATATTACTCCGTTAAAATTGACATGAGTGAATAAAATAACAAATTTGATAAATAAATACGAAAACTATGAGAAGAACGCTAATGCTTGTGAAAAATATATTTTTAGAAGTGTCACCATACTATGTATAACCAGGAATATAACATGGAACTGTAAGCAAATAGGATATTCCTCGAGTTATTTATGTTTGCTAGGCGGGCTTGCACCAATATTTTAATCTAGAGTGAGGACTTAACAACAACAATAATTTATTGCACACCAACAACAGAAACAGTACAATAGAGCCTTAACATAAAATAGGTAGACAATAGGCGGTCTTATCGCTAAAGAGCGATCTCTTCCAGACAGCCTTTGGGTAGCGGAAATGACATAAAACCTAACCTAGAGTTAATCCGACAGTTCTGATATGAATCTGACAGGAGTTAAAATCTAACTCGAAGTTAAATTCGTTAACTCTAGACTGCGCAAGTGGCCCTTAACTCTGTTCAAATGCTATCATTCAAAAAGCGTTATTTTTGTTGGTATTGCGACCAACAAAAATAGAAATTTTGTTCATATTATCTGTTCCCCCTTTACCACTCAATTTTCTCTGGTCCGCTACTTACTTTTTTCACATTGTTTCTTTCTTCTTTTTTCAGTTTATATGCCTGGCCTCCGGCCTGGCTTCTTCGGAGAAGCTGGATAGGAGTTACCTCCCACCACCAGGATCTAAATTCTCAGGAGGTAGCCCAGGAGACATCGAAGTACCTCTTGAGTTCCCCAAGGAAACCTTTGCCACCGGACGACCCCAGCTCATTAATGGTAAACCTGATATAGAACTGGGCATCAACCGACGCCCAGCTCCACAAACGGGGGTACCAGACAATCTAAGACCAGGTTTCACGGATTTCCAAAATTCTTACACTGTTCCTACAACAACTACGTCATATGCTATAACTCAGACGACTACTTTTGCTCCTGCTGAGGGTTACGATGGCCTAGATCAGCCTAGTGGCTTCATCAATGGATCCAGTAGAATCCAGCCAGGGTTCCAACGACAAACTTATCAGCAGCAGCCAATTAGAGGACTAGGTCAAGGATCAAGCTACAACCAATACCGACCGGGGCAAAGCCAACCTTCATCGGTAACTCCTTATGAAACTACGTCTCGACCACTATTTCCTGGTACGCAAAAAGGCCTGGCATATTTACCGCCAGCACTGCCTTCAGGTAATAGAGGACAGTCTCCTGGCCTAGTGGTTTCTAGCCAAGATGGTTTCGCTTATCCATCCGGACAGCCTCAAGGACCTATATATCAAGATGGGCAATTACCAACTTCTGACTCTACTGTTAATCAACCAGGCTATGTATATCCAGGAGCCAATCAACAAAGCCAGTACATCGGCAGTCAGAACATTCCCTCATTGACCGCTACGCCCCAGTATCAAGATGGACGTTTTGGACCCACGGGACTTGGATCGCAGTTCGCCAAAAACCAGTACCCAGGAAGCCAGTTTCCTTCATCAACTGTAACCCCACAATACCCATCTGGTCAAAGATTAACTGTCCCTGGATTAAAACAACAGAATCAATTTTTAGGTAACCAAGACTCTTTGTCATCAACCGCTGCACCTCAATTCCAAACTGGCCAACGATTTACAACTCCTGGACTAAGTCAACAAGAGTTTGGAGCACGAGTACCCAATCAACAGAACCAATATCAAGGAAACCAGATTTTTCCTTCATCTACAAGCGCACTTGCCCCTGGTTCAGTTCAACAAGTCCAATTTTCAGAAAACCAAAATTTCCCTTCAACTGCAGAACCTAGCTACCAAAATGGGCAACGCTTCACAACTCCTGGCCGAATTCAAGGGGGATTCGTTACTGACCAACAAAAGTATGGATCTCGTATTCCTAGCCAACAAGGTAAAAACCAATACACAGGAATTCAAAACTTACCGTCCACTACCGATGCTCCTCAATTCCAAGATGGCGAACGCTTCTCCACTCCAGGCTACGTCCAAGAAGGTTATGGATCTCCAGTGCCCACACAGCAAAACCAAAATCAGTTTATAGGAAACCAAAATTTCCCTTCGTCCACAACCTCACCTCAGTACCAAACCAGTCAGCAATTTACAACCACCGGACCAATTCGACAAAATCAATATCCAGGAAATCAGAACTTCCCGTCAACTGCTGCACCCGTATATCAAGATGGACAACGTTTCACGACCCCTGGTCTATACCAAGGAGATCTCGTATCTGATGAACGAACTTTCGGATCTCGCATACCTAGTCAACAGAGTCAGAGCCAGTTTATTGGAAATCAGAACTTCCCATCATCTACCGCTGCTTCGCAATATCAAGATAACCAGAGTTTTACAACTCCTGGATCAGACCAAAGGTATGACTCATCTCAACCAAATCAGCAAAATCAGTATCCTGGTAGTCAAAATATCCCATCCTCGACCGCTGCTCCTCAGTACCAGAACCAACGTTTTACTACCTTTGGTCAACAACAATCTTTGCCTAACCAACCAAAATATCTAGGGTCTACACCTGCCCCTCAATACCAACAAACATTTGCACCTACTCCCGGACTCAACCAGCAAGGATTTATTCCTAACCAACAAAATCAGTACCAGCAACCGGGTTACGATCAACAGATTCCATCGTCAACGGCTGCACCTTCCAGGTTTATTCCTGGATCTCAGTCATCATATGGTAACGATGCTCTTCAAACTACATCAGGGACAGCAGTTTCATTCCCTGAGACACAGAGTGCATTTACTGGAGGTCAATCTGCACCAACTTATAGCAACACCCAACAATCTACATCTCAGACTGGAGCAGAATCCTCTGTATATAGTACTACACCATCAGTGCCTTCACGTTTCCCGAATCAAGGTTTCCCAAGTACAACTGTCGGGTCTCTGCCTCCAAGAGATTTCTCTCTCACATCAGGAAATATTGCAGAGAACAGACCAGAACGTCCCCAGGCTGAAGGTGATAGAAACGCCGAAATTCTAAGCCATGAGAATGTTCTTACTCCCGAAGGTTACTACTACAGTTATGATACATCTAATGGAATTCATGCTGATGAAACTGGACTAGTAGGAAATGGAACTAGAGCTCAAGGTGGCTTTTCGTACACTGGTGACGATGGAAAAGTGTACAGCGTATTTTATTCCGCTGACGAAAACGGTTTCCAACCCCAAGGCGACCACTTGCCAACACCACCGCCCATTCCTGAAGCTATCCAACGAGTTATAGACCAGGCAAACAAGGACAAGGAATCAGGAATTGATGATGATGGTAAGTAATACTAAACTTATTGATATAGCTATCTTTTGTACTTTTCATTAACCATTTGCTAAAACTTAGTAATTTGCTTTTACAGGGTCTTACAATGAAGAAAAATACGGCTATATGAAATACGAAGGACCCTTAACTCGGTTGAGGCCACGAAATAGAACAATGCCCACAGTTAATGGAGTAGATATTCCAGATAGAACCGAAAGTCATGTTTCTGGGCCGAACAAGGTATATAAACCCAAAGAAACCAAGCTAAATACAGAAAAGTACTCGGAAACAGACAATGATGCAGGATTTGAATCAGAACCAGAATTAGATAAAGCTGATGTAACTCATGAAATCCACCAGGGTGACGATAACTTGGATGAAGATAAGGAAACAAATACACGGTTTAGTACAGAACGCCCAAAGCCAATTAAGAACTTAACCGTGGAAGATTCTCGGGCAAAGAAGTTGAAAGGAAATAAAATACCAATCAGCTCTAAGATTGGTTCATCGCAAAATCAAAAGTCAATTGACGGAAATGGCTTTATTCGTCGTCCAGTATCATCTGAAAATGACGAAGAATTAGTAACCGACTACGTCTCCAATACTGATACATCTGAAGAATCAGAGGACAACGATGACCTTCGAGCACCTCAAGGTATTGACTACCATTCTGACTTGATAAACTACAAAGACGATCCCAATAATAGAACAAATTTCCATGGTTTGAACAAGTATCTCCCGAAACCTAAAGGAATTAACAGAAAAAATCAATCTAGTAAAAAGCGACCAATTGCACAGATTGTTGGTAAGAAACAGCCTGCTCCAGAAGTAACTAAAACTGGACGACCTGTAGATCGTAATGGTCAGCCACCGCAAGAGGTCGAATCTGATGTTATTGATGAAACTTACACTCGGGTTCCTGCAAGGAAGAACAAATTTGGCCAAAAAATAAATGATAAATCCAAAACTACTGCACAGCTAGGAGATCGCAACAGTCAGGCACCGCAAAAGATTGAACCTGATGTTATTGATAAAGTTTACAGTCGTATTCCTTCAAGTAAGAACAAATTTGGTCAACAAATTAAAAATCAATCCAAAACCACTGCACAACCAGTAAGTTTTGATAGTGACGATGAAATAGACACGGATGACATCGGCGATACAAATGATGAATACGATCTTGACAAAACTAGGCCAGTAGCAAGTGATCGCATGGACACATCCGAAACTCAATCTAAAAAGAAAATCTCTGGAAAACCTAAACGGCCAACTGTTAATGATGCGATAAGTGTTGCTGATAATCAAGGTAAACTATCATCTGATGGAGAAACTGGTTACGAATATACCCCACCACAAAGAAAATTTGAGTCAGAAGGAGCTATACAGTTTCCATCTAAGACGTTTCCTCAAAAGGGAACGCAAACAACCCTGCGGCCCTTCATGACTAAAAACGTGTATGGAGATGTCAATGAACCAACCGATGAAGACTCTGATCAATATGGTGTAATAAAACCTGGCCGCCCTGGTCGCCCCATGTCTACTCGAAAGCAACAGTATCCTGGATTAAAACAAGAAAATGATAGATACAACAAAAATCCTAACCCACAAGTGAACGAGGATGGAAGCTTTACTTCAACCAGGAAACCTGTAGGGTCCTATGGAGCCACTTCCACACGCCAACCTTTTGGAAGACCACAAACCACTACTTTACCCCAATATGAAAGAGAAAGTGTGAGTAATGATGATAGATACAATAGACCTATTAGCACCCTAGGAGCTCAAAGGCCTGAAGACAAATTATATTACAATACCAATGCTCCCATCAGAGGAACATCTAAAACCGGCAATGTATTTAGTTCTACGACTCCATTACCACCATCAACATCTGAAACCTTCAAATATCATCCGGGACAACACCAAGACAAGCCTACCGACAGCTCTGCCTATTACGATGAAACTGCATCACCAGTTGGAGACATTTCCAGACCTGGTTATAACCGACCGGTTTCTACCCAAGTTCCTAGTATGACTTACAGACCAAACTATAGCTTCGGTGATAGGACTTCGGCTCCAAGTGGTGCAATAACTGTAGACGGTTTTGGACGACCAATCACAAGCACCAACGCACCTACTTTCGAAGCCACTATCAGGCCTACTTATTCGACTGTACGACCATCGACTGATGCAGATTTGGGTAACCGTGAAAACCAAATTGGAGACAAATTCAGACCCACTGAAGGACGTTTTGGGATTACCTCCATTCCTCAAGGACCAGGATACCAGACTTCATCATCTGCACCCATAGGTGAAGACTTCAGTGGGCCAAAGCAGCCTCAGAGGTTTGACCCGGATTCTGGATATTATTACAAATAGAGATATAGTCGTTGACTTTTTAATGTACACGGCTTTTTAAAGGAATAAAAATGTTATCTGATCATTGTAATATTTTTTTCGAATCTGCTATTAGTGTCATTTACATATATATAAGGAATTAAGCAACACTTAAAAACCGGCCAACTGCGAGCCTGACTTGCGCACATAGGGTTCCGTACATACTTTCAATGGTCAATCATATTTTTGTAGACTTTTTCCTTCATAAACCACAACAGCAAAAAAATGTTTGAGAATGTACAAATCAAGTCCTTTCATATGATATCTTACTAGACTTTGAATTTCTGACCCTCCTAATATTGTTATTTTTTATAGAAAACTAGAAGGAGTCTGCAACTTTGTCAGTGGTGGAGAAAAAAATTATAACCCTCTTGTTTACTTCAGCGTAGTCGAGTAAAAAGTATCTTATAACCATCTATGGATACCTAGCGTGTATCAAAATAGTAGAAATCCGTTTAGCTGATTTGGCGTGATGATTCCACAACGACATACTACAAACGAAAGAAGCACCTTCTGGTAATAAATAAATCGTAGCGTTGAAATACTTTGTCATGCCTGCAAATAAAAATTGTTATACATATGTAGATGGCGTTGCAAATAACGGGGAACGGCTTTTTGTATGCCAATTGACAGTCCTCTTGTTTTGATAGCTGCTCAAACTGATGATGTTTTTCGTGAGTGTTTTATCAGATTGTTTGTAACAAATCCTATGTCGATATTGCAACTCTAATCTATACCATAAAAAGTATCTTCAATCGCCATTACAAATCAACATTTATCGAAATGCATTTGCGTCATTTCATTACATAAACCCGAGTGTTAAAAACTTTTTATCAGTACCTCGAAAAACGTATAAGTATTTGCTTTTGTCGAACAAATAGATCTAAGTATTGTGAGGGACAGATAAGTATAAAATGCATAATCACAGTGACCTGAGTCATTGAACTGTTGGCGCAACACGAAGTTAAGCAAAAAGCTCCAATACGCGCTTTAAGCTCCATCTATGGGATATTGCGCACACTTTTTAGACCTTGGGCGATGTAATATCTATGTAACAAGTTTATAGCCGGCGAATTTGAGGCTGTAGTGTGTCGTAAAATTAAAAGATGGCGGAGGATATGTTTAACGTTAAATCTTCGACATTACTGGCATTTCTAGCTGGCATGTTTAGGACCGATTTCACTATGCTTTGTTAGATGTTAATGACTGATTAACGGCTAATAAGGTACAAACGAATGCAATCAGACGTTAAAATGGAATAGAGCACGGTGAAATTAGCCCATGTTAAATGAGTAGGTACACAACGCATATACACAGCACGCTGTCTTACACATGTCCTGTTCTGGATCCACGGAAGATCAGCGTCATGACACTCATGAGTGCTGTGACATATGCTGCGTGGACTCCAGTTTTGTTAACAAAAGCATGATTCTATATAACAGCTCCTAGGTTTAAATCTAATTAAATCTAAATTAAGTCTAAAGTCAGTTTTCAAATGTATTATTATTAGTTTGCAAAATAAATGTAATTTCTTCTTCTATTGAAATCAGACAGGATTTGCCAAAGTATCAATTGACCTGAACGCTGGTAAGATATCAAAATATTGACATAAATACCTTTTATGTTGTAGTGAAGAGATAAGATACAGAAATATTTCCAAACTGCCCGGCCATGCTTTTGATAGTGTTTCAAAGAAATAATAGATGGCGCTAGTTAAAAGCTGCATGGCCTACAAGCTGTCGCTAGTTTTAGGCCCAAAATTTTCACGGTCTGTTATTTTTAACGGTTGTCATGCGTAATCAGACATTAGAAAAAAAACAGAAAATAAAGTAGCAAGTTGCAGTAAAATTTGATGTAGTAACAGTTTGGTAACAGTACTGAAAGGACTTCTTTCCGTTTTGTTATTGTGATAATGAGTGAGAACCGTGTAACTTTCAATCAATGTAATATGTAATTCCCAAAAAATAAACTTTTAAACAAAAAAACAAAACCGACTCCAAAAAAAACTAAAAAGTAAAATTTACGATTTTAGTAAGTTGTGACACGATGGCACCGACACCAAAATAACATTAATTGTATACACTGTATAGATTGAGTATACAAACGGTTACTTGTAAGTAATTTGAAGAAACTGAATTATGGCGTTATTTTTTACTTTTTAGTTTTTTTTGGAGTCGCTTTTATTTTTAACCGACTTCCAAAAAAAGGAGGAGGTTTTCAATTCGACGGAATGTTTTATTAGAACCTTATTTTATATTTAAGGTTTTAAGTTAATTAAAACTAATAGTCTTCAAAATTATTTATAAAGAAAAATGTCTTTAAGCCATAGATTTTTTTTTTATTCATCTTAAAATTTGCAATTTTAAATTATTTAATTTAACTATAAGATCTTTAATAAAAGAGAAATTATTATCGTTAATAAATTTACAATTTATCGCTTAATTCTCAGCCATTTTACTAGCGAAAATGACTTTATTCCACAAGTTAATCGTTACTTAAAAGTGTATCTCGTGACGATTCGAACAAGCCCAAACACGGCTAGGAAACATTATTTTATTACATAGATCTGGTGCCTACCTTCCGGTTCCATCATCAAATCAATTCGATGGTACCATTCTCATCAGGAGCATTTAAATTTGTGACTATGAAGTTGCTTAGCTAAATTAATCAAGATATTTTGTCGCCACCCGTAAATCATTTATCATTGAGGAGTTCCGATGGCATTCTGTGGTCTTCTGCATCAGTTCCACTTCACCAATTTACACTTTCTGAATGCAAATGCTTATTATGTTTCTTATAATACCAAAATCGCTATATGTATGCCTACAATATTTGAGGAGTTCCTTCAATTCCTCATAGATTCCATCATCAGATCTTCGCCAAAATTAAATGGGACAAACTAGAAAGTACCTTCTATAAAACAAAAAAAAAAATTTGTTGGTCAAATAGTCTTTGAGTAATCGGTGAACATCCATAAATAAAAAAAAAAAACAATCCGTCGAATTGAGAACCTCCTCCTTTTTTTGGAAGTCGGTTAATAAAGGGACATTACTTATGTACTGTTACGTGTAACGTACTGTTGTATAGCCTCCTCTCTACACCCTTTATTGGGGTATTACTTACCACATTGATTGAAACTTACAAGATTTTCACTCATTATCACAACACAATAAAACGTAACGAAAGGTAATTTAAAAAAAAACATTCCGTCGAATTGAGAACCTCCTCCTTTTTCTGGAAGTCGGTTAATAAATCATACGCGATGAAGCCCCGTTGTGGTAATTACATAAGAGAAACAAAAAATCAAAACAAATCAGAAAGTTAGACGGTAGATTTTTTTAACGATGTTTTATGGCATTTCTACCAATTGATATTTATTAATGTACGAGAATAAATTATTTTGTGAGAAAATAATCATTATGTATTGGCAATTAAATGAAATGGCCGGAAGAATTCATATTAACATTATTATGTTATTATTTGTTTATATATACTTGTATATTTTTTTTTATGTAAAAACATCACATATTTTTTTATACAATACTTATCAGTGCAGAAGATCTAAGTAGAAAAGAAAAAAATAACTGCGGCTTAGACTGCCAGTGGATCGCAATTAATTTTTCTTTTCTACTTAGATCTTTGTATCAATATTGTATTATTATTTTATTAGTTAAGAGCTTAGAGTGTCCACTACTGGTCAAAGGTCTCCCTCTTATTCATCCACTGTGCTGGTCTTGGAAAATCTCCTTTCAGATCTTTTGGAAGGAATCAAGCTCGTTCAGCGATCTACGTCAAGGTTTACCGTGACGCTGGACTCTATTTTTGGGACCCATTCGGTGGTTACTTTAATTAACGTAAAAAAAAATACTCAACTCATCTATACCAAGTTTTTTACACTAATTGATATAAAAACTTAAATTTTCGAGGCTAATCGGTACCCTTGACTGCTCCACTGCCATCCTTGAAACCTCTGAACTTGAACCGGATCTGAACCAATAAATGGCCCCCTTTGACCCGGCCCATTAAGAACACAAAAACGGTTAGACAGACAAAAACTGCTTGCGTAATCTACTTTTTATTGTATAATGGTATTTTTATGATAGGCATTTGCTTTTAAGTTTGTATGGTAAAAAAAGTAATTTGACAGATAGTTCCTTCGTTCCGTTCAGAAGAGAAGATTTTTCATCATCATCATCATCATTTCAGCCATAGGACGTCCACACATGCCTCCTCAATAGATTTCCACATGGACGGGATAGAATCCCCGCAACCCTAACTAGGTCGTCCGACCACCTTGCAGGTTGCCTTCCACGCTGCGCTTGCCGGTACGCAGTCTCCACTGGACAACCTTTCTGCCCCTGCAATAGTTAAGGTTTTGCATGTAAGTAAATACATGATAGGTGTAAACCATGAACTTTCTAAAGGGTGCGTGCCTGGCTTTTGAGCCGGTAAAAGTCCGGCACTGTTTGGGTCCTCCCTTTCCAGACGTCCAGAATATGAGGGAGATGAGCTTGGTTCGTCTACGAATCTCCTCATTTCTGATTTGATTTCGTGGAGAGATCCTGAGCATAGCACTTTCTATAGCTCGATGAGTGACTCTTAGCTTGCTTAAGCCCAAAGTTAGAGACCACGTCTCGGCTCCGTAGGTCATCACCGGTAATACGCACTGGTTAAAGTGAAGATTTTAACGTTACCTATTGCTTGTCGCCGTATTGCTGGTTGCTGGTGGTCTAGTTGATTGTAAGGTGAAATGAAGATGGTGGTACCTCAAATCCCAGGAGGCAGTGGCGGTCCTAGGGGGGTGTCACAGGGGTCGTGACCCATGGAGATAAGTTCGACTTATTAAACCTCGAAAAAAAAACGAAATGAAAGAATGCGCTCAGAAACTAGTGAATCACTTTCGATTTTCTTTATCTTGACGATTGTCTACCCTATTATAATGTTGTAAAAATGAAATGTCTGTACATTGAAGATATTTAAACATAACTATTGTAACGGACTATTTAGAGGTAACTGAATCTTAAAATGTTTTTATTGAATTTTTTATATGTTTGTATGTGTCGTTGTGGCTTCCTCTCACCAAATAGGCTAAACCGATTTCAACTGTTGTTGGTACACGGGTAGCTAGGTATTCACAGAATACTTTTACCTTACTACGCTCTTGAAAAAAAGGGAGTTAATGACGTTTTCTTCTCTGCTAACGAAGTTGAATGCACCTTCTAGTTGATTGATATATTTGTAAAAATGATATAAACACAATGTTACGAACGGCTAATTATGAATTAATCATATACACAACCAAGCCTTGTTTCAAAATGCTAATCATCTATTGTTATCCGTGCCATTTAAATTATGCAATTAATAAACAAACAATGATATACTGATACATTTTTAACATCAAATGCAGAAAAGTAGTTTTACCGCCCTAGTCCATAATTGGTGGAACAAAATCGTTCTAAAATCAAAATAGATTGCAGTATTCGACGGTAAGTCTAAGTTTGGCATGTACGGAGCATTGACAAGATTCATTTGTTAATATCAAGGCCAGAAAATAACGGTAAAGTGTGAGTTGGACTCACACCTCAAAGGTTCCATTAGTACTACATAATTTATTTCATACTAATTTTAAATAGCAATCCATACTAATCCATACTAATATTATAAATGCGAAAGTGTGTCTGTCTGTCTGTCTGTCTGTCTGTCTGTTACCTCTTCACGCTTAAACCGCTGAACCGATTTGAATGAAATTTGGTATAGTCGGAGTTCCGGGGAAGGACATAGGCTACTTTTTATCCCGGAAAAATACCCTTATCCGCGATAAACGAATTTAAGGCGGACGAAGTCGCGGGCAGAAGCTAGTATTTTATAACAGAAGGAAAACAAATAAGAGTTTGTTAAAAACAGCTCATGCAACGGCAAAGGGTGATTGTGCACTACAAGGAATTTTACTGTCCGGCAGTCCGATATATTATTAATACTAGTTTGTGCAAAATCGGACTGCCGGACGGTAAAATTCCTCGTAGAGCACTATCGCCCAAATTGTCATAACTTTTCGTGACAAACATCATCCGGAATATCGGAACAACTTTACCCCTGGCTCTTTTAGCCCTGCTCTCCCCAACCTATACGTTAATATTATCAATGCGGAAGTAACACTATCGTTTCCGCGGAACCGATTAAGATGTATTTGGTGTGGAGATAGTTTGAGAACCTGGGAATCAACCCTTATTGGGGTGAAAAAGAGGATGGAAGTATACCATCTTTCAGCCACTGCTGAACGAAGGCCTCCCCTATAGCTCTCCTAAGAGTGTGATCCTGCGTAGACCGCGTCCACCGACTCCTCGCGACCGTACTTAGTCGGTGACCTAGTCATTCCACGCTGCGCTTCCCTTTGCGTGGTCGCCACTCCAAGACTTTACTACTCAAACGGCCATCCAGTCTCCAAGCTACATGACCCGCCTATTGCCACTTCAACCACGCAATCCAGCGAGCTATGTCGGCTACTTTGGTTCTTCTGCGGATATC
The DNA here is from genome assembly GCA_905404275.2 of Hedya salicella. Classification (NCBI taxonomy): domain Eukaryota; kingdom Metazoa; phylum Arthropoda; class Insecta; order Lepidoptera; family Tortricidae; genus Hedya; species Hedya salicella. The sequence goes on along the minus strand of FR990112.1, from coordinate 1,891,885 downwards.
CTCATGTCTGATTCTATCTCGCAGAGATTCTCCGAGCATAGCCCTTTCCATTACACGTTGCGAGACTCTGAGCCGCCATTGTGAATGACGATGTCTCAGTTCCGTAGGTCATCACTGGCAACCTGCACTGTTCGAAGACCTTCGTCTTCAAGCACTGAGTTATTTTTGATTATTTTGTTACGGAACCCTAAAGAGAATCATTTCGTAAGTTGAACATTCCAGATCTGTAGAGTTTGGCCTCTGACCGCGCGTAAATGGATGCGGAGTGCATTCTTGCGTGCGTACGCGCACTCTAATTCAACCAGCTCAAGGAAATGAATATTACTATTGTTTTTTTTTTATTTGAACGTAGGTCTGGCTAGGCTTTCTTACCAGTATTCGGATTTAGTGAGGGGGAGCGCATACTCACGGACAGGAATGCCATCCGCACCCACTTGGAGATAATTTTGTCTTGAGATTCAGATGAAAAATCTATCGTCACTACAAGGCGCTCGCAACTTCATTCTCGGAGGAGAAAAAGTCATTACCCTTTTTTATCTTCAGCGTGGTCGGTTAAAAATTATCCTATAACAATCTGCGGATTTCCAAGCTACCCGCGTACCAAAAATAGTTGAAATCTGTTCAGCCGTTTTGTCGTGTTAAAGCCACAACGACACATACAAACATGCAAAAAGTCCAAAAATATATTTGCGATTATGATACAATATTTTTATGATAATATCTTCAATGTACAGACATTTTTACAACTTTATAATAGCATAGGTGTTGAGTTTTGTTGTATGTTGTAAGAAGATTTGTCAGTCTGCGATTTATATCAAGGCTTGCGGTTTCATCCACGTCATATAGATGTTTTGTTCACCTTATTTCAGGCTATATTCTGTCATTATGAAAAAATCACATCAATTTGCAGATCGGTTGTAGCGGAAAGAAGGTTTCAACCAACAGTAAACACCTCAGGTTACATATTAGGGGTTGCTCACGTTGTAAAAGGGCTGAGTACCGACTGCTCGACATGTCACTATAAGTGAACCACTTGGCGCTCATAACGAAGGTCTTCGTAATGGACCAAATTGTCGTGCAGCACTTGAGTAACAGCTAATGTAAATCTAAATACAGTTTTCTAATTAAAACCTCATATTTTTTAATTATAATAAGTATGTAGGAAGGTGGTCGGACGACTGGTTAGGGTTGCGGGGACTCGCTGGATGCGGGTCGCCTCTATCCAGCACATGTGGAAATCTATTGAGGAGGCCTGTGTTCAGAGAACAGAAAACATACTTGCATCAGCGTCAATGAGCAAGGCTAGCGACCTAGATGCAAGTAATTAAAATTAAGAGAAATATGCAGAAAAATAGCTGGTTCACGCATTGTCTGCAGTTTACACGTACAGTACACGAGATGAATGTGTAGTAGTATGCTGTAGGTGTTATTTATATATATAGCGTAAGAATTAGAAATAAATCAGATACCAATTGTCCGTTGGTGTTTCACTACCTTCCCATACCCGAACCTATGCGTGCTCAGGGCTACTCTCTGAGCGTATAGTCCCACCCAACCTTTAGACTAAGTTCCTCTCACTGTGGCGAAGACACCTTCAAGCCTTAATCGATCATTCTGAGTCTGGAAGATCGGCATTGAGAAAATCACCATTCCAAAGACCCTATTCCTCCCCGTAGGAATCCATCTGTTACCTTAGGTCTCCTGGTAACAGATATCCTGGTTAAAGTCGTAAGTTAAGGTTAGGTTTTGGACTTAGGGCAGTAGGCTCCCTTGGCATAATCAACCCTTAATCTACGCAGTCTGTGCAGACGCACGCTGAGCAATTTACTTATTAACGTACCTAATTTATCAATACCAATCTACATAACCTAATTTACCTATACGAATACAAATCACCAGATTTGTGTTTTGTTCTCATCAGGGGACCCTTATTCAGCGTGTGCTTGTACAGCCTGTGTCCAGCAGTGGACTTCCTATAGCTGAAATGATGATGATGATGAAGTATGTAGTTCGTGCGTACTCAAATATTTTTTAAATGTAATAAGTAAACGGACAGACGAGCCACCTGATGGCAAGTGGTCATCAGTGGATATATGCAATACTGGAGGAATCGCCCATAAATTGCCAGTCTTTGAGTGCTCTGTTAACTCGCTTCTTGAAGAATCCTATGTTATAGAGCTAAAGAAACACCTCAGGGAAAAGCTCATTCCACAACTTGCAAGTTACATGGTAAAAGTTTCTGTCAAAAATTTCATTTTATTGCCGACTGTACTTTTCTTAGAACATCCATCAACTACTCACCGAGACGATTCTAAGGAGCCCAAACTCGGTAGGATTGAGTTATTTTATTATAGAGTTCCTATGACCACCTTTCTGCTCCATCATCAGATCAGCTCGATGGTATCATATTATTGCATTGTCACCAAACTTACATAAGTATGCCTTTAGCTCAATTGGAATCCGGGAAGTAAGTCAAATGTAACTTGCGAGATTCCACCCGAACAAATAAGATTTTAAATAAATAAGTGAATAATAATAATGATTTATTGTCATATAAAGATTGCTACATTTCAAAACACATACAGTGACTTCCAGACTAGGCTCAGCCTGTATCGTGGAAGTCGCACTATCCACGAGTTTACAACAGAGTTTAATGCGGCTAGTTTATAAAGCGTATGATGCACAAATTCAAAGCAATACATAATTTACCAAGAAAAATAGCAATAACATAAGGTAACTTTACGGAGCAGTTAAAACAAAGCTAATCAAACAATTTGGCATGCAGTATAGAATGAGTTAAGTCGAAGAAGTGCGGCTAAGTTAAATTGTAGGTGTAGGTGAGTGTAGTGTGAGTAGGAGAGGAAAGGATGATAATGAGTAAGTTATCTCAAAGCTTCTTCAGCCTGATCATATGTCCAGGACAGAAGGAGCTCCAGTACTCGCGTTTTGGCCGTAGCAACTCGGCAGAGTTTGATGTCGCATACTTTAACAATATTGTTATATACTAAGGGCAGAATAAATACTCTATAGCGTTTTGCGAATGAAGTTTTTACGGTAGGGAGGGGAGCTTTAAATAATCTTTTCTTAGTAGGTCAGGATACGATGGCAGTTGCAAAATACTCTTGTGCATGGTGATTGTAGCTCGTAGCAAAAATAATCGACGAACACTTAAAAGTTTTGCCTCCCCATAAAGGTCCACTGTGGGGTAACGCCGGGGTTTACGAAGTCCGACCTTCAGTACCGCCCTCTGGGCTCTTTCTAAGGGCAACAGAGAGGTTTTGGCGCAATCTCCGCACGCTAAAATACAGTAATCCAGGATGGACTGACACAGCGCGAGGTAAACCAGTCTCAGCAAGCTCTCGTCAGCACAATTTCTTAAAATTTTTACGATGTATATGAATTTGCGCACTTTACTTGTTATATCTGCAATATGCCTTTTGAAACTAAGATGTTCATCTAGAGTAACGCCCAGATACTTGAGCGAGTCAGTTCTGCTGATTGTATCGCAGCCACACCCCAGATCTTCAGCCACAGTGGAGGCAAAACAGTTGGCTGCATGTCTTTTAAGGCAACTTAGCGAAACTGTAGGGCGAGACGAAGCGGTCTTATGAAAGCATAAAAATTGCGTTTTACTTATGTTTACAGTTAGAAAGTTGTAGTTTAACCAGTTAGCAACTCTTTGCAAGCCCCTGGTCGCCGCAAAGCGTACCTCTTTCCAAGTGTCACCGTGGAACAGTAAAGCTGTGTCATCAGCGTAACACAGGATTTCACTTTTATCAATTTCCAGATTCATAATATCATTTATGTAAATGATAAAAAGCGTGGGGCCCAAAATACTTCCCTCTGGTACACCAAACGACACAGGCGTTTGGTCACTCACTCTATCACCAATCCTTACACGCTGACTTCTGTCTGACAGGTAGCTGGCAAACCAATCCAGGGCGATCCCGCGAATGCCGAAAGAATCCAGCTTTTTAAGAAGCAAGGGTATCGACACTGTGTCGAAGGCCTTGGCTAGATCAAGAAAAACTCCAACACAGTGTCGCCCCATATCGAGATGAGATACAGCAGCATCGATTAATATAGTAACGGCGTTCTCAGTAGAAATCCCCTTGCGGAAACCAAACTGCCTGTCAGACAGGAGGTTGTTTTGCTCAAGATAATAGACTAGAAGTTTGTTTACTACTCGCTCGAGCAACTTGGGGCAAGCTCCCAAAAGAGAAATGGGCCGATAGTTGTTTGGGGTGTTCGTAGATCCGCCCTTATGAATTGGGATGACCGTGGCAATCTTCCAATTCTGGGGGAAACACCCTGACACGATGCTGAGGTTAAAAATGGCTGCAAGGGGCTCAGCTATCTCATTTCCTATCTCTATTAGGAGTCTATTGCTCACACCATCAGAAAAACATACATACATTTGCAAGTTAAAGAAAAGCTTGTAATAATAATAAAAATGAGCGTAATTCCAGTTTATTTTTGGGATACCAAGCAACCAGATAGTGGGGATGTACTGTGGTTCTGAGGCGGGAGGTGAGATGATAGAAACGTGATGGTAGCACCAACTCGAAAAGTTCTTCAGAACATTCCCTATTGTACGATCGGTAGAACAAACACACATCTATACTATAATAAAGTTGAAATAAAACAATTTAACGGATTATATCGCGTATATTATCTAATTTTAGTTCCCGATGTTTCGGAAGCTTTCCGTGGTCACGGGTGAGACAAGATGTTTTTTTTTGCTCTGTCAAAGTTACAATTTGTGCAAACTACCCATTTTTTAAAAAAACACAAATAAAGGTATACATACATGCCAGATGGGCCTAAGCTGTAAAGACAGTTACACATGTGCCAGAAGAGCTTAATTATTTTATTCTAATAATTTACCAAGCAGCATTTCACAAATGAGGCGTACTGAGGAGAAAAGAAACGCTGCAAAGAAAACCTCCCAGGCTACCTCATTACTAATTATAATATTTAAAAAACAGAGACTATTAAACTACTTTTAACAGATAAGATATTTTACACCGTTCGGAAATTAAGGTTTTGCAGTCCTGTGTCTCGCTTGTTCCTTAATGAGATGTATTACAGGATCCCAAGCTGGTGGTAGCGACAATCCATCTTCTCTATTGAAATTAGGATGCTTTTTAATCTCAATAGCCTTGCGTAGCATCCTGGGAAAATATCTTTTTTCTTTGGCAAGGATAGAAGGTTTATCAAACTTAATTGAGTGGTTTGGTTTGTCAATGACATGTTCACAGACTGCAGACCTATTACACCGACGGTGCTTGACATCTGCTATGTGCACCTTCACCCGGATTGATACACTGCGTTTCGTTTGACCAATGTATGAAAGACCACACTCGCAGTCCAGCTTATAAATGCCTGCACTCTGCAAAGGGGTGCTACTCTTCACGGGTCTAAGGTATTGAGACACCTTCTTCAACGGCTTGAAATATGTTTTTATAGAAGCACGCTTCAAGATATTTCCGATCTTGTCTGTGACCCCTTTCACATATGGTAATACGGCAGGTTTACGCTCGACTGTTGGTTTCTTCATACTGGGATTCTGCTTGGAACGTGGTATCTGGAGCTCGTTGGCTCGAAGCGCACGTTTGACATTCTGCAACTCAGCAGTCAGATGTTGATTGTCGCAGATACCCCTGGCTCTCTGAAACAAAGATTTACCCACTGTAGCAAGTTGACAGGGATGGTGGTGAGATTTTCCATTCAAATACCTATATGTATGCGTAGGTTTCCTATGTACAGTATGACCTATGTCGTTTTTAGGACCTCTAATTACTAGCACATCTAAGAATGCGAGTGAATTTTGATTTTCCAACTCCATAGTGAATTTAATTTTACTATGCATGGAGTTCAGATGGTCTAAGAAAGCTGAAACACTAGATCTAGTAGTACTAAAATAGTAAAGGTATCATTTACGTATCTTTTAAAGATCCTCGGCTTGACAGGTGCCAATGAAAGTGCTCTCTCCTCGAAGTCTTCCATGAAAATATCGGCGACGACAGGAGACACCGGAGCATATAGCCAGATGTAAGGCAGTGTTGAAATAACTCTATCCTAATCCGTTAAATTGTTTTATTTCAATGAGTAATAATCGCGGAAACAGAAGAAAATATTATATAATAAAGTTGTTAAAATGAAATGTCTGTACATTGAAGATATTAAAAAAAAAGATTGTTATGGACTATTTGGAGGTCACTAAAATGAAATATATATTTTTTGGATTTTATGTATGTTTGTATGTGTCGTTGTGGCTTCATCACGCAAAATCGGCTAAGCGGATTTCAACTATTTTTGGTACACGGGTATCTCCAGATGGTTATAGGATACTTTTTACCCGACTACGCTGAAGAGAAAAAGAGGGGTTATGACTTTTTCTCCTCCGCGGACGAAGTTGCGAACGCCTTCTAGTATACACATAAAAATATATCACTATTAATCCCCTATTCTATCTAAATGCAAAAAGGCACATCAAACGTCTGCTGTTGGTTCATGAAAGCAGGATGAACCAATGAAAATCCATTTGCATTCATAATATGGGTGGCGATGGCAAAAATAATAAGGGTTTACAATTTCTTCCCAGACAGCCAACGTTACAGAAGGTTTGCCGAAAATTGTTTCTCGACTTTCCTCCCTTGCTTGTCAGCGGCACCTATCTTCATTGATTGACTGTGATTTTCGATCTATATAAATCGACAAATCATCAGTGCCCGCAATACTAATCGAATTGACCAAGTCAATCCACCTTACCACGCATCCTTATAATCTAAATCAATCTTCTACTGATTACATCACGATTATCAACATAACTTTGAATTATAACTCATCGTTGCGGTAGGTTGGCCACGCCCACTTTAAACGGAGGTTGCTGTATTAAAAAAGACAAAATTCGTTGGGAAAAACATGGTGGTTATGGCGTTCTAATATTGATTAATGCTAGTGCTCTGCAGTGACCTAATGACCTATCCGAGCAAGATTGCTTGTGAAATTTGGTTCATATATTGATTAACTGGTATTCTATAATTGAAAGTATGGATTTTGACAAGAGAAATCAGCAAGATCTGATAATAGCAATCAAGAGGGCATAATTTTACTTCCCGTATCTATATCGAGAATGTATTCTCGTTCTCTGAGGTATTCCATGGAACATGAACAACTTCAGGACGCGAAATGGAAAATAGAGCTCTGATGTTGCATCAAATATTGTATTTAAGACAAAGTGTTATGTATGGGTATCGATGGTAGCTACTTGTGCTTCCTATTACCCTTACATTTTTATTTTTTTTATATATTTCAGCAACATTTAATTTACACGAGAGTATAACGTTACAGTATAACTTTACTCTAACGATTTACTTATTTATTTATAAGATAAAGAGTTTGGCACAACTCAAACGTTGAAAAACGAAGTTAAACGAGTTTGACATTTTCATTTTCTCGGTAACTAATAACAATTTTTGAATTTCCGTTTATAGTTAATGTTAAGCATGGTGTATAAGAACATTTTATACTGATTAAGCGAAACTCGTTTCACCACGGCAGCGTGGTCTTGTCTCGGTCGAGGTTTGCGTCGTCCCTACTCTCGGGATGAGACGCAATGTAGCTCTATGTTGTACGTTTTCGAAATAGATCGTGTACATTTGCGGGCTCGTATATTTTTACGACGATTATACGATTAATATAGCTTCTACAAAACGTATTCGTGTAATGCTCAGGAGCGTTTCAGCCGCCTGTTCTCATGTCATGAGTTATAACATATTGACAGATAAAACCTTCTGTTTGAGGTTCCGTGCAAATTACATTATAGCGTTTATTCTTGAGGGCACAGATTGACGCTATTTGCTACGTATAAAGATTTTTCATTCGTATTTATTGAGCACATAATGTAGTAAAAATTAATCTAACGAATCGATGATTTGCGTATATACGCACACCTAACATCATGCCAGTTCTCAAACCAAGCATTGTGTAAATTGCTTATCGCTTACCGCACGTTAAAAAATCCGCCTAATTTATAGAAGTATTTAAATAAATTACATTCCCTTATGATGTGTATAGTCCGATACTACGAGTATGGCTGGATAAAATATTCACCCATATCAAAATATACAAGTTGTAATTGTAAAAGTTGTACTGTAACTCTTACAGGGTACTGCGTTACGAGGAGTTAGCCTTGGAGCCAAACAGCACAACGCACCGACTATTTAAGTTCCTAGGTCTCAGCGAGATGCCCCCGGTCTATGAGTTCCTCCACTCGCACACCAACATTGAAGTGGCCGGTGTCAGCTCAACCTTCAGGGTCTCCCGAGATGTGCCTTTCAGGTAGAAAAATGTTCTGGACTACGACTATGTTGACGAAATCCAGGTAAGAATTTTGAGCGCCAAGCAGCGATAATACGCGCAATAAAAATGTGAATCTTCAAAAATAAAATAGTAATTGCGGAACAAGCTATTGATAATATTCAAATTATATTCAGTCTTTGATAAAAGAAAGAGGTTCTCAGTTTGAGCGAGATAATTGCGGACATACAGTGTATGTATGTCCGCTTTTATCTCGCGTTTAGCTGAACCGATTCCGATGCGGCTAGAAAAAAAATTAACTTTTAATTTTAATTAATTAATAAGTAAGGCATTGACTTGACAGTGACAGAGATGATACTAATCTACGCCTAATAATTTACTCAGCCAACATCGGCGGTATAAGTTTTTACCCTAGTATAAAGATTTTATCCTCTAGGTTAAAAATTGGTGTAACGTAAAATGAGTTTACTCGCGAGTAATTAATGATTTACTATTGGAATAAGACTTACACTACGTTGTTGAAGGTGACCCTTAGTATTATTGTTTTTAGTTTGTAATACAAGAGGACGCAATGATGAAAATTGAGGCTTCGAAGGTTTGGGCACGTTGAGAGGATGAGTGAAAGCAGACTGATAAAGATAAATTTATGTCGAGAAGATGGATGGCAGAGTCGAAAGAGGGCGGCCTCGGCGAGGCTATGTCGACCAAATTGCAGATACTGAAAAACAAGCCAGGTGAGGAGTACCCGGAACGGACGAGGGTGTATGAAGAGATGCAGCGAAAGAAGCGAAAGAAGTGTGTAAGGACCGTAGAGTCTGGCATTCGGCAGTCTCTGCCTACCTCAGTGGGATACAGGCGTGAGTATGTATGTATTTATTTTTTGTTATTATATCGAGCAACATACTAATACACACTTTGTGAAGTATATAATCATCACGATTCTAAATATTACGTTTAAAATACGGAAAAACCTTTTGCAGCACAAATTTTCACTTTTACTTATTATGGCTTCAGAGTTAAGAAGTTCTGTAACACAGTTCCTTTGAAACCCTTTTGGTGAGGTAATACAGTTTCGTCGATACCCTTTTGGTGAGGTAGTCCCCTCGTTACCCTTTGGTAATACTGTTCCATTGATACCCTCTTGGTGAGGTAATACAGTTACGTCGATGGCCTTTTAGTGAGGTGATACTGTTCCGACGATACCCTTTTGGTGAGAAAATGAGATAACGTAGATTTTGCATTTTCTACAGAAAAGTGTGAAATCTTAAAAAAAAATACAAAGCCTAGAAATGACGCTTATGTAAACGTAGATATAAATGAAAAAGACCCATATATATCATATTATATCATGAAGCAATACATTTGAGTCATTAAAAATGTAGCTTCACTGATTGCTATGAAAGTGCTACGACCTCAGTCTAAAACTACGAATACAGTATTATCAAAATATAACGGATCATCAATCAAATCGTGAATTGTAGCAAATTGCAGATCATTTAAGAATAAAGAGATTTGATGGCCTCTCGTGATACCAGGCGAATTGAAATCAGACTGGTACTAATGTTTGTTTTGAAATGGGTATTAAGATGATTGTTTGTTTAATAATATTTCATGCAAGTGTTTGGCATACAGATACTGCAATCCTTGGACTTTAATACTTTACTTTGTTTCAAGGAAACACAAACAATGAAAAGAAAACGAACCCCGAATAAAGGTATAGTATTATTAAATTGTAAAAATGGAATATCTGTACAACATTGAAGATATTCAAAAATATGTATATACTGTAACGGACTATTCAGAGGTCACTGAATCTATAGGCATTATTATAATTTTGTAAAAGTGAAATGACGGTACACTGAAGATATTTTCAAATAAATGATCGTAACGGACTATTTGGAGATCACAAAATCGAAAAAAGAATTATTATTTTTTTATATTTGTGTGTGTTGTTGTGGCTTTGTCTCACCAATTCGGCTAAACGGATTTTTGGTACACGGGTGGCTGGCTAGCTGGTTTTCCACGGATCGTAATAGGATATTTTTATACGATGAAGCTGAAGGAAAAACGGGGTTATGATATTTCTCTCCTCTGCTGACGCAGTTACGGGCACCTTCATAGCTGTTATAAAGCTGAGGTATAAATGAACTGGTTTATTCCGGTTACGCTCGTCTCGCCTCTGACCCCGTCAGCACTTGCCATGCAGCGAGAAGGGGTCAAATGTAGACCCGTTTGATATATTCAAACAAAAGTCCCCCGCTGCGTCTGTCTGGTCTGTCTGTCTTCTCTATAGTTCATCGCCCACTCAACAGGTTATGACGTGGGTTTTCATCAATGAGAAGATAAATTGTAGTTTTTGTTACATACACAGTGCCTGCGAGGAATGGGAAAGATTTTAACCACACATTCCTGACGCTATTAGGAGTAAAAAAAGTTATATGAACCAAGTCAAATTCAGCAAAAAAAAACATATCTAGTTTAGTCGATTTTTGTATATAAAAATTGAATAAATTTTGCTTTTCATAAAAATTACCCGTCTTAATAAAATGGTAACAATTATTTTTCCACAAAACGATGATTTTAGTGTGTAGTAAGTAGCTGTCACTTTGATTTCTTTCAGAAACTTGGATACAAATGTGGCTACGTCGACTTAAGTAATGCGGGGTTTAAAAAATGGGGTTCTACGCGGACACCTTGTCCAACGAGGACGCAAACATCCGTTCTGTACCAATATCAAAGGGCAACTGAAATGTTGCTCAGATTCGTCCGATGATAGGCGAAAATCGAAGATTGACGAGTACTGTTAATACTTTGGATTAACTGTATAATGGCATTGGTCGCATTAGGATGTTTAGCTTCTCCATATTGTCTTATGGTCCTGTGTCCACTAGGCAGAGAGCCCCCAAAGGCGTTTGAGAGTCACTACTCTCAATCTCGATTAGTTTTGAGCTTCGCGCTTGGTTTCGCTCCATGGCTTCCAGATCTTCTTTGCTTCGTCGAGTATGGATCGCCGCCGGTTTGTTTGGGACGGCCATGTTTTCTCTTTCTATGGGGGTTCCAATCCATAGCCTGTTCAAGAATATACTGGGAGCCTGTTTGCAGTGTGTGGCCAATCCAGTTCCACTTACGGCGCATCGATCGGAGTTTCACGGCAGCGTACTTGGATGTTCTCATGTGAGATTTTCTCGTGCCAGTAGAGCTTCTCCTCACTAATATTACGTAAATAAATATACAATTTCATACCCTTCTTAATATTCTATACGTGATAAAGATTCCTTGTGCAAAATTTTGTGCTTCTATAATCTATACTTGCCAGTTCAAACTGCGTATGGTTTATTACATATTAACTCCTCATTATTGCCGACTAAGTGTCTATCTATAATGTATGATTTTAATTTTACCTATTATTAAATTTAACCATTAATTTTATTATTTACGTAAATTTCATTCGCGTAGGAGACAAATATGTCTGAGTATCATAATAGCTTTTAGCCACGTGTTAAATACTCTGCTTTTCACTTCGAATGCAAGAAAATAAAAAAGATTTAATATTAAAATTGTATATTTCTTGAAAAATTAAAAGTACAAATTGAGCAATTCGATTAGAAATTTTGGCCAATCTGATCAGGTTGATTCGTTTGTTTTTAATTATTCGTAAGTAGTATGTAGCTGGCAGCCAGTTTTTTTTTTAGTTTCATAGAAATTTGTATGGGATTATATAGCTTTCTTTTAAACGCTGGGGGCTAGATGTACTATTTTAGTCTCGCTTCGCGAAGCTGTGACGTACTTTTTGAGCAGGAGAAGTGAAATATATATTTTTTATTTCAGTGACCTCAAAATAGTCCGTTACAATCATTTTTTATCATATCTTCTATGTCAGGCATTTAATTTGAAAACTTTATAATAATATTTTCTTCTGTTTCCGCGATTATTACTCATTGAAATAAAACAATTTAACGGATTATATCGCGTATATTATCTCATTTCAGTTTCCGACGTTTCGGAAGCTTTCCAGCTTTCCATGGTCACGGGTGGACTCACCCGTAAACTTTATAATAGTATATATATGGGCTTTGGATTAAACAGCGTATGCACATCTTTCTACAGTTGCGGTAATTCAACCTCGAAATTAGTCCTGATTTCGTATATATTGAAACCAGCCTTAATTATTAACTTGTTGATCAATACAATTTATAAAAACTATAACTAATTAGTCTTAAAAAGCTTATCTTCACTCCTAATTGCAATCTTACAGAAAACATGTCCTCGAGCATCAAAAACTTAATTATAAATGCTAATGTAATGCAGACAGATACCCCAATAAGATGTATCTAATCGTATCTTAATCGATCAAGACAAAGTTATTGAAGCTGGTGAGAGTGTCTGTAACATCTTCTCAGACATTGTACTATTGAAACTAGATCGAACTAAATCCAAAGCATATTTCAATTCAATTGCAATTCTAAGCGTTGTTATTAAAGTCAACATTGCAAGAATATTTGATGTTGCTAAAGTCTTACTTCTTTTTAAAATAACTTTTGATGTTTCGGGAGATGTTAGTACAAGTCTCGACCAGCAGTACTCATAAATTTGCAATATTAATCTATGTTTGCGCCTGCGGCGAAGTTGGTACATGACGCCATGTTAGGAGCAATGTTGTACTAGAAATAAAGATGCATTATGGAGCGGAGTTGAGGAAAAATTTATAAGAAAGTGTTGCAATTGATGTAGTTCGTGTAGATATCAATCAGATATTGCAATTGTGCAGAACGTGCACCAGAATGTATAGAAATCCCGAAAGATGGCGGGATATCATACGGCGAGTTACATCTGCACTCGATACGAGTATTAATTGCAGTGTCGTGTACGTGACTCCATTCATTTGGTACTTCTAGCAATGCTAGGGAATCGATTTTTGGTATATAAGTGTTTTATTTTATAAATTTATTTATATTTACTAAAATTTATTTATATTTACTAAAATTTATTTATATTTACTAAAATTTATTTATATTTACTAAAATTTATTTGGATTTAGATAGGGCAACTTGGTTTGCGGAAAAAATAATCATAACCTTTTTCCGATCTCCATCTGTGGATACCCCAGCTACTAGGTAGTATACCAAAAATATTTGAAATACTTTTCACCTTTTTGGCGTGATAAAGCCGCAAACATACAAAAATACAAAACATGAAATATTTTTTGATTCAGTGACCTTCAAATAGTACGTTTCAGTTATTTTTTTGAAATTATCTTGTCTTTTACAGTTTTATAAGAGAATGTATGTATTTTACTCGATACTATTTCTTCATTCTTACACTTTTTAGAGTTCCGTACAAAAAAGGTACAAAAGGAACCGTTATGGTGCGACTCTGTCTGTCTGTTTGTCTGTCTGTCTGTTTGTCTGTCTGTCTGTCTGTCCGTCTGTCCGTCTGTCTGTCTGTCTGTCCGACTATTTAAGCGCCATATCTCAAAAACTACTTATGCTAACTATTTGAAATTTGGAATAATTTGAAACATGGTCAGCCCACATGTATTGCATAGAAAATATTAAATAATATATTTTTATTTTATAAAAAACGACGAATATGAGGGGGGTAAAAATTAAAAGTGTAGCTACTGGGTCAAATGGGGTATCATATGAAAGAACTTGGCTTGCACATTTTTGTTTTTTTTTATTTTATTGTGATTTAATATTTTCTTCTGTTTCCGCGATTATTACTCATTTAAATAAAACAATTTAACGGATTATATCGCGTATATTATCTCATTTTAGTTCCCGACGTTTCGGAAGCTTTCCAGCTTTCCATGGTCACGGGAGGACTGCGAAAAGATGTATTTTCCTCTGTCAAAGTTACAATTTGTGCAAACTACCCATTTTAGAAAAAACACAAATAAAGGTGTACATACATGCCAGATGGGCCTAAGCTGTAAAGACAGTTACACATGTGCCAGAAGGGCTTAATTATTTTATTCTAATAATTTAGCAAGCAGCATTTCACAAATGAGGCGTACTGAGGAGAAAAGAAACGCTGCAAAGAAAACCTCCCAGGCTACCTCATTACTAATTATAATATTTAAAAAACAGAGACTATTAAACTACTTTTAACAGATAAGATATTTTACACCGTTCGGAAATTAAGGTTTTGCAGTCCTGTGTCTCGCTTGTTCCTTGATGAGATGTATTACAGGATCCCAAGCTGGTGGTAGTGACAATCCATCTTCTCTATTGAAATTAGGATGCTTTTTAATCTCAATAGCCTCGCGTAGCATCCTGGGAAAATATCTTTTTTCTTTGGCAAGGATAGAAGGTTTATCAAACTTAATTGAGTGGTTTGGTTTGTCAATGACATGTTCACAGACTGCAGACCTATTACACCGACGGTGCTTGACATCTGCTATGTGCTCCTTCACCCGGGTTGATACACTGCGTTTCGTTTGACCAATGTATGAAAGACCACACTCGCAGTCTAGCTTATAAATGCCTGCACTCTGCAAAGGGGTGCTACTCTTCACGGGTCTAAGGTATTGAGACACCTTCTTCAACGGCTTGAAATATGTTTTTATAGAAGCACGCTTCAAGATGTTTCCGATCTTGTCTGTGACCCCTTTCACATATGGTAATACGGCAGGTTTACGCTCGACTGTTGGTTTCTTCATACTGGGATTCTGCTTGGAACGTGGTATCTGGAGCTCGTTGGCTCGAAGCGCACGTTTGACATTCTGCAACTCAGCAGTCAGATGTTGATCGTCGCAGATACCCCTGGCTCTCTGAAACAAAGATTTACCCACTGTAGCAAGTTGACAGGGATGGTGGTGAGATTTGCCATTCAAATACCTATCTGTATGCGTAGGTTTCCTATATACAGTATGACCTATGTCATTGTTAGGACCTCTAATTACTAGCACATCTAAGAATGCAAGTGAATTTTGATTTTCCAACTCCATAGTGAATTTAATTTTACTATGCATGGAGTTCAGATGGTCTAAGAAAGCCGAAACACTAGATCTAGGTAAAATAGTAAAGGTATCATCTACGTATCTTTTAAAGATCCTCGGCTTGACAGGTGCCAATGAAAGCGCTCTCTCCTCGAAGTCTTCCATGAAAATATCGGCGACAACAGGAGACACCGGAGACCCCATTGCCACACCATCAACTTGCCCGTAGAATTCACCATTCCATAGCATATAGCCAGATGTAAGGCAGTGTTGTAATAACTCAGCATATTCTATTGCCATCTGTTGTTCACCCAATCTTCTTTTCACAATTTCGATACATTCTTGAACTGGTTCTTCATCATCAGTTAGTCTCAAATCCTTAATCTCACTGACAAAATGGTATGAGTCCCTTGTGTATGCTTCCGTCTTCCCTCGCAGTAAAGAAAGCACACCTGCTAAGTGCCGAGCTAATCGATAGGTAGGAGCATCGATTTGACTCACTATAGGGCGTAACGGAGCACCAGGTTTATGTATCTTTGGTAACCCGTACAACTTTGGTGGCACCGGGCAAGAAGGCACTAAACTTTTCACATCCAGATTAAGATTTTCAGAGTGCTTACTTATCAGCTCGGCTGTCGTTTTTATTACTTTCGCCGTTGGATCTCGCTTAACAAGCTTGTATGTTGTAGTGTCTGACAAAAGTACTTCCACTTTCTGGTTGTAATCACTAGTATCCATAACAACCGTCGCATTTCCCTTGTTAGCTCGAAGAATGGTGATGTCTGGGTCTTCACGCAAGCTCTTCAAAGCGTTGAATTCAGTTCTAAAATGAGATAATATACGCGATATAATCCGTTAAATTGTTTTATTGTGATTTGTTTTTGTTTTATTAAGGAAAATGTGAAAAAAAAACACCATTCTCCCCCTTTATCTCCCAAGTTTTACAATCGAAAATTTTGATATTACACAAAAATTATAGCCATGTCTCTTAACTAGTTTTTTTTTTTTAATTTGCAAAAAACCTATTTGAACAACCCGGTTGCGTTAACTTTGCACCTGATTTGTATGCAATGCAATAGATGTCACGTGCAAACTTAACTCAACCGGTACCGGGTAATAAAGTTAGGGTAAGTAAAAATTTGTACGGAACCCTTGGCGTGCGAGTCGACTCGCACTTGGCCGGTTTTTTATTATTTTTTATTTACTGGTTGTGGGAAAACATGAATGAATGATTTATTTTAGAAAAGTATTGAAATGTTGTATGAATAAATGAAATAATTTCATATACTTTTTTATTAGACTTTATATGAAGAGCAAGTTCTCGTATATACATATATTACTCAAATTCATATGTGTATGGAGTTTGTATATTCAGTTCAATACCAAACAGAAGCATGATCACCGTTTATACCAAAATTGGTCTCACACGCGTCAACAATAACAGTTCTAACTAACAACCATAAAAAATTGAATGAGTCGTGAATGGAACAAGCTCAGCTTTGGACTGTAATGCTGTTTGAGACTAATGAGGTCACCAAGCTACCTAAAAATATTATTAGTGGCTCTGTCAACTATGTAACTTGCAAGCTGTTAAGCCCCCATATCTCCGCCATGCATATTTTGAAAAAAAAACATTGAATGAATCTATAAAAAAAAATTCCATACAATTATTAAACCTGCTCACAGAATTTTACGAAAATCGTAGGGGGGTAGCGGGGAACAACTGGACGAAAGCTTTTTTACTATTTTATTCTGTTTCCGTGATTATCCCTCATTTAAATAAAACCATATAAACGAATTATATCGCGTATCTCATTTGAGTTCTCGACGTTTTCCTTGTTCACTGGTTGACTGAGAAGAGATATATTTTTCTCTGTTAAAGTTACAATATGTGCAAACTAACCGCTTTGAGAAAACAAATAAAGGCGTATGCATGCGAAATGGGCCTAATCTGTAAAGTTACACATAGGCCAAAAGGGCTTAATTTTTTTAATAATAATTTACCAGCATCATTTCACAAAATGAGGCTTACTGAGGAGAAAAGAAACGCTGCAAAGAAAAACTCTTCCGGAGGTCTTTTACTCCACACAAAATAACAAAAACAGAACCCATATAGTTTCATCATGTCCGTCCGTCTCTCCGTCCGTCCGTCCGTCCGTCCGTCCGTATGTCACAGTCATTTTACTCAAAAACTACTGCATGTATATTAATGAAATTTGGAGGATAGGTGTCTTGTACAAGCCGATAGTTAAATAATGATAAAATAAATTTATAAGGGGGGCACTCCATACCTACATGTAACCGAAATAGAAAAAAAAAATCAGCAATCATCTAAGTGTGTCACATATTTCGACACTTCTTTCGAATACATTTTTGATTCAGTGAATATTTTCGGAAATAATCGCTCCGAAAGTAGCATAAATTGTGTCCCCCCCCCCCTCTATTTTCTAAACTTGATGTCCAAAAAATATGAAAAAAAAACACAAAGACAAAAATTAATAAATACCTTCAACGAAAATTGTTCTCAACGTGATCGGATATACCGTTTTTGAGTTAATGCCAAAAAACTGTGCTTCTCAGCAAAAGGACGTAAGTGCCGTAGAGATACGCTCTTTTGCTATAGTGCACTTTTTCATATCGTATTTTTACGTCAGTAGTGCATTTTTTGTATGAATGGCCGCGGAACCCTACACTGAGCATGGTCAGACATGCTCTTGGCCGGTTTTTTACTTTATTTGTATGTACGGTCCTCCCCCCTAGATTTTTTATTTTTATTTATCATACTAAGTAGCAGCTTACAAAGACATCTCAACTCAAAATTTAATCAATATACACTTTGTAGTTTTTGAGTAAAATGCCTGTTACTTACGGGCGGACATGACGAAACTGTAAGGGTTCCGTTTTCGCCATTTTGGCCACGGAACCCTAAAAACGACATAAGATGTAACACAGAGGAAATTTCACATGACAGGTCTGTACTATTTTGCCAAGTCCATACGCTAAACTCAAATCCTTTGATTACAGGGGCCCTATTCATAAACGCTTGTAACTTACAAGCGGAAGTCTCTTTTTAATTAATATTGTTAGAAAGAGACTGCCGCTTGTAATACTAGTTACAAGCTTTTGAGAAACGGGCCCCAGTCTAACGCTTAACTGAGTCTGTTCCTGAGGTATGGGCGCGGTACTGGAGGGGTGACAAGTGACGTGACATGACGTGTCCTAACTGTCTCGCTATACACCACACTATACACATATATACGTCACTTGTCACCTCCATACTGCTCCCATACCTCTGGAACATACTGAGTTATGCGATACGCCTGTAATTGACAGATTATGGCGTTACTTTGCGGAATGTAATATTTTTCTGTGTAATAATGATTGTAATTATGAATTTAATTGAATATTATTATTGTATAAAAATTGTATTTTTTTAATTTAATCTGTTAATTATATAATTTAACTTTAATTCCATGCAATTTGCTAAGTTTAGTAGGTTTTTTTTTGTTTAATCAATTTGGTTTGTTTATTTTTGTAAGTATAGGTAATTTTATTTTAAATTATCTAAATTGAATTTTGCCGTGCTTTTCTGTTTTGGTGAATCTTAGTTTTAATACATAAGTTATTATGCTAAGATATTGCAATGCTCTGACAGGGCCCATGTTAAGGACTCGAATAATATTATGAAAAAATCTAATTGTAACCGGTGAAATGAAATGAATTCCATATTATATTAATGACCACGGTGACAATAATATGATTTCTCGGGTGGAGGCCGGACCGTTAACATCACATGCATCTCCTGATGATGTCTCGTAGAGAGAAACACGTGTCGAGCTATATTGTGTTTACTTGCATATTAATTTGTAATTGTTAGAACGATTTAGTGTCATTAAGTACAAATGAAAAAACAACAACTCGAAATTATACTATATAATTATAAAAATGACAATTTTAAAGGAAAATTGTCCATTCAGAATATCGTCGAAAATAAAATCATGTCCCATGGCAAAATTGTCAAATGTGATAGAGTTCGAAAAAAATAATGACCATTTGTAATACATTTGATTATTTTTCGGCACTATTACATTTTGTCAAAATCCATTTTGAACGGTATTATTTTTGGTCAAAATTCAAAATGGTCAATTCAAGTGAACGATTTTCCATTAGTACTTAATGAGTGTAAATCGTCAGAACGTATCAAGATGGGATTTTGCGGAATCATCATCATCATCATAATTTCAGCCATAGGACGTCCACCGTTGGACACAGGCCTCGTCAATAGATTTCCACGTGGGCCGGATAGAGGCGCGAATCCAGCAAGTCTCCGCAACCCTAAACAGGTAGTCCGACCACCTTGCGGATGGCCTTCACACGCTGCGCTTGCCAGCACGCCGTCTCTACTCGAGAACGTTTCTGCCCCAACGGAATCCTGATTCTCCTCAATTCTGATTCGATCTCGTAGAGAGATTCCGAGCGTAGCCCTTTCCATAGCTCGCTAGAGGCCCATGGTTAGAGACCACGTCTCGGCTCCCCAGATCAACACCAGTAACACGCACTGGTTGAAGACTTTCGGCTTGCAATGTGGTATCCTGGACGAGAAGACACGCGGAATAGCAAAATAATTATTATCCATTAAACTAAGTCCTTTGATATTTTAAGTTCAAAAAGTTAAGTTTAAGATAAAACCGAAGCGTTGACAATCAGATATTTCACAGAACTGACATTGACATTTCACGATAGATGCTCGGTTCGAGAATTGGGCCACAGGTAGGTATAAAATATGATGTTTAGGAATTCCCTTCCGATGTATCAGTTTCGACACATGAACCTCGAACAGCCCGTTTCGTGTTAATTTTAATGTTTCGCCATTCATTCTCACGGGGGATCTTTTAGTCACAGCTTAAAGTAACAGTTAACTCTATTTAATCCAATAGACATGTCAATGATGCTAGTATTCTGGACACCTTGCCACTTGGGACGGACATGGGGGAAATTTTTTAATCAGGTATATTTTCTGGTATTGGTAAATTTTAAAATGGTTTAGGTACATCATAATTGTTGGTATATTCATTTTAAGTCTCGCGCTTTGTACAAATAGTAAGCATTTTCGGCAAATTATGAAATTATGTTTTTGTTTTACTTTTTTACACTGAATATACAAATAATTTTTATTTTTACTTAGATATTTGTATTAATATTGTTATTAAAAATTGTAAATGTATGTGTAAGGATTCTACAAATTAAATTGACTATTAGAAATAAAATTATTGTTACACTAAGGGGCATAACGCACTTTAAACTAAATTCTTACTGATATATACTGATGATGCTTGCCAGATATTATAACGAAGTGAAAACAAGTTTTCAATTATATGAGAAAACCGTAATAAAAAAATGTTTTTGTATTGCCTATGTATGACTGCACCATCTTTTTCTCTGTGTTCCGTGTCCATCGTGCACGGTATGCGTGGTTACATTAAAATTAAAACACCAGTGCATACCGGGCAGGTCGGCTAGTAATTTAACCGGAATATCGACGGTTTATTCAAGCAGGCCTAGCTATTGCGAATATCTTTATGACACATCCAGTCGTTAGGTAATTGATTTGATCTAGGCGCACGCATTTCTTAGTACCTACCAGGTAAAACGCGCTGCGAAAATATCGTAGTATAATGTTATTGTTATATTAGGGTACCCCAGAGGTGCAAAGGGCCTTCATAAGCTCGCACCTCGCCTTCTTATCGTCAGCAACACTATTGGCATCCATCTGCGCCGCCATGAGTAGCTATAGCATTCACAAAATGCTCGTCAGCGTCGAACGCAGCACCCAAATAGCACACAAGCTGAATAAGGGCTTATACAGCTATTATACAGCCAATTTGAGCGTTATAAGACCTGTATAAGCTCTAATACAGCTTGTGGTATTACTTGGTACGGACTCGTCGCTACTATAATACAACCGTTAGACACGTATAAACTATTTATTTTCATAGGTCTCACCCAGTGGCATGCACAGATGTTTTGGCCAAGGTAGGCAGATTCTCTTTGGAAGGCAGTTCAAATGTTTTGATCACATAGGTAGACAGTTTCTCTATAGCTATATGGAGTTCTTCTGTCAGCGAGTGCCGCCCGCATACCAGGGGAGTTATTGCCTAACGAAATTTTGACAATTGGTATCCGAATCAACTGTCATAGCCCATACCAAATCATGACACTTGATTCTGATTCCGAGCGTCAAACGCGTTAGGCAATAGGGGGGCAGGTCTCATCACATAACTTGCGACCCTTCACAGCGCATTTGCGCCACTCCAGACACTGCAGACGTTGTCAAGGCGATTCAGTACTATCTGTCGCAAATTTCTCTTGTCAGGCCTGCGGTAGAACATGTCGCTCTCGTATCGGTTTGATCAGCCACTATAAACGGTCTCTTCCGAACACTACACCATAAATCGTCTGCAATAGACACAAAGTATATGAAGTTCAGATAAGGTCATCACCGGTACTACGCCCTGGTTGAAGACTTTCGTCTTTAAGCAAGGAAGTATCCTGGATGAGAAGACACTTCGCAGTTTCCCAAACGCTGCCCATCCGAGTTGGATCCGTCGATTGATCTCGTTCTCAAAGTTGGACCTGCCTAAATGGATTGTTTGTCCTAGATAGAGGTATTCGTCGACAACTTCGAGGACCGAGTTACCAACCAATACTGGGATTACTTTTGTCAGGTTGCATAAGTCATAATGCCCAAACGCAAACAGGCCTTTAAAAAGTCAATTTATCTCTTTATAATGATACACTTATTTTTCATTAAAACTATGATTATTTATAATCAAAAACTTAATTAAAAGTGCCCCAAGCAAGGATGCAACCAAGGAAATCCGCCAGAGATCTAGTTCATAGCAAAGTTCACCCGATCTTGTTACCCAATTAAGCGAGGTGAACGATTACACGATTTATCAACGTAGCTTTTTTTGTCAAAAAAGGTCGTAAGATTGTTGGGGAACTGCGTGAGTTACGATCTTTTGAGTGAAGACGGCAGGGAGGTCAGAGCTACCTAAAGCTGTGATTAGCGTGTGCAAGCGAAAGCCAGAAATCAGACAATTGGGAAAATGCCAAATATAGCTCCAAGTATTGCTTCAACTTACACTTACTAGTACTTACCTTGAGTGCAGGAAGATTTAGAACAGCTCTTCCCTGATGGTGATATTAGGGATGAAATTTAAACATAGAGTTTAAATGCTCTGCAGTGATTAGTGAGACATTACTGTCTAAATTTAGCTGCTCGTAGTAAATATTGAGTTAAACAAATCTCAAATTTTCAATCAGTTTTTTCTAGAAAGTTTTTTTTTAATGATATGTAACAATAGCCACTTTCATGATTTCTACTTACGAGTAGGTGGCAGTCTTTTCCTAAAGTACTTAATCAATAATCATTAAAAACTTTGCGCAAAACTGCGTATTTTTTTTAAAATGAGTAAATTAATATTACAGATCAATTTTACACAAATCGAATTAGTCCTATGGTAAGCTCAGTGGGACTTGTGTTATGAGCTACACAACGATATATTTACTACACATAGAAAACATCCTTAAAGACTCAGGAAAAAATATTTATGCTCATCACACGAATATTTTTCCCTACCGGGATTTGAACCTAGGACCGTCATTAATGTGCAAACTCTTTTCGAAATACACATTTGCGACATGGATAACAAAGAGTGATGTAATATTGAATACTTCTCAAAAATACTGATTTACCAAATTATCCTCATTGGTAACATATAATTTTCGATTACATATCAAATATGGCCAGGGCGTGATGACGTCAACTCAAATTGAAATAAGCGATTGAAGTTTATTGATGGCATAAAAATCGGCACAGTTCGATCTACAAATCTCTTTCCAACAATATGTATCAAAAAGAAATTTTTACTTGTGATACAAGTTACAAGCTTTTGTGACGCAGGCCCCTAAAGGTGCATCCACACTTGTATCATTTGCTCGTATCCGATCACCGTGGCGTGGCATGAGTGCGAATTGCGCTGCTTGGACGCTCACTGGCGGCGCGGCGATCACGCCGCGCTTGTCCGATCTAAGTGTGTGATAGGCGTAGCAACATGGATTTCGAGCGGTCGGATCGGCGCAACGTCCAAACATCATGCCACGCGACGAAGATCTTATCGGGCAAACGATACGAATGTGGATACACCTTAACATAACGCAACAGTGTAGTGCTTAAAACGAAAAGGCACATTTTTGTATATAGATATAGATAGACATTATCATCATCCTCATAAATCAATCCAAAGACGTCCGCTACTGGACAAAGGCCTCCCCGAATCTCCACAACGACCGGTCGTGCACCGCTCTCATCCAACGGCTTCCCGCTGTCCTTACCAGATCGCCGGTCCATCTTGTTGAGTGCCTTTCCACGCAGCATCATCCTGAACGCATAGACATCTATTAGTAATAAATTTGCTATACAGGATGTTGTTTATGCTTACCTTAGCTTCAAAACATTCTTCAGATCAAGTCAAGTTAATTTATCAAAGACAATCTTAAAATAACCGTTTTGATATCTTTTTTTATTTTTATTTAATTCATTATGCTGTTTACACTAGTGAAATGAGTTGTTAAGTAGTCTGTCTAATTTGTTTAGGGGTTAAAAAAGCAATTTGTCAACCTAAACAAAAATACTTTATTGATTAGTTTCTGTGAATACGTATATTTTTGTTGGTCCCTTTTCTCTTATTGGTCATGACATGTCATCATTGTATGAATCGGAATGTTGGGCCGCAAAGATTACGGATAAAAGCAGATTGCATGTTACGCAGATGAGAACGTTGAGATGGATGAGTGGCGTAACGAGAATGGATCGGATATGGAATAAGTGTATAAGAAGGACCCTGAAAGTAGCATCCGTAGTCGGTAAGCTGAGAGCAAATCGCCCACGATGGTGTGGACATATTATGCGGAGCGATGACAGTTCTATGACAAGAAGGGTATCAGATATGTATGTGGAGTGATGTAAGAGAAAGGATAGACCAAGGAAAAGGTGGATGGATTGCTTGAGAGATGACATGAACAGGAAGGATGTAAGTGACGAGATGACGAGTGATAGAGAGGTATGGAAGAAAACAACATGCTGCACCGACGCCAAGTAAATGAGATAAGGACAAGCGAATGATGAATGGTCATAACATGTCAATTTTTGAGGTGATGAACTTCCGAAGGAGCGTGGTGCAGAAACGACTTAAGGTTTTACTTGATAACCTTGGCTTATCAGGACTTTGACCCCAAAATAAGTCAAAAACCTTACCTAGTATGCTGGGTCTGCTGGGTTCGAATATTTTATCCCTAGCTGCTCGCGGGAACGCAAATGGCGGCGATGTGGTTCGCAACCCATCACGTCTCGGTCCCAACGAGAGCGAAGAGTGGGCTATGGAGAGCCGCTTTGCTACGTTAAATGTAAGGAGAGGAATGAATGATAAAATAGATAAAGTATGTCAGATGATGGATGCGAGAAATATTGATATTCGGTGAGTGAATGAGACAAAACGAAAGGGTTGTGACAGCACAAAATGAAGAGATTAATGAATGTTGATGAAGCGGCAGTTGTATGCCAGGACCGTAGCAAGTGGAAGGAGGTAGTCTCTGCCTACCCCGTAATGGGAAAAAGGTGTGATTGTATGTATGTATGTATCAGGACTTTGAGTAACCCAGGTTACCAACTGATAGCTAAGATGCAACCGACTGGTGTAGTGGAGTGTGAGTATATTAAAGAGCGAATATACCAAAGTTAACCGATTCAACAAAAGCACCCTGTATATTTTATACATCTGTTCGATGATGTTCGACCACTTAGCGATTAGCCCCGCATCTAAAGTGGAGTAATTACGTTTTATTGCACTGCTGGCCAAATTATTGGCAAGTTAAAGCGTGGGTAAATATATGTACAGTACATTACATGGTCACGTGAGATGTACTTTAATTAAATAAGAGTCAAGAGCAAGAGTTAAAAGTTTTAAAAATCACTTGACGGGTTCCGTGTTTAGGGAATTAATTTTTAGGGTTCCAAAATGGCAAATAACGTATGTCACAGGCATTCTACTCTAAGCAACAAGAAGTACGACATTTGGAATATAGGTGTCTTCTATAAGCCGCTACTTAGTTTGGTAGTTAAATAACAAAGATAAATATTTCGAAGCTGAAAAAATTTTTCAGTAAACATTTATATGTGGCACTTATTTCGTCAGTTCTTTTAAAATAATATTTTCTTCTGTTTCCGCGATTATTACTCATTGAAATAAAACATCTTTTAAAATACTTTAAAGTTTCTTAGCAATTCATTTTATTAAGTGAACATTTTCGGAAATAGTCGCGCAGAAAGTACCATTAATTTGTAAGGATACATTCTTTTGCTAGTGCAGTTTTTCACATTGTATTTTTTACATCTGTAGTGCATTTCTTTGTAGTAATGGCTGCGGAACCCTACACTGAGCATGGTCCGACATGCTCTTGGCCAGTATAGATGATATTTGACCGCTATGAGTTTGCTGTACCTCAAAATCTTCAAGTAATCACAGAAAAAATCAGGCTGTTACAACTCATTACAATTTATCAGTAGAATCATTTTCTCAATTTTATAGTAAATATGTATTATTTTCGAAGCAGATTGTGGCGATTCAAATGTGGACGACTTTATTTAATGATTTAAAATGATGTAAAGGGCAAATCTGATGACTGTCTGTACTAAGTATTAAAGCCATTATAGGGTTTAGGAACATAAGTTACGTTTAAAGCACATGAGATCACGATGACAAAGCCGGACCTAGTGGACATAAGACTATATTTAATGGTTTGAATTTTGTAAAGGGCAAACCTGACGTCACCATTACAGAGCTTCTGTTATAGGGTTCATGAACACTAGTTCCGTTTATGACTAAAGTAAATGACATCATGATGACTTAGCCTGAACTTTTGCAGCACTATGAATTTTATTATGGTAGAAGAGATCTCTCCTAACATTGACAATCCCATCCGTTCCACCTTGCCACACTGTGGGGTAAGTAGATCCCTAGCCTTGCCAGGCTATGGGGTAGGGCTATGCCCTAGCCTTGCCAGGCTGCGGGGTAGGTCGATCTTGCTAGGCTGTGGGGTAGGTCCATCCCCAGCCTTGCCATGATATGGAGTAAGTCCATTCCCAGCCTTGCCAGGTTGAGGGGTAGATCCATCTCCAGCCTTGCCAGAATATGGATGAGTTTTGATCTACTTTTTGTATTTGAAAGGTGATTTGATCGAGAGAGTTCTTTGGTTCTTAGACATAATTTAAAAAATCTAATCATCACCTTTTTATGGTTTTCACGATTAAGTAAGTAGTTGTAGCCGCCGGTGCCAGATGATCTGACGAGAAGAGGTACTCGACGACTATTTTAATGAAAACTTCGATATTGTGGACTGTATTATATATTTACTATCGGTTGACTGGTTTACAAAGAGTAGTGCCGCGGTCGCAAACAGAGGTGGTAAGGTTAAGATGGTAAGAAAAGGTAATGTGTCATGATTTGCATGATTTAACTAAACGGCTAGGTGGTTAGTAGTAGGGTTGAAAGTCGTATGTGGACCAATGTTTTTGGCCCATTTTAAGAAGCCCCCCGCATACTAACTGCGCCTCGTATGAACGTTTCGACACTGCTTCGCAACGGATAAAACATAGAAAATAAGGGTTGCGTTCGCAACAGTACTTGTTACCTTATTATAATTTTAAAAAAATAAAAAAAAAACTAAAAAGTAAAAAATAACGCCATAATTCAGTTTCTTCAAATTACTTACAAGTAACCGTTTGTATACTCAATCTATACAGTATATACATTTAATCTTATTTTGGCGTCGGTGCCATATAAAGAATGTGTAAAATATTGAAAATTGACGATTTTAGTAAGTTGTGACACGATGGCACCGACTCCAAAATAACATTAATTGTATATACTGTATAGATTGAGTATACAAACGGTTACTTGTAAGTAATTTGAAGAACCTGAATTATGGCGTTATTTTTTACTTTTTAGTTTTTTTTGGAGTCGGTTTTATTTTTTTGTTTAAAAGTTTATTTATTTTACACTTTTTAGTTAATCGTTACTTAAAAGTGTATCTCGTGACGATTCGAACAAGCCCAAACACGGCTAGGATACATTATTTTATTACATAGATCTGGTGCCTACCTTCCGGCTCCATCATCAAATCAATTCGATGGTACCATTCTCATCAGGAACATTTAAATTTGTGACTATGAAGTTGCTTAGCTAAAGTAAACAAGATATTTTGTCGCCACCCGTAAATCAATTATCATTGAGGAGTTCCGATGGCATTCTGTGGTCTTTTTCATCAGTTCCACTTCACCAATTTACACTTTCTAAATGCAAATGCTTATTATGTTTCTTATAATACCAAAATCGCTAATGTATGCCTACAATATTTGAGGAGTTCCTTCAATTCCTCATGGATTCCATCATCAGAATTTCACCAAAATTAAATGGGACCTACAAGAAAGTACCTTCTATAAAACTAAAAAAAAAATTTTGAAATCGGCAAATAGTCTTTGAGTAATCGGTGAACATCCATAAAAAAAAAGTATTATTTCATTCACCTTAATAAATGTAATATCATTCTCGATAGTTATTTATCAATTCATTATCATTATCGGATAAAAATGTACCTGATAGACGTAGGTCTCCTTTAAACTAATGAGTTATTCTAGGCTTTACCTATTAAGTATAATTCCTAGCGGTTCGAAAAGTATATACCTTAAATAGACAATATCCTTGTTTAAATAAATATAGGTTATAAAATTTAAGTGTACCTACCTTTGACGGTAAAACATGTATAATTACCTGACATTTTTATTAATGAAGATCGTTACTCTTAATCTACCATTAGTGAAGCAGAACACTTATTAATATTGCTATTTTAATTACACGATAAAAATTACGTTAAGATTCTCGCAGACCCAAGCCGTTTTGCGCTCTAAGTGCGTGCAATTGACTTCTCAAAGTAAATTCGCAGGACGATTGATTAAAATTCAGATGCACTAGATTGTAGTTGATCTAGATTATGTGCTAGAATAATCTTGACTTTAGTATCATGTAAGTAGATTATATTTCTGTCTGATGGTATCGAACCCTTTATTCGAAGACGTCCAAACACTAACCTTGGCGCTATAAGAGACAGATCTTTTGCAGTGAAGATAAGCTACTGCATTTGAATGTTGTTATTAAGAAAATTGGTCTATTTGTTATACAAGGCTGCCAAGTTGTTATTTAGTGCGAGCCATCGACATTATGTAGCACCAAGGGCATTAAAACAAGAGGATTGTCAATTGCTATAATTCAGATCGTACCCCGATCGCAAGGATATATTCAGGCAAAAAGTTGATGGCGTTTAAAAACCAAACATTTATGCCTGTAGCTCTCCGCCGTAAAACGTCAAACCCAAGGAAGTTCCGCTTTAGTTTCGCGCGCTCTGTATTTCGCGGTTTCGCGGCGGAGGTGTGCTACCGGCATTAACAATGTTATATTTGAACAAAAAAACATTGTACAGTAGGTAAGTCTGGGCGTAAGCGACATCGCTGATAAGCTGCAGGAGTGTAGGCTGCGATGGTATGGTCACGTAACAGGACGACCATCCGACTATGTACGGCTCCTGGTACTACAACTTTCCATCCCCGGTCGAAGACCCAGAGGCAGAACTAAAACGAAGTGGAAAGATGAAGTGCAAAAGGATATGAGTGAGTGTCAAGTATCCGAAGACGATTTCGAGGTGATGAGGATAGGGTGAAGAAGAGAAGCAAAGTAAGGGAAGCTGACTCCACATCCACGTCGGATAATGGCTAGGAAGAGAGAGAGACAGTAACAGTAGGGTTTTGACGCTTTATACCAGAATGTCACAATGTCAGATAAACGCTATCTACACATATAATAAACCTGAAGAGGGTAGAAAGTCTGTACATGGAAGATATTCGAAAAAAATTGGCCGGGGATATTTAAAATCGATAACAGAACACGTTCCAACAGTTTTTAGAATTTTTGTCTGTTTGTCTGTTTATTTGTACGCGCATCACGTGAAAACGGCAGAACAGATTTTGATGCAAATTTTACTAATCGGTCGAAAAAAAGCCCCGGCTAGGTTATAGGTTATACTAATTCAACCCTTAAAGGGGGGGTAGCCACTACATTTGATTGAGTTAAGTTTGCACCTGAATCTTATCGCGCTACTTAGAAAGAAGGTGCAAACTTCTCTCAAACATGTGTTACGAGCCCACGAGTATCGAGTACCTTGCTAAACTAACAGGTGGCGCTAAAATTAATACCTTTTTGCCAAACGCATACTCATATTATAAATGCGAAAGTGTGTCTGTCTGTCTGTCTGTTACCTCTTCACGCTTAAACCGTTGAACCGATTTTGATGAAATTTGGAATGGAGATAGTTTGAGTCCCGGGTTTGAGGCTACTTTTTATCCCGGAAAAATACGCTTATCCGCGACAAACGAAATTAAGGCGGACGAAAACGCGGGCAGAAGCTAGTATCAGATAAACAGTATGTCAGATTAGCGAATGTTAGATTAGTAGAATGACAGATCAGCAGAATGAAGGACAGTTCGTTAAGGGCTCAGACCTGAAATGTCAGTTTTCCTAAAAAGTCCTATCCCTAAAATGTTATCACGTCCGTAGTATACTTTCTGCAACACTGTTTGAATGCATACATTTTGAGGATATAGGAACAGGTAATAAAAAATACATCGAAACATGACACACTGCTGTCATTCTTGCAAGTTGAATAATTGTAAATAATAATTCTTATCCATATAGATAGCGTTGTACATATCGGGGAACGTCCTCTTGTTTTAATGTAATATGTATGTATGTATGTATGTATGTATGTATGTTTGTTCCTATCTGGCACTCTAGAGACCAAACGCGTGGACCAATTTTGATGGTTCTTACGTCAATCGATTTGTCTAAACTGTCCGAATGTCACAGAATACATAAAAATGATGAAAAATGGCGATAATGAGACGCCATATTGTGAAAAAGAAAAAAATGATAATCGACGTCCTATATCGAGTGGGATATCAATGAATAGGGATTTACAAATCATTATTAGGTTTCTTTTATCATTTTTAATTTGGACTTACCAGTTAGGAACTATAACCATTTAAAGTTGGCTAGCAAGCCGTTCTTGCTGAATTTTAATTTCATGGTATTGTAATAAATCTGTGCAAGCTTCTCAATAAATAAAAGTCAGTTAATTTCGCAATCTTTATCGTGGGGGTCACGATAAAGATTGCGAAATTAACTCCCCTCGGATTAAGTCTGGGGTCGCCTGCTGAGCAGCAGCAATGCGCCTGAATATAGTGTAACTGCCAATATTTGTCACAACGACCGCGTCTGGTTCTGGAGGCTAGCGGGTTTCGATGCACGCCGCCCTGCTGGTAGTTGGGTACCCAAATAACGGGAAAGCCACCCTTGAAAGGCTACCCCGCCAACTAGCGTAAAGTCCCGGTATGACTCCTCCTTGCAGGTTGGCAACCGGACGGGAGGGCTAGGTGGCCATTTCAGGGGGGTTCAGGGGGATCTCCAGGCTTATCTTTTTATCTTTTAGTTACTCTCTTCTTTACGCACTGCCTATGCAATTATGCACGGTGAGATAAGTGTGCTTCCTTACAAAATTTTACTGTTTTCGATGCTGGATTAAATGAAGCTACATGTTATATGAATGAAGTGGCAAGTTCCATGTTTTCTTTTATAAAAAACAGGTATAACTGCGCAGGCCAGAATCGCAATCTTATTATTTTTTGGTGTACTGATATGTGAGAAAAACATTTATTATAGATGAGTGCCATCCATTTTTAGAAATGGGACATACACAAAATGAGGCAGTCATTGTCCATGCTCTAATAGAACGAACAGAAAAAAAGAGTTTAAATATTATTTGGATGAACCCTGCCGAATACTGAATTGCAACATTGACTTAAGAAAAACAAGAGGACAACAGAAAAAAAAGAGAAATTTGCAAAAGCGAAATATAAGGATCTAACTAATCTTTGTAATACAATATATGATAATACCAATAAAATATCATGACTTTTATAAAAAGCATGGAAGTGTAGCAAATAATTAAGAAGATTTGATTGGTATTTTTTTATTCTGCTGCGTTGTTTTGATCATTTATTGTAGATGTTATTTCCCAAGTATAAACGGACATGTGAAACTTAACCGCATTTACACTCTTTTGAAGTCTATGTAAAAAAGGTCAACTAGCCGTTTTTCATAAAAAACGTAAATTAAGTAAAAAATGCTTTACATTATGATAAACTATTTCATTACAATAGTATAAAACAGCCATAATAATTTTTCTGTATCACATACAATAACTTGTAGATCAACGTGAACCTTCATTTTGCTCCCCTGAAAACCATGTGTTCTGACATAACGCTTTATACGTAGGGACCGTCGACATGATCGATACTCACAATATAACAAATAATAAATTCTAATATGGAACATAGCGATTTTAAACAGTCGGGACCCATTGTTGGGAAGATTTGCGTCGATCTAGATTTCTTATGGGTCCCGACTTCCATATTAGAATTTATTATTTGTTATATTGTGAGTATCGATCATGTATAACTTAACTAATTTCTGGGGTACCGGACTTGTCTTTGTCTTTTTAAGAAATCCTAATAAAAAAATTGACTTCGATAACTTGCGTGTAGCTTGATTTATGAGCCTTTAAAATTAGGTAGGAAAGTCCATTTTCAAAGTATAAAAATAAATAACTAATAATACCGTTGAATAACCTCTGAAATATATGGTAACTTTTGTTATGAACTGTTTCGATAAACGCAAGTTTAAACATAGCTGCAGGAAAAAAATCTTAATTTCCCCATACAAGATAGAAACGTGTCATTCATCAACGTGACGTCACACTAGACTTTATTATGAAGCGTTTTTTGGGAAAGTTCTTAATGTGATTTTAACATTGTTTTATCTCGATGAGTTTGTTTGTATGAGATTAAAGTAGTTTTTCCATCAATGTTTCTATTATTAAGAGGTCTGTCTATAACACATCGCAGAAAAATGTTATCAAAAATTGTCAACATTCCAATTATCTAAGGTAAAGGTCCCAGTAGTCGACACCGCCCCATTAGTTGGTACGTTTAACCTTAATTACATACCATCAGAGGTGAAAAACGGTGTCTCGATTATTGAAATTAGTATCTCAAACACTTATACTCTGAAATGCGTATAATAAGCCCACAGCAAACTCAAAACGTGATCCAAAACAGATTGAAAGTCAGGATTAACGACGACCGGTTTGGCTCAGTGGGAGTAATGTTGCCTGCGAAGCTGAGGTCCTGGGTTCAAATCCCGGTAAGGGCAAATATTTGTGTGATGAGCATAAATATTTGTTCCTGAGTCTTGGATGTTCTCTATGTATATATGTAATATATCTATTAAATATATCGTCGTCTAGTACCCATAACACAAGCCTTATTGAGCTTACCATGGGACTAGAGCGATTTGTGTAAAAATTGTCCCGTAATATTTATTTATTTATTTATTTATTTATTTATTTATTACCTCTAAAAACAAATTGAGTTAACACAACTAATACCATCTGATTCACATGTAGATCTGTCAAGTACAGATAACCCATCTATCTCCGTGACTACCAGCCGACAATTTGAGGAGTGTCCGCTTCAAAGCGGAACAGCTTATTTACGATAACTGTATTTCTGACGACCTTAAAATTTCTGGAACAGGGTTCAATTCCGGGCACTTTAAGGAATATATGTCCTTTCGAAAATATACGTCTTATGTAGCATACAAACGTGACTGGATGGACAAAGAACGGCAGGCAAGTTGCTGGTCAATTTGGGACTCTGCCACAGTAAAGTAACGATTCTTCGGCAGTTGAAATCTGTCGAGTTACTAGCTATGATATGGTACTATAATGATCAGACGCTTTTGATGACTGGACGAAGAATGGTGCTTATAAATACACGGATTCTTGGGTAAGGATTTTGAGGTGCATAATCTCTAGGTTATAGTAATCCTAGTACTATAAATGAGCAATTCCTAAAAATCTATCGGTCGCAGACGTCCACTGCTGAACATAGGCCTCCCCTATTGCTCGCCACAGGGTGCGATCCTGCGCAGAGCACATCCACCGACTCCCCGCGACCCTCGCGAGGTCATCCGTCCACCTTGTCGGCGGTCTCCTACGCTGCGCTTTCCCTTGCGTGGTCGCCACTCCAGGACTTTACTACCCCAACGGCCATCCGGTCTCCGGGCTACATGGCCCGCCCATTGCCACCTCAGGTTTTTTGCATTTATTGTATGTGTCATTGTTGCTTCATACGCCAAAAGAGCTAGACAGATTTTAACTAATTTTAGTACTGATGGCAATGATTTACAGGACTTTATCATCCTGAAGCCCAAAGTAAACTTCGACGACTTGATGAAGGTCGTAATAACACAAAAACAATAACAACAAATACTCTTTTCACTTCTCCTGCTCAAAAAGTACGTCATATTAGCTTCGCGAAGCGAGACTAAAATAGTACATTTAACCCCTAGGGTTTGAAGAAAGCTATATAATCCCATACAAATTTCTATGACACTGAAAAAAAAAACTTGCGGCCTTTTCTTACGAATACTTAAAAACAAACAAAACAACCTGATCAGATTGGCAAAACTTTCTGATAGAATTGCTCACACGTGTTTTTCATAAATTATAGAATTTTAATGTGAAGTCTTTTTTATTTTCTCGCAGTCGAAGTGGAAAGCAGAGTGCTTAACACGTGGCTAAAAGCCATTATGACACTCAGACATATTTGTCCTTGCTCACTTCGTGAGCTCGTCCAAATAATCGCTTCGTGCCATAATGGCCTATTTTAGCCCCTTGTCAAACAATCCACTATTATTGCACACCTCAGATACATAGAAATACAGAACAAGACAATAACATTAGAATTAGCAGAGGTAAATAACACGTCAATCCGTTACCTTTCTACCGCTTTAAATAAGTATTACAAACCAAAAAACTCACTTCCACATCTATCCATCCATACTAATATTATAAATGCGAAAGTGTGAAACCGCTGAACCGATTTGGATGAAATTTGGTATGGAGATAGTTTGAGTCCCGGGGAAGGACATAGGTTACATTTTATCCCGGAAAAACACCCTTATCCGCGATAAACGAATTTAAGGCGGACGAAGTCGCGGGCAGAAGCTAGTACTATTAAAAAGTTGTAAAAATGTCTATACATTAAAAATACTAAAAAATATGATTGGAGCCCACTATTTTGAGGTAACAGTATCGTTTTATTTTTATTTTTGTATGTTTGTATGTGTCGTTGTGTGGCTTCATCACGCCAAAACAGCTTGACAGATTTCAACTACTTTTCGTACACGGGTAGCTGGGTATTCACAAATGGTTTTCTAATTGACTTACCTGCCGCGGTTTTCTCTGGAGGTTACAGTATGGAGTTCTTCAAGAGGGGAGTGAATAAGTTCTTAAAGGGTCGGCAACATGCACGTAATGCCCCTGGCGTTGCAAGCGTTCATAGGCTGCGGTGACTGCTTAACATCAGGCAGGCCGTACGCTTGTTTGCCACCTTAGTAGTATAATTTTTTTTTTTAACCCGACTACGCCGAAGCAAAGAGGGTTATGGCTCTTTCCTCAGTTCTTTTATGATGTGAATCAAGTGAACGTTTTAAACTTAGTTACATCAATGCTTATTACATTATCGTATTGTTGAGGTACATAATTTTATTTATAAGTTGAATTGAATTGAATGGTGATGCCTCGTGCGGATAGATGATTTTTCGACGCGGAACTTCCGATCGGCACTCAGAGATCTTTCGGTTTGATGGAATATGATGAAGAAGGCTCATTGTTAACGTTAATTTATAAGGAATGATAACAATCTAAAATCAACGAGTAATTTTTAGTAAACACAATTAAGTTTTTTTGTTACTTTGGATCGTTATTGACCTTGACATGATGCGAAAAAACGTGTTCAGCGCGTGGCGAAATTGGTAATTCAGAGGTTTAAGGTTAATAATCCATACTTATCTCTACTTATATTATAAATGCCAAACTGTGTTGTCAGTGTGTTTATCCTATAATACTCAAAGAAAGTTAAATAAAAGAGATCAGTTTGTACCTAGAATGATAGTTTACCTCTCTTGTAGACAACATCATCTCTGCTTTCTTTGTTTATTACGTTTTCTGTAGTACAATAAAGAGTTATGTTCCTGTTACTCTTTAAACGAATGGCGATTTTTCAGCGATATGTTTTTTTAACTTATTTGTAACATAGTGGTTAAATAATATTTTCTTCTGTTTCTGCGATTATTACTCATTGAAATAAAACAATTTAACGGATTATATCGCGTATATTATCTCATTTTAGTTCCCGACGTTTCGGAAGCTTTCCAGCTTTCCATGGTCACGGGAGGACTGAGAAAAGATGTATTTTCCTCTGTCAAAGTTACAATTTGTGCAAACTACCCATTTTTTTTGAAAAAACACAAATAAAGGTGTACATACATGCCAGATGGGCCTAAGCTGTAAAGACAGTTACACATGTGTCAGAAGGGCTTAATTATTTTATTCTAATAATTTACCAAGCAGCGGGAACTAAAATGAGATAATATACGCGATATAATCCGTTAAATTCTTTTATTTCAATAGTGGTTAAATGTTACAAATCAGTCATATTCAATAGCGTTTCGGAATTATTCTTCAGAGTCAAATAAAAACAATATTTCTCAGAGTAAATTCTACTTCAAGTGTAAGTTGCGCGAGCATCTCTTGGAACATCTTCAAGATTAAGCGTCTTCATAGTAATTTAGAAGGGTACCTACCATTATGTACCTACCAGTGGTGACGTGTCCATATAAGCCAATTCCCACCGGGTTGCCCAAGGAAAGGCTTATAACCTCATATTTCTTTAAATATGAGTAAATTAATATGCTTCAGCTTCCCTTGTAATTTTCCTGATGCCGCAACTCAGTGGTACTTATATATATATATATTATGTTTATATATATTACGTGTTATATATAGTTTGTATAATATATCAAACCTTCAAGAAAAGATTTTACTCCTACCTAAAAGGCCGGCAACGCACTTATGACTCCACTGATGTTGCAGGTGTCTATGGGCTATGGTGATCGCTTATATTAGCTGAAAACAGCCAAGACTAAGGGAAATATTTACTCGTATACTCATCACATAAATATTTGCCGTTACTGAGGCAAAAAAATTACGATGACAGAATTTCAACTATACCTAATTTATATGACTAGATAACAACCTTTTACGCTAATAATGGCTATTGCGATGACTAATAACCCTAACTACAGCATCACGATCGAGGAAAGGGAACCTTGAGGTCCCGGAAACTAAATCATCGATAATGCGTCTGCTTCAGATTGGAATCTCGAGATCTAAGAATCTTAGTCATCACTGATGCATGGCTGATAGCTTCCGGGGCCATTGTAAATACCATAACAAAATTACAAAAGGCATAATAGGCTTATGTCCTAAAAAAATATAACTAGGCCGTCAATTTTCAGAAAATATTGGACACTTATTTTTTCTTTTGTCAATTGAACAAAAAATGGTGAAGATATAGCCCGTTAAATTTCCCCGTGACGTCACGCCGTGCGACCGTTTTCCAGACGGCGTGACGTCATGCGCCCACACTCCCAAATTTTAAAGCGCTTTATCTTTGTCTTTTTTAAATGACCGACTAATTAGAATAATGTTTTTTTAACCCAGAAAAACTACCCTTTTGTACGCCCTATGACAGGAGTTTTAACGAGGTTAACCCTGGAAAAAAAAATCCGCTTAACTGAAAATAATCCGACGTTTTCAAATGGCCGTTAAGATTATCTTGAAATGAACCAAATACTTAAGAGTCCCCAATAAGCTCGGCCGAATTTCACCTTCCCATACAAACGGAGTCTCGTTCTTATTTTAAAACTACGTGTTGGATTGTAACGAAACTTGGCATACACAATGACATGAGGTATATCTAGGCCTGAAAGTAGTTTATATAGTTGCAGTTTATAAAACAAACGAAATACAGCAAAAACAAGTGTTGTATGAAAAACTTAAATTCGCTGTATTTTTTTTACAATGGTATCTGAAGCTACATAAACTAATTACAGGCCTGTATATACCTAAATTTATTCTAAGTACAAAGTTTCAGAGCACACTAGTAAGTCGTTTGAAAATGAGGGTGTAACTACCTTTGTATGGAGAACCGAGCTTACTGGGGACTCTTAACACTTTCAATCAAGTGTCATTTTAAGCAAAAAACCGGCCAAGTGCGAATCGGCCTCGCGAACCGAGGGTTCCTTACAAAATTTACTCCCAAACTGCCGAGAGCCCTGCTTTAAGCAAAACGTACACGGAGTGTGGTTTTTATACTGGTTACTGACATAGCAAACAGAAACAGACCGATAGATTTTCAGATTTGTTTCGTGGGTTGTGCTATAAGAGCTTCCTTCATACCAAATTTAAAGTTTCTAAGACAAAGTTTTCAATGGACAGCAATTTGTACGGAAACACTTTGTAATATAATCAATAATTATTGTTACCTACTCTAAGCCTTATGTTAAACATGTTTAAATGATCAAATGAATTTACACTTACTTGACATTATTAAACAGATCAATTTATATTCTATTGTCATTTTTTATTATTATTGTATAAATTCGTATCTCTGATGAAATTAAAATTGTACATTGAAACAAAACAATTTAACGGATTATATCGCGTATATTATCTCATTTTAGTTCCCGTTTTAGGATATTGTCCTCCCGTGACCATGGAAAGCTGGAAAGCTTCCGAAACGTCGGGAACTAAAATGAGATAATATACGCGATATAATCCGTTAAATTGTTTTATTTCAATGAGTAATAATCGCGGAAACAGAAGAAAAAATTAAAATTGTACGTTATGAATTTGATATTTTTACACATTATTTATTACCTGTAATTATTATTATTATTTTGAATTTCCCTGGAATGCTTGATTTATTCATTTGATTATTTTAAAGTGTACAAATATATTATAATGCATGTTTGTACTTAGCAGATTAAGCATCATTTTGATTTTATGTCGTCATTGTTTTTATGTTGCCCTATCAGGGTTCATGTACTTAGTAATAAGTTTAGACCTTAAGAAGGTGTTGTGAAATGTACATGACTGCAATAAATAAATAAATAAATAATGACTGTATCTTTGGATTGCGTTGACTAGGAAGCTTTATTTTATTACAGCTTCAAGGAACCACAGACAGATTTAATATCAATTTCATCTTGATACCTTCACGCATTCCTGAGAGAATGGTCTTGACAGACAGATAGACGGGCACCAAGTGATCCTCATTAAATTGTAAAAATGAAATGTCTGTACATCGGAGATATTAAAAAAACAGTGACACGTTTGTATTTGAATGTA
This sequence comes from Hedya salicella, assembly GCA_905404275.2. Taxonomy (NCBI): domain Eukaryota; kingdom Metazoa; phylum Arthropoda; class Insecta; order Lepidoptera; family Tortricidae; genus Hedya; species Hedya salicella. The sequence goes on along the minus strand of FR990112.1, from coordinate 1,853,076 downwards.
ACTGAATTGTTTTATTTTTTTGTGTGTTTTATATGTCGTTGTGGCTTCATCACGCCAAAACGGATATCCACAAATGCTTTTAGGATATTGTTTACAAGACTACGCTGAATGAAAAAAGTAATTTAAAAATAAACAAAAACCCGACTGGGTAAAAAACTAAAAAGAAAAATACAAGTCCAGTACCCCAGAAATTTGTTAAGTTATGCATGATCGATACTCACAATATAACAAATAATAAATTCTAATATGGAACATAGCGATTTTGAACAGTCGGAACCCATAAGAAATCTAGATCGACGCAAATCTTCCCACCAATGGGTCCCGACTGTTTAAAATCGCTATGTTCCATATTAGCTTTGATCGATCATGTATAACTTTACAAATTTCTGGGGTACTGGACTTGTTTTTTTCTTTTTAGTTTTTTACGCAGTACGGTTTTCTGTTTTTATTTTTTATTTTATACTTGTTAATTAAAATTATAAAAGTTAGTTAATTTCGCAATCTTTATCGTTGGGGTTATTGAGAAGCTTGCACAGATTTATTACAATACCATGAAATGAAAATTTAGTGAGAACGGCTTGCTAGCCAACTTTAAATGGTTATAGTTCCTAACTGGTAAGTCCAAATTAAAAATGATAAAAGAAACCTAACAATGATTTGTAAATCCCTATTCATTGATACCCCATTCGATATAGTACGTTGATTTTAATTTTTTTCATTTTCACGATATGGCGTCTCAATATCGCGATTTTGAGTTTTCATCATTTTCATGTCAGTGACATTCGGACAGTTAAGACAAATCGATTGACGTAAGAATCATCAAAATCGGTTCACTCGTTTGGTCTCTAGAGTGCCAGATACACACATACATACATACATACATACCTACATACATAGACTGATAAACACATTACCACTCCTTTGCGTCGCGCAGTCGGGTAAAAAAAAGGGTTATGATTTTTTTTTAAGTTTCTTGACGAAGTTCCATGAATATTATAAATGAATAGAAGTTGCAAGTTGAACTTTTACCTTTACAGATATCTATTACAAAGCGAACCAATTGTAATGTTCGTGATTGTACGTCAATGCGCAATCAATTTGCTAATAGCATCTCAAATGCAGTGGCTGTACTAAAATTGCTACTTAGCCGATGATACTTTCAAAATCTCGGGTCTATCGTCGACTTGCGTTAAACACGGTTCTTAAGTGTGTTAATGCATCTTAGTCCTGAAATTAAGACAAATTAATGTTTATGCCTATACAATTTCCAGATCAATCAATCTATGCTCTTGTAAAGTTGTAAAAATTCAGTGTCTGTACATTGAAGTTATTTTCAAAAAAATATTGAAACGGACATTTGGAGGTTACTCAATTGAAAAATATTAATTTGCATTTTTTGTATGTTCGTTTGTGTCGTTTTGGTTTCGTCGCGCCAAATCGATTAAACGGATTTCAATTGTTTTTACACGGATAGCTGGGTATCCACTGACACACAGGTTGTTTGGTAACAGGATGCTGCAAAGCCGAAAGTTGATGATAGTTTAGGCCATTTAAAACATTTTAAGCCATACATTTCTTAAAAAAATGCTATAATGTAATTTTTTTAATTAAGTTTTAAGATTTGTCTCAGAAAACTCCTACTATTGTCGAAGAAAAAACGAATAACATTTCTCTAAGACATGTCTGGCTTAAAATGTACCAAATGGCCTAAACTATCACACCTACTTTAAGCTTTGCATCCCGTTACCAAACACCATGTATACGTAATATATTCTTCTGTTTCCGCGATTATTACTCATTGAAATAAAATAATTTAAATTGTCCACCCGTGACCATGGAAAGCTGGAAAGCTTCCGAAACGTCGGGAACAAAAATGAGATAATATACGCGATATAATCCGTTAAATTGTTTTACCAAGTATACGTTTATTTTTACCCGACTACGTTGAAGTACAGAGAAGAGGGGTTATGACTTTTTTCCTCCGTGAACGAAGTTATGGGCACCTCCAGTTGAATTACATTATTGTACAACACGGTGAAAAAGTTGCGCAACTGAAGTGGCAATGGGCCGGCATATATGTCGCAGAGACGATGACAGGTGGAGTCAGCGAGCGCTGAACTGGAGACCTCAAACGGGTGGCAGAAGCGTTGGAAGACCGCAAGCCAGATGGTCGGACGACATCAAAAAGACGGCAGGGCCGACCAGGAATAGAATCGCCGCATCAAGAACCAACTGGAAATCCATGCAAGAGGCGTATGTCCAGCAGTGGACACATATATGCTGTGAAGAAGAAGATTGTACGCATAGTGGGCGTGCGCAGAGTTTTTGAGCATGGTTGGCAGTTGGAATATTTTGAACACATGAGTAGGCTGTTCATCTGTGGCTATATGTAGCCGTGGTTCAGGGTATTCAGTACCTTTGTACCTCTATGAACTACACGCCACTGTATACACACTCAACTTTTTTGATTTTTTGGCAAAGGAAAGGCATATAATGCTATCACCTGTGGTCCAAATTTATTGTTCTTTATTTATTCTGATAAATAATTATTGGGAACATTGGAATTTTATTAATAATAGTACAATATTACAATAGCGTCAGTAAAAAAACAATATGAATACTTAACTACCATAACAATTTAACACTACGAATTTATTAATCCACAATATTAAAAATAAAAATTCAAGTAATCATTATTATTACCATTTGACTACATTTTTTTAATCCATCACAACATTTCATAAAATTCCGGTTACATTTTTGCAGTAGATGAACCATTTAATCAACAGTAGCATTTTAACATTGACCACGTCGCATGAAAAAGATCTTTTTGTTTTAAAGCTTAAAGTTCACGACCCATAGAACGCATAGATTTTGTTGGCCCTTTTGTATTGTAAGGCCTGTCAATTGGGTTGGCGTCAAAAAATCCTACGAAAAAATATTCCCAAAGAAATATTTCTATCTTTTTTGCTCATTAAGAGCATTGTTCATTATTAGAATCAATGAAGACACTATGGTTCCTGAATGTCTACAATTTTGATTTGATATTGTTTAAAGTTTAACTTTTCTCTTCTTCGTTTAAAACTTAACGTCAATTTATGCATCATCTCAATTGATGGATTTGACGCAGGGAAATAGCCAAAACAGAGATTTGATCAAATCTGTAAGGGATATGACCAAATCAAGCAGGATGTTAAAATGGCGAATAATTTTTATCATTTGTCTAGAAAAAGTCAGTCATTTGAAACTACAAGTAGTTTTTGAGTAAAATGCCTGTAATGTATGTACTAGCGGACGGACGGACGGACGGACATGACAAAGTTATAAGGGTTCCGTTCTTGCCATTTTGGCTACGGAACCCTGAAAAAGTATATTATAATGGGGCACTCTGTGCATGTAATCAAAACTGAAAAAAAAACAGCAAATATCAATGTTTACATTTTGACAGTTCTTTTAAAAATAATTTGAGTTTCTTGTTTTTTTTTATTTGAGTTGTATAAATTGTGTCTATTCTCTTAACCTTAAGTCAGTTAAAAATATTACAAAGATACAACTTAATAAATACCTGCTGTCAACGAAACCTATTTTCATTGTGATCGGATAAACCGTTTTTGAATTATTGCCGAAAACTGCGCTTTTCGGCAAAAGGACGTAAGTGCCGTGGTGATACGCTTTTCTACTAGCGCACTGTTTCATATCTTATGAATAAAAAAAACCCTGCACTGAGCATGATCCGACGTTTTTTGACTTAGTTATACAACGTTGTATACAATACTTTTCAATGGAATACAAAACGTAACGAAATATTAAAATCCGATTTTCGTTTTGACGGTTGCGTCAAGAGAAGAAGGCAGCAGAAAAAAAAGAAAATACAAATACACCCGTCAATATCTATGGATTACTTTGTTTTTAAATCGCGCTTACTTGCCAGTGATGAAAGTTTTTTTCTTCATAAAATATGGAAACTAAAGTTGCAATTTTAAGGAAGAAAATAGACAATAAAATATATGTTCGTTCACAGAATAAATATAACGACTAATTATTGTACTGTTTACGTAATTACATAGTAAATAATGTATTAGAGCATTTTTTTCTGTTAAGTTGGTATCAATATTTAAAATTCGTTTACAACGCTACCAAACATTAAAAAATAATATTGAATTCAGTGGTTTGTGAAGTTGGTAGTAAGTAATCTGTTCTGGTGTAAAGTTAGATTGTGTTGATCACAAAATACTTAAACTAGGTTAAGTAGCGTATCTGTGGTATGGCTGCTATGCGTATCGTTTTGGCAACGACACGACTGTGCCGTACTGTTATGGGGATTTTAATAGAGTATAGACTTTTCTGCAGTCTTATGTGTGTCTATATATTAGAGTTCGTAACCATGTTATTGATAGATAAAATTACAAGAGTAGAAAAACGTCTTTGCACATCGATAGACTTTGATCATGTGCTTACATAGCATTGACTTCCTATCAAGTTGCAATGGTCTGGAATAACTCCTGGAGAAATTATCATTTAGCATTAAGTGCTGCACCAGGGAACAGCGCGAGAATCGAGGATGAAACGCAATTTATATAAATTAATAGCGAAAAAAACAGACTTGAAGAACATGATCAATTATGAGGAATCTGAATCGTGCGCATGCGTAAACATAAACATTGGCACTGGCAGTGCTCGTGTACATTGAAAGTGAAAATATTGGAGGTAGAATTGCGGACGTGCAATACCAACATCAACGGTGAACTTCAACTGGTAGTATGCAAACATTTCAGTAGCAAGCACTTTTTGAAAAAATTGCAGGGTCAATTAATCAATCAATCAAAATATTCTTTATTCATGTAGGCCTAGTTACAAGCACTTTTGAAAAGTCAGTTACATGAGAGTAAATGTTTGCTGGGAGACATACAATATGATCCAACATTTGCTGCATGGATTAGGCAATCCCAGAAAAACTTAATCAAATCATTAAACTTAAGTATAATATTATTGATAAAATCATCATTTTAAAAATTAAAATATTCAAGATAATTCCCAAAAGGATTGACCATAAAAAAAAAAAAATAATAATCTAGAATGTGTCTAGAATTAAATTCTAAATGTCAAGAGTATATAAAGCAATTAAGATTAAAATAATAATAATACCTTAGGTATTCGTTAAAATAATTATACATATACCTACATGACGCTATAATTTACATTAATCCCACGCGGCTTCATCATTCATGTAGTCTTGTGTGCTATAATAAGCTTTAGAAAATAATTTTCGTTTCACAATATTTTTGAATTTACCAATAGAACAACTCACTTATGCTGCTAGGAAGTTTATTATAAAACCTCACACAGTTACCCATGAATGATCTCCTTATTTTATGGAGCCTAGTAGCAGGCACTGCGAGCTTATGCTTATTTCTAGTATTAAAATTATGTACACAGTTCTTCTTAAAGTGGGTAAATTTTTATGTACATACATGATATTCTCATAAATGTATTGACAATGCACTGTCATTATATTAATGTCCTTAAACTTATCTCTAAGCGAGTCTCGATGGTTCATTTTGTATATCGCACAAACAGCCCGTTTCTGCAGAACTAATATAGTATTAATTTCGGAAGCACTGCCCCATAGTAAGATGCCATACGACATAATACTGTGGAAATAACTGAAATACACTAACCGAGCCGTTATCACGTCTGTTAATTGACGAATCTTACTTACTGCAAAAGCTGCAGAACTTAGTCTATTCGAGAGATTAGCAATATTCTCGGTCTCTGTCTTTCTACCAATGACTCATAGATTCGTAACTTGAGTGTCATGTAAGGCCGGGAATTTATTCCCAAGGATATTTTGCCTCAACATGTTTTTGTGTAGTATTCAATAAGACCTCAGTTATAAAATCATAGTAGACAAAATAGCGTAACCGACGCGTTTTTCGTATTAAGATACGTCCTTTTCTATTAAAAAATTAGTATAGAAAATATAATGGGCACCTCGTTAACGAATTTTGTACTCTACTACGAAAGGGCATAAGTAATATGAATGTTGTACTAAGATATGACGTTTGGGTAAGTATGGTAATTTGTAACCTCAAAATGACCCTTAATCGATGTGGTTTAACCCTTTGCCTTTCAATCATTCCAGCAGAAGGTTCAAACTATTTAGTATAATATGCGTGACTTAGTAAGTGATCTATTTTATGGATTCATGAATGGATTGTTTATTGATTTATTGAGTTCAATGCGATTATTTTGGTAGATTGCGCGGTTTAAATAATGACTTGTTTATCAGTGCGACAATGCTACTTTATAAACGACTACTCATTTTTATCTCGGAACAAGAGTGAGAGAGATTTTTGCATATATAATTATTAGAAACGGGGTGGGGAGGAGGATTAATAATAGGGTAGTTTCCTGAGTAAAAAAATATTCTTAATTAGCCCGTCAGATAGATTATATATGTATTTTTTCTTTCATACAAAGATAAAGCGCGTTAAAGTTTGGAAGTGAGAGCGCATGGCGTCGGGAAAACGGCGCGAAAAACAGTCACACGGTGTGACGTCACGGGGAACTTAAACGTTTTATAATATATTCATCATTTATTGTTTAATTGACAAAAGAAAAAATACGTGTTCAATATTTTCAGATAATGTAACTGTCAGACTAATTATATTTTTTAGGACATAAACCTATTACATACTCATCGACAAATTGACCTTACCCGGCCTCTGCCGTGATATACTAACTTAACTTTAAACATTAAACTTCAATAGGGGACATGCATGAAATTTTTTCATCGCTTTTCTTAACGAAATATCAAAATACCGTAAAAACTATTCCAAAAAGTGAAATTAAAATTAAAATCAGCCAAGAAATACGTATGATATAAGCATTTTAAACTACTAATTAGACAGCGATTTGACAGAGAGGTCCGACATAGACTGTTACGTCACAGTCCACTACGGTCATATAAACTCCATATTAAATTCTGTTTTGCTAGAATGAGATAGAATGAAATGTTTGATGGTTTATATCTTGGGTATTTTTATAGTTATTCGGAAAATTCTTTTTGTGTACTGTTTGTTACATGAATAAGCTTTTAATAAAGCAAAAATTAAAATTCATGCACATTCCCTATTACAATATTAAACTTATTGTGGTGAGCGATGTACGAGTATGGTATACATTTCAAAGATACCTTGTTTTGTATATCTCTACGCGGCCCAATATTGATCTCTTATACAAAATATCACGACTAACTGTTTCTTAGTTAAAATAGGAAAAACCAGCAACAGACAAACACACATTGGCATAGTGGTAAGACTGGACACAAACACGATTCTATTTAGGGTTGCCAGATCAGAAGACCAATATCTGGATTTACAAGATCTGATATTTTACTACTAGACTAAGTCACACATCATGCAGAAGACGCAGCTTCAATATTATGGGAAGTGAGAGAGAATTGTCACATTGGTAGCACCGGCACCGTGTGATATGTAGCACATTAGCAGTCATTTCCCAATATATAAAAAAACCGGCCAAGAGCATGTCGGACCATGCTCAGTGTAGGGTTCCGTAGCCGTTCATACACAAAAATGCAATACAGATGAAAAAAATTGGAAAAAGTGCCTTTTTTCATAGCCCCCTAGCAAAAGAGCGTATATCCACTTCACTTAAGACCTTTTGCTAAGAAGCGCAGTTTTTCGGCAATAACTCAAAAACGGTATATCCGATCATATTGAAAATAATTTTCGTTGAAAGTTAAATACCTAGGTTGTAACTTTATAATTTTTTTTATATTTTTGAACATAATTTTTAGAAAATAGAGGGGGGGGGGGGAACACTATTAATGCTACTTTCGGAGCGATTATTTCCGAAAATATCACCTAAATCAAAACATAAATAAATAATTTTAAATAATTTTAAAAGATCTGTCGAAATATGTGCCACACATTGATATTTACTGGAAAAAAACTGTTTCGTTTGTATATATATCGGTATTAGGTAGGTATGTATGGAGTGCCCCCTCTAGATTTTTTATACTTTATTATTAACCATCAAACTAAGTAGCGGCTTACACCAGACACCTATACTCCAAATTTCATCAATGTACATTTTGTATTTTTGAGTAAAATGCCTGTGACTGTGACATACGGACGGACGGACGGACATGACGAAACTATAAGGGTTCCGTTTTTGCCATTTTGGCTACGGAACCCTAAAAAGGGCAATGCGATTAAAATCAACAAAACGATGCATCGGCAACTGACACTCGATGTTCTAAAGTGAATATCGTGCTAATTCATATTTGGTGTTATAAGGGTTCCGCATCAAAAGGGTAAAAAATAAATGGTGCAACTCTGTACTTCTGTCCATCTGTTAAAACTTATTCCTGAGATATAACGTACATTGTGTACTGGCTCGTGTGAACGCAAAAGCGACATACATTGCCGCTTTTTAAGTATGAGAAAGTCTTCAACACTTCTGAATAACGTTAATGTACTTATCTCAATCTCAACATCTCTATCAAGCTAAATTGTTCCCAGCGGCTTGTAAAGATAATTCATAGTTTTATGAGTTCATTTGTTTTACAATTTACATACACTTATGGATTAGTTCTGACTGCTTAAGCAATATGTCTATATCTGGGTGACAGAATGTCTGAAGTCATTCACGAAATATAACATGACCATTCAATAATTAGGTACTACATGAAATGAAATAGCGTGTTCCTTTCTCGAAACCGTTGTAAAATCGAACTAAAATCGTTCTTTATATGAGAAAATATCGAGGGCAAAAAGTGGAAACGCAGTAACCGCCAATGAATTCAGTTGGCGGTTACTACGTTTCCGGTTTTTGCCGTCAATATGCAGTTAATAGAGTGACTGTGGTTGTCGGTTTGAGAATAGCCCACTCCAACTCTATCTGTGGATATCGTTAAAGCCAACTCATCATCATCTCATCATCATCATCATATATCAGCCCCCGGACGTCTACTGCTGAACAAAGGTCTTCCCAAGAATTTATATAGCGAACAGTCATGCGCCACCCTCAACCAACGGTTTCCCGCGATCTTCACCTGATCATTGGTCCACTTTGGGGGCCTTCCTACGCAGTGTCGTCCTGTACGCGGACGCCACTAGAAAAGCTTTCTGCTTCAGGGACATCGCTTCTACGAACAATGTGGCCCCGCCCACTGCCACTTAAGTGTAGTTACTCTTTGAGCTATATCGGAGAACTTGGTTATTCAGAGGATCTCCTCATTCCTGATTCGATCACGCAAGGAGGTTCAGAGCATAGCTCGCTCTATTGCCATTTGAGTGACTTTGAGCCTTTTTATGAGGCCCATTGCCAACTAAGGTTCTTAAATGACAATAGCTGAGTTAACTAGGAACTCCCAACGAGGGTTGGTGTCAGGCGGCAGGCTGCAAAATACTGCCGAATCATATTAGCAGCCTGAGTTTGAGACTAAAAGAGATTAGCGACAAGGTTAGGTTAGCTTAGGTTAGGTTAGTTAGAGATATCTGAATATACCAACCCGAACGGTGGCGACGTAAGAAACGAGTATCGCTACCTATATATATTCAAAGTTCTTTATTGTACACAAATATCGTATACAAAGGAGATATCATAATTAATCATCATCATCTTCAGCCATAAGACGTCCACTGGTGGTGGACACAGGCCTCCTCAATAGATTTCCACACACTTTTTCAGAGTCACTGCGAGCTATGGAAAGGGCTATGCTCGGGATCTCTCTATGAGTTCGAATCAGTAATGAGGAGATTCGGAGACGAATCAAGTTCACCGACATAACAAACAGGGTAAGCATTTAAGTGGCAATGGGTAGGGCACATAGTTCGAAGAACCCATGGCCGTTGGGGTAGAAAGGTTCTCGAGTGGAGACCGCGTACCGGCAAGGGCGGCGTGGAAAGGTCACCCACAAGGTGGTTAGACCACCGGATTAGTGTTGCGGGGACTCGCTGGATGCGGGTCGCATCTATCCGGCCCATGTATGGCCGAAAGTTAAATGACAAAATTGTGCTTAATTTTTGTTATAATAGGGTAGTTTCCTGGGTAAAAAAAATAAAATTAATTAGTCCGTCAGAGTGCGAAAAACGGTCGCACGGCGTGACGTCACGGAGAACTTTAATGGGCTATATCTTCATCATTTTTTGTTTAATTGACGAAAGAAAAAATACGTGTCCAATATTTTCTGATAATCTTACTCACCGACTAATTATATTTTTTAGGACACAAGCCTAGTAAGGTTGCACTAGGCGCTACGTGTCTCGTAGCTAGTTACAGTTTCTGTTTGACATTGTTATAAATTTTCAATACCGATTTGCAAGAAATAAATGACCACTATAATTTCAAGTTTATAGTCTGCCGATGCATTCCTGAAACAATATCTAAGTCCGATAATGAATATACATTAATTAAAACTAAAACAAAACCACTAACCTTACGGCCATAAAAGGTACCAATTGCAAAACTAGTTCTTAAAAATGTTACACATTTGCACTCAAGGAAGAGTAATCTAGCCTTCAAAGTGTAATATCACCCGTTAACTTTTTCAAATCCGTTTCCCACTCAAGCGATTCATAGAAAAACGACTATGTTTTAACTAAAATACAATCTATAGTTCAATTCAAAGGTCTTGCAATATAGGAGGTTAGAAAAGTAAACGGTTGTGCATCTGAAGTACAGCGATCTACGGCACCTCAGAGGTATATAATCCTGCGTACGTCTTCACCCATCACAGTCAAACGTTCGACGTCGTACAACGCGGGTCTAATTCACATTTCCAAAATGAAATTGGTGAGTTTCCTTCGAAATTAGGTGATCGGTTAGGGACCGCTACCTGCCAGTACATCATTTAAAAAAGCATTTCGATTTAAAAAAATATAAATTCGATACCTACTTTCAATATCCAAAATTTATCCAGGATATATATATTTTTTGAAATAATAGTCGTTACAGGAATATGGGAGTGCCATTTTTACAACCTTTCAGATGTTGAAAATCGTCTTAATTGATACGATTAATTGAATATTTCAATGTTCTTTCTAACACATCTATTTAAATTGAAAGAAAAAGACTAACCGTTAAAAAATTTAGGTACAATTGTCGACGGACACTTTTTTCCGTGATTCTGTGGAATATGTAAATTATGGTAGAAAAACTGGTAAAAACATTACAGTATTCTATCTTACCTGACTGACTGGTGAGTCGTGTAATAAAAGATATCTTGTGACATTACTTTCCTACCCATAAAATTTACAAATCTTGTGTGGAATATTTCCATCTGCAATGAAATGAACTTTATGAGATTGCTTACAATTTCATGCGATTTTTTAGCAACCTATTGGAAAGCGTTCCATCGATAACTATCTAAAAGTAATGAGAGCTTGAGCAAACACAAATTCGTACAATTCTAAACTGATGTTGCGTTATTGACGTGTCTTTTATCATGTCGTTAGTATGTCATAATTAACGTCAAGTCTACGTTCGGGCTCATCAAAAATTCAGTAACTCTAATCTCAACTACTTACTGACACTCAGAGTAATTGTCAGTTTCTATTGTTGTATTTCATAACGTACAGTCTATCTTTACTGATTTAGTTTGAACAAAGGATAACACATCATGTTTAGTTTTTATTAAATTATTACACGCGTAACTTAATGACTTATTTACTTTACTTTTGGGTATTGAAAAACGAAACAAAGTACACACTCTTTTTAAGGATTCTAAATCCAAAAGGATTGTGACTTATTAAATGCTTGACGAAATAAGATTATCAACGACGCGCCGGCACCTTACTGTTAAGAAGTTGTACTTACCTCGCTCCCAGAGCTTTCGAACAACCCTTTGAATTTTGAGAAAGCCTGCATCAATGGGACTTTTTATTCCAGTTCGTGGTCGCCGCCATCCTCGGAGTTTGCGCTGCTGGGCGCCTCGACAACACCTACCTGCCCCCTGGCGGCGGTAGGGGAGGTTTCGGAGGCGGTGCTGGCTTTGGTCAAGGAGGTGCCGGAGGCTTCGGCCACGCTGCTGCTGGCGCTGGCGGCCGTACCGGCGGTTTCGGCCAGGGAGCTTCTGGCAGCTTCGGCCAGGGCGGCCATGGCGGTTTCGGACAAGGAGGTGCTCACGGTGGTTTCGGCCAAGGAGGCCAAGGTTTCGGCCAAGGAGGCCAAGGTTTTGGCCAAGGGAACGCTGGTGGTTTCCAGACACAGCACGCTGGCAACGTCTATAACGCCGGGCAAAACCAGTACAGCCAGCAGAACTCCCGCCCTCAAGACGCCGGTGCCCAGATCCTGAGGTCCAACAGCGAAGTCACCGCTGAGGGTTTCTCTTACGACTTTGAGACTTCCAATGGAATCCGCGCTGACGCTCAAGGAGTCGCCACCAACGGCGTCCAGTCCCAGGGAAGCTTCGGGTACAAGGGTGATGATGGCCAGGACTACAGCATCACTTACACCGCTGATGAGAACGGATACCAGCCCCAGGGTGCCCATCTGCCCACTCCTCCGCCCATACCGGAGGCTATCCTGAAGTCTCTGGAACAGAACGCCCGTGATGAGGCCGCTGGCATATCTGATGATGGTAAGTGATTTTGATTATTTTATTATCACCTTAATTTATCAACTTGATGAGCAAATAGCAGTTAATAATAAAGATTCAAATTAGAGTTTAGAAAAATTTAATCAATGGATAGTCTTGTCCAATTAGATTATGGATAAATTAAAACAAAAGATGGTGCGTGTTATGGTATCAATCAAAGCGATTTACGATTTACGAATCGATGCCTCATCATGATATTACTCTAAAGATGTCCACTATTGGGCAAAGGTCCCCCAGGCTACTGCCTGTGTAAATATTATACCTAGATATATGTATGATTCAAGAAATAGTTCCGTCAACTAATAATAACATTAACTAATTGGCACAATTTATCTGCACTTATCTAGATGACCTGTCCGTTATGACATATAGACATGATGTCAGACACGGAGTAGGTACATCAAGTGCGATTGATTGCCTTCCTAAACTTTAGACCCATATGTGTTTAATTTTTACGAATTACTCTTTGGTTTTAAAAAAGCAAGTTATTGTTTATTAAATAATTGAATAGTGGAATATAGCACATTAGATGAATTCAAATATTTATATATAGAGCTTATTCAATTCTAAAACAAGATATATAAAGAAAACTAGATCAAAATAGATAATTAAAAATATTAATATATTTAATAACAAAGGTAAGGGGTAATATATTTAATTGAAATGAGAAAATAAACGTCAAACGAAATAATAAACGTCAAAACGATAGTTTAAGCAGATTACCTAAATTATAGATTAAAGTTTCTATAACACCCGGACTTATTCATATTCCTCTATCAAAAAATACATTTGTATACAACATTGCAGCGAGCAAAAATTTTAAATATGACGCTAATTTTCTAGGTAATCAGAATTGTCGGTACCTTGGTGCCTACTTTTTGCCCATTGGTCATAAAAAGTGGCTAATGATGATGATCAATAATTTTGTAAAATAATAAAGCTGAGGAATATTTACAAATACTCGTATCTTAAACTCTGACAGCGTGTGAATGCACTTGATTTCAGCCCTCTTTTCTTTTAGCCAAACTAGTTTGGTAAATCAGTTTGGGTGCTAGGGTTCATCCTTCCGAAGTCATTGAGTGGAGAACGATCGAATCCTCATAGTCCGTGGTGTCGAAACTTTCTTAAGTCCGATGAGCTGCATTCGTAAATATGGATCAACGAGGCATAGATTAACATACCTTGTATTTTTGTATCTGGGTGTGATATAAAAAACTTTTAACCCGTTTTGTTTTAGTTTTGTTTCTTGTTTCAAAAAATACTTGATTTGGAGTGTTCTTTGCTATGGATTCGCCTTTTAAAGATCATCAACTATTTTCGAAGCTTGACGGGATATTTTATAGTTTCAAAAATTACGCGTTAAGTAGCTTGTGTATTAGACAAAATTCCATTCAGTCTGTCATGGTTTTCATAATTAGGACAATAATTTTATTCTGGCTCGTAATTTCCCGGGTTCGGATCAGATGTGCAAATACGTACTAAGTAGCAGATAATAAAATAAAACCGTAAGCAATTTTTTGTTAATTTGGCGAGGAAACCGCAATTTGACCTTTTCTGAGTTCTGTAATAAGTAACTTTATGAACTTATAATTTGACCACAATTCTTAATAATTGCCTCATTTGAAAAAATATCCTCAAAATTTTTGTTATTGCGAAAAAATTATGACAAGAATAAATTAACTATCCTTTTTCAATTTCATTCCGTTTCAAAAATACTGGGTTTTGAAATAAGTAGAGCGAGAAGAGAACGCGAGGGTAATTACAAAACAGTTTATTAGTAGATTTTTGCTACGGCGTCGCCTGCGATGCTTATCTTCCAAGAATCGTAGTTTCTAATAAAAGACAGTTTAAATCACTCTTTGGCGACCTTTCATTGAAAGAAGGATAAGCTTATAAACCAAAAAAACTTGCGAAGTAATTCGGGCAAAAAATCTTGAAACTGCAAATATATGGGATAGATAAGAGAGTTACATTGAAACTTTACTGCTTTGAGAAAAAGAGAACAGAATAAAGAATATAAACCTAGGTACAAACAAAACCAAATGAATTGATTGAAAACGCCCTACGGCTAATTCTTTCAGCAAATAGCTCACATGTTGATCGTGATAGCGTGAGATTAGTTGCATAAGATCGTGACTCCAGTTGTGTGCGATTTATGCGCGTTAGGTGCAGTCCGCAGATCACGGCTACCTCACTTATCATTGTAGACTATGTCACAATCATTCTCTGAGCTCCTTGTGGGTGTAGTGGTTACTGATCGAAACTGACAGTTTGACAACAAACTTCATTCAGCAATCAAAAACGCCTCTGAAACCAATAAAAGGACAAGACACACAAATTTCTTGCTTGAGTCCTTTGAATTAGTGTTTTTATGTTGCGGTAAAAAAATTCGGTTTTTAATGTAAATTTCATCATCAATAATAAATATACTTTAATGGGTGAGAAATTTTTGGGTAAGTAGAACTTTAAAACTTTTATGACCCGTGTGTGGGAAATACGAGAGGGTAACAGAAATAAATAAAAAAATCTGCCTTTTCTTTGTCAACACTAACTACATATGTATATTAATAATATACATATGTTATATTATGTATATCGCGGTGATCGAATGCATGAAAATATAAGAGAAGGGAAAATATAAGTATAATGAATCAGATCAATTCTCGACTCATAATAATTCAAGTCAAATCTCTTTCAAATTATCCAAAAAGTTATATCTAATTAGCAGTATTATGAAACAAATCATTATGAATTCCACGGCCATAAAAGTTACGCCACTGAATCATAAATTCAATAGCATTATGTTTAGATTATGAAGCGTTAAATTAATGACAGTTTTAACACTTTACTTGACGAACACTGGGTTCCCAGCAGTCAAAGTGATTTATCTGCGATTATTAAGTATGTGGCTCGGGGCTTGGGTCAGTAAGTAATCTAGGCTTGGCATTGCGCAGGCGTGTGAAAATATTGTCCCTTTCTATAGAACCTTGGTGACAAAGACTCTAGCTCATCTGGGAACATTCGGATCGTAACTTTGAAATGCATACCTACAATGCAGTCTATAGATCACAGTGCGAAATCTTTTTTTGAGCATCTTTGCCAATATTTGAGTGAACCAACTTTTATACCCATACAAATCTGTCCACAACTTTTGAACTATATTGTAACGTAACGCATTTAGATAATGGTTTCTCCTCTTTAAAATTTATAGTGTGCGTTAAAACTTTCAATATCTCGCCTGCTAATCCTAATAAACAGAAAATGACTTATTAGAAGCCCGATTTCTTGGTAAGTTCAGAGACATTTTCGGTAACGCCAGGGACGTCAAAACTATAGCATCCCTCCACCTTGTGACTTGAAGTCAATTTTGATACAAACCATATCTAAACGTAAGTGACGCTACATCCTGTAATTTAATGTTTGTCTATGGGATGACAGATGACGTCATAATGAAATGAAATGAAATAATGATCTTTATTCTGTAAGTAGGCCACAAGGGCACTTTTACAAGTCTGACTCTACGGCGTTTCCCAAGAGGAGACCTCTGAAGAGAAGAAAGCCGAAACAAACTCAACAGTCAGTAATTTTTTCGAAATAACTCTTATATCTATTACAATACTTGTACTTAGCCTATCCTAAATATATGTTTTGAGTATATAAACTCAATGCGTAGTTCTTCGAGAAAGCATATCAAAACTTATAAAAGTAACAAAAAATATAGAATATAAAAAAAGCAAAATAGTGATTTTTTATTTCAAAAAACTTACATACGTTTGATATGCCACCTTATAAGAACCGTGTCCCGGTAAAAGTAAATTATTTGGTTTCTGTTTTGGGCCATGCATTTTTGTCTGTTAAATAGTCCTCTACCCTATAATAAGCCTTTGCCATTAGGGACTCTTTTAAGTACTTTTTGAGAGCTGGAAACGATAAATTTAAAGCATCATCTGGTAGCTTATTATAAAAAAGTATACATTGGCCTACGAATGATTTGGCTACTTTACGAACGGCGAACTTTCTAGTATTAAAATTGTGAATATCTGAATTCTTGGTAAAAGACTCTAGGTTTATAATAACATAAATAATATTCTCATAAATATATTGGGACGCTACGGTTAATATGTTGATGTCTTTAAAAAGTTATCTTAATTTTTGAAGCTAACCAATCCGTTCAATATGGTCCGTTGAATTACCTTTTCCTTTCATACAACTCACCACTCACACCCGCTTTAACCCCTTTAGCAGTTGTGACTATTTGAGAATAATTTCATAAAACATCACCACTCCCTAATACTGTCTATTTGAGAATAATTTCATAAAACATCACCACTCCCTAATACTGTCTAATGTTCATATCCTTCATTGGTTTAATTACTGGCACTGCATGGTCAGTCATTTGTTATATAAGCAATGGAACTGTTTTATATTTACAGATGACTAAGTCATCTTCGAGTACTACGAAAACATCGAGAGCTTTAAAGATCTCATCGAGGATTAGTTTGAACTATTCTTCTCTATTCTAACCCTTCTACTTGGGGCTCGCACCATCTTCCTCCATTTACTCCGGTCTTAGGGAGTCTTAATCTCCGCTCTCTACGTCATCTTTAGAGCGCCCAACTCTTACTCCAATCTTCTTCTGGAATTTCCAATTCTGTTTCCTAGTTGACCAATTTTTAATCAAACGAATTTTAAGATCATGATAGTCTGTCATCTTTTTCAAAATACTTTAACTTCGTGTAGACATTCAAAATAACGTTCCTGATTTGAGAAATATTTAGAGTCGCGTGAAGTTAATCGTTCACGCCATGTTAGCATTAAGATTTTTGCTCACACAAATTTATAGCCTTTTAAAATGTTTAACACATCGTGTAATTCCATTGGTTTCAGAAGCTAAATTTTGACAGCACTTGTTTAGAAGCTTTCATCATACAAATAAACACCCTCCATAATAAGCATAATACGATTAAAATTTAAGATCGCATTGTTCACCTCCTGTTTCTTATAATCTTATTTCAGAGTAATATTTTTGAAGTTATTGGTATGGGAATCTGGTGAACTGAAAATGAAACCATTGGCAGAATTAAATGTAATTAATTGTGATATTACAGAATTATTTTAACCGCTTAAAGATAATTTATTACTCCCGCTAAATCAAAACAGTCTAGTACAGCTATGCTAACAGCTTTATCAATAGTGCAGAACACATTTAGTTGGTTTGAATTAATGAAGTGATTTTTTTCCTCAGTTTTCCGTACCGTATCTAGAGTCCGCATTGACTTCTCCTTTATACTATGACGAGAAGTTTCCAATGTTGCGTTTATGTTTATTATGTTGCTTATTTTCATTGATGCACTATTTGAATTACCTACTTTTTACTTATTAATGTTATTTCCAACCAGTTTCTCCTTTTATCCTGTATGAATTGACTTTTCGAAAGTTGACCGCTTCTTTTTCTATGTAATTATTTAATTCAACTCTTTTTCTTCTATATACGAGTAATATGTTTTCCTATTGCAACTTAGAATATTCATTGCTTTAGATGATGCTTTGTCTAGCACCCATTATATCTACGGGCCTATGATGGTCGCGTTTATCACTCGATAAATGATATGATAACGCGCCTGTCACTCTCGCACTCACATATGTGTCCGAAGGTGACGGCAGCTATGTCATTTATTTATCGCGTGACAAACGCAACCATCATAGGCCCGCTGGATTATTAATTCTGTACATAAAAGAGATGACCACATACCCAGGTACCACCCAGATTAAATAGTACCTATACATGGCAACACACTTGCTCTTCCCACGAAGTATCCTACGTGTGGTAATATCGGTAATTCTGTTATTTATTAGGGTAATCCAGGCCAAAGGTACTGAACATCATGGTCTAATACACAGCAATGTTCATGCATCAAATTGTAAAATAGCGTAAAGAGGTAGAAGGTACGATGTCGCTTACATCCTATTTTGAAGCAAGGATTACGCGTACGCGCAATTCCTTTCTACTGAGATTATCTAGGGCCGTAGCATCGCTAAACGTTTGAAACCTAACAAATATGGCACACATTGAAGGCTTTATAGCATTTACTAAAAGACTAGTATCGCTTAAAACGTGTGCAAGATTTTCGTGGTTCTTCTCTATCTTCAGTCATTGCTAAGCAAATTATAGATCTGTACTATGGGTTATGGAGACCGGTCATATGCGGAGTAGTAATTATGTTACATTTGCAACTTAGATTATCATTGATGCTTACTTTTACGTTGATGTGGTCCTAGGTTTGATGTTCTTTACTGCTATAAGAATATAAACATTTCATAATCATAATCATAATCATTTATTGCATATCACATTATAAAATACAGATGGAAATATAAGTAGGTAGAGACATGTGACACCCTGCAAGGGCACAGCAATATCAGTTTCAGAGGGCACTTTTCATTATTTTACACGCTACAAATACACATGCATATTTAAAAAAAGACATATTCAACATTATTCATTCATTATCATGATTAAAATATTCGTTTATATTATACAAACATTTATTAATTAAGAACAATTTCAATTGTTTCTGAAACAATCCTGGGTTATCGAGATTTTTAATTGAATTTGGCAATTTATTATAAATTTTTAGTTTAGAAAATGGCATTTTCAGTCTATTAACATTGCGATAATTTCTTTTAATTTGAGTTGTATCTTTGGGCGAGTATAAGTTCAGGTGTTTCTTAACAAATTTACATGATTCAAATATATACATGGACGTAACAGTTAGTATTTGATGTTTGATTAAATAAGGTTTGCATGACTCCATTTGGTCTATATTTGCTACAATTCTGATGCACTTTTTTGCAAAATAAATATTTTATCGATATCACAGCTA
This sequence comes from Hedya salicella, assembly GCA_905404275.2. NCBI lineage: Eukaryota > Metazoa > Arthropoda > Insecta > Lepidoptera > Tortricidae > Hedya > Hedya salicella. The sequence continues at coordinate 1,833,567 of FR990112.1, read as the reverse complement.
TTCCCCCAAAGAACCAGGCCGTATGATATGCGGGAATAAGCATATGAGTAATATGCGGTAAGGGCTGTCTGGGCATTTGTATAACTGTCCGAGATTAAAAATCATATGGCGAGAAACTTTCCCTTACCTTTACTCATAATGCATCGCGTTGCCGAAATCATGTTATTGGTACTTCAATACTAATTTCTACTATAAGAAAGTTGTAAAAATGAAATGTCTGTACATTAAAGATATTTTAGAAAAAATAGGTGAAACGGACTATTTAAAGGTCTATGAATCGAAAACTTATTTTTTTTATGCTTATGTGTGTCATTAAGGCTTCATTACGCCAAAACAGCTAAACCGATTTCAACTATTTTTGGTACAGGGGTAGCTGGGATTCACAGATGGTTAAAACATACTTTTTACTTACCTGTATACGCTGAAATAAAAGGGAGGACTATGAGTTTTTCTCTTCCGCGAACGATGTTGTGAGTGTGTAAGACTTAATTATTGATTTATCTGACGTATCAATTTACTGGGCTTTGTTACGCCCGCCCATTAATGTTGTAACAGTTTAGAGATCGTTTAAGGAAGCTAGCATTTAGACTAAGACGGTGAAACATTAATAACTGGTGAAAAGGTCAAATCGCCGATAGCCATCTTGTTTCATAAGCGAGGGTTTGATCGAGCTGACTCCTAATTGTTCTCTTCATCTATTACTTTTACCTGTTCTATGTTATTAACTGTCTACGTATCTATACGTTGAACTATTGTAATTAGGAACAAATTTATTCTTTAAATATTTATCATCACCAAATCGTTTTTGCCGTCGGCCTCGTCCATCTTAAAAGGTTTTAGTGATTTTTCCTCGTGAGCTCGGTTTTTTTTATAGCGTTGAAAATCAGAAGATGAATGAGTGTACAACCTTAAAGGATAGATCAGATATTTCCGTCACTTTCGACAACATTTACAAATAATCCGGTGTAGGTTACCACTTTTTAACTTGAAAATGCGTATAATATAGGTGCTGATTTTTTCTTCTTTTATTTAGGGAAATATAGCGATATAGATCAAAAGGAATGGCTTCCGCTAAGAATCCGCTGGCAAAACACATTTAATAGATTAATTAATAACCGCACAGACGGGAAAACAATCAAACAAAAGAATTCCTTTCCTACGATATAGGCACAGAAGCCCAAGTAAGTCCACTTCTCATTCTAGTGAATCTTTTTAAAACGATCTAATTAACACTAAGAATTACCTCCTTAAATAGAAGTCAATGTGTGTATTACGTCTATTATAAGACAATTTCTCAAATTGGACCATTCAGTATTGCCTTTTACATACAATGCAAATTCTCATCCTTCTACACGAGTCGAGAACAAATATGGATGTAATTTGATTTTAATGTGCGCCTTAGGCTTGCTTATTAAACTTTCTTGTACTTCGCAACGCAAGATCGTAATTGTAACATTATAGACAATTCAACAGGACTTACCTTTTAGATATCAGTAAACAGTTCTATGAAATCTCGGTAGGTACAGATATTGAAAAGTGGGTAATTACTTAGTAAGTAGCAATACGTAATATTATACTTCAAAATTGTAAGTTTTATTCTTCAATACTATAAACGGGGACTTTAGTTTGGCTTTATTAGCGCTCAAAATATGTAATTTCATAAGAAATACTACGTACTCCTCTCAATTCCCTGCAGAATTAGAAAAAATCAAGCTACATTTACTTTTGGGCATATAGATATGAATCACTTTGATTCTAGCATTAAGTGACGTCATGAAACTTATTTACCTTAAACTTCATTCCATAGAACTGTTTTGACATCTCATAAAACATGGATTATTTGATCTGTCAGAATTCTAACAGTTTAAGGTTATCGATCAAAATCTAATTCCAAAGAACGGGCATTGACATTCAACATATTCTCACAATACAATCTCACCCGAGATTTGTCAGCAGATTACGCAATTGTTCTCAAAATTACAAGTTACCAATTGGCAAGTATTTTGCAAGGCATCCGTTGTAAAACTGGGATCTTTAAAGCTGAGGATCTCGCGTGACAGTCGCACGGTTGGACAACGTGTGGGAACGGAGAACAAAGACGCAATGGGTTCGGGATCTGATATAATTTTCGCGTGAATATTACTAAGGTGTGCACTTACTCGCGTTGAAGAATTCACTGGCCTAGATCAGTCATCTAGCTGGGTATCAAACATTCAGAGGCGTATCGACTTCCTTTCAGCTTGGGGAAAAATGCTTTCGTATCCATCCCACGGATATCCTTCTGTTCTCCTCTACAGATTGCATTTCTCAACCGAGGCTCGTGAAATTTTGTGAGCAGGTTCAATAATTATATAGATTTATTTGTCCATTCAGTGTTTGGAGTAATTGGGGTTGAAAAACTCGCAAGGTCTACAACTCACAGAGCCACTAGAATTTACTAGATAATTAAAAACAGTTTGTTGATCTAACTTTTGGAGTATTCCTAATGTTATATTGAAACTTCGTTATACTTCAGTTCGTTTTATGGTCTCTAAAATTAAAAGTAAAGCAGCAATCAGCATAATTGGTAATGACAGTAACAGATTTTAAATTGATAGACTATTATCTCACCAAGCTTAGATTTATCTTTAATAGATTCCCATCATCACTGTTAATACGTAACAAACGTATAATTTGACTCATGAACTTCATTTACTTTGTGGTCTAACACCATTTAAGAAGCATCAGCTAACTTTTATAAATAAGCTTTATTATTCCACAACATTACGTTAGTTACATTCCGGTTCTGACCTTTTCGCCATATTAAAAAGAACTACAAATGTCTCACCAATCTCAAAAGCAATGACCTCTACAATTGGCATAGTTCCGTTAGCATCATCATCATCAACTATGGCGTGCGCGTGCGTGGCCTTGGGTTTTCCGAAGAGATGATGTTGAGCTATAAGATCAGCGGTTTTGCATAGTTTATGGGTGGAACTCTATTGTGACTTATCGTTTATTGTTAATATTTTTGAAAGAATAGTAAGATTTCACTTTATTGAGTTTAGTTACTGCAGGATGTATTTTATTTTGTCTCAATTGTTAGAGAACCACCACCAATCGAAAACTTTTCTTTGTGTTAATTCACAAATCCACCAAACCTACTACACAACATTTTAACATGACATATGCATGGACACTAGGAGCCAGACAAAAATGTAACGTAAAACTATACTAATGTGAAAATTCTGGAAATTTCTGAGTACAATTTAATGTTTTTTACTTATTAGAAATTTATTTTACGCTTAGTGTAACGTTAACGTTATTATAAATTACTCTCGTGAGATGAGTCGCTGTTTCTGTGGCCACAAGAACTAGTACAAAACAATAACGCAGGAGCTCCATGCACCGACTATTATTTATTACCAAACGCGTGTCGCAATTCACAAATTCGAGAGGTCGTACATATTCTGTGAAGCTATACTTTAGCGGATCATCAATGCATCTTGTTTCTTCATAGTAATTGACCCTTAAGTGATAATGATAATAACTGTCTATTTATCCATACAAAACTCTCTTTTTTCATAGATATTATATTTTTATCATACCATTAACTTCCTTTCAGGTGCCTACCATGGTGAGGGAGCTGGTTCAGGCTACTCCGGTGCCGGCAGCTACCAACAGCCTTCCAACCAATACGGCGCTCCCAGCGGGGGTTTCCAGGCTGCTAAGAACTTCGGTGGCTCCTCCAACTTCGGTGGCTCTTCCAACTTCGGTGGCTCCTCTAACTTCGGTGGCTCCTCCAAATTCGGTGGCTCCTCGAACTTCGGTGGCGCCACTTCCCGCCAGTACTTGGCTCCTAAGGCTGGTCCCAATGGATCTGGCAACTTTAACCCCAGGACCGGTTACCAATATTAGGAGTTTAATTTGATGCTATAGTACTGACCAGTTGGCGCATATTAATGGATATGTTCGCGGGACGAATATTTGTATGTGTTATTAAAATAATCAGAACCAAGTAGTACTACTCTCATGAGCAATACAAATTATAATATCCCGCTAGGTTGCAAATATGTTTTTATCGAAGAATATATTTATTTATTATTGATTATTGTTAAGTTCCTTGCGTATCCTTATAAACAGAAGTTAATACGTAGTATTTTCAGTAATATTTTCATGTGCTTAGATTGTAGTGTAATTGGCTTCTGATATACTTGAGATAACACGAATGTCATTATTAAAATGCTTGATTTGTCAGTATTTTCTAGTATCATGCTCTTAAATAGCACATGCAAATGACTTTCGAATGATGTTGATTTTTATCCCACTGTTTCTTTCACTTGATTGTATCGATTTTGTCATCCATATTCACTCAATTTATATTTATATTTCTATCTTCATGTCTTACTAAGTCATCATCATTAGAAATAAATATTAATAATTGACAAAGCTGTGAACTGTTGATGTGATTTATGATAATAATTGCAATTACTGTTACCATGTATAACTTTCCTTTTTCTTATTAATGTGATCTCATATTCGACAATTCTGTTTCTAAATTAATTTTCTGCTATTATAAAAATAGTTGTAAATTAATGTATGCAAATGGACAGTAATATATTGTAAGAAAACGACAAAAAAATGTTTATACGAGTAGATGTAAGGAGTTGTAAATATCGAATACCTACAATAAACGAAGGTTTATAAAAAGCATTAAGTACTTTTATTACAACACTTGAAGGTACCCTTTATCAAAGTTGGCGGCGGAGAAAAACGCCATAACCTCTGTTTTGCTTCAATCGTCGGGTAAAAGCATTCTATAACTATAATAGGATTTTCAGCTATCAGTGTTTTAAAAGGTTGAGATCTGTTCCACAGTTTTTAGATGTCAATGTTCATATCTTTTGGCACCAAAGGCAAATAAACAAAGGGTAGTTTTATAATAACATAGACGTAATAGCATGCATATTCCATGCATGAATGTTTGTTTTTGCTTTATTAAAAGCTCATTCATGTAACTAACAGTAGAGAAAACTTTTTTCGAATAACTATAAAAATAACCAAGATATAAGCCATCAAATATTTCATTCTATCTCTTTCTAGCAAAACAGAATTTAATATAGAGTTTATATGGCCGTAGTGGACTATGAAGTAACAGTACATGTCGGACCTCTGTCAAATCGCTGTCTAATTAGAAGATTAAAATGCCTATATCATGCGTATTTCTCGGCCGATTATAATTTTAATTTCGCTTTTTGAAATCATATTTACGGTATTATTATATTCTGTTTTATTCTGTTACGAAAAGCGATTTAAAAAAATCATGCATGTACCATTACCATACAATTCATGTATACGTATATTGTTGCTGGGACAGTAACCCAGTCCTGACAAAAACTAATGTATACTATTATAAATTTGTAAAAATGAAATGTCTGTCCATCGAACATATTTAAAACTGTACTAACTAACTAACTGTGTAACTGTACTGTGAGGTGCCCGCGACCTTGTCCGCGTAAATCTTTTTTACCGTAGTTGGGAAAAAGGTAAAAAAACATCTTTGGATGTCCAGCTATTCCCGTACCAAAATTGGTTAAAATCCGTCTAGGTGTTTTGGCGTGATGAGAGGACATAGGAATTCTGGCTAACAGATGGCGCCAGACTGGCAAGGCGCCGCGCGGCCATACAAAACAAAAGACGATCCTGCATCGCGGTATTAAGATTTTTCCTGAAATCATGACCCCTCTCCATAGAAAATTGATTTTCATTACAAATATATAATTTTATAATAGTATAGACAAACAATGTAACGGACTATTTGTGGGTCACTAAATTGAAAAATATGTGTCGTTGTGGCTTCATCACAATTACTTGCTTAAATCACCTTTTGAAGTCGGTGCCAAACCATTCATTTATTACTATTAAGAAACGCGGCGGCGAGCCTTTAGTTATTATCTACCTACATATATTTAGTCATAGTAATTCGTATTTTTATAGAATAAACAACTTTATTTAATTCAGGTTTGGCACAGACTTCAAAAGGTGATTAAAATGTGATCCTTACCGTACATAAAAGATTATTTATGGCTTTTTAGTTTATTACGAAGTTGGTTCTTTTTTTATTTTTTGCTCTTTAGTGATGGACTTTAGTAGTGCTATAAAGTAGTTTTTAGAGCCCAGAATGGGAAGATTGAGGAGGCACTTTGCACGCACCTCGAGTCTTTGGAAGTAAGAAATGTAAAAGTTGGTTAGTTCATATTCATTTGTACCTTCCATCATCAGCTCAGTTTGTTTGTCTGATGATGACAACCAGACGAAAACAACTGAATAGACATGAACATGACATTACGAACAATCTTGTGAAGCCGTTTTTTGGCATGTTTTTGACAAGTCAGACAACTTCACACACATGGTTTGTTTGTATTTGTAACGCGTGAAGTTGGCTTTGGCATGGTTTTTTATGGCCTCACTACATTGTTCGTAATGTCATGTCTAAGTATCTTTTTTCTTAGTCTGAGGAATTACCATCAAAATCAAGGTAAATCAGACAAGGTAATCATTATGCTTAGTTTAGGAATTCCTGTGGCAACATTCTCACTCCATCATCAGACCAGAATCGGCACCGAATTTACGTAATCATGCTAAGCATCTGAATTGGAGTTTCACCTAGTTGTTGAAAAATAAAGGGCAATTTTTTTAAATAACCAGCTTACAAACATTTTTGACGTTGATTAAAAGCTTTCATACAATAAAAAAATGAGGGGGAAAAGGTGCAGCGTCAATGTATATGCCTCGCAACACTAAATAGGTAATGTATCTATCAATAGTTCAATTTATAAAGTTTCTCAAAAAATGAGGAAAATAAGGGCGGAAAATGGCGTAGCTTTCGGTATAATCTTAGAAAGGACATGAGAGAGAAAGAAATAAGTGCTGAAGTGACGAATAATTTAGATGAATGGAAGAAAATATGTTGTGCCGACCCTACATAAGTGGGATAAGGGCAGGTGATGATATACTTAGTGTACCTTTTCCTTTCGGAATTCGCTTATGAAACATGATCTCAGATTTGAGGGTTGGTATTTATGGTAATTTTGTCAGTTGGTATCCGAATTAACTGTCATAGCCCATACAAAATAATGACACTTGATTCAGATTGCGAGCGTCAAATGCGTTAGGCAATACGGGGGCAGAATACAACATTAACAGCACTTGCCTCTGCGAAGAAAAACATATAAATAAAATAAACGACGAGCATCTAGATCGAAAACTCCTTATTTAACTCAATTTACAAATATAATCCAATCGTTAATTTAAATGAGACTGAGTAGATGCACCGTATCGCACCTAATAAAGTCAAGATGGCACCCAGTCTGCAAGGCCAGGTCATTAGGGTATTTGACTCGTCGTCCCTCAGTTTATTTATTTATTTAATCTCTGTTGCTGAATAGAAAACTTACCGTATATGCATTGGCGTTGCCTAGTTTTCGGACCCGTGTTTATTTCAGGCAACCTTTATCTCTGTACACTGAAATATGTCTAGTTGTATGGGTAATTTGTGTTTCGTGTATATTTTTGCAAAAAATAGACATTTTGTTTTTTTTTTACTTGACTAAAAGGTCTCATACTCATACTCAATTATTAATAAAATGTTAACATTTTACACGTAATTTTTTTCATCTATAAGTTATTAATTAAATACAATTTGAGATAAAAAATACAATTAGAAAATTATTATGATATTACCTACAATTATTATCATCATTTCACTTAAGAGCTACGCTCTTGTCGGTGGAGTAACTGCCACTTCTCTCTGTGTTCAACCAGAGACTTGACTTCTTGGTATATTTGAACAGTTCGGACTTAAAATAAATGTAACCAAAAACAAAAACACTAACTACTTCAAAAATCACATCATTACATAGACCAGTCACAGTTAAAACTACTCCACTAGAAGAAGTTTAAAGTTTTAAATACTTAGGAAGTTTAATCACCAATGACTCCAGATGTAACTCAGATATCGTTTCCAGAATTGCAATGGCAAAAAGAGCCTTTAGTAACAAGAAACATCTTTTAAACGCAAATATAGCAAGAAAGGTTCCGAAACGACAAATAAAAATGTACAATTATCATATTCATTTGATATTATGTAAATTCAAATATAATTTCAATTTTCATTTAGTTAGGAAAAGATTATTATATTAAAAACTTGAATGTCGTTCAATAAATTGTTAAATTAAATGCTGTACTATATTATTTCATTATCACAAAATTCATCCATATTGTAAAAAGGACTTAAGGCATTCTTAACCTAAGGGTGCAGTAGAAATATTGTAGGCGGAATTTAAAACTTTGCGTAACACATAATTATAATTGGATTGATTGGTAGTAATTCATCATGTTTCGTCATCATACTCGTAAAACTTACCTAGATCTAACATCAAAAGTTAGTTTGAAACAGCATTTATTGATTAAGTTTTTTTATTTTTTTACACCCGTAGCGTAACAGTAAATAAAATATACCACGGGCACCCTTTTATTGTTGGTCGATTGTTGGTAACTAGTAAAGTTTGTACTAAAAATACTTAGTGTGCTACTAAAGTAGCGAGATAGCATTATGCTGGCTGAAATATGGCCACTTCGGGGCATACTTAGATCTAGTTATTCAATTAATTATTTTAAGGTGCGTCCACACTTGTATCATTTGCTCGTATCCGATCTCCGATCACCGTGGCGTGGCATGACTGCGTATCGCGCTGCTTGGACGCTTACTGTCGGCGCGGCGATCATGCCGATCTTTTCCGATCAAAGTGTGTGATACGCGTAGCAACATGCATTTCGAGCGATCGGATCGGCGCAACGTCCAAACGCGTGATCGTGACACGCGATCATGCCACGGGACGAAGATCTGATCGGGCATATGATACAAATGTGGACGCACCTTTAATGTTTCTGTTGGATGATGTATGCCTCCGAATAAATGTTTTTTCTTTCTTTCTTTCATTAAATGTATAATCTACTAAGATTTTCCCATGGCTGCACCTGCAAAGCCTAGATTTTATTTATTCCATGCGAACCAGAGAAAGACAGGGTAGCAGACAGAGTTACTTTCGCAATTATAATTTCGTTTGCCCGCGATTCATCCGCCTTAAATTCGTTTATGGCGAAAAAGGGTATTTTCCTGGAATAAGAAGTCGCTTATGTCCTTCCCCGAAACTAAAACTATCTCCGTACCAAATTTCATCAAAATCGGTATAGCGGTTTAAGTGTGAAGAGCTAACAGACAGATAGACAGACACACTTTCGCATTTATAATATTATTGTATAGTATATAGTATAGATGACCTACACACACACACACACACACACACACACACACACACACACACACACACACACACACACACACACACACACACACACACACGCGCGCACACACACACACACACACACACACGCACACACACACACACACACACACACACACACACCATACATATTATAGTACAAATATAGCGACTCAGTATGGAAAAGTTATCAATTTTATTTGTGTTACCTTTATAACTATGACTCATGCTGAGTATTTTGATTTATATTATATGAACATTAAATGCTTCGATTTTACCCATGGCGAGTCAAATACCTTATTGCCTAGTGGTACATTTTTTGCGAGTCGGCAACCATTTACCTACATTGATGGCATGGATGAGCTGTCCTTTGCTAAAACATGACACTATGTAAGGAATCTGATCGTGCTGTGAATAGACCCATTAAATTAAACATAGTTGAAAAGAATGTTTTAATGGTAGGCCTTGTCGTATCAGGGTTATTACGTTATTACAAGATTTAAATAACTTGACTTGTACATTTTTGAAATTGACACTAAATTGATTCTTTTTAGTTTAGTTTTTTTCCCTTTGTTTGAAGTTTTCTAAGACGAATCTCAGCTCAATATTTTACCCGACTTCAAATAAGCGAGGAGGTTCTCAATTTAATGCGTCGGAATTTGGTTTATTGTAAGCATCCTGCACTATTGAGAAATACACATACGTAGGACCTAATTTTCCTATTTCTACAAACGCACTAAATAAAAAAAAACTTAAAAGCAATAAACACAAAGAGATGCGTCCATATGCTATCTCCTCTGGTTAAATCCTCTAAAACTATTATCATTATGATCTCTGCGTAGATGGTGGCGCCGCCATCGTAGCCTCTCCGCACTGTGATGTTAACTAAAGTGGACGACAGCGCCATCTCTTGGTTTTATCATTACTTCAACTAAGGACGCTAGTGGCTTGCGTGCTTAAGGTTGTTTCTTGTATAATGCTTTACAGTTCAAAGCGCTTCCAATAGATGGCAGACCAGTTATAGTGAATCTCAAATGTGTTTGTAATCCAAGGACCATTAAAATAAGAGGACTGACACATGCCATACTTTGCATCGTGTTCCGATCGCAAGGAGATATTCTGGCAAAAAAAGAAGGCGCTTTAAAAATAAACATTTAAATATGTTATAATGAAATAAAGAAACATATATAATAACAATTAGTTCGCAAATAGCTAATAATAAATAAATCGTAACATTTAATAACTGTGTCACGCTTGCAAAGGTGAATAATTATAAAAAAATAATTCTTATACATAGATGGCGCTGTACTTATCGGGGAACGGCTTTTTGTATGGCGATGGTCAGTCCTCTTGTTTTAATGGTCCCTGCTGTAATCATAATCAATTAATATAACGAGAGGACTGTCCATCTCCATACAAAAAGCCGTTCCCCGATAAGTACAGCGCCATCTATGTATAAGAATTATTTTTTTATAATTATTCACCTTTGCAAGCGTGACACAGTTATTAATGAAATAATGAAATAATGGTCTTTATTCTGTAAGTAGGCCACAAGGGCACTTTTACAAGTCTGACTCTACGGCGTTTCCCAAGAGGAGACCACTGAAGAGAAGAAAGCCGAAACAAACTCAACAGTCAGTCATTTTTTCGAAATAACTCTTATATCTATTACAATATTCGTGCTTAGCCTAACTAACCTAAATATATGTTTTGAGTATAAACTCAATGCGTAGTTCTTCAAGGAAACATATCAAAACTTATAAAAAAAAAAAAAAAAATCTAGAATATAAAAAAGCAAAATAGTGATTTTTATTTAAAACAACTTACATACGTTTGAACCTTATAAGAACCGTGTCCCGGTAGAAAATAAATTATTTGGTTTCTGTTTTGGGCCATGCATTTTTGTCTGTTAAATAGTCCTCTACCCTATAATAAGCCTTTGCCAGGGACTCTTTTAAGTACTTTTTGAGAGCTGGAAACGATAATTTCAAAGCATCATCTGGTAGCTTATTATAAAAATGTATACATTGGCCTACGAATGATTTGGCTACTTTATGAACGCGGAACTTTCTAATAGCGATTTTGTTTTTATTTCTAGTATTAAAATTGTGGATATCTGAATTCCTAGTAAAATACTCGGGGTTCTTAATAACATAAATAATATTCTCATAAATATATTGGGACGCTACGGTTAATATGTTGATGTCTTTAAAAAGTTCTCTTAAGGAGTCACGGGAGTTCAAGTTATATATAGAACGAATCGCTCTTTTTTGTAACACAAATATAGTCTGTATGTCAGCTGCTTTGCCCCAAACCAGAATACCGTATGACATGATACTATGAAAATAACTATGATATACTAAGCGAGCAGTATCAACATTGCTCAATTGTCTAATTTTTCTAATAGCGTAAGCTGCTGAACTTAATTTACCTGCAAGTACTGCTAAATGGGGACTCCATTGCAAGTTCTTGTCCAGTGTTATACCTAAGAATAATGCCCTATCCACCATTTCTAAACATTCACCATTGAGCGATATAGCAGAATCCACTGCTCTAACATTCGGTAAAGCAAATCTAACACATTTCGTTTTCTTAGCATTCAATACCAGATTATTAATATTAAACCAGTCAAGTACTTTAACTAGTACACTATTAATTTCGGAATAGTCTGTTGCTTTCCGGTCAACTTTGAAAATTAATGATGTATCATCAGCAAATAGTACTATATCAGAAAGATTTTCTACTATAGATGGTAAGTCATTTATATAAACTAAAAATAGAAATGGCCCTAAGATAGAGCCCTGTGGCACTCCTAGCTTAACTGCAGCTCCACTGGATTGGGTTCCATTTACAACAACTGTTTGTGTTCTATTGCTGAGATATGAAGACATTAAATGTTACGATTTATAGTTCCCCGATATGTATGTATATTTCAACGCCATATATGTATGTTAATTATTATTTTACAGTTATTAATTTTTGCAAGCGTGACACAGTATTTAAATGTTACTATTTATTACAGCTATTTATGAACGCCCATTTGGAAATCTATTGAGGCCTGTGTCCAGCAGTGGACGTCCTATGGTTGAAATGATAATGATGATGATTTGTGAACGAGTTTTTACTGTACTTTGTTTCTTTGTTCAATTTTATAACATCGTTAGATATTTAGTTCTAAAGCGCCATCTAGTTTTTGCCAGAATATAGATTATTGGAGCGTTTGTTCCATGTCACTTTCAAGGACACCTTTTTGTTGAAATGGCTTTAGATTTTAGTGTTATATCAAGCTATTTCTTAGAGGTCCACTGCACCAAATAGCTCGCAATAGCGCATTGAAACGTTTGAATAATGACGAATAGGTATGAAACATAATCACTTCTCTAGTAGTAGAACCACAGTTAATTTTTACTCTAAGTTTTTAAAATTAAGCCCATTGGGCGGGAAATGTCGGTCCAAATGTCAAATCCTGGATTATGACCCTAAAATGTCCTAAACAGTCTTGTCTTCGAAACATGACACTCGCATCAAACGCCCCCCGTATGTAAATTAAAGCCTACGTATTAAGAACCATGTCATTTTGAAATTGACTTTTTTTTTTTCGACTAGTAAAAAAACGTTTAATGTATACTATTTATAAAGTTGTAAAAATAAAATGTCAGTAGGTACATTGAAGATATTGGAGGTCACTGAAGCGAAATAGTATTTTATGCAATCGTTATATAATGTATGCTTTTTCAGTCGAGTACCGTGTTTAGGCCACGAAGCTTGCTGAGTGGCCTGAGTAAGGTACGAGATATAACTATTGTATACAATATTTTTTCTACGAGTAGGTATCATCATCATCATCATCATCATCGTCATCATCATCATCATCATCGTCATCGTCATCATCATCATCATCATCATCGTCACCATCATCATCATTATCATCATCATCACGATCACGATCACGATCACGATCACGATCACCATCACCATCACGATCACCATCACCATCACCATCACCATCACCATCACCATCATCACCATCATCATCACCATCATCGTACCTCAATTATCTTCGACTCATTCATTCGACATATTCATAAGCCAACACTTCAATTCAAAGTGTTGGCTTATGAAATAAAGTGTTGGCTTATGAATATATCAGTTCAGTTGGAAGTGCCATAGAGTATCCGACATTGAAAAGTATGCTATTAAAGTTTACTCTATGAAGTTCTTATTGAGGAATTAAAGTCGACGAGTAGAAAAAATATATTTTTTAGATTTTTTGTATGTTTATACAAAAATATGCGGCTTCATCAGGCAATATCGGCTAAACGGATTTTAACAATTTTTTGGTACACGGGCAGCTGGGTATCTATCTCCAAATGGTTAATAGGATACTTTTTACCCGACTACGCTGAAGCAAAAAAGAGGGGTTATGACTTTTTCTCCTGCGCGAGCGCCGCGAACGAAGTTGAGGGCAACTTCTAGTATACATGTAATTGTAAGGCTCTGTATAGTAAAATTAGTGGGCCGGGCACATGGTTCGATGAACCGATGGCCGCTGGGGCAGAAGAAAGGTTCTCGAATGGCGACCGCGTGCAGGACGACGCATCGTGGGAAAGCACCCAATAAGATGGACCGACGATCTGGTTAGCTAGAGCTATTTAATTAACATTGAATATATATTATAATAAACAAAGATCAGAAATAAATGAAAAAAAAAATCGACGATACTGGACTTGAACCAGCTCAGACGATTAGCTCAGTTGGTAGAGCTTGCTGCCCCGGTCTGGCTTAAGGCACTGTTTCAAGTCCAGTATCGTCGATTTTTTTTTTCATTTGTTTCTGATCTTTGTTTGTAATAATAACGCTAGTGGAGTGATCCACTAATAAATTGCAAATATTATGTTTGTTATCATGATATTTGTAAAACAAAAAAGTATTGAATATATATACAAAAAAAAATAAACACGTAAGAGTCCCCAGAAAGCTCGGTTCTCCATACAAACGTAGTTACGCTCTCATTTTAAAACGACTAGCTAATTTGCTCTGAAAGTTTGTACTTAGAATAACTTAAGGTATATGCAGGCTTGTAATTAGTTACTGTAGCTTCAGATACTATAGTTAAAAAAAATACAGTCAATTTAAGTTTTTCATACAAAACTTGTTTTTGCTGTATTTCGTTTGAATTTTAAACTGGAGCCATATAAACTAGTTACAGACCTAGATATACCTCTTGTGATTGTATATGCAAAGTTTTGTTACAATTCAATACGTAGTTTTAATGAGAACGAAACTCCGTTTGTATGGGAAGGTGAAATTCGGCCGAGCTTGTTGGGGACTCTTAAATTAAATCGCCCAAATATGACCCGGTAGGCAGGGTTTAGACTGGCTGCGTTCCTCCTTTGATAGAAATGCAAATTCGGTGGCGTCTATGAGACTTTTTGTCAGGGCCCGGACCAATTGGTGGGCATCAGGACTCCACGGACCAAGGGTCTGTACAGCAAACACCCCAAATATACTTCTTAATTATGCATATTTTGGAGTACCTACAAAATTACTCAATGACTGAAAATGACAATTATTCATTAGACAGTACGAAGAGTGAAGAAGATATCATGAAGATTACCTAATTTCACCCATGCAATTGAGTCGAATAGGACTGTATATCGTAGTTTCGAATACGCACTCACGGAATATCATGCTATCGAATGCTCGTTGGGTCTACTGTTACCGAATCGAATATTCGCTGGGTCGAAATACTTGTGGCCGAAATATGTGCAATCAACAAAACGTAATCTAGAATTCTATGGTTTCGATCAGTGGTATATCGAAAGTTCCTTGGTTCGACTGCTTTGTATCGAGTATTCGCTAGATCGAAATAATTGTGGCCGAAATATGTACAATCCATGACATTGTGTCTGAGATCTTCTGTGGGATGACAATCGAAACTTCAATTTCGATTTGACGATTTATATTTTAACGCTTTTCGACCAAGCGAATATTCGATTCAGTAACAGTCGAGCCAACGAGTATTCGAAACTATGATATACACACAGTCGTGGAATAGGTATTCCACATCCAGATATTAGCATACTAAGATCACGTCTCAAGGTAACTTATCCCATAAACAGCGTTTACGACATAGATAGCTAATTATGACTTCTGCTGCCAGTACTCAAAAGAGCCTATCATATTAGAAAATTCATATTACTTAAGACATTTCAGCCCCTGTAAACTAAAAGGTCGTATCATATTAGGAATTTGATGGCGCTTATGATGTTTTCATTGGAGCTGTGATAACATCAGTAGATGCGTCTGAGCACGCCATGCCCTTGCAAGAATGAGTACATGGTTTGTAGAATTTCGCTGCTCATTTGTTTCTAGATTAAATTAGGTATTTCGGCCTAACACGTTATAATAATTTAGGTGTAGGTACTAATTTAAAAGTGGCCAAAATATCAGTGTTTTTTAAAATATGGGTAAGGGTTCATCTTATTCAGAAATCGTTTGTAGATCATTCAAACCTCATAAAAAAAAAAGTCGCAACATTTAGTAGAGAAAAATATGTTTCCAGTGCGTCAATACGGAAAAATATTTCACAGGGTTCTGGTATTATCAGACCCGGTCATTTTCGACTACAATTTTAAAAAGCCGGCCAAGAGCATGTTGGACCATACATAGTGTAGGGTTCCGCAGCCGTGTACACGAATAAAATGCACTAGAGATTAAAAAAATACGATGTTAAAAAGTGCAGCAGAAAAACAGCGTATTTTCGTGGCACTTACGTCCTTTTGCTGAAGCGCAGTTTTTCGCCAGTAACTCAAAAGCGGTATAACCGATCAAAAGAAAATAATTTTCGTTGAAAAAATTTAATTAGCTGTTTATAATTTTAAAAGATAGAGGGGAGACAATTTATGCAACTTTCGGATCGATTATTTAGTGCCCCCCTAGAAATATCTATTTTTGTTATTGAACTACCAAACTAAGAACCGGCTTATAAAAGACAGCTATACTCAAAATTAAATAAATATACATCTTGTAGTTTTTGAGTAAAACGCCTGTGCCATACGGACGGACAGACATGACGAACCTATAAGGGTTCCGTTTTTGCCATTTTGGCTACGGAACCCTAAACATATTTTTTTTCGAGTATATTGAGTAAAAAACACTCATAATACCAATATTCTGACGAAAAAAAACATGTAAGTATACTTTTTTAATAACGCGTACAGTCACCAGAATCAATATCTGCCATAACAAAGCGGGGAAAATATCTGACCCGTCGTATCGGCCCTAGAAATAGTGTCGTGTCAGATATTAATGCGCGCTTTGTTGTGGCAGATAATGTGGTAAAGAAATTTATTATATCAAAAAGAAATATAGACTTCACTTAAATGAGAATTATCTATCTTCGCCCGTGAGCGTCTGTTAAGTAATTAAATCTATTGACTTGTTTAGCTCTCGTATAAGAATATATTACGGTTGTGAAATAGTATTTTTTACTTCTCCTGCTCAAAAAGTACGTCATATTAGCTTCGCGAAGCGAGACTAAGATTACATTTAGCCCCTAGGGTTGAAAAGAAAGCCATATAATCCCATACAAACTTCTATAAAACTGAAAAAAAAAACTTCCAGCCAGCTACATACTACTTACGAATAATTAAAAACAAACAATCCAACCTGATCAGATTGGCCAAAATTTCCGATCGAATTGCTCAAACGGTACTATTAATTTTTCATGAAATATACAATTTTTATTTTCTCGCAGTCCAAGTGCAAAGCAGAGTGTTTAACACGTGGCTAAAAGCCATTATGACACTCAGAAATATTTGTCCTCGCTCACTTCGTGAGCTCGTCCAAATAATCACTTCGTGTCATTATGGCTTATTTTAGCCCCTTGTCAAACAATCTACTATTATGCAATCGTTATATAATGTATGCTTTTCAGTCGAGTATAGCGCGTTGAGGCCACGAAGTTTGCTGAGTGGCCTAATTAAGGTACGAGACTTAAAAAGCTAATCATATAACTATTGTATACAATACTTTTTCTGCGGGTAAACCATAAACTACAGTTAATGAAACATAGCTAAAAAATAATTGAAATAAAACAATTTAACGGATTATATCGTGTATATTATCTCATTTTAGTTCCCGACGTTTCGGAAGCTTTCCAGCTTTCCATGGTCCTCCCGTGACCATACTAAAACTAAAATGAGATAATCGCGGAAACTGAAGTAAAAAATAATTACAAAAACACTGCGTCCTTTTTTTAAATTCACTATAGTGCTGTGCGGAGTTGCATCACAGTGGTATTATAGTTCAATTTCAATTCAATTTCAATTTTATTTCGTGCACAACATGGTATTATAAAATGTTACAGGTAAAAAGTTCAACATGTTTGTGTGTGTCTAGGGCGAAGCACAGACTTAGAGTTAACTTTTAACATTTCCATAGATATACCTACATCTTAGGTTTATCCATATTTCTCAAAGCACGAAACTATGTACTTTAAACAAAAACATTATACTTTGAATATTTATATTGTATTATCTAATCTATTACATAATCATAAATTCATTAAGAGTATAAAAAGCATGGGACAGTAGATACTCCTTTAGCTTTTCAACAAAAGCTTTGTATTTGTCTTCAGCTGATATATTACTCGGTAGCTTATTATATATTTTTATCGATTATCGTAGTTCAGTGACATATTTATAATATAAACCATACAGTAAAGAGTGAGTGAGTGGTCAAATCTAAAAAGTATGACTTTGTAGAATGACTTGCGGAGTTTTTATAGTTCACGGGTAGAAAAAAACATTTAAACAACAGGGTTTTCATATAACATCATGAAATTTAAAGGCCTCAAACTTACGCGCGCTTTTTAGAAAACTACTGTCGGTAATCGGATTAATTTAGTTAAAATATCCAGTGCTTTTAAAATTTGAGGCCGCTGTTTACAAATAAGGAAGGAACTTATGCAAGTAACTAAGCATAATCTTAAATATATTTTTATTCCCTAAAAATAACAACATCAAAAATCGGTTTCTGACGCCTTTTCCTTTACAAAAGTAGAAATGGGCTCTTAATGTATGTATTACTCGTACTTAAGTGCTAATTTAGCTACAAAGAAAATGATATTCAGAATCACGAATTTTATAATACCAATTCTTATAATTCTGAATGGATCAAAATTCCGAATATAACAATTCCGATTGTTATAAATCCGAAATTTATAAATGTATAACGTTTACATTTAAGATTTTCAAAATTCTAAATTTCAATACACCGAACAATAAGAAATCCGACTAACTAATAATCCGAAATATCAAAAGTACGAATTCCGAAAACTAAAATGTCGAATTTCAAACTTCCGAAATCCGAATATCATTACACCGACTAATAATAAATCCGACTAAACAAAAGTCCGAAACATCAGAATAACTTAACCTACAGTTTTCGGTTTTTGACCCATGTTCCATTTTGTCAATTATGTAGGAACATGCAAGCAAGCATTTTGACGCTCCGCAATACCTACAAGGTCACAATACAAATCAAATCAAATTAAATCAAATCAAATTATCCTTTATTCAAGTAGGCTTAGATACAAGCACCTTCGAATTGTCAGTTACAATGAGAGAAGTCTTTGCTGGGAAACATACAATATGATCCAACATTTGTTGCAAGGATTAGGGAAACCCAGAAAAACCTAATCAGATCATTTAACTTAAGTATAATACTTACTTATTATTGATAAAATCATCATTTTACAAATTAAAATAATTAGTAAATCTAGAATGTGTCTAGAACAAACCTTAACTAACCTACAGTTTTCGGTTTTTAATACGATCATTAAAAATCACGAACTTTATATTACCGAATGCCAAAATTCCAATTATAAAAATAAACTTTTAAACAAAAAAATAAAACCGACTCCAAAAAAAACTAAAAAGTAAAAAATAACGCCATAATTTAGTTTCTTCAAATTACTTACAAGTAACCGTTTGTATACTCAATCTATACAGTATATACAATTAATCTTATTTTGGCGTCGGTGCCATATAAAGAATGTGTAAAATATTGAAAATTGACGATTTTAGTAAGTTGTGACACGATGGCACCGACTCCAAAATAACATTAATTGTATATACTGTATAGATTGAGTATACAAACGGTTACTTGTAAGTAATTTGAAGAAACTGAATTATGGCGTTATTTTTTACTTCTTAGTTTTTTTTGGAGTCGGTTTTATTTTTTTGTTTAAAAGTTTATTTATTTTACACTTTTTAGTTAATCGTTACTTAAAAGTGTATCTCGTGACGATTCGAACAAGCCCAAACACGGCTAGGATACATTATTTTATTACATAGATCTGGCGCCTACCTTCCGGCTCCATCATCAAATCAATTCGATGGTACCATTCTCATCAGGAACATTTAAATTTGTGACTATGAAGTTGCTTAGCTAAATTAATCAAGATATCTTATCGCGACCCGTAAATCATTTATCATTGACGAGTTCCGATGGCATTCTGTGGTCTTTTTCATCAGTTCCACTTCACCAATTTACACTTTCTAAATGCAAATGCTTATTATGTTTCTTATAATACCAAAATCGCTCTATGTATGCCTACAATATTTGAGGAGTTCCTCATGGATTCCATCATCAGATCTTCACCAAAATTAAATGGGACCAACTAGACTAGAAAGTACCTTCAATAAAACCAATAAAAAAAAATTGAAATCGGTCAAATAGTCTTTCGTTTATCGTTTCTCGGGGCAATAAACCACCGGATTATTTATACTCGGTAAACTTATTTTCGTGCTTTTCAACAATCGATATTTTAATATAAAGGAAATATAAAATTCGAAATTTCTATAATCGGAAAAAGCAAATTCGGAATAAAATATTTCGGATTATTTGGGTGTTCCCCAGATATTAATGATGGTAGCTGTACCTAAGTAGGTTCACGTCTTGCCAAGCCTCCCCACACCTACCGAACTCAATAAATACCTCAAAACTACTCATATATATATGCGAAACAGTTCCGTTTACCGTCGTGTTAGAATCGTTAACCAAAATCGATTAAAAAATCGTTAATTGATGTATCGAGTAATCGACAGCGGCGTGGTGACCCGGAAGACATGACGTCATTGCACTAGGGCTTGTTTTTGTGAATTTGATGGACAATGTCTTATTATGAGGTCATGTCATGAAGCTTTTTCATTGAGTATATTGCCCTTTTTGTCTATGCTTCGGTAGCTATTTTAAGAATATGAGATTTACTTAGTTTTTTATGAATGTACGTGTACTTTGCCTGTAAGTCAAATTTCGTACGCTAAAAGGCTAGGAAGTGGGGTGGGTACACCTACACTGTTTTTTCAGAATTTGGAAATTTTGGAA
Source organism: Hedya salicella (assembly GCA_905404275.2). NCBI lineage: Eukaryota > Metazoa > Arthropoda > Insecta > Lepidoptera > Tortricidae > Hedya > Hedya salicella. Next base: position 1,812,850 of record FR990112.1, on the reverse strand, counting down.
ACCATGTGTAGGTACTAGGTATGTACTATCCTGATAGAAGAAAAAGTGTAATATTTTTTTAGTTACATTCCGCTACTTCTTTGCTACCTATTATAAACATGTACAAATTAAATGTCTGTACATTGCATTGAAGATGTTGAAAAAAATATATTGTAACGGACTATTTGGAGGTTACTAAAACGATTTTTTTTTCCAAAAAGGTACAAAAGGAACCCTTATGGTGCGACTCTGTCTGTCTGTCTGTCTATCTGTCTGTCTGTCTGTCCGTCTGTCTGTCCGACTATTAAAGCGCCATATCTCAAAAACTACTTATGCTAACTATTTGAAATTTGGAATATTTATAAACATGGTCAGCCCACATGTATTGCACTGGAAATATTTTAAAATATATTTTTATTTTTTACAAAAACGATGAATATGAGGGGGGGGTGAAAATTAAAAGTCTAGCTACTGGGTTAAATGGGGTATCATATGAATGGGCTTGACCTGCACGTTTTTGAACAATTTTCTATTGTGATTAGTTTTTGTTTTAATAAGGAAAATGTGAAAAAAAAATACCATTCCCCCCTTTATCTCCTAAGATTACCAATCGAAAATGTTTAAATTTTCACAATTTGTATTAATAAACATAAATATTACACGAAAATTATAGCCATGTCTCTAACTAGCTATTTTTTTTAATTCGCAAAAAACATATTTGAACAACCCGATTGCGTTAAGTATGCACCTGATTTGTATGCAATGCTATACTTATCAGGTGCAAACTTAACTCAACCGGTACCAGGTAATATAGTAAGGGTTAGTAAAAATTTGTACGGAACCCTCGGTGCGCTAGTCCGACTCGCACTTGACCGGTTTTTGACTTGACTCGTATATGGTTGTATGTGACGTTGTAGCTTTATTTCGCCAAAACGGCTGAGCAGATTTTAATCTAAATTTGGTACACGTCTAGCCCGTCTAGGCATCCACAGATGGTTATGGGTTACTTTTTACTCAACTAAGCTGAAGTAATAAACATTCCGTCGAATTGAGAACCTCCTCCTTTTTTTGGAAGTCGGTTAAAAAGAAGGGTTATGATTTTTCTTCTGCACTGAGGAAGTTGCTTTAACTCTCATGGGTTTGTGACTCTAAAGTATCTACGGGCATCTTCACAAACCCCCCCACTTTCTGTTGTAATGGCAGTAATGGCACTTTGGATGTCTTGGGTCCGTTTTGCTCAGAATTAAGAGTAATTAATATTTTAAGCAAATTGGGATGTTGACAATTTTTAACAACTTTTTCTCTATTATAGAACGACCTCTCAATAATGGAAACATTGGTAAAAAAACTGTACTTCAATTTCATATACACTCACCAAGATAGAACAATGTTAAAATCACATTTTTGGACTTTCCCAAAAAACGCTCTATACAAAAGCCTAGGAACGTGTGACGTCATGAGTTTCTACCTTGCAAGGGGAAATTAAGAACTGCGTTTATCGAAACGGTTTTCTAACAAAAGTTACTATACATTTCATGGGTTATTCAATCGTATTATTAGGTACTGGAAGGGCGCCTTCCAGTACCTAATAATAACTTCGTTTGCGGTGGAGAAAAAGTCATAACCCTTCATTTTTCTTCAGCGTAGTCGGTTAAAAAGTATCCTATAACCATATGGAGATACCCAGCTACCCATGTACCAAAAATAATTGAAATCGACGACACATACAAACATACATATAATCCAAAAAAAAATATTTTTCGTTTTAATGACCTCCAAATAGTCCATAACAATCATTTTTTTGAAAATATCTTCAATTTACAGACATTTCATTTGTACAACTTAATAATGGTATAAATTAATGTTTTCATACTTTAAAGTGGACTTTCCCACCCAATTCCAGAGGCTCATAAAACAAGCTAATACGCAAGGTATCCTACTCAATTTTTTTTCTAGAATTTGTATCATACCCAGTAGCACACAAGCAGTATTAGAGCTTGTACAGCACTTATAACGCTCAAACTGGCTGTATAATGGTCGTATACGTTCTTATACAGCTTGTGTGTATCCTACTCAATTTTTTTTCTACAATTTGTATCATACCCAGTAGCACACAAGCAGTATTAGAGCTTGTACAGCACTTATAACGCTCAAACTGGCTGTATAATGGTCGTATACGTTCTTATACAGCTTGTGTGTATCCTACTAATTTTTTTTTCTACAATTTGTATCATACCCAGTAGCACACAAGCAGTATTAGAGCTTGTACAGCACTTATAACGCTCAAACTGGCTGTATAATGGTCGTATACGTTCTTATACAGCTTGTGTGTATCCTACTCAATTTTTTTTCTACAATTTGTATCATACCCAGTAGCACACAAGCAGTATTAGAGCTTGTACAGCACTTATAACGCTCAAACTGGCTGTATAATGGTCGTATACGTTCTTATACAGCTTGTGTGTATCCTACTAATTTTTTTTTCTACAATTTGTATCATACCCAGTAGCACACAAGCAGTATTAGAGCTTGTACAGCACTTATAACGCTCAAACTGGCTGTATAATGGTCGTATACGTTCTTATACAGCTTGTGTGTATCCTACTCAATTTTTTTTCTACAATTTGTATCATACCCAGTAGCACACAAGCAGTATTAGAGCTTGTACAGCACTTATAACGCTCAAACTGGCTGTATAATGGTCGTATACGTTCTTATACAGCTTGTGTGTATCCTACTCATTTTTTTTTCTAGAATTTGTATCATACCCAGTAGCACACAAGCAGTATTAGAGCTTGTACAGCACTTATAACGCTCAAACTGGCTGTATAATGGTCGTATACGTTCTTATACAGCTTGTGTGTATCCTACTCAATTTTTTTTCTAGAATTTGTATCATACCCAGTAGCACACAAGCAGTATTAGAGCTTGTACAGCACTTATAACGCTCAAACTGGCTGTATAATGGTCGTATACGTTCTTATACAGCTTGTGTGCTACCTATGTAGAAATAGAAACTACCATTTCGCGTCAAAAAAATCAATTTTATTTGAGTACTGTCAACATCCCAGTTCAATCTTAATCGGATGAGCGGTTTAAGCGTGAAAACCCAAGTAACACAAAACGGTTGTGTGTATAGCAGCAGTTTAACGGTGTTCGATTAAACCTAAGGCTGTATAATGAGGCTGCTGTGGTTATATATGAAAAACCAGCCAAGAGCATGTATGGCCATGCTCAGTATAAGGTGTTGCATTTCTTAGTAGTAACAGCTGCGGACTGTTACTACTAAGAAATGCAACACAGATGAAAAAAAAAATTTGTAAAAAAAGTCCACTGGCAAAAGAGCGTATCTTCCTGGCACTTACGTCCTTTTGCTAGGAGCGCAGTTTATGATGATGTGTATTGATGAAATTTAGAGTATACGTGTCTTGTATAAGCCGCTACTTAGTTTGATAGTTAAATAACAAATATAATAATTAGGTGTGCACTCCATACATGTGTAGGTATCCGAAATTGAAAAAAGCTTAAGCAATTATCAATGTGTGGTACATATTTCAACAGTAATTTTGAAAAGTTTATAGTTTTCTAAAAAAAATGGATTATTAAATACTTTCTGAAAATATCGCTGCGAAAATAGCACAAATACTATTAAAAAGTATGACCATGTTTCCATCTTCAGGTCTCAGCTTAGTTGGCTTCCAATCCGCTCTCGTCGTAACTCTCATATCTTTTCTCTTCTGTATAGCGTACTTTTTAATCCCGCAACTCCCCGCTACCTATAGTTCTTTCACATTCCAGGCAACTCTACTGTGGAACTCTCTACTCCATGACTTGAAGCGTGCCCAGACCCTTGCAACATTTAAGTCACACCTTAAAAAACATTACCTGTCTCTCCCTTAACACACTGCTATTGAAATCACTTTCTCAACTTTGCGGCTGACACTGTTAAGGTTATTTATTTATTTACTTTGCATTATGTTATATTTATTATGTATAAGTATTTATGTATGTTTATTTACGCAATCTTATGTGTGTATGTTTATTGCGTATACATGTGTCTATATGAGTTTTTTGTTTTGCTTCATAACTGTTTCTCGCCACCTACTCAACTAAAATTGTTGTCTTTTAAACACTCCGCTACCCTGTCCCTACCCGTACCCTGTTCGGTTGTCTGCAAGAGATCGCTATTTAGCGATAAGACCGCCTGTTGTTTACCTCTGCTAATTCGAATGTTACTGTCATGTTCTGTATTTCTGTGTATCTGAGGTGTGCAATAAAGAGTATTTGTATTTGTAAATACTGCCCTCCCCCCCTCTATTTTCTAAACCTTATGTAAAAAAAATATGAAAGAAATTACAAAGATTACTTAATAAATACTTTCCACGAAAATAATATTCAACATGATCGGGTATACCTTTTTTGAGTTATTGATGAAAAACTGCACTTCTCAGCAAAATGCAGCGTAATTGCCGTGGAATACTCTCTTTCGCTAGTGCACTTATTTCATATCTTAGGTATTTTTTTCACCTGTAGTGCATTTTTTTGTATGAACGACTGGAAAACCCTAACACTGAGCATGGTCCGACATGATCTTGGCAGGTTTTTTACAGATTTCAATATCTTTTTTCGTTCATTATACCTACTTAACCCGTAGAGATCTGGGAAGAAATTCAAGAGTGAATGAGAAGTCTCCAATCCGTATTGGGCCAGCAGCTGGGTTGTTGATGATGATGATGACGATGTTATCGATGATCATGATGACGATGTTGTTGATGATGATGATGATACTTAATACCTCTTCTACCTAAGGGCAAAGTACTAAAATTATATTCAACAACCCAAATGTTTCCTTCGTATTTCATTATTATACTTTATAACTTATTGCAGAATTTTATTTCTATATCGTATTTAGTTTTAATATTTTCTGACGATCCCATATATGTAGATGATAATGACCTTTTTATGTAGTTAGTTATATGTTTATTTTTAAATCGGCCTATCGTAAATAGTTAATACATAGTGACATGTACCTTTTTCACCTGTGACATTGCATTCCCATTTGTATACGTGTAATGATTTTATTGTTCATTTCTTTGTATTTGACGATCATAATTTAAATTCGTGTAAATTGACAAAAACATATATTATGAAATAAAGAAATCTAAATCTAAATCTAAATCTTAAAGCGCGTGTCTTGAGTCACGATGATGGTGACCACACTTAAAACCTTGTCATTTTAAAATAACAGCTTCGCTTATTCTTGCTAGGGTCATTTTAGTGCTAAGCTTATTTTGACAAAGTACTACACTGCTTATACAAGGTGTGCGGAAGGATATTTTGGCAATCAAGTTTTAGATGCATAACGAATTTGTATAGCTTGTAATTTTGCTAGCTATGGTGCACTATATGTATAGCTTTTTGGGTCAGTTTCTTTGTTTATAGAGGTGGTCGTGGGTGTTTAGAGTTTTTATAGGCTAAAACAATCCTATTATAGCTTTATGTTCTTACTAGAATTTACCTGCGATATCCTAAGTGAAACAAAGTTGTCATCAGAGGAGGAGAAAAATATCATTAAGTACTCCTTTTTTCCTTCAACGTAATCGAGTAATAAGAACCGTCCGAGAATGCCCAGATACCCATGTACTAAAAAAAAAGTTGAAATCCGTTTAGCCGTTTTGACGTGATGAAACCACAAAGACATATGAACATGAACATACAAGAAATCCAAAATCCACCAAAATTTTCCACATCTATGGCACAATATCATGATCTTGAATCAAAAATGCTTAATTTACGAACACTGCTCATGAGTAAGTATGCAAAAAAATCACGTTAATACCTTGGTATTTTACCCCTTCCATGCAATAATAAAGTGCAAACCAACAGTCTCCCCTCGCATTTTTATACTATTATAAAGTGGTTGAAATGAAATGTCTGTACATTTAACATATTTTCAATTGTTTCTTTTTGAAACGGACTATTGGGAGATCACTGAGTAGAAATATTTTCTTTTTGGTTTTTTTGTTTGTTTGTATTCAGAACTTATTCAGGAAACAATGCATAAAATTGATTATTTATTATATGCCGTTGTGGCTTCATCATACAAAATTGGCTAAACGGATTTCAACTATTTTTGGTACACGGGTAGCTGGGTATCTCCAGTTGGTTATAGGATACTTTTTACCCGGCTATGCTGAAGAAAAAAAGAGGGATTATCTTTTTCTCCTTCGTGAACGAAGTTGCCCACACTTATGAACATACAAACATACAAAAAATCCAAAACATTTTTTTTTGGTTCCGAGACTCCAAATAGTCTGTTACAATACAATATTATTTTTGAAAAATATCACCTCCAATGTACAGACACGTGCTCGTATTCGGGAATTTGAATATATTTATATGTATTTAATTGTGTTTTTTTAAGGGAGGTCTATAAAAATAAAGATTGCGTATTTAGTCTCTCTATAAACGTTCAATAGACTCAAAACCTATGCCTCATTGTTCATAATGAAAACATCTAAAGGTGCGTCCACACTTATATCATTTGCTCGTATCCGATCACCGTGGCGTGGCATGACTGCGTATCGCGCTGCTTTGACGCTCACTGTCGGCGCGCTTGTCCGATCTAAGTGTGTGATACGCGTAGCAACATGGATTTCGAGCGATCAGATCGGCGCAACATCCAAACGCGTGATCGTGACACGCGATCATGCCACGGGACGAAGATCTGATCGGGCAAATGATACAAATGTGGACGCACAATCATGTACCTATTTTTAAGTAAACTAGCAAAAGCTGGTTTTTTTCCGTAAAAATAACAAAGTTTGACGGCATTTATCTTGGTTTCGGTGACTCGTGAAGATAAACTGAACCAGTATATTTTAAAGATTTAAAGACCATCGTTGTAAATACGATGACACATATATACATATAACACAGAAAAGTGACGAGCTACGATTGAAAGTCGTTTAGAGCAAGTCATCAAAAAATTCAAGTCTCAGGTTATAATAATTTATATATATCTGTTCCAGACGAATGGAGTCCATTGTATTTTAATTGTGATGAATCGGCTAAATGTTTGACTCTGATTGATTGGTCTAGTATCAATTGCATTTACATCGATAGTATGTCTAGGTTACTATAATATATATATCATATATAAGTATTTATTTGTGGTTGGGTTCTGTGTGCTATTTTTATCTATACATACAAAAGAAGAAGTCCTGACTGACCGACTGACTGACTGAATGACTGACTGACTGACACATCAACGCACAGCCAAAACTACTAACGCAAGAGAATTGAATTTTGCACAGACGATTACATTTATAACGTAGGCAAAGGATAAGAAAGCATTTTTCGAAATTCATCCCCTAAGTGGTTTAAACAAGGGTTGAAGTTTGTATGGGAAACGTAAAATGTTTACACTTAGTAACTTCAAATTTCGCAAAAAGATTGTGTTTTAAAAACAAAAAACTTTAATTCTTGTTTTTTTTTTAATTCATCCCCTAACAGGGTAAAACAAGGGATGGAAGTTTGTATGGGAAACGTAAAATTTATGAAATCAGAAACTTGACATTTTTCAAAAAGATTGTGTATTTAAAATCATGAAACCTAAATTCTTGTTTTTTTTTAATTCAATATAATAAAGTTATAATTAAACTAGAAAGTGTCTTCTTCATTCACGGAGGAGAAAAAGGCGTACCCCCTCTTTTTATTTTGTTTAGTGTAGTCGGGTAAAAAGAATCCTATAACCATCTGTGGATGTGGACCCAGCTGTACCATCACCTTCTAGTTGCCTATAAAAAAAAACTATAACAGAACAAAATTTTGTTACGTTAACAGTTAACTTGCTGTGAAATAGTTTTTTCTTTATAGGAAATGCATTAATTTGCAGGGTTACACTTATCCCATAAACAATAAAAAGCTCCTTATTCAATATTTGTTTTTTCTACCACCCTAATGACTTTATATTAAATCATCTGCAATTTTAGGCTGTAGTAATAATAGGTCACGATTTAGGTTTTTTTCTACTCCAGTATTACAAGTAGCATTTTGTTTTTTATGTTACTTCGTGCGTTTTTGCGTTAGTTACTTTGTTTAGTAAAAAAACTGTAACGTACGAGCGTTACAGTTTTTTTATGAAACAAAATGAAGCGTTACTTTAAATACGATTCTAATTACACTTTTTATTCGAGTCATCTAATGATGACAGGATGACTAGTTTTATGCCACAGTAAACTTAATTGGTTGTGGTAGTTTTGTCCGAAATCCCATATGATGTGTGCTTAGATTTGGCATAAACGACTTTTTATATGTCACCACCATCTTGACCAAAATTTGACCACTATATCAGGGCCCAAATCAACTGACCGTTACAGTCATAAGCATTATGTCGGCCATCTCGATCGCGCTTTAGAAGAAATAGTCGGACTTGCACTTGTGCAAGTGAGTGGTCCGACTTAGTATTCATTACTCTAATGTTCAAAGAAAGAAATATTTTTTATCGCAGTTTATTTATCGTAGGTATACATGAAATACATCATCATCATCATCATCATTTCACTTAAGAGCTACGCTCTTGTCGGTGGAGAAACTGCCACTTCTCTCTGTCTTCAGCCAGAGACTTGACTTCTTGGTACGACCTGACGTTTACTTTTTCCTTTACTTGTGCAAAGTTGGTGCACCTGGGTCTTCCTCTTCCTCTCTTCTCTTCATCTTTTGCCTTCTATGATGTTTCTAAGGAACCCGTTATTTCGTATCAAGTGCCCTATCATCTTCCCTCTTCTGGTTTCTATGGTTCTTAACAGGCATCTTTTTTCTCTACCGTTCTTACTACTTCTTCATTACATGAAATACAAGAGAGGACAAAAATAGCTTTGTACGAAAAAGGAGTCCACTCAGCATAATGCTAAACCACAAAGTAATTTGATGCTGATATTACATGGATCCACAAATTGGGCGAAACAGAACTGCACGTTATAATTTACACAGTTCGTACTCTGCTCTTATAATAATTACAAATTAAGAAAAAAAAAACAACCAAGTAGCCAACCTACGGTTGATTCTGATCTACCCAGTGCAAACTGCACTGGGTAGATCAGAATCAACCATAATAGGGTTTTAGGTACTAGGAATATTACATAAATTAGAAATCAATAATTATTCTTCATAATTCTAAGCCGGGACACGAAAATGCTATGTTGGATTGATTTTTTGGTCTAACAAATATGTTTTTAAACGTTTTTTAAGTACAAAAACCGTCCAGCTAGACATATGCCAAGGATCTTCACGATTACTGGTCTTATGTTAGCTGCATCCAACGGTTCCCTTCCATTCGTACTATTTTTACATCACTTACGCATGAAAAATTCAAAGATATTATTTATCCAAACAAATTATTAATTTAAGCTTCACTCGATCACTATCACAACACAAGAAAACGGGGCTTCATCGCGTAAAAATATGATTAATTTAATTTAAATAAATCATCCATACTATTATAAACTTGTAACAATGAAACCCAGGTAGCACACAAGTTGTATAAAAGCTTATACAGCCATTATTCAGCCAGCCTGAGCGTTATAAGGGCTGTATAAGCTCTTATACAACTTCTGTGCTACTTGGGAATGTAAGTACATTGGAGATATTTTCGAAAAAAAATATTGTAATGGACTAGTTGGAATGGAAGTCACTGATTCGATTTTTTTTTTTGCTTTTTTGTATGTTTGTATGTGTCGTTGCGGCTTCATCACGCCAAATTGGCTAAACGGATTATTTATACTACAAACGGATAACTATTTTTGGTAACGGATAGGGGCATCCACTGATGGTTATAGGATGCCTTTTACTCGACTATGCTAGAGAAAAAAAGAGGGGTAATGACTTTTTCTCATACGCGATTAAGCCCCGTTTTCTTGTATTGTGATAATGTTACAAATTGCTGCTTGTATAACTGCCTTGAGTCGTACACATTTGATTGCAAGCTTCGCTTGGTAACATGTAACTTATTTGCACAGTATAATTAATATGAGCACGAATTAAGCATGAAATATTTTCTACGACCTCACAGTCAGTTCTCAAGGGTACTTATTAAACTATACTTTCTTAGTTATATTTAAGATTTTCTATTGTTACGTTATAACCACTTTTTCATGTTTACTTATTTTTTGCAGTTTACCATAATAGGGTTTTAGGTACTTAGAATAATTATATGACATAAATTAGAAATCAATCATTCTACAAATTCTAAAGTTAGCAAACTAAGTCCTATTCTGAAAATCCTGTAGATGCATAAGTTTATAAATTTTTTGCCAATAAAAGCTCAATGAATACCCAAAGCTTTAACTCTTTCAGAAAATAATCATTCAGCTATTATCTAACAATGGCATCACGTTAGATCCACCCGTCAACTTTCCACGAAATCGATTTGGTAATTAATTACTATATGGATCCTTGAAATTGTACATTGCTCCTTATCGGTGACTGACGAGGTCGATCCGTCACGTATTGAAAAAAAAATCTATACTAACTAATTACTCAGCATGCATATCACAAAGAATATGGTCGTTTATCTTCTATAAAACATTACGTCATCAGCCCGGGATTAAGATCAGGTCAGGAGGTATATAATGGGTCAGAACATCTCGTAGCATCACAGTACAACTCGAGCTTCCAATTTGGTTGTGTGCCACTCCTCCTATACAAAAATGAAACTGGTAATTTTTTGATCTTATTATTTTACTTCGCTATTTTATTCTATGCAAATTATAATCTTTTGGTTTTCGACTCTTTAAAAAAAAAAACGCTTTTTGATACTTTAATAAAATATGAACTATAACTTCAATTTCGTCCTTAATGTTCATTTAATTTGAACTTGACTAAATCTATTTCATTTTTTCAACAAATATTTCTAAAATTTTTGGGATGATGAGTAAAAGTTTTATTTGTAGGTAAGACTTATATTAAACTTACCACTAGATGTTGGACTAATTTCTTTCTAGATCCAGGAGTCAATCCCACCCGTCGGTAACAGTCAGCAGGTGCTTCCACCCACCTGGGATTAAAGTGAGCATATTGTATGTAAGAATGTATGAGTATTTTGTATGTTTTCAGTTCATCCTCGCTGCCCTGATCGCCGTCAGTTCCGCGGCTCGCCTTGAGCATCTGGAGCGAGGCTACCTCCCCCCAGACCAGGCTCAAGGCCAATTCGGAGCCCGAGGACAGGGCTTTGGATCCAACGGACAAGCTCACTCGAACTTCGGATCCAAAGGATCCAATAGCTTCGGTAGTGATGACTCTGCTGGCTTCGGATCTTCTCCCCAAGGCTCGAGGACCGGCTCAGCTTCGTTCCGCGCTGGAGCTTCGTTTGACGCCGCCCAGTCCAACCAGTATCTGCCCCCTGACCATGGACCTTCTGGCAGCAACGGCTTCTCCAGGCCCAATGGTGGTGCTCGCGGCCAAGGTAATTAATTTTGTTACAATCTGACACTTTTGTGGTACTCTTAACGAATTATAGATATAAATTTAATAATTAGTGACGTAAAAAAAATCATACATTTACATGCTCGCTCTGTAATTAATGCAAGAGTTGTGTTCTTCAACGTAATTATTATAATTTAAAGGTACTTTAAAGGTAAATATATTTGAAGCAGAATTATAAATGCCATTGATAAATAGCATTATTCAATTGGCGATCAGAATTAAAATAATAAGTTTTTCTTGGACCTTTTCATCAAAACGTCTCTTAAAACGATTGCGCTAGTATCCAAATACAAGATCCTAATTACAATTTTCTTTTTAGATGCTTTCGGAGCCTCCAGCAACCAGAACCAATTCGGTGCCCAGCCCAACTCCCAATACGGCGCTCCACAGTTCGGACAGAACTCCAACGGCTTAGGTTCCCAGGGCTCCAACGGTTTCGGCTCCCAGGGATCTAATGGCTTCGGATCCCAAAGCTCGAACGGTTTCGGTTCCAAGGGATCCAACGGCTTTAGCTCTCAGGGATCCAACGGTTTCGGCTCGCAGGGATCCAACGGCTTCGGCTCCCAGGGATCCAACGGCTTCGGCTCCCAGGGTTCCAACGGCTTCGGCTCCCAGGGATCCAACGGCTTCGGCTCCCAGTCATCCAACGCCCGCTCCCAGCAAGCCAATGGTCTCCGTCAGTACCTCGCACCTAAGTCCTCCTCCTCCTTCGACAAGATCCCCCAGCAGGCCTTTGACGAGGAGACCGGCTACCACTACTAGAGGTTTCGCGGCGTGACATGAATCTTAAATTTTCTCACTCGTTTCTAAGTCAACGGTCGGATTCTTGTCGGTGACATTCTGTATATTAGTCAATTCGAATGTGTTCCAATAATGCTCATTGTAAAAATGTATATCAAGAACAATAAAGTATTGTAATTTGTAAAGTATACGTGTGATTTTATTTTCAACTGTGTAGTTTTTACGCATCTATCTAAGACTGTCAAATTTTAGATAATTACTTTAACGTGAGTCATCTAAGAACACTACACATATTTATTTTATTTGTGTGTTACAAACAAAATAACGTTCTACAGTTGAATTTATTCATTTTCTGATTGTTTGAGGTATAGTTAGTTCGAGTATTTGACATTGTAATCTCTTTATTTATCAAATAGTAGACGATATATGTACAATATATATTCATAGTCATATCACACACATTATAATGTTACCTGCATGGCCTTTTACAGGATCTATTTTTAGAATTCCATCAATTAATTTTAACGATTCTTCAACGCCTGCAAAATGCATTAATTCATATCCGTTTTTAAATTGCTTCAAACCATAATTTTAAAAGCCGAAAAACGTATCAATAAGGATTCGTGATTATAAACGTATAATTATTGGAACAATAAAAATCCATCCAATTCAGACGCCACAAGATTCATAGTTCAGACAACTTTATTACTGCAGACTTAATAACTGATTGACTTCTTAATAGCATTGCGTATAATTACGAGAGATCGTGATGCTGATGTTCAATATTATCTTAATTCAAATCGAGTCCGAAATTAATAAAGACTTTACGGGAACCTTCTGCCCGCAACTTCGTTCGCGGAGGAGAAAAAGTCATAACCCCTGTTTTTTCGACAGCGTAGTCGGGTAAACAGTATCTTATAACCATTTTGAGATGCCCAGCTACCAGTGTACCAAAAATATCTGAAATATGTTTAGCCGATTTGTCGTGATGAAGCCACAACGAACTCCGACACATACGAATATACAAGACAAAAGATTTTTAGTTTCTGGGACCTCGAAATTTACAATTTTTTTTTAATGTACTCTATGTACAGACATTTCATTTTTACAACTTAATAATAGTATAGATGTAACAGGCAGACCTTGTATGTAATCTGAATATGGATCAAGCTCGTCTAGAACTTAGGGTTTTGTTAGACGTTTAATAGAATATTTTATTTCATAAAACCAGAAGGTGCCTGCAACTTCGTTCGCGGAGGAGAAAAAGTCATAACCCTTCGTTTTTTCTGCAGCGTAGTCGGGTAAAAAGTATCCTATAACCATCTAGAGATACCCAGCTACCCGTGTACCAAAAATAGTTGAAATCCGTTTAGTCGATTTTGCGTGATGAAGCCACAACGACACATACAAACATACATAAAATCCAAAAAAAAAATTTTCGTTTCTGTGACCTCCAAATAGTACATAACAATCATTTTTTTGAAAATATCTTCAATGTACAGACATTGAATTTTTACGACTTTATAAAAGTATAGATCTAACAGGTAGATAGTTCACCATGACCTTGTTTGTAATTGTGAATATGGACTAAGCTCATCTAGAACTTAGCGTTGACTAGAACTTAACTAACCGTTATTGTTGTTAAACGCTTAATATAATACTTTATTTCATAGAATTATTTCATTATTATTTCACACCATCACACACCGGAAAAAAACAGCATCATTAGGCTCCTACGAGGTGGACTGATGACTTGGCCAAGGTTGCTGGAGTCGGCTGGATACAAGCAGCGAATGACCCGTCATAGCGGCGTTCTTTGATGTAGGCTTTAAGAATAATCTTCTGCCGCAAGGGCACTTTTACAAGTCTGACTCGACGGCGTTTCCCAAGAGGAGACCACTGAAGAGAAGAAAGCCGAAACAAACTTAACAGTCAGTATTTTTTTCTGAATAACTCTTATTTATTACAATATTTGTACTAAGCCTATCCTAAATATATGTCCAGCAATGGACGTCTTTTGGCTTCTGATGATGATGATGATGACGTTTCATAGAAAGCATTTTTCTCTATTATTTTAGGCATATTAACCTTACTTTATGGCCAAACTAAAATTAATTCTTCAAAAATCACGGTTTCGAATAAAATCAAAAATACCAGGCCCCTGTTTCATAAACGTGACAGGTGACAATTGACAACGATAATTCAACATATATTGCTGGGTCGACGAGTAAGTGTATGCCTGTCATCATGATGGAGGGTTCCCCCTGTTTTGGCATAATATTTTTAGTCATAATTTTGCATGGCATAATCTATGTAGGCAGAATTGACTTTCCGCATAAACTGTTTTGGCATAATCAAGATTCGCATATTTTGATTACGCAGATATTCATTTGTCATAAATTTATTTCGCATATTTTTGTTTGTCCGAATCATGTCTACGCATAAAATAAATAGGCATATTCATCACACCGAAAATTTCATGGCCGCAGACATGCAACAACGATGCTTTTTGCATTTGCTGAGTAATTATTCAGTTTACTAATATACTAACCTAACGTAACCTACTTTTCTGCTAGCAGTTCGTTTTTTTGAGGGACGCAATTCTAACCTAACCTAACGTACTTTTCTGCTAGCTGATCGTTTTTGCGAGGGATTCAGTTATAACCTAACCAAACCTGCTTTTCTTGTAGCAATTTAAGTATGTCAAGATAGATTCGGACAAAAGATAATATGCCAAATACCACTATGCTAAACCAAATTATTCGTAAATATAATCGGCTTAAACAATAGTATGCGAATACAATTTCGGGCAAACACATTTTCGGTAAGTTAGAATTTATGCCAAATAAGGTTTCTGCCACATTACCATTCGTCGAAAACTTAATATGCCAAGTCTGTTATGCTAAAACAGTTTCGGACAAACAAAAGTATGCGACATAGAGGGAACCCCATGATGGAGGTAATGTATGCTGAATTGTCACTGTCAACTGTCACCTGTCACGTTTATGAAATAGGGGCCTGATGCTATCTATATGCAGGAAATTTTGTCCTGAGTCTGGAATGTTTCCTTTATATGTATGGTATAACATGTATTAAATATATCGTCGTGTAGTTCTCATAACACACACCTTATCCAGCTTATCATGGGACTATTTTCATTTGTGTAGAATTATTTTAAAATAAGTTTATGTCAATTATTTCATTTTCGTGACACGCTTTTATTGCTGACTGTACTTTTCTTTGAAAATCCATCAACTACTCACCGAGACGATTCAAAAAACCCAAACTCGGTAGGATTGCATTATTTTATTACAGATTTCCTATAACCACCTTCCTGCTCCACCGTCAGATCAGCTCGATGGTATCATCATATTGCATTGGCACCGAACACATATATTTGCAATTTTTAGCAGTTCAAAGTCAGACTCTAAAATATATTTTTTAAATCCGAATAACCATAACCCTGCCAAATAGTAGATTGTTTAACAAGGGGCTAAAATAAGCCGTTATAATACGAAGTGATAATTTGGACGAGCTCACGTAGTGAGCGAGGACAAATATGTCTGAGTGTCATAATCGCTTTTAATCACGTGATAAACACGCTGCACGGCTGCGAGAAAATAAAAAAGACTTAACATTAAATTGTATATTTCATGAAAAACTAAAAGTATAGTTTGAGCAATTTTATCAGAAAGTTTGGGCAATCTGATCAGGTTCGTTTGTTTGTTTTTAATTATTCGTAAGGAGTATGTAACTGCATTTTTTTTTAGTGTCATAGAAATTTGTATGGGATTATATGGCTTTCTTTTAAACCCTAGGGGCTAAATGTACTATTTTAGTCTCGCGAAGCTAATATGACGTACTTTTTAAGCAGGAGAAGTGAAAATATTATTATGTTGAGACATCATTGGTTTGTATGGGACGAAGCTCGTTGCTGTTTTGTTATTGTACCCACCGGACGAAGCCTGCGTTGCATATGTGAACTTACCTATGTATCAAATAATCTATCCTATTAATATGTTGTATGTTGTTGCCTCATCATCATCACGACAAAACGGCGAAACGAATTTCAACTTTTTTGGTATACGGGTAGCTGGTCATCCACAGGTGATCATAGGATACTAAAGGTGCGTCCACACTTGTATCATTTGCTTGTATCCGATCACCGTGCCGTAGCATGACTGCGTATCGCGCTGCTTGGACGCTTACTGTCGGCGCGCCGATAATGCCGCACTCTTCCGATACAAGTGTGTGATACGCGTAGCAAATGGATTTCGAGTGATCGGATCGGCGCAACGTCCAAACGCGTGATCGTGACACGCGATCATGCTACGCGACCATGATCTGATACGGGCAAATGATACAAATGTGGACGCACCTTTACGTTACATTGAAGATGTTCTCAAAAGAAAGATTATAACGGACTATTTTGAGGTCACGAAACGAATTTAGTTTTTTGGATTTTTTGTATATTTGTATGAGTCGTTGGGGCATCATCACGACAAATCGGCTTAACGGAATTCGACTATTTTTGACACACGGGTAGCTGAGTCGACCTTCTAGTAGTTAAATACATTTTTACTATGTGTTTTCATAGTCATAGCTACCTAGGTGCCCCGCAACTTCGTTCGCGGTGGAGCAAAAAACCATAATCCTCTTTTTTGCTTCAGCGTAGTCGAGATAAAAGTATCCTATGATCACCTGTGGATGATCAGCTACCCGTGTACCAAAAATAGTTGAAATCCGTTAACCCGCTTTAGCGTGATGAAGCCATAATGACACAAACAAAAAGTTATGCCAAAAAAAATATGACCTTCAAATAGTCCGTATCACTTATATTTTTGAAATATCTTCAATGTACAAACAGTTTCTTTTTTTAAGCTTTATAAAAGTAAGTATAGAAGGATGATAAGTTATGCATTAATACGGACGTGAAAGTATTCTGATTTGTCCTTCTCATAAAGTCCCAAAGTTAGGGCCATATAGGGTAGGGCCTCCCGAAAATTAAAGTTTTCGAAGAACAACCAAATTACCTGCAATTGATACGCAGGTTTCCAAAAACCGTATACTTACTGCGTTGACTGAGCGACCCGAAGTGGATCTTGGCCTCCGACACCAGAGATCGCCATTTTCGTCTATCTTTAGCCTCCCGCCATTCCAGTTGCTGTAGTTCAGTCAAATCTTGAACGACTTGATCACGCCACCGGTAACGGGGCCGCCCGACTGGACGTTTCCCGCATGGCTGTCCGATATACGCTCTCTTCACAGCTCGATCCTCACCCATCCTTTCCACGTGACCAAGCCAGCGCAGTCTAGCCGATTTGATTTCACCAATTATGTTAGGCTCAGCCACAAGATCCTCTATTTCGGCATTCTTTCTGCGCCTCCAGGTGCCGTTCTCCGAGATCGGCCCCAAAATCTTCCGGAAAATTCACCTCTCCGTAACCAAGAGCTTATTGTCTTCCCGAAGTGTCAACGTCCAAGCCTCGCATCCATACATCAAGATCCGTTCCAAAACCTAACGTTAGATAATTTATAAAACTCATAAGTAGGACCTGTATAAAAACTTGACTAGTACACCATAAACCCATGAGGTTCTCATCAAGCAAATAACGTCATAACATCAATCTGTCGATAATTACAATATCAGCGATCACGGCACACAGAGTTTAGACACGGCCAATTTTCTTAACAAGTTTTTGTTTCTTCCGACAATTTTTAGGGTTACGTACCTATTCATTCATTATTTTTTCGTCCGTGTTTCATTCATTTGGGGCTGCTACAAATACCTATAAAGCAGTAAAGTCCTGGAGTGGTGACTATACGTAGGAATGCGCGTGCGCGTGGGACGGCCCCGGATTAGGTGGAGGAATGGCATCATGAGGGTCACAGGGAATCAGTGAATGCGGTCTGTAGGATTGCACTCTGTGGTGAGCTATAGGGGAGGCCTATGTTTACCAGTGGACATCCGTGGCTGATAGATAAATCAATGTCAAAGTTCTTTATTCTCCAGTTCAGGCATAATTACAATGCACTTATGAATGTCAAAAAGAAGATTTTTTTTGGATTTTCTGTATGTTTGTATGTCTCATTGTGGCTTTATCACACGAAAACGGATTTGAACTATTTTTAGTACACGTGTAGGGGCATTCATTTGGGGTTATGATTTTGTCCTCCGCTGTCGAAATAACTCCTAGTAAACAATAAAAAAAAATTAAAAGGTAAACAATTGGAAGGTTAGACATTACATAATATAAGAAACGAGTTTTTGTTGAGGTTTTTTGTATACAGGACCATTCGTGCGCAAGTCCGATTCGCACTTGGCCGGGTTTTTTTCCGGCATTATAACACCTGTTGCGAACCGACGAATTAATCGTTTTTTGTTGTTGAACATTATGATTTTCGCAATCTTTTTGTTGGGGTTATATAACACGTGATGGAACTACTTTAAGAACATCATTGTAGTCTGAAGCTTTACTGAGAGTCAGGTCAGCACTTCGTAAAGCGCTCATGTCATTATTTGTACCCTTAAGAAAGGCCAAGGACCATTAAAACAAGAGGACTGACACTTGCCATACTTCGCATCGTGTTCCGATCGCAAGGAGATATTCTGGTCAACAACTAGATGGCGCCATAGAAATAAAAAAATAACTATGTTATATATGTATAAAGAAACATAGTATAGTAAGAATTAGTTTGCAAATTGCTAATGATAAATAAACCGTAACATTTCATAACTGTGTCACGCTTGCAAAGTTGAATGATGGTAAAAAAATATTTATATACATAAATGGCGTTGCACAGTCGCGGAATGAAAAGTTTGACCAGTTTTCAAACAAAGTCTTTTACGCGTTGCAAGTACATGTAACCTTTTTCAACTGTATAATATACGAGACTGAAGCATTGCAAATTATGTTTAACTGTTTGACAAGAAAGTTAAATTTTGGTTAGGAAAACTTTCCTAGAATATTAATAATTGAATTAAAACCGTTTATTAGATTGATCTCGCCATTACGCTGTGTCAAGTTTAATATGTGTAATGATTAAATCCTCTTCGCATATAATGATTAAAACTATCAAATGTGAATAACAGTTCCTGTCAATGTCATCATTTATATTTCGTGTATTCGCGTTAATATTTGCAATGCCGAGAAATTTAAATATTCAAGAAAGAGCTCCTAAAACCAAAGTTCGAATATGTGCGGTCTTCTGTTCTCCTTCCTAAGATGACTGAAGAATGAAAAAGATTAATTTTAGTTTGGCTTTCCAAAAAGCAAAGAGGTCAGTCAATTCTTACAGTTCACTATGTGGGCCATGGGCCATGTAGTGAAATGCCATGCGTTATAACGGGATGTCTCATACCTACTTGGTTGTTAAAGCAGTTACTGATAACTTATACTGATCAAGCAAAAACAGATCTTAAGGTGGTCAACCTTTTCATTCCGCGACTGTACATATCGGGGAACGGCTTTTTGTATGGAGATGGTCAGTCCTCATATAAGTACAGTGATTATTACTACATACTATAAACAAAATAAATTTATTCGCAATCTAAGGTAAATGTTTTAGTACTCGACACAGTCCCATTAATTGGTACCTTGAACTGTAGTAATTGATGTGACCAATAAATGACACCTAAAGTCATACATTAAATATAAGTACAAACATTGTATACTCTCTGAGGTGAGTGTTAGATTGTAGTTTATTTGGGCTAGCATTTCATCGTTCAGCAAACCTAACCTACAAAAATACTGATTGCACAGCAAGAATATTTACTTGCACAGGAAGTCCACTTTCAATGAAAATACCACCGTCACCGACATAGCAAATAGGGTAAGCAAACTGAAGTGGCAATACACATAGGCAGGGCACATAGTTCGAAGAACCGATGGCCGTTGGGGCAGAAAGGTTTTAGAGTGGACACCGCGTACCGGCAAATGCAGCGTCGGAAGGCCACCCGCAAGGTCGTGCGCGTCGCCTCTATCCGGCCCATGTGGGAATCTATTGAGGAGGCCTGTGTCCAGCAGTGGACGTCATACGGCTGAAATGATGATGATGATGATGATGATGAATTAATATCCACTTTATTATTTCACGTTTATTTGTACCCTTCAGTTTCTGTCTCAGTGAGGCGACATCTACAGGTCTGCATATTAAAAAACCTTGACCAGTCAATTGAACGAGTATAGCAAGCGTTTTATACAAAGACTCATAGGTGGCGCTTAACACAATTTTGATAATATAAAATTTTATTATTTTTGTACGTATATATCGTATCGTATATATATGTTTATTTTCAATAAATTGTGGTTCAAGAAATTAAATTTAGTGACATGCAACTTCATCACCGGAGAAGAAAAGACGTAACCCTCATTTTTCTTCAGCTTAGTCGGCTAAAAAGCCATTTGTGAATGCTCAGCTACCTGTGTACCAAAAATAGTGGAAATCCGTTCACACGTTTTGGCGTGATGAAGCCACAACGACACACACAAACATACAAAAAATCAAAGAAAAATATTTTTGGCTTCAGTGACCTTCTAATACTCCGTTTCACTTATTTTTTTGTAAATCTTCAATAAACAGATTGTGTAAGATTATCCCTGTGTATTATTTATTTATTTATTCTCAACTGTTTCATTTTGCCAGCTAAATTTTTCATTAAAACCAGTTCTTCAGAACCTTTACTCAAATAGTTAATGAGATTTGTAATGTGCAAATGTCATCTGTTTCCAGGAAGTTAAATATTCTATTACTTACTTATAAATATTAACGTGTTGTCAAGCTTCGGAGCGAGTCTCCTTGCGTGATCAAATCAGAAACGAGGAGATTCGCAGAAGAACCAAGGTCGTCGACATAGTTTAAAGAGTTGCTAAACTTAAGTAGCAGTGGGCGAGGCACATTGCTCGTCAAACCGATGGCCACTCGGGCAGAATGTTTCCCAAGTGGCGACCGCGTACTGGACGAAGCACCGTGGTGGGTTGATGACCGATGCACACACACAGGTACAATCTTACTCTAATCGACCTAGTCCCAAACTAAGCAAAGCTTGTACAATGAGTACTAGGCGACCATATACATCCATACTTTATATTATAAATGCGAAAGTATGTTTGTCTGTCTGTCTGTTACCTCTTCACGCTTAAACCGCTGAACCTATTTGAATGAAATTTGGTACGGAGATAGTTTGAGTCCCGGGAAAGGATAAAGGCTACTTTTTATCCCGGAAAAAATCCCTTATCCGCAATAAACGAATTTAAGGTGGAGGAAGTCGCGGGCAGAAGCTAGTAATATATAAATAAATTACAATACCTTAATACATAGAAAGCATCCAAGACCCAAGAACAAATATTCGTGCTCATCACACAAACACTTGCCCTGGCCGGGATTTGAACCCGAGACCGCCAGTTGCGTAGGCCTTTGTGAAACCCACTGAGCCAAACGTGTCGTCCAATGGATAATCGTGGTGCACGACCGGTCCTTGTGGAGATACTTAGGGGAGGCCTTTGTTCGAGTCCAGTAACAGGTCGACACTTTCCCAAATTCGCAACTATAGTTAATTTGCTACTTTCCCTAATTCGACACTTTAATTCATTCGCTACTTTCCCTAACTCGACACTTTTTTGTATTAGGCACATGGCTTATCGGATATATTCCTATTTTGACACTTTGGTAAACATGTACAATTCCGCTCTAAATCTTTTGTGCTATCGAGTTCAGTTTTTTTTGTAAACTGTTCATTTACCTTTTTACCCTCTTTTTCGTTATATACCAAACCGGTTTGCTATGAGGTATTACGTAGCAGTGGCATGGCGTCCATACAACTTGATTCCCACCGGCTTGTCCACTTCAGGTCGATTGAGCACCATCCTCTATTGATATTGATACTGAAGAAAAAGTAAGCCAAAACATCCTCCAGCTTGTCTTGGAAATTGCTTGACGCCACGCCACTGTTACGTAGGTATATTCACGATCCATTTAGTCCTAGATACATAGAGTCTGTTCGGAAAGAGAAGACGCGTAGAATGTATTGGCTTCTATATATTTCACCGATCTTCTCTTTTCCGAACAGACTAAATGTTTTACCTTTTTTACATTTTTCAAGCACTGATTAGTCTGATTATGAATCTCCTTGGTCAAGTACTGGCCACTTGATAAGTTCCACTGTTATATCTGTCGCTACTGTCATATCTGTCGGCAATCTGTAATTTATATTAAAGTTACTATTTACGTTTAATTGTGTTGTGTACCTATTGAAATTCCAACAAATTATTTTGCAATGGCCGCGGGAGAAGACCTGACATTTATTTTAAGTGAGCGAAACAAAAAATGATTATTAAAAGTGGCTATCGATATAACTTTGTTCGTGAAAACAAAAACAGGAGTACTTGGTGGCGATGCAAGAACAAGGAATTTTGCAGAGGTAGTTTGACATTAAATGCAAATTCGAAAATAATTCGTCAATCTGAACACCTATGTGATCCTGATCCTGCTACTAACGTGATTGACGAAGCTTTGCATAATTGCATGATGAAGGTCCAAACAGAATTCGGATCCATAAGGAAAATTTATGAAAAATGCTTTAGTCATTTAAAACACGCGGATTCAGATTTTGTTGATGACGTTCCATCTTTTAGCTCTATTAAAAATAGACTGTATAGAGCAAGACGAAAAGCATGGAAGGTTAAAAATACTGTATACAAAAAACTTGAGGAAGTTAAGATATCAGGAGATTTGGCAGAAAACTTTCTAGTATTAGATGATGGGTCAACTGAAAAGATATTAATCTTCATGACATCATACGCATCGGAAATATTATCGAAAGCTAAGGACATTTTTTGTGACGGTGTCTTTAAATATGTGCCACTGCCTTTCAAACAACTATATTCGTTTCATGCTGACATAGGTAGTACAAACACGGATACCAATATAGTACCATTGATGTACTGTCTTCTACCGGACAAGTCAAAATCAACATACCTCAGAGTATTGCATTTTCTGAAGACGACATTACCAACTTTTTCACCGGACAAATTTCATGTTGACTTTGAAAACGCCGCTATTAACGCTATAAAAGACGTTTATCCCTTGGCCAAAATAGTTGGATGTTTCTTTCACTATCGACAGTGTCTATTACGAAAAGCAAAAGAATTAAATATTAACGTTGAAATGGATCCTGAATATACTTCGAATAAAGAAAACCGTAGATACGTCAATTGCTGTGCAGCTATGGCATTTTTACCAATATTAGATCTTCCGGAGGCTTGGCTTACAGTATTTGAGAAATCGCCACAAGGACCTGAATTCGACAAATTTAATCAATATATGGCTGAAACTTGGTTAACTACATACATTGATATATTAAGCTGCTATAATGAACGCCACCGAACTATAAACTTCGTTGAAGCATGGCATCATCGATTAGCACATAATATTTCAGAAAGAAAACCAAGCTTATTTTTATATGTTTCAATTTTAAAGAGGGAAGCTAATAGTGTTGATTTCCGAATACGGCAAAAAAGCATTTATATTAGTGAAAAGAATAGAAAAAAGCGGTCTATGTTGTTGGACCAACGCATTGATCACATAATTAATGATTATACCACAAACAAAATTGAAATGCGGCAATGCTTGAACCAATTAAGTCTGATAAATACCACAAGATCGCTAACAAAACGTGTTAAGTAGGTAGGATTACTTGTGTATATAAATATTCTGTCTTAACATATTCGGCATCATTGTGTTATGTTTAGTTAGTAAGTGTGTCATACTTTCTAGCGGTGAAATGATATCGTACGGAATTAAAACCTACATCAAAACATTATACGAATAATGTACTAAATTGTACGCTAATAAAAACGAATACTACACGACCTTACGAGAAAACGATGATTAATTCTGTCACCATGATTATGATTGATTATGTGATGATTAGTTGTGTGTACCTAGCGGTGAACAATTTATCATTGTTTTCTCGTAAGTACATATAGTATATTTTTTTAATTAGCGTACAATTTCGTAGATTATTTGCATTTTTTTTTTGATATAAGTTTTATTCCGTACGATATCATTTCACCGCTAGAAAGTATGACACTAGTAGGTACTTACATATAATTGTAATAAGACATGTATTGTGATGTACTTGGGTACTTTTTAGTTATTCAAGGTGTTGTTTTGAGAGTTTCAATAAATTCAGTTGTTTTATGTTTTAATACAATATGTTTTCTCATCGACTGTACCAAAGTGTCAAAATAGGAATATATCCGATAAGCCATGTGCCTAATACAAAAAAGTGTCGAGTTAGGGAAAGTAGCGAATGAATTAAAGTGTCGAATTAGGGAAAGTAGCAAATTAACTATAGTTGCGAATTTGGGAAAGTGTCGACCTGTTACTGGACTCCTTTGTTCAGCAGGATGATGTGATGATGATGATACACCAACATTAATAAACCGCAGTGTAGCTCTGTGGTTCAGTAATAACCTATTCACACTCGTTTAAAAATAACTAATTTATATTTATCAGGAAATACATCCGACACCCATAATTTATATAAAAAACTACTAAGGGCGTGTCCGTTTAGGTGCAAGTGTTGGCCTCTTACATGAGTTAACATAACTGGTCCTAAATTCCACGTGGCAATTGACATTTTGTCCGAAATATTACCAATATTAGGGTGCAATTCCTTCAAGCCTAAAGAAAAGAGCGTACTCCCATCAGAAAGGCTGGCAAGGCACTTGTCACTCCTGCATATAATAACTGGGCCTAAATTCCACGTGGCAATTGACATTTTGTCCGAAATATTACCACTAATTACGGAGCATTTCTTTCTAGCTTTTAAGAACAGCGTACTCCCACCTCAAAGGCCGGCAACGCACTTGTGACTCCTCTGGTGTTGCCGGTGTCTATGGGCGACGATGATCGCTTAACATGCGAAGCCGTACGGAATAAACCAATCACATTCCGCAGATAGAAATTCGTTCGAGTTGGTTTTCTGTGGGTTAGGGTTCCGTAGCCAAAATGGCAAAAATGTGCAACCAATTGAGCCACAAACGTGTTGTCAAAATGGTTTTGGACCATTGCTTCGACAACCTCGTCACCTTAAACCTTAAAGGCCAAGCCACACCGGATGCGTGTGCGTGGCTTGCACGTAGACGTGCGCGTAGCGTGCGCGTTGTAACGTACGAATACCCATAAGAGATGACACACCGCTGCGCACGTGCACGCCACGCAAGCGGTGTGCCATCTACTATGACATTTCATACGATACAACGCGCACGCCACGCACACGCGCACTAGCACGTGCTGCGCACGCATCCGGTGTGTTTCGGTCTTAATGCACTGCAATAGAGGTGACAAACAGGGGTCAGTTCTAGAAATTTTAGTGTCACGAATTGCAACGTTTACCTTACCCTTATATCCAATTTTACTGTTCGATCCGTATTATGTATTAACTGACATAAAAGTTGATATTGAATTTTGACAACACGTGCTCAGTATATCAATATCAGTGATACTTTAACGCCTTTTTAAATATTTTATTTTGAATTTATTTGTTTTTCCTGGCTTTTAGACTTTAAACAAAAACTTTTTCTCTTTTTCTGATATCTCCGGAATTTGACCAAGACATAGCTTGATTGGGGATATCGCTGTGCCTCGTCGAATTCGGCCCCTGGCTAGTCTGGTTATGGTGTCGACGTCACAATACAATGCGTGACCACGCCCTTCACCCGTCCGTGATCTCCCGCGTAATTTGTTAATCGCCTCCTTGTTATTAGCTTTAAGGTTAATTCGTGCAACGTGTTGAGTTTAATTGTTATTGGGTGGATCTACTTAAACAGTTATCTATCGCTTATCATTAAAATTAATATTATAACACGGTTCGATTCTAAAGGAAGACAAATCAATGCGACCTACTATATTGCAACCTCTTTTTTAACGCAGAAGTGCTCTGACCAACTGAGCTATGGCAACTTTACGTATGTGGCTTGAAGTTTTCGAACATAATCTATTTAGCACTAGTTCTATCTATCGATTATAATTAAAATTAATACTATAACACAGTTCGATGCTAAAGGAAAACCAATCAATGCGACTTACTAAATTGCAAACTTCTTTTAGGGTTCCGTAGCCAAAATGGCAAAAACGGAACCCTTATAGATTGGTCATGTCTGTCTGTCTGTCTGTCTGTCTGTCTGTCTGTCCATCCGTATGTCACAGGCGTTTTACTCAAAAACTATAAGGTATATATGAAATGTGGAGCATAGGTGTCTTATGTGTAAACCGCTACTTAGTTTGATAGTTTCTAGGGGGGCACTCCATACATTTAACCGAAACTGAAAAAAAAACATGTAAATTATCCATGTGTGGCACATATTTCGACAGTTCTTTTAAAGACAGTTGAAGGTTTCTACGATTTTTTTTTGATTAAGTTAATATTTTCCGAGATATTCGCTCCGAAAGTTGCAAAAATTGGGTCCCCCCCCCTCTATTTTCTAAACGGTATGTTCAAAAAATATGAAAATATTTACAAATATAAAACTATAAATACTTTCAACGAAAATTGTTTTCAACATGATCGGACATACCGTTTTTAAGTTATTGCCAAAAAACTGAACTTCTCAGCAAAAGGGCGTAAGTGCTGGGAAGATACGCTTTTGTTAGTTAGTTTTTTTTCATCTGTAGTGCATTTTTTTGTATAAACGGCTGCGGAACCCTTCATGGGCTAGTCCGACTCGCACTTGGCCGCTTTTTTAACGCAGAAGTGCTCTGAGCAACTGAGCTATCGTAACTTTACGTATGTGGCTTGAAATTTTCGAACACAATCTAGATAGCACTAGTAGCGCCCTCTATAGAAATCTTATATTGTGTCCCTCGCCTCTTCTAAACCGTACGACGAAAAAAGAATACAAAGATAAAACTTAATACATACCTACTTTCAACAAAAAATATTTTCAATAAAAAACAAAAAACTTTATCAGCAAAAGGACGTAAGTGCCACGAAGATACGCTGAAAAAATGACGGTTGCGATTTTTTTCTCCCGTCCGCTGACGAGGATACGGGCATTTTCTAGAAATATTATAAGTGTTTAAGTTTGATTATTTCGTTCCTAATTACGTAAATTAGGTGGTACTTTGAGTATAATTAAGTGTATATATTAGAATAGTTTCGTTAGGTTATGATTTCAAGAACTGATCCAATCAATATAATTAAGAACCTCTGTCCTATCGAAGGAGATCGAGTAAACGAAGCCCCGCGTCGGTTTCAATAAGTATGGATAGTATGAATAATGTGAAAGATTATTTTGCCTTCCCATACTCTCTGATGATCCGAGTGAATGTCGAGACGCCGAAAGCATACTGCCATTGAGGCCGAGACCTTAAATTAAAGTGAGATTTCGACCTCGACCGTGAGAGCAATCTCGCGACCTCAATTGATGTAAGTTTTAGGAGGATTAAGCAACAACCATACCCGGACTCGTATGATCGCTATACGGTGAAGCGTTAAGCTTAGGTTAGTTTAATTTCCAGCAAAGTTCTGCTATATCTAGCACTACACCTGAGGGGGTAGGACAACTCAAAATTCTAATTAGTCCATTAACTGAACTCGTATTTTTGGCTTTTAAAAAAAATACTCAGATACATCGCATTAAAGTTTGGCTCGTGACTTCACTCCTAGGTACAATTGGTACCTAGGAATAAAATATGTACATTTAATTTTTTAAATTTTATAATAGTGCTGATGTGTTTCACTGACGAAGTCAAATTGTTACCGGAAGGCAAGGACCATTAAAACAAGATGACTGACCATCTCCATACAAAAAGCCGTTTTCCGATATGTACAACGCCATCCATGAATAAGAATTATTTTTTACAATTATTCAACTTTACAAGCGTGACACAATATTTAAATAAAACGATTTATTTATTATTAGCTATTTGAAATCTATTGTTACTATACTACAATAAATCTATCTAAATTCAATTATAACATCGTTCAATGTTTAGTTTTGAAGCGCCTTCTTGTTTTTGCGAGAACACGATCCAAAGTATGGCAAGTGTCAGTCCTCTTGTTTTAATGGTCCTTGCCGGAAGGACATATCACGGTTAGTTATACTCGTACCTATTATGACTAGGACGAGCAATCGAGTGATGGATAGTCGGATCGTTGGAGCCATTTCCTTAAGTCCTTACGACCCAGACCCTACGCGATTTTACTGTAATACAGAATCGGTTTCTAAAGTTTTTCATTATCATCATATCAGCCCAAGGACGTCCAATGCTGGACAAAGACCACCCCACGGATTGCCAAAACGAGCGGTCGTGCGCCGCCCTCATCTAACGATCTTCACCAGATCATCGGTCCACGTTGTCTTCTCATGCGGGGTCGTCCTGTACGCGGTCGCCACTCGAGCGAAAACTTTCCGCCCCAGTGGCCATCGGTTCTACAAGCAATGTGCCTCGCCCACTGCCACTTAGGTCTACAGCTCTGAGCTACCGACGACCGTGGTTTTTCTGATTTGATCACGCAACGAACCTCGGAGTATAGCTTGCTCCATTCCATTAAAGTTTTTGGTTAATTACAATTATCTTCCGCTCATAATTAGGAATTAAAGGAACTTACCTTGTGAAGTTAAATTCCAATTATGCGAGAGCTTCCACCAAAGACGATTAGCATTGTAAATTTATAATCGTCTTCGGTGGAAGCTCGAAGTATAATAAGGAATTAAAGGAACTTAACTTGTGAAGTTCAATCCCAATTATGCGAGAGCTTCCACCGAAGACGATTATAAGTTTACAATGCTAATCGTCTTCGGTAGAAGTTCGAAGTATAATATCCGTTGATGAGAGTGAGTGTGGAGATGCCGAAAGTGTTACACCATTATTGAGGCCTAGACCTCAAATGAAAGTGAAATTGTGACCTTGACAGTGAGAGCAATCTCGCAACCTCAATAGCCGTGATGTAACACGGTTTACTTAGGATTATGCAATAACCATTCACTGATCGACATACTCGTATGTACGATGACGCGGTACACTAATTTGGTTCGATTTTCAACTAAGGTTATCAAAAATACTACAAGGTGCTCGCAACTTCATTCGCGGAGGAGGAACAACTCATAACCCTCTTTTTGCTTCAGTGTAGTTGGGTAAAAAGTGCGCTTTGACTATTCTCGGATATTTAGCTATCCTTGACGGATGGCGCTGTTTATACTGTTTATGACATTTGTGGATGCTGTTAAGATTTTTCTAGAAATCATGACCCCGTTAAAGCGACTACACCTCTAGTGATACGCGACTCTTTGACGCGCGACAAAAGATTGTCTGTCTCTTTCCTTTCAATACAATGTGTGAAAGACGGGTGATGCTATATCGCGCGACAAACTAGTAGCCGAGAGTTTTGCTGGATTTAATCCGTTACAAGGTTTTATTAAAAGGTGCGTCCACACTTGTATCATTTGCTCGTATCCGATCACCGTGGCATGACTGCGTATCGCGCTGCTTGGACGCTTACTGTCGGCGCGCCGATCATGCCGTACTCGTCCAATATAACTGTGTGATACGCGTAGCAAAATGAATATCGAGCGATCCGATCGGCGCAACGTCCAAACGCGTGATCGTGACACGCGACGATGATCAGATACGGGCAAATGATACAAATGTGGACGCACCTTAAAATGGAGAAAAATAACTATATAATAAAAGTACGTACCTGCGAAGCGGCAGCCCTTGTTGATGTTAAATCCAGCAAACACAGATTTTACAAAGTATTCAACACACACACAAGTTCGAACCAAACGAGTCAACCCAAGCCCGGACCTGTCTCCCTGAAATAAACACAATCGTGGAACTCTAATTTTTTCGATGCAATTTACTGGCCAGTATTGTGCCAAGGAGGTTTGCCGCGTTATCCCTATGATAAATAAAAGGGGCAAAACAACCGTCCCTTTCTAGCAAGTAAGTGAGTGCAACAGCGGAAATAATTACGATTGAAATGATTAGGGGGCCAAATTTGTCTTAAATCCATAAATTATTCACCTTCATCGCATTCGACTTCAATCTCACCTGGTAGTGAGATACATAAAAAAACCCCAATAAGGTTATGTTCAAATAAATTTAATTTTTTGTCTAGCATTTTTTTCAATAAGTTTAACATTTAAAATTAATGAAAAAAATGGTAGACTAAATAAAAATGCGTATGAAACAGGTTCATTATATTCGCAAAGTTTAAGTTCCTTATGACAAAATGCTAATGAGAATCGGTTTGCCCTTCTCTCGCACATCACAACAGAACGGCAACTCAGCTGTTCGAAATTGTAAGTCCATATCATCCCGTCCCTTTCGTTCACGTTTTTAATCGTATTTGCTAAAGCGGGACGGCGCTATACGAACTTCGAATTACGAACTTCGGAATCCCTCAGATCGATAGAATTTTAGCGTACGCGGGCATTTCTTAAAAAAAAACACTTTTTTTCTCGTGACATTTTCCAAAACTTTTATGTTTTTCCTAATTAGAACCACGAGTTTTTTCCATCCCGATAGGAGAAAAAGTGTCCGAAATTTGTCCATACATTTTTGAAACTTTCCTTTGTGTTACCGCCATAAAAAACATACGGACATTGGTAACACAATAGGAAACAAACTTTAATAAAAAAAATTGTCCAATTAGGATCGAAAAAGCTCGTGATTCTGATTGGAAATTACATAAAATTCACAGAAAATTTTACAATGAAAAAGGTGGCATTTTTTTTTAGAAATGCTCACCTACCTTGTACCGCCGCCGACAGCTGCTGGGGTAGAAAGGTTCTTGAGCAGCCACCACGTACTGGACGACGCAGCGTGGAGGGGCTCCCATCAAGATGGACCGACGATCTGCTCAGGAATTCGTTGAGGGGAATGATGGTGGCTCAAGATCGGTCGTTGTGGAAATCCTTGGGGGCGGCCTATGTCCAGCAGTGAACGTCTTTAAGCTGATATGATGATGACGTTGACATACTACCTTATACTTACATGGAATTCTTAAAACTCATAGTAGAAAGTAAAATAGATTGCAGTTAGTGTAATCAATAAAATGCTTCCGTCACGGCAAACCTGGCAGTCCAAAAGCTGCTATTGTTTTATTTAATTCTGCTGGTCCTTATATCCACGTTTTTAAATTTACACCGTACGATTTACAGCAATATATCTTGAATGTTTGGACATGTCATCTGCAACGAAAATTCGATGAAGCGTTTAGTACTGCTGTGTAGGAGAGAGTAGAAGGTCAACTTTCCGCGGTTGAACTCCTACGAGGTGGACAGATCTCATAAAGTCCACGACAAAATGTTCCCTAGTGGAGTGTGTTCGGAGTGCCACACACCGATAGAGATGGAGAAGTATTGCAAAAGCTGCAATGCATATAGAAGAGGACAACCCATAACCACGCCCACTCTGACAAGAGTGTACGACTGAGAAGAAGAAGAGAGATCTTTAATGTTACAAATTTTATTTTACATTGGGCAATGTAAAATAAAATCTGTAACATTAAAGATCTCGGATCGGTAGTTGGTTTCTTAGTGGTTTCCTCAGTGAGATATAGACAGAAAAAGTCTAATTATTACTTACGTACTTAACATTTATACAGGGTGAATCGTATATACTTTTGTAAGCTGATTTAAATAGAATATCAGGTCATAATGTCAATTAAATGACATTTAATATTTTTTATTACCTAAAAAAAAAAAGCCTTTCAGGCCTACACAAATTTTCTTTTTGTCACCTTACTTAGCTTGACTGACTGATGACTTGTCTCATGTGTCAAACGCGTACAAAATGTAGTGACCATGAGGGGTGCCTGTCGTTTCGCATAACGTTTTTTGTCCTAAAAATGTTTGGCCGAGAATGTTTGGCATACTGTTGAATGGCATACTACTCGTTTGTCCTAATAATGTTTGCGCATACTCATTTAAAGTCCTAAAGCAAGTTTGTCCTAATATTGATAACTCTAAAATCGAATTACCTAAAGCATACTATTCCTAAAATGAATTGTCCTAAGAATTATTTTGCCTATTATTAAATTGGCTACACTTACAGCACCTAAACTAAACTATGGTAGGCGTGAAGTCAGAAGCGTTACGTATTCTACTTTAAGGCAGGTCAGACTTCGGTTAGGTTAGGTACGACGACGAGCGAAGCGAGAAGGAGTATTAGGTAGAACTGTGACCCTAACGAGCGAGCGAAGCGAGCGAGCGAAACGCCGGAACCAACAAGGTTGAGAAGGTTAGGTTTTGCTGCGTTATTATTGCAACAGGCAAATATAGTGCGAATCGTGCCATTACTGCATTTGCTATCGCGATTTTGCTAGGCGTTAACTTTTAAGGTTTGAAAACTCTGCTTGTAAAAAATCATCAAGATTTATGCTTAATGACATGTAATAAAAACAAGTTGAACACATTAAATATTAGGAACACTACAATTATGCACACCAATCATTCGACATTAGAATCTTAGCCACATCAAACGATAGGACAAATAATATTTAGGACAAACGATAATAGGAGCAACAATTTCGGTCAATCAAAAATATGCGGAACAAAGTGTATGCCATACGTTACTAGGACAAAAGACTTTATGCGACACAACGATAGGACTAATAATTGTATGCCAATCGATATAGACCCGACCATGAGTTATACTGAAATAACAAGGAAATATTTTTTTTAGCTCAAAAACTCTAAGCAGCTGTCGGGCCGGTGAGGACGTAGAAAAAAAATATTTCTGTACACGATTTAGGATTCATCCTGTATTAAGTAGATCGTTAAACCTGTTTTTATCTCTTTTGCACATGTTTAGAAATCTTGACGGTCGTGAGAATGGAGTATGCATTCGAAAGAACTCCAAAATGTGCAATCGTCCCGTATGTTTGTTATACTTAGGTATATATTTTTATTATTCTCATCATTGTAGCATTCATTTTATCCGTATTCGAATTTCGAAAATAGGTCGTCAGCAAAGTCTTCCATGAATGTAACTAACTCCATACGTTACCGGGTACGTATCAAAATGTATGAGTTCAAAATTGATACGATCGAAATATTTTGGAACTTATACATTCTATCGTTATATCAGTTATCAGTTTATTTATTGCTTTCATAGGTACATTGTATTTTGGCCATTATGAATAACGATTACTTTATAATCTTTATTATTTTCAACTATTACATTTTTTATTTTATACTAAGTGTCGGACATCTGAGCAATAGATGGTTAAAATAATGGCGACCGTTGATATAGCCATGGAACAACGTAATTTTGAAAATTAATGTAGCTTAAGCTCTAAGTATTTAATGAGAATTCTTCACTTAGAAGCAAAGAAATCCCTACACCTTATGTTAATACTGCCTTTGCGAAACGAATTACAGCATTTCTTCTCCCACACGTATATAAGATGGTAAGATTTTGTGATATAAGGCATTATCGGGTTAATGAGGCCAAAGCTTGTATATAGAACCACTTGTTATCTTGGGACTACGACACGCCGAAAAAAATACTTAATGTGTAGGAGGGTAAACGTAGTCATCGGCAATTTTGTCAGCGATCCCAAGAAATGTTATCTCTCGTAGGGCTGCTGTTTACCTCTCACACTTCTGTTTATGAACATACATACGTAGGTCACTCGATAGGTTTTGAGATGCTCGAAATTCGAAAATGGAACTCACCTGAATTATATGTTTTTAAAAAGCAAATTTATTTAAAAATAGAACACAAGTTGCCGATTCGCTCCAATTTAAAATAATGAATATGTTACAGTCATTTTTCTAAAACGATTCCCGCGTTTTTTTCTTTGTAACGATGGAGCTTAACCGCGAACATTTGCGTGCTATGATATTTTATGATTTTAAATTTGGTTTATCTGAACAATTGTGTTTGCAACGATTGCAGTCAGCGTTAGGAGATTCTGCTCCTTCACGGGCAACAGTTTTTAGATGATTGAACAAATTTAAAAGGGGTAAAACCAGCCTCGAAGGTGACCACCGAAGTGGTCGCCCGCAAACAGCTGTAACTGCAGAAAACGTGTGGTCTACTGAAATGTTGGTGCGAGAAGATCAATGAATAACATACAAAGACATAGAGAATATCTTAGGCGTCAGTTCGGGGAGCGTTAGCATCATTCTACATCAACATCTTGGAGTAAGAA
Organism: Hedya salicella; assembly: GCA_905404275.2. Taxonomy (NCBI): domain Eukaryota; kingdom Metazoa; phylum Arthropoda; class Insecta; order Lepidoptera; family Tortricidae; genus Hedya; species Hedya salicella. The sequence goes on along the minus strand of FR990112.1, from coordinate 1,778,475 downwards.
AGCTCTGTTGTCATTGGATACCACGTTTGCTCTCCGATACTGAGAAACAGGCTCGTGTAGATTGGTGTCGTGAGATGCGTCTACGATTCGACAACGGGACATTGCGGCGTGTATCGGAAATAATTACAGGTGACGGAATATGGATTTACCATTATGGCCCGGAAAACAAGCGGCAATCGTCAGTATGGGTCTTGTCAGAGGGAAAGTTACCAACAAAACTACAAAGACCTCGTAACGTCGGCAAAAAAATGGTAGCTAGTTTCTTTTCACTGGGCGGACATTTATCAACATCAATGCTGAAAAATTATAGGTCAGTCAACTCTGATTAATATGCTACAGTAGCATTGCCGCAAGTTTTCAAAGCAGTGCGAGAGAGGAGACCAAAGACTGGACTTCGGGGAATCTTGCTGCATCACGATAACGCCTCTTCACATACGTTCCTCAGAACAAAGGCGTTTATTGAGAAAGCTGGGATAGAAACTTTACCACATCCACAGTCCTGACTTAGCTCCCTGAGATTTATTTTTGTTCCCGGTGGTGAAAGAAAAAATAAAAGGGAAGTTTTTTTCGAGTGCTGAAGAAGCCGTGGCTGCATATGAAGAAGCAATTTCGGACCTATCTGATGAAGACTGGCAAAAGTGCTTCCAAAGTTTGTTCAGACGAATGGAACTTTGTATAGAGAGTAATGGAGAGTATTTTGAAAAAATGTAAAATAAATAATAGGTACTCATATCTTCAATAGTTTTTTTTATCTCAAAATTTATCGAGTGACCTACTTACACATACAAACTTACACACATATACAAACATCTCCACATCTTAAAATAGTGAGTGTAATACCTAAGTATTTCTGCCAAATGTTTCTTGCTCACATTATTACTGTTCTTATAAGTATAACAGCTATAAATAGCCGCATTTTTATGGTAACTCCTTTGGAACTGAATTCCACGAAACAGGCGTTGCCTAGTGTGGAAATCACTGTTCTTTCTTTGTGATTTGTAACTTATGATAAATAAACTATTTTAATTTAATTTAATTTGGAATTCGCCCCGACAAGGCACACGGCACTGGTCCTAATTCTGTTGGAGTCTTGATTTTTTTGTTATTATTTAGATAATTGTTTGTATTTATAAGAATATAGTTTCTTAGTGAAGATATTCACTTTAAAAATCACGAAGATAAAACATCAATATTTTCGTTTCAAGTTTCTCGTCGGAACGTTGCCATCGTATCGTGTCGTTTAAGGCTTATCAAAACAATGTTACTTGTCGTACAATGTAACTGGCTTCCATTACAATTACAGCGCTCTCTCATTACATTAGTATCAAGGTTCGGTCCCATCGAGATCCGTTTTAGTGCAATAAATGCAATTTCGAAACCGTATAAAAGTGCCCCAATCGGGTCAAAAGGCACAGTTCGTTCCCTGGTGTCATCCATTGAACTTGGATTTACAGAAAATAAAGAAACATGTATTTCGTAAGTATTTCAAAGTATATTAATACAATACACTTTTTAATTTTAGTTTGGGACTAGGAGGTTGTTTTGTGTAAGATTGTCCTTAATATTTATTATTATTATTATTGTATCTCACCTTGAATCACGGGTTAATGGATTATAGTTCCTTTGCTGTTCCGCGAACTTGTGTCTTGGGTAGATGTGACAATAAATTGTGCTCACATGCGCATATTTTCATGCAGTTTCCACAAAAAATACGCATGCAAATACAACAAACCAACACCAAACAGGCTCTACTGTGTAAGGTTGTCTCACGGGTTGTTACACGACAGCCATAACAAGTATTTTCAAAAAATGGGTAGTTTGCACAAATTGTAACTTTGACAGAGGAAAATACATCTTTTCTCAGTCCTCCCGTGACCATGGAAAGCTGGAAAGCTTCCGAAACGTCGGGAACTAAAATGAGATAATATACGCGATATAATCCGTTAAATTGTTTTATTTCAATGAGTAATAATCGCGGAAACAAAAGAAAATATTATAGCATTGAGATGTCAATTAATTGTAAATAAGTCAAAATTAGAAATAATGTATATAGATAACATATTGAGTTGTTGGTTTGTCTATCTGCGTTGGTGTTTATTCTTCTCTCTCATTTGCACGTAGGTTAACAAGACGAGATCCCTTAAAGGGATAAGTTCGCCTTTGTACAAAAATATAACACTTTAATTTTTTGTTTTATTGTTTTTATGTACAATAAAGTGTTTACAAACAAAGAAACAAATAACAACTTAGAATTTGTACATCGTCAGAATTCGTCTCTACCATTCGTCACACACATTCATTATAGTTAAAATGACCAACGATTATAACATATTCACCGTTCATAGTACAAGTCTCCGCTGAATTTCAGACCATGTCGATTTTTATAAACTATTCTTCATATTTATTAATCTCTATTCTGTTCCAGCTTACCCTCCTCGCGTTGATCGGCTTCAGCTCAGCCGCCCTGCTTCCATCCAGAAGCTACCTTCCCCAGACCCAAGGGAGCCAGTCCCAGGGCAGCTTTCAGAGCCACCAGAACTTCCAGAGCCATTCGGCCATCTCCAGTAGTGGTGGGGACACCGGGAACAGGCGCCCGCAGCAAGAGACTGAGAAGAACGCTGATATATTGAAGCAGGATACTGAAGTTGGAGAGTCGGGTATGTCGATAGTGCACCTCTAATGCATTTCACTTTTAATATATACGATCGCTGCCCCATAAAAATAATGTTGTTGAATTCTTTGTCCATATTTTCTTTAGCCAGATACGAAAAAAATGGGTTCTATAGGACAACGATTTTGAAAATCCTAAGAAATGAATGTTTTTGAATCACTGCAATCGATTTTCAAACAAATATTATGACTTTAATAATTATCTATGGACTACAAACGGATCGACTTTTCCATTTAACGGAGAAGCTTGAAGTTATGTATTTTTTTTCGCCTGTCTACGTTTCTTAGATTACGAGTATCATAATCGTGCCCTCATTTCGGCACTAAACTAGAGTACTAAGTCAATTTACATATAGGGTTACAACAACGAATCAGCAACAGGTTTCGTCCCATAAAAAACAACGATGTAATATGTCACAGGTTTCGTCATTTTCTTTGAAAAGAACCGCTCCAAATCGGAACTGATCCAAAACACATTAACTATTATATCTACAAGTACGAGTAATTAATTTATTTATTTCCTGAGGTTTCCACTACAGCTTTGAAACCTCCAACGGCATCAGAGCCGAGGAATCCAACAACGGCGGCCAGTCTCAAGGAGGGTTCTCCTACAAGGGTGACGATGGCAACACGTACTCCATCAGCTTCACCGCTGGAGAAGGCGGCTACAAGGCCCAGGGTGCCCATCTGCCTGTAGCTCCTCCGACTCCTGAGGCTATCCTGTTGGCTTTGCAACAAAACGCTAAGGATGAGGCTGCTGGAATCTTTGATGATGGTAAGCTAGCACTATCTTCCTTAGGATATATGATAGATTATAGTCTGGCTAAAACGTCAGAAGCAGAGGTTTCGTATGATATGCTATCGCCGTGCGAACGTATGGTATCGCCATGGTATGCTATTCATCACCTTCACTACCGGAGAAGGCGGCTACGAGGACCACAGCGTCTATTTGCCCGTAGCTCCCCGACCCCTGAGGCTATCCTGTTGGCTCTGCAACAGAACGCTATTCTTAGCGTTCTGTTGAGGCTGCTGGTATCTTTTATTAAAGTAAGCTTGCACAATCTTCCTTAGGTGCTTGATGGACTGTCAAGTAGACTGGTTATGCTCTAACTATAACGTCAGAAGTTTTTATTTTCACTGCTGGAGAAGACATGGCCAAGTTCCAGGGCACCCATCTGGTCGCCATCATCATCATCATCATCAGTCAGTGCATCTTCGTCCACTGCTGGACATTGGCCTCTCCCATGTGGCATGCCACTGAGCTCGGTCCTAAAGTTTTTTTTTCCAACCACTGCCAGCCACTTTTCTTATGGCGCCGCTCCACCTAGCTGGAGGGCGCCCTATACAACGTTTGCCAAGACGCACTCTCCACTCCATCTGGTCTTAGCTCCTCCCATCTCAGAGGCTATCCTGCTAGTTCTGCAACAGAACGCTAAGGATGAAGATTGATGATAATTATTTGGTTGAACCTTAAACCCCTACACAAAATCAACAAACATTATTATAAATAGCACGCCCTTTCCGATCTGAAGCCCTGAAATCTAATATTAACAATACCTTATTTTATCTAGACTTATTATGGCCTAGCCTAAAATCTAACAAAGTGCCGTATTATTTTGGTATTGATTATTTAAATATAATTTCATAATATAAAACAAACTAAAACTACTACCTAAGCACACGAGCTTAGCGCCATCTCTGATATATATCTGAAACCATTCAAACATATGCTAACAATTATTCAAGATTCATAACTTCACAAGCTACGTAGCGACATCTGGTTTGTTTTGTTTGAAAAACATCCATGACTAAAAGAGATAAGTGTTAGCCGCCTTTCAGCACTATCAAATCAAATCAAAAGAAAACTCCGTCTGCTTGCGCAACGTATTTGAGTTACGAGTAAACCAACAAATATAGAAATAATAGTTTATCGCTGTGTAAAATATTCACTTTATGTCACAATAATTGACTACTACGACATACCTACTAGGTATGGATAAATATCGGATCGCATCGACAGTAGCGTCATCTAGTGGGACAGTTATTTTAAAATACATAATTTTGGCTAAACAAAACGTTAATGTTTTGGCGTTTGCGGTACTTTGACTTTGCGTTATCATCGCATTTAGTTTCAATCACTGAACGGGCTTTCAAATACGGACTTGCAAGATTTCAGTAAATTTTAAGATTATATTGATTTAAAGTTCCTGTATTTTCACTCATTATAACACAGCAAAAGGGGCCTTAATCGCGTATAAAAATGATTTATTTAACTACCTTTTGTCGACATTTTAACACGTCCGTTGCATATAGTCTCGAACGAACTCACGAACGCAGTTAAGCTCCTATTTTGTTGGGTTGTGATAAATATTTTAAGATTACATCCTTAAAACCCCTTCCTTATAAAACATATATCTTGTTTCTCTTATATTATGAAAACTTTGGGATCAATTTACTGAGAATCGAGGAACTACCAATAAGAGAAATACCCAGCAAGCCCGAACTTTAGAATTCTGAAATGTTTTTAATTCTCCGTTAACTGCCAGCTTCTCATGACGTGTCACATAATTCCAGGCAAGTACGACCCAGCAAAGCATGGCGGTGGCATGGCGTCAGGTTCTAGCTCTGGCTCTGGATCAGGGTCAGGATTCAACTCCTTCCAGTCCTCCTCATCATCTTCCTCCGGCTTCGGTTCCACCAGCCACCAAGCCAGCTTCAACCCGAACTCTGGCTACCGATACTAGGAACGTGTGATAGGATAATGAATTCTTGTACCTGAAAAATTTATTATGCAAAACTTCAAGGGTACTTTTATTTGTCTGATTTTCATTAAAACATTTAAATTACAAAAATGATATAAAAGTTAGGTCTAACGCTTATGTGAGTCTGTTCCTGAGGTATGGGAGCGGTAAGGGAGGGGTCACGAATTGACGTGACATGACGTATCTCCTAAATGTCTCGCTATACATTGACGTTCCGTAAACATACCCCCGTACCGCTCTCAGACCTCAGGAACCGACTTAGTTAAGCGTTAGACCTCTAGTAACAATATTTGCAACAGTTAAACCAGAATACATTTTACGAGGATATATATGTTGACTCTGGGTCCATAAATTTATTGTAACTTCAACTTATATGGGAAATTCAAGCGTGCTTTTTGCGGGCTTGCAGTTCTTATATAAGTGCAGTAAGAATGCAGACCTTCTGTTAGAATTCCTAGATAATATACGTCTACATAATGTACCTATTATGTGCGTGTCATTATTTAAGAAATACCTTAAATATGTATCTTTAAACTAGTCCCCCAAATATATTTCGCTACTATCTCTCGAAAGTATTGATTTCTTGAAGTGGGATGAGCAGAAAAAATGCCCTTGTTTATGCTGATATGATACTTTTTTCTATTGCTTCGAGTGACGTCACTACTGACTGATGTCCGTACTAGGGTTTGGGAAGGACAAATAAAAGTCAAAATTAAAAACACAAATAACTTATACCATAAATCATATTTAAGAAATCTGATAATTGCAAATTGTTTATTAAACATATTCCTCAAATGGTTCTTGAATGACCGTACCTTGTAAAAAGTTGGCACATCCCAATTAAGATTAAAAATAGGGACGTCATATTGTTACAGAACTTTCGTTCAAATTATGATTTGCTCAATTGTTTTTTATAGTGGATCATAGTAAATTTAAATTGTCAATTTTATCGATCTCAAGGACTACTTTATCCTAACAAAAATACGATTCTACGATGCTACTGAGATAACAATTCTGTAATTTGTTTTTATTTTTATTTTTCTTGATTCTTATGCCCTTTTTCTTTATTTTCTTAAACTCTTCAACTACACTCAACAGCAAATAAACCGGACCACCCACTATCGCTACCTTGGCACTCTAATCCGATTTTCTCAAAAATTATAAAATTTACAACTATTAAAGTTTTACCTACAGAAAGTGCGTTTCATGACGATTATATTTGATGAAAACACATTGGGATTTATGAATTTATTAAGTGTTTAGTATGGAGTGTACGAAATCGCGTCGTTCGAAGTTGGCCCTGTTTATTTGCTATCGAGTGTACATTTTTATGCTATTTTTGTTATTTTCTGTAGGATTGCATCTGCGACTTGGCATTCCTTCTGGTTTCTGATTTGTTATGTGAATAATATACATGTTTTAAATTAATTACGTTAATGTTGACTTATGTAAAGTTGACATGAATTGTAATTGATAAAATAACGAATATAATATTATTGTATAAATTGCGAAGAAACGTTATGGATTAAATGAATATTTATTAAGTGAGTAAAATATAAATGTTTTCATTTTATTCTGCAGCAAACAAATTTTATTTTCTATAAGAGATCTCAGCTGTATATATTTAAAAAGCTACGAGAGCTTTTTTTTTTCTTCTTTGTTCCATATTATGGACATACTTGTTTAAAAATATCACATATTTGCCTAAGTTGGTTGCACAACGGCTTACGAAGCTGGCTGTCTCAGATTCGAATCTGGGCCAGGGCAACTATTTGTGTGATGAGCACGAATGCTTTATTCCTGGGTCTTGAATAATTTCTATTTACTTATAAGCTAAGGCTAAAGTCGTAAACCTCGTAACTCCATTTTTTTCTAAATAATGTTCTGGCACTTTTACTCTTAAATCCTAGGAAAAACCCGAAATAGAAAACCTTGCAATACCCGACCGCCATATTGTTTAAGAAGATGAAGTATGTCAGATGATGGATGCGAGAAATATTGATATGCTGTGTATGAATGAGACAAAGCAAAAGGCTTGGGACAGCACAAAATGAAGAGATTAATGAATGTTGATGAAGCGGCAGTTGTATGCCAGGACCGTAGCAAGTGGAAGGAGGGAAAAAGGAGGGAGTGTAAGTTTTGGTCCCTCCTGTAAAATTTGATGCGATGGAGGTTTACAATTTTATTATAGTATAGATATTATCTATAGTACCGTAAAAATGTTATAACTGTATATTGAAGATATTAAAAAAAAAAACTATTGTAACGGACAATTTGGAGGTCACTAAAGCTAAAAATATTTTTTGGACTTTTGTATTGTATCGTTGTGGCTTCACACACAGATGGTTATAGGATAATTTTACTTATTACCCGACTACGCTGACGAAAAATGAGGGGTTATGACTTTTCTCCTCCGCGAACAAAGTTGCGGGCTTCTTCTAGTACATAATAATTCACTAGTTATTCAATTAATTTGCGTTTAATTGTTTAATTAGCTCCTTCCATAAATATTATCAACTTCTGTCACAGTATTGTGGTATTAAATTTAAAAAATTGGTAACACCGCTGTCTTAATTGAATATACGTTAACATTATCTCAGCCTAAATAGTTAACTGTTGGACAAAGGCCTCTCCCAAGCATCTCCACGATGACCGGTCTTGCCCTACTTAATGGCTACTTGCGATCTTTATAGGATCGTCATTCCACCTTGCCGGATTTAGGTCTGTGATTCCGTGTGATTCAATAGATCGCTGTATTAATATAAAGTTACTATTAATTAACATGAACACTATAACCAGACTCAACGGATGCGTCAAGTAGGTATAGAAAGTTACTCAACATATCTGCCCACTACCGGTAATATCACGTAATGGTTTCCTGTCGATTTGAGTGATGGTATAAATAATCTTCTAATTGCTGTTTCCTATGTAAAGTTGTAGAGCTTGGGCGACCGAGATTTGCTCAGTGGGGCACGATTTGTTTGTTTTAAAAGCTTTTATTTAACTTGTCGTGTTGGTAAAAATAACAAATTCTAAAATTCAACCCAAAGAAACATGTTTGGGCCTCTAGGGGGTTAAATTAAACTTAGAAGATGTACCAATTGTACAATTTATGGTCATTCAAAATTTTCGAGGAATAGTTTTCACAAATTGCTTTATATTATCAGATTTCAAAAATATGATTTCTGGGATATCTTAAAGTCTACAGTAAATAGGCACTATCTTCGTGAGGTTGAAGCCAAAATGTTTGCCATCTCTATATTTAAAAAAAAATGCTCATTAAAACACGTCTGGCCTTTGCTGTCTGGCTTGTACCACAAATGAGGAGTGTTACTCTTCTAAGCTTCAGTATTTGTTTCTGAGTATTAAATATTTTTAAGTACCTATATATATATATAAGTATGTGTGCCGTAGTCAATTTGGATTTAGATATTGGAACTAGATTTATTTGTGTAAAATCGTTCTATATTTTTTAGTTATTTTTTGAATATGGAATAAATCGCATGTTCTTAAATGTAAATAATTTTGAAAAGTAGTTTCAGTATATTTTAATATAAACGTATGTCTAAGGCTTCAGTTGTATAAGACTTGTTAGTTTGCTTCGTATCATAACAGGGAATTAAAAATAAAAAGTTTATTTTATAAAATTGTATCAATTTATTCACAGAATAAATAATTTCACCTCACATCGTCATGATCATTAGTACTACGATCAGAGTATTAACCAGTGTAACAAACCATACAATTATCATTGTGGTCTTTAACAATGACATGCAGTTAATCCATGATTATACAGATACAGTCGAAAATGTACCAACACCTGAAGTCTTTCATTAACAAGTAAGTTCCTTATTATGGTGTAAATTCAGAGCGATATGCACCAAAAAGTCCTTACAACAGTAAACGCTCGAATTTTTTGGTGTAAGTCACAAAAACGTTACTGGATTTTATCGTGATGTTTTCATTCCTTCCGACATCATATACATATTTGTCTGTATCTATATTACCAGTTTAACTACATCATTACTTTCATAATCTCACATTCTAACATTGTCTTCAATGATATCATTAGATGCGTCAACTTCTTGTGTGTCTGCATGAGTATTACTATTGTTTTTGTATGTTCTTGATTCCTTACAGCTAATGGCAGATGGCTTAGTTTAGTACTTGTTGTTCTGTCTGTAGCCAGCGCTGGCCTGCGCACGCGCGTACGGCTGCTGGGCAAAGCCACCGGCGGCGGCTCCATGCTGCTCAGGCTTGTATTGACCTGAAATTTAAAAAATCTTGAGTATATTCTGAATACTTAGGTAGATTAAAGGAAAAATTTTAGAAATGCACACAAAATGTCATTTATTGAAATATGGTTAATTGGGATAAAAGATATAGGGTTTATGTAAATACGTCATTTATAAACAAGAATCTTGCGGACGTCACTGTCACCCGTCTCCAGACTCTACAACCATTATGAATGATACCACTAATCTATACTAAACAATAATAATGCAACGTTAAAGCAATGAATAAGGTTTTGTCAATCAACGAAAAATATCTAAATCAAAATAGTAAAACCATCGTGTCTATTGCTACGATCTATAACCAGAAACAAATTCTTTCTCGATGCACTGCTAACCCTCCTCAAATAACTCGGTTTTCCCGGTTCAGAATTTATCGCAGAAATAACTCCTTGTTAAAAACAAAAGCCTCCATCATTAAACAGATTATATTTATAGCCGTCGTTAACATCATGTCTAACACCTTCATAATCGTTTTAATGGAAGATCCATTAAGACACCTCCACATATTGTTTTACAACACTCATTTGCCGCCTGCTCATTATCCTTCACAGGCACATTCTCAACCCACCTCGACTGATCTACACGATCCACAATATACCTACTTTTGATTATGAACGAACAAAACAAGAAAGAAACCTGATTGTCAATCGCCTTTCAAAAAATCGTACTCCGATACTTATAACGAAATCTATGTATAAGCATTACTGTTTGTAACTATTCAACTTTATTAACGTGGCTCAGTGTTTATTTGTTTTCGAACTGATTGTTAGAACTGTTTCAATTACAACGAAATAATCGCCAATGTTTATTTAAAGCAGCATCTAGCTTCAATTACTGGACGTTCTCTTGCAGTCTAGGGATTCTCTGATACCTAATTAAACACCACACAAAACCCAATCCCCTAATATTTACAACGCCATCTATGTATAAGCATTACTATTTGCAACTATTCAACTTTACTAGCGTGACTCAGTGTTTATTTGTTTTCAAACTAATTGTTACTACTGTTTATTTTAAAGCAGCATCCAGCTTCAATTCCTGGACGTTCTCTCGTAGTCTATGGATGCTTCAAAGTATAGCGATTAACAATCCTGTTGCTTTATTCCATGCTGTCGATCAAGGCAAAGACCTCTTTAATTGTATGGCTTTAAGGAATGGAACGTAATTGGATGGCAGTTTCCCAAGCCTGATCTACTGGGGTCATTGTGAAACACCGAAAGGTCAGTGCAATACAGGTGTGTTCACATAAATTACTCTCGAACCGCCTAAGTAATTTCGCGGGCGTTTATTGATGATAGCTTTGTGGGTCAAGTTTTGCACTCGGTAATTAGATTTGAGGAAATTATTGTACTGTCATTTGAAAATAATCGTGAATGATCTTTATATCGATAGATTGATTCCGTAAAATGATAAAAGGATTTAAGTCTTATATCTGAATTTCTTATTTTGTTATTATTAAGTTATACTTCTTTAAAATATTACAAATAACTTTTGAATTTATAAGACGCGAAGCAACTTTCTAAACTTATTATTTTACGAGTCAAGACACTTACTTCTGGTTTACTCATAGTAATTATGTAGTCTCATATCATTCGACCAATTTATATTTAAATAAGGACTTGTTTTCATAATTGTTTGCTTTCTTAGGATGCTTGACTATTTTTATAATTTTGTAAATAAACGTTATCTGTTTGTATGACATTATGATGGTGTAACTATATAACGAGTATAAAAAAACCTTTATTACATTTTCCGCGCATCTATTTGTTTAACAATTTGCAAAAAAAAGATAGTAAGCAAAAGCATTAAGGAATATGTTTCTAATCTTATAATCTAAATTCCTTTACATGCTGTGCACTTGCTTAACTGTTGTCTTTCCACGTCTATTCATTTCAGTTTCAAGATTAAATGGTTACCTATGCAGTGTGGGAAGACCCCAACATGAGATGGAGAGATCTCAAGAGTGCTAAAGACCATTGGATTTAGGGCGGCGCGCGATCGACCGCTGTGGAGATCTTTGGAGCCTCTCCCAACTTTTGTCTAGCCGTAGACGTCTTCCGGCTGTTAGGATGATGACGATTTGAGTAAAAACTATGTATTGTATTGTACTCACCATCATCAACGATACCAGCGGCCTCATCCGCAGCGTTCTGCTCCAGAGCCTTCAGGATCTCCACGGGTACGGGGGGAGCGGTGGGGATGTGTGCGCCCTGGGGCTGGAAGCCACCCTGGCCGGCGGCGTAGGAGATGGAGTAGACCTGGCCATCGTCACCGGTGTACTGGAAGCCACCCTGGGACTCGATGCCGTCAGCCTGGAATTGAAGGTTTTGATACATTAGCTCAATGAAAGCAATATATAGAAATACTAGTGGTATATGTTCGAGATCTGAGGTCAAAATTTTAAACTTGGTTCATCATGCAAATTTGAAATCTTAATAAATCAAAAATCTGATGTTGTTTAAGTATAGTGTACTAGTGTAGTGTGTTACTGGAGTAACGTAACAACTTTTTTTTCGGAAATAGAAATGAAACTCTGTTCTACATTATGAATATTTGTAGGTATGATATAAGTATGTATGTAAAGCCCCAAAATGAAGAAGAATATAATAGAATAGAATAGAAGAAGAATAGAATAAATTTATTTCACAAAACACACTTGAGTAAAATACAATGAAATATCTTGCAGACCCTTAACTTGACTGGGCCTGTATCTCGGAGCCTAGGAGTGCATTAACCATGACATAACAATGCGTACATATGATGTAAACTAAGCATGAAATTATGCGATACAAATAGGAAAATAAGACTAGATTGCAGATAAATTCAACGGGTAGCATGTGTAAAAAGGTGAGCAGGTGTGTTATAGGTTGGCGCAAAGTGCCTCCGTTGTTGGATGGAATGGTGTTGATGCTCAAATGTCTAACAAACATATTTATGCAAATGATATTACTAAACGCAGGTAGTAAGACTTTTTTAATGAAAGCAAATTGCAAGATTCTTATCAAATGCTCATTTAAAAACTAGCCACCATTATTCACATCGCCAATTGTGAAAGCAGAGTATACTCGTAAATCGTAATTTTATTGACATGCGTTGCAAAAAACTGACGGATGGACAATGTTGCATGATCATCTTAATGATATGACTGCCAAATGCGGTGCGGGGTTCGAGGTTGCGCAAGACACTGATGAAACTTGTCTTGGATTTGGCAGGATGATTGTTGATTGCGATGATAATGATGGATTTGGGAGTGTAATGATAAAACAGCTGCAAGGGTCAGCTTGTCAGTTAAAATGCAGTTACGTTTCGAATTAAATAAAAACGGCAGTGGCTCAGCAAAGTCTGTAACTATGTTTTGAAACGGTTGTTTTGTGGAACTTATATTTAATTTGAAATAATGAAGTCTCAAAATGCTTACTTGGATATTAAATTTGGAGACTATATTTGTCAGCTTTGACTTAAATTATAATCAATATATGAAGGCAAAGAGTTGAATAAATTAGAATTATTAGGGAATTATACTACTTTGAACTAATAAAACAAGTTTACACAGATTATAATACTTGTGTACGTAGAATCTTGATAATTGCCAATGTCATAAATAATTGCATACATTTTGACAGTTGTAAATTAAAAAAGACGTGTTATTCAATTATTACTTAATGGCAGCGTTAATTAATTACCAGAACATATGTAAATGACACAGTATTATCGATAATTCAGTGTGTTTAATACAGTAATAACTAACTTCATTCTTCATCACGATTACCTTTACTTGAATAATTGAATTGCAAACCAACTCTGAATAATTGAGTGTTTGTAAGAATTTCAATAAACACTGATTATGAATAATGCTCCTGACTCCTGATTTACGATCTTACATGTCTCTACCTACAGAGTAATATCCTATCAATAATAACCAAGGAAGTCTAAATAAAATATTAGATGCCGCTATAAAATGCGAGAAAAATTTAATTCGTATCAATTTCGGCAGTAGCAATAGGTACAAAATTTCTTGAATTAATGGTTAATTTTAAAGAAATTTTAGTATCAGACAGCTGAAATTTTGTTGATTTTATCCTTCAACCACAAACTAATAACTTATTTCGACACCAACCGCAGTCCAATGTCAGACGCAGTAATCGTAAGATCCGAGGCATTAGACGTAATTATTAAAGGTCCATAGCATTTGAACTTGAAGAATGGTGGTTTTACATAAGAGTCATCTGGGTCGTTATTCTGCTAAAAATATTGCCTTTACCAATAAAAAAACAGTTGGTACCTTTTTTCTCATGCTGTCTTCTTAAGCTGTAAAGGAATTCTAATCATTATTTTTTTGGAAAACCATACGAGTCTTTTTGTCATCATTTTGTCATCTAAATTTTACTGTTTAGTTAAGTTTTGTACTCACTTAGCTCACTTAGGCCTCTTTGGAGTCGTTCTCATACATGAAACGTTAATTTTAAAAAAAACTGTCCAACATATAACCTCCTCTTTTTTTGGAAGTCGGTTTAAAATAATGTTTACGTTAGTTTAATAAAGTTCGTTACATTAGAAAGACGATCTGAAGCACCGCCCGAATGAATGGCTTTTATTAAATTAATCAAACCAATAAATTCATTTATCATTAGCAATTTCACATATACTCTATCAGTTACACGTAAACGTTAGTAAATGCTGGTTTGATTACAGGATTAACATTTAGCATTTCGATATTAGTAATTTGTAATTTGCATTTAAAGGCGAATGATGTACTGTCCTAATCGCACCAATATATCTGTACCAGCAGTGCTATATCGACCTTTCTGTCTGTATTGGTCACTGCCCTTTGAAGAGCAACGCAATTGCATAGGTCAAACTAAGCCGGATCTGATTCACTATTTCAGAAAACTACTGAACGCACCCACAACTTATTTAGTGTTTCCCAAGCCCAAAACGAGTATCCTGTGTCTTTATACTCTTTTGATTCAGACTCACAGTTACATGAAAGAAGTCGGTACTAGTCGGTGGTAAATGAAAAATCAGGCCTTCAAATATTTGAGGATTTGATGTACTTTGGTATTTTTACCATAATGCATCAGAATCTGCAGACGTAGAAGTTATGTTTTTCGAGAGTATGTAAGAAGGGTATGTATTTATATTTATTTATTTTGGAGCCTAAACGGCTTAATGTACAATATACAATATAAAGTGTCGTTAGATTTTTTTTACAACACTCGATCTTTTTTATAGCTCTGATATACTTCATCCCTCATATACTTGTTGACACTGACGATAGCACAGATATCTTCTTACCAATTTATGTTGCTGGATTTGGACATGTTCTGTTTAATCTTTAAAGTTAAGAAACAAACTCCTCTCCATATTTAAAGGGCAGATAAACTACCATATACAAGAAACGGCAACAGATAAGGCAATTTATAAGCGTGAAGACACGAAAATTACTCCTTCATCTGTAGTATATAATATTAGTAACAGACGCGGAGAATTGGGAAGATGCGGTAAAAATAGCAGTAGGTATGTTTAAAAATAACTAAATTGGAATATCAAAAAATGATCGTAATAAAAGTACAAAAAATTGTGCAAGATGAGTGTTTTACTACGGGTTTAAATTATTACTACACACATTTCTTTGTACACGGCAATCTGTATTGCAATGAACGACTTCATAGTTCTTAAAACAATCGATCTTACCGAAGATGTCCAAAAATAACGATCTAAGTTACGTTGAGTAAAAAACTCGCAATATTGTCGATTGTAACAAGACAAAGAAGCAATAAACCTTTGTAGCACCAATCTTTCCAAGTGAAATAATGATGTTTTGCTATCGTAACATCATTCCCAAACTGACAACAAAGCGGGTCCTGTACTGTATAGCACTAATATCAGTCACAAAGGTGGGAAAATCATTGTGCCGCGCAGTCCCACATCTGAAGGTCCTGAACTTTAGGTGACCGCCGACGTATTTCCGACGAGAATGAAGCTTAGAGCAGTATCAAGGGCACATTCTAATGCGGTTTTCCTGATAAACGGTGTCGAAAGGGCGTGAGATGTGTGGAAATATGAATATGTTGCTGTTCCGTCGAAAAAAATACTGCAATTAAAGTTAGCGTCAACATACGAGTATGTGATGGAAAGCTTTCTTAATGTTGTTGTGGCTGGCAAAAAGTATTTGCAATTGACAAATAACTTGGAAAAAACATGAGGTGCGGATGTAGTTTAAAACATTCTGTTACTTAACAAGTTATTGAAATATCTATGACAATAATTTTAGATCTAGAGAGGTTTATTGTCAACGGTCGCAAAGTTGGTTATTGACATTCTTATCCTTATGTATATGTGTTTGGTGGTTTATCCTTCTTTCACGCAGTAATGGGGCAACAGATAAACGTGATTTTAATGTAGAAATGACGCAGAAGAATCCTAGGCTACAAATAAATATAGAAGTAATTTCTGTTCTGTGTAAAAACCAGACATCTGGGTCATTAAACTCATAGATCTACATTTTTATCTTCGTATAATTCAATGGAGACTTACACCCATAAAACTCTTACGGGTGCTTTCGTGTGATAGATGTGATTGAAGATAGCTCCCCAACAAAATATTTGCTTATCTACCTATGACGTCATCCCTTACCTCACGACCCTGTTCCTCAGCCTTGATCCCGTTCTCAGTCTCGTAGTTATATCTGAAGGAGTCCTCCTTCACGTCAGAGTCCAGGGTCAGGATGCGGGCGTTCCTCTCCTGCGCGGCCTGGGGACGGTTGGACTGCTCAGGGTAGCCAGGGGCAAGGCCGGCAGCGGCGATGCCGAGGAGAGCGGAGATCAGGAGCTGGTGGAAAGTTTTTGTTAGAAATCATCATCATTCATCATGATCATATTACAGGCCTCCAATAGATTTCCACATGGGCCAGATAGAGGTAACCCAGCAAGACAGCGAGTCCCCGCAACCCTAACCAGGTCGTCCGACCACCTTGCGGATGGCCTTCCCATGCTGCGCTTGCCGGTTATAAGCTCCCACTCGATAAACTAACTGCCGCAACTTTTTTGTTGGCAGAAATAATCTTCGGTATTTTACTATTATGCATTGGAGGACGCAACGTGGGTCCACTGGATGCGGACTGCGCAGGACCGGAAATGGTGGCTTTCTTATCTTTAGGTTGATGATGATGATTATGATTTTACTATTGGTTGTTAAACATCTTTTAAGTTTTAAATGTTATAATATCAAACTTAAAGTCAATCCAATTATTGGAGTTCCCGGTAATTGGTCTAAATCTTGTACAGTTCAGCCCTAAAGGCTGAATGACTTTTTAGGGAAATAAATACTGTAATAAGCCTAAGCCACCACCGATCATTGTATAGTAAACTGATATAAAACCACTGTTATAAAAATACTAACGACCTTAAAAATTCTCACGATTATCAAATTAATATTTGTCACAAAATCATTTATTTTTTTATGTAAAACGGTACACGTTTTCATTATCTATAATAATAAATAGTTGTAAAAATTTAAATCTGTAAGTAAATTAACGATATTTAAAAAAAAAAGTGTTACGGACTATTTGAACGTCATGGTATCGACAATATTTTTTGAAATTTTTGTATGTCGTTGTGGATTTCAACCATAACTACCTCTTACTCGATTACACTGAAGAAAAAAAGAGGTTTATGATTTTTTTCTCCTCCGCTGACGAAGTTTTAATGTTTTAAGTTGCGGGCAGTCTAGTAAATAATAAATATCCAATATTAGATTAAGTAAAAAGATATCTGTTAACTTTTTATCTGAAGTCAAATCCTCAAGTTTTAAAGTTGAATAGGCATTATATCGATAACAACTTGCATAATTTGGCATGACACCTGTCATTTCCTACATGTCAAGTTTTTATGTAACAAGACCACAACCTAGGTAACTGATGTAACTGTTAATTAGTTAGTTATGTGCAATCGTTGTTGAAGATGAACCATTGTTTAGAGATTTTGAGCTGGATTTCGTTAGTATAATGTACAAATAAAATTTAATTGTGAGTGTGTTATTGTCAAATATGACCTTATTCAATTTAAGGTTAGTGAAAAATTATAGATGCATTAAATATCAATAAATATGCTTTTCATTACTGTTTTAAAAAAAAACAATTCATACTTTTTTTTGTTAGATTTGAATATTGTTATTGTTAGGATAAATAAAAAATAAATTAGTAATTTATGAATTAAAATAACAAAAATATGTTTTTTACATAGTTAATTGATTATGTAAGTTAAAATATTGATAATTAATGACAGGCGTAAAAGCGCCGCAAGCCAAGTTCGTATTATTCCCTTTGTTGATTTTATAATTAACCACAAAATTAAAATTATAATGTTTAAATAAAATTATTCTCACGGTATGCCTTATATGATTGTTAATATAGAATGTAATTAGAATTAACTAAGTATTATATAAAGGTAATTTTATTAATCCCAATATATGATTAATCGTGAATATTATCTATATATTAAAAGTCCAAACACATATAAAACTTACCAGCTTCATCTTTGTGTGTAGGTACGTGTGGTTTGCTCGGGATCGAACCTGCGAATGTGTAGACTCAGAGCGCTCCTCCTATATATAGTGGGGCGCGTTACAAAACGGCTAGACGATAATGTTACTACTTTTCCTAATAAATAAAGTTCGTTTTTTGCGCACGCGCATTGTGATAGCTTTTGCGTCAGAGCTTTGAGCTTTCGGGTATTTGGATATTATCTATTTTTTTGTAATAATTTATGCATTTTTTTCTCAAATTTAGGTCCTTTAGGACATTAATTTTATGTACAGGATTAAATGAAGAGTTTATTTATCTAAAAGATTTGTATATAAGTATGAAAGTAGTGAAACTTACAAGTATTTATATACTATTCTGCATATTACATAAATATTACACGAAAATAATGAATTAATTAACATTCTAACAATATATAAATGAAGAGTTAGAAGCAGAAATCAACTATTTCGCTTTTTTAATCTGACGGTAAAAAATCCAATTCTATTTTTCAAATGAATAATTATTCACACAATTTAGCATCAAGTAAATATGAACAAAAATTACTTATAAACGTTTAAGGCATTGACATAAAGAGGAAGTAAATTTATACTTCAATAAGTTACTTTCAAATTAGGTATATATTGTCAGACCTTTCAAGAAGCTATCAGATGGTTTTGAAAAATGAAACATCAGCATATAAATGATTACTCAATCTTTATCTTTTCAAATGTCAGAGACAAAAAATATCGAACATTCTACAGTAGGTCTGTTACGAAAACGAAAGTTTACCATGATTCATTTATCAAGGAGTTTCACTTTTAATCCCTGCGAAAAAAGGGAGGTGTCTTAAGTTTGACGTATGTGTCTGAATATATGTGTATGTGTCTATCTGTGTAGCTGTATCTGTGTACATCTGTGTATCTGTGTACATGTGTTTCTATGTATCACTGGCGTAGCGTCCATATAAGCCGATTCCCACAGGGTTGCTCAAGGAAAGTCTTATTTATTTATTCGTTGCATACATGTCTATGACTAATTACATAATTTAAGCACAAACATGAACCCTGGTAGGGTCTAGCAACACTTACACAATATGAGACTTACACACTTTAGTTTTAAATACAATATTTCTACAACATCATACAGGTTTAAGAGTTAAAAAGTATATAAAATAAAAATAGAAAAGGCTAAGTACATTTCAATAAGTTACTCTATATTATAATCTGTCAGGAATTCGTTTATGGTATTGTAACATTTCTTAGATAACAGAGATATTATTTTTTTACAAAAAAGTTCTTGGTTTGTTTCGTCAATTATGTGTTCGGGCATATACATATATTAAAATCGACCTGTAATATTGACTGTTCTTAAGAGTTCCCAGGAAGCTCGGCCGAATTTCACCTTCCCATACAAACGGAGTTTTGTTCTCATTTTAAAACTACGTGTTGGATTGTAACGAAACTTTGCCTATACAATGACATGAGGTATATCTAGGCCTGTAACTAGTTTATATGGCTCCAGTTTATAATTCAAACTAAATACAGCAAAAACAAGTTTTGTATGAAAAACTTACATTCACTGTATTTTTTTTATTACGGTATCTGAAGCTACATTAAATAATTACAGGCCTACATATTAACTTAATCTAAGTACAAAGTTTCAGAGCAAACTAGCTAGTCGTTTTAAAATGAGAGCGTAACTACGTTTGTATGGAGAACCGAGCTTACTGGGGACTCTTAAATATTTCTAAACGAGGATGGGAAGGTAACACTAATATCTTTTTTCTTCGGCTACTTGCAACGTGTTGGTAAAGGTTTAAGTTTTTCTTTACAAATGTAGCAGTCTCTAAAATGTACAAGGATGGTACTGACAGTATTTTGTGTTTGATGAATTGGGGTGTACAACTTTCTGTTTGATGCGTATTTGCAATGATACGGATACACTGTTTTTGTAAGATAAATAAATCTTATAACCATCTTTTTCTTTGAATATGAGTAAATGAATACGCTTCGGCTACCCTTTGTTATTTTTGCTATATATTGATGTATACGCGTGTATCTGTGTATCGGTATATCTGTGTTTATATCATTGTAGTGCTTGAACGGATGGACCGATTTTGATTTCGTTTTTTTGCTTTTGAAAGAAAACTTCATCAAAAGTCAAAAGACAGCACTTGTTTTTTTAATATCTTTCGTTGATATTTTAAAAGACGGTTAAAAATACAAAAGATCCTGTAACAAGTAGTGACAAAATTTGAAGACAAGCTGACTGGGCTCTGTAGCTCAATTGACAGAGCGTGCGCCCCGGCAAGGCACAAGGCACTGGTTCCAATCCGGTCGGAGTCTTGAATTTTTTTCATTTGGTTTGGATCTTTGTATTTCAAGGAAATATCTTTCGTTGTCAATTCTTCGACGTTTCGGACGTCGCGTCACGTCCATAGTCGCCAAAAAGTTGAAGAAATTTGGTCGGTTGGAGTTGAAGGATGAAAATAACAAACAGTAGTATTTACCTGGTGGAAACAATCGAGGGTGTTAGAAAATAGAGAAGGAAGTACTCCTGGTGAGAGGGGAAGTACAGGGAAGGTGACCAAGAGGAAGCAGTCCTATGTGATGGATAGACCAGATCCGCGACAACACCAAGACAAAAGTTCACGAGGCATTGCACACTGCCAAAGATCGCAACAAGTGGAAAGCGATCGTGTACAAAATAATTCGTGGAGGTCACGACCCTCAGTAATGAGGAACACGACACAAGGAGGAGGAGAGAAAAGAGAGAAGGTGCAATTGTAAAGGTATATTTGAATCAAATGTTGCTGTCACCAGAGAAAAGTAAGCTTAGCAGAGGCTGCAAATTGTTGTTGTTGTGTTGAGTTTCTAATTTAGATTATATTGAACCGTTTATTGACGAATAAATTATCTGCAATTCATCTACTTTACGTATATCAGTCCAAAAGTAGTAGAGCATAAACACGATCAGCAACTGTCAGATTTTGGATTTGAATTACAAATTGAAAAGTATAAAACGTGCACAGTTAAAATAAATTTCCCTCTGAAGAAGTAAGATTATCTTCAAATTTGGTTGGTACCTACTCTGGTACCTACACACTAATCAAAAGCCATATAGCTATTCAATAAATGTTATATCTTTATTTAAAGTCGTAACAAAAACGCAAAAAAAAACACTGTATATCCTCAACTTTTAAACCGACTTCAAACAAAGAGGTTCTCAATTTATTGGATTTTTTTTTATTTATGTTCACCGATCACTCGGCGACTTTTTGAATAATTTCAAACATTCTTTTTTTATTTAAAAGGAGGTATCTCCAACTTGGTCCCATATTATTTGGTGAAGATCTGATTATTGGACCCATGAGGCATCGAAGGAACTCCTCAAACATGGTCATCTAATATCGCTATATCGACGGTCATTTTTGTTTTGTATTTTAAGAAACAAATTAAGCATTTTCATTCAGAAAATATAAGTAGGTGAAGTCGAATCGTCAATTTTGAACATTTTGCATTTTCTTTAGATGGCACCGACGACTAAATAGCAATAATTGTATAGATTGAGTGGAAAAAAGGTTACGTGTGAATAAATTGAAGAAATTATATTATTATTACTATTTTGTAATTTTTTAGTCGGTTGTATTTTTTCTTAAAAATTTATATATTTTCTGTTTGAAAACGGCGTTTGTTTGAAAATGAAGGTGTTGCCTGTTTTACCTTTAACACAATCATTACAAATGTAATTTGCTCCATTTCAAATGTTTCAACTCGACCCTGACAGCCGGCCTTACGGCATAAATGTCAGCGCATCATATTAACGTATCAAAGACAAACTTATAAGTTTTCTCGCCAAACTACTTTCTAATGTAATATTGTGCTATAGCACGATAATTATTACCTAATAAGGTACTTTTCCAGAGATATTGTGTATATAAGCTCAAGTTTTATACCAAAAAAATGTCTGCATAATGACGCAGATAGTGAATCATCTTTATCAAAGTAAGGTCCTTCTTGGTTAAAATCCCGGTAAGGGCAGATATTTGTGTAATGAGTTTTTTACGTATACATATATAGTATATCTATTAAATATATCATCATCATCATCATCATTATCAACCTGTTGCAGTCCACTGCTGGACATAGGTCTCTCCAAGGGTGCGCCACTGAGCACGATCCTCAGCCACTCTCTTCCAACCTCCACCAGACACCCTGCTATCCTTATCAATAGGATCTTGCGGGCACCCTTTGGATATGGAACCCTAAATTGGTGCC
Organism: Hedya salicella; assembly: GCA_905404275.2. Classification (NCBI taxonomy): domain Eukaryota; kingdom Metazoa; phylum Arthropoda; class Insecta; order Lepidoptera; family Tortricidae; genus Hedya; species Hedya salicella. The sequence goes on along the minus strand of FR990112.1, from coordinate 1,755,947 downwards.
TATTTTAGAGTTCCGTATCCAAAGGTGGGTGGGTGGTTACACAATTATGTGATTTTTTATTCTCCGCGAGGTTTGGTCATTAAAAATGGTAAAACAAAGGTAAAAACGTCCAGTATGCCGCTCGTATCATCGCTCCATCTTGCCTGAGGACGTCCTACGCTTCTTTTACCGAATAGTTCCATTCGAGAAGACTACTCGAATGGTTGTCGGTTCTTCGGCTTTTTGTTAATTTTTGGGCTATGTCTGTCACTTTGGTTCGGTAACGGATCATCTCATGTCTGATACGATCCCGCAAAGAGACACCGAGCATAGTCCTCTCTTGCTCGCTGAGCAACTTGGAGCTTGTAGACTGGTCGTACCGTCCGTCTCTAAATATCCACGTCTCGGCACCATACGTCATGCCTGATAGGACGCACTGGTTGAAGACTTTAGTGCCAGTGCCATATTTTTGTATTGTAATCGTAATAATTAAGGTCTTTTTGTGAAAACAAGTTTTATTTTATGTACCCTACTTGTGTACATAATGCAATCTCAATATTTAATAATAGATATTGTTTGAATACAAATAAAAGCTATCATATTCATGGCATAACAATTCACCAGTATAGATGTTAGCTAACCCTTGTTAATTTTTATAAAGATTTATTTTTAATACCTAATGTATTTATTATTTAATTATGAAAGTGGCGACATCTTACGCAGAAAATTCTACCCAGTTTGTAAAAGTATTGCTTTATACAAAATCACTGTCACCTAGCGATATTGGGGTAAACTATCACAATGCTGCCGCATAGGCCGGATAGAGGATATCCGCATCCAGCGAGTCTCCGCAACCCTAACCAGGTCGCCCGACCACCTTGCGGGTAGCGTCCCGCGCTGCGCTTGCCGGTACGCAGCCATCGGTTCTCCGAAATATGTGCCCTGCCCTTTGCCGGTTCAATTTGCTTACCCTGTTTGCTATGTCGGTGACCTTGGTTCGTCTACGAACCTCATCATTTCGGATTCGATCTCGTCGCATAGCGCTTTCCATAGCTCGCTGAGTGACTCTGAGCGTCCTTAAGAGGCCTATAGTTAGAGACCGCATCGGGGCTCCGTAGGTCGTCACCGTTAATATGCACTGAATGAAGACTTTCGTCTTCAAAAAAATAAATATAATAAATTAATTGAACATTTTCTGAGATATACATATAAGGTCAGCATTGCGATTCACAGTCCTCTTGTTTTATTTGTACATGGTATGAGTCATATGCGGAATCGAATTATTCAACCCTGCGGGACTTTTAGATAACGTCTCGTTAAAATAGCTGACAATCACAAAAAGCCTTAACGGATGCGCTTAATTGTGACTTAATAAGAAGATGCATTTTTGAGTTGAAAACTTGTTCAATGCATATTTTTTAACCAGGAAGAATGTTGTCTTGTTAAGCCTATTTAACATAATTTCAGCCCATAAAAGAGTGTTATTCTAAAATTTCGCACAACCACCTTTTTGTTCCTCTCTATTTATACACGTGAAATATTGGTACGTATGTTCCAGATCACAGCACTGTTAAAAGTTATGTAATTTCTGCTTCTGGTTTTCTAATCACTTTGATGTCAACTGTATCATAGTTTTCTTTCTTACTTTGTATATATATATATATATATATATATATATATATATATATATATATTTATAGTAGTATGTATGTTTAGTATATGTATATGTAGAATATGTATGTTTGTTTTTATTTATTTTTGTATTATATGTAATCTTATCTCACCACCTACTCATTTCTAGCTATTTTATGTCATTTCCGCTACCCAAAGGCTGTCTGGAAGAGATCGCTCTTTAGCGATAAGACCGCCTATTGTCTACCGTATTTTATGTTAAGGCTCTATTGTACTGTTTCTGTTGTTGGTGTGCAATAAAGAATTGTTGCTGTTGTTGTTGTTATTGTAATTTTACATGCAAAAAATACAAAACCTTTAAAATTATCATTCTAATTAGTCCGTCACATTATCAAAAAATACATGACACGTATTTTTTCTTCTCAAACAAAAACGACAAAAATAAAGCGCGTCAAAGTTTGGGAGTGGGGGTGCATGACGTCATACCACACGAAAAATGGTCGCACGGCGTGACGTCACGGAAAACTTTAACGGGCTATCTTCTTTATTTTTTGTTTAATTGAAACAAAAAAAATTGTGTCCAATATGTTCTAATACTCTAACTGACGGACTAATTAATTATATTTTTTTAGAACACAAGCCTATTCCCGAATAAAGTAAGGAAATATAAAAAAATATAAAATTTTACATTATTTTCATTAATTTTGCATTGAAAAAGTTATGTAAAGCATGATTTTTTGTAAATTTCCTTGCGTTTTCGGTAATTTTACAAGTTTATTTTCTTTTTCATGTGGAATTACATAATTTTTAACATAGGTCAAAATAAGGTCCGTCAAACAGCTTGTCAAAATGAGTTAAGAAAATGATACTAAGGGCGAGACTTATGAAAACAAATAGTTTATACGTGCCTAGAGGCCATATTATAATCGTCACGAGTCCGTCAGCGCTGCATTCGACGCTGGTGCACATTTCGTGAATGCTATAGCTGTTGTCAAGTGATTCATCAACGTATCTTTATCCATTTTGAAAATTCGAAAGTGCGGTTATTTTGTGTCTTGCGGTAACAGAACAAGGGAAAATGGTTATTGAAAAGACCGAAATTGATTGCCAAATATAAATAACTTATTTTTATCGGAATAAAATCTTGCAAGTGCAATTTGACCTACTTTCCGGTTTCCGACTGAGCTAAAATTTGGCATACTTATACCTACATTATACATAAGTATGCCAAATTTCAGCTTGTCGAATAATAAATAAATATTTATTACAAATATTACAGGGCAATTTTTACACAAATCGAACTAGTTCCATTGTAAGCTCAATAAGGCTTGTGTTATGAGTACTAGACGACGATATATTTAATAGATAAATTTACTAAATATATACAAAGAAAACATCCAAGATTTACATGGGAACAAACATCTATACCTTCAGCTTCGCAGGCAACGTTACTCCCACTGAGCTGAACCGGTCGTTATCGTCGTCAAATTGAGCTTAATATGAGCTGGAAAATGGTTATAAGAACTCTGAAATAATATAAGTCAATCCTACCGAGTTTAGGCTCTTTAGAACCGTCTCGATGATGGATTTTCAAAGAAAAGTACACTCGGCACTTATTTATGTAATCGTATGGCAAATTTAAGGCAGTCAAAGAATGACTTTAAGATTGTTAAGCCAGGCGGCTGCGTCAGGAGTCACATCATCCAGGTCTTCAGCGGATCCAGATATTAATCTGTTACAAAAAATTGCTGCAGGGTTCAATGGATCCCTAAAAGTTCAAGTTTCCGTAACCTTTAGAGCATCACAACAAAAGCACGAAATTGCGCCCATTACATAGCTCGGCCAAGGTCGTACTTTATTACGACTGCACTGCTTATTGAAGTAGGTACACTATCATCCCACCAAAACATATACGTAATTTTTTCTTAATGCGGGAAAATTAACACACCAACATAGAGGTGCGTCCACACTTGTATCATTTGCTCGTAACCGATCACCGTGCCGTGGCATGACTGCGTATCGCGCTGCTTGAACACTCACTGTCGGCGCGCCGATTATGCCGCACTCGTCCGATATAAGTGTGTGATACGCGTAGCAACATGGATTTCGAGCGATCGGATCGGTGCAACGTCCAAACGCATGATCGTGACACGCGACCATGCCACGCGACGATGATCTGATACGGGCAAATGATACAAATGTGGACGAACCTTAGCATAACTGTGATATTGTGCGACAAGAATTGTCTGCCTCTTTCATTTCAATACAATGCGAGAAAGACGGGTGATGCTGTCTCGTGACAAGCGAGAGTTGTGCTAGACCTACAGGATTCGAACCCGGTACTTCCTCACGCATCAGCAGCTTTAGCACAACTACGCTTCTCGCGAGACATAGCATCCCCGTCTTTCTCGCATTCTATGAAAAGGAAAGAGATAGACGATATATATTGTAGCTTGGTATTTGGCCTACAGTTTTGTCAACTGGAATGTCATAATATTTAATAAATCACAAGAAAAAAAATTGTTACCGTTGTTACCAATATTCAGTTCATCTTCAGGTTCACCAAGGTTCAGTTTATCTTCAGGAACCGAAACCAAGATAAACACCATCAAAATGTATTATTTTTACGACAAAAAACCAGCTTTTGCTACTTTTCTTAAAAACTATACAAACTATTGAAAAACCAGTTGACAATTTTAAAGTGAACATTACTCACCCATTGGTTTAGTCCTATGTCTAAGCTCCGCTTAACGAGGGAGCCTATTCCAATTTAAGATAGAAAAAGGACTTTTTTTTTCTCGTGATTTATTAAGTATTTTGACATTCCAGTTGACAAAACTATAGGCCAGATACCAAGCTACAATATATATTTACGTAGTTTGCAGCATAACGTTCTATGTCACTTTAAAAACAACGTGTTTAACGAAATTTTCCAGCCCCTTAAGAGGATTTATACCTGCTCAACTGGCAACGTCGCTTATTTCTTGGTTTCTCTTGATTATTTTGAGAAATATGAATGTAACCTGAACATGTTTTCAATACATTCATTACGTTTTTGTTAGTTACGCTGGCACAATGCAAAATTTTATGATAATGCCAAAACTAAAGCTCTAAATATGAATTCACGTCTATATCTTGTTTTGTAAGAAAATGAAGCCAATAGCGATGATTAGGTGAATTAAACGCATCATAAATCCTAAAGGTGCAGGGTATGTATTGATCATACCGTTAAGTTTCATTCAAATACCACAAAATAATGAAGCACAATGAAAAAATATGCGACGTTGCCAGTTAAGCAGGTATAAACGCTCTTAATACATTTTGAGTCCTAACTCAGCGGTACTTAGTATCTCCAGATGGTTATAGGATGCTTTTTATCCGACTACACTGAAGAAAAAAAGAGGGATTATGATTTCTCTCCTCCGCGCACGAAGTTGCGGGTACCTTCTAGTCAGTCTTATAAAATTGGTGCTGACAGTTTCTAGAAAATAATCCGCATCGTTATCAATATTCATCAATTTTGACCAACAAGTATGCTAATGCGGTCTTTTAGTCTTCATTTTTGTTCCAATTTAGGTTTAGGATATTGATTTGTAACAAGAAGCGACGTGTCTATTCCTATAATAAATTACCTGAACGTCCGTCCGCTGTATTGACCTTTGAGTATAAAATATGTATTAGAGGGCAAAAGATTAATTGAAATATAGACACGGTCCATTTATTCATTTAAGAGTAATTTACATCCTATTAAATGGTAGTTATTATTCCATCGGTAATAAAATCATTAGATAAGCGATGCGTTTGATCGTACCAAAGTACTTGCATGAAGAACGTAACTTCGTTAGCGGAGGAGAAAAAGTCATAAGCCCTCTTTTTTTCGTAAGCGCATTTGGTAAAAAGTATGCTATAATCATGTGTAAATACCTAGCTACCCGCGTACCAAAAATAGTTGAAATTCGTTTAGCCGATTTGGCGTCATGAGGCCACAATGACACATACAAATATGCAAAAAATCCAAAAAATATATTTTTTGTTTTAATGAACTCCAAATAGTCCGTAACAACCTTTTTTTTTTGAAATATCATCATACACTTTATTTTTACAACTTTATAATTTTAGAAGATGCCCTCAACTTCGTACTCGGAGGGGGAAAGGTCATAACCCCCTTTTTTTTTCAGCGTAGTCGGGTAAAAAGTATCCTATAACCATCTGGAGATACCCGGCTAACCGTGTGCCAAAAATAGTTGAAATTCGTGTAGCCGATTTTGCATGATGAAGCCACAACGACACATACAAACATACAAAAAAATATTTTATTCGTTTTAGTGAACTCCTCATAGTCCGTTTTTTTAAATATCTTCAATGTACAGACAATTCATTTTGACAACTTTATAATAGTATAGACATTATACAACAGATATTTAGAAACAAAACACTAAATAAACTTAAACTATTGGGATCTACAGTATATTTACATTAAAAAATAATAATATATAAAACTGCAATAAATGCATTTGCAAGACCTCTGTGAAGTCGTAAAACAATACCGAGACATAATTTGCGCAATTCAACAATCATAACGTTAATATAACAATTATGTTATGAATATTAATATTATTCGCATCGAATCGGCCTTTACGAGTCTACCTTTTCATTTCATTGAACCAAATATTTTGCAAGCTGCACTGCCATTATAACTTCATATGCAACTGCTCAGTTTAGTCCCTTGTCATTTTAACTCCTGTAGTAGTATCTAATGGTATTTCATTACTAATGCTAAAACGACAAGGTACCAAAGTTTAAATAAAATTTAGGTCCTGACTGTTAAAAAGTTGTAAGTGACTGCAATATTTATGTCAAATTAAGTACTTTTTTAGCTGAGGGAAAATCCTTTATGAAGGCGTCTAATTTCTCACGTTTCAGTAAATTAACGGTGCAGTTTGTTAATAAGATGTAAATTTTACGAGCTTTGCTAGTATACGATTTCAGTAGGTAATTTAAATTAATGTAGTTAAATTTTTATTTTATTTTATTAATGCAAATATTAGAATCTAGAAGGTTCCCGCAACTTCGTTCGCGGTTTCATCCGCGTAGTCGGATAAAAGTATCCTATAACCATCTGGAGATACCCAGCTACCCGTGTGCCAAAAATAGTTGAAATCCGTTTAGCCGATTTAGCGTGATGAAGCCACAACGTCACATACAAACATACAAACATTTCATTTTTACAACTTTATAATAGTACTAGCGGCATCCCGCGACTTCGTCCGCCTTAAATTCCTTTATCGCGGATAAAAGTATTTTTCCAGGATAAAAAGTAGCCTATGTCCTTCCCCGGGACTCAAACTATCTCCATACCAAATTTCATCCAAATCGGTTCAGCGGTTTAAGCGTTAATAGGCAACAGACAGACTGACGGACAGACAGACACACTTTCGCATTTATAATGGAACGGATTAGACTTGGCCCAAAACATAACTTGCAAATCTGGACCAAACACAATCTTAATGTAATGAAGTTTATGAACTAGAACAGTTAAAGGCACTTTCACGTGATTATCCATACACCGATTATGCACTTCCTTTATAATCCGGTCGCTTTTGCGTGTCTATTTATCTTAAACACACTCCACAAAGATAATTGAATTATATAATTTAGCTAGCAGGTGCCAGCTTCGTTCGCAAGGGAGAAAAAGTCATAACCCCTCTTTTTTCATTTAGCGTAGACAGCGTAAGAATGCTATAATCATCAGTGAATACCCAGCTACCCGTGTACCAAAAATAATTGAAATCCGTTTAGCTAATTTGGCGTGATGAAGCCACAACGACGTACAAATATACAAAAAAATCAAAACAAAATATTTTTCAATTCAGTGTCCTCCAAATAGTCCGGTATAATATATTTTTGAAAATATCATTAATGTACAGACATTTAATTTTTACAACTTTATGTTACTATTTGCATGATTTTGTGTGTGTTTGCCAGTGATGACATACGGCATTAAGACGTGGTCACTCAGTATGGTCCTCATAAGAAGGCTCAATAAAGTCACTCAAAGGACAATGGAGCGAGCTATGCTCGGAGTTTCCTTGTGTGATTGAATCAGAAATGAGGAGATCCGCAGAAGAACCAAGGTTGTCGACATAGCTCAATGAGTTGCTAAACTTAAGTAGCAGTGGGCGGGGCACATTGCTCGTCGAACCAATGGCCGTCGGGGCTGAAAGGTTCTCGAGGGGCGACCGCGTACAGGACGACACGTGGGCAGGCTTCCAACGAGATAGACCGATGATGAAGATCGCGGGAAACCTTTGGATGAGGGCAGTGTACGACCGGTCGTTATGAAGGTCCTTGGGAGGCATTTGTCTAGTAGTGGTTGTTCTTGGGGCTGATATGATGAGGATGATGATGAATAAGCTTTTTGTCTTTATATCATACAAAGTTAATATTGCTAGTTCAATATTAATGGTCATGATACGATAGTGGATTTGCACTTCGTGACTCGTCGAGTTTCCGAGGTTTTCCGATGGAAAATCTTTATCCACTATACATGTAGGTAGCTTTACTTGTTTCTAACCTATTAATTGAATTAACTGTTTAGCTCACTTTGTTGTACAACGATCTTTAAGGCGATTCCGAGATCGAGTCCAAGGGTCCTGGGTGTTTTCTATTTAGATAATTAAGTAAATCAAAAAGCGGCTCGAAAATGAGATGACTACGGAAAGAAGGAGATTGATTTGGTATGGAGATAGTTTAAGTCCCGGGGAAGGACTTATCATGCGTACCGCAAAGGAGTGGAACTCGTTGCCTGCGAGTGTGTTCCCCGACCATTATAATTTGGGCGTGTTCAAGACAAGAGTGAATAGGCTGTTTCTAGACGGGCATGATACATCCTTGACCGCATCGTCACTTAACAACAGGTGAGATTGCGGTCAAATGCCCATCTATTTTATAATAATAAAAAAAGTAACAATGTCGAAAAAAAAAGCAAACAAAAAGTACAGATAGAACATTAAAATTACACAAAAATTCTGAAGCAATAAATGTGTAGAAATTGCATTAAGTAGCTGATTCTTTTTTTATTTTAAATAAGTATTTTTTACACTTTTTTAAATCTTTTAATTCCTAATTGTTGTTCCTGTTTTGTGATTGCCATTTGTACCAATATTTGCAACCGAATCTAGAATTAATTTCCTCCAATTACTATGTCGCGGAGAGTACGTGTTTACATTGAAATATGAGTTTAGACGCCAAAAGTGGTGTTAGTTTAAATTAATACGACGGGTCCTAGCGCCTTGAGAGTAATCACGTGGATTCGATACCAAATAATTACCCAAATAGGGAATGTTGACAATATTTGACAACTTTTTTCTTTGGTATGTTATAAAGAACGACTTTCAATAATAGGAATCCCACCAAAAACATTCTGTAAAAAACTAAGATAAACAAGAAGCTCCATCGAGACTTGGCTAGTTTTTTACAGAATGTTTTTGGTGGGATTTCACTTCTTTTTGTAGAAACGTGGGCATAGACCTTCGATTTTTGACATCAAATGAAGCGGCCCACCAAGTTGAATATTTTTTGTAGAGGCGATATGTCGATCTCTAATAGTTTGGTTGGGCTCTTGTGTTTTCTAATCAGGGTCACCAGGTACTCCAGATCTTAGATTATCCTAGTTTGATAGTTATCCCTTTATGTGGCCATTAAACCCTAACTCTGTACCAAATTTCAGCTATCTGAGTTTATGGAAAGTACTAGTTCTATTCTGATGATCATGAGTGAGTGAGTGAGTGAGTGTCATAAATGCGAAACTTTGCTTTCGTTTAACTTCGGAACTAAATGACCTACAGACTTGAAATTTTGGATTTTAAGTATGTGATTATAGTTTACTGGATGACGAAAATTTCTGCGTCCTGGTCCTATTCAGAGGTTCTCAAATAGGGGTCTGAAAATGCGGCGAAATGGTTCCAGTAAAGGATGGTACGGCAGTGTTTGCTTCGCGCTCGACTTGGCGGGGACACTGCCGTGCCCTGATAATGGTGAAAAAACTACTTCGTTCTTGTAAAAACTTCCCGAGATACCACAATGTTAAAATGGGTTCAGATCATAACCACACATTGTCAACATAATCAAATTATCATAAGATAAATAATTATTATTAACTGTATTTTATGATAATTCAATTTATTTATGTTCTCAAATGTACCTGTGTCATGTTTGGTGTTTTTTTTACTGTAAGTGACATATGAAACAAATAAATAAATAAATAAATAAGGTTCAGATCTCAAAAGGACCATCTCTGTAGAAAATCCATACCTCAGAATGGCAAGGTAGCAAAAACACTGTTGCTTGAAAAGACCACATCGTTAACACATTCGCGACCGCGAGCCCGCTCGGCGGGCGCTACATATGTTTTTTCACATATTATTGGATACGAGCGAAGCGCTATGAAAATCTCGGTTGTGAAAGTGTTAATACTCCACATTTCAAAAGGACAAGGAAGCAAAATGACTTAATTGTACATTTTGGTACAATAAGGGCTATTTTAAACAAACTACCAAATAAGGAGGTGGTTATCCAATCAAATCAAATCAAATCATTTATTTGTGAACAAATACACACAATGTAATTATGCTAGATGGTAGGTACATGTGATAGTCCAGCTATGTTCCGCCTCAAGGCATACAATAATCTTATAACCTACATGCTTATTGCACTAAATTCAAGTTATCACTTAAGTTTTCGTTGACTGAATAGTCAGTTTAAATAGCTTTTTTGACCAGAAATTCACTTAAAGCCCGCTTTAATTCTAGAACCGTTTCTTTTCTCCTGATATCAGCAGGTGGATGATTAAACATTTTCGGGGCCATTCCTATAATATTTTTTGATATAAGTCTTGTCTTAGATGCGGCTGCACACAACTTGTTTTGTAATCTTCTACTTGAAAAACATTGAAATTCATTAGGGTTCGATTTCACAAACAAAGATACTTCAAATATATACAGAAAATTCGGTTGTTTTTTTTAAATGTTTGTTACCTCAGAAGTCCTTCAGTTATAAACCGATTGAGATATTTTTTTTGAAAGAAGGTTTATTCAGATTGTTACCATTGAATTTTAGTGAAGATCTGATGGTGGGATCCATGAGGAATTAAAGGAACTCCTCAAATATTGTATTTTGATATTATAAGAAACGTAATAAGCATTTGCATTCAGAAAGTGTAAATTGGTGACGTGGAACCGATGACGAAGACTACAGAAAGTCACTGGAACTCCTCAACGATAAGTAATTTACGGATGGTGATGATTACATCTCGATTAAATAGCGAAGCTACTTCATAGTCGCAAATTGATATGGTGATAATGGTACCATTGAATTGATTCGGTGATGGAGCCGGAAGTTAGGCAATGGATCTTTTTGATAAAATAATGTATCCTAGCCGTGTTTGGACTTGTTTGAATTGTCACGAGATATATTTTTAAGTAACGATAAACTGAAAAGTGTGAATGAAATTAACTTTTTAACAAAAAATTAAACCCTTTCTAAAAAGAAAACACTAAAAATTATAAAAATACTTATAAGTAACCGTTTTGCTACTCAATAAACACGGTATATACCGTTAATGTTATTTTGGAGTTGGTGCCATTGTCATAAGTTACTAAAATCGTAAACTCTTAACATTCTTAAAATGTTACCGACGCCAAAATAAGATTAATTGTATATACTGTAGAATTACCGAAAGAACGAAAACGTTTGCAAGTAAATTAATAACTTAAGTGACATTGAATTTATTTAAATATTTTCGAAAGACGATTACAGATGGCCTCGAGGTAATGAAATTTAATTACAAGCCCATATTGAGATCGAAAAAGATGATCATAATGATATATTAAAATAAAAAATAAGTCGACAGATCAGACTTCCGGCGTTCTAGTCTGTATCTTTTATCGTCTTAGTCAAAAAATTATGACTAAAAATGATGATTAAATGATTACGATACAATTATTAAACCTAGTTTCTACATTTTTGTCTCCAAAGTTACTCATTTACCGACTTCAAGAAGGAGGAGGTTCTCAATTCATAGTTTTTTTTTATGTATGTTCATTAAAAGAGAGTCGTGTGATCACTAAACAAGGTGATCGAAGATAACAGAGTTGAACAAAATCAGTTTCATAAAGAACCCTAATGAAAAACTTGAAACACTGAACATGAAACAAGAGTGTATTCATGAGAGAATGGCAAGATTGAGCAGGATGGATTTGTTTTTGTGAATTACAACAATAAAGCCACAATGACTCATACACACATACAAATGATAAAATTTTCGATTTAGTGACTTCCAAATAGTCCGTATCACTTTTTTTTGAAAATAAGAATAAGAATAAGACTAAATTTATTTCACGATACACACTTGAATAAAATACACTGAAATATCTTGCAGACCCCGAACTAGGCTGGGCCTGTATCTCGGGGCCACTAACCATGAGATAACAAAGCGTACTTATGATGTAAACTAAGCATGAAACTGTGCGATACAAATAGCAAAATAAGACAAGATGAAAATCATTACAATAAGTATAACACAGATTGCAGATAAATTCAGCGGGTAGCATGTGTATGTAAGTAGCATGTGTGTGTGTGTGTGTGTGTAAGTAGGTGTGCAGGTGTGTTATTGGCTGATGCAAAGTGCCTCCTTATCGAGATAAGATAAAGACATAAGCCACTTTTTCACAAAGACCCTAACCCTTCCCGTTGTGTACTAGTGAATGTTAATAATCTTACAAATATTATTGTAGATGCGAAGATACATATAGGCAGGGGAGCGTTTGGCGAATGCGGAACTAGTGTGTGGAAGAGGTACTCTAAACGTACGTTTAGAAAGCAGCTGAGCGTAGTTTGACATATTTGATGACAAATATTATCAATGTACCGACATTTCAAATTTACAAATGTATAATAGTATAGATGTTAATTTGTGCCAACCGTGTAACTGACGTGAATGAGTACTGATTGAAATCGTCAATTTTTAACAGTAGTGTTTATAGATAGCCCCGACGGGTACACTGGTGACTTTTTGGGTCCGAAAACACTATTTTTTGTAAAAAAATCTAGACTGTTCAGGCTTATATCAACAACAATAGAAATCTATGACTAAGCAGGGTTTAGCGAACCTAAGATCTAAAATAATCGCGACCTTGGCGCGCGTATCGAATATTCTCCAGCTATGCTCTTATTGGGGCCAGAATATGTCCTGAAAACTTTTTTTTTTGTTTTGAAACTCGTTGTATAGGTGAGATATATTTTACTTGAACGACACGCTATGGATATCTAGAAATAAAGTTATCACCTGTGCAGAATACATCAGACAGCTTATTAAATGTATGTATTATAAGAAGGTGCCCGCAACATCGTTCGCGGAACAGAAAAACGTCACAACCCTCTATTTTACTTCAGTGTAGTCTAAACACTATCCTATAACCATCTGGCAACACCCAGCTACCCATGTATTAAAAATAGTTGAAATCTGTTTAGCCGATTTAGCGTGATGAAGCCACAACGGCACGTACAAAAGGTTTTTTTTCGTGACTTCCAAATAGTCCGTTACAATAGTTTTTTGTGAAATATCTTCAATGTACAGATATTTATTTTTAAAACTTCATAATAAGTAGTATAGATATTGGTCAAAAACTTCAAAAAGGACAACCGCAAGTTTGGTATGCTCTGGTATACAACAAGTAACAAAATGACAGTTTTTTCAATCAACGATAAGGTATACAATCATTCAAATTTAGAAGCATTTTAAAATAGGGTAACTTAAGAACTATGACGATCGATCATTGTACGGGTCCTACAGGTAGGCCTTTGTTTAGCAGTGGATGTCTGACTGAAAAAAAAACAATGCTTCGGGCTTCATATTGGAATGAATATGCATTAAAAACTACAAAATGCGAACCAAAACTATAATTAAATACAAAATACTGCACGCACAGCAAGCACGTCATTTCCAAAATGAATCGCCCACAAAATCCATGTCTTAACTTTGGCATACAAAATACCATCCTAACATTTATCATCTATCAAGATCAACTAGGTATCTCAGATCTATAAATTTAGAAACCGGCGTCGCAACTTGCATCATGTGGGCGTGTCGTTACGACAAAACGCCTGCAGCGGTCTGGCCGGCACAATTATCGCCAGGTTAATGTCAGGTCAAAGTGGAACATAATTTTTATTGGACTTTTTTTTGTCAACTTGAAATTATAGACTCCCGCTTAAGAGGGCTTTTGTATTTTTGCCCAAAAAAAGCGTCTGCAACGGATTTTTGACGTTGTATTTCTAAGAAACAGAAAATATATTAAAACTCAATGATTATTTATTTGCATAAGCTACTTCTATATTTTGTAAGTGGCGGCCTCAAATCTTATACTTACTGAATATTTTACTTTGAAATTGTCGCATGATGCCGCTACGCAAAATCATAACAGTAACATTATACGTTTTATTCGTTTTTAGGGTTCCGTAGCCAAAATGGTAAAATCCGTTCATCCGTGTGTCACAGGCATTTTACTCAAAAACCAATTTACATGATTACCGACAGTAGTTTTCCAAAGAGCGCGCGAAGTCATAAGTTTGAGCCCTCGAAACTTTATGATGTCGTATATGAAATACCTAATTGTATGAATGTTTATTCACAATGGAAATAAATTCTTATTTTACACTAGGGCCTCATATTTTCGTGGTTTTGTACATATACGTATATAAAACGTTTTTAATTATACCAAATTGAAAAAAAACTTACAGAAAATACAAAGATTTTCTTATTATTATTGTTTATTAGTACATCATACATTAAAATAAAGTACATATTTGTAACAACACAATCCGTAAAAAAAAGAATTTAGCAAAAAAAGATTAGCATCAATTATTCAAAAGATTAATAAAAAATCCACTGCACGCGCGGGAAAAGGCCTCAGTACCGGCGTTGAGAGAAGCGCGGGGCGTGGCTTGACGACATAGAGGTCGGATGAGAGGCCTATGATGGTTGCGTATGTCACGCAATAAATAAGTGACATAACTGCCGTCACCTTCTGACACGTATGTGAGTGCGAGAGTGACAGCCGCGACCATCATAGGCCCGCTGGACTCTTTTCACCCGCTAAGTGTACAAAAAATTGATGAAACCTTGTAAGTCGTTTTAGAGTGATGAAGCCAAAACGACACATTCAAAAAATAAAAAAATAATTGATTCATTGTCCTCGAAATAGTCAGCAACAATTATTTTTAAATATCTTCAATATACAGACATTTTCATTTTTACAACTTTACAATAGTATGACTATTTATAGTATACTTCTCTGTCTCAGCAAAGACTAGGTAGTTTATAACAATTTGTACTCGTGTGGCTTTTGACTTTGTTAGATACAATGACAACGGATGATGTTTTATACACAGTTTCTTTAAAACATATATGTTTTATATTTTACCACGCGAATACCCTTTTGTACTTTCCAATATTCCCTTAATAATTCAAGCTCCAAGCAGAACGCATCTTAATGATGCATCGAGCTAAGGAATCTCTTGATTAGAATCTCACAATAGACGAGTGTCATGTGTGGGCAGATGGTGTAATAGCTGGTGTCAAGAAGATGATTCGATTGTTTATTAATCTGGTGTTTGGAAGGATAAATGCAGAAGCAATGATGTTGTGGTAAGACAGCTTTTACGTCTGGACACTAAGAAGCACAGGGTCGTAAAATACAAAAGATTACCATTTGAAAATGAAATGTTCTTATTGTGTAAAATATTAATATTATTTATTCATGTAATACAAAAATTGGGAAATGAGTATGGAATTAACTTGTTAACTGTATAAATTCATTACATTTGTGCATACTTTACTACGCCAAATTTGGTAAAATTGTATTGATGCATTTATACTGTAACACCTCTGTGTACACGCATACAAATTATTGCAAATAAATAAATTAATGAATGAATGAGACATTTAAAAAAAAACAGATACGGACTATTTGAAGGAAAAATAGTCAAGAGAATAAATAAATATTACAGGACAATTTTTACACAAATCGAACTAGTCTCATGGTATAAAGGCTTGTGTTATGGGTACTAGACGACGATATATTTAATAGATATATTACTTATATACATAGAAAACATCCAAGACTCAGGAACAAATATTTATTCATCACACAAATATTTGCCCTTACCGGGATTTGAACCCAGGACCTCAGCTTCGCAGGCAACGTTACTCCCACTGAGCTACTCGTAAACCGGCCGTCAAGATGATGATAATTATCTTTGTTGTTTGCAATCAATGAACACAGGAAATTCCAAGGAAGTAAAATAGGACATAAAAGTAAAACAACAACATATAATGTTATTTAATATAATGTTATTTTATATTAGTTCAAAAATAAAAAATACTAGCAACAATAACAAGGAACAATTCAATTTGGTTATTTTCTCATACGTCTAGTTTCGTATTACACATCACACACTCACAAACGATATCATTGTATAGCTTTCCCTTTCCTTTTACCAATAATTTAAAAGATGGTTCAGTCTTTGTCCAATTTTTCTCTCGTTTTTAAATATTGAAGTTGTTCCAGAATTAGCAATTTTAGAAGAAAGCGTAAGGTAAGTACGTAGTGTTAGGATGTAGGCATCAAAGCTTTTATGTAGTAAATTAGTATTAAATTACTAAATTAGTTATTGGTCTTTTGTATTTATTTTTATTATTTTGATCTTGCAGGCAATTTAGAATCGCAACATTGGTTTTGAGAAAATCTATTAAATTAGAAAGATGGCTTGGCATTGTAGTAAAAAAATATACTGGCTACCTCCATTTGTTCTCAAGCAAAGAAAATTTGAAAAACAACATTCTTCCGAGTCACATCGCATTATAGATAAAAAAATTAAAAAAGGCCCCTTTTGTATGTAGTATTTAGTAACAATTTTAATTAGCCGTTATTTTTTTTTTATGACATAGGAGGCAAACGAGCAGAGAAAGTGCGTTGCCGGCCTTTCAAGGGGGGGGAGGGGGGGGAGGGTTGGGCCTCCGGTACCCTCACTCACTTGGCGAAATGCAAGTGCTGCTTCACGCCAGTTAACGTGGCAGTGCACGTTATTTATCAAAAAAACCTGAAAAATGCGAGTCAGACTAGTAACAATATGATGATGAGCCCTACTCTTAAGCACAATGTACGCGGTGTAGGGTCATTTTATATTGGTTACTGACGTAGACAGACAGACCTACAAAATTAAGATTTTGGTATACATTTCGTGGGTTTTGCTGTAAGAACTACCCTCATACCAAATTGGTCAGGTTCTATGGCAACGGGAAGATAAGATTTTGCATGTATGGCAATTAGTATGGAATCAACTTTTTAATGATTGTATCTATGGATTGCGTTGACTTAGAAGCTTGATTTTTTTACAGGTTCAAGGCATCGTAAACATATTTGGTGTTAATTTCAACTTGAAACCTCCACGCGTTCATGAGAAAAATGGTTTTGATAGACTGACAGATGGACGGACGGATCCTATAAGGGAACCCTAAAAACTACGTAAGTTCCATATCAATTCTGTACACTACTACAATGCAACAAGGGCACTTGTTAGGTTGTTTACCGACATCCATTCTCATTCGCGCAACCTCGTGTGGTGCTTACAAAACTCCTATTGGTAATTACCAACCATTGTAACCAGCGGTAGTCGCGGTCACCTCTTGCTGGTACCCTTGCTGGTACTCTTGCTGGTACGCTGGGTTCTCGTACAACTCCTGGCCGTGCTGGAAATGTTGGACCTGTTGGACTTGCTGGATCTCTGGAATATGCTGGAGTTGTTGGATCTCGGGGATATGCTGGCCTTGTTGGATCTCCTGGATATGTTGGACTTGTTGGATCTCCTGGATATGCTGGCCTTGTTGGATCTCCTGAATATGCTGGCCTTGTTGGATCTCCTGGATATGTTGGACTTGTTGGATCTCCTGAATATGCTGAACTTGTTGGGTCGCCGGGATATGCTGGACTTGACTCTGGTGCTGGTTTTGGCGGATCAGCTCGTTTTCTTCTTTGTAGCTGCCTATAAATAGTAAAATCGATGGTTTAGTAAATTCAACAGCATTGTTCCGCTTATTATGATAACCAGAGGTCGTAATGGATAGTCTTTATCTCCCGAAACTTCGCGGGCGCACGTAATTAAGAGTGATTAAAACCACCACATTATATGCCGCCTGACCTGCATATAAAATGGTGGTTTTAACCCTTTCTTATCCTTCTCAAAACCAATCATACTATTTTCATCTTCCTGGGTAGTCTTTTTGTGGATGTCAGTAGCCTGTTATATGTTTTGTTCTATGTAGTCCACGCAGATGTTACTACGTCTTTAATTCCTAAACTAATCAAATCCACGTGATCGGTTGGATCCTAACCGTTGGAACCTTATCAATGACTAACCAAATAATAAAGTTTCTGACTCACCATCATCATAGACTCCATTAGCTGCTTCCCTCGCATTCTGTTCAATAGACTTCTTTATGGCCTCTGGCATAGGAGGGGGGGTTGGCAGATGGTCGCCTCGAGGGTGGAAGCCGTTCTCGTCAGCGGTGTACGTCACCGCGTATAGCTTGCCATCGTCACCGGTGTAAGAGTAGCCACCTTGTACGCGGATACCCTTGCCTTGTGCTTCTCCACGTTCCTGGGCTTTGATTCCTGCAAATAAAATGGTTATCGCTTAGAATCAACCGGGAATATTCTGTGGGTCAAATCCTCAATACAAACTTTTATATTCTACAAGCAACAAGATGATACCTTCTTTTATATTATTTATTTTGTTCAAGTTATTCCTCCTGTGTGTGTATGTTCCTTATTATTTACTACACAAAAGGGTAACGTGGTGAGCGTTTTGAGAACGATGCCTCAGATGGGTTCTGTACTGGAGGACTCCATTACATTTTTTTTATCTTGTTATAAATCATGCAGAACATGTTACATAAATTGAATCTCAAGTTATTTGTCGTTTTAAAAACACGATACATTCAAAAAGGTAAAGTTCCAGGGTAAGAGTGTAACAACGATATTGCTTCATGCATTTTTTTGGTCGTGACTTCATTGCTGAATTTTCACTAGATATTTTCATTATTGCTAAATGTTCACTAGATAATCGCAAAAAGTTCAGATGCTATATACCTACTCATAATATAAAGCGCACTGACCACCGCCGGCATTCAGCTTGAGGCAAAACGTCAACTTTAACCGTTCTATTATCTCAGTAAGTTATAAACTCACGGTCGTTTTTAAAAAAATGGTGTACTATGACTTCTAAGTTCTACGAAATAAATAAAAATATCGTCGAACTCTTGCGAAATGCCACGAAAAATATCCATACACTTCAGAAACTACTATTTCCATCTCAAGTCATACAAATCTCTTACCATTTTCAGTTTCATAAGAATACTGATAGCCATTCCCCTTATTTTCATTCTGCAAGCTAACTATCCTCGCAGTCTTCTCCGTGGAAGGTCTTTGCTGCGGATAGGCATTTTGTCCCGCATACGCATTCTGTCCCGTATACGTGCTCTGTCCAGCAAACGAGGTCTGTCCACTGGGGAACGCTACCGTGTGACCTTGGGAGTAGCCAGCTTCTGATTGGCTGAAATCTTGCTGGCTGTACTGTGATTGGTCACCATACACGCCTTGCTGTTGGTGCTCGAGCGCCGATTGGTAGGCCTCTGCGTTGTTGACGTAATGCTCGGTTGGCTGCGTTGTGTGAATTGGATCGGCTAATGCTACAGCTAAGATAGCTGCTAAAGATGTGATCTGGAAAAAAAGCAACAAATATCTATAAAAGCAGGCGTGAGAGCAAAACTGGCGTTAATCTAGCAAACCTATACATGTTAATTCTAGTACTAAAACTAGTTGATATTGGCTGCGTGAGCTTGGGTCTATAACACATACAGTATATTCGTTTACTGAAACGATATAGCAGCGATATAACACGTAAAATGTAAAAAAGATCATCTATTTCATATCAGCTTTTGGTCACAAATAATATGATTAATTTGATGTATGTATAACAGTAAAAATCCTTATCTTACTTCGTTCGGAAATGTTTCAAAATTTTTGTTCATTTTGTAATTTTTTTATCATCATGGCTGCAATTTCATATACTTAAAGCAAGTAACTAACTACTGATTAGCAATTTATGGACCTGATAGTAAAACTGTAAAAAGTTTCGAAGTAAAAAAATGCGGTTACTTTTAAGACTTTTCTCGCGCTTAAAGCTGTCGTGAAAGTTCCCAAAAACAATCTTAACCTTTTGAGAATGTTTTGCAACTTCGAAATTGCTGTCACTAATTCGAACTTATAATTATTATTATTGACATGTACGATTTTACGACGGTAAGGTCCAATGACTTTTTTACAAACTGAATTTAAATCCATTATGATATCAGCTTAGATTTATATCCTGTTTTCGCTATAACGTACTTCAAAGAGTTTTAAAAAAATATTTAACAATGAACAATTTTAAATGTCAATAAAACTGTTTTACTGAGTACAATGTCATGTCATGGTGGGTGCTTCCGCGTGTCAGATGATGACTTGATGCCTTAATCAGATTCAAGACAAAAGGTTTGAGTAAACACGGGCTTTGTTTATGAATGAATGATAATTTCAAAATGGCGTAGCTCTAAAGCTACGCCATTTTGAAATTATCAAAACAATAGAATTGAACTAATTCAAATCTATTGTTTCTTGAATTAATTTTAATGTGCACTTATATTTTATTTGTTTGCTTTGGAACAGAATACATTTTGTATTTAATTCTTTGCACGAAGTGACAGCTGTTAATCCCAGAAAAATGCAGGTCTCCCGAAAATGATGAAATGAATTTTACATGACGGACGAAGTCGTGGAAAACTTCTAGAGTTGTAGAAAAACAGTAAAATGAGTAGAACCGATTGGTCCACGACTTTTTTGAACATATTTACGAACATTGAAATAAAACAATTTAACGGATTATATCGCGTATATTATCTCATTTTAGTTCCCGACGTTTCGGAAGCTTTCCAGCTTTCCATGGTCACGGGAGGACTGAGAAAAGATGTTTTTCCTCTGTCAAAGTTACAATTTGTGCAAACTACCCATTTTTTTGAAAAAACACAAATAAAGGTGTACATACATGCCAGATGGGCCTAAGCTGTAAAGACAGTTACACATGTGCCAGAAGGGCTTAATTATTTTATTCTAATAATTTACCAAGCAGCATTTCACCAATGAGGCGTACTGAGGAGAAAAGAAACGCTGCAAAGAAAAACTCCCAGGCTACCTCATTACTAATTATAACATTTTAAAAAAATAATGTTTAAAGTAGTTTAATAGTCTCTGTTTTTTAAAATGTTATAATTAGTAATGAGGTAGCCTGGGAGTTTTTCTTTGCAGCGTTTCTTTTCTCCTCAGTACGCCTCATTGGTGAAATGCTGCTTGGTAAATTATTAGAATAAAATAATTAAGCCCTTCTGGCACATGTGTAACTGTCTTTACAGCTTAGGCCCATCTGGCATGTATGTACACCTTTATTTGTGTTTTTTCAAAAAAATGGGTAGTTTGCACAAATTGTAACTTTGACAGAGGAAAAACATCTTTTCTCAGTCCTCCCGTGACCATGGAAAGCTGGAAAGCTTCCGAAACGTCGGGAACTAAAATGAGATAATATACGCGATATAATCCGTTAAATTGTTTTATTTCAATGAGTAATAATCGCGGAAACAGAAGAAAATATTATATTTACGAACATTTATTTCTTTCTACGTGAGCCAAATGACCATAAATGTTTTTTTATTCAGTAAATGACCAGAGATGAATATCAGTAGGTATCACCTGAGGAACCTACTCGTCTGTGGCTACGGAATCGAATATAAACATAGGGTGCAGGAATAAATATCCTATTCATTCTTAAATAAACCTAAGTTATTTGTATCAAAAAAATGGGTCAATCAACTTTTTTGTACCTAGTTGCCATTTTTAGGGTTCCGTAGCAAAAAGGTAAAAAAGGAACCCATATGGTGCGACTCTCTGTGTCTACCTGTCTATGTGTCTGTCCAACTATTAGAGCGCCATATCTCAAAAACCACTTATGCTATCTATTTGAAATATGGAATATTTATAAACATGGTCAACCCCCACAGCTAAAGATTAAAAAAATATATAGATTGTGATTAGATTTTGTTTCATAAAAGAAAATATGAAAAATAAACACCATTCCTCCCTTTATCTCCGAAGTTTACCTAACGAAAATTTTGTTTTTTTTTACAATTTGTATAAATAAACATAAATATTACACGAAAATTATAACCATTACTCTAAATAGCTAATTTTATTTTTGAAAAACCTATTAGAACAGACCGGTTGTGTTAAGTTTAGTGTATGCCATGAACATATCAGGTGCAAACTCAACTCAACCGGATTCGTGTAATAATGTTAGGGTAAGTGAAAGTTTGTATGGAACCCTCAGTGCGCGAGTATGACTCGCACTTGGCCGGTTTTTAAACGATATATATAGGCAACAAAAATACTTCTTCCTAGCCAATGTAGGACCATTCTTACAAGCTCTTCTCGACACTATGTAAATAGCCTAGATTATAGCATTTTCTAAGTTACTCTGTCACTTTTGTCCTGAGTTATTGGACAAAATAACTGCAATAAAGTTGATCCATCCAATTATTATAATAATCACAAAATTGTCACATCACTTCACTTCACGTACCAGCTTCATTTTCACGAATCCTGTGGCACTGAATTAATAAAACCTGACTCACTCAGCTCTAGAGTGATCTCTTTGCGTGTGAGTCGCGAATGTGTTCCAAAAATTTCACTCTTACGTTTTTATAGCGAAAAGTTTTGTGCGTATATCTTAGCGCAGTTACACACTGTGCAAGCTGACTACCGAGACTGCGGACTTCATCAATTAATTAAAAACTAAATAACCTTACGCTCGGAATTCTGGTGCGATGAATACTCTAGATTTGATATCTGTATACTACACACAAGAGCATTCACCGAAATTTAAATAATAGCAATAGGTTTTTTTTTAATTAATTGACACTAGTCACCTACTTTTTTTTAATGTAATGAGTGGCAAAAGGGCAGACAAGCCACCTGATGGAAAGTAGTCATCGTCGCCCATGGATATGTGCAACACCGGAGAAATCGCCCATATTTTGCCAACCTTTGAGCGCCCTGTGTGTAGAACTTATGATCTATAGCCGAAACTGCATACGTTCACGCTGCTACAAGTAATTCTAATACCAACGTACAAGGAAATAAATGAACTTGTAATTATGTAAAATTAGACAAATAAACTGTCGAAATATGAGTAATTGATACGAGTTTTATTTACATAATATACTATTCTTTGAAATGCTGAACTGTGTTAGCATTTCCGTAATCCTACCATAAAAATATCAACATCGAAGAATGACGACTTTTGCAATATTTAACTCTATTAACATTTTTATTTTTCATGGGTTTTACGAGTCTAATTTATACCTGAAAACATTTTTGTTAACTGTAATTTTTGCAGTTAAGATGTAAAATTTAATAAAGATCATGACAGAACTAAAAGACTTTGTAACCCCGCACAAATGTAGGAAGTATAACAGTATTTTAGTGACTCGAAATTTTGCTTTCGAGTGTATTATAAACTATTTTCAAAAAATAATTGAGAAGGTCTATTTGAAACTCTAAATTTACCAAGTAGTTATAATATGAATAGTTTCAAGAATAATTCAGGAAATGACTTACTGTTGAATACATAGCGGTCTCCTCTTGTGAAATGCCGGTAGATTCGAATTCAGATTTGTAAAAGTGCCCTGCTTTCTGCTGTTAGCAGAATAAACTATTTGAATTTACTTTTATAAGTTTTGATATGTTTTCTTGGCCAACTAAGCATTGAGTTTATACTTAGAAAGATAAATTTAAGATAAGCTAAGTTCTGATATTGTTTGTAATATGTAGTTAAAAAATACTTAGAGAAAAATACTGACTGTTAGTTTGTTTCGGCTTTCTTCTCAACAGTAGTCTCTTCTTGTGGCCTACCTAGATAATAAAGATCATTAGTATAAATTTCACTGAGTCGAAAAATTGTTTTATGTATTTTATGTATGTTTGTATTGAATGTGTCGTTACGGCTTCATTTCGCCAAACACATGGCATCGCGACATGGATTTCAACTATTTTTGGTACACGTGTAGCTAGTCATCCATAGATAGTGATAAGATATTTTTTATTCGGAACTTTTCCGGATTGCTTTAAATCGTTGTGTTCTAATGATCACATTAGGTTAGGTTCGATTTTTTTAATTTATAAAGTTCATTAAACGGTTTTCTCAGCATTATATTGTTCAGCCATTAGTAAATATCATTTTTCACAAACTTCTACTTAAGTTCGGAGCGTACGTAATTTTTGAGAGAAGCGTTAGGTAACGTTGGGTAAGATGCGCCCGCGCCGGCCGCTGAACAACTGGAGCATATTTCGGGTGCAGCCAACAAGCGTATAGAACTGGCAGATAATAAATATACTTTCCCACGAAATTCATTTAAACATAACCACACAAATCGCTGTGTCTGTCTTTGGCAATCATATCAGCCCGAACACACCCACTGCTGCGCTGGACAAAGGCCTCCCCTAAGGATCTCCATAACGACCGGTTGTACGCCATCTACATCCGACGGTTACCCGCAATCTTCAACAGATCATTGATCCATCTTGTTTGAGGCCTTCCCACGCATCGTTCTGTAGGCCGCCACTTGAAAACCTTCCTGGCTCAGCGGTCATCGGTTCTACGAGCAATGTGCCACGCCCACTGCCACTTAAGTTTAGCAACTCTTCGAGCTATGTCGTCGACCTTAGTTCTTCTGCTTTGGCATTGCAGGTCTTGAATGGTTAGACTAATTATGATTTAGTTTTTAGGGTTCCGTACCAAAAAGTTTAAAAAGGAATCCTTATGGTTCGACTCTGTCTGTCTGTCTGTCAGACTATTAGAGCACCATATCTCATATGGTGGTCTAATAGCATTAAGCTATTAATATGAAATTGGGAATATTTATAAACATGGTCAGCTTATATGTATTGCACAGGAAACATTATAAAATATATGTTTATTTTCTAGAAAAACGACCAATATCAGGGGGGGCAAAAATTCAAAGTCTAGCCACTAGGTCAAATAGCCCAAGTAACAAAAGGTTCTATAACTAAGGCATGATATCACCAAACAGTGACATAGTAGGCCTATAATTGTAACCATTGTGACTGCTTGTACTACAAAGGATTTTAACAGAGCGTTATGGTTCTATAAGATTAAAGAGCATTTAAGTTCTATATTGTAGCTCTTAGAACGCTTAAAGAACCATACAATAGAATCTTTAAAGTGTCGCACTGTAATAGATATGCAAAAAGCAATTATAGTACTATATAATACCATAGACGACTTTACTGACACTCTTATGTACCTATTTTGCACTAATAATGCGTCAAAATAACTTTTATAGTACTAGTATTGTAGCAGTACCGAAAACACTATTACAGAATCAATCTGCACTATAAAAGGACTTTGCACACCCATTAAGTAACGTTTTAGCTTCTTAAAAGCTCCCTCAACACCGCTATGGGGCTAAAGTTCTGTAAATGTCATTGAAACTCTTTTATAGTATCAAATAGTACTATAAGTTACCTGGTAAAGTTACTAAATAACTTAAATTCTAAATAGCATAATATCTTCTATAAGTGAGTTTGTGTTACTGTTACGAGACTAAAGCGTGACATAATAGCACTAAAAATAATATTTATGTGACTACTTAGATCTATACTAGCTAGTATTTTTAGTATCAAATATATCACTAGTATTTCATAAAAGGTTTCATACTGGTCAAGCGGGTCCAATAAATATAGCACGTGGTTCTGCACAAAATATTTGTTTTGTACCACAATAGGGTTGTAGCAATAAAGTTATTTCTTGACAAACCAGTAATAATGATGACAAATATGAGAGTGAGGACACTACCCCTTTATCACAGCTCAAAACAACAGATATGGCCAATTTTGTGTTATATTTTTGAAGTGCCCTAGTTACCTCCTTTTGTGATCGGGATATATTCCGGAGAAGGAAAGCAAACAGATTTAGAATTGGTGTGGTAACACATTTACCACATCTCAAATTATGCCCCATTGTGCATTTAATATAACTCCATTCAAATAAATATATTTTGACTTCACTATTTTATATACTGCTGTTTTCTGCCGTGATAGCACATTAGCAGCACGGCTGGAGCCTATGTGTACTATAGCAGCCGCAGTCGGGACAAGTCCTTATTTTATTAATTAAAATTTAATTAAAACCCGTAAATAATGAAGGGGCATTGTCAAATTTGAAATCAGCATAACGATTTTATCAATACAATTATTTTCGCAAGTGAAAGTACCGACTGGGTTACGGTCCACGAATGTTATTTAGTACGTCCTTTTATTACCTACATAACATATGTCACTTAAGCAAAAATGGCGAATGAAATAAAACATAATTGACTTAGCGATATTTGTTAACAAAATAGCGCAGGAGCAGGTGTGATAAAAAAGAGCACTGGAATCGTTTACGGTGCACTATAAGCATGTTTTGTTTACTTTTATAGTGCTAATTAGTGACATGATAGTTGCTTACAGCACTATATTAGTACCAAAAAGCGTTTTACGACACTTTTATACTTCAACTACAGAGCTGATTTTTCACCGGGTGAGCCTTTATGAAATGTTTATAGAATAAGTCAGTGATAAAACTAGGGCCTCTTTGGGGTTCTGTAAACATTTACAACACCGTTATAGTGCTAATCATTAACACTATTTAGCACAACCAAAAACGTTCCCAGAACTTTTATAGTACCAAATTTTGTTACTTGGGAGGGTATCATATATGAAAGGGCTTACTCTACACATTTTCGAACAATTTTTTTTATTGTGCTTAAGTCGCATCAGTCCGGAATTACTGCCGGCGACAATTGATTCCACAGTTCAGACTTGGGAGGGAGGAAATTTCCAGCAAGTTCACTGATTTTTTGCTTTAAGTGCCACTTCTATCGATCTCGAGGTGAACGTTACTTGGAGCGACGACTTTCATTACTATGCGTTATTCATTATCCCCCGAGACGACTCGTCTAACCTACCAGACTTCACTTCGTGCCTTCGGTTACGATCGAAATGAAGATGTAACGTCCAAGATCCAAGGTTGGAAGTGAAACATGATGGATTGATAAGATACGAGCTTGCGGCTGCTATTTGATGATATGTAGTGATGTTATTGATTTAGTCTGTTAGGGTTCCCGTTTGATTCAAATATTGATCGTTTTTATCAGAAACGTTTTCCTATAGTCATATAACCATTTTTAAGTCAAAATATTACAGTAAGCGAAAAAACATCAGGCACTTTTACAGATGATGTATTTCTGTTGCCGCGCGCTATAACAACATATACTAAAAACAGTATTGTTTTATGTCTATGTCAGTAACCAATATCAAATGGTCGAACTCCGCGTACATTGTGCTAAGGAGTAGGGCTCTGTTAACACTGGATGAGAAGGCAAACAAAAGGGGTACCCAAGCAAGCATCGAGCAATGAGCATTTTGACGATCCGCTCGCTTTGCTCGCTCTGCTATGCTTGGTCATAGTACAAAACCTAACTTAATTTATCTAGTTTCAAAATAATTATCAGTAACAAGAGCAACGTATGTCAAGTAATACATTATAAGTATTATAACAAGCATTTTTAGACTAATGGTAATTTTTACACATAACTAAGTTGCTAAATATTCATTTGTCAAAATAATCTCTTGTAACATGTAAATTTTGCTGACAATTATATGGACAACTTAATAATTTGTCGAAAATGTAGTTAAAAAATTGTCGAAATATAATTTTGTCAGTAGTTGATTGTTAAGTGTAAATTTGCGAAATGATTTTTGGTCAAACCGCAGGACACCCGACGGCACAAATATGTTCATACTTTCCGATCCTATGCTACGACCGTATAAGCTTCAATTTTTTTTCTTTTATTCCTTTGCCTGTATGAGTAAAATAATCAGTCCAAATAATTCGGTTTGTATCGTTTTCATGTCCAAGCTAAAAAGCGGGAGACACAGCTTGGAGAAGACGAATTGACGAGCATCAGAAGCCAAAAATCCACAGCTTTTACATAGTGCCAAAGAGGATGGATCAAATATTTTAACTCTACGATAGTTACATAAGTTCGTTATTGAAACACGTGTCAAGTCAAAGTGATTTAATTGTTTTTTTTTTTATAAAGTACGATATAATTCATATAATAAGAAAAAATTACCATAAATTTATTTGCGATACGACGTTATAGTTTCAGAGGAATAGTTAGGGAGAGGTCGATATTCTAGGGTAAAATTTGTTAGGCATTACTTTTCCATCCATACGAGTACTAATATTATAAATGGGAATTTATGTCTGTCAGTCTGTTACATCTTTACGGTTAAACCGCTTAACCGATTTAGATGAAATTGGTATGGATATACGGACGGGTTGGACGAAACGCGTGTTGGATAAGAAGCGTGTTGGACAAGAAGCGTATTGAAAAAATAACGATTTGGAGGAAAAGCTTGTTGGACGAAAAGCGTGTTGGAAATACTACGTACTGGACGAAACAAGACAGTGAATTCTGTTTGGACGAATCGCATATTGGACCAACAGCTATCAAATCCTCTTACGGAACCCTGAAACAAACTAGAACTCGCACTTAACCAGTTTTGTAAACTTTGTGCAACGCCATTTTGGTAATTGATACATTGCAATTGTACATTTGATTTATTATTTAAACAGTTGATTGTTATTTGAAGCTGATAGAGGACAGGTGTGTTTCGTTTAATAACTATGTATTAAATTCAATTAATATAAAATAATAAAGAAACGATAGAATTTAGAAATGGAGTAAGCAAGCACTTCTTCAATTCGTGTTTTAGAAAATAAAGAAGGCTTTCCATGTCATTATGTAGATTGTAGAACTTTTTCTGTTTATCGTAAAATCAGACAGGTAAAAGTACCATTGAAGCCTACTTGCAGTATAAAGTAGTTTTAGCATTTTTGGAATATTTTAAAGTAGTGATACGTCCAGATCATGAGTCATACTTACGTTTCTAGCCTACTATTCGTCGGAATATCAAAATTAGCAATGATCATCAGCGTTAATGTCTAAGTGAAAGTGTTTGTTTTTAAGATTCCGTACCTAAAAAGGAAAAGACGGAACCCTATATATAGGATCACTTTGTTGTCTGACCATCTGTGCGTCTGTCTGTCAAGACCCTTTATTTCGGGAACGCGTGGAGGGGAGGTATCGAGTTGAAATTAAATCTATATACTCAGGTCTACGGTCCCTTGAAGCTGTGAAAAACTAAAACTTCTACTTTTACGTAAAAAAAAAGATACGGCCGTTTAGGCCCCAAAAAACGTATATTTCGACACTTTTGGAAATTGATAGTGTACTTCCAGTTGTTCTAGAAACTTGAAATTTGGTGTGAAGGAAGCTCTTATAGCACAATCAACAAAATTAATCTGAAAACAGTTTATGTTTTTTATGTCTGTCTGTCTATATCAGTAACCAATATAAAATTATCTAGCACCGCGTACATTTTGCTTAGGAGTAGGGCTTTGCTAACACTGCATTTTCATAAATACGGCCATTTGTAGCATATATTTTGCACGAAGCCATCTGTGCGCGAGTCCGACACGCACTTGGCTGGTATTTTTTATTTTTATACTACTTAAATAATCAAGTATTTCCTTTGATTCGATTCACTATAATCAGTTTAGCCGTTTAAATATTATTCATGTTTTTCTAAGCGTGACGGGTTTTTTTTTATTATTTCTACTTTTGTTTTTTTTAGTTGTGAATCATACATCTAATACTTTCTTCTGCTCCGCGATTATTACTCATTGAACTACCCGTGACCATGGAAAGCTGAAAAGCTTCCGAAACGTCGGGAACTAAAATGAGATAATATACGCGATATTGTTTAATTTCAATCATGAATCTAGTTTGAATACAATTTTGACTTAAGAAATGCTAATCAAAAACCTACAAAAGGATTGCATTCTCACTGTCAGTGACAGGCGCAACAATGGCGAGACAAACAAATAGGTATTTTGTAAAGCACAATGGGAACGTTCCGAGACGTGGCGATCAAGCATGAACTTTACCAACGAAATGGTTCCGTTGCTTACAAATTAAATAATTATACCCGAATATTTACAATTTCTTTTTGAGAAACAATCCCGTTAGGTTAGAGAAAAAGATCAATCAACGGATTCAACTCGAATGGGCAGCGTTTGGGAAACTGCGAAGTGTCTACTCGTCCAGGATACCTCATTGCTTGGAGACCAAAGTCTGTGAAACCAGTGCCTGTGATGACCTACGGAGCCAAGACGTGGTCTCTAACCATGGGTCTCTTGAGGACGCCCAGAGTCACTCAGCGAGCTATGCTAAAGGCTCGGGATTTCTCTACGAGATCGAGTAAGAAATGCGGAGATTCATAGACGAATCATGGTCAACGACATAGCAAACAGGTTATGAAAACAAGTGGCAGTCATAGGACGTGCACTGCTGGACATGTGCGTCCTCAATAGATTCGCACATAGGCCGTACAGGCCAACCGCATTAAAGCGAGCCCCCGCAACCCTAACTAGGTCTTCCGACCACCTTGCGGGTGCGACCACGCTGTGCTTGCCGGTACGCCTGCCGTCTTTACTACCAACATAGCAAACAAGGTAAGAAAACTGAAGTGGCAATGGGCAGGGACCATAATTCGAAGCACCGATGGCCGTTGGGGCACAATGGTTCTCGAGTGGAGACCACTTAACGGCATTCGCAGCGTGGGAAGGCCACCGGCAAGGTGGATGCGGGCCGCCGACTCATGTGGAAATACATTGAGGAGGCTTGTCTCCAGCAGTGGACGTCCTATGGCTGAAATGATGATGATGACGGATTTAGTGTATTTACGATTTCGTCTCACGGAACCCTAAACCAGATACGAAATGAGATTAAGCTTTACAATGGCTCCGTGAATTAGGAAAGATGCTGCTGCAAATAATACTTTTTATTGGTATCCGTGTTTTCATAAGAATTTCAATTGGACGAAGTAATTGTTAGGACTTTAGTGGTATTTTGGAAGTTTAAAGTAAGAGTCTCGTGTTCGTGGCTATTTTTGTGGAAGAAAGGTGCATTGATTTTAAGCGATTTTATACTTTCGCATTGATTTTAGTCTTTGATAGTCCTTAATCTCATTTTAGAAAGAAAGAAAGAAAATAAATTTATTCGGTAACAAAGCATATTTAAGTGACATAAAAATAAACATACAAAACAAAAAACTAAAGCTATGCCCCGAAATGGTCCCACTTCAGCATAATGCCTGCTCGGGAGCCAGCGCTGATCTTCCAGTGAGACCATATGTGGCGCCATGGAGAGCTGCATGCACGAACATTTTAGGTGTCATATCCTGAACGCAGCCGGCGATTTTAGCTAACCGAGTAAAATTTTTGGGTTGTCTAGATTATTTAACATACTAAATCTCATCTTTTTCTTAACCTTGGTTTGTGGGTGGTTTTTGGTAGGTAGAACCTGTAATTGTGTTATCTAATAGGTACTATTATGAAGGTGTAAAAATTAAATCTCTGCACATTAAAGATACTTTCAAAAAAAAAATTGTAACGGACTATTTGGAGGTCAAACGATTTTTTTTTCTTTGTTTGTACGTGTCATTGTGGCTTCATCACGCCAAATCGTCTGATCGGGTTTCAACTATATTTGGTTCACAGGTAGCTGGGGATCCACAGATGGTTATGGAATAGTTAATATATATAACGAACAGACAAACTCGCCAATAAGGGCGCGGACAAGCCCCAAGTCGGCCCAGAACCCTTTTGTGGGATCACAAAACGAAAGGCATACGTTCTGCTCAAC
This sequence comes from Hedya salicella, assembly GCA_905404275.2. NCBI lineage: Eukaryota > Metazoa > Arthropoda > Insecta > Lepidoptera > Tortricidae > Hedya > Hedya salicella. Next base: position 1,724,296 of record FR990112.1, on the reverse strand, counting down.
GACTTGTATAGATCTAAGGCAATCGAGGAATGGAGGCTCGTAAAAGGAAAAACCACTCGAAAACCTTAATTAAGGGATTCAAGCAAAAGTTGTCGAAAGAGATACTACAGCTAAAAAGACCAAAAACCTGCGCAATAACAAGAATCCTGACAGGTCACTGCAAACTAAACAAGCACCTGTTTCAAATGGGTATGAAACAGGACACAGTATGCAGATTCTGCCAAGAGACAGAGGAGACTGAAATGCATATCCTCTGCTCCTGTGGACCACTCATGGGGAAAAGAAGTATCTACCTAGGGCAACATGTCGTGCCCCCGGAAGAGATACAACATTTCACTGCCCAAAGAATTTGGGAATTCCTAGACTCAACGGGCCTCAGTAGTGAACTCTAATAAAGGGATGCCACAATAGATCAAATCTGGTCGAGGCGGCATACAGAAGGCCCACAAATCAACAATAATAATAATATGGCATAGTTTCTACTAGACTACGCTGTTGAAGGGGTTATGACTTTGTCTCCTCCGCGAATGAAGTTGCGGGTACCTTCCAGTTTGTTTATAAAATGAAATACCGATGTGTTACTACACTGGCTTTGAACAACTTACAACAGGCAGACCACGGTTGAAAGATTTAATTAATCAATTTGTTTTGAGGACATCTTACGCAAACACACCTAAAAAACATAATACAATACAATAACTCTTTATTGCACACCTAACAAAACAGAGTACAAGTAAATTTCATATGGCTCAAAAGTTAAAGAACTGTGCGAAATAGACAGACAGACGAACAGAAAGATAGCTGCGGCTTATCAATAGGGCTCCGTTGGTACCCGTTGTCTGTATAAACCTAAAAAATCCTTGTCCAAGAGATCATTGAACCTGAGGGGCGTACGCTCTGCGTGTATTTCCTGTATATTCGATGGCGATCCGTGAGACGCAGCGCTGCTTTGTGAATATACAGGAAACGCTACCCGGAGCGAACGAACCGCGCCGGGCTCCTGCTCAATCCATTGGGCACCCGAAGCCTTAAAACTCAGGGTCCATCTATACTATTATAAAGTTGTAAAAATGAAATGTTTGTATGTGTCGTTGTGGCTTCATCACACTAAATCGGCTACACGGATTTCAACTATTTTCGGTACACAGGTAGCTGGGTATCTCCAGGTGGTTATAGAATACTTTTTACCCGACTATGCTAAAGAAAAAAGAGGGGTTATGACCTTTTCTCCTCCGCGAACGAAGCTGCGGGCGCCTTATAGTGTTCAAATAAAACAATAAAAACATCTTATATATTTATTGCATCACTGTGTACAAAACTACAACTAAGACTACGTGGTACGGATATGGCACAAAGATCGGTCTGCCCTCTCAGTAGTATCGGCGAGACTGCGGGGGGGTGTACCTCGGTGTGGGGAACGCGCGAACTGCGGCTACTCCGGAGTTGTAGCTGCCCTCGCCGCGGTAGCTACCTGCAATGACGGATGACACGTTTGGCTCAGTGGGTTGTAACGGCCTACGAAGCTAGCGGTCCCGGGTTCGAATCTCGGCCAGGGCAAGTGTTTATGTGATGAGCACGCTGTTTGGTCCTGGATCTTGAGTGTTTTCTATGTATTTAAGTATTATAATCTATCTATATAGTATGTATATCGTTGCCTAGTTCCCATAGTACAAGCTTAGTTTGGGGCTAGGTTGATTTGTGTAAGATTATCCCTGATATTTATTTTATTTATTTACTAGCTTCTGCCCGCGACTTCGTCCACCTTAAATTCGTTTATCGTGGTTTGAGAGTATTTTTACGGGATAAAAAGTAGCCTATGTCCTTCCCCTAGGCTTAAACTGTCTCCATACCAAATTTCATTCCAATCGGTTCAGCGGTTTAAGCGTGAAGAGGTAACAGACAGACAGACAGAAAGACAGACAGACAGACAGACAGACAGACAGACAGACAGACAGACAGACAGACAGACAGACAGACCGACAGACAGACGGACACACTTCCACATTTATAATATTAGTATGGATTGGAAAATAGTTCATTTTAGGGTTCCGTACGCAAACGGTAAAATCCCTATTACTAAGGCTTTGTTGTCCGTCTGTCTTCCTGTCTGTCTGTCACCAGGCGGAATCTCATGAACCGTGATAGCTAGACAGTTGAAATTTTCTCAGATGATATATTTCTGTTGCCGCTATAACAACAAATAACAGTCTAATAATTTTATTTTTGTCTCTTTATATCAGTAGCTAATAAAAATGATGGAGCACTGCGTACATTTTGCTTAGGATTAGGGCTTTGCTAACACTGGATTTTCATAGATACGGCCATTTGTTAAGCAAGTTCCCTACACAAGTTCAGATGCTGATGTATTTGCAGACTCATGGCTGACGCTTAAACTTAATATTATAATGTTTTTAAATAATCGTTGCCAATAATTATCTAATTTAACTGAAACCGAGCAAAGAAAAGGCGGGACGATAGTATTTTGCCCGCGTCGTTTGTGGAAAATAAGAATACCTATGCCTTCAACGGAAGATCAGTTGGTGTTCAAATTATTTCCTCAATAAAAAAAAACTTACCATCATCAAAAATGCCATTAGCTTCATCCCTCGCGTTCTCTGCCAGAGCCCTCGCGATAGCTTCAGGGACGGGAGGGGGCGTGGGCAGATGGGCTCCCTGTGCCTGGAAGCCGTTGGCGTCAGCCGTGTACCGCACTTGGTAGAGCTGGCCATCATCACCGGTGTAAGAGTAGCTGCCTTGGGCTTGAATGCCGTTGGCTTCTTGGCCTGATTCTTCAGCTTGGATACCTGGTGAAAGATAACGATGTGTTTAATAAGTTAGCCATTATCAATACAATTGGATTGGGGAGAGCCCACTGCATTTTTTACGTGTAGAAAGATAAAATTGATTCGCCATGTTTTAACTTAATCTTGCTTTAGCAGTATTCAACCATCTAAATTATATGTGAATGTATATGAACAACCAGCGTTTGTTGAAAGAATGGGACCACATAATTAGTTCATGATGAGTTCGTCGTAATTCCACGTATTAATCTAGTTCTGCCTTGAAGCACATTTTATAGCCGCAAATTAAAATAATTGATTGCTTGTAAAGCTATTAACGTCACTACTTTGATAAAATCGATTAAAATAAATTATGAGTTGACACTTTTAAGAATTATTTATTACCGCATTATGTTTTACGATTTTGTAAGTGGAAAAAGATCTACTTTGTGCTTTTAAGTTGCAAAATCTAATTTAAATTTTTAATCAAAAAACCTAGATTAGAAATTATGTGCTATCGGGTTCAGGTTAAGGTTAGGTAAATTTTAACGATAACAATTTTAATCATCATAAGCTTTTTTCTCGTCGACGTTTCTTTTGCTTCAAAATTAACAATCATTTAACGAATTTTACATACTTAAATATATGGTACAAACAACTCACAATTTTCTCATTTTTCTTTTGAGCAAAATTAACAATCAACCTAGATTACTCTACAGTATTTTTGTTTAACATCTCAATTGTTTTCGTCACCGTTATACTAAGTACAAGCGCAGGGTGGGACGGACCCCGACTAGGTGGACGGATGACCTTGTAAGGGTCGCGGGGAGTCAGTGGATGCGGTCTGCGCAGGATCGCACCCTGTGGCGAGCTATAGGGGAGGCCTGTGTTCAGCAGTAGACGTCCGTGGCTGATAGATAGATAGATACTAAGTACTACTCACCATTTTCCGTCTCAAAAGCGTAATGGAACCCTCTATCGTTGACCTCAGCATCGGCCCTCAAGATGGCTGCGTTGCCCTCGAAGGAGCGAGGCCTGGGTTGGTAGGTCTGGTAGTTCTGGGCCTGGTAGGCGGGCTGGAAGCGGTAGGGGGCCTGGGCTATCGCCACAGAGAGTACAGCTGCTAGGATGATCTGCAATGAAGTTGTAGGGATGATTCAAAATCAAACTGTCTCTTACTCGAAGCGTGCACATGGTTTTAACCAAGGTAAGCAGTTACAAATGTTTTGATTACATGGGTAGTCAGCTTGTCTGTGCCTGTATGGACCATCGTTGTTCAGCGTAGGCAGTGCCTTTGTGCCTATTTAAAATGCACGCCACTGCTTGTAAGATAAATAAAACTTTATAATACTCTGTAAGTATACCACTGTTTCGCAAGTGGAGAATACCGTTGAAAAAGCGCTTTTAAAGGGTCGGCTAAGTTTCGCTCCACAAAAGTTATACACTGGGTTTTTTTCCTTGCTTTAATTTTAACAGCTGGTAGTAACCGACAATACGAACAGCTTTTCTTATGGGGAGACTTTTTTTAAAAGAAAAAGAAAATCTCCCATCCCGTACATTTTGGTTGAGCTAGTAGTAAGACATTTTTTGTTTCCGAATTCCTTTTTCCCCAGAGGAAAAGATGTTTGTATTGACGGGTACTAGCACCTCTTAAAATGAAAGAAAATTATAAAAATGTACAGTCGGCAAAGAAACAATGGTATAATGGCATATAAGCAGTTTTAGGGCATGTGGACAAGAATACAATCACACAGATTTCTTGAATTCCATTATTGATGGAAATCCACTAGATTTGAATGAAGTTCGCGATTATTGATTAGAAATTTGATTTTAACCTTGCAACATACTGATCGAAATAAAGGTCGAAATGTTTATGGAATTATTTCAAGAAGACAATCGCAGTGTTTTGGTACTAGAAATGGGGAAGCTGTAATTGTTTTCTAGAACATCACCAATATAATTTATAGAATCCGAAAAGGTGACTAATTAAAAAATCCTGTTAATCACATTTGGGGAAAGATATCACACGATATCTTTGTACATTTCAGTGTTCATGAAATTTTGCCTACCCACAATGTATAAAAAAAACAACAGAAAAACAAAACACGTGCAAAAAATCACAAAGCCTCGTCACGTTTAGTTACTTTTTGATCTAAATAATTTATAGATAAAGATCTAACAAATTACCGATTTCATGGTGCTATCGGTTTCGGTATCGAAGGAGGAATGCGCCGGAGTCAGCGGGCGGGGCTTTTATACCGGCGATGCGCATACGCAATGCCAAGGTCGGACGTAGGATGTACGGAACTGGGATTAGGCGGTTTTACTTTCCTTAGCCCCGTGGGAAAATAAACCAAGTTTTTTTTGTTACAAGATACGTAATTGTATCTTGTAGCCAGATAATTAAACGGATCTTTTTCCGGAAATCGTTTAGGTAACAATAAACACTTTTTGGTGGCGTTTTGTGATTTTCATTTTCTTACTAGATTCGTAAAAATGGCTACCAAATGCAGTTCCAAATTGCGTACCTACATAATCTTTACCTACCCTTATCAATATTATATTTTTTGTGTAATATTTATTTTTTTATGAACAAGGAACAGAAACAAATGAAATTTTTTTTCGACGATCCTGGACTTCAACCAGTGCCTTGAGCCAGACCGGGGCAGCACGCTCTAACTAACTGAGCTAATCGTCCATACCTGTAGTCGAAGAATTTTGTCATCTGTTCTTGCTTATGGATCTCTGTATGGTACATCCGACTCTTTAGCCGTTTAATAACGCTAGTGAAGTGATCCACTAATAAATTGCAGACATTGTGATTAATATCATGATATTTGTAAAAACAAAGAATATTTCATTTTCTTCTGTTTCCGCGATTATTACTCATTGAAATAAAACAATTTAACGGATTATATCGCGTATATTATCTCATTTTAGTTCCCGACGTTTCGGAAGCTTTCCAGCTATCCATGACCATGGAAAGCTGGTCCTCCTGTGACCATGGAAAGCTGGAAAGCTTCCGAAACGTCGGGAACTAAAATGAGATAATATACGCGATATAATCCGTTAAATTGTTTTATTTCAATATTTCATTTGTTTATTTTTTTTTGTTACTAACACCAAATTTAAGTATTATGATCATTGTTACTAACACATTATGGGTTGAACCCTGAAATAAATAAATAAATAAATACCATGAAAACTATCTTGTGTCCTTATCAAATCAAGTTTGTTTTTGTCTGTCTTGCTATAAGCAGTACTAGGGATCAATGGCTCCAATCGATTTGATTATTCATAGTGATTGACAATAGAGAATGACATACTAAAATGCTTCTTCATCTCGTTGAAATGGACATCTTTTGAAGACATGTGAGAATTGAAGACGAACTCTTTGTTAGCAGAACTGCAAACTCTTAGTTTCTCTGATTAGCGTGTTTTGTCTGAATTTATGTGACTGGTAGAGAATGCCCTATGGCATTAACTCCGCCCTTTTGTACGGTAAGTTTTTCTTTTGTGCAATAAAGATTAAATAAATAAATAAACATGTAAATATCGATTGTCGACGATGCCAGCTGGTGAGTAATTTGGACCATCCTTATCGTGCATTCGACAGACTTGTCCAGCCTAATCCCATTTCAGTATGGCGTTCTTCATGCCAACATCGATAATCGTAATAGTTATGTCCTACACGTATTAGTCTTAAACTTAATGAACGATTTTGCAACTGAAAATTGCCTCTAGCTCGGTCTGACCTATGTTTTTAATCGAATCCAATTCTGGCTTTATAATCAAATCTTGTAGGTAGCTGCTAATAAATCGTGAACGTAACATTAATGTAGTTTTTTACACATTAATGTTACGTTCAGCTTTAATCAGAAAGATTAGTCAGGAAGACTTAAAGGGCGTTATATTTTTATCTGTTTCCACGATAGTCAACAATTAAAAAAAAAACGGATTATATCGCGTATACGGTCGGGTACGGGTCGGGTCAACATGTGAACACGAAACCTGAAAAGCTTCCGAAACGTTTCGGAACTCAAATGAGATAATATAATATACGCGATATTATCCGTTTAAATTATTCTATTTAAACTTAAAAGGCCGTTGTAAACAGTCTTTTTGGTTCCGGTCGTCTATCCAGTAAATGATAGATACATAGATGGATGGAAGGATGGACAGATGGATGGACGGACGGACGGATTTATAGATGGGGGGATAGATGGAGGGATGGATGGATCTGAGGATGGATTTATGGTTCGTTGGATGGGTGGATGGATGAATGAATGAATGCATAGACGGACGGATGGATGGATAGATGGATGGATAGATAGATAGATAGACAAATAAATTTTGAAATACATGAATATGTGTGTTTTCAGGCTTAATTCGGACTCGTAAAAACCCATGACGATAACAAAGACCCAACAGACGTTAACGAAGCGAGATATCGAAAAAAAAATTACTATCTATAATCGCGGAAATGGCTAATACAGTTACATATTGCGAAGATTAGTACATTATGTATATAAAACTAGTGTAACAAAAACCTATTGCTGTTATTTCAATTAGGGTGACCCGAAATTTTTGCTCGAGTGTATTTATAAGTCAGGATAGACCGGTCTCTATTTCTGACTGTACTCAGTTTTCACACCCCACATTATTAAACCGAGGCTATTACTTTAAAGTTTTCAAACGTGAGATGCTGTGTCGATAGACTAGTTATTACAAGCATTCGTTTAGTTCCAGCTGCCAATAACTGGTAATCAAATCTTGCGAATAGATTTCGACCCACTTAAAAGGCTATTTGGCTTGATTCTTACACATGTATAGCTTTGATGTTAATGCAATGCATGTGCAACCAATACTCTCTAACCTTTTTTGTAGAACAGACAATCATTTGTTTTCCGGCCAACAGTCAGAAACAAATATTTAAGCTCATAACACAAATATTAGTCTGGTGTCTTCCTCTCATTTCGTTAAAAACCTTTTGATATAAAACTTGTAATTTTTTTAATGAGTGAAAATTGTATTCAGCCATAGATACTACAAATCATATGGGGAAGTGATTTTCTTAATAGTAGTTTACGCAACAGATACATAGTAAGAGGTCTTAAAACACGAGTATTTTAAGATCACATGACTGTTTAAGACTTAATTATGTACAGTTGCAATACACGAATTTATGTATATCCTTATATTAAATTGTTTTCATGTGTCTCGTGTGCACCCATTGAGCCCGAAACCATATTTACCAAAACATCAAGACGCGCCCGCCGGGCATGGCGGCGGCCCCTATCGGTACTGTAATGATCTCATAACTACATCGTATTATGCGTGAAAAAATGAGTATCTTCCTAACGCAATGTGTGCAAATACGATCTGTACAGCCTAGATTAATTGTCATAAAAATTTACGCCCCTACGAGATTTGCACGCTGTATGACCCTTTACTCTTTTTAGAATTTTCAGTCGACATAAAGTTTTATAGAATTTTTATTCCATATTATGGTTATTTCGTAAAGCCACTTAAGTAGAAAATTGTTGTAAACAACATTAATTTGATAAAAGAAACGTTTAATAGAACGAACTTTCAGTAAGTATGTATTATTTTGGTATAATTTACAAAATTGACTACAACTAAATCACAACCGAGTTAGGTTCATTTCTTATCAAGACGAACATAGAAGCCCTGCGAAGCGGAGCTCCGTCGATTTGTTGGTGGGTCAAATTTTGTACTACCTGAGCATTACAAACTGCGTTTTTCCTAAAATCGATAAAAATATATCTTTTTCATAATAATGACTAGTAAAATTGTGATATTTGATTCGTTTCTGATTATCTTCAACCAGACCCCTTAATTTCAAAACACTAGCATCCAGTTAAATTTCGATCGTCACCATTTCGTACGGACCTATTAAATCTCAAACTTATTTCGATTCCCAAGTCTTTGCGCAACTGGCCCTCGGATTCAATATTAAAATACCGTATTTACAAGCGTAAAAGTCTAGTTTGACACCTGATTTGAATATCATTACTGCACCAGTCTTGTTATAATTTGGTCATAGCATCAGTTAACTAGCTATTTTGCATGGTTTTTGTCCCTGTTCTATTTAAAAAGTAGACTTCGTTTTGGTCTTGATAATAAAAAACCGTTCAAGGGCAAGTCTGGCTCGCGCACGAAGTGTCTACCATGTCCTTTCAGGTCACTTTCTTTTCATTTTATTCAAAATCCATATTGATATTATAAATGTGAAAGTGTGTCTGTCTGTCTGTACCTCTTCACACTTAAACCGCTGAACCGATTGGACTGAGATTTGGTATGGAGATCGTTTGAGTCCAGAGGAAGGACATAGGCTACTTTTTATCCTGGAAAAATACCCTTATCCGTGATAAACGAATTTAAGGCGGACGAAGTCGCGGGCAGAAGCTAGTAACAATATAAATTGTGTTTGAAATCATGGTTCATGCATTTAACTTATTATTGGCACAACTTAATTAACATCTTAATACTAATTGTAAAAAAAGTCACAATTATCTAGGTAGGTATACAATTTTCTACATATATGTACACAATGCCTCATAAAGGGCGACCAGGTGGGATGCGGTTATACGTTAGAAAGAACGCCATATATTTATATCTCATCCTAACGTATTACTGCGTCTCGCCTGCTCACCCATCATGGGCTATTGTGTAGGGAGCCCTTACGGTCAGACGTAGCTACAGAAGGAGTAGACGGGGCCGTGCCCCATGCTCAAGGGGGCCTCGGACCCTGGTACGGTCCTGGAACCGTCTAACTGTACAGTTTAATTCTACATACAGTAAGATCCAAACAGGCAAACGGATGGTACGCTACAGAACCCTAATAAACCTTATAAAATGTGTTCCGATAATATGAGAGGCTTAATGAATCTATCAATTAGTCAGGACTTTTCTATGTAATACATTATACTTCGGATTTTATCCAAAGGCTATACTTTATTACTAGGCAGCAATACGCAGTATTGTGCCATCTTCGTCACACGTTTAAAGTAAAAAATCCAAAGACTACAAATTTCTGCCACCTCCACCTGGCAACCCTGTCGCTAGATGGTTTCATTACGTTTTTTTGTGTCATCGGGTTCATACGTAGGCAGAACAAAACTTATTAAATTAGTTGCAAAACGGGAAAATATCTGTAGGATGGCCATTTAGCTTTTAGGTGATATTGTTTTTCCGTTTGAAGATTTATAACGCACTTAAAGTTCCTTAAGGAATAAAAATACTCGAACAGAACTAATGCTCTTTGGGAATTCAATTAGGGGAACTCATTGCTTGGGTATTCACAGGTTAAAAAACTGTAGAATGTGTCTCATTAAAAAGGCTTAGTAATAAGCTGTTGAAGTATAAATATAAAAAAAATTAAATAAAAAAAGAACCGACTTCAAAATAAACTAAAAAGCCATAAATAATGTTTTATGTACCGTACGGATCACATTTGGATCACCTTTTGAAGTCGGTCCGTACCGTACATAAAAGATTATTTATGGCTTTTTAGTTTATTTTGAAGTCAGTTCTTTTTTTATTTAAAAAAAAATATTTTTTGTTTTTGAGTGATGGATTTTAGTAGTGATATAAAGTATTTTTTAGAGCCCAGAATGGGAAGATTGAGGAGGCACTTTGCACGCATCTCGAGTCTTGTGAAGTAAGAAATGTAAAAGTTGGTTTGTTCATTGTACCTTCTATCATCAGCTCAGCATAAAAAGATGACAACCAGAGGAAAAGAACTGATAACTTTAGAAAAATATATACAAAACATTGTTAGTGCCAGTATAATATTTGAGGGTTTCTCTCGATTTCCCTGGTATTCCATCATCTAATCCTGACTTGGTGATAAGGAGACTACTTCAGGGACACACTAAAAAGAATATGACTAACAGTCTTAACGCATCTACCTATAATAGATGTTTTTTTTAAAACTATCCTCTAACTCTTAACTATTAAGGAGTTGTACCTTCCGTCATCAGCTCAGCATGATGAGATGATGACTATCATATGCAAATACCTTAATAGCTAAAGAAAATATATGAAAAACGTTATAAGTGCCCATAAAGTTTGAGGATTGGCCTTGATCTCCCTGGGACCTCAACTTGGTGGCAATGGGACCACCTCGGGAGTATATCCTTTCAAATAAAAAAGATTTTTTAAATCGGTCCACAATTGGCGGAGTAATCGGTGAACACTCATAAAAAAAATACAAACAATCGAACATATAACCTCCTCCTTTTTTGGAAGTTGCTTAAAAATTGACATTATCACAATAAATTCACTGGATTGTGTCTTGTTTCTGTGTTTTCACTCTTTCTAAAAATCTTTACATCCCTGCACTATTATAGGAAATATGATGGTATTTCACCGACCCAAAACTTTTGGTCTCGAGTGTAGTATCTTAGTAAAAAAATCTTAAAAATCACGAAGATCATCATGGTTTTTATATAAATCAAATAGTGTATTCTAATATTGTATACAAATAGTACTATTTAATCGTTGAAAAATTTATTATTATACAATAATATTGTACTTGACATGTAATTTTATATTATTAATAAATTATGATTATGATTATGATTATGTATGCGTTTCTTTATCTAAATTTCAACATCATTTAAATCAGCTGCTCTAATGTAGACAGCTAAAGGTCTCAGTATATTTTTACTAGACCGAACTTTAGGCTGTGACATTGACACCATCCTCCTCTTACAGTACACAGCACAATACCTTAATTGTACACTGACCTTTCTGTGATGCACTGTACAAATTGAAGAGTAACAAATAGATAAAACGAACAATAGAATATGTAAAAGGTAGCTATCTGTATTGTGTAAGTTCAAAATAATTTAACAGATGACACAACATAATCATATGCGATGACAGTGGCATCACTATAAAGAAATTCCATAACAATTTTGAATAATGAATGTCCAGTGATCGTAAAATTGGTAGCATTTTTGTTAGCGATCATGGTAGAGTGCCGTAGGTGTGGCAAATTTCAACCGAAATGATGGATAACGGTTACTACATACATACATACGCCTTTTTCCCATTACGGGGTAGGCAGAGACTACCTCCTTCCACTTGCTACGGTCCTGGCATACAACTGTCGCTTCATCAACATTCATTTCGTGCTGACACAACCCTTTCGCTTTGTCTCATTCACACACAGAATATCAATATTTCTCGCATCCATCATCTGACATACTTTATCTATTTTATCATTCATTCCTCCCCTTACATTTAACGTAGCAAAGCGGCTCTCCATAGCCCACACTTCGCTCTCACTGGGACCGAGACGTGATGGGTTGCGAACCACATCGCCGCCATTTGCGTTCCCACGAGCAGGCAGGCCTATTCGAACTCAGCAAAGCCCCGCATACCAGGTAAGAGTTTAGCCTTATTCTGGGGTCACCAGTCCCAGGGCAATTCGGCACGCTAACGATTAGACTCGCCTCTAGCCACGCATCCATCGGCACGGCATACCTTGGATTGGCGGAATAGGAGGAAGGATAACAGGGTCAGGAAAAGAATTGTACGAATTTAGACGGGAGAAAAGGTTAAAGGATACTACTGTCCCGGAAGACTATGGATGAGCCAGTAGCAGCTCGGGAAGCCGGGGTCGCATACCCGTATACCATAACAAAAATGCCGGAAAGGCAACTTCGTATGAGTAATCCCTGACTATATAACTATGTTTAATCGTTTAAGTTGGTATTTTCCTACCTATCTTCCTACTATAATCGCTGCACCAAAAATACTACCAAATTTACGATCACTGCTAATGTCTTTGCTTAGCCCAATGATTGATTGGTAGATAATGTATCATGACATTAAGCCCGCCATTTATTCTCTCTTTTATTGTAGAATAAAGCTTGAAAAAAATACAAATTACCCATTTTCATTGATTGTGACGTAAGAGTATCTTAGGAGCAGCTGGGACAGAAAGGGTCTCGAGTGGCGACCACGAACCGGTGGATGCAGCGTGGACAGGCGCCTACTAGGCAGACCAATGATCTCATGAGGATCGTGGGAAGCCATTACATGTGACCACTGCAAGTATTGTCAAACAGTGGACTTATTTGGCTTAGATGATAATGATGATGAGTCGTTTTATTTTTTACCGACAATGGCTCCATACTAAAAGTGTGTGATGAAGGTGTAAACGCTCTGTCACGTTTATTTTAAGAAAATGAATGAAAATATGAATGCAAAGCAAAGTCGCAATGACGCTAATCATGTTAAATTACTAATAGTTTAACATTTAAAATAAATTAAGAACTGTGTTATTTGTAAAGTAATTAAGATGAGTAAAGGGGGACAAATTCATAGCGTAGCTTAAGATTGGGCATCTTTTTTTATCGAATATGACAACGGAGTTTTGAAGTCAGCGTTGTTCGTTCATTCACGGGATGTGTGTCATTTGTATTTAATGGTGCCGTGTTATCTTTTTTTTTTCTTCTGAATGATGTGTTGCTATTTTCTTTGTCTTTAAGAATTTAAGTTATTGAAGGTGCAAAAGCATATTTTTTAATTCTACTTGAATAATTATTTCTTTATCTTATCTTTATTGCCGGTTTCTCCGTTTGTCGTTTCTAGTTAAACAGGTGTAATTTCATCTTGCACGGGGCTGACTGTGTAAGCTTAATGCCCCCATTCGCAATGCTCTGTTAGTTTTTAATAGCCTTTAATATTAATCAATTCACAGGCATCATTAATCAGCCTTTACAAACTAACACAGAACTGGTGAAATGGAGCCTAAGAAACTGCGCCGTGTCAATTCTTAAATTCCAACCTCGATTCTTGATTGTCTAAAAAGTTATGTTAAAAAAATTGATTTATCGTTTACAAACTAAAACAATTGTGATTAAATCTTTTGCGAAATCAAAATATATTTTACTACTAGAAGGTGCCCGTGCAACTTCGATCGCGGAGGAGATTAAGTCATAAACCTTCTTTTTACATTAGCGTAGTCGGGTAAAAAGTATCCTATAACCATCTGGAGATACCCAGCTACCCGTGTAGCAAAAATAGTTCTAATCCGTACAGCCGATTTGGCGTGATGAATCCACAACGACACATACAAAAACACAAACATGCAAAAAAAAACATTTTTCGTGTTAGTGACCTCCAAATAGTCCGTTACAATTATTTTTTTGAAAATATGTTCAATGTACAGACACTTCATTTTTACAACTTTATAATAGATATATTATTTTATACATAAGTTCAGATCCCCAAAGCAAGCTTCGTCAGGTGAGTTACAATAACAAATCAGCAGCAACAGGCTGCGTCACTTTTGCGAATCGTTCGACCGAGTTCTAGTTATCGAATCGGCTTGAATTTTGACATATAGGTGTCATTGTGGAATTTCTAGGACAATGTAAGGAATACTCAAAAACCGGCTAAGAGCATGTCGGAGCATGCTAAGTGTTCCGCAGCAGTTCATACGAAATAACTTGAAAATTAAAAAAAAAATTAAAACCCCCCGACACAAATGAACATAACAACAAAATTTGGAGTTCCTAGCTTCAATATTGGCTGAAATCTGGTCACTTGTTCCACTAAAAGCTGAATATCTTGGAGACAAGTCCTCCGATTTTCATTAAATAAAGCTAAGATCACTCGGGATAAAATTATCTATGACACAAAAAAACCGCACTACAATCGGTCCATCCGTATGGGCGCTACGATGCCACAGACAGATACACAGAGTCACAGACACGTTAAACTTATAACACCCCTCTTTTTGTCGGGGGTTAAAAATGCACACTAAAAAGTGAGCTAGCAAAAGAGCGTATCTCTAGTATAAAAAATGTTTGGGAATACGCAAATTAAGCCCTTTCCATCCTTTCTTGAGTAGGTAGAGTTTTTATAATTTTTCCTCTTATGGGTAGTTTTTTAAATAAAATAAAATATATATATATATATTTGCTATACTTAGGCTAGCCATGTTTATAACTATTTAGATATGCAGAGTCATACCATAAGGGTTTCCTTTTACGTTTTTGGTACGAAATCCTAAAAAAGTTTGGTGCGACGCGACACTAGTCTTTATAGTTAACTTAACCGAAGTAAAATTACTTACATGCATTTTAAGCTCTTTTAGGAGGCTCCTCAATGATTCACTTATCCTTGGTTCGTAGGTGTAATGCCATGCGCTATAATTAACTATTGTTACGCGTTTCAATAGAAATGCATATATTTGGCATTGAATGGCAAAAATTATAATATTATGACTGTTGATTGTATTAATGATACTTTAGGTATTATTGTAGAACTAAGTGGGATGATGAAATAAAAATAATCCTCAAAAATAGCGAACGTGAATTTATCGGTTTGTAGGGGTTTATGTACGGAATGTAGAAATAAATAGACATGTTATTTATTTAAACTTTATTGGACAAAACAAAAGTAATCAGTAACGGCGCACTTAATGCCAAATAGCATTCTCTACCAGTCAACCATAGGGCCAAACAGAGATGAATGAAAATGGGGCAGTGGGTAAAATTATTCAGTTCTGAGAGCGTTTGGACACACAAGCAAATAATGCATACATACTATATATGATACAATATATATATACATTACATATAAATAAAAAAAATATAAAATATATACTAGCTACTGCATGGAAGACGGACGCTACTCGAGTTCTTTTTCAGCAGATGCCTACGTCGTAGTATCCACTTGAAAACTACCTTGCTCTGGGCTCGTCTGATAGAAAGAGGGAGCAAATTCCCAAGACGGTCTGTATGAACAGCGAAAGAATTTGACATGAAACCGGTATGGTGCAAAGGAATAGAAAGTTTAAGATTTCGGGAGGAACATACGGGGAGTTTGAAAAACGAATTTGTTTTTGAGATATCCTGGAGCAGAAGGCTCGAACAAGATAGAGAATAGGGGACCAAGGATTCTAAGAGACCTGCGACCACGTTTACTTTCAATATAAGTAGACAAAATAATAAATATAAATTCTTCATTATCATAATATTTTGGATTAGCAATAAGATGTTTAATAGTATTAAGGCATGATTTATAATGTTGCACGCCTCTATGAGGCAGAATTCACATGTTTCTTAACTGATCAAATGTCACCTAATTGTGTGTACTTGAATTCTTGCAAACAAATGATTTTCACACATTCATTCATTCACGACATTTTCTTGAAGAAAAGACCAGAGAGAGTAGCATGGTCTACTTTTTTCCCGGAAAAAATGCGGGACTCTAAATACAAGTTTCGATATATTTGCATATCTGTACGTAAAATAGTATGAATGTAAGTATTTACACATGTACAAATATTCATTTATAAAGTTTTAGATAAATATAAACGACCGAATGCGCCAAACTCGACTTGAAGATCGATAAGAAAAGTCAATAAACTCTCATAACGAAGCAATAAAATTCAGATTGTTACATCTTATGTAATTAATGTAACAAAACTTGTTCCGGATTTCCTTTTGTTTACAAATGACTATTGATTTCTGTTACGCTTTGTTAAGAATTCAATAGTGAACAATACTTAAAAATGATGAATGATCCATTGATCAGTGTGAACTGGGTCAAACGAAACTAAAACGGTCGATCGGCTTAACTATTGAGATGCCACCGACAAAGTTATACAGATAAACATAAAACCAGCCAACGACAACAGCAAAGATCGCCGTAATAAAATTATTATTCCGAGCTCGTTATGTCTGCTGGACAAAAACCTCCCCCTTCTTCTAATGTTCCCTGTCCTGGTCAGTTTCTGGCCATTCCTTAACAAAGGAGTCTAGATTCATCCCACCATCACCGATAAGGTCTGCCGCGTTTCCGATTAGAGCTATCTGGTCTCCACTCTATGTGGCGATCCTAGCCCACAGCTCACTCGACATACGGCAAACATGACCAGCCCAGCCCCACTTCAACCTGGCGGCCTTCCGAGATACGGCGATTATTTGTGTTTGGCAGCGTAGTGTGGTGTTCTGGACATGATCCCTTAATTTTACACAATACGCTACGCTCCATAGCTCGCTGGCAAGCCCCGAGTTTGAACCACTGAGCTTCTGTCAAAGACCAAGTCTGAACAACGTAGGTATGCACATTTCCATTTGACAATGAATAATTCATTATTTATGTTTGCAATTGCAATCTTCTTTCAATATAAGAAGGTAAACATTATACATGATACACTATTAAAACACTGTTGTGATTTTGTACTATGATTTGGAGAGGTGGGCTGATTTTGTTGCACCCGCAATAGCACATAAAAAGGAATTTTGATATAGTGAATATTTTCAGAAATAATCGCTCCGAAAGTAGCATAAATTGTGCCCCTCTTTTTTCCAAACAGTATGTCCAAAAAATATGAAAAAAATTGCAAAGCTAAAGCTTAATAAATACTTTCAACGAAAATTATTTTCAAGATGATCGGATATACCGTTTTTGTGTTATTGCCGAAAAACGGCGCTTCTCAACAAAAGGACGTTAGTGCCGTGGAGATACGCTCTTTTGCTAGAGCACTTTTTCATATCGCATTTTTTTCATCCATAGTGTGCATTTTTTCGTATGAATGGCTGCGGAACCCTATACTGAGCATGGTCCGACATGCTCTTGGCTGGTTTTTAATCCTGTCATGATCTTTAAATTTATTTTATATCTCACAGTTGGTATTACGAAAAATAGTATATCTATACTATTACAAAGTTGTAAAAATGAAATGTCTGTACATTGAGGATATTTAAAAAAAAAAGATTGTTAATAGACTATTTGGAGTCACTGTATGGAAATATATATTTTTTTAGATATTTTGTATGTTTTGTATGTGTCGTGGCGGCTTCATCACACCAAATCGGCTAAACGGATTTCAACTATTTTTGGTACACGGGTAGCTGGGTATCTCCAGATGGTTATAGAATATTTTTTACCCGACTACGCTAAAGAAAAAAAGGGGGGTTATGATTTTATTCTCCTCCGCGGACGAAGTTTGCGTCTTCTAGTTATGTAATTAAAACTAGTATCAAACAATAAAAAAACCTATTGAACAGTTTTGCTTTCGAATGTATATTTATTTATCTCTGAAACCTTATTTATGGCCTGACCTAGTTATCGCGGAGCTCCAATAGAGGCTTTACGGAGCCCTAAGAGAACTCCTTGAATATGCTATAAGTACTAGGCTTTAATTTGTATTACGTACCAAGTCTAGGATTGCGGTGTGTCAGCTCTTTATCTATTTGAAATTCATCATCATCTTCTCCTCACCCTTATCCCACTTATGTAGGGTCGGCACAACATGAGTTCGTCTTCCATTCATCTCTATTATTCGTCATTTCTGTGCTTACTCCTTTCTTTCTCATGTCGTCTCTCACACAATCCATCCATCGCTTTTTTGGCTTACCGATCACTCTTTGTCCTTCAACATTCATCCCTAACATTATTTTACCAATGTGACGTTCATCCCTCCTCATTACATGCCCATACCACACTAACCTACTGCTCCTCATTTTGTCCGTCATCGGTGACACTTTCAAACTTCCCCTTATATACTCATTTCTGATCCGATCTTTCCTCGTCACTCCATACATCCATCTCAACATTCTCATCTCGGCTACATGTACTTTTCCTTTCGTCCGTCACTTTCGTTCCCCAACATTCTGATCCATTCATTAGGACAGGTCTTATGATCGTTTTATAGATTTTCCCCTTAAGTTTAAGGGGCATTCCTGGATCACAAGCTGATCCAGAGACCTGTCGCCATTTCATCCATCCCGCATTTATTCTATTTTTCACGTCACGGCCTATATCTATTTGAAACTAAGACGTTTCAATAACAACATCTCTATTTAAATCACTTACAATTATAATCCTACGTGTCATACACGATCATAAATTAACATAAACAGCAAAATACACATTATTGAATACCTAATCGTATCCATCACGTCAGTCATACATACAACAGGTGTAATTTGTCTGTCCGTGCATCAAAGGCAGGAAGAACAATGCGTGTGGGGGCTGGTGTAGTCATTGTACTGCCTCAAAATCATAACATCATACATTCACTTCACACGCATCAACCCAAAACGCCCTACAGACGTTCTTTATTCTAATACACTTGTGACTTTTTTAATGTGTGCTGCAGAAGGTCCAAATCAAAATGGCTTATGAATGTTTGAAGCTTGAGTGCACTTAAGACCTCTTATTTAAATAATGTAGCCAGTTTAGCACTTGTTTGTGACTTTGTGTTACCAAGGGTTTGCGTAGATTTAATCACGATTGGATGAGTTGGGTGGAGATGAGTCAATCTATGTGATCATAAACAATAGTACGGTTTATTAGCGGTAGGCTGTCTGTGTGGGTACAAGTTCGACTCCTTTTTTAGGCGATTTAGATAATTTCTAAATTCGAAAGGAGTCCATAATAGTTTTATACTTATTTTAATAGACTTAAATGACCTGTAATTTTTTTGGAATTTTATGAATAAATATCTCAATCTCAGTTTTAATCAGTCTGTACTGCACCATTTTCATGCACCTCTGTTTGGTCCTATGGCCGATTGATAGAGTGTGAGTTTTCTATTGTGTGAGTTTTGTAAACCAAACGGGTTAGTGGACTTTCAATGGCCTCAATGCGCAAGTTTCCTCACAATGTTTTCCCTCGCCGCATTACCAATTATTTGCTTCTCTGATAATTGACGACGATTATTTAAACTTGACCCCGGTCCCGATATTTACACGTAGATGGATGCATTTCTAGACATAACTAGAGGTAATTAAAATGAATCAAGCCTTAATTAGCAAGCTCAATGGATTTTATAGAACGTTTAAGTTTAATGATGATCTCAACATCGTGATGTATTTATATCACAATTTGTATAACTCATCAATACCGCAACACTTAAAGACGAAAGTCTTTAATGAGTGCGTCCTACCAGTTATCATATATGGAGCCGAGACGTGGACACTGACGGTGTGATTAGTGCACCAATTTTAGGTCGCTCATTGAGCTATGGAGAGTGTTATACTAGGAATTTCTCTGAAGGATCGGATCCGAAATCAGGTGATCCGACAGAGAACGAAAGTTTTCGATATAGCCCAAAGGATTAGCAGACTGAAGTGGCAGTGAGCCGGTCACATCTGTGGCAGAACTGACAACCGATGGATCAAACGTGTTCTGGATTAGAGACTGCGTCTTGTTAAACGCAGTGTGGGGCCTCCAGCTAGGTGGAGCGACGACATAAGAAAAGCGGCTTGCAGCGGTTGGAAACAAAAAACTGAGGACCGAGCTCAGTGGCATGCCATGGGGAAGGCCTATATCCAACAGTAGACGAAGATGGACTGATGATGTAATTTATAACTTCTACTCTCCCTTTATTACGAAGCGGTATTGATATCCAATCGGTAACCATACCGTTTATACCGTACCGAAAACTATCAATGTAGACCATATAACTAAGTAGAGAAAAAAGTCATAACCCTCTCTTTTTCCAGCGTAGTCGGATAAAAAGTTTCGAATAACCATCAGGAGAAGCCCAGCTACGCGTGTTCCAAAAATAGGTGAAATCCGTTTAGTCGTTTTAGCGTGATGAAGCCACAACGACACATAAAAAAACGAAAAAATAACATTTTTTGTTCATTCAGTGACCTTCAAATAGGCAGTATCACTTATTTTTTGAAAATTTCTTCAATTTACAGACAGTTAATTTTTATAATAGGTATACTTAATAGTAAAGCCTAGAAGGCGCCTGCAACTTAGTTCACGCAGGAGGAAAAGTCATAACCCTATTTTTGCTTCAGAGTAGTCGGGTAAAAAGTATCTTATCTGGGTATGCTCAGCTACCCTAAAAATTGTTTCGTGATGAAGCCACAACGACACATACAAAAGCCGGCAATGCACTCGTGGCTCCTCTGGTGCTGCAGGTCGCTATGGGCGACGGTGATCGCTTACCATCAGGCGATCCGTCTGCTCGTTTGCCCCGTATAACCTCAAAAACATACCAACATCCAAATAATAATAAAAATGTCAACTCAGTGATCTTCAAATAATCCGTTTCACTAATATTTTTGAAAATATCTTCAATGTACAGACATTGCATAGAAGTACGTGTGTTGTACAATTTAACATCAGTCCATTCCTTTACTCACTTTACTTCCTCACTTAAGAAAATCTGCAAATTTAACGGCAATTCGCAGACATTTCGAGCGGAGCCACGGAGCGTGACGAGTGTAATAGTTTGTTGCACGTTTACCGAACTCGGAATATTTTTAATTACCTTAAAAGTGGTGTGTCGTAAGCTTATTTTGGTACAAATTATGTTTGGTCTAGGAATCTGTATGAATAAATGTGATATGTCATTTTGTAGGTAGGAAATAAGAAAACTAATTATTTGAATAATCAACCGACCGCTTAAATTTAAATACTAAAGTGTTGAAAAGCGAAACAGACTTGTGCTAAGTTTTTTTTTCGCAATTTTAAACGAATAAGCTACATTATATTTGATTTATTCGTATGGCATAATTAAAAACTAGAGAGCCTCGTAGCCTGACAACGAGTTTATTAATGATTACCACATTATATTGGCATTACCTAAGTTTAGGTATGAATAGTAAAAACCAATCAAAAAACGGGTCAGGTGCAAGTCGGACTCGCGCACCGAGGATTCCTTGCAAAATATACGCTACAAATGGCCATATCTATGAACATCCAGTGTTAGCAGAGCCCTACTCCTAAGCAAAATGTACGTGATTCTCGATCATTTTATATTGGTTACTGATATAGATAGACAGACGTTAAAAAAATAGTTTTTCAGATTTATTTTGTTGATTGTGCTATAAGAGCTTCCTTCATATCAAATTTCAAGTTTCTAGAACAATTGGAAGTACCCTATCAATTTCCAAAAGTGTTGAAATATACGTTTTTTGCGGGATTAACGGCCATATCTTTTATTTACGTAAACTTAGAAGTTTGATTTTTTTCACAGCTTCAAGGTACCGTAGACCTGAGTATATAGCTTTTATTTCAACTCGATACCTCACGTGTTCCCGAGATACAGGGTCTTGACTGACAGACGGACAGACGGACGGACAACAAAGTGATCTTATAAAGGTTCAGTTTTTTTCCTTTTGAGGTCCGGTGTGGTGTGCAGCGTACCTAACGCACACATACTCATCTCTCCTCACGTATATTAGCTCGCACCTTATATTATTGAGTAGTAATAAATCATATTCAAACACATCACTTGTTTCCATTAAGCGCCATCCTTACATGGCGACCCTGCCAGTGCTCCTTATACGGGGGCACTGGCGGGCATCAATGTGCCAGCTAGTGAAAAACCCTAAAAATAACTACTTTTTTCTGAAAACGCCCCGAAATATAGGTGAACTAAAATTTCAAAATTCATAACTTTATTTTGCAAGTAGGCTTTTTACATGACTGATTTTACAATAAATAGAAAAACATTAAAAGTCTAGATACTGAATTTATAGTGCATAGCAACATTAATGTAAAAGACAGATACTTACCTGAGGCACACAGAAAGATGTATATTGTCTCCGGGTCTATTCGATTATAACGTAACCTATACTTACAGGCACTCTAAGCGTCAAAAAAAGGAAATAAGAATATTATAAGAGTACTAGCTTCTGCCCGCGACTTCGTCCGCCTTAAATTCGTTTATCGTGGATAAGGGTATTTTTCCAGGATAAAAAGTATCCTATGTCCTTCCCCAGGACTCAAACTATCTCCAATTTCATCCAAATCGGTTCAGCGGTTTAAGCGTGAAGAGGTAACAGACAGACAGACAGACAGACAGACAGACCGACCGATACACTTTGGCATTTATAATATTAGTAGGGAAATTAGTATGGATAGAGACAGATGGAGATGTAGAGAGTCTCCGTGGTCAAAACTTCAAATGAGGAGATGTAAAAGGTCTTCATGGTCAACACATGAAGTTTTGGAGGAGTAAAGTGTCTCCAAACGTCAAATATAGAAATAGTTACCAGTCACCATTCTTATTCTAACCATAAATAGAGTTCAGTTCTAAATTTCAAGGAAGCGAAACTACTCACTTGCTAACACCAGTTACAACTTATACTAACTTCTGTAAATTTAATTATCAAAGCAATTAGAAATTTTCCCTTAAGTTGGTCTTATTCGTGATCAACTGGACCGTGGTTCCGGCACTTGGGCATAATCGCGTATGATATAATTATAGTTATGCAGTGTTAAGTAATAGAACACTTACAATAACAAAACAATAGATGTTTATTTTAATAAACCGTTATAACTATCATCCAAGATTCTAATATAAAGGTAATAAATGCTATAGTTAAGCAAAAAGACTGTACTTTTTGCACTAGGGCGTTAATGTTATGGTAATCTTGGATTCGCTTGGTAAACTTGAAAACATATAAATAACTATGTTACGGTTCTTAAATGTTGCACTCGAACCCCATCAGTTTATTACTAATATAGAAAAAAAGGACAATCTTACCCCAATTGACCTAGTCCCAAACTCAAAGCTTATACTATGGGTACCAACCAAGCACGATATACGAAATCCATATCCATACTAATATCCATACTAATATTATAAATGCGAAAGTGTGTCTATCTGTCTGTTACCTCTTCACGCTTAAACCGCTGAATCGATTTGGATGAAATTTGGTATGGAGATAGTTTGAGTCCCGGGGAAGGACATAGGCTACTTTTTATCCCGCAAATATACCCTTATTCGCGATAAACAAATTTAAGGCGGACGAAATCGCGGGCAGAGCCTAGTATATTATAAATATTATAATACTGACATAGAAAACATCCAAGACTCAGGAACAAACATTCGTGCTCATTACACAGACACTTGCCCTGGCCGGGATTCGAACCCGGGACCGCCAGCTTCGTAGGTCGTTGTGCCACCCACTGAGCTAAACGTGTCGTCAAATATAACTAGACACGAGAAGTAGAGATGTTCCAGATCACAGGTCAAAATATAATGGTTGTCAAAACACACATAAGAAAACGAAGCCAAGGGCGAAACCTATGAAAACGAATAGTTTATACGTGTTTAGGGGTCATATTATACTAGCGATGAGTCAGTCAGCGCTGCGTTCGACGCTGGCGCACATTTTGTGAATGATATTGCAGTTTTCAATACTCGTGGTTTTTCCTTTTAGTGTTTCTTATATATAAAGTAGATTTTTTCATTATTAATTGTTTATTACGAGATTGTTAGAGCTCCATAGCCAAAATGGCAAAAACGGAACCCTTATAGTTTCGTCATGTCCATCCGTCCGTCCGTCTGTCCGTCTGTTCGTCCGTATGTCACAGGCATTTTACTCAAAAACTAGTGGTCAGTTGGAACGAAATAAATATGCATAAAAATTGCTACACATATAACAAAGTAAATTTCTACCCACAAAAAGATTGCAGAAATTAAATATATCACATATATATTAATTCAGATCCTGCTTCCGAACCACACAAATCCTTTTCCACTTAAATTCATTCGTCAGCTTTGGATTCTATTTAACTTTAGATTACTAACGAAAATAAAAATAAACAAGGAGTGCAGGCCCTGAACTTTTCGGAACTTCCAATAATAGGTACTCGTATAGTACCTATTATTAGTAACTAAGGGGTAAAGGTAGTCTCTTGGTTGTAAACAAACTATTTTCATGTTCGTTTGAACTTTACACGAGCACAAAAACTGTATCCGTGTGCGTTGATGTAAACGTATCGACTGCGTGAAGATTGTCGGGGCTTGTACCACTTAAAGTGACAACTTGGGAATTTTTTACGCATTTTCATTTTGTCAGGTTATTAATTTATTTTATTTTACAAAACATTTGTACCTTAACAGTTAATGCCAAAACAAGACCAAAATTACTTAATCTACCTTATTAATATTTAGAAAACAAGTTCACATTATCGTGCTCGTAGGCATCTCCCGTTCGGCCACTTTCTTGCATTCTGTCATCACTCAACTAATCGCACACGTAAACAAATCCTAGCGTGGGGCTGTAAGGTAAATGTATTAGTGCCGGACACAGTCCCATTAGCTGGCACCTTCAAGCTTAATTTGTAGTAATAAAGGTGATAAACGTGGTGTCCATTATTGAAATTAAACCGTCAAGCATTGGAACCTTTTATATTAAAATGAGTTCTTAAAATCTTGGTACTCATTTCTTTTCTCTTTTCTACGGTCAGATTGACTTGAAATTGAGCGTAGAAAGTTTATTATTAAACATTTTTTTTAACCTGACGTTTAATAAGCTTCCCTGATAATCATTGAAAGTTATGCGGCAGTTTGATCGATGATATATGTTATCATACTGTGATTGTGGTGATGAACAGCACAATAAAATACTTAAGTAAAAACGCCTTTTTTTATTCTTGTGAAAACAAATATTTTAAAAGGACTTTACCTACAAAATTACCGTGAGACATTTCTGTCTGATGAAACAAAATCTGTTTGTTTACTATTTATTATTGTAATGTTTCAGAATTTAGTACTTTTTTTTAATTTCATGTTCCATTTACTAGGCAGTAAAATAAGTAAATAATAGGTATTTTACGGGACAATTTCTCACAAATTTAAGTAGTCCTATGGTGAGTTCAATTAGGCTTGTGCTATGAGTACTAGCCGACGATATATTTAATAGATATATATACTTATATACATAGAAAACATCCAAGACTCAGGAACAAATATTTATGCTCATCACAAAAATATTTGCTCTTACCGGGATTTAAAACCAGGACCTTCAGCTTCTCAGGCAACGTTGCTCCCGCTGAGCTAAGCCTATCGCTAATAATGAAATGAAATGAAATGAAATGAAAGCATTTATTTCGGAAATATTGATCCATATTGTGTTAGTAAAATTTATTCTAAGTTTGTTAGTGGAAAGTGTAATTATAATTAGACCTAACGTGCACAGACATCCAGTGAGCTAGGATAGGGCTGTCCATCCTCTCAGCTACCACCCTCAGAAGCGCGTTGGTGCTGCCCCGTACGCGCTCACTCAGGGACGCCACCCGTTTGCGCATCACGGCTTGGAAAACGTCAGTTCTCCGCGCTGCAAACATCCCCGACGCACTGCAGCGCCAGGGCAGCCCCAACAACCCCCTGAAGGCGTTGTTATACTGGACGCGCAGAGCACTGTAGGCTTTTTTGGTGTAGTCGCTCCACAGGTTGCACGTGTATAGGGTTTGACAGTATGATTTAAACAGGGTTATTTTCACCTCAGTAGAACAACGCGCAAACCTGCGGGACAACATGTTACACCTTACCGACAGTGCTCTGCGCTCCCTTTCCATATCAACATCATCTTTAAGAGTATCTGTGACCCAGTGACCCAAGTATTTAAATTTTGTAACTATGGGAAGAGGAGAACCACTGAGAATTATTGGCGGAATGGGATATGTTTTCGTGCCAGACTTGAACAGTAGTACCTCACTCTTCTTTACATTATATTTTAGTCCGTGGGTCACAGCATACCTTTCACAAATAGAAAGCAACTTCCTAAGGCCATTGACTGAGGGGCTCAGCAGCACCATGTCGTCTGCGTAGCTTATGTTGTTAACAAAACAGCCGTCCACCGAGCAGCCGTTCGCCAGCCGACACCCTAATAATATGTTCCATTTTCTATAATAAACAATCAGTTAGAAGAAGTTCTCAACGTTCGTGGTGCGCCCGCGCAAGGTTGTGACATTTAGCGGAGATGGGACTCGCTGCTCTAGTTGCATACATATTAACCGACTGCGGGCTCGGTGACAGGCGGAGCGGGAGCTGTCAATGTTAACCATTTGACAGGCGAAGTCATGTCAGCCGTTACCCGGCCGTTAACAACGAACATGGCATGCTTATATTGAGCTAGACCAACCAAAAATTGGTAAAATCTGATTAGCCGATTTGGTGTGATCAGTGGCGTACGATCCACATAGCACAAAGTACAAAGACACTGCCCACCCTGAACGACCATGGCTCCATACAGGCACAGAGAAACTGCCTACCCTGAAGCCCTGTACGACCATGGCTCCATATAGGCACAGAAAAACAGCCTACCTTGGCCAAGAACTCTGTGCACGCCACTGAGTGTGATGAAGCCACAACGACACATACAAATATTTAAAAAAAAAACAAAAATATATTTTCAATTCAGTGGCCTTTGTAGCAACAATCGATTCAATGACCTTCAAATAGCCTTTGTAACAACGAACATTATTTTTGAAAATATTCGATATGATGCTTTCCAAGATCAAATCATTTCTGCATGTGATTACCTAGAGGGCCCGTTTAACAAAAATTTGTGACTACATAAGTAGTCTTACAAGTAGAAGTCTCTTTCCAATACATATTGTTGGAAATTGGAAAGCGATTTCCGCTTGAAATACAAGTTACAAGCTTTTATGAAACGGGCCCCAGTTTATTTTCGTACCCAGATCTCATAAACTAAGTAACTAAACTAGTCACTTCGCGTGAAATTTATCCATATTTCCTGCTCGTGTTTTAAAACACCACATTACCTCAGCTATATACCAATGGATCAACACCAATGTTTTAAAACGAACCATGGCCAATCTGGAGGTCACTAAACAGGCTCAGAACTGAAGTTGGCTGCTTCAGGGAAAACATGGCCAGATAGGGTCTGCTCCGGGACCACCTAACCCAATGTGTCTGCAATACAGCACCACAAACCATGGCGCACCTGCTGGCATGCCCGGCGTGCCCGTACTCCTATTCAGAACTGGACCTGAGAGACGCGACGGCCAGGGCTGTTGCCCACTGTTCGCTATTTGAGGAACCTCGACACGAAAAGAAGATTGTTTTAAAACCTATTACTCATTTAAATCAATGAGAAATATTTACTTTTAGAAATATTGCTGTACCCATACTCTCCAAACCAGCTTAACTTTTCTATTATGGTCAGAAAATAAGAACGTCTTCAACTTTGTAAACACTCTCTTTGTACTAAATATAAAACACCAGTGCAAAAAAACGTAAATAAATACATTATTCACAGTTTCACTTAGCTATAAGTTTCACTTAGCTAGGCTTAGTAAATCGATGTACAAAACAAGCCAATAAATTAAAATGGCGGTGGGTAGGCCACGTAGCGAGAATAAGCGACGACCGATGGACATCGTGGCTGACGTCATGGCCAGGCCCCAAAGGTAAAAGGAAGAGAGGCCAATATGTAGGTGGGTAGATGACATCACAGAAATAGCCGGCAAAGAATGAATACAGAAAGCCCAGCATAGAGTCTTGGGTATCAGTGTACGAAGCCTTCACCCGCTAATAAGTGGGGTTCTTGCATTTATACCCAGTAATTTATGTGTTTTCATAGTAGAATTAATTATTATTTCCTTTAGTAACTCTCTTTAAACCTTGCATGTAAAAAGAAATTCTTAACCATTGACTTGTACTTTGTAAGAAAACGGCTTTTTATTATTATTGTTTATAGATTGTAATTATTGACCCCAAATGAACCGAGAATGGAGTTTAGGCATAGAAGAGGTCCCAAAACTAATAGCAAATGCGGAAACCAAGTAAAAGTTTACAAAACTTACTTTGCGCTTTCCGCTCCCGCTACTCTTCCCTCACTATCTACCCACCCTGCATCATTACTTGCTCTTCTTTATAGTACAACATCAAAGGAATCCGACACATGACTATAGTTTATAATTCCAATTCAAATTCAATAATAATCACTCCTTAATTACTGACCATTTGGAGCAAACCACTTGAAATACTTAAATATCAGTAGTAGACAGAAAAGGTGAAAAATCTTTATTAGTTTAAATGGGACTAAAGTCTTTTTAATAATAAAGCCTTATTGTGAGGTTCAGAAGGAAAACATAGTACATGTAAGAGAACGAGATACAGCGTGTTTTTAATTTTGCGCACAAATTGAAATAATCTACACACAGTTACCATATTAACGTAAATGAATAAACAAATAATAAGCATACCTCTAAATAGCACTTCCCTCGGATGTATATATTTGAAGAGATCCCGTACAGGGATAAGTTCGCCTTTGTACATAAATATGTGTATTGTAATCGATTTTATTAATTATTTACGTGCAATAAAGTGTTTACATGAAACCATTATGTACGATTGAGAGATCAACATTGGCCATCGGTTTAGTTTTGAATAGCTTTTATTTTATGTACAACTGTCAGATTCCAAAGAATCCGATTGCTCAGATATAACTAAACTAGGCTAAGATGCTAAGCTTTAAAACACAAATAAAGACATAGTATTCATGTAACAACACGTACTCATATTAAGCGAATAGTACAAAAATTTGTGTACTCTCTTAAAATATCCCAATAACTATAACTTAATAACCTATAACTATAACTAAAGGGACAACTTTGCTTCGTTCTTGTATCATCCTGCTTAATGGTATTTTGAATTTGCGAAAAAATGACTTACCTACTGTTCAATATGTTGGCGGTCACCTCTTGTGAAATGCCGGTAGATTCAGGTTTTTAAAAACTGCCCTTGTGGCCTAGTTACAAAATAAACTATTTGAATTTGCTTTGTTTTGATATGTCTTTTTGGAGAACGTAAGCAATGAGTTTATACTTTGAAAAAATGTCTG
This sequence comes from Hedya salicella, assembly GCA_905404275.2. Lineage (NCBI taxonomy): Eukaryota > Metazoa > Arthropoda > Insecta > Lepidoptera > Tortricidae > Hedya > Hedya salicella. The sequence continues at coordinate 1,694,892 of FR990112.1, read as the reverse complement.
ACTATTGAGTTGGTTTCGGCTTTCTTTTCTTTTAGGAAATGCCGTAGAGTCAGACTTGTAATAGTGTCCTTGCGGCCTACTTACAGAGTAAAGATCATTATTTCATCATTATTCTATTATTCAACTGGTTATTATATACAATAAAGTATTTGCATACATATATAAACTCACCCTGTATAGTTTTTTTTGTGAATAAAGGTCGACTGCTCGGTATCTTCGCATTGACTTTGATACACGGAAATAGATCATTTTTTATGTTGTTAATTCCTAATTACATTGGAATCCGATGTTTAAGGTATGATTTATTAATGGTCGTTTTAAATTATCGCAGTTAAATGTCAAACAGTGATCTTATTACTTGTTATTTTGCAAATTTAGCCTACCATATAACAATGTATGATTAATTGTTATCTCACTCAAATATAAGGACTGGATGACTGGGGTTTTCTCGCCAGCCGCCGACGTTTTTTTTGTTCTTTTTTTAGATGAGTTTACTCTCTTTAAACTTAAATAGAATAGAAACCTCTGTCTATAAAGTTAGAAGCTGGCTTTCCTTAGTATATCGGCCCTTACATTAAATGACCTCTGTTAGCTTAGCAAAAATAACAAAAATGGAAGCCTTATACTTTCGTCTTGTCCGACGAAATTAGTGGTAGAAGACCATGTTTCAAATCATAACCATCCAATTCTGACACAGACTCGAACGTCAAAAATAGAACAACTGCTGTTAGTCAATCTTCAGATCGTATAGAATCTAGATACTTCAATTAAAATTTATAAAGGCCAGACGTACAGACGGGCGATTAAGATACTCCGATATAATTAGTGTCGTCTAAGGAATACTGATTAGTTTGGTTACCTATCTACGTATAACGTTGAAATCGAGTTGCATGCAGCAAATTAATGACAAGAAATGACAGTATGTTTCAATTTTACGATCGCAGAAATTTGGTTAAATACCATGAACATTTGCTATCAAGTATAGTTATGGAAGAGCGATGTCTCCTGACACAAGCATATAATCAAAGGCTTGGTAGGTGAAAGGTAACCTTACCAGACGTCGGGAATGTTCCTGGCATGTCAGGAATTTTAACCATTTATCTGAAATTTTAACCATTTGTCTGGAATTTTAACAATTTATCGGAAATTTTATCCATTTGTCGGGAATTTTAACCATTTGTCAGAAATTTTAACCATTTATCAGGAATTATAACCATTTGTTAGGAATTTTAACCATTTGTCAGGAATTTTAAGTATTTGTGAGGAACGAAATAAATAATGAAATAATGATCTTTATTCTTTTTTGACTACCGGTTTGGCTCAGTGGGAGTAACGTTGCCTGCGATGCTGAGGTCCTGGGTTCAAATCCCGGTAAGGGCAAATATTTGTGTGATGAGCATAAATATTTGTTCCTGAGTCTTGGATGTTTTTCTATGTATATACGTAATATATCTTTTAAATATATCGTCGTCTTGTACCCATAACACAAGCCTTATTGAGCTTACCATGGGACTAGAGTGATTTGTGTAAATTGTCCCGTAATATGTATTTATTTATTTATTATTTATTTATTCTGTAAGTAGGCCGCAAGGGCACTTTTAAAAGTCTGACTCTACGGCGTTTCCCAAGAGGAGACCACTGAGGAGAAGAAAGCCGAAACAAACTCAACAGTCAGTCATTTTTCTAAATAACTCTTATATCTATTACAATATTTGTGCTAAGCCTATCCTAAATATATGTTTTGAGTATAAACTCAATGCGTAGTTCTTCAAGAAAACATATCAAAACTTATAAAAGTAAAAAAAACATAGCATATAAAAAAGCAAAATAATGTTTTTTTATTTAAAACAACTTACATACGTTTGATATGCCACCTTATAAGAACCGTGTCCCGGTAAAAGTAAATTATTTGGTTTCAGTTTTGGGCCATGCATTTACGAATAACGCGCCCGGAATACGAAAAAAAAAATTTATGTTTTTCCAAAACCCATGTTCTTCCGTACTTCTTTTTAAAACTTACAAACTTCTTAATTATAAACTGTATTTTTTTATCCGGAAAAAGATAATAATAGATATGTTGACTGATCTCAAAATTTGTGAAAATTATATAAGATTCCGATAAAACAAGCAAAATAAGGACCTACGTTAAAATTTTGAGTAGCGTTTTTTATGAGCCCTTAAAGGGTGGGAAAGTTCATTTTTAAAGTGTGAACATATTTTTAACTAATAATACCATTGAATGACCCATATAAAGTATGGTAACTTTTGTATTCAAACCGTTTCGATAAACGCAAGTTTTAACATAGCTGCAGAACAAAGTTCCTAATTCTCCTCTCGTGCTGAGTGGGCTCCTGTTTTTGTTCTTTGGTCATAAGCACTATGATGATGTGTGTGTATGTGTACCTGTGTGTGTGTATTTCAAAATAAATCATTCTTTCTTTCTAATTTCCCCAAACAAAACACTAACCGTGTGACTTCACTAAGCCTTTTTTGGGAAAATCCAAAAATGTGATTTAGCGTCTCAGGGAATTTGTATGACATTGAGGAAGTTTTTTCACCAATGAGAGGTCATTCTATAAAATACTACAGAAAAAAGGTCCACCCATTTTCATGAAAATAAAAGTAAATAAAAGCTGAATATCTTGGAGACGCGTGCTCCGATTTTCATCAAACAAAGCTAAGAATACTAGGGATAAAATTACCTATAACACAAAAAACCTCACTCAAATCGGTTCATCCGTATGGGCGATACGATGCCACAGACAGATAAAGAAATACACAGATACACAGAGTCACAGAACCCTCTTTTTTATCGGGGGTTAAAAACAAGCTTTACAGGGGCTCGGGAAGTAACATTAGTCTTAAAGCATATTTTTTTACGAAAGAAACTTTCTGATGTTTTTTTTTTATTTTTCCCGAATACCACACAAATCTAGCCTAACCTAATTTTATTTCTATATAATTATATTTATGGACAAATGAAATTCCAAAAAAATTAATGTACGGGCTTTTTATATACTTGCTATGGTTTTCCTAAGACGAATATTGTTACGTATCATCTTGATACTTTAAAAAAGATGATTGTACAAAATGTTACATTGTATATACACGTGACCTTGCCATACCAGCCGCTTAACTATTTGATTGTTTTCTAATAGCCCACATTTCCAACGCTACATCTCAAACTTCAGTGCTGACCTTAAAAATGGTAACCTTCACTTACCCACAGAACAAGTGTCGGAAGAGTGGACCGGCGCCTGCAACTCGAAAAACTTTTATGCCTACACGACTACTTAAATCTTCGTAATTGGGAAGATGAGTGTGACGTTTATTAGGTACGAGACGGCGCCCGCAACTTCGTTCACGGAGGAGAAGAAGTCATAACCCCTCTTTTTTTTGACAGCATAATCGGGTAAAAAATATCCTATAACTATCTGTGAATACCCAGCTACCCGTGTGCCAAAAATAGTTGAAATTTGTTAAGCTGATTTGGCATACAAAAAATCCAAAAAAATATAGCACACAAATATGCACCTATGTGCAGCCGTTCTAAAGTGATACGCAAATATATATTTCTTCAGTTTATTTTTATATATAGATAGAAGAAGATGTTGTTCATAAATCACAGACATTGACTTAACAAAGACAAAAAAAACTTGAACTTATTTGTTTTAGGTCATACAGGGATCTATCTAACTGTTAAGGTGTTAATTTTAGTCTTATTTGGTGGTTTTTACTATACGTCCATTTTCGTAGCCACTTAATTGTCACAGAATACGTGAAACATATAAATCTTTATTTTAAAATTCACACGCACTTAAATCACTTTCTCATATCCCAATCCTGATAATAATTGTATGAACGTGAAAGTTTGTGCCGATGTACGTTCCTCTTAATTTTAAAAACTAATGAACGAATCTCAACGAAACTTTCCAGTTATGTAGACATCAGATTAAACCGGGCTATAAATGGCATCTCTACGTGGATAAAGTCAAGGTCAACGGCATAGATTATATAATAGGCAACAGCTAATACTAATGTAAAGATACTTTGCAAGTGCTAAAAAGAAGAAGTATCACTTCTTCGCTTTAATATTACATGTACCCATATAATAAGAAGCCTTTTCATTTTATTTTTTACAAAAAAGGTTTCTTATTTCCTAGTGTTAGTAAATTTGACTCTAGTATGTTAGGACAATTTTTAACTTGATAATTTGATAGTATTTTTTGTCTAACATTTAGGTTTTCTCCATTTACTTAATTTTTTTTTTTTTAATTTTTTTATAAATTACCGAAAGATGTACGAAATTTGCATGATCTTCAATTATTTCAAAAAACATTGTTTACATTTTTAGTTAAGAAAGCATACTATTCAACTCAAGAATACCTAACGGATAATTACATAGAATAAAAAGTGTTTATTTTAATTTGTATATTATGCATGCTGCCTGCAAACATCTCCAACCATTTTGTACGCCCTTTGGCAAAACGTAGTGCTACTATTTAATTTATAAGTCACCTAACCTACCTTTGTTTCACAAAATAAAGCATTCTTATTCTTCTTATCCATTTTTTCCTATCTTGTGCTTTCGTCGTCCAATATTTTCCCTCAACATTTATCACCTAAAACTTCAAAATTTGATAATACATGTCGTTACTGTCCCGCTATTTGATTTTTGGCCTGCCACATCTCGTGTGAATATATCGTTGAATCCATTTATTTTTAGGTTAAGTAAATCACAACTTTAACTTTCACTCATTGCAACCTCACAGAGAACTACAGACGTAGGCACAAAATCCTCCCAGTATAATTTCCAAGTAGCATGAATAATCTTTGAGCTATCATTAGCAAGTCGAATTACATAAAAAATAACAAGCAGCTTACAACACTTGGAAGACAATAGCTTTATTACATTGTGAGAATTGCTATGTAAATAAAATAAAAAAATGGCCTGGCGTATTGCTTTGACCTAGGTTTGCGTGAATTTGTCATGGTATTGTTACAATTTACGTGTACTTTCTTTTTGATAAGAAATATTGTAGGTTTATTCCAGCGTTCATGGAAAAATGCATTATGGTTTAATACGGTCTGATGTTAAAAACCACGAAAGAAATGTCGCCTTTAAAAACTAAGCAGGACTACAGAAGGTACCTATACTTAAGACTCTAAATGTGCCCTTGCGGCTTAAAGAATAAACTTAATTAATTAATTATTATCTACTAGAAGGAGACTTCGTTTGCCAAAGAAGAAAAAAAGACATGTCCCTTTTTTTCTTCCACGTAAAAGGGTAAAAGTATTTTATAACCAACTGTGGATGATATGCTATCCGTGTACCAAAAATAGTTGAAATCCATTGAGTCGTTTTGGCGTGATGAAGCCACAACGATTCATACAAATATTAAAAAAAAATAAAAATACTGTCCTTAAAAAGGTCAGGACAGATATTTCATTTTTACAACTGTGTAATAGTATAGATTTTCCTGTTAGCGTAATGTATAAGTTAATTTTAGTACCATTTGTGCGCAAGTTTAGTCACAGTGACAAGTGATAGTAAGTGTAACGTAACACACTTGAACTCGTGGCCCAAATGTTGCGAACATCTGGCTAAGTCAGCGGTCGACAACCATTTTACTGAAGTTAAAAATAAATCCTTAGAATAATCAGTATATTATATATTTTTCAGAATATTGATGTTTTGGTCTCACAGAATGGAAAAGGCACACTCAGAATCGCTTGTAAATTGGAACCTTAGACAAGAAAAAATATATCCCAAATTTCGATTTAGTTTCCTTACATTTTTGTATGAATGATTTTTTTATTTCTATGAATTAACGCACTCTGAGAAATATTTTTCGTTACAAAATTTTGGAACAGTCTTTTGTGCCATATTTCCATCAGTTTCGTTTGCATTTCAGCTTGAATGGTTTTTTTTATGAACGTAACGTAACTGAGATTTTTTTTAAATTAAAACATTTTGGAACAATATAAAAGTTTTTTTTCTGCAAATCATTCAGGACTGGTGCTTCAAATGTTGTAAACATCATTTTACGAAAGTTAAAATATTAATCTAAATTTATCAGGAAAGAGTGATGATATGTAAGTGCATGAATGTCGTAGGACTTAAACTATATAATATATATAAAGCCGGTTGTATCAAAGTTACACCGAAATAATATAAGAATGGGTAATAAGATCTCCCAACTATGCCGCCCAAACACAAAAGAGAGATTTTGAGTTGAGAATTCCGGTTCCTTCTTCAAAAACAGCTTTTGCCAAGATACATGGCTTTTTTCTCCATCCCTTTATATATAATAAAATAAGTCTCAAAATTCCACTGAAAGAACTCTCAATTAAAGATCTTGAATCTAAAGTACAAACTTGGCTGAGATCAAGAGTAAAAATTTAATTGTAAGTAATAATGTTTCTAAAGATCTTAAATACAGTTTTAAAACATTACAGAAATGGCGTGTATTGTAGAAGATTTATAAATAGTGGTTCCGAGCCCTGCTTGTACCGACGCCTCACTACAGTGAGTGACAACCATTTTACTTAGACCAAATATTCAAAATCTTCAAATATATTCTTGAGTTTAGTAAGTATTGATATTAAAAATATGGTTTATTTAACGAAATTGAAAATGCTATATTAGTCTCGTGCAGTTACAGCAAAGTAAACACAGACAGAGTGAAACAGTCATATACCCAATAAAAAAAATAACGCCTCATCCACCTTTACATTATAACCTCCTAGTCAAAGTTCAATTTAATTTAAATATTGCTACTTCTTTTTATAAGAACAATCAATTCAAACCACATCCTTATTGTCGCAACGATCTTATAACTAATTTCAACACACAACGGAATAAAAAATATTTTTTATGTGCAGTTTGCTCCCATGCGTACTCGATTCTTTGTTCTGACCCGGTCACAGACTTCGACCTAGACCTTCAGTTAGTGTCAGTTATTCAGATCAGTGATATAAAAAAACAAAATTCTGAAGATGGAGTAATAAAAATGTTCCCACTACCCAAAGGCTGTCTGGAAGGGTTCGTTGTTTAGCGATAAGACCACCTTTTGTCATCTCTCATTGATGTTTTTTTTTTCGTTTTTACTATGCTTTGTAGGGTGTGTAATAAACAGTTATTGCATTGTATTGTATCGTACTGTAACATTCAATTTTATTGTATATAGGACAACAAAGATACAATAAATGAATAAATGTTTCCAGCGAATGAAGGAATAACTTCAAAATTACGCTTTTCAGAAGAGACAAAACCGTTTAATTCAGAAACGAAAAAAAAAATTTTACGTTCATATACGTAAATAAAACAATTTAACGGGTTATATCGCGTATATTATCTCATTTGAGTTCCAGACGTTTCGGAAGCTTTTCAGCTTTCCATGGTCACGGGTTGACTTTTTATATATTGTTTTACTATCTACACAGCTTCAGATGAATAGGTATTATACCCACATTTAACCAATCTTGAGATATATGTGTTTCATGTTTTATATTGTATAGTTATTCAAGGGAATCATGTTTCAATTAATTATTTTCCGCATCTTCGTAAGCCTAGTAAAAATAGCATTAACTTTAATTTGCTTAGTACATCCGTTTACGATATTTTCCAGTTCACAATCCAACCTAATAAAATAAATTTCATAAGCTGCGACGTTAAAATTGAACCAGTCAACAACGTCATAATATTATTTTTATTGCTACTTTAACGTTTTAATAATTTACATAAAATAAATTATATTAATAAAAGGTTCTCGACCCCTGTACGTGAAAGGTCAGGCAATAGAGATGCGGTAGAGTCGATTGACGTTTATCGATATATCGCTAAAAACTAAATTGCACAGGTGTTGACGAAACATAAAAAGGTGCTTGACAAATTCATAATTTGCCGGGAAAAGTACGGAGCATTTAGCTCAGTGGGAGCAACGTTGCTTGCTGAGCTGAAGGTCCTGGGTTGAAATCCCTGTAAGGGCAAATATTTGTATGATGAGCATAAATATTAGTTCCTGAGTCTTGGATGTTTTCTATGTGTATAAGTAAATTTATTTTTTTAGTATATCGTCACCTAGTACTCATAACACAAACCTTATTGAGCTTACCGTGGAACTAGTTCAATTTGTGTTTAACTAATGGTCCTGTAATATTTATTATTATTAATTATTCTATTATTAGTTTTCATTTAGTTTCATCTGTCCCGGCATCTATAATCAAATCTTGAACAAGAACAAGATGGACCGATGATCAGGTGAAGACGTGGGCAACCGTTGGATGTGGGTGACGGTTGTGGAGATCCTTGGTGGAGGCTTCTGTCCAGCAGTCCTTTAGCTGATAATGATGAAGTTAAATTTGACCCACTTCCCGAATTTCGATTGAGCTAAAACTTGTCATTGTTATGTAAGTTGGGTGACAATGCAATATTGAGATACCATCAAGGTGATCTGATGATGGAGACGGATGTTGGTCATTGGGGCTCTGTAATTAAGTAATGCAAATTCTACCGAGTTTGGGCTCTTTGAAATCGTCTCAGTGAGTAGTTAATGGATGTTCATGACAAGTACAGTCGGCAATCGGCAATAAAAGCTTATCACAAAAAAATATTTTTTGTCAAGAAATTAAATTACGTTTTGCTTTTTACGATTGCTGTTTCTTGTACAATTTACACATAAATGGTAGATTCATCATTTAAACAAACCAATTTAAATCTATATATCGCGTATATTATTTCATTTGAGTTCCTGACGTTTCGGAATCTTTTTTAGCTTTCATGTTCACGGGTAGACTGAGAAAAAATATATTTAAGTTGGGAACTGAAATGAGATAATATACGCGATATAATCCGTTTCAATTGTTTTATTTAAATGATTGATAATCTCGGAAACAGAAGAACATATTAGATTCATCATTATCAACTATTTCTTGACAAGCATATCTTCCGGACTGAACGTCTCGTATAAGTAAAAAATATATGTATAAAAATCGCTTCCGTTTCTTAATTGTTAAGTGAAAGAAGCATAATTTAGGTAAGCACCTATGTATAACGACTATATACAAATGTTTCGCCTCTTGCTTGATTATTTATGGATAAACGTAAGTAGGTATACACTTTACTAACCTACTTTCGTAACATTTCACATCCCTATCAACTTAATCATGTAAGTATCGATTTAGTCGTCACTCAGATCGGGAGTATCGACACGACTGTTACAACACTACTCCATCTTCCCAGCACAGAAGGACGTATATTACATACGTTTTCTATCACTTATACGTCATTTAGTGTTGGGAAGTGTTGATATTGCTACTGCACGATATGGTTAATTATTGTAATCGCCATTTAATTTTAAGTTGCATTCTAGTTGAAGTCTGGGAACGAAATCCAGGCAATTGATAATTGTATACCTACTATTATAAAGTCTTAAAAATTAAATGTCTGTGCATTGAAGATATTTTCAAAAAAATATATTGAGAAAGAATGAAGTCAATAAATCAAAAAATATTTACTTTGGTTTTTTTTTTTGCATATTTGTTTGTGTCATTGTAGCTTCATCACGCCAAAACGGCTAAACGATTTTTTTGGTACGCAAGTAGGTGGTTATCCCAGATGGTTATATGATACTTTTACCCCACTATGCTCAAGAGGATATTTTTTTTTCTCCTGCGTGGACGAAGTTGCTACTAGTTAGTTTATAAATGAACTGCAAAGTGCCCGCAACCTATGTTACATATATAGCACGAAAGTCTCATATAACATATCCGTGGATATCCAGCTACCCGTGTACCAAAAATAGTTGAAATCCGTTTATCCGTTTTGACGTGATGAAGCCACAACAACACATACAAACATACCAAAAAAAATACAGTCAGTGTCTTTTCTGAGAACGAAGTTGCGGGCATTTTCTAGTATCACCTAAAATTCTAAGGTGAAAGATTAACGCATGCGTGACTTATCTTTACATAACGGTCAAGAGGTTATTTCATAACGGTTATATAACTGTTTACAGGTGCTCCATACAAAGGTTACACGTCCATCTGTCAGAATAATAATTTTGGATTAATTTTGACAAGTGACACGATCAAATAGTATACTATATAAATATTACTTATCTGTTGAGCCGTATTAGCGAAATGTTCATCAGCATCGAACACAGCGTTGACCAAATTGGGATGTAGACAATTCTTGACAACATTTTTCGGTTATGTTATCGAATGACCTCTCAATAAAAGAAACATTAGTAAAGAACCTACTTCAATCTCATAAAACTCATCAAAATACAACGATGTTAGAATCACATTTTTTAGACTTTCCTACAAAACGCTGCAGACTAAAGCCTAGGAACGAGTGCGTCACACGTTCCTACCTTGTATGGGAAAATTAAGAACTTCGTTCAGCGGTTATGTTTAAACTTGCTTTTATCGAAATACCTAATTCTATAACAAAAGTTACCATGAATTTCAAGGGTTAGTCAATGGTATTTTTAGTTATTAATATTTTCGTACTTTAAAACTGGACTTTCCCACCCAACTTTAAAGGCTCATAAAACAGCTACACGCAAGGTATCGAACTAATTTTATTTTTGGATTTCTGTCATAGAAACTGTCATTTTATATCAAAATTGTAGTGTTATTTGAGTAAAGTTAACATCCCTATTGACACTTATATAACGTGACCCACGACCAGCGAGCCTATGATGGTTGCGTTTGTCACGCGATAAATAAATGACATCGCTGCCGTCACCTTTTGACACGTATGTGAGTGCGAGAGTGACTGACACGTTATCATATCATTTATCGCGTGATAATCGAGACCATCATAGGCCCACTGGACACGTGTCTAAGTATCTGGGAGTACGGCAGTGCCGCCGCCAAGCGAGACGAACAAAATATTAACGAGGCTCTACCTACTTTGTCTCGAACCGTTTCATCTTATTTTGCAAACCCTCGTAGCTTCGTCCCAGGTAACACCAGAGAGCTCAAATTTACAGGTTAGAACGTAATTCTCTTTCTTTTTGTTCCGTTCTCGGCCATAGCGACCACTTCGACTCCTAATTGGTCGGGCGCTGGTGCACCCGAAGATGAATTATGTAGCCTATCTTCGCAGCAAACACCCGTGCACAATGAGGGCAATGAGAGCCTATTTAATTATAGTTGGGCCTTTAGAAGGGAATCAGGTAAGGTATAAAATACACACGCTCATTAAAATCTCTACGGTACGTACAGGTACTACCCGATATCCTAGAAAGCAGAAATTTGGCATGGAGTATAGGATTTACATACAAAGAATAGAAAAATTAAGAAATCGGTACATAGTTTAAAGATCCGATGGCGTTGGGGCAGAAAGGTTCTTGAGTGGAGACCGCGTATCGGCAAGCGCAGCGTAAAAAGGCCACCCGCAATATGGTCGGACGGTCTGGGTATGCGAGTCGCCTCTTTCCAGCCCAGGTACAAATCTATTAAGGAGGCCTGTGTCCAGCAGTGGACGTCCGATCCATATGATGACGAACATAAGTAGTACATTAAGAATATATACCTACTAACAAACTTAACACACACACAAAGTTGATACATCTTCTAAAAATGTACAAAATAAAGTAAAGCATTTTTTTTGGCAATAAAAATCCAATACCATTTGTTTTATAATGGATACAATAAAATTGTATATTGTGCAAAAAAGTGTAATTTACTCGACATATTTTATTATTAGTGACCGCGTCCAAAATTTCGGGCCTGCTGGCTGGCCTACCTATTAACATATCGACAACTTTGGTCTTGATGTGATGTCTCGATTATTATAGAAAGTCTCGATTATTATTAATATTATTTGTCATTGTAGTACGTATTGTCAAGGCGTGAAGGCGTGATGGATCTAATCTCAGGCATTTCAGCAGTCATCACTTGACAATGGAGAGTGCATCGCTGACATTGAGACTCGCGCATGCGCGTTGCACCTTTATGTAGAGCACCTGACAGCACAGAGTGTTCATAAATAGCAAATGGTAAGCCATTTCAGATTGTAACAATATAACAAAACGGGACTTATGTATATGATTAGTATTTACTACTTTATTATATACTAAAAGGGCACCTTCCAAGCAACTTCATCAGCGTAGGAGAAAAAAATATATAACTAGCTTTTTTTCTCCACCGTAGTCGGAAAACATGAATATTTTAACCATCTGCAGGTGCCTAAGCTACTCAAGTAACAAAAAAAGTTGAAATCTGTTATGCCGTTTTCGCGTGATGAAGCCACAATGACACATACAAACAAAAAAATAGTACAAAAAAATTGATTCAGTGACTTTCAAACAGTCAATCCAAGTTACTTATTTTTTGAAAATATTTTCAAATTACTGACATTTCGTTTTTAAATTTTATAATGATGATTCAGTATTTCATTGCTAGTACTTAGTACATTTAAGTATGTATGTAGAAATTCTAAAAGCATAAAATTTGTTATTTTATTGATTTATCATCAATGGACATAACACAAAATATAAATTTTACCGTTCAAAATGTTAAATTTACTGTGCATAGTATGATAATACGATGCACAGTAAAATTAATTACGTAATTAATAATAACATCAAAAGTTATAACATCCATTTTTGTGTTGTAAAGAACTATTTCTGTGTATAAATAAAACAAGAACATCCTGTATCTAACGCTATCAATAGCACTTTACTGTGACCTTAACCGCGCGTTATTTTAAGACGCATTAACACATAAATATCATTTTCGTGCGAAAGTGGTTCAAGAGCTCGGTGCCAATCAATCTTCCTTGGCCACAAAACTATGCACGTATGAGAATGTTCGTGTATTCGTTCGTTGATCGCAAGCTTTTATTTAAATAACCCTTCCTTTTGGCTTCGTCGTAGTCGGGTAACAATAAAATCATATTCAGGTGTTCCTGTATTAGTGATAGCACTTTACTGTGACCTTTACCACGCGTTATTTCAAGACGCACTAACACATAAATGGGCCGGGCCGCGGAGCGTTTCAACCGCTGCACTTTTATGTAACGAATTATTTACATCATACGTGACGAAATTCGATAAATTTCTTGAATAGAAATAGAAAATGATGCCTTTCCTGCCTTATGCCTTAAACTACGATGCGTTTGTCAATTTTATTCACCAGTAATTTGTTACATAAAAGTATCGGCGGTCGAAACGCTCCGCGGCCCGACCCAAATATCATTTTCATGCGAAAGTGATTCAAGAGCTGGGTGCCGTGACATAAAACTATGCAATGTAAAGATGTTCGCGTACACGTACTATCAACAGCATAATTGCATGGACATGGCAAAGACGATAATCGCTTGGCTGTCTTAAGATGCTGAGAGCACGTAGCTCTCAACATTGCATGATGGTTACAAGATAATAAACTAGATGGCGTTGTTATCAAAACGAACAAAGAATTTAATGCTTTGTTTGTTGATATGTAAGTCACTAAAATTCTTCTGTAATAGAATAATCTACTACATGGATGAAATATAATTACTATAAAAAAAAAGCTTCCACTGAAATTAAAACGGCACCTGTATTTAACTTTTGGAACACGCTTCTTTTTAACCGACTTCCAGAAAAAGGAGCAGGTTCTCAATTCGTCGGAATGTTTTTTTTTAAGTAAGGTTGTTTAAAATGTATCTTTCAAGCGTATTGTTACTATCGTAACAGAACAGCGTCACACTTTGTTTCTTCATGAAACTACGAGATTTTTAAACATACTTAACTTCATCCACACTTGAATAACATACGTGATGACGTGAATATTACGGCACTATACTTTAATAAAAATAATATAATAAGTAAGGTGGAACTTTATAATACCCTCCTTTGGAAAGTACTCTACTTTGGATGCAAATTTCCGTAAAACCTTGCGTTGCTAGTTGTTTGAAAGTCATCAAGGATGAAAATCTATTATAATATCATATAATATAAAGAGATAGTCAATTGATACATAGACTAGGCTGAAACAAAATAATCATTGTTTGTGCCTGGACCTTGCCTGAATATTGACTATGCACACACACAGACATAGACTATGTTTACACTTATAGCAATCGAAATACTGATTCAATATTAGTATTATTAAATTATATAGTTATTACAAGAAAATTTACAATTGACTGTGTGTATTCATAAAAGGTAAGGTAAAAGAAAAATAGTCACAAGTTCTCTTATAATGACACTCGTCAAAAGTAGGGTTTTTAATTTTTTTATTACAACCAATTAATAAATATCTATACTTACAACTAGAAATAATACAACTTTGAAATGAAAAAAAAACTTTATTTCTTACACAATTTTTATTTATGATAAATAACACAATTTATTAATATAATTTAAGTAAAATCTCTTCTTAAGATTTTGTTGAGGGTATAGCTTAAGTATTCATTTCCAAAATTGGAAAGAGGATTGAAGCTTCCCTTCAACAAAACAGTATTATAAGCGAATACAATTAATTACAAATCTGAGACTGGTTATGATTGTAGGCGAACGCACTCTAACATTACCTTTTACTAACTTATCATTTCTTAACAATTCAAAATCTGAATGATGAAAAAAATATCGTAAAATACTGTCACAAAATTGCGTATATGCAAAAAAAGCAATACGTGATTGATTTCCGTTTAGTAGTATAAAAATGTAGTTATTTACTATCTTAGTATAGTAAAATATAAAAATAAAATATACTTAACGCAATGACGCCCTGTTTAACTACTAATAAACATCAGTGTAACCCTATCTCCACTTACTTCTGTCCTTAATTGGTATAGCCACAGGTTTTCAATGGGATTTAAATCTGGTGATCTAGCAGGCCACAAAATGATATTCATGTTATAAAGCAGGCAAAAACACTCATTCACACTTTTAGAACGATGTATAAGACAATTATCCTGCACAAATGAAATTATGGGTAATTTTTCCTCCGGATACACATTTTGAATCATGGTCTCCTCCAGCACATTGACGTAATCAGCAATTAGCCCGACTCGGCACTCTGACGAGTTCTCCCGGGTCAGCTCCGCTCATCCAACCCGACATATTCACTGTAATGCGACCAGATTTCACATTCGGCACTACGTAATCTTTATTATAACGCGTATTATTTCGACGCCACAAACTTAAACGTCCGTGTTGACTAGTGAAACGTTTTTTCGTCAGTGAAAATGACATTACTTCAATCGGCATTTTAGTATTCTCGAGCAAACTTTAATCTCGCTTCTTTGTGCTGTGGAGTCAGCGAGGGTTTGACTGCATGCTTGCGATGTAAACCCTCACTGTGTGGAGAACACCGCGAACAGTGTCCACGCCTGTGTTAAATAAGCGGGTGTAATGGGTTGTTGGTGGAAAACCATTTTCTTCATATTCCTGGACCATGCTTTGACGCCGCTGTGCGCTTATAAGTCGAGGTCTACCGGTCCTTTGGCGGTGCAGATCCTATATGATCCTTCCTCTGTGAATTGTCGCACCCATAACACTACTGTTTTCCTCTGTAACAATTTTCAGAAATGTATAATCATTATTAAATTAGCATACAGATTAATATAAAAAATCTAGAAAGAAATGTAAACAATAATACTTACGCTTACACCGGTTTCTAGTGCAATTTCTGTCAAATTTTTGACTATGCAAAGTAATTATTTGTATCATTGTGGCTAAGTCAATATTGCAACGAGAACCCTTTATTACAAAATAAATACTAAAACTCAATCAAAAATACAATCGAACGGGCGGCAGCCGCAAGGGAACGAACGAACAGTATCTTTGTATAAAAACTATTACGGTATATTCATAATCTTAAGTCTACCCTCTAAGTATATGCTTTTATACAATTGTTGCATCAACAACTATTCAACATGTAACTTAATTATAAATATTTATTTGTTTAAATAATAATGTTTTGTTTAAGCAGCTGTTAATTAATCTCAGTAAAAAATAAAAAAAGTAAAAAACTATTAACACTAAATGCATGCCTGGCAAACGTAGGTGATGAGTGATTACACATACGGTTATAAATTTCATCCACGTTGAATAAGGCTTGATGGCTAAGGGGTTAGATGAGTTGATCTATAAGACGAATGTTTCGGGTTCAAATCCTCTCGAACGCGGTATAGGAAAAAAGCGTTTTTTTATTTTGTGTTTGAATTAGCAAAATCATCGATGGCTTTGGTTGACGAGTGAATTTAAGTAATATTTAATTGAAGGTGCATTCAAAAATACTGGATTCTAAAAATACGTTCCATAATGTAAATTGGATATGTGAGTGACTTGCCGTGTGTGTTTGGCAATCGTAAGTTCAGCCGAGATTTTTTTTAATATTTTGATGTTATCAACGCCATCTAGTAAGATCTTATACAACCAATGTAGTTACCAGATAGATGGCGTCTCGTTTCGCTGCAAAGCAAACTTTCTGACAAATGTCCATGCAATTATGCTGTCCAGTGTACGCGGAGGAGAAAAAGTCATAACCACTCTTTTTACCGTAGCGTCGTGCTTTTAACCAACTTAACCTAGCGTAGCCGGGTAAAAAGGATCTTATAACCATCTGTGGATACCCAGCTACCCGTTTACCAAAAATATTTAAAATCCGCTTAGCCGATTTGACGCGATGAAGCTACTACGACACATACAAACACACAAAAAATTCAAAAAAACATAAGTATTTTTTGATTCAGTGACCTCCAAATAGTCCGTTACAATCATTTCTTTGAAAATATTTTCAATGTACAGACATTTCATTTTTATAACTTTATAATAGTATAGATTTTTGTTGCACAACGGAACATTTCATTTCTGTCGGGTTTGTATAGTTAACTAACTACTCCTAACGATGATCCAACATGTTAGGCTTCACCCATTTGCCATAAAGTGAAAGCCTTTCAAGCTATAAACAACACAGTTTTAACGGATTATATTGCGTATATTATGCCATTTGAGTTCCGAGATTTAGATTATATACGCGATATAATTCGTTAAAATTGTTTTATTTCAATGAGAGATAATCGCGGCAACTGGAGGAAATATTACTATCAAAGTAAAATAAATAAAAATGTTTAAGAGGTATGTCATACATCAAAGAAATTCCGAAAAAAAAATTTAACCTATTGCACGCCCCAAGTCTCTTGCAATCGTAACTTACACGCAGAGACACTAAAACTTGTAAAGTTCATATATTGGATTTGAATGTTACATAATTAGTTACAAAAAGAAAGAGCCATCACATTGCCAAAGTAACACTTACTGCTTCTCACTTCGTTCACGGCGCACAGACTGGAAAAACGGCTGCTACGCTCTCACACACAAAACAAAGACTTGCAAACATTAAATACTCGCTATTGTTTGTTTGTTTATAAACACTTTATTGTACACTAGAAGCTGCCCGCAATGTTCCTATTTTTTTTCAGCGTCGTCGGGTTAAAATGTATTCTATAACCATCCGTGGATACCCAGCTACCCGTGAAATAAAAATAGTTGTAATCCGTTTAGCCGATTTGGCGATGAAGTCACAACGATAAAAACAAATATACAAAAAATCAAATAAATGTATATTTCGATTCAGTGACCTACAACTAGACCGTTTCAATATATTTTTTGAAAATATCTTTAATTACATTATATTTTTACAACTTTATAATAGTATACATATATGTATATATATATATTGACATAATTATACTACTGAGTTTTGTATGAATTTAAATATTATAAAATTTCTAAATATATATTATGTAAGTATATCGTAGCCTAGTACCCATAGTACAAGCTAAGCTTTGTTTGGGACTAACATACGATAGCTGCTGTCGGAGGCTCGAAAAAAAACCAAAAACTTTACAAACTACTTTTAATTAAAATAAAATTACATTAATTATAGCCTATAGGTGACAAACGCTCGAAGTATGAACAGAAAGTAAAAATCTAATTAACTGCACTATTGAGGTAAGCGCGTGCCGTGCTGATGCGGCGCCTCGTGCCTTCGCAGTTGCTTTCTGAGTCAGGCAGTTTGTGTGCTGAATCGGCGATCCTCCTGATGGTGCAATATCTAACTCCTCCATCCGCAAATCGGCAATTATTTTCCAACGTTTAGTGAAAAAATTGCCGGAATTTCATTCTTGGGAGGACAGATTCCAATTTTTTCAGGATCTTCGTGTTGGCTCTGGCTGCTTGGCTCTGGTTCCGGGACGCTTGTAGCTGCGTGGCTGCGTTTGTAGTATTGCTTTATGACGGCGATCATGAGTGCACATGCACCTATTATGAATACATACAATGGTATGGTTGTATGATATAGGCTGACGGATTGCCCCGCGTCTATCTGAACAGAATTCTGGGAAATAAGCCTATTCTGTGCGTCATGTAATCCTTTCAGGTCTATAGTCTTTAGATTGATGTGGCCGGAGACTGCGGTTCGCTTCTCGAAGTCGTGTGTGATTTCGGCTAGCTTCAGGGGGTGTCCCTGTATTTCGTCCTTGTCGTTGGCAATAGTGAAGTGCGATGTCCGTAGGTAGCAGTTGAGTGGGATGGTGACGAGGTAGCTTCCGTGTAGTGAGGTATAATCTTCTCTATTACAAGATAGCTGTACTTTTGTTGGCTGAGGTAGTGAGATGACGTAGTGCTGATCATCGAGCTTCTCCATGGCTGGTTTTGAAAGTGATACCGTCGTCAACTGGCAGGTTGTTTGGGGGTCTTCATTTTTGATTAGCCGGTGTATGCAATCTGAAGAGGTACGGAGTTGGAGGCTGGTTCCTTTCTCGCAGATGTAGTGAAGACTGAACTTCGGGCATTCTGCCTCCATGTACACGAATGCATTCCCGTGTGTTGCTAAGAAGGGATATGGCGGGATAAGGGCGAGTTGGTTTTTATTAGGTACTATGGATAATTTGAATATGTCATATACTTCTGATGCAACTATGGGAAATTGAAATACGATAACTATCTGCTTATCGGTGTAATAGGATCCCGGGCGTATTATATCGTAATATTCTCGTAATTCTAAGTCTAAGATTCTATCCTGGCCGTATAAGGACTTTAACCTATCTAACATGTTTTTTAAGACACTAATTTCTATCATAGAATGGTGCGTACTAGAACTACGTATAAAAGCTAAACTATTCTCTATTCTTATAAGTTCCTGATTTAAATCTTCTACATTTTCGCTCAAGATTATTAAGAGCTGGGCTAGTTTTGCGTATTTAATTAAGCTATTTTCTCTATAGGCATTACTTTCTAGGATTATTTCTAGGGTGGAATTAATTTTCCTTTGATTTTCCACTAAGGTTTCCACTATATTGTCGTGACGACTTGCCCAATCTTTGCTTAGACTCACGTGACTATTGAGTTCTGAAACTATTTTATTCTGGTTAAGCTGTAAATTTTTTAACAAGTTGTTATAGTAAATGGCATCTGTTTGGTCAAGATTTCCGCTAATACTTTTTATGATTGACCCAAGTCCGTCTACAAGGCCTCTTTTGGCTCGGGTTGGCTATAGAGTTCTTAATTGGTTCGATACCTTTCCTAATTTATCTAAGAGATAGTTGATCTGGCTTTCATAAAGGAGGTACGTGTCATTAACTAATCTAGTTTTGTATGTCTGTAGCTGTCCAGAAGTTAAGCTAATTTTGTCTTCGATATCGCCAAGCTGTATGTACTGTAGGTAAGTGTGGTAATGGGTCGTAAGTCGCATTGGTCCAAGCTTGTAGGGTAGAAGTCCGGGTCCGTCGGCTAAGCTCTCAAGTCTTATCACTGAGCCTTTCGTCAGAAGGGCCGTCAGCAGCAAAAGAATCCTGTAACAAGGTGTTTGTCTTAGGAGTGCGCTTCAGCCGCGATTTCGCTACTGGTCCGCGTTTCTTAGAGGTATATATGTGTATAGGGAGATCTGCTAGAACTGTATCCTGGGTATAACGTGGGGCAGTTTTTTGTCGGCTCGCTAAAGGGTTCCTTATAAATACTTGCTGTTGTGGAGTGTATTCTACTTCGGGTTCTCGGTTTTTGTTCCTACTTTCTATTAGAGAGGTTCGGTTGGCAAGAGATGAGTCATTAATTATATTATAGACCTGTTGCATCTGTTCTTTATGGTTTTGAACGTATTGTTGTAATAAACGCTCGGTGATATCAATATCGAGCGGAGTCCTTGGGTCAAAGTGTCCTGTCAGTAGATCAAAAGGTCTGCATTTAGTGAAACTATGAATAGAACTGTTATAGGCTATAAGGGCATAGGGCATGAGATTTACAATGGGTTCATCTTTTTGTTTTAATTTTAGGATACGGAGGTGTTCAAGAAGGGTTGAATGAAAGCGTTCTATAATACCGTTGTCATTTGGAGAATGAGCTAGGATTTTATGATGATTTATTTTATGGACTCGGGAAAATTCGGCAAATAGCTGGTTGGTAAATTCGGTACCGTTATCTGTAGTTATAGTAATAGGGACGCCGTGGTGTGTGCAATATTGCAAAAGGGCTTGAATTACGCTAACCGCGGTGCCGTCACGCAGATGATACGCTTGGCCGTACTTCGTGAATACATCCATAAATGTAACGTACTTTTCGTTATGGACGGTAAAGAGGTCCATATGTACTGTCTCGAAAGGTTTGGTTGCTGGGGGTACAATATTAAATTTTGGTCTAATCGGGTTCCTATCATATTTGGCTTGGCCACAAGTGGTACATTCGTTAATAAATTTAGTAACCTGATCTTTCATTTTTGGCCAATAAAACTTCCTGGAGAGGGCTAGATAGCACTCTGTAATGCCGCGGTGGTTAGTTCTACCGTCATGGTAGTTACTAATTATCTCTTGTTGTCTAAGATAATCTTTGACATTTTCGAGTTCTAATTTAGCGAGCATGAGGTTCATTGTGGAGCTTTTGAACTTATTCTGGATAATGGGGATGATCTTATACATGGCGAGTGGGGGCTGTATAAGGAGGCCTGTTTTAACCTTAGGATTTACATACTCTTTAAGGGCATTCACTAAGTCGGTTTCTAAGTTTGAATGGGATATTTGAACTGATATACGTGTATGAGTGTCAAACGGCTTGGTTACGGCTGGTTTTCTTTTCACGTCATCCACCATAGTGAGTATAATTTGCCTATGAAATCTGTTCAGTGGTTCATCAGTGATTGGAACTTCTAGTATGGGGTTCTCTTCGCTGGTGTGAACAGTTTCGGTAGAAGAATCTCCTATAGTTCCAGGTATTTCTGTGGGGTTAGGTAGTATCGAACAAAGCTCGTCAGCTACTAGGGACTCAACTTCCTCGTTATGGATCTCTACTCTGGATAGGGCGTCCGCGTTGGTATTGGATTTCCCTTTCTTATATACAACTGTATAGTCGTACTCACTGAGTTTTAATCTCCATCTTGTGAGACGTGAGTTAGGCTCCTTTATATTAACGATCCATTGCAGAGGTTTGTGATCTGTAGCGATCTTGAATTTTCGTCCATAGAGATAAGGGCGGAAGTATTTGGTCGCCCAAACTATAGAGAGCAGCTCCCTCTCTATCGTGCTATAGTGAATTTCGCTCTCATTAAGAGTGCGGGAGGCGTAGCATATTGGTCGATCAGACCCTATGGGACCCTGGGATAGTACAGCGCCCAAAGCGACGTTGGAGGCGTCTGTTGTAAGAACAAATTCTTTGGAAAAGTCTGGGTATTGTAAGAGCGGATCGTTCGTAAGAAGGGTTTTGCATTTTTCGAAACAATTGATGTAATCGGAGTTAAGAGATACCCTATTACCTTTCTTAAGGCACCTAGTGAGGGGCTTTGTTATGTGGGCGAAATCGGGAATGAATTTTCGGTAGTATCCGAGAAGGCCTAAAAATTGCTTAATTTCCCTTGGCGTTTTGGGTATGGGATACTTTTGAATTGCCAAGACCTTTTCAGGATTCGGCTTGATACCTTCATTGCTAATTATATGACCAAGGTAGGCAGTTTCAAGCTTCAGGAATTCAGATTTGTCCATCTGAATCTTGAAATTGGAGTCTCTTAATCTTTGGAAAACTCTCTCAAGGTTTACCATATGTTCTTGGAGGGATGTACTGAATACTATGATGTCGTCAAGGTAGACGAGGCAAATTTCGTTTTGGAGACCTCTCAGGACGTTGTCCATGACCCGCTGAAATGTACTTGGTGAGTTTTTCAAGCCCATGGGCATCCTGAGGTACTCAAAATGACCCTGTTCTACGTTAAAGGCTGTCTTAGGGATATCCTGGGGGTCCATTTCGACTTGATAAAATCCGCTGGCCAAATCCAGTGTAGTAAAGTAGTGACACTTTCCTAGTTTGTCGAGTACATCAGTAATGTTCGGGATCGGGTATTTGTCGTCTATTGTCTTGTCGTTTAATTTACGAAAGTCGACTACCAAACGCCATTTTTGTTTCCCTGAGGCATCCACCTTTTTGGGTACAACCCAAATGGGGGAACTCCAAGCGGAGTCTGAAGGTCGAATGATTCCCTGATCGAGCATTTTAGTTATTTGGTCTCTGACTTCCTGTCTATGCACAAAGGGGTAGCGGTAACTTTTGGTGTAAACGGGTACTTCATCGGTGGTTCTTATTCGATGCTTGATTTTATTTGTGAAGGTGAGTGGTTCCCCTTCAATATAAAAAACGTCTGCATAGCGGGAGCAAAGTAATTCTAAATTAGTTCGCTCTTCCCTATTTAAATGGTCGGTACGTAATCGCGATACTACGTCGCGTGCGCGCGTATTATTACAATGCTCCGTGCGCATGCACTCGATACTGTATAGGTCAGCTTGCGCTGGCTGGTCGAGTGAAAAGATTACGTCATTCGGAGATGGGTTTTCGACTTCTATATATCCGCGGTTATTTTTAACTATTGTAAAGCAGGGATGGATCATGCAATTACTAATTATTTGTTGTCTTACTAAAACTTCTCCGTCAGAGGTATTAATTGGTACTCTAATTATCTTAGACGTGCCGGCTGGGATCATTTCTTCGAAGTAGTTAACATTATTCGAGCTATACATGCGTATTGGGTTACTCGAGGCTCGTGTCTGTAAGGTATTATTTTTTAGATCAATTTGAGCTTCCCATTTTGTTAATAAATCTAATCCTATAAGGCCATCAAAGTAGTCATGGAAACGATATATGAATAACTTGATATTGTTCGTATCGTTAAATTCCGGAAAACAAGGTAAGGTCACGGAATAGTTATTCCTAGTCACAGCGTGAACGTTGGTGACCTCAAACGGGTCATAGTTAAGCGGGTAATTTGAAAAATAACGCTCTACGGCCTCTGGGCTAATAAAAGATTGATTAGCGCCTGTATCTATCAGGAATTTAAGCGGGGGGTCACTAATCTGGATAAAAGGTAATTGCCTCTGGGATTGTAAATTTATTTCTATTTTGGCTTTTGTGACTGCTGGTCCGAGTGAAAATCCGACTCCTCGCTAGTACTGGGCAGCGCTACGTCATTCTGCTGACAATCGTAAGTTATTTCCTCGTATTGCCCGGCGGCGGGGTCATGATCAATGTACGAGTAATTGTCGTAGGGCGTACCGTCATAGCATTCTGGTTGCATATAAAAGTCCGTGTAATAAGAGTCGGTCGTGTAGGGTGCGCATTCATTAACATTCATCTCGCGGGAATTATAAAAAGTTTGATTTGACTGGGGCAAGGCTTTCGGTGTGTAGGTTTGAACTCCACTCATAGGTTTGGGGGTTGAGTTGAATTGCGGGTTGTTCCTAGGGGGCAATCGGAAAACGTTGCTCTGTGGATTATAATTGGGTGGACGGGCACTGAACATTTGCTGAGTCCTGGTCGGCATACGGTTTTGCGGTCGTGGTTGTATCGAGTTGAATTTAAAGGGTTGCGGGGATGGCTGTACAGGACGTTGTCCAGCAGGAGCTGGCCAATTCTGCATCTGAGGCTGGAATAATGGTCGAGGCGGCAAATATCCTACGTTAGGGAAGGGTGCGGTCACCCTAACTGGTTGTGAGGGTTTTGCTGGTTCGCTATGCTGTTGCAAATATATTACGTTTAGCTCCTCTTGAACGAACTCAAGGGCCTTCTCTATGGATTCGGGACGCATGCATCTAATACGTGACCCTAAAGGTTCTTTTAAGCCGCGTACAAAGGCTTGCATAGCTACCTTTTTATAAAGTGTCCGCTTAGCTTCTATCGTGGTGTTAATGCTCTCATGTAACGAAACGTAAGTCATAATTGTGCTGAGAAGTGTCTGGCAGTGGTCATAGAACTCTTGGGGTGTCCTATTACCCTGACTGGCTTTTGAAAGGTCATTGTACAGTGCGGTTTCGTCACGTTGATCGGAAAAGTTATTAATAAGGGCGGTCCTAATACCTATCCAATTTTCGGGGATGCCATTACTATTGATAGTACTTGCAGCTGTACCAGTGATCTTATTGAGAATACCATTTAGAAGGCATAGGTTGGACAATTCATTTCCGACTTCGTTACTCATATAAGCTTCTACTATCTGGTCGCATATTCTAACAAATCTTGTAAGAATATTGGGGTTGCCGTCAAAGTCTGGGACTAGGCGTAGGGCCTTGTAAATATCGTCCGGGTTTCTAGCCATTATAATATCACTCTCAAACAAATTACCTAAAGAAATATCTAAATCTGAGCTATGCAGATTCCTAAATAAATCTATTCTGTCCCGGCGAGCCTGACTCGATGCAGGTTCCCGGGGTCCCGAATTCTTGGGATGAAAAATCTTAGAAGGATATTAGGACTAAGAATTAAGGAAGCAAGCAACACGAGAACGATTCAAGTGTACTTACATATGCTTCATTTCTGGTCTTCTTCGAAGGATCGATTGCTGGATACACCTCCGGTCTGCAGCACGTAGATTCTTCTCTTGATGAAGCTTTAAGAAGCCAGCTGCCCGCGATCGCACGCGCTCGTTTGCGATTTTAATTTCGGCGGTCGCGGAAAGCCTCAAGATCCTACCGACTGCGCCACATACGATAGCTGCTGTCGGAGGCTCGAAAAAAAACCAAAAACTTTACAAACTACTTTTAATTAAAATAAAATTACATTAATTATAGCCTATAGGTGACAAACGCTCGAAGTATGAACAGAAAGTAAAAATCTAATTAACTGCACTATTGAGGTAAGCGCGTGCCGTGCTGATGCGGCGCCTCGTGCCTTCGCAGTTGCTTTCTGAGTCAGGCAGTTTGTGTGCTGAATCGGCGATCCTCCTTATGGTGCAATATCTAACTACTAGATCGATTTGTGTAAGATTGTCCCTGTGTTATTTGTATGTGCGTGGAGAGTCTGATTGCCTTGAGCTAGTGGATAATTTAGTAAGGTTATACGTTCCGGATGTCCTTCGAATTACGCTTAGACCCCGTACGCGCGCGTCACACAGGAACTCGCCGCTCCTCCGGGCCTTGACGCTGCTCAATGCACTTCTGGTGTCAACACCGGAATGCGATTTGTTTGCGTGGCGATGGACGGCTGTATATAATGCAATAACTAGTGTCCATATCTCATTGTTAGCTTAAGTTTACATTTAGTTTCACAGTGTATTAGATATAGTCTGTAATGCTGTGTGAATATACTTATAAATAAATAAATAAATTTATTTTATTTAATGAAGAGTGCTTTAAAATCGTTTATAATTCCTTGAAAATACTAAAAACTACCGTACATGTTTTAGACTCACTTTTACGTTTGCTCTTTTCATCTTCTATGAATAAACGAGAAATAATATATAAAGTTAAGCAGCCGTTCCTTACCAAAGTGTGAAAGTCTCTGATTAGCACATAACTGTCAAAAATAAAAACAACTCACCACATGATGTCGGCGGTTGCCAAACTACCGTGATTAAGAGCTCTTAATGAGCCTATGGCAGCCGATAGCTGACCTTCTGGCTTAAGTCATGACATTACAGAGAAAAGACAGAGGGGTATGAAGTGCGCGCGTGGCGGAGCACGATCACGCTGCCGCGCACACTCTGCTTACTCGCACCCGCTGTCTTTCCCCCCGTCGCCCGCACACCATGGGAGTGTCACGAAGGAACTTGTCAAGCTATAGAATAGATGTGTTCTTCTTCTTTTTAGCTACACTCTTGACAGAGTGGTCATCAGAGTTCGGAATAAGTAATGCCTTTTAGAGGACGTAATGAAGAGTGGTTATATAACCACCAAAATAAAAATATTTTTTTTATTGAATTCGGGATTTGACGAATGAGTTGTAATACTAAATTCACTCTCGGGGTCCTGTATAAGATATCCCACCAAAAACATTTCCTGTAAAATTCGCGGCCAAGACTCACATCCTCATGGCGCTATCGCTGTAAAAAAGTTATCAGATCCTAGGAAAAGCCAAGTCCCTAAGCTACTAACCCTACCACCTTGGTTTAAAAAGTATGGCATCAACTGCCTTCAAGCCCCTAAGCTGAGTTTACTAACCCTACACCTTGGTTTAAAAAGTATGGCATCAACTGCCTTCAAGCCCCTAAGCTGAGTTTACTAACCCTACCACCTTTGTTTAAAAAGTATGGCATCAACTGCCTTCAAGCCCCTAAGCTGAGTTTACTAACCCTACACCTTGGTTTCAAAAATATGGCTTGGCCGTTTCATAGAGTACCTACCGTAAATAAGTCCAACACTGTCTGGCCCATATGGTATCAAGAAGATAATCAAACTCTCAAAGCTCGCTGAGTGACTCTGATCTTCCTTAAGAGGCCCATAGTCCAAGACCAATAATCCTAGCTCAGGACCCAAAGTCATGTATCATTTATGTCTTGTTTTTGTTTAATAAAGTTTTTCATTCTTCGGTTTTTCAGTTAGAAACTACGTCTCGGCTCCGTAGGTCATCACCGGTAATACGCACTGTCTTCAAGCATCACCGATAATACGCACTGTCTTCAAGCAGGTACGGTTTGGACGAGAAGACACTTCGCAGTTTTCCAAACGCTGTCCAACCGAGTTGAATCCGTTGATTGGTCTCTTTCTCGAAGTTGGACCTGCCTATAGCTTGATAAGTTCTTTCGTGACACTCCCATGGTCTACGGGCGACGGGGGGTAGACGTATTCACCCTGTCCATAATAATACTTTTTGGTATCTTGCTGTTGCTAGATCAGTCAATGATTTCATCTAAAATTCGAATCTTACTATACAGATATTAATCCGTCATATCGGTGTATCTCGAGTGGAGTGGAGACCACGTCTCGGCAAAATAAGTGTAGGACGCCTTCAGGAAAAGTGGAGCAATGATATTAGCAGGGTGACTAGCGGTGGCTGTAAGAGAGTGTCTGAGGATCGCGCTCAGTGGCGCACCCTTAGAGCTATGTCCAGCAGTGGACTGCAACAAGTTGATTGATGATGATTAATCTGTCAGAAAGACATTTTGAAGCTATTCTTCAAACGCTTATTCTTTGGGCCAATTCCTGATACACTTTGGACCACACGATTTATCAGATTCCAATACAGTAATAGATTAATTTTAATAAACAGAGCGGCCTCATTAAGGCCGGGACGGGACCTCTGCCCGCTCGTGACGCTATGATTTACAGTTATGAAAGACAAACACTTCACTGTAACTTCGTGATGATTGACGAAATCTGTCATAATCATGTACGTATGGTTTCTTTTTCTCAACGTATCCGACTACCCAAGGTTTGTCGGGAAGAGATCGCTGTTTAGCGATCAGACTGCCTGTTGTTTACCTCTCCTTGAATGTATTTTTTTCTGTACTCTGTTTTGTGAGGTGTGCAATAGAGTTATTGTATTGTGTTGTCTGTCATTTCATAGATGATCGATGTTTCTGTTCTAGGAAAACAAACCGACCTATGCAAATGGAACTTTCTTGTAGCCATCTTTGAAATATATTTGTAACGTAATAACGTTTCTGCAATTGGGATGTTGACAATTTTTGACAACTTTTTTCCGTGGGATTTTATAGAATGACCTCTTAATAATAGAAACATTGGTCATAAAGCAACTTGAATTTCATTAAAAGTCACCAAGATACAACAATTTTAAAATCACTTCAATAATAAACGTAGAAAGTAGTAGCAAAACGTCAACTTGTAATTAAATTGAAGAAAGTTAATTAATTTCAAACTTTTTGTTAATCGTTACATAAAAGAATGACGACTTGTCTTTGGTTATTAAGACTACTCAAACTACCCTAAGTCACCTCACAAATAAGCAGTAGTAAGGACTTGCTGTTTTTACTCGAAATTGAAGTGCCCCGTCCCTCCTAGAGACTTACCTACCTATAGGTAAAGAGGGGCCCCGAAAGTCACATTGCCTAGAGGCTTCTATCTATCAGCCATGGCTGTTCACTGCTGAACATATGCGCAGACCACATCCACCAACCGCCGCGACCCCCACGAGTTCATCCGTTGGGGGCCGTCCGACGCTGCGCTTTCCTATGCGTGGTCGCCACTCCAGGACTTTACTGCTCCAACGGCCATCCGTTCTCTGGGCTACATGGCGCGTCCATTGCCACTTCAACGATGCAATCCTGTGAGCTATGTCGGTTACTTTGGTTCTTCTGCAGATATCCTCATTTCTGATCCTATTACGAAGCGAAACCCCAAGCATAATACACTGTACTACAAAAATGTATTTGACAACATCCACTTGATTGTATTCTAGCAAATAAATGATGATTTGATTTGATTTGACTTGATTTGCATAGCCCTTTCCGTTGCACGCAGCGTAATTCTGAGCCGCCTTACGAAACCCATTGTGAACGACCATGTCTCAGTTCCGTAAGTCATCACTGGCAACACACACTGTTCTTCGTCTTCAAGCACTGGGGTATTTAGTCCAAAAGATATGATACAACTTCCCGAATGCTGCCCAACCGAGGCTCAACCTAGAGGCCTATGAATGACTTAATCCGGCCCTGTTCAAGCTTTCATTGTGGACCCAAGATCCTAATTTGGAAAACTAAATGCGACTTTATTTATTTATCTAGGACACTCACATTACTGCGGATTGCATCAGTTTGAGACTTATTATCCGCTGTTCCGGACCCAGCCATGTGCTCCAAATCTCAAAGATCATCTAACAACAACCATTAAAGGATAACGATCCTTTAGAAGAGGTATCTATAGGTCCCTTTTAAAAAACTCTAAAATTCCTTAACAAAATCAAAGGTGTACGAGAATGTGGATTCTAAATCGGTGAATTAAGGTTGGGTTTAGAATGATGTGGTTAGAAGGATAATAAGAAATGGTAATTGTTAACAACTGAAACGTGCGCTTTTTGGCACTTAAATCGTTATTTTGATGGATAGATATATTAAAAGACTAGATGCGATACTTGTAAGATGTCTTCTCAATGTTCACCTATGTGATACTACTATATAGATAAACTCAACAAAATACTTTAAAAAATCTTAAAGGCCCAAGACATTTTTTGTTAAATTAAAAAAGTTAAATTATAACACCACTGTTATTGAAACAATGTTTGAAATGACTTTCAAATTCAAATATTTTTTATTGTTTGGTTATGAGTTATACAGATCTTTAAAAAAAATACAGAATCATCATATCCTGGCTCAGAGAGGCGTACAATAAATAAATTTAGACTTAGGCAATTTTATTGTCCTAATTTTCGGCTGTTGGGCCTTATAAGAATGAAATCACTATTTTAATTTGTTTTAAAGCGATATATCCTAAGAATTTGTTTTAATCTATACTACTATAAAATTTTAGGTACATATAAAATGTCAAAAAATATTCGGACCATTTAAAGGTTTGAATTGAGTACCAATTGTTGTTTTTATTTTTTGTATATTTGTATGTTTCGTTGTGGCTTCATCTCGCCAAAAAGGCTACACTTATAACTGAGCATCCACAGATAGTTAAAGGATATTTTTTACTGGATTTGGCTGAAGTAAAAGGGAAGATTAAGTATGACTTTTTTCTCTTCCACTTTTGTCCCTTCCCTTCTAGCTTAGTATATTTTTGCATTTACAGAAAAAAATAGTCAAACAATTTTAAAACTGAAGGCTTCCGTAGCCAAAATGGCAAAAACGGAACCCTTATAGATTCGACATGTCTGTCTGTCAGTCTGTCCGTTCGTATATCACAGGCATTTTACTCACAAACTATAAGATGTACATTGATGAAATTTGGAGCATAGGTGTCATGTGTTAATCGCTACAAAGTTTGATAGTTAAATAAAATAATATATATTTCTAGGGAGGGCACTCCATACATGTAACCGAAACTGAAAAAAAAAATCAGCAAGTATCAAGGTGTGGCACATATTTCGACAGTATTTCTAAAAAGTCTTTGAGGTTTCTAAAAAAAAATTTGGTTTAGTAAATATTTTCCGAAATATTCGCTACGAAAGTAGCAAAAATTGTTTCCCCTCCTCTATTTTCTAAACGGTAAGTTCAAAACATATGAAAAAAATTATGAATATAAAGCTTAATGAATACTTTCAACGAAAATTGTTTTCATTATGATCGGACATACCGTTTTTAAGTTATTGCCAAAAAACTGCGCTTCTCAGCAAAAGGACGTAAGTGCCGGGGAGATACGCTCTTTTGTTAGTGTTTTTTTCACATATGGTATTTTTTTTCATCTGTAGTGCATTTTTTTGTATAAACGGCTGCGGAACCCTTCATGGGCGAGTCCGACTCGCACCTGGCCGCTTTTTTTTATACGCAATATAATCACAGATTACTCCGTGCCGGCCGCACTATTAAATAAAAACAAATCCATACTATTAATATTATAAATGCGAAAGTGTGTCTGTCTGTCTGTTACATCTTCACGCTTAAACCGCTGAACCGATTTGAATGAAATTTGGTATGGAGATAGTTTGAGTCCCGGGGAGGGACATAGGCTACTTTTTATCTCGGAGAAATACCCTTATCCACGATAAACGAATTTAAGGCGGACGAAGTCGCGGGCAGAAGCTAGTAATAAATAACTCAGGAACAAGCCTACACAAATCCACCTAGTCCCAAACTAAGCAAAGCTTGTACTATGGATACTAGGCGACGATATACATAATATATGGACAATTTATTATACTTAAATACATAGAAAACATCCAAGACCCAAACATTCGTGCTCATCACACAAACACTTGCCCTGGCCGGGATTCGAACCCGGGACCGCCAGCTTCGTCGGCCGTTGTGCAACCCACTGAGTCAAACGTGTCATCACTTGCAGTTATTTTCAAGGATCTTCTCATCGCATCTATTTATTAATTTATCTTCAGGACGTGTGGTGACATTTCGTCCATGGATCGGTATAGGTCGGTGTTTCGGTTGGCAAATCGCAGGTTTTGCTAATTCTAACTGCTTGCAAGTGACCGCAGTCTATTGTTATGTGAATGTGCTAATTTTTTTATCGTGTATTGAGAAAAAATCTAGCAATTGTTTTTTTTCCTTAGGTACCTTGCTTAATTCATAGCCGCATTGTTGTACCGCTTTCGACGCAGTACCAACTGTTTTCTAGTTGAAATATGAGAAAGGCGTGACAACCTCTTTTACAAACACTGGATGACCCTTCATACACCAGTGTAGCAGTGTTCCAAATAAAATTAGAGTAGTATCTTTATACTTACTATATTATAAACGTGAAAGTATGTAAGTACGTTCCACTTAATCTCAAAAACTACTGGACGAATTTTTATGAAACTTTTCAGTTATGTACCTTATATATATCAGAATAGGACATAGGCTATAATGTCAACTTCCCTTTTAGGGACGAAAAAGGGGATGAAAATTTGTATGGACAGTAACTATTTTTTTACGCTAGGAACTTGAAATCTTGGTAATATGCTTCACATTTAAATTAGTAAGATATCGAGTTTTGGGGAAAGACATAAGCTACTTTTTATCCCGGAAAAATACCTTTTATCCGCGATAAACGAATCTAAGGCGGACGAAGTCGCGGGCGGCCGCTAGTTACTATCGTATTTAAGAATGATTTGTAACTAACACTATATGGACCCTAGAAGTCTGAAATAAAGATTATTATTATTATTATTAAAACGTTGCAAGTGAGCATGCTACCGACAAAATTGTAGTTATTGTTTGCTGGTGTTCGAGTCCTTAGCTCTTCGCGTTTTGCGTTGAGCTCTCTCCTTGCCTTCTCGCGAACTTTTGCATTTTGCCGTTAATTTATTGCAAAAAATACCGGCCAAGTGTGAGTCGGACTCGTGCACCGAGGGTTCCGTACAAAATATACGCTACAAACGGCCGTATCTATGGAAATCCAGAGTTAGCAGAGTCTACTCCTAAGCAAAATGTACGCGGTGTTCGATGATTTTATATTGGTTACTGACATAGATAGATAGACATAAAATTATACCGTTTTTAGTATTTGTTGTTAAAGGGGTAACAAAACTACATCATCCATAAAAATTTCAACTACCTACTAGCTATCACGGTTCAAGACAATTCATGAGATACAGCCTAGTGCCAGTTTATGAGCCTTGAAAGTTGGGTGGGAAAGTCCATTTTTAAATTACGAAAATAGTAATAACTAATAATACCATTGAGTAACCCATGAAATGTATAGTAACTTTGGTTAAGCCACGGGATATATCGAGCCATTTATAAAATAAACATTAGACATACCTGCATATCGTCATCAGTAACGCAGACCATCCTTGCTATAAGTATTAAGCAGAGCTCTGGTACTGGACAGGTGCAGCCATAGCAGCCAATAAAAAACAGTAAGCACATCCTTGAGACACTTATATCTATCACACAGAAGAGCAAA
The DNA here is from genome assembly GCA_905404275.2 of Hedya salicella. Lineage (NCBI taxonomy): Eukaryota > Metazoa > Arthropoda > Insecta > Lepidoptera > Tortricidae > Hedya > Hedya salicella. The sequence goes on along the minus strand of FR990112.1, from coordinate 1,662,188 downwards.
AATGTTGGGTCGGTGAAATACCGTCATATACTGCCTACAATAGAGCGGGATCCAAAGTTTTTAAGTCCCGTCATGATCTTTATTTAATTTTTCATCTAAAGTGCAAAAATAACAGTTAAGAAAATAACGTTTTCAGGTCTTAATCGGACTCTGAAAAATAATAACGTTACCTAACTGAGCGAGGTATTGCAAAAGTCGTAATTTTGCGATGTTGATATTTTTATAGTATGATCACGGAAATTGCTAATACAGTCGAGTATTCCAAAGAATAGTATATTATGTTAATAAAACTAGTGTTAAGTAATTTAAAAAACCTATTGCTGTTATTTAAATTTGGGTGACTCAACATTTTTGATCTTGAGTGTATTTAAATTGTAAGAACAACTTTCCGACAAAATCATGATTCCAAAAAAAAACGGTAATAGTGTGCTCTATTGTATATAAAAAATAGCGTCATACACTTAAAGGTGCGTCCGCACTTGTATCATTTGCTCGTATCCGATCACCGTGCCGTGGCATGACTGCGTATCGCGCTGCTTGGACGCTCACTGTCGGCGGGCCGATCATGCCGCACTCGTCCGATATAAGTGTGTGATACGCGTAGCAACATGGATTTCGAGCGATTGGATCGGCGCAACGTCCAAACGCGTGATCGTGACACGCGATCATGCCACGCAACGATGATCTAATACGGGCAAATGATACAAATGTGGACGCACCTTAAGATAACAAAAATGAAGCTTCGAAGTTAACGCAATCCAAAGATAAAGTAATTGGAAAAGGAGTTTCCATACACATTGCCGTCCATAGAAAAACTACAGTTGTTCCAGAAACTTGAAATTTGGTACGAAGGCAGCTCTTATAGCACAACCCATGAAATGAAACTGATAATCTTATCTTTTTATATCTGTCGGTCTATGTTAGTAACCAATATAAAATGACCCAGCACTGCGTACATTTTCTTATGAGTCTACACTAACACTGGATTTTCATCGATACGGCCGTCTTTAGCATATATTTTGTACGAAACCCTCGGTGCGCGAGTCCGACTCGCACTTGGCCTGTTTTTTAGGATTAGGACAATTTCCAAGTACAATTGTCCCAGATGTTACTCAGAAGCCACTTATCGACCGTTTTATGAGTTGCGTTACTGTTCTGTTTAGGGTCGCTGTGTTTTAGGATGTTCTCCGGCCTAGATTGTAAATCACTTGAACTAGTTTAAGCTAAAGGTCACTCGTTGCAGTTTTGTTAGTACTTACCCACCATAAACCTTCCATGACTCGTATCCATTAAACAATTTACATAACGATACTGTTTATCTTGTGAAATATTAGCCAAGTAATTAATCAAGGCTTTAGTTTATGGCATCTAGGTATATACATCGATTTTAAGTTACTAAAAGGTGCCCCGCAACTTGGTTCGTGGAGGAGAAAAAGTCATTACTCCTATTTTTTTTGGTCTAGTCGGGCGTACCCGTGTATTAGAAATAGTTGAAATCCCTTTTTTCCTATTTGGAGTGATGACGCTACAATGATTTACAAACATGCAAAAATCCAAAAAAGAAACCTAGTTAGTGACCTTCAAATAGTCCGTTTTAATATATTTTTTTAATAGTACATTACTGCAGACGCCGGGAAAGAAGGGCTTGCCGGGTAAGTAGGTATAGACGAATAGTGATACGAAGCCAGCAAGACCTTTTCACGGCCAGGCATCTATAGTGCTCTCAAACATATACAATGAAATAAAAAAATACACCGCCTAAAAAACTACACGACAAAAGTGGTTTTAATTTTCCCTCCAATCCCACCATAATGTCTTTTTACGAAAGTCTTGGAAGTGTATTTCGCGTGTGTAGTGTTCTAATAGACCCTATTAGGGCCATTATACTCAACCTGATAATAAGTAAGAGTCTTAATTTCTATAATAAATAAAATAAATGCAGAGGATTCTACATAATTGTCTATGGTCTCTGGTGACTTACGTATACACGATATTTTAAATTTATTCATCAACACATTGATTCATACAGATTTGTATTTTTAATATGCGTAACAGTTGGGAATTTCATTCCCACTATTCCTAGTAGTTACAACTGGTAACAGATGGGGATAAAATCCCAGCTGTCACCACTGCTAACAAGTCTGTGGTAGCACGTGGAAACATCCCAATCGGAAAACGGGAAGTGGGTCAAATTTAGCATGCTAGATTTGACTCAAACAAACATAGGTACATACATAAATTGCAAGTTAAAAAAAGCTTGAAAAATTTGTACGCTAATGATACAGCTTGGCATCTAAAGTGGTTAAATAATTTAAGACACCTAAGTACCTGTATTTGGTACGTCGAATTTAGCTTCTGATAGGCATAGCTCTCAGAGTCAGTGTGATCACAACCTAACGCACCGTTCAGAAACCTGAGGTTTAGTCATTTAAGGAAAAAACTATTAATGCAAACATACGTATAACATGTAATTTAATAAGGAGCATTCAATTAATATAAATATAGTTAAATATCACTTAGGTAGTAAAAAAATAGTCAGAAGCAGAAGCGAATTACCTATTAAATTAACTATTTGCGTTGCGAGTTCCGTACTTAATAAAAATCTCTACTAACTTTGTATTTCTTGATGGACATGCCCGGTTTTTAGGGTTCCGCAGACAACTAGGAACCCTTATAGTTTCGCCATGTCCGCCTGTCCGTCTGTCCGTCTGACTGTCTGTCCGCGGCTAAGCTCTGTGATCATCCTCATCGCTCTGGTACCATGTCCAACTCCTTTATCGTACAGGCAATTAGTCTCTGGAACGCCCTTCCCCTCAGTATACGACAAGCTCAGAGTAAATTCTCCTTCAAGTGTAAGTTGCGCAAGCATCTCTTGGGAAATCTTCAAGATTAAGAGTCTTCATAGTAGTTTAGAAGCAGGTACCTGTATGTATGTATATATATATATATATATATATATGTATATATGTATCATGTTTATATATATTATGTATAGTTTGTATACTATGTAACTTGGGTGTCTCTCCCTTGTAATTATTATTTTGTACAAGTCTGATACCGATATCCCGCACCAATAATTTCTCTGTTTAGCCTAATGGAGAGAATGCCTTTATGGCATTAAGTCCGCCATTTGTACTTTCTTGTATTGTGCAATAAAGTTAAAATAAATAAATGAATAATTAGTACTAGAACGCTGAAATTTGGTATGAGTTATTACGCCTACAAATTTTTTTTAGGTTACCGTACACCTAAAGTGGGGATGTTTTTTTTTCGTTCCAATGCTAGTATGTGGGGAATAGATCTCTTAAAAATAATAGAGGTCTCCAAACATAATTTTTTCATAAAGTCAGCAGTTTTTTAAATAATATTCACTCCGGAAATCCTAAAAATAGCGTCCCCCCCCCCCTGTACTTTTTCATACCGTATTTTGTTCATCTGTAGTGATTTTTTTTGTATGAACGGCTGCGGAACCTTACACTGAGCATGGTCCGACATGCTCTTGACCTGTTTTTTTAAGCTACTCTTTACGAACTCTGCAGTATTCTTTTTCGTCTTATAACCAATTGAAGACGGAACCCTAGACTAGGTACGTAAGATCTATCCATATTCAATGAGACATCAAATCAAACCTATCCTCGTCCATCTTCAGTCGTCTTGCCTTAACAAGGCGGTTTCGATACATAATCGAATAGGTTTTACAATCCTATAAATTTTATCACGGCCGCAAGCCATTAAGAGAAAAATAAGCAAGCCAACAGCAATTCGGGGCATGTTGAGTGTAGGGTTCCGTAGCCGTTAGTGCAAAGAAATGCACTACAGATGAAAAAAATACGACGTAAGGAAAGTGCACCAGCAAAAGAGCGTATCTTCATGGCACTTAGGTACGTATTTTTGCTAAAATTGTATATCTGATCATGTTGAAAATAATTTTCGTTGGAAGTATTTATTATGTTTTATTTATTTATATTTTTTGGACATACGGATTAGAAGATAAAGACTGGGGCACAATTAAAAATAATCATTGCACTAAACCAAAAAAGTTTCATAGGAACATCAAAGTGTTTTTAGATTATTTGTCGAAATATGTGCCACGCGTTAATCTTGTCTGAAAAAAAAAACAGTTTCGGTACCGAAGCCTTAGAAATATCTTTTTTTTATTATTTAACTACCAAACTAAGTAGCGGCTTATACAAGACACCTATACTCCAAATTTCATCAATATACATTTGAAGTTTTTGCGTAATATGCCTGTCACATACGAATGTACAGACGGACATGATGAAACTATAAGGGTTCCGTTTTTGCCATGTTGGCTACGGAACCCTAAAAAGGCGATTATGTCCGTGTGGAATGGAATACGAGTAAATTCTTTCTTCATTCTTCAGAATTTTAATACGAAACAATGCACACAAGTTATCGACAGAACCCTGAAAAACGCAATTATGCCCGTATATAAATACATCATCTATTATTATCGTAGATATTGTGCAGTGTGTGAATGGAGTAAGATTTAATATTCAATTCATTCAGAATTTACGTATCAAAGAATGCAATGTACTTGTTAGTGTGCATAATTAAATCGACAGAACCATAAAAAACGCAATTACTCGTATGCCCAAGCCCATGCCACATATCACAATTTGAAACTGAATTTATATGTGGTAATATTGTTTTCAAAAATACCAAGCAAGGATCGGAACCGGTATTTTTTTCATAGAAAATTTCCGAAATAACGATTCGTTTTTTCGTTCAATTACGAGATTTTCGTATATTTTATTGAAATTCTAGAACTTGAATCAGGTGTTTTAAAACATTCCAGAAATAGCGTGTATTTTAGAAGATTATAAAAATATCGGTTCCGATTCCTGATACCCAAAGGGTAAAACAAAGAGTCCCGACCCTATTATGCATATGTTTTCAAAAATTTCAAGTTTTTTTTCCATAAACGGGTACTTATCAAACAGCCCTCGTAAACGATTCACGTATACGTTGAGCTTTACATCCGCCATTGTCATATGAACAAGCTACTGAAGCTTTGTAACTTTGCTACCGTGTCACAGTAAACAAACTTGTCATATTCAAAGTATTCAAACAACCTCTGTGTTCTTACGCTGCCCGTAACTACGACAAGGTACTACAATGACCACTTATGCGGATAAAAAAAGACTAAAACAAACGAAGACGAAACCAATAATAAAAAGGCACTTAGATACTCTGATAACATTTCGAGATAAAAATTCAATATCTAGCATATGCATGCCTTTAAGATTATTTTTCTAAAAACCAGCCAATTAAAAATAACATGAAGTTATTACACACATATTAACAAGTAGGTATTACGCATTAAAAAATTAAGCAGAACTCGTCTATATATTAATATCATTAAAGATCATGTCAGTAAAAGGGTTGAGGAAATTCGAACGTACTCTAAAGTAACCTACCAAATCTCGTATAACCAGGTACTTGTATCAGAAGTGAACTCTATTTTGAAAGTATCACCGTTCTATTTAACGTTACGGTAAGAAGTTACGATGTTTTGAGGGTGAAGCATCCTCGATTCTATATCATTTGAATATCGAACAGGGCACGGTATAAATATGCGGAGAGACTTCAGTGTAGTCACATTTTGGTGCCATCTCCCTTCAAGCACACATCATGAAATACGTTAGTACTAGTGTTTGCCTTTCTATTTTGTGTTGTGTTGTGTGTGAGTGTCAGGTTGACGATTTGTGCAATGATGGGAAATCTTGTGGCAAATTGATTTGCGTTTTTAATTCGGTATTCTTTGATTTTGTGCGTACTACATATACTGATAATTACTCTGTTTTTTTTATACTGAAAATTATTTGTAAAGCTCGAAAACATTAGCTAATTTTCGTGTTTTACGTATGTTAATCAAACATGCCCCAAATATGTCTCAATTGCCATAAAGTCCCATCTTCGTACCATGGGACTATAAATCACGGTAAAATATATGAATAATTAAATATTACGGGAAAATTATATACAAATCGAACTAGTCCCATGGTGTTACGAGTACTAGGCGACGATATATTTATTTTATAATATTTATTTATTTATATACATAGAAAACATTCATGATTCAGGAACAAACATTTCTGCTTATCACACAAATACTTGTCTTTACCGGAATTGGAACCCAGCTGGCAGGCGGCGTCACTCCCGCTGAGATAAATCATTCGTTGAATAAAAAGTACTTACCTGTTGTTATAAACTGTATTTGACCAAATATTATAAACTATTAGCAGCTATAAAATAATACTCGCGACTTAGTTCTTATTTATAACCATTTTAAGCACATAATTAGCCTGTTCATTAATGGTTTTAGTAAATATGTCTGTAATGTAACAAACTTTAATTACAATCATAATGGTACGAAAGTTGCGCGATTGAACATAAACACATCTTTACAAACATCGACGACCGTTTTAGCTCAGTGGGAGTAACGTTGCCTGCGAAGCTGAGGTCCTGGGTTCAAATCGCGGTAAGGGCAAATATTTGTTCGATGAGCATAAATATTTGTTCCTGAGTTATATATGACCTGAGTGATATAAATATCTATTAAATATATCGTCGTCTAGTACCCATAACACAAGCCTTATTGAGCTTACCATGGGATTAGATCAATGTGTGTAAAATTGTTCCGTAATATTTATAATATTTATTTATTTATTCGCATCTGTATTAATACTTGAATAGGGTAAGAAACATGTGACATTTGTGAAATTAACAATTATTTTCACATCAGGACTGTTAATAAAATAAGTACCTAGTGTGAATTATACTATGTAAGGTCAAGTGTGGTCACCTGCGTAACTATTGGTACTTATCTACGCAACTAGCGTTTTATGACATGCGATTGTTACTCAAAATAGTTTTTCCTTTTTTGCCTATTAACAACTTGAAATTTTCTTCAGCTGACCACCCAAACTCAAGGGTGTGATGAGTTTAGCAAAGTTGAGCAGTAATTCATTCATCGTTAGGTGGCGTTTTTGATTCAACGATCATGGTTGTGCGCTATAGATGTGGAAAATACCAATTTAAACTATCAAACATATAAATAAAACAATTTTAACGGTTTACATCGCGTATATTATCTCATTTGAGTTCCCGACGTTTCGGAAGCTTTTCAGCTTTCCATGTACAAAATCTAAAATTGTTTTATTCAAACGAGTAATCGCGGAAATCGAAGAAAATATTACGCTTAAACATAGTTAATATGCATGAGAGTAACCGTAATCTATCATTTCGTTTGAAATTTGCCACAATTCTTGAACCAAATATGCTACCAATGTTACGATCACTGGTAATGAGCGATTCTAAATTACATTTTATCAATATAATAAGCTCTATAAAAGATCCTTGGGAATATTTAAGTCAAAGTCAAAGATATTTATTGCTTACAAGTTGTAAAAACACTAGATCTTATAGATTGTAAAGTACCTTACATGGCTCCTGCTAGGGTATGCAATATTTTCAGTTGAACAATAATAATTCTTAATAGCCTAGTATTTACATCATCATTTTAATTCCATAACCCAGCATATTTATATCTCATCTCTCTTCAATGGTTCTTGCATCTAGCGAGTGCTGTCTCTGTGGGCGTCCCATGATACGGGCAGGAACAGCACCCGCGCGGTGTACTCCTTACATTTCATTAAATTGTCGAAAGGGCCTCTGCGCGTAGGCTTCGGCTCCGCGCACGCCTCCCAAAGGTCCGGGACACCATTGTCCCGTGAGCAGGTGCGACAAACAGATAATAATTGTTACTACTAATAGGCCACCTATCTTTTAGATATTCAGCTACAGAATAATAGGCCTTTTCCACCAATAATCTTCTTAAGGCTAGCTTAAATTCTAAAATATCCTCCTTGTCTCTAATGGTACTTGGTAGTCGGTTATATACTTTTGGGGTGAGTCCAGTTTAACAGTTAAGTAAACTTTAAACTTGGAAACAATGCGGTAATTTCTCAAAACATTCTAGAGAAACTTTCTCAACACAGAAACTTTCACAATATTTTCTTCTGTTTCCGCGATTATTACTCATTGAAACTTTCGTTAAATTCCTGTGGACGTTTTCAGAAAGATCTGAGAAGTTTCCTAACTTTTTGGAATTTTTCCATAACTTGCAAATCTACCCACAAATTTTTGAAGATTTTAATCCGTAAAAAATCAAAAAACGTAATGCTTATCTGTTAAATACTTAGATCATTTAACAACTGCAAATGCCATACGTATACATTCCTCTCTATGTTTTTTGTTTGTAGGTCATTTCTTATTTTTATTTGTGTGTGATTGTAGAAATACCCCCCAAAAATGTATGAACAAATTAGTTCGGTTATGACACGGCTTGCATGCTCTAAGCATAAATATTTGCTCTTACCTGTAATCAAAAAAAACAATATGAAATTTTGAAATACCATCTAAATTTTTTGCATATGCAGTTTAATATTTAGTTTGTTAAACTAGAATAGATTATACAGCGACTTCCTTTACAACTGAAGGTACCGCATGTACTTATAACCTTTAAGTGATATTGGAAGTGAATTGTCGAAATAGGATTTGGAGCGCTATTTGTACTGCAATGCCAATACAAGTACTTAGAAACGGGAGATTGTAACAGTAAAACTTTAAGATCAGTCTGTTGGCCTTCAAATTGGCGAATTACTAGTTCATTTATTGATTTTCAAATAATTATTGCAGCAGGACATTTAAAATTCTAAATTGTTCTTAAAGGATGAGTAACCAGTGATCGTAAAAAGTTGGTATTTTCCACATCCATAGCACATTACCATGATCGCTGCATGAAATATGCTAAAAAACTTACAATCAATGGAACAAACATTACGTAAAATATATACAGGGTGATCAATCCAAATGGGTCAGTATGGAGAAGTCAGAAACTATGAGAAATAGCGAAATCTCTTCTTAGGAACCGTGGTGTCGATTTGAGATTTAATAATAATGGCATTTTTTTTTTACTCATTCATAACCGGGAATCGAACCTGGTCAAAATTTCTGTAAACCATGTCATAAATTCTGCGAGTTTTTTCGTTATTATTGTTGACATTGCGAATCTTAAGTCACAAGGAATACAGTGGAATCTTGTTTAAACAAATGAAAGAAAAACTCAAAATTAAGATAATTATTTTATGTAAGTGTTCAAAATGTAGTCATTTTCTTAGATGCAAAGCAATGCAAAATGCAAAATTCTCTCTAGAGTTTAAAAAAGCCATTATTATTAAATTTAAAATCGACGCCATAGTTCCTAAGAACAGATTTCGCTATCACTCATACTTTCTGAGTTCTCCCTACTGACCTATTTGGATTGTTCACCCTGTATATACCAAACGATCGAATTCAATTAAACCAATACATGGTAAAATATTATTGAACATTTAATATTTCGTCCCCACTTTTCCCGTCTTATTTATCTAAACATAGTTTTTTTCCTACAAGTTTAAATAAGACCACCATTAAGGAACGCTCTAAGTATTCAACATTTTTCTAGTTTGGTCCACAATTAAAAAATCGCATAATAAGCGTACTTCATGTATTTCTTAAGCCTTATTTTAGAAGTCGGTCGAAATAAAAATTTCTGTTTAATTTTTCTAAATATTGTGATAAATTAATGTTGTTTTTAATGAAATGTGAAAGGAACCATATACCACTCACCGCAGCGCTCCTCAATCAAACTATTTCATTAATGACCACTTAGGTAACTGAGGATTAGCCAAATAAAGACGCTTATAATTATCATTAATCTCGGATGCTTGGCCAATTATAAGAGGAGTTTTTGCGAAGTTTTGACTTGTAGATATAGGTTCAATTGATCACATATGTCAAATAAGTAGAAAGGTTGAAAGGAGTGATTTGATGAGTACCTATATGGTTGGAATACTTGAAACATTTCTTCGAAAATGTTGTCTCGAAATATTAGTCCAACATTTTTAAAAACAAAAATACGATTCTTAAATAAATGTGCCACCAGAAAGATCATGCTTCGAAAACAGAACCAGCCCTTATCGTATGTGTCTTTATAAACGGCTGAGTTTAATATCAAACTTATACGTATAACACATTTTTTCTGGTGCCGTGACTACGATAAGTCTAATATTGAATTTGATCCTGGCAAAAGTTATGCCAGATTGGATAGGTTTTTTGAGATCAGTAACTATATAACTAACTGATGTCACTATAGCGTTAAATATATATGGCAAACTTGTATCAAAATTCTCCAATCACAGCACAAGACATTTTTAGCCGCTGGTGATTTTACAAAATCATGAATCGTTTATTATGCTCATCACAACAACAAATATTTGTTTTTACCGGGATTTGAACCCAAGACCGTCAGCTTTGCTGGAATCGCTGAGCTAAACCAATCGTCAAAAGCACGCTGAACTTATCTAACTGATCTTATCCTATTCCAGTTCGTCGTAATTGCCCTGGCTTCCGTGGCCTCTGCTGCCCGCTTGGACAACGTGTACCTCCCCCCCAACGCAAGATCTTCAAGCGGCGTCAGCGCTGGTCTACAAGCCCCTAAAGGCAGCTCTGCCTTCCAGGGAGCGCCACAGAGTGGGCATGGAGGTAGGTTTTGTCAACATTTTTCACCAAGATATTTTGGAGTAGCAATTTTGAAACTTAACGGAACCTGTCATTTAGAAAAAAATATGAATACAATTCTCAGAAGTTACTAGGTATTTCTTGCCAGGAAAACTTTCTTGCTATTGGATCTTTGTAATGACGAAGGCGAACAAAAATGTGTCCATAAGAATCTGTTGAGACTTTTTATTTATTCGGCTCATTTCCTAGTTGTTGAAACAGTTAGGCTGCTGGATACAATTATAGTGAGTTTCTCAACAGCGGAGATCCTTCTGTTGCGACACTTGACACTAAAAGAAGATGAGAAGAGAGATGCGATGAGTGAGAGATGTATTAGTATTTTCAGTTTCCACTTTGACCCAGATAAAGTTAATTCGGCTTCATCTCTGCGCAAAATGTATCAAACAAATCAATCCCTTTTGGAATCTTCGGAGCTCATCAGATCTTGCTTCCTTTCTTTCAGGTTTCAACGCTCAAGCCCAGAGGTACTCCGCCGCCTCAGCCAGTGCTTCAGCCTCCGCCAGCAGCCAGGCCGAGATCCTGAGGTTCGACAATGAGATCAATGAAGAGGGCTTCCATTATGCCTATGAGACCAGCGACGGTACTAAGGCTGAACAAGAAGGTTGGTGATGACCATTAATCAAACCATCGAAGAATTGTATCACTAAATTTGTTACGCAGTTCTCTCATATATCTAGATAAAGCAATATAAAATCATTTTAAGGTCTGTTTGTCACTGATAAGTAGTAAAATAAGTCTAACCCAATGAAAAACTTCACAGTTTGTTCGGTCCTCAAAAGATCCTCATCTTCGAGAGCCATATTCCAACAATTAAGGACCTGTTTTTCACTGATATTGTTATGAACTGAGATGAGGGTACCAACATATATGACAGTTTCGATCACTGGGATTTGTTTTACTAATTTATTATAGCTGCTCATATTTTTTTTTATTAGCGTCATACAATGCTATAAATTGTCTTTGTAGTTCTATTTCAATTTCCAGTCTGAATATGACAAAAATTATGTCATTGCGAGGCCTTTAACCGAGCGCTTGTTCTGCTTCGCTGTCATGTTTGTAGATTTTAATTTAAAAATATTTATGTAAGAAGTCCAAAATCTCCAACAAAATATTTGAAATTCTTTAAAAATTCTACATACAGTTGAACAAAATGTATTTACGAAAGTGAAGCGATTGATATTATTAAATAAGCCCACGCACATTAATACTTACTTCGATCTCCACACGGTCGGTTATGCTTGCAGTATCAAACTCAATGCAAGATAAGCACTCAACCTTGATAGCTGTCATCTCATCACTCGACACATTCTAAAATATGACATTGCACATCTCACATCGCTTTAAAACGCAAACGGACGATGCAGCGTAAGTAGGCCCGCTACAAGGTGGACTGATGACCTAGTGTAGGTTACTGAAGTCCGCTAAATGCAGGATCGGTATGGTGGCATGTTCTTTAGAAACGCCTATGTCCAGCAGTGGGCGTCGTTTGGGGATGTCGCTTAATCATTTTATGAACAATGCTATTGTATTTGACTTTGGTCTCACTTTATGGATAGTGAAACCAATTCTAAGATGGTGCCTGTTTTTGCAAAAAATGCCTGTTCACGCTCGCCTTAAAACATAAGTTTTTTTTTCTTCATCCTTTCATCCTCTGTTAGGGTGAGGTATAGGGCTGGAAGCATCACCTTCCCTTTGACGATGATTTTTCTGTTTTAAAAGACGTGGGTCGACTTCTCTGATATTATCGCACATCCCTAGGTAAAACAAAATATCAAGACAGGTTTGTTAACACACTGGAAGGGATATTTACTTATCGTGCCCGAGAGGTGGCGAACTGGTGACTGCACCTGTCTGATTACCAAGAATGTCGACTACTGAATGGGAACTCCTAGTCCCCTAATATTTATTTACTAGGTAGATTTATAGAAACCATTTTTACAGGTCGCGTCATCCCCGGTGCTAAACCCGAGGAAGGCTCTCTCCAGGTCTCCGGTTCCTACTCATACGTAGGGGACGATGGACAGACCTACTCGCTGACCTACACAGCTGATGAGAACGGATACCACGCGGAGGGCGACCACCTCCCCACCCCCCCTCCGATCCCAGAGGCCATTCTGAAGAGCTTGCAGCTCACCGCTGGAAATGGTGGTAAGTTTTTTAAGCTGTAACAATTGTATAACATTTGCTGTTAGGGTAATACCAAGGAAACGGAGGGCAGAAAAAAGGAACAAGTGGCAGAAAGGAAAGCGCCTGGCAAGCCACTCTTAACACCCCAGAAGATCAGATCAGATCCTTTAACCTTCATGAGGTTAGAGGATCGAATATATCTAGAAGAACCTAGAACGGCGGAAAATGATACATAGGGAAGAATACTCGACATTTTCTATGTGCTGTTTACCCAGAGTACAGACTTTGTTCGCTGCCCAAGGACCTCTATTTAAGGAACCCTTCAAGACTTTGTCTCCTACTTGTACGTAGGAGACGATGGACAGACTTACATTGCATCATTTTCACATTTAAGCCTGATTTCACCATACCCCATTAGCCATTAACGACTAATTACGACTGTCAACAAAATCAACATTGAAAAGGTTAACCCACCATTAATAATTAACAAAGCTTCGTAAAATTAGATCTTAAACAAAAGACAAACGTAATATTTATCCTACTATAAATTATTACAATCATCCAAATCCAAAGATTTGCTAAGACAAAACCGATAGGCGCTATAATCATATCTTTCTTCTTTCAGCTCACTACGAAAGCCAGAGGAGCAGTTACGACGCTGACAAGAGTGGGTACTAACAGACAAACATACATATAAGTAAAACCACTATAGTCAATGTACTGTCAAGAGTAAAAGTTTTTTTTGTTTTATACGGTTTTTGTACTTTTACACTGAGTTTTGTGGTTGACTGTACTTTATGGCCAGTATGTGTTCAGTAATTAAGTTAAATGTTGATTTTTAATAAATGTGTAAATATCTGAAACGGTTCATTTTATTTCCAAACTAAAGTATGTACCTACGTACAATCAGCATCACATAGCTCGTAGCGTACAGAAGGCCAAATAAATCGCAAATATTTATATTCCGATGGACATAAAGATACGTGAAGATATATTTGGCAATTTGGATGCTACAGTTTATTTAATGCTAACTGTACCTAGGAGCTGTTCATAAATTACGTCATCTATTTTTGACGATTTTTGACCCCCCCCTACCAAATAAAATTATGTCATTTGCAAATAATGCGTTTTTAGCAACAGTTTATACAAACACGAATATCATTCCTTTTTTTTCTCATTGAAGCACTTTTAAAGATGCGAAAGATGATGTCATCTTGGGAATGACCCCCCACCCCTCCTTCGTCATGCTAACATCATCCGATGTCCAGACCCCCTCCCCCCAATTTGAAATGACGTAATTTATGAATAGCCCCCTACGAGGAAATATTAAATGGTTTTGAGTATACGAGTACATGGAATAAACAAAAAAAATAGGATTAGATTTTCAGAATGACAAGTTAATTTTGTGACATAGAACATTCATCATCATCAGTCCACCTCCATCCACTGCTGGACATAGGCCTTTCCCAAAACATGCCACTGAGCTCGGTCCTGAGTTTTTTGTTTCCAACCGCTGCCAGTCACTTTTCTTATGTCGTCGCTCCACCTAATTAGAGCGAGCCCTAAACAACGGTCTCCACTCCAATACAGAACATTACTCGTACGTTATTAAATTTAGTATGGGTAGACAGCTATATATTGAATAGCCAGTAATACAGGGCGATTTCTTAGTCTTGAGCAGTTTTTTTCCAAGGCCTAATAGCTTGCCTTACAGCTGCTTAGACTGATAATTAGAGCATAGATAGCTTGATTTTTTTGCGATGTAAAATGTATTACCTTGTTATTTCATCATGAATGACTAAGCCCCGCTTCTGTAGCGCATCAGGGATGTTCGCAGAAGAGAGGCTTGACTGCTTCTATAGCACAATGCGCATGAGGGCTGCATCCCTGGTGCGCCGGGTGCGAGGCAGTCCCAACAACATCCTGAAAATGATAGGGGACAGGATTGATTGTCCCTATTTACGCCACTGTTGTGGGCTACATGCCCCGATTGTGTCTATTTAATTTTACTTACTAACCCATAGATTTACCCATAGAGATACCAACAAAATATAAGTGTAATTACTTGAAATAAAAAGTTTTATTATTATATAATCACTACAAGCTCTAGGGTGACTGAAAAAAATGGATTTTGTTTTTTCAATTTACTTACAGTAACCGTTTCTCTACTCAATCTATATACATGTAGTTATGTACAATTAATCTTATTTTGGCGTCGGTTGCCTCATGTGTAACATATTGAAAATTCTTAAATTTAGTAAGTGTGACACGGTGGCATAAACAGCAAAATCGCCACGGCATATGTTTGCCATAGGGAATATGCGTGGTTTTTTTATTTTTTCATATTAAAAGCTCATTCATGTAACAAACAGAAGAGTAAAATATTTTTTCGAATAACTATAAAAATAACCATGATAAAAGCCATTAAATAGTTTATTTTATCTCTTTCTATCAAAACAGAATTTAATATGGATTTTATATGGCCGTAGTGTACTATGACGTAAAAGTACATGTCGGACCTCTCTGTCAAATCGCCGTCTAATTAGTAGTTTAAAATGCCTATGTATTGCGTACTCGTATTTCTAGGCTGATTTTAATATAAATTTCACTTTTTGAAATCTGTTTTACGGTATTTTGATATTTTGTTACGATAAGCGGTATAAAAATGTCATGCATGTGCTCTATATTTGAGAATAAGTATGGGAGATAGGGGAGCATTGGACAGTCGGGAGGTTCGGGCACCACCTTGTAAGTCGGGTCGTATGGAAGGTACTTAATTTTGTATACTGTCGTAGTTAAATGTGCGTCCACATTTGTATCATTTGCCCGTATCAGATCATCGTCGCGTGGAATGATCGCGTGTCACGATCACGCGTTTGGACGTTGCGCCGATCCGATCGCTCGAAATCCATTTGCTACGCGTATCACACACTTATATCGGAAGAGTGCGGCATGATCAGCGCGCCGACAGTGAGCGTCCAAGCAGCGCGATACGCAGTGATGTCACGGCACAGTGATCGGATACGAGCAAATGATACAAGTGTGGACGCACCTTTAGCTTACTAACTGGCACAACCGCTCAGGCTAATGTCAACTGCCATTTTGATTAGATGTCAGTGTCATTTGCCGTCGACCATTTCGTACGTGCAAAAGTAAATATTTTGATGTGATTTCGAAGGAAATAACAACTTGATCTGCGAAAAGCCGTAAGTTTCTGTATTGTCATCTAGTTATGTGTTTACGAAAGCTAATATTAACGTATAAATTAAGATAAAACATTAGACTACAAAAAACATATTTGAATTTATTTGTGAAATGAGAGGGTGGGGAGCATTGGGCACTAATTTTGAAGGGAGGTTTTGACTATTGTTTTTTTCGGCAATCCCTGTAAAAAAGTAAGTTCTGTTAAAAAAAAAAAAATTATTAATAATTTCGACGGGTTTAAATTGCGTGTAAATATTGAATTTGAATACTAAATAATTTTGATGTTTTATTAAACTCAAACTCAAACTTTTTATTGCACACACATATTATAACATTCAAATAAACATCATAATATGCACCCTGCAAGGGCACAGCAAATAACTTAATTCTAATACATTAGTATACTATTATACCTAATTACTTAGTCTAACTAAATTCAACACGTATCTTCAAAAAAATCTTGTAGTGAATAGTAACTTTTTTCTAATAAAAATTGCTCTATTGCTTGTTTAAATAATTTATGATTTTCTATGCTTTTTATTGCTGCTGGGATCTTGTTATAGATTTTAGCACACATCATATGTGGCCCTGTATTAAATATTTTTAAGTTAGAACACTTGGTATTAGGTAGAGCTAAATATTTTTTGTTGCTTAAAGTCAGCCGTTTTGAGTGGTAATCAGCTAGTGGGAAAAACTTATCGTACGTCCTTACAAAATTGCAGACTTCGTAAATATATATGGATGTAAGCGTTAGAATACCAAGTTTTTTAAAATAGGGTCTACAACTTTGCATACTATTAATATTAGCCAGGATTCTGATAGCTTTTTTTGTACGATAAACAAATCATTGGCATTGGTACTATTGCCCCATAGCAATATACCATATCTTAATAAAGAGTGCGCGTATGCATAATATGCGGGTTTGGCAGTTTTTAGGTCTGTTGTTTTTTTTAGTTCATATAAGGCATATAGGAATCTGGATAATTTAATTGTTATTTTATATAAGTGGTCCTTCCAATCTATATGAGAATCGATGTTTAGTCCTAGTAGCGAAAAGGTGTCTACAATTTCAAATTTGTTATTATCAAATGTAAAGTTAATGTTTAGAGGTTGTTTTTGATAGGGTTTGAAAACCATCAACTTAGTTTTTAGGAGGTTTAATTCTAGATTATGGTCCGTAAGCCATGAAACTAGTTGATGTTGAATGTTTTCCAGATTCGACTTAAGATAACTCTCGCCAAAGCATGAAAAAACAACAGAAATGTCATCGGCGAATAGGACGCTAGTGGTGTCTATTATTTTTGGCAAGTCATTAATATAGATTAAAAATAATAAGCATCCCAGCACACTGCCCTGTGGGATCGATCGAGTAACATATTGTGGCATTGATTTTATTTGAGATATTTGTCGGGACTGTTTATTGTGGTACTGTATTTCCACATACTGCACTCAGTTTTGAGATATGACTCAAACCATTTGTGTACAGTCCCTCTTACTCCAATACCGTTTAATTTCTTCAATAGAGCTTCATAAGACACTCTATCATATGCTTTACTCATATCGAGTAATATACCAACAGCATATTGTCTGTTGTTTATTATTTCCAGTATTTGGTTGATATATTTCTAGACTGCTAGGGTTGTGGAGTGTTTTTTCCGGAAACCATTTTGGCTTTCGTTAAAGATTGAGTACTTTTCGCAGAAGGCATACAAACGTTTTGACATGGCAGATTCCAATATTTTTGAAAAGGTTGGTAAGAGAGCTATAGGCCGATAGTTGTTGCAGTCAGTTTTTTTCCCTTTTTATTAATAGGTTTGATTATTGATAGTTTAAGAGAATCTGGTACAACGCCCTCTGAGAAAGATTGATTTATTAGAGTTGCTAAAGGCTGAGCCAACTCATCTGCACATTTCTTTATGAGAGCGGGTGGTAGTTCGTCATAACCAAAGCTGTTTTTGTTTTTTAATTTGCGAATGATGCTATGAGTCTCCCGTTCATGAACTGGCTGTAAGTAGAGTGAGTTTATGGTAGGAGAGAGAACGGAGTGATTGGATGCACTCATGTCGCTTGCGGCCGTACCAATCTCGGCGCCCACAGATATAAAAAAAAATTGTTGAACGAATTCGCTATGACATTTGGGTCGTTTGTTACGGAGTTTTTGATCTTTAATGTAACGTTTTCCCTTTTCTTTTTTGGCAATTTATTTGTTCGTTCTTTAACTATGTGCCACATTGTTTTAGTAATATTATCAGTGGTTTTGATTTCGAATATATTGTAGCTTTTTAGATTTTGCTACAGTCTTTTCAAGTAATTTTTCGTAACGTTTATAATAATTATTCAGTCGGATTTTTACTTTTGGATACGAGTAATTTTAGCTGTTTTTTATTTTTACATGACGTTCTTATGCCAGTGGTCAGCCAAGTCTTTTTATTAATTTGGTTTTTGATTTTGACCAGGGTTTTGGGAATACATATTTCCAAAGCACTGTGTATAGCTATAATAAACGAGGTGAAGTTGTCGTTAATGTTTTTCTCACTGTCTATTATTAAATTCCAATTTATGTCCGATAAGTAGGATTTAAAAATTTGCATATTGCCGGCAGTAAATTTTCGTTTGTAGCTATACCAGGTTTTCCTCTCATGTGGTAAAGGTTTTTTGCTATTTGGTACTACATACACAATACCCTTATGATCTGAAAAACCGTATTCTTTAACAGATAATACATTGGTTTCATTATGGAAATTTGTAAACAACAGGTCTATACATGGCGAGCTTTCTTCAGTAACTCGCGTAGGCTCATTCACAATTTGCTTAAAATTATAACGTTTTAAAACATTGATAAGCGCCGCTTAAGACGGACATTTTCCTAAAACATCTACATTGAAGTCGCCAGCAATGACAATATTTTTCTTTGAATCTTTTACAGTAACAAGTTTTAAAAGCTTTTCTAATGTTTCATAAAATAAAATTAGATTCCTTTGGCTGTTCGGCCAATATACAACAATGAGTAATAGATTTAACTGAGGAATTTCAGTTGCACAGGTTTCAAATATATACTCAGTAGTTAAACTTATAATGTCCTTGCGCTCCACAAAGGGTATGCCAACCTGCAGGAACACACACACACCGCTGCCTCGTTGAGTCCTTCTATTGAACATTGAAGTAGCTTTGTAGCCTTCTAATTGTAGTAAGTCAATTTTTTCTTGTGTGATCCAGGTTTCTGATAGACAAATTGCATTTACTTTTCTATCGTTTTCAGTTGCCGCATCTATTAGGTGGCGTTTATTTATAATTATTATTTGTATCACTAATTATTATTTTATTTTTACAGAAAAATGCCGTTTGCGTTTAAAAAGAAATATCAAGTGTCCCATTGAAAGACATCAAAACTAAATTGCCGAACCCAAAGATATGGGTCAAGCGTGGCGGCTCTAAGTATACTTTTGATAAGCCCATCTGGGTTATACCGAAACTTAGATAAATTTTATGACTGAAGCAAGAACACTGAGTATTGAGTACTAAATCTTTAGTTTTTTTTTTGAGTAGGTACTTATAGTTTAAAACAGTTGATCGTTTGTTGATTTTATTGCAAGTTTTTATAAGTATAGGAGTATAATAGTCAAGTAATTTACCATTAAGTGGCATATTTAATACAGTGTCCAAACCTCCCATTGAGGTGCCCAAACCACCCGACCATTGGGAGGTTTGGACACTTTTGACAGTGTTCGGAATATCTCTTGCAATTTTGAAAATGATTATAATTATATAAATGTTATTCGTAATAATTGAAGCCAAATATATGTGCTACTAATATACAGACTAAAAAGTTGATTTAGTTAAAAAAATACATTTTTATTAAGACTTAAGTAAAAAAGTGCCCAATGCTCCCCTATCTCCCCTATGTACTACTAACTGTATAAGATATGCTCATTGAAACCTACGGGAAAAGTTATTTGTTTTTCTTATCGTTTCTGTCCAGTTCACTCTGTCTCTCAGGACCAAACTCTCAATACACCTACATTAATCCTATCAAAGTTACAATCAATGGTCCAAGTTATCTATACTATTATAAACTTGTAAAATTTGTATGTCTGTACATTGAAGATATTTTCAAAAAAATAAGAGATACGGACTATTTTAAGGTCATTGACCCAACAAATATTTATCTTTTATTTTTTGTTGTTGTGGCGTCACAACGCCAAAACGGCTAACCAGATTTCAACTATTTTTGGTACACGGGTAGCTAGGCATTGACAGTTGGTTATAAGATACTTTTTATTCGACTACGCTGACGAAAGAGAGGTTTATAATGTTTTTCCTCCGCCGCTGACGAAGTTGTCCGCAACTTAGTTCCATAATAAATTTAGCCTTCGATGCACCGAGCATCTCTGACATACAATTAGGTAGCTATTTTAATGGTGGCTCTACATAACTGACATTTAGTGATTCGTTACGATTATGACACGTAGTTCGACAATAATAACTACTTAAATTATGATAACGATCATGAAACACTTTGCTACGCATAAAGAATAAACATAAAATTACATCCCCATGTGAACAGACAGGTTTTTATTTATTTCTTTAATTCATCAATTTTTTGGGGTTCCATACCTCAAACAGAAAAAAACGGAACCCTTAGATGATCAGACAGACCGACAGACAGTTACTTTTGCATTTATAATATTACTAGTACCTAAGGCTTCGTCCATGTAGCCTACTATTTAATTTATCCCTTGGGAACTGTGCGTTTTTCCGGGCTACAAACTATCCTATGTGGTTTCTAGAGTGTAACACTACTTCCATACCAAATTTCATCTAAATTGGTTTAGCGTTTTATGCGTGAAGAGGTACAGACAGATAGAGTTACTTTAGCATTTATAACATTAGTATGGATTTTGGACGTTGATCGTAAATCAGGGTCATCAGAGGGGTCAAGAGAGCAAATGCCCTCTCCCCTCCTCACCATCTCCTCCCGTCCGTATTTTTGCCTGCAAATGAGGTCAGGTCTTATTATATGTGTTTTAGGTATCTATTTTTTAAGCTGAAGCTATAAAACCGCCCATATCTAACAAGAAAATAAACAAAATTTAATTAAAATACAACTTATCTCAAAGCCAGTGGCAAATACGATAACCTGGTATATTTTTTCCTCATATTTTAAGTGCATATGAAAAAACTTGTGGCACATAACCAACATTTTTAAACTTTATTGAATGCTCAGTGTGTGTCGATTGAAGATACGAAGACTAGACATTTCTAGGGTTCCGTACAAAATATACGCTACAAACGACCGTATCTATGAAAATCCAGTGTTAGCAGAGCCCTACTCCTAAGCAAAATGTATGCGGTATTCGATCATTTTATATTGGTTACCGACATAGACGGACAGACATAACATTATACTGTTTTTAGTATTTGTTGTTATAGCGGCAACAGAAATACATCATCTGTGAAAATTTCAACTGTCTAGCTATCACGATTCATGAGATACAGCCTGTTGACAAACAGACGGACAGCGGAGTCTTAGTAATAGGGTACCATCTTACACTTTGGATTCGGAACCCTAAAAAACTTCTGATGCGCTAAACTAACTACGCTGCAAGGTTATCTCATTTTGCATTTAGGTATTAAAGTTGCAAACATGATTACGTAATGTTTGTCATCGTGTATTTCTGCCGAAAGTAATGTTGATGATGTAATTTGGCTTTGTACTATTTGAGAAGACTGCATGGTGCTTAATGTATTTATTTTGCATTTATAATTTTATCAGTAAAATAAAATATATTTCTTTTTATGAGACATGCAAGATAACATTTTTTTATTCATTCAAATTTATTAATGGCAAAGGCATATTTCATGGCAAAGGCATGACTTTGCCATTATATTACGGTAGTAGAGGACTATTTAACAGACAAAAATGCATGGCCCAAAACGGAAACCAAATAATTTACTTTTAGCGGAACACAGTTCTTATATGGTGGCATATCAAACGTACGTAAGTTGTTTTAAAAAAAAACATATTTTGCTTTTTGTTAGTACAAATATTGTAATAGATATAAGAGTTATTTAGAAAAAATACTGACGGTTGAGTTTGTTTCGGCTTTCTTCTCAACAGTGGTCTCCTCTTGGGAAACGCCGTAGAGTCAGACTTGTAAAAGTACCCTTGCGGCCTACTTACAGAATAAAGATCATTATTTCATTATTGTGCACATGATTCAATTCAATATAATATTGAATATTTTATTTAGTAAAAATAAATTTAAAAATATCGAATGAAAATATCATCGATCACTATAAAGTTGTAAAAATAAATGTATTTACATTCAGTCATTTTTTTTAGGTTAATATATTGGAATAACGAAACTGGGTGCTTTAACACAGGGCTTCCTAGCTCAGGGCACAGAGTCGTGATTTATTGTGGTGTACAATTTTAAACAATAAAGTTTATTTTTAAATATAATATAAATATATTTTTTTTGCTAAAATATTATTCAGTACAGTTAAAGCCAAAGGTTAAAAAAATGAAATCGGTCAAATAGTCTTCGAGTATAATCAGTCAAGATCCATAAAAAAAAACGTTCCGACGAATTACGAACCTCCTCCTTTTTTGGAACTCGCTTAAAAAAGCTTACTGCTCCTAAAAAACCATAAATCCAATTTTACTGACACAAAAAATAGCCCGGTTAACTTTTAATGTGTTAAATGTGATAATAATGCTATATCAATTACATTTACCGTTAAGATAGCATTTAAGCATTATTATTGTATGATCAAGGCGAAAGTTACAAGCCCAGTATATCGGTAAAGGTCCGACCACATTGCAGCTGTCACCGATGTGTCAAAGATGTCAGTTTGACTCACAACCCTACGTGTCGAAATATTACGCTAAAATTATAACCATGTCTGTAACTAGCGATTTTTTTTTAAATCAATTTCAACAACCCGCTGGGCTATTGCCTAAAGAAATTTTGACACTTGGTATTGGAATCAACTGTCATACAAAATCATGGCACTTGATTCTGATTGCGAGCGTCAAACGCGTTAGGCAATACGGGGGCCGGTTGCGTTACCTTTGCACCTCATTTGTATGCAATGCTATAGATACCAGGTTCAAACTTAACTCAACTGGAACCGGGTAATATAATAATGTTAAGGTAAGTGAAAGTTTGTACGGAACCCTCGGTGCGCGAGCCCGACTCGCACTTGGCCGGTTTTTTTTAAGGTGACAATCGATTATCCATAAGGATCAAATGGCTATATACATGGAGAAGAACTGAAACTTAGTAATTTGGTAAAATGGATTCAGTTGGCGGTTTTACTACGTTTCCGCTTTTTGCCATCGATATGTATACTATTCAAAAGTTATAAAAAATAAATTTCTGTACCTACATTGAATATTTAAAAAAAATTAAACTGACTATTTGATGGTCAGTAAATCGACAAATATATTTTTTTGGATTTCAATTGATTTTGTACACGGTATTCGCAAATGGTTATAGCATACTTTTTACCTGACTACGCTGAAGTTAAAAAAGATGATTATGGCTTTTTCCTCCGCCGCGAACGAAGTTGCAGGTAAATTCTAGCATATAATTAATTTAATTTTTCCTTGGGCAAGCAAGAAATTAAAGATAAATATAGATAAGTACGAGTAAATTAGGTTAAGTAGAAAATATATATAAGTTAGGCTAAAAGAAAAAATCTTCAATGGAATTTTTAGGACCCAGGTTCCTTTTTGGGGTATCGGGAATAGCCTAGGTGGATCTTCAATGAGAAGTATTATTTTATAGTTCAAAATACAATTTATTCCAGATCTTTGAAATCATAAATCAAAATTAGGTGTCGTTCGTTCCGTGGTTTTGGGGATTGATTGTGACACTTATAAAACTGGCGGTTAAATCTGATTGTCACCGATCTTCAACTTTGAGACGCTAACGGCCGCTGGTTACGTCAGTTTGGCTGCGTTCTGAACAGGAATATTTTGTCGAGAGAACCTGAATCAGAACCATAATGTGTGTAGAGAAAATATTCTTGATAGACACATGTGAATTTGTATACAAAGTTGTATATTAATAAAAAAGTTAACATTTTTTCAAGAGGAGCGGGCCGTTAATGTGTTCAGAGACTGCAATGCTTATTTTACATACAATTACTACCAAAAGCATCGTACTAAGTGAAAATAATCTTTATATCCACGACATAAGACACAAACGTAATCTTCACTTTCTGCATACAGTTAGTCAAACTGCTTTGACGGTGATTACTATAATAATTAAAACGACGCATGTGCTATTAACGTATCAAGAACTCACGCTCTTTGCGGTAATGATACCACGTTACTCAAAGGAAAAAGGGAGTAACCATCTATAAACTTCAAACGGTTAATGACGTTTTAGAATGCAGTGGCTGTGTAGCGCTGAATGACCGACCTAGTACAACTTTAGTCTAACTTTTGACACTGCCCAGGAAGGCTGAAATGGCTGTGATATATTTATTGTTTGCTCTGGTTTTTGTGAGTCTGTATGGCGGCGGGAATTCTGCGGTAAGTTGTTGTTTTCGTATCTGTGATGTGTGGTTGTGGCTTCATCACGCCAAAACGCCTAAACGGATTTCAACTATTTTTGGTACACGGGTAGCTGGGCTTTCACATATGGTTAAAAAAAAATTTTTTATCCAACTACGCCCAAGAAAAAAAGAGGGGTGTTTTTTTACCCTCCGCTGACGTAGTTGCGGGCAACTTCTCGTCTTTACTATGTTATAAGTTGTAAAAATATAATCTGTACATTGAAGATATAAAAAAAAGTAATACGAGTAAAGACTATGTGAAGGTAATGAAATATATATTATTTTATGCATATGTTTATGTGTCATTCATTGTGTCTTCATCACGCCAAAATAGCTAAACAGTTTTTATCTTATTTTGGTACACGGATAGCTGGGTAGATTGCTTAGGGCATGATCTGGTACTGCAAAAGGTAGGTAGTTAGGTGCTCGAAGTGATAGCTCTTTAGCGAAATGACCACTTATTGTTTACCGTTGTTTATGTTAAGGCTCAATAGTGGTGTTTCTGTTGTTGGTGTGCAATAAAGAATTGTTGTATTGTAATGTGCATATGTCAAAGGAAGTTGCCGTCTCAACACGGCTTTGTTCGCCGGTGACGTCACATTTCACGGAATACTGATGAACGATTCTACAGCATCTGCAACATCTGCATACAATTATAAGTAAGTAAGTGTTAGTAACGAGGCCATCTAGAGATACGAGCCAGGCAAGTTCTCAATACTTGTATACCTAATTTTCAAAATAGGGTAGTTTCCTGAGTTAAAAAAAAAAATATCACAACACAACAAACGGGGCTTCATCGCGTATAAATCTGATTTTATTTAATTCCCTTTCGATGGTAATTCTTCGCGTTACGTCCATTGTCTCGAAAGAACTGGAGAGGCGGGTAGCAACATCTTCTAGCCGCGCAAGTTTTCCGATCTACCCGCGCTTGGTCTTGATTATTCATTTGAACACTAATATTGTCACTATGCCGACAAACTACACTCACGACGTCTGTCACTTCATCGGATGATATTTGATGCTGTTTACATTAACTAATAACTGGATTTCACGAAGATCAAAGTGTGAAACCGTCTTCCCGCTTGAAATTTCGGTGTTTCTTAATTTCAATAGCTTCACGTACGATTCTACCATAGTAATTACGTTCCGTAGAGAGGATCTTGGGATTATGAAGCTCAATCCAGTGGTTTGGTCCTGATTCTAGTAAATGTTCGGCAATAGCGGACTTATTCACCTGGCGGTTCTTAACAGCTGCGATATGTTCCTTGACTCTTTCAGCAATAGTGCGCTTCGTCTGTCCAATATAAGAACTCCCGTAACTGCAATCAATCTTGTAAACGCCAGGTGATTGGAACCGAACTATATCCTTAAGTGATCTAACACACCCTGCGACCTCGGATAACTAGCGTGTACACAGTTTTTAGTACGTACGTAGTAAGTACTGTAACGATTTTGTCCGTTATCCCTCTTACGAAGGCATGAAAACCGGCTGTTCACACAACCTCGGGATGCTTTTGTTTTGGACTAGGCTGTTGCCTGCTCACCCTATACCCATTCCATCTAATCATTCTCGCGCGGCTAGAAGATGTTGATACCCGCCTCTCCAGTTCCTTCGAGACCATGGACGTAACGCGATTGTAAGATGGCGCTTAATGGAAACAAGTGATGTGTTTCAATATGATTTATTACTACTCAATAATATAAGGTGTGAGCTAATATAAGGGAGGAGAGATGAGTATGTGTGCGTTAGGTACGCTGCACACCACACGACGTCCGAAACGTCAAAGAATTACGAACGAAAGGTAATAAACTAAAATCATATTTTTCGCGAAGCCTCGTTTGTTATGTTGTGGTAATGAGTGAAATACGTGTAAGTTTAAAAAAATATTATCCTAATTAGTCCGTCACTTAAATTATCAAAACATATTGGACACGTATTTTTTCTTTCGTTAATCAAACAAAAAAAGTCAAAGATAAAGCGCGTCTAAGTTTGGGAGTGGGGGCGCATGACGTCACGACGTGCGAAAAACGGTCGCACGATTCCGTCACGGGGAATTTTAATGGGCTACATCTTCATAATTTATTGTTAAATTGACAATAGAAAAAATACATACGTATTTTGCTTAGGAATAGGAACTGCTTACACTGGATTTTTATAGATACGGCGGTTTGTAGCGTATATTTTGTAAGGAACCCTCGGTGCGCGAGTTCGACTCGCACTTGGCCGGTTTGTTTTTGGGTTGGGGTTAGACAACTTTAACAAAGACAAAGTCAAGGAAATAGCTATCTAGTTCAATTTAATCAATAACAAATGACACAATTGACTATCACCGTTATGTATTCCACTTTGGCCAGTCTCAATGTAAAGTCTATGAGTCTACGTAATTTCCCGCTAAACATCTAAAATGATGACGCCATCATGCCGTCATTGTCATATTTGTACACTGGTGGTTAAAATTATTTATCACTTTGTTCTTTTGTCTTTAACTTTGTCTTTGTTTTTCTTTGTTGTTTTTTTTGTTGTCGGTGTGTTTTTTTTGTTGTCGGTGTGCTGGGACATTCCCGCGCCACCACGCTCTCAACGATATTGTCAGAAAGGCACTTATCTCTGCGGGTGTTCCTTGCGTGTTGGAGCCTCCAGGTTTGAGCCGGACGGAGGGCAAAAGGCCGGATGGTTTGACCCTGGTGCCGTGGGAGAGGGGCAGGTGCCTGTTATGGGATGCGACTTGCGTGAGCACTTTTGCCGCTTCGCATCTTAGTCGTACCATGCGAGTGCCGGGAGCGGCGGCTGAGCTGGCAGCGGTACGTAAGCGGGAGAAGTACTCGGTCCTCGCTAACTATTTCTTTGTACCGCTTGCGGTCGAAACGACTGGGTGTTGGTGCTCCGAAGCCAAAATCTTTTTTGTGGAAGTGGGGCGCCGTTTAAGGGAGAGAGGTCTGGACCCACGCTCTGGGTCATTCTTGGTGCAGAAGCTGGCTGTCGCCGTTCAAAGGGGTAATGCCGCTAGCGTGATGGAAAATTAAACATTTA
Source organism: Hedya salicella (assembly GCA_905404275.2). Classification (NCBI taxonomy): domain Eukaryota; kingdom Metazoa; phylum Arthropoda; class Insecta; order Lepidoptera; family Tortricidae; genus Hedya; species Hedya salicella. The sequence continues at coordinate 1,634,611 of FR990112.1, read as the reverse complement.
TCGCCAATTTGGGTACCGATTGATAAAAAAACGCGATTAAACCCCACTTGTTGAAGTGGAATATATTAATAATTAAAAAAAATGTAATGTATTTAATTACCTTTCGTTGGTAATTCTTTGACGTCTCGGACGTCGCGTCCTTGGTCTCGAATGACCTAGTGGATATTAGAACCTAATTTAATACCTAGAATTGGAAACATTTAGTTTCCTAGAGGTTTTGAGAACCCTCGTAAGGTTTCATATTATACTTTTTCTTGATAGTCCGCGTTCTGTGGACTCAGAATCTACGGAAGGTTTGTTTTTACGTCATGTTGTTTTTTAAATATATTTTTTAAAAAACGGCAAAGTGTCATATGTTTACGATTAGCTAGAAATCCCGTTTTATCTTTTGGGTACGGAACCCTAAGAAATGGATACGTCTTTTTGCGGTTGACTATATATTACATTGATTTAAGCTTAGGTACACGATCTTCACTTATTATCACAACACATCAAAAGGGGCTTAATCGCGTATAAATATCTATCTATCTATCCATCAGCCCCGGACGTCCACTGCTGAACATAGGCCTTCCCTATAGCTCGCCACAGGGTACGATCCTGCGCAGACCGCATCCACTGACTCCCCGCGACCCTTACGAGGTCATTCGTCCACCTAGTCGGGGGCCGTCCCACCCTGCGCTTTCCTATACGTGGTCGCCACTCCAGGGCTTTACTGCCCCAACGGCCATCCGTTCTCCGGGCTACATGGCCCGCCCATTGCCACTTCAACGATGCAATCCTATGAGCTATGTCGGTTACTTTGCCTCTTCTGCGGATATCCTCATTTCTGATTCTATCACGAAGAGAATCTCCGAGCATAGCCCTTTCCATTGCACATTGCGGCACTGTAGGAGAACCAACAGCTAATACAGTACAAATAGAAACTTAAATAGAAGTATAGAGCCAATTACAGGAACTCACGTATAGATATTGCACATGAAACAGTTAAGTGACAACGCGCATAACGACGCGCACACGCAGCACAAGTATATATAAAAACTATGAACATTTAGGCTAAGCTTTAAGAGCTTAACGAGACAAACAATCTCAATATACACAATAACAATATAACACAAACAGGGTAGTAACAATATAACACAAACACTTGTGACAATGACTATACATTACTACGTACCATTGTTTCAATAGTCAAAACACTTTACCTTGTGACTATACCGATGACAATACGAGTCAGTCGACTCGGGGGTAAGATTGGTTGATAAAACGGTTCAAAATAAACATGATGCTGTACAGGCCTTAACACCTAAACTTTATTGACTCTAACAAACGTTGCTATAACCATAAACAAAACATCGCTACCCATAATATCCTATTTCCGCGATGATCACTCATTTGAGTAATACATTTTAAGCAGAGCATATTACCGGTGATAACCTATTTTTTTATACTTTGCAAGAGTTATTTGAAAGCCATAACAAATTATATAATATGTAGACTCTTATATACATTTATAATCTTAAAATTGTATCTGTGATTTGAAATATAAAAGTTCTATATTCTTGAAATACAACGATCCAAATAATGAAAAAATTTCAAGACTCCGACCGGATTTGAACCAGTGCCTTGCCGGGGCGCACGCTCTGCCAATTGAGCTACAGAGACCAGTCAGCTTATCTTCAAATTTTGTCACTACTTTATACAAGATCGTTGCATTTTTTTTAACCGGCTTTTCGGTGGTAAAACATCAAGATTTTCGTAAAAAAAAAAGAAAAATCAATATAAAAGTTCTGTTTTTTTTTCTGTTTTATAACAATTTACAAATTATATGTTTCTTATGTAATAAGTAATTTCTATAGGCTGTGAAGTTAAATAATATTTAGGAGTTACTTGGCTATAAGCATATAACATCCTGTTAAATGTTGCAGTGCCCTACAAGGTAGCAGTAAAATATAAAATGTACCATCTTCCAATGTACCTATGAAAGCAATAAATAAACTGATAACTGATAAACACATTACCACTCCTTTGCGTCGCGCAGTCGGGTAAAAACCAGGACTGAGATAGATAATGTCAAATTTAAAAGTAAAATACTGATTATGACGTCTTTGTGTAGCACAGTAAAAATATTTTTGTTTGATTTCAAGGGTTCCGTTCCAAAAAAGTAGGAAAGGAACCCTTATGTATACATATTCTGTCGGTGTGTCTGTCAGCCTGTTACAAAGCTATATCTAAGGAACTACTTATGCTACCCATTTTGTAATTTGCATATTGCTAGTTCTAGAAAAAACATATATATATATGATAACATTAACAATATGAAAGGGACCAAAAATTCAAAGTCTAGCTACTAGGATATATTAAGTTATTTTTATTTCTTATGGTAAAAATTGGATATATAGATATTTAGATATATGTCGGAAAATGTGGAAAAATCAGCATTGACTTAAAGAAACTATTATTTCTTTAAAGAATATTGAGTGGTTTATTCTGATTATCGCTTCTCTCAATTTCAGATCATGGGGCCAAAAGTCAACGCGCCATCAATATATACAGAAACCAAAGCAGATATAGTCATTCCTATAATGATACACTTAGATAGAGCAATGACCCGGCAAGCACCCAAAGTTAAAGGAACCAGAAAAAAACTGAAATTCTCTCCAAAAACCGTTCTGATAGATGTCGAGAAAATATTTAACTCTAAAACATTAACTCAAAGAGTGCATTTAAAGTTATTGAATGTCAAAACAATTAGTAATAAGACTGTTACTGTTGATGAGAATGTGAGTAGATACTTGAAGAGTTATTGTACATGGCAGAAAGAAATGAAAGAGATAAGAAAGGAGCCTTATTTTTCGGTTTTATTGACTGGTCTGGACGTATATTATGTTGGCAAGAATGGAAATAAGGTGAGAGAAAGCACAGGTAAGAAATTATTCTAAAACTACTGAAGTATTTCCAAATTGTTCATATTTACCAATCACAAAAAATATACAAAAATAAATGACAGTCAAAGATATACAATCAGGGATCGGAACCGGTATTTAATTTTACAAAATATCCGAAAATAAACGATTCGACTTTTTTCGTTCAATTACGAGATTTTCGTGTATTTTATTAAAATTCTAGAACCTGAATCAGGTGTTTTGTGATTATTTTTTCTTCTCATAAATACAGTTTTAAAACATTCTATAAATAGCGGATCTACGTGTATATTAGATGATTTAAAAAATACCGGTTCCGATCACTATATACAATTCTGTTAAGCGTATTTATTCTCAGGTAAAAAACACAAAACAAATCCTAAAATGTACAAATTCTCTAAAAGTTTTTAACCCCAACCTTACTTATAGGACCTCACCCTGTATTGTACGAGGCTCAAAGCTCCCCATAATGCCAGCAGCGTTTCCTCGCTGAATGGCTATGGAGACCTATTAAGCCAATATGACCCCTGGGATCACAACCCCTGTTTCGTAGTCGGCGAAGTCTTGAATAATATCGCGAGCTTCGCAATCCTAAATGTCCCGCTGTTTCAACGGCAAAAGGCACGAAATCGTATGCTGACTCCAATGCAGAATGTTTCAACTTTGCAGATTTTTTTGCGGCGGAGCCAGAACACTGCAAAGTTTGCCTAATATGATACAGCGAACGTGCTGATGCACGTTGCATCCCATAAGAGGCACTACTTTTTACGCCATTAAAAATACTGTAAATTATTACAATCTAGAAGGGGCCCGCAACTCCATAATGCATGCATTTATTTATTTGGTTATAAATAATATGATCGTTTTATTCAAACTACTCTTAGTCTGTAACGAGGAATTGTTCAACATGATGCCTACAGCCACCTTCTACCATCGCACTGCTCGCCATCGGCGGGATATTCATCCACACACCTTGGGACCAAAATGGTCGCGCACCGTGCGGTATCAAAGGAATTTTCTACCGCGCACACTCCGAATGTGGAATGACCTCCCTGCCGCGGTTTTCCCTGGAGGTTACAATATGGGGTTCTTCAAGAGGGGAGTGAATAGGTTCTTAAAGCAAGCGCTCATAGGCTGCGGTGACTGCTTAACATCAGGCAGGGCGTACGCTTGTTTGCCACCTTAGTAGTATAAAAAAAATCAAATTGATCTTGACTTATAAAAACTTATATACATTTTTTTTTGAGAGTAAATAAAAAAGTTCAGTATTTTACCATTTCTGAAATAATAGATTAAAAAAATATTTATTCACTAATTTGTATACATGAATTCAGATCCGCAACGCAGGCTTCGTAAGGTGGGTTACAACAACAAATCAGCAAGAGGCTTCGTCCCATACAAACCAGTGATGTAATCCGCAACAGGCTTCGTCATTTTCATTATAAAGGCCCGCCCCGAATCGTGACCGGGCCAAACGTTCCCATCACGCTGGCAGCGTTGCCACGCTGTATGGCTAAAGAAATTTGTTGCACCAGCTACGATCGGGAGCGTGGATCACTGCCCCTGTCCCGAAGCCGACGACCCAATTCCTTGACGAAGTCCTTGGCCTCCAAACCCCAAGGTCCAGCAGTCTCCACTGCAATAGGTACGAAATCATACGTTGGTTCTAAGGCACTGTACTTAGAGTGTTTAAGTCTAGCCGCAAACTCCGCGGCTGATCCTGCTGATCTGATGGTGTGACTCAAGTGGGACGGTGCAAACGTACTGACACAAGTTGCGTCCCACAGGAGGCACCGTCCTCTCTGCCATGGAACCAACGTGAGACCATCGGGCCTTTTGCCATCAGTCCGGCAAAGCCCTGGAGGCTCCAAGACACTAAGCACATTAGCCGAGACCAAAGCCCGGCGAACCAAATCAATTTTTACTTTTGAACTTATTTGACTTATGAATTGATAACTTGGGTTCGTATTCACTTTGACTTGTTGCATGTTGCAGGCCGCGGCTACATGAGCAAGATGTGCAGCATGAACAAAAGCTGCGCAGTAGTTAAATGGCATCCGAAGGACCTGGTTTACTTGCTAGCGCATGAGATTGCTCACAGGTCTGTACTCACCATCCTAGATCCCGAGGGGCTACTCTGAAATTCGATATTCGAAGTTCACGTCGCGCCATCTCGCTCACTCAAATGCAGTTTAACGTGAGAGCGAGAGGGATGGTGCGATACGAACTTCGAATATCAAATTTCAGAGTAGCCCCTCAGGGCCGTAACTATAGCCCGGCAAGTTAAGTCATGACACTCCCCATTGTCTCCCCGCCGGGGGAAGGGGGGGAGGGGGACCGCGCGCACACTTCTCACCCACCCCGCTATCTTTCCCCCCGTCGCCCGCAGAGCATGAGAGTGTCACGAACAAAGTTGCCGGGCTATAGCATTTTATGCGTCTTTCCTGTGCAAGCTTCTATGACTGCGCTCTTGTAATATGTTCTGTATGTGGTCCTTTTTTAGGGTTCCGTAGCCAAAATGACAAAAACGCAACCCATATAGTTTCATCCTGTCCGTCCGTATGTCACAGACATTTTACTCAAAAACTAATGGATGTATATTGATGAATTTGGAGTATAGGTGCCTTATAAGCCGTTTCTTGCTTTAGTAGTCAAATAACAAAAAACATATTTCTAGGGGCTGCACTCCATACATATAACCGAAGATGAAAAAAAATGTTGTGCTGAAAGAGAGTTGCACTCTTTAGACATCGTAAAGAGGAATGTAAAAGCAAATCTCTTTCTTCGAGTCCTTGTTATATCAACAACATAAGGTGGCACCCAAATCCACGTCTAGTCCCATAATAATGAAATGGAGAAGGTGGAATCAGTTCATGCAGTGGCATCACGGCATGCGACCTTCCTACGGTGTTCCTGCGCCCCATCAGGGTCTGCGCTTTGTGCACCACTGGCACTACCCTATTTACGGCACTGCCTAGATCTTGCCGGCTTATCCCATTTATTTGGGGTTGGCATTCCCTGTCTATTTGTTCCATTCAGCGCGGTTCAGTTAGGGTTGCCACTTGTGACACAATTTATGCTAATGTCGGAGCGATTATTTCCGAAAATATTCGCTAAATAATATATTTTTTTACGAAAATCTTTCGTTTTTTTTTAAAGTTGTTGCTGATTTTTTTTTTACATTTTGGTTGCATGTATGGAATGCTCCCCTAGATTTTTTTTAATTATTAAACTAGCTGAGTAGTGGCTTATGCAAGACACCTTACTTCAAATTTAACTAATATACATCTTGTAGTTTTTAAGTAAAATGCCTGTGATATACGGAAGGACGGATGGACTTCCAGTTTTCCTTTAAATTTAGTATAAAAGTTTAGCTCTTATAGCACAACCCACGATATAAATCTAAAAATCGTATTTTTTTAATTGTGTCTATACGTATATATCCATAAGCAATATAAAAAGACCCAACACCGCGTAGGTACATGTTGCTTAGGAGTAGGGCTCTGCTAACACTGGATATTTATAGATACTGCCGTTTTTAGCGTAGGTATACTTTATACGGAACCCGCGGTGAGCGAGTCCGACTAGCACTTGACTGGTTCTTTTTGTTATTCAAATTGTATGTGGACGAAGTAGTGTGCAGAAGGTAGTAAAATAATAAATATAGGTAGGACCTAAATTACTTTCAATAGTTTCAATTGTCTTCAAGCACTTGGTGACTTCATTGTGTTCTGGAAACCACTTGGACCCAATTCGTAGTATTAATTAGACCTGACTAGTTTTTTTCAATGTCGCACACAAATTGATAGTCAACTGAGCTGTGATACATGATATAGAGTATTATAGATAAAGACTTTATACCACCGAGTAAAAGGAGAAAATGGTTAAAAAAGTGTATCCACTGAGTTCCAAATCGTGTACCAATTCAAATCAGAGCCTGAGTTATCTATTTTACAAGCTTTTAGTTTTCTTGCGGGGTTAATAGGTACAGAGCCCGGCAAACTTCTTGAACAAAAATGACGGATCTGCGCATGTACATCTGTACGTAGATCGGTTATGCTCAAGAAGTCTGCCGACTAATGTTATAGCTAGGGGGGACCCGGGATAAGAACCGTGTCCCGGTAAAAGTAAATGATCTCCGTAATTATAACACGTTGGACGCGTAATCCAAAGGTACTAGGTTTGATTCCTGGTGTGACCACGTGCGAGAGCAATCGTATTTTTCTTTGCGCTTTGAGTGAGAGAGTTTCTGTTTTGGTCTGTGAAATAGTCCGTTTCTCTATCGTATGCCTGGATTTTTTACCAGAAAACTATCAGTATTCCGGTTTGACAGGGATTGTTTCTTTTGTTTAGCTTAGGGGTATACCACGATGGATTCAGGAACCACTGCCATAACGGCTTCATAATGACAGCCATGTACAGTCGGCAGAAGGTTCCGCAGCACTGGTCCACATGCAGCAAAACTGATCTACAGAAATTCTTAAGGTGAGCAATATATTAGCAGGGTCCTACCTCCCGGCTACGAGCAGGTGAGCGGGTGTAATAGGCGGCGGACGCAAGACTACGAAATACAGTTGTCTCGGCGCCCAATACGACTTTATACCCTTAGGTGTCGAGACACTCGGCCCATGAAGTCAGGGTGCACGCAGGCTCCACAAGGAACTCAGAAAGCGTCCGAGGGAGGCAACAGGGGACCCACGCGCAGGTAGCTTTCTCGCGCAAAGGCTTTTAATAGCCATACAGCGCGGTAATACTGCCATGGGCACCCTACAGAAGGGATCAAATTTTGGGATGTAATTTTTAATTATCAATGTTTAATTAGGTAGTAGAGTGCGGAAAGAGGAGATTCGTAGGATAGGGCGTGCCAGTGTTATTTTATGCTTTTTGCTATGCTGCCAATACTGTCACGTAATTATAATTTGTCAGTTATTTTAAGATCATGAATGACCTGTATATTTAAGTAAATAAATATATTTTGAATGAATAAACTTATCGATTTTGTGTCAGACGCTAATTACTTAGGGCTTCTATCATATAGGTAATCATTTAATATTAAATACAACATAAATACCCGTCATAGCGGACACTTGTTCTGTGACTTTTTGTAAGTCGAAAGTGGGGCTCTTAGCCGTTTTTTCCCGCTGATAATACCGAATAATATTAAATATATTTTCCCATGTTGAATTATGCACGTTTTTACCACGTTTCGACATTACTTTATACATAAAACTTGCGGTTTTTGTATATAAATATAAACAATGACATCTATACTATTATAAAGTTGTAAAAATGAATATATATTTTTATTTTTTGTATATTTGTATGTGTCGTTTGTGGCTTCATCACGCCGAATCGGTTAAACGGATTTCAATTAGGTATTTTTGGTACAAATTGCTATGATATACATACAAACATACAATAAAAATATTTTTCGATTTAGAGAACTTCGAATTGTCCGTTATATTTTTTTTTATCCTTCAATGTACAGACATTTCATTTTTAGAACTTTATAATAGTATACATGTTCGAATGTATAGATATGCCATTTTAAAACAGCAAGACGGATTTAAATTGTTTTTAGTACACTGGTAGCTGGACATCCACAGATAGTTATAAGATACTTTTTACCCGACTACGCTGAAGTAAAAACGACGGTTATGCTTTTTCTATCCGACGAATAAAAATCACCTTCCATCTATTAACATAATTTTAATACATTTTTCAGGAGCAAGAGGAAATCATGGTGTGTCACGACAAAACAAAGGGAAGTACAAGACAAAACAAGGAGATTGCAACTAAATAGAGTGTGATACGTTGATAGCTTCTTTTATTTAAAGCCTTAAATTATCATAATCATATTCATCATGATCATATCAGCCAATAAACGACTTTCAGCCATAGGACGTCCACTGCTGGAGACAGGCCTCCTCAATAGATTCCCACATGGGCCGGATAGAGGCGACTAACCTAACCTAACCAGGTGGTCCGACCACCTTGCGGGTGGCCTTTCCCACGTTGCGCTTGCCGGTACGTGGTCTCCACTCGAGAACCTTTCTGTCCCAACGGCTGTCGGTTCTTCGAACTATGTGCCCTGCCCATTGCCACTTCAGTTTGCTTACCCCGTTTGCTATGTCGGTGAACTTGGTTCGTCTACGAATCTCCTCATTCCTGATTCGATCTCGTAGGGAGATCCCGACCATAACCCTTTCCATAGCTCGCTGAGTGACTCTGAGCTTCCTTAAGATGCCCATCGTCCATTGCTGGACAAATTCCGCCCCCAAGGGTCTCCATAACGGCCGCTCGTGCGCCGGCCTCATCACTTCTCCGCTATCTAGATTGTCGGTCCATCTTGTTGTAAGCGACCAGGAAGCTGGACCGACGACGCCTTAACACCATCTCTCGGAATATCGCTACGCCCTCATCACGCCAAAAGAGCTGAATCGATTTGAAGAGAGTTGAATACAGGAGTATAGCACGCTGCAAACTTTTTGAGCATCGACTTTTGGAGTAGGGGAAGGTTCGCGCATAGAAATAGAGTCTATATTACTCTGAAGTCAAGTCGTGTGCTCTATAAGATTCCCGGGAACTGTAGCCAATTCATCATACATTGGATTTCCATAACGACCGATCGTGCGCCGGTTCCAACGGTTTCCCGAGATATTCACCAGATCATCGGTCCATCTTGTTGGGGGCCTAGGGGCCTTCCCACGCTGCATCATCCTGTACGCGGTCGACACTTGGGAACCTTTCTGCCTCTGTGGCAATCGGTTCTATGAGCAATGTAGCCCGGCAACTGCCACTTAAGTCTAGCAACTTTGAGCTACGTCGACGACTGATCTGTGACCTCCTCCGACCTTTTAGGGCCTGTACACAATAGGCTATTTATCTTTTTTATGTGGTATATTATAGAATGACTAATAATAAAAATATTGGTGAAAAAACTACTTCAATCTCAGAAAAACTCCCCAAAATACAACAATGTTGAAATCACATTTTTGGACTTTTCCAAAAAACTCTTCATACTAAAGCCTACTAGCTTAGTGACGTCATCGTCACACAATTAGTATATACCTTGTATGGGGAAATTAAGCTTAGTTCTGCAGCTATATTAAAACTTGCGTTTATCGATTGGCCCGTTACTACGTTTCCGCTTTTCGATATATGTATAGGTGGGTCGGGCCGCGGAGCGTTTCAACCGCTGCACTTTTATGTAACGAATTTTTTACATCATACGTGACGAAATTCTATATTTTTTTTAAATAGAAATAGAAAATGATGCCTTGCCTACCTTATGCCTACAACTCCGATGCGTTTATTAATTTTATTCACCAGTAATTTGTTACATAAAAGTATCGGCGGTTGAAACGCTCCGCGGCCCGACCCGTGTACTTAAGTTATTTTTTATAATTTCAAAAAAAACCGAGTTAAGGGAATATGTCCTCTAATGCTACCAAGATGATTCCCTAGATCAGGGGTCGGCAACATTTTGAGTCGGAATAGTCAAAAAATACAATTTGCAAAATTTCAAAGTTTTTAACGAGCCACATTTTTTTTCTTGTTAACAACGAATAGTACTTTTTGATAAAAAAAACTAATCTATTGAGCCGCAGCTTCACATGCAAAGAGCCACAGGTTGCCGACGACTCCTGAGGGGTTTCGTAACGTGCCGTCCCTCTTGCTCTCATGATAATCTGTATTTGAGTTAGCGGGATGGCGCCATACGATCTTTGTTTTTCTGGTTTCGGAGTAGTCCCTCTGCCCTAGAGGAAGCCGCAGTGATGTATGCGCCTGCAAAATTAGTAAGAGCTTTAACATTATAAGCAACCCCACCCTCACGCACGATCAGGCGTTTATAAAACTATTGTGGAACTTGTTTAAAAACCTGTATCAGCTGCTCCTAAGCTCCTAAGTTCGAAATTCGCAGTTTATAATACAGGGTGTTTGGTAACAGGATGCAAAGCCGAAAGTAGATGATAGTTTAGGCCATTTAAATGTACTAACTCTAGTTATGTAAGTCTGTAACTAACAAGCTATGGGCAAACCGGCCTGAAATAAAGAAATTATTATTATTATAATTAAAACATTTTAAGCCATACATGTCTTAGACAAAGTTATAATGTATTTTTTTTTATATATGAGTTCTAAGATTTTTTCAGAAAAAACTCCTAGTATTGTCGAAAAAAACGAATTACATTTGTCTAAGACTTGTCTGGCTTAAAATGTTATAAATGGCCTAAACTAATCACCTACTTTCAGCTTTGCATCCTGTTACCAAACACCCTGTATAGCGCCTTCCCATTCAAACTCAAAAACAATTTAAACACGATACGAACTTCATATTTCAAATATTGGAATAACGCTTCTGATTTTACGCCTAAAGGTGCGTCCACATTTGTATAATTTGCCCGTATCAGATCATCATCGCGTAGCATGATCGCGTGTCACGATCACGCGTTTGGACGTTGCGCCGATCCGATCACTCGAAATCCATTTGCTAAGCTTATCACACACTTGTATCGGAAGAGTGCGGCATTATCGGCGCGCCGACAGTAAGCGTCCAAGCAGAGCGATATGCAGTCATGCTACGGCACGGTGATCGGATACGAGCAAATGATACAGATGTGGACGCACCTATAGAGGATTTTTTTTCTTTTCGTCCTTTCGGACAGGCTAAGACCGTACGCCATACTGCCACGTCTTCTAGCGATTATTATTAAGTGTGAAATCCTATTAATAATGTCGTCAGTCATTTACTTTATAAATAGTAAATTCCAGTGGTAATGTCTTCGGTTTTAATAATTTATCTTGAGTCAAATCCAGTATTAACGTCTTCGACCATTTATTTTTACAGAATAAAGTCCAGTATAAGTGTCTTCCTTGTTAGTTTCAAAGTCAAATCCAGTATCAGTAGCATGTGGTTTCATTTAAAATCGTCATGTTATTCCGATATAGACAGTAGGTATAATAAGTTACATTCGCCATAGTAGTGTTAGTGGCTTTCCAAAAACTCTTTTCATTATAAAGCAGACTAAAGACATATAATTTTGTTTTTCTACTCGTGACTTTAATCCGTCAATAAGAACTGCATAGACTAAACTTTAATAGCACACTTTTCAATATCGGATACTCTGTGGCACTTCCAACTGAACTGATATATTCATAAGCCAACACTTAATTTCATAAGCCAACACTTTGAATGCACTATAATGATTTCAAAAATAGAACTTTGGTTGCGAAAAATAAAATTTCTATGTTTAAGGAGACTCGTTTTAATGCAAATATATATAAAAAAAACATCTCTCAGCTTTTCCATCCCTAGGGTGGACAGTATTTTATTGTTACGATTAATAGCCACAGAGTTGAAGATAATTGAGGTACTGGTAATGGTGATAATGATGGCGATGGTGATGGTGATAGTGATGGTGATGGTGATGATGATGGTGATGGTGATGATGATGATGATGATGATGGTGATGGTGATGATGATGATGATGGTGATGGTGATGGTGATGATGATGGTGATGGTGATGATGATGGTGATGATGATGGTGATGGTGATGGTGATGATGATGATGATGATGATTATGGTGATGGTGATGGTGATGGTGATGATAACGATGATGATGATAACGATGATGATGATGATGATGATGAAGATGATGATGATGATGATGATACCTACTCGTAGAAAAAGTATTGTATACAATAGTTACATAATTAGCTTTTTAAGTGTCGTACCTTACTTCGGCCACTCAGCAAGCTTCGTGGCCTAAACGCGGTACTCGCCTGAAAAAGCATACATTATATAACGATTGCATAAAATACTATTTAATGTTGTGCTGTTCAGAGTCAGAGTAATTAGCTTTTAGTTTACCGATAATCCTTTTTCTAACGATACATATTATCCTTTTAAATTATTTTATATGAATTTCACTTGCTAGTTTCATTCATAATATAATCTCGATAATACATCTCTTATGTTACACAGTTGTAAAAATGAAATGTATGTACATTGAACATATGTCAAAAAAATGTCGTACGGACTATTTAAAGTTCGCTGAATTGAAAAATATGTAAGTATTTTTTATTATTATTTCGTGGCTTCAAGACGCCAAAACGGCTATATAAACGGATTGCAACAATCTTTGGTACACGGGTAGGGGCATTCACATACACTTAGGATACTTTTATCCGATAACAATGAAACAAAAAAGAAGGTTATCGTCTTTTCCCCCTCCGCGAACGAAGTTACATTTCTAGTAATTAATAAATGTAAACAATATTTTCTTCTGTTTCCGCGATTATTACTCATTGAAATAAAACAATTTAACGGATTATATCGCGTATATTATCTCATTTTAGTTCCCGACGTTTCGGAAGCTTTCCAGCTTTCCATGGTCACGGGAGGACCATGACCATGTCCTCCCGTGACAAATTGTTTTATTTCAATAAATGTAAACAAGTTTTCAATGTATAAAAGTTTCATTTGTTGTATAGGAATATTAAGAATCCACATTTAAATAGTTGAGACTGTTGTTATGGCTCATTATCAGCATCATCATATCAGCCCAAGGATGTCCAAAGCTGGACAAAGGCCTGCCCCAAGGATTTCCATAACGACCGGTCGTTGGCCGTCCTCACCCCACGGTTACCCACGCAGTGCAAGCTGGCACATTCCTCGTAGAACCGATGGCCGCTGGGGCAGAAACGTTCTCGAGTGGCGACCGCGTACAGAATGACAGAGCGTGGGATGGCCCGATGTTGTGTTGATCAAGTTGGACCGATGATCTGGTAGCACAATAAACGTGAAAAAAATAAGAGAGAGTTTTCTTGCACGTGTTCGTATAGACAATTTGACGTTCCATATTAGAAAAATGACATTCGTGGTACACTAATACATAACATTATGCGCAAATTATGCGTATTCTTAGTATGCGGGTTTACAAGTATGCTTTAAATCGTTATGCGGTATTAAAATAGGACAATTTATTTTTTGTTATGCCAACAAATGTTTTCTCTGTTTCTAATATTATGCGTTTCAACTCTCAATAGAGATCTCTACTACATGCAAAGATAGAGTCCATTTGTTAAGTTTTTTAACTATAGATCTATCAGTGAATCTGAATAACTGTCAGTTAAATATTTTAAAACTAAACATCCACTGCGAGTCTAAACAATACTTTGTGACATATTATGAGTATTGTGTTTGTAGAACTCCGATGTCATGCCGATTGCTTTCAAACGCTCTGTAACAAATGGCCGGCAAAAGGGTAAACGAACTTTCACTAACGACTGATTATTGTGTGGTCGACATTAAAACTATTAACCTAAACCTATACTCATTCACTAAGAATTCTGATGTCCATGTGATATCTAATACTATTATACAGTTGTGAAACGAAATGTCTGAACAATGTAGATATTTTCAAAAAAATATTGTAAGGGACTGAAGGAGGTTACTGAATTGTTTCTTTTTTATGTCATGTTTGTTTGTATTTTTGTATGTGTCGTTGTGGCTTCATTTTGGATTCTCAACTAGTGAAAAAACGGAGGAGGTTCTTAGTTCTCGACGCGTATATATTTTTTTATGTATGACCACGTATAACTTTTTTGACGACCGGTTTAGCTCAGTGGGAGTAACGTTGCCTGCGAAGCTGAGGTCCTGGGTTCAAATCCCGGTAAGGGCAAATATTTGTGTGATCAGCATAAATATTTGTACCTGAGTCTTGGATGTTTTCTATGTATATAGTAATATATCTATTAAATATATCGTCGTCTAGTACCCATAACACAAGCCTTATTGAGCTTAACATGGGACTAGTTCGATTTGTGTATAAAAAAAAGTCCTGTAATATTTATTTATGTATTTATTTATAACTTTTTACAGAGTAGGTAGTCCGATTTTATTAAAAAATAAATATTGGAAAGGGTATACCCCAAAGCCGGTTCTGTTAATTTTGATACACTGGTAGCTGGGTATGCACAGACGGTTATAGAATACTTCGCTGAACACGGAGACGCGGCAGACCTCATCGGCAATTGCGGGATGAACTAGACTCCTTTCCGAAGGAATAGCCAGAAACCCAAACAGTGGGTAGTATAAATCGCGGAAAGGGAAACCAATTGTATTAATCAAAACCATGTATTATTTGTAACCAATTAGCTAAATTACACCAGTAATTGATACGCTGTCTAAAAATGCATACCTGGCAGTTACACACCCTTCTGTAGATTAGAGCTCATACACAAATTCTATAGTTTCCGTGTTAATAATAAAACACTTTCACACGACACGGGGCATGCGCACTGGAATAAACAATTTAGATCGCGCAACTATTTTATGGAGACATCTATACTACCCATATACCCAGTGATTAATAATAATATAATGGACTATATTTGGATATTTAAGAAATAAATTATAACACAAGGACAATCTTACAGAAATCGACTTAATCCCAAACTATGTAAAGCTTGTACTATTGGTACTAGGCGACGATATACATAATATATAGATAAATTATGTTGCAATAAAAAACACCCAAGACCCAGGATAGACATTCGTGTTCATCACACTAACACTTGCCCTGGCCGTGATTCGAACCCGGGACCGCCAGCCTCGCAGGCCGCTGTGCAACCCACTGAGCCAAAAGTGTGTCAAGATATTATGTTTTTTTTACATAACGAGTGGCAAACGGGCAGACAAGCCACCTGATGGAAAGTAGTCATCGTCGCCCATGGATATGTGAAACACCGGAGGAAACGCCCATACTTTGCTAACCTTTGAGAGCCCTGTTAACTCGCTTTTTGAAGAATCCCATGTTATAACGCTCTGGAAATACCTCAGGGGGAATTTCATTCCATAACTTGCAAGTACATGGTAAAAATGAACGTGATTCCCGTTTATTTTTGGGATGCCAAGCATCCAGATAGTGGGGATGTATTTTGTTTCTGAGGCGTGAGGTGCGATGATAGAAACGTGACGGGTGAATGTTTGCTACTGGATAAGGAGAACATCCAAAGGGTGAGAAAATTGGTACACAAATAGATCGGGTTATGCTACATAACCGGATCTATTTGTGTACCAATTTCCGTATTACTTAATCCATAACTTATGGATTAAGTAATACATACGAGTAAAACATAGGATATCTTTTTAATTTCCGTGAACGCGGGAAATGCTGTGGGTCAATGCCAGTAAAACTCACAAAATTCAGTTGCCTTACCTTGCCTCGGTCATGATACCGGTAATTTTTTTACCACACGATGCACGATCTGCTTAAAACGTCTAACGCCATCTCTCGGAATATTGCTATGCCCTCATCACGCCAAAAGCTGAATAGATTGGAAAAAATATTAATAAAGCGGTAGTTGAATCATCATATCAGCCAAAGGACGTCCACTGCTGGACAAAGACCTCCCCCAAGGATTTCCACAACGGCCGGGCGTTCGCCGCCCTCATCCAACGGTTTTCCGCGATCCTCAGCAGATCATCGGTCCATCTTGTTGGGGGCTTTCCACGCTGCATCGTCCTGTACGCCGGCGCCACTCGCGAACCTTTCTGTCCCAGCGGTCATTGGTTCTACGAGTAATATTATACTGTTTCTTGTTGCTGGCGTTGAATAAATATGTTTTCTTTCTTTCTTTCTTTCAATATGCTCCGCCCACCGCCACTTATGTCTAAAAAGTCTTTGAGCTATATCGACTGCCTTGGTTCTTTTGCGGATCTCCTCAATTCTGAGCCATGACGCAAGGAGAATCCGAGCATAGCCCACTTCATTGAGTGACTATAAATGTTCATTTTATATGGCGCACATAAATCATAATATATATATATATATATAGTGTGGTCACTACGTGGTCGTCTCAGTGCCGTATACTGTCATCACTGGCTACACACACTGTATGAAATACCTTCGTCTTAAAACACCTCGTTTAACGACATATATACAGTCGACGTCAAAAATATGTTTATATTTTTGCATCTTATCCCATTTATATACGGCGAAAAGTATAAACATAATATTTGCCGTACAAGTATAAATTTAGTAATCGAAATATGTTAAAGCCATTTCTTGGCTGAAACAGAACCCTAGTTTTTGTGACGGAAACTGGCTGAAACCGAAACTATAGGTACTAATAATAATAAAACACTTTCACACGACACGCCGCATGCGCACCGGAATAAACAATTTATATCGCGCAACTAATTCAGCGCAGAGCAAAACGCCATATTAGTATTCGCGGTGAGACACCGAAAGTTGCTTGAAGAGGGAAAGTGTTTTGTTTTGACAGTGATCTTGGAAAGACGGAGAAATTGCACCAATACAATACTCTTTATTGAACCCCAAAAGAAAATAACATGATACTTAAATCTAAAACAGTATGAGAAATGGTACACAACAGGTGATCTTATCGCTAAGCGATCTCTTTTAGACAATTTTAAGGTAGTAGAGGTGACGCAAGGTAGTGGTGCACAAGAAGATGAGACAAATTATAAATCGAAGCCAGAATTCAACTTTTGAAGAGAAAATAACAATTGAAATACATGCAAAGATACTAATTACTAATCAATAAATATAAAATACAAATCCATACTAATCCATACTAATCCATACTTTTTCCACACTAATATTATAAATGCGAAAGTGTATCTGTCTATCTGTCTATCTGTCTATCTGTCTATCTGTCTATCTGTCTATCTGTCTATCTGTCTATCTGTCTGTCTGTCTGTTACCTCTTCACGCTTAAACCACTAAACCGATATGGATGAAATTTGGTATGGAGATAGTTTGAGTCCCGGGGAAGGACATAGGCTTCTTTTTATCCCGGAAAAATACTCTTATCCGCGATAAACGAATTTAAGACGGACGAAGTCGCGGGCAGAAGCTTGTTTATATTATAAATGTGAAAGTGTGTCTATCTGTCTGTTTGTCTGTTACCTCTTCACGCTTCAACCGCTGAACCAATTGGAATGAAATTTGGTATGGAGATAGTCTAAATTCAGGGAAAGGACATAGGCTCCTTTTTATCCTGGAAAAATATCCTTATCCGCGATAAACAAATTTAAGGCGGACGAAGTCGCGGGCAGAAGCTAGTAGGTAAATATATATATGTATATACAAAAATATATGTAAGTATATAGACATATACGTACATTTTACATTTGTAACATTAGGTAAGACTGCCCTATAACTCGGTAGAAAGATGGCCCTCTCAAAGATCTGTTCACCCTTAACAACTCTGCCATTAAGTGGCTGACTAATCTTAGACGTAAACTGTAAATCTGTACCTGTGTATCCGTCTCAAATAATACCACACATGTGCCACACGATTAAATAAATAAACAGAATAAAATAGTGTTGTGGTATGTTCAACATAAGAATACTTTATTTCTAGACAAGGATGCATTGGTGATTGCTGGGGATAGTAGTATGTTATTACATATTTAACCTTTATATTAAAGTTCCTAATACATAATTTTGGAATGTTTTGAATTTCGAACCTATTCATTGTACTTCAAAGCAAAAAACAAAGTTGGTCCCGGTAGGGTGCACATGACGCAGCATTCCGGCGCTATATGGCTACTGGATGTTTGTATGGTTTTATGTATGTCTACCAGGTTTCAATCAATTTTGCAGTGTGTCGGATCTTTAGGTCCGGAGAGTCTAGTCGTAGTCTTTAGGTCGTGATCGACTGCAGCTTGCGCGATCGTCAGGCTCGCGCCGTCATTCCCGCTGGAGTGCCAGTCGGTGTGCTTGGCGTTGAAGTCCCCAGCCAGGATGGTCGGCGTTGGGGACTGAAGGAGCTGGCATACGTTGGGCACTATGTCGTTCGGTGGTCCAGGCGGGCAATAGATGGTGAAGATAATGATATCGTGTCCCGAGAGTTGTAGTTTTATGCCCAACGCGTACAGTCAGCTGCAGAGAAAAGTAACCCCCCCTGCCATATTAACATTATATGGCAGAGGGGTCACGTTTCTCTGCTGCTGACTGTACATAGACGTGAAGGGGTGGAAGGGGATTTGCTTGTGCACGATCTTCCTCTTCACCATTATCGCCAGGCCTCGGTATATTCTTTCGTCTGGGGAGACTTCATCTTTACGGTATGTATCCGCTGATCTTCAGAGGAACGCTCTTTGTAAGATGGGTTTCGCTGACTAGCATTATGTCGATCTCCTTCTCCGAGAGTCAGAGATTGAGCGTTCCAATATACCACTCTCAAATTCTTAAGGTGCTGGTTGAATGTTAGGCCGGAGTGCGTTGGCAGCTTGTAGCACCGCGTGTGTGGCAACATCTCATGACGCCCTTCGCCTATCTTTGGCTGTGCACCTGAAATTGATCGTAATCCAGCTTGACACGCTCCGTAACTTCTGGAATAAAATGTTTCCGATATATTTCAATTTATTATTGTACTACTATTATATCATTAAATAATAACTGACCCCTGTCACTTTCATCAAAACTCACTGACCCACCAACACAGTTGCTAATGAATGACTTTTATTTTTTTTAATTATACGAGGCGATGACAAAGGGGCAACGGTTAACAGCCACGGTCCGATAAATCGGCCGGTTTGTAATCGTATACGGATTGCTGAGACTGATGCATTTTTTTGTTTAAATTGCGATGGGAATGGAACTTAGGCCAAAAATTCAAGGACTAACGTAAATGTAAGTGTGTAACACACAATCTTTTTGTTTAGTATTTTTTTTTTGTATGTTTAATACCTTTATTATGTATTAATTTTTGAGTAACATTTGAGTACTTTGCTTTCCATCTAAACCTGCGGTTTTCATGATTAGTGCTTAGGTAATCGTCCCGTTACTCCACACTGTCCCTTTGCTTGACACTTTCAACGTTAATCAAGTTCTAAAGACAGTGCCAAACGATTTTAGACAACATGATAACTATGTTTAATACACTCGACTCCACCTACTTTCTTATGACGGTTAAAAAAAGAAGAAAAAATGGTGCCTGCGTGCCTGATAAGAGCAAAATTCTTAACTTATGATAACGGACCCGCAGTGAAGTTATGATTTTATAACCCCGTTCGCGGAGGAGAAAAAGTCGTAACCCCTCTTCTTTTTTAGCATAGTCCGGTAAAAAGTATTCTATAACCATCTAGAGATACCCAGCTAACCGTGTACCAAAAATAGTTGAAATCCGTTTAGCCGATTTAGCGTGATGAAGCCACAACGACACATACAAACATTTCATTTTTACAACTTTATGATAGTAATAGATGTGTCGTTGAGGCTTTATATCGAACTATATTGGCTACACAGATTTCAACTAGTTTTGGTACACGGGTAGCTTATAGGATACTTTTTACCTGACTACGCTCAAGAATAAAATAGAGGTAACGAAGGAAGAATGATTAAGAAATAAAAATTTCGAGCTTTTTAAAAAATGCCACAATGTTGATAAAGCGATCTAAGTAGAAAAAAAAGGAGTGAATTTGTATGGTAGTGTATTTTTGGGGAAAAAATACAAATGCATTCTAAAAGAAAAAAAATTAGAAAATTATCGAAAAAATTATATTAAAATAAGTTTCCTTTAAACAAATACGCACCGTATCTCAAAACCGTTGCTACCACGAACCCAAATACATATAATTGACCCTTTCTTTCCGCCTTTGCAACAATACCTGACAGCCCATCTGTATCAGAGAAAGGCACAATGCACGGCGCAAGTGACATATCGAAACTGATCTGAACTGTACAGAATAGAGAAAAATAAGGAGACTTGAAGCAATTTCTTTTTGACTTTCACACATTTTATTTAACTAAACTGACTAACTAACTGCGCTGGCTCAGCGACCCAAAATGAGTCGGCCTCCGACACAAGAGCATACCACTTTACCCGATCCTGCGCAATCTCTCGCCAATTAATGGCTCCGAGCTCACGCTGATCCGCCTCCACCAGATCTATCCAGCGGTACTTGGGTCGACCGACTGGGCGTCGTCCAGTTGGTCGATCCAGGTATGCTCTTTTCACTTGCCGTTCCTCTCCCATTCACTCAAGGTGGCCAAAGCACATTTTATTTTATTTATTATTTTATTTTTTATTTAGATATATTTATTTTTAATCTCCAACGTAAGTTCCCAACGTAACAAACCATCTTCGTTGCGTTTCCCGTATAAAGAACATAAAGGTGTTCGGGGCTTTGTTATTTTTTTTTTTCATTTATAGAGAAATAAAACTATGTTTAGTTAAAAGCAACGAATCGTTTATTATTACAAAGGTGTTTTCCAAGGTGCCAAAGAACGCATAACATTGCGAGACTACAGCGACGTTTTCTGCATTTTTTTTCTAAATAAATGTTTAGGTATTATTTATTACTTGGTATTATTTTTAGTTACTTTTTTCGGTTCTTTTAACAATGTAGTATGTAGTGTTGTATTTATCATATGCTTTTTATTATGTATACGATTCAAATCATAAAAAAAATCGCAAGCAAATGGCTTAAATTAGATCATCATCATCATCATTATTTCAGCCATAGGATCCACTGCTGGACACAGGCCTCCTCAATAGATTTCCACATGGGCTGGAAAGAGGTGACCCGCTAGTCCCCGCAACCCTAATCTACTCGTCCGACCACAACTTGAAACTTTACATAAGTCATCTAGTGAAACTTGCATGACATATATAAAAAATGTGTATTTATAATTATTATGTTCCTAAATTCAAATTGTATTAAATTTTTTAATTTTACTAGTGAATTTATGAATATTGCGAACTTAATTTATGTGCATGTTGAAATTAAGTATAAACTGTTTCATATATTATCGTATTAAGGAATAAACGAGGGTATAATATAATATAATATACTCGTATCTTATAGTAGACCATTAAAGTTCTACTGTAACTACTCCACAAACCGCTGTTCTAATCCGAGAGAGCTGAATCGAAGCGGAACTCTTGCGCATTTTCACTGCGCGCTCATTAGCATCGCCATTAAATGAGGAAACCGCACTCTGAAACATGTACATTTGCATAGACAAGTAGGTACATAATACCTACATTATCTTATCTATCAAATATAGTAAAATAAAGATTTGTTAAAGAAACATTGAATAATTATTAAATTTTACACAATACTTTTTTCTACGAGTAACCCATAAACTACAGTAAATGAAACACAGCTTTAAAAAATAATTACAAAACCTTTCTTTTTTTAAATTCATTATAGTTCAGTGGCATCTAATATAAACCATAGAGTATAGAGTGGTGTTCCAATCTAAAATGTACGCCTTTTTAGTATGAGTTCTTATTCACAGACAGATACGAGTACAGAAAAAAATCGGTATGCAATAGCGGTTACTCCAGTCGTAAAAGCCGAGAACTGCTCCACTGTTTCGGTCCACTCCGAGGACTTAAGTCACGAGATACGCGTGTACCCGGTCTTTTTTTCGTCAGGGTTTTTTTATTCAGTTTTTGGAAAAAACCTAAATGTCGGAAGTAGAGAGGTCTACTGCTCACAGAGCCACTAATAGGGAATATGCATGAATTTTAATTTTTGCTTTAATAAAAGCTCATTCATGTAACAAACAGTAGACAAAAACATTTTTTCGAATAACTATAAAAATAACCAAGATATAAGGCATCAAATATTTCATTCCATCTCTTTCCAGCAAAACAGAATTTAATATGGAATATAAACTCCATATTAAATTCCGGAGTGCACTATGACGTAACAGTGCACGTCGGACCTCTTTGTCTAATTAGTAGTTTAAAATGCCTATATCTTGCGTATTTCTTGGCCGATTTAAATTTTAATTTCACATTTTGAAATCGACGGTATTTTGATATTTAGTTAAGAAAAGCGATAAAAAAAATTCATGCATTTACCCTATTGCTAGTTGCCTATATGTCCAAATCGACGACAATCACCTCGTCATAAAAATATTTCGCCATTTTTTATAATTTTCAAAAATGTAATGCCAAAAAATTCCATGTAATTATCGAACCTGCTCACAAAATTTCACGAAAATCGGAGAAATGCGACCAGACAACAGCCGGACGTACGGAGATACGATTTAAGAAAGTATTTTTCCTAAGCTAAACCGGAGACGCTTCGCTCTCTTCGCTCGCTCGGACCATTAATGTCTTAAGTAAGTTGTCACCTACTTTAGTTAATTGACAACATGAAACTTTCAAAATCATCAGGACGTGCTTCCTTATGGAGGTTATAAAAAAGAAAGGCAATTAACAAATATCCATGATAATTCACACGATGTCGTATCATGAATGAGATTTATACTTCAGTTGTATAAAGAGAAGCTGATATTTGCATCATTAACGTGTGATATACGAGGTTTTCAGAGTTAGTATGTCATCCTTTAAGTGATTTACTATGTGAATTGATTTCAAGTGAAATAAACTGTAAGTTAATTAATCGTTATTAAATTGAGTTTCTCGTTAATTGACAGCATTTTATTTTACAACTATTTTATAGTCGGCTATAAATTTCTTCGGGTCATCAGATCAGCTTGTTCTTGGGGCCTTCAGACGCTGCGTCGTCCTGTACGCGGTCGCCATTTGAGAACCTTCCTGTCTCAGCGGCTCGGCTATCGGTTCTACGAGCAATGTGCCCCGCCCACTGCCACTTAAGTCTAGTAAGTCTCAGAGCTATGTCAACGACCTGGTGGTTTTTCTATGGATCTCCTTTTTGAAACTCAAGGCATCAGGCTAGTGTGTATCTGCCCTTAATTGTTTATTTTTAGTTTATTATACTTATATCATTATTGTATACTACGGTTTGCTTCAATAAAAATTTGTATATGTCGCAGGGAAATAGCCAAAACAGGGATTTGATCAAATGCCTAAGATTATGACCAAATCACGTAGGATGTTAAAATGGCGAATCAATTTTATCATTTGTGTAAAAAAATTCAGTCATTTGATTAGATCCGTGAATCAGTTTAGTGAAATGACGAAATCAGCCAAAAAAGGTAACTCATTTTGTCATTTCACCAGATTTGTTTTGTGACTTGATAAATCCTTCAAACACGGTAGTGATTTGACGAAACGAACTCGCAAAATCAACTCGTTTTATCATTTCACTAAATAGACACGTCCAGTGATATGATAAAATCTTTATCATATCACTAAACGTGAGATATAAGAGACTTTATAATATCACTGAAATTGTCTAGTGAAATGATATAACGAATTGACTTTGCAAGTTCGTTTTGTCATCTCACTGACGTGTTTCAGGGATTTATCAAATCACTAAAAAAATCTGGTGAAATGACAAAACAAGTTGCCTTTTTTGGCTGATTTCGTCATTTCACTAAACTGATTCACGGATTTAATCAAATGACTGACGCTTTCTAGACAAATGATAAAATTGATTCGCCATTTTAATATCCTGCGTGATTTGGTCATATCCCTTAGAGATTTGATCAAATCTCTGTTTTGGCTATTTCCCTGCGACATATATACTAGAAGGAAGTTCGTTTGCAGAGGAGGAAAAAATCATTACCTTTTTTTGCTTCAGCGTAATTGGATAAAAAGTATAACCATTTGTGGATGCCCAGTTACCTATGTACCAAAAATAGTTCAAATCAGTTTAGCCGTTTAGACGTGATGAAGCGACAACGAGACGTACAAACACTTTGTTTTCGATCAGTTGCTTTTAAATAGTCCGTTTTAATTCTTTTGTTAAAACGTCTGCAATGTACACATTTCATTCTAACCATATAATCAATTCTAATATTTTAAATGCGAAATTGTGTCTGTCTGTCTGTCTGTCTGTCTGTCTGTTACCTCTTCTCGCTTAAACCGCTGAACCGATTTGGATGAAATTTTGTTTGGAGATAGTTTGAGTCCAGAGGAAGGACATAAGCTACTTTTTATCCCGGAAAAATACCCTTATCCGCGATAAACGAATTTAAGGCGGACGAAGTCGCGGGCAGAAGCTAGTAGTAGATAAATTACATTACAGAAACGGAAGAAAATATTAAGTAGGTATATAAATTATTTATTTATTTTTAATTCGATCACCTATGGATCACAATATGTTTACCCTATTTTTCTTCAAAATAGAAATTGAAATTGAAATTGAGGAGGGAATAGTAATAGTAGTTAATTCTAGATTTCTGAAATGCCACCATCCTTGATCCCATATTTTCACAGTCGCTGTTTAATGCAAAAATCTCGTCTTAATCGTCTCTCCACTGAGTACGCCTCCATGTTTGAAATAATGCTGACCTTTGACCAAGGTACGATATTTATAAAGTACATTTAGTTATGTTATACTAAATACAATTTTTAGGGGTTTTTATGTAAATTGAATTAAGGTACATGTACATATTTCAGTGCTTGAAGACGAAAGTCTTCAACCAGTGCGTATTACAGGCGATGACCCCGTAGGTCGAAGCGTGGTCTCTAACTAAAGGCCTCTTAAGGAAGCTCAGAGTCACTCAGCGAGCTATAAAAAGGGCTATGCTCGGAATCTCTCTACGAGATCGAATCAGACATGAGGAGGTTCGAAGACGAACCAAGGTCATCGCCATAGCAAACAGGGTAAGCAAACTGAAGTGGTAATGGGCATGGCACATAGTTAAAAGAACCGATGGCCGTTGGGGCAGAAAGGTTCTCGAATGGAGACCGCGTACCGGCAATCGCAGCGTCGGTGGGCCACCCGCTAGGTAGTCGGACGACCTAGTTAGGGTTGCGGGGACTCGCAGGATGCGGGTCGCCTCTATGCGGCCCATGTGGAAATCTATTGAGGAGACCTGTGTCCAGCAGTGGACGTCTTAGCGCTGAAATGATGATGATGTTGACATATTGGAACTGGGTTGAACTTGGTCGTAAAGTGGCTCTTATTAATATGGAGTATGAGTTATTTTTCTACTTCTTATTCTTTTATTTTTGGAGTCAGTTAGATTATTTGTTGAAACGTTATTTTATTTCACACTTTATAATTAATCGTACTTTAAGGAGATATCCAAAATTTAAGCTATTTTTAGCGCATTTTCTGTCAAATCTAGTATATAAAACAGGCTAGTTTTCAGATATGTGTTTCTTGACTATATAACCTATTCAGTGATTAACGCGGAAACATGTTTAATGAAAATTTCCTCGATAGAAAAGTTATCCGAAAACGCGTCTTCATTTCCCGTTTTTTGTCTAGTTTTTACAAACGCCAGAATAATAAACGGCTAAATTATGTTAAAATGTCATTCTTCCCTTTATTTTTTAAGTGATTAACTTAAATGTTAACAAAACATCATAATATCTTCGATTTCATGGTACTTTTACATCTGGCGCTTACGCCAAAAAACCCCAAGCACGTAGTGTATTAGCTTCCTCTTTCTTTGATGCGCGCGAGCAATAAATGCGTCCCTTATTACAAATCACGCTTATTGGATGGCTCCGCGTTTGGGGCGTGATTTACAAATGACGAAGTAGGCCCTTAAAGTATATTTTCTAACAAGCCCAAACAAGGCAGGGATACCTACATTATTTTATTAAAGAGATACCGGTGCCTACCTTCCGGCTCCATCATCGAATCAATTTGCGACTATGGAGTAGTAAGTAGGCCGCAAGGGCACTTTTACAAATCTGAATCCACACCATTTCCTAAGAGGAGACCACTGTTGAGAAGAAAGCCGAAACAAACTCTACAGTCTCTTTTAGGGTTCCGTCCAAAATGGCAAAAACGGAACCCTTATAGTTTCGTCATGTCCGTCCGTCCGTCCGTATGTCACAGGCATTTTACTCAAAAACTATGAGATCTATATTGATGAAATTTGGAGCATAGGTGTCTTGTGTAAGCCGCTACTTAGTTTAGTAGTTAAATAAATAAAAAAATATTTCTAGGGGGGGGGGGGGGGGGGGGGGCACTCCATACATGTAACCGAAACATTTTTTTTTTTTACAGCAAATATCAATGTGTGGCACATCATTCGACAGAACTGTTGAAAACACTGTAAGGTTTCTAAAAAAAAATTGTTTTATTGAATATTTTCGGAAATATTCGCTCCGAAATTAGCAAAAATTGTGCCCCCCCCCCCCCCTCTATTTTCCAAACGGTATGTTCAAAAAATATAAAAAAAAAACACAAATATAAAGCTTTATAAATACTTCCTGAACATGATCGGACATACCGTTTTCAAGTATTGTCAAAAAACTGCGCTTCTCAGCAAAAGGACGTACGTGCCGGGGAGATACGCTCTTTTGCTAGTGTTTTTCTTTTCATATCGTATTTTTTTCATCTGTAGTGTTTTTTTTTTGTATAAACGGCTCCGGAACCCTACATTAAGCATGGTCCGACATGCTCTTGGCCGGTTTTTCTAAATGCGTCTTATCTACAAGTATATTAGTACTAAGCGTAATATTTGTACTTAGCGTATATTTTTTTTAAGTATTAATATATTCAAAATATAATAGAAGGAAAAAAGCTCAATAAGATTTTTTTTAAACAAAACAACTTACGTACGTTTGATATGGCATCTTATAAGAACTGTGTCCCGGTAAAAGTAAATTATTTGGTTTCTGTTTTGGGCCATGCATTTATGTCTGTTAATTATAGTCCTCTACCGTATAATATGCCTTTCCCATTATATACTTTTTTAAGTACTTTTTGAGAGCTGGAAAGGGTAATTTTACAGCTTAAGTTTATGACTTCAGTAAATTGTTCCGAAAGCTCTGATTTGAAAGCTCTAGTTAGTACAGTGTTGCATTTTAACAGCTTTTTAAGGAGCTATGCTAGTAACCGATACTTAGAGGGCAATGCTGTGGTGCGAAAGTTCTAGTGCTGGGACGCAATGCCGATTAGGCCATTTATCGATATTTATCAATGAAATGAAATTGCATTTTTACTTGGAGGCAACATTACTTACTGATCTTACCTGAATTATAATTGGGAATACATTTTATATTTTTCCTGATAGTATACTTAATGAATTCAGAATCAACAAATAGATTACTTTTAGATCATAATAGTTTTTTAGATATATTTTTAACCGACTTCCAAAAAAAGGAGGAGGTTCTCAATTCGACGGAATGTTTTTTTTTTTTTTTTTTATGGATGTTCACCGATTACTCAAAGACTATTTGACCGATTTCAATTTTTTTTTTGTTTTTATAGAAGGTAGGTAAGAGTCGGTGCCATCGTGTCACAACTTACCAAAATCGTCAATTTTCAATATTTTACACATTCTTTATATGGCACCGACGCCAAAATAAGATTAATTGTATATACTGTATAGATTGAGTATACAAACGGTTACTTGTAAGCAATTTGAAGAAACTAAATTATGGCGTTATTTTTTACTTTTTAGTTTTTTTTGGAGTCGTCTTTATTTTTTTGTTTAACTTAAACACTCGCCGTGACATTAGTATGGTTCCCTGTCCCTTTTATTAATATTTTAGTAACAAAAAATAAAAATAACCATGACATTGACAGCTAACTTTTTAATTTTCTTACTAATATATGTACTTAAACCAAAGTAAAAATGTATTCATACAAGGGAACTGTACAACAAATGTCACGAAGATTGCTTAAAAAGTTATATCTAAAAAACAATATGATGTAAAAATAAACAATTTGTCTTTGTTTACATAACGCATACTATTGGACAAAAAAAGTAAATGCACACCTGAGAAACTTAATGTCCCCAATTCTAATTGTCAGCTTGTGTGTTTGCTATGTGCCTATTTGTTCGCTAGAATAACCTCATGATTCGTATAGACATATAGGAGGCTGTTCCTAAATTACGTCAATTCAAATTTTGGCGAGGGGTCAAAAATCGTCAAAAATAGATGACGTAATTTATGGACAGCCCCTAGGTATACCCACATTAAACTTTGTACCTATATGCAAGGAATATTATACAATAAAATTGGAATTAGTGTAGTGAATAAGAAATCTAGTATGAGGTTATCTTACTTTTTAATAGCATAAGTAAAATTTAACCCGTTAAACTTACAATATACTAATCAATGTCATCTGTATGGTACCTACTCAAGATTATTATAAATATAAAAAATCTAAAGGGGCTGGAGATAAGGTTTTGCACAATGAACATGGAATTTTGGAAACAGAACCATTTTGCTACAGTGATACTGCCGTAATAACTGCAAAACACCAACATAACCACATTCCCAACCATTACGCCTTAGTCTGACCCGGCACAATATCGCACAACTTTTTATCGATAGAACTCCCCTATCCATTCTAATCCGCGATACAAATCGGTGACAGTAGGCAGTCGCGACCGGCGAAACGTTGCGAACTGCCGCGGTCTGCACCACGCGACCGTAAAAAAAAAAAACTGACAAAAATGCGCGGCAACGCGAACTCCGCGCGTTTTTAAATTTCGAATCTTTATTTATTACGATCAATTATGCTCTGGGATCAAGGTCTTTAGGCCAATTTAAATATTTTTTAGTTTTATATTTTAAGAATTGGATTTTAATGAAAAAATGTGATTTTTTATTTGTTTAAAAGCATTTTTGTAAATATGGTGTGTTGGAAGAGAGTGTTTTTGGCGGCGGTCCTGTCTTCGATTTTGGATGTCCACAGTGAACAGCTGTTTGGTGATGATGTGAGTTTATAGAAAAAAAATACAAGTATTATATTATCATTACCTACTTTTTAAAAAATGCAGCTATGGCTATAGTATCATAGTCGTGTTAGAATCGTAAATAATAAGTGATTACGTAAAAACGAATTGAGAATCTCCCCCTTTTTGGGAGTCTGTTAAAAATATAATATGAACTAACCTCTGATAAGTTTAATTTTGACAATTATTGACATTATATATAATATAATGAGGGGGTGAACACTGGGGTGTATAAATTAAATATACTGTAGCGACATTGGTTGATAAAAAAAAACAATTAAGAAATGACTTACTTATTTTCATAACGCTGAAATTTCGTCGTTATAAAATCATAACCTATAATAACAATATATAAAATTCACCATGGCCTACCATGACAATATTGTCGTCATTTAGTTATTGAATAGGACGTTAAGAAAATTAATTGCAACAAACTACATCTAAGTATAAATGAAACTTGCGTCATATCATTCATATGAATGATGTTATTATACTAATATGACTCCTATGAACGATTGTGAAACCAAAAAAAAACACTTCTTGGGTGGAGGCCGATGACCGTCAACATCTCCTGCATCTCCTGATGATGCCTCGTAGAGAGGCGAAACACATGTCGAGGATTATATTGTCTGGTGGTGGTTTGTTGTATTTGCAAGCGTATTTTTTTGTGGAAACTGCATGAAAAAATGCGTATGTGAGCACAATTTATTGTCACATCTAACCAAGACAGCAGAACAGCATAGGAGCTACAATCCATTAATCTATCTAAAATACAATTCCTTTGTCGCAAAAACTGCAAATTTCTCCAAAATGATATGAAATAGAAATCATAACATAACTGACCACAAAGCACTGACGATGCAATCGCCTTTCTAGTATTACGGAGATCTAGATCTTTTGTGCAAAAGAAAATAACCACTTGAATTAAGTGAAGACTATCGTTAAGAAATGCGGTCTAGAAAAAATTATAAAAAGAAAACCAATGTTATTTTAATACATTAGTTAAAGACTGTACACGATACAATCTGGGCATGTCTGATCTAATATATTTTTCTACCAACTGCTTATTTAGAAACAGCACTTCTTTATCTATAATATTAAAAAGTTGTAAAAATTAAATCGCTGTACATTGAAGATATAAAAAAAATGTAACGGACTATTTGGAGGTCACTAAATCGATTTTTATTTTTTTATTTTTTGGAGATTTATATTATGTCGTTGTGGCTTCATCAGGCCTTATCGGCTAAACGGATTTCAACTAAGTATTATTGCTTCGTTGTTCTAAAAGGGCGATATGGTCGCTCAGCAACAAAGCCCTTAAAATAAATTTAAAAAAATCTATTATTGCTACACGGGTAGCTGGGAATCCGTATCCACAGATGGATATAGAATATTTTTTACCCAACTACGCTAACGAAAAAAAGGGGCGTTATGACTTTTTCTCCTCGTCGAACGAATTATTTAAATTAAGCTATACGCCTTAATAGCACAGGATAAGATCGTCATTCTTCAACCGTTGTAAGTCTACTCCCACAATCGCCCACAATCCAAAAAGTCTATACTTATAGTATCCATAAGGAAACAATAAAACAAATTAGGAATCACAAGTGAGCAGAACCAGGAAACAGCTCTTGACAAAGCCCGTTGACCCCTAGATTAAAATGAACCCACGACTCTGCTAAATATTTAGGAAATTGCCGTAGTTAGGCAAGTCTGCCTTTGTTTTATAGTAAACTAGCTTCTGCCCGCGACTTCGTCCGCCTTAAATTCGTTTATCGCGGATAAGGGCATTTTTCCGGGATTAAAAGTAGCCTATGTCCTTCCCCGAGACTCAAACTATCTCCATACCAAATTTCATCCAAATCGGTTCAGCGGTTTAAGCGTGAAGAGGTAACAGACAGACAGACACACTTTCGCATTTATAATATTAGTATGGAATTATGGATTTCCAGTGCCCGACATTGTCCCAATGCTTGGCACCTTCAAACTCAAACTTTATTCTGCAAGTAGGCCTCAAGGGCACTTTTATAAGTCTGATTTTACAATAACAGAAAAACAATCCCAATCTAGAAAATGACAATAGTTAACTACAAGGTGTCCGCAACTTCGTTTACGGAGGAAGACAATAAGCCACTACCCTTTTTGTGCTTCAGCGTTGTCGAGTAAAAAGTATCCTTTAACCATCTGTGGATACCCAGGTACCCGTGTACGAAAAATAATTGAAATCCATTTAGCCGATTTTGCGTGATGAAGCCACAACGCACCTTGCAAATGCAACTTCTAGTCTATAATATAACGAGCTATACGCGGACGAAGTCGCGGAAAAAGCTAGTATAATTATAATTTGCAATGTTTTTTTTCAACTCGTAGGTGGCATTTGATACAATACAGCAAAACAGTGCGAAGTTTCGATAACGCACGTGCCATTCATAAACCTACAAATAAAGTGCGGACAAAGCTTTATAAAAAGTTATTGAAAGAGAAAAGATAAGAGTTTGCACGCGATAACATTCATCGGTGCAAAATAATATTTCGTAAACTCCACGAGAAGACCAAGTGTCCTATCTGCCAACTGGCATAGAAACATAACGGTAATAGACAATACCGGAATCCAGGTATTTCACTGACTGGGGTCGGTCCTTCATTTTGAGGATCGTGGTGCCATCAGGTAGCATCTGGAGCGGATGATCTGCCTCCACCGGTTTCTATCCAGCACGCCTCTCACGACCGTATAGAATTTGGAGGACGAATCTTTTACTTGATCGGTCCATCTTGTTGGTGAACGTCCGCGCGATCTTTTGCCTTCGGTGTTCCCAACCACAATCAGTTTTTCCACGGTATCTCTCTCTCTCTGGGGTCGGTCCCTCATTTCTGAGGATCGTGGCAGCATCAGGGTTGCACTTGGAGTGGATGACCTGCCTCCACCGGTTTCTGTCCAGCACGTCTCTCACGACCGTATAGAATTTGGAGGACGAATTTTCTACTTGCTCGGTCCATCTTGTTGGTGAACGACCACGCTATCTTTTGCCTTCAGTATTCCCAACCACAATCAGCTTTACCAAACTTTGCGCATTGTGTGACCGAAATATGAAATAATGCGTTTTTGGCATCTGGAGGAAAAAACCAATATGCGTTTTTCTTCTTCTTCTGAGTCTGATACTCGTGTTATAGTCGTCATTGCGCAGAAGAGGTACAAAGAGAGATATTCAGGAGATCGGTAGTCGTTTTGAGGACTGCTCTCTTAGCGATGTGCTTCCATTTCTGCCGGTTAGATACGTTGCGAGTACAATATGCGTTACCGCAGGGTAGAACAGGCCGCAAAATACATGTTTCCGTTAAATGTGGCCTATGCACTACACCACAACAACAGCTGTTAACATTTTTGTCTCTTTCCTTTCAACGCGGCATGAGGAATATGGGTGATGCTGTGTCGTTTGCTGAATTAAACCTCTGTTGTTAGCCCGACTGTGAAGCTGGTTTTACCGTACCAACTAGACCTTGATCCTTCAGTTTAGTTTTTGCATGAGCATTAAAATAATGAAGCCAACAAAATTGCCTACAATTTGCGAAGCTGTCACTATGGCAAAGATTGGTCTTTAACATGCCACGACTATAATAATCCTATTGCATTGTATTGTGTCCTTTTTAGCGTTTTATGCAATGTTGACATTCATTATCCAGATATAGAATTATAAAAAAAACTTGAAAGCAGAAAGAGCGTGTATATAATAAATAATATAATAAGGATTGAGAGTAAATAGTATACAATACAGGTCAGGTTATTACGGTTTAATCTAATTAAGGCCGGTAATATGGCCATATTGCTATGACAAATATACAATGTTATTATATTGATTTTCACTTTAACCGGAGGTCGAAATAGGTAGTGCCTATTTACATAAACTTTGCGGGAGCACCAAATATAATAATTAAGTTGTATTGAATGCGGGGCTTCCCGGATTAGTTCAGTATCTATATCAGTAGCTTCTAGTAGCATGGCAACTGCCATACTCTACTACTGATATAGACAAATGGTCATAAAATTATATTGTTTATAGTATTTCTTGTTATACGGGCAACAGAAATACATCATCTATGAAAATTTCAACTGTCTAACTATCACGTTTTATAAAATACAGCCTGGTGACAGACAGACAGGCAGACAGACAGACAGCCGGACAGCGAAGTCTTAGTAATAGGGTCCCGTTATACCCTTTGGGTAACCCTAAAAAGAAAGTGCCGAAAAATCTTGATATTGTCGTAAATGGCCAACAATTGGTGCCTGGTCTATAGGCTCAACCACCCTATTTCCCAGATTTTCTTTCAATTTAATAGTCTGTCAGTCATAAAGTCATAGAACTTCAGTAAAAAACATTATGCATAGATTTTAAATTACAAAGCCGTAATGAGCTATGGCTAAATTTACTTATATACCACTTTTCGCGACAGTTAAATAATAAAAAAACTGCACAAGATTACAGATAATCGCTTGCCGTTCTCAGGTTAATAAATTTAATAGCTTTATCAATCCAAAAGTGTCTTAAAATTAAATTTGCATATCGCATTTAGTTGGTTAATTATAATAATTACTTTGCTTAACGCAGTATAACTGTTACTTGTTGTTAAAGTTACACAATAAAAGAAAGTTAGGTATAACTCAAAAACAATTTTGCAGTTTGGCGGAGAGATTTCTAAATTAACTAACTTTAAATTTATGATTATAAATATTTACTTACAAGTGGGTCATAATTAGAAGGTAATTATTAATTTTTTATTTCACCGGAATCGGATACAAAATATAGCACGAATAAAACATAACAGACTCCTATAAAATGACTAAAAAGTAAGAAATAAAGTAATTTAGTTGCTTCAATTTAGTTTTAAGTTACATTTTTTCATCTCAGTCTATCTATTATTATATATTGTGAAGATTGAGTTGAAAAAAAGGGTAATTAAAATGTATTAGAAAGAACGAAGTTCCCTTATTAAGGCTGGATTTCATTTATCTTTAATTCTGAGAATAACGCTTATTCTTGGACAGCAATGACAAAACTCAAAACTCCATATTAATGTGACATAACTATTTGAGAATAAGCTTAATTCTCGGGATAAAAGATTGGTAAATTCCAGCCTAAGTCGGCTTATATATATATATATATATATATTTTAATTTGTGTCACTTTTTAGTGAATCGTTCGGCAAAACTGTACTCGTGACGATTTCGACAAGCCCCAAACACGGTTGGGATACATTATTTTATTACAGAGATCAGGTGCCTACCGCCGGCTCCATTATCAATTAGTTGGTACCATTTTCATCAGAACCGTTTAAAATCGTGACTCGCTTAGGTAACTTAATCCAGCTGTATTATCATTGAGGAGTTCCGGTGGCTCTCTGTGGTCTTCCTTATGAGTTCACCAATTTGTACTTTTTTGCAAATGCTTGACTTGTTTCTTAAAATACTTAAATCGCTACATAGATGCCTATAAAATTTTAAGGATACCCTCAATTTGACAATGGGAACACCTCAGGGGTTTACTTTATCTAATAAAAAAATAATTTTGAATTCTTCTTATTCCTAAATATAGCAATCGACCACAAAGGTTTTTTTTAAGTAATTCTAATTTGTATATATATATATATATATGTATGTATATATATATTTGATATGTATGTAATGTGTATGTATTTCTACTACTTATTGTGTTTGTTTAATATATATGTACAATACTTGAATTCCCAACTGCTTTGCACCACCTACTTATACGTAGTTTATTTTTCTCGACGTCTCCCACTAGCCAAAGGTTCTCTGGAAGACATCGCTGCTTAGCGGTAAGAACGCCTGCTGTTTACCTCTCCATGAATGTATTGTTTTCTGTACTCTGTTTTGTGAGGTGTGAAATCAAGATTTATTGTATTGTATTGTATTGTTATATTTTTACCACGTGAACCGATTCAAGCTATATTGAGTTTACCCTTGGACTAGTTCGATTTATGCAAAAATTGTCCCGTATCCCGATATATTTATTCTTTATTTCTTAGAGAAAGGCGCCTATGTAGGATATCAATACTTTGAGGAGTGAAAGGGGGGTGAAAGTTTACATGTAAAAAATCTTCTGTCGACACATAATGGCGCGTCGGGAGTTATCTTCTGCCACGCGATATACTTCTCAATATAAACATTGCAAATAGTTTCCATGCCAACGAATATGAAGCAATGCATTTCTATGGCTTCCATTGACTGAGCATGGAGTGGCGAAAGTGCGCTTGCGATCTAGAGTGAAGAGTTGCAGGCCTCCTTGCGCTAATTATAACCTTCGTTTGGTGGCGTAAAAACCACCGAGTGAAAATCGGGTGGTTAAGTATTGAGCAAGGTACAAAGTTTAACCACAAGGTTATTTTATATTACCACTACAACGCCTGGAAGTTAATAATAGTACTTTTCTATTTTCGTCTTAGTAGGTTCTCTGTTTTCAGCTACTGTTACAATCAAAAGCCTTTAGAGCCATAGAGCATTGGAAATGACAATCATTACCGAACCATTTTTTCATGCACTTTAGTGGAGGCGAAATGAGAACGTACCATCCGTACTTAAGTGGCCCTCTGTAGGCCTTATGTCATTAGCAGTGATCGGTTATTTGGATTAGACACGGGGTGAATGACCTCAATCATTATGTTAGTATGGATATGCCCCGGGAATCCGGGCTTTATGTTGTGAGAAAAGGCAAAAAAAATACAATGTGTTTATTTTATTACACTTTAAAACATCTAAGTAGCTGATAGACACGCGTACTTAATCTCCGTTCTTTTGTCCAAATCGAACATATGAGCACAAGTGTTCACACTGACAGCTCATTTGCTGCCGCCAAAGCGGCACATTTTGTGCCGTTTGGATATAAGTTCGGCGAGTAAGTACGCGTGTCTATCATTTAATTTATAGTTACTACGGGTTAATTGTTTGAATAAATGTAATCGCTATCAAGAAGTGAATTACACTTCTTTTCAACTGAGAGGTAGTTTGAGAAAAATCATGTGAACTAATATTATAATACAAATTATACAGCTAATACCTATTTATTTATGCAATCCTTAGAAGCTAATAACTAAAACTGAAATCCACAGAAAATAATGAAATATAAATGTCAAGATTTTTAAGTATTTTTTCCATAATGACAGACATATAAGCTTTATGGAAGTTTCAATATATTTTGCTTAAAATAATTTGTAGAGATTAGGAGAAGAATAGAAGTTTTTGTCTCAACTGGTTGCCATGTAAGAGTAAATAATCCCTTACAGACAATTGAAATTGTTTTATTTTTGAACGATTTGTTGGATAACGCGGGAAACTGTCTTATCTATATTAACTTTTCTACTTGATATCCCGCGAGGGAGAATCCAAATAACCGATCACTGGTCATTAGGTATATTCATTAGGTCTACCAATTTAATACATTAAATTGGTAGACCTAATGAACATACCTATTATATATATTTAATGCATTAAATTGGTAGACCTAATGAACATACCTAACCTAATGATATAAGGCCTACAGAGGGTCACACATTTATGTGTTGCTGTTTGTACAGTTCGGAAGTATGCCAATTTCTATTTTTTTTTAAGTAAAAAGCCTGATTGTAAGCGATCACTGTCACCCATGACACCTGCAACACCACCCGACTGCACTGAAGAAAAAGAGGGGTTTTGACTTTTTCTCATCCGCGAACGAAGTTACACACAATCGGCACAATCTAGCGACTAAATACCACACATCAAGATCTGCGGCCAAACAAAAAGGGTCTGAACCCTTGTGTAAATAGTCGCTCGACTTAGTCTCAGGGCACCCCACATAAGTTTTTCGATCCATGGTCTCCAGAACACACAAATTAAAACAGGTTTATGACGCAAAAATAAATAGAATAAAGCATGTATTCTTAATTCAGATGTCTATTTCAACGTTTCATGATTAAAAAAACAACCCTGTGAATTAATCTGAAATGCCGTTCCATGTGTAAACCGTAACAACAAAATGGCCGAAAGTCTATTTAGTTGTACCTGCACTTACGTCGTTTTACATTTAGATCAATAAGGCGTCACTGGCTGTCACGCAATCTGCGCACGGTCACAACCCAGTCGGTTTATTGTCTTTTTATGCAATTAGACGGCGCAAACGCACTCCTAAAAGCTGAGTCGGTGAACTTGATCTTTGAGTAATTTAGATAAGTTGTTGTGTTGTACTACTTGCTCATCATCATTAATTTTCATCATCATCATCATCATATCAGCCCAAAAACGTCTACAGCTGGACAAAGGTCCCCAAGGATCCCCAGAACGACGGGTCGTGCGCCGCTCCCATCCAACGTTTCCCCGCCATCCTGAGGTCATCGGCTCATGCTGCTGGGGCCCTACCACGCTGCATCGTCCTCAAGAAACTTTCTGCCCAAGCGGCCATTCGTTCTATGACCAATGTGCACTGCCCACTGTCACGTAATTTTACCAAGATTTAACAAGTTACTACCGCAACAGATGATTCACGTATTAGTGTAAAATCATGAGTGGGGGGGGGGGGGGGGGGATGGGCGTTTGGGCTAGGCACCAATAACAATAAAGCACAACTACGTTATAGAATGATAGATCACTTGCTTTGGCGATTCGCGTAATTTAAATGTACCGTTCTGACTTAAGTTAAGTGTATAGAGATGATATTCCAATATTCAAAAGGCTACAGGAAGACGCAGAATGGGAAGGCGCCCAACATGATGGACTGACGGTCAGGATTGTGGGAAAACGTGGGACAAGGACAGCATACGACCGATCGCTGTGGGGCATTGGACTTCTTTAGGCTGTTATGATCATGATGATATAAACTTAAATGTAGACATCGAAGGTGTGGCGTCAGGAAAATTAGAAGGGAAGCCGAAGCGTATTCCTTTACTCATATTTAAAGAAAAGGGTGGTTATAAGCCTTTCCTTGGGCAACCTGGTTTGAATCGGCTTATATGGACGCCACGCCACTGGTGGACATAGTCCAGGCAGTTCTGTGGATGCGAGCTGATATCTAGTTAATCCTTGTAACTATTTTCAGATCTCCCTTTCCTCTCCTTCCTTCTTATTCTTTTCTAAACTGTTTTATCTCAGTGAACACTTTTGGTTTAACTTTTTTTTACTTTAACTGGTAAAGTTGTTAAGACAGTTGAAGTAGGAGGCAACCCTGAGGCATGCAAAGCTATTCATAGAAATACTAGAATCAGGCTGGACCAAGAAACTGTGGAACTACAGCAAAAAACAACTCAGAATCATAATGGGTGTGTTCGCAGGTCACTTTGGAGTCAAAAGACTCCTGGCCAAACTGGAACTTTCTGACAATACAGATTGTAGATTGTGAGGTGAAGAGGATGATACAATGGAGCACATACTATGTGCATGTTAGCCCTCGCTAGACAGAAAATAAAAAAAATTGATATTGGGTACTTGGGTACTAATAATATTATGTGGAGCGTCTAAATTTACTTAGGCATTGGTGCCTAAGGAAATTCAGACGCTACCATTGGTATCTATCATCCGGTTTATGGAGATTATAAAACAAACCATGGAGCAAGAAGGGATAATTATAAAAAAGATTCCACTAGGTCAAAGTGTATCCTAAGGACCCCTACTTAGTAGTAAGTAAGATATGACTTGGCATTCGCATTTATTATCCACAAATCATCTGGAACAATTTGCCACTACTTATGTTGATGTAAAATGAACTTTCAACTTTCAAAGATTTCACCATCTCAGTTTAAGCACAATTGTTTTTCTTTACAGTTACAATCCAAGCATTAACTATACTTTAATCTATTCGAAATGTCACGGAAATTCTTAAAGTTTACAACAATCCAAAACGTACAAACTTACAGCGTCTCTTAACTTTTATGCCTCTTGATACAATTTTATCAACTTTTGTATAGAGGCGTCCCTTTTGGAATAGAAAATATAAGTTTGTGGTCAACGGACCAAAAAATGTCACGAGGAATGTCACCATGATTGTCCCAAATTGCGTTGGAAAATGAGCCAGTAATCGTTGAAGATAACTGCTGATTCTGACGGTGCGAAGTTAGAATCCAGTAGGGTAGACAAGTAATTGAGATTGAAATAATTTCATAAATGTGAGGCTCTTGTTCATATTATTAAATGAGACGAAATGCAATGTATGTGTTACTCGTATTCTGATGTCTAAACAATATTACTGAACTTTCGTTGAGATCCGTAAAGTAGTTTGTTAAGGAGGAACGTACATACATCGGCACAAACTTTCGCGTTTAAAATATTACCTCAAACTTTTTCAAGCCCCTAGGGGATAAGTTTTGATGAAAACGCTATATCAATTATCTTGTTTATAAATAAAGTGCGTATATACGAACTTTAAAATTTCTAACCTTTCCAAATAAACTTTTTCTATACAACGGTATAACCCCTATTTCACCTTTTTAGGAAGTAAAAATATATTTCTTGATAGAGCCACATATTCTACAAGAAACCTGCTGTCTTTATTTCAAGTAAGCCACAGTTTATCCTTAAAAATCACACATTGCTCATTTCAACCCCTGCTTAACCCCTAAAAAATAGGCATGCAAATACAACAAACGATTCGATCACCACGAACCACCTCTCTACGAGAAATCATCAAGAGATGCAGGAGATGTTGACGGTCCAGCGTCAACCCGAGAAATCAAATCAACTATTATCAAAGCATAGCAAAGTAACGCCTGCATCTATCAATTAGTTTTATGATATGTATTGACTCCGTGCACGAGTTCAGGTCCACCTAGCGTCCACAACTTTGTTGGCTATGACGTTTTGACATTTTATCGCGACGATGTGACAAAATATTATGATAATCCAAAATTATCTATTAATTTATTTCCATAATTACTGTGTCACCTTAGTTTGGGTGGCGAAAGGGTTGTGAAATCAATTATTGTCATTCAAATCAAATGGGGTAAGTAAAATTGATTCCAAATGTGTGTTTTATTTTGAATATGTCAGGGTTTGTTTACTTAATTTTTAGCTGTAGTTTGTACTGTAAAACAAGAAGCTAAAGCTACTTTAATGGATTTGTTTAATAATAATAAACATATATAATTGTTCCTGTATCGCTAGTGATAAATTAAATATCGTTTTCACATCGAAATGAGTATTATTTTAAGGACCGGGTTTATTCAAATTAGGTAACTAAGTCTAAACAGATGAATCTTGGGAGAGGTAGCTCAGTCAGTCTGGAGCGGAATGTGATCATTAGAAACATCCATAACGTATCGTATATTCCTCGATAATCGTTATTATTGCGCTCTTGCAGTTGCGTTTTGATACGTTTTCTCATTCCATACGCAATAAACGTTAATTCTATATCTAATGAAAGCAATAATTTCCATCGCTCACGTTCGTATCATTCGCTGGACGCATTATCATCGATTGGTCCCGCTAGATCACTTTATAAAGTAATTGAACTCTATATTACGACTGCGTCATGACTGAACACTATTGTGTAGTGTCTTATGTTTATGTCAAAATTATGCAACCATCTGTACTATTAAAACGTAAAATAAAAATCTATCTCTCTATTTTCTTTTACTTCTTTTTAAAATAGGTATTTGTGCAATAAAGTGGTTACGTACATAAATATTAAAAAAAAAAATGTAACGGACTATTTGGAGGTCACTTAATGGAATGATATTATTTTCGATACGCCAACGGGTGTCTGGGTATCCACAGATGGTTATAGAATATTTTTTACCCGCTATGCTGAAGTAATAAACAGGTTTATGACTATTTCCTCTTCCACGAACGAAGTTGCGGGCATCTATCTACTTTATTTATAAGAAGAACTAGAAGGTGCCCGGAATGTCGTCAACGGAGGAGAAAATAATAATGACTATCTTTATTTTTTCAGCGTAGTCGGGCAAAAAGTATCCTATATAACTATCTGTGGATACCCAGCTACCCGTGTACCGAAAATAATTGATATCCGTTTAGCAGTTGTGGCGTCATGAATCCACAAAAATCATTTTTCGATTCAATGATCTTTAAATAGTCCGTACCTATCCCTTATTTTTTTGCAAATGTCTTCAATGGAACAGATATTTTATTTTTACAATTTCATAATTGTATAGAATGAATGAATGAATGAATGAATAGTTTATTTGCATAGATTATTATCTTTACCCTGCTTACCATCAGACCAACTGTATGTCACCATCCAATAGGGCCTCTGAATTCGTCACGCGGCCGATGACAGTTGACACTGCGCATGCGTGCGTGCGCACGATTACCGCACGCTGTACGCGTGACATTTTTCTCACTTAGATTTCTAGATCTTACTGTTGCTTTATCTGGGATAGGTTTCATGATTTTTACTCATAATTTGTAAATAAGTTTATGTGAATTAATCTGTAAATAGTTTAGTATATATACGAGTACCTACCTATCTATACCATACTATATAAATATTTCATTTTATTGCCAACTATACTGTACTTTCTTTAAACATCCATCATATCGAGATGATTCTAAAGAGCCCACATTCTCAAATATGCCAAATTTTAACTCTTTCAATCAGAAACCGGGAACGGGGTCAAATTTAACTTGGAAGATTTGACCTAGGTAAATATACCTACATAAATACATTGTAAGTAAGGTTAAAGCTTGTTAAGATATAATTAAAGTATATACTATAAAACGCAGATGCTGATAGTCTAGCCTGTATAAAAAATCTAATTACTTATAATATCTTCTGATTTTTAAACCCACTGTGTAAATAATAAAGTTTTTCATTTTTTGTGTATGTTTATCGTGTCGTGTCCGTTAAAAGCGAAAATCAATATTAATTAAATTATAGTTTTCTTTTGACACTTTTTAACTTTGTTTCAAATAAATAAAGCGGGGTAATATAATTGTATACTTCGTTTATTTTACACTCGTTTGTTTATAGTTTCTTTTGTACTTCTAAAGAAGATATCTCAATTCCGAGCGTTTTTTCTCACTAATCATCAGATCACAAGAGCAATAAACTAAGTGGTCTAATTACACTTAGCACTTGCGGCATTCTCTTCGACACGCAACGCTAGCCGAGATGAGATTACTATTTGCATGTACTTCCTTCTCCGCGAGAGCCATTAGAAAGTTCTCTCTAATGGGGGTTTTTCATGTAAATTAAATGAAAATTAAGGAAATGGAAATTATTACGTTACCTTTATTACGATGTGTTACATCAATTCAGGTGAAAAGTGAGTTTAATAATTGTTTGCATCTTGATCATAATAATAATTGCCTCCTTATGATCTATATCGCAGTCTCTTCTTCTTTTACCTTTTCATGCGTATGCACAGTAGAGTGGTATTGGCATTGATTATAATAAATAACATAGAGTTATTTTAATAGGATGACTATTAAATTCTCCTCATCGCTGTGGTACCATGTCCAACTCCTTCACCGTACAGGCAATTAGTCTCTGGAACGCCCTTCCCCTCAGTATTCGACAAGCTCAGAGTAAATTCTCCTTCAAGTTTAAGTTGCGCAAGCATCTCTTGGGAAATCTTCAAGATTAAGAGTCTTCATAGTAGTTTAGAAGCAGGTACCTATATGTATGTATATATATATATATATATATATATATATATATATATATGTATGTATATATGTATCATGTTTATATATATATTATGTATTATGTATATTATGTATAGTTTGTATACTATGTAACTTGGGTGTCTCGCCCTTGTAATAATTATTTTGTACAAGTCTGATACCGATATCCCGCACTAATAATATCTCTGTTTAGCCTAATGGTTGACTGGTAGAGAATGCCTTTATGGCATTAAGTCCGCCATTTGTACTTTCTTGTATTGTGCAATAAAGTTTAAATAAATAAATTAATAAATACATTTTAATCATTAGTCCGCCATGTAGATTAATAAAAAAATATCTTTCTAATTTAATCATAATATTATTTCTAAAATATTTCTAAAATAACGGCGATACATTGAGTCAAAATGTCGCTTAGGTACCTACAGTTTAAACTTAGTAATGACCTAACTAGCGCCCATTAAATAACTGATGATCTGAGATTTATCTAAATATTGTTTTATTTATTTGAAAAATCAATACCTACAGTGTGTCCAATATTTTTTTAATATGTAACTGGTGAACTCATTACAATTTAGATTTTGACACCCTCATACAAATACAAATACAAAAACAGATACAGATACAGATACAGATACAGATACAGATACAGATACAGATACAGATACAGATACAGATACAGATACAGATACAGATACAGATACAGATACAGATACAGATACAGATACAGATACAGATACAGATACAGATACAGATACAGATACAGATACAGATACAGATACAGATACAGATACAGATACAGATACAGATACAGATACAGATACAGATACAGATACAGATACAGATACAGATACAGATACAGATACAGATACAGATACAGATACAGATACAGATACAGATACAGATACAGATACAGATACAGATACAAATACAACTTTATTACACACCTCAGATACACAGAAATACAGAACAGGACAGTAACATTCGAATTAGCAGAGGTAAACAACAGGCCTATTCGTCGGGTGGTTTTTTTAGCATACCATGTTTCATCATCATCAGCCTATAACATGTCGTCCGTTTTTTCGGAACAGACACAACATTATGAAAATTTTATTTTGACTAAACTTAGTGTATGATTGCGACTGCATCACAGATAAAATAATAAAATACAACTAGAAGACGCCTGCAACTTCGTTGCCGGAGGAGAAAAAGTCCTAAGCCCTCCTTTTTTCTTTGGTATAGTCGGGTAAAAGTATCATATAACCATCTGGAGATACCCAGCTATCCGTGTAACTACCAAAATAGTTGAAATCCGTTTAGCCGATTTAGTGTGATGAAG
The DNA here is from genome assembly GCA_905404275.2 of Hedya salicella. Taxonomy (NCBI): domain Eukaryota; kingdom Metazoa; phylum Arthropoda; class Insecta; order Lepidoptera; family Tortricidae; genus Hedya; species Hedya salicella. The sequence goes on along the minus strand of FR990112.1, from coordinate 1,590,148 downwards.
TCACAACGACACAGAAACATTTCATTTTTACAACTTACCTATAGATTATAAGTACATCATCCGATGCCATTGCTACAACGATGGCACCGACTCCAAAATGACATAAATTGTATAGATTGAGGAAAAAAACGGTTACATGTTGAAAGTCAATTGAAGAAACTACATTATGCGGTAAAAAGTTATCGAGAACTGGCATCGGTGCGTACTCAATGAAACACCTAATAAGTATTAGTATTGTAATGACAGTAAAAAGCCTATCGCACATATTTTACCAGTTTAACAAACAATAAGTTAACGGTTTACGCGTTTTCTTGTAACATTATCATTGGCCAACGATTTCAAATGCCATAAACAGTGCTCATTGCTCAATTAGACATGTAATATTCACTTGCAACGGCGGCTTGTAACTTTTTTTTTCATTTTAGGGATCCACGCGAATGATAATATGTAGATATTTTCAGAAAACTTGGCATTTTATGGGCCCAGTGCGAGCTTCTATTAATACCTTGGATATTTTTATTTGTTGTGGTCTTGTCTTTTCTGAGTCTCCAGGGTCTGTGCCTTAACAAAATGAAAGAAAACATATTTATTCAACGCCAGCATAAACAAAAATTACAAATAACAAAAACAATTGACGACGCTGAAAGGGGTCACCACTCAGCTTTATGCCACGGCAAGCCGTGACGCAGATTTTCGGTGGTGCCCTGTAACTTAAAACTAATTTATACCTACCTAGTTTATTATCTAAACCTAGACCTAGTTGGTGACTTCACGAACGCCATTTTTACATCAAACCCTAATATACCGCATAGTTTTAAAATTGTAGTTTTATGTTTATTTTAGCCCATTTTCCCTGTTTGTAATTACTTAAGGGTATCAATTATTGTAATTAGTTTATCAAATATCGGGACGTTTACCATATGTATCTTGTTTCTCAAAAACCTCAAGTAAATTTTATTCTCGTGCATTTCGAATCCCGTGAATTTTTCGGTTTTTTTTATGATATAAGTAGAAGGAATAGCAGCAGACGGATCCCCTGATGGTAAGCGATCACCGTCGCCCATAGACACCTGCAGCACCAGAGGAGTCACAAGTGCGTTGCCGGCATTTCAGGTGGGAGTACACTCTTTACTTGAAGGTTTAAAGATCGCATCCGTCCAGAAATACTGCCGGCGACAATTTATTACACAGTTCAGTCGAAACGATAACTTTATCTTCTCTACGGCTCATACGAGTACCTACCTATTCCGCCTCAATTCATGGCAATTCGTTTAGTGATATGAATCTTTGCTGTATTCCGTTTAAAATTTACAAATTAACAAACGTATTTTCGCATTTATAGTATAGAAAAGTTTTGTTAGACACGTTCTTGATTTTGTTTTTATTGACAATCCCTTTGGGATTTATCTTATTAATTATTTTAATTTTTAAAATGATGATTTTAGCAATCATATTATACTTAAGTTAAATTGATCTGATTAGGTTTTTTTGGGTTTTCCCTAATCCTTGCAACAAATGTTGGATCATATTGTATGTCTCTCAGCAAAGACTTCTCTCAATTTAACTGACAATTTGAAAGTGCTTGTACCTAGGCCTACTTGAATAAAGCATATTTTGATTTGATTTGATTTGTTAGTTTAAGTAGAGATTAAGACATTTTCAGATTACAATGAGATATGGGCAGCAACCGGACGCTTTTTTCTCTCAAGCCTAAGGTCCACTGAATGGATGGAAGCTTGTCGAGCAGTCCTCGCGCGGTTTTCACGAGTAGTACCCAACTGCTGCTGAGTAATCAAAAAGATTGACTATACACGGAACCCGCAGTTCATCGCTACTGCACTTGTTGCCGGCTGACCGCTTCAGTGCGTTCGGAAGCAGTTTTTGCGCGGTTGGATCATACCTGACTTTCCTTATTGATGGTGAGACATTTGTTTACTTTGCAATGCTAATCATGCAGTAGTGGCGCAAATCAACTTTATTGCAGAAATCAATTATTATTACAGAAAGTTTGTTGCAAATATATTTTTTATTGGTCACGAATAGATCCGCTAGATGTTATCGAAAAGCGTCGCTGTTAAACATTATGTTAATGGATTATAGTTTCCTTTGTCTTTCCGCTTTGGGGATTTTTTTGGGATAAAAAGTATCCTATGCAACTTTCTAGCCGATATCTATCTCTGTAAAGAGCAACTATTGCAGGTACTGGTGACCCCAGAATAAGGCTTAACCCTTACCAGTATGCGGGGCTCTGCTGGGTTCGAATATTTTATCCCTAGCTGTTCGTGGGAACGCAAATGGCGGCGATGTGGTTTGCAACCCATTACGTCTCAGTCCCAGCGAGAGCAAAGAGTGGGCTATGGAGAGCCGCTTTGCTACGTTAAATGTAAAGGGGAGGAATTAATGATAAAATAGACGAAGTATGTCAGATGATGGATGCCAGAAATATTGATATTCTGTGTGTGAATAAGACAAAGCGAAAGGGTTGTGACAGCACAAAATGAAGAGATTGATGAATGTTGATGAAGCGATAGTTCTATGCAAGTACAGTAGCAAGTGGAAGGAGGTAGTCTCTGCCCACCCCGTAATGGGAAAAAGGCGTGATTGTATGTATGTATGTAATGCAGGTACCTAATACAATAATAAAATAATGAAATAATTACATAAATAATCAAATAATGATCTTTATTCTGCAAGTAGGCCGCAAGAGCACTTTTACAAGTCTGACTCTATGGCATTTCCTTAGTGGAGTCCACTGTTGAAAAGACAGCCGAAACAGATTGCTGAATGAAAAAAGACACAGGTTTGCGCTTTCACCGCTAAAAAGTCTGCGTTTGTTGCATCACCTCGTTTTGAAAATACTCCCCTAACTGCTACAGCCATATCCAGACCATATCGAGTGAAGTCCAGTTCCGCGGCCATCTAGAGGGTAAGGCCGAATTAGCCTCCAAGAAGCACGGTGTGCTCAACAGATTAAGACAGTATTTCACTCCGGCCCACCGCCTACAGCTTTACAAGGCGCAGGTCCGCCAACACGTGGAATACTGTTCTCATCTATGGGCTGGGGCTCCCCAGTACCAGCTTCTCCCTCTTGATCGCATTCAACGGAAAGCGACTCGTATCGTCGGTTGCCAGCGTATTTCAGATCATCTTGACTACTTGGCATTGCGTAGAGATATAGCCTCGCTCTGCATTTTCGATCGATTGTATAACGGGGACTGCTCCGAGACATTGTTCGGGTTGATTCCAGCTGCATCGTTCCGTCGTCGCCCTACACGGCAATATCTCCACCCTCACCACTTAGATAGTTGGCAGTCCACAACTGTGCATTTTTCTAGACATTTCCTGCCTCGCACGACTGAACTGTGGAATAAATTGTCGCCTGCAGTATTTCCGGACCGATGCGACCTTCAAACCTTCAAGAAAAGAGCGTACTCCCACCTGAAAGGCCGGCAACGCACTTGTGACTCCTCAGGTGATGCAAGTGTCTATGGGCGACGGTGATCGCTTACCATCAGGCGATCCATCTGCTCGTTTGCTTCACATGTCATAAAAAAAAAAACTCAACAGTCAGTATTTTTTTCTAAATAACTCTTAAGTATATTTATTACAATATTTGTACTTAGCCTTGCCTAAATATATGTTTTAAGTATAACCTCAATGCGTAGTTCTCCAAGAAAACATATAAAAATATATATAAAAGATAAGAAAGCAAAATATGTTTTTTTATAACAACTTACGTACGTTTGATATGCCACCTTATAAGAACCGTGTCTCGGTAAAAGTAAATTATTTGGTTTCTGTTTTGGGCCATGCATTTTTGTCTGTTAAATAGTCCTCTACCCTGTAATATGCCTTTGCCATTACAGCCTTTTGTAAGTACCTACTTTAAGTAGTATTATATGTACTATTAATTTCGGCGTAGTCTGTTGCTTTTCGGTCAACTTTGAAAATGTATGATGTATAAGCAGCAAATAGTACTATATCACAAAGATTATCACTATAGATGGTAAAGTCATTTATATAAACCAAAAATAGAAATAGACCTAAGATAGAGCCCTTTGGCAATGTTCTTATGTTCCGTTCATAATCGATCGGCACGTCATTCTTTGTCGTCAAAATCCAAATAGTCAGAAGTTAGACTCTTGAATATAACTGTCTGACATCCGCGTCTCTTCCTCATAAGTACAGTTGCTGCGTCACGCTAAGTTGCACTTTGCACTGTACACGCACGAACTCACGCGCAGCTTGCGTATTTAAATGGGGAAACGCCCATAAAACACTATTTTCGTTTGCTTTTCTAACACATAGAAAGTCACCAGCTCATAAACATTGACAAAAAGCACTTATTCAATACATACAATACAATACAATATAACAATTCTTTATTGCACACCAACAACAGAAACAGTACAATAGAGCTTTAACATAAATATATACTATACATACTAATATTATAAATCTATTATATATTTGTTTAATTGATTTTGTGCACTAAATTATTCGGGATCAGATATATCTTTGTCTATTAGGTTACGAAAGCTCGCTACAATTCCCTAATGAAATCATTTTCAATATAATTTTACAAACATATATTGAAATAACAAAATAAGAAAGTACAACTGTTCAAACAAAAATATATTTTTCTAAATGACGAATTTCTGAGGTAACAAACATAAAAAAATACAACCAAATTGATAACCACCTTTTTCGGGAGTTGGTTAAAAAATTGATTACATTATTGTCTATTATTATTGACACTCTTGGCATTCGCATTAGTTTATTAAACAGTTCATGTTAGTTATATGACTATATAAATGAATTTGATTGCAACTATGGATATTACATTAAATTGAACTTAAAAAAAAACAATTCTGATGGGTCCCTCTGTGTCGGACCTGCCCGGGGCATCGTTCCCAGAACGCTGGCCACATTCCCTGGATGGCAAGGCTGAGTCGTTGAGCGAAGTATGATCACGTTCTAATATCGCCAGAAACGCCGATGAGCTTGTCCGACACTTCTTTGACCAATTACACTTATAGTTTTCTTCAATATTCCCCTTTCCTACACAGACATTTAGGAAATTCAATTCCAATCTCACGAGCACTAAGTGTTATCACGTGAAGATGGCTAAAATAAGTGACAGTCGCCATGCGTGCTGCGCGGAAGAGCGGACCGGCGCACACGCACCCATAATCGCTGCGACGAATACTTCGAATGTATCGCATAGATGGATCACTATCTGATTATAACAGACTAGATTCCAACCAGACTTTGTCCCCAAAGATATTGGAGTTTTATTTAACTTTAAATTATATTATACTAGACACTAGGCGGTGCCCGGAACTTCGTTCGCGGAGGAGAAAAAGTCATTACCCCTCTGTTTTTCTTTAGCATAGTCGGGTAAAAAGTATCCTATAACCACCTGGGGATACCCATTTTTAGTTTCAGTGACCTCCAAATAGTCCGTAACAATGAAATGTCTGTACAATGAAGATATTAAAAAAAATACCACTAAACCGAAACATATATATTTTGGATTTTTTGTATGTTGGTATGTGTCGTTGTGGCTTCCTCACGCCAAATCGGCAAAACGGATTTCAATTTTGGTACACGTGTAGCTGGGTATCTCCAGATGGTTATAGGATACTTTTTACCCGACTAAGCTGAAGAAAAAAACAGGTTTATGAGTATTTTTCCTCCGCGAACGAAGTTGCGGGCACCTCCTAGTATTGAATATATTTTCAAAAAAATATCTTCAATGTGCAGACATTTCATTTTTACTATACTTTACAATAGGTAGTATAGATATATATAAACAGGGGTCTCTCTTTAACTATTTGTTTAGTATAATTGTAACGTGTGTTTCGTAATCGGTAATGATTTTTAAGGCACATATTGTATCTCCTAGACATTGACATTATGAATGTGAAATCTCCAGTGTAAGTAATCCAAAAACCTGCCAATTGAATAACCGACCAAAATGATGGCTTCCATAGACAATAGCGGGGCAACAAGCTGTAACAATGAGGTGTTGGTCTGCTGTTGCGCACGAGTTGCGAAAACGTCCACAATGGCAGATTCGAAGCAACTGTAGGTATAGATGCGGCTCGTGGTTTGACGTGTCAACATTTTGTAATATCTGGATGATTACATTAAAATAAATAAATAAATATTACAGGACAATTTTACACAAATCGAACTAGTCCCATGGTAAGCTCAATAAGGCTTGTGTTATGGGTACTAGACGACGATATCTCTCTCTCTTGTCGTTCCCTCATGACTGAGGGTCGTGGTCATCATCGGATATTTTACCCTTGGAGTGGATGATTTGCCTCCATCTGGTTCTGTCCATTGAGTCCCTTACGGCTGACCAAAACTTGGTGGAAGATGAGGTCTTTAGTTGATTTGTCCATCTGGTCGCCTCTAGCTCGTTTGCCATTCGTATTTCCAACTACGATCAACTTCTCCAGACTTTCATCACCTCTACGCACTATGTGGCCGAAATACGAAAGTATTCTTGATTTTTAATTGCTAGAGGATTGATTGCGTTTGGCGGATTGATTTGTTGGTTCGACGATATATTTAATAGATATATTTATTTATATGCATAGAAAACATCTAACACTCAGTAGCAAATATTTATGCTCATCACACAAATAAAATTAATGGATCAGCTTTTGACATATCCTAGGTATAGGATAGGATAATAAGGATGATCACTAAATTTTAATTATTAATCCAATGTAGATTTATTATTGTACTAGAAGTTTCTCGCAACTTCGTTCGCGGAGGAGAAAAGTCATAAAACTTTTTTTTCAGAGTAGTGGACTAAGAAGTATTCTATAACCATGTGTACTGTAGCTACCCGTATACCAAAACTTGTTGAAATCCGTTGATCCGAAGCCACAATGACACATATATACAATAAACCAAAAAAAAAATATCTTTCAAATAAGTGAACTCCAAATAGTTGGTGAAAATTATTTTTTTGAAAATATCTTCAAATGTACAGACATTTCATTTGTACAACTTTATAATAGTATAGACGTATATCTATAAAGAGATTTTTTTTAGTATTCTAATAATGTATTAACTAAACTTACCGTGTCTCAAGCGTCCATACTTACAAATATCGTAAAGTTTAGATACGTGACTGATCAATAAGTCTCAATATTTATTGCTCAATAAATAAAAGAATTAGCCATTGCAAAGGTAGTGTAGAAGTTTCTCAATTTATTATGACGGCAATCAAATACATTTAAGTTATCTTTATAGTTGTAAATTGAATATTTACTGCACGAAGTTCTAATCACACGTACTTTTTATTAAAATATCAAGTTCTAAAGGAAAAAGTTTGACCTCAGTTGTGATTTGTGATTAAATTAATTGGATTATACGATGGCAGTGTGTTAGGCCTATTCATTTGTTTTATGTCTTCCTCAAGGCAATGCTTTAATACCTGTCTATTTCAGTATTAAAGGTTTCACACAAAGACAGGCGAAATTAAATGAAACACAAAATAAAAATAACGAGGAAGATACCCAACGGCCGCGAAAATGATTTACGAATATTAAATTGGGATCAAATTATAGCTTAAAGTGGATTATTCTTTGAAATAAAACAATTTAACGGATTATATCGCGTAGATTATCTCATTTTAGTTCCCGACGTTTCGGAAGCTTTCCAGCTTTCCATGGTCACGGGTGGACGGGTGAATTATTTTATTTCAATGAGTAATAATCGCGGAAACAGAAGAAAATATTATGGATTATTCTTTTCAAATTCAAATTATCAGACACAATTATTTGCCAGAATATGGCAACAGTGTAAGGTGTTAAAGCTATATTTGTAGTACTATTAGTTCATAACGTTTACAGTCAATAATCTGTATCAAATAAGTTACTTAATGATCAATCTAGTGGAATCAGTTCTTGCAGTCCCGCTGTGGAAGTATTCTGTAGAGATGGGTAATCTTGACTCCGGAAAGTGATTCGAATCACTAAATCTGATTCCACTTTCAATACCGACTCCTTTTAACGACTTTTTGACTCCTTTGAATCAGTCACTTCGGAGTCTCCGATTAGCGCGTGCCTCGCTCCGCTCTGCGCTACCGAAGCAAACCGATCCTTCGTTCGACTCCGTACTAGGGCTACCTAATCGGAGTTGGTAACTCCTCGAACTCGATATGATTTAAAAGGAGCCGATAAGCAATTGGTTCGGCTTACCGATTCAAATCATCTAAATCTTCAACTCCGAATTTACCCATCTCTAGTATTCTGTAAATACTACTCGTACACTAAACTCATTATAACTCGTAAGCATGACTAAGCCATTCGATATTGCAATAACTCTCATGATTGGCGTTAAAGCCCTACAGCACGACGAACATTCGAATACCGATCTGTAAACCGTTCAACGCTTAAATACGAACTTAATTTGCTGTTGGCTTACAGATATAACTGTCAGTGTTCCAAACAAAGTGAAAGGCGGGTGGTGATAAAAGGGCTTTAGCAGGCGGTAAACGTAAGTTGGCAGCTCCGTTTCTAAGCATCGTGCTTCTGTTTACGCCCTAAGGGCGTAATTGGCTATTAATATCAATGGTATGTACACGATTTATTAATTTACTCTTGCGTAATGGTAGCTTGAATAATAAAATAGTGGTAGTGCAAAAAGAAAGAAATATAAAAAGTTATTCCATTTATTATATATACTAATATATATATATATATGTATGTATGTATGTAGTATGTGTGTATTTATACTATTTGTTGCGTCTAATTAATATAATATATACAATACTACAATTCCGAACTCCTTTGCGCCGCCTACTTATACGTACAGTGTCTTTTTCTCAACATCTCCCACTACCTAAAGGTTGTCTGCTTAGCCACAAGACCTCCTGTTGTTTACCTCACCTTGAATATATTGAATGGCGTTATTCTAATTCAATAACTCAGTCTTTTTATCAGTGTACGGCATAAAACTGAGTATCTATGTATCTCTTTTTTTTAAATCCATCATCATCATATCAGCCCAAAGACATCCATCTGGACAAAGGCCTCTCCCAAGAATCCCCACAACGACCGCTCTTGCGCCACCCTCATCCAACGGTTACCCGCGACCCTGCCTAGATCGTCGGTCCATCTTGCGGTGGGCATTCCCAGGCTCGTCCTGTACACGGGCGACATTCAAGAAACAAACTGCCACAGCGGCTACCGGTTCTTTAAATAAAATTATAGTATTTCAAATTAAAATAGAGCGATATATCACGCATCTATTCTATGACAAATCTACTATATTATATTATAATTGAATCAATACTTTTGCATAACAAAAAATACAAATGTCACTGTCATTGTATTTGTGAATCGAAAGTGGATTAGTAGGAGGTTGAACTTTCAATTCAGCATAAGCTTGATAAGTTCAATTATTTTCAATTGAGAAATAACATACCAAACCATATACCAAGAAAAATATTATTTAAATATTATTCATCCCACGTTCCCTTTTCAAAATGCTTTTTCACTTGATACATTGAATACATCAGATTTGTTTTCTATTCTGATTAACATAGTTACGTTATTCATAGGTACACATACTTATTGTTGAAATAAAATATTAAACCTTCTTAACCTTCCTCAGCTCACCCTTGATAAGCCCAAATGTGTGTATTGAGTAATGATATTATATAAAAAATCTATCTAAAATGTATTAAATTTTATTAATCCGACGTTTCCTTTTCCAAATCTTTTCACTTAATACATTTAATAGATCAGATTAGTTTTCTATTCCGATTAACATTAGTTAAGTTATTCATAGGTACACATACTTATATTTGCTACTTATATTTGAAATTGAACAATAAACCTTCTCAACCCTCTTTGGCTCACCCTTTCGGCATAACATTAGTTTCGACACAGAATAATTAAATCGTGCCCAAGTATAATTACCTATTTCAACACTGCATATGAATGGTTAATGTTGTTATTGATACTTGTAATAGACAGGTTTTCCCATCAATTGGCGAATCTAATCCTAAGATGACTGATAAGCAGCTTAAAAATTGTCGATCAGACCACCTTGTCCCTTTAGCTGGCACCTTCAACCTTAATAATAGAGGTAATAAACCGGGTGAGAATTGGGAACATCATCATCATCATCATCATCATCAACCTGTTGCAGGCCACTGTTGGACGGACATAGGTCCCTCCAAGGGATGCGCCACTGAGCACAATCCTCAGCCACTCTCCTCCAGCCGCTGCCAGCCACCCTGCTATTATCATCGCTCCACCTTGCCTAAGGACGTACTACGCTTTTTTTTGCCAAGACGAGGTCTCCACTCGAGAACACGTCTACTCCAACGGTTGTCGGTTCTTCGGCAAATATGACCAGCCCACTTTCGTTTGCTAGTTCTGTGGGCTATGTCTGTCACTTTGGTTCTGTGACGGATCATCTCATTTCTGATACGATCCCACAAAGGGACACCGAGCACAGCCCTCTCCATAGCTGGCTGAGCAACTTTGAGGTGAACAGTCGGGACCCATTGTTGGGAAGATTTGCGTCGATCTAGATTTTTTATAGGTCCCGACTGTTTAAATCGCTATGTTCCATATTAGAATGTATTATTTTGTATATTGTGAGTATCGATCATGAATCATGAAAGATTTCCATTATAACCTATCAAATTTCTAGGGTACTGGACTTGTTTTTTTGCTTTTTAGTTTTATACGCAGTCGGGATTTTTGTTTTTTTTTTATTATTATTTTTTATTTTATACTTTTTAGTTAAAACTATAAAAGTCAGACAATTTCCCAATCTTTGTCGTGGGGGTTATTGAGAAGCTTGCACAGATTTATTAAAATGCAATTAAATGAAAATTTAGTGAGAACGGCTTGCTAACCAACTTTAAATCGTTATAGTTCCTAACTGGTAATTTCAAGTTAAAAATGATAATAGAAACCTAATAATGATTTTTAAATTCCTATTCATTGATACCCCACTCGATATAGTACGTCAATTTTCATTTTTTTCTTTTTCACAATATGGCGTCTCATTATCGCCATTTTGAGTTTTCATCATTTTCATGTCTTCAGTGACATTTGGACAGCTAAGACAAATCGATTGACGTAAGAATCATCAAAATCGGTCCACGCGTTTGGTCTCTAGAGTGCCAGATAGGAACAAATATACATACACACATACATACATACATAGACTGATAAACACATTACCACTCCTTTCCGTCGCGCAGTCGGGTAAAAATAGAAGCGGAAAGGAAAAGGGGAAGACCAATAAGGAAATATATGGAGCAAATAAATAAAAAAATAATGTTTCATCATATAAAGAATTAAAAAAAAGCGGAATGTAGAATAAAATAGCTCTTAAATATATATGATGATGATGAATCCGTAAGGACCAAAGAATGTACACAGTCGATTGTGGTGAACAAATGTCACATCCAGGCCAAGTGCTAGTCGGACTCGCGCACCGAGGATTCCGTACAAAATATACCTACGCTATAAACGGATGTATCTATGAAAATCCAGGATTAGCAGAACCCTACTACTAAGCAAAATGTACGCCGTATTCGGTCATTTTATACTGGTTACTGACATAAACAGACCGATTGTCGTGAACATATATCACATTCAGAATTTGAGAAATATATCTAAGTAAGAGTATGACATTAAAATAAACCACCCATAGATTCCACATCATCATCATCATTTCAGCCATAGGACGCCCACTGCTGGACACAGGCCTCCTCAATAGATTTCCACATAGCACAGATAAAGGCGACCCGCATCCAGCGAGTCCCGCAACCCTAACCAGATCGTCCGATTACCTTGCGGGCGGTCTTCCCACGATGCACTTGCCAGTACGCATACTCCACTCGAGAACCTTTCTGCCTCAACGGCCATCGGTTCTTCGAACTATGTGCCCTGCCCATTGCCACTTCATTTTGCTTACTCTGTTTGCTATGTCGGTGGCCTTGGTTCGTCTACGAATTTCCTCATTTCTGATTCGATCTCGTAGAGACATCCCGAGCATAGCCCTGTTCATAGCTCGCTGAGTAACTCTTGAGCTCCTCTCTGAGATTTCACATAACGTAACGCGTCTTATCGAGAGAAAAAAAAGTCCCAATTATTAGAATTAAGCTGTCAAGTATTGGAACGTTTACCTTACGAGCTTACTAAACACATTATCTCACTTTCAGATCTTGATGGTTGCCATAGTTAACAGCCTAATTAAAACAAGCCCAGCATAATTACACATTTCGACATACACACAAATTATGATATTACGTATTGTGATATATGCGGTTAATTGTTGATCACGACCGACAGACAGACAATTACACGCGTATGCACATTTAGTCGGCCATTTCGTCAATTTAGATGTTAAAAGTGTAGTAAGATAGGTGTTACATAATTATTAGAAGGTCTTATTATCATATTCCTTACAATTGATGCAAACTTCATAATAATATCTATCTGAGTATAAAATAAAATAAGATCAAACAAACTGGAATTATTATTAATAATGCCCGACTTCGTTCGCGGAGGAGAAAAAGTCATAACCCGACTTTTTTTCTTCAGCGTAGTCGGATAAAAGTATCCTACAACCATCTGGAGATACCCAGCTATCCTTGTATCAAAAATAGTTGAAATCCGTTTAGCCGATTTGGCGTGATGAAGCCACAACAACACATACAAAAAATAAAAACATACAAAAAATTTAAAATAAATAGTTTTTGAATCAGGGAACTTCATATAGTTCGTATCACTTTTTTAAAAAAAATCTTCAATGTACAGACATTTCATTTTTACAATTTTATAGTAGATATAACACTTGACCGTACCATATCCTATAGCAAATAAATAAATAATATCTATTTCATTTCAATAAACAGGTACCTCAATGGTACCGAGCGAGAACGGATTTGGTGATAACAATGATCGCAAAGTAACATAAAATGATTAATTCACTCGATTAGTTCAACGTTCAAGTAACTAAACATTCAAGTCACGAACGCTTAGTAACTCCACTATTTATTGACATTCGATCCAGATAAAACCAGTTAAAACCGGATTACGAAACATCAATCACAGAGTCAATTTTGCTCACGGCAATGTCACTAAACTATTGCTAGTATTGTTAATATTACAATAAATATTTGGCTCTATTGTAATGTATCATTAAAATGCTGGGATATTATTTTAACCATCACGGAATACGTAACATAATTCCTCAATTTTATATCTCATGGAGAAACGTGTAAGGTTTTAAATTGCATGGAAATTTCATATAAAAATCATTTCAGTTCATGTATAGGTAAGGTACGTCAATTACAAAATAGCTTTCATAATAAAAGGACGCAATAGCCTTACATTATCTTAAAAGATAAGCTCTTTTGTGTTATTCTTACATTGTACCTATATTCGACGCTGCGTCATTACATTAATAACACCTAGTTTTGTTTTTATTTAATAAATAGAGTTCACTAATGCAGCCCTCGGCTTTGACATACTGGCATTTTGACCACTGGTAATAAATAATTATTGCTACGCGGAGAGTTTTTTTATTTACTGGTCGTTTTTATGACTATAAGAATTTATAAAGTACTGTCATGACATGACTAACAAAGTATAAAATCTTCGTAACTCATTGTAAGTCTTCGTACAAAATTGAGATACAGTGATAAATTGTATTTAGAACTAGTCAACCGGTAAAACATTAAACGCTACGTATGAACTAGACTTTTCATCGCAAAAGTCGAACGAAGACTAACTCGCCTAAAAGGTTTGACACATTTCTGAATAACATAGCGTCACTTCTGACCAAAACGCGGTCGATTTCATGGTCAGCCAACATAACCAGAGTGATGGATATGGGGTTACCGTTTCCGTCATCTGTCTGTCATGGTAATGGTACGATTACTCGATTTTGACCGCTAATATTTAGGAAGTTATCTATACTTACTCAATATTATTAAGTAGTAAAAATGAAATGTCTGTACTTCAAATAAAAAAGTGAAACGGACTATTTTATAGGTCACTGATTTGAAAACTATTTTACTTTATTTTTTGTGTTTTTATATTGTGTGTAGTTTTTTAACGTATGTGTCGCAGGGAAATAGCCAAAACAGAGATTTGATTAAATCTCTAAGGGATATGACCAAATCACGCAGGATGATAAAATGGCGAATCAGTTTTATCATTTGTCTTGAAACAGTCAGTCATTTGATTAAATACCTGAATCAGTTTAGTGAAATGACGAAATCAGCCAAAAAAGGCAACTAGTTTTGTCATTTCACCAGATTTGTTTAGTGATTTGATAAATCCCTGAAACACGCCAGTGATTTGACGAAACGAACTTGCAAAGTCAATTTGTTTTATCAGTTTTATTTGTGATACATCTCTTTGTAGTCGACTGTACAAGAAAAAAAAAACAATTAGGTAAGTGACCTTCAAATCGTCCGTTTCACTTATTCTTTTGAAAATATTTCATTTCTATAATTTTATAATAGTATAGAATGTAAAAAAAAATATGTTTCTATACCACCTATTGCACTCGTATGTAGTGTGCAAGTAGGTTATTTGCTATGAAACGAAATATAGCATATGCCAATTATAGTCTAATCTATGACTCCATTATAGGTCCGGATATTTAGAGTGATTATATCCTTCCGATATCGCTTAAGTTGTTTTCTTAATTAAAGCAAAGATCTATTCAGACTGCTGATATCTATTGATAAACATGTGCAGATACTTATTGGTAAACATGTGTGAAAACTGGTTTTATTCTTGGTTCACAACCATAACTGTTAACTCTTACATAGTGTTTCGGTATTCTATTGGAGAATTCCATTAGATTAACAAAAAGTCCCTAAAAAGTATCCTGAAACCATCTGTAGATGCCCAGCTACCTGTGTACCAAAAATTGTTGAAATCTGTTTAGCCGTTTTGGCATGATGAAGCCACAACGGCACGAACAAACATACAAAAAATCAAAAACAAAAACAAACGATTCAGTGATCTTCAAATAGTCCGTATCATTTATTTTTTTGAAAATATCTTCCATGTACATTTCTTTATATACATAAAGATAAAACTTAAATCAACAGAAAACATCTCCAGGAACAAACATTCGTGCTTATATAGTACACAAACACATGCCCTGGCCGGGATTCGAACCCGGGACCGCCAGGTTCGTAAGCCGTGATACAACCAACTTATCTAAACGTGACGTCGAACTTTGACGCTATTTTAATCAAAACTCTCTTATATGACACCTAACTACGAATAAAAAGTATTATCAACATAATCAGCGTGTATGTTGGTTTGCGCAAGTCTTTTATTTTATTTTATCTCTTTGTTTTAATCTTCTTTCTATGGCGTACAATACATATTATTACTTTTAACACGTTAATACTCTCGCGGTTTATGCACATTATTGAAATTACTCGTCATATTTATCGTTAACAAGAAGAAGAGAAAAACTCATAACCCTTTTTTTTCAGCTTAGTCGGAAAAGTATCCTCTTAACATAATACATTGTCACTTATTGGAACCGTAACTTGCTTACATGCCAATACCACTAATAAGTAAAAAGTATTGACAACAAAACCAGCGCGTGCGCCGATTTGCGCAAGCCTTTACACTACCTAATTTCGGTCGTAATGGTCATTGAGCATCGGACTCTTTTCAGCGTAACTGTGGCACTCATTTCGACCTATAGAATAAATCGCCATTTTAAACACTATTTAACTAGTTACAAAGTGTATTTCGCATGTCTAAGTTATAGAAGAGCTATTGTTTAGTTATTCGTAACGTGACGGTATGGCTTTCTTGTTAGTTATTGTAGAACAAAAAGAAGGGTTATGTTATTGTGTTTCGACTTGCGTTATCGCCATTATTGATTTGGTCATTGAAACTAAATAAGTCTGTTTTTTTTGTTAATTATTATTTCATTTGTGATTTTTATTGGTGTTTAAATGGAAATAAGTATTTATTTAGCTGTCGAATAGTCGACAAACTCAATCGGTTAGTAGGTTTTACTAAGTTTTAACATAGATTTCTGTTGCCAAAAAATGGGTTTTTTTTTAAACATATAAAAGTAAAACAATTTAACGGATTATATCGCGTATATTATTTCATTTTAGTTCCCGACGTTTCGGAAATTGTTTTTTTTTTCAATGAGTTATTACTCATTGCGGAAACAGAAGAAAATATTATAAAAAAGTAACCTAAAGAAGAATATACTGTTTTATTTAAGAACCTATAAATGCCAATCGAAAGATTAATAATCAGTGACTCCAAAAAGGTAATTTTTTTTTGGATCTCAGTTACGCAATACCTTTGCCTCTTTTTAAACGGTTTTGATAATTTTGGGTAGTATAGTTAAACTAGATTCTTGGCTTTAGACAGAAATCAAGCTCTGAAAAAATAGAATTTGAAGACGCAAATCTCATTGCAGGAGCTAATTATGCAAGAGTCGAGAGATAGTGACATTTAAAACTCTTTTAAGAGTTAAAAGTGTAATTCATCATTTCAGTCATGGGACGTCCACTGCTGGACACAGGCCTTCTCAACAGACTTCCACATGGGCCGAATAGAGGCGACCCGCATCCAGAGAGTCCCCGCAACCCGAACCTTGCGGGTAGCCTTCCCACGCTGCGTTTATGCGGTCTTCACTCGAGAACCTTTCTACACCAACGGCTATCCGGTTCTTCGAACTATGTGCCCTGCCCATTGCCACTTCAGTTTGCTTACCCTGTTTGCTATGTCTATGTGCATTTGTATGTAAAAGTGTAATTATACAGCTTTCATTCATAATTTTGTGTATATACAACACTTTTTTAACACGATAAACTAACGAGCACTTGTTTAAAACATGCCACAATTATTTCCCGCGCTGTTTGTTCCAAAACTGGTGCAAATTGGTGTTAATCGTGGGACACAGATTAGAAAGGCGGCACATGCTCCGATCGAGTCGTAAATTTGTAAAACAACGCTAGTAGTAGCAATGACACCTATTACAGAACCTCTAAAATGATCTCGCAGACCAAAAGAGACAAGGAAAACAATAAACAAAAAGAAACAAAAATAGCAATGACAAAATATTCAAATTTAAATAATTTAATAATTTATTCTGCAAGCAAGCCACAAGGGCACTGTTACAGGTCTGACTGTACGGCATTTCCCAAGCACAACTTGGTACACTTTGTACATTCATCATATCAGCCTAAGGATATCCACTGCCGGAAAATGGCCTCCCCCAAGGATTTCCAAAACGACCAGCCGTGCGCCGCCCTCATCCAAAGGTTTCCTGCGATCTTTACCAGAATCCATCCAGGTCCATCTTGTTGGGGGCCTTCCTACGCCGCGTCGAGTACGCGGTCACCACTCGAGAACCTTTCTGCCCTGGCCATCGGTTCTACAAGCAGTGCTCCGACATGCTCTTAGCCGGTTTTTACAACTTTATAATACTTATCAGCGATACTCAAAGTGTACTCCGCGGAAAAAAATGGTTGGATAGTTTGTCCGTAATCTTTCCTCAGTGAAAGGTTTCTGAATATCATTTTACATTATTTAATTGAATTGAAATAGAGCGGTAATTATAGATTTAAACAATACTGCCCCGGGTATTCATAAAAAATACTCAAAAATTAGTTTTTGATTATTTTAGCGCTCCGTGAAATATTTCGCTTTCCAAAATTGTTCCGCCGCCAAAACAGACAGATGCAGAAGACAGTTTTTATAGCTAATGATAATGGAGAGTTACCATCTAAGTTTCCAAAGGCACATATTTTTCTTGGACAGCTATCACTATTACTTCCATAATCAATGGATAGATTCAAGCGTTACTTGGCGAAATTCATATTAGATTAATTAAACAAATATTTCATTTGCTTTTCTGCGAAATAGTGTCTTGGTTGGATGTGAAAATTGTGCTCACATGCGCATATTTTCATGCAGTTTCCACAAAAAAATACTCATGCAAATACAACAAACTACCACCAGACTGTATAATCCTCCTAATCTTAATGAGAAAGTGCAAGGATGCGCATGTGAGCACAATTTATTGTCACATCATATAACCAAGAACCATTAAATTAAATAATCTCTGATATATACGTACCAATGACTAGTTGTATAATGGGTTTATGGAATGCGATAGACATTACTGGCCCTGCCTTTAGACAGAGACCCGTGGTTATGACTCGCCAAACTTGTTAATGGCACGCCCCTGAAATTGGTTTATATTTATATAATTAATAGGTTTAAGTTTAAACTGTTTAAAGCAATTACGAGCTTAGTACTTTTCTCGCAAATCAGCACAATGAGATTATAATTAAAGATATCCGTTTATGTACATTAACTATTAATAGCAACCGTATTAAATTTTGCCAGTTCTTTTCTCACATTTACTGGATTTTATCGCCCCCATTGGCATCCATTAATTACATGAGCCGCAAGCTGAATCTCATATTATCTAATCTTACTTTGAGGAGCGGGACAGACAGAGAATGAAGGCATTTGGTGTTGGGTACCCAAGGCCAAAGGAATTCCAGACGCTACCATTGGCATCTATCATCCGGTTTATGGAGATGGTAGAAAAAACCATTGAGTAGCAAGAAGGGGTGATTACACAAAAGATCCCACTGGGTCGAAGTGTATGCGTAAGGACCCCTAGTATTATAATAAGATAAGATACACGACAAATATCAGGTCATCTATTTTTCTTCATAAAAAATTAGGGGGGAGTTGAAATCGCATCACGGAGAGGAAGGCGGGAAGGAAAAATCACCTCACGTAATTCATGGACGCTCCCAATACTGTACACTCAGCAAGAATAATATTTAAATCGCAATAAACGTTGCTTCTGATAAAACATCTCGTATAGAATAAGTATTTCTTTTATATGACGGTTTACTATGTTTGTCGGTCGTCGGCCGTTGTCTCAGTCACAATAAATTACTTGAACAGTGCTCCTGATTTTATCTGGTGATCCCAAAACCTTCCATCATGGTAGCAGAGCGTGAGCTTCCTGGTATTTATAGATAACACATAGACTGTATAATAACAGTGGAAGCACTTACTTGAAACAACTACCTAGTCATTACTGAATGGCTAGCATTAGATTTATCAGTTCGATCACTTACATTTTCTCTCAAACCGGTTCGTTTTCACTCCTAGAAATGCCTTTATATTATACTACTTACTAAAAGGTGCACGCAACTTCGTCCGCGGAGAAAAAGTCATAACCCCTCTTTTTTTTCTTCAGCGTAGTCGCATAAAAAGTATCCTATAACCATCTCGAGATACCCAGTTACCCGTGTACCAAAAATAGGCTACATGCAGGAAATTTTTTATCGCTTTTGTCAACTAAATATCAAAATACCGTAAAAACGATTTCAAAATGTGAAATTAAAATGAAAATCAGCCAAGAAATACGCATTATATAGGCATTTTAAACTGCTAATTAGACGGAGAGGTCCGATATGCACTGTTACGTCATCGTGCACTCCGGCCATATAAACTCCATATTAAATCCGTTTTGCAAGAAAGAGAATGAAATCTTTGTTGGCTTATATCTTGGTTATTTTTATAGTTATTCGAAAAAATATTTTTGTCTATTGTTTGTAACATGAATGAGCTTTTAATAAAGCAAACATAAAAATGCATGCATATTCCCTATTGTTGAAATCTGTTTAACCGGTTTTTCGTGATGAAGCTGGAACGACACAAAGTACAAATCCAAAAAAAAAATTTTTCGTTTTAGTGACATCCTAATAGTCCGTTAGAATATATTTTCTTGAAATTATCTTCACTGTACAGACATTTCATTTTTACAACTTTATAATGGTATGGATAATATTTGATAATTTAACCATCTTAGTATTGCGGTTAACATTGTAGTGAAATTAACCGTTTAAAGTTAACTGGAAGAGATCCCTTATAGATACTTGCCTATTTTATAGCAGTAATTATGTTTTCATACATACCAGCAAGTAGGCCACAAGTTTTCTCAATGCCTTTGTCTAAGGCAAGAATTAATTCAGGCATGCTCACAATATGGCGTGCGCCGGCGCACATGTTCGCGATTTTGCACAATTCACCTAATTAAACATGGCAAAAAGCAATAGCGTTCTTATGCAATTGGCAATAAGCACTAGTACGCTACGAGAAGTAGGTTAGAATATGTCTCGTGGGACTTTATGTGGTATTTTGAAATGCTAGAATTGAATTTAGGTTATAAAAATATGGGTTTTTGTTGTGCCTACTTGCGTGTCCTGAGTTTCACACGATTTGAATACTGTATTGTAATTAACCACACTTGCATAATTATAGATCAAAATACCCTTTTAAATTAACAAATGAAGGAGTATCAAACTCTGTCGGGTGTTCTGAATTAACCGCAGAAAATATAAAAGGACGGGTCTAACGTGATATTTTTTATTTATACACCTTTATTATCCAACGTTTAACCTCTCGTATGCTTAGGCACGGGTCTTTGCAGAGCATTTAAAGTCTAAAATTTTATTCAGCTTTAATTTAATTGGCAATTTTCTACGGTTTTATTTAGTTTTATTAGACAGTTTGTCGGGTATTCATACGTTTGGCAGACATATCCTCGCTGATTCACCAGTCCATTCACGATCATGATGAAACCGAGTCGAAACGTTAGGTAATAAAAGTAATTAAAAAAATATGGCGTTAGACCCGTCCGATATATGTTTTACTACAATATGCCCGCAACTTCGTCAGCAGAGGAGAAAAAAGTCATAACCCTTGTTTATTATTCAGAGTAGTCGAGTTGTTTTGGCATGATGAAGCCAGAAAGACATACAAACTTACAAAAAAAATCTAATATATTTTTTTACTTCTGTGACCTTTAACTAGTCCGTATAACTTATTTTTTTGCAAATAACTTTTATGTATGTACCTATATTTTATTTTTACGAGTACAACTTCATAATATGTAGTATAGATAATGTGTACAAACTTAGAGAGTACTTGTACAAAGTGTTATAATCCCAGAAAAATTTGAAACGTAATCATAAATGTCTGTACTTTTGGCAAACTCTAGTAGCGTGGGTTAATTGTAACTGATAGGTTCGGATTCTGTCGCCGGCCCTGTTCCACTGTCTCAAGATCTTATCTGCTTAGCTTAGATTAACACCGACATCGTTGACAGCCTGCACAGTTTCATGAATGAGCACTTCTTTAAAATTTCTAAAACTATAATGAAATGAAATGAAATAATGAAATAATGATCTTTATTCTGTAAGTAGGCCACAAGGGCACTTTTACAAGTCTGACTCTACGGCGTTTCCCAAGAGGAGACCACTGAAGAGAAGAAAGCCGAAACAAACTCAACAGTCAGTCATTTTTTCGAAATAACTCTTATATCTATTACAATATTCGTGCTTAGCCTAACCTAAATATATGTTTTGAGTATAAACTCAATGCGTAGTTCTTCAAGGAAACATATCAAAACTTATAAAAGTAAAAAAAAAAAAAAATCTAGAATATAAAAAAGCAAAATAGTGATTTTTATTTAAAACAACTTACATACGTTTGATATGCCACCTTATAAGAACCGTGTCCCGGTAGAAAGTAAATTATTTGGTTTCTGTTTTGGGCCATGCATTTTTGTCTGTTAAATAGTCCTCTACCCTATAATAAGCCTTTGCCATTAGGGACTCTTTTAAGTACTTTTTGAGAGCTGGAAACTATTCTAGCGACTCAAGTACTTTCCGCAACTTCTCCTCCTTGTTTTGAGGACAACCACTATCGGAATCCTTGGCGTCGAGATATCGAATGAAATTCAATTTCGCGACTATTTAGAGGATAAAGCTGAACTAGCCTCTAAGGAGCTCGGCGTGCTCAACAGATTGAGACGGTATTTCACTCCGGCTCACCGCCTACAGCTTTACAAGGTGCAGGTCCGCCCACAAATGGAATACTGTTCTCATCTGTGGGCTTGGGATCCCCAGTACCTCAGCTTCATTTTTCAGTTTCACCTAAAAGGCTGGCAACGCACTTGTGATTGTGACACCTCTGGTGTTGCTCGTATCTATGGGCGACGGTGATCGCT
Source organism: Hedya salicella (assembly GCA_905404275.2). Taxonomy (NCBI): domain Eukaryota; kingdom Metazoa; phylum Arthropoda; class Insecta; order Lepidoptera; family Tortricidae; genus Hedya; species Hedya salicella. Next base: position 1,568,041 of record FR990112.1, on the reverse strand, counting down.
TATAATCAACTGAACCGTCTACTCGTTTGCCTCATATAAATGAATAAAAAACTGTAGTTGTATGTCACGATTCTTATTTCAAACACAAATAGAATTCAAGCCTAAATTACAATCACGTGAATGGCTATAAGACCCTATTTCATCATGGTTATAGTTTATGTTGATTCCTTTAGTTGACAACTAATTGCATCTGTAAAGTTACTTGCGTACCTAATCAGCCTTGGATAGCTAAAAGGAAATTAAGTAAATAATTATCAAGGACAACCTTACACAAATCGACCACGTACCAAACTAAGCAAAGCTTTGTATAAATGGGACCAGGCGACGATATACATACTTATATAGATAAATACATTACTTAAATAGCTAGGAAACATCCAAGATCCAGTCGGGTTAGCGCAATTCTTTGCGATTTCGCTCGTTGCGCGACATATCATCACCCATCTTTCTCGCACTGTATAGAAAGAACAGAGACAGAACATTTTTGTCGCGCTAGGAAGCGTGTCACAGTTGTGCTAAAGATGCAGGAAGAAAAATTCATCACACAAACACTTGTACGCCGGGATTCGACCCCTGGACTGCCAGCTTCGTAGGCCGTTGTGCAACCAACTTAACTAAACGTATCATCAAATTGTCTAAAAATAATTGATGGATTGTGGCGTAGTTTGTGAAATCCCATATTAGGTTAATAGATTATAGTGTCTTGGATAGATGTGACATTAAATTGTGCTCACATGCGCATATTTTCATGCAGTTTCCACAAAAAATTCTTTCGCCACACGCATGCAGATTACACAACAAACCACTACCAGACAGTATAATCCTCGACACGTGTTTTGCCTCTACGAGGCGTCATCAGGAGATGCACGAAATGTTGTTGGTGTCCACCCGAGAAGTCAAAATAGAAAAGAGACTTGAGCGGCAGTCGTATTGGACGCGTTTATCGCGAGATAGATACACGATAAAGCACCTGTTACTTTCTAATGAGAACATGCCTGTGAGAGTGACGGATTCTTTATCTAAAGCATGATAAACGCATCACATGCCCGCAGGCGGTGTGTGTGTTGATTTTTACCTATAGCTTCTGATTTCTGAATCTGTTGTCACCTGCCCCAGTTCTGCTATTTCGAGACCTTATCTGCCTCCTTTAGGAGATTAACGCCGACATTGTTGACAGTCGGTACGGTTTAATGAATGATCGTGTCGAATACGAACCAGTTGCCAACGAGAGAAATAGGCGACCGCTTTTAATCCATCATCCACTATGTACATTCACCGTCATAAAATTATGATACACATATTATTTATTATTTATACATTTAAACTTTATTGCATAATATTTTCTTCTGTTTCCGCGATTATTACTCATTTAAATAAAACAATTTAACGGATTATATCGCGTATATTATCTCATTTGAGTTCTTAACGTTTATTTCATAATACAAGAAAGTACAAATGGTGGACTTAATGCCATAAAGGCATTATCTACCAGTCAACCATTATGCTAAAAAGAGAAATTATTAGAGCGAGATATCGGGATCAAACTACAGCTCAAATTAATAATTACAAGTGTGAGACACCTAAGTTATATGCTATAAAAACTATATATGATACGTCTAGGACACGTTTGGCTTAGCGGGTTGCACTAAGGCCTACGAAGCTGGCGGTCCCGGGTTCGAATCCCAGCCAGGGCAAGTATTTGTATGATAAGCACAAATGTTTATTCCCGGTTCTTAGACGTTATCTATGTATTTAAGTATTATAATTTTTCTATAAGTATATCTTTGATTCTAATTCTGATTCTGACTATCTATATCGTCGCCTGGTACCCAAAGAATCAACATAATCTATATATTAGCGACGGACGTCCACTGATGAACATAGGCCTTCCTATAGTTTGCCACAGGGTGCGATCCTGCGCAGACCGCATCCACCAACTCCCTGCTACCCTTACGAGGTCATCCGTCCACCTAGTCGGAGGTCATCCTACGAAGCGGACTTTACTGCCCCAACGGCCATCCGTTCTCCGGGCTACATGGCCCGCCCATTGCCACTTCAACGATGCAATCCTGTGAGCTATGTCGGTTAGTTTGGTTCTTCTGCGGATTTCCTCATTACTGATTCTATTACGAAGTGAAACCCCGAGCATAGCCCTTTCCAATGCAGTTTGCGTAACTCTGAGCCGCCTTATGAGTCCCATTGTGAATCATATCAACGTTGAAATGTTGAACATTTGCGTGAGTGTGGAACCAAACCTAATCAAGCGAGCTTTGGGTGTTCTACTGAATATAGTTCTACAAAAATTTTGTAATGATACTTGTGTTTCCTCTGTATGTAAATTTAGGAATTGAGCCACAGAAATTATACGTAATTATCGGGTTCTTAAGCAATTGTTTGGTATCGCCGCATCTTTAAGCTCGCTTGTTAAAACATTGTATTGTTTTGATGTTCCTTATCTTCTATATCGTTATTATCGCCCTTGGGTTTCTTGTATGAGGCCGCCATCTTTGAGTAGGTATTTTGATTAGTTTTTACGACATGTCTAGACTTGTAGAATCGGAGACTTTGTTGTATCTATGAAGATTCTTTATTCTGCTTAATAACAGATAATAATAAAATACCAACCAATTGCGTGTTGGTATAGCAGATGAAGGAACCCGTACCATCGTTTTTTTTTTTTTTTATTGAGGTAAACAAACAGTCATCACAAAATAGTTATTTATATCTATTAACTACACTATTTAGGTATATGTGTGACCAACACCGTTCACCACTTAATTATAACAAAAGTTGATTCGTTCGGAAAAAAGTCGAGATAAAAACGGTCCTTGTATGGTATTCACATGTTTTAATGACATTTTGTTTTTAGATGAATAGCAGATAAAAAATTAAATTTAGCCATATTTTTATATTATTTTATTATTATTATCAGCCTGAACTGGTCCACTTCTTGGCAAAGGCCTGCCTCTCTTTCTTCCATTCGTCCCTATTTAAGGCAGCAACGGACCAATCCCTTCGGAACGTGTCTAGGTCATCCTGCCATCTCCGTCGTGGTCTACCGCGACGTCGAACTCTATTGGGTGCGATGCAGTTAGTGGTATTCTTGACCCGCAGTTCATTCGGCATGAGGCAAACGTGTCCAGCCCAGTCCCACTTCAGCTTAGCGGCTGTCAGGGCTACGTCGGCAATTTGGGTTTTGGAGCGTAAGATGGTATTTTTGATGCATTCTGCATATATTCACTTCCAAGAAAAAATTTCGTCTACTTAATATACATATGCTTCTGGATATACTATTGCTATTAAGTCCTTAAGTTACCCAGCCTTAGATTTTCAAACAATTAGTAATCTTTTTTATCACTTTGACCTTGTTAAGTTTTAGCGCGCAAAACGCAGTATTTATGCATTGTATGAGATGAAGTAGTTAGCCCAACGAGGTTATATCGTCTGCATATCAGACAAATTACTACAATCGAGACGACAAGCGTTTTTCTTTTACTGTAAAATCTGTTAACCAATTTTACAAATGTCACGTTAGACACGTCATATTTTGGTTTAATAATTATATTTAGATTTACAAAAGCCACTTGAGAGCTTATTGTCAGAAACATACCACCGTACTCTATTATATTTAAAGTTGACTGCAAAATATGCGTTTAGAATTAAATATTGTAAAAAACAAAGATGACGAATACAAGTAGCTACGCGTATATTTTTTCAAAGCAATATGATTTCAATAAATAGATTTACGATTTTCCATTGCTTTTCCGCGAAATGGTGTCTTGGTTAGATGTGACAATGAATTGTGCTGACATGCGCATATTTTCAAGCAGTTTCCACAAAAAAAAATCCGCGTGCAAATACAACAAACCACCACCAGACATTATAATCCTCGACACGTGTTTCGCTTCTCTACGAGGCATCATCAGGAGATGCAGGAGATGTTGACAGTCCGGCGTCCACACGAGAAGTCGAGAGTTCTTCTACAAGCTTCTACTTCTAAAAGCATACTATAATCCATTAATGTAATATGGAATCTATCAATTATTTCAGTAATTGTAATAACAGAGCTCAATCAAAACGTAATACTTTTTCATTAAGGTGCAGTACGTTACTTGCACAACTTTTAGTGAATACCATAAAGGTAGGATAGCCCCGTAATATAATTATTATGGGTGTAATATAATTATTATTAACAAGATTTAATAATCTTGTTAATCACTTGTGCTCGCATCTGTACTCTTTGTTCACCGACTGTGCGGTAATATAAGTACGGTCATAATAAAGAACATCGCGTATCAAAAGCTGTAACGTGTAAGTTGTTTCGGATGGCGGATAAGGGCAGGTTTCGACAAATGATATCATTTATTTTAGCTAATAAGCTTACCAATTCATATTTAAACAATTGATGATAAAATAATACAAGAATCTATACATAAAAACTAGAACTTAAACTAAAATAAATGTCAAAAAGAGCTCTCCTTCGGCATGGTCCCGAAAGCCCCATGGTCCTGGCAGCTTCATGCGAAGATGCATGCGAGGCGAAAATTAATGAAATTTCCATTTTAGAGGTAGAATTTCCTTTTTGCCGCGTAAACGCACAGTCAGCATTATTTGAGAAGCGGAATGGAGGGCATGCGGTAAAATCGTGACGTCACTGCGATAACGGATCGTCAGCGTATTTTAAGCATTGGTTTGGGCGCACCTTTACATGGTCAAATGTGTGCGTCTCCTAATTCCACTGTTTTGATTTACAACTTTAGAATAGTGCTGAATGCATTTAAAAAAATATCATCATAATTTTTCCCACTGCGGTATACCGTCAATGTAGACCAAGCTTTACTCGGCGTTAGGTCTCACGCCGGCGCGTACGCAGAGAATTGTGCTTGCGCAGACAAAGCCGCTTCTGATGTCTGATACGACTGCACTTCGGTGAAGTGCAATATGCATATTCACGGAAAGAACGTAGGTTTAGCGATAATTATCTACTCATATAAATAAAACCACTACTACGTGGAGTAATGTTAAATTAAAATATGTATACATTCAATTAGTACCGTTGGAGTAAATAGGTCCTTCAGTTGACTGGGTGGATCAACGATCTATCCAAGGTTGCAGCAAGAGTGACGCGATTGGCGTCAGGCCGTGCTTAATGGCGTAAACGGTATAAATATTTATTTATTTATTTAAACTTTATTGCACAAAACAAAAGTAAGTACGACGGACTTAATGCCAAATGGAATTCTTTACCAGTCAACCATAGGGCCAAACAGATATTTTCCTCCCATAACCCAAATGGCTATATTGACTCCCATAATATCGAAAATCATAATCCATACTAATATTATAAATGCGAAAGTGTGTCTGTCTTTCTGTCTGTCTGTTACTTCTTCACGCTTAAACCGCTGAACCGATTTGGATGAAATTTGGTATGGATGGTTTGAGTCCCGGGGAAGGACATAGGCTACTTTTTATCCCGGAAAAATACCTTTATTCGCGATACGCGGACGAAGTCGCGGGCAGAAGCTAGTATAATAATATATTTGTAAAATTTTAGTCATCATGGCATTTCTAAACCGTTAACTTTTCAGGATTGTCATTAAACAAACGTAACCTAATCTACAGTAAAACCTCTCCTAAGATCCTGAAGATTTAATATTTAATAATAGGCATGATGAATGTGTATGAAAATCAAAATTATAATCAATCCGTCAGTTAGATAATACAAAAATATTGGACACGTATTTTTTGCTTTTTCAAAATAATAAAAAAACACTCAAATAAATCGCATTAAAGTTTAGGAGTGGGGGTTTGTGACGTCACTCCTAAGTAAAATTTTTACTTTGGAGTGACGTCACGCGACATTTAGACTCAATGTATCGCCTTTATTTTTTGATAAAAAAATATATAATACACGTCCAATATTAAGACGGACTGATAATGAAATTACTCCAACATTCCTCAGACTTATCGTCAAAATGTCACTTATTCGAACCTAAACGTGTGCCCGCATCGTGACTGGGTGCCCCAATTTCTGAAAAGACAGCCAGCCTTGTGCCCAAAGTTGAGTTCCTCTCTACACAAACCACGGAACAAATCGTGAATGCGCCGCCGGTGCCAAGGTGAGCGGGGTCACAGCGACGGATGTGATGCTTCGGGATTTAAGGTTACCCTACTTTTGACCTTAGTTAGGTCATACAGATTTTAGAATATAGTAGGAGTCTTTACTGTAGGCAATACAATACCGACAGATAATCGGACTATTTTTAAGAGGGCGCCGAGCTTCTGAGGTGTGTGTGCGTGGTTCCGTGTATGTGTGCGTGATACTCCCTGTCCGACGGATTAAAGCGGGACTGAAAGCGGACACCGGGACGCGTGGGTCTGGTTAGAGTGGGCGGAGCGCGCGCGAATGTAGGTATTTCCTTCGTATTATAAAACGATACAGATTTTTAAAATGTAAGATGTATAAGTTATAGAAAACATCTCGTTATGTTATTATTAAAAAACTGATGACTTTCCGTGCAGTATTTACGACATACTAAGGGTTTATTTTGTTTTTTAGAGGTAAATTTAAAAATCTATCAAGGAAACTACAAGTAATCGTGTTTCTAAAGTGTATATATTATAGAGTGAATCCTTAAACATCTTACATATTGATTGTATAACTAAATCTTCAGTAATAATGACACAACATGGAATCAAACCAACGCAATTATTTCTATAAAAGCTCGGCGCCCCCTTAATAATTGGTACCTTTTTTCCGGTGTCTTCTGGGCTGGTAATTTCTATCAAGTTCTATAAAATCATTGTACAACTGGTCAAAGATACGTATGTATCAGAGATATGGAAGTAACAGGAGTGATAACTGTCCAAGAAAAATATGTGCCTTTGGATAACTTAGATGGTATTGCTGTCGTGTGCTTTGCTGAGACTCCCGCTGCAGGACAACAAGTAGTGGCAAAATTTGAAGACAAGCTGACTGGGCTCTGTAGCTCTATTGGCAGACCGAGCGCCCCAGCAAGGCACAAGGCACTGGTTCAAATCCGGTCAGAGTCTTGAAATTGTTTCATTATTTGGATCTTTGTATTCTAATAATACAGATCAATCTACTTTATGGTGGACCTACCCACGCTGCGTATTTCAGTACCTGGTCACCATTAAATAACTCATCTGCCCCATCGGCTATCAGTTCTACGAGCAACATGGCCCGCCCACTGCCACTTAAGTTTCGCAATTTTTCACTCCACATACATTAGACTGGTGTATTGGCAATACCGAGTGATACTAATATTGAGTTCTTGAGTGGCGACCACGCACAGGAAGACGAAGCGTGGAAAGGCCCCACAAGGTGGACTGATGAAGGTCGCTGGAGTCTGTTGGATGTGAGCGGCGCAGTCATAGTGGTATTCTTTGGGGGAGGCCTACGTTCAGCAGTAGACGTCTTTTAGATGATGATGATGATGATATTTTTCTTTTTGAGGTGAGATGGTTATTAAACCATCTAGGCAACTAATGATGAGATTTTCTCGTTCTGTTTGTTGCAAAATACTCTTTGTAATGATACTAACCAACGTGTATTAGACTTTGTGGTAGCCAGGGCATAAAAGAAGTACGATTATTAAAAAAAAACACAAGATTATTTCAGGACAATTTTTTATTGGGGGAAGCCTCAAAATGTTGTGCTCTCTTTTAGTTATTGACTTGAATTTCTTAAACTAAGCACATTTGGGTACCACATTGCATAACAAAGTTGAAGAACATTAAATTTTACTTAAAAGTTCGTTCCAGAACCAGATTTTCAGGCCCAATAACAACGGATATAAAACCGATAAAAATTAAACAGTTTCTTAAAATATAAAAAATACCATACCCTGCTATCATTTCTATGTTAATCATGCAGATCACTCATGAATATTAACGTTTTGGAATAACTACAACGAGTGAACGTATAGTAACTGATAGTAACGCCATCTACTAATACAAGTATCTAAGTTGTACCGTTATATTAGCATATTACTAGATGTATCTTAAGACAGATCTCCAAACCATAGAATCCCGCGTTGCGCAAGCGCAGCCGGTACTTTCATTGTAGTAGCAATGGCGTCCAACAATTATTCACTTTCGCTGGCAATCAGGACGGAAATTAACCCAAACTAGCGTAATTCGGAACGAAAGCTGGGATTACGAGCGATGGGAGTGCTTCTAATGAAGTAGCTACATGTTTTTGTAACCGAAGATAATTAATTTAATAATAATTAAATAATAAGTAACGTTGCCTGCGAAGCTGAGGTCCTGAGTTCAAATCCTGATAAGGGCAAATATTTGTGTGATGAGCATAAATATTTGTTCCTGAGTCTTGGATGTTTTCTATGTATATAAGTAATATATCTATTAAATATATCGTATTTTGTTATCCCATAACACAAGCCTACCACGAGCTTACCATGGGGCTAGTTCGATTTGTGTAAAATTGTCCCGTAATTATTTATTTATTTATTATTAATATTTATTTATTTATAGCGTTCAAAGGGTTAACTTAAGTCCGCCTTAAGGCATTCATTTTAAATACGGGATGAAAGTTTGACAAACGTCCGAGTATATACAACACACCGTCTATTGTTTTGTTTAATGGATTTTAGTTCCTTGGCTTTTTCAGCTAAATAGTGTCTTGGTTAGATGTGACAGTAAATTATGATCACATGCGCATATATTCATGCAGTTTCCACAAAAAGATAAGCATTCAAATACAACAAACCAGTATAATCCTCGACCCGCGTTTTGCCTCTCTACGAGGCATCACTGGGAGATTCAGGAGATGTTGACAGCCCAGCGTGTACCCGAGAAGACTTTTCGGGTTTTTGAGTTCTCGGGTGGATGCCGGGCCGTTTTATTGTCACATCTGGTTACACAATTTCGTGGAAAAGCGAAGGAACTAGAATCCATTAATCTAATATGATGGGTCTTTAGCGATAAGACCGCCTATTGTTTACCTATTTTATGTTAAGGCTCAATTGTACTGTTTCTGTTGTTGGTGTGCAATAAAGAATTGTTGCTGTTGTTGTTGTAATGAATTCCGCATAGATACGCCTGAATCTATCAATTTTCTATTATTTTGCTACATAAGCTAAGTGAGAACGCTTATCTATCCAATTTTCTACGTAACCGCTAATAAGTAAAGGTCTTTCTATCTTTTACAATACTTTTCTCGCCACTTCAACTTGCCGGTAGCAAAATATAATTACACTTAATGGCTTTTTAAGAGCTTTTCTAGAAAGCTTACGAATTTCGAGAGAAAAGGTGTTTCAATATGATACATAATTATACAGCATGACAGGCATATTACGAGTATTATTATAGCACTGTATATGAAAGCCAAAAGAAAGGTACGAGTATCTTTAATTAATTTGTTTATTATATACGTATGTAAAAAGCCCTGTCAATTATGGCGAGTATTTTATCTGATCACTATTACGCACTTGAAATCGTTATAGGTAGGAATCCATATAATACTCTAATATTAAAAACCGGCCAAGAGCATGTCGGACCATGCTCAGTGCAGGGTTCCGAAGCTGTTACTATAAGAAATGCATTACAGATAAAAAAAAAACGATATGAAAACTTACGCCCTTTTGGTGAGAAGCGCAATTTTTCGCCAATATAAGTGAAAAACGGTATATCTGATCATTTTGAAAATAATTTTCGTTGAAGGTATTTATAAGGAATTAGAAAGTATTTACCTTTGTAATTTTTTTCATAGTTTTTGGACATACGGCCTAAAAAATAGACGGAGCGGGGGGCCCTGTAAGCTACTTGCAGAGCGATTATTTCCAAAAATATTTACTAAATCATTTTTTTTTTCAGAAATACATAAAGTGCTTTTAAAAGAACTGTCGAAATATGTGTCACGAAATATGTGTAGTTTGCTCAAAATGTTTTTTTCAGCTTCTGTTACATGGATGGCGTATGGAGCGCCGAGAAATGTTTTTTTAATTATTTAACTTCCAAACTAAGTAGCGGCTTATACAAGACACCTTTATTCCAAATTTCATCAGTGCATCTCGTAGTTTTTATTATACGGATTTTTGCCCTTTTGGCTACGCAACCCTAAAAATGAAAAAGTAAGTCTGTATGTCTTTCAGTCTGTCTCTTACCTTTTCACACTTAAACAGCTAAACCAATTTAGATAACATTTGGGATTTAGTTGGTCGAGACCTTAGGAAAGACAAAGGACACAAGTCTCAGCATTGATTATTTTTTTTCTGATTTGCCCTGAGATTGACTGGTAGAGCCTTATGGCATTATGGCATTACGATCGCCTTTTCTACGATATTTTTTCGATTGTGCAGTAAAGATTAAATTAATAAATAATAAAATAGGATAATATTTAGGAGTGTATAAAATTTTGTTGAGAAATATGTTAAATAAATAAAATTTTATAAGAAGCTCTAGGTTTAACCCCTCATATTCTTAAACACGGATCCGTGCAGAGCATTTAAACTCTATGTCAAAATGTCATTTATCTGCAATTTGATTGGCAAATTTTGACATCACTTTTGAAGAAGAATGTTTATTGATCTCATCGAAAGCTTCACTTTTAGTTTAAACATAAAGTAAATAACAGCTCAACAAACCAAATCATTTGACGAAGAATGTTTATCGATCTCATTACCAACGACGATTGCCCGCAAAGCGTGCGAAGCCGCCATTGTCAAATTTATGTCGAGGCCGCTCATATCAGACAATAGTAATTAGACATGCAAGGTTAATTAGTCAAGAAAACTTCACATGCACACGGAACTTGACGCTGCGGGGGGATGGATGGACGACGTTTCCTGAGTGATAAAGTATCCGTTCCTTCCTTACACACATGGAAGGTAAACTGGGACAATTGCGTCGATGGGGAAAATGCGTCTTTTGATGTCGGCTTAGAAACGGAACACTTTACATCGATCCTTGCTTTCTTTGCATTAGTAACATTGTCAAACAACAACAGTTAGCAACAACAATAAAAACAGTTAAGCGGGGAAGTTAGGGGTAACTTTAAAGTGTTCGGATACCGTCAAATGATTGAAAGACGCTTTTAATTGTCCCATAGACGCAATGGTCCCAGTTGACCATAATCATTATCATTATCAGCTTAAATATCCACCCTTTGGGAGCAGCGTCTTACAGTGTGTGGTCGCGTACGTGACTTAACCGAAAAAACGGATCAACCTCGGAATGTCAATTATGACTGTTACGAGTAATGAACTGGAAACTCGTACGTCCTAATTTTGGCGTATCTCAAAGTTCAAAGTCTCTGTCTCATTGTCTCGGTTTCTGTGTCTCCAATGATGTTAACATGTATCGTAAAAATCATGCATACCTGCTACCCGACTTATTTATTTTACCGGACTGCTACAGAAGGAGTGTTATGCTTCTCGACTATGTACGTTAGGCATATGTATATTTCTGTGGAATGCTCTGCAGCCTAAACGGTTTGAGGGATATTGACATAAGTATGAGGTGCCGTTAGATTTGTCTTGACATTACTATAATATTTTTCAGTACATTTTTTTGGCGATAAAGACTACGTTTCCGTACCTGCGTTTCTACTGAAGTGAAGCGGAGTGGAGTGAAGTTGTCCAAAAATAACCAATTTGCAGATTTAAATTCAGTCGTTGTGGTTACAACAGCGATGCATTTGGTCATTGATTTGTCAGCTCAGCCTTAGTGCAAACGGACTCTAAAATTAAGACTACCCTTTACTGATAACGTTGATCAGACTTTTACTCTGTAAACCATATACGGTGTCTTTAAAGCTCATCAAACATTTTAAACACCTTTGATAACAAAACCATAACTGTTGATTATCCAACAACTGTTTGTAGAAAGAATTCATGAAAATTGTAGCTAAAATCTAAGTTCTAATAAAACCCGCATTGAAATTGGGATGATTACTAAATTTTAATAATTAGTCCGGTATGTAGAGTCAAAATGTCGCGTGACGTCACTCCTAAACTTTAATGCGATCTATCTAAGTTTTTTTTTATTAGTTTGAAAAAGCATAAAATACGTGTCTAATATTTTTTTATTATCTAACTTCCGTCAGTTAGATAATAATTAGAATTATGATTTTCATACCCCGTCATTATGCCTATTGGTTTACAGATCTGTTTGTAAACTGCAATGTTTTTTTTGTTTCAGGACCACTCGCAACAACTGTTGGAGCATCTCACAGAGTCAGAGAAGATATTCCTATTTGGTGCCAATCACAATGGTAAGATTATAATTTAATTATGCTCATTTATGTTTGGACTTTCCCAAAAAATGCTCCATGCAAAAGCGAACGTGTGAGGTCACACTTTGTTCTGCAGCAATGTTAAAACTTGCGTTTATCGAAGCAGGTTTTATAATAAAAGTTACTATACATTTTATATTCAATGGTATTATTAGTTATTAATATTTTCGTACTTTAAAAATGGACTTTCCCACCCAACTTTAAAGGCTCATAAAACAAGCTACACGTAAGGTATCAAACTCAATTTTTTTTTTATTTCTTTCATAGACTACCATTTCTCATCAAAATTTTACCTTCATAACACCTTCATTTTTACTGCAAATCACCCATCCCCCGACCATGGCTTAAGGTTTTGGCTTATTTCATTCGCAGAAGCTCAATTTGAGATCGGTCATCTTCCCCACCCCCGCCGCCATAAGCGCTCAACGGACCCCATTCTCCAACACCTGGACCTCAAGCCGGCGCCGCGGTTAACCTTTATGGACCCCGAGTTTCTGCTCATGAGGAGATGGGCCAATGGCACGGAGGCTGTGCAGCATGGGGAAGAAGATGACGAGTGTTACTATAGGAGTGATAGCGCGGCATTGTTTGTTTGTGATGATGTGGTGAGTATTTACGTCGGGAAATATTGATTTAATCACGAACCGTGTACTTAAGTCCCCAGTTAACTTGTCCCTTATTTAATTATTATTAATACTATCTCTCACCGAATCTACTTATCCACCTTTTCTTATTTATTATTATGTTTTATCCGTCCTATATCAAAAAGCTATGAACTATTTTGATTAATTTTAAACGGCTTTAAAATCCATATAAAATCTATCTATCTATCGCAGCCCTTGATTTATCCGCCTTCGGATATAAGCCTCCTCCATAGCCTTCCATAACTTCCTGTCCCCTGCCACTTGCGTCCAATTTGAGCCCGCGTAGTGCCTAATATTGTTGACCCATCTTTCTGGTGGACGCCCTCTACTCCACGTGGTTTCTCGGGGGCTCCGCTTAAGAGATCTTCTGGTCCATCTCTCGGCATCCATACGAGCAATATGTCCAGCCCATCTCTATTTCCTGCTTTCTGTAGTGGTGACCACGTCCACGACCTTTGTCTGCTGCCTAAGCCACTCGTTCGTTTTCAGGAATTTTAATTATCTCTTCCCGCCATCAATTTCTGACCATCGCATTCCTTACCATATCATAAAACTTTTGGGATGGCTCCTCGCTTTTAAGCTGGTCAGTCCATCGCGCTGGAGATCGGCCACGTGATTTCTTGCCTTCAGTGCCAACAACGATTAGCCTCTCCAAACTTTCGTCTCCCCTCCTTATTATATGGCCGAAATAGCTTATGATTGTAATTATAACTGACGCATATTTGCTTTTCAGAGAGGTGTAGTCAAATCCAACGATAGTTACTATTTAATTCATCCACTGCCAGAAAGATTTCATGATGAAGACTTAAAACCACACGTTATAGTCAAACGTACTGATGGCTCAAATGATAAAGAGTCTTGTGTAGAAACAGACAGTCTTAATAATATTGTAGCTCCCGAACCAGCTAGAATATGGACAAAGCACAGGAGAAAAAGAGAAATAATTACACCAAGAAAACCGCTAGCAGAATTCAAATTAGATTTAAATCATAGAAACAAAACAATAGGAGCATTCATTAACAAACTAATCCCAAAAACAGAAAGACAGAAGAGAGCTGTATTGCCGGCAGTGTTTGTAGAAACTGCAGTATTTATTGATAGAGACTTGTACAAACATATGACTGTAAATTTTCCTAAAGATACAGAGAGGGAGTTAGTCAGATTTGTCCTAGCTATGATTAATGCAGTACAACTATTATACCATGACCCTTCGCTGGGTAGACCAGTTAACTTTATTTTGAAAAGACTGGAGATACTTCATGAAGATCCATCGAATTTGAAAAGGCCTCATGACATAGACCGGTTTTTAAGTAATTTCTGCACGTGGCAGAGGTTGGAGAACCCACCGGGTGATACAGATCCATTACATTGGGATCATGCTTTAATACTGACTGGGTTAGACTTATATGTAGTCAGTAAGAATGGAAAAGTTAGCAGTCAAGTTGTAGGTGAGTACAAAACAATTTCTTGTAACAAAATTCGTAAAATAAATGAATAGGTAAGTTCCCATGAGAAAGTTGATTTCGATTCTCAAGACAATAATACTGTCAGTAACTTATTTGTCTTTTAGTTATTTATTTTTTACTAATTCAAACATCGAAGAAGAAAAAAAGAAATACCTCATTAAACTAGGACCAATATCTGTTCCCAGTTGCTAAAAGCGTACTAGAGTTTTTTGCGACAGTGAGATAATAATATGTAGATTATTATTACAGGTCTAGCTCCTGTGGCCGGAATGTGCACAGTCACAAGCAGTTGCACAGTCAATGAAGGAAGACATTTTGAAAGTGTGTATGTCGTTGCTCATGAAATTGGACACAAGTAAGTAGAACATGTGTATGTCTACAAAATAAACTAGAATAGCAATTTAAAAAGACATGCGGACTCAGTGTAATCAGCTGAAAAGACGACATCAGTCAACAAGCTTATACTCGTAGATCAAAAAAGGAAACGGTGAACAATTTTATTATAATACTAGAAGATGCCCGCAACTTCGTTCGCGAAGGAGAAAAAGTCTACCTACCTAGGATACATAGCTACCCGTGTACCACAAATTATGGAAATCTGTTTAGCCGATTTTGCGTGATGAAGCCACAACGACACATACAAACATACATAAAATCCAAAAAAAAAAATCTGTTTAGTGATCAATTTTTTGAAAATATCTTCAATGTACAGACATTTCATTTTTACAACTTTATAATAGTATAGATATAAGAAAGAAACAAAGGGAATTTATTTCGCAGCGTGATAGTTACTAGTATAAATGAAATACATGAGAGAGAAAAAAATAGCGTTGGGCGAAAAAGGAGTCCACTCAACATAATTTCAAACCACAACGAGTGATTTAACGCTGGTATTACGCGGATCCACAAGTGTTTCGTGACGGATCAAGTGTTAGCACTCAGTGTTATTTATTATTGTTTCAGCCTTGGAATGCGGCATGATGGCCCACTAGCTGACAACGGCTGCGATCCCAGCGCGTACATCATGAGCCCAACGCTAGGCAGCGGCAAGATTACCTGGTCACAGTGCAGCAAGAACTATTTGCAAAAGTTCCTGGAGTAAGTATAAAGACATAGTCAGCAGTGGCGTCATGGCGTGGCATCCATATAAGCCGATTCCGATTGGGTTGCCCAAGAAAAGCTATATAACCACCTTTTTCTTTAAATATGAGTAAATGAATACGCTTCTCTTATAATTTTCCTGACGTCACGCTTCTGTGAGCCAGCATCTTCTTTAAATTTCTGTTTCTATTGGAGTTTGCATCGCTACCATGCTTCCCCTTAATAGAAATAGCACGTTCTACCCAACCAAAAAATAGCGAATTCATTATTTTCATCTTTAGTTATATTAAATCGTATTTGTCCTGCAACAAAAGATTTGCGAGGATGAAGACATTTTTATTTGCCTTGCTACGAGAGAGTGCCCTCAGTGCGCGAGTCTGACTCGCATTTTACCGGTTTTTTGAACTCGTAGCGCTACAGTGAGAATAGCTAGAAATAATTATACATTTTGTCCATGATTTCAGTACCGTGCAATCCCGTTGCCTCTTAGACCACGGCAATTCGGCGGGGCAGCTCGACCACAGCGCCGAAGGCATTTTACCTGGAGAAAGATTTGACGCTGATCAACAATGCAAGTATCACATAGTTTTAGGAAACAAGTCCATGTTATTGGTACCACCGTGATCAATGCAAAGCCTGGCATTGTTTATTCGAAATTCTAATCTAATCCAACGGTAAAAATCAACTTAGTTTTCTGCTCAAAAAAGTTTTCTGGAGTGGAAATATCACCAGTTGGCGACACCGTGACGTCAGACCCAATTGACAAAAAGTGTTAAAATCCACCAATCGCAGCACAGTTAAGGATGTTGACATTTCTTGTCAAGTAGACTTTACGTCACGGTGACATCCATTTTAGAAAATCTTCATTTCTTGGTATGTCTAACATATTTTCTATAAATTTTGTCCGACGCTCGTGAACCCAGAATCACTATTGACGGATAAGTCAAGATTGTCAAGAAGGGCGATGGTGATCGCACTCCTAGACCTGGCTGTCTGTACGCATCTATTACGCATGAGAAATTACCTGACCATTTCCAACAAATTATTCATCCGATCTGTCTCTAATTCTCTTGCACAATACCATGAAAATTTCAACAAATCGAACCGTGAATTTAACGCCCCAAATCTAATTTATTAAGCAAATTCGTCACTAGAAAGCCTATTTTCTTCGGCTACGGAACATTACGTATTAAATTATCATGGAACATGACATGGTCGATTAGATATTAAAAAACTTACTTAGGTTAGTAAATTTGAACATAGGGCACTCTCTTAGTTTTCATTGTCGAGTACTTGACAGGCATAATCAGCATCTTGAATTATAATCAGTAGAAGGATAGATGCATTCGGAATGTGGTGCTGGCTCAGAATGCTCCTGATCTCTTCGACTGAGCGCCGCACAGACGCGTCAATTCTCGATGAGCTCAACTTCAAGACGAGGCTCTCTACAACGTAACGTGTACTTAGTTTCTTCGGCCATCTGAGTAGGGATGGTCCAGAGCCAGAGAGTATGCAAAATCTTATATTCACTGGACGCATGGCAAGGAAGAGAAGGGATGGTCATGGGGCATTGGGCGGACAGAATAACTCCGTCGACTAAAGGAACATTGCCGGCCAGCATGCACCGAGCCCAAGACCATGCTTGGAGAGCGTTGGTGAAGAGTGTCCATGGTCATCACGTCCCCCAGTCATGAGGATATGACCAAGAAGAAGAATCAGCATCTAATCAACCATTATTGATAATATAAAAAATTTGGTCCTATTTTTACTGCTATGTTAGATATTCTGTAAATTTTTGTGGGCTGATTCACTGGATAACGCCTGCCCTATGTACGACTCTTTCGCTCTCCGTCCCACGCCTTAAATCTGGTTGAATCCGTTCAACCTACCTCCGCAGTCCTTGTGACTTACTCACCGCGTCCGCAATTTACTCCAAGTGGCCACCGATGGCCCTCCCGTTTGTTGGTTTGCACTCCCCACTGAATCTGATTACTGATAAGCAGGCCTAACTGACCTACCCAGTTCAAGGTCAGAATCTAATAATTTACTGTCAAAAAAAATATTGTTCACTTTACTTTCCTATGGACATCCGTCAACTACTAACCAAAACGATTCTAAAGAGCCCATACTCGGTGGGATTGCATTATTTTATTACAAATTTCCTATGACCACCCCCCTCCTGCTCCATCATCAGATCAGCTCGATGGTATCATACTATTGCATTGTCACCGAACTGACATAAGTATGCCAAATTTTAGCTCAATCGGAAACCGGGAAGTAGGTCAAATTTAACTTGCAAGATTCCACCCGAAGCCACGTGCCTACATTGCAAGTTAAATAAAAGCTTGTAATAAAGTTAGGCGTGTCTATACGACCATTTGAAAGCCTTAATTAGTTATTACAAACTAACAAACCATGATGAAATTTGATCTTAGTCTTAAATTTTTAACAAAAAATAATAATTTACAGGCATGTTAAAGTACGGACGTGGTAGCCGTCACTCCGGTGCCCAAAGCTTGGAGGATATCTGCCGAGACTTGCATTGCCAAAGGGAGCGCTACACCTGGACCTCACACCCTGCTCTTGAAGGCACCAAGTGTGGTGAAGACATGGTATGATAAGGAATTACACATAATATTTTGCATAGGGAAGAACACAAGCTGTATCAGAGCTTGTTCAGCTGCTATAACACTCAATAATGGCCGTATAAGGTCTTATATAGTTTGTGTGCTACCTGAGATATTTCACAGAAGATGATAGAGATTCTCTATTCCGATTGATATTGAATTTTACGATTCATTTCCATACAGCTTCAGATGTTTGGCTTGTTTACTCCACTCCAGCACATCCTGTTCTGTACTTTTTATTCCTCGAATTGAAATAATAGGTGTACGCTATTTCTACTTAGTGATCCAATATCTGAGACCGTCCATCCTTCAATTTGACAAGTCAGACTTCAATCTGACCATGCGATGATAAGTTTGGCCTGAAGTCACCACAACTGCAGAATATTTAGCTTAGACAATGACGCTGCGTTTCTCAATGCGAGACGGGCAGCGTCGGGGTCCAGCAGTGTCTTATGTGACAAGGTCCTCGGAATCAGAGACAAGTCGAGCATTATTCGACTTTTACTACGGGATTAACGCTGATGTAATTTAGTTAAATTTCGGTGAAGGAAAACATCATGAGGAAATCTGTATACATCTGCGAAGAAATTCAAGGTTTAGGAAATTCAACTTCACATACACATGTGAAGTCTCCAAGCCGCACTGGGCCAGGGTGGAGAGTACAGCCCATTTCCTCTCATTCATGAGAGGGCCTGTGCCCGGCTGTTGGTATATAGTCTAATGATGATGAATCCAAATATGTCCGAGTCTCACGTTCGTTTTCTACATAGTTACAACTGCAAAATGTTAAGTGTAACCTACGTGCCTTTTCAGTACTGCCGTGGAGGAGAATGCGTGGAGCGTGCGGGCACGCCACGGCGCGGTTCCTGGTCTCGCTGGTCGGGCTGGTCAGAGTGCGCGTCCGCGTGCCTGCTGACCGACAGCCACGCGCCCGCCGCCACCGGCGTCGCCGTCGCCACGCGCCGCTGTCAGCGCCCCAGGTAACCCAAGTTTGTCATTGCATTTCAAGAGGAGCAGTCACTGTCCCCACAGGTGTCTCCATCAAAGGAAGACAATACCCAATTTTATGTCGTCGTATGACGTTGCCACCAGGCACCACTAGCGCTCCAGGTCCTACTGAAACTTGAGAGGCTTGCCAAGGATCAGGTCACCGCCATAGGTGTTACCAACAGGCACTGACAGCGCCCCAGGTGACCCAAGCTTGTCAATGCATTTGAAGAGGAGCTGTCATTGTCCCCACAAATGGTGCCTCTACAAAAGGAAGACAATACCCAATTTTATGTCGTCGTATGACGTTGCCACCAGGCACCACTAGCGCTCCAGGCCCTACTGAACTTGAGAGGTTTGCCAAGGATCAGGTCACCGCCATAGGTATTGCCAACAGGCACTGACAGCGCCCCAGGTGACCCAAGCTTGTCATTGCATTTCAAGAGGAGCTGTCATTGTCCCCACAGATGGTGTCTCCATGAAAGGAAGACAATACCCAATTTTATGTCGTCGTATGACGTTGCCACTAGACACCGCTGGCGCCCCCGGTACTACTCAAACTTGACGCTTGGTGAGGATCAGGGCACCGCCATAGATGTCTCCTACAGGCACTGGCAGCGCCCCAGATAAACCAAGCTTATAATTAACACTTGTGATACTTAAGAGAAACTGCCAGGCTCCTAGTCACCCTGATCGGAGTGCACGTCGGTGTGTCTGCTGGCGTCGTCATCGCCAGACGCCGCTCGCCCTGGGTGACTGAAACTTGTAATTAACACGGGTGATACTCGGCGTATTGTGAAGCTTGCCACCAATACCTGAAATGATGACCACGACCACTCTGTCAAGAGTGAAATCGACGAAGAAGAAGATACTCAAGAGGAAACCTGCCAAAGTCTGAATCTTGTCATTATTACCACGGCCGCAGACTCAAGTGGTACGCCGCAGTAAAAATCAGACCACCACCAGCATTGCCACCAAGAGCACTGTCAACGCCCCACGTACCCTAGTTTAAAATTGTACTGCTGAGTGGTTTTGTTAATAAAAAATACCTTCAGCCATATGCATGCATCCGTACTTATAATTTGTTCATCCTTAGGTACATACTTGTCCTAAATCCTAAATAGTAAACAACATTCTAACCTCCAGCGGGCCAATGATGGTTGCGTTTGTCATGCGATAAATAAGTGACATAGCTACCGTCACCTTCTGACACGTATGTGAGTGCGAGAGTGACAGGTGCGTTATCATATCATTTATCGCGTGATAAACGCGACCATCATAGGCCCGCTGTTTTGCCTTAAACTCCCATTTTCTCGTAAATAAAGTAAAAGGAGTAATATTTTTAGTGCCACATTGCCATGAATACATTAAATTTATTTAAAAACAGCTGGTATTTGGCATTAAATGCATATTTTTAGGTTAGAATGTTGTGGATCAGTAAGGATGAATAGGGTACTTACCTATAGAATAGAATGTGTACTCTGTAATAGATTAGCGCACATGATCGACACTTGCAGGGTTTGCCATTGATTGATACGTCAAAGGTCCTGTTAATTTCCATATTTATATCAAAATATATTTTTATTTCAGACATGATAACGGCAACAATTACTGTTCTGGACATGATAAGAAATATCAATCTTGTCACGCACAACAGGTTAGTAAAGCTGCCTTATAATTACCGAAACATCAGCAATTTATTTGAAAGTAATTTTATGGCCTGGTATATGGCCTAGACCTTTAAGCCGAAGCAAATTATTTAACACTATAGTAATATTACCTGTTCTAGGCAGATGCATAGAAACGACAGACGAGTCGGTGCGGTCGTAACTCTTATGGTTTTACGATTTTTTTATTGTAAATATTTTTTATCTAGTATGAGTTTTGAGAGCTCATTAAATAAGCAGAGCACAAACGCCTTGAGTTGATCTCCGTAGACGACCGGGTTAATAATCCTATCTTCTTTAGTCCTTGTAGAGTTGTAGATACTGACAATACTCGTTGAAACTGTTCTTGCAGTGTCACAACGTGCCCCGGATGACAGTTCGGGAGTTCGCAGACCAAATCTGCCGGCGAGCGAGAGAAGTGGACCCTGACTTGATAGGAACTGGTTTGCAGAGGATAGACTCCGAAGGTAAATTAAATAAAACCCCATCGTGGTTTCTTGTCCTGCTTTTTGCCTGTGAGAATCAATCTCTCGATGTCTTACTTATAATGACACCATTAGCCCATAAGGAGTAGATATTGCAGATCAGTAAGCATATAGTATGGGACGCTCTCAGACTATGTTGTGTATCGTCAACCTACGCTGGATATCTAGTAAGAGCTGGACGAGAATAGCCGCGGATTTTGCTCAGTGCTGTAAACTTGCTAAACCTATGTCCAAGAGTAAACTAAACTGATGATGAAGCCGTACCTTATTTTCAGACGTGAGCAGCGCATGCGCGGTGTGGTGCGACACCCGCGGCGGCGGCTACAAGTCCCGCGGCTGGAGCCTGCCCGACGGCACCGCCTGCTCCACCATGTCGCCCATGTTCTGTATCTCCGGAGTGTGTCAGGTGAGACATCCCTGTGACGTGAGTGGCGCATGCGCAGTGTCCTTGGTTAGACATTATATCTGACCTTAGAGCATTTAAATAATGGAGATGACAAGCCGTGTCATTACCCGAACAAATTTTTCATGCATATTTAGCGGGGGGTGAGGTATACACGTACGTAGCACTATTGAAATTCCTATTTATACAAAACATCTAAAAACAAAAAAACGGCCAAGTGCGAGTCGGACTCGCGCACTGAGGGTTCCGTACAGACGTACGTACAAACGGCCGTATCTATGAAATTCCAGTGTTGGCAGAGCCCTAATCCTAAGCAAAATGTACGCGGTGCTCGATCATTTTATATTGGTTACTGATAGACAGACATAAAATTATACTGTTTTAAGTATTTGTTGCTATAGCGGCAACAGAAATACATCATCTGTGAAAATTTCAACTATCTAGCTATCACGGTGCATAAATACCGCCTGGTGACAGACGAACAGCGGAGTCCTAGTAATAGGGTCCCGTTGTACCCTTTGGTACTCACACACTGACAGTTTACCGTATAAACTAACCGGAGATTTCGCGATTACTTTGGCAGAGGGGAATGTATTCGGCTCCAGTGGTTAATTTATCTAAGGAGAAAGCGGATATTACGCTCATTTCAACTACGATTATACGGTCTGTGAAATGAGGCGCCAATGAAAAATTCTCGGTGAATGATCCTTAACCAATTTTCAACCTAAAGCCATTCCCTTCTCATGGTTTACCGATTTTTTATTTATTTATTATTTCATCCAAATCCAATCCAAAATTCAAAAGTGCTTATAGCTGGGCCTACTTGAATAAAGATTTTTTTGACTTTGACTTTGAATACGGTTGATGTCTTCTTAAAGTCTACTTCGACGGGTTTAACATTTGTATCAAATATTCACTATTCCTTGCAGAAATTCTCGTGCACCGCCAACACGGACACGGAGTTCTCATTGCGGCCGGGAGACTGCGAATGGGAGGCGCTGCAGTTGCAAACCGCCTCCCCACAGCAATCCACGTCCTCGTACGTATCTATAGAGTTCTTTGTTCTTTTATAGCGGTATTTTACCGTAAAAACTGTGTTTGTTAACTTTCGCTGCCAAGCTTTTCTTAGCGTTTCGCACTTTCTTGTACATACGGGGAAACGCATGGTATCGGCAATGCGTATACGAGCCGCGCGCTGGTTCCATGTGTTAAGCGTTTGCTTGTGACTCAACACCTACGAACGCAAACGCTCTTGTCGATGAAGTAATCGCCACTATTCCTTAATTTATGTTAGGCGTGTGCCCATTGTCTCTTTTACTTGATTAATATAAGTTAATCTTGGTCTACCTCTGCCCCTTCTTCCGTTAACTGTACTTTCGAGTGTGTGCGCAAGGATAGCATCATGTCGCATCAGGTGGTCCACCATTTTTCTTATTTATTATGTACAGTTTTCAATATTAACCATTTTCGTTCACTTTACTCAATACCTTTTTATTGGTTTTCCTTTCGGCCCAGCTGTTTGTGTTAAGTATGTAACAAAACTTTGGCAACCTCAAACACAACATCCTTGAAAAAATCGGAGCAAATGGAAGTCTAACTTCTTTTACCTTAATATTTTATTCTGTTTCCGCGATTATTACTCATTTAAATAAAACAATTTAACGGAACGAAACGTCGGGAACTTAAATGAGATAATATACGCGATATAATCCGTTAAATTGTTTTCTTTTACCATGTGAAATCTGTCAGATTTTTTTTGTAATGTATCATCATCAACCTGTTGTAGTCCACTGCTGGACATGGTCCCAAGGGTGCGCCACTGAGCATGATCCTCAGCCACCCTCTTTCAGCCGCCGCCAGCCACCCTGCTAATATCATCGCTCCACCTTGCTTGAGGACGCCCTACGCTTCTTTTGCCCAGACGCGAGCTCCACTTAAGAACACGTCTACTCCAACGGTTGTCGGTTCTTCGGCAAATATGAACAGCCTACTGCCATTTCAGTTTGCTGATTCTTTGGTTCTGTCACTTTGGTTCTGTGACGGATAATTACGATCCCTCGAAGAGACAACGAGCACAGCACAGCCCTTTCCATAGCTCGCTGAACAACTTGGAGCTTGTGGGGTAGTCATACCGTAACTGTCCACATCTTGGCTTAATACATCATGATTGGTAGGACGCACTGGTTGAAGACTTTATTAGTCTTCATGCTTTGTGTTATGGGTATCGTGAAGATTCTACGAAGCTTTCCGAACGCTGCCCAGCCTAGCTGAATTCGCCTATTATCCTTCTTCTCAAAGTTGTTTGTTGTTGTAATGTCTATCTACCTATCTATCAGGCACAGACGTCCACTGATGAACATAGGCCTCCTCTATACTTCGCCACAGAGTGCGATCTTGCTCAGACCGCATCCACCGACTCCCCGCGACCCTTACGAGGTCATCCGTCCTCCTAGTCGGGGGCCGTCCGACGCTGCGCTTTCCTATGCGTGGTCGCCACTCAACGACTTTATTGACCCAAAGGCCATCCTTTCTCCGGTTTGTACTGTAATGCTCTCAAAATGCCACTGTAGCTTGACAAATTCTTTCGTGACACCCGCGGACCATGGTAGTCCGCGGGCGACGGGGGGAAAGACAGTGGGAGCGAGTAAGAAGAGCACACACAACACTCCATACCCGCCCTCGCTGTCTCCCCCTCCCCCTCCCCCAGGGATGGCGACTAGAACCGAAACGAACGGTCCATAAACGCAATAGGGCACATGCATGATTTTTTTTACCACTTTTCTTAACTATATATCAAAATACCGTAAAAACTATTACAAAATGTGAAATTAAAATTAAAATCGGCCCAGAAATACGCATAATATACGCATTTTATACTAGTAATTAGAAAGAGAGATCCAATATGCACTCCGGCCATATATACTCCATATTAAATTCTGTTTTGCAAGAAAGAGATAGAAAGAAATGTTTGATGGCTTATACAAATACAAATACATTACAAATACATTTATTGAACCAACATAATATACAGAGAGTTACGGCTAAATTCTATATTACACAATTAAATTCAGATTTGTGTTTCAGGCAAAAGGAAAGTCTAATATTACATTATTTTATATAAAATAAATATTCATCTATATTATAATAGAACGTATGGTAACTTAAATACTAAGATTTACAAAAACTAATAATAAAAAATCGGAAATAAACATTTATTTCACGACAGTGAGTAAATTCTCTGTATCTTCGTATGTCATGTTTTGTAGTGAATCACGAAACGTATTCATACATTGAGCGTAGCTAAGTGGATATAGGTCTAATTTCTCATTTAATCTATTGTAAATAAGCGGTCCTAGAAATATGAAAAATCTGGAAGAGAATGCGTGTTTTGTTTGCATGTTATAAGAGCAAACAATATCTTTACGCCTTTTGTTTTTCTATTCGGAGCTGTAAGGACTTGCGCAATGCTGTCTTAAAACTGTGCCGAAAATAAATAATTGCCAAACTGTTAGTACTTTACATTCACTGTATATGGTCGGTAGGGTAGAGGAAAGGACGTTAGTAATAGATCTTCAGGATTGCTCTTCGGGCTCTTTCTAATTTTAGTGATGTATTTTTAGCCAAACCTCCCCATGAGGTTATGCAGTATGTTATTAGTGATTGGCAGAGAGCAAAATAAACTGTCTTGAGTAGTTGCGCATCCGCAAAAGAACGCACTTTTTTAAAAACAAAAATTAACTTACGGACTCTATTACAGAGTGCTTCGACATGGAATTTAAACGAGAGGGTTTCGTCGATTATAATTCCGAGATATTTAATTTTGTTGGTACGCGTTATGTCCGGGCAACTGCATTTGACTGATGTTATGTCATTACAGGTTGCGGTAGGTTATGTCTACAGTAGGCTTACGCATGGAATATCGAACATATTGAGTTTTATCTGGATTGAGTAGGTGAAGCCGCAACCAGTTGTTGACATCATTAAAGGCTCGCTGTGCATATTCATGTGCGTCCTCCGCTGACTTTGCGGAAAAAAGTAGTTCAGTGTCATCAGCGTACGAAATAACTTTACCATTTTCTATTTTTAGATCACTAAGGTCGTTAATATAGATCAAAAATAGTGTTGAACCGAGCACGCTTCCTTGTGGAATTCGAAATGCGGTGTTTTCTAAGTCGGAGCTGATAACATTGTCTATCTTCACGCATTGAGTGCGTTCCTCTAGATAATTTGTTAGAAGTTTGAGTTGGGTACCTCTAATATGATCAAGCTATGCAATGCAAAAAGATTCAAGCGTATGGAGTAGAATGGGTATAGGGACAGTGTCAAAAGCTTTTGCGAGGTCTAGAAAGATTCCTATTGTCTGATTTCCCTTATCAAGTTCTTGGACTAGGTGATTAGTCAGTTCATGTACAGCGTCGGCAGTTGATAGTCCGGACCTAAAACCAAACTGATTTTTGGATAGGAGATTTTGTTCTTCAAGATATTTAATAAGTCTAGAATTTATGATTTTTTCTAATATTTTTGACATGGAAGGTAAACGTGAAATAGGTCTGTAGTTCGTTACCTGATGCTTACTGCCGGATTTGTACACCGGAATAACTACCACTTTTTTAAGGCATTTGGGAAAAATTCCTTCAGAAAGGCATTTTTGGAAGGTATGCGTGAGAGGTGGAATCAGGACGTGTTTGTATTTTTTAAGCATTTTGTTTGAAATAACGTCCCAGCCGACCGCAGAACCATCTTTTAAATTATTAATAATTCTTTCCACCTCCTGTTCATCCGTATTTAAGAGCACAAATTATTTCAGTATGTTTTTAGATGTGAGATCGCAGGGAGAGAGAAGTGACTTGTTTTTTTGGACTTTGTCAGCAAGGTTTTTTCCTACATTTACGAAATCATTTGCACTATCGACGGATGATGACTTTGAGGAGTGTGCTTGTAACAATAATTCTTTCCACCTCCTGTTCATCCGTATATAAGAGCACAAATTATTTCAGTATGTTTTTAGATGTGAGATCGCAGGGAGAGAGAAGTGACTTGTTTTTTTGGACTTTGTCAGCAAGGTTTTTTCCTACATTTACGAAGAAATCATTTGCACTATCGACGGATGATGACTTTGAGGAGTGTGCTTGTAACAATTTAGAAGATGGTTCACGTTGATTTGCCGTATAAGTTACATTTTTCACACACTTCCAGATCAATTTACTGTTTTTTCCAGCCATTTCCAACCGTTTCTTGTCGTAACTTTTTTTATTTTTTTTAAGCAGGTTGTTACAGAAATTACGATATCTTTTGTATGTTACTTGCAGTAACAAATTATCCGGATTCTTTTTGGCTTTAAAATGCAGTTTATCTCTGTGTCTCACGCATCGTATGAGCCCCGGCGTGATCCAAGGTTTAATATTGCAAAATTTACCGCCGACACGCACGTATGTTGTATTATTTAATATTGCTTGTTGGACACTTTTAATCATGTACGACATGCTAGAGTCAGCGTCAGCAGTACTACTATAAACTAGGTCAAAAACGATGGTACCTAAGTCCTCTTCAAGTTTGTTATTATTTACTTTAGGGGTTACTAGCTTCTGCCCGCGACTTCGTCCGCCTTAAATTCGTTTATCGCGGATAAGGGTATTTTTCCGGGATAAAAAGTAGCCTATGTCCTTCCCCGGGACTAAAACTATCTCCATACCAAATTTCATCCAAATCGGTTCAGCGGTTTAAGCGTGAAGAGGTAACAGACAGACAGACAGACAGACAGACAGACAGACACACTTTCGCATTTATAATATTAGTATGGATTGTTGTGCGCCAGGTATTAGGAAGTTTACGAAATAAGGTTATTAGGGCAGCATTGTGGTCGGTAACTGAAGAGTTAGTGACTAGGGCTCGTACTGGATACGAAGATTTAAGCATAATATGGTCTAAGCAGGAGCCGCTTTGATGGGTAGGGAGCGTGTGTGCGGGGAGTAATCCATGAAATGAGCATAAATTCAGTTAGCTCTGTGCTGTGGTGTCGGTACTTTCAGGAAGGATGTTAATATTTATATCACCAATAACTATTATATTCTTATATAAGGTAAGGCCGCTTTAGGTCTCACCTAATGACTCGCTAGAAATATCGCTGTTTCTGAATGAAGGCGGTCTATATATAGCCAGAATAGCATAGTCTGAATTAATCTTGATCAAAAGTCGATTACACTCTAATATGTTTGGTTCCTCGATGGTAGCGCTTAAGTTACTTTTTATGTAAACCACTACTCCGTCATTCTGGTTATAATTAATCTTATTGCTGTATACTTTATAACCTGGAAGGTGGGGAAAGTTATTATATTTACCTAACCAACACTCAGTTAAAACAATGATGTCGCAACTTACAGCAAGTCTTTGCTGGAAAACCAGAAAATTATCATAATTTTTAAAAATACTGCGGATATTGTGTGTAAGTATAGTTAGTGGATTACGGCCAGTGGAAATGTATTGTTTACAGCTTTCTTTATATCTTGGTTATTTTTATAGCTATTTGAAAAAATATTTTTGTCTACTGTCTGTTACATGAATGAGCTTTTAATAAAGCAAAAATAAAAATTCATGCATATTCCCTATTAGTCTGTGAAACAGTACCGAGGCACAGTATAATAAAGAGTACTACGTACAGCATGGACACTCCCTGAAAGCGCCGCCCACCCGCGCTCGGTTACCTCGCAGTTACCGGCCGAGGTCACTGAACCGTGAGCGGGGAGAGCGCGGGTGGGCGGAGCTTGCGGGCGGCGGGGAGTGTCCACAGTGTGACGGAGGCCTCGTTTCGTGTGACCAGAAGCAAGACATCGTCGCCGTGGCGGCGCGCCGCGGGCTCGCCGTGGCGGGCGAGCAGCGGCTGCCACTACCACTGCATCGCGCCCGGCGCCGGCGTGCGCCTCGTGCGCGCCGCCCGCGCCGCCCGCGCCGCCACCATCCAGCTGTGCCGCCCCGACTCCGCCCGCGCCGACCTGGTAACCCGACCTCGCAACAATATTACGGGACAATTTTACGCTAATCGAACTAGTTCCATGGTATTTCAATGAGGCTTGTGTTGTGGCTACTAGACGACGATATACTTACTTATATACATAGAAAACATCCGAGACTCGGGAACAAATATGTATACTCATCTCACAAATATTTCCTCTTACCGGGATTTGAACCCGGGACCTCCAGTTCGCAGTCACAATGACCTGATTTCACCACCTACTCATTCCTAGCTATTTTGTCTCATTTCCGCTACCGAAAAGTTGTCTGAAAGAGATCGTTCTTTAGCGATAAGACCGCCCATTGTCTACCGTATTTCAATTTATGTTCAAGCTCTATTGTACTTTTTCTGTTGTTGGTGTGCAATAAAGAATTGTTGTATTTTATTGTATACCCACTCCTCCATACCCACCTTCTTCTTCGTCGTCGGACACTGATCGGTCCGACGCTGTTTTGAAACATCAACAACAGTCAGATGATGAGTCATATGTAGTTCAGAACAATGAACCCACTTTTGAATGCCTAAACCGAACATTTTTGTGGTAGTAGTAACGTTCATTTGTTTTTACTTTCAGGGATGCACTCAGAGAAAATCTCCTTACCAATATGCAACTATGGTGTGCACAAAATACAAAGAAAGAGTCAGAAGACTGTCCGGCCTTGGAATGCAGATTTCTCCAGCACTTGGTAAGTCAAATCAGGAAGTGAGAAATTGTTATAAAAACTCAGTCTAAGAAATATTTGTACCTTTGTAATAAATGCTCTACTTGATTGCGTCACCTCTCAGGTCACGAATATATTGATATTTTACAGTACAATGGTCAGAATTTCGCAATTCAAGTTATAAAGTACCTAAATATGCTTGTAACGATAGTTTTCGACCATGTATCCCTTTCTGGGAGCTATAACCGGGTGCTATTTCATAAATACTGACCGTGTTAAAATGTCTTCTTGCAGAGGACCCCGACCGGCCCTGCCGTATCGCGTGCCAAGACGAGCGCGTCTCCCACCGCTTCTACCTGGTGAACGGGCACGAGGGCTGGTTCCCTCTGGGAACATCCTGTGGCAAGAACAACGCCTCGTACTGCGTCAGCGGGAAGTGTCTGGTAACTGACTGATGCATTAGTAGTGTTAGTTTTATCTGCTGAACGGGCACAAGGGCTGGCTGGTTCCCTCTGGGTACATCCTGTGGGAAGAACAACGCCTCATACTGCGTCAGCGTAAAGTGTCTGGTAACTGTCACTGATGCATTAGTGGTGTTGGTTCTATCTGGTGAACGGGTACGAGGGCTGGCTCCCACTGGAAACTTCTTGTGGGAAGAACAACGACTCCTACTGCATCAGCAGGTAGTGTCTAGTAACTGCTTGGCATTCGTTTAGTGTTAACGAGCACGTGTCGGTTCTGCCTGATGAATGAGCACGAGGGCTAGTTCCCGCTGGGAATTTTTCATAATAATCATAATCATAAATAACGTTTATTGCACCATGGTAACAAGTTCTTACAAGATATATGGGTATCACATGGAGCGTGAAAGGGAATAGCAATTGCCTTAAAACTAAGATTAAAACTAACATTACACATAGAATAGAAATGAAGCACAGCCACAGTTGAACTTAAAGTTCCTGAGGGAAAAATAACGCCTCTTACTGTGTCAGCGGGAAATGTCTGGTCTGGTCAGGTGAACGGTTGAATGCGGGCGGCCGATCATGGTTTCGTAGCTTTATTTTATAGGCTATGTCCAGCAGTGGACGACATTTGGCTAATGATTGAAACAGGCGTCCTGTTGAATTCTCATCTTGGTATCACTTCGCATCTTTCAGGAATTCGGTCCCGACAACACGCCCCTCTCAGAGACAGTCTTCACGCTCCCACTTTTGAACCGCAACGCGTCGGTATCCGTGTCGCGCTCGTCTCGCCACCGCCGTCACGTCACGTCACGAGACTATGACGTGACGGACACGATACGGGAGGTGCCCGACACGACACACACGCGTGGCAAGAGGAGCCTTCGATCGCGCGGCACTATCACCGCGACGTTAGAACAACACCATTTGGACGATATCATTGCTAGATTGAATTTGACACGTAAGTATATGCAATGGTTGTCCCTTTTTATGCTTTGACCTTTTGAGCGCCAAGTAGCGGAGTTACAGAAATGACCCAGATGCCACAGTAATAAAATAAAATGAACATTCAAAAAATAAAATAGCAATATATTCTGAGTCTTTGAACAGTGAAATGTCGTCGGTATATGCCGACTGTGGAGCTCAAAAGGTTAAATATGAGTGAGAATTTAACGTAACTTATGCTCAACGTGAAATAATTACATTCAAGAAATTGATATCTGTTCTACAAGTTCTGAAAGTTTCAATTTATTTTCCAGAGAATCACAACGAGCATGTAATCTACTACGACCCAATTCCGGAGAGCATCGAGGTGGACTTTAACAACCCCATTCACATCGCACCTGAAGACACAATGCTGCGGAAACCACCTCGGCCGACGTGGGACTGATACTGCAAAACACCACAGGCATATAATTATTATTACCATCGATGTGGACTTTGACAACCACGTTCACATCGCACCTGAAGACACCATGCTGCGGAAACCACCTCGGCCGACGTGGGACTGATACTGCAAAACACCACTGGCATATAATTATTATTACCATCAATGTGAACTTTAACAATCCATACACATCGCATTCGCGGGCACTGGGCTACGGAAATCACCTCGGCTAGCTTGAGACTGATACTGCAAAACACCACAGACATATAATTATTATTACCATCGATGTGGACTTTGACAACCTCATACACATCGGACCCAAAGACACCATGCTGCGGAAACCACCTCGGCCGACGTGGGACTGATACTGAAAAACACCACAAGCATATAATTACCAGCGAAGTAGACTTTAACAACCCCATACGCATCACATCCGAGGGCACTGTGCTGCGGAAACCACCTCGACCAACGTGGGACTGATACTGCAAAACACCACTGGCATATATTATTATTACAATTAATGTGGACTTTACCTACACCATACACATCGCTCCCGAGGGTACTGTGCAGCGGAAACCACCTCGGCCAACGAGGGACTGGTACTGAAAAACACTACAGGCATATAATTATTATTACCATAGATGTGGACTTTAAGAACCCCATACACATCGCACCCGAAGACACCATGTTGCGGAAATCACCTCGGCCGACGTGGGACTGATACTGCAAAATACCACAGGCGTATAATCTGTTACCTTAGTGTGGACTGAGACTGACGTTATGTGTTGAGAACTACAAGCATATAATCTATTACCATTGATGTAGACTTCAACAAGACTTTTAAGACACAAAGCTTCGAAAGCTTTTTAGACCCACTTGGCACTGACACTATGCAGAAAACCACAGGCATTTAATGTTCTACCATTGATGTGGACTTCAATAATCTAAGACACCATTCTGCAAAAACCATTTCGCCCAACTTTGGACGACGCTATGCAGAATATTACGAGTATATTAGATTTTACCTTGATGTGGATATCAATAGACACCTCACTCTTGAAGACACCGTGCTTTTAAAACACTTTTTTAAAACCCCACCTAGGACTGAATCTGCCGAGAACCAAAGGCATATAATGAATTACCAACATCAGAGAGAGACAACACATTGATATAACTTCAATAATCTAAAACACATATCCAAAGACACCATAATGTGAAAACGATATTAAATAAAATTTTCTTTCAATAATTGCAAATTTGTATGTAACAATAATTAACAGATGAATCTTATTTAGCTATAAACAAATTGACGCCAGTCACCGAGCTATACCATAAATCTTCGTACTCGTATATAGACAAGATCTTTAGGCTGTAACATCAATAATACACATTTTACCTGTAAAAAAATATGTGAGATACATTAGATGTAATATTCTTCGACCTATTTTATATACGACTGCCTCGTTTTAGTTTTAAGTAGAAGGTAAAATTGAAAATATAAATGAAATAATGTGATCAAAATTAGTATTTATTTTAGACATTTTATACCTACTGTTACAAAGTTAAATTTAAAATTAAATATAGTTGATGGAAATAAATGCGTTTCTTTCGAAATCGATAGAAGGGTTCATTAGGTCTAATTCCAGTCTGTGTTTTCGTCCAAATCCCTGAATGTCCGGTATAATGGCCATGCTGGGAGTTCCCCTGCGAGATCTAACCAGAAATGATGAGTTCTGCCTTATATAGATAATTATAAGTCAGGCAGAGTTAGGAGAAACTCCTAGTTTGAGCCGCTCGCATCGCCGCTGCCAACTTGTTCTGGTCGGTAAGGAAGTACTGCCACAGCTTTCTGAGCCCCTGCTTATCACCATTCTGAAAATAAATAAATAAGAAAGATACAGAGGTCGCTACTAGTGTTAACTAGATTATGTTCGAAAATTTCAAGGCACGTACGTAAAGTTGCGATAGCTCAAGTTGGTCAGAGCACTTCTGCGTTACAGAATAGGTAGCAGGTTCAAATCCTGCTTGCAATTTATCAAACCAAATCAAATGTATTTATTTGCAAAAATACAGCCAAAAAAGGTGTTTGGTACAATAGGGAATAAGCTTGATTTTTTATTTTTGCTTTATGAAAAGCTCATTCATGTAACAAACAGTAGACAAAAATATTTTTTCAAATAACTATCAAAATAACCAAGATATAAGCCATCTAACATTTCATTCTATCTCAAATCAAATCAAATCAAAATATTATTTATTCAAGTAGGCCTAGTTACAAGCCCTTTCGAAATTGACGCTTTCGATTCTCTTTCTAGCAAAACGGAATTTAATATGGAGTTTATATAGCCGGAGTGGACTATTTTTTTAGTTAATCGTATGGCATTTTTGACAGAGTCGCAACAACTAATTATAGACGTTGGAGTGGACTATGAAGTAACAGTACATGTCGGACCTCTCCGTCAAATCGCCGTCTAATTAGCAGTTTAAAATGCCTATATCATGCGTATTTCTTGGCTGATTTCAATTTTAATTTCACTTTTGAAATCTTTTTTAAGGTATAAAACAAAAAAACAATATTACGGGACAATTTTACACAAATCGAACTAGCCCCATGGTAAGCTCAATAAGGCTTCTGTTATGCGTACTAGACGATGATATATTTAATAGATATATTACTTATATACATAGAAAACATCCAAGACTCGGGAACAAATATTTATGCTCATGTATTTTCATATTTTGTGAAGAAAAGCGATAAAAAAAAATTCATTCATGTACCCTATTGTACCAAACACCTTTATTGACTGAATAAAGAAGAATCGAATTCGATTTCCGTGTATTTTGCTTGCAAGCAAGCATGCAAATATGTGTCGGAGTCAAAATACATGAAATTTATTAATCAAGCAAGAATTAAATTATACAAACATTATACAACAATTATCAAAATCAAAGTAGGAGGGATTGATTATTTCCTTTACAATCGAACTCTGTGTTATAATATATATATATATTTTTAAATCCTTAGGACGTACCAATAAAACAAGAACATTGTTAATCGCTGTAGAAAAAGCTGTTCCCTGGTATTTATGCCATCTAAGATAATAAGAATTATTATTTACAATTATTCAACTTAGCAAGTGTGACACAGTATTTAAATGTTAAGATTTAATTTATTATTAGCTGTTTTACCTTGACGAAAAAGAAGACTCCACTAGCCTCCACCACCTTCCTCTCGACCTGTTCCATCTCCTGCTTGAGCGACTGCGTCATGGCGGCTACGCTGGTATCCCAACAGTTGGGTAATTCAGTTCCCAAGATGACAGCACTGTGTCTAATGTTACCTTGACGGAAGAGAAGACACCACTGGCCTATGCCACCTTCCTCTCGACCTCTTCTATCTCATGCAAGGGAGTTTTGTCATGGTGGCCATGATTCCGGGGTATCCCAGCGGTTGCGTAGTCTTGGGTATCTAGCCAAGATGTCGGGATGTGTGCAATGTTAATTTGACGGAAGAGAAGACTCCGTTAGCCTCGGCCACCTTCTTCTCAACCTGTTCCATGTCCTTCTTGAGTGAGCGTGTCATGGCGGCTCCAGTAGTATTCCAGCAGTTGGGTCTAGGTACCCAAAATCACAGAATGTGTGTAATGTTACCTTGACGGAAGAGAAGACTCCACTAGCTTCCGCCACCTTCCTCTCGACCTGTTCCATCTCCTGCTTAAGCGAGTGTGTCATGGCAGCCACCATAGTATCCCAGCAGTTAGGCAGCTTCGTGCAGCCGTCCCAGATGTACTTTCGGAGCGGCGACGTAGATTTTTGGCTGGAATAATGAATTCAAGCATTATTACTAAGACCTGAATTTGGAGGACGACGAGTTTTTCAGTTGATCGGTCCATTTTGTTGGTCACCATTGTAGGTGAACATTGATACAGCAAGGAGAAATCCTACACCTAATTAAAACTGCATACATGGCACATCTCTTTCACACCTGTTAAGACCACGTAAGTGTGAACGAGAGTTGGATTTATGTAGTCACAGTACTTACAATTCTTTCAACTCCTTCTCTCTCCGGTCGTAGGCGTCGTACAAGCCGTGGTTCAATTCCTCGGTATCAGCCAACAGTTCGCTATACACCTTCATCAGCAGCACCACATCATTGGATGACTTCACGCCCAGAACAGAACAGAGGGTGTCTAGGAGCTCGTCTGAGGTTTCTAAACGACGCTCGCAGGATTCTTGCTCGGTGCAGATCTCGTTCATTGATTTCTGGAATTATGACATACACATTTAATAGAATAAGCAAATAAAACAGAAACATTTACATAGCGATAGAGGTATTCAGGTCCCGAGGGACAAAAACAAGCAAAACACAAGTGGTTTCTGAATCGTTGAAATACAGCGCAATTTCAATAATGTGCGTAACCGGAAGTTACGAAAATCTAGAATGCATCTCTACCTACATATCTCTTAGCCTAAAGTTTTTCTGAAACAATACTAGAAGGCGTTCTCAGAGGAGAAAAAAGTCACAGTCGTGTTTTTGCTTCAGCGTAGTCGTTTAAAAAGTATTCTTTAACCATCTGTGGTCGCCCAACTGCCCTTGAACAAAAAAAAGTTAAAACCTTTCTAACCATAACGGCGTGATGGTGGCACAGAGACAGATACATACATACAAAATATCTAGGCAAGTCAGTCTGTCGGTATGTACTCACGAGCCTGTCGGCTGCGGCGGCGGCCTCGGCCGCGTAGTACTCCCGCAGCTGGGCGGTCAGCTGCAGGAACTGCTGTGACTTGTCTAGGTGAGTCAGTCTGTCGGTATGTACTCACGAGCCTGTCGGCTGCGGCGGCGGCCTCGGCCGCGTAGTACTCCCGCAGCTGGGCGGTCAGCTGCAGGAACTGCTGTGACTTGTCTAGGTGAGTCAGTCTGTCGGTGTGTACTCACGAGCCTGTCGGCTGCGGCGGCGGCCTCGGCCGCGTAGTACTCCCGCAGCTGGGCGGTCAGCTGCAGGAACTGCTGTGACTTGTCTAGGTGAGTCAGTCTGTCGGTGTGTACTCACGAGCCTGTCGGCTGCGGCGGCGGCCTCGGCCGCGTAGTACTCCCGCAGCTGGGCGGTCAGCTGCAGGAACTGCTGTGACTTGTCTAGGTGAGTCAGTCTGTCGGTGTGTACTCACGAGCCTGTCGGCTGCGGCGGCGGCCTCGGCCGCGTAGTACTCCCGCAGCTGGGCGGTCAGCTGCAGGAACTGCTGTGACTTGTCTAGGTGAGTCAGTCTGTCGGTGTGTACTCACGAGCCTGTCGGCTGCGGCGGCGGCCTCGGCCGCGTAGTACTCCCGCAGCTGGGCGGTCAGCTGCAGGAACTGCTGTGACTTGTCTAGGTGAGTCAGTCTGTCGGTGTGTACTCACGAGCCTGTCGGCTGCGGCGGCGGCCTCGGCCGCGTAGTACTCCCGCAGCTGGGCGGTCAGCTGCAGGAACTGCTGTGACTTGTCTAGGTGAGTCAGTCTGTCGGTGTGTACTCACGAGCCTGTCGGCTGCGGCGGCGGCCTCGGCCGCGTAGTACTCCCGCAGCTGGGCGGTCAGCTGCAGGAACTGCTGTGACTTGTCTAGGTGAGTCAGTCTGTCGGTGTGTACTCACGAGCCTGTCGGCTGCGGCGGCGGCCTCGGCCGCGTAGTACTCCCGCAGCTGGGCGGTCAGCTGCAGGAACTGCTGTGACTTGTCTAGGTGAGTCAGTCTGTCGGTGTGTACTCACGAGCCTGTCGGCTGCGGCGGCGGCCTCGGCCGCGTAGTACTCCCGCAGCTGGGCGGTCAGCTGCAGGAACTGCTGTGACTTGTCTAGGTGAGTCAGTCTGTCGGTGTGTACTCACGAGCCTGTCGGCTGCGGCGGCGGCCTCGGCCGCGTAGTACTCCCGCAGCTGGGCGGTCAGCTGCAGGAACTGCTGTGACTTGTCTAGGTGAGTCAGTCTGTCGGTGTGTACTCACGAGCCTGTCGGCTGCGGCGGCGGCCTCGGCCGCGTAGTACTCCCGCAGCTGGGCGGTCAGCTGCAGGAACTGCTGCGCGCTGCGTAGTGCGGCGCGCAGGCAGTGGTAGAGCGTGCGGTCCAACACCAGAGCCTGTTGTGACGTGTCCAGGAGGTGCGTCAGGTCTGCGTAGATGCGTCTGAGGAAATTATTGTTCATTTATAAATCCTTGTCTTCACGTTCACAATATTGTCAACAACGCATTCTTTCATATTTCGGCCGCGCAATGCGCAGAGGCGACGTAAGTTTAGTAAAACTGACTGGGGTTGGGACAGTGAAAGACTCGTCGTCCTTTTAATTCCACACGGTTGTGAGAGACACGCTGGACAGAAACTGATGGAGGGAGATGATCCACTCCAGGTGCAACCCTGATGCTGACCACGATCCTCAGACATGAGACCGACCCCAGGGAAAGAGATATTTCGTTGCAGTGCAGGGAAATGTTGAAGGCACAAGAGCGCACGGCAGGTCACCAATGTGTTGGACCGACCAAGTTAAAACTGCCCTCAATTGTCCACTCAACAAATATACGAGCTACCAGTCAGTACGTGAGAAATGGCGACGGATTGTGAAGCTTGCTAACAGCCAAGTCAGACTTCGCTGTGGTCTCCATGGCTAGTCTGGTCCGTTCTTTTAAGAGCTTTATTTCTTCTGTATGAACTGGAAATTCTGTCCTAGAAGTTCCTGCAATGGATACTTAGTCTCTAAGAGCCAAGGCGAATCTCCTCATGGTCTCCATGGCGTCTGGTCCGTTCTCTTAAAAGCAATATTAGTTCTGTATCTGCTAGAAATTGTCCTAGAAATTGCTACAGTTGACACTTACTCTC
Organism: Hedya salicella; assembly: GCA_905404275.2. Classification (NCBI taxonomy): domain Eukaryota; kingdom Metazoa; phylum Arthropoda; class Insecta; order Lepidoptera; family Tortricidae; genus Hedya; species Hedya salicella. Next base: position 1,530,028 of record FR990112.1, on the reverse strand, counting down.
TAACAGCCAAGGCGGATCTCCTCGTGGTCTCCAAGGCGTCTGGTCCGTTCTTTGACGAGCTTCACTACTTCTGTAACTGCCGGAAATTCTGTCCCAGAACTTGCTACAGTTGACACTTACTCTCTTATAGCCAAGGCAGATCTTGTCGTCGTCTCCACAGCCAGTCTCGTCCGTTCTTCGACTAGCTCTTTGACAGCGTTCTGGATCTGCTGGTCTAAGATAGGCTCTTCCTGTTCCAGGTCTAACGCCGCCTGCTCATCCATAGATAGGTGACTGGAAAGAGAAATAAGTTTCTGTCAAGAATTAAATTTTTATCACAAGCTTTTATTTCCATTCGGAAACCGTACCTTCTTTGAACATCCATCAACTACTCACCGAGATAATTATAGAGAGGCTAAGCTTCAGTTATTATATATATGATTCAGTTATTTTATTATAGAGTTCCTGTGACCACCTCCCTACCGACCGCATCATCGGACCAGCTCCATGGTGACATATTAATAGTATTGTCATCGAAGTTACTAGGTATCAGTGGCGTGGCGTCCATAGAACTCGATTCCCACCGAATTATCCATTTTCTGACAGCTAACTACAGCATTTGAAGAAAAAACGAGCCAAATTAGCTCCTGTTTGTCTATGGATAATATTTGACGCCACTCCACTGCTAGGTATACCAAATTTCAGCTCAATCGGTCTTCGTAAAGTAGTTCAAATCTTCTTTGCAAGATTTGTAAACACGCATACAACTGAATTTTTATAAAGGCGAAATTTTGAAGAATTGTTTGCCTTGGACAAGGCTTGTACATATTTTACGTATGCTTCGGGAACCGTGCAGTTTTCTAGCATAAAAAATTCCTGCCTTGTGTGTCTTTCTATTGTAGTCTGACATGACGAACCGTCATTTCATCAATTGTAATATTATAGATTGTAATAGCTGGTGATTTGATAAAAAATATGTCGGCATAAAACGCAGTAGAGCCAAAATGCCACAGTAAGGGTTTCATGTCTGCTGTCCAGAAATGAAGACTTACGCCACTCGGGGTGCACGCTCTGGTAGATGCTGACGAGCACCAGCTTCAGAGAATAGAGCGACTTGGCAAGTATACTCTTATTTATAATCAATTACGACACGTTTGTCTCAGTGGGTTGCACAACGGCCTACGAAGCTTGCGGTCCCGTGTTCGAATCCCAGCCAGGGCAAGTGTTTGTGCGATGAGCACGAATGTTTGTTCCTGGATCTTGGATGTTTTCTATGTATGTAAGTAACATAATTTATCTATATACTATGTATGTCGTCCCCTAGTACCCATAGTACAAGCTTTACTTAGTTTGGGACTAGGTCGATTTGTTTATTTATTTACACAACAAGAAAATCGTAACATTACGGGATCATACCCTAGTCATTACAAAATTCTTAACATTATTCATATAAATCAGATGACATTACTCGTAAATTAAATTATACAATTATTATACAATACAATTAAATAAATAATAAATAAATAAATATTACAGGATACATCTCATTTTTTACACAAATCGAACTAGTCCCATGGTAAGCTCAATAAGGCTTGTGTTATGGGTACTAGACGACGATATATTTAATAGATATATTACTTATATACATAGAAAAAATCCAAGACTCAGGAACAAATATTTATGTTCATCACACAAATATTTGCCCTTAACTTACAATTACTAAATTAAATACATGAATTACATATTCATTGATGAAGTACCAATTAATATGTATATCAATTGGTACTCGTAAGACTCTCGCATAGTTTCAGACACTCTCTTTCAACGACCGTCCAGTGTTGTGTAAGTTTGTCCCTGATTATTTATTTTATTTATTGACACCTCGCTACCGAGGGTCTGATGTCTGGTGCGTCTAGAGATAAAGACTTACGCCACTCGGCTGGGGTGCACGCTCTGGTAGTTGGCGACGAGCGCCAGTTTTGCCTGCTCACCCGCCAGCTCGGTCTTCGCGTCTATGTACGCACACGCCGCGTCAGACAACCTAAAACAAATTTTATTATAAGGTGGCTTAGCAGTACCTTAACTGGTGGTAGTGATGGGTAACTTCATTCGTGAAGGAGGAAAAAAACATAATCCTCTTTTTTGCTTCAGCGTAGTCGAGTAAGAAGTGTCCTATAAAAGTATGTGTGCGTTACGTACGATACACATCCCACTGCTTCAATCTTTTGTTTTTCAACAAAAAGTTTCTATCATAAATCTTTTATTGCAGACTGTAATTTTCTTTGAACACCCGTTAACTATTAATTGAGACGATTGTAAATAGCCCAAACTCGGTTTTGTTTCCAACCTCTGCCAGTCACTATTTCGTCCTTCGTATTTCGCCTCTCCAACTCGCTGGTGGGCACCCTTAATAAGGTTTGCCAAGACGCGGTCTCCACTTCAGAACACGTTTGCGCCAACGACTGTCGGGTTCTGCGACTGCCTAATCTATCTAATCCTCTAAGGGAGCGTTCAAGTATTACGTAACGAATTTGGGGGGAGGTCATGTAAAACGCTACGATGCGTTACACAGGCGGGAGAGGGGTATTTGAACTACGCGTTACGTAACATTTTTTTTGTTTAACCCTTTAGAACTGCCGCGTAGAAAGATTCACTCACGAATTTTTAAAACGTTTTTTATCAAATTTCAAATGGAGTGACCACTTGAAAATTTTAGGTAAAAATGGTCACTTAATGGTTACGTTACGTAATACTTGAACGCTCCCTAATCTACATCGACAACTTTCGACAAGAAAGATAAATCAAAGCGTCTCACCTCTCCCCTATAACGTTGGCCTCAACGAGCGCGCACCGCAAATCACCATCGGTTACATCATCGCTCTGTCCCTTTCTGAACTTGCGCGACACGTACAAGTCGAAGTGGGAGCGGTATAGGGCCTGCGCTTGCCGGTAAGACTCGAACGGACCGAATATGAGGAACTTCTTGGCTATATCCTGTAATGTAACGATATATTTTTGAATCATGTGGTTCAATCTTCTAATACAAAAGTAAGATTGGTCGGAAAGTTATTAGGCTGAACTGACAGTATGCATTTTAATTGAAAATCTTGAATTGTTGTACAGACTGAGATTATCAGCTATCACATCCACGACGCCCTCGATAAGGCTCTCAACCTCCATGTTGAGGGCGCGGCACTCCTCAATTAACTAACCTTATCAACATGTGCATTGCTGTACAGACTGAGATTATCAGCTATCACATCCACGACGCCCTCGGTAAGGCTCTCAACCTCCCCGGCGAGGGTTAGGCACTCCTCGGACGCCGTCGTCTCGTCTTGAGCTAACTGATGCTGGGCTGAGTTGAGCTTGGTGATCTCTCGGCTCAATTCTTCTTTTGCGAGGCTGAAGTTTGAAAAAATAAATGTTATAATGGCAACAGAAATCTTATCAATTTCAACTGCCTAGCTATCACGGTTCATGAGATACAGCGTGATGGCAGACAGACAGACAGACATACAGACGGACAGTAAAGTCTTAGTAATAGGGTCCTGTTTTACCCTTTGGGTACGGAACCCTAAAAAGTAGGTGTGCTAGAACTTCCTTGCCGATTATGGTCGTAACACACTTTGACCTTGCCGCTGAGTGCATGCTGTGCAAAACTTCAGGTGGTGAAGTTGTGAAAAGGTTAATGGTCCCGCAAAAAAAGCGGGAAAAAGCTAATAAGCAAAAAACTCACTCATTCTGCTTAATAAGATCCCTGATGACAGTTTCCTGCTTCTCCAACAGCTTCAGCCGCTCGTTCTGCATCTGGACGTCCATCTTGACATCCTGCACCGCCTCCGGGTCTCCTGGTAGGCAGAGACCTTGGAACTCCTCTTGCAATGAAGCTATATTGGCCTCCAAGTCTTCGGGGGACAGAAGTTGCTGCTCAATTTCTGCATATCTGTTTGTGGCGAAGACTATTTTGTAGCTACCTACATCCTTCCTTACTTTAACACATGCATTTTAAGTATCTACCTCTATATTTGTGTTTTAAGGAACAAAGTTTAGATACAAATTTATCTGCTGTCACTTTTCCATATCGTTTTTTTTACCTCTCCACTTTTCATCTATCAAGTTTGTTCTTTTTTTTATTTGTATAAATTTTTACACTGCTACAGTTGTATGAGGGGCCATAATTATTCGTACAACTCCTAATTTATACCAAAGTTAAAATTTTCTCTTGCCTAATTCTAAATCAGAAATCGGTACACTCATATCAATTTTCATTACTTTCCCTGCATCGGTATCTTTGTTACTGTAGCTTAGAATATGCCATTGTGACATATTAACCCATCGACTATTCATGAGATCTAGGTGAGTTTTCAATTCATCTACAGTACCGTCGCCACCAGGTATTATGACTTCCCATTGGATACTTCATTACTGATGTCAACACAACTTTCAAGTCACAAGCCTTCCCAAATATCAGTTATGTTAGAGACAGCTTAGCTTGCCATAGCCATGCATATGTGAATTCATCGTAACAATCGAATGTAAGACCTTCATTTATTTTAGGAGAATGCTCAAAAGCTGGTGCAAAGCTATTGCTTCCATCTTCTACATATTCACAGTTTCTTGTCTAGTTCTTTTTTCACTAAGTTTGATTGTTCTTCATTTAGATTTTTGTTATCATTCGCAGATATTATATTTACGCTTAGATGACTAAATTGTTCAGCTTCTTCAGTATAGGATGAATTTGGAAGACAGCGTTTTTTACTTATGGAATCGTTTGCTACATCATTTGAATGTCGACGTTTGGAAGGTCTACGTTCTGCATGCTCTGTATTATTAATATTAGTAAATGACTGCGATAGCGTTTGAAAAACGAATGTTCTAGCGATCTATACCGTACCAACTAATTTTACCTGTATTTCTCACGGGCACTTAAAGCATTTGAGTGGTCCAAACTGTTGTATAGCCATTGCAAAACACCAGAAAGTTCGGGATCATTAAACATCCATTCGAAAGATTTTCTGTCGCTTTCCACTTCTAAACTTTGAAGGAACGGCAGGAATTCTTCGTCACTTATGTAATTTAGTGGGTTCATTGTGCAAATCAATATTTATTGCAATTTAACCCAAACCAAATAAACCAAGTAGAAACCGTTAAAAACTTTGAAGTCTATTATCAGAACGTCAAGTCAATGTCACTGTCAGGTCGCGCGACACGCGCAGTGAAGTGTATTTTTCATATAAATTTTCGTAACGAGTAGACCTAAATGTACTACTAATTTCTCAATCTGCATCAAGAAACCAATCATTATAGTATCATAGAGTAAGTATGAAAAAATGTTAACACCATCATATTTAACTCCATTCTATTTATCTATTAAATATATATGCAAATTAACAGATTAAACACCAAAAAAATTGCACGCGGAAACATTAAAAAAAACACAAAAGTATTGTACCTTATTTAACATGACAGCAATAAACGAATAGGAAATCTAAAATATGAATTGATTTCTTATTTGAAATGGACCTACAGCCTGGCAAAAAAGAGTAGAAATTAATAGGGGCGCCACTATCGCAACTATGGCAACACGAATAGTACGACCTAAAGATATTGATACTTGGGTCATGCACTGATTTAATTTTCTCGTTTGTATTTTCTGGTCCCAAAAGTTAATAGTATTGGTTGTTCAAATGCCCACAATGCACACACCCAAAATCTGACTACGTGGGGCCAATTTTCGTTAATGTAAGTCAAAGCTAGAAATTGGATTTCACTACAGGAAATAAAATTTACTATTCAGTAGGTACTGGTGCAAAATGATTTTCCTTCGTACTTTATCGGAAAAGTTCGTATTTATCGTGCTCTCTCAATCACTTTGACATTTGACACTAAACAATAAAGTTCCATAATAATGAATATGAAAACATCACTTATTTAATACAATCATTGATTGACGCAGTTCGGGTGCCATCGTATTCCGATTGAGTACCGAGCTGTCCCGAAGGAAAATCATTCTGCAATACATCTGTACAGTTTTTATTGTTGTACAGACTGGTACATATTTTAATGAGACATTTGTGCATCTTCTAAAGTCTCTTCTTATAAATATTCGACCTCTGATTAGTCCGACTCCGAATCGTCGGTGGTACTGTCATCCTGAACATCAATAACCAGCCTCTCAATGTCCTGATAAAGAGTGTTTCCCCTGGCATAGTACTCTTGTTCTATTTTCATGACATGCTGACACGAGTTCTTCCAGTCATCTACGGAAACATCAGCAAAAGCTTTTCCTGCTGCTGCCTAAAAAATAAATACCATCTTTTTATTACAATATATTTATGTAAGTGCAATGTTACTACGTTGTAACTAACAAACTATGGAATCCAAGTATTCTGCAATATAGAATTTATTAGGCTGCCCAACGTTTTTAACCGACTTCAAAAAAATGTTATCTTAATTTCACTTTCAAAAAAAGTTACCTTTATGTCAGTTGTGTTTACATTATGTGAGGCGATTTTGTGCTTTGTAATGCCCCATATAAGCTCAATAGGGTTCAGATCACAGTGGTAAGGCGGAAGCCTTACCACTGTATGACCATGTTCACCCAAGATCTCATCAATCTCGTAAATAGGCTGTGGCTTATTCTTTTTCAATATGATAACTAATTGTGGTTTCCTTAATGTAGGATCGAAAGGTATGTTTTTTTGAGTGAGCCACTCTTTGATCTCACCAACTTTACTGGTTGAGGTGGGAGTCTTATTTCGGATAACTGAGTGGTAAGGAGCATTGTCCATTACTACGATTGATGCATTTGGCAAATTGGCTATTAACTTTTCCTTCACCCACTTTGTAAAGTTAGTTGCATTCATTTCGAAATGATAATCTTCATTCTTCTTTTTGCCACTAAATATTAATATGGCATTTGGGATAAAACCCTCTTGACTTCCAGCGTGAACTATTATGTATCTTTTGCCTTTGGATACATTTTCTTGCACACCAGCAATGTTTATTGATTGCCAGCATTTTTTTAATTTATATGATGAATGCACATAGCTTTCGTCAAGATAAACTATGTGTTTCCTGAGTTCTTCTAGCAACATCCTATTTTCCAATATTATTTTTAAGTAAGTTTCCCGCTTGTCAGCAATGTGTGTTTTTTCAATTGCTGCACTTCTTTCTGACTGTCATTTTTAGTACCAAAACCCGAGGGCTTGAAGTACTTTTCTTAGGTGTTCACGGCTTCCATTAAAGCCCAGGTCTTCTTTAAGTATTGGAAGTAGATTCCTTAGAGGCGGCACCTTGTTAATTGAAAAAGGCATATTGTATTGTACTGCATTGAATACATGATACAAGCATTATATTAAGTAAGGTCATGTCATTACATTCATACCTGTTTTTTTTTACTGTATAAAAGAATTGAACTTTTTGCCTTATAGTACACAGGTCGAAATCATCTAGCTCCTTTTTTGGACGTCCTTTTCGGTGCTTTCCAGGCGTTGAAAATACTTCGTCGTTTTGTGTGCCTTCTTTTACAACTCTCCTTACAGTACTTACAGATTTACCTGATTGAAAAAAATATTAAAACCAGTTACTTAATTATAATTTCCAGTTAGTACAGTTATAATAGTGACATGTTTACTATGATTTACAAGACATTTACATTTTAAAAATATATCATGCATCTCAAGTATCACGAAAGATATCTAATGACAACATAAACATAACCTTAAAAACATAACCTTTAAAACCCATTGATTACTATGAAAACACTTAATAAAAGCTTCAAAAAGATGAAAATTATATAAAATACTTCAGAGTTCACAATTTAAATACTCTATAATCATTACAAACCTGTCATCTCGGCCGTTCTCTTGTAAACATCGTCTAGTTACGACAACAAGGTTTTGGCTTCGAATTCTGCCAGACACCGCCTATAAACGTTATAAATAACTTGGCGGGTGCCACTCCGGATTGTTCTATTCATCGTTTGCTACAAAAGTAATAGTTCACTAGCGGTAAATTCACACAATCCAATAAATGCGAAAAAAATCCGACGCTAATGACAGTATAGATACTAACAACTGACAGATTAAACAGTGTTGTAAGAGCAAACAAAAATTAGTTCCGTTTCTACTCTTTTTTGCCAGGCTGTATTTGGCAACAAGATTGTTATAAGTAGAAAAATACTAAGCCGAAACTAGATGTCGCCATAAGTATCACTTAGCCACTGCCATTATTACAAAAATATTATTGAAATAATCACAAAAATAGTACGACGTAACTGGCTGTATTTGTTACCTAATTATCTGTTTCCAGTGATTTAAGTTTCATGGGGCAACTAGAATTTGGTTGTGCCTTCAGGCGCCACCTCTGCATTTGGTTTATTGTACGAATGTATATACGATACGAGTATCAATTTTCTTTGAAAGTAAATACTTTCAAAATTTTGAATTTCATACCTATTGGACATAAGGTTTACAAAACAGAGCCCCCCCCCCCCCCCCTCTGTTTTTGCTTCTGCTGCATGCTACTTTCGGATTATTTCCGAAAATATTCACTACATAGAATTACAGATAAGATCTGTAGTCTGTAGTCACAAATTGGGAACATCAAGTTTGTCAGATGTGCGCATTTTTTTTACCTATAGCTTACGTTATGTGAACTCAAAACCTACAAATATCATTATTTTTATATTTAATTGTTTTTTGGATACCTACCTATCATTTTTAAAACACCGCACATGACATTTGCACGATCTCCTCGTACGAATACTTACCTACATTTTTACTTTGGTCTACTTATTTACTTAGTAAGATAAAAATATAAGTTAGTTGTCAATAACATGTTTTTTTGCCCATGGAAAGCATGGAATTTCCGAAACGTCGGGAACTCAAATGAGATAATATAGGTACGCGATATAATCCGTTAAATTGTTTTATTTAAACTGTAGAAATGTCACGACGAGTGTTTAAAATAATATATCTAAAAACAATACGACTAAAATAAACTATTTGTGGATTCAGATATCACATTGAGAAAAAATAAGACATTGGATAACATACCTCACCTCATCAACTGAATCGACATTTGGCGTGCGATAGTTTTAAGTCAGACCTAAACTCTAATTTTTAATTCAAGACCAAAATCTGACTATTCTCATCTTGATTATTTCTTCAAATAAATATTATTTCATAAAAATATGAATGAGAAATCGTGCAACCAGTAATATTAGTGTAAGTTTTATTGATAAAAATACTAACACTTAAACCAGTACCTAAGCAGTCATGACAGCGAAAGTGCGCCCGTTGACGTTAAATTTTGGTCTTGAATTAAAAATCAGAGTATAGTTAATAGGTATATTATAGCCACCTAAAATCGAATATATCTACCTCAACCCAGAAAGGTGAATCAAATCCCATATTTTCCAAAAGAACTCTATTCCCCTAAAATAAGGACTGACTCCGCGACTTTCGGTCTAATGTTCTAAACCTACCAAATTGCATTTACAGCTACATCTGGCGCCCCTGTCATTCTTTATTAGAATTTTAGTTCTCTCACATCACAGTTCCAACTTCCATCAATAGCATTTTTAATATGGCAACCAAAACTGAGTACCAATCTAAATATACGCTTGCAATTGGCGCCACTGTGCAACTTTGATATGAGATTAGTACGTGTAGGTCGTAGTTCCAAATTTGTCCAGCTGTATTAGTAAAGTTGTTTAGTGACCTTGAACTTGCCTTCGTTCAAGTGCGAGGATGTGCCGAAATGAGGGTTCAACTCGAGATTGGACAACAAGTGGCTTCCGCGATCCGTGTCACCTCAACTGGATGATGTACGGTATAATCGTGCAGTCACTGGGATTTTGTTTATGACCTATAGATATGCGACTGAAAAACATGACTCGGCAATCAAATAGATTCAATGAATGATGCCCACAATATTTTCGTTTGTTGTTAGCATATCAGGCAATCGGAGCAAAATAATTGCACTTGTAATGATGTGGAGGGAGTTTTAAGATGGACGCTCATGGGTAATCCACCCATTTTCTCCTTTCGAATTGACGAGTATTGTTTTTTTTATTTATTTTGTACACCTTATAACGCAGTAATTACCCCATTTCTACCCGAATTAGAGATTATATTTTTTTGTATTTAAATAGTTAAAGAAGCAGTAAGTAGGGTATGTACGGGTACTTAACATCAATTTGGACTATAATATAAAATACAAAATAACGTTACTAGCGCCAATCTCTGGGTCGGTTAGTTATAGCCTCTTACCTTCCTTTAGGAATAACATAAGTAAGAAACAAAAGAATCTAATCCTAAAAGTGCTTCAGGCCCCTATTTCCGTACCTATTTCATAAACGTGACAGGCGACAATTGACAACGACACTTCGACGTACATTGCTGTGTCGCCGAGTAAGTTCATGCCTGGCATCATGATGGAGAAGTAATGTATGCCGAATTGTCATTGTCAACTGTCATGTGTCACGTTTATGAAATAGGGGCCTGATAATTTTTGACTATAGAGAGCAGACAATTCAGGCGAACAAACTCTATATTTTATCCCAAGTGTCCGTCAAAAAGCGTTTAATTGGTGGCGCCACTGTAGCAAGTACATAAGATGAACTGTCATAATAATGCCATAAAATCCACAACGACGCAAGAAAAATAATTTTGAATACAATTGAATATTTACATCAGATGAAGAATGAAGGATTGAGTAGCATTTCAATATAAATGTTTTATAATTGTTTATTGACTGCACACGATCTTGCTACTCTAGCGCCATTGTGAATTGATTTGGAACTGCTATTTACTGTTTTCCGTTGGAAACTTTTTCATTAGTTTTCCCATATGAGTTATGAGTTTGTCGTCCTTACCTTTATATTCTCCATGCTCTTGCGTACAAGCATACAATGAAAATAATCTGCACTATTATAAAGTTCTAAAAATGAAATGTTTGTACTAAGATATTTTCAAAAAACTGTTTTAACGGACTTTTTGGAGGTCACTGAGTAGAAAAATATTTGTGTTTATACTGTGGTGGCGAAACATGTGTCGAGGATTATACTGTCTGGTGGTTGTTTGTTGTATTTGCATGCGTATATTTTTTTTATGGAAACTGCATGAAAATATGCGCATGATGTGAGCACGATTTATTGTCACATCTAACCAAGACGTTGTTAGACTAAGACGATTGTGATTCAGTGATATCGAATTGATTTAAAAAAAAATTAGATAGTTTTCTTAATAATAATCGTACTTGTAAATTTGAGCTTTTATTTTAACACCCGTTTGCTAAAAATATGTAAATGTGTCATGTACCTATTTGTGGTTACTCACATTCTAAAAGCCGAATACATGAAGCAAGTCGAGCAGTACTCGGCTAACGATGTGAGTACCGCTAATGCAATTGAAATATGTCTTGAATCTTACGGTAGTTTTCTAGTTTGAATGGTATAATCATATAAGAAACTAGCTATTGCCCGCGGCTTCGCCCGCGTACTATCTTATTTGCAAGTTTCCCCATACAACTGTGGACCCCCATTTCGTCCCCTCAGGGAGTGAATTTTGAAAAATTCTTCCTTAGTGCGCCCCTTGACCTTATAAGGAACCTACGTGCCAAATTTGGAATCTCTAGAACCAGCGGTTTGGGCTGTTTCGCGGAATCGCAAAGGAAAATGTAATATGAAATTCGGGTAAGTAACGCCTGAATCTATCTATTATTTAAATACGACCTGTTGTCGAGGAGAACTGGACATCCGCCGAGCAGACAACATTATGAAAGCATTTGTGCTCAAGCTGAAACGAAGGCGCATCGCTCGCTTATTTATTGAGAAATCGTTTTTGATGGTTTATGGATTGTTCCTTGCATTGACGGAACGGAGAAAAAGATATATCTCTATGTAGTTACATTGGAATCTCCCGACGATTCCAATATAACGGCTGAGCCCTCTTATATGGGATGTCTACACAAATGTCGAGAATACTGAGCTGGAGAGTTATCGAGCTGCTGCCTTTGTGCCTGTTGAGACTTGCTTCCGTTGCGCTTTCTAGTGGACACGTGTCCATTGGCTCATCCGACACGATCCTTACCGATACTATGAATGAAGAAACTGTGTGCTTTTTATGGTTTCACGTAACAACGGACTGGGGAAATAGATAAACCCGAGGGCTGGTGAGCAACTTAACTGAAACACACACACACACACAGCTGAAATTCGTATCATTCCGACCCGGTCAAATATGTTTTAATGGAATCTTAGTTTCTTGCAATAGCTATTTTTACCTTGTGATGTACGATCGAACATATTAAATAGCTCTTTAGGTCTACTTGCCAAATAAAGTATTGATTTTGACAGGTACGAGACCTTACAAGCTTTGATCATCGATGTTGTCTGTAGAGCTATTTTATGCCAGATTCTAGAATACAATTTATAAAAATCAAGATGTTTTTCAATACATCTGGCACTATAGATGTTACAGGCTATTTAATGCTGACTGTTTATTGTAACAGCAACAATGGAAACAGCACAGTATAGGCCACATATCAAGTAGGCGACATCGGGTACTGCACATTGTCTCCTTTGCTACAAAAACAATAGACGTTCGCATCTCGAACATGAAGGGATGTCCTATACCCAGGTAAAGAGAAGCTCTTTATGTTTATGCCAGCCTGGTATTTGTATAAAATATTTTTCGTTTCAGTGACCTCCAAATAGTCGGTTAAAGTTTTTTTTTTTAAATATCTTCTATGTACAGACATTTCATTTTAACAACTTTATAATTATAATAAAATATAATAAATATAATTTACAAGATTGTAATAAAATACTTAGATGTTCTTTCGGTTAGGACGCATAAAGTCCCACTCGCAGAATGTCCCTTCGTCCCTTTCGCGAAATGTCCCTTTCCTAAATGTCCCTTACGCAAATGACCCTTCTGCAAAAGGTCCCATTCGCAAAACGTCCCTTGACATAAATAAAGTCCCGTTCACAAAACGTCCCTTTCGCAAAAGGGACCTTTCGCAAAATGTCCCGTTCGCAAAACGTTCCTTTCGCAAAATGACCCGAGGGGCTATAGCCTATCTATCTATCTCGCCCATCTGTCACTCCTTTAACCTAACCTTGCTCCATTTTGAAGCCGGTTGCGATTGTGAGTGCGACAGACAATAGCGAAGCCGTTCGCAAAATGTTACTTTCGTAAAATGTTCCGTATAATAGCTTAGTTTTTAAAAAAAAAACCCTAATTAAACTTTTCGTTAGTAATTTATTAAAAAAATTGAACTTACGGATATCGCACCATTCATTTTGGGACATTTTGCGAATGGGTCATTTCGCAGACGGGACGTTTTGCGAAATGGGCGTTATGCAGTAGGGACTTTCAGCGAAAGGGGCTTTCTCAGAAGGGACGATTTGCGACAGGGGTGGGACCTTTTGAGAAAGGGACGTTTTGCGAATGGCGTATTTTACATAAGGGACCATTTGCATAGAAGACGTTTTGCGAATGGGACGTAATTTTGGTGGAGGGACATTCTGCGAGTGGGACTTTATGCGTCCTAACCGTTCTTTCAAAATTCGATTAACATAACTTAGATTAAGTTACTGTAATTTATTTTGTTTGAAACGAAACTGACTTGAGATTGATTCTTGCGGCGTTTCTTCTATCTATACTGCTATATCTTTCACACCTGTTAAGACCATGTAAGTGTGAACGAGATAGTATCATGATTTCGGTCGCCAGTTCGTTTTGCGTTGAATATTGATGTCATATTTTCCGAAGCGCTGGTAGGTTTTGACTTGTAAAAGTGTGTGGCCTTTATAGAATAGTCCTTTGATTTTGATTGTATTTAAACACTGATGTATCCGTAGGTATAATATACTGTCACGTAAAACAAATAAAACAGCAATGGAAACAGCGCCAAACACAGTACGGGCCACATAGGAAGTAGGCGGCATCGAGTACCCTTCCACATTGTCCTTATCTACAAAAACAATAGAAGCTTGCATGTCGAACACTATGAACGACTCCGCACTGTAATGTCGAAGAGGAGAGAACAGATTTGATTGTGTTGTGAAATGTGAGGGCTCTTCATGTTCATGTCAGCCTGGTACTTTTGGATTGGAGCTTTCTTTCTTTAGTGCCAAAGACAAACCAAATCTAAAATTTAATTATGTTGATTCGATTTTATCATTCGAAAACCGTGATTTATTCCGGGATAATTTGAATGTTTTCTGTTCCATGTTTTGTCTAGAGTGCAAATCACGATTTGTCTTCTAGAAATTACATTCCAAATAGAATGTGATATCATTTTAAATTTTCCCTACGTCTTCACCCATTTTTTTCAGGATTACTTATTTTATTTGGGAAAACTAGTACCTCCTCATTTTTGTTTCATCAAGGAAAAGGTGAGGTAGTTCAATGTTAATCAAAATTTTAAAGCATACGCGCGTGGTTTTGCAAACGTTGTGTTTAATTTTCGTAGGAAAAAAGTATATCACGAAAATTCCGATATTGTTGTAGACTTAAAAAAAAGTTTCCGTCAAAAAGTTCATTTATGTGACAAACTTTTATTTCCGACTATAATTTTCATTAACCATCTATCAATTACTCACCGAGACGATTCTAAAGAGCCCAAACTCAGTAGGATTGTGTTATTTTATTAGAGTTTTTATGACCACCTTCCGACTAAATCATCAGATCAGCACCGTGTCATACTCAATATTCAATCGGAAATCGGGAAGTGGGTCAAATTTAACTTACTACATTTGTTTACATATCAACTGACATACTTAGTTACAGGTGATCCTAATATAAAGCTTGTAGAAAGAACTTCTATGGACATACAAACTTTCTAATGCCAAGGGTTTGGACTGGGCTTTGATGACCCAGTCACAGTGGCGTGCGGTCCATATATGTATAAAGGCACTGCCTACCCTGAACGACCCTGGCATGCGGTGGTGTAGCTAGGCGTAGGTGAAGCGGACCCTCGCCCACGGCCTCGCAATTAATGGGGCCTCGATCGAAGCATCCTTGTGGATGGTGAACATTCTCTTGAAACAAAAATGGCCCCGCTAATACGACTGAGCCCTCGTCTAGATTAGTCCACGCTACGCCACTGATGGCATGGCTTCATATAGGCACAGATAAACTGCCTACCCACAAGGAAGAATTGCCTACCTAGGCCAAAAACCCTATGCACGGCAGTGGTGAGTCAGATTTCCCGCTTTATTATTCGATGAGACAATAAATAAGTTACCAAGTTAAAACGTAATCGCGTCAATATCAGCTCATTATAAGGTATTGTTGCTCCTTTTCAGCCGCGGGAGTTATGGCATATTTATTTATGTGCAGCTATTTATGGAGCTTCGGACAAAATCTATTGTTAGCACGGCTTTAACGATATAATCCTGTTTTAGTTCACAATGTTAAGTAAGCGCGGAACAGAGGTGAATGGAGGAATAAAATATTTTTAAGAAAATTCAGAATTTGTTGAAACATGATGTTTACAGACAGGGTTCTTTAAACTTTTTGACTGCAAAGGGCCACACTGCACTTAATATAAAGTCGTGTGGGCCAAGACTTTGGTTTCATGACTGGTCATTGGGTAATACATTAGTTATATAGTCTTAGTCTTCAGGGTGTACCTAACGCCGTGTAGATAACGCCGGTATATTTAGCCGACGTTGGATAATAAACTTGATTCTTTTAAATTTAATCGTAATTATCGTATCCATGGCGTTCTGTGTTCTCGAGTCACGAGGGGCGAACAGACGAACTGACTAACACGCTGACACACACGAGAGGATCAGATTTATCCACGGTGTGATCTGTTCTTCAGTTGCAAGGACGCGGAAAAACAAATAGACTAATACGCTGACACACACGTGAGGATCAGATGTAACCAGATAATAAACTTGATCCTTTTCTACTTAATCGTGTCGTATCCATAGTGTTGTTCTTCTATTGGAAGGGGGCGGACAAACAAACTGACACGCTGACACATATGCGAGGATCAGATATTGCGGTACATATTTAGTCGGTATTGGATAATAAACTTGATTCTTTTCAATTTAATCGTAACTATCGTATCGGTACATTTAAACGACGTTGGATAATAAACGTGATCATTTCGATTTAATCGTGTCGTATCCATGGCGTTCTATGTTCTTCAGTCAAGAGGGAGCAGACAAACAAACTGACACGCTGACACACACGCGAGGATCAGATGTTACGGTACATTAAGACTGTGTTTGATAATAAACTCGATGCTTTGAACTTTGAAGGTTAGATTAGAATGGAAACACTAGGTACATGAAGTATAACTCTATACTTATAAAGAGGTCAAACTCATACAGGAAAACAGATGAAAAGTGTCCATCGGAAAGCATTAAATAGAAATTCCAAATAGTCATAGCAAACTTCTCAAAAGGGTCGTCCTTTTGCAAACATATCCTCATGCAAGCCGCTCAAAAATCCGGGACGTATGAGCCCGTCAAGCTCCGTCAAGCCCGTCTCCCTCAAGGCGAGAAATAATCTATTAGATATATTACCATAACAGAATATTTAACTAAAGCCAAAACTTAAAACTTCGGCGTAGTGAAAAACGGTCATTCCAGCGTAAGCGATTTTAAGCCCTTGTTCAAAACAGTATCAGAAATAACCAAATCCAGGGTGTCACGGAAGATATACAGTGTTGACAGGTGTCAGGTTGGATGCACTAGCGACGTGGCTAATGCGTTGAAAGATTTGTGATACGATGAAACTGTAAATACATATAAATATCTACTCTTAGATGAAAATAAAAATTTATAGAAAAGAAAAAAAAGCTTCAGGTTTCAGGGCCTGTGATGTTCGCGTTTATCACCACGCGATGGATTCATACATCTATACTATTTTAAAAGTGAAAATGTCTGTACATTAAAAATATTTTCGAAAAAACAAGTGAAACGGACTATTGAAAGTTCACTGAATCGATTTAATTTTTGGTATGTTTGTATGTGTCGTTGTGGCTTTATCACACCGAAACGGCTTAACGGATTTCTACTATTTTTGGTACATGTGAAATTGGGCATCGACAGATGGTTATAGGATACTTTTTATACGACTGTTAAGTTGAAGCACGCAAGGAGGTTATGATTTTTTTCCTCCGTGAAAGAAGTCTAGTATAAAAATAAAATTTCTCGTCACTGTATTCGTAACAATCTCACTGAAAATCAAAGTACACCATATACACAATCTAAAATCATTCACATAGTGACGTTCTGCTGTTTAGCGAGAATTTATATTTGAAGCAATTTTTATTTTGTAGAGTCATTTTGATTTTCAAGGAGCGAGTCATGTAAAAAGGATTTCAGAGACTAACATGGATCAGTGTTCCCTCCATAGCCCGCTTTTTAAATTATCTTCATCACCCAAAAGACGAACAAAGAACGCCACCTTGATTTATTTTATTTAAAATTTATTGCACAAAAGAAAAAACTTATCGTACAAAAGGCGGACTTAATGCCATAGGGCATTCTCTACCAGTCAACCTTGAGGCAAAGCAGATAAATTGTGGGCGGTGCAACTAATTTACAGACATAATTTAGGAAGATAAATACTTAGATACATACATATTCATATAATATATATATATATATTTACATATATATATATAAATAAATTCAGACGAAACCAGCTAATCAGAGAAGCTAAGAGTTTGCAGTTCTGCTAACTAAGAGTTCGCGCAAAGATTTTTTGAAAGCGCACTTGTTTGGGGCTTTCTTAATCTTGAGAGGAAGTCGGTTCCAAAGGCGGGCCACTTGAATGGTATAGGAGTTGGACATAAAACCTGATCGGTGACGAGGGATAGAAAGAGATAGATTGCCGGAAGAGCGAAATTGACGGTCACGAGTGACACCGTTCGATTTTTCTGCTGCAGTTGATCGTTCTGCGTCGCCTTTATCTAGCAACCTTTACCAGATCATCCGTCCATCTTGTAGGATCTACCCAGACTGCGTCCTGTGGGACCACTTGTAATATGTAGATACCCGTGTCGTGTCCCAACTAAAAAGCTAGCTAGTAGGGGTGAGTGGAAGAAATTCCAACTGTCCTCACTAAGGGGTACGATGGTAAGAGAAAGGTGGAAGAAATTCCAATTGTCCCTACTAAGCGGTACGGTAATAGAGAAAGGTGGAAGAAATTCCAATTGACCCTACTAAGGGGTACGGTAGTAGAGAAAGGTGAAAGAAATTCCAATTGTGCCCACTAAGGTGCACGGCGGACGGCGGTAGAGAAAGATGGAAAAATATCCATCTACCATATCAGTGGCCTAGGGGAGAAAAGTGGACATATTATTTCCATATATCCCTATCCCTACTGGTGGAGAAGAAAGGAAAAATATTCCACCCATCTCTATCAGGGGGACATGGCAGGGTATAGTGTAGACGATATACTCGTATATTAACTACACGTATTGTCACTCGAAAAATCTATTTTTATATCTGTATAGTGTGTTCAACTGTGTTCATTAAAAATTTGGCACTTAGGTCAATGCTCTCCCACGTCTTCTTGAACTTTTAACATGTCCATTCAAATATCACTTTTATTGGATTGTGTTTGGGTATCTATTATGACATGTATGTATAGAGTACAATAGACTACCTAACGGAATTATAAGCGCATTGACCAAGTTTTTATAAGTTCGTGACCTATTGTCTTGTCGTATTACCAATTTTATTTGGTCTTTGAAAGGTAGGCTGATTATAACCCCATTTGATATGACCGTATTTCAGTTTTAAAGTTTCTGTGGGGTCTACAACTGAAGCAACAACTTGTATAACGTAGTCGGGTTAAAAGTATCTTATAATTACTTATGTATCAGCTACAGGGTTAACGCTTAACTGAGTCTGTTCCTGAGGTATGGGAGCATTACGGGAGGGGTGACAAGTGACGTAACATGACGTGTCCTAACTGTACACATATACGACACGGACATTAGACTTTCGCACCCATTTTTGAAGGCTCACAAAACAAGCTACACACAAAATATCGAACTTGATTTTTTTTAGGATTTCTACCATACCATTTCGCATCAAAATTTGATTTTTATTTGAATAAGGAACAGGTCCCGAATAAGTTTGCACTCAAAAAGTCCGCGTGCAACTTTTTTGCTGGCAGAACCCATGACTCTTAGTGTATCTGCATAATACGTTTCATCGCTATATTTATTTATTTTATTTCTATATGTATTAATACTCGTATTCATACACATTTATTTATAAGGTTTTTGCAACTTTAAATGTCAGATTTTATAAATTACATTATTAATTTCATTCCAATTAAATGAACATTTAAATATCACAATAACATTTGAAGGTACATAAAGAATTATAAATAAATAAATGTTATGTACAATTTAAATCGAACTAGTCCCATGGTAAGCTCAATAAGGCTTGTGTTAAACGACGATATATTTAATAGATATATTACTTTGTATACATAGAAAACACTTTATATACGATAAAATAATCAAATAATCAGGGATATTAAAATAATATATTTGTTTTTTAAATATATATACATATATATATATATATATATATTTATGTTATTCATGTATTTAAGTATAAGTTTACATATGTGTTTTTGTAGTTTCACAAGTCTCAGCACCGCCCACAATTTTCCTTTTTTGCCGTAAGGATGACTGTAGAGAATGCCTTATGGCATTTAGTTCGCGTTTTGTACGATAAGTTTTCTTTTGTGCAATAAAGATTAAATAAATAAATATAGTCATCATAACTAATGCAGTAACACAGTTCAAGATCAGCCACCCGTGTCACTGCAGCTTTAACATCTGTTATATTAATCAAAAACAAATGAAGTCACAACACACTGTTAAGGGGCTACCCGATAATTTTAGTTTTTGACTGTTTTTAAAGTGATATAACATTATTCCATTTGGTGCAAAGCACGTAAAAAAATGTATTGTAGCTTGGTATTTGAATCATATTATTGTGAACTCGAATGTTATAATAATTAATAAATCAAGAGAAAAAAAAAAGATTCGTAAAGTCCCTTTTCTATCTTAAATTAGTATAGGCTCCCTCGTCACGCAACGCTTAGACATGGGAATACAACCAATAAGTGAGTAATGATGTTCACTTTAAAATTGTCAACTGATTTTTCAATAGGTTCTATTTTATGCTTTTAAGGAAAATAGCAAAAACTAAGTTTTTGTCGAAAAAATAACAAATTTTGATGACGTTTATCGTGATTTCGGTGATTCGTGAAGATAAACTGAAACAGTATATTGGTAACAAAGGTGGTTGTCAACACGATGAGACATATGCAACATAGAAAAGCGAAGAGCTTCGGATCGTAGGTCATTCGCGTATGGGAGCCCCTTAACGTTGAGTATAATTAGCTGATACTAATGTTTTTGTTTGCTGAATTCCAAAGTTAAAGTTTATACTGCGTCGACATTTCAAGATTATCAGGTCAAAATTTTCTGCCGTGGAATCGATCATCAGGTTTTGAATTTAGAAACCTTGAAATAAGGTAAATTATAGATTCAGGCGTTACTATGCGGAATTCCATGTTAAATTAAGGGTTTCTAGTTCCTATATAAACTGCAAAAAAAAGAAAAAGTTTTGAGGATTATACTGTTTGGTTTTAATTTTCACATTACCCATACCACAAAGCCTGAAGAATAAAGTCTTCAACCAGTGAGTTCTACCAGTCATGGCGTATGGTGCCGAGACGTGGACACTGACGGTACGACTGACTAGTTCACAAGCGCAAAGTTGCTCAGCAAGCTATTGAAGGGCTATGCTCAGCGTCTCTTTGAGGGATCGTATCAGAAATGAGATGATCCGTCACAGAACCAAAGTGACAGACATAGCATCCTGAGCATGCTAGCCCACCGCTGGGACTCACCGCTGCTGCAGCGATATGTGCAAATGCACGCGCCTGTAATGCCGGTGCCCCGGCGCCTTTAATTTAATTTAAGTTACCATAATTATAAAATACTAACGATAGCACTAAGTTTGTTGCCTCTAACACTATGGATTCAAAGTCCGAAATAAATGATTTGAATTTGAATTTGAATAGCCCAAAGAATAAGCAAACTGAAATGGCAGTGGGCTGGTCATATTTGCCGAAGAACCGACAACCGTTGGAGAAGACGTGTTTTCTCTTTTCGAGTGGCGACCGCGTCTTGGCAAAAGAAGCGTAGGACATCCTCAGGGAAGGTGGAGCGATGATATTAGCAGGGTGGCTGGGGGCGGCTGGAGGAGAGTGGCTAAGGATCGTGCTCAGTGGTGCACCCTTGGAGACCCCTATGTCCAGCAATGGACTGCAACAGGTTGATAATGATGACTGTCTGGTGGTGGTTTGTTGTATTTGCATGCGCATTTTTTTGTGGAAGCTGCATAAAAATATGCACATGGAGCACAATCCATCGTCGCTTTAACCAAGATACTATTTCGCGAAAAAACAAAAGAACTATAATCCATTAATCTAATAGTTTCTATGCTATTTAAGTTAATTATTAATATTGTACGCCTCTCTGAGGCAGAATCTGTATTACTCATGACCATACAATAAATATTATTTAATTTGTAAATAACACACGCAGGGACAATCTTACACAAATCAACCTATTCCCAAACTAAGCAAAGCTTGTACTATGGGTACTAGGCGACGATATACATAATATATAGATTAATTATAATACTTAAATACATATGAAACATCGAAGACCCAGGAACGAACATTCGTGCTCATCACACAAACACTTGCGCTGGCCCGAATTCGAACCCGGGCCGCCTACGAAGCTGGCGGCTTCGTAGCCGTTGTGCAACCCACTGAGCCAAATGTGTCGTTGCATTTGTAATTTGATTTGAATTAATATCCTATAAGGATTCCGCTTGAGGAACCCTGACAATGTGTGTATGTGTATTGTACAATAACCATAGATATCCCGTAAAAATTTCATCAATGCACTCTGCATCGGTCAAAGTTATGACTCATGGAAAATTCTATCGCCATTACTCACGGGATTTCCCCCCTCGTACAGTCAGGATAAATTGCACCTAGTCCTATAGGTTCGTATGCCCGTATTTGGTCAACTGTACTGCCTCCCCTTTATTGGTCTTACTACAACTAGCAATTATTATGAATGTTTTTTTTCATTCATACCTTGTACTTACCGTACCTGTGCGTGTGTACACATACGCTAAGAGCTAGGAGAGTGTTTTCATGTTATTTTGTGCAAAAACTTGGATGTCTGCAATTTTGTATGTGTTATCTGTATACATTGAGGTATGCAATATACACGTAATGACAATATGGTAAATCACTGTATTCAAGAAAAAAACATTCTGCCCTGTCGATGAAAATGAGACATGAGAACTTCCGAAACATCGAGATCTCAAAAGGGAACTCTATACGCGATTCGAGTGATATGACCCGTTTAAATATTTATTTAAATGAGTGATAGTTACGGAAACAAAAACTTAAAAAAAACTTATAAATTAAATCAAATGTCCTATTATGTACTATGAAAAAACTGAAGTTCTTAAAATACAAAGATCTGAATAATCTTCGTTATTTTAAGAATATAGTTTCTTAGTGAAGAAATTCACCTTAAAAACCACAAAGATCGTCATGGTAAAACATCAAGATTTTCTTCTGTTTCCGCGATTATTACTCATTGAAATGAGTAATAATCGCGGAAAAAATTAAAATGAGATAATATACCCGATATAATCCGTTAAATTGTTTTATTTCATCAAGATTTTCGTAAAAAAAAATCAATGAACTCAGTTCGTAAATATAGCAATGATGATAGGTAACATTATTTTTATTCTTAGTCTTATTTCACAACATTTCTAACCAAAGGTTGTCTGGAAAAAATCGCAAGTTAGAGATAAGACCGCCTGTTGTTTACCGTAGTTTACGTTAACGGGACTTTAAGTATGACAGCAGTAAGTTACTTACGCGTCCCTTTTTAGATACTTTTTGAATCATAAGAATGTTTTATTTCACAACATTTTTCGATTTGATAGAGATTTTTAACCTCCGACGAAAAAAGGGGTGAGAGGTGTTATATAAGTTCAACGTGTGTAGCTGTGTGTTTGTCTATCTTCACCATCGTAGCTCTTAAACTGACCACTCTGATCTGTTTTTTTTGTCTTGAATAAATAAATATTAGAACAAACTAAGAAAAGCTTATATTATGGGTACTAGGCGACGATATACAGAATATATATTTAAAAAAATCCTTAAATACATAGAAAACATTCAAGACGCAGGAACAAACATACGTGCTCATCTCACAAACACTTGCCCTGGGCGGGATTCGAAATCGGGGCCGCTAGCTTTGTAGACCGTTGTGTAACCAATAGAGCCAATCGTGCCATCAAAACGTGTCGTGAAAGGTGACTTCACCGAAAGGATTTTTAGCTAAGGTTCACAAAAAAAAAACCTTTGTGCCTTAACAGCTACTGCCAAAACAACACAAGCTTAGTTAATCTACCTTATTGATATTTACATTAAGAATAAACTTCCTACTATCGACAATTATCAATGCAACCATTTGAAAATTACCTGATACCGATTACCAGCTCTTTTGTCGTTTTTAGATGAGGATTTTTCATCCGCTCACCGCTCATGCTTGTTTCCGATTTTGTTCTAAATTAATATGAAATTTTCCTAGCTTAGCTCTTGGATTCGTGTAATAAATATTAATGAAAAGCCCCGCTGACGGCGGTGGGGTAAAAATTGATTTTTATTACTTCTGATTACTTGTTTGTCTGTCTGTTGAATCGTAATGCGTAACTAGATGACGTCAATTATTATCTCGTAAAGAGCGATCCCCGTAGAACCGATAGGTCAAAAGTGGATCTAAATGGTTCGTGTATAACACACGGCCGCTGCGTCGCGATTTCTCTTCTTTTGAATTTGGCTTGACACTCTGCCGCGTCTAGATAGCCGTTGGGGAAGGCGGAGTCATCATCATATCGTATGGCTTTTTGGTTATCACTGCTGTTTGGATTCGAATCAGATGTTTACTCCTAAGATATGCAGCCAGTTCACTGCCGCTGCTGAAAGCTGATGGAGTTCCTGTAGGCCGCCAGGGAAACGGTGAAGCGGGCATTCCTCGGCGATGTGGAGTAAGGTTTGGTCCTAGGCGCCGCAGTCACAAGCCGGAAAATCTTTTAGCCCCCACCTGAAAATATGGTGGTTAGACCGCCCGTGTCCTGTACGGAACCTGTTTAGCTTCACCCATACAGAACGTGGAGCTTCGCAACCAGCTGGCACAACAACGTCAGCACAGCCCCTACACCCGAGGACTTTTAGGAGGTTTATCAAACACCTCAAGGAAGCCCTCTACCAATTTTAAGAACTGCACGAATTATTTCCGCAGATTTTTCTAATTTTCTCAGGTGTCTGATTTTGAGTTATAAATACACATGATATGACTTCTCCTCCTGGGCGAACGAAGTTACGGACGCATTTTAGTAGCATTATATGCGTATGTATGTATGTATGTGACTTTACGGCATTCATCACTTGAACACAGCTAAACGGATTTTATATATATACTAGAAGGCGCCCAACTTCGTTTGCGAAGGAGAAAAAGTCATAACCCCGGTTTTTTCCGTCAGCGAATTCAGGTAAAAAGTATCCTATAACAATCTGGAGATACCCAGCTACCCGTGTACCAAAAATTGTTGAAATCTGTTTAGCCAATTTTGTGTGATGAAGCCACAACGACACATACAAACACAAAAAATCCAAAAAAAATATTTTTCGTTTTAGTGACCTCCAAATAGTCCGTTACAGTCATTTTTTTTTAATTTCTTCAATGTACAGACATTTCATTTTTACAACTTTATAATAGTATAGATATGACGCTTTATTCCCGACTACACTGAAGCAAATAAGGGTTATGACTTATTCTTCCTCCGTGAAAGAAGTTACGGACACAGTAAAAGTGATAATGAGTGAAGATCGTGTAAGTTTAAATCAATACCTAGTAATAGTAGCCTTACATGTTAAATTGCTTATTACAATTAATTATTCAGATATTGCATAAATCAATTAATTTAAATTTTATCAGACAGGCGCCCCGCCGGCGGTCAAAGCATCAAACGTTTTGATAGATCGCTCTGACATGTTTCTGTGTAATACGAATTTAATTAGCTTTCTTTGTTCTTGATTGCATAACAATATGCGTCATTTAAATAAGTAGGGGAGACCGGGTATGGTTGACTCACTAGTTGGTTGTCAAACGATGGCCATAACTGAAAACTGAACGAACAAATAAGCCCATCGACCGGTGTCGAAAAATCGCGAGAGCTTTATCTAGAAGCCAATGGATTCTTTCGTTGGCAGTTACTATACGTTTCTACTTTTTACCGTCGATATATACGTATGTATGAGTGTATTTATTGCCACCTACTTATACCTACGTACAGTTTTTTTTCTCAACGTCTCCCACTACCCAAAGGTTGTCTGGAAGAGATCGCTGTTTAGCGATAAGACCGCCTGTTGTTTACCTCTCCTTGAGTGCATTGTTTTCTGTACTCCATTTTGTGAGGTGTGCAATGAGAGAGTGTGAGTGTGTGAGTTATTGTATTGTATGGTATTGTCGTCGACATACTCGTTGCCCAAAGAATTGCTAAACTTAAGTAGCAGTGGGCGGGGCACATTGCTCGTGGAACCGATGGCCGCTGGGGCAGAAAAGTTCTCAAGTGGCGACCGCGTTCAGGACGATGCAGTCCCCAACAGGGTGGACCGATGATCTGATGGTGATCGCGAGAAGCCGTTGGATGAAGACGGCTCACAACCGGTCGTTATGGAAATCCTTTTTTTTTAATTTATTGTACGTTTGTATGTGTCGTTGTGGCTTCATCACGCCAAATCGGCTAAACGGATTTTAACTATTTTCGGCACACGAGTAGCTGGTATTCACAGATGGTTATAGGATACTTTTTTACCGACTCCGCTGAAGAAAAATAAGGGGTTATGACTTTTACTCCTCTGAGAACGAAGTTGCGGGCGCCTTCTATTATAATATAAAATCGTGATAGTTTTTTATAAAGTAACTATAGGTTTATAATGACCACCTTATGTTTAACAACCAAGGCATAATAACAATTTGCCTTTACCAAATTGATTTAAATTGGCCTAAGCCCTTAGTATAGGCGTCAGGCGTCACACGGGAATCGAACTGGCATGATGCGCAAGCGCAATCGACGTAATGTTCGGCAACGGGCAATGTCTATCATTACATCCTGCCCTATAGGGATAGGGTGCCACGGAGCATTGATCATCGGAGACGAAACAGCTAAATATTTTTTAACCAGTAAACTGTTTAAAAAGCAGTTTTTAATTTTAACCTACACGATATGTTAATTTCAATTTAAATTGCATAGACTTTGTCAGCGGAGGAAAAAAAAATCATAACCCTCTTTTTATTCGGCGTAGTTGAGTAAAAAGTATTGAAATGAAATAATAATGAAATAATGATCTTTATTCTGTAAGTAGGCCACAAGGGCACTTTTACAAGTCTGACTCTACGGCGTTTCCCAAGAGGAGACCACTGAAGAGAAGAAAGCCGAAACAAACTCAACAGTCATTCATTTTTTCGAAATAACTCTTATATCTATTACAATATTCGTGCTTAGCCTAACCTAAATATATGTTTTGAGTATAAACTCAATGCGTAGTTCTTCAAGGAAACATATCAAAACTTATAAAAGTAAAAAAAAAAAAATCTAGAATATAAAAAGCAAAATAGTGATTTTTATTTAAAACAACTTACATACGTTTGATATGCCACCTTATAAGAACCGTGTCCCGGTAGAAAGTAAATTATTTGGTTTCTGTTTTGGGCCATGCATTTTTGTCTGTTAAATAGTCCTCTACCCTATAATAAGCCTTTGCCATTAGGGACTCTTTTAAGTACTTTTTGAGAGCTGGAAACGATAATTTCAAAGCATCATCTGGTAGCTTATTATAAAAATGTATACATTGGCCTACGAATGATTTGGCTACTTTACGAACGCGGAACTTTCTAATAGCGATTTTGTTTTTATTTCTAGTATTAAAATTGTGGATATCTGAATTCCTAGTAAAAGACTCTAGGTTCTTAATAACATAAATAATATTCTCATAAATATATTGAGACGCTACGGTTAATATGTTGATGTCTTTAAAAAGTTCTCTTAAGGAGTCACGGGAGTTCAAGTTATATATAGAACGAATCGCTCTTTTTTGTAACACAAATATAGTCTGTATGTCAGCTGCTTTGCCCCAAACCAGAATACCGTATGACATGATACTATGAAAATAACTATGATATACTAAGCGAGCAGTATCAACATTGCTCAATTGTCTAATTTTTCTAATAGCGTAAGCTGCTGAACTTAATTTACCTGCAAGTACTGCTAAATGGGGACTCCATTGCAAGTTCTTGTCCAGTGTTATACCTAAGAATAATGCCCTATCCACCATTTCTAAACATTCACCATTGAGCGATATAGCAGAATCCACTGCTCTAACATTCGGTAAAGCAAATCTAACACATTTCGTTTTCTTAGCATTCAATACCAGATTATTAGTATTAAACCAGTCAAGTACTTTAACTAGTACACTATTAATTTCGGAATAGTCTGTTGCTTTCCGGTCAACTTTGAAAATTAATGATGTAAATTGAATAACCATTTCTGGATGCCCAGCTACCCGTGTACCAAAAATAGTTGAAATCCGTCCAGCTGTTTTGGCGTGATGAAGCCACAACTACACAAATAACATACAAAAAAAAATGATTCAGTGACGTAGCGGTGAGCTTTGGAGTTTAACTAAGTAATAAATAAATAAATAAATAAAAAATAAAATTCATTTATTTCAGAACTTCAGAATTCCATATATTGTTAGTACAGTTAACTTATAAACTATGTTAGATAGGCACACAACTATAACATTAAACACATATCACAATACAACAAACATAATCATTTATTCACCCCACCCCCCTCCGCCGCCTCATTGATCCCTTCTCAACACATGCAGATCTATGAAACGGCCGAGAACGGGCGAGTCCAGCCTGTCCGCTATCATTTGCAGAATACTGTTGCCGCTCCCTCGCACACGCCGTATCACGGACGCCGACTTTTTACGCATTATAGCATAAAAGTCGTCGACGGCCGCGTCCGCGAACATCCCCGACGCACTGCAATAGCGAGAGAGCCGCAACAGTGCCCTGAAAACATTGTTATATTGCACTCTTAGTGCATTGTACGCTCGTTGCGTAAAACTAACCCATAGACCACTCGTATAGAAGCATTGGCAGTATGCTGTAATAGGTAGAAAATGTTAATTAATGGTCGCTATAAGTATGACATCAAAAAACAAAATCAAAAATAAAAATGCGTCAAAATTGTTTTATTTAATACTAGCTTCTGCCCTCGACTTCATCCGCCTTAAATTCGTTTATCGCGGATAAGGGTATTTTTCCGGGATAAAAAGTATCCAATGTCCTTCCCCGGGACTCAAACTATCTTCATACCAAATTTCATCCAAATCGGTTCAGCGGTTTTAGCGTGAAGAGGTAACAGACAGACAGACAGACAGACATACTTTCGCATTTATAATATTAGTATGGACTAGAAAACGCCCGCAACTTCGTTCGCGGAGGAGAAAAAGTCATAACCCCTCTTTTTTCTTCATCGTAGTCGGGTAAAAAGTATCCTATAACCATCTGGAGATACCCAGCTACCCGTGTACCAAAAATAGTTGAAATCCGTTTAGCTGATTTTGCGTGAAGCCACAAACATGCAAACGTACAAACATACATAAAATCCAAAAAAATATTTTTCATCTTAGTGACCGCCAAATAGTCCGTAACAATCATTTTTTTGAAAATATCTTCAATGTACAAACATTTACAACTTTGTAATAGTATAGATCATAAAGGGTCCTCATTCCAGAGACACATTTATTGGCCTTGTTTGGTAATATTTGCGAAATAGCTCATCTTCCACTTTGCATTTTTTTTTTCAAAACAGAACTCAAACCACCAGTAAAATAAATAAAACACAGTTCTTGAACTCTTATAAAATATATATTTACATTAATTACGCTATGGCACTAAAATTAATGATATGTTCATTGCATGTTTACAACTCGCTCTTTTGATCGAGTACATATTTTTAATAACAATCAATACAATATAGAAAATATACATTTAATACTAAAGATTTTTTACCCAAATCATTTGCTTCGTCACTTAACCTATTACTAAATAAATTAAACATAAAATACTGATTCCATAGAAAATTACAAAAATACTATGATTGTTATTCAACCAGCCGAACGGGTAGATTTTCAAGATTATTTCTGTAACATCATTAATAATTCGCAGCTAGGTTCCGATTGTTATTATAAAAAAAAGATTCCGATGAATTGAGAACCTCTTCTTTTGTTGGAAGTCGGTTAAAAAAAGAAAAATTATTGACAGAAACTCTAAAATCGACCGACTACCTCGTATCTGAGTAAATCAACTTTTTGTGTACCTCGTTGACATAGTTACCAGAGGCGTGGCGTATTAAATAACAAGGAAAGCCGATGCGTATTCATTTACTCGTATTTAAAGAAAAAGGTGGTTATAAGCATTTCCTTGGGCAGCCCGGTGGGAATCGGCTTATATGGACGCCACGCTACTGATGGTTACGCGCCTGTTGAGTCACTCTTTAAAACTACGATTTTAAACCATACAAAAGCAACACAAATCGTTTTTTAGCCGTACCCCTATGGGTACCAAGACTCCGCTGTCCATCTGTCTGTCTGTCTGTCTATCTGTCTGGCTGTCTGTCTATCACCAGGCTGTATCTCATGAACCGTGATAGCTAGACAGTTGAAATTTTCACAGATGTTTTTCTGTTGCCGCTATAACAACAAATACTAAAAACAATATAATTTTATGTCTGTCTGTCTATGTCAGTAACCAATATAAAATGATCGAACACCGCGTATATATATCCATTTATTATTTATTTATTTTTCAAGGGCCCACCTTTTCACTATGTTAATAGCGTAGATTATTCGCATGTTTCTAAGTAACTCTGTCATTGTTGTCTCCTGGGTTACGAGACGGAATAACTTCAACAAAAACTTGATCCTCCCATCTAAAAGTTGAACGCAAAATTCTCAAAGAATGCTCTAATTTATTTATACTTAAAAAAAAACAGTCTATAATAAAATACTACTGGAATGTTGCACCTGCTCACGGGACAATGGTGTCCCGGATCTTTGGTAGACGTGTGCGGAGTCGAAGCCAGAGCGTAGAGGCCCTTTTGATAATTTAATGTTATGTAAGTGGTATACCGCGTGAATGCTCCTCCTGCCTGTGTTATAGGACGCACACAGATATCCTCTAGACCAGGGGTCGGCAACCTTTTGAAAAGATTTTTTTTTAAAGAGTCAAAAATTTCAATTTTTAAAATTTCAATTTCAAAACAGCCCCAATTTTTTGCCAACAATAAATAGTACTTATAAATAAAGCTTTTAAAAGAAACTATAGGGGCGCAGCTTCACACCCAAAGAGCCTCAGATTGACGACCCCTGCGCTAGATGGGACTAATTGGCTGCCATAAAATTTAACGTCATAATGTAATGCTTTTCCGAATTTTGGTAAGTCATAATATTTTTTCCACTAAACCGCTAATGTTTCAAGATTCTGTACAAAAGAAACTTTACCTAATCTAATGACTAACATTACACTATGACTTTTAATAATTATGGGAAACTAAAGGATCCGCGTCTAGATTCAAGAATTTAAACGATTCGTATTATAAATATTTCGTGTTTACCTCTCCTTTAATGTATTTTCAGTACTATTTTGTGAGGTGTATAGGCATAATTCATCATTTCGTCGGGGATAGTCCAATACCACGTAACTAGCACTTGTGGATAAATTTCAAATTTCCATAAAAATGGAACATCTATTTGAATATAGAATCTTATCAACATGCGATAGTTACTACACGCGGTATTCCACTATCCCCGACGATTTGGCATAATGTATTTTTTTCTAAGCACTTAAACATTTCAGGATTGTTATAAAACCAACCTAACCTAATAACAAGATAAAGCCTTAAGAGTCCTGCAAATTATACAGTTTCAGAAAAAAATACATTATGCTAATTATGAATTATGCCAAATGATGATTATGACAAAAAAGTGTATGCCAGATGAGGGTAACCGTTAGAGGTGACCAACAGAGTGTACATTATTACCATAATTGGGGTGTCTAATATTGGGATGTCTACCTTATTTAATGTACTTTCATATCGCCTTTAAAGGTACGGACAAACATGCTCATTACTAACATGAAATCATGCTTTTATTGAGCAAGTGTTCATTAGTAGCACGTGTGCTACAACATTGCTAGTAATGAGCACGCTTATTTAGAGCGTGCTAAAAAATCAACTGACGTTTGATTTTCGAGCATGCTGCCTGAGGGGCAGGTAGAAGGGGACGTGCTTCGAGCGCATCTGAACCGTCCGTACGTTTGCTTTGAGCATGCTTATTTATGAGTATGCTTAAAACAAGCATGTTTATTGCTAGCAAATGTGAATAGTTGCATGCTAATTTTAAGCAAGCTTATGAGCATTTTTTTGAGCACGTCTATCCGTACGGATTTGGTTAACATTACGACACAGGTCGTGGTCTTGTGGTGTCATACAACATTTCGCAGCTAGACTGTTGGGTTCTGGAAACTTCGTTCTTCCCCGTGACCAAAGAGAAGTTGTCGCTGACGGCGAATATCTGTCGACAAAAAATATACATATTTTAGGTGGCTAAATCACGTACTGCGTTTGCAGCCGACCAAACATTCTTAGAGGAATGAGGTCTATGTTGCACAATGGGAGTTTTTTAATAGCAAAATTCACTAATAACTTTAATACGGACATCAACAAGAATACGGTTGAGCCTGGAGTAGGGTTGGCAACCCTACTATATAATATAGTATCCTGCTATATTAGGGGATCAAATAATATATTTCTAAAAAAAATTTATATACATAGTAGGCGAAACTACTATATTTTGCGTAAAGCGAAACGCAGCCTTACACTTTTCCTTCGTTCAATACTTTCTCTAAAAAAAAAAAAATTGTTAAGGCGCAGAGCAGCAAAAAATATTTATTTAAAAAATAAAGTAGGTAAATATTTTAACCCCATATTTTTTTTATTTTTTTGCCATCTACTATATTTTTAGGGGTAACTGCTTCGAAAATGCAGTAACCCTAGCTTGAAGTTACACTAAGGTAGATAGAGCTAAAAAGTGATTTCTTCCAAACAATCTCCGATGATTTTGACCAGATGACTGATCCGCAAGATATATTCACCCGACTGCGCCGAAAAGAGGGGTAAGTATTTCCATTCAAGCTACGCAGGAACGTCGAGGCTGCAGTCGAAAAGGTCAAGGATCCAATCGTGGACCCTATAGGGCCCTAACTGTTGGCTTGCGTAATAATGTAACCGAGTTACTGGGTCAAGGGACTAGGGATAGACACGGGTCAGAAGATAGTGGAGATGAGAGATTAGACTCGGTCACAAAATACCGGATCTTTTATGTTCTTGTA
The DNA here is from genome assembly GCA_905404275.2 of Hedya salicella. Lineage (NCBI taxonomy): Eukaryota > Metazoa > Arthropoda > Insecta > Lepidoptera > Tortricidae > Hedya > Hedya salicella. The sequence goes on along the minus strand of FR990112.1, from coordinate 1,497,409 downwards.
AAATCCAGCGGGATTCGAAATATGTTGAAATCCAAGAAGAAGAATCCAAGCCGAAACGGACGTCGTGATCTACTAGGCTATCGACGCTAGCTAGCTCTAGCATCGATTTATTCCACGCTTTACTTAATTTCTTATGTACTAATTTATTTTTCCGCAAGGTAATAATGTTCATTTTAATTATATTTGCGTCATATAGTAATATTATAAAGTCGTTATTTAAAGAAATTCTGTTCGTTATAAGTATTAATGAAATAATGAAATTATGAAATAATGATCTTTATTTTGTAAGTAGGCCACAAGGGCACTTTTACAAGTCTGACTCTACGGCGTTTCCCAAGAGGAGACCACTGAAGAGAAGAAAGCCGAAACAAACTCAACAGTCAGTCATTTTTTCGAAATAACTCTTATATCTATTACAATATTTGTACTTAGCCTATACTAAATATATGTTTTGAGTATATAAACTCAATGCGCAGTTCTTCAAGAAAACATATCAAAACTTATAAAAGTTAAAAAAAATATAGAATATAAAAGAGCTAAATAGTGATTTTTTATTTAAAACAACTTACATACGTTTGATATGCCACCTTATAAGAACCGTGTCCCGGTAAAAGTAAATTATTTGGTTTCTGTTTTGGGCCATGCATTATTGTCTGTTAAATAGTCCTCTACCCTATAATAAGCCTTTGCCATTAGGGACTCTTTTCATTACTTTTTGAGAGCTGGAAACGATAATTTTAAAGCATCATCTGGTAGCTTATTATAAAAATGTATACATTGGCCTACGAATGATTTGGCTACTTTACGAACGCGGAACTTTCTAATAGCGATTTTATTTTTATTTCTAGTATTAAAATTGTGAACATCTGAATTCTTAGTAAAAGACTCTATGTTCTTAATAACATAAATAATATTCTCATGAATATATTGGGACGGTACGGTTAATATGTTGATGTCTTTAAAAAGTTCTCTTATGGAGTCACGGGAGTTCAGGTTATATATAGAACGAATCGCTCTTTTTTGTAACACAAATATAATCTGTATGTCAGCTGCTTTGCCCCTAACTATTGAATTTCCTATTGTGAAAAAAAGCTGATAAATCCAGGATCTGGCAAAGTTAACTAAAACGGAGATGTACGTGCTGCCGTGCTAGTGAAAAAAGACGTAAAATATATGGAAACTCCTATCAAAAGGCGGCCTTTTAAACTAGCGCGGCAACGTATCTTATAAATATATTATACTCACAGCATATTAATCTGTTTTTTATTTGTAAGTAAGCTGAACTGGTTTTGGTCACAAAATAACAATAATCAATTTAAAGATCATCAAGAGAACATCCGTCATGAGCCAAGCAAGCCCAAATTTAAAAAAGGCCCTAAAAAAATTGCTGCAGACGATTGAGTGATATTCGTATATCTTATAATGCAGAGATATTAATATTGTATATAAATAATAAATATACTAGAGATAATATTATTAGTATAGAGACTCGTGCCTGCAGTCAAACTGTACAATGCAGTTTTGCAGGGAACTGTCTTGGAAATAAGAATAATTTACTATGTTTAATTAAAAAAAAGGATGTGTTGAGTAATTAATAAATAATTTTGTAGCCCTAACAATGGATGTGGAAGAGAAGATTATGTCACAAGGGAACAATAAGATACGTACATCTACGAGTATCGCGTTGTAGTTAAAAAAATCTTCTTTTTAGAAGTTGAAAATTACACTTACCGCGAACAAGACAGTGATCACGCCGATCGCCGTCCCCACGAGCACATCCCACCAGTGGTGGTAGTGATCGTTGATCCTCGATAGCGAGCAGAGAGCTGCGTAGCCCACGCAGCAGACCTGAAGGCAAGGCACCAGGAAGACCGTGCGGGAAGACCAGGAGAACGCGCGGCGTTGGAGGTACCACTGGAAAAACAAGAGTACCGCTTTAGCACAAATAGCAAGGATCTTCTTAGTCTTGGCAGAGTACTCTAAAATAAATAATTGGAACAATAATTCATGTGCAAGTAACAGTTCCTGCCTTATAAATATTGTCTTTAGGCTACTTTCAAATTATTACTACCAATTTTTACAATTGTTTGATCTACACTGTTCTTCCGGGTATTTGCTCAAGCAAAAAATAAAAAAACTGGATAAATAAAAGCTGTTCTCTTCAAGTAATAATCTTATTAGATCAATATCCTGGTCATATCGTCATCAAATAATATTTTTATTCGTTCAATATCACTAGAAAAAGCCAACTTAAAATATACTCACAGCAATAAAAAGTCCACAGTAGATTGACATTGACGTGTGCCCAGATGGGAAGCTGTGGTATGAGTCGTATTGCTTCCACCATGAGTGAGACGACGTGCACTCGAAAGTTGGGATATACCCTCCCCTGAAAACATAAAAACATATACTTAGTTTAAAATGATTTGAACAGATACAGACAGTTAAACGTCGATTTTGAGAACTCTGGTGAAGCTTTCGATAGACCGAATAGCATAACCGTAAACTGGTAATCACCTCCAAAAAAAAAACGTTATATCTTTGGGTATATTCACTACTAGCTGTTGCCAGTGACTTTGTCCTCGAAGATATGCAATGAATAACCTATGTGTTATTCTAATGTCTAAACACTATTGCTCGAAACTTACGTTGAGATCCGTTCAGTAGTTTTTAAAAGAAGAGGATCGTACATATATACATCGGCACAAACCTTCTTGTTTATAATATTATTAGGATTCGGGTGAATGTCTTTAAAAGGATCACAGCAATAAAATTTGGTACAGCTTAAGCTATCTTTGTTTACCTACTTAAAGTTAGTACTAATATATGGGTAAATACGAGCTTAATCAACTACAACTTACGTAGTACAGTTGACGGCAGTGTCCGGCGCACACAGGTCAAAAAATATCGGTCTGGGTGTTCCAGAGATACCCTTGATGAACTCCACAGTCAACAGATTAATGACGAAGCCATAAGCGTAGTTCCGGTACAGCAGGCCGGTTCTTCGCACAGCCTCCGTGGTTCGAGATCGGACCAGATAATCAGAGTCGAGAAGGAGGAGTTCTGAGATGAGGATCTGTGGGATATATGAATAGATATACTCCATGAATAGATGGGTAAATCAACTTTTAGACACACACTTTTGACGTCTGTGGCGTTACCGTAACTGTTTCTAAACTTACTAAGGTATCGGGCTTATAATAAGTTTTTTTTTGTTTATTAGGTTATAACAGACGGGACATTCAACTTTTTAATTTCGTTCGTGACGATTTAACATCACTTGGAAATATGAAATCCCACCAAAATATAAATGTGAAAAATAACCAAAGTTCTCATGTTCCACCAAAAGTAGTGATATCTCAAAAGGTGTCAATGGTATAGTTTGTTAACAGTAAAACCAATTTATTGCCTCTTAATACAATTTGAGTCCTTACTTGGCAGGAACATGAGAACTTGGCTTATTTTTTACTTTTTTGTTTTGGTGGGATATCAATACTCTTTGCTAGGTAGTCGATACTAACGAACTTAACATATTTTTGTAAAAAACATTTTTCTACGAATTTGGCCCAAATTTTTTTTTTTTTTTTTTTTTTTCCTTTGTATACGCCTCGATATCTAGGTCGACTGGAAGTGGATTAGGTTTTTGATCTATAAGTCAGTCAGTGAGTGAGTCAGTCATAAAAATGCCAGTTTTTAATCGTTAAAAATAAATATCAATCAACTAACTGTAGGACCTATATTTATGAAATGTTGTATTCTAGACAAATTAAGGTGTTTTAATAAATGTACCATATTTTGTGTATGTATGCTGAATAGGTTTCGAGTTGTGAAGGCGTCAAAACTAGCTCGAAACGGTTCATGTACGTTGATATTCCTTTGTTTTATTCCTTTTTCTTTCAACTTGGCTGGACACGCTGCCACGTTTTGTTAATTATAGTTTAGATTTTATACTATACTTACAACCGCTATTGGCAGTAGAAGGACGGTACACCCAAGAGCCACCGCACTAACAGTCTCGCCTTCAAATTTGAAGCTCAGCTGAGGATCATTGCAGAAGAATCCGCTTTTGTGAGAAGGAATTATCCCAAACTCGTACAGGCCAACGACAGCGATCACTGAAAAAGGAAAAAAAGTAGGTTATTGTCTTTTCCATTTCCTAAAGGTTGTTTGGGAGAGACAGCTCTTAAGCGATAAAATCGTCTCTTGTTTCAGCAATCATCTTTCAGCCAAGGACGTCCATTGCTGAATTTATGTTCAATAACTGATCCTATGATCGAATGAACCTATGATCAAAATATCCATATCCAAAAATTATGATTTTTGCGAAATCTCGCTTCGTTAAAGCCTTTTTCTTTTTCTTATATTTTTTCATCGTTCTTTACGAGTCCGATTTAAATCTAAATACGTTATTTATTTACATCTTATATTTGCAGTTTAGATGTAAAATAAAATGAAGATCACGACAGGATTAAATAACTCCACAACATAATTTTGGGAAATATAACGGTATATTACCGACCCAATTTTTTCGCTCTAGAGTGTAATTTTACGATTCAATCAACCAGACAATGTTTCCTAATCCTTCCAGAAAGATTACCATGGCTTGAAACAAAGAAAAGTCCAACGACACAAAGAAATCAATAATGGCTTCGACCTCAACGACCCAGGGCTAAGACCCGAGGGGGCAACGACTCAAAATTGTGAAATGAAAGTAATTTATCTATAAAGATCATGACATTTTGATTTGGCGTTTAAATCACACTTGAGATGCATTTGATGTGATTTGATGAAGTTGTTTTGAACACTTGATCAAAGAATCAGTAGTCCCGGTCCAAGGAACTCGACTTGCAATGGTTTTTTTGTTCCAAAAAGTGACAAGTGGAGGCCATTTAGCAAGCAGAAATTTTAAAGTTGTCAAAATTTAATGTTTGTATGTGTCGTTGTGGCTTCATCACGCAAAATCGGCTAAACAGATTTCAACTATTTTTGGTACACGGGTAGCTGGATATCTCCAGATGGTTATAGCATACTTTTTACCCCACTACGCTGAAGAAAAATGAAGGGTTATGATTTTTTCTCCTCCGCGAACGAACTTGCGGGCGCCTTCCAATATTAATATAAAGTTGTAAAAATTAAATGTCTGTACATTGAAGATTTTATCAAACAATAGTCAAACGGGCTATTTAGAGAATTGGAGGTAACTGAATAGAAAAAAAATTGGATTTTTTTATATGTTTGTATGTGTTTGGCTTTATCACGCCAAATCGGCTAAACCGATTTCAACTATTTTTGGTACAAGGGTAGCTGGGTATCTAGAGATGGTTATAGGATACTTTTTACCCGACTACGCTGCAGAAAAAAAGAGGGGTTATGGCTTTGTCTCCTCCGCGATTAGTATTTTTTTATTATAATCCACATTTCGTTAAAGATTTCTATGTTGGCCCATACTAATAGTCAGAAAATATTTTTATTCGTTTTTGTCGTTTAATTATTTTAATAAGTAAATAATTTGACTAATTTTACTAAACTAAAATACACTATATCAATTCAGTAAGGTGGAAGTGCTGCACGGTGTGTCAGCACTTCCGCCTGTGGCAAGGTTCCCATTTTGTTGGCGACGTTACCTCTCTGAATAGACCAGAATAGAGAAACGACCCTATTGTTAAGGAAATTCTTTGAGAAAGCTAAGCGCCAGTACCATTTGTATGACGCCTTACATTTCACACATATCTACCGTCACTTTGCATAGAACACCGCGACTAAACTTACTGAAAAGGTTATATTTAATTAAACCTTGATCGTAGAAACTTTTACCACTGGGGTCAATGCTCAGTTTCTCAATAACAACAAGAAAATAAAGAAAATTACTACCTACGACGATAGTCAAATGCCCGGGACTTATCCAGGTGACATCATAAATTGTCAATTCGCCCCCGTTCTGATTTGACATTGACTTTGAACTCGAACGGACGTGTTCGTTTGGCGAAATGGCAGCTGAATTGGCTAATAGACCAGTGAAGTTCCTGGTTCTTTAAGAATAAAAGGCTAAATTCATTTAGGGGAGAAAAAACCTTGATTGGGCACGGCTTTTCTTGAATTAGAAGTATAGGCCTAGACTCTTACACACATCTATCAATCACGCGTCAGATAAAAAACAAAATATATTTTTTTGTCATTTGTTTACTCTTCTTATTTTGAATTTTAAATGAGAATTTCGAGCACTCGATTCTAAAAATTGGATCCTGAAAGAAGTACTACTACGGAGTCGAGACGCGCGTGGTCTCTAACTATGGGCCTCATGAGGAAGCTCAGAGTCACTCAGCGAGCTATAGAACGGGCTATGCTCGGGTATACTCTCTACAAGATCGAATCAGAAATGAGGAGATTCATAGACAAACCAAGGTCACCAATATAGCAAACAGGGTAAGCAGACTGATGTGGCAATGGGCAGGGTACATAGTTCGAAGAACCGATGGCCGTTGGGGCAGAAAGGTTCTCCAGTGGAGACCGTGTAACGGCAAGCGTGGAAAGCCACCCGCAAGGTGGTCGTACAACCTGGTTAGGGTTTCTGGGACTCGCTAGATGCGGGTCGTCTCTATCCGACCCATGTGGAAATGTTTTGAGGAGGCCTGTGTCCAGCAGTGGACGTCCTATGGCTGAAATGATGATGATGATTTATTTATTTATTTATTATTATAAACAAAATATATACAGCTTTACAGTACAGAACCAAAGCGCTGCATTATTGAGGTTTACATCAAATAAAAAACAAAGACAGGTATATACCTGCTATGATACTCTACTATCATCCATCGCCTCGCAGTACCTCAGACATTCCCGACATACATCTGCCCATCGACTCGCAAATAGATCACTTTCAGGTGCCCAAGACAGAAACGAGTTGAGAAGTGCGAGTGCTCGAACGGTAGGAGAGTTTCTGTGCGCTACAGTCCGTGCTACAGGAACGGCAAGCAAATTGTACTGTCGCGGTCTGAGGGCCTTTTTCGACAAACGCGGAACAGCGAGCTTAACTATTTGCGCTACCAGTTCACGGCAGTCAGTATCACCACGTAGAATATTGCAGTCTGTCACCAGAAGTTTGCAGTTGCGCCTTACTTGAAGGGAGTTGAGGCCCAGACAACCTAGGAGAAATTTGGTCGGGTATAAGAATGGATAGTAATTGCAGACTTTTTTATACATAAACCTAAGAAATGCTTTTTGAACCTTTTCTAACATCAAGGTATACAAGGCCTCTGAAGGATTCCACACAATGCTCGCAACCTCGAGTTTACTTCGGACAAGGGCAGTATACAGCGATTTAATAACTGTGGGGTTGTTAAAATCTCGAGCATTCCTCGTGATAAACCCGAGGCGTCTGTAACAGTTGGCGGCTAGTTCCTTAATGTGGTCATGGAAAGTGAGTCGCGAGTCGAAGACTACGCCAAGGTCTTTTACCGTAGTTACGCGGGCTATAACTTCAGTTCCCAGCATATACTGAGCGTGAAGTGGCGTGACACGAGTGTAGGTCATAACGCAGCATTTTGGCACGTTGAAAAATAGCTTGTTCACAGCACTCCAATGCACCACAGCATCTATGTCCTCCTGCATTGCCTCGCAATCCGTCATATCCTATGATAATACTACCATCCAAGATCCAGGAACAAACAACACTTCCCCCAGCCGGGATTCGAACCTACGACCGCCAGTTTCGTAAACCGTTGTGCAACCAACTGAGTCCAACGTATTGTCGTCACAGTACCTTATTATAAATAGGAAGTAGTTACCCCTTTCATGTACGTACTGTATCTTCTAGTCTACTGATGTTGAGTTGAGACTGATCGAATGATGCTGGTCTATGATCTCTGTACCTACCTATTAATAGATCTCTTCGTATAATAACAGTCGTAACATCCTAGAATTGGTCCTAGTGTAGCCAATAAGCGGTCAGATTCAAAGGAAATGGAGAGGACCAATTTTCCTATTAAAAAAATAAACAAGAGCGAATTATTACGTCATGAGCAGGGATCTGACAAAAAGTGCGGATGACGTCAAACCACTTATAGGTGATTTCAAATATTATTTTTGATTTTCATAAACGATTATCACTTATTATATATCAACCTCTTTATTAAACGATATCGCCACTTGAAATGAGTAAGTACGTTTTTGACTGACACATTGTCAATCAGATGAACAATAAATTTACTCGAATTGTCATCTTTACTCGAATATTGAGGCAATTTTCCGTTATTGGAGGTGCGTAACAAACCCGTTACGTATACTGCTCTTGCTATAATTAAGATATACCAACGAAGGTAAGCCATTAAACCTATTTATCTGAGGTTCCCACAGATTTGTCCTAATAAATCTTAAATAATTGTACCTTATGGTAACAAGTTTCGTGAAATGTATTTTATTCACTACATCACCCTACCACTTGTATTATTAATTCCATTGATTTATTTACGTTTATTTTGTTACTTCATTAATACTACTTCGTTACTACATGTCACACGGAAGTTTAAATACAAACATCATCCTGTGTGTAAGATTAGGTACGTCATTTTTACGTCATCCGCACTTTTGTCCGACCCCTGGTCATGAGTACGTAATGGGTTCCGTACAGCAATACCTACCTATAAATAGATCTTTTCTTATAATAACAGTCATAATATCCTAGAATTGGTCCTCGTGGACCTCGTGTAACCAATAAGCGGTCAGATTCAAAAGAAATGGCGGGGACCAATTTTCCTATCAAAAAATAAACTAGAGCGAATTATTACGTCATGAGTACGTAAAGGGTTCCGTACAGCAAATATAATGAGATTGATAAAATTTTACACTTTTTTCACTTTTTGCTTAACTTTTCTTTTAAACGATGGTATTTCAAACCATCTGTTGGAGGTGAAACTCTGGCGGATGATAGTTGTTAGCGCCATATATAAGCTTTTATTTAACTTGCAATATATGTATGTCTATGTATGTAAGAAAGTAAGAAAACTCGTTTCCATAAAGCACACACAACAAGACTTCGCTGGCAAGAGTGATATATGTATCGTAGTACATATATATTACACAAGAGTAAAGGTGTCCTCAAAGAGTATATCAATGTGTGCGATAAAGAAGAGGCTTTGACTCAGCATGGTGTTGCAATTTACATGTAAAAATTGTAAAGCAAACTGCAACGGTATTATTCTGTCTAAGCCGTTTAACTACATTGATATAGAATCTGTATCGGCTTTCATATTGATTTTGACTGTGACAAGGTACGAAGTGGTATATAAATTAAAATCCTTGACTGTACTTTGTACTCTGTACACGCGCTCCACTCTATGTGGGTCCGGAACGGAACCCTAAAAATTACATAACTCGGATAGATCGGGTTCTCAAAGCGATCAATGTATTACGGCGTTTATGCAATCCATGCCCAAAGTCAAAAGGTTGTATTTTTATGATATTTGTATTGATATACGACTATTTGGCTCTGAACAGCGACGGAATGGATGATATCCTGAGGACCTCACGTTGCAACCCACATGTTGTTGTCCAACGTGATCCCTTTACCGAATATGTAGGTACTTAATAGTAGGGTTGCCGCGCCCGAGTTATAATTTTATTTCATTTTAATTATACAAAGAGCATTGGCAACTTACAAGTAGGTGCCATCGTAATACAAAGTAAATATTATTTATAACATTTTTAACTTTGTATTACGATGGCACCAAGCAGTAAGTTGCAATATTATTACAATGTGCTGTAATTAGAACCTTCTAGGGTCTTTAAAATAAGTACTGATTATAAGCCAACATCGCCACAACAAAATTGACATACCTACAGGTGTTAGTTGGTGTTTTTCGCAAGATACGGTTAGATTGTTTCGCTCATCTGATCCACATTGTTTTAAGTGCATAAACGATGATTTGATTTGATTTGATTAAGTACACGATGGTGTACTTACTGGTAGTGATAAAATGAAATCGGTTAGTGAGAGAACTGCTGGTATAAATTACACGATACTAGCACTTACACATTACAATTATTAACATGAGTATGTAAACATAAAGGTAACTAGTAGTTTACAAACGATAAGTTCTACTACTCACCCCTAGATGGCGCTAGTAGTATGTTACGCATTGATATTTTGTTCGTTTGCCAGTGTTTGTTATTTAGACTTTACAGTATCTTCGTGTTTTCATTGTGATTACATGAAACGCTAGATTATATTGTAAATGTATTGTTTTTTACAAATAAAATAATAAAATATTTGTTAATGCGCCCATAAAGGTGCATATCGTCACTACTTTGGAAATAGCTCGTTTGCAACCAACCTCGGGAAAAAGGCAGTAAGTACATACTAGCGTCATATATAGTTACTACGTCTTTCGTTTGAGTAAAACGAAATACGAGACTTCAAAATAGTGACGATATGGGTGTATATAGTACGAGTGAAGTAGAAAATTAAATCACCTCCTTTTGCTTATAATATTATCTTGGCATAGCGGCACGGCAAATTGTTATTAAGGATAATAGAGGATATGCTATTAAGTGTAATGGATTTGATAACCGTTAAATTAAGGGACCTGCACGGCCGCAACTCATCTCTCGATGCCACTCGGTTATTTTGTCTTAGGGCCGGTCTATTCAAAGCGTAAATAATCGTAATTTATGGGTGAAAAACTCAAGATAGGACCTGCTTCCATAAAGCGAAGTAACGCGTCAGTGGAGAAAATTATTATTTTTTAGTTTAAAAAGTTCCATAATTCTGCACGCGTTGAATAAGTGCCGACCTGTCTTTTATCACGTTTGGTTTTAACAAGGAACGTTAAAACAAGAGGACTGACGATCTCCATACAATAAGCCGTTCCCCGATATGTACAACGCCATCTATGTATAAGAATGATTAAGTATTTACAATTATTCTACTGTGCAAGCGGGACACAGTATTTAATTATTACGATTTAAGTATTATTGTCTGTTTACGAACTAATTGTTATTGTACTATCTTTAAACAATCATAACATCGTTAAATGTTTGGTCTTAAATCGCTATCTAGTTTTTGCCAGAATATCTAATTGCGATTAGGGCACTATCCAAAGTATGGCAAATACCAGTCCTCTTGTTTTAATGGTCTACGCTATTTTTGGTACACGGATAGTTGGGTGTCCGCAGATGGTAATAAGATACTTTTTACCCGACTTCGCTAAAGAAAAAAGAGAGGTTATGACTTTTTCTCCTTCGCGAACGATGTTGCGGGGTTCTTCTAGTACTTCCATACTTCCATAATATAATATAATAAATGTGAAAGTGTGTCTGTCTGTCTGTCCGTCTGTCTGTCTGTCTGTTACCTCTTCACGCTTAAACCGCTGAACCGATTGCAATGGAATTTGGTATGGATAGTTTGAGCCTAGGGGAAGGACATAGGCTACTTTTTATCCCGGAAAAATACTCTTATCCGCGATAAACGAATTTAAGGCGGACGAAGTCGCGGGCAGAAGCTAGTACTCGTATATATATATATATTTGAGGGTATGTTTATTTATCCAGATTTTAAACATAATATCTTCAATTACCGTTACTAATTTTAACAAATCAATACAAAATGATAAAGATACAACTAAGTATATAGAGAAGCATATTTTTATTTTAAAGATGTAAATATCACTTTGGAATATCTAGACTTTACACTACGTTGGAATCTCCGGTTTAAAAACAAAAAACAAAAAAATGCCGAGCTCCTCGGCATTCCTTTGTAACCTGCCTTTGGCACAGTTCAGGACATCGTCAAAAACCAACCCGAAGAGACTTTAGTAATCAAAATACTTAGACCATTAAAAAACCGTTAAGAAAGCATACTTGGACCGGTTGGGGATTGGACATTGAATACCGAAACCCAATTGAGAACGATTTATTTTCATTAAATAAAACTGCAGTTTTTATCTAATGGCGGCAACACTTCGCCATATATATGACGGATGCATGGAATGGAACGCATGAATGAAACAGACGAATGTGTGAGTGAAATGGTGAGTATGAATTATGGAACAGCGCCCCCGTATTGCCTAACGCGTTTGACGCTCGCAATCACAATCAAGTGTCATGATTTTGTATGGGCTATGACAGTTGATTCGGATACCAAGTGTCAAAATTTCGTTAGGCAGTAACCCCGGGATCTTTTTATGAAAACGATCTTTGGTTTGTTTTACATAGCTTTTACTCAATGGCGGTGACGAATATATAATTTGATGTGTTTTGTGTTTTCATAAATAATTTTATGGGAAATCCGCTTGTTTTTTCGAGCCTGGCACATATATTAGTCCAATAATCACGTTGCATCTCTTTTGTTCGTATGACAAACGAAAAGGATGAAACACCATGGTTTAGAAAGCACGGCACTGGATGGTCCATGTAGATACATTGTAAAAATAAGTGATACGGACTATTTAAAGGTCACTAAATTGAATAATAAGTATATTTTTTTGGATTTTTTGTATGATTCTATGTGTCTTTGCGGTGTCATGACTTCAAAACGGCTGAATTGATTTCAACCATTTTTAGTACACTCGTAGCTGATCATCGACAAATGGTTATATGACACTTTTTACCCGAGTAAGCGGAAGAAAAAGAGGGTTATGATCTTTTTCTCCTCCGCTGAAGAAGTTGCAAGCACGTTCTAGAAACTGAATAACACTGTCGAGGTTAATGATAATGTAGTGTTTTTAACTTTCCTTCAAGGTAATAAAGCAAAAAACTTTGACGAGCGGTTTAGCTCAGCGGGAGTAATGTTGCCTGCGATGCTGAAGGTCCTGGTTTCAAATCCCGGTAAGGGCAAATATTTGCGTGACGAGCATAAATATTTGTTCCTGAATCTTGGATGTTTTCTATGTATAGAAGTAAATATATCTATTAAGTATAGCGTCGTATAGTACTCATAACACAAGCCTTTTATTGAACTTACCAATGTTAGTCTGATTTGTGTCAAAATATGCCGTAAAAAAAACTACCTAGGTACGTATATTGGAAAAAGAAAGTGCACGATGGCAATAAAGTTCAACGACACAACTTTTTACATTTTTAAAAAAGCGAGACTGCGATTGCGTGCATTCTGCCACATGCGGTTCCCCCACGTGTGCCATAAACAATTTCTTTTTTCTTATTTCAGCTTTTATACTTTTTAATACAGTTGTAGTAGTGTAGACTACAGCGGCACAGTTGAATGAATTGAATATAATGCCAACGTTGCAAAATGTAACGGTACATTTTAAACTGTTTATGTTTTCCTAATTTTATGTACAAATAAACGTAGGTACTAAACTAAACACATTAGAATTGGCCCTGCACCTAATTCTAGATTTCAACCTTACAGCTTAAATTAGTAGTGCTTAAGTAAACGCAACTAGGCATAATTAGTTTCTTTTTGACAATACGTTGTCTTTTCGTACATGAAAATTTACTTCGAATCCTTAAAAGATAAACTGATATTCTAAATTGTTGTTAATTAATTATTTTCTAACATCTACTCAATTGTTTTTTTTTATTTCCGCTACCCAAAGGTTGTCTACCATAGTTTTTGTACTGTTTATCTTGTTGGTGTGCAATAAATAATTGTTATTGTTCCTATGATCCTGTATGCTTTCTGCATATATTGTCATAATAGTGACATCAATATATTCTTAGGAAATATAGGCAGAAATAGGTCAAAGCCGACTAACAGCGTCCCAAGCATTTTGTGAAACAAAATGAGGTGATAAATTAAAATACCCAATCTTTATTATTCTGACATGTTTAAAAACATCGCAATGACAGTGATATACATCTATTTTCTCTGTATTCATCACAATCAAATTATACTTAAGTATAAATAAAAATAACAGCAAAACACTATGATTCATAACATTCCCGTCTCAAAGCTTAAGCATTTCTTTTTATTACAAAATCAACACATTTTATCACGTCGTCATCCTATTAAAACTAAACTTTATACCGCTACAATAAAGTATCAAACTTCTCAACAAGTCGCAGCTAAATCTTTTAACTCATATATTATGATACCGGGAACGAATTATAATTTCACCGGTCCGAAGCGGCCATGGGGAGGTTATTAATTTTAAATTGATATTATTTAATGAGTGAAATATTAGAGTTGCCTGACGAATTTTTAATGATTAGTTCCTTTAGCAGAGGGCTAGGAATATCGTTGATTTTCGATCGATATCCGGTCATTTCTAAGTTTCGTGAAATATACTCGAGAGCAATAATTTCGGGTCGGTAAAATACCGTCATCTATCCTTAAATATGGCTTGGTTGTACTGTTTATTCTTTCATAATCTTTATAAAATTTGACTTCTAAAGTGCAAAAATAACAGTTAAAAAAATATAGTTATTAGTTGCAAATCGAGCTCGTAAAAACCCATGAAAAAAGAGTCGTTAATGGAGCGAGATATTGCAAAAATCGTCATTAATAGGGTTCCGTACCCAAAGGATAAAGCGGGACTATATTACTAAGACTCCGGTGTCCCTTTGTCTGTATGTCTGTCTGTCTGTCCATCTGGCACCAGGCTGTATTTCATGAACCGTGATAGCTAGACAGTTGCAATTTTCACAGATGATGTATTTCTGTTGCTGCTATAACAACAAATACTAAAATCAGTATAATTGTATGTCTGTCTGTCTATGTCAGTAACCAATATAAAATTATCGAACACCACTTGTTACCACAAGCTGTGCTCTGCTAACACTAGATTTTAATAGATACGGTCGTTTGTAGCCTATATTTTGTACGGAACCCTCGGTGCGCGAGTCCGACTCACAGTTGACCGGTTAAACTATTCTTTGCAATGGGTATTGCAAATAATAGTTTATTATGTAAATAAAACTAAAGTCTATTGCTGTTATTGAAATCAGGGTGACTCGAAACTTTTGCTCGCCCCCGAAACTCTTTGGCCAAGGTAGGCAGTTTTTCTGTGCCTATATGGAGCCATGGTCGTTCAGGGCTTCAAGGTAGGCAGTTTCTCTGTGCCTATATGGAGCCATGGCCGTTCAGAGCTTCAAGGTAGGCAGTTTCTCTGTGTCTATATGGAACCATTGTCGTTCAGGGCTCCAAGGTAGGCAGTTTCTCTGTGCCTATGTGGAGCCATGGTCGTTCAGGGCTTCAAGGGAGGCATTTGCTGTACAAATTGCAGGCCCGACTCCATATGGAGTACTGCTGTCACCTCTGGGCTGGAGCACCTGGATATCAGCTTGGCCCTCTTGACTTATTGGTTAACAAAGACGCGCTGTACGAATTATTGACGATCCTATGCTCACAAACGGTATTGAACCTTTAAGTCTAAGGAGGGACTTCGCCTCTTTATGTGTGTTCTACCGCCTGTATAATGGGCTGTGTTCCGAGGAATTGTTCGACATGATGCCTACAGCCACCTTCTACCATCGCACCGCTCGCCATCGGCGGGATATTCATCCACACACCTTGGAACCAAAATGGTCGCGCACCGTGCGGTATCAAAGGAGTTTTCTACCGCGCACACTCCGAATGTGGATCGACCTCCCCCTGCCGCGGTTTTCCCTGGAGGTTACAATATGGGGTTCTTCAAGAGGGGAGTGAATAGGTTCTTAAAGGGTCGGCAACACGCTCGTAATGCTCCTGGCGTTGCAAGCGTTCATAGGCTGCGGTGACTGCTTAACATCAGGCAGGCCGTACGCTTGTTTGCCACTTTAGTAGTATAAAAAAAAGTTTCTCTGTGCCTTTATGGAGCCATGGTCGTTCAGGGCTTCTGGGTAGGCAGTTTTTCTGTGCCTATATGGAGCCACGGTCGTTCAGGGTAGGCAGCGCCTTTATGCCTATATGGACCGCATCGCATGCCACTGTTGAGCATTGTTTAAGATTGACGCATTAAATTGTATGAGACAGTATAAATAGGTTTAATGAGAATGCATCATCAATAGGCTTGTGTCCTAAAAAAATATACTTAGTCTGTTAGTTACATTATCAGAAAATATCGGAAGCGTATTTTGTCTTTTGTCAATTAAACAAAAAATGATGAAGATATAGCCCGTTAAAGTTCCCCGTGACGTCACGCCGTGCGACCATTTTTCGCACAGCGTGACGTCTTACCCCCCCACTCCCAAACCTTGATGCGCTTTATCTTTGTCTTTTTTGTTTGATTGACAAAAGAAAAAATACGTGTCCAATATTTTTTGATAATGTAACTGACGCACTAATCAGAATATTTTTTTACCCAAGAAACTACCCTATTCTTGATCGTAAATTATTGACCGAACGAAACGCGAGCGAAGCGTCACCATTTCAGCTTGTACAGACATTTAATTTTTACAACTTTATAATATTATAAGATAATATATGTCGGAGCATGGTGGCGGACGGCATCGTTTGTCTTGACGTCTCAGCTGTCAGAGCGAGATGACAGATGACGTCACTCGGATTCCAGTTTAGCCATAGACAACAATTTTCGTTCAGAAATAATTTCAATCAGAAACGTCAAGCGGGTGAGGTCGATACTGGGCTGGCAACACTGGTTTTCTGTATTGTTTGTCAGGCAGGTGTGCACCCGCCTGTTTCTAAGCAAGGTAACAAACATGGCGGGGGTAATGTCACATAAAAGCGTGTTTGAACGGTCAAACGAGGATATTTCTGATCGATCAGCCGAATAGTCAAGTTGGTTAGCCAGCCCCGTAATGAACTCACTGCGTTTCTATATTCAATCCGCGTAAATCATTGTGATCGTGTAACTTTAAGTTAATTTTCGTGTTGTAACAAATTATTACATACTCGTGCCATCAGACTGTGCTTCTTTTTCGGGATTTAGAGTTATTGTATTGTATTGTGTTGTGTTGTTTTGTGTTGCGTTGCGTTGCGTTGCGATGCGTTGCGTTGCTTTCCGTTGCGATGCGTTGTATTGCATTGTATTGTTTTATATTGTAATGCTTACCAATAGCTATTAGAGGTATGTCGATGACAACATGCCACCAAAGGCTGTGGCCCTTAGCCGCGACGTTAGTAGATTGTGATTCCAAGTCTCGTCTCTGGAATTAAAAAAAACTTATTAATACACCATCTTCAATTCTTCATAATCAATGATGGCTATGGCTGCACATACTATTTGCCAAGTATTGTTGTTGCATCTCTTTCGTGCAACATAGAAAATAAAAGCGATATAACACGAACAATGACAGATCATAATAGATTTAAGAGTCAAACTATTGTCGATGAACGAGTAACTATCTTCATGTAGCTGTCTTCATGTAATGATTTCCCTATACGTCAACTATACTATTTTAAAGTTGTAAAAATTGAATGACTGTACATTGAAGATATTTCCAAAAAAAATTTTTAACAGACTATTTGGAGGTCACTGAATGGAATTTCTTTTTTGGATTTTTGGTATGTGTGTGTACTAAATAGAAAAATATTTTTTTGGATTACAAAAAATCCATGTTTTTATGTGTCGATGTGCCTTCATCACGCCAAATCCGTTTAACGGATTTCAACAATTTTTTGTACACGGGTACCTGGGTATCTCCAGGATATCACCAGCGAGCACTGTGGAGGAGTGACACGCTCGGCGCGTAATTGAGAGGTACCGGGTTCGAGTCCTGGTGTGACCACGTGTGAGAGCAATCATATTGTTCTTTGCGCTTAGACTTGTATCTATGTCTCAATAAATATTAATGTGGTGTTAATTTTTCCACTTTAAAAACACAGAAACACAAGAATTTGTGTTTCATAAAATAGTTTAGAAAAAGTCGAGTACTGCTAATGTAATGTAATAAGGAGCCTTTATGGTGCGAATCTGGCTGTCTATTTAAGAAATTCAGAAAAACAGGAATTTATGACAAATGGTTGTATATTCGCAGTATGACTAGACATAATTGATCGTGGTTGTAACAGTTTATTTTCTTTATAATTACAATGCGTAGTATTTATAAGAAAATCACAAGGCTTAGAATGACTATGCTTTTAAAATACGGTCAAGGGGTGGCTTGACACATAATAGGTCAAACGATCGCTCTAACTACTCCAGGAATATATCTGAGTCAGTTTCTTATACGATACTAGGTTTTTCCTTGCGGAAAGTTTGCAAATCTTTCGAAGGCTTTCCATTTTTCCGTTATAAATAGTTTTCTCACTCTATGTAAGAAATTCCGCTGCCGTTATTATTATTATTTTTAATACCGACGGCCATTGGAGCCGATCGGTTCTTTTGTGTCAGCCGTGTACCTCGTGACTCAGCATGGCAGATCGCACGAAATCGTTGAGAAAAGAAATCAAGAGCTGTATTACCTCTTATAACGCTCTATAGGCATAGAGTTCCCCCAGAGTTTTCCACGACGTCCGCTCATGGGCTGCTCTCATCCAACGATTTCGTGCGATCTTGCCCAGATCCTCAGTCCACCTCGGCTATATACAATAAAATCGTATATACCTACTTAATATTACTATGGTTACTAAGCAATTCCTAGCTTCAATAGGTCTGGGAAAATTAATATAAATTATAATACAAAGGACAATTGAATACATACATTGGCTAAAAAAATACAAAATAAAGAATAGAAGGGAAAAATCCCTTCTATCATACAGAGACAATAAACAACTTAAGGAAGGTGGTTTGGATTTGTATTATATATACTATATCATAGCATAGAAATGTATTGACATCGTCTGGTACATTGTTATTAACCAACTTCAAAAAAGCAGTAGGTTCTCTATTTGATTGGGCTTTTGTTTAAAACTTCTTACCTTAATTATTTACTACGTCATTTTTGTAGTGGGCTTTGGAAGAAAATAAGAAATAGTACATTACTTACCAAGGGTTGAAAAGCAAAGAAAGCCCGAAATCGCAGGTATTTGTGAACCGAGCCGCAGGCGTGGGTTGTCTATATGCGATAGAGAGCTTTCTTTTTTACTGCTCGTGGTAAGTACACAATTTTGCCATAACTAAAAAAAATCTATACTTTTTGTTTTACAAATATCATGATAATAATCACAATTTTTGCAATTTATAAGTGGATCACTCCACTAGCGTTATTATTATAAACAAAGATCAGAAACAAACCATACAGAGATCCATAAGCTAGAACAGATGACAAAATTCGTCGACTAATGGTGTGGACGATTAGCTCAGATGGCGTGCTGCCCCGGTCTGGCTCAAGGCACTGGTTCAAGTCCAGTATCGTCGAAAAAAATTTTCATTTGTTTCTGATCTTTGTTTATAATAAAAAAAATCTACTAAATCTATTAATTACTGAAAGTTATTTATTGCCCATTTATGCTCATGTACTTACTCTACCCGCGTCTACAGCACCTACGTTTATGTTGTGTAACCAGAAAGGCAATAGGGTAGTTTCCTGGGTAAAAAAAAATTGTTCTAATTAGTGTGTCCAATATTTTTTGATAATCTAACTGACTATCAAAAAATATTTTGTCAATTAACCAAAAAAATACAAAGATAAAACGCGTCAAAGTTTGGGAGTAGGGGCGCATGACGTCACGCCGTACGACCGTTTTTCGCACGGCCTGACGCTTGCGCCATGTGGAATTTTAACGGGCTAAATCTTCATCATTTTTTGTTTAATTGACAAAAGAAAAAAATATGTGTCCAATATTTTCTGATAGTCTAACTCACTGACTAATTATATATTATTAGGACAACCGCCTATTTTTAGTCTTTAAACACATTCACGAACACTCCGTCCTCAAACGCAAATTAGGATCCTCGTGACACTACGGCTGTGGTCAGTGACAACGATATAATATAAAAAGAGGTAGATAGGTTACCTACACGATAATCCACGTGTAAAAAAGGCCAGACTTATGCACACATAAATCTGATAATATTGCAATAACACACTAATCGTAAATGCTTTTAGAGGCTTTTATTGAGTAATTAGTGCAAAATCTCTGCATGACGGCATTTTTGTTTATTTGACGCGTAATCCAATATATAACAAAGTACTCGGTGCGCGAGACTTAAGGTTTGCCAATTGGCGTAATTTTGGTGTGCCGTTTTCAGAGCCCGTATAACCTATGTTGCACCATTGGCCGGTGACTTTTAACTTCACAAAACTGTCACTCCGTCCACAGCCGAAGAAATCTCATAGGTATATGAGAGCAAGTATCTTGTGGCGCTTTACGCAGATCACCGAGGTATCTAGTGCTACAGCAACTGCTTAAGGGTAACCTCGACTTTACGCACTACCTACTTAAGGGGCTTACAGTTCTGAATGAACTTCGATCAGTAGCTTTTCGCTTTTCCGTGTTGACTGTGACCGTCTTTACCAATATACTGTTTAAGTTTATCTTCAGGAGTCACCGAAACCAAGATTAATGCCATTAAACTTTGTTATTTTTACGACGAAAACCAATTTTTGCCACTTTTCTCAAAAAATACACGCTTTTAAAGGAAAATGCTTGCGTAGCAAGTTAGATCTTTTCTTAATGAATAATTAGGCATAAGTTTTGAGCCCATCGAAGGTTTATTGAGAGACTAGATACGCAATCTTTATTTTTATAGACCTCTCTGTAAAAATCCATAATTAATTACGTAGAAATATATTCTAATTTATGAATGCAAGAAAGTGTTAATTAGAAACTGAACTATCATATAAACCATATTTCGAATGTTAGTTTGGCCATTCCAGCGACTAGATACAAAACAAAAACCATGAAAAATCGTACATTTACGCTTGGAGCCCCTTAAAGAGGACGTGGGTGCTGTGACGCATCACGGCTATAGGCGTACTGCCACAATGGAGAGTTTTGGTTGTAAAAAATTACATACATATTCTGTTACAGTTGTGGCACAGTGTCCAATAACAAGTCAATCAGATAATCCGTCTGTGCGCGTAAACATTTTTTGTATGAGATTTTATCTGCGCCACAGCATGCTATTTTCAAAATGGTTCTGTGTCTGTGAAAATGGGAAATAACTAAGTACCACAGTATGGCAGTTTATTTCCTGATGAATATTGTTAAACTGAGTAATTACTAAGCTGGATTCATCCATCAGTGAATCTATACTATTTGTTTGTTTAATTTTAGTTGAAAGCGTTGAAACTAAAGATTGATAGAAGGTTCCTAGAGGAATTCACATATATTACGAAAAAAAATATTACGGGACAATTTTACACAAATCGAACTAGTCCCATGGTAAGCTCAATAAGGCTTGTGTTATGGGTACTAGACGACGATATATTTAATAGATATATTACTTATATACATAGAAAACATCCAAGACTCAGGAACAAATATTTATGCTCATCACACAAATATTTGCCCTTACCGGGATTTGAACCCAGGACCTCAGCTTCGCAGGCAACGTTACTCCCACTGAGCCAAACCGGTCGTCACTCTTAATACATGCGTAGTGGTTCGGCATTTTGTATACGAGTAGCAAAATGTTTCATATAGTTTCAATATCTGTAACTGTTAGTATTTTCCTTGTCAAAGTGAAAGAAAGAGAGAGAAATAGAATTGTTTATTTATTTGTAGCAAAATCCAAACTTTCCTTTCGCGCATTATACTTAAAAATAATTATAAACCAAAGCAACAAAACTAAGAGGACGAATAATGTACAAACTTCTTTCAGGGGTCCCATTATGGTTTACATAATAAATAAGCACTGAAAGGGCTAGGCGGACTTTGGAAACTCATTAGGTATTCGCTTAAGGTCAACATTTCAACTACGTAGTACTTAAACTAACTTCAACTACGGTCTCTCGACTATTCAAACTGAAATCAAATCAATAGTACATTGTTTGACAAGGGGCTAAAATAAGCCATTATGACACGAAGTGATTATATGGACGAGCTCACTAAGATGGCTTTTAACCACGTGTTAAACACTCTGCTTTTCACTTCGACTGCGAGAAAATAACAAAGATTTAACATTAAAAATGTATATTTCATGAAAAACTAAAAGTACAGTTTGAGCAATTCTATCAGAAAGTTTGGCCAATCTGATCAGGTTGGTTTGTTTGTTTTTAATTATTCGTAAGGAGTATGTAGCTGGCCGCAAGTTAATTTTTTTTGTGTCATAGAAATTTGTATGGGATTATATGGCTTTTTTTTAAACCCTAGGGGCTAAATGTACTATTTTAATATGACGTACTTTTTGAGCAGGAGAAGTAAAAAAAAAATATTTTAGGCATCAGTAGCCCATAGATAAGTCCCACATACAAAGTAACACACACACATATCCATACTAATATCCATACTATTATATAATATTATATACTATTTACTATTACTATATTACTATTACTGTATATTATAAATGCGAAAGTGTGTCTGTCTGTCTGTCTGTCTGTCTGTTGCCTCTTCACGCTTAAACCGCTGAACTGATTTGGATGAAATTTGGTTTGGAGATAGTTTGAGTCCTGGGGAAGGACATAGGCTACTTTTTATCCCGTAAAAATACCCTTATCCGCTATAAACGAATTTAAGGCAGACGAAGTCGCGGGCAGAAGCTAGTCACATGTAAAAATCATAAAAACCGGCCAAGAGCATGTCGGAGCATGCTGCTCTGTGTAAGTTTCCGCAGCCGTTTATACAAAAATTGCAACAACGATATGAAAAAAAGTACACTAGCAAAAGAGCGTATGTCTACGGCACCTACGTCCTTTTGCTGAGAAGCGCAGTTGTTCGGCAATGACTCAAAAACGGTATATATTCGATCATGTTTAAAAAAATTATCGTTGAAAGTATTTGTAGGGCGTTACCATTTTTTTCATATTTATTTCATTTACGGTTTTCTTTTTCTGTAACAGTCAACCATTAGGCTAAACAGAGACATTATTAGTGCGGGATATCGGTATCAAACTTGAACAAATTAATAATTACAAGTGTGATTACTTAGTTTAAGATATCTGTACCACAGTCCTGTTCCACTAGTAAGGGCCAGGAGTCCTTCAGAATTTTCGGCTCCGTGTTTAAAGGTCATCGCCGTTGAAGGTCAAATGTAAATGCTAAGGTCAGGGTGACCTTGCATCGATCGTCTGACGAGGATTCCGCGTCTGAAAGCTTTAGGGAAATTTATAGCTAATTTTAGGCTGTAAATTCAAGGTTATTTGAGGACTTTTAAAGTCGATGCGTGAGTAGATCATTCATACACAATTTGGTGTTTAGGAAATTAATTAGACAAATTGTAATACTTTTTATTAATGCATTTGAATAGGTATTTAGCCAGATATTTATGACTTAGTAGTACCAAGGACCGTTAAAACAAGACGACTGACAAGACTGTTGAGTTTGTTTCGGCTTTCTTCTCAATAGTGGTCACCTGTTGGGAAATGCCATAGAGTCACACTTGTAAAAGTGCCCTTGCGGCCAAGTTACATATAAAGATCATTATTTCATTAGTTCATTAAATGTCCGCTATTGTCAGAACTCTTACGTGACATGTTCCTCACACGTTCCGAGTTACAAGTTACAAGTATGTTTCAGAATGTAATGGTATGAATCAACTTGGGTTAGTACCAATACGTCAAACATGGAACATGGTTATATGTATATTATTGCGTGGTTTGCGGTAGATAAATACTAAAATGCTGGATTGTGGTAAATGACTGTTACCTATTGAATTCTAATTTACAATGATATACCAAAAACGGAATAATCTATAAGGAATACGACCCAATTTATGACAGCTTAATTTCAATATTGAAAATTCTGTCTGTTACATCTATTGCAATGAAATTATTATGAAAATGCTGCCCTCCCGCATACAAATTAACAATAATATAATTATAACATTGTAAATTTTGAGCTTCAATATATAACTATGATTATGTGTTCCAATTACTATGAAAATGCCAACCATTGAAAGAGTTTTAGATTCATAAAAAGCTACTGTGAAAATCAGCTCTTTTTTAATTAATTTTTTGGTTCGGAATCCTAAAACACAAGAATTGGTTGCATTTATTGGATAAAAAAACCGGCTTAGTGCGAGTCGGACTCGCGCACCGAGGTTCCGTACAAATTTTCAGTTACCCTAACTTTATTTCCCGGAACCAGTTACGTTAAGTTTGCACCTGATGTCTATAGCATTTCATACAAATGAGGGGCAAACTTAAAGCAACCGGGTTGTTTAAACAGTTTAGTGAAAAAAAAGCTAGTTAGAGACATGATTATAATTTTCGTGTAGGTAATAAACAAATTATAATATGTTTGAGATTCTCACAATGAGCCCTTTCGTCTGATATGTCACACGCACACGATATAGTTTGCAAAACTTTTTTTTAATATTTTCTAATATACCCCCAAAAGTGACCCCTATGTTTAAAATTTACTTATTTACGTTACCGGCCGTCTTTGAGTCACCGACTTACATATGTGTGCCAAATTTCAACTCAATCGGCCCAGTAGTTCGCAGCAAACACTGGCTGTGACAGACGGTCGTACAGGCACACGAGTGATCCTATAAAGGTTCCGTTTTTTCCTTTTGGGGTACGGAACCCTAAAGTATAATATTAATACCTCTGGGAAACTTAAACTTTCCAATTGAATTACAAATCGGAGTTTGTATTAAAATGTACGCGCATAACAGCATGTTCCTGTGGTAGCTCATTTTCATTATGACTGTCTGTGCGGTTATGATGAAACATGTTAAGTACCTTAAAGCGGTAATGACTAACGACAGATATCTTTTGTTATTTTAATACTCACATCTAACACTTTGTATTGTAATATGAACAAAATAGTAGATTGTTTGACAAGGGGCTAAAATAAGCCATTATGACACGAAGTGATTATTTGGACGAGCTTACGAAGTGAGCGAGGACAAATATGTCTGAGTTTCATAATAGCTTATAGCCACGTGTTAAACACTCTGCTTTTCACTTTGACTGGGAGAAAATAAAAGACTTAATATTAATATTGTCTATTTCATGAAAAATTCAAAGTACAGTTTGAGCAATTCGATAAGAAATTTTGGCCAATATGATCAGGTTGGTTTGTTGGTTTTTAATTATTCGTAAGGAGTATGTAGCTGGCCGCAAGTTTTTTTTTTCAGTGTCATAGAAATTTGTATGGTATTATATGGCTTTCTTTTAAACCCTAGAAGCTAAATGTACTATTTTAGGCTCGCTTCGCGAAGCTAATATGACGTACTTTTTGAGCAGGTTCTCCTGAAAAAATGAAATAATAAATATCAACGAAATTTATTTTCAACATGATCTAATATACCGTTTTTGAGTTATTGCCGAAAAACTGCGCCTCTCAATAAAAGGACGTAAGTTAAGTGCCATGGCTTTAGCTGCTGTACTTTTTCACATCGTATTTTTGTCATCCCTTGTAATTTTTTTGTAGTTTCGGCTGCGCTGCGACCCCTACACTGAGCATGGTCCAACATGCTCTTGGCCGGTTATTTATAATATGGATAACAACAAAGACCACAAGAGGAAACGCATAACACGAACAACGTCAGATTAAAGTTTCATATTTACCGGTACTACGCCGTATGTTCTGAAATTCATTTTCAAAGCAATTTATCACAAATGTTACACTGACACTAATTATAATTGTTTAGTTTTTTGGATGTTTACTAGTCAAATAACACGTAAACTAAAGAAGGAATTTATATAAAACTTAGCACACAGATAGATCAGATAATGGTATAAAACATAGAATACTCAATTCCTTATAAAACATGTAAAGCCGCAGGTGCCGCAGGTGAATTCTAGTACACAAAAACAATTCTAATCACACACGCTGAGTACGTGCCTTTGACTGATACTTATGTAGACTGATTCGTGATAGCACATTTCACACGCATTAACAAATTATCTATACGATTGCAAATTCGCCGAAGATAACAATTGATAAGGCATATACTTTGTTGCACTATGTTGAAGCCCTGGGCTTCATTAGCGCTACCGGGAACTGGAATTCCCGATATTTTTCACCCCCCTTTTCGCCCTCTTACTCCTCTTAGACTGCGTATCCATTGAAGCGGAGTGGAGCGGAGCTGTGCGAAATAAACCAATCACATACCGTAGATTCAAATCTGTTTATGTGGGTTTCAACAACAGCGCACCCTGATTGGTCCATTTCGCACCAGTGCCGTAAATAGGGCGGTGCCAGTGGTGCCCAGGCACTAAGCGCATACCCTGGAGGGGCACAGAAATGACCACTACCGACGTGCCAAGAGGCTCATTAGTGACCCAGATCTTATAGACGCAGAGCTACCAAGCCTCTAACACCTTAGGAAGGTCGCCTACCTTACGGTTTTTTTTTACATTTTGGGGAGTTTGCGATAGGACTGGCATGAACTGATCCCAATTGGAAGCCCTATATAGCAACGACTCGAACAAAGCGATTTGCTTCCGCATTGCTCGTTAGGACGGCTAAAAAGTGGAACTCTCTTATAGCAAATCTTTTCCCGGAACAATATAACTTGGATCTCTTCACGACGAGAGTGAATAGACACTATCTAGAGGTAAGCATGCTCCATCGTCGGCTTCATCGTCGCTTACCAACAGGTCAGATTGAAGTCATTTGACTTCAACGATGCTTGCCTATCGGACATAAAAAAGGACCACAAACATGGACGCAGTTATGGAAGCTGGTACCCGACGCATAAAAGGCTAGTTCCGGCACTGTTTCGCACAGCTCCGCTCCGTTCCGCTTCAATGTATACGCAGCCTTAAAGTTATTTCCGAGGTAAATCCGATAACATCATGCAATACCTGCTTGCAATTTAGCAGGACGCATGGATTTTTTACTTTACAATCGAACTCTGTGTTATAATTTTTAAAACAATTCTGGTATTTTCACATTGATAAAAAAAACAAAACTCATATTAATTCAGTTTCTTCATTCAACAGCGCGAACTCTCTCGCATTTCTAATAAGTACTTGCTGGAGAAGCAATGAGACAGAAATGTAGCGTTATACGCATAAGGTCAGAGGTTCAAATCCTGCTCACAATTTAAGGCTTAAGGTTTAAGACATTGATTTCTCGAAAGATTTTAAATCACTTACAGAGAAATACAATATATTCTTAATATCTAATAGGAGTGGGTACTTTAACATTGGTTCAGCACTGAGTATTATCTTTAAATTAAGCATAATGCGAAAGAAGTGGGTAGATTTGTCTAGTTACACATCCAGTGTGCACAACTCAAGTAATAATAAGCGTCAGGGCCAGTTTTATTGTTAACTGACGCTTAATGCGGAGAGGGAGCCTTCAGCATGTGTTGTTCAAGGGCCTTTTTAAAAACTATTAGCGATTTAGCGTCCTTTACATCATTTGGTAATTTTTTATATACCTGTGCCCCTTCATAAACAATACTTTTTTTACCATAATTGGGTCATACTCGTTCTAGTATTTAGCCGTCTTTCCTGTGGACAACGCAATAGTTAAGGGCTTGAGTACATATAACTGATATTTTTATCGCTTAGATCTAGAGTATTAATCAATTTGTACATCGCCTATAGGGCACTAAGAAAAATTCGTATTTAAAGCCCTTAAGTTTCGGGTGTCCACAGGAAAGACGCATAACGCTAACTCATAGTAAAAATATTTATGACCCAATTAGTTCTTGGTGGTCGAAGTAGTAAATTGTTTGCCTGACGTGTAATCTTTTTTTGTACCTGTGCTCTTTTGGTAAAACTAAAGGTGCGTCCACATTTGTATCATTTGCCCGTATCAGATCATCGTCGCGTAGCATGATCGCGTGTCACGATCACGCGTTTGGACGTTGCGCCGATCCGATCACTCGAAATCCATTTGCTACGCGTATCACACACTTGTATCGGAAGAGTGCGGCATTATAGGCGCGCCGACAGTAAGCGTCCAAGCAGCGCGATACGCAGTCATGCTACGGCACGGTGATCGGATACGAGCAAATGATACAAGTGTGGACGCACCTTAATATGGCAGTGTGTATGTATTTAGTAGGTCACATTGTTTTTTTTCCTTTACAATCGAAATCTGTGCTATCATATTTAATATCCTAAAACCCTCCCAAGGTTTTAACTGTCTCCATACCAAATTGAATCCAGATGAATTCAGCTGTTTAAGTGTGAAAAGGTAACAGACAGACAGAGTTACTTTCGCATTTATATTTGTATGGATTTTGTCATTCGACATGCCGGGGCTTTACAGGGAGTCATATGTATGTACAGTCAAATCAACTGATGATACGTTTATCATCAGTTGATTTGACTGTACATACAGGGGTGTTACTTATTTATTTCATCAATATACATCGATTCGTTTTTGAGTAAAATGCCTGTGACATAGAGACGGACGGACGGACGGACATGATGAAACTATAAGGGTTCCATTTTTGCCATTTTGGCTACGGAACCCTAAAAATTACAAGCTGCTAAAACCGACACCACACAATTATCAGGCTAATCAATTGTATATTTCGTACCTTACTTATCACAATCTTTTTAAATACTCTTCTGTGAAAAAGATATGTATACATATATTACGTTACATCCGTCAATCATGATGACTATATCTACAAAATGTGTCATCAATAATTCGCGTATAGTTTTTCCTGTATTCCGTACTGATTAGATATACATATGACCGACAAATATATGATTGTTATGACTCAACAGTTAAAAATCCGCTGAAGTAACTAAATTATGTGCTCGTATATTTATCAGTGGCGTGGCGTCTATACCAGCCGATTACCACCGGCTTGCCCAAATCAGGACAATTGAGCATCGTTCTCAATTGCTACTAAAGAAAACAGTGAGCGAAATCTACCCCGGCTTGCCCTGAGTTTTTATTTGAAGCCACGCCACTGATATTTACACAGTGGCTACAAAGCTGGATTTAAGGTTCTTGTAGCTATCAAGGCAACGAAAGAGTGGAGTGGAGGCCCCTAGTAATTTTCCAAATACTTACACAAAAAAAAAAAATTCGCGATATAATCAGTTTTTTCACAATTATCTCTCAAATAAAAGTTGGAAGACCTTAAGTTTTACCATTAACATAAATAATAACGGAACAAAAAACATAATGTACAGTCACAAGCATTAATATCATCATCATCATCTGATGCATTACAGCCGCAGGTGGGCCTTAGCCTGGTCAAGCCAATCTTTCCAGTCCGTTCTATTCATGGCTTTCCTTCTCCAACTTTTCACCCCTAATATCCTGGTGTCCTGTTCCACGCCATCCAACCATCTGAGCTGGGGCCTGCCTCTACTCCTGCAACCCTCCGGCCGGCCTTCTAGAAGGCGGTTAGGTACTCTGGGCTCGTTCATTCGTAGTAAAAAAAAGCATTAATATCACACGACTCTATTTCTAGGGCCGATACGTATCAGATATTTTCGCCCGCTTTATTATGGCAGATTATTGATACCTACTGATGATTGTACATTAAATATTTATACCTAATTATTTTAAATCTAAAGTAAGAAAAGAAGAGGAAGCTAAGTTAAAAACTATAAATGAAACCTAAAGATTGAAGATGCAATTAATTTTTTGATTTTAGATATTTTAGTCTCACTTGTAGAGGCCCAGGGCTTCAGCCCCGATTGCGCTCCCCTAAATACTGCCTTGAGTGGCTGTCTGAGAGGAAATAAATCATGGGGGTCATAACGCCTCCAAAATCGCACACATCCATTAGTATGACCCACCAAATTCTTTGGCTGGGATCGCGTCGCCTGCTTTCTCATGGTAGAAGGCACTGTATGGCCATTATTTTCCAGGCTCTGCAAGAGAACTTCAGTGTCAGTTCTGTCAACATCTACGAAGAAAATAGTCCGAGGTTTCACTCTCACAGACGCCATCGTCAATGTGTCCGTTTTTGCTTACACATCATTAGTGTGTTGTCTAATTTTGATCTAGGGACTGGCCACTTAGGAGGATTTCTTGTGCCCTACAACGGGCTTTTAAAATCTAGGGCCTCGTACTAATATATCTAACATTGATCATTTCAAAGAAATAAAACAAACTCTTCTGTTAGGAGCAGCATATGATGGAGGGACAATATCTGCCAACTAATGAACAAGGATTGGATTGGATTGAAAACGGGAGTGGATCGAAAGGAACAGAATCACCAAGAACAGATGCATCTGTTCTTGGTGATTCTGTTTGTGCTTAAAGGCTGTCATAGATAGACAAAGAGATATATCATCCTCTTTAACGTAGCTGTCAATGGCGATCCTCAACAAGAACCTTCATAAAGTGTTAATTGTGTGCTCGGAAGTGGTTTGCAAAGCAGAACTTAGTTCTGATTTTCTGAAGGTTCTGTTGCAAAGCGCGCATTAACACTCACCTCTGGAATTGTCAATGCAGGCTTTGGACGGTTATTTTTTGTGTATGCGTGTCAATATAGGCTGTGGGTTCTTTGTATTTAAACGCTTCACATCTAGACACAAAGAGATAGACGCACGAGTACCTACACTGTTTTAGCTCAATGGTTACCACTCTGAATGGTTATTAGCCACCAGGTCATCATCATCATCATCATTTCAGCCATAGGACGTCCACTGCTGGACACAGGCCTCCTCAATTAACTTCCACGTGAACCGGATAGAGACGACCTTAAGAGTCGCTTTCTCGCGCTGCGCTTGCCGGTACGCGGTCTGCACTCGAGAACCTTTCTGCCCCATCGGCCATCCGTTCTTCGAACTATGTGCCTTGCCCGTTGCCACTTCAGTTTGTTGACCCTGTTTGCTATGTCGGTGAGCTTGGTTCGTCTACAAACCTCCTCATTTCTTATTCTATCTCGTAGAGAGATCCCGAGCATAGCCCTTTCCATAGCTCGGTGAGTAACTCTGGGGTTCCTTACCCACCAGGTAAATGTAAGTAGAAAATACAAAACGGGAAGAACGTTTTACATAAATTATGGGATTTAAATGCAATTAATTAATTAGTCAAAGGTTTTCGACATATGCATCATAATTAATATTATTTAAACAAGCAAATAAGGAACACTTTATAATTGCACTTAAATAATTAATCGGAACTAAATTACCTTATAGAATTGGCTTTTTGAGTACCTATGTATTTAGTTGGAACTATCAAAGCAATAGACCAAATCTATCCATACTAATCCATACTTAATATTATAAATGTGAAAGTGTGTCTGTCTGTCTGTCTGTCTGTTACCTCTTCACGCTTAAACCGCTGAACCGATTGGTATGAAATTCGGTATGGAGATAGCTTGAGTCCAGGGGAAGGATATAGGCTACTTTTTATCCCGGAAAAATACCCTTATCTGCGATACACGAATTTAAGTCGGACGAAGTCGCGGGCAGAAACTAGTAATATTTGTTTAGGGTCGCAGTCATGAAAATCAATGAGGAGGATTATATTATATTTATTTATACACCGAAAGAAGTCTATCATGATATTTGAGAAGTATTGTGATTAGTACAGTATAGTTATCACGTTTGAAAATTATGTGGGCATTTTTCAAAAACTTCCTTTCTCATTAACCATATTCTTTTTATCCATGAACATAATAATTTGCTATAGAAATCAGTCTCTCATAAAGTTAAACAAATTAGTTATATTATAAACAAAGATCAGAAACAAATGAAAAAAAAATTCGACGATACTGGACTTGAACCAGTGCCTTGAGCCAGACCGGGGCAGCACGCTCTACCATCTGAGCTAATCGTCCACACCAGCAGTCGACGAATTTTGTCATCTGTTCTTGCTTATGGATCTCTGTGTGGTGCACCCGACTCTTTAGCCGTTAGCGCCGCCTAGTGCAGAACTATGAAGTTACTTTCAGGCACTGGTTCAAGTCCAGTATCGTCGATTTTTTTTTTCATTTGTTTCTGATCTTTGTTTATAATAATAACGCTAGTGGAGTGATCCACTAATAAATTGCAAAAATTGTGATTATTATCATGATATTTGTAAAAAAACAAAAAGTAAATTAGTTATATTATCAAAATTACATTACGAGTATTACTTATATGTGCCCTGCCCATTGCCACTTCACTTGACAATTGTTCCTGTTGAATAATCGTTATAGCTGATTTTTTAACTAAACTGTCATACTCCAAGATAAAAATCAAATAAATGTCATACCCCGCTATCTCTTCTCATTAAAGACGATGAAATCCTTTTGATTCCTTCCAAACTTGTCCGTAGAGGCGAATTTTGATGCACCATTTCGAAAATCAACTTAACTTTATTGTTTCAAATTATTTCAAAAATATTTAACACCTTGTTTATCTCACTAAAATTGAACAAAATGTAACACTAATTTCTATTAACATAAAACACTATAAACTTCACAAAAACCACTGAACTACAGCATGTTTTAAAGGCAATTGAGACGGATATTATAATTCGTTTACTTTAATAGCAAATGAATGAGTAATGTTAAGGAAAATCCCGGTTTTACGTCAAGTAACCTTATTGCTGTTTCAATATAATGCACGCCTACTTAAAATATATGTTGTAACGTATCATGAAAACCAGTTTGACCCTATATCTTGGACTACAAATGGACAAAATGACATACATGATGCTATATTACAATGTTGTATGTCATTTTGTCCATGCTACAGGTTCAAAATGGTTTTTGCTATAGGTTTCAATTTATATAAATATACATTTTAATATGGTTCCTATTACATTAAAAGAATAAGTGTCTGGTGGTCAATGAACGTAACATGGTTCTGGATAAACGAGACTAATTATAATTTGGTTAAAAAAGATATATGATCTAAAATCAAAACACCATGTCATTTCATCCGTACTTTCCCTATAAATATACCAGTAATAAAGATGTAGTATAAATGTTGGGCTGGGTGGGTATATAAAAATAAAACGTACCCTATTGACTCAAGATTGCACAGCTTATAAATAGCACAACATAAATCTCAAAAGCACAATAAACACTTTCAATATCAATAACTATAATTACATCTCCCAGAACTGATTGGTCGCAAGTATATTTAAAAGTATCAATACTTGCGACCAATACATTTGAGGTGCAACATTATTCGCTCTCGGCGCGACAAATGAGAATCGTATTTTATCTTCAAGTTACTAGTTTTGTTTATGGTATATCGGAAGTATTGGAATTTATTTGTAAAGAAATGAAGGATGTCTGTTTGTGAGGCTGTGGGTTTTAAAATAGATGGCCTATAATGATTACATGACCAAGTTTAGGCCATTACTAATACAACGTCACAGTGTTTGGGTTAGCAAATGCGCCATCCCATTTTCACGGACATAGCACAACATCCGTAAAGTTAGCGAATTTTATTTCTTCAGGCAACACCGAGGGATAATACTCTGCCTCGTTATAAATAAACACATATTTTAACCGGCGTTAGCGGTTAGAGGCGCTACGGGTTATCTATAGGTTGTGGATAGCGTTATTCTAGAGGCAACCAAACCGAAAACGGATTTTTTGAATTCAGAAACTGACCAGCGATCGGAATAATAATGAAATAATGATCAAAGCTCGCTGGATGCGTGTCGCCTCTTTCCGGCCCATGTGGGAATCTATTGAGGAGGCCTGTGTACAGCAGTGGACGTCCTATGGCTGAATTGATGAATGATCAAAGTAAGTAGGCGACAAGTTTGAGTCTACCGGCATTTCCCAAGAGGAGACCGCTGTTGAGAAGAAAGCCGAAATAAACTCAACCTGGTTCCATTACCACCTGATAGTGAGTGACTAGAGTCGAACATATAGAACGCTGGTTCCGTAATATCCTATTCATTCACCTTGAATCGTAAATTGTAAGTACTAAATCCTTTACTTAGCGGCAGTGGGCGATTTTGTGAAAAGATCTATAATAGACCGGCATCTCTGGCAGCACGGTGATACGCGACTCGCGACTCGCAGGCGCACGACAAAGATTGTCTATCTCTTTCCTTTCAATACAATGCGAGAAAGACGGATAATGGTATGTCGCGTATGTTTATGCTATTACGAAGTTGTAAAAATAAAATGTCTGTTCATAGAAAATATTGACACTGAATCGATTTTTTTTTCCTTCCATGTATGTGTAGTTGTGGCATCATGACGCCAAAACGACTGAAGCGATATCAACATTTTTTGGCACACAGAGGTACCTGGTCATCCACAGATAGTTATCTTAAAGGATACTCTTTATCCGACTACGCTAAAAAAAGAGGGTCATAATTTTTTTCTTATGTTAAATTCTTGTTTCACTTCTGCATAAAGCGGGGTCAAATGTGCAGGATATAACTCAAGATTAGCAGTGGATAGCAAGAAAGAGAATATTCATTGCTTTCTTAATCTCAAAAGCGTATGTATAAATATGTATCTCTTGGGTATCTTGAAATAAGAATTTCATTTTACAAAGAATGTATAAACCATACAAATAAAAAAAAATAACTTTCAAAGACTTATATTTTTGAATAGGTTTCGAAATAATTTATTGTTGATAAATATTAAATACAAAAACACAGGATATTATTCAATCAAGTTTTTGGTAGCATTAGGATTTGAGATATTCCAAATAGACTCAAAATTATTATATGTATAAATATATGTATTTATATGTAGAGACGTATTTTTGAAACAGGAATTAAATATAAATTAAAAAGTTACTTTATAGCATAATAGTGTAGTGTAAAGTGTAATAGTTTATTCCTTAAAGTCTTTATAAACCCCCTTGAGTCGGAGTCTTTGTTTTTTACACTACCTAGTGTTGAGTAGCGTAACTAAACCTTACTTCCACTGATACGTGATAGATGTCGCTACTAATACACTAAAGTTGCCAATTGCAAAACGACCAAGAATATCTGATACGTTCATAGTGATAGCTAGCCACCAATATGATTTTGACTTTAAGGTGAGTATAATACAATTTGTTAATATTATTTAAATAACTCTAAATAAGTTCTAAAAGATGATAATTCCTAAAAGATTATATGTATATATAAAATAAAAATGAAGCTAAAGATCAATTGCAAACAAAATAGTCGATGTGATGCGCTACACACAATGAACCTGTTTAAAATATCGCTTTGTTTTTTATGTGGAAAATAATCGAGTTTTTGTTTGCATCTCTCTCCCCACATTCAAAACACAGAAACACAAAAAAATGTGTTTCATTAATATATTTGCAATATTTCTGTCTATCAGCCACGGATGTCCACTGCTGAACATAGGCCTCCCCTATAGCTCGCCACAGGGTGCGATCCTGCGCAGACCGCATCTACCAACTCCCCGTGACCCTTACGAGGTTTTCCGTCCACTTAGTAGCTGCGCTGCACCTCCTATACGTGGTCGCCACTCCAGGACTTTACTGCACCAACGGCCATCCGTTCTCCGGGCTACATGGCCCGCCCATTGCCACTTCAAGCATAGCCCTTTCCATTGCACGTTGCGTTAAATCTGAGCCGCCTCATGCTATTATGTTCAGATTTTAAATATTAATAAAATAACACACCAAAAGCGGAACTCACTACGAATCATTTCCGTGGTCGGAAATGTTCAGAATATCTGACGTGATCTTTAGAATGATCTCACTGATTATCTTTATACAATGACGTCACCGTTGATGCAATTACATTTATTCTGTAGGTAGGTATTACCAGCGGAAAAACGCAAAAATTATGTCCCGGATGCAATTATTTCTGATACTAAGATGATAAGAACCAAGTTTTGACATCATCAACCAGACACATCATGACGACACGTTTGGGGCAGTTGGTTGCACAACGGCCTACAGAGCTGGCGGTCCTGGGTTCGTATTCCGACCAGGGCAAGTGTTTCTGTGATGAGTACGAATGTTTGTTCCTGTGTCTTGGATGTTTTCTATGTATTTAAGTAGTATAATTTATCTTTTATGTATATCGTCGCCTGGTACCCATAGGTCCAAGCTTTGCTTAGTTTGGAACTAGGTCAATTCGTGTAAGATTATCCCTGATAATTTCTTATTTATATATCTGTCTGTTTCCGTTTTTAGGGTTCCGTAGCCAAATGACAAAAAACGGAACTCTTATGGATTCGTCATGTCTGTCTGTCTGTCCGTCCGTATGTCACAGGCATTTTACTCAAAAATTATAAGATATGTATATTGGTAAAATTTGGAGCATAGGTGTCTCGTGTAAGCTGCTACTTAGTTTGACAGTTAAATAAAAACATATATATATTGGTAGGGGCGGCACTCCATACATGTAACCAAAAATGAAAAAAAAAATCAGGAAGTATCAATGTGGCACTTTGAGGTTAAATCTTGCCCCCCCCCCCTTTTATTCTCTAAATGGTATGACCAAAAATATGAAAAAAGTTACAATTATTTATTTAAATTAAGGACCAAAGTGCCGGGGAGATACGCTCTTTTGTAAGTTTTTTTTTTCATATATCGTGTGTTTTCATCTGTAGTGCGTTATTTTGTATAAACGGCTGCGGAACCCTACACTGAGCATGGTCCGACATGCTCTTAGCCGGTTTTTTTACCTACATAGTATATAAAATTGATGACACTTCACAAGCATTTCGTTTGTTGAAATATATACAATTGAAATGTTCAATCGTCGGTTTTTTTATAAACTTACGCTCAATGGCGTTACTCAGACTTGTATAAGCATAATATTCATAATATTATATCCATTTAACACCGTTAACTTGAATATGATACGAAACGTATTATCAGTTCATAATTTCCTTACAATGGTAGTTTTAATATTTTTGCTTTTAATATAAACGTTTGTGGTAAAAATTGGTAAAGATAAGAATACGAATATTATATGCAGAACCTCAATTATATATATATATATATATATATTTATAGCAGCGTCGACAAACAAACCTTTTTATACAACACACGTCGAGGGTTATGCTGTATATGCTTGCGTATTTTTTTAATTCAAAATGCGCATGAAAGCATGCTCATGTGGGCACAAGTGTCACATCTAACCAAGACACTGTTTAGCAGAAAAGCAGAGGAAAATCAAAGGAACTATAATCCTTTAATCCAATATGGAATTCCGTAAAGAAACGCTTGAATTTATCAATTATTTAATATATATGTATATTTTTTTAATAACTCACCGAATCAAAGGTTATGCAGGGTTCACTGCACATGATGAAATTTTGAACCATTTTCTCGCAATTTCGATTAATCACACAAAACTCCTAATAAGCAATTTACTATTCAACACACTTGCTCGTAAAGTCGCTCTTATTACACCGTTTTTATGACTGTAAATCACTCCATTAAATACGCGTAATCACACATGTAATTGCACTAGTGCCTTTTCATTGTAGTTTTTTTAAACATCACCACAGAGTTTTTATGTACACGACACACAGTAAAAGTTCTTTTAGTAAATCTAACGTGGTACTTATAAAAACAATCAACATCAATAAATTATCATTTTTTCTGAACTAAGTAACATTCAATGGTATTAAGTTGATACTAAAATTATAATTATTCAGTTTTTACATAGTGACTGTTTGGCTGATTGGTTAATTTAGCCTTTGCCTTATCGCTCTTGCGCGCGCATAGCGTATCCACCGGCCGCAGCGCGCCATTTTGATTTCGGAAACGTAGTAACCGCTGACTGAATCCATTGGCGGTTAATACGTTTCTACTTTTGCCGTCGATATGTACAAATATTTCATATGGAATTAAGATTCTTTCCTAAAAATACAATAAAGCACAAATAATTGTTATTAAATTTTGAGGTAGTAACGGATTATTGTAAAACTTATGGCTTTTTGATTTACCAAGTTTATCCTTGACGAAATTTAATTTACTTGAAAGTAAGGTAAAGTACGATATTTTTTTGCTTTTTTCCTCGCAAGTGCGTTTAAAGTATGAAACTCGTGTGTTTAGCAAAGGTAGCAACAAAAAATAAATGAACACGTTGTGTCTACTAAAGACGACTGTGTTTTATTGTGGTGATTATTCTGCGACACTATATAATTAGAGGATAAAGAACAATTACCCACGTCGATAAGAATAATCCAAAGCATAACATTAAATTCTAATTTAATTATGTTTAAACATGATTAAACTTAAATATGAGGAATAATGTTAAATAAACACTATCACGTAAGACCGTCATATAAAAGGAATCCAATCACAATATAAGAAGCCATAAAACGATAAATTGGAGGCCACTGAAATAAGTTTCTGTCAACAGTTGCATCTTTGAGATAAGCTTTTATTGCCCACTGGATTTTCTTTTGAACAACTCACTCGTCAACTCACTCATTGAGATGTTGCTAAAGGGCCCAATGTGCGTTATTATTATTATTTATATTATAATGTCATGTACATAAAAATACGTAACAATTTAAAAGTATTGCTTCATGACATGGCACCCTAAAAGGAGTGCGAGTGCAAGGGCACACAATATTACAACCTTATTTTAAATTATAAATACTTATTTAAATATATTTGTAATTCAAGAGTCCGCAGTAAGCTCGGCCGAATTTCACCTTCCCATACAAACGGAGTTTCGTTCTTATTTTAAAAATACGTGTTGGATTGTAACAAAAATTTGCATATACAATGACATGAGGTATATCTAGGCCTGAAACTATTTTATATGCCTGCAATTTATAAAACAAACGAAATACAGCAAAAACAAGTTTTGTATGAAAAACTTAAATTCGCTGTATTTTTTTACTATGGTATCTGAAGCTACATAAACCAATTACAGGCCTGCATATACCTAAACTTATTCTAAGTACAAAGTTTCAGAGCAAACAAACTAGCTAGTCGTTTGAAAATGAGAGCGTAACTACGTTTGTGTGGAGCACCGAGCTTACTGCGGCAGCGGACTCTTAATAGAATATGTAGCTATTTAAGATATCAGCTCTAACCAATTATTTTAATAAGTACAATAATCCATTAGGTAAACGTTATTTGTATATTTAAACGGCCATTTTTAAACTGAGGGTAGAGTGTGAGACCTCAAAAGACTACTATATATTTTCCAATAATTAAGTTTACTATGTTTTACAATGCGATAGGTTTTCGTCACTCAGAAATACGTCATCAGAGTAAGAACAGTTTTCTATTAAAAGTGCTTTTAATTTAGCTTGAAATATCTCATCATTTGTTATTGTGTTTGTTTAATATATATGTAGATACAATACCTTAATTCCAAACTGCTTTGCGCCACCTACTTATATACGAACATTTACTTTTTTTAACGTCTCCCACTAAGGTGGTCTGGAAGAGTTCGCTGTTTAGCGATAAAACCGCCTGTTGTTGACCTCTCCTTGAATGTATTGTTTTCTGTACTCTATT
Source organism: Hedya salicella (assembly GCA_905404275.2). Lineage (NCBI taxonomy): Eukaryota > Metazoa > Arthropoda > Insecta > Lepidoptera > Tortricidae > Hedya > Hedya salicella. The sequence goes on along the minus strand of FR990112.1, from coordinate 1,458,214 downwards.
TTGTGTAGTGTGCAATAATGAGTTATTGTATTGTATTGTATCATTTGGTTCGAATTTAATGGCATCAGGATTTTGTTGATTATAAGTTTAATGTACATTTGTATTGCGGCGGTTTTTTTGTTACTGAGTTCTATTGACCAGCCGGAAGGCTCCATCATTAGATCACCTCGGCGGTATCATAATATTGAATTGTTATTAAACTGACATCTTCTCAGTCGTTTCACTCTTTGCAGAACGGTCGTGAGCAACAGCTTGCACTGTAAGGCGCAGATGTCACGCGCCGTATAATGTCCCACCATCTCTCCTGAATTGCATAAATTCAGGTGCACTGTGGGGTGTGGGTACACTCATGCAGAGGTCCGCCCACAGTCGATTTGATCTGGTCAGTATATCGTATGGGCGATCTCCCACGTGTTCTGGTTCCTTATAGCCCTGGACGACAAATCGCTCTATGGAGTAATTGTGCCGCCTTGAGACATGGCCGAAAATCTTGAGTATCCAAGCCTGCACTAGAGCAGACAGACGCTTTATGATGCGGAGTTCTTTAAGAGTCCCCAGTAAGCTCGGTTCTCCATACAAACGTAGTTACGCTCTCATTTTCAAACGACTTGCTAGTTTGCTCTGAAGCTTTCTTCTCCAACACTACATTTCTACAGAATCTATTTTTTTCATCTCAACTTCTTGAAGCATCCAACTCTCTGCATCGTATAAGAATATGGGGACTACGAGGATCCACACGAGCCGGCTTTTGGTAGTCTCGAACTAACATTAGTATGCCAAATTTTATCTCAATCGGAAACCGGAAACGACACGACAAGTGAAATAAAAGCTTGTAAAAACGTTGTAAACGGAATTCTATAGTAAGATGCGTTGGGGTAAGACGGATGTATCGGTAAGACTAAAAATTTACCCAAAACTTTTAAAGGCGTTGAAATAAATCAAATCACATCAAATATTCTGCTTAAAGTTTAGCACAGTCATAGGTCCCAACGTAAAAAAAATTTTTACATACTTTACCCGTATCGGGCATGCAAAATATGAGTTTTTATGAATTTATATAAAATTCACCTTTGGAACTTTTCCCTACTTTTGTCTTACTCCTACGCGCCTTATTAATTTCGCCAGTTAGCTAGGTTTCCTTGATTAAATGTACTAACGGAACTAACCTTCGGCCCTCTGTATGTCACAGTACTCTTAAACTGTTAACCATAATGTTTGCAAAACCTTCAGAGAGAAATAACAGGGTGAATGGCCTTTTATACACGGAAATATACTTATTTTTCACTTGAACACACTATCATTAACGCACCTGTATGTTTATCTGTTTATGATAGACATCTGTTGACTATAAAGTAAGATAAAGAATAATCTACAATAAGAAGGTATATGACTAATTTACTGTGCCTTATATTAAACTGAAAGGTGCCCGCAACTTCGTACGCGGAGGACTAAATATCATACCTTATATTAAACTGAAAGGTGCCCGCAACTTCGTACGCGGAGGAGTAAATATCATGCCTTATATTAAACTGAAAGGTGCCCGCAACTTCGTACGCGGAGGACTAAATATCATGCCTTATATTAAACTGAAAGGTGCCCGCAACTTCGTACGCGGAGGACTAAATATCATGCCTTATATTAAACTGAAAGGTGCCCGCAACTTCGTACGCGGAGGACTGAATATCATGCCTTATATTAAACTGAAAGGTGCCCGCAACTTCGTACGCGGAGGAGTAAATATCATGCCTTATATTAAACTGAAAGGTGCCCGCAACTTCGTACGCGGAGGAGTAAATATCATGCCTTATATTAAACTGAAAGGTGCCCGCAACTTCGTACGCGGAGGAGTAAATATCATGCCTTATATTAAACTGAAAGGTGCCCGCAACTTCGTACGCGGAGGAGTAAATATCATGCCTTATATTAAACTGAAAGGTGCCCGCAACTTCGTACGCGGAGGACTAAATATATTCATATATCATAACCCCTGTTTTATTCTTCAGCGTAGTTAAGCAAAAAAATCCTAGAACCACTTGTGGATACACAGATACCCGTGTACCAAAAATTGTGAAATCCGTTTAGCCGTTTCGGCGTGATGAAGCCACAACGACGACTTAAGGTGCGTCCACACTTGTATCATTTGCTCGTATCCGATCACCGTGCCGTGGCATGACTGCGTATCGCGCCGCTTGGACGCTCACTGTCGGCGCGCCGATCATGCCGCACTTTTCCGATATAAGTGTGTGATACGCGTAGCAAATGGATTTCGAGCGATCAGATCGACGCAACGTCCAAAGGCGTGATCGTGATCGATGATCTGATACGGGCAAATAATACAAATGTGGACGCACCTTTTTACGAACATACAAACAATCCAACAAAATATTTTCGATTTAGACCTGCAAATAGTATCTTCAATGTAGGTACAGACATTTCATTTTTACAACGTTATTACAGATATATCCTTCGATAGGCCTTCAATCATTGCAATAGTTAACAAACAAGATGCTCTCCTTTATCACGCGATACGTGATATGATAAAGCGTGTGTCACACTCACACTCACATAGTGAAAAAGCAGTCTTTATGATGTTCTCGGACTGGGAATTTTCTTCAGAATTTAAGTAAAAATAAATTCATAGGCAACAAACTTCACGTATCCGGATGCGGTTTAGGCCAAACGCGTTTTAGACCGACGTGTTTTTTTAGAATAAACGCGTTTTAGTCTAGACACGCTTAAGTCAAAATTAAGCGTACGATTTTTTTGTAGTAACGCGTTTTAGTCTCATTTCTGACGTAGTCCCAATGCGTGTATGTCTTAACGCGATATAATCTTAAACAGTTTTAGTCATAATACAGATTAGTTCAACAGCGATGCATGCATAGTGATGTTTAGCCACTTACTTGCTTGCAATTGAGGATGAAACTCTATTTATATTCAAATTCAAATTTAATTATTTATTTCTTACAATACCTACACGTATATATTTATTAGAATAAGAATTGTGGCAGGTAACTATGGCACTTGTCCCACCGCCGGCGATAAGCGATGAGCTATCAGCGATTTTCTCGCCCAAGACGCGAACAAAAGATAATTCGCTCCCATGTAAATAAAAAAGAGAGATAGATCGCCGGCAGAGTGAACAGCCAGCGATGAACTATAAATATATCTCTCTCTATTATATACACGGAAGCAATTATCTTTTGTTCGTTTCTTGGGCGAGAAAATCGAAGGTAGCTCATCGCTTACTCGCCGGCAGGCATCGCTTACAAGTGCCTATAGCAGCATACTAAAAACAAGTTAGTGGTAAAGTTAGCGTTTTATACAATGTGCGAATGAGACTAAGTAGCAACTTAGGTACGTGTAATTACGGTTTAGGCAAGCGGAGACCAAAGGCTCTGATTATGGTAGAGAAAAAAAACCTGGTTATGATTTGATTTTCCTTCAAGGATATTGCGGTCACCTTGTAAGTAATTTATGCATGTATGTATGTTGCACGTGCATTATATTGTGCAGGTAAGATGCACTCTGTGTAAGTGGTTAAGCAGCCTTGATATTAACAATGATAAAGTATCAAGTATCGAACATCAATAATTGTTCAAGAGATCTATTTACTAGGCTAGCACTACACTCCGGAGTAGTTCCCGAATAAAAACCCTTTCGTGTGACGGAGAAAAAAAGCGAGATGCAACACGAATATTTTGATATTTTTGGCACATTTTGGATTTTGTGTTGGATTGGTTGGTAACATCGAGTCGAGGTAAAATCGGTACGGGTTAAAATTACATACTAAAGTATCTTATCAATACAAAGATATAAATAATGAACAAATCAAAAGGTGCGTCCACATTTGTATCATTTGCCCGTATCAGATCATCGTCGCGTAGCATGATCGCGTGTCACGATCACGCGTTTGGACGTTGCGCCGATCCGATCACTCGAAATCCATTTGCTACGCGTATCACACACTTGTATCGGAAGAGTGCGGCATTAACGGCGCGCCGACCGTAAGCGTCCAAGCAGCGCCATATGCAGTCATGCTACGGCACGGTGATCGGAGAAGTGTGGACGCACCTAAAGACACCGATTGGATGTAAACCAGTGCCTTGTGCTCCATGCCGGACCGCACGCTCTGTCAACTGAGCTACAGAGTCCAGTCAGCTTGTCATCGAAATTTTGACACTATTTATTTTGACGACCGGTTTGGCTCAGGGGGAGTAACGTTGCCTGCAAAACTGAAGGTCCTGGGTTCAAATCCCGGTAAGGGCAAATATTTGCGTGATGAGCATGAATATTTGTTCCTGAGTCTTGGATGTTTTCTATGTATATAAGTAAATATATCTATTACATATATCGTCGTCTAAACCCATAACACAAGCCTTATTGAGCTTACCATGGGACTAGTTCGATTTGTGTAAAATTGTCCTGTAATATTTAATTATTTTTTATTTATTACAAGACCTTTGCATTTTAATCAGCTTTTCTGCCGTCAGTGCCATCGTGAGCATTTATGGAACTAATTAAACTCAACAGAGTGATCTTTACGGTTGCCACATGTTAGCTAGAGATGTCGCTGTATCGTCAACATTGAGTTTCTATAAAAACCATGATGGTTTATCATGATCTTCATGACATTTAAGTGAAGAATCGAGATGGTAAAACATCACGATTTTTATGGAAATTCAATCAGATATTTTGATCACTTACCCATACTCTTATATAAAAAAAAGGAGATATGTGACTGGGTGCTCAAAAGTGGGTCTGTAAATTTTGTTCCTATATTGAGTTATCATTATCACCGATTTACCTACCAAAACAGCGTAGCGTTGATATATCGGCGACGGGCCATATTACTTTCAATTACTTACTTATATTTTAAGATAGTTATTTGCGTATCTTTCATTTTGTATCTTCATCCTATACCGTACCATAAATGTAAAAGTGTGCACATTGCTCTCAGGTTGATGCATTGGACGCGTAACCCAAAGGTAGCAGGTTCGATTTCTGATGTAAGAGCACGAGCGAGGGCAATCATATTTTCCTTCACGTTTTGGTCTTTGTATCTAATATCACACATTAAAACACAGAAACACAAAATTTGTGTTACAGATAAAATATAAGTTGAATTAGTTTGGAAAATAGGGACAGGACTTCCAGGACTCTGGAAGAATTAGCAAAATAAAGAGTTTATCACGAGACCAAATTCATGATAAGACCGATTATCGCATATACATACGTAGATATCTGTAATTGATAGCCTTGCGCCCAAAATAAACTAATGCCAATATCAAATTGAATCCAATATCTGATTATCTCGTTATCAGATTTCCAATTATAGGCTTACTTATCATTTTTTCTATGCTAATTTATAATATCCAAGGTCGATGGTCGGTTTAGCACAGCGGGAGTAACGTTGCCTGCGGAGCTGAGGTCCTGGTCCTGGGTTCAAATCCCGGTAAGGGGAAATCTTTGTGTGATGAGCATGCATATTTGTCCCTGAGTCTTGGATGTTTTCTATGTATTTAAGTAAATATATATATTAAATGTATCGTCGTCTAGTAATCATAACACAAGCCTTATTGAGCTTACCATGGGACTAATTCGATTTGTCTAAAAAATCCCGTAATATTAAAAAGTATAAAAAAACTGGTTATGCTAGAATGTCTCAGCCAGGCTTTTAGTTAATTTTGGGTAAATCATTTCCAGAGTTCTGAAGCAGATCACACCAACAATCGACCAATTACGGAGCGATCCAATTACGGAGGACTAAGTTGCAGTGTCAGGCGAGTTCAGGGTATAGGGCTCAGGTATGAGATGGTTTGACATTGAAGACTGCGATTGGCAGTATACACTGTGTGGTCCCCGTGACCTCTGACCGCACCCATTGGAGGCACACTGTATGATGCTCCGATCTTCAGCAATGAGGGAAGACAGGAGAAGAAAATGCTGTATTGCCCGGTATAAATGGCATAGGGATGTGACTTGCTGTTGGGGAGTAGCGACCCCACGTACCTGAGTGCTTCTGGGTGACCCTGATGGAGGGTGTTGAGTCAGAACCAGCACCTCTGGCAAACTACCTGGATAACTCTTCTGGTATGGGGGTGCCATCAGCAGAGTTCTCTTTGGCAGTAGTCATATCCACCCTTGACTACGGATGTGTCATTTAGCTTTGCCTAGGCAGAAGAACTTAGACAACGACCTAGTGACAAGGGTGGATATGACTACTGCCAAAGAGAACTCTGCTGATGGCACCCCCATACCAGAAGAGTTATCCAGTGATATATTTAACAATTTAGCCATGTTGATAATAGTTTTTTTTTTTTTAATTTTGGATATTTTACGATGTTACTGTATTGTTTTAATCATGTTGTGCATACTTGTTTTGGATGTCATTTTTCTACAAAGCCTGGTCTATGTATTGTTATATGTTAGTTTGAATGTTATCTGTTTAGTGTGCTAAGTAAATAAAATAAAATAGACATTTGGAGTCACAGTGAGGTCATAATTCTGGTGCTAGTCGTGGACTGGTACTGGAAACCGCCGTTAGGAGTACCGCCGGTGAGGTTCTAGTTGGTAGGCCCCTCTATCTGAGGGGAGAGTCCCACATAACCTCCCATCACGGTCGGGGGGCACGTAACGTAACGCATTTCCACACCATAAAAAAGCGGTAACGTAAATGTCCCGGTTCTGGACACTGTCCCAATAGTTAGCAGCGGCAACAACGTAATTGTTATATTCTCTTTGGCGGCAACCTTAACTAATTGCAATGGAGTTGACACGCACTGTCAATTATTGAAATTGCAGTGTCAAACATTGTGACATTAACTTATTTCATAACCAATTTGATGATTTTGTGAATGTATTATCGATGTGTCATTAACTTTGCAATGCGCCTTCCTCTAATTTGGCGATTATTTCGAAATGGTCAAGAAGAGAATAAATAAATTAATAGTTTAAAAAACACTAGAAGAACACGCTTTACAAGACTTCTAAGAAATCCACACACAGCTATGATACGATGTTCCATCATGAAGTTTCAGTTCATATCTTCCGGCTCCATCATCAGATCAGTTCGACAGTACCATATTTTTGTATTATCATCAGAACTACATACAGCTGCCAATTTTCATGACGCTACGATCCTTGGAAGATGGTTAAATTAGTTACCTTAGATTCCATTACATAGTTACATACAGGTCGACCTAATAAAAGCGTGTTAAAAATCCTATTGAATGCAAGACATATGTCCAAGTTTTAATTGATTTCTTACTTAATACTAATGAGATTTCACGGTCGATTGTAGAACTTATACTATTATGCAGTAGTAAAAATTAAATGTCTGTACATTGAAAATAAAATAATTAAATATACATGTAACGGATTATTTAGAAGCCATTGAAAGAACATGTTTTTTTCGAGTTTTTGGATGTTTGTAGTATGTGTCGTTTTGGCTTTATCACGCCAAATCAGCTAAACAGATTTCAACTATTTTAGCACAACGGAAGCTCCACAGATGGATATAGGATACCTACTATTTACTCAACTACACTGATGGAAGAAAAAAGAGTTATGACTTTCTCCTCCGCGAACGAATTTCACCTTCTAGTTTATTATCCACATTATTGAAAACTCTTGTGTTTCATGTTTACTGAATTATTTAGTCATTTCGTTTTACTACATCTATCATCATTTACTATATCTATCATCTTCGTTATATCGTAGATATTAAACCTATATTTATACATACGATTTAGTGTATAATTAACCATCCATCCATTTTCACCATTTATTAATGACTGTGAACACCTGTCAATTTCGACTATTTGACAGACGACATGCGTTAATTAGCTGTCAACAATTAACATTGAAATAAAACAATTTAACGGATTATATCGCGTATATTAGGACCTCCCGTGACCATGGAAAGCTGGAAAGCTTCCGAAACGTCGGGAACTAAAATGAGATAATATACGCGATATAATCCGTTAAATTGTTTTATTTCAATGAGTAATAATCGCGGAAACAGAAGAAAACAATTAACATACCATGATGAAATTGACCTTAACCTGTCAGAACTAATGACCTGAACCAACAAATACTTAACTTTGTTTATAATAAAAAAAAACACACAAAAGTTCTTAACGCTATTTTTCTCATATCTTATGATAATACCTTACGTATCTAATCTACAACTTTGGAATATTACAAATATAGATATAAATCAGATAAACTAGAGTAGGTAAAAATCTCACCAAGATAAAAAAAATACTCACCGATCCAGCCATAGAGATGTCTATAGCAAACACTTCAGTGCTCTCCGTCGGGGTTATTTTGAAGCTTTTCGATGATACACAATCCAATCCACGCATCATTGTGACACAAACACATGAAAAAACGCAACTGACAGTCACAGTCACGCACTATTTGAAAAAATAACTCAAGAGATGAACACTTTAAAAGGACAATTGACGGTCGCGGTCATAAACCATTCGAAAATAGAAGTCAGAGTTCAACCGTTTAAACAATTGACGATCGCGGTCACAAGTTATTTGAAAAGAGAACTCCTAGTTCAACTGTTTAGAAAAAAACAACGATCGCAGTCGCAATTGACAAGTCGCGCATGCTTTCAACTGTTTTGACGAAAGACAGCTGAAGACCGCAGTTGAGTCAATCGAAGCGAGGTGTGCGCGTGCGTCGCGACGAGAGACTAACGTACCTATGTATGTGGGTGCGCGTGAGCAGGTGGCATAGATTGTAATGCGACTTTCGAACGCTGGATGTGGCATTGGCTTAAGAACACGCGATTTGATACTAGTTTTAAAGGCCGCTGGCTTAAGTTAATCTAATGAGTTAAATTAAAATTATTCTTGGTGAAGTAAGTCTTATAAAATTATTAGCTGAGTCTTTATCAGCGCAGACCACTCTGTTACTTTTTTTATATGGTACTACAACTTTGTTTTATCTATCAGCCACGGACGTTCACTGCTGAACCTGGCCTCCTCTATACATTGCCACTGGGTGCGATCCTGCGCGAACTGCATCCGCAGAATCCGCGCGACCCTTACGAGGTCATCCGTTCACCTAGTCGGGAGCCACTTCTGGGGGACAACTCTGCTACCACAGATGTATATGCTCTGAGTGTGCGGTAGCAGACTCAGAGCATATACGTCTGCGGGACTACATGATCTACGGGACTGCATGGTAATGCATTATGACGAAAATTTCATATGTGTAAATGATAAATTGATATACCTACACTAAAATTACAAACAACAACAACAACTTATAATTTAGGTTTAATCTGTTGTTCTTTGTGTAATTTGTGTCACACTTATTTAGGCTGGGACACTTGCCTGCGCAAAACTTGATAATGAATGCTTTTTGCGTGTTTTGAACACGACTGGGCAAACATAGTCTCACTCATAGAGTCATTCAGGAGGGTCTTTGCTTATTGTAGAGCCAAAAGCTAAATGCCAATTGGGTCATCTATACTATTATAAAGGTGTAATAACGAAATGTCTGTACGCTGAAGATATAAAAAAAAGTGCTACGGACTATTTGAAGGTCACTTAATCGATTCATTTTTATTTTTTGTTTGTATGTCTCGCTGTGGCTTCATCATGCCAAAACGGCTAAACGGATTTCCACTATTCTTGGTTAATTGGTAGCTGGGCATCCACATATGGTTATAGGATACTCTTTACTCGATTACGCTGAAGAAAATAAGAAGGAAATGATTTATTTCTCCTCCGCTGGCGAAGTTGCGTGTTTATACTTTGGAAGTAACAGCGAGTGTGAACGAGAGATCCAGCTTAATGATTTATGCTCTGACGGCACGTTGATTCTCTCTCTAGCGCCTCACAAATAACAGTGGGACTCAGAAATAGTTAAAGAAAAAAAATTTACAGTCACATCTAGTAACCTATATCGAAACATTTATAATTCACCGCGTGAGCCAGCATGGTTATTGTGTACCAATCGTGAAGTGTGACGGTCACGAAGCGTACAACAGTGAGCCTGTATTACTTAAATTACCTAATCAAAGTAAGTCCTAGCTTCACCGAGTAAGGCGCTCTACGTGTCGCGCTTGCATCACTCCAGTTTGTCTGATGACGTGGTGGAGATCGTCCGCCGGAAGACTGGTTTCTCGCTGAGGGTGCACCAGCTGCAATCCCGCCACTACGTGCACTTCAGCTCGTTTGTGGTGCGCGTGCCGCGGCCGCTGTACATCCAAGGCAATCTGCCGAATCCTACACCAGATCAGACGGCGCAACGGAGCCACGGAGTTACGTCGCCTGAATCGAACTAGTTTTAAGTTTTTCTATATGTTTTTGTTTTTTGTAATTTACAGAGCCTTAAGTTGCGTCCACACTTGTATCATTTGCTAGTATCCGATCACCGTGCCTTGGCATGATTGCGTATCGCGCTGCTTGGACGCTCACTGCCGGCGCGACGATCATGCCGCACTCGTCCGATATAAGTGTGTGATACGCGTAGCAACATGGATTTCGAGCGATCGGATCGGCGCAACGTCCAAACGCGTGATCCTGACACGCGATCATGCCACGGAACGAAGATCTGATTGACACCTTTAGTTTTTACTGTAATACTATGTAACCTTTTTGAATAATACAATAAAATAAATCATCACTTGAAGAACAAAAAATCGCAGTGAATCTAGAAAAGGCTTACGATCTTCATACGGATTAACCCAATTTTCATGATTCATAGCTAAGAAGATTCTCTATTAAGTAAATCTCTTTTCAAACCAAATAAGCTTAATTCAAATCTGAGCATTCATTCAATAGCTAGAAATTCAAACAGATACAGAGATTAACACGTTAAACTTAGATTTTAGCGTCTAGTGCATTATGTTATTTTATTTTGGTATGCAGTAAAAAGTGTTAGGATGTAACCCTATTAACACCTATTATAAATTATCTGAGACACAGCCATGAATGCGGATTATACTAAATGGTAAAGGCACGGGAAAGAGACACCTAGAAAGGTTTAGGAGAGGCCTTCACCATACAGGCGACTACAACGAACTTAATAATAAAAACTTATTTATAGATAGTATACATATTCATTAAACAATAGTTAAAGTTTATCATGTAAAGTTTGATTGCGTTAGAGAAATAAAGGCTTTAAATTTTATTTATAAATGCTTTGCCAGATTTTCACTACTCATTGGCCACGGAGTAAACTGAAGTAATCCTAATACTTCTCATTGAAACTATACACACACCTTTAAATATTATGATTAATATTTTATTCAAACAAATAAGCGGTAAGAACGAAAAGAATTTTTTTTTTTCATTACGATTAAAATCGCACCAACATGTTTTATTTAAACTTAAATAATCTTTCCCTTACCACTTCCAGTTAAAGTTTCTATCCGTCTACAGGTAACATTTATTATCTTTATGATTCACCTCGTGAACAGACGTACTGTGTACAAATCTGCTACTAAGTCCTGCGGTCACGGGCTACTACCGGCAGAGGTTCCATAATAATTGACTCATACGGATGTTTGTGGCGCTTAGGCGCCGCGTTCCATAGTACTTGGCGCCATGACTCATGACGGTGTCTTTGGCGCTTAGGCGCCGCAGTGACTGTTTAGTATGTTAAATTTAGTTTTATTTATTTCTCACATCATTACAAATGCCGAACAAACACAAATACATGTCACTTATAAATTCTATCCGAAATGTGATCGTTACGTACTAAAATATTATTATTAATATAGGTAATAACATTGTACATAATAGTATAGTTACTTAAGGAAATTAATATAAATTTGGTACTAAAACAGTAGGTCAATACCGTCAATAAATAAAAAAAATCAGTCCCAGTTCATACGTATTAAAAAAAAAAATTACACAATATGTCACATTAAGGCTAATAGAATTAAAATAAATAAATAGTTTAAAAACTCTAGAAAAACACGCTTTACAAGACTTTTCTAACAAATCTAAACACAGCTATGATACGATGTTCCATCATGACGTTCCAGTTCATATCTTCCGGGTCCATCATCATCAGATCAGTTTGTCAGTACCATATTATTGAATTGTCATCAGAATTACGTACAGGTGCCAATTTTCATGACGCTACGATCCTTGGAAGATGGTTAAACTAGTTACCTTAGATTCCATTACATAGTTAGTTACATACAAGTCGACCTAATAAAAGCGTGTTAAAAATAATTACGATATAGTGATATATCAGATAATATATACAGAAATGAAATAAAAACAGAAAATAACACTGCCTGAGTCAGTCACAGATTTACAAACAAACGTACTGTGTACCAATCTGCTACTAAGTCTCGCGGTCACGGGACTACACGGTAGAGGTTTCATAATAGTTGACTCATAAGGATGTTTGTGGCGCTTAGCTGCCGCGTTCCAGAATTCTTGGCGATGGTCTTCTACCAGGACGTCTTACGTAATAGGCCCTTTTAACTGACCTGTCACCTGGCATTCTCGCCAGATGTCCAAGCCATCGGAGTCTTGAAGATTTTATCTCCCCATATCCGGCTCAGATATCAGGTCTTCCAGCTCCTGATTCCTCCTAATTCTCCAACTACCATCTTTCCCCTGGGTTGGCCCCAGGATGTTGTGGAATATTTTCTTCTCAGCAACAAGAAGCTTGTTCTCCTTCAAAGTTTTGACGACCGGTTTGGCTCAGTGGGAGTAACGTTGCCTGCGAAGCTAAGGTACTGGGTTCAAATCCCGGTAAGGGCAAATATTTGTGTGATGAGCATAAATATTTGTTCCTGAGTCTTGGATGTCTTCTATGTATATAAGTAATATATCTATTAAATATATCGTCGTCTAGTACCCATAACACAAGCCTTATTGAGCCTACCATGGGGCTAGTTCGATTTGTGTAAAATTGTCCCGTAATATATATTTATTTATTTAAAGTCAGTGTCCAAGATTCACAGACATATAAGTTTAGATTTTATTTTTTCAAGTGAGCCAATCCACTTACCTGAATATCGAATGCATTGTACATAAAAAATACTATATTCTGCTTTTCTTCCCGTAACTGCAAACCCATTGCTATGCATGGTATGTTAATAGGGATGTCATCATCCCTATTGTATGTACATTCAATGCACTTTTGATATGTACTAAATTTTGATAATAAGTCCGTCATGTAAGTTAATATTAAATATTGGACACGTATTTTTTCTTTTCTCACATAATCGAAAAATATAGGCGATAGTAGCGATAGGCGACGTCATTCCTAAGTACAAATTTTACTTAGGAGTGACGTCTCTAGCCCCCACTCCTAAACTTTAATGCGATTTATCTGAGTATTTTTTTATTATTTTTAAAAAGCAAAAAATATGTGTCCAATATTTTTTTTGACGGACTAATTTCAATTTTGATTTTCATACCCAGTCATCATCCCTATTATGAACCCTATTACGTGGCAAGTAAGTTTAACATGGGCCACTACAAAAAAAATATTATCTGAACATTTCTGTATGTATGATTTTATTAGCGCATTTGTAATCTACTGTTCAGGAAATAGAGTCGATAATGTATTTTTTTATTAGTAAATAAATTTTACAGGACAATTTTTACACAAAATTGAACTAATCCCATAGTAAGCTCAAGGGCTAAGGCTTGTGTTATGGGTACTAAACGACGAGATATCTTTCTTAGATACATAAAAAACGCACCCAAGACTCAGGAACAAATATTTATGGTCATAACAAAAATTGCTGCCCTTACCGCGATTTGAACCCAGGACCTTCAGCTTCGCGGGCAACGTTACTTCCGCTGAGCCAAACCGGTCGTCAAACCTAACCTTCACCTTTATTAACCTTCCATGGTGTTTATAATGAATATCTGATATGTTTTTAGTAGCAATGGGTTTGTGATTATGAGAAGAAAAACAGACATAAAATGCATTTTTTATTCAGGTAAGTGGATCGGCTCACTTGAAAAAATAAAATCTATGTATGTATAAATATATATATTACTGTTTATAGTACACTAGTTTCTCTCCGCGACTTCGTCTGCCTTAAATTCGTTTATCGCGGATAATGGTATTTTTCCGGGATAAAAAGTAGCCTATGTCCTTTCCCGGGACTCAAACTATCTCCATTCCAAATTTCATCCAAATCGGTTCAGCGGTTTATGCGTGAAGAGGTAACAGACAGACAGACAGACACACTTTCGCATTTATAATATTAAGTATGGATTTCGAAATATTCATAGCATAAATAGCGTAGCTTTGTATGATTATGTTATCTAATTAATACATTGAAATAACACAATTTAACGGATTATATCGCGTATATTATCTCATTTTAGTTCCCGACGATTCGGAAGCTTTCCAGCTTTCCATGGTCACGGGAGGACTGAGAAAAGATGTATTTTCCTCTGTCAAAGTTACAATTTGTGCAAACTACCCATTTTTTTGAAAAACCACAAATAAAGGAACGTCGGGAACTAAAATGAGATAATATACGCGATATAATCCGTTAAATTGTTTTATTTCAATGAGTAATTAATACATGTTTAAGTTTATAGGCATACTGGACCAGCAACCACAAGATTTTACCGTTTTCCTATTGTATTATGGTCCTTTATGTATTAATAACTACCATAAGACTAAAATATTTATTGTTATTACTTACCTACATTATTATGTGTTATTTTGAGTAAATATTAATCACAATACCCATTGAATTGCTCATGAAGATATGAGGAAAACTTGACACCTGTCACAAAAGATCCATTGCCTAAAGTGGTGGCAGGTGTGTATTAATGGATTATTGAAACCCTCATTAATAATAAGCAAGTTATACACAATTTACCGGGAAAATCAATGATAGTAGTACACATCCCTATTGGTCGTTTAAAAGGACGGTATATAAAATTACAAAAAATATGAGTTCTAACGATGTTCAAAACTAATATTATTTGTACTCAAAAGTTAATATGTAATTCTACTACATTATTAATTTTATAAAAATAATGTATAATTTCTTATTGCAAAATACATACCTCGAATTATCCATTGTTATTTAGTCACAATAAAACTTTTTTTATAAAATATAACACTGCCTAAAAACACCGCAATCACTCAAGTGTCTGCTGCCAACACTCGAAACGTTTCGAATGAGTATAAAGCTATCATAATGAAACACAGGATTAGTTACAGATTTGTTTATTAGTTACTTTTGCTTTTGAATATATCTTTAAAACTGATGCTGGCAAAAGTCTCGAACTGCCATTTCTCAATATATAATAATAATAATAATGAGTATAAATAAAAGTTTGACAAGTACCCCCCCCCCCCATTGACCGTGAGAATTTTAAGTTGATGACGTTCTTTTAAAAGTACGATAGTAACAAATGGGGTGAAAGATGTATCAGCGTCGAAAGCAGTGCTGTCGGTCTCATCACTATACTATAATGACCCCTAGATACCTATAAACTATTCGTTGGCTACGTTTTCTTACGTCAGTTTTGACGGATCAATATATTTTAACCAGTGATCTAGAACATGTTCTATGTCCCAGAAACTTGAAATTTGGTATGAAAAGGTAGCTCTTATAGCACAACCCACGAAATAAATATGAAAGTTAATTTTTTTTATGTCTGTCTACGTCAGTTACCAATATAAAATGACCCACACCGCGGAGATACATTTTGCTTAGGAGTAGGGCTCTGCTAACAGTGGATTCTGTATAGAAAGGTACGGGAGTCCAACTCGCACTCGGCCAGTTTTTCATATTTAAAACTTTATAATTTTAAAATATATTATAACCCCCCAGAACTGAACAGAAGAATGTTGCAAACTAAACTCTTTAATGAACTTTATGGTTTATAAAAGATACTTCAAATTTAATGTCATTTAATATTGACGAATAAAATGGATGTTTACATTTAAACGCTCATTTAATCCTTGCCGTCAGGCCAACGGCGGTTCCCCAGACCGGGCCACATTCAAAATTTTACAGTTTATTTTAAGTAACTTTTAGCAAAGAATCACTATCAAGGCAGCTTGGCTTCTTCAGCAAAAACAGAGCCAAACGAAGTAACCCAACCTTTACAGCAGCTATTAATAAGTGAAGCCGTTGGCCAGCAGTTAATCACAATGGAACCAGGAAAGGCATCTGTAGACCACGATAGCGAGCTGTCGGAACTCCAAGAGCAAGTGATGAAGCTCACGTCCCTGCTCTCGATCAAACGCGAGCAGATTGCGACGCTGCATACCGAGCTCAAGTCCCACAAGAGCGCGGAGGTGGCCCTCGCGAATCTTAAGAGCAAATACGAGACCGAGAAGAGCGTAGTCACTGAGACATTGCTTAAGCTGAGGGATGAGCTGAAACTATTGAAGGATCCACCTTCGATGTTTGCGAGTGAGTCGCTATGGTTTTCTAGTTAGAAGCATATGTGAGCGTTGCCGCACGCAGTTTAAGAGATGCTTTCTGGTTCACATTGCAAGTCTCCCTATCGGCGTTTGTAAATTTTATAACCATGATGTTTTGAAGCGAAAGTGAATAGCAACTTCTCGGTAGACGTACTCTTGTCTTCACTTTTCATCAGATGTGACCATGGCCAAACTCAAACCCGCTGTCCATGAAAACATCATTGTGTTGTATGAAAGAAAGAGTTTTTTATGTAACGTGTTTACCTCTGAATTACACTCTACAGTTTAATGATTGAGAATACAAATCTTATGGTCAGCTTAAACGTAACCTATTATTGCTTCTTATTAAAACCGTCATTGATAGATTTTCACCTTGTGGATCAATTCCAAAAAATCAAATAATTTCAAACTGCTTAAAAACTTAATTAAGGACTTTCTTGTATAGTAGTCACGTCGTGTCTAGATAGACAATTTGAACTGTTTAAAAATTACAGAAGTTTCATATTCTTTCTTATTTCTAGCATGAAGGGCATTTTATAAGTTTCTTAAGCTATACGGTCTACAGAACTGACTAACACTCCTGTCAACAGAAACGTATCATGTCCTCAGGACTCCGTGCGGTGTTCGCGACGCGTTTCGAAGAGTACGTGACGCAGGTGGCAGAACTGACGCAGGCGTTGACCGGTACCGAGGACGAGAAGAAGAGGCTCAACGAGCTGCTGCGACTCGCTGAAAAGCAGAAGCTCGCCCTGACGCATTGCCTCGAGGAGCTCGAGGTATGTGCCTGTGTTGACTACTTGACGCAGGTGGATGGATTGACTGACGCACGCGCTGAAGATGAGTAGAAGCCACTGAACTGAACCAGCTGTTGCGCCTCGCTAAGCAACAGTAACTCGTCCTGACGCAGTGCCTCGAGGAGCTCGAGGTATGTGCCTGTGTTAAATATATGATGCAGGTGGCCAAGCTGACGCAGGCGCTGGAAACGAGAAGAACACACTTAACCAGCAGTTGTGCCTCACTGAATAACAGAAGTTCGCACTGACGCAACGCCTCCACGAGGTCGAGGTATGTGCCTGTGTTGAGTATATGACGCAGGTGGACGGACTGACGCACGCGCTGAGGATGAGTAGAAGACACTGAACTGAACCAGCTGTTGCGGCCCGCTAAGCAACAGTAACTGGCCCTGACGCAGCGTCTCGAGGAGCTCGAGGTATATGTGCCTATGTTGAGTATGTAACGCAGGAGCTGACGCAAATATTTTCGTATAATAAGTAAAGAAATAAATAAATATTACGGGACAATTTTACACAAATAGAACCATTCCCATGGTAAGCTCAATAAGGTTTGTTGTATGGGTACCAGACGACGATATATTTAATAGATATATTACTTATATACATAGAAAACATCCAAGACTCAGGAACTAATATTTTATGCTCATCACACAAATATTTGCCCTTACCGGGATTTGAACCCAGGACCTCAGCTTCGCAGGCAACGTTACTCCCACTGAGCCAAACCGGTCGTCAACAACATAATATAACTTAAGAAGCAGTCTGTAAGTTAACATGACGCTAGTACGGCTGAAAGGACTAAACACCTGAAACTTAGAGATTGAATTATTGGTCTACCATCCTCTTAGTGTAGGCCACATCGAATGTCAACTGAATCTGAACTGTGGAATAAATTGTCGCCGGCAGTATTTCCGTACCGATGCGTACTCCCAACTGAAAGGCCGGCAACGCACTTGTAACTCCTCTGGTGTTGCAGGTGTCTATGGCGGGTGATCGCTTACCATCAGGCGATCCGTCTGCTCGTTTGCTCCCTCATAACATAAAATAGTTACTGTAACTAATAACTTTTATGTTGGTGGTAAACATGGAACTCGTTAATAAAATAATGCAATCCTACCGAGTGTGGATTTTTTAAAGTTGACGTTGAGTTCAAAGAAAATAATCTATACTAGTATAAAGTTGTAAAAATAAAATGTTTGTATGTGTCGTTGTGGCTTCATCACTCTAAATCGGATTTCGACTATTTTTGGTACACGGGTAGCTGGGTATCTCCAAACGGTTATTGGATACTTTTTACCTGGCTATACAAAAGTAAAAAAGAGGGGTAATGATTTTTCTCCTCCGAGAACGAAGTTGCGGGCGCCTTCTAATTTGCGATAAGAGCATAAAAATGTATCTTTAACAGAAACTTTTAAATCCTCTAACTTGGACTTACATGTCCGGCACTGATTCTAAGTATAAATGTAGATAATTAGTCATGGGACGAAAAAAAAATGGCTCAGTGAGTACGTATCACGCTCTGCTGGAGCCGACCAAAATAGCCCGATAAATTGGGCTGAACTAATAACAGGATGGCTAAGTATTACCATAGTTACGCAGGCAATTTGACTCCAAGAAATAATACTTTATCACTGCAAAATGGGGCGGGGCTTATACGCGCATAAATGTGATTAGCCATAAAAATACCATCTAAAAATATACTGATCCATTTATTTATCGTATGGCTTATATTAACTTCTCCACTTAGATTATTAAAATGTTAGATTGATAAAATTTATTAAATAAATAAATGTCAGGGACAATCTTAAACAAAACGACCTAGTCCCAAACTGCAAAAAGCTTGTCCTGCAGGAACTAGGCGATGACGGTAAAATAAATTGATAAATTATAATCTATCTAAAGTATTATAAAGTTGTAAAAATGAAATGTCTTTAAATTGAACATATTTTCCGAAAAAATATTGTTACGGACTATTTGGAGCTCACTAAAAGGAAAAATATTTTTTATTTCATTTTTTGTATGTGTCGTTGTGGCTTCATCACGCCAAATCGGCTAAACAGATTTCAACTATTTTTGGTACACGGGTAGCTGGGAATCTCCAAATGGTTATAGGATACTTTTTACCCGACTACGCAGAAGAAAAAACGAAGGGTTATGAGTTATGACTTTTTCTCCTCCGCGAACGAAGACCCAGGAACAAACAATCGTGCTCATCACAGTAGCATTTTCCCTGGCCAGGATTCCAAACCGGGACATTGACATTAAAAAAAAAATGGAGAGTAGAAAACTAAGAAGAACAATTTCTATATACAGCGTCCATCAAAAGGCCTTAAATTGGTGGCGCCGAAGTATCAAAATGTCAAGTAAATAAATTACATACAAGATGTACATATATTGAGAAAATTAGGTGTCTTGTGTAGCGCGCTACTTAGTTTGGCCGCTACTTGGTCTAGGGTGATGGGCACTCCATGCATTAACTTGTGGTTAAAAGGTAACTTGCGATTTAAAAATCAGTTCACTGCCGCAGTAAAGTAAATTAGCGTTATATTTTCATACATTCGCCACCTACCGAATTCCTTGAAAAAAGTCAATATTTTCCAAACCGTATTAAAACAATTGATACCAGCTTTGCAAACGAACACCATTCTACCAAAAACTTTAGCCCATTGAGTTAACACATGTTATCGTCTGGTAGCGCCACCGTCCCACTAACACTAATTAAACAAAGTTTTATGTACCATTGAAAATGGTACGTTGTTATGACGTTTTACTTAGAAGCTGCTATGGCACACTGAGTCATAGTCTGCTATTTACTTTCGCTCGTGACTCATGACGCATGCGTTGAAACGAGGCTTAACTGTAGCCTTTACAAAACAGTGAGGTGATATTTTGTACTATTGAAAATTCTCAATTGTATATTTCTGAAAAATTAACTTCCTGGGGCCATTTTCTTAAAAGAAGAGAAAGAAAAGAAGAAGAGACTTCCGCTTATAATACAAGACTTGTATTATAAGCGGAAGTCTCTTCCGTCCTTCTCGCAATGTATTCAAAGGAAGGAGACAGACAATCTTTGTCGCGGGACAAATCTGTCTGTCTCTCTGTCCGTCCGTCCGTATGTCACAGGCATTTTACTCAAAAACTATAAGATATATATTGATGAAATTTGGAGCATAGGCGTCTTGTGTTAGCCGCTACTTAGTTTGATAGTTAAATAAAAAATGAGGTTGCTAAAATAAATATTTGATTTAGTGAATATTTTCCGAAAAATTCGCTCCGTAAGTAGCAAAATTTCTAAACGGTATGTTCAAAAAATATGAAAAAATGTACAAAGATAAAGCTTTATTGTCATAAATACTCCCAACGAAAATTGTTTTTAACATGATCGGGCATACCGTTTTTAAGTTATTGCCAAAAAACTGCGCTTCTTAGCAAAAGGACGTAAGTGCCGGGGAAATACGCTCTTTTGTTAGTGTTTTTTTGAGGACGAAGAAGATACATTTATTTTGTAAACAACAAAAATTACAGTACATTGTAAAGTGACATGTATAGACTTAACCTAGACTTAAAGCTAAACCTAGGAGCTACAATCAATCATATTT
Source organism: Hedya salicella (assembly GCA_905404275.2). Lineage (NCBI taxonomy): Eukaryota > Metazoa > Arthropoda > Insecta > Lepidoptera > Tortricidae > Hedya > Hedya salicella. The sequence goes on along the minus strand of FR990112.1, from coordinate 1,437,417 downwards.
GTGTTTACAAAAATGGAGTCCACTCAGCATATGTCAGAGCACTCATGAGTGCCATGACGCTGATCGTCCGCGGATCCAGAACAGGACATGTGTGAGACAGCGTGCTGTGTATGTACGCTGTGTACCTACTCATTTATGTGCATGCCTGTGTGAATGTGCATATATATATAAACCCAATAACCCTGATATATCTATATATATATATATGTGTACTTAGACCATCCTAACTTTAAGATTCTTTATCCATACTCCATACTAATATTATAAATGCGAAAGTGTGTCTGTCTGCCTATCTGTTTGTCTGTCTGTCTGTTTGTCTGTCTGTCTGTTACCTCTTCACGCTTAAACCGCTTTTTTTTCATATTGTATTTTTTTTCATCTGTAGTGATTTTTTTTGTATAAACGGCTGCGGAACCCTACATTGAGCATGGTCCGACATGCTCTTGGCCGGTTTTTGTTTGTAGGTGATAAATCTAATGGAGCGGCCTTTGCCTAGTTTTTTAAAAGCTGTTTTTCTTATTGTATCCTTTTGTAGAACTAGAAATATTCCCGTAGCGTGACACACGTGTAACCCTTGCCCCCGCTAAAATACATGAAAAATGAGTTCGGTGATGACAGCTTGTCAAATCACGACAATCCATAATTGCCTTGCTATCGCCTGAAAGGAGGCCAATCCAAGAAAGGATCCAGCAAAGACACTTTCACATTTAGAATATGAGTAAGGATGTCAAGTTTCTATTTGCATTGTTTCACGTCATTCTTGAATTTTCAATTATTTGAGCATTTATCTCCGAATAATCCTATATTAAACAATCCAGTGACTGCACGATTTTAGCCGTAGCGTTAAATATAATAAAAGTCACGATTAAATTACGATATTAGTAAGGATGTCAAATTTCTATTCGCATTGCCTCAGTAATTCTTGAATTTTCAGTCATTTGATCATTTTTATCCTGTAGTAATTCTTAAATTAAACAATCCGCGTCAGTGACTGCACGACCTTCGCCTTAGCCTTAAATATCATAAAAGTCACAATTAGATTACGATATTAGTAAGGATGTCAAATTTCTATTCGCATTGCCTCAGTAATTCTTGAATTTTCAGTCATTTGATCATTTTTATCCTGTAGTAATTCTTAAATTAAACAATCCACGTCAGTGACTGCACGACCTTAGCCTTAAATATGACAAAACTCACGATAAGATTACAAAATTATTAAGAACTAGAAGATTCCCGCAACTTCGTTCGCGGAGGAGAAAAAGTTATAACCCTTCGTTTTTTCTTCAGCGTAGTCGGGTAAAAAGTATCCTATAACCATCTGGAGATACCCCAGCTACCCGTGTACCAAAAATTGTGGAAGTCTGTTAAGCCGATTTTGCGTGATGAAGCCCCAACGACACATACAAACATACAAACAATAAAAATAAAAATTCTTTTTAGTGACCTCCAAATCGGCCGTAACAATAATTTTTTTTAATATCTTCAATGTACATTTCATTTTTACAACTTTATAATAGTATAGATATATTTCATATTTATATATGCATTATGACAGTATTTTTTGTATTTTCAGTCACTTTGTCATTTTATTTCCGAATAATCCTTAAATGAAACAATCCGCGTCAGTCTGCATGAAATCTTAGCTTTCGCCTTAAATATGATAAAACTCATGATTAGATTAAGATATTAGTAAAGATGTCATATTTCTATTCGCATTGTCTCAGTCATTCTTGAATTTTCAGTCACTTTGTCATTTTATCTCCGAATAATTCTTAAATGAAACAATCCGCATCAGTCATTGCACAATCCCAGCTTTAGCCTTACATACGATAAAATTCACGATCAGATCACGGTGTTAGTAAGAAGTATGGATGTTAAATTTGTATACGCATTGTTTCAGTTAGTCATTCAGTTTTGAGTCATTTGGTCATTTTATCTCCGAATAATTCTTAAATGAATTAATTCGCGTCAGTGACTTTATAGTCACGTATCTTTATGAATATGAATAATAAAGATGTGTTGCGATTTATTTGGCACTTTGGATGCTACAGACTATTTGCTGCTGACTGTACGATCTTAGTCTTAACCTTAAATGTGAGACAATCCTTAATCCATAATAAAAATCATGATTAAATACCAAGAAGTCAAGTAACCTAGCCGACAAGAACCTTATCAAAAAAAGATAAACTTGTCATTTTGATTGACACAGATATCTCGCTGTTTTTATTTATTCTTGTGTTGAATGTCATAAATTACATTTCTTTGTGTTGATTTTGATTATATATTGAAAATGGATTTGCCGGAGTTGAAGCCAATATTCGAAGTTGCCGTGGACACCGTGGTGTCCGCGGTCAACAGGGCTAAGGAACAGCTAGGGGTCCGACAGACCCTCAAAGACTTTGCACGTAATGTGAAATTAATACATTAAAAACCGGCCAAGTGCGAGTTGGACTCGCGTACCGAGGGTTTTGTAAAGACTTTCTCTTAACCTAACCTAACCGGACGGCTAAGTTAAGTTTGCACCTGGTATTTATAGCGTTGCATACAAATGAGGTCCAAACTTTATGCAACCGGATTGCTCAATGGTTTTATAAATTTAAAAAATATATATTTATTTATTCTGTTTTTAGTATTTGTTGTTATAGCAGTAACAGAAATACATCATCTGTGAAAATTTCAATTGTCAAACTATTACGGTTCATAAGATACAGCCTTGTGACGGACATACAGACGGACAGCGGAGTCTTAGTAATAAGCGTCCGTTTCGCTCGTTGCTAATATACCGCATTCCCGAAATACCAGATTTCGCATAATACCAAATTCTTGACCAAATTTTCAGTATAGGATATTCCTAAAACTATTTCTGGACCTGGCCCCCTATTGCCTAACGCGTTTGACGCTCGCAATCAGAATCAAGTGTCATGATTTTGTATGGGCTATGACAGTTGATTCGGATACCAAGTGTCAAAATTTCGTTAGGCAATAATCCCGGGGGTCAACCTGGTGTAACAGGAATGTGGTAAGCTAACAGTGTGATATATTGATAATCGGATATTTTGTAAAATCTGGTATTTCGGGAATGTGGTATATTAGCAACGAGCGTTTCATTTTACCCTTTGGGTACGGAACCCTAAAAATTTTGTGAACCGGTCGTCGCCTGATTCTTACCAGGCGTGGAGAGGGGCGGGTCGTGGCCAATCGTATCTCGTAGCTCGTCGTATCTAGCTTCTAGTTCTACTTACTTTTATCGTCGGCGGTGGGCCAAGAGCCTACATTGCGACAATGCCAGTCGGAATGGTCAGGCGTCGCTGACATGTGTAGGTAGAGGTAGTAGAAAATTAATTGATAGATTCAGATGTTACTTTGCAGAATTCCATATTAGATTAATGGATTGTAGTTCCTTTGTCTTTCGGTGAAATTGTGTCTTGGTTACTTCTAGAGTGGATCGCGGACCGTCAACATCTCCTGCATCCCTTGATGATGCCTCGTAGAGGCGAAACACGTGTCGAGGATTATACTGTCTGGTGTTGGTTTGTTGTATTTGCATGCGTATTGTTTTGAGGAAATAGCATGAAAATATGCGCATGTGAGCACAATTTATTGTCACATCTAACCAAGACAATATTTCGTGGAAAAGCAAAGAAACTTAATCCATTAATCTGGTCTAGTAGAACTAGTACGCTTGCTGCAAATTGCCTTGCTCTCCTAACGAAATAACTAAAATCGCATTGTTTCAGACTGCCGCGAGCTCTTCGCTGGCAAAACGAAACTAAGCGTGACCGGGCTGAAGGCTCCACTGGCCCTCAGTGCGGAGGCCCTCATCAGCGACGCCATCAAATCCCGCTGGAGGCTGACAGACATCTTCATGTTCGCACTCAACTATAAGGGCGGTTCATGCGACGAGGTTGCCCACTACTACTACTACGAGGTACACGCTCCCTTAAGGTGCGTCCACACTTGTATCATTTGCTCGTATCCGATCACCGTGCCGTGGCATGACTGCGTATCGCGCTGCTTGGACGCTCACTGCCGGCGCGGCGATCATGCCGCTCTCGTCCGATATAAGTGTGTGATACGCGTAGCAACACGGATTTCGAGCGATCGGATCGGCGCAACGTCCAAACGCGTGATCGTGACATGCGAGCATGCCACGGAACGAAGATCTGATCTGGCAAATGATGCAAATGTGGACGCACCTTTAGAGGATCCACTCCCCATAAGCCACTTCTGCTTCCAATGTTGTCGGCCCGGCTTCCTAAGAATGTGCTCTTAGATCCTGAGAGATCACAGCAGTCATGGAAAGGATGGCGTCTGCGCACTATTACTTTAGGGTACCACACTGGAGGCATTTTCATAGTCACATTCAACTACAAGGGCGACTACTATGAGGTACCACACTGAAGCGGCGACACCGCTAGAAGACCGACATGTTCAAGGTCACACTCAACTAGAAGGGCGGCTTGTGAAGAGACTGCGCATTAAATGTACTAAGAGGTACACACTGGACTATAGCTCCCTAAGAGAATCCACTCCCCAGAAGCCACTTCCACTTCCAAAGAGGTCGGTATACCCGGTGACCTAGGAACGTGCTCTCTGATCCGGACAAAGAGATCGCAGCAGCCATCGCTCGATTGACTACTGCGAATTCGTCGAACGATGTCTTAGCGTCGACCTCGCCGGCGGAGACAGCCAGGGGACTTGTGTCACAAGTGGAAGTCTCTTTCTAATACATACTGTTGGAAAGAGATTTCCGCTAGTAATACAAGTTACACGCTTTTGTGTAACGGGCCCCTGCCCGTAGTTTTTTATTCAAATTCAAATTGTTTATTCTGTAAGTAGGCCACAAGGGCACTTTTACAAGTCTGACTCTACGGCATTTCCCAAGAGGAGACCACTGTTGTAGCGGAAATGACTCAGAATAGCTAGGAATGAGTAGGTGGTGAGATAAGATTATAAATAATACAAAAATAAATAAAATGAAACATACATATAAACCACTATATATATAAATTAATGAAATACGTTTGGTTACTAGGCACGGACATCACTACAAAAGCTGATAGGATTATCTGACTTATCTGATACGTCGTCTCTAAGTTGAATCTTAAAAGATAATATGAAACAGGTGATGAATATGATTCACGATTGATTTGCGCAGTATAATTAAAGAAGCTTAAAAACAAAAACGTATGCTTTGACAAAAACATTCGTACCTACACGAAAATCTAAAGATAAATTATCATAATCACCTTAGCCGTATCGAACGGTATTGACGTCATTTGATTATCGCGCGGAGCTTATAATGCCCAATTTCAACTGTATCTTCATCTCCCGTATGGTCTAGTGGCTAGGATACCTGGCTTTCACCCAGGAGGCTCGGGTTCGATTCCCGGTACGGGAAATTATTTTTGCTTTTTTTTCGTGCACAGCGAGATGTTATGTTGGTATTATTTTCATATTACATCTTTATTTGATTTAGTTTGTTTAAATTAATAGATTGTATAACAGTGCATATATGTATAATAAGTGTCACGGTTGAAAACCCGGAGGGTTTATATAGTAAATAGCTACCTCGGTTTACGTCCGCTTAGTATTGAATAATTAGAAGGCTTCATTAGCAGAGGAGAAAAAAGTCATAACATAACCCTCCTCAGTGTAGTCGGGCCAAAATGATGTACCAAAAAATGGTTGAAATCCATTCAGCCGTTTTGATGTGATGAAGCCGCAAAAACATACAAAAATAAACAACTACAAAATTTATCCGTCCAACATGAAATATTTCAAGCTCAACGAGCAAACAATTTCATATTTAGTAAGTAATCGCGAAAACGATAAAAAAAACTGACACACCAAGAAAACAGTTCAAACAGATTAAGTATCTTGAATCATACCTAAGAATGCTCTCGATCTAGCCACCTTTAAGGCCTTTGCCAGACTGGATGCGTTTTGCGGTCTGCGGCTTTAAAGGTGGCTAGATCGAGGGCATTATGTAGGATATAGTATACCTAGGTTTTTTTTCACAAGTTTCTTTTAAAAGATAAGTTGTAAAAAATACAATACAGAGTATTACAGAAGAAATTAAATAAATTAATAACGGATACAACAAAATTCATTATATCAGCCCCTTATCGCCCACTGCTGAGCATAGGCCCCTCTTTGTGCACGCCACTTATCCCGGTCCTGAGCCAATCTCATCCAGCAGGCCTATGACTACCATAATAATAAGTGACACAGCGGGCCTATGACTACCATCATAGGCCCGCTGTGTCACTTATTTATCACTTGACAAACGAAACCATCATAGGCCCGCAGGAGTGACCCGCAATCTTACGAATGTCGTCCACCCAACGAGACAACGGACGCCAGGCACTTCTCTCGTCTGAAAGCGGCCACCATTCCGTTAACATTTTGGCACACCTGCCATCACTCTGCCTAGCTACGTGTCCCGCCCAGCTCCATTTGAGTTTGGTGATGACGTATCCAATGTTTTGCACCTTAGTGCGACGTCGGATCTCGTCATTCCTCACTCGGTCTTGAAGTGTGATGCCGAGCATGGCGCGCTCCATGGCTCTCTGTGCCACGCGGATTTTATGCACAGCCTTCTTAGTGAGCGTCCACGACTCGGCACCGTAGGTCATGGTGGGCAGAACACATGGGTTAAAGAGGCGGGTTTTCAGGCATTGTGGAATGTCAACGGGTTTAAGGATGTCGACTAGTTTATTGAATGCCGCCCAGCCCAGCTGAATTCTCCTGTAGATCTTCTTTTGCTGATGCGTTTTGTCAAATGATAGAATATGTCCAAGATATTATTGCTCGACCACCTCCAGTTTTTCGTTCCCAACCATAATATTTGGAATCGATTCAGCAGAGATGTTCGTCATAACTTTAGTCTTGGACATATTCATCTTAAGACCTATCTTCAAAAAAGCGTGGTAAAGGCTTTCAACCATGCCTTGAAGATCCTCCAGGGTCTCGGCAAACAATACAATATCATCGGAAAATCTCAGGTGCGACAAGAAGACGCCATGGATATTGATACCAGTTTTGTCCCATGCAAGCGTTTTTATGACGTCTTCTAGTACCGCCGTAAAAACCTTGGGTGAAATGGTATCCCCTTGACGAACTCCTCTTTAGATGGATATTGGGTTACTGAGTCTGTGAACCCGAACCTGCATTGTTGCCGAGGTATATAGCTCCCGGAGCAGATCCACGTAGCGATTGTCAATTGAGCAGCGATGGAGAGAGTCAAACACAGCCCAGTGCTTGACACTGTCGAAGGCTTTTTCGTAATCTACGAAGGCCATGCACAGGGTCCGGTTGTACTCGTGTCCTTTCTCCACTAACTTCTTTACCGCATGGATGTAGTCTATCGTAGAGAATCCGCTCCGGAAACCAGCCTGCTCGGGAGGTTGGCATTCATCGAGGCTACGAGTTAGGCGGTTGCATAGAACTTTTGCAAAAAGTTTGTAAGAACAAAATTAACTACTATAATGATACAAGTTCATAAATCAGTCTGTCAGTCGGAGTGTGTGCTTGCTTCCATTAGTGGCGGGTGCCTCGAATGCACATGCTATGCTGGTCGCTCTAATTATTGAAGTTATTATACGAGCTGGCGTTTTACGCAAGATGTTTTATTTTATTTATTACATAACAATGTATGAATTGACTTGACCGCATACCGCAGAACACAAGCAGTGTGGCAAAGGCTTAAGTTAAAAAAATATCTGTACTATACCAAAAACGGTCCATCCGTTAAGGAGCTGTGATGCGACAAACAGACATCTAATAGATTGACACAGAGAATCATATAATACCTCGCTTCGGAGGTTAAAATATGATGCACCAAAGAATCAAACATCTAAATATTTATCTTTGGTTTTGGATTTGCAGGCGATCTTCAGTCAGCCCACCAAGATGTACCCCATTCCGCAAGCCACCGCGAGCGTATTCTTCAGGGTACAGGACAAGTACACAGAGCCGCCAACGAAGGCGCCGGTCCCATTGGTGAGACATCATCATATCCTGGCAATTTTCAGCCAACACACCAAGTTGTACCCAATACCATCACAAGCGTGTAATTAAAGGGTACAGGACAAGTACATGGAGCCACTGATGAAGGCGCCAGTCCCAATGGTGAGCCATCATCATCAATCCTGACAAGCTTCTGCCAACACACCAAGTTGTACCTAATAACTGCCACCACGGTCGTGTTCTTCAAGATACAGGATATTTCAAATTATTAAGCTTTATATTTGTAAATTTTGTCATATTTTTATAACATACCTTTTAGAAAATAGAGGGGAGGGGACACAATTTTTGCTACTTTTGTAGCGAATATTTCGGAAAATATTCACTAAATCAAAAATTTGTATTAGAAACCTCAAAGTGTTTTTAGAAGTACTGTCAAAATATGTGCCACACATTGATATTTGTTGAAAAAAAACTTTTCACTTTCGGTTACATGTCGAGTGCCCCCCCTAGAAATATATATTTTTTTATTTAACTATCAAACTAAGTAACGCTTTACACACGACATCTATGCTGCAAATTTCATTAATGTACATCTTATAGTTTTTGAATAAAATGCCTGTGACATACGGACGGACAGACAGACAGACAGACATGACGAATCTATAAGGGTTCCGTTTTTGCCATTTTGGCTACGGAACCCTAAAAAGTGCGTCCATAGTCATGAGTAGTATGCCGAGACGTGGACACTTACGGTACGACTTGACCACAAGCTCAATTCTCAGCCAGCTATGGAGAGGGCTGTGCTCGTTGTCTCTTTGAGGGATCGTTTCAGAAATGAGATGATCCGTTACAGAACCAAAGTGACAGACATAGCCCAAAGAATAAGCAAACAGAAATGGCAGTGGGCTGGTAATATTTGCCGAAGAACCGACATCCATTGGAATAGACGTGTGTGTCTCCACTCGGAGACCGCGTCTCGGCAAAAAGCGTAGGACGTTCTCAGGTAAGGTGGAGCAATGATATTAGCAAGGTGTCTGGCGGCGGCTGGAAGAGAGTGGCTTAGAGAGACCTGTGTTTAGCAGTGGACTGCAACAGGTTGCTAATGATAATGTTTACATCTTGAGGATACTCGTAACCCTCGTAAAATTGCGTAACCTAGTGGTAGATATCAATGAGCAGAAGACAATGACCTATTGAGGTAAAAACCAACTTACGTAACCCATTTCATTTCGCTATGAAGTTGAAGCAAAAGGACGTATCTCATTAGGTAGTATCTGTTCCTTGTGACGGTTTGTGTTGGTGCAGTATTTGCGCAGGTCAGATGCGATTCTCGTAATATTACTCATTGAGTATTCATTGAAAACATACGTTGTGAATGTCACCTTAACACAATTCATTTTATCAATAAAGAATTGATTTTTTTTGCTTTTCAAAATAAAAACCGAACTACATTTAATTTTGGCAGGTATGGACGCCAAGCTTTTTGAAAGAAATTTTCCTGATAAGTCAGAAATTTTGGCAATTGAAAAAATATATTAAAATAATATTTTTATACTATTTTTGAACGATTATTTAAAGTTGTCCACTTGTCCAGATAGACTTTATGTATGGAACGGCAATTTTAAGACATGACTTTTGTACGTTACATTTGTGCTTTTGATCCGGTATTCATTCCAAATTAATTTTAACTCTATGCAAATTCAAATTCAAAACTTTCTCGTGCACGTAGGCTAGGCCTCTTAAGCATTTTTGCATGTCAGATTTTACGATAAACAGAAAAACATTCACAATCTCGATAACGACATTGTACTTAATAACAATGTATAGATTATGGAATCTCGAACAATAAACTGGATCTAGTTAGTTAAGTTCTTCAAATCATGTTAACCTAAAGGAAGAGCGGTGCCACCCAACACAGGCTTGTTTTGCCTACCGGGTGGGCCCATCACCTAAAGGTGCGTCCACTCGTCCGATATAACTGTGTGATACGCGTAGCAAAATGGATTTCGAGCGATCCGTCCAAACGCGTGATCGTGACACGCGATCATGCCACGCGACGATGATCTGATACGGGCAAATGATACAAATGTGGACGCACCTTAAGACTATGTACAAAGTGTATTTTATGGAATAAAGAATTTTGTATTTTTTATTTGTATTTTGTAATAGATGTATTAGAAGGCGCCTGCAACTTCATTCGCGGAGGAGAAAAAGTCATTAACCCCTCTTTTTTCTTGAGCATAGTCGAGTAAAAAATATCCTATAACCATCTGGAGATACCCAGCTACCCGTGTACCAAAAATATTTAGCGTGATGAAGCCACAACGACACATACAAGCATTTTATTTTTACAACTTTATATAATGCAAGAGACAAATACCTGGGCACTCTTTACAGGGCCACGTATAGTATCTCCGGGTCTATTAGATAATACAAGGTGATTTGTAAGACGTGATATAAAATGTTACTTTCGGAGGCTATGAAATGAAATAATGATCTTTATTCTGTAAGTAGGCCGCAAGGGCACTTTTACATGTCTGACTCTACGGCGTTTCCCAAGAGGAGACCACTGAGGAGAAGAAAGCCGAAACAAACTCAACAGTGAGTCATTTTTTCGAAATAAATCTTACATCAATTACAAAATTTGTACTTAGCCTATCCTAAATATATGTTTTGAGTATTATACTCAATGAGTAGTTCTTCAAGAAAACATACAAAATATACTTGTATAAAAGTAAAAAATATACTTGTATATACTTATATATAGAATATAAAAAAGTAAAATAATGTTTTTTTATTTAAAACAACTTACATACGTTTGATATGCCACCTTATAAGAACTGTGTCCCGGTAAAAGTATTCAATAACAATTAACTTTTTGTATGAGACCAATTTTAAAATCGTAAAAAAAATCGTAGTTGGTTAAATTCAAGTCTTATAAAAGGCGTCAATAATGTGAAAAAGAATAATAATACATTTATTAAAAAAAAACTAATACTAAGTTTAATGGAGATTGTGATCGACCATGTCTCAGTTCCGTAGGTCATCACTGGCAACACGCACTGTTCGAAGACCTCCGTCTTCAAGCACTGGGGTATTATTGACGAAAAGATATAACGCAATGGCCGTTGGGGCATTAAAGTCCTGGAGTAGCAGCCACGCATAGGAAAGCGCAGCGTGGGATGGCCCCCGACTAGGTGGACGGATGAACTCGTAACGGTCGCGGGGAGTCGGTGGATGCTGCCCAGGTTCGTACCCTGTGGCAAGCTATAGGGAGGCCTATGTTCAGCAGTGGACGTCCGTGGCTGATAGATAGATAGGTAAATCTTCACTTAGTCTGAGAATTGATAGATATAGATAATTTTATATTCTATCGAGATGTCTTTTCACGATTCAATAGAAGTGATTTACATAGTGACTCAGAAATCCGCAATGTCAATCAGAAGATTCATATTGAGTGACTATTTGAACCTGATAAAAAAATAGAGTACAAAAGAAAATAATGCCTGTAAGGAGAGGTAAACAAACAGCGGTCGTATCACTATAACCAGTGATCTCTACCAGACAACGTTTGTGTTTGTGAGTCATTAATTGACATTTAATAAAATCTAGAAACGCAAGGCTTTTAAATCATAGAAAGAATTAGAATATTTCACTACGAACGATAAATGCCTAGTTTATGCTACTGACGTGTCAACTGAAAGTTCCAAAATTGCGAAACTTTCCAAGTGGGAAGGAAGTGGTAATTTTATAAAAAAAATCTACAGTTAATTTCCCAAACTGAAAACTTTCATTAAAGTCTTATGAAAAATCTCAGAAATAACCGATAACTATTCCAACGGGTATCAGCTTTAATTCGTCCCATTCGTTTTTCGTTTAATTCGTATTTCGTCTCATTGTATATAATACACATTCTTTATTCGTCTTGTTCGCTATATCTCTATATCTTCGATCCTAAGTCTCATTCTGTAACTTGTCTCATTCTTAATAAGTCTTAATCGTATTTCGTCACGGTCTTCCTGGGACTTATTTTTTATTATTCCTTTTCAATTTTGGTTTCATTCAATTATTCGCCAATTTTTTCTGCATACGTTCGATGTTGGTCACATTTCTAATAGTTTTGAGGCTCGTTCACAATTTTTGACGAAATACGATTAGGACTTATTAAGAATGAGACAAGTTACAGAATTAGACTTAGGAAGATAGAGACATATAGCGAACAAGACGAATGAAGAATGTGTGACGAATATAGAATGAGACTAAATACGAATTGAACGAAAAACGAGTGGGACGAATTACGCTAATACCATACCAACTATTTGCAAACTTTCCGCAACTTTCTCATCTGTAGTTTTAGAGCACTCAATGACACTCTCCTGATTAGCGCTCGCGTAAACCCTCGAATCTTTAAGTATAAAACCAACCCTCCAACCGAAGTGAACTGTCTACAGCCAAGCAACTCAATACTTCAATCATTGCAGGTGGAGTTCAAAGTTGAAGGCTCCCGGCAATTGCACGACATCCGCTACGTGACGCTAGTACCCGAATGGCTACTGGCGATCATCAAGATGAAGATCAAGCTCTACCAGCGCATTGAGGAGTACGGTGTCTTCTGATGCTTTGACTGCATCAACTTCATCAATTTTACTTCTTAAACTCCGTTACCATGTATTTTACCATAAAAATGTTCATAAAATTCTTTTGCTAGCACTTTATGGATGTCTTCTCTTATTTAAACACAAATGCCTGCAAATTTATCCTTAGAGACTGTTTAAACTTGTATTACCTTTTGTACTTCAATATTAAACATATAATATCTACTGATATAATGAAACCTAAAGTTGTATTTTTTCACAAGTAAGTATTCAAAATAAAGTTGCGTCTTGATCAAATTGACAAGATTACTTGACTTTTTCAGTTTCTCTCACTGGGTATAATTTTGGCTGTATTCTTCTTTCTAATATGTTTTAATGGATTTTTTTTTCATTCTGTCATTGACTGCCTAATTCTGCTGCTTACCCTCTTCTTTTGTCTGCTGTCTGCTCTCTTTATTGTCTGTATCTTGCATGTCTGCCTCGCATAGATCTATTGGTAATGCAGCAATATTGCTGGTGGAGTTGGAAGGTGAAGGACACCCAGTGTGTTGGGGAATACATTAACATCATCTGCCTTACGAAAAACTACAGTTTTGTTTTATTAGTTTTGAAACTTTCATGTATCATTTCATCTTTCATTTCTTCATATCATCTTCTAAATAACAATCAATGTCTTATAGTTTATTGATATCTTCTATTTACCATTAACACTTTCAGTAAATGCATTTACTGATTCTCCATCATTGTTGATTTCTTATTTAAACACAAACGTCCTGTCAAACAAATATGTCTTTTAGAACTTTATTAACCTTAACATGATACAACTAATCACATGGAATTTTAATTAACGAAACCTACACAGTTGGTTTTCTAATATCACAGCTTTGTTATTGGCTATACATATTTGTCTTCTTTCCGTACACTTATTATGCTTATCTATTTGCTTAATGCCCTCTTTCATGTCTAAACTTTTCATAGAGTCCTTATATTTTTACATAAACTGTATCTTGCAACATATTCTGTCAATTAATATTTGATACAAATATAATGAGGCAGTAATACAGCTTTTTTAAATAATTTGCGAAGAATTTGAATTGCGACATAGTCAAAATTCCGCGACATTTAGTATTTTAGCTAAGAGAAGAAAATTACGCTCCTTCATTAATTCGGTTACCAATCATCACCAGCACAGAAGCTACGAAGCTGGCATTCCTGTCGAATCACGGGCAGGGCAAGTGTTTGTGTTATGAGCACAAATGTTTGTTTCTGGGTCTTTTATAATTTATCTATATATCATGTATATCGTCACCTAGTACCCGTACTACAGTACAAGCTTTGCTTAGTTTGGGACTACGTTCATTTGTGTTAGATTGTCCCTGATATTTATATTTATTATCTCTCGTCGATGTTTCTTCATTGCTAGATTATTTCCTCATATTCCGCTTTTAACTTCGCACAGCTTTATTGGAAACGCATAGGTACACATTACAAGTTTATTTCAAGGTAATGGAAATAACATACAAGATAAAATTAAGGATAAAATTAAAAATAAAAGTAGAAGCCAGGAAAATATGTTCGTACTCGCGAATGCTTAGATAATTTCCAAGTATAATAAAATAAGTACCAAGGAAAATTCCACATTTGGAAAAAAAAGGATCTTGATATTTCCAAGTCAGCAGGAGTGTCATTCTGAAAATTCACGTTATGTCAAATCAAATTAATCCAATAATTAATTTGCGTAAACAAAGGTTACAATATATTTTAAGTCAGGAAGAAGGCGTGTAAATAAATTTTAAAATTAGCATCTAGAATCATATGCATCAAAAGGTAATCAAATATTATCCAGTGTAAGTAACCAAATTAAAATATAAATGTCTGTTACATTTAACTATTAATCATTATATAGGTATACAATGTTTAATTTGCATGTTTTAATATCAATCAAAGGCCAAAGGGTATTGAAACAGTCATGTCGGAAAACAACGTTTTTCATGGCTATGTAAGCCAATACGGGAACGGCACATGCGACCACAGGCTTGACAGATGTAAGAATGGCCTGTGCGCAGTGAATTTTTTGATAATATATGTCATAATTTACAATTTTCCATAAACTCGTTGATTGAATATTTTCTGTAAGATAGTACCTATTTTTTTTCCTAAATAACTTTTAAGTGGCAGTTCTTTAAATAAGTTTATCTGTCAGAGCATTCAATATTTGGTATGGCCATTTCGTGTAGATACGTAAATTTCTTTTAACGAGAAAAAATCGCCTTGAGCAAAATGAATGCCCTTCGTTTTGATTGAGTATTATTTATTTATTTTATCTTTATTGTACAATAAAGTTAGCGTACAAAAGGCGGACTTAATGCCATAGGGCATTCTCTACCAGTTAACCTTGAGGCAAAGCAGATACATTGTGTGCGGTGCAACTAATTTACAGACATAATTTAGGAAGATAAATAGTTATATACATACATATTCATATAATATATACTTATATACATAAATAAATTCACATAAAACAAGCTTATCAGAAAAGCTAAGAGTTTCCTGTTCTGCTAACAAAGATTCGCGCAAAGATTTTTTGAAAGCGTACTTGTTTGGGGCTTTCTTAATGTTGAGATGAAGTCGGTTCCAAAGGCGGGCCACTTGATTGGTATAGGAGTTGGACATAAAACCTGAGTGGTGATGAGGGATGGAAAGAGATAGATTGCCGGAAGAGCGAAATTGACGGTCACGAGTTACGCCATAATAGTGAAAGAAGTTTTTGAGGTACTCGGGTGATTTAAGATCATTGAGAATAGTGAAAAGGAAGCAGAGCATTCCAATTTCACATTTTTGACGGTCAGGAAACCAGCCAAGCTGGTAGCGGTAAGCAGACACATGATAATGATGACACATATAGATATTTCCTGACTAAAATAGATATAATACTTATATCTCGTAAATATACATGGTAGTTTTGATCAGAATTCGTTTAAATAACGACCTACAATGTTTTCTAGAATTCGCTCCATTTACAGCTCTAATGCTCTAAACCGCCTTTAGTTCGTCCCGGATATAATATAGCTTGACAAGTTATTTCTACGTCATGAGTAACATGTCGATGCCGAAGGTAGATTTATTCGTTGCGATTCACAAATGGTCTGATGGTCTAATGGCTCAGGATGCTGTTTCGGTATAACAGAGATCGCAATTTTTTTTTTGCTATTTAGATATTTGTATCAATATAGTAATTTAAAAGATTGTGTGATGTTTTCACATAAAATTCATCAATCATTTCAATTTCATATTGCAGTGACTGGTTCGTCTGCGGTTCAGCGCTGTGTTCGACGCTGACAGTTGACACACATTTCGCGAATACTATAGCTGACTTACTACACGTGTAGCCTGTCTATACGTGTTGTCTGTCTGTATGTATATCTGTATTCTAGTCACGTTTATGATGCGGTTCTGCAAGACTCATTTGTGATTTAACTCAGGGCAAAAAAGAAGATTTTACCCGGTGTGATTTTTTGTACATTTGTTTTGTACAGAATGCGGACAGTTTTGATCATGAATTTAGCAGGTGACTTGTGTACAATATTATAAAGTTGTAAACAATTATTTTTTTGTTTCATTGAAGATATTTTCAAAAGATTGTAACGGACTATTTGGAGGTCATTGAAGCGAAGATTTTTTTTAAAAAAAATTGTATGTTTTGCTGTGGCTTTATCACGCCTATCGGCTAAACAGATTTCAACTATTTTTGAGACACGGGTAGTTTTTTACCCGCTTACGCTGAAGTAAAAAATTGGGGTAATGACTTTTTCTCCTCCGCGAACGAAGTTGCGGGCATGTTCTCAAGATGGATGAATTGCGTCAAAGACTACATGAAAGAAGAGAATGTGAGTGATAACATAACGGGTGATAGAGAGGTATGGAAAAAAATTGTGTTGCGCTGACCCTAAGTAAATGGGATAAGGAGAAGCGAATGATAACTTAATGAGACATTTAAAAATACGGCTAGTAAAAAAACGCACTAATACAACGCACTTTAAAGCCCGACCAGGAAATTAAAATACTTCGACATATTGCGGAAAACTATTAGAACTAATTTCTTCAACTGGCAATACTTAGTAACTTTACTGTCATTAAAGCCATCTGTCAATTGCTGTCAAAGTGAGGTTTTGATTGTGCGTGGTCTGTTTCTGGGATATTGTGAGTTATTTGTGCGTTGAAATGCCGAAAACTATTAAAAGTCACTTAAGAAAAGTAATTTACAATATGATGAAGTATTATCGGATAGAAACTCTGAAGGATTAGACTCTATTCCTCTAAATAATATCTCCGAACTTGTTGTCATCATGACTCGTAGGCTTTTTTTTACAGGAATTAGGTATATCATACTTAGTGTTGCTATAATTATTGCTAATTTAACGCCTCCAGAGCAGGTATTTTATTTTCCTGGTCGGGCTTTAATAGTACATTTCGATGCTAGTTTATTATGTCATTACTTCACAAGACTCAGGACGAGTGAAGAATGACATTTCCGCACGTGTATCGAAGTTTTTTCATACAGTTGCGAAAAAATAAGCAAAACAACAAGTAAGGAATTCGAGACATAAAACAGGCTTGCAGTAAGAAAAAACGCCTCTTCTTTGACAGACGTTTCGGCAGCTATTCCGTTCTATATTCATACAACTTATTAAGAACGGTTTTTCAATATTCAATATTAAAAAAATAAACGTGTTATAATGATGAAAAGGTAAGTAATACAATTGGAAAAGTGAAAAGCACTAGTTCGCGAAAACCACCTTTCCGCACGCTAAATGGCTACGTAAACGTAAAGTAGCACTTTTTCAGCAACTGTATTAAAAAGCGTTTTGAATTTTACTAACACACATGTAGATAACAAAATGACACTAATCGTGAACTGAACAATATTCCGACCTTAGGCATAGTCATTATGTTTTTTTATTACTAAAGTTGTTCAAGGCTGATTCATGGCAACACAATGCTTTAAATTAAGGTGTTATCTACAGGATGTATCATTTTGATGTATCTGATTGTATGTTAATGTTCGATGTTCTCAGAAAACTAAATTTAATTTTGTTTAGGCACACAAAAGAGTTGAAAATTAAGCCTACATGTTTAGTACTGAAGGTATGTGATATTTAGGCAGTTATTTCATTGAGATGATTCATTTGTTTATCATCATACCTTCAAAAAAATACCAGCGATTGACCCCACTATTTGCTCTAATATCAGCTGATAGCTGTGAAAATAGGGATAATGACAATGTTTTTCCATGGTATGTTATAGTATAACCCTTAAATAATAGAAACATTGGTGAAAAAACGACTTCAATCTCATAAAAAGTCTTCGCGATACAACAATATTAAAATCACATTTTTGGGTTTTCCCAAAAAAACGCTCCATACTAAAGTCTAAGAACATGTGACACGTTATCATACATTTCATGAGTTATTTAATGGTATTATTATTTATTTTTTATTTTATTTAAGAGCCTAGAGTGTCCCACTGCTGGGCAAAGGCCTTCCTCTCATTCTTCCACGTGTCCCGGTCTTGGGCAATCTGCCACCAGTTGTTCTGGAAAGAGTCAAGCTCATCCCGCCATCTTCGTCGAGGCCTACCGCGACGCCGGCCTCTATTTTGTGGGACCCACACGGTGGCTACATTAGCCCACAAGTCACCCGGCATGCGACCGACATATCCGGCCCAATGGTAATAAGGTAAATGGTATTATAAGTTATTAATATTTTCATACTTTAATATTTTTCCCACCCAACTTTAAATGCTCATAAAACAAATTACACGTAAGGTATCGAACCGAAAATTGTTTTTTTAATATTTATATCATAGAAAGTACGATTTTGCATCAAAATTTTTGTTTTACTTGAGTACAGTCAACATCTATATTGCTGTGTTTCGGTAAAAAATGTATTGAAGAGACCAAAATGAAGTCAGTAGCAAATAGTCTTTAATATCCAAAGCGCCAAGTCAAGTACAAAAATACACACCTAAAGTTTCAATAAATTAATAGTTTAAAAAACACTAGAAAGACACGCTTTACAAGACTTTTCTAACAAATCCAAATACAGCTATGATACGATGTTCCATCATGAAGTTCCAGTTCATATCTTCCGGCTCCATCATCAGATCAGTTCTACAGTACCATATTTTTGTATTGTCATCAGAACTACATACAGCTGCTAATTTTCATGACGCTACGATCCTTGGAAGATGGTTTAATTAGTTAGCTTAGATTCCATTACATAGTTACATACAGATCGACCTAATAAAAAAAATAAAACCGACTCCAAAAAAACTAAAAAGTAAAAAAATAACGCCATAATTCAGTTTCTTCAAATTACTTACAAGTAACCGTTTGTATACTCAATCTATACAGTATATACAATTAATCTTATTTTTGCGTCGGTGCCATGTAAAGAATGTGTAAAATATTGAAAATTGACGATTTTAGTAAGTTGTGACACGATGGCACCGACTCCAAAATAACATTAATTGTATATACTGTATAGATTGAGTATACAAACGGTTACTTGTTAGTAATTTGAAGAAACTGAATTATGGCGTTATTTTTTTACTTTTTAGTTTTTTTGGAGTCGGTTTTATTTTTTTGTTAAAAAGTTTATTTATTTTACACTTTTTAGTTAATCGTTACTTAAAAGTGTATCTCGTGACTATTCGAACAAGCCCAGACACGGCTAGGATACATTATTTTACTACATAGATCTGGTGCCGACCTCATCAGGAACATTTAAATTTGTGACTGTGAAGTTGCTTAGCTAAATTAATCAAGATATTTTGTCGCCACCCGTAAATCATTTATCATTGAGGAGTTCCGATGGCATTCTGTGGACTTCTGCATCAGTTCCACTTCACCTTCTGAATTTACATTTCTTTCTGAATGCAAATGCTTATTATGTTTCTTATAATACCAAAATCGCTATATGTATGCCTACAATATTTGAGGAGTTCCTTCAATTCCTCATGGATTCCATCATCAGATCTTCATCAAAATTAAATGGGACCAACTTGAAAGTACCTTCTATAAAACCAAATTTTTTTTTTTGAAATCGGTCAAATAGTCTTCGAGTAATCGGTGAACATCCATAAAAAAAAAGAAAAAAAAATAAAAAACATTACGTCGAATTGAGAACCTCCTTTTTTTTGGAAGTCGGTTAAAAAGCGTGTTAAAAATATGTAGACACCAACTCTACTGAATCTCTGCTTCACTATGAAGTAATAAGCAAAGGAGGTCGGAATTTCCGCGACATAAAAATAAGACTGTCACAATCTTACTAGTGTTAGATTTTTTTTATCGATATCAATAGTTGTGAAATAGAAGAAGGAATGGTCTACCAAATGAAAAATAAAATGTACCCACTTTCAGATTTTACATAATATTCCATTCTGACTGAATTATTTACCATCACTGTTCATATAAAATCGGCCAAGGACTAGTCGGACTGTCCTTCTGTCTGTCTGTTTGTCCGTCTGTCACGAGGCTGTATCTCATGAACCATGATAGTTAGACAGTTGAAATTGTCAAAAATGATGTATTTCTGTAACCAATATAAAATGACCGAACACCGCGTACATTTTGCTTAGGAATAGGGCTCTGCTAACACTGGATTTTCATAGCACGGCCGTTTGTAGCGTCTACATATTTTGTACGGGACCCTCGGGGCGCAAGTCCGACTCACACTTGGCCGGTTTTATATTCTGAGTAAGTACAATTGCAGAATATCTTGAACCACTATGTTGCGTATTGCTAAGTCAAAGACTTTAACTTGCCAAACTTTCACTTAAACCAAATGTCACATTTGAAATGCAAATGTTGCATCAATGCAAATAAACTTATCTGTTCAGATGGCTGCGTCGCTATTACCATCGACGTACAGTGGGCAGCGAAATTACATGGATAGATTTCAACCACAATTTTGCAGTAATGGCATCCAAATCTACCCATACAATTTGTTACCCAGAGTACTTTGACGTATTTTCGTATGATGTAATTAGTTCTTCATTTGTCCGCCTGAACGCTTGGCGGCGCTGTTCTTATTATTGTACCTACTGCTGTTTCTGCAGGCCGACGACAGCAGAGACTCTTGCGCAGAAATGTCAAGAGATAAGTTCAAACCGGGCCTGTATTCTGCACGTTCTAAAGCCGATTAACTAAGCCGTCAGAGATATGAAAATTAAAGGTGACATTAGTTAAAATGTAATGGTGGTGATTAATTATTTAATACATTATTTTATTTAGTTTCACTTCGGTTATATTTGTTTCGGACCTCCAACTAAATAAGAGGTGTTATAAGTTGGACGTGTGTGTATCTGTGTCTGTGGATCTCTGTCTGTCTGTAGAATCGTAGCGCTTGAACGGATGGACTGAAATATATTGAACCTGATAAACTCGCTCCTCGAATCGGCCCAAGCTGTGATGTGTTTGCTAGTAGCTGGTTAGACTGGTGTGATGAGTGTTTGAGGTACTGCGAGAAGATGGATGTACAGCAGTCTTCTGTGTAACTTTTATGAGTATTCCTTGTGTATGTAGTATACAATTGTATCTTAGTTTCACCGTGCTTTGGTCTGACTGTAATAATTAAATAATAAAATATGAACGCTGTACCAAATAAATTACACTGTCAATGCAATGGATTGTTTTTTAAGGATTAAGTATCAAGTTTTTCTTTACCACTACCAAAAAGCAACAGGATTTTGGTGAAAAATGGCGGTCTATTGCTCTTACTCGTATTGCTATTGGCCGGGTGCAGGGGTCGTGTACGGCCAGCGAAAACGACCGCAGCGCTTGATGTGGCCAAAAGTGGTAACTTTCCCGGCTCTGCTTTTGTTAAACGTCATACTTTTCTCATCATTCTTACGTTTCCTGCTATAAAATAATAAACTAAAATAAAATGGGTCACGATAGCTGTTGCGTGGTAAACTGCAATAATACAGGACGAAACAGCAATTGCAAATTTTATCGCTTTCTTACACCGAGTTGGAAACAAGACCAGAAAATGAAACGGATATTTGCTGTTAGAAGAAAAAAGTAAGTGTATTAAACTGAAACCTTAATGGTTGGATTAATATTTTTATCAATTTAGTGCAACAATAATATTATATAGATAGAATAATTATAATGTTTCGAAAATATAAAATGTAGAATAACTTATAATTTGTAAATGTTTATTATTTTAATACTGATGGATCTAAGTAAGAGCTTCCCTTTACTCTCGGTTTGAGGCTGAGACCTTATGTTGTGACATGCTTTGGAAACCAGTTTTGATAACATAATCTGGAATAAAACATTATTTTTATCCTTTAATTTGTAAGGAAACAACACAGAAGTAAATTGACATAATAATACTAAACACACGTATAATTGTTACTTTCTTCAATAAAGCTAAAAATCTAATGTGTTTCACATTAAAAACAAACAGATTTTGCACTTATTAAGTGGTCTACAATCAATATTTTCAATTATTTAGCTATATTTTCTTGCGTCCATTATTTAACACTTTTGACACAGCCAGTTAATTTGCGAACACTAGGCGGCGCTGATGTCGTGCACCCGGCCTATAAAGCTCTCGTTTAGCCAACCTTTAGATAGATGCTCGAGAATCGCAAAAAGGATTAACTGTTTTTAATAATAATTCTACCTGTGCTGTCCTGTTTTTAAAAGCTTAGCAGATAACTCCGGCTACCTGACTGAGTCACGCAAGGTTTCGCGCCATTCGACGGTGCGCCCGCGCCACACGCCGTCGTACGCGCAACCACCGCCGCTCACTTTTTGTTTCCGCGTGTTTTCTGTTTTTCGCCGATAGCTTTTGTTTTGGAATTCGTGAGAATTTTGAATTCAATTGAACGACAGTGTTTTGTTATTTTAACGACTAGTGTTTGTGTAATCATGGTGCGACGAGTGTGGTTTGGTGTGAGACGTGGTAAAGTGGTTCCGGAGAATGCTGATCAAAAAATATACAATATACCTATAGGGGGAATGTCATCGACCTCTACTCTGGACGTCGCCAATTTGGATATTGTTGTAAGTATTATTTAACTTTTTATGTCAGCTGTTCGACTTGTTAGAGTTACCTACTACGTAACTCTTGTAGAGCTATGTTACGCACGATAAGGAAAAAGCCGTAAGCGAGTATTTTGTATGAAACTGACTTTATATGTACGGAATTTAGGTTGGTTTTTGTATGAAAACTGAAATAATATGTAATTTCAAGAGTCTGTTGTGTGCTTATTATAGCTCTTTCAATTAGTTTGTTATCTGTGTATTTATTGAGTATTAATTACATTTTAATACGTTTGTATCTTGTCATAGAAACGTGATTTTGACCTTGTATCGGCCAGAACACTGATTAATAATATATAAATCACTAGTATATTAAATTATGATACATAATATGATGTGGAATATGATATATCACTATTGGGTGGAGTGACCATCGATATTGAATCAATATGTTCCTAAGTCATTCAAATATCGGAATCTGCAGTTGACATTACAATATTTATTCCATGCTTGTGCTTGCGTGGTAATTTTGAATAATCCAGTTTACAATACAATAAATATGATTTTTTTAAATTACCTTTCGTTTCTTCGAGACCACGGACGTAACGCGACGTCCGAAACGTCGGAGAATTACCGACGAAAGGTAATTAGATAAAATCATATTTATACGCGATTAAGCCCTGTTTGTTGTGTTCTGATAATGAGTGACAATCGTGTAAGTTTAAATCAAAGTAGGAAACTGCTATTAAACATTAAACTAGCCTCAAGATGCTACGTGTAGCCGGGTCTGTCAATCAGTCAGGAATCATTTTATTTAAAAAACTTTACATCATAAATAAATAAATATTTTTTTATCCAAATCGAACTAGTCCCATGGTAATCTCAATAAGGCTTGTTTTATGGGTACCTACTAGACGACGCTATAATAATATTTAATAGATATAATCCTTACTTCATATTATAAATGCGAAAGTGGGTCTGTCTATCTGTCTGCCTGTCTGTCTGTTACGTCTTTACGCTTAAACCGCTGAACCGATTAGAATGAAAATTTTGTATAGAGATAGTTTGAATCCAGGGGAAGGACATAGGCTACTTTTTATCCCGGAAAAATACCCTTATCCGCAATAAACGAATTTAGGGCGGACGAAGTCGCGGGCAGAAGCTAGTCTACTTATATACATAGAAAACATCCAAGACTCAGGAACAAATATTTATGCTTATCAGTCATCACACAAATATTTGCTCTTACTGGGGCACCATATTATGTCTATGTGTATTATGACTCCTTGAGAAAGTTTTTTTTGGCAAATTAATGCCTATTTCACTAGACATTTGATTTTTTTTCTTGAATTTTCTGGAATCTGTTGATTGCATACGCCCCAGGCACTAAACGAAGGTAAAAAAAGATTTTTCAAAACAGTAAAATTAGGCCTTTAAAAGATCCCAAAACTCGTTGATTATTGGCGACCATAAATACTTATTTTGTTTATGGTTTCAGAATGAGGAATAACTTGCCCTTTCTATCACCTGAGAAAAACTCCGTTAGGTCGCTATTGTTTTATAGGTAACAATCCTTGGAAAGTAAAGTATAACGGTTTAAAAATGACCTTGGAGTACCCAAAAAATTGGCAAAAGATACATTTGGTATATTACACGTGTGACACAAATTCGAATTTTTATACAGCTTGTTAGGGTATGTTAAATCGAATTTGGCTTGACACACTACAGTGTAATAACAAAGAAACAATTTTGAGCGTAATTTAATAAGTAAGAAGGTGCCAAAGTCAGCGGTGGAGAAACAAATCATAACCCTCCCTTTTTTCAGCGTAGCTGAGTAAAAAGTATTTAAAAGCATGTATGGATGCCCAGCTACCACAGTTGAAATCCGTTCAGCCGTTTTGACGTGAAGCCACATCGACACACACAAACATACAAAAAACCCAAAAGAAATATGAATGAGGCCCAAAAAGTTGGACCATCCTTAGCCGTAGTTAATCAAGGAAACCCGTTGAAAGTGAAATGTTCCGTTGTGCGACGAAAATATTCAATACATTTGTATGATTAATTATTCGTGTCGCACAGCGGAAACTTATATAGAAAATTTAATTACCTACGGTAGTTAAAGTGTCCAACTTTTTGTACTCCACCCATAATGTCGATTGAGTGACCTCCAAATAGTCCGTATCATTTGCTTTTTACCCGTCTGCGCGACGCAAAGGAGGGTAATTTAATATCTTTAAAGTACAGACATTTCATTTTTACAATTTTATAATAGAATTAATTTTCTTAAGTACACCCTCATGCTTATGTTATATGAATGACCTGAATTGAAAATACCTACTTTGAATGCTTACTCAATTGGAACGTGTCATAATCGTAATTTAAAAATATTCGCCATTCAACAAAACACCTTTTTTACTGTGTTATAGATAATAATGTCTCACGTTCTCCGTAACAGAATATGCACAAAATATAAAACAATATCATCCTTTGTGTGGAGTCGGCAAGCGATATTTCCCACGACGACTTTTTTTATTTGTTATTGAGAACAGGAGAGAGATTTCTTAGAAAAACGAACTCCCACGTTATTCATGGTTGCGAACCTGCTTTTTCTTATTCTATACTATTATAAAGTTGTAAAAATGAAATGTCTGTACATTGAAGAAAAGTAAAAATGATATCCTATTTGGAGGTCACTGAACCGATTTTTTTTTATGCGTGCTTTATTACATCACGTCAAAACGGCTAAACGGATTTCAACTATTTTTGGTAAACACAGTGTAAAATTAGGCCTTACATTTAATTTTTAACTATTTTTTTTTACATACATATTAATTTACTTGGAAGAGCTGCTATGCATACTTAAAGTGATATGAACTACTTAAGCAATCAAATGTAGAAATGTCAGTAGCGGCCAGTTTGGTTTCAAGCCGAAGTGCGTCATTGACATTTGCAGTTTTTTCA
Organism: Hedya salicella; assembly: GCA_905404275.2. Lineage (NCBI taxonomy): Eukaryota > Metazoa > Arthropoda > Insecta > Lepidoptera > Tortricidae > Hedya > Hedya salicella. The sequence goes on along the minus strand of FR990112.1, from coordinate 1,411,833 downwards.
TACAACTTTTTGCGTCCGAATCCACATTCATGTCACACATCAAGCAATCCAAGTGACATTTTTATTAACACCTCCAAATAAAAGTGTACCTTAACATCCTACATTCAAGGTATAAAAAGGTTATCTTTACCTAATTGGTCAGTTTATAGTTTTACCTGTATCCTTTATGTTATCGCTTCTCCTGACTTTATTACATTTAATTTTTAACTTTGTACAATGTATGGAAGATATATTTAAGCTTGTTCTTTATACAAATATTGGTAAGACTAGTTGAAATTCCTTGAGTGATGGCTGTAACATTCCTTTAGAATTGCTCCACACTTTGATTCACCGTTTTAAGCCGTCTACACACTGTCTGTTAAATTGGTCTGTTTAATTATATTCCGATAAATATTTAATTTTATAGATTTGTGGGCCAATTTCACCCACGTAGTATAAGTCTTATTCCAATAATAAATCTTTTATTACTCGTGAGTAAACTCATTTTAAGTTTCACCAATAATTAACCTAAGGATAAAATCTCTAAACTGTAGAGAAAAATCTTACATCGCCGATTTCGGTTGAGTAAGGTGTTAGACGAGGCCAAGTCAAATCTGACCTACTTTAAGATCTCACATTTTTAAATAACAGCAATTGTTATAGGTATCCAATAAAGCAAAGAAATAGTTTAAAACTTGTTCATAACGTTATTTTGTTCCTATAAATACATATTGGAATTTTGCATAGAACTTGGCACTCTTTAGATCTTCATTCTTTTTGCGGCGAAGCCCACAGCCAAGCATAATTTTTGTATTGAACTTGGCTCTCCTTTTTTACATTTATGTTATTGGTGGGAAATCATTCACAAAAAGTTTGTAAAGAAAACTAGGCTGGTATTGAGATTTAAGGTTTTTTCTTGCGTTTCCGCTGCATGTTTTTCTTTTTTATGCTATTGTCTACATGCTCTTGAATGTTAGAGATATTGCCCATTCATTATCTGCTACCTTTTTGATACGCTTCCTGTTTATGCTTAAATTAGCGAAGTCCGGGCGATATAATGGGATTGTTTCAAATATCTGCTTATAACGGTTCCAACGATACAATTAAAAAAAAATTGTACGGGGGCCCCCCTATTCTTAAACATTTTTTTATTTTTAGATGTTTTCCTACGCTTACACATAAGTACCGAGCTGGATTCTAAACTTTCATCCTTCTAGGTCATCTGGAAGTAGGTTAGATTTAGGTACTATATATCAGTCAGTCAGTCAGTGCTAAAATTTACGGCTTTTTGACCTTCATATCTTTATAACCGTTTGAGCTAGCTTCATGAAATTTGGGCTTCTAGATGTCCTTATGGATATAATTAAACACACGTAGTTTTATGTGTTTACGTTAAAGAGGTTTTGAGTTATAGAAGGGTCAAAAGTGGCACCAAGTGGTTCGTGTAATATTACACTCGGCGCTGGTAGCCAGTTCCTTTGCTTGAACTTGGCTTGACACGCTACCGCGTGTCTAGATTGTCATTGTCACTGTCAATTCCATACTTATTCTACCCCAACAAATTAAAAAAAACATGCAGAACCAATCCTCAAGCTTGGGACCAACTATTATACTTGGGTGCATTACGATTCATTCAATTCATCCGTTCAACGTTACCAAGTAACGATACGAGAGATCTTACTCGTAGACTAGCGGACTGAAATGAAAATGAAGTCGGCCATTCATCGAGTAAATCGTTAGATTAAAGTTATACTGGGTTAGCCACTCTCGTGTAAATTGATTGTTGGTGAAATCGACCCTTAGTAGCGTATGCATTTTATCCCTTTAGATGTCGAGGTATTCATTTTATTTAGTAACTAAGAGGTGCCCGTAACTTCGTTCGCGGGGGAAAAAGTCATAACCCTTTTTTTAGTTCCGCATAGTCAATGATATTTTATGAGAGAATGAGTTAATTTCATTATTTTTAACTAGGCTTTTCTCGCTATTTTGTTTGCATAGCCACTGTATTGGTAATTTAAAATTATGGCATTTTGTAAATTTTTTGGTAATCATACATTTTACCGAAATAAGAAATAGCCCGTGTCACTGGTACACATTCTATTTTTTTCTCCGCAATTGCTCTATCTCTTTTCTACGTCATTGAAGGTAAAATAAACCAAAAAAACATCTTATTTTTCATTAGACGTACGTACGACGGACGTATAAAGTTGTAAAAATAAAATGTCTGTTTGAACATTGAATATATTTAAAAAAAAATTGTAACGGACTATTTTGAGCTTTTGTATGTGTCCTTTTGGCTTCATCATGCCAAATCGGCTAAACGGATTTCAACTATTTTTGGCAAAAGGGTAGCTATAGCTAGGTATCCACAAATGGTTATAAAATACTTTTTACCCAACTACGCTGCCAAAAAGAGAAGTTCTGACATTTTATCCTCCACGAACGAAGTTGCGGGCACCTTCTTTTATATAATAAATATAGGTAGTACGTAAAGGAATGTGCAAGAAATAAAGTTGATGAAAATAAATGAATCGTCGGTTTGATATGGAGACTGAGTCACAAACCCCACAAATAAATACTTTAGGCATTAGGTAGCGAGATTAAAGTTGTGGTTAAATGCCAGTACGTACAACTTAGGTATTTACCTTTACCTATCTAGTTGATTCAGTCGTTACATATTATGTCCACATAATACAATGCGTAACTGTTGAGTGCGCGTAGGGGAAATACTATGTTTCATGTTACGTCATAGTATTATTACAATTAACTTGACGGTGTCTGGAACTTCGTTCGCGGAGGAGAAAAATTCATAACCTCTCCCTTTTTCCATTCAGCATAGTCGGGTTAAAGGTATCCTATGACCATCTGTGTATACCCAGCTATCCGTATACCAAAAATAGTTGAAGTCCGTTCTGCCGATTTTGCGCACCGTAGTGGATTGCACACAACGGCACTTACAAAGAATCCAAAAGTAAGTAAATGTATAAAGAAAATAGACTCGATCAACACCCAATAACAGTTCGTACTGGGTCCACCGTGTTGCAACAAAGGCCGGCTGTGGGTCAGCGCTGCCGTTTCCTGCTATTTGCACCACAATGGCTATCGTCACGCGCTTGGCTCGCATGCGCTTACGCTGCATACATCAGTGCCACTTAAACTACAATTTAAATAACATACCACCAGCCATTCTAGCACAACTCTACGCGACTTGTCGCGCGATATAGCATCACCCGTTTTTCTCGCATTGTATTGAAAGGAAAGAGACATACAATCTTTGTCACGCAAAAAGGAGTCGCCAATCACAGTTGTGCTAGAAGATGCAGGGAATTAGCATTTAGGCCGACTGTTTAACTGAGCTCTTTGAGAGCAATGGAGAAGGCTATGCACGGAGTTTCTTCAGAGCGATCGAATTGAAGAGATCCGTAGAAGATCCAGGATAACTTAAGTATATAGCCCGAACGACAGCAAAACTTAATTGGCATTAGGCAGGACACATTGCCTGTATAACCGACGGCCGCTGGGGCGACCACGCACTGGAAGACATAGCGGGGGTAGTCATTCTACAATGTGATAATCTGGTGAAGGTTGCTGGATGCGGACGGCGCATATCACATCATGGTCTTGGTGGCGTTCTTTGTTCTTTGCAGCGGACGTCTTTTGGTAAAAGTTCACGTAATCACTAAATGCTGGTATAATCTTCCTCCACTGATTCGCGCACTTAACTAAAAACGATTCGATATTTCAAACTCAAATGTCGACTTTATTATTTTAAGGTGCAAAACCAAGGTTGAATGCTGTAGGTACTTCTTGTATCTTACTCTAGCTCGTGTTTCTGTGTTGTACTACATGTAATTTCATTTACCTTCCTCTCTTTTTTTTCGTTGTGTGCTTACTTTCGTTGTTTTAATTCCTTTTTTTATTCGTTATGTGTTCGTGCCGTCACTGATATCAGTAGTTTTAGTTAGTTAAGCTTATTTTTAATTATTATTTTGGGCACCACTGAAAATCAGCGCTGGCTTGCTGTGGCATCACGCTGAGTGGTGTCCATTTTTAGCGTCGTTTTTTTTTAAAAAAAAAACACACATTGTTACTCTACACATGCAATAGGCTAAAAGAAAGTTTATTTATTTCTTTCTTTCTAATCCAAAAGGTACCATGGTTTGATTCCTGGTCTGATCACGTGCGAGAGCAATCCTGTTTCTCAGCGCTTTGATCTTTGTATATATATCACAATAGACAATAATGCGGTGATAATTTTCCCTCATCAAAAACACAGACATAAAAATTTGCGTTTCATATTAAAGAACAAACTTGTTTGTGTTTATTTGATGAGTTTTACAATAATAAACAAGCAGTCGGTATACCCAGGCAGATCTATAAAAAAAACATAATATACTACGTTAGAATCAAGCATAGGTCGACCTATATACCTATATACAGACGAATATACATAAAAATAGTGTTTAGACTAGGTACACTATGTTCGTAGTTCGTAGCGCCCGCACGTGACAGCTCCCCCCCCCCCCCCCCCCCCCACGCTGTCGCGGATGTCGTGGCATCCTACCGCCTAGCACAGCAACCATGGTTACAGCAAACATGCTGCCGTTTAAACTCGAAAAATGACATGACCATTCAAACAAAAAACGACGCCAGAGACAGACATTATAAAGATACACTGATACGCATGTCAATCTTAAAACAAACCTTTTTTTGTCGGGGGTCTAATACCAATATTATTGCGCACACCACAAAGTACTAATCAAGAACTGACTGTCTTATCTCTAAGGGGCCTTCCACGACAACGCGCGACCGGCGTCATGGCAAGCCAATTCGTGATACATTGCGTGTGATGCCAACTAACTGATGTGCGGATAGCATCTCGACCGCGCAATGAACAGAGAATTCGCTCGCCGCGCCGCTAGAAGTCCAAGTTCTAGTCACGTGTTCTCGTGGCCGGACGGGACCTAACGTGAATTTTAAAAAATATCATTTACGTCTAGGAGCTGTGTTCCGGATTACACGAAATGTCGTAAAAAATAAAATCCTAACGTATAAAAATATGTTTTCTGCGAACGATATAATTTAAATATTCATGTCTTCTAAAGCATATAAATTATAGTTTAAAAGGTAATTAGGATGCGAAATTCTTGGAATATTCTAACAAAGACCACATTTTAGTCAGCTCTAATATACTACCTGCTTAAGTGTAATGAGCTTAACAGAAAACGGTCGTATGTTAGTAGGAAACTTATGTTGTTATTTCTTTTCGATGGTCGATGTTGTGTAAATATTATTCAAAGCACTGCAGTCACAAATAAATCGGATTTTAGCGCTGGTGCTCAATTTTACACGCACCAAAGCCATGTGTAATGTGTTTGGTTTGTATGGCGGTTATGCCCGATTCCACATTGCTATTTATTTGACGACACGATTGGCTAAGTTGGTTGTACAACGGCTAAAGGTGCGTCCACATTTGTATCATTTGCCCGATCAGATCTTCGTCGCGTAGCATGATCGCGTGTCACGATCACGCGTTTGGACGTTGCGCCGATCCGATCGCGCGAAATCCATGTTGCTACGCGTATCGCACACTCGGATCGGACAAGTGCGGCGTGATCGCTGCGCCGACAGTGAGCGTCCAAGCAGCGCGATACGCAGTCATGCCACGCGACGGTGATCGGATACGAGCAAATGATACAAGTGTGGACGTACCTTTAGGAAGATTGTGGGCCGGGGTTCGAATCCCGTCCAAAGTAAGTGCTTGTGTGATGAGAACGAATGTTTGTCCTTGGGTCTTGAGTGTTTTCTATTTATTTAAGTATTATATCCTCCCTATCTTTATCTTTACTATATTATTATAAACATGTAAGTATGTATGTATGTACGTTCCACTTAATCTCAAAAACTACTCGACGAATTTATATGAAACTTTCCAGTTCCCTTTTAGAGACCGAAAAGGGGGTGAAACTTTGTAAGCTATAAATTGCATCTCTGCGCGGACGGAGTCGCGGGCAACAGCTATTTTTATATAATTATATTGTAGCCTGGTACGGTTAGTTCACATTTGTTCTATGGAACATGACGTCATCGGACAAAATGACGCGTTTTATCCCCTATTTTTTCCATAGAATTACATACTAGCTTTTTATCCGAGTTTCATTGCCATAGATAAACCAAAATGGGAATCATACTTTTTTTCCCACAGTTTTCCATGATAATGACGTAACAACTCTGTCATACCATTGATCAAACATCTCCCGGTCTAGCACAACAGTCCGCGTCTACGCTTGTCGCGCGACACAGCATCACCTGTCTTTCTCACATTGTATTAAAAGGAAAGAGACCGATAGTCTTTGTTGCGCGACGAAGAGTCGCGAGTAACACTTGTGCTATTGGTGCTGCCTGAGTAAAATGATTCTTAAATAACTTGTGTAACAATTAGCACGTAAGGTTTAACTGTTAGTGCTAATTTGTAATAAATAAATAAATTATTAATAAAAAAGAATCCTACTAAAAGAAATAATGGATATTTAGGGGAAAATTGTCATAATGCAACAATAAAATTTGTCACTTTGACAAGTGTCACAAACAATTATTATTAGTATCCAGAGGCCAGTATGATGCCATAATCATAAAGAGGTCTTATTTACTTTGTGCTATAAAACAATTTGGAGAAATAAAAGTATTACATGTTCCATAGTACAAAATAAGAAAAAAAGTATCTTATTCTGTCCGATGACGTCATGTTCCATAGAAAATATGGGAACTACCCCCTGGTAGCCCTTAAAGCTTTGCTCAGTTTGGGACTAAGTTGATTAGTATAACATTATCCCTGATATAATTTTATTTATATCTATGCTACTAGCTAAGGGCAGATTAACGGTTGGTTACTCCTGTCAAATCTTCAACATTGAGCGGTGTGATCGATCGTTAAAAACTAACAAAGCATGGACAAATTAAGCCTTAGATTACTAAATAGCGTCTCGCTTATTATGTGATTTTAAATCGGACGTCATGCTTGAATGTTCTTAATATTTTGACTTTCTTTTTAAACAACTGTTACGAGTATACTCGAAATAAGAGTGGAAAATGTAATTCGTTCGATTTACGTAATCGCATTGCAAACTAGAAGGTGCTCGCTACTTCGTTCGCGGAGGAGACAAAACCATAACCCCTCTTTTTTCTTCAGAGTTGTCGGGTAAAAAATATCCTATAACCATCTTTGGATATCCAGCTATCCGTGTACCATATAATAGTTGAAAAAAGTAGAAATCCGTTTAACATACAAAAGTAAAAATATGTTTTTTCCTTACAGTGACATCCAAATAGAATAAGTGTCTGACAAAAATTTGATTTTTGTGACAAGCTTTTATCGCTGACTGTACTTTTCCTTGAACATCCATCAACTACTCGCCAAGACGATTCTAAAGAGCCCAAACTCGGTAGGATTGCGTAATTTTATTACAGAGTTCCTATGACCACCTTCCTGCTCCATCATCAGATCAGCTCGATGGTATCATACTATTGCATTGTCACCGAACTTACATAATTATGCATAATTTTAGCTCAATTTGAAACCGGAAAGTGGATCAAATTTAACTTGCAAGATTTGATTACAGACCGACAGACAACGGGGCAGGTGAAAGTAAATAAAAGCTTGTAAAAATATGCCCGTTACAATACTTTTTTGAAAATGTCTTCAATGTACAGACATTTCATTTTCACAACTTTATAATAGTTGGTAGGTAGTTAATGTGATCATGAGCTGTTATTATTAGTTTAATCTTAATCTTAAATTTATTATTGAATACATGAAAATACATAACTATGAGTCCTGTCTTATGGTAACATGAAATAAACGTTTTTTTTTTCAAATTTTAATATAAAGGTCGAAGATTTACCGTTGCCTTATAAATAAATATCTGTCGAGGTGAAGTTGTCTTGTAATACGCTTAAAGCGAGTACTAATAAATATTAACCATCACTTGGCTGTCTGTATGATTTCAATATCAAGTTTGACTTGCGCAGAAACTGGTTCATTCGTACATAACTGGTCTTAACCGTCGTGAGACGAATAGCCGTCGGCATTCAAGGTACTTACTCTACATATCCGATTATATTTAATACTAGAACTTCGTTAGCCCCTTTTTTACTTTAGCTTAGTCGGGTGAAAAGTATCCTATACCCATCTTTGAATGCCCAGCTACCTAAGGCACTTGTCCCACCGCCGGCGATAAGCGATGAGCTGTCGGCTATTTTCTCGCCCAAGAAACGAACAAAAGATAATCGCTCCCGTGTAAATAAAAGAGAGAGATAAATCGCCGGCGGTGTGAACAGCCAGCGATGAGCTATAAATATATCTCTCTCATTCATTTACACGGGAGCAATTATCTTTTGTTCGTTTCTTGGGCGAGAAAATCGCCGATAGCTCATCGCTTACTCGCCGGCGGTGGGACAAGTGCCTAAAAATAGTTTAAATCCGTCTAGCCGCGCTATCATAAAAATAATCTATAGCTAAACGACGTCGTTTAAATAAAGAACAATATTCTAACAGTTCTTTGTCGACGTATGTTTGGGACACCCTGTATTGAGTCCACCGATCAGCTCTTAGAAATTATTTTTTTATCATGAAAATACTTGAGATATAATCACACAATTACCTCTCAGCGAAATCTAGGCTATCGCGATTACAACCGGTTTAACTCGAGGAGAGTGTGCAAACTGCACATTTCAAGAATGCATGTCAACGTCATAAATTCTATATTTATATTAAAATACAATTTGCCAGTGGCTTCATCCGTTACTTCGAAGCTTCACTGGGGTATTCCACAAGAATACTCTTAACATAATATTTTCTTCTGTTTCCGCGATTATTACTCATTGAAATAGCGGTGTAAAATATCTTATCTGTTTAAAAAGTAGTTTAATAGTCTCTGTTTTTTAAAATATTATAATTAGTAATGAGGTAGCCTGGGAGTTTTTCTTTGCAGCGTTTCTTTTCTCCTCAGTACGCCTCATTTGTGAAATGCTGCTTGGTAAATTATTAGAATAAAATAATTAAGCCCTTCTGGCACATGTGTAACTGTCTTTACAGCTTAGGCCCGTCCGGCATGTATGTACACCTTTATTTGTTTTTTCAAAAAATGGGTAGTTTGCACAAATTTCAGTCCACCCGTGACCATGGAAAGCTGGAAAGCTTCCGAAACGTGGGGAACTAAAACGAGATAATATACGCGATATAATCCGTTAAATTGTTTTATTTCAATGAATACTCTTAACAATTTATTTTATTTTTTATTTATCTTTATTTAGTGTAACCATGGACACATATTTTATTCATCATCATCATCTCAGCCATAGGACGCAGGCCTCCTCAATAGATTTCCACATGGGCCGCATAGAGGCGGTCGCATCCAGTGAGTCCCCGCATGGTTATAGGATACTTTTTACCCGACACGCTGAAGAAAATGGAGGAGTTATTATAATACCTACTAATTGTAATTTATAAAATACTTATTGTTACTAACAGCAATGGACCATTGATGTCTAATTAATAAATACATTTGAATTTGAATTACTTTTTCTAGTCCGCGAACAAAGTTGACCCCGCAGTTATTGGTGGTTTTCAATCACATGCATCGTTGAATCGTGGGAATCATTACGCAATGGCGATGATATTGATAACATAATACTAGGATTTCCCCGTGGTTTCGCTTGCGCATCAAGGGTATTTTGCTTAAAATATTAATATTTCACGATATCTGCATTCGAGTAACCTGCCACTCTCCGGCCCATAATCAATATTGTTAATAATCACGTTGTTGCTGCATAGTGGGATAAAGAACTACTAGAAGGGGCTTCTTCTGCAGATAACTCAAAATCCTTTTTCGAGCTTCAAGGTAGTCGCGTAAAATAAATGCTGGATACCTAATAATAGTTTATAAATGGTAAATAGACGGATCATGGTATATAGATGGATCATGGTATATGTATAAGTCCCAAAAACTTGTCCACATCTTGGGTCCTAAGGTGTACAATCACCTCCCGGAGGACATTGTCGCTGCTCAAAGTGCACCACTATTTAAGCGAAAACTTAAAAAATGGCATGTCGAGCAGGCGTTCTACGACTACAAAGAGTTATTTATAAAATAATATTACCGATACATATATAACATATTTATAATATGTATAGATATGGAGAAATTGTGTATGTGTACATTTATATTTAAATAAATTACATAATAATGTAATTAATAACTATTGACCTGTAAACTGATATTGCCATTAAATATGAATATGAATAAGAATATAGACGGATCATGGTATATAGACGGATCATGGTATACATATAGACGGATCATGGTATATAGACGGATCATGGTATACATATAGACGGATCATGGTATATAGACGGATCATGGTATATAGACGGATCATGGTATATAGAAGGATTATGATATAGACGGATTATGGTATATAGACGGATCATGGTATATAGACGGATCATGGTATATAGACGGATCATGGTATATAGAAGGATTATGGTATATAGACGGATTATGGTATATAGACGGATCATGGTATATAGACGGATCATGGTATATAGACGGATTATGGTATAAAGCGAGCCAGTCCTTGTGGAGAACTTAAGACCTAGACCAGGAGATTTTTGTCGGCAGATACTCATATGTTTTTTTTTATAAATTTCCAACTCTTCAACAGTTATAGGAGTGACAAGTTGGTTCCTTTGTGTAAATTACCTCGGTTCAAAATAATAATAACTTCTTCTTGAAAACCAACACCTTGGATAATAGTCGCACAGGAAATTAGTATATAGAAAATCACTTTACAGCAAAAAATATGTAGTTAATCAACGATTTAACACTTAATATACAATTTCTAAATACGACGTCTGGATTTCACGTTTGGTTCGGGTTGCGTTCCAAAACCAGCCTATGATATAATGATGATATCAAGTAAGGTGTCTTAGAGACTAGAGTGAATAGAATAGATACTATCTAGATAAGCATGCTTCATTGTTGGCTTCATCGTAGTTTACCAACAGCTGAGCTTGAAGCCAAATGCTTGCCTAACATAAAGAAAGGTGTTAGTCAAGTCCAGACTTGACTTAAGATTTATCACTGGCCACATGCTATGAACGATTTGCTCTGCCTCTGCGCACAGATGGGCAGAATCACGTCACGCACGCACGTCAACTCATCGCCAGTGTTGTACGGGCCGTGTTTTTTTACAAGCTTTGCTTGCAATGTATGTATTTAAGTATCTATGTATGTAATATGTTTGTTCGGGTGGAATCTTGCAAGTTAAATTTGACCTACTTCCCGGTTTCCAATTGAGCTTAAATTTGGCATAAGTAAGTAAGTTTGTTGACATTTCAATAGTATGATACCATCGAGCTGATCTGATGATGGAGCAGGAAGGTGGTCATAGGAACTCTATAAAAAAATAACTCAATCCTACCGAGTTTGGGCTCTTTAGAATCGTCTCGGTGAGTAGTTGATGGATGTTTAAAGGAAAGTACAGTCGGCAATAAAAGCTTGTCATATAAATTAAATTTTGAACTGAAACTTATTTATACTTGCATACAATATTAAATAAATAAATGGTAAAAGTGAAGTAGGCAATCAGTGCCGTTGAGTCAGGAAAAGTTCAAGGGAAGCCGGACCGTATTTATTTACTTATATTAAAAAAAGGTGGATATAAGCCTTTCCGTAGGCAACCCGGTGGGAATCGGCTTATATGCACGGCACGTCACGCCACTGGCATTCACATATGCTTATTGGATACTTTCTTAATCGACTACGCTGAAGTAAAAAAGAGGGTTGTGACTTTTCTTTCGCGAGAAGCGCGTAGCCAGTGTCCAACTAAATCCCAGTTCTTCAACGCGCGAAAATTAAGGAACAAAACCCAAGATTGGAAATAGGAGTCGAGCCTGTCACCCAAGTAGACACAGCGAAAAACCTAGGTCTAATCATGGATGGTGAACTGCGATACATGGAACATGTAAATATAAAGATTAGAAATGCCTTCTACCGACTGAAAGTGCTGTATCGGATCCGTAAATATCTTTCTGTTAAGGTACGGGAAACTCTTGTAGAATCTTTAATACTGTCACAATTCAACTATGCAGATATAGTATATGGGCCAAGACTCTTAGCGGAAGCAAAAAAGTCAATACAGCGGGTACAAAATGTATGTGTCCGGTTTTGCTACGAAATTCCTAGGTGAGCGCATATCACTCCATTCCTAAATGAATAATCGACGCTGAATATGGAGAATAAGAGAAGACTACACCTGGCATGCGTAGTAAGAAAACTTATAGAGTTTGAGAAGCCCAACTACTTATTTGAAAAAATTAGATGGCGTAAGGACACACGCGGCGAGTCACTAAGAAGATGCACAAAATTTAGCATACCTAAGCACAAGACTGCATTCTTCAGGGGGAGTTTCAAATTCGCAGCAGCAAAAGTCTGGAACGATCTGCCTCCACCCCTACGAGAACCGATGTCGTTGTTTAAGTACAAGCGTTTAGTCCAATGTCACCTATTAAACATGCAAGGCAAGTTATAGTCTTCCCCCGACACCCTCCCTCTACCGCACACACACACACACACACACACACACACACAATGATCGCGCACACAGTACGCATAAGCATAACTGGTTATTATTTATTTTATTTCCTTGTCCAAAAATTTAGTTAAAATTAGTAAAAGTATATTGTTAGCATAGCTCGACCAACCACTGTTTCAAGGTTTAATAGTTTGCGACCGACACAACCAAAGGGCTCAGTCTGAAAACCAGCGCTGGACTTTTTGCCCAGCACACGCTGAGACTGAGACCCATTGCCTCATATTTGACTAAGTCATTGTTTTGTATTATTGTTTTTGTTGTCATATTCTGTGATTGTATTTTTTTTTATTAAATTAGTACCTACATGTAATTCTTAGTATAAGTTGTGGCAATAAATAATTTTCTGATTCTGATTCTGCTTCTGATTCAGTGTGTATACCGCCTAAAACACAATGAGGATAATCGTCGAATCAACAAGCGTTTAGCCTGTATTATCCGTCTTGACCTTTACGATGCGACATATGTTCGTAACTCGTAAATAAATAAACAAACTGCACATTGTGTCTTAACTACGTTGTTAGTTTCAATCCGTTACGTAGATCCATTTTGTTTTTGAAATGAGATGCCGTAAAATATACTTTAGTGAGATGTTAATTCGCCTTGTTAAATAAAATGATATCTATACTATTGTAATTATAAAGTTGTAAAAATTAAAAGTCTGTACTTTAAAGATATTTAAAAAATATATTGTAACGGACTGTTGTTGTCAAGTTGGAGGTAACAAAATCTAAAAATATTTTTTTGTATGTTTGTATGAGTCGTCGCCAAATCATTATTTTGGCGTGATGAAGCCATAAGTGACCTTCAAATAGTCCGCATCACTAAACCTATTTTTCTTTATTACAAACACCTTATCACAAAATCTATCTTAGGAAATAAAAAAAATAAAAAAACACTTGACTCCCATTGCACCGATGAGGGGATAAGTGTGGTCACCGTGATGGTAATGACGATCAAAGAAATCTTGCAAAATTCGCTGAAATAACCTATCTATGTTCTGCATTTTGAATTGGAATAAGTTGTTAATGTCAAAGACGAGGCATACAAACGAGGCGCAAACTTACGCGGAACATGAATCTTCATGGCACCAGGTGATGGCACCAGTAATGGACAAGCACCCAATTATGATATTTTTCCGTATATATCCATTAGTAAGGGGCACTACATGTTTAAACTAACAACACTGTATGTTCAAATAACTGAATGTTGGTGGTAACGTCCATGAAAAATGAGCCGTAAAGCACCGAATCTTTGATGTCCATTATTGGGCACCACTTTACTTAACATGTGTCCATGATTGGTGCCGTCACTCTACATAAACTTAACAAGACAGACTAGACAGCTAACCGCTACAATCATCAAACAGACATCGCGTGAGATCACCGTAATTTGTTCTAAGAACCAATTTACTGGAAAATAATACACTAATGGTTAACGTAATTAGTTAGTCTCTTACATGATGGCGATAACTCTGTAATTACGATTTGCTTGACAGCCCATAATATTACCCCCTATCTTTTTTAACTATATTCTTCATTACATTATATTATTAAGACTGTATTTAAAATTAATTAATTATTAGTTTTTAAGTCGCAATACTCATTTACATAACGCAAAACGTAAACAAACCGAATGTAATAACTCGTAGCTCCATCTCACGGCGAGTAGTTAAACTACTCAAGCCGAGCTCACTAGCGATACCTAGCGTCGGGTAGCAGATCGAACTAATTCAACGCGGTTTTGTTTACATTTTGTTATCTTATTTAATGTTTTTATCAACCTCTGACGCTCTATAGGTCATCTATTTCGTTAATAGGTCATTCGTTGTTATGACATTTGTAATAATTTTGCAAGGAAGATAGTCAGTTAGTAAGTTAGTAATTTTATTTTGTCGTAAACGCAGTGTATGAAGGTTACCTATGGCCTTAGCGGCCGGTTGAAGGCACGGAAGAACTATGTACATGTGATAGCACGAGCGGGAGAGTGTAACCAACCGCCCGAAGTCGAAGTCGCCGAAGTCTTCAGTCGCCGGCTGCACAGCGCGTAGTTCGTACGTGCGTTGAGTCGAACTCGAAACTCGAACCTCGATTACGCGCGTAAACTTTTTGATTTCGAATCTCTTTTTGAATTTGAATTTTAACCGCTTTATTTGAATCGAACTTGGACTCGAGTGTGTTTTGTTTTCTTTTTTGGAGCTGTGTTGGGATTTTCTACAAAATGCCAGTGTTTGTAGCAAATTGAGAAATTATTCGGTGTATTATTTTGGTGAGTTTTGGCATTTTTTTAATAATCGTTTTCTCACTGAATACCGTTTTTTTTTTATTTAAACAGGATTTGTAATCCTTACAAACAAATGTTTTATCACATTACCCTCTTTGATAACAATTCAAGCAAAATATGATTGTATTGTAAACAAATAAAACTTAACGTACCCACTGAAAAAAAAACTTGCAATTATGTCTTACTGATATAATGAACCTGAAAAATAATTGGGTAGCAGGCACCAATACAAGTATTTGTTCAATTATTACAAAAGTATGTAAATAAAATCGACTACAAGGGTATATTTTATTGCGCGCCAAAAAAATTTAAAAAGTGTTTTTTTTCTGCAAACCGTTGCTTCAAACGTAGACGCAAGAAAATATCCAAATAATAACAACAATGCACCAATAACGACCCAAATTATAACATACCTATATATATATATATATATATTTAAATTGAAGTAAGTACTAAATAAAATTTGTGAAATTACCAAACTTTAACTTCGTTAGATAAATAAGCGCTTGGGATAAAGTTTTACTAATAATTAGTGTCACTTTTACAACTATTCACGAGCCGAAAACAGTCAAACATATAAACGTTCATTAGGTAATTATCTATCCATACTAATATTATAAATGCGAAAGTGTGTCTGTCTGTCTGTCGGTCTGTCTGTCTGTCTGTTACCTCTTCACGCTTTAACTGCTGAACCGATTTGGATGAAATTTGGTATGGAGATAGTTTGAGTCCCGGGAAAGGACATAGGCTACTTTTTATCCCGGAAAAATACCCTGATCCGCGATAAACGAATTTAAGGCGGAGGAAGTCCTGGGCAGAAGCTAGTTCTCTATAAAAAACCAAGTAATGAGTTCTACGAGTAAAAGTCATTTGATAAAATCAACTCACAGATCTCTCAATCTGCCCTAACCGCTCGATTAATCCATTCTTAGCTCATCTAATCAAATTACTGCAATAAATAATTTATTTATTATTTTATTATTATATTTACCTACATGATTTTATCGTGGCCAATAAAATATATATTTTTTCATAGCCTGTATTTGTATCCCACTGCTGGGCAAAGGCCACTCCAAAATAATAATTAAGTTTTTCAATTTTTTTTTGTTAAATTTGTTTTGCATCTAACCTTAAACTCAAAAATATTTATAATTATTTTAATAACCTGTAACCTGTCACTTTTGTGGCAATCACTAACCCCTATTTAGCGGATTTGGCGTGATGAAGCCACAAAAACACATAGATATAAAAGAAACCTATTCAGTGATCTCCACATAGTCCGGTTACAATAATTTATTAGAAAATAACTTTAATGTACAGACATTTCATTTTTACAACTTGATAATAGTATAGATAGCTATTAATGCAGATTGATTTTAATCCAAGACTACGATAGTTGTCTAATAAAAATTAAATTTTAAACCAAAAAAATAAAACCGACTCCAAAAAAAATTAAAAAGTATAAAATAACGCCATAATTCAGTGTCTTCAAATTACTTACAAGTAACCGTTTGTATACTCAATCCATACAGTATATACAATTAATCTTATTTTGGCGTCTGTGCCATATAAAGAATGTGTAAAATATTGAAAATTGACGATTTTAGTAAGTTGTGACACGATGGCACCGACTCCAAAATAACCAAAATTGAGAACCTCCTCCTTTTTTGGAAGTCGGTTAAAAAGCGATCGCCATGGGTTACCTTTCGTGAGTTACTCTTTAAAACTACGATTCTTAACGATATAAGGGCAACATTTTTTTTTCTAGCCAATATAAGTCCATTTCCATCATCAGGATGTTAATAATCTACATTATTAGCAATTCTCTAAGTTACTGCTATGCAGTTTGGCAGATATTGTAACGTGTAAAATGTATGATGTTTTCTTAAAAAAGAAAATTTTACGTTGTAAGACAAAATTGATCCACCCAAACACATTACCAATTCTCTAAGTAACTGCTATGCAATTTGACAGGTATCGTAACGTGTTAAATGTATGTCCTTTTCTAGAAATAAATAAAAAAAGTACTTTATAAGACAAAATTGATCCACCCAAGTACATTACCAATTCTATAAGTAACTGCTATGCAGTGTGGCAGATATTGTAACGTATACATGTACCAATGTATGTTGTTTTCTTAAAAAAAAAAAAAATTGTACGTGTTGTAAGAAAATTGATCCACCTAAGTACATAAACCTGTGTGAAAATGATGAAACATTCTCCCTCCGGCCGTTGACTCCACCCCCGTAAGGAAGTTTCCCTTATCAAATGTGATAAGCAGAGATATGATATCAGCGCCTTGACCTCCGGTAACATTAATCTGGTACCACTAAGTAGCTTTAAATTGGTACCACTACGAGTCGATAGCATTCAATTGGTACCACTAAGCTAGGCCTTGTGCAGGCTGCTTGTACCAAAAAAAACCCGGCCAAGTGCGAGTCGGACTCGCGCACCGAGGGTTCCGTACTAAATATACGCTAAAAACGGCCCTATCAAAATCCAGTCTGAAAATCCAGTGTTACCAGAGCCCTACTCCTAAGCAAAATGTGTAGTTAAATGATCTGATTAGGTTTTACTGGGTTTTCCCTAATCCTTGCAACACATGTTGGATCATATTGTATGTCTCCCAGCAAAGACTTCTCTCAACTGACAATTCAAAAGTGCTTGTACATAGGCCTACTTGAATAAAGAATATTTTGATTTTGATTGCACGAAATATGGGGTCATTTTATATTGGTTTACATAGACAGACAGAGATAAAAAAATGTATTTATACCAAAGCTGTATACAAACTTTTAAACAACAGGCTTCATTCATCCCTCCATAAATAGCTCGAAGCGGCGCGGCGTAGGTAGGTCCGCGTGATTTCAGAGACCCGATTATATCGGACTTAAGTAACTTTAGTTTTTTTAAATCTCACCCTTTGTTTGTGATAAGTTCAAATTGTTTATTCTGTAAGTAGGCCACAAGGCCACTTTAACAAGTCTGACTCTACGGCGTTTCCCAAGAGGATACCACTGTTGAGAAGAAAGCCGAAACAAACTCATCAGTCAGTAATTTTTTCAAAATAATTATTTTATTACAATATTGAAATAAAACAATTTAACGGATTATATCGCGTATATTATCAAAATTAATATAATCCGTTCAATTGTTTTATTTCAAAAGAAAGAAAGAAATGAGTAATAATCGCGGGAACAGAAGAAAATATTACTTCTGCCCGCGACTCCGTCCGCCTTAAATTCGTTTATCGTGGATAAGGGTATTTTTCCGGGATAAAAAGTAGCCTATGTCCGTCCCCGGGTCTCAAACTATCTTCATACCAAATTTCATCCAAATCGGTTCAGCCGTTTAAGCGTGAAGAGGTAACAGACAGACAGACAGACAGACACACTTTCGCATTTATAATATTAGTATGGATTGTCTTAATTATACTTAAAACTTTTACAATTGTGTTATAACCAATTTACAATTGGTAACATGATAACTGAAAAAAGTATGTATATTGCCAGATTGTACAGGGAAATTTGCTAAATATATTATTTAATGTTGAATTTTGTCTGGTGGTTTGGTCTCTTGCGTACGAGGACTAAGACCGAGTGATAAAAGATATTCGCATATTTCAT
The DNA here is from genome assembly GCA_905404275.2 of Hedya salicella. Taxonomy (NCBI): domain Eukaryota; kingdom Metazoa; phylum Arthropoda; class Insecta; order Lepidoptera; family Tortricidae; genus Hedya; species Hedya salicella. The sequence goes on along the minus strand of FR990112.1, from coordinate 1,393,294 downwards.
TTTTGATTTATTCATAACATTAATATTGAAATCTCATGCTATAATTATCTTTCCGTGTGCACTGATAACGTTCCTAGTGCATTCGACAGCAAATTTTGGAAGACAATTTGGTGATTTATATACGGTATTGAATTGAACACCAAATGATTTGAACGTGAGGCATTCGCATGTACATAATATTTAGATACATAAATAAATAATAAATAAACATTACAGGACAATTTTATATAAATCGAACTAGTCCCATGGTAAGCTCAATAAGGCTTGTGTTATGGGTACCTACTTTACGACGATATATTTAATAGATATATTTAATTATATACATAGCAAACATCCAAGACTCAGGAACAAATTTTTATGCTCATCTCACAAATATTTGCCCTTACCGGGATTTGAACCCAGGACCTCCAGCTTCGCAGGCAACGGTACTCCCGCTGAGCCAAACCGCTATTCAAAAAAAAAACATACATAGACCCAGGAACAAATATTCGTGCTCATCACACAAACACTTGGCCTGGCCGGGATTCGAACCCGGGACCGCCAGCTTCGTAGGCCGTTGTGCAACCCACTGAGCCAAACGTGTCGTCAGTATATTGAGTGTGGACAGTGCACTACATGACTTGATCTATCTGTGTGACTAGCTTTTTTTTTATAAACTGACCAGCAATTGATACCATTTTCACCAGTGGTAAGTGACTACGAAATCGAGGATGTAGCTCGCTCTGGTGCAGTAATAGCATATTCACTCTTGCTTTGAAAAGACGCAAATTATGATATGACAAGGTTTGTATGTAAAAACTAGAAGGCGCCCGCAACTTCGTTCGCGGATGAGAAAAGTCATAACTCCTCTGTTTTCGACAGCATAGTCGGATAAAAAGTATCCTATAACCATCTGGAGATACCCAGCTACCCGTGTACAAAAAATATATTTTTCATTTAAGTGACCTCCAAATAGTCCGTAACAATCATATTTTTGAAAATATCTTCAATGTACAGACATTTCATTTATTATTTTATTTATTTATTTATTATTTATTTATTCATTTTTACAACTTTATAATGGTATAGATAGACTACAAACTGCATGGAAAACTAAAAATTCTGGGCTTGAAAATCTCCATTCATATAAGACGTGAGTGAGTGAGACAATAGATATGGAGACAATAGATATAAAAAAAGGGAAGTTTAGGTCTCATCATCTTTCTTAGTACCTACACCCATGCAAAGACCGACGTCTGTTTAATATTAATAGAACTGGTAGAACTTCTTGTAAACTTAATACTACCCATTCGTCTTTACACAAAATAAACTGCAAAACAATAGCGAACGCATGTTTTTGTTTATATTATGTTTGTGGAAAACCTAGTTGCCACGCGACCACGGCGGAAGTAGTAAACTTGGTGTTTATATTGCAAGCCTATAAACGGACCGATATAAAATAGAACGGAAATCAACAAATAATAACTTTAGCTTTTAACATCCTACACACTTAAGCAATACCCTGCGACGACTTGCTAAATCAACTACATGGTCATCAAATTCAAATCTTTACTCTGCAATTAGACCTCAAGGGCACTTTTACAAGTCTGATTTTACAATAAACAGAAAAAACCCAGCCAAGTAGGAGTCGGACTCGCGCTCCAAGGATTCCGTACTTTCTCTTAACCTAACCTAACTGGCCGGTTAAGTTAAGTTTGCACCTGGTATCTATAGCCTTGCATACAAATGAGGTGCAAACTTAACGCAAGTACATATTTCTTGTTATAGCGGCAACAGAAATATATTATCTGTGAAAATTTTAACTATCTAGCTTTCACGGGTCATGAGATACAGCCTGGTGACAGACAGACAGACAGACGGACAGCGGAGTTTTAGTGATAGGGTCCCGTTTTATTCTTTGGGTACGGAGCCCTAAAAACATTCACAATCTATTATTGACTTTATATATAGTGTACCTATAGCAATATTAATGCAACAGACATATAACTGGGCACACTATATAGGGAGATGTATATTGTCTAGGGGTCCATCCGATTATAACTTAATCTATACTTACAGAAATGTAAAGGGTCTCTAGGCGTCAAAAAAAAGAGTAAAAATAATAATAATCAATTACAGTCTGTATATAAAAATCTTATACCTAGGTGCTAAGTTTAGTAGAGAGTCTCCTTGGAAATATAGGAAAGTCCATTATCAACATAAGCCAACATAGACCCTTCTCAATATACGCCACCATACCCAGCCCTCAGCTCTCCGCATTCAACCGCTTCCCGCCAATCTCTTCAGGTCGTCGGTCCACCTGGCGCGGGGTCGTTCCACAGGGCGAGTCGTACGAGGTCTCTACTCCAGAACCGATCTTCCGCATCGACCATCGATATTTCGGGTATTTAATACTTATTTCTGCTACTAACTAAAGATGTATAAATAAATAAATACTTAACACAGGGACAATCTTAGACAAATTGACCTAGTTACAAACTAAGCAAAGCTTGTACTATTTGGTACTAGGCGACGATATACATAATATATAATAGATAAATTATAATACCTAACTACATAGAAAATATCCCAGGAACAAACATTCGTGCTCATCACACAAACACTTGCCCTGGCCGGGATTAGAACCCGGGACCGCCAGCTTCGTAGGCCGCTGTACAACCCACCGAGCCAAACGTGTCGTCGAAAGTCGTGTCGTGAATGAAAAGCTACTTGAAATATCAAAACACTTTAAATATGAAAGCATCCTTGGAAACATCAATTTATAAAGGCAATAATAAAATCTAGAAACAAGAAAGCAAACACTAAGGCTTAAACAAAGACATAAAATTTCAGTGTCGGTGAACCTCCTTTCTTGAAGTCGGTAATTAGGAACAGCATTAAAAATTTTGCTACGGCGATTAAATTTGAGTGTTGCCATGTATACCTCAGCAGATGACCGCTTTAACTCAGTGGGAGGAACGTTGCCTGCGAAACTGAGGTCCTGGATTCAAATCCCGGTAAGGGCAAATTTTTGTGTGATGAACATAAATATTTGTTCCTTAGTCATGGTTGTTTTGAAAAACTGGTTATACTTACCTATTATAAGTGAAAGGCAATACTTATAGTTATTATAAGACTTTCACATAATTTAATTGTGCTCGACTCCCACGTACATAATTTTATTACCACAAACTAGTACCGATTCTCTTTGCGCCAGATATCTACGATAACTGCAGATGAATTCATTTAATTTTGGTTGTTTCAAGTTGAAAAACTTCCGTGTTAAAGATAGTATGACACGAATTCAAATATACATAAAAGCGTTTTACTTCATCGCACGCTCCCCGGCTGCGCTTGCGCCAAAGATAACGCCGCACGCGCCGGCCTGCTGTTTGTTCCTTGCAGTGTCATGGCGCCCATATAATTCGATTCCCACAGAGTTGCCCAAGGATTGACTTATAACCGCCTTTTTACTTAAATATGAGTAAGTGAATGATTACGCTTTGGCTTCCCATGTAATTTATCTGACGCCGAGCCTCTAGTTCAACACCATCAGGTGCTTTGAGCGCGCCAATGTTAACCAAGCGTGCCTAGGACAAGAACTAAGAAAATTGTCTAAAAATACGAAATAATAACTAAACTTTTTTTTTTTTTTAAACCGAGATTATGTCTTCGTCATCCCGCACCGTAAGTAGCATTTACCGCCCGTAACGTAGTAGAAAATAATACAACGTTACACCACGGGCGGTGATGAATAACGCTTCAAGCCGAATTTGTATCCCCCTCGCCCCGGTTCGTGCGAGAAATATGAGATCAGAGGTGTGTAATTTACTACATCGTTATCATCCCGTAGCCAAACGGTAAAACGGGACTCTATTACTAAGACTCCGCTGTCCGTCCGTCTGTCCGTCTGTCACAGGCATCATGAACAGTGATAGCTAGACAGTTGAAATTTTATAACAGCTATAACAACAAATACTAAAAACAGTATAATTTTATGTCTTTGTCAGTAACCAGTATAGAATAATCGAACACCGCGTACATTTTGCTTAGGAGTAGGGCTCTGCTAACTCTAGATTTTATAGATACGGTCGCCGTTTGTAGCGTTTATGATGTACGGAATCCTCGGTGCGCGAGTCCAACTCGCACTTGGCAGGTTTTTTCTTTCCTGTGTCCAACTCATATTAAATTTTGGCTGAGAGTCCAGAATTAATAACCGTGTATAATAGATTTGGTTAGCAAAGTAATGAATATTTACGCAATGGTTTGCTTAAGGCCAATAAAAACCGGGCGAATCCGGCGGAAGTCATATTTGGGTGCTAATGAATAAACCAATCTTCCGCAATCGGCTCAAGCTGTTGCAATGTACTAAAAACATTGCTTTGAATCTCCTGATAGTTCTAAGTTTTACACCATCTTGCTAAACATACTTACCATTATTTATGCTAAATAACCCAATTTGAGATTTGAAATTCGTACTTTGTATCCGACAGTCCAGCTCACTCAAATATATATTTACACTTGGTGCCCGCAACTTCGTTCGCGGAGGAGAAAAAGTCATAACCCCTCTTTTTTCCACAGCGTAGTTGGGTAAAAAGTATCCATTAACCATCTGTGGATACCCAGCTACCCGTGTACCAAAAATAGTTGAAATCCGCTTAGCGTATTTGGCGTGATGAAGCCACAACGACCCGTACAAACATACAAAAAATTAAATAAAAAATCATTTGGATTCAGTGACCGGCTCCAATTATTCCGTTTCACTATTTTTTTTGAAAATATCTTTAATTTACAGACATTTAATTTTTACTACTCTATGCGGGTTGTGAATTTATTCTCATACACGAACGAAGTTGCGGGCCACCTTCTTGTCTATACTATTATAAAGTTGTAAAAAAAAATGTCTGTACATTGAAGATATTAAAAATAATATTGTAACGGACTATTTAGAGGTAACTGAATGGATTTATTTTTATTTTTTTGTATGTTTGTGTGTTCGTATGTGTCATTGTGGCTTCATCACGCCAAATCGGCTAAACGGATTTCAACTATTTTTGGTACACGGGTAGCTGGGTATCTCCAGATGGTTATAGGATACTTTTTATCCGACTACGCTAAAGAAAAAAGAGGGGTTATGACTTTTTCCCCCTTCTCAAACGAAGTAGCGGACACCTAGTGTAAATATATATTTGAGTTGGTTGGACTGTCGGATACAAACTTCGGTTTTATTTAGCTTAATTTGTAAGTATGTTTAGCAAGATGGTGTAAAAGTTAGAACTCTCAGAAGATTCAAAGCAATACCTTCTAGTTTTGTATGAAACTGTCAAAAGCCATAAAGAAATCAATATATTGCATTTAAAAGGTTTTAACCTTTAAAACACACAACGCTTATAAATACGCCGGAAATGGTATAAATACGAAACATTGAACATTTCGATTAACTCGCTAAGTGCTTTATGAACTCTCATAAAACGCATTCGCATTCAGCTTAATGAATAGGGATCTTCCTATAGCATCAAAAAACGTTTCATAAATGATTACAATAAACCGTCAAGAAAATGTATGCTTCGAGCGGGACTCGAACCCGCGCCTTCAACGACTCTCCAGCCCAACACAGGCGCCCTGGGCTAAGGGGCTTACAGCTCTGAATGACCTTCGATCTCTAGCTCTTCGCTTTTCGGTGTTGTATATGTCTCATCATGTTGACAGCGACCGTCTTTACCAATATACTGTTTCAGTTTATCTTCAAGAGTTACCAAAAGCAAGATAAATGCCATCAAACTTTGTTTTTGCCACTTTTCTCAAAAAATACACGCTTTTTAAAGAAAATGCTTACATGGCAAGTTAGGTCTTTTTATAATGAACAATTAGGCATAAGTTTTGAGTCTATTAAAGATTTATTGAGAGACTAGATACGCAATATTTATTTTTATAGACCTCTCTGTAAAAATCCATAGTTAATTAAATAGAAGTATAATCTAATTTTCGAATGAAAGAAAGTGTTAAATAGAAACTGTACTATCATATAAACCATATTTCGAAAGTTAGTTTGGTCATTCCAGGGACTGGATAAAAAACAAAAGCCATGAAAAATCGTACATTTACGCTTAGAGCCCCTTCGTTTCATTAGATTAGATTAGGTATGTGTTTCTTATTGAAAATTACATCATATTTCACATGTCAAAATTAATTGCATTCACAACAAGATTGTCGATTAATTATAAAAATTAAATTACCAAAATAAAGAAGAAGCAGTCAATAATAATATGACCAGAGAACATATATAAATATATGTTAAAATAAACAATAAGAAATTGAGAATATTATATCTCACAGAATTTTCATTCATTTCCTATAAAGCTTTTTTTAACTAAAATTTTTCGTTTTTTGAGAAAGTTGTTTTAAAGAAGTCGTTAATTTCAATAAGTTTGTGGCATTCCCAATGAGCTTTAAGAAAAAAAATGATTACTTTCAAATGATATTTTTGCAATTCAAACATTGTATTAAAAATTTGTCGTTATAACCCAAGCAAACGTTATAAATGCCGTGGAATAAAACGAAAAAAAGCGTCAAAACTAAAATGTATCTTCTGATTCTTCCGCGGCCTATCAACTATCGTTTTGTGGTACGGAAACTCATTGTGTTGAGTTTTAAGATGTAAAGACGTAAGAAAGTGAGGGCGTTTCTTTGAAGAATATTCCTTTGAGCCGTTTTGAAGATCAATGAGCTATTCCGACAAGTGCTTTATAGTTTTACTCTTGATATTTTATATTAAAGGAAACCAGTTTCCGTATATTTGTGGTAATTCTTTTCTATACCTACTATTATAAAGTTCTATGAGTATAAGAAGAAATTGAAAAAATTAAAAAGGCGCCCGCAACTTCGTTCGCCGAGGAGAGAAAGTCATAACCCCTCTGTTTTTCTTCAGCGTAGTCAAGTAAAAAGTATCCTATTACCATCTGGAGATACCCAGCTACCCGTGCACCAAAAATAGTTGAAATCCGTTTAGCCGATTTTGCGTGATGAAGCCACAACGACACATACATAATACGCTTCAGTGACCAAATAGTCCCTTACTAATAGTTTTTTTTAATATCTTCAATATACAGACATTTAATTGTACGACAATAAATAGTCTTTTGTTTTAATTAAGCATCAAAACACAAACAGAACCTTCTAAAATACTGTGACCGTTATGCTACAAATCAAAAAATTAATACAACAAAGGCTATTTCGGTACAAATGCATACATTAACTCTAGAGAGATTTATTTTGTTATTTTTGTGACAAGTTAATGTCTTTATTGAGGCATGTCTCCCACTGTTTACTATAGTGCAACGTAATAAAGCGTACAGGGTGATGTGGTTTGACAGTTTCATTATACTTCTCAGTCAGATTGATCTACAACTACTTCAAACAAAGAAAATGGTTTTCAAATAGCTGTATAATTTTAGAGTACCGAAGTCAAACTAAAACGGGGAAGAAGCCCAATACGATGGTGCGATCAGATATCCGACCAACTCTATACGACACTTAGCAGCGCGCTCCACAAAGCAACCAACAGGGGGAAGTGGAGAGCTGCCATCAAAAATATTACCGGCGGAGTCACAATCCTCAGCAGTGAGGGACCGACTTAGAAGAAGCAGAAGTTAAACTAAGTGTCACGCAACGAAAGGGCTATGTTCGGAGTTTATCTAAAGGTGTGTCCACATTTGTATCATTTGACCGATCAGATCTTCGTCTCGTGGCATGATCGCGTGTCACGATCACGCGTTTGGACGTTGCGCCGATCCGATCGCTCGAAATCCATGTTGCTACGAGTATCACACACTTAGATCGGACAAGCGGGGCGTGATCGCCGCGCTGACAGTTAGCGTCCAACCAGCGCGATACGCAGTCATGCCACGGCACGGTGATCGGATACGAGCTTATGATACAACTGTGGACGCACCTTAAGGTCTTGGAGTGGCGACCACGCATAGGAAAGGGCAGCGTGGGGTAACCCCCGGCTAGGTGGACAAATGACCTGCTGAGGGTCACAGGGGGGCGGCGGATGTGTTGTTACTAACACGATATGTATGAATTTCCGAAATAAATGATTATTTAATTCAATTAAAAAACTTATTTCGGAATAGATTAAGACACTAAACTACGAAGAAACAGACGCACTTCTATACCACTAAACTTAACCTGACCACGAAAAATGTATGAGTTTTAAGATAAGATTTAGTTAGTTTAGTTAACATAAATAATTAACAGTTTTTTTAATAATTAATTATTGTTTTCGGTTAAGCATTAACTTTTGTTGGAAGAGCGGGATCTCCTGCCATAAGTATAATGAAATACTTACTAGGAGATTTCAACCATGACTATCATATAATGTATCATAGTAACCAAATAAACATTTTTAATTTTTCAATTTTAAATACTTTATTCGGCAGCCATGTTGGTTATAAAAGTGTTAAGGTGCAACTGATACACGCTAAAACTTCTCTAAACTTGTCTAATTAATTACCGGCCCCAGTTAGAGCACCCTGTACGGTCGCAGCTGTCCGTCTGTCAGTCGGTGCGCTCTCGGCGTAATGGCTGCCGATTATTGATTTACAAACGGCGCCCACGCATCGCACTTGGGAGCTAACAGTATACACAGTCGCAATGCACAAGATTGTATAACGGACTTCTTAGCAAGGACCATTAAAACAAGAGGACTGACACTTGCCATACTTTGGATCGTGTTCTGATTGCAAGGAGATATTCTGGAAAAACTAGATGGCGTTTTGAAACTAAACACTTAATTTTTATTTTTAGCCTATTTTAGTGTCCCACTGGTGGGCAAATGCCTCTTCCTTAGATCTCCACGACTCTCTATCAGATGCTACCACCGGCCAGTTGTTAAGAAACGCATCCAGATCGTCCCGCCAAACACTTAACGATTTTATAATTATAATTGAATAAAGAAACATGGTATAGTAACAATGTGTTCGCAAATAGCTAATAATAAAAAAATCATAATATTTAAATACTGTGTCACGCTTGCAAGGTTGAATAATTGAAAAAAATAATTCTTATACATAGATGGCGTTGTACATAGCGGCCGTAGTAACACACAAGCTGTATAAGTGCCTATACAGCTATTATTTAGCCAGTTATAAGGGCTGTATATGCTCTAATACAGCTTGTGTGTTACTTGGAGGGGGCAGCTTTTTGTATGGAGATAGTCAGTCCTCTTGGTTTAATGGTCCTTGCTTCTAAGTAAATAATAGTAGTTTGTCTAACTCTAATACATTGCAGATGATACGTTACAATTAGTACTAAATTAAATATTTATAGGTAATTATAACAATTACCGACATTACAACGCACTTGTGACTCCCAAAGGTGCGTCCACACTTGTATCATTTGCTCGTATCCGATCACCGTGCCGTGGCATGACTGCGTATCGCGCTGCTTGGACGCTTACTGTCGGCGCGCCGATCATGCCGCACTCGTCCGATATAACTGTGTGATACGCGTAGCAAAATGGGTCTCGAGCGATCGGATCGGCGCAACGTCCAAACGCGTGATCGTGACACGCGATCATGCCACGCGACGATGATCTGATACGGGCAAATGATACAAATGTGAACGCACCTAAATATGGTGTTGCAGGTGTCTATGGACGAGGATGATCGCTTACCATCAGGCGATCCATCTGCTCGTTTGATATGTATTTAAATTGTATTTTTGTTTATCTAACAGGTAATTCTCGCGACATCTATACTTAACGTATAACCTTTTAAATCCTCTTAAAACATTAACTTTTTATGCTATTTTTCCAGCATAAACTACATACTCGTATTTATTTATTTAATCTTTATTGCACAAAAAAAACTTATCGTACAAAAACCGAACTTAATGCCATAAGGCATTCTCTACCAATCAACCTTAAGGCAAAGGAGAAAAATTGTGGGCGGTGCTGAGACTTGTGTAACTAACAAAAACACATTATGTAGACATATACTTAAATACATGAATAACATATATATATATATATAATACATATACAAATATATAGCGATGAAATGTATTAAGTAGATGGACTAAGAATCGTCAGTTTTGCCAGCAAATAATTTGCACACGGACTTCTTGAATGCGAACTTATTCGGGGCCTGTTTGATTTTATGACGAAGACCGTTCCAGAGGTGGGTAACCTGAATGGAGAAATATTGTAGCATACATATCAGTAATATACGAGTACATACAAAACAAGTATAGTGTACCTAACTTGAGTAACATATATAAAACTAAATAAATATAAGCACGTGATATAGTTCCGATACTTATCGGCCCTTAATTTTATAACGACCTTAGTCAGTATGGGTCGAGATTGACTTATGCCTTTTTGGAAATGTCCCATTTAACCGATAGTAATTCTACCAACGATTATAAAACGACGTAAGTCACTACATATAGATATTGATGTATGTCGTTCTTGAAATGTCTAGTTTAATTGTTTACGAGGATCACCGGCGAGTAATTGATTTATAGCGACGCTAGCGCCGTTAGGGTTGACACCCGTTTGAAAATTATTGTCTCTTATAAATAAAATATTGATGTAGAATACTAGAATAATTAGTAAAGAGGCGTCAAATTGTGTTTATGTAAAGCAAAGTTTTTTAACTTGTGAGTCGCGATCGCGACGCGACCACTTAGGGGGGTGGGGACCATTTAGGCGAAAGGGAGTCGTGGTTCATTCGGACTCAACATTTGTAACACTTTTAAAACACATGTTTGAAGCAGCGCAAAAAAGGGGTTTGAGAAATAATTTTCCATTAAAGGTGGCCATGACAAAGGTTGAAAAACACTGTTGTCAAGAACAAATGTGACTCGTGTTACATTTGAAGCGAGGGTGCAAATGTTGGTATTAAGTAAATCGGAGTTTTATATTCTGAATGTAACTTTAGATAGCAACATCGGCAATGTCGAATTTTCTGTCTAAATGGTAAGATAGGTGTATAATAAAAATGGTAGGCCAGTCAGTAGTGTAGATTTTTTATGTCAAGTACGCTACACTGAAACTTGCTTCAATTTAAAACGGAAAATCAATGAGTATTTACTTATTTTTCTACAAACAAATATTCTAGGAAAATGCTGTAATACTATTCTACAGACTCGTTGCTATGTAAATTTTAGACTGGACTCAATTATTAATAACCACTTACTTATTTTTTATAAAAAATCCCAAACAATTCCAGGAAAAAAATATAACATTGGACCCAAGATAAACTTCTAAGTAACCATTCTGAAACAACGATCTAGTAACCACACTTCTCATTACATTATCGTAATCATTCCAACAATGTAGCACTTTGTAATTGTTATTAATATAATTTAATAGCCGGATGTGGCAACCCTATAATCTAGAACTTTAGGTTTAAAATAGACCGTACAATCTCATTTATAAATATGTATACAGTACGGTACCACAAGTTTATGTTTGCGGAGTAAGGTTCAAAATCGTATCCCTATTTTCAGACGTGACAGTACAATTGACCGCATCGGTGTAACAATTGGTTGGGAAATGTCTCCGGTTACGTAACTAAGTTCTAGTTTTAGGTTTAGATATGGGTCTAAAATTAAACCTAAGCTAACCTAGGCTAGTTAGTGCTTTCCCACGACCTCGATCTTTTTCTACTCGAATGTATATTTCGGGAATCGCATTTTTTTCTATGCCATGTCACTTTTCAGTTCATGTTTTTTTTATGTACTAGGTTTCTACGCAAAAAAAACACTTTGGTCCTAAAATCCTTTGTTATTGAAAGATCAACTAACATATCTATTTTACATTTATCGTATGGGTGTTTTTGTCAACTAGGATGAAGAAGATTATTATAAACCTGAACCTTAGTATCCTCTTATCTGTATCGTAATCGAGTAAAAAATACTTAAGTTACTATTCAAAATAAACTGTTTTGTTACTCTGCATGGAGAATCAAACTTGCATTGAGCATGTCAGTCGGGGTAAGGGAAACGTTCTAAATATGACACTGAAAACTGACAAATGTGTCAATGGAAATAGAGTTGGGCCAATTGCATGGATTCTCATTCCTCACGAAATAAATTATGTCTCCCTTACCCCCCTGACCTTACGTAAAATAAAATTAAAAATATCCTTATTAAATCACTATAATTACAAACTATACAACTATACGTACATGTTTTCTTATTTATATACTAAATCTTCGGTTATTAGCAAATATTAGCCAAAATCACTGTTTGACTCCGGCTCCAGAAACGTATGTTTGCCTTCGTGTTCGCCGCTATGTTTAAAAATAAACAAACGCAAAGCGTGGTGCGCCATCGTTAACCGACTTAGAATGGATGTCAATTAGTTATGAGTTATGTCTTCATCGTGGTTAGATAAATAAACCATTTGCCTGCAAAACTGGTATAAAACAGGGTAATGATGGTTTATGCTATTGCAATATCTTAACTACGAGTAGGAAGATGGACGCAACTTCGTTCGCGGACGAGAAAAAAGTCACTACACTCTTTTTACCAGCTCTTCAGCTTCTTTTTTGGCGCTTTGGATGTTACAAACTATTTGATGCTGACTGTACAATACATATTTTTTATTTAGCGACCTTGGGGGTTATTTATAAATGACGTCGTTCTGAATGGGGAGTTCTGGACATCGAATAATGGTAGCATGACGAAGGAGGGCGGGGTAATTTCCAAGATTATATCATCTTTCGCATCTTTAAAAAGTGCTTCAATGAGCAAAAAAGGAATGAAAGTCGTGTTTCTATAAACTGTAGGTAAAAACGCATTTTTTGGAAACAATAATAATAATTATTAAATTAAAATTAAATTCTTTGGTAGGGGGGTCATTACAATTATGATGGTTGGATGATTTTAGGGAGAGGGGTCAAAAATCGTCAAAAATAGATGACGTAATTTATGAACAGCCCCCTTCAAATAGCCGGTAACGTTTATTTTATTGAAAATAATTTTCTTCCATGAACAGAAATTGCATTTTTATAATTCTAGGCCATGGCTTTTTATCCAGATACAAGTATGTAGGAGCCGTTTTTGCGGGCTGAAATGCTATTTTTTTTTGATAATGTAAAAAAATGATTTGATTATTACGCTTAATTCACGTTTTATGTAGCTGGTTTTAGTTATTGTAGAGATCCATTAATAATTATTAATTTATCTTTTTCAGGTAAGTATCGAGCTGTGCGTTGTCTGTCTGTCGTGTTATTAATAAGTAAGTAAAGAAATAACTTAAGAGAAAACGATGGAAGCAATCGGTTGCCTTTATTCAGACCAAGGACCAGTAAAACAAGAGGACTGGTAATCTCCATACGTCCGCAGACCGCAAAGGAATAGTAGGCAACAACTAGATGGCGCTTTAAAGCTACATGTAACGATGTGTTGTTCAAGACTTTAGTTCAGACTTCTTTCCTGGCTATGTGACCGAAAAATCCAGTGTTCTGCGTAGACAGATGATCGACAGTCTGCTCTTGATGTAAAGTTCGCGTAAGATTCATGATAGTGTTTGTGCGAAAAGCAGTGCAGAATTTGCAGCTTTTTTCTCCAATATATCTCAAACACACGTTCGCTGTCAACCTTTGTCAGAGTGTAAGCCTTAGCTCCGTAGCTGAATATGGAGAAGACTAGAGAGTAATTGCTAGTATCGTATAAATAATAGGGGTCTCCTTCGGAAACCCTAATGTCGTTTGTCCTAATATATCATTTGTCCTAATGTATTGTTTGTTATAACGCATTTTTTTCAGAAACCATACATTTTTCAGGATTTTTTAAGAGATCATCGTATAGATTATGTTAGGTTTGTTTTATAACAATCCTGATAAGTTCACAGTTTCGTAAAAAAATGCATTATGACAAACGATACATTAGGACAAATTACGTTAGGGATTCCGATATAGATCTTTTTACCCTCTTCTAGCCTAAACAAAAAAGTTTTTTCCGCTTATAAATATCCATCGATACGCACATACAACATTTTTAATCAGCGTCTCCCCCATGTTGTACAAGGTCGCTTGACCCTTCGGATGTGTGTTAAAGCCCCCTATCTTTTAAATTAACAACATGTTAGACCCAGGTGGCATCCGGGTAACCAATTATGAATGAATCTTCCTCCGCGAGCCGTTAATGGAGACTTTAAAACGTTAAAAAACGCGTTTGAAGTTTTGTCGACAGGATCTTGAGAAAGGTAGTAGTCAAAATAAGAACAAAAACCAGACAAGTGCGAGTCAGACTCGCGCACCGAGGATTCCGTACAAAATATACGCTTCAAACAGCCGTATTTATGAAAATTCAGTGTTAGCAGAGCCCTACTTCTAAGCAAACGGTACTCGGTGTTCGATAATTTAATATTGGTTCCTGACATAGACAGACAGACATAAAACTACTTCACTGTTTTTACTATTTATTGTTATAGCGGCAACAGAAATACATCGTCTGTGAAAATTTCAACTGTATAGCTGTCACGGTTCATGAGATACAGCTTGGTGACAGACGGACAGACATCGGGGTCTTAGTAATAGTACTCTTTATTATACTGTGGTAATAGGTTCCCGTTTTACCCTTTGGGTACGGAACCCCAAAAAATAGATATAGGAGGGATATTTTTCCTTGGAAAATGAAGGTAAATAAAGCGTATCCCGTTGGAGTTATCACACAAGAGCATACATTGTTATTTTAAAACTAACATAAGCACAATAAACTCTCCGGACAATTCGAAGTATTTTTGCTGAACATGTACATAGCTCTGTCAAGGTAAATTTGAGATGGTAAATATGAAAATTATTAACGTATTTCTAAACTCTAAGCTCCTCACCGACCGCACCTTATATGACAATACAAAATTTATAGACCAATATTAATTTATTGACCTGCATCAGTTTGCATACCAAACGGTTTCCTAAGGTGATTACACACAGTATTCAAACCTATATCCCACTTGAATCCGGCTATAAATTTTGACGAACTATTCTGTGAACACGCCCTAACTTATCTAGAGTGAGCCGAGAGTCTTACTAGAAAGACATCATACTAGAGCTCAATGTATGTTGGACGATTTAATAAAATCCAATATAAATTGAGCCATAGATAGTGTGAAAGTGTGTGGATGCGAAGCTCAAGATGATTGGTTATTGTGGAGGGCTATTAAAAATAATGATTTAAGACGTATTGTTGGGGCTGGCTTAGCTATTACATGCTTTGCTCCTGTATGGGACCGGTCGTTGTAAATATTTTTAGTAAGAGTTTACAGTGAAGACTATACATACAGATATAATCAAATCTATCTGCATAGTCTACACTGTGTAGACTGCAGATATAAACAAATCTATCTGCATAGTCTACACTGTGTAGACTGCAGATATAAACAAATCTATCTGCATAGTCTACACAGTGTAGACTATGCAGACAGCTAACTTTTAGATTTTTCTTGCTAACCTGTGGTAGTGAACAAATGTCACATACAGGATTTAAAAAATGGTATTTAAAAAACAATCAATACTAATATTATAAATGCGAAAGTGTGTCTGTCTGTCCGTGTGTCTGTTCCCTCTTCACGCTTAAACCGCTGAACCGATTTGGATGAATAGGCTACTTTTTATCCCGGAAAAATACCCTTATCCGCGATAAACGAATTTAAGGCGGACAAAGTCGCGGGCTGAAGCTAGTATGACATAAAAACAAACCACCCATGGATTCTGAGTGTGTATAGGTTGGCTGACGTTATTATTTTATGTAGTATTTTTTTTATTCAGTAGGACGAGTAGGTAGCTTTAATATTTAGTTTTGTGTTATTTCTATGTATATTTTTTTTGTGACATGATTTTGGCTTTTACAGGGCCGATATGTATATTTATAAAAAGGTTCTTAAAACAATAAATAAAACAAAAAATAGATTCTGAGTCCACATAAGTCGTTATTATCGAGAAAAAATATAATATGAACACCTCTGGAAAATTAAATGTTCCCAATTAAAATTGTCCATGTATCTTTGGTAATTCCAAGGACCATTAAAACAAGAGGACTGACAAATTCTATACAAAAAGCCGTTCCCCGATATGTTATGGACAGCGCCATCTATGAATAAGACTTACTATTTACAATTTTTCGACCGACAGACAGACACACTTTCGCATTTATAATATTAGTATGGATTGGCTGTTTACGAACTAATTGTTACTGCACTACGTTTTTTTGTACAATTATAACATCGTTAATGTTTAGTTCTAAAACGCCATCTAGTTTTTGCCAGAATAATCCTTGCGAACGGAGAACGATCCGAAGCTTGGTATTTATCAGTCCTCTTGTTTTAATGGTCCTTGGTAATTGAAAATCTCAAAACAGTACTGAATGATAAGTTTTACGTCTCATATTATGGCGTGAGCCAAATCGTAACAACAGATAAAAGTTATTTCAAATTCCGCACTGCAGTGTCTTACGTAACGGATTTGAACCGTCAATTAAGAATGCATGTTTTCACAATCGTCCACAGCTGCTACGCTTTCGTTGGAATGTCTTGATTTTAATACAAGGGCTGAAAACTATAACATAAACTTATCTTTTGTAAATTATTGCTTTACAAGTTCAAAGACAACGTAACGGGTCTCCTTCGGAATCCCTAATGTCGTTTGTCCTAATGTATCGTTTGTCCTAATGTATCATTTGCCATAACGCATTTTTTTCAGAAACCGTAAAATTGTCAGGATTTTTTAAAAGATCGTCGTATAGATTAGGTTAGGTTAGGTTAGGTTTGTTTTATAACAATCCTGAAAAGTTTACAGTTTCCTAAAAAAATTCGTTATGGCAAATGATACATTAGGACAAACGATACATTAGGACAAAAGACGTTAGGGATTCCGATATAGATCCCAATATCTACTTCAGGATGGTGACTAAACGCAAAATTTGTAAAAATGTATTTTGTTCATCGTATGGCATTAGTCACTGGATAGAATTTTAAAAAATAAAAAAATAAAATATAATAACTTAAACTAGATGTTGAGATTAGCCTTCTTCAAGTACTCAGTGGCCGCTTTGCTGAGGCTTGCGAGGTCCAATGCCTGTCCCTGGATTTTGGTGACAAATTTGGTGAAAAATGTATGAGATCCTGATAAAACTAGCAAAATAAGGAACTACATTAGGATTTTGAGTTACCTTAAGTGTAGCTTGTTTTATAAACCTTTAAAGTTAGGTGGGAAAATCCATTTTTAAAGTATGAAAACAATAACTAATAATACCACTGAATAAAAGTTATGTTATGTAGTCATGAAACCATTTCGATAAACGCAAGTTTTTACATAGCTACAGAACAAATGTTCTTAATTTCCCCCAGTTCTGTGATTTCCCCATACAAGCCTACGAAAGTGTGACGTCACAATTTCGTATGCTTTAGTACGAAGCGTTTTTTGTACAGTCCAAAAATGAGATTTTAACATGGTTGTATCTCGGGTATATATACCGATATTTCTATTATTGAAAGGTCGTTCTATAACAAACCGCAGCAAAAAGTTGTCATCGTCCGTATTGTAAGCAAAAGTATATTTTTTTTCATAGAATTAGGTTTCTATCAAATGAGTTTTCAGAAATCGAAAACTAGCGTATGGGCGATTGTGTAATACAAGGTATTTTACTGTCCGGCACTCCGATTTTTCACAAACTAGTATAAATTTAATATGGGACCGTAGAAAATCGGACTGCAGGATGGTTAAAATTCCTTGTAGTGAACAATCGCCTTATAAACAGTGTCAAATTTCACCAATCATAGACGCTTTTAGCAGGGAAACACTGATTTTCACAAGAACTATTATAAAACAAACCTAACTTACGGGTTCTACAGACCGATGGAAAAAGATATCTGACAAATTTGTCGGATCCGGAGAGAATTAGGAAATCAAACAGAGAAAAAAGTTATTGGAAAAGAAATGATACCGTGGCATTGTTTCGGCTCCAAAGTGATTTATACCGGAATGCTCTTAAAATGGCGGAACGTCGATGGGAATAATTAATAGTTAATAAATGCGGGCGTGGCGACGCGCCAGGAAAAGCATTGT
The DNA here is from genome assembly GCA_905404275.2 of Hedya salicella. Classification (NCBI taxonomy): domain Eukaryota; kingdom Metazoa; phylum Arthropoda; class Insecta; order Lepidoptera; family Tortricidae; genus Hedya; species Hedya salicella. The sequence goes on along the minus strand of FR990112.1, from coordinate 1,375,238 downwards.
TTCTTTTATAATCTTAGCATATTGATAACGTTATATTCCATGCACAAAAGGCGAGTAACTTAAAAAAAACTGAACGCAACAATTGATAAAAAAATGAGTAGCTTTAGAACAATTGACGATTGATAGAAATAAAAATCAAATATAAAATATGATAAATATTTCATAAAACATCGCTTACAAAAGTGCAAATGACAGAAATTCTGCTTCATAAATAGGTAGATATGTTGCTTTAGGATAAGCTTTGCTTTTCCATAATAATTATATATTACAGTGATATTTTAGCTACAAAAAATACAAAAATGATACAGTTAAGTAAGTATATAAACATAAAAGAAACCTGAAACTAAGCTAAAAGTAAGTTTTTGAAGCTTGTTAGTTTTGTCTAAGATGTACTCGTGTGTATGTGTGTGTATGTTTGTGGGTATGCAAGTTATGAGCTTGTTTAGTGTGTGTTGGATATTGCAAATAGGGTACATGCATGATTTTTTTTAACGCTTTTCTTAACTAAATATCAAAATACCGTAAAAATCTTTTTAAAATGTGAAATTAAAATTTAAATCGGCCAAGAAATACGCAAGATACAGGCATTTTAAACTACTTATTAGACAGAGAGGTCCGTCATGCACCGTTACGTCATAGTGCAATCCGGCCATATAAACTCCATATTAAATTATGTTTGTCTAGAAAGAGATAGAATGAAATGTTTGATGGCTTATATCTTGGTTATTTTTATAGATATTCGAAAAAATATGTTTGTCTACTGTTTGTTACATGAATGAGCTTTTAATAAAGCAAACATTTAAATTCATGCATATTCCCTATTACATTATATTTAGTAGGTACACAGTTATAAAGTATTGGGAGCTTATTATACCTATAGAGTATGCTTTCTGTAGTAAATATCACATTCTTTATTTAAGAGCAAGTCATATTATTTAGACATCAAATAAAAAACGCAACCAAATTGATCCAGGCGTTTATGTATTAGTCATTAATGAATAACTAATGATATAACCGCCCGTTTTTAGGGTTCCGTAGCCAAATTGGCAAAAACGGAACCCTTATAGATTCTTCATGTCTGTCTGTCTGTCTGTCTGTCCGTCCTTATGTCACAGGCATTTTACTCAAAAAGTATATGATGTACATTGATGAAATTTGGAGCATAGGTGTCGTGTGTAAACTGCTACTTAGTTTAATAGTTAAATAAAAAATATATATATTTTTAGGGGGGGCACTCCATACATGTAACCGACACCCAAAATTTTTTTTTTCAGCAAATATCAATGTGTGGCACATCATTCGACAGTTCATCTAAAAATACTTTGAGGTTTCTCAAACAAATTTTTGATTTAGTGAAGATTTTCCGAAATATTCGCTCCGAAAGTAGCAAAAATTGTGACCCCCCGTCTATTTTCTAAACGATATGTTCAAAATATATGAAAAAATTACAAATATAAAACTTAATAAATACTTCCAACGAAAATTGTTTTCAACATGATCGGACATACCGTTTTTAAGTAATTGCTAAAAAACTGCGCTTCGCAGCAAAAGGACGTAAGTGCCGGGGAGATACGCTCTTTTGTTAGTGTTTTTTTTCATATCGTTTTTTTTTCATCTGTGCATTTTTTTGTATATACGGCTGCGGAACCCTTCATGGGCGAGTCCGACTCGCACTTGGCTGCTTTTTATTAATGAGTTTTGTGACGTCTCATAACAAAAGTATTATTTGAAGGCAAAGAACTGCAAACCGCGGCAAGTGTGGTAAACTTTGCATATACCCTCGATCTGAAAACGGAATCTGTCCGACATAACGATAGAACGCCTTCGTAATGTTCTTACTAGTGTGACAAATTTTACTGCCCTAGACAAATATATAATAAAGAATAACATACCAATCTATATAGGTACAATACATGGGACGGCCTCCGACTAGGTGGATGGATGACCTTTGTGGCGAGCTATAGGGGATATATGTTCAGCAGTGGACATCCGTGGCTGATAGATAGATAAATAGATAGATAGATATACCTACCATGTTACGTATAAAAACAGTTTACAATGTTGTAAACATTTCAGTTGAGTGTTAAATTACACACTAGCTTTGTCTTAAGCAAAGCTCTCACGATCGATAAAAAAATACAAACAGGATAAGTAATGAAAATCAAACAAAATAAAAAAAGAAACAACTACCTTTTGTTTTCATAGTAAAAACATTATTTCTCTTCTGAACAGAACAACACACAATGCACCAATTTTACCACATCCACTGTGAATGCAATTAGTACGCCACAATTATAGAAAAAAACTTGTTATTTACAAGATAAAACCTAATGCGGTAGCAGCAAAGGTCAGATTAGCTGCAGAGGCTTTGCAAGACACGTGTTAAACCACCAACTTAGAAATAGCATTGTGTTAATGGGTTTTACAGCTTAAGAGCACAAGGTAAGTGCGTCCATGCCTGTATGTTAAAGGAAAAGAGTTACCAAGTTATCACTGCAGCTGTGTTAATCTGTCTTGAACTTAAAAGTAATAGAATTAAGGATAAGAAATGTAATAGTGAAGACTTGGCGCCAACTTGAGCTAAGTTTGTTGCACTATGAGAGGCGTGAACTGTTATGAATAGCTACATTCATAGCCGAGTTTCACTGCACTGGAACGAAAAGATAATAAGAATATGATATTTACATTACATATACGTCTTTTTTTATGAAAAAATCGGAGTTATGCATTAATTTTTTTAAGTGCATAATTAGATACAGGCGCCAGAGGTTATCGACAACCTAATTTCGAATACTGATTTGAATTAAACTGCTAAAACTATTCTATTTCTATTAGTTTTCGATAACACATTTGATAACATTAAGACAGCGACAAAAGAATTAGAACAGAAATCCTTAATTGTCTTCGAAATTGTGTAATCGGTTTTTTTTATTTTTTATTTTGCGCAATTGTCAAAAAATATTGTAATAAATATTTTCCTCATAAACAATGATAACCATACGAGACTGCCATGAAAGTAAAACCGGCCAAAAGCGAGTCGGACTCGCGCATCGAGGGTGCCGCACAAAATATACTCTACAAACGGCCGTGTCTATAAAAATCCGGTGTTAGCAGAGCCCTGCTCCTAAGCAAAAGGTACGCAGTGTTCGGTTATTTTATATTGGTTAATGACATAGACCGACAGACATAAAATGATTCTGTTTTTATTATTTGTTGTTATAGCGGCAACAAGAGTACATCATCTGTGAAAATGTCAACTGTCTAACTATCACGGTCGGTGAGACCTGGTGAGGGATGTAGTTTTAGTAACAGGGTCGCGTTTTACCCTTTGGGTACGGAATCCTCAAAACGTTCTTAAGCGTCCAAATATGCATTTTGAGGTTAAAAAGTTATTTACCCAAAAAGTTGGTATTTTTTATCAAGATCCAGACAGCCGTATAATAATTGCCCGAGCGAGCTAAGCGTCTACGTTTCAGCTTGGGCAAAAATGCTTCCGTATGTCCGACGAATATTTTCCTATAAAGCAGGTTCGACATTTATATGAAATTATTTGAATATAATCAGATTTCGTTTCTTATTCAAAATGGCGGAGATATCGGGGTTAAAAGGCTTGCGAGGTCTACAGCTGCCCATCTAACATTACTATCCGCGACTACGCGTGTCGCGCGACAAAGCTTCACCCGTCTTTCTCGCATTGTATTGAAAGGAAGGAGACAGACAATCTTTGTCGCGAGACAGAGTCGCTTATCTCAGTTGTGATAGATGTACTACAGAGCCACACATACGTATATGTATCTTCATAGATACCTTTAGTGACATCTATCTATATACTATTATAAAGTTGCAAAAATGAAATGTCTGTACATTAAAGATATTTTCAAAAAAAATATTTTTATAGACTATTTGGAGGTCATTAAATCGAAAAATATTTTTTTGGATTTTTTGTATGTTTGTATGTGTCGCTGTGGCTTCATCACGCAAAATCGGCTAAACGGATTTCGACTATTTTTCGTACACGGTTAGCTGGGTATTTCCAGGTGGCTATAGGATGCTTTTTACCCGACTATGCTAAACAAAGAGGGGTTATGACTTTTTCTCCTCCACGAACAAAGTTGCAGGCGTAACGTCTTTAATACCGTATCTTCCTAACAGGTCGATAACAACTGACAACACCACGCGACATTCAGAGACCTCATTACGGTGTAGATATAATTGCCGTCATATCTGTTTGTAGTTATCTCCGTTGACACTATGTCGTCGAGTTTATCGTTGTCGTTTGACAACGGATCATGCTCGAGAATATCGTTAAACAAGAGTAGATAAAGTATACTACAAAATTCTGTGTTGTTTCATATTGTTGTTGTTGTATTTTTAGGGTTCCGTACCTCAAAAGGTAGAACCCTATTTTATGTTAAGGCGCTATTGTACTGTTTCTGTTGTTGGTGTGCAATAAAGAATTGTTGTGTTGTAAAAGTAAAAAAAAAACTGAACCATTATTCGAGCACTTTGTTGTCCATCTATCTGTCTAATATCTGTCAAGATCCTTTTTCTCAGCAACGCGTGAAGGTATCAAGTTGAAATTAACATCAAATACTTACGTATGCAGACCCTTGAAACTCTAAAAAAATTATCTTGTTAAGTCAACGCAAACGATACAGTCATTAAAAAGGTGTTTGCGTAAAAATTGCCGCCCATGGAAAACCTATAGGGTACTTTCAGTTGTCCCTAACTTGAAATTTGGTACGAAGGTAGCTCCCTTATAGCAACCCACGAAATAAATCTGAAAATCTAAAATTTATGTCTCTCTGTCTATTTCAGTGTACTGTACATTTATTATATTTTATTACTTATTTATTAATAGAAATTATCAAATTTCTTGACAATAATCCAGATCGATATCAGCAATATGATATTAATATATATCTTAAGAAAATCTGTCTCACGATCTTAATTTAAATGTTAATCCGCAGAAGCGAAGGGCACGAGAAACGGCGGCGCGGTGAAAGTCGCCAGGCATACACGGTTACTGAGGGCCCGCCTAATAGCTGCTAGTTAGTACACGCAGCATGTACTAATGAGCGCTCGTGTTGAGATAAGTGTTGGGAAATAAATGGTGTTTGATGTTTTGTAATAGGTCTTAGAAGTGCTTCACTCACAGTCATTTCGTAGTTGCACGATGCGGTGCATTTCAGGCACTGTCAAGCCCACCCCCACGCAGTGGCTTCCAGCACTAAGCCACATCCCACCGCCTCATATTGGGAGACACCAAGCGCTAGTAAGGGAAGCTGATAAAATACGCAATGACCCGAGCCTGCCAGTCCATCAAGAATTCCAGAACCCTTCTCGGCACCGCTTGAAGTCTCGACAACCGCCCCACCAGACGGTCCAAAGTTTGTCGGAGCGCGGTTTCAATTTATTAGATGCCTGGAAAGAGGAGTGGAAGTCCAACCCGCCAAGTATGATCCCAACACTTATGATCCCACACAGAAACTTATGGCTGCGCAGCTACAAGAAGGGATGGTATCAATTCAACAGAGTCCGCACGGAACACGGTCGTTGTGCTGACTACCTGTTTAAATGTGGCTGGAGAGATTCGCCACTATGAATGTTTGGCACCCATACAATCCATCCACCACATAATTTATGACATGACTGCCCAAAACGGAAATTTAATGTAGGTACCTACCCTGGATCTGCATTCTCCTAGTGAAAACGCCGCCCGATGGGTGAACAATTTAGATATACGTCTATAATTAGTGGCCTAGCGACTCTGTCAAAAATGCCATACGATTAAATAAAAAAATCGTAGTTTAAATAAAACAATTTGAACGGATTATATCGCGTATAGGCGCTGTGCACCCCAGGGTATTTGGCCATGGTAGGCAGTTTTTGTGTGCCTATATGGAGCCATAGTCATTCAGGGCTTCAGGGTAGGCAGTTTCTCTATGACTATATGGAGCCATAGTCTATCGAGGTAGGCAGAGCCTTTGTGCCTATATGGACCGCACGCCACTGCGCTTATATTACCTCATTTTTTCCTCGAACGAAATTGCAAGCGCCTTTTGTACGCAGTCGAATGCTTAAAGCGATCCCACGGTGCTCCAATTAAAGGCGAAGTTGGCATTCCTTGGTGGTTTTAGACGGTAGTCCAAAGCATCAGCCTCGGTTAGTCCATCAGACCTGCTTTTTCCCCCGACTTCCCCCCGGACGCTTAAAAAACCGGCCATGAGCATGTCGGACCATGCTCAGTGTAGGGTTCCGCAGTCGTTAATACAAAAAATGCACTACATGTGAAAACACTTACGTCCTTTTGTTGAGAAGCGTAGTTTTTCGGCAACAACTCAAAAACGGTATATCCGATCTTATTGAAAATAATTTTCGTTGAAAGTATTTATTAAGCTATATCTTTCTAAAACAATGTATGGAGTGCCGCTTCTAGAAATATTTACCGTACGCTTGTTTGCCACTTCAGCTTATACAAGCCACCTACACTCTAAATTTCATTAATATACATCTTGTAGTTTTTGAGTAAAATGCCTGTGACATATGGACTCCGGTTATATAGGTTCCGGTTTTGCCATGTTTGGCTACGGAACCCTAAAAAAGTGGTATCCAATATTTGTCACATATTAAATTAAGTTAAGAGGTAGCGTCAACCTCATAACACAGAATGGTGTATCTATTTTGACAGGTCGATAAATAAGATATTTTATCGAAATATTTCTGTTTCGACTCTACAAAAACACATCGACAGCAAAATATGGATTTCATTTGTTATACGTTTTCTTCCCAGGAAGCACACACGCTGTATAAGGGCTTATACGACCATTATACAGTCAGTTTGAGCGTTATAAGAGCTAAATAAGCTCTAATACAGGTTTTGTGCTACTTGGGTTGTGCCTTTTCTTATCGTACCGATTTTATTCCTTTGGATGTTCATATATTCCTGTTTTGACAGTTGTGGGAGTACAAACGGAAGTCCTGCCCACGTATTTAATGTAGAATGGACTTGTGCAGGGTTCTATGTGATATGATAATGCATAAATCCTATACTTGTGTAATAACATGTCATCTATTGTCCTAGGATTCCCGTCTGATCCTCCTACAAATATTGTTTTTACCAAGCTTTTATTTATCTTGCGATGTAACTATGAATGTTTGGGTGGAATCTTGGAAGTTAAATTTGACCTACTTCCCGGTTTTCAATTGAGCTAAACTTTAGCATACTTATGTAAGTTCGGTGACAATTTATCTGATGATGGAGGAAGAAGGTGGTCATAAGAACTCTGTACGAAAATAATGGCATCCTAACAAGTTTGGGCTCTTTAGAATCGTCTCGGTGAGTAGTTGATGGATGTTCAAAGAAAAGCACAATCGGCAATAAAAGCTTGTCTCAAAAATGAAAATTTTGACTAAAACTTATTGTACTAACTTAACTAGTCCGTGAGCGCATTGCAATTTTCGCTTCGCTACATTCATATTCGGAAAAGATTGTCATTTTCGGTTCCATTTTAATCAAATACATATAAAAGACAACATTTCAAATTTCTGAGTAATATTCAATCGACACCCTTTTTTTTCATTCATCATATAATAAATAAATATTACAGGACAAATCCCATGGTAAGGTCAACAAGGCTTGTGTTATGGGTACTAGACGCAATATACTTATTTAGTAGATATATGTACTTGGATACATGGAAAACATCCAAGACTGGGGAACAAGTATTCGTGCTCATCACACAAATATTTGCCCTTACCGGGATTTGAACCCAGGACCTTCAGCTTCGCAGGCGACGTTACTCCCGCTGAGCCAAACCGGTGGTCAAAATGTATAATGGACAACTCTATTTCAACTTCGTACTATATGGTTTGAGTTACTGGATTTTAATATCTCTTAATTAACCGCACGCTGGAATGTTAGGTATCGGAATTAACTTGTAATTTAAGTAAATTTATGCACTGAGTAGGTCTAGGCAGGAAATTTAAGCAATTAGGGGTGCCATTCTGAAAATTCGCGTAAAACCACCTTCAGTTGGTCCCTGATTCGACACGAGAAGTAGCGGCTTGTCATAACTAGCTTACGAAAATGAAACTTCGACGACTGGACCAGCTCAGTGGGAGTAACGCTGCCTGCGAAGCTGATGGTCCTCGGTTCAAATCCCGGTAAGGGCAAATATTTTGTGTGTTGAGTGGATAAACATTAGTTCCCGAGTCTTAGATGTTTCCCAACCAAGAGTTCTGTTCTAAATATACGGCCGTATCTATGAAATTTCAGCACAGCCCTAATAGGAGTAGTCCTAAGGGGCAGTTCATAAATTACAACATCTATTTTTGACGATTTTTGACCCTCCCCCCCTAAAATCATCCAACCATCATAATTCAAATGACCCCCCCCCCCATCCCCTTCCAAATAAAATGATGTAATTTCCAAATAATGCGTTTTTAGCAACAGTTTATACAAACACAAATTTCATTCCTTTTTTTACTCTTTGAAGCACTTTTTAAAGATGCGAAAGATGATGTCATCTTGGGAATGACCCCCCACCCCTCATGCTACCATCATCCTATGTCCAGACTCCCCCCCCCCCCCCCTAAATTTGAAATGACGTAATTAATAAATAGCCCCTAAGCTAAATATACGCGGTGTGAGGTCATTTTATATTGGTTAGTGACATACACAGACACAATTTATTTCGTGGGTTGTGCTATAAGAGCTACCTTCACACCAAATTTCAAAGTTCTAAGGACAACTGGAAGTACCCTATAGTTTTTCCATGATCGGCAATATTCCTATGATACATATCAGTAAATATATATCGTCTTCGTGCAAAATGGTTCCCTAATATTTATTTATTATTTATTTAAACCAAAGGCAGCAAGACTTACGACCTGAATACGAATAGTGGATACGTGTCTATGGGTCATAACAGCAACGCGCGGTCGCAGCCTACAATTTTGGACGGGGTCACTATAATAATAAAATATGTTGAGTAAATTAGACTTTGTCGCACAATATACATTGATTGCAAATGTTATAAAATAAATGGAAGTCTTTTATTTTTATTAGATAAAAAATATAATTTTGTAACTGTCAAAAGATTTTGAAATTTGACGTGTCCAATTTGGGGGTTCAATCATGTCGCCAGTGCCCCCCCTTCAGATCGCGCCTGATTACAGCACCGACGAGTCCGACAGCGCTGCATTCGACGCTGACATAGATTTCGTGAATACTACATCGGGAAGCAGAGGGAGGGAATTTATGCACTAAGGTTACTTGCAATTAGGCTTGGCTTTGATTGAATGCGCTTTTGCACCTGTGTACTTGTAACTACTAGTTTATAATTAAGCTTTTAAGCAAACGCCGGATGTAAATAACGAGTTTGGTCGTGGTTGGTTTGGTTTTGGCTCATATAATAACCATTAAACCAGGAACCATATTTACCGGGAGACAACCCGGCGCAAGCTCCTGCTAGATCTGTACTGTAAATAATAATTAAATTAATAAATAACACAGGGATAAGCTTAGACAAATCGACCTAGTCCCAAACTAAGCAAAGCTTGTACATGGGTAATAGGCGACGATATACGTAATAAATAGATAAATTATAATACTTAAGACATAGAAAACATCCAAGACCCGAGGAACAAACATTCTTACTCATCACTTGTCGGGACCGGGATTCGAACCTGGGACCGCCAGCTTCGTAGGCCGTTGTGCAAGCCACTGAGCCAAACGTGTAGTGTATAAGATACCTTACACTCAAGTCAGTCAAGGAATTTAATTCATATACCATTTCGTACTTTGTCACAGCCAAAACCAATATGAAAGCCGATAGAGATTTCATATCAATGTCACTATGACAAGCAGAGGCGTATTTATCCTAGGGCCAAGGGGGCCATGGCCCGAGGCGGCAAACAGCCAGGGGCGGCGTAACAGCTCTCGGTGCGCGAGTCAAACTCGCACTTGGTCGGTGTTTTTCTTAACTTCTGGGGCGGCGAAACCTATTGGCCCAGGGCGCCAAATTTCAAAATACGTCCCTGATGGGGAGGTAACGAAAGGGTACGCAAATTAAATTAAATTTCTTGACCGTACGTGATCTTAAAACCGTAAATCACGCAGTTAGGAAAATGTGATGAACATTAAGAATACTTAATTAAAATTTCAATAGAAAATCTGGTCGTTCCTTAGGGTTTTTGTATACACTAAAGAGGTTTTACTAATACGGTTGTAGATAAATAAACTAACAAACCAACTGATATAAGTATAACATTTAAGTATACGTATACTGTCTGCGCTTAAAAGGCTTCAGGCTTAGACGTGGTTCTAATTGAAGAAAACTGCGAAGGCCATAACTCCCTGTAATACTAGATAATAGGGGTCGTAAGCCGCTTAGGGTAAAGCCTAAGTTCATTGAACTGTGCTTAAGTAGGTATAAGTTACACGCTTGATTTTTTAAACTAGTAAATCTTAGAGTAATTCAAGCCATTTCTTCTTCTTCCTTGTCGGTTTCACTCTGGGCAGAGTGTTCGTGGTCATCATTTCAGGTGTTGGTGGCAAGCCTCACAGCACGCCGCCATTCTTCCCTGATGATCGCCTTCCTCGTGCATTCGTGTAGTGATGAGCCATTTCCTGCAGCTTTTATTTTATCAGTCCATCTCAATTCAAGCCATTTAGGGGACTTCAATACTAGTATATTGTAGATTATTGATGGTGACCAGTGCAGTGCAACCACGCTCTAGAAGACGCAGTATGGGTATTGTCACCAAAAGGTGGAACTGGTGAAGGTTGGTGGAGTCCGGTGCGACTTTCAAAATATAATCTATACTATCATAAAGTTGTAAAAATGAAATGTCTGTACATTGAAGATATTTTCAAAAAATTGATTGTTTAGACCCTTTGGAGGTCACTAAAACGTAAAATATTTATTTTGGATTTTATGTATGTTTAGTATGTTTGTATGTCAATGGATTATAGTTCCTTTGCTGTTAATAATAATATTTTTTATGATCTGATGATGCCTCGCAGAGAGGCGAAACACGTGTCGAGGATTATACTGTCTGGTGTTGGTTTGTTGTATTTGCATGCGTATTTTTTTATGGAAACTGCATGAAAATATGCGCATGTGAGCACAATTTATTGTCACATCTAACCAAGACACAAGTTCGCGGAACAGCAAAGGAACTATAATCCATTGATCTAGTATGGAATTCCGCAAAGTAACGCCTGAACCTATTAATTGTTTGTATGTGTCGTTGTGGCTTCATCACGCAAAATCGACTAAACAGATTTCCACATTTTTTGGAACACGGGTAGCTGGGTATCTCCAGATGGTTATAGGATACTTTTTACCCGACTACGCTGAAGAAAAAACGACGGGTTATGACTTTTTCTCCTCCGCGAACGAAGTTCTAGTAATAAATAAATAAATAAATATTACAGGACAATTTTTACACAAATCGGACTAGTCCCACGGTAAGCTCAATAAGGATTGTGTTATGGGTACTAGACGACGATATATACATAAGAAACATCCAAGACTCAGGAACAATATTTATGCTCTAATATTTGCCCTTACCGGGATTTGAACCCAGGACCGTCAGCTTCGCAGGCAGGGTCACTACTGCTAAGCCAAACCGGTTGTCAAAAATAAAAGTAACACATACTATTAAACTTGTGACCGCAATAAACGGCAAATCACTTCATCAAAAATTTGTGCCACTCACGACAACGTCGGCGTATCCCGACCAAATTTGATGGTTCAGAAACTCCGAATATTATTATTATTCTGTGTGTCGCACCCGCTCACGGGACAATGATGTCCCGGACCTTTGCGAGGCGTGCGCAGAGCCGAAGCCAACGCGTAGAGGCGCTTTCGACAATTTAATGAAATGTAAGGTGTACACCGCGCGGGTGCTGTTCCTGCCCGTATCATGGGACGCGCACAGAGACAGCACTCGCTAGATGCAAGAACTATTGGAGAGTGATGAGATCTAAATATTCTGGGTTATGGGATTGAAATGATGGACTAAATACTGGGCTGTTGCTTGAGACTATCGGACGTCTACCAGGAAAAAGTGTCCCATGGCTAAAGGCACTGGTAGACGATGACTTGCCCACTGCTAGATGTGCCCCCGTAAATAGCGACACATATAGTGGCCTAAGGGCAACATCGGTGCGGAGGGCTAAGGGTGGAGAGGTGTCACTGGACTTTCTACCGAAGCCAACTCGCCACTTACGTTCCACATCCACCCTCGAGCCGCAGCTCTAGCGACTCCACTCTGGCCGGCCGGTTAAGGCAAGCCAGAGGTGGGGGTCCTGACCCAACACCTTCCGTCAGGGCCCAGGAGTACTCAGGTACGTGGGGTCGCTACGCCCCAACAGCTCGCCACAAGCTGCCCTGCGTTGACTGATTGCCCCGGTGAACCAGCGGGCGGTGGGGTCGTCACATCCCTCCCTACGCCTTATTATTGATAAAATCCACAGCACAAATTACAGAATTATTACTAACGGATACATATGTGTTTAACATTGGCCAATTACGGATTTACATTTTATAGGCTTATCACGTACAAACTAAGATTACGGTAACAGACGCATTGAGATAGAGTGCTTAACTACATTAACAAAATAAAAAAGTTAAGTTAAGTCATAATAACAAAAATAACAAATATAACAATAACAAATATAATATCAAATACCTCGTTCTGCAATCACTATTTTATTTTTGAAGGTAATTTTTTTTATTGTTGACGTCTGGGTCACGTCTTATAACTTCCATTTATTTATGATTTTCTTTAGGCGTTTCATTGGTTCGTGGAGATCTTTCGACGCGCTATTAGGAACCACCATGCATTGCTTAATAACAGTTTGTTTATTTATGTAAGTTCTGAAAAAAGCTTTTTGTTTTTGTATTTTCGTCCTCGACAACAAGGCTGATTAAATATGTACTACAATGTTCGTGTAATACATTACTGTAAATTCATATTATGTCACCCTAAGCTAGCTCCCTTGTTTCAAATGAGAATTTCTCGTTTCTATGATTTTGTTTTCTTCTCTGGCTGCTTGTGACGTCATACCACGTCGTAAAGAGGGTCGCACCCCACTTTTATAGCTCACTGTAATGTTGGCTTATTAGGATGTCTTATTAGATTTGGACATTTTGGGAAACAATCTGGGGTATTTTTGTTGACTGTACTCAAAAGCAAAAAAAAAATGCGAAATGGTAGTTTCTATGATAGAAATCACTAAAAATATATTGAGTTCGATACCTTCCGTGTAGCTTGCTTTATGAACATTTAAAGTTGGGTGGGAAAGTCCCTTTTGTAAAGTTTGAAAATATTAATAACTAATAATACCGTAGCACATTAAATATTATAAAACCTTTGTTATTTATTTTATTTATTTATTTATCAAAATAATTACTCAGTATTACAGTTAAATACTAATGCACTGTGAAACTCAGAATATACAACAGACACTATTACAAAACAATTTTACATTATACACAGTTGATTGCAGAAGGGCGGTCATCCATCGCCTCACAAAACCTCATACATTCATCACATACTAACATCCAGCTACTGGCAAAAACATCACATTCGGGTGCTGATGCGAGAAGCTTGTTCAAATAGCGTAAAGCGCGAACAAGAGGAGAATTCTTGTAAGACCCAGTACGCGCTTTAGGTGCTGCCAGCAAATCGCGGGTACGTGGCCTGTAATTAAACCTGGATTGAGACAATGAAGGCGCGAGAAGGCGTACCAATTGCGCCACCAATTCAGGGCAGTCTGACTCTCCACGCAATATCCGACACGCGCCTGTCATCAGGCAGTAATTTCGCCATGCCTCTAGAGAATTAAAACCTAAGGTGCCCAGCAGAAACTTTGTCGGATAAAGAAATGGATACTATCCGTAAGTTTTCTTATAGAGAAATCGCAGAAATGCCTTTTGAATTTTCTCAAGAAGCAAGGCGTAAGTGACTTCATGGGGGTTCCATACGAGAGATGCTGCCTCGAGTTTGCTCCTGACTAGAGCGGTGTAAACAAGCCTAATGACAGAGGGATTGTCAAACTCCCGTGTATTACGAATGACAAATCCCAACCTCCGGTAACACTTTCGATAAACGCATGTTAACATAGTTGCAGAACAAAGTTCTTAATTTCCCCATATAAGCTAGGAACGTGTGACGTCACACATTGGCTTTAGTATGGAGCATTTTTTTGGGAAAGTCCTAAAATGTGATTTTAACATTGTCGTATCTCGTTAAGTTTTTACATGCTTGAAATAGTTTGGTCACCTATGTTTCTTATTATTGAAAGATCGTTCTAGTTTTACTTACTACTGAAAAAAGTGGTCAAAAATTGACAACATCCCAATTGGAACCACAGAGCTTTGTGTCTAATAACCGACTCGCTGGACCGACCTTATTAAAAATACCACACAGACTACTATGGTACAGTGCACTCGCTTCGCAGACAACCGGGTGAAATGGAGACGCATCGCGGGAGCTGCTGTCTGTCAGAAGAAGGACGAGGATGAGGATCCAAATGTGGACACCATTGCCGTGACCGCGACCACTCTGCCAAGAGTGAACGACTGATGATGATGATGAATCGTAATGCCGTTCGTTTACTTAGATAGAAGTGGGTCTAGCTTACTTTCAAAGATTATCATCCCATCTAAATATTTGAAATAGTTATGTAATGGGAAATCACGAAACTCATCTTGACCTTATTTTTAGTAAGAATAAGGTCAAGAGTTGCCTGCATCCAGCGGGTTTCCAGCCGATTATCAGTACACGTTGTGGGGGATCTATCCACTCTACGCCTTCTAGTACGTTTTGAATGGAAAGCGATAAACGTTTAAATAATTGATAGGTACAGGCTTTATTATGCGTAATTCCATATTCATCAATTATGCGAATAATTGCTATGTTGCGGAATAGCAAAGCCACATTAAGGGGGTGCATCGAAAATTTAAGGTATTTTTTGTGAGGTTTTTGTCAAATTTAGTATATGAAACGGGCAGGTTTTCAGATAAGTATGTGTTTTTGACTATATAACCTATTCAGCGCCTAACGCAAAAACATGTTTGTTTAAAATTTCCTCGATAGAAAATAAATCCGAAAACGCGTCTTCATTTTGCATTTTTTGTCTAGTTTGTACAAATGACAGATTAATAAACGGCTAAGTTATGTAAAAATGTCATTCTTCCCCTTATCTTTTACTTCACTAACTTAAATGTTTACAAAACATTATAATATCTTCCATTTCATTGTATTTTTACATCTGGCGCTTACGTCAAAAAACCCCAAGCATGTAGTGTATTAGCTTTCACTTTCTTTGATACGCGCGAGCAATAAATGCGTCCCTTATTACAAATTACGCTGATTGGCGAGTTCGGCTTTTGGGGTGTGGATTTCCTTGACGATGCAGGCCCTTAAACATTAATCAGATAAATTCTCGTCACTCTATAATAAGTATAATAACTTAAAAATAATCAATAGGCATGAAGACGGGGTATGAAAATCAAAATACTAATTAAACCGTCAGTTAGATAATAAAGAAATATCGGACACGTATTTTTTCCTTTTTTAAGATAATAGAAAAATACAGAGATAAATCGCATTAAAGTTTAGGAATGGGGGCTCGTGACGTCACTCCTAAGTAAAATTAGTACTTACGAGTGACATCACGCGAAATTGTGACTCAATATATCGCCTTTACTTTTTGTTTCCGTAAAAAAAGAAAAAATACGTCTCCAATATTTTTTGATCATCTACATGACGGTCTTATTATTACAATTTTGTAGTCATCCCTATTACTTAAGGGCAGCACGTCAGTTGACTGTCTCCCTCAAAATGCCAAACACAAATAAAAGCTTCTGATTATAGCCAGATTGAGAAAGAAAGAAAGAAAAAATAACACGATAATAAAATTAGTCGCGATCGCGTATCACAGCTGTGCATAAAGTGCTTATGCGGTCAAAGCCTGTATTGAAGACAAGGATTACCGGCTTCGAGCATCGCATAACTCTTCAAAGTCTCAAACAGCATACTATGTGCCTGGATAGTTTCCAATGATCAATGAAAACCGTTATCACAAACGGCACGGACAAACGTGCAAACAAACTTACATCCTAAATTTATATATACAGAGTTTAAATTTAGCTGCAAATTGACTATTTTATTGGACGCAATGGCACAAATAGTCTAAAGTCACGATTGACGGACTCAGATAGTCTTATAATAGAACGCTTTGACAGATGTTTTGATAAAAACCCCTGGGTTGATGGCTGTTGTATAATAAAATAAGTTTATAGTGAACGGAACTCTGTTGAATCATCATTCCCTATAGCATTCTTCTCGTTTCTTTTGAAGTATACTTTAGACTATGAACATGAACTGGATACCTTCTGAATTCCGTTACTCGTGTGCCAGAGAAATCAGGTGGTATCCAGGAAGACACAACGTATTTGTGTCCACATTCGCTCCCTATCTTGACAATGGATAAACATTGGGAGACAATCTTTCCTTTCTTTAGTACCAAACGTAATTAAATAGACCAATATAATAATCGTGGAAACAAGAAACGGTGCCATCCAGAAATCGACATTTTGAGAAATCGCCCCCGAACTTAACCACTGGAAATGCCATACGAATACATTCTGCCAAAGTAATCACTAAATCTCCGGTTAGGTTATACGGTAGCTAGGATATGGGTGTTTTTTTTTGTCTGTAGGGTATTTTTTTTATTGTTTGCGATTGTAAAAATAGGAATACTTCCGTAGTGTGCTGTACGTGTTTACGTCACCCCCTGCTAAAAATGCATGAACATTTTGTTCGGTAATGACACCCATGAAGGACATGAATGAATAATAAAATTATTTATTATTTATTTGTTTTCTCAAAGTGGGTAGTTTGCACAAATTGTAACTTTGACAGAGGAAAATATACCTTTTCTCAGTCCACCCGTGACCATGGAAAGCTGAAAAGCTTCCGAAAAGTCGGGAACTCAAATGAGATACTCTACGCGATATAACCCGTTAATTTGATTTATTAAAAAAAATTAGGGTCATAAATTGTGTGATTTACACGATTCCGCATCAAACTTCTCCTCACATAGCTGAGGGTCGTGAAGTCCCTGTGGAATCAGCTTCTCTCTGGCTGTGTCCCGCCATCTGTGCATGTTCATGGCATCATGTAGTGTAACGTGCAGTTTGAGTGTCGAGGGTGGAACGGACCTGATCTGCACATCTTATTGAGCTGCGGCCTCTAGGTCGTTTACCTTGCTATGGTCGTTCTCATCAAACTCAAAAACCCCAAATTTTGAGGGCTTCGAAGTTCGACCTCGTCATACAAATTTCGCCTTCTTACGACGTTATCTATGGGTCGGCTCCGCCAAATACCAGTTAGCGGTCTAGGATTCAGTAAAACGTCGCGCTTTAAGACTCATTGGTTGATGCTTTATTGGCCGAGACTAACTACCAGAGAGAGCCTAGAACATCGCTGCAAAGTTGCCAGCTTGTCGGTTTTCTATAGGATATATTTTGAAGAGTGTATTGTAGAGTGTGTTATAGACTTGCATGATTTAACCCAGCCATCTCCATTCCACCATAGGACACCCAGGCGTGAAGAGCGACTTAATCCTTACGATGTTAACTTACCATTCATACGCACAAAGCGATTTGCTTCATCATTTCTAATGCGAACCGCCAAGGAATAGAACTCGCTCCCGTCGTGTAAAAATATTTAATATTTGCGGAAAATTATAATTTGGGTCTCTTCAAACCAAGAGTGAGGCTGTTATTGAACCAGCTAGCTACATCCTCGAATCCGTAGTCACTTACAACCAGGTGATACTGGAGTCAACCGTCTGTTTATGAATTAAAAAAAATTAAAACCGGCCGTATAAAATATACGTTACAAATGACCGTATCTATGAAAATCCAGCAGAGCCCTACTCCTAAGCAAAATGTACGCGGTGCTCGATCATTTCATATTGGTTACTGATGTATATGAAGGCAGACGTAAATTTATACTGTTTTTAGTATTTGTTGTTATAGCGGCAACAGAAATAAATCATCTGGGACAACTTAAACTGTGGAGCTATATCACGGTTCCTGAGATACAGCCTGGTGACAGACAGACAACGAAGTCTTAGTATTAGATTCCCGTTTTACCCTTTGGGTACGAAACCCTAAAAACTATCGTTATTTTGAATTTCCCAGCTATTATTTCAAATCGGGCACCGCAGGCGCACATAGACTTACGTACAATCCTTAGCCGGCGTTTGCCGGAGACCTGTTAATCGGTCAACGAGATTCGCCCATGCCATACATAGAATCTTATATAAGGCAGCACAGTTATACCAGATGACACCTAATGTTGACAACAAAGCGTTAGATGCTCATTCTGTTTGTTTATTCTTTGGAACAGGTTTTGACGCGTTCAACCAATCTTTAACACTAAATACGACTAGTGATGTGCTCAGGCGATTAATTAAAAAGACAATTTTCACCCATGTTTAAAATACGAACCCCGTGTAAACTTTGTTTTTTATAATGTCTACATAGAAGCCGCCTTCAATTTCGTTCGTGGAGAAGAAAAAGTCAAAGCCCAGCTTTTTTTGACACAGTAGTCGGGTAAAAAGTTTTCTATAGCCAGCTCTGGATACCCAGCTAGCCGTATACCAAAATTTGTTGAAATCTGTTAACTGGAATTGGCGTTATGAAGCCACAACAACACATACAAACATACAGAAAATCCAAAAAAAAATATTTTTCAATCTAGTGTCTAACAAATAATCCGTTGCAATTTTTTTTTTATATATATTCAATCTCCTGTTCGTTGTTCTATCTATACACTTTGTTTATCTTCGTCCCATTCGCTGTCAGTTTCTTCTAGTTCGTAGATTTTTGAGCTGCCGCGATATATTTGTTCCTGTCTGATGCTAGTTCTGACCTCTCTGATGGGTTTTTGTCATACTTAGTATTGCATATCGTGGTGCAACGAGTTTGTATGTGAAGCTGGGCCGCCGGCGAATTTTGAGTTTTTGTGCCTTGTGCCGATAGGCAGCGTGCAATAGGTGTGGACTTGGGCGCCACAAGATGAGTGCGTAGCTGTGGCGTGGGGTCCGTATAAGCCGATTCCCACCGGGTTGCCCATTGCAAAAAGGCTTATAACCACAATTTTCTTTAAATATGAGTAAATTAATACGCTTCAGCTTCCTTTGTAGTTTTCCTGACGCCACGCCTCTGGTGCGCAGTAACACAGGCGAAGGCATTTTATTCTTTTTGTTACAGACTTTCCCTCCAAAATGCCATATTTTGTTTGGGCTTGGCTTGGTTCGTGTACATTAATTTCATGAGGAATAAATAAATTTATTCAAAAATTCACGTGAAAGGTAGGGCGCCAAACAATCCAAACTTTTTTAAAGTTTAACTTGACGTTATGGTGTAAACACTCAAGTCGGGAAAGTAAACAAAAAGTTCAATAGCGCTGTGATTCTTTGCTCCGTAAACAAATTCTTACTTGCTCAACAAACATCAAGAAATAACATTCATACATACATCTATGAGTATACATATTTCCTGTTAAGTATGGTATGTCATTCCTTTATAGACATCAATTGTATATATTGACTCAGCAGAAAATTCTATGAGTAACTATTGAATAACAACCGTAATGGTCAATCGTAATGCTGCCATTAGCTGTAATCGATGAGAGAATCTGACGAATAATCCAGTTGTCAATTAACGAATCTGACAAATAATAAGATCTGATGAATAACATTACCTGACGAGTAACGCTTCTGGCTTAGACGCAACATGACGCATGAAGGATCTGACAAAATAAAAATCTAGCAAGAAACAGGTCCGACGGAGAACCCATCTGGAGAATAAATGATCTGACTATTAGTGACTCTGGTTAAATAGTAACGGACAATTAACAAAGCGGACCAAAATCGGATCAGACCAAAAGCGTATCTCTATCGCGAAATTCAATAATTTGGGGCAGACAATTTAAAAACCTCTAAGGGTTCAAAGGGGCAGTCTTTTGAAATTGATTGTTTTATATGATATAATTGATTATTTTTGAAAAAATAAAAGTTATCACGTTCAGCATCGGCAACGATCCACTAAACCCTTACGCTGTGCCAGCCGAAATGAAATTAGAATCACGAAAGTTGTGTCACTGGCACTCAAACATAAAATCACGCAAGCGTGTAACTGGCACAGGAGTAAGAATTTTTTTATCACAAATGTTTTGTCACTGGCACTCAAAAATAAAATCACGCAAGCGTGTAACTGGCATAGGAGCAACATTTTTTTAATCACAAATGTTGTGTCACTGGCACTCAAACAAATTCACGCAAGCGTGTCACAGGCATAGGAGTAAGAATTTTTTGATCAAAACCGTTGAGTAACTGGCAGCAAACGTGTTAATGTTGTTAATTGTAGTTTGAGGTGCTATTTACTAGTAGTTTTTTACAAGTATCACTTTCAGTAATAGCTCATTAAAACACTGCCACTAACGTTATCGCTAGCGTGTTAATTATCGCGTTAAAATAACTGGTTATTATACAACTGTGTGCGTTACATTATCGGATAAGTGCTTGTAAACACGTCGATGGCAGCAATGATGGCAGTTGGTTTATTGCTTAAGTAGGTAGAATTAGTTAATGTCAATAATTGTTAAGAAATGCTTACTATTTACTTTCAAAACAAATATTAAGATTATTATCACATTGCACGACTGAACTGTGGAATGAATTTTCGCCCTCAGTCTTTCCAGACCGTTGCGACCTTCAAGCAAAGAGCGACTCCCAACTGAAAGGCCGGCAACGCGCTTGTGACTGCTCTCAACCATACAATAAATTTAAAAAAAACAATAATTTTATACTTGTATCAACTTTATACTCGTAATAGTATAGATGAGAAGTATGAATCAGTATGGATTAGTCCTATCATATTGTGCTGTCATAACTGTTACATAGGTACTATAACCAAGAAAGTATACTTACCACGTACTTAATTGTGTATTCTAACGCTTCATAGGTATGCGAAGAATGAGTCCCTCTAGACTTTCACAAAGGAAACTGCGTGCTGCCTGAAGACTATCTCCGTCAAGGTTAATTCTATTGCTTATGACAATGTTAAAAAATAATACTTCAACAACTAGCCAGAAGAGGCATCTGATCGGGAGTCATGGAGTTCTCAGGGGAAGGCTTTTGCTCAACAGTGGGACCAGTGGCGTAGCGTGGACTAATCTAGACGTGGGCTCAGTCGCATCAGCGGGGCCCTTTTCGTTTCAAGAGAATGTTCAACATCCACGAGGGGGCTTCGCGCGAGACCCGAATAAGTGCGAGGCCGTGAGCGTGGGGCCGCTTTGCCTACGCCTACGCCACTGAGTAGGACACTCGACATACATATACCACCTGTATCCCACTGGGGTATGCACAGACTACCGAATGCCAGACTACGGTCCTTGCACACTTCTTTCACTTGATTTACATCCATCTTTCTTCCGACTCATTCATCCATCTTCTCGACTTAAATTCTCTTTTTCAGTCTATCTTCCCAACATTGCCTAAAGCAACGAGGCATACCTTTCTCAATTTTTGTCACTACATCCTCTTCTATTCCACACCTTTCTTTCGGTTTTCCCTCATCTGGCATAAACTTTTTAGTCATAATCATCATTTGGCATAATTCATCACTTGGCATACTGCATCGTTTTCTGAACACAAACTTTTCAAGATTGTTTTATAACAAAAATAACCTAACCTAATGCATTCAGGGTGATGCCTTAAAAAGTTCTGAAAATTGTACAGTTTCAGAAAAAAAACATTATGCCAAATGATGAATTATTCCAAATAATGATTATGACAAAAAAGTTTATACCAGATGAGGGTTACCGCTTTCTCTTATGACACACTCAAATAGGCTGAATAAAAACGAATTATCTAATCCAATTTTTTTTTTCTTTTTGTTTATGGCGTAGGGGGCAAACGAGCAGACGGGTCGCCTGATGGTAAGCGATCACCGTCGCCCATAGACACTTGCATCACTAGAGGAGTCACAAGTGCGTTGCCGGCCTTTCAGGTGGGAGTACGCTCTTTTCTTGAAGGTTTGAAGATCGCATCGGTCCGGAAATACTGCATGCGGCAATTTATTCCACAGTTCAGTCGTGCGAGGTAGGAAATTTCTAGAAAAACGCACAGTTGTGGACTGCCAACCATCTAAGTGGTGAGGATGGAAATATTGTCGCGTAGGACGATGGCGGAAAGATGCAGCTGGGATCAACCCAAACAATTCCTCTAGAAATATCTAGAATATAATATATTCTTCTTAATTAGTCTTTAAAATACTAATTCTAAACAAGTATAGACACTCTCTTCAGACAGCAAAGGACTGTCTATCAGAGATTACGATCATCAGGACATGCTCAATTAGATTCACTTTAATAATCTCGGACGCCGTTTTAGGATCCCGTGACTAAGAATACTCGCAGATTACTACGTACTCTAAGGCATCTTACCCATCCATTTTGATGGACCAATAAACATCGATCTGCATTATCAGTAGGGTTCTCTGCAAAGGCTCGTCTACTGATATATGTTTCCAAAATGCTTAAAAAAGGTCTTAAGTGTTACCTTACATGGTTATAAGACTTTTTAAAGCATTTTTTGTATATAAAAAAGGTCTCAAGTCTAGTGTTAACTTACCTGTTCAAAATACCTTTTTTAAGCATTTTGGAAAGTTTCTGCAATTTACAAAGAAAAATAGGTTCAAATTAGAAGAATCAATATATATACTTTTTTACACCCTACGGAGTAATCATCTTGTATACCCCTGTGTATAAGATGACCCCATGGAAGGGGTAAGATTATTCCTATGATCGTCTTACCCCTATTCTGACTCACTAAATATTTATAAGAAGGTATTAAAATGACAAAAATATGCAAATATATATATATATATATATCAATTATTTAAGTTACGGAGTGTCACGTATGCCAAGAAAATAAAAATACACACAACAATGAAGGAGATCAGCAAGAACACGGAACCCTCAGAACACGAGTCATATTAGCACTTGACCGCGTTTATGCAGATGTCTCCTTTCCGAGTTACTGGTATGAGTCGGCGCCATATCATTTAATTTTGAATGTTTCCTCTTAGACATATTGAAGCGTAGCAATGACATGTGTATTACGACTACGCGCATGCTTGGTTTACTTTAGTTTGAATGTTATGGGGAAAATTAGTCTACTTGAACAAACATACTTCTGTTCTCCACCAAGAACACTTTTTACTGTAGTAATAAAGTAATAGCAATGACTTTTTGACAGCCGTCATCCCAGTACAATCGCAATGGCGCGAAGGCGTAAATCTTAGACCAAGAATCCAATAGAGTTGTCATCAGGGTACTCCCGTAAGGGAAGGACAACTGTTATGCAGCTAAATTAAGGATACGTTTAAAAATGGCTGACAGCTTACCATAAAGAACCTACGTAATTTGAGCGGATAATTTTACAACTAATGTTTTGTTTATAAGTTTTTCACAAACTCAGTTGTGACAGCGGTGGAAAAATGAAACTATGACATAAACAAAATATAGTATATATCTCACTGACACTCTTATTATAAATTGTATACGACCATCTCGTTCGGTAGTGGTATTGTTATTTGGTTGTCAATTCTATAGGATTCTTGGTCTGAGGCGTAAATGTACTGGGATGACAGCTTTCAAAAAGTCGTTGCTAGAAAAATTCAACTGTAATATTTTACATTGGAATTATCAGGAGGGTAATTACGTACTCGACTGTTAAACTGTCTAGTGCGACACGTCAAACTTACATAGTAACTATTATTAATCTATGCTTCAAACTACGGAATAGTGTTGTACCCTGTTTAACGATTTTCATCTGCTAACAGTAACAGTAGTTACATAATCTTTCTTAATTAGTGACACTTAATTATTTAAACACTGCTCTCTGCTGATATTCGTATGTCACATATCAAGGCTGAAACAATTAGGTACCTACTACGTTGCATTTAGTATTTAAAATTTAATGAACAGGCATGCTAATTGGGATCAACACTGGATTCCAGTGGCTGCCGTGCTAAATAAAACTCACGTGTTGGCAAATGCGTTTTTTCATATTCATCCAGACTGCTTATGTTACTTGTAAATACAATGTGAAATTTTGGTGGTTGTTTTTTAACATGATACTGAACAACTTTCCCCAAGTAACTTTCAGGCAGCCCGTACGCTTGTTTGCCACCTTAGTAGTATAAAAAAAAGTAACATAGGTCGAAATATGAAAAAAATTCGACTCCCCATAGTAGACATGATCAGCTGCTTGCATAATTTCAATGGGAAGTCGATTTTTTTTTCATATTTTGACCAAGCTCCTTAGGTAAAGTTGTTCAGTAACATGTTTAAAATCATCTCGCTGTGGGAAAACAACCACTAAAACTTCACATTGTATATTATCATAAAGTACACATTGAAGATATTTTCAAAAAAATTAGTGATACGCACTATTTGTAGGTCACCAAATCGATTTTTTTTATTGTGTCGTTGTGGCCCCATCACACCATAACGGATTTAAACTATTTTTTTCTAATTTCATTTTAGTGACATGTTTTTGCTGTCGACTGTACATTTTTTTTGAACACTCATCAGATCAGCTCGATGGTGTCATAATATTGCATTGTTACCGAACTTACATACGCACGCCACAAATCGGATCTGTCCTATTAAAACAATTGTACTAAAAAAATAAAATATGTTTAGATTATCTTCAGACACATCTATTATAGAAGGTATATAAACGTTTTGGGCTAATTATTACGGCATTGCATTAGCCAGCAATGCCATACCAAATTTCAAGTAAAATGAGACATGATTCAGAGAACTTAATAGTTTTCTAAACCTTCCCAAATTAGTTTGATTTAAATGAATGAGTAAATCATTAATGCACAAAAATGCGGTCGCGACCGGTCGCATCCGGATTATTCCGGAATACCGCAACCACGCGACATTTAACGCCATTTCGGCGCCAAATTACTTACCGTTGTATAACTTTGAACCAGTTTTAATTGGTAAGGTCGTACTTATCACTTCCTGCATTTTAAGATTAGAACCTGACGAAATTAGAGGGGAGACGTTTGTCCAGCAATCCGCATCTTTTGCCTAATGATAACGAGGACGGTGACTCAACGAAAATCTATTACCTATCTGTGTGCCTACCATGAGCTGAGTTTACGATCGGCGCTAGCGAGTATCTCGTATCTAGAGTCAGTGCTCCTCTCTCGCACGCGCCGATAGTGCGAAAGAGATAGACCGTCATCGAGCGCTCGATATTCGCTTGTGTCGAACGCAAGGTGGGCGCACTGAATCTTTTATGAGGGCAATGATGTCTCAAATGAAATAAGATACTAAAATATTATATCTCATACTAGATCAACATATTAGATCAACGGTTACTCACTTTGCAAAAGCCGAGTACCCATTGCTCGACATATTTCGGTCCATTACGAGGACCTTAGCAATGAGCGATGATTGGACACCGACGCTGCCCGTCTCGCACTGAATAATGATCTAAATATATCTGATACTCACGGAAGGTTTATTTATAACTTCGTTCGCGGAGAAAAATTCATAACCCCTCTTTTTTCCTTAGCGTAGACGGGTAAAAAGAGATTTAGAAAGAAATTTCCTGCCTCGCACGACTGAACTGGTGGAATAAATTGTCGCCAGTAGTATTTCCGGACCGATGCGACCTTCAAACCTTCAAGAAAAGACGGTACTCCCACCTCAAAGGCCGGCAACGCGCTTGTGACTCCTCTGGTGTCTATGGGCGACGGTGATCGCTTACCATCAGGCGATACATCTGTACCCAATCCAACTCCCTTAAAGCCCCAAATAAATACCCAATGTCTTTAGCTAAAGCTACTGACTACTGACATGACGCAGACCGGCTAGAACATAGCTAGGTACACTCCGACTGTCGTGCGCTCGAGCGCGGCAGTCACCCACACGTGGTGCCGGGAGCTGTTGCGGCAGCTCCACCACCACAACATATAGTTAACAGCATAATTGCTAGCCGAAACCCAGCACCAACAAGGGCGATACATCTGCTCGTTTGCCCCCTATAAAAAAAGTAGGTACAGCTCATTTGTAATCTAATGTCTCGAGTGATCTAATTGCAGTCCCGAACTGCCCAAATTGTTAATGATCATTATGATTGTTACGTAAGTCCAGTTATTGAGTCGCTGTCGCTCGGAGAAGACCTTGTGCTGGTGAAATTAGCTAATTAGTGTAATAGGAAGACTGAAAACGTGATGTTAAGTGAAATCTATGTTAAGTGACGGAGTGTGATGTCGATGTTTACAAACTATTTTTATAGAATAAAACGTAAGTAGCATATAGCCTCTACGGTCTATCTATAAGCAAGGTAAACGTGCCAGTGTTCTAAACTGTCCCAATAGAAGTGACATCCATTGAGACGTTTACCTTACTATTAATTGTACAGGTAGTTGTAAAATTTACATCTTTGTACAGTTAAGGTATTGTCATTATTTTTGAAATAGGTGGTTTAAAAATGAGTTGTAAAATATGGTTTTTAGATATTTCGTATGTATGGTTTATATAGCTACATCACGTCAAAACGGCTGGACGCGACAACGGTAAAGAAAGAGAGGTTTATGAGCTTATGCGGACGAAATTTGTAGTACCTTCTAGTATTCCAAGTATAATATACGCTATTAAGTGTGTGTCGAACTCGCGCACCGTGGGTTCAGTATCTAAGAGTACGCTTATTTATGAACTAGAAGGTGCCCGCAACGGCAGTCAGTTGTCAGTCAGTCAGCGGTGTGAAAAAAATCATAACCGTCTTTTTTTCTTCAACGTTGTCGAGTATACCAAAAATAGTTTGAATCCGTTAAGCCGTTTTTGGCTTTATGAAGCCACAACGATACATACAACCATACATTTTTTTTTAATTCAGTTACCTTCAATTAGTTCGAATCACTTTTTTTTTTTAATATCTCCAAAACATATACAGACATGTCGTCACTACTTTAAAAAAAATCTCAATTTACTCAAACGAAAAATATTTTAACTTTATATGACGCTAGTACGCAGTTACTGCCTTTTTGTTTAAGTTGATTTCAGATGCAAGCTTTTTTCAAAGTAGTGCCGATTTCATTTATACAACTTTATAATAATATATAGAGGCAGGATGCTATAAAGAAATTTCCATTACACATTGCACGTGAACATGAACTTGACAACTTGACTTTCTGTTGCGTTGAAGTGAGAGGCGTAAAGTAAACAAGCAATTGAGATAAGTCAGGAATTTGAGACAGACATTATAATGACTGAAGCGTTAGCTAATTGGTTCACTAATTAGTTAAGACTGTAAACAGAACCGTGGGTGGGCGACAGAGGCTACCTCTTAATTTCAGCCCATAGACGTATACTGAACATACTACTATCCTAATTGAAAAGAACTTAATAATGAAATAACGATTTTTATTCTGTAATTAAGGCCGCAAGGGCACTTTTACACGTCTGAGACTACGGCATTTCCCAAAAGGAGATCACTGTTGAGAAGAAAGTCAAAACAAACTCAACAGACAGTCTTTTTTTCTAAATACCTCTTATTTATTACAATATTCGCATTCAGCTTAAGTAAAAACATAATAGAAGAAAAAAGGCAAGATATGTTTTTTTTTTAAACAACTTACGGACGTTACGTTGTACGTATGTTTGAAAAAATCAAATTGCACTTTCTACACTTTTCTATAAATTAATCAATGGATCATATAAATACAAAAAAAAACGTAGTTTGTTGCTTTTCAAAAAGTATAAAATCGCCTAAGCCTGTAATTAATTAAAAACTAAAATCGCACGGCTCAAAACGTATGCACATCTGACATGCGTCTTTTTGAATTAGGTCGGCAGTATAGCTCTCCCAATAAGGCTGCCAGCAAACAGTCGCCGACTTATTGCATCCAACAGCTTCTGGCGACATTAATCAGGTCGTCGGTTCGTCTTGTGCAGGACCCATGCGTCTTCCAGTACATGGTCACTATTAGAAAACCTTTACATCCCATCGCCCAGTGGTTCGTCAAGTTATAAGTCCAGTTCAATGCTTAGTGCGCTTTTGCACATCAGATTCAAACCTAAGTAAATATGTAAGTAAGCGATCATACCAGCAATTTGTACTACAACCAATTCAGACCTTAGCGGCATCTATGGTTAAGTAGGAAGACTGAAACTATATCAGGCGCCTCTAGCGGCAAATAGCGGAACTAATTAGCACAAAGCCAAACACTATTCAGAGCTAAGATATGTTCATCGTAGATTTTTTTGTTATCTGGTAAACTGGTATTTACCCTTGCCTCGACACCAATACAAGTCCATAAATTGGACCACTGGACAAAGGTCTTCCCCAAGCATCTCCATCGATGGCAGGTTTTACTACTTTAATCCATATCCAACGGCTGTTGTGATCCTCAAAATAATGTTCGTCTGGCTTGCATATTCATTCACAAACTATTATGTATAAAAAATAGTTTACAAAAGGATGGTAAATGGAATCCACAATCACAGGCTAGAGTCTCACTCACTGAGTCTGTGATTGTGGATTCTATTGTCCATAGAATGGAATCCACAATCACAGACTAGAGCAATTCATTTCAATAGTGATTCACTTACTCTATCGACACGACACCAATCTGGTGTGACAAGATTGGATATAATAAGGAATGAGTATATACGAGGAAGTCTGAAAGTAGCACTAATAACAGATAAGTTTTGAGCAAGGACCATTAAAACATGAGGACTGACACTTGCCATACTTTTCATCGTGTTCCGATCGCAAGGAGATATTCTGGCAAAAACTAGATGGCGCCATAAAAATAAACATTTAACTATGTTTTAATTGAATAAAGAAATATAGTATAGTAACAATTAGTTCGCAAATAGCAAATAATAAATAAATCGTAACATTTAATAACTGTGTCATGCTTGTAAAGTTGAATAATTGTAAAAAATCATTCTTATACATAGATGGGGTTGTACATCGGGGAACGGCTTTTCGTATGGAGATGGTCACTCCTCTTGTTTTAATTGTCCTTGGTTGTGAGGTAACCGACTAGTGTGGTACGGGCACGTGATGCGAAGAGACGAGAGCCACGTGACGAGACAACCGTTGAGTAGTATGAATATTGAAGGCTGTAGCAGAAAAGGAAGACCAAAGAAAAGATGGATGGATTGTCTGAAAGATGACATGAGTAAAGTAGAATTAAGCGAGGTGACGGAAATATATAAAACAGTTATATTACAGGTAAACATTGACAGGCAGCTCACAATCTAAACTGTTAAAAATAGAAATGAAATTAAATTTAGAGCATAAGGCTCGACTAACTAATCGTTGGCCGTTTATTACATTGATAATAAATACGTTTCTAAGGATTTTCCAAAAAATAAACTGCTAAACGGAGTGAAACGGGTGATGCAATTAAATTAAATGCTGGTACTAAACATTTTAAAAACATTGCAAATGAAGCCGTTGGGTGGAATCATGTTTGCTTACAACTTTAATATTTTATAGATAACATTTAATATTTGAGGTCATAGGAAAGTATGGAAGGGTAAAACATGCTTTGTCGACCCCTAATGAATGGGATACGGTCAGAACGATGATCCACACCACACCAATTAAGATAACTTTCGTCAATTGTACCTACCGATCCTTAACAGTGAGCAATCAAGCATGTTTAGTAATAGTTATAATGATTTATTGGTATTAAATTGCTTCTTAATCATTAATATATTCGATACCGCATAATTACCCTATTTCAATAGTTAATCAGCCATTGACTTAGTCATAGTTTGTATTGGATCATTACCCCTATACGAGATTGGTTCGAGTTAAAATAGGAAATAATCTTGCTAAAATGTACAAAAAACACAACACACAATATTTTGTATAAACCAATTTTGAATCATAGCTAAGAAAACTCTTGATCAAGTCCCCTTATAGTTTATCAACATGCGACGAGCAACACTGTTACCAAGATATACACATACACACACAGACAGTGGCGTGCGGTCCATTGTGGGCACAAAGGTATTGATCACCCTGAACGACCATGGCTCCATACGAGCACAGAGAAACCGCCTACACTGAAGCTCTAATCGACTATGGCTCCACATAGGTACAGAAAATCTGCCTACCTTGACCAAAACCCCTGTGCATGCCACTGCACACAGAACATCTCCCATCATGTCTATTTTCGTAGAAAGTTGAAAACAGCTTGAGATTACTTACTTGATTAAATCCTATGTCTTCTGGATGGGGCCTCTGCCCCAGTTCTGCTCTATTCTGCGTTTGAGATGGCAATGTTGCCAGTAGTATGCCAGAGGGCTTCCACAGAACATTGCCATCTCAAACGGTCTTGATCTTCGCGCTTTACTTCCCTCCAAGATATTCCTATCGCCTACGCTTCGGCAATCATCCTCTGCCGCTAGGACTGGTCTGCCTAGTTTAAGGACTAGTTTAGGGCTTGCCTTTAAATGTGTATTGGGTCCCTTCGGAGTGTATTCCCAATCTAGCTCCATATCCGTCGTTTATCTACTGGTCAATCGGAATCTCATCGCAGCTTCCCCAAAGATTTGCGTTGGAGATTTTCTCGGACCAGTATTTACTGAGAATACATCAGGGGCAGTGGTTGACACTAGTTTGAAGTTGGCAAGAGGTGTATTTTGTGACCTTCCACGTCTCGCACTCATACAGCGATACGGTTTTGAGTTCAACCATGTCGAATACTGTCCATAAACCAATCTATTTTCCCTTAAAAGGTATTTAACCTTTCCAAAGCTATACTTCAACCAGTAATTAGACAATAATGCGTGCTATTAACTTACATACGTCGATACATCAAAGTGGCCTTATCGGGAAGTTGGACGCATAAATAACTTCGGGTCGGCTCGGGTCAGCTCGGTAGACTTCGGCCAGTAATTCAATGTGTCTTGCATTCGGTAATCTTTCATCTATAGTGAACTAGAATTTTTCTTTAACTTCTCTCACTTCCCGGCAGGTTGAACCGTTTCAAACCACCTCCGCAGTCATTGTCCTTGCACACCACGTCCCCACCCTAATATAAGAGGCCGCGGATGGTATGGTATTCCCGTTTGTGGGTTAGCGCTCCATGTATGTATTGGTGGCCTTATCACGACAAAACGGCTAAATACGGATTTCAAATATTTTTGGTACATGGGCGTCAACTTGGGTTAATACTTTTTACCCGATTACGCTGAAGCGGAACTGAGGGTTACAACTTTCTTCTCTTCGTCAAAGTCTTTCAAAGTTTCTTCATTATTAATGGCTTCTACCGCCAGCTACCTTCGTCTAATCATGTCCTAGATTTGATTTATGGCGATCAAAATCGAGCTACGATGCCACAGACAGACACACAGATATATGTCAGACACATGTCTAACTCACTCTTAACATATTTTACTTGGTGAAGGTAAAATGACGTCCATCCCTTACAAAGTAAAAGTCAATATCCAACTTTTCACATTCGGAGAAGATTAGGACGATCACGCTGTAGGTTAGCATTACCAACTAGAAACAAATTGGTACTTATAAGAAAAAGCGCTCATACTCGCAACATGTGCATTAGTATATTTAATAAAATACCAGCTGACATAAAGACAATGCATATATATAACGAGTTTAAAACAAAGTTGCATAAAATATTGATTGATAATTGTTTCTACAATATTAACGATTTTTTATTGTATACATTTTGAATACTAACAGGCATTTAGTTTACATACACAGGAACTTGACTCATTCTTATTTTAATTGTATTTTCTTTTTCTCCCATTAATCTGATCATTATCACTCTATTAACTCCTTAATTATAAATATCTACGAATATTATAATTACTCTTGAAATTGTATGTTATTTTAAATGACTGAGCGATTATATATCACTGACAATTATTTTCACATGTCTATCTTGAGTGAATGTATAATGGGAAGCAATGTATATAAACTAAGATCGTATGTTACCATTATGTTCATTGTTAAAAACGATTTCATTATTTAATTTATTCATTCATTCTAAATTTCAGTTTCATTAATTAACGTGCAAAACTTTCCATTGCGTAGTCATAATTGAAAGATTAATATTAATCATTTATATAAGTCCTAGATCACAGTCAGCATAGTAATGCGCAGGTGGATTCGCAATATGGCGCTGCCGACGCTGTCAGACCGTATATGGAACTGTCAAACTGTCAATGACATGCCACCAGTTTCCTGAATCGGCTGAGTGATTGTAATGATATTAATATTCGCGATGTGGGATTCGGATTGGGTATGGCCTTGACCCTTGCGATTTTTTTATAGGTTTAAGGCGCATCTTCTTCGTCGTTAAACTCGCCTAACTAATCATATTCGATGCCATTTTTCTCTAACGCATGCCATCTAAGCAGACACTAGAAGGCGCGCAAGTTCGTTCGTAGAGGACGAAAAAATCATTACCCGCTTTTTTGCTTGAGTGTGATCGGATAATTCGGATATAAAGTATCCTAAAACCATTTGTGAATACCCAACTCGTGTACCAAAAATAGTTAAAATCCGTTTAGCCGGACATTTCATTTTTACAACTTTATAATATTAAAGTTGTAAGCGAACATGATTCCGCCTCTGCCCTACGGCTTCATCCGCAAAGTTTTTAAAATGTTTAGTATAAGCATTTAATTTAGTGCCATCACCCGTTTCACTCCCTTTAGCAGTTGATTTTTTGGAAAATCCTAAGAACATTTTTTATAAATGTAATAAATGGCCAACGGTTAGTCGAGACATATGTGCTCTAAAAATTTCATTCCTATGTTTAACAGATTGCGCGCTCTGTCTGTCAATGTTTACCAGTAATATAACTGTTTTATAGATAAAGTATATGCAGCATGAAGTAGAATTATGTTTACTAAACAAGTTAATTTGAATACCTAGAATGTAACAGCAGCAAATCAATGAGTCAGCCAACAAAATCGATTGCCCTTGTGCATTAATGCGCACATTGCGATGACAGTAATGACCTGTTAACCATTCAGCCACCATCCAAGCTCCTGAGCCAAGCGGATCTCCCTCTGTTAAATATTAATGTCAATGGCATGGTAATGGTATGCCTTCGCGAATTGAGTTAGGACTTTGATTTTAATCGGTGGAAATCGATTGGAATAGAGTACAACACTATCGAGATTTTGGATATGTTTTCTGTTAGGAGGCTGACTTAAGACTCAAATCTTATTAACATAAATAGAACGGGACAGGAGTTATCTGTACATTGAAGATATAAAAGAAAAATGTAACGGACTATTTGGTTACTGAATCTATTTTTTTTTCGGATTTTTTAAAATATCTTTGTGTCTTTGTGGCATCATGACGCCAAATCGGCTTTACGGATTTGAATTATTTTTGGTGCACGGATAGCTGGATATCTCCAGATGGCTGTAGGATACTTTTTACTAGACTTTGATGACGAAAAAAGAGGGGTTACGACTTTTTCTCCTCCGCGAACGAAGTTGCGGGCACTTTCTAGTTATCTTATAGTAGTCATCATCATCGTTATCATCATATGTGAGGGAGTTTAGTAAAACGTCTCACTTTGTCGATTCTAGTTTCGGAGTTACGGGCAGTTTAGTGAAATATGGCAAAACCTACCGAAAATCGACTTTCAATGAAAACTGATAGAACATACTGTAATAAACCTATGATTCTGATGTCGACCCATAAATGTCCAATTTAAGGACCTTTTTAAGGCATCAAAGTTTAGTGCCCAGCATCCCTTTTTAACTACCCAGGAAATGTAACAGAGACCGGTAATATGGAACCAGCGATTTGTGACAGATCTTTGCATTTTACGATTAACCGTCTTTCTCCATAAATCCAATATATTCACTCTAAAACATCACATATATCAAGCAGTTAAAAATATCTAGTACATACATCGCAAAAACTTCATGTTAAAACGAAATTCCCGAACTAAAACTTTTACAACAAAATCAAAGAAGGCATTATCCTAATGACAATAATGACATAAAAAGAGACAACTCCGACGAACGTTTTTACATAAATTACGATTAAAAAGGCCTTCTTTGTCCCAATGTCATGTTGAATTCGCGAATTCAAAGTTGTATCCCTATTGACATTGAATTGGGGAAAAATGACATTAAGGATAAAGTGATTCGATTGGTCCATTCTGCCCTTCTAGTAATTAAATAAATAAATATCAGGGACAATCTTACACAAATCGACCTAGTCCCAAACTATAGGCTATTTATCCTTACTTATTTTATTTTCCTGCCTCGCACGACTGAACTGTGGAATAAATTGCCGCATGCAGTATTTCCGGACCGATGCGATCTTCAAACCTTCAAGAAAAGAGCGTACTCCCACCTGAAATTTGTCGAATACCGAAAAAAATCGTCGATATCATATTTGTGCCTGTTATAGGGAAACATTTCTACTTTGTCGATATGGAGTTATGAGTAGTTTGTAATATAACAAAGCTTAAGCTATCTTTCGGTGACAAAATTATGTCTCTAAGTGCTATAGTTATATTTTTTAAATTCTTCAAACTTGCAAAGGTGAAAAAGCGACAATACAGCAAACGTTGGTTAAAGTTTGGGACCGCAAAAAAACACTTGTACTTTAATGTTATGGACTGGTTAGTATCAAATGAATTGGCATACTTTAAGGATTTCAAATTAGTCAAAATCATGTATGTAACCGTAGTAGTTTGTATGTTACAGAGGCTTGAACATAAAAAGAGAACGAAAATATGTCAATCCTGAATATGGGTTTATTTTCTATATATATAACATGACATGCAGATTTTAAGAAGTTAGTTGTCAATATCATCCTTTTTTTAGTACAATAAAGTAAAAATGTATTCATACGGGGAAAGTATACAAATGACGAGACGAGTGTCTAAAAAAATATATATTAACAACATTCGATGTAAAATTTACTATTTGTAGACTTAAAAAATTCGGGAAAAAATATATAAAAGAGATCTGAGAAAGTAAATGTTCCTACTTAAATTCGTGGAGCGAAAATCGCATAGCCTAGGTCCTTCTTCCTACTTTCGCGAACCACTTATAATTGCGCGGCGCCAACACCTCTAACGGTTCTCGTGCGCGCACGCATGTCCATGTAAATAAGAATGGCAACGCGAAACTCAACAAAATAACGGATTAGACGCTAATCTATTATTAGCAGGATGATGCATCATACAAACGATGTGATATAATACGAAAAAGGCGTGACATAAGTCTTTATTGCCGTAAAAGTCGCGTAACTTGCTGTGTTCAAAAAGGACAAACGTTATATTGATTTTAATGAGGCTTACGTCTATTTGCGCTTATAAGAATGACGATGTATTGAAGATGCATTGCGAAGTGAGTTTATGGAAATTTAATTTAATTGCTCACGTATTAAGAGTCTAGTCTCACTTTTAAACCGATACTCGTGTATATCCGTAGAATAAATAATTAAAAACTAGACAAAGTTATTTTTTGGTGTCAGTTTCGCATGCCTGGTTTAATCTAAAGGATGATGTGTTTATGTCCGTACCTAATAGAACAATGCAATTGGACATCTATAATAATTCGAGATGAAATGCATGTGCCGTTTTAAGTAATACACTCACAGTGTTTGGAGGCGCAGTTTTTAAATGACTTTTAATCAGCACTTTTACAGCATTTTCTTTGATATTCCGTAAACGAAATGTGATCATTATCATCATTTCAGCCATAGGACGGCCACTGCTTGACACAGGCCTCCTCAATAGATTTCCACATGGGCCGGATAGAGGCGACCCGCATCCAGCGAGTCCCCGCAACGCTAACCAGGTCGTCCGACTATCTTGCGGGTGCCGGTACGCGGTCTCTACTCGAAAACTTTTTTGCCACAACGGCCATCGGTTCTTCGAACTATGTACCTTGTCCATTGCCACTTCAGTTTGCTTACCCTGTTTGCTATGATGGTGACCTTGGTTCGTCTACGAATCTCCTCACTTCTGATTCGAAGATAGATCATCATCAGCCAAAAGACGGCCACTGCTGGACCCAAAGAACAATGGTAGGGCCCAAAGAACGCGACCATGAACAGTCCTGCGCTGCCCGCATCCAGCGGATCCAGCGACCTCCATCAAGTCATCAGTCCACCTTGTGGGAGCCTATCCACGCTGCGTCTTCCATTGCGTATTCGCCACTCAAGAACTCGATGGGGCCATCCCGATGCAGACCCCAGCGGCCATCGAGTCGGCCTGTAACCCTACACTGTTCAAAATTATGTATTCTACATACACTTATGTAATTTTACATGCAAAAAAAACACAACCCTGTCAAATTCCCGAAAATGCGAGGACGAAAATATACATAATTTTCATAAATTATGTATATTTTCGTTACCCTCTTTAAATTAAAATTAATGAAAATAATATGAAATTATAATTATAATATTCCCGAAAAAGCAAGGTTTACTTCTTCGGGAATTTTACATGTTTGTGTTTTTTTGCATCTAAAATTACATATTTTTTTTTACAGTGTACGACATGTAACGCATTTTGAACACTGATTTCGCTGCTTTATTTTAATTACGTCACAAAACAAATGTAAAGTAATTCTAAACTACGAGTAATGCTACTAATTATAGTAACCGGTTAGTTATAGTCCAGTACATGCCAATTGATTTTCAACTCTATCGTGCAGCTTTTAAAGTAGTCTTCCGTACTGTGACAGAATCCGGTTTAACATATTTGCGGATACCGTAAAAGTTAACGATTGTGTTAGAACCCTGGTTTATTGCCGCTAAAGTTACCGAAAGTGGTTTAAAATGAATCATTAGGCTGGAAGTACTCAGTTTATCTTTGGAACACTTCGGCTATTTTGGGCACTTCGCCTCTTTTCGAAAAATACCCTCTATGCCTACGGATATATAGGAAGTCTAAAAGCCTCGTCTTAAAATCTGGACCGAGTGAGTGTAAAAACCGGGCAAGTGGGAGTCGGACCCGCACTCTACAGATTCCGTAGCCTATCTCTCTCTCTTGTCGTTCCCTCATGACTGAGGATCGTGGTCATCATCGGATATTTTACCCTTAGAGTGGATGCCTCCATCTGGTTGTGTCCATTGAGTCCCTTACGACTAAGCAAAACTTGGAGGAAGATGAGACTTTAGTCGATTAGTCCAACTGGTTGAAGATCGGCCTCGAGTTCATTTTCCATTCGTGTTTCCAACTACGATCAAGCTTCTCCAGACTTTCATCACCTGTACGCACTATGTGGCCGAAATACGAAAGTTTATTTGGTGGCATATTGTGGATAGATGGGTTTTGATTTTTATTTGCGAGAGATTTGTTGGTGCGTTTGCCATACCACCCTACGCAAAACCCCTATTCTATTAGAATCTCCCCGACTGTCCACGTTTCTTTTATTGTCCTCAAACCTATTTATTAGAAAAAGCTATCTACCATTCCGGAATTTATTAATGAAAACCAAAGTTAAACCATGCTGATTATGTCCTTATTTAAATTATGAAATGACGGTTTTCTAAAATGGTAATATCATCAGTTGGTTGGCGCCTCCGTGACGTAAGGTCTAATTGACAAGATGTGTCAAAATCTTGTGCTGTGATTGGTGGATGTTGACACTTCTTGTCAGTTAGACCTTACGTCACGGTGGCGCCGACTGGTTTTCTACAATGGAAATGTAGAAAACCCTCATTTTAAGTTATTAGCTCAATTTAAATTATTAATGTAGGAATTTAATATCAAACTATTTTTTTCTTTTCTATAATATTTTTTCTCATCATCGTCATCATTTTAGCCATAGGACGTCCATTTCTGGACACAGGCCTCCTCAATAGATTTCCACATCAGGTCGGATAGAGGCGACCCGCATCTAGCGAGTCCCCGCAACCATAATCAGGTCGTCCAACCACCTTCAACTCGAGTCACTCGAGAACTTTTCTGCCCCAAGGGCCATCGTTTCTTCGAACCATGTGCCCTGCCCATTGCCCGTTCAGTTTGCTTACCTGTTTGCTATGTCCGTGACCTTGGTTCGTCTACGAATGTCGTCATTTCTGATTTGATCTCGTAGAAAGATCCTTTCCATAGCTTGCTGAGTGACTCTGAGCTTCCTTAAGAGGCCCATAGTTAGAGACCACGTCTCGGCTCCGTAGGTCATCAGCAATACAAACTGGTTGAAGACTTTCGTCTTCAAGCACTGAGGTATCCTGGACGAGAAGACACTTCGCCGTTTCCAAAACGCTGCCCATCCGAGTTGGATCCGTAGATTGATCTCTACCTCGACTTGGACCTATACCCACCCTACCATACCCTATAAGTACGTTACCTTAAAAAATGTTTCATTAATTATTCAATGTGGTGCGATGTTTACATCCGTAACAATGGGTTTAGCTAACAAAGAAGTTTATATAACTTGCCGTTCTTTTGTCACCGGATTCAGGTAACGTCGATTTGACACACATCCATATGTTTACTAACCATTCTTCTGAATGGACCACGTGGCGGCAGGACTGTTCTAGACCTTATGGTACAATTTATTACATTAAATAAAAACATGAACTCAATTATGACTATTGTTTCTTTTACGAAAATGTTGATGTTTTACCATTACGATCTTATTTTTAAAGAGAATTTCATCAATAAGAAACTATATTCATATAAATAAAAAGAACTAAGTAATGAAAAAAGAATCTTATATAATAATACTGCCGTCAGATCGAAAAAGGGTATAACTACATGACTAGTATGGGCCTAACCAGCCTATCCAGTTGAAAATCAAGCCCTAAATTTAAAAAAAATACCGGCCAAGAGCAAGTCGGACCATGCTCAGTAGGGTTCTGCAGCCGTTACAACAAAAAAATGCACTATAGATGGAAAAAATACAATGTGAAAAAGTGTACCGACAAAAGAGCGTATCTTTAAGGCACTTACGAGTGCGTCCGTTTTTTGAGAAGCGCAGTGTTTCGGCAATAACTGAAAAACAGTATATTCGATTATCTTGAAAACAATTTTCGTTGAGAGTATTTATTAAGCGTCAATGTTGTAATTTTTATCATAGTTTTATAACTTACGGTTTAAAAGATAATGATTATTTTCGAAAATATTCAATTACCTAAACAAAAAAGTTTTTTTGAAACCTTAAAATGTTTTTAAAAGATCAGTCGAAAATGTGCCACACATAGATGTTTGCTGAAAACAACAGATAACTGCAGCTTCTGTTGCATGTATAGAGTGCCCCATCTATTTACTTATTATTATATACTTACATCTTGTAGTTTTTGAGTTAAATGCTTGTGACATATGGAAATGACGAAACTACATATAAGCGATCCGTTTTTGCTAAAAAGCAACAGTTTATTTCCGTTTTTTTTTGTTTAGTGAAGCGTGAGTGGGAAAGGTAACAACAACTTAGGCAGGTACGGAAAATTAAGAAATAATCCACTCAATAAACATGTATTTGATTGTTGCAGACCGTCCCCGAGCCCCCCGCAGCCGCGGAGATGCAGGCCCGACACAGCTTCTGGTGGCATCTGCTCATAGACCTGCCCATACTGCTGCTGGGTAAGTCCATTTCTGATCCTTGTCCAGTTGGACGATGTGAAAAGATTGCAAGGCCTGTAAATCGCCGCATCGAGATCAAAATGGAAATATATGCGAGAGGGATATGTCCACAGCAGACGCATATACACTTCACACATAACTTCGTTGTGTGTGAAGTGTCTCGGGTGGACGCCGGACCGTCAACATCTCCTTCTCCTGATGATGCCTCGTAGAGAGGCGAAACACGTGTCGAGGATTATACTGTCTGGTGGTGGTTTGTTGTACGAGTATTTGCTTGTGTTTTTTTTTGTACAAACTACATGAAAGTATGCGCATGTGAGCAGAATTTATAACACCAAGACACTATTTCGTGGAAAAACAAAGCTATAATCCATTAATTTAATATGGAATTGGGCAAAGTAACGCCTGAACCTATCAATTATATAAACTTCGTTGTAAAATAACGCTTTAACTAAATCTTGTATAGAGATACTATGAGACCCTGCGAAGGAAATATGAGGTGAAATGGGGGTGTTAGAAATTTGTATGAGGAATCAATCAGTCGAGCTACTCAGGTCTCGGGATCGCGGGCAAAGTCATGGATAAAAGTGAATTATTCATAATTCGTGCAATTTTTAGAGTTTCGTTGCCAAAATGACAAAATCGGATCTTTTTTAAGTATTATAAATCGTGTCCTATCTCTATATTTTAAACCTTATGTTAAAAAAAAACTTAATAAATATTGCAACAAAAATTATTTTCGACATGATCGGATATACATACAAAGCATACATACCATTTTTGAGTTATTGCCGAAAAACGGCGCTTCTCAACAAAAAGAACGTGAGTGCCATGGAGATACGCTCTTTTGTTAGTGTACTTTTTCGTATCGGGTTTTTTTTATCTGTTGTGCATTTTTTCGTATGAATGGCTGCAGAACCCTACACTGAGCATGCTCTTCGCTGGTTTTTGTTATAGAATTATAACGATATAGTCCAAAAATGTCTTCCAAAATCGTAGTTTTAGAATGTTCTTCCCTATGTTTCTCTGACCTTACCACCATCACCCATAGTCCACAACATATTTGTTGTATCAATTACAATACAATACCAACAAAAAACTAGTTGACACGAGTCGGATCATTGACCTGTTTAGAATATTATATTCTAAGTCGGGCACGCGTCATCGACTCAGCGCGTTCATTAGTGATCAAATAAGTCGAACTCCGAATGTGGCGATTCGATGTCGGCGGTAAGTCGACGTCGAAAAGACTTCTTGAGACTTCACCTTAAATTTGATGAAACAGAGAAAATATACGTGGGAGCGTGCTAAAAGTTTTATCTATCCTTTGTTGAATATGAGTAGGGTTCCCAACCCTACTATATTCGTCTTCTTCTGAGTCTTGACGGAGTGGTCGTGGTCATGGTGAGTTGTCTGCTTTTTTCACTGCTGCCTTCGCCAATCTTCTCCATAGATTCCTGTTGGTTGCATGGCGCGCGCCTGGC
This sequence comes from Hedya salicella, assembly GCA_905404275.2. Taxonomy (NCBI): domain Eukaryota; kingdom Metazoa; phylum Arthropoda; class Insecta; order Lepidoptera; family Tortricidae; genus Hedya; species Hedya salicella. Next base: position 1,334,062 of record FR990112.1, on the reverse strand, counting down.
TACCTATATCACGCCGTTTTGGCCTACTATATTACGGGATCAAATACTATACTTCAAAAAATATATATATAGTAGGCGAAACTACTATATTTTGCGTAAAGCGAAACGCAGCCTTACACTTTTTCTTCATTCACCTAACACTCACTCACCTAACAAAATACACATAAATAAATAATATTAATGCTCAGAGCAGCAAAAAATATTCATTTAATAAATAAAGTAAATATTTTAACCACATACCATTTTTTTTTTTTGCCATCTATATTTTGAGAGGTAACAGCTTCAAAAATATTATATTTGATAGAAAAAAGTTGGTAACCCTAAATATGGGTCAGATATAAGAACTAAAATATGGTTTTTGGAAGCCAACGCCGGCTTCGTATAAACAGTTTTTCAAGCCACGCCAGCGCTGGCGTGATAAGCGCAGTCTATTTTTCAAGCCAGTCTTGTCCTGTAGGACTGGCGCATGTGAGCACAATTTATTTTCACATCTAGCCAAGACACTATTTCCTGGAAAAGCCAAGAAACTAAAAACCATCTAGAAGTAATACACAGTAAAGAACGGCATGAAGAAACTAATTGGTTGTTGATTGGTCGATTCTACGAGCTATGTACCCCGCCCACTGCCACTTAAGTCTAGCATGTAAAAATACTGAATCGACACTCATATCCATTTCATCTATTACGTTTAAGATAAACCAGATAGATAACATTAGACGATGTCATCCCTTGTGCATTGAGACAGTCGAGTACAAAAGCATTACAACACCAAAATAATGAGTTGAATAATGCTTTCATTTAAAATCAACTTACATTGTGCGGGAATGTCATAAATTACAATATAAATAATCTATACTATTATAAAGTTAAAAAAATATTTAAGATATTTAAAAAAAATGATTGTAACGGACTATTTAGAGCTCAATGAATAGATTTATTTATTTTTTGTAAGTTTGTATGTTTCGTTGTGGCGTCATCACGCCAAATCGGCTAAACAGATTTAACTATTTGTGGTATACGGGTAGCTGGGCAACACAGATGGTTATGTGATACTTTTTACCCAACTATGCTGTCGAAAAAAGAGCGGTTATGACTTTTATTCGTCGCCTTCTAGTTAAACAATAAAATTGCACATATTACCTTATTTATTAATTACACATTACACGCCAAAAACTAAATCTTTGGCTTTGCCTCGTATCGTACTGTTGTAGAAATCTGTAATTTTCAAATGATATCGTTAAGTACCCAGTTATGAACTTTTTGCCGCTTGACCTAAAATAGCATGCGTAAAAACTTTGTTAAACGTGTACTTAAGAACTGCCTTAACTTGAAAACCTGATCTGACCAAATAAATTGCTACGTTAACATTAACAGCTATTTCTAATAAGGTGACCAGGTCACAGCTCGCTATAAATACTAAAAGCCTAGACCGCCGCATCAACCTCAGTCAATCAGATGCTTAAAACACGCTGAGCCTAGACGATCAATTAAATGTTAAAATTAATTCGATAGATAAAATGCAATGTATTCATTCGATCAATCGTTTTATTCTATTTCTTTAAACGAGCAATTGTTGAATATTGTTTCGTTTTAGGCGGGTACGTGATTAAAAAGCACTTTTTAAATCGATGAATAAAAATTTGATTTAATATTCTCTCGTTAACGTGATTAACACTCATTTTAATAAAAAAGAAAGAAAGAAAGAAAATAAATGTATTCGGTAGCACAGCATATGCAAGTGAAAAAATAAATAAATATAAACATATAAAAAAACTGAAACTATGCCCCGAAATGGCCGTGAAACGGTGAAGTAAAATAATTAAAATGCGTATAATAATCTTTTTGTACTTGCCGATGTTTCGGAAGCTCAATATCTTCCATGTTCACGGTGTACGATAAATCGTATCCCGCCAAGTAAATCTTGGTCGCCCAGAGGGGTTACTCCGAAACTCAAAAATCGAAGTTCGTAATGTCCCTCTCGCTCTCAGTTATGCTGTATTTGAGTGAGCGGAATGGCACCATAAGAACTTCGTTTTTCGGATTTCAGAGTAGGTCAGCAGGTTCTTTTATTGATCGATTGTAAAGTTTCGCTTAATGATCCTGAAAATATAAGTATTTTGTAAGCACTTGTGTGACCGACTATACGTGTCGTGTATAGCTGACGCGGTGTCACGACAGGTGTCAAGTGTCGACCACCCACAATAACAGGATAGGTAAACAACGCTGCGCTAGCGCATCGTGTCCTTATAATGTAAACATACTACGTTGTCCCACAGCTTGACTCGCTGCCCGAAAATTTGATTAATGCGAAAGTTCGCGGGATTTAATGTGTCTCACAAACCATCCAAATTATTGTTCGAGAACATGTCATCATATCAGCCTAAGGACGTGCACTGCTGGACAAAGGCCTTCCTCAAGGATTCCCATAACGACCGGTCGGGCGCCGCCCTCATCCAACGGTTTCCCGCGATCTTCACCAGACCATCGGTCCACCTTATTGTGGGCCCTCCCACGCTGTGTCGTCCTCTACGTGGTCGCTAGTCAAGAATCTTTCTGCTCCAGCGGCCATCGGTTCTAAGAGCTATGTACCCCGCCCACTGCCACTTAAGTCTAGCATGTAAAAATTCTCAAATATGCTCTTAAACTTATCGCATGTATGCTACATTGCCAACAAATATTAAAAGGGTAGGTGCACCTGCCTACTTCACAATCGTTAAATAAATAAAAATTGGATTTTGTCACATCCTGACATCTTATTATAAGGTCCGGGATTTTACCTGCGATTTTTGTTTGAATGGGTTTGTTTAAGAAAAAAGGGGACGAACTTAGTGTGACTGTAGTCTTACTCTCTCGACAAGCCTATAGAAGAGTATGTGCACTCTCACTCAATTTTAATATTTACTAGAATTGAAACAATTAATAACTTGAAAAATACGGAATATTACATAAATCTTTATTTCAGAAGTTGTACAACCATATGGTGTTAGTAAATCTTATTCTTAGTTCGTGACGACTGGTTTGGCTCAGCGGGAGTAACGTTGCTTGCAAAGCTGCAAAGTCCTGGGTTCAAACGCCGGCAAGGGCAAATATTTGTGTGATGAGCATCAATATTTGTTCCTGAGTCTTGGATGTTTTCTATGTAGTTAAGTAAATATATCGTCGTCTAGTACCCATAACACAGGCCTTATTGAGCCATGGGACTAGTTCAATTTGTGTAAAATTGACCTGAAATATATATTTTTTTATATTTACGCACTTACAATTATTTACTTAAATATAAAAAAATCCAGTACGCCAGGATAGGACAATCAAACCTATCAGCAATGACCCACAGGAAGCCGTTGCCCTCCAAGCCTGCTCGGCATCGAGGCGATTTTGTTGCGCATAAGCGGTTGAAAACCGTCCGTGCGGGCCCACCGCAAACATGAGTGAGGTACTTCGCTACCTTGGCAATCCCAACAACATCCTCTCTCCCTGTGGTCGTTACTTCATGACTGAAGATCGTGATTATCGGTGGTCTTATTTTTGGTAAGGACGACTTGCTTCCATCGGATTCTATTGGTCGCCATCGGCACCACGTCCCATAGCATGATATTTTTTCTTTTAACTGGTCAGTCCACCTAGTCGGAGATGTACCACGTCCTCTTTTTCCATCTACGTTTCCGAGTATGACCAATTTCTCTAGCTTGTTATCTCCGCGTCTCGCGATGCGGCCGAAGTATTGCAATATGCAGCGGGGCAAATAGTGGATAAATGGCATCCAATCTCGAGTTGCCAGAGGATCGATACATTGGTGCATCTGGCTATCCACGGGATCCTTAACATGCGCCTCCAACACATATTTCAAATGGATTTATCGTTTTTCTCTCTTTAACCATCCTAAATACGTATATTACAAGGAATTTCTAAAAATCCCGTCCATGGTCTACATTATAATTGAAATGTGAATTCAGCATTTCTGATTAAAGGATTTGTCGAGGCGTCGATGAGTTTGTCAGAACTTTTGCAAAACAAATGCACTGTAATCATTATTGCTAATTCGGACTCGTAAATTAATACTCGTATTTACTTTCATTATCAAAACGCTTCGGGTTCCGTTGCTTCTACGAAAGAATGCATGTTGCCTGCCGACAAAATAGGTCGTCGGTTTGCATATCAGTTAGTAGTAGTGAATATGATGCCCAGTCAAAACACCGCATCAAAACATCATGATCATTGCTCGTGTTACTGCTATCGAAGTACGGCGCCAGATACAACACTCGGGACGCCGAGGGCCGCACAAGCACGCCGCTGCACCTCGCCGGCTATGATGACTGCCCACTTGTTGTAAAGTGTTACTCGAGTTTATAGCCGAGGTAGCTGACTTATATGTCTAAGTGGAGGTGTGACGTCATCCCGCTTCACCTCGTCGCCAATGTTTACCTGTCTGTCGCAAAAGTACTGCTCGAGTTAATACCTGATATAGCTGACTTATATGTCTAGGTGGGGGTGCAACGTCATCCCGCTTCACCTCGTCGCCAATGTTTGCCTGTCTATCGCGAAAGTAATGCTCGAGTTCATAACTGAGGTGTGTCCTTGTCCATCGGCAACGTGAATGCTGATCCATTGCATTCTTATAATCGTAAAAACCTGACACACCTAGAAAGAAGCAGATGAACTTTAAACGCCTCAACTAATTACCTTGAATCACTTTCGATTAAGTTCCTTTTCAGGCAAAAAATAAACACACAGAGAAACAGAAACCACATCGATGTATACCTGTACTGTTTTACCTTATACTTTTTTGCGCCAGTTCTTTCTTTCCCGCACATTTTTAAATAAAAAAAAACCTATGTGTCTACCTGTGACACATCATAATAAATAGTAATAAATGATAAATAAATATTACGTGACAATTTTACACAAATCGAACTAGTCCCATGGTAAGCTCTATAAGGCTTGTGTTATGGGTACTAGACGACAATATATTTAATACACATTACTTATTTATATTCATCACACAAATATTTGCCTTTACGGGGATTTGTACCCAGGACCTCAGCTTCACAGGCAACGTTACTCCCACTGAGCTAAACCGTTTGTCAATCATGGACCGTTGAATAGTGTGAATCGATTCGAAAATTAATTTTATTTAATAACTAAAAAAGAGTTCAATTCCCGTTGTCAGACCTTTTTACCTGACTATACGCTGAAGCAAAGAAGGGTTTTGACTCCCTATTTTCTTCGAATCGCTTGCAGCAAATCTGCCAATATAAAAAGAAATATGGCGTCTTTTCGTTCAGCCTTCACCAAGATTGATACTTGAGCCTAGTGTGTGAACTACTAGTTAGTGTGAACAAAACGCAAAGTTTAAACAGGATGGTAATCGGGTGGGAAACGGTGCCAATAACATGTATACATAATATCGATTGTTGGATTGATATACGACTCTTCCTCTGGGAAACCAGGTCAGTTTACAAAACATCATGTACTGGAGTAGATTTAGCACACACAAGTGCCCGAGAGCAGTTTAGTATAGGTTAGTTACCTAACGTTGTTTCAGGCAATGTAACATTTTATACAATGTGACTTTAAATGAGTGATGATAAACTTTTTTAAGAGCTTTATTTTAACTTGCAATGTATGGTTGTAAGGGGTTAAGTCTTGCATTCTAAATTTGACCCGCTTCCCGGTTTCCGATTGAGCTAATATTTGTCATACTTATGTAATATAGGTGACAATACAATAATATGTCACAATCGAGCTGATCTAATGATGGAGCCGGATGGTGGTCATAGGAACTCTGTAATAAAATAACGTAATCTTACCGAGTTTGGACTTTTAAGAATAGTCTCAATTCAAAGCAAAATAGCTACAGTTAAAAAAAGCTTCTCACAAAAATGCTATTTTTAACAGAAACTTATTCTGGAGTGCAGATTACGTTAGAAAACGTTGTTATCTTAAGGCAAAAGGTGCAGAGGGCCAACCGTCATAATCTCAGAAACATTTTTGACCCCGCTCCAGTTCATTTCAAAGTTAAATAAGGTTGGTTTTATATTTTTCAGAGTCCTGAAGTCAACCATCTAGGTCTCTTCTTAGTCATTCAGTCTTGACAGTGTTGCTTTCACGATTCTTCTCCATCGATCTCTGTTGATTGCATGGTGAGCGCACTCTGTCACAGGAATGGTGACAGATTTGATGGTGTATGACATACACCATCATACATAAATAAATAAATAATACGGGACAATTTTACACAAATCGAACTAGCCCCATGGTAAGCTCAATAAGGCTTGTGTTATGGGTACTAGCCGACGATATATTTAATAGATATATTACTTATAAACATAGAAAACATCCAAGACTCAGGAACAAATATCATCACACAAATATTTGCCCTTACAGGGATTTGAACCCAGGACCTCAGCTTCGCAGGCAACGTTACTCCCACTAAGCCAAACCGGTCGTCAAATACAAACATAGACATCAGACATACACTGTATGTCCATCGGGTTGCTGACAAACATGAGGTCTACCATCTAGGTAACCTTGCTAAATCATCATTTAAGAAAAAGAGTAATGGTGAATATGAAATCGTACCTTACGTAAAAAGACATAGGTTCTGTGAAATATGTGGTTACGGAAATTGTGAATAAAAACAGCACTTTATTTTGGTACAATTCTTGCAAGTAATTGATACCGGCTCATTTAATTTGCTTAGTTTCTTAATGTCTTCCTGTTTGTGTTTCACACTGATTCACTACCAAGCATACAATAATTAGTCGTCAAACATTGGCATTTACATCATCTTCCATAAAACTATTTATATATACTTTACTACAAACAATTAAATCTAATAAGTCTATGTCACATTATACAACTTCTACTCGAAAAGTTGCGGACGCCTTCTAGTAAGTATATAAATACTAGAAAATGCCCGCAACTTTGTACGCGGAGAGAAATAGTCATAACCCCCCTTTTTTTCTTCAGCGTAGTCGGGTAAAAAGTATCCTATAACCATCTAAAGATACCCAACTACCCGTGTGCCAAAAATATTTGAAATCTGTTTAGCCGATTTTGCGTGATGAAGCCACAACGACACATACAAATATACAAAAATATATATATATTTTTCATTTTAGTGACCTCTAAATAGTCCGTACCAATCATTTTTTTGAAAATATCTGCAATGTAGACATTTCATTTTGACAACTTTATAATAGTAGATTCGTTTATCGCGGATAAAAGGTATTTTTTTCGGGATAAAAAATAGCTTCTGTCTTTCCCCAAAACTCGATATTGTAAAATTTAAATGTGAAGCATATTACCAAGATTTCAAGTTCCTAGCGTAAAAAAATATTTACTGTCCATACAAATTTTCATCCCCTTTTTCGTCCCTAAAAGAGATGAAATTCACATACATTATAGCCTATGTCCTATTCTGATATGTAAGGTACATAACTGGAAAGTTTCATAAAAAATCGTCCAGTACTTTTTGAGATTCTAAGTGGAACGTACATACATACTTTCACGTTTATAATATAGTAAGGAGTAAGGAAGTAAGGATAGATATGAATATGTATCAATGACGTAGCGTCCACATAAGCCGATTCCCACCGGGTTGCCCAAGAAAAGGGTTATTACTACCCTTTTCTTTAAATATAAGTAAATGAATACGCATCGGCTTCCCTTGTAATTTTCCCGACGCCACGACTCTGAATGTATTTATGTTCATAAATAATGTCTGTTAATTAATTGTACCGCCCACAATAAATCTGCTTTGCCTCATGGTTGACTGGTAGAGGATGCCCTATGGCATTAAGTCCGCCTTTTTTACGAATTGTTTTGTCTTTTATGTAATAAAGATTAAATAAATATAAACTTAGATAATTTCATGGTGTGATAGATATTAAATTTTGTCGTGGTTAGAAATCCATAACCACGTTTTACAGATACAACTTTCATTACTTTCGCGCCATTAGTATTTCATTATTAATTTTTATTGCCTAAGTTAAACTCAAGTGCGAAACGGCCCACTTAAATGAAATAAACAATGCATGTTTATTTGACTCGCAGTGTTTTCACGATGTGGCTTTGAAAATATGTTTCGTTATGCGTTTTAAATTACATTGTTTATTTTGTAATTACTAGCTGGCCGCCCGGCATTGCGCGGGTTCATGTGTACTTATATCTTTTGTCTCACTCACTTACTTCTTATATGAAGATTTTCAACTCCAAAATATTCACTTTTCCTTGCATTTTTTTGTATTTTCTTACAAACAAACCTTGACCTGACAATAGCAAACGCAACAAACAAATAATACTTAAGCCAAAAAGGTGCAGCCGTTTTAAAGTGTTGCGCGAACACACATTTCTATAGATAGATTATATATGATACGATTTTTGTATGTTTGTATGTGTCGATGCGGCTTGATCACACTAAGACGGCTAAACGGATTTCGACTATTTTTGGTACACGAGTAGCTGGTCATCCACAGATAGTTATAGGATAGTTTTTAACCGACTACACTAAAGAAAAATAAAGGGGTTATGAAGACACATCGACACATACAAACGTACAAAAAATAAAAATCGAGTCTGTGACCTTCAAATAGTCTGTAACACTTTTTTTTAATATAAATTGGATAGACATTTCATTTTTACAACTTTGTCTATACTTCCATACTAATATTATAAATGCGAATATTTGTTATATATATATATAATTTGAGCCCCGGGAAAGGACATAGGCTACTTTTTATCTCGGAAAAATACCCTTATCCGCGATAAACGAATTTAAAGCGGACGAAATCGCGGGAATAAGCTAGTAATAGTATATAATAGTATGGATGTGAAAGTAACTCCGTCTGTTACCTCTTCACGCTTAAACCGCTAAACCAATTTAGATGAAATTTGGTACGAAGATAGTTTAAAGATCTAGAAAGGACATAAGGTGGTTTTTATCCTGGAAAAATGCACGGTTCTCAAGGGATAAATAAAATATGCCACACGGGCGAATCCTAGCAAGTAACAAATAAGTTTGACTTTACTGGCACGGCGCATACAATTTTAGCTTTTCTATTCAAAATATTTGCTAAGTTTATTATATTCTATTAGCTCACAGATATGTCGACAGCGGTTTCCCTCGAGCAGTTTAGCAATGTACTATCAACAGCATAATTGCATGGACATGGCAAAGACGATAAACGCTTGGCTGGCTTAAGATTCTGAGAGCACGTAGCTCGCAACATTGCATGATGGTTAAATTTTTTTTAACTAGATGGCGTTGTTATCAAAACGAACAAAGAATTTAATGCTTTGTTTGTTGATATGTAAGTCTCACGAGCACTAAAATTGTTCTGTAATAGAACAATCTACTACATGGATGAAATATATTTACTATGAAAAGCTTCCACTTAAATTAAAATGGCACCTGTATTTAACTTTTGGAACACGCTTCTTTTTAAGCGACTTCCAGAAAAAGAAGGAGGTTTTCAATTCGTCGGAATGTTTTTTTTTTTAAGTAAGGTTGTTTTAAAATTTATCTTTCAAGCGTATTGTTACTATCGTAACAGAACAGAGTCTGTTCTGCAACAAGAACTCATTGCAAATATACCGCCATTTACACTTTGTTTCTTCATGAAACTACGAGGTTTTTAAACATACTTAACTTCATCCACACTTCAATAACATTTGCGATGACATGAATATTACGGCACTATACTTGAATAAAAATAATATAATAAGCAAGGTGGAACTTTAGAATACTCTCCTTTGGAAAATACTCTACTTTGGATGCAAATTCCCGGAAAAAGTTGCGTTGCTAGTTGTTTGAAAGTCATCAAGGATGAAAATCTATTATAATATCATATAATATGAAGAGATAGTCAATTGATACATAGACTAGGCTGAAACAAAATAATCATTGCTTGTGCCTGGATCTTTGCTTGATTATTGACTATGAATACCTACACTTATAGCAATCGAAATACTGATTCAATATTAGTATGGTTATTAAATTATATAGTTATTACAAGAAAATTTGCAATTGACTATGTGTATTCATAAAACGTAAGTTAAAAGAAAAATAGTCACAAGTTCTCTTATAATGACACTCCTCAAAAGTAGGGTTTTTTTATTTTTATTTACAACCAATTAATAACTATCTACACTTACAACTAAAAATAATACAACTTTGTAATGAAAAAAAAAAAACTTTATTTCTTACACAATATTTATTTAAGATAAATAACACAATTTATTAATCTATAATTTAAGTAAAATCTCTTCTTAAGATTTTGTTGAGGGTATAGCTTAAGTATTCATTTCCAAAATTGGAAAGAGGATTGAAGCTTCCCTTCAACAAAACAGTATTATGAGCGAATACAATTAATTACAAATCTGAGACTGGTTATCATTGTAGGCGAACGCGCTCTAACATTTACCTTTTACTGTTTAACTAACTTATCATTTCTTAACAATTCAAAGACTGAGTGATGAAAAAAATATCGTAAAATACTGTCACAAAATAGCGTATATGCAAAAAAACAATACGTTATTGAGTCCCGTTTTGTAGTAAGTATAAAAATGTAGTTATTTACTATCTTAGTATAGTAAAATATAAAAATAAAATATACTTAACGCAATGACGCCCTCTTTTACTACTAATAAACATCAGTGTAACCCTATCTCCACTTACCTCTGTCCTTAATTGGTATAGCCACAGGTTTTCAATGGGATTTAACTCTGGTGATCTAGCAAGCCACGAAATGATATTTAAGTTATAACGCCGGCGAAAACACTCACCTACACTTTGGGAACGATGTATAAGACAATTATCCTGCACAAATGAAATCATGGGTAATTCTTCCTCCGGATACACATTTCGAATCATGGTCTCCTCCAGCACATTGACGTAATCAGCAATTAGCCCGACTGGGCACTCTGACGAGTTCTCCCGGGTCAGCCCCGCTCATCCAACTCCACATATTCACTGTAATGCGACCAGATTGCACATTGGGCACTACGTGATAGTTATTATAACGCGTATTATCTCGAAGCCACAAGCTAAAACGTCCGTGTTGACTAGTGAAATTTTTTTTCGTCAGTGAAAATGACATTACTTCAATCGGCATTTAAGTATTCTCGAGCAAACTTTAGTCTCGCTTCTTTGAGCTGTGGAGTCAACAAGGGTTTGATTGCATGCTTGCGAGGACGTAAACCCTCACTGTGTGGAGAACACGGCGAACAGTGTCCACGCCTGTGTTAAATAAACGGGTGTAATGGATTGTTGGTGGAAAACCATTTTCTTCATATTCCTGGACCATGCTTTGACGCCGCTGTGCGCTTATAAGTCGAGGTCTACCGATCCTTTGGCGGTACAGATCCTATATGATCCTTCCTCTGTGAATTGTCGCACCCATAACACAACTGTGTTCCTCTGTAACAAGTTTCAGAAATATATAATCATTATTAAATTAGCATACAGATATAACTAATATAAACAATCTAGAAAGAAATGTAAACAATAATACTTACGCTTACACCGGTTTCTAGTGCAATTTCTGTCAAATTTTTGCCTTGACTATGCAAAGTAATTATTTGTAACATTGTGGCTAAGTCAATATTGCAACGAGAACCCATTATTGAAAAATAAAAGAACTAAATACATACTAAAACTCAATCAAAAATACAATCAAACGGACGGCAGCCGCAAGAGAACGAACGAACAGTTTCTTTGTATAAAAACTATTACGGTATATTCATAATCTTAAGTCTACCCTCTAAGTATGTGCGGTTACTTTTATATAATTGTTGCACTATTCAACAACTATTCAACATGTGACTTAATTATAAATATTTATTTGTTTAAATAAAAATTTTTTGTTTAAGCAGCTGTTAAATAATCTCAATACTAAAAATAAATTAAAAAAAACTATTAACACTGAACGCATGCCTTGCAAACGTAGGTGATTAGTGATTACAAATACAGTTATAAATTTCATCCATGTCGAATATGGCTTGATGGCTAAGGGGTTTAATGAATTGATTTATAGGACGAATGTTCCGGGTTCAAATCCTCTCGAACACGGTATAGGAAAAAGCGTTTTTGTATTTTGTGTTTTAATTAGCAAAATCATCGATGGCTTTGGTTTATATATGACGGTGAATCTAAGTAATATTCAATTGAAGGTGCATTAAAAATACTGGATTCTGAAAATACGTTCCATAATGTAAATTGAATATTTGAATGACTTGCCGTGCGTGTTTGGCAATCGTAAGTTCAACCGAGATTTTTTTTTAAATATTTTGATGTTATCAACGCCATCTAGTAAGATCTTATGAAACCAATATCGTTACCGGATAGATGGCGTCTCGTTTCGCTGCAAAGCAAACTTTCTGACAAATGTCCATGCAATTATGCCGTCCAGTGTACAGTCATCCCCAAAAGCTAGCTGGAAACTTTGAAGTTACGATTTAGAACTAAAATACTCAGCTTTCAAAATCAATAAATCATAACTAATCCTCTAATTCAGTCTAAATGTAGGTGTCAATAAACTAACACGTCTTCAGAAATATGACACCCGATAAACAATGCTTTTTAGAAACATAGTAAGCTGAAAAACTGTAAGGTTAGTATCCTTTTACAAAACATTTACAACTAGTAGGTCTATAAGCTGTAGACCTCGCGAGTCTCCCAACCCACCATCTCCGCCAATTTGAAAAAAAAACTGAAACGACAAGAAAGTGAATCAGTTGAGATATGCGATTTTTAGAGAAGAACATCCTGACGTCCGTTGGACATCCATTCCATTAACATCCGCAGGACACACAGACATCCGAAAACATTTTTGCCCAAGCCGGAACGGAGACAATTTGCCCGTTACGCTCGCTCGGTCCTATCTACCTATCAGCCACGGACGTCCACTGCTGCACATAGGCCTCCCCTATAGCTCGCCACAGGGTGCGATCCTGTGCAGACCGCATCCACCGACTCTCCGCTACCCTTACGAGGTCATCCGTCCACCTAGTCGGGGGCCATCCTACGCTGCGCTTTCCTATGCGTGGTCACCACTCCACTAATTTACTGCCCCAACGGCCATCCGTCTCCGGGCTACATGGCCACGCATTATTAATGCAAGCTATTTTCAGGGCGACTGTACGTTCGGAGCAGGAAAATAATACCACATCCCCTTGGGCGACTAAAATAAACAGTATTGTCTTATGAAACCCTCAGTTTGGTTTAGCTGTTTAAAGCTTACGTACTTAAAAGATAATTTAAGAGACAATTATATTTTACTAGCTTCTGCCCGCGACTTTGTCCGCCTTAAATTCGTTTATCGCGAATAGGGGTATTTTGCCGGGATAAAAAGTAGCCTATATCCTTCCCCGGGACTCAAACTATCTCCACGCCAAATTTCATCCAAATCGGTTCAGCGGTTTAAGCGTGAAGAGGTAACAGACAGACAGACAGACACACTTTCGCATTTATAATATTAGTATAGATATGGATTTAAGAGAATGTGCACAACCTAGTCCCACCTTTTCCCAATCAAATAACACTTACTGGTTGATTCTGGGGTCATGAGCAGTAGTGACGGGGCCAATCACGAAGTCGTGAAAAAAAAAACAGCTAATTCAGAGTAGGCTGGCACTTTCTTAGCCCAGAGAATCAGCATTGCGATTCAGCGTGGCAGTGCTGCCAGCCTTCTGGGCACCCTGCAGTCCGGGGGAGACATGGGGAAATTATTTTATCTATTATAGTTTCAAGTTTTATACATGCAATAATTTATAATTTCTGTTATAACAATCAATAAACATTGTTACAGAATAAATAAATATTCACAACCAAAAACAAACAAACAAGAGATTTAATTGATAGCTTATTCTCGGAAATGTGTGGAACATCTGATTTTTTTCGCAATTTCGTAGTTGGCCCATAGTAAAAGATGCTCAGTGTGACCCTCCCAGTCACTTTATGACCCCAAAATCACCCTATATAGTTGGAATACTTTTTCTTGAAAGAAAGCACTGGTCGAAACGAAACTTAGGTCGGGTAATAGCAATAAGCCTATTACCCGACCTAAGTTTCGTTTCTCATTTACAAATAGCTTAGGGGTTTTATTTAAAATGCTTTTGTCTAGATGTATGCTACGTGATAGGGCTGCGGGAATCCGCGTGTGCAGCCGATTTATATAACCTTTGAATAATTAAAAAAATTGTCTTATATTGTTTGATTTTTTTACTGAATTGTTAGGTTGAAATTCATTTCTCTAGTAATAAAAATGCTATTGTAAGAAGTTTTATTGGTCTTTACACTAACGCCGCTCAGACTATAATAAGGTTTGGATTTACAATTTATGAGATTTTGTTTTTACTTTGACGTACCACAGTAGGCAGGTTATGTAATACATCAATATTATCCCTTAGTATTTAAATTATCTTACGTATATAATCGTCGCTTGACATACTCCATGCATACTCCACCTACCTGTAACATATACGTGTCCAGTTTTATTTAATTAGCGTTCCAGTGCATCTGACCTCAATTCAAACCTATTTTGCCGTTCAAAAACTACACATGCACCTTATGCTATTAACAAGTGTTCTCAAATTAAATATAATTAGTTTTAATAAGCGCAAATGTTCGTTCGTTGCGTTTTGTTTCACGCAGATAATTAGAATAGACCATTGCGCATAGACATAGAGACTGTATGTCTGTGCCGAATATGGGGTGATGGACTCAATTGATATACATGACATCTGTTTTATAAATAATGTTTAGGGTCAACGCACTTTGTTGCCGATTTCATATGTATAAATAATTAGAGCAAGTTACTTAAAGATAAAAAGTCATATTAAGCGGCCATGTGACATTTCTGCATGAGATCATCTATATTATTTTAAAATTGTAAAAATTAAATGTCTATACATATAAAAAAAAATTGTAACGGACTATTTGGAGTTTGGAGGTCGCTCAATCGAACAATATTTTTATTAGATTTTTTGTGTGTTTGTATTGTATATGTGTCGTTGTGGCTTTATTTCATCAAGCCATAACGTCTAAACAGATTTCAATTTTTTTTCTTTAACTGCATGAAAATATGCGCATGTGAGCACAATTTATTGTCACCCTATTTCGCGGGAAAGCAAAGGAACTTATAATCCATAAATAGTACAGGACAATTTTACACAAATCTAACTACTCCCATGGTAAGCTCAATAAGGCTTGTGTTATGGGTACTAGACGACGATATATGTAATAGATATATTTACTTATATACATAGAAAACATCCAAGACTCAGTAACAAATGAACAATCAAATCAAAGTATCTTCAGCTTCGCAGGCAACGTTACTCCCGTTTAGCCAAACCGGTCGTCAACTGTACCGTGGCACCAAAGGGCGCAGAATGATACCCTAAAGGTCAATTTGTGTTTTCATCAGCTCACATCAGTCCCACTTTACATAATCAGCAAATCTGTTTGTCCGCGGTGTGAACGAACTCCCAGAGTACTGAACTGCAATTTGGTCCAAATATGTTCATCAATGGAAATAAATGGCTAGTTGGCCTAGTGAGAAAGAATGGAATAAAATTGTCATCAGCATTCAAAGTCTGCAGCAGGTCAACAGCCCGATTTAAGTAGGATTAGTAGGAATCGAGATTCGTCGCATAAAAATTGTCCATCACCTATTACAAAACGTACAAAATAGTAACAAATCAATCATGTGTGATGCTAAAGATTTTTAATCAAAAAATCCGGAAAATTCAATAATACTGGCACACAAGTCGTAGAAATATGTTTTACGTATACAGATAGAAAAATGCTTTCATTTTTAATAATAGACAAAAAACAATAAACATCAAAAACTGTGGAAAGATGTCTCAGAAACCCACGAAAATGGTTTAGGAGCAGTACTTACTCCTGGAAAACTAAAAACAAGTTAAAGTTTTGGCTACCTCAAGTGGTAACACACTGACTAGACTATAGTCTATATGGTTAAAGAATTTGATGCTATAATTCTTATCACGAGACGCTATTACATCATCCGTTCGCTTGCTAAATATTGCATTTTTAAATTCTACTAGTATTTTCAATATCTACTTGCGCCACATCGTTTACGCGGTGGTTAGTTTCTGTGATTGCCGTGCCCAGCTCTCTACCACTTTCTCCACTTAAAGCTAATCTGTGCACTACACTTACAACTCTGATTTCCTAGTCACTAGCTAATTTGAGTGCAGACTTTATAGTAGAAACCCACGCACTGAATCCAACCTCTAACCTTCCCATGGCATTCCGTTTGTGTTCCTCACAAATAGCATTCAAAGTCGTTTTTCATTTGTTTGACAGATTTGATTAGACTTCGGTTACTCACACAAACCATAAAATAACCGTAACCATGTAATTTACAGTTCACAATAAGGAAGATGCTAAAATGAGTGGACTGGGGTTTAATAGGTTCTTGAGTACATAATGTCAGAAAGCACATTGTTATGTTAATGTTTTCGCCACGGATGTACCAGCATGGCCAAGGACGGAACCTGCTATCTCCCACTATTGTTTATGCATCTGAGCTAACGCGAGAAATTACGACTCGATCCATCCTTAATCGGTAGATAAGTAGAAAACAAAATTAATTTTTAAAACGAAAAACTTTTAAAACGAGTGGTATTTTGAGTTAACCGTCTCTTTCTGATATCTTATTTGTCTGTCGTATTGTAACTCCTATTTTGGAGTACCACAGACAACTACGGTTACCGCAAATTAATACGGATTGTTTTATTTAAATAATACGGATTATTGAAATAAAACAATTTAACGGATTATATCGCGTATATTATCTCATTTTAGTTCCCGACGTTTCGGAAGCTTTCCAGCTTTCCATGGTCACGGGAGGACTAAAATGAGATAATATACGCGATATAATCCGTTAAATTGTTTTATTTCAATGAGTAATAATCGCGGAAACAGAAGATAATACGGATTAGTTTAATGTTTTTGTTTGAAAGGTGACCTACTCAGTGTTTTTAGCTACTATTGAAGATAATCTGTTCAGCCATTTGGAGGTCACCAGGTCCTAACCTAAGTGTGTCGGGGGTTTCAATGAAAATTAACATGTTTTTATAACAGAAAAGATACAGTTTCTAGAGTATGAGCAAAAACCCACATGAACGGGACTGCGGGAAAAAGTAGTATTATAAAATACTAGAAGATGCCCGCAACTTCGTTCGCGGAGGAGAAAAAGTCATAACCCCTCTTTTTTTCTTTAGCATAGTCGAGTAAAAAGTTTCCTATAACCATTTTGAGATACCCAGCTAGCCGTATACCAAAAATAGTTGAAATTCGTTTTGCTGATTTAGCGCGATGAAGCCACGACACATACAAACATTTTATTTTTACAAGTTTATAACATTCGCACGACTGAACTGTGGAATAAATCTTCAAGCCTTCAAGAAAAGAGCGTACTCCCACCTGAAACGCACTAGGCCGGCAACGCACTTGTGACTCCTCTGGTGATGCAAGTGTCTATGGGCGACGGTGATCGCTTACCATCAGGCGACCCATCTGCTCGTTTGCCTCCTATGCCAAAAAAAATTTTATTGACTAGCAATGTACCATCATTTAAACGTTATGTAGTGCAGAACAAACGTCTAAAACGTTTTCTTATCACAAGAACATTGGTTTGTCTGATTGATCGCGCATCCGCGCCATAATCGCGGGTTCCGCTCCGTTTGCGTCCATTAATCCATAAACATGCCCATTCCACGCGTTCTTTATCATCACAGTATACATCTATTAATCAGTAAAATAAATCCTAATAAACGCTCAATACCATGACCCAGGCTCACACAGACATCTATCCTACGGGTCTTCTTCGAAATCCCTGTTGTTCTTTGTCCTAATGTATCGTTTGCCGTAACGTATTATCAATATATTATGTATATCGTCGCCTAGTACCCATAGTACAAGCTTTGCTTAGTTTGGGACTAGGTCGATTTGTGTGAGATTGTCCCTGATATTTATTTATTTTGATTTTATTTATTTTTTCTAAAACCGTAAAAATTCCAGGATTTTTTTAAAGATCATCGTATATATTAGGTACGGTTTGGTTTGTTTTATAAAAATCCTGAAAAGTTTACAGTTTCGTAAAAAAATGCGAAATGACAAGCGATACATTAGGAAAAACGATACATTAAGACAAATAACGTTAGGGATTCCGATATAGATCCCTATCCTACCAATAAGTTTCCAGATAATGCTTAACATTACCATTTCCAGCTCTCAAAAAGTCCTTAAAAAAGGTATCTAATGGCAAACGCATATTATAGGGTAGCGGATTATTTAACAGATAAAAATCTATGGCCCAAGAAAGATACGAAATAACTAACTTTTAACGGGACACGCTTCTTATAAAAAAACCTACTTATGTTGTTTTAAAAAATCATATTTTGCTTCTTTTATCTATTATATTTTTACTTTGATAAGTTTTGATATGTTTTTTTGGAGAACTACGCTTTGAAAATATATATTTAAGATAGGCTATTAAGTACCAATATTGTAATAGTTAAGAGATATTTAGAAAAAATCATGACTAGCCACGGTGTGAAATACTGTAGTTAAGGTACTTCTTATTTCGGAACCATCTCCTACCAGCGTTAGCAAAGCAATAGGGATGATGACAACTTTTTTCTGTGCTATTTTATAGAACGACCTTTCAATAATACAAAAATTGGTGATAAAACTACTTCAATGTCATAAAAACTTCACGAGATACAGCAACGTTAGAATCACACTTTTGGACTTTCCCAAAAACGTTCCATACTAAACTCTAGGAAGGTGTGACGTCACACTCACACCTTCTTACCTTGTATGGAGAAATTATATTAAAACTTGCGTTTATCAGAATGTTTTCATAATAAAAGTTACCATACATTTCATGGGTTATTCAATGGTATTATTATTTTTTAATATTTTCATACTTTAAAAATTGACTTTCCCACATAACTTTAAAGGCTCATAAAACAAGCTACACGTAAGGTATCGAACTCAATTGTTTTTTTAGGATTTGCATCTTAAAAAGTACCATTTTGCATCAAAATTTTAATATTATTTGAGTACAGCCATCATCCCTATTCGTGCCTTTCCAATTGCTCCTCTAAATATCCTACACGATTAGTTGAGATACTGCTTCTAACATGTTTATTGTGCCGTCACAGACAAAACTAGGCCAGTACAATTGCAGTTGCAAGTGCATTTGCGGTGGGGTGGAAACACACGGAGCTGGATAATGCGCGGGCGCGCTATAACATGAGCCGGCAAAACATGACTGCTGTCACCTGAGCATCTTTGTGTTGAGATACTCCCACCTGTTACGACAAGACAGTGTCGCAAAATCAAAATAGAAGTTTAAGACAGTATTCTAAAAAAAACATCCTTTAGTGACTAGGGGAAAGATAGTACCTACATCAACATTTAAAACACGGTTAACATTAGGAATGACGTCAAAAAACTGTCAGATTTACCATTTTGACATTTACATCTTCTATTTTGACATAACATTGCCTGGGACCTACTTTTAGTTTTTATGGTGACATATATTTTATCTTGTTTTTTTTATATTGTTAGTTCAAATTATTATTGATAACTCCTTTTTTATTTTGATAAATATTTTTGTAACTAATCGACTTATTTTGAATGCATTTAATTTTGACGTGTAAAATATGATGCAATTTTCAATAATAAATAAATATATCTTATTTAATCTATTACAAAAATTTTATGTCTGTATTGAACATTTCCTCCTATTCACACTAAAATGGCTAGTGGGATTTCAAATATTTTTGGTAGAAGGCTAGCTGAATGGTTATACGATACTTTCTTCCCGACTCCACTAAAGCAAAAATCTTGCTTATGATTTTTTTCTCCTCCGCGAACGAAGTTACGGTCATTTTCTAGTCTCATGTAGAAAATCAAAATCTCCCATACGTATGATTTTAACGCGTGCACGTCCACTCGCGTCGTCTCTTGCGTCAATAGGAAGCCGACACTTAGGCGCGTGCGCACCCCTGTCACTGGGGTCCCTTGCGCAACACCTTGGTGTTCGGCCCTATTTGAAGATACCGATTGTGTAGAGGCTACTCAGTATGTGGTCCCGGCGGACACTAAATATATCATAACACAACAAAACGAGCACATTCACTGCCAGGAACCCGCCTAGCGGGCGCTCTGCCCGTAGCCGCGTAGCCGATAGGATCTATATTTATCTATATTTTCCTAATGTATCGTTTGTCATAACGCATTTTCTTACGAAACTGTAAACTTTTCAGTATTGTTATAATAAAAACCTAACCTAACCTAACTTAATCTATACGATGATCTTTTATAAAATGTACGGTTTCTTAAAAAATGCGCTATATTACATATATACGATACATTAGGAAACACAACATGAGGCATTCCGAAAGAGACCCGTAGCCGATACCATGCGTTTCCCCGTATGTAGAGGAAAGTATTAATCTATAAATAAATAATAAATAAATATTACAGGTCAATTTTTACACAAATCGAACTAGTCCCATGGTAAGCTTGTGTTACTAGACGACGATATATTTAATAGATATATTACTTATATACATAGAAAACATCCAAGACTCAGGAACAAATATTTATGCTCATCACACAAATATTTGCCCTTACCGGGATTTGAACCCAGGACCTCAGCTTCGCAGGCAACGTTACTCCCACTGAGCCAAACCAGTCGTCTAATCTATACTATTATAAAGATGTGAAAATGCAATGCACAGTCTAAGTCTGTACATTGAAGACATTTTCAAAAAAATTCTATACTAACTATTTGAAGGTACATAACTGAATCGAAATGGTATGAAATATAACTGAACTTTTTTTGGATTTTTACGTTTGTATGTGTCGTTGTGGCTTCATCACGCCAAAACGGCTAAACAGATTTCAACTATTTTTTGGTACACGGGTAGCTGGTCATCCACAGATGGTTATAGAATCCCCTTCTCCTTATGGGAAATAAAAACAAATTGCTGAATAAAAACTATCTTTAAGCCCTTCCCAGGCTCCCAAACTATCTCCATACCAAATTTCATCTAAAGCGGTTCGGTGGTTTGCGGTGAAAAGGTAAAAATAGACAGAGTTACTATCGCATTTATAATATATAATGTTTCGTATAAATTCGTGACTGCATCCAATTTATCAATTGAGCGCAATCAAATTTTCATCATCATCATCATTTTAGACATAGGACGTCCACTGCTGGACACAGGCCTCCTCAATAGATTTCCACATAGACCGGGTTGAGGCGACTCGCATCCAGCGTGTCCTCGCAACCCTATCCAGGTCGTCTGACCACCTTTCGGGAGAGAAAGAGATCAATCGTCGGATTCTACTCGGATGGGCAGCGTTTGGGAAACTACAAAGTATCTTCTCGTCCAGGATATCTCAGTGCTTAAAGACGAAAGTCTTCACCATTGCGTTTTACCGGTGATGACCTACGGAGCTGAAACGTGGTCTCTAACTATGGGCCTCTTAAGGAAGCTCAGAGTTCAGAGTCAGTCAGCTATGGAAAGGGCTATCAAATTTTAGCACTTTGCAATGTGAACGTTGGTTCGACTATTGCCTTTCTACAGAGGAATGCGGAGCGCACTAACAACCAGCACATTGGGAAACAAATCAGCCATTTATAATCCATGTTGCAACCTCCATATCTAAGATGTTTTAATTAATACTACAAAAAACTCTACTTAATTGAAATATGTAAATTCAACCGGATACACGTACATAAGTTGGTACATCTATGTAGATTTAGTCTACAAGTTATTTTCCAGAAATCGTATACTACTACTTTATAAGTTGGAATTGTCATCTTTATGTTTCGTCTCATAAGTCGCTCTTTTCAATACCTTTCCGTATGAATTGTATTTTTCTGTGAATTATAACATTACATGATGATGCACCATGAAAATTAAGACAAATTGTTCGAGTTCATTTGACTATCGCTTATGGTTTTTATTGCCATTAGCAAGAGATTTATGATATTTATTTTGTTTAGTTCCACTTCTGGGGCAAGAGTCGGATTGATAAGAACTTGATTTCTGTGGTCATTGTATAATTTAGGAGATTTACGGGGAACTGGCGCCAAGTCAATGTCACTATGTCGCCACATGTCGGGTGTTCGGGGTTTGGGTACAGTCCATCCATACTTCCATCTCTCTCTCTCTCTCTCTCTCTCTCTGTTCGTAGTCTTCATTGAGTAGTTTATCCTTAGAGTGGATGATTTTGCGCCAAGCGCATCAACCAATCAATACTCTTGCGTATTACCGTTGATGACCTAGGGAAGGGAGCTGAGACGTGGTCTCTAACTATGGGTCTCTAAAGGAAACCACAGAGTCACTCAGCGAGCTATGGAGTGGGATAGCCATAGATAGACACTAGGACCTCTCTACGAGATCGAGTCAGAAATGAGGAGATTCGTAGACGAACCAAGGTCTAACATAGCAAACAGGGTAAACAAACTAAAGTGGCAATGGGCAGGGCACATAGTTCGAAGAACCGATGGCCGTTGGAGCAAAAACTTTACGTGTGGAGACCGCGTACCGGCAAGCACTGCGTGGGTAGGTCACCCGTAAGGTAATCGGATAACCTTGTTAGGGTTACGGGGACGCGCTAGAGGCGGGTCGCCTCTATCCGGCCCATGTGGAAATCTATTGAGGAGGCCTGTGTCCAGCTGTGGACGTCCTATGGCTGAAAATAATGATGATGATGAATCAATCCTATTAAGATCTAGTAATAAAAAAAAAATTAAAACTGGTAACAATTGTGAGGCAATGGGTCTCACTCTCAGCATATGATGGGCACAAACCACAGCGGTGGTTTTCAGACCGAGCTCTAGGGTTCTGTCACTAAAAAAACTTAATAGGCTACTCAGTTCATGGTAACGCAGGCAAAGCGGGTAAGTACTAACTTGTTATTTAGAAATGTGACGACATAATCTTGGAAAATATACAATTTCAGATACCAAAGCAAAACACTTAGGTTTGCCGTGCAAACGAAACAGCGGGAAAACCGTAGTCAGAAATAATGCAGTCAGAAAAAAGTCACCCCTCAGTATTCTACACCCCTCGCACGATTGCTAATGTAAAGTTAAACAGTCAAGAAATGAAGAGTGTCTTATTTAACTTGACATTGATTTATGAAGATGGATACGAATGTAATGCATTTTCTTTATTTAACAAATTATGTTGAAAAGTTAAATAAAGACCTTCCCTTTAAAATTACATGTGTCCATTCGGCTTTTTATTTGCGCCGCCGTATTTAGTTTTCTTTAAATTTAAACTCTACGATACTTTGGGTCACTGATACAGTGTGATTGTGATATTGACGGTGATGTTAAAAATCTCAGCTCAGGATGGATGAAGTGGCGAGTTGGCGACAGGTTTTGGGAATAATATGCGACACCCGTACGCTCCTTCGATTGAAGGGCAAAATCTACAAGAACATTGTAAGACGTGTCATCATGTATGGATCGGAATGTTGGGCCGCAAAGGTGATGGATGAAAGGAGATTGCATTGTGGAGATGAGAATGTTGAGATGGATGAGTGGCGTGACGAGAATGGATCGGATAAGGAACGAGTTTGGAAGCCTGAAAGTAGTACCCTTATAGTCTATAAACTGAGAGCAAATGACCAGCGGTGGTATATATAATATTCATATTTATTGTATAGAAGCCCTCAAATGTTTATTTTATTCTGTTTTTAGTATTTGTTCTTATAGCGGCAGTAGAAATGCATCATCTGTGAAAATTTCAATTGTCTTACTATCACGGTTCATGATCATGAGATACAGCCTGGTGATAGACGGACAGACACACAGACAACGGAGTCTTAGTAATAGAGTCCCGTTTTACCCTTTGGGTACAGAACCCTAAAAATAGGGTCATGCTTCCCTCCTTCTCGAATAACAAAGCTCTACACGCCTACACATTTTACAACTACGCACCATGCTTTCTCCATCCGAATTAGGCATTTACATTGAAACGTTGTTTGTCGGTTTGTCTGTTAATCACTCTTTTGTCAGACCCATTGACAGCTGCCTGTCATATCTCGCGTCGTAACTGATTTGTACTGTTCAACTGTCAAGGTATGAGTTACCGTGTCCGTGAGCCGATAAGATTGACATTCGATTGTAGTTTTTTGTTGTGGTCAAATTAAATTATTGAGTTTGCAATGTTTATTTTCATTTTTAGCTCTGTATCGTGCTTACTGACTAATTTTGTTATAAATTGAATCTTTGTTTGTAAACAAATCCAAATCGACGCTTGAAAGGTGAAACCGAATAAGCAGCATTTTTGGTGATAATAATATCATAATACCACCGTACCCAAGTCTTCGAAGAAACGAATTAGCATTACCTCTCTTTATAGGGTTCCCTAACCAGAATGGCTTCTCAGCAAAATGACGTAAGTGCCGTGGAGATACGCTCTTGTGCTAGTGCACTTTTTCATATCGTATTTTTTCATCTGTAGTGCATTTGTTTGTATGAACGGCTGCGGAACCCTACACTACGATATGCTCTTAGGCGGTTTTTATTATTTGTTATAGTAGCGAAGTTACACTAATACACATTCTGTGAAACTGTCAACTGTCTATAACTACATATTCAAGATTTAGAGCCCTGTGACAGACAAACATACAGGTTTGGTAATAGGGTTCTATTGGTATCCTTTGAATTTACAAGGTGACTTCTAAGACAAAGTGTTACTTTTCATCTCTCCTGTTCAGAAACTTTAATTTTCTCTTCTTTTCAATAGCTTTTCCATCCCTAGGGTTTTTTTTTTTTTATTGTTACGATTAGCCACAGAGTCGAAGATAATTGAGTTACGTCATATAATTAAAATAAAAGCTTTTCATATATCTATACTCAGCTATACTTAAAATTACGTGTTTATTACGATCTATATTGATTGATATTAAAATAATGTTTTAGTTGGTCTGTGTTATAAAAACGGCTTGAAGTTTTTCCTCACAGTCGAAATGAAAAGTAGAGTATTTAACTCGGGTAAAATTACCAACTTCACCCTCCAACTATAGCGCCAGAAATATCTCATGTGAAATGGGTCACTTTCAAACCTTGGTTAACAATCTACTTTTCCGAGGCAATGACGATCAACTTTTAATATGAGACCAACATTAAAATCGTTTAAAAATATTTGGACCTCCCATATATTAACTGACTGCGGTTAGCTTCAAGTTTTGTATGGAGAAGTCGATTACTTTTTTACGATTTCTAAATTGGTAGTTTAATGACATAGACGAACAATTTTATAAATTAACACAATCTCATTTGACCTCTGTTTTTAATTCCCCAAACCGCATCGCGCTTCCTAATAGCAGATTAACATTAAACCATTTCCTCCATAACTTACAAATCGAAGTATGCGTAAACAAACAAATTAGCATAAGTGCTTTAAAATCGTAATTTACGGATATTCGGTAAGCCGTAGGTGAGAATTGGGCTTTAAAATCGAATGAATGCGGGTCGGAGGGCTAGTGATGGGAAAATTAAAAAGTTATTTTGGTGTAACATGCTTTTGGAGTTATTTGCCAATTTTAGATTTATTATTTTGCCATTTCATATCGAATGGATGAAATGAACTAACGTGCGACGCGTATTGTATGAAATCTATTGGTTAAATTATTTTCATAAATAAAATTACTAAATTATTCACAATTAACGATAAATATATATTTTATATGTAACATATTTTTTTGTTTCTGTATTTTTATTGTAGAAAAATTAACAGCACATTATTATCTACTGTGATATAGATACAAAGTTTAAAGCTCTCGCATGTGGTTGTGACCAGGAATCAAATCTTGTACCTTTCGGTTACGCGTCCAACGTGTCAACCTTTCCACCAGCGAGCACTGTATCCAACCGACAACGCCTCGAATTTATCCAAACGATTTGACCCCCCTTCTTTCATTTATTTATTGAAAGGCTTAGCGCCATCTATGAAAACTTATACTACACATAAAACGTGACCGCAACTTCGTTCGCGGAAGAAAAAAAAGTCATAACCATCTTTTTTACTTCAGTGTAGTCGGATAAAAAGTATCCTATAATTTGAAATCTGTTTAGCCGAATTGGCGTGATTAGGCATCGGACATTCGGATGCTTTTATACCTTAACTTCGGCCTCAGTACCTACACCGCGTAGATGTTGACGAGCATGGAGGCGGACTCTATTTAATTTTACTAACAAAGTTCCCGGGATTTACCGGCATACTGGAAATAACATCAATAGGTACATACGTATCAAGGTATAAAAAAACTACAATTTTAGTAGTTCCTGTTTACAAAAATGTATTTAATTCACATGTGTTTCATGTAACTAAAAGACGTCATAATCTAAATAATTTAAAAATGTTAACTTTTTAAATTATTTTATTTTACCTTTTCATGACGTTTTGTATAATCCCGGGATCCAGGGAATTGAAAAATTAAAATATTATTTTTAAGAAGTCGGCTCCATACTTGCTTAGCTTTTTCCGGGATTTTGCTAGTTGTAGGTATAAAAGGATCCGAATTTCCGATGCCTATGATGAAGCTACAACGACACATAGACACATACAAACATACGAAAAAATTAAAATATTTTTCGATTAATTGACCTCCAAATAGTTAAATACAATATTTTTTTGAAAATATCTTCAATGTACAGACATTTCATTTTGACGACTTTATAATAGTACCTCTAGAAACTTTAATGTAACTTGGAAACTTACAAAACGCTGCCATCTCTACTCAATACTATTTAATATGCAAATGCTAGGCTGTTAAGGGCTTTTTAATCGTCGGATTAGCCGATTTTGTTTGACAGTAATTCTTTAATACTCCCGTCTTTAAAAATGACGTATATACCGTTGGTTCCTCTGTGATGTCGCGTCTTTTTAGGTATGTATGTCAAAATAGAAGTCGATGTAGATGGGACCGGAAACTCTGTATAACTGCACTTGGAAGCTGTTCGCTTAGCCCTTAATAATATGGTTTAGCTAGCTGGAAAATATTGCTTTTCAGTGATAAGATCGCCTGTTTCTTACCTTCTTACATTTGCCCCAGTAACAAATTCTCGGGTTAGGTATATCAAGTTGCATCTTTTTCGCGTAATGTCATGTACACTTATATATTATTTTTAAGGTTCCGTACCCAAAGGGTAAACCGGGACCCTATTACTATTACTAAGACTTGGCTGTCTGTCTGTCACCTGGCTATATCTCATGAACCGTGATAGCTAAACAGTTGAATTTTTCACAGATGCTGTATTTCCGTTGCCGCTATAAGAACAAATACTAAAAACAGTATAATTTTATGTATGTCTGTCTATATTAGTAATCATATATTTTGCTCATTTGTCTGCAACGCTATACCAGATGCAAACTTAACTGAACCGGCCAGTTAGGATGGTTAATTGATAGCTTGCACGGAACCCTGGGTGCGCGAGCGCGACTCACACTTGACCGGTTTTTTTTATCTAAAACATTATTTCTTTACAAATGGGGGAATCTAAAACTCCTATGAGTAGACGAAACCTTATGCATTCGGGGCTAGTATTCTAATTGGCCCGCCAATTCAAAGAGCTCTTGAATTTAAACAAAATCAAAATCCTTAATTATATCATGTTAGTATCAAGTTCTTAAACTAATTTCTTAGTTAGGTACAGTTCTACATGAAATTAATCCTGTCAAATGGATAATGATGTAAAAATTATGGTAATAAATACTTTAACCTATTGTTATGTGTGATTATCAAACATTAGGGCGTGGGCGATGGCCCTTTCTCGTTACACAACCTTACATAACTAATGCAATTAATATATGCATGACAAATGCACGCGATTAGCACTAATGAGCTTCATTACGGCTATAAATTAGAAAATTTATATTAGATAATCTCTCCACAGATCTACCTAGGGCCATGTACTCATAACCTCATTTTGAGCCTGTTTGAGCAGGGGTTTTTTTGACGATTGCATTATATAAATAAAATAATAATAATAATAATAAACTTTCAGCAGTGCCATAAAAATGGAGTTTTGTGTAGATAAGTGTGCGGTCATGCATGTACAGCGGGGGAAAGTCGTAAATTCAACGAATTTACAGCTTTCCGAGACAATGTCTCTCAGATCTCTCTCCGAAGTTGAAACTTACGAGTATCTTGGTATGTCACAGTCATTGAGTATTGCGGACGGAGATATTAGACAGGCAGTGAAGGAGCGTTTTTTTTGCCGCTTGATAAAAGTACTGAACAGTCTTTTGTCGGGTGGTAATAAGGCGCGCGCCTTCAACGTTTGGGTGATGCCTCTGCTCACTTACTCCTTTGGCATACTAAGGTGGACCCAGACTGAGCTGGACGCCCTGGAGAGGAGCGTCCGTATGCTGCTCACTACACACCGCATACACCCACGCTCGTCAGTTATGAGACTGTACATCCCGCGCAAGTGTGGGGGCCGTGGCTTTTTAAACGCCAAGGACCTCCATAACTGCGAGGTGTGCAGTCTTAGGGAGTATTTCCTAAACAATGAGTGTGGGATACATCGCGATGTTGTGGCATTAGACAAAGGCCTCACCCCTCTATCCCTGGCTAACGAGTACTGGCGCAGACCAACGGTGCTTCGCACCGTAGACCGCAAGGACGTATGGAGGAGTAAAGAGCTACACGGGCGGTTCTACATCTTAGGAGACTCTCACTAGATGGCTGGATCAAGGGTCAGATACAGAAGGCAGTAATCCTGGACACGGCGTGCATCGTCAGGAGGTTCCGCTCTGTGCAGCTCTAACCACCGGTAGCTTGGGCCCTGCCCCGCTGCCGGCGGCACCCTAGGTTAGTTTTTTAATAATGTGTTTATATTTTGTTTTTGCTTTTTGTATTTTACTTTTTATATTCATATTGTAAAACACCTAACTTATGACGACAAATAAATAAAGTGAAATAATAATAATATTACGGGACAATTTTACACAAATCGAACTAGTCCCATGGTAAGCTCAAGAAGGCTTGTGTTATGGGTACTAGCCGACGATATATTTAATAGATATATTATACATAGAAAACATCCAAGACTCAGGAACAAATATTTATGCTCATCACACAAATATTTGCCCTTGCCGGGATTTGAACCCAGGACCTCAGCTTCGCAGGTATCGTTACTCCCACTAAGCCAAACCGGTAGTCAAATATGGTCGTATCTTTTACAGGTTTAGGTACATTAGAAGTCGACACTTCTGTGTGATGATTAAAGAGTAGTCCACTGAATATTGTATTATTTTTAAATACTTAATACATAGAATTAGTGATTTTGATATAAACAGTGATTACTAATCAAATCATGTTCTCAAAAGGAATCGAACTATTTATTGGTTTCGATTCATAACGAC
This sequence comes from Hedya salicella, assembly GCA_905404275.2. Taxonomy (NCBI): domain Eukaryota; kingdom Metazoa; phylum Arthropoda; class Insecta; order Lepidoptera; family Tortricidae; genus Hedya; species Hedya salicella. Next base: position 1,304,620 of record FR990112.1, on the reverse strand, counting down.
TTGCTTCGATGAATTTTGTTTTAAAAGGTCGACTAGGATTCACGTTTCTACGGAAGTTTTTTCTGTTCGTTTCAATTATTTTGTCAAATTCGTTTTAATTGATTTTTTTACCACAAATAACTTATTTTAAATTGCTTTCCTTAATAAGAACAGACTCGATTCTGAATGAGTAAGTATTATTCAATAATTGTACGTTTTTTGCACTAACCATATTTATTATAGTAGATATTTCAATATCGACTATAGCCAATCGGCTTTAAAACATGTGTCTAACGATGCTGTAACTGGGTATAAGCAATGTGAAATTCACCGATCTGAAAGGGCCTATCATATTCGTATTACTGATACACATATATCATTTTAGAATTGCTCATCAAAATTATGTACGGTCATTTGCAGATGAGTCAATACTGTGGATGAGTTTTGCGAATAGCGTGACAGAAGTGTTTGTTAAAGATGTGTATTATTATACAAAATGGTTCAAATTTAGTTTCCATCGAAGCCTTAACCCTGACCATGACAACGCGCGACCAGTGACGCTGCGAGCGAATTCTTCTTTCATTGCGCAGTAGAGACACTCATCGCATAGCAGGTACTTGTCATCGTACGCAATGTATTAGGAATTCGCGTGCCGCAACGCCCGGTCGCACGTTGCCGTGGTAGAGTCGTACGGCTTGCGAAGCAGGCGAGCCATTTGGGACCATGATTAATTATTCTGGCGTATATCTAAAAATATATTTACTGGTGTCCACTGGTGTCAGATTTAAAATAAATTGAAAGTTTGCTCTAAAACTAGGAAGTGGACGTTTGACATGTAACCTTGCCACTTTATTTTAAAAACTATTCGCAGCCATTTGCAAAAGTGACATTGAGTTACTGTCATGATGGGAAGACTATACCGAGCCGCAAATTACCTATTCTATTTATTTAGTTGGCGGTATCGCTTGTTTGACATAGACATAGCATACAATACCATAGACTAGCGTATTATTTATGTAAGTTAGTTTTCCATTTGTACGCCACGATGGTTAAGTAGCTGGCACTACACATAAAATATTTCCAGTAGTCCTATCTCAAAGCCAGATTTGGTAGCTAGCTTCTAAATGGTAAAAAATATTCCAGATTCGATGCTGGTTACGAAACGGGAATCCTTGGGTCCTATCTCAAAGCCAGATTTGGTAACTAGCTTCGAAATGGGAGCAATATACCGTGAATTGGGTTTACTTTGATCAACGGGGTAACATTGATCATTAATTTTTAAACTAGAAGGAGCGTATTTCTGAACGCGTCAACGATGTTTTTTTAACGAGGTTGTCATCCTTAACAATAAAATCTCATAAACGCGTTTACAAACCAATTTCTTATGGATTAAAAATGAGTGATCAATGTTATCCCGTCGATCAAAGTAACACCAATTGACGGTACCAGATTCACGCTCGTTCGTAACGCTATATGACTACTCGTGTTGCTTGTGGTTACTCACCTGTGGCTAGGCTTGTGACAACCACAAATGGATCGAGGATTGCTAAACATACATAGGTCCTCATGGACAATGCAATATGTAATCCTCCTTTAGGTAATAAGGCCATAAAGGCTTGGCTATAAGGAGACACTGACAAATAAATCAAACATACTGATCTAGTCAGGATTGTGGGAAACCACCGGATGCGGGTAGCGCATACCGTTTGTTGTAGAGATTCTTAACCCCTTTGAGCGCCGAAGACGGCAAAACATGTCAACGGATAATTGTGCCTCAGACGCCACGATGACATCGTTGCCGCTACAGATGTTCAAATTGCGGAAACTTTCCAAAATGCTTAAAAAAGGTCTTAAGTCTAGTGTTAACTTACATGTTTAGAAGAACTTTTTAAGCATTTTTTGTATATAAAAGGTCTTAAGTCCAGTGTTAACTTACCTATTTAAAAGACCTTTTTTAAGCATTTTGGAAAGTTTCCGCAATTTGCGCATCAGTAGTTGCCGCTATTCGGTATCATACAACTGGCTTATTGGTTGATTAATCATCAGATCACTCTATATTTAACCTTTGTAAACTGTGGTAGTGTTAAATACACTACCAGATGAATGGATTATAGTTAATTTGCTTTTCCGCGAAATAGTGTATTGATTAGATGTCACAATAAATTGTGCTCACATATTTTCAGGCAGTTTCCATAAACAAATACGTATGCAAATAACCAACCGATAATAACAAATCACCTCGTTGGCGTGTGCCGCACGGTTTCCCGTCAACACGCTGGGCGCTCAAAAGGTTAAGGAAACTTCTTAACATTCAAAGAATATCTAAAAATTTAAATTTTAAAATCCCCCTGACTTGTTCCACTCAAAGCTGAATATCTTGGAGACAATTGGTCCGATTTTCATCAAAGAAAACTAAGAACACTCGGGATAAAATTATCTATGACACAAAAAACACCGCACTTAAATCGGTTCATCCGTATGGGCGCTATGATGTCACAGACAGATACACAGATACACAGATACACAGAGTCACCGACACGTTAAACTTATAACTCTTTTTTGTCGGGGTACAAAGGAAAGTGTAAGGAACTTACTGGAGTCATACTTGAAGTTCCTTATTATTGTCCTAGGCAATAGCTACGGTATTTAATACTGTATTGATTAGGGTTTTTTTTAAGTTTTGTAGGAAATAATACATTACATTACTTTTGACAAGCTTTTATTTAACTTGTAATGTAACTGTGACGTACAAGTACTTCCCGGTTTCCAATTGAGCTAAAGTTTGGCATACTTATAAGTATTTATAAGTAAGTAATAAGCTTAAGTTTTGTGATAATGCAATAGTACCTATGATACCATCGAGCTGATCTGATGACGGAGCAGGAAGGTGGTCATAGGAACTCTTTAAAATAATTAAATCCTACCGAGTTTGGGCTCTAGAATCATCTCGGTGAGAAGTTGATGGATGTTCAAAGAAAAGTACAGCCAGCAATAAATATCAGCAAATCATCACAATTTTTTTTTTTGACAGAAAGTTCTTGCCATGTCAATATAACTGACTGTGACGTTGGCGCTGCAACATCCTCCGTCTTTCTAGCACGGTAATGATTGGAAAGGGATAGACGATATTAGTCTCACCACAACGTGAATATTAATTCCTTTGTGGTGATGCTGAGGCTTCCAACAGACAAGCTAGCGACCGCGCGACCTACACAAAAGAAGATTTCTGACCGAAAGGTGTCATGTTCCGGCATTTCCGCGGCCGGCTACTTGAAACCTCGACTCGCGTAACACATCGCAGTTAAACATGTTAGTTAGTTGTTTATTTCTTTTTAATGTTTTTAAAAATAATAGAAGGTGGGCACCGCGAAATAGTGTCTTGGTTAGGTGTGACAATAAATTGTGCTCACATGCGCATATTTGCATGGAGTCGACGACACGTTTGGCTCAGTAGGTTGTACAACGGCCTACGAAGCTGGCTGTCCCGGGTTCGAATCCCGGCCAGGGCAAGTGTTTGTGTGATGAGCCCGAATGTTTGTTCCTGGGTCTTGGATGTTATCTATGTATTTAAGTATTATAATTTATCTATATATTATGTATATCGTCGCCTAGTACCCATAGTGCAAGCTTTGCTTAGTTTGGGACTGGGTCGATATGTGTAAGATTGTCCCGATATTTATTTATTATTTATATATTAGTTGAAAAAAAAAAATGACTGTAAAGTCGGCTTACGGACGATAATAACTTTGAAGAGATATAGATGCGTCACAAGCCGAACGCTCGGCTCGGGACAAAACGCTCGGCTCGGGACAATTAGCGGAACGTGACACTTTTTCGTGCGTGCAGTTTTTCCTTAACTTCTGGGGCGGCGAATCTTATTGGCCCAGGGCGCCAAATTTCAAGATACGCCCCTGTTTGCATGCGTATGGAAACTGCATGAAAATATGCGCTTGCTAGCACAATTTACTGTCACATCTAACCAAGACACTATTTTGCAGGAAAGCAAATCTTAAGGTGCGTCCACACTTGTATCATTTGCTCGTATCCGATCACCGTGCCGTGTCGTACCGTGACTGCGTATCGCGCTGCTTGAACGCTTACTGTCGGCGCGCCGATCATGCCGCACTCTTCCGATATAACTGTGTGATACGCGTAGCAAAATGGATTTCGAGCGCGTTGCGCCAAAAGCGCCAAACGCGTGATCGTGACACGCGATCATGCCACGCGACGATGATCTGATACGGGCAAATGATACAAATGTGGACGCACCTTAATATGTAATTTCACAAAGTGTAAGTAACGCCTGAAGTCTGAACCTATCAATAGGCATGAAGACTGGGTATGTAAATCAAAATTCTAATTAATCCGGCAGTTAGATAATAAAAAAATATTGGACACGTATTTTTTGCTTTTTCAATATAATAAAAAAATACTCAGATAAATGGCATTAAAGTTTAGGAGTGGGGGCTCGTGACGTCACTCCTAAGTAAAATTTGTACTTAGGAGTGACGCGACATTTAGACTCAATGTATCGCCTTTATTTTTTTCTTAAGTTAAAAAAGAAAAAATATGTGTCCAATATTTTGTATTAATCTACAAGACGGACTAATTATTAAAATTTGTTCAATCCCTATTATTTAAATACACTACCAAGACTAATCAACCTGCGTAATCAACACAAAAGTCACCCGTGTGCTTTACTGCCAATTTCACGGCATTCCGGCTCCTGCAATTACTGCAGCATGTTTCTGCATTGTTTCTCTGGTATTTGAGAATACTATTGTTTTCCTGTTCAAAGTTTTCTCGGTAATAAACTTATGCGACGAAGCGTCCACTAAGACTTACCGAACACGCGCATTGTCAATGTCAGTGCGATTCCTTAAACTTTTGCAACGTCATAATCATAACCTAAATTCAGAAAGGAGATTAAGAAACAATAAGCAAAAGATTTTATCTTTACTAGTAGTATTTAGAAATGAGGAGATTCGTAGACGCACCAAAGTCACCGAAATAGCAAACAGGGTAAGCAAACTGAAGTGGCAATGGGCAGGGCAGATAATCCGAAGAACCGATGGCCGTTGGGGCAGAAAGGTTCTCAAGTGGAGACTGCGTACCGGCAAGCGCAGCGTGGTAAGGCCACCCGAAACGTGGTTGGATGACGTTAGGGTTGCGGAGACTCACTGGATGCGGGATACCTCTGTTCGGGCCATATGGAAATCTATTGAGGAGGCCTGTGTCCAGAAGTGGACGTCCTATAACTGAAATTATGATAGTAATTATTACTAAATAGGCAAATACTTAGAAACTAATTTTAAATAAAACTAAAATAAATGTACAGTAGATGTTGAGTTCGTGCATGTCTATAAAAATAAGCATAATATTTAGTAGTTGATCGTTGACTGTTCACACTGCCGGTGATTAACTGTTGATATTATCTCTTATTATCGCAGGATCTATATATTATGTATTGCAGCTGCTTCAAGTTTCTAGGTCTCTGGAAGTGGGTTAGATTTTTAAACTGTAAGTCATTCAGTGAGCGAGTCAGTCATAAAAATGCCGGTTTTTAAACGTTAATATATCAATAATTGTATAAGTTAAGGAGCTTTAATAAATGTACTTTTCAGGTATGTAGGTTGAATAAGTTTCGAGTTGTGATTTGGTCAAAAGTAGCTCGAAATGGTTCGTGTACCTTGTCACGGGATCCGGAATAAGTAAAACAGGAGACCAGGGCCAGGATATTTATTGTTGTGAAATAAGGTAAAGAAAAAGGCACCTGAGGACAAAACAGAACAGTCCTTAGCTACATAGGCATAGGCTATTTACATTTTTATAACAGTTAGCAATTAATTACAAAACACATATATATGCACTTACGTTTCCGTGCCTAGTGGTATAAATACGTGTCGTCAACGACGGATCAAGAGTATGGTTTTACTCTGTAAATTATTATTTAGAAGGTTATATTATGTATTCAAATAAATAATATTCACTCAAAGCACTACGGTTTCAGGAATAAAGCACTTATGTTCTGCTTAAGCTTGAGGATTTTTAAAACATTGTTAAAGAGTGAGACTTAGAACAACATCTGATCAGCTCCGAAGATCAGAATTGAATGAAGCTCGAGCGTGTGTTCGAGTGTGGAATTTTAAAATAATTTTGAATTTGTTGTCAGAAGAATAATTTTAAAAAGCTGCGCATAACCAGACAGTTCGTAAGCAACGAGTCGTAATGCGCCTCGTTACAATACCCGGCCTGCCCTGGAAGAAAAAATCCTGAGGGATGTTAAATCCTGATAGGATTTTTTCGTAAATACAACAAACAAGTACATAAAATAATAAGTAAAATTATGAATGACGTGAATTGTTAAAATTTGGAAAGTGCGAATGATATTTACAATATGGGTATGTACAAGAGAAACGATTCGAGAAAACACGCATCAAACATTCATTCATCCTTCATTCATAATTCTGGTTAATATTCTATTAACCAAAACAACTGACATAGGAGTATCCACTATCATATTAATGGTATACTCGTTAAATCGTTCTCCAATGGTATTAAGGCTTGTTGCAGTAACCACCCGCTGATATGTCAAAGGATGATTTTAAAAGATTAATATGGCTAATATGTACAAGAACTCACCATACATTCAAAGTATGTAACGTTCAGTTTTGAAATAATTATGTGCGACGCACGCTTTAGAACTCTGTCTAAATGCAAAGTAATATATGGTAAAATTCATAGAGACTGTTCCATTAGAACATTATAGTAAGTAGTAATAATCTTCGTAAATAGTAAAGCTATAAAATATTTTTTAACGTAGTTACTTGCGAGTAACCACGTAATTAATTTCAGGACGTATCTTGACTAATATAATGATGGTTCGAAATAGTAATGAGATGAGATAAAAGTGAATAAAATAAGGAATTTACAGTATATACAAAGTTAAGGTGTAGAAAGTTAATTGCGGAGAAAAGTAATAAGGTTTTAATGGGATAATGAATTATAGCCAAGACTGGAAATGAACTTTGATAGTTCTAATTTTGAATTTTGGGAAGGGGCTTTAGATCTCTAACGTGCCATCGTCCAAGAGATTTGCCGTATGTATCTGAAAGGACGTAAACAAGGGGTGATATCTTTTTGGTAACGACACATTTACAGAATTTTGGTGCTAATTTAGCAGAGTAATATTTATTTGCGTTGCTAATAGTGTAATTACGTTTCCAAACGATATCGCCCTCATTAAACTCAATGTGTTGGTGATGTTTGTTGTATGAAGAAGAGTTGACTTGATGGGCTCTCCAGAGGCGAGTTTGAACCTCCGAAAATACTGGATGAAGAAAACCAAGATTGTCGGCATATTCGTCTCTTGGTGAAAAAATTAGGTCATCTGTGAGATCAGAGTTGTGGTAAACTGAACCACATGAAACTAACTCATGACCAAAGACAAGAAAAGCTGGGGTATATTTAGTTATTTCGTTTACAGAAGTATTGATGGCAAATTGTATTTTATGTATGTTTGTGTCCCAACTTCTATGATCATTTTCTACGAATGATGATATGGCTGTAATCACCGTTTTATTCAATCTTTCTACTGTATTAACCTGTGGACAATATCTAGGGGTATAATGTATTTTGGGAATTCGATAAGACTTAAATAGGTCAGTTATTTCCTGGGAAGTAAATTGGGTTCCGTTGTCAAGAATGACAGTTTCTGGTATACCATAAGTAAGAAAAACTAGATTTTCTAAGATATGAATGATGACGGAAGACGTTGCGCGTTTTATAGGAAATAAGAGGCAGTATTTTGAGAAACAACATGTGACAACGAAAATATATTTGTTATGTTTTTTGGTTGTAGTGAGAGGTCCAATTATGTCTATGGATATGCATTGGAAGGGACGTGAGCACACTTTAGGTTTTCCCATGAGTCCAAATTTTACTTGATTCTGGTGTTTGTAAGCCAAGCAAGTTTCGCATTTAGAAATAAAGTTTGAAATATCTCTGTACATTCCTGGCCAGAAATATCTCTTCTTTATTCGTTGGTATGTTTTGAATATACCAAAGTGCGCACAGGTCGGGGTAGAATGATTTTCGGCAATGATTGGAGTTCTATATTCAAATGGGATTACTTCTTTCCAATTGTATTCGGATTGGAGCAATGAGGTAGTTTGTGCGTATTTATACAACTTATTATTATTAATGATGTAATCGGGAGTAGTGTTAGGGTTAATGCTGCATTTAGAATAAATATTATTATACCAATCGTCATTTGTATCTGAACTATTGTAGTTTATAATACTTATGGGGACTGAGCGTGATAGAGCATCTGGGACTAAATGATCTTTACCACGTTTATGTTTGATTTCAAAGTTGAAAGTTGAAAGGCGAATACTCCAGCGAGCTAAACGTCCAGTGGGATTATCTAGGTGTAAAAACCATTGGAGAGCTGAGTGATCAGTATAAATAGTGAATTTGAGGCCATTGTCTAGGTAGCAACGCCAATGCTCTAAAGACAAGATCACACTTAATAGTTCTCGCTCTGAAATTGAGTAGTTCTTTTGGGGACCTGTAAGGGATTTGCTCATATAGGCTATAGGTTTTTCCACTCCGTCAAACTCTTGAGTGAGCATGGAACCAATCCCAAAGCTAGAAGCGTCACAATGGACTGCAAATGGCTTTGTAAAATCTGGACAAGCGAGGATAGGAGTAGAGACTAGAGCTTCTTTAATAGTTCTGAAAGCTTTATCGGCTTCTGAAGTCCATTTGAATGGTGGAGCTTTTTTGGAAGTAGAAGTTAGTTTTGAGAGGGGTGCAACCTTGGTGCTGAGATCGGGGATAAATCGTCTATACCAGCTTGCTGTACCTAAAAACTTTTTAACCTCACGAGAACTGGTGGGGGTAGGTATGTCGAGAATAGCTTGAATTTTATTGGGATCTGTTTGGAGTCCTGACTCATTGATTATAAAACCTAAATATTTGAGTTCTTTTTTGAAGAATGAGCATTTAGGGAAATTTACTGTTATGTTAGCTTGCGCGAGTTTTTGTTGAACCTTATTTAATAATGTTATATGGTCGTCGAATGTGTTACTGATGATTATGATATCGTCTAAGTAAGTGAATACTGAGTTATCAAGATTTTCAGATGGAAATAATGAATCCATGAAGCGTTGTTGTGTGGCAGGTGCATTGCAAAGACCAAATGGCATCACACGGAACATAAACATTCCACGGCCTGGTACATGAAAAGCAGTCTTTGGTCTATCTGTAGGACGTAAAGGAATTTCCCAAAAAGCTTTGGCAATATCAACAGAAGAAAGATATTTAGCGTTTTTAAGCTTATCAAGGATATCTGAAATAAAGGGGAGTTTATATGCATCTTTACGAGTTATCGAATTTAACTTTCTGCTATCAATGCAAAAACGCCACGTGTTATCCTTTTTAGGCGTGATAATTACTGGGTTTAACCATGGACTTTCGCAGGGTTCGATGACGTTTAGCTGTAGCATTTCGTCAACTTCCTTGCATAAAGCCTTTTGCTTTTCTGGTGAAAGTCTATAGCATCGCTGTCTGATGGGTGGATGATCACCAGTGTCAATGTGGTGTTCCACAAGGTTAGTTTTACCTAAGGGTTTGAATTCTGTCGAAATATCTTTAAACCGTTGGATAATTGTGTCAGCTATTACACGTTGAGTTTCTGTAAGGGTATCATAATGGCTGATGTGATCAGAAGGTGCATTGACAACAAACGTGTCGATATGCTGATTCGAAAAAGACGTTAATGTTTGAAGGATGTCGGGGGCTAAGTTAAACATTTTCCAGAAATCGATGCCAAGGATTAGACATTGTTTCACGGAAGGTATGACATGAGCAGTAATAATCGCTACCTTATCTTTAAAGAGTACAGGTAGTTCTATGGTACCGATGGAACGTATTGCTTGACCATTAGCGACCGTACCTGTGATCGTGTGCTTATGGTTAAGTTTATAGCCATAAGATAAGAGGACTTCATGGGAATTATTTCCTAAAATTGTTATGGCACTACCACTATCTAAAAGGCCACATAAGGTTAAGTTGTTTGACTTAACGTTTATGTATGGTCTTTCATCATTAGATTTTTTGAGAAAAAGAATTGATGTTGTTTTATATGAAGACATGAATATTTTAATTGTATCCAACCAAAGATTCCATTCTTGGGTTGTGGTTTTCAGTATATTACTTTTCTCCTTTACGTGTTTTTTTGAATATTTATGGCAATTGGTACACTTAGGGTAAGTGACATTTTCTTTGCCACAGCGAAAACATACTATATTTTTACTAGTACAAGTTTCTAGTTCATGTTCGTTGGTTCGACAACGAGGACAGGAGAAACGTAATATGGAATCAGTTTGGGGAGTGATAGTATGAATAGGGACTTTATTTTTATATGGAAATGGTGGTATCTGGGGTGTAGAATGAGGTGGAGTCGAATGAGTTTGTTGTTCACTGTAGTTTTGTTCGAAAATGTTATTATGTTGAATACCGTTACAACTCTCGTACCATTTACATGATTGAAATAGCTGATCAATCGATGATACGTCAGTGGGCAACAGTTTTGAACTATAAATTGGGCTCATATTTCTGCGTAAGATATCTATTTTTGATCTTTCTGAAAGGGGTTCATGTAATTTGGAAAAAAGTGCTTCCATCGCGGAAAAATACATAATTATTCTCTCGTTAGGTTTCTGTTTGCGAGAGTTTATAGTTTGAGACAGATAATAATCATGATCATGAATTTCAAAATCTTGTATAAATTGAGTTTTAAATGTTTGCCAGTTAGTAAGCGTTGATTTTTTAGCTCTGTACCAATCTAAGGGGGTTCCTGATAATAAATCATAAATATAATTATGTAATCTTTTATTGTCGATATTGCGAGCGATTGCGAATTCTTCGACTTTTTGAATGAAATCGCGCGGGCAACCGTCACCCTTATAATTAAACCTTTTTAAGTCAGTTGGACGATTATCGGCTAGGTTTGTTAATTTTTGCGCTAATAAATCGAAATCGGTATGGGGATGTACCAAAGAGGACGCAGACTCGTAATTCGACGTCATTGTTGACATTTGGAAATTATTGAATTTTTTCTGACAATCTGTCAGCTGTTCGCAAATTTGTTTATATTTTTGTAATGATTCGTTCGTTATTTCCGTTGTTATGGAAAAACGATTAATTCTAGTGGTTAAATGAGCTAAATTTGAACCTATACGTTCAAGATGAAGATTAGTAGTTGATGAAAGAAGAAGACGTGAAGAAACCATCGTGAGACATTTGGTGACCTCATCCATGTCCTGTTCCAATGTACATGGGCTTGTTTCTATGCTGCAAGGCTGTTCTAAAAGTGGATTTAGAAGTTGGCGCAAGTCATCAGCAGTTGCGGAAGAGGGGATTGGAACAGCGCGGAGCTTCAGTTCATACGTCAGTTCTGGCTTATTTAGAAGAGCCGTCTGCATTGTGTATAAATAAAAGTGTATCAAATAATAAGAGTGGCAAATATGATAAATTAGTGGTAGAAGTGATTGATTATTCTATATTGGATTAAATGATTTTTAACCGTAAGTTATGAGTTCTTTAAAATAGATATGGGTGAATATAGGTTAGGTTTTTTAGATATGATTATTATAGCAGCAATGATATATTGTGTTCTAATCAAAAGTGTGTGTTGTACCGTAGACCAGTCCGGAGACCTCTAGATGAGCGACCTCGAGGGTCCTAGGAAGGTCTCTTTTCTAGTGTAGGTATTGTGAAGGATACGCTGTGGGTATTCCCCGACAGTACTTCCGTAAGTGGTTGATGACACGCCTCAGGTGACTCTGTAGAGTTTTAAAAACACCCGAAGTTGGTGTCAAAATTGTGATGGTTTCTATGGAAACCGCGTGGAGTGTTGTTGACTGTTTAGGTGTTTTGTTTATTAATTTGTTCTGTGTTTTGTAAGTGTACTGAAGCTAAAGTTACTGGCTCGAAAGCAGATTAAGAAATTATAAAGAATTTAGAGGTTAGAGAAGTAAGCGAGAAAAGTGAATCTACGCCAAATAAGTATCGGAATTAGGGAAATGGTTGATAGAACCTTTCGGAATTTTGAAAAAGCTTATGAAAATATCACAAATACAATATATTGTTACAAGTATGTAAAAAGTATATAAAATCTTGATGTGTTCCGATCTTGATGTGATTATCCGGGGTTCGGGTGGGGTTTCAGGTGGGGTTCAACCACGTTGGTGCGCCAGTGTCACGGGATCCGGAATAAGTAAAACAGGAGACCAGGGCCAGGATATTTATTGTTGTGAAATAAGGTAAAGAAAAAGGCACCTGAGGACAAAACAGAACAGTCCTTAGCTACATAGGCATAGGCTATTTACATTTTTATAACAGTTAGCAATTAATTACAAAACACATATATATGCACTTACGTTTCCGTGCCTAGTGGTATAAATACGTGTCGTCAACGACGGATCAAGAGTATGGTTTTACTCTGTAAATTATTATTTAGAAGGTTATATTATGTATTCAAATAAATAATATTCACTCAAAGCACTACGGTTTCAGGAATAAAGCACTTATGTTCTGCTTAAGCTTGAGGATTTTTAAAACATTGTTAAAGAGTGAGACTTAGAACAACATCTGATCAGCTCCGAAGATCAGAATTGAATGAAGCTCGAGCGTGTGTTCGAGTGTGGAATTTTAAAATAATTTTGAATTTGTTGTCAGAAGAATAATTTTAAAAAGCTGCGCATAACCAGACAGTTCGTAAGCAACGAGTCGTAATGCGCCTCGTTACAACCTATTACACACGGCTGCTGCGTCCCCAGTTCCGTTTTCTTTGAACTTAGCTAGACACGCTACTGCGTCTCTGTGTGTAAAAAATATCATAGTCGTTGGCGCAATAATATTGCCCTTTTAATTGTACTGTCTGTTAAGGCGGTAACGAGGTTGTTGTCTGTTGAACATATGCTGTACAATGTGTAACGGTCGACAGCGGCCAGGTCTCATTACCTTATTCAATTCGCAACATAATTTAGGGAACATATCGCCGCAAATTTGCCAGCTTGCCGCTTTTCTATAGGATATTTATTTTTGTTATTTCCGTTACCCAAAGGTTGTCTGGAAGATCTCGCTGTTTAGCGACAAGGCCGCCTATTGTTATGCATAGTTTATGTTACGTGTCAATTTTTCTTCTAGGTGTGCAATAAAGAATTGTATTGTATATATTTTGGGGTGTGCGCAGCAATTGCACAATAATCCCGCCTTCTCCGTTCTACCATCGGATATCCCGGCGTGGGGAGGCACTTCATCCTTATGTTGTCAATTTACATTTCTATTCAGAACCTGCAGTTGGACTCTCCAAAGGCTTACTGTCACCTCATGTCAGGAAAAAAAAGTGGACAAATTATCCAAAAGTACCGTCAAAAATTTTGTACGACTTTCATCATAAACAAAAAAATTAAACCGACTCCAAAAAACTAAAAAGTAAAAAATAACGCCATAATTCAGTTTCTTTAAATTACTTACAAGTAAACGTTTGTATACTCAATCTATACAGTATATACAATTAATCTTATTTTGGCGTCGGTGCCATATAAAGAATGTGTAAAATATTGAAAACTGACGATTTTAGTAACTAGTGACACGATGGCACCGACACCAAAATAACATTAATTGTATAGATTGAGTATACAAACGGTTACTTGTAAGTAATTTAAAGAAACTGAATTATGGCGTTATTTTTTACTTTTTAGTTTTTTTGGAGTCAGTTTAATTTTTTTGTTTAAAAGTTTATTTATTTTACACTTTTTAGTTAATCGTTACTTAAAAGTGTATCTCGTGACGATTCGAACAAGCCCAAACACGGCTAGGATACATTATTTTATTACATAGATCTGGTGCCTACCTTCCGGCTCCATCGTCAAATCAATTCGATGGTACCATTCTCATCAGGAATATTTAAATTTGTGACTATGAAGTTGCTTAGCTAAATTAATCAAGATATTTTGTCGCCAACCGTAAATCATTTATCATTGAGGAGTTCCGATGGCATTCTGTGGTCTTCTGCATCAGTTCCACTTCTCTAATTTACGCTTTCTGAATGCAAATGCTTATTATGTTTCTTATAATACCAAAATCGCTATATGTATCGCTATATGCCCACAATATTTGAGGAGTTCCTTCAATTCCTCATGGATTCCATCATCAGATCTTTACCAAAATTAAATGGGACCAACTAGAAAGTACCTTCTATAAAACCAAAACAAATAATTTGAAATCGGTAAAATAGTCTTTGAGTAATCGGTGAACATCCATAAAAAAAAGAAAAAAAATAATAAAAAAATAATAATAAACATTTCGTCGAATTGAGAACCTCCTCCTTTTTTTAGAAGTCGGTTGAAAATCTCTAATCTTAAAATACATAACACCGTCCTTGCCACTTACGAACTTCATCTCATACATACAAAGTAAGGTTATGGTTTGTATACTAAAATCCGATTAATAATTCTCGCAAAAACTGCTTCCTGCCAAACGGTTGTCGGTTCGACTTCCGGTTCAGGTGCATTTGTTTTAGTTTTTGCCTGTGGGGGACTGTTTCCTGTTCCTGTATGAACCTGTGATTAATTAATTGAACGGGGATAGATTGGGCCCCTCGTTTTGATGACAGGATGCATGGAATGATGTAACATTCCATCGCAGACTCTGTATATCTATCTGCCACGGACTGCTGAACATAGGCCTCCCTTCTAGCTCGCTGCAGCGTGCGATCCTGCGCAGACCGCATCCACCGACTCTCCGCTACCCTTACATGGTCATCCGTCCACAGTCGGTGGTCATCCCACGCTGCTCTTTCCTATGCGTGACTGGACTGTTTCATTATAATAGAAGGAATTGGGAGATTCGTACAAAATTATGCAAATAACTATTATGGTAGGAGAATGAATAAGTATTTGGTTCCGAAGATGTGTAAAGAAATTGAGTGGTTAAGAGACGAAAAAGACAGCGGAGATGTTGTAAAAAGTAGCTTAAAAAGGGTGTTTTTGGAAAAATTGCCCTAAGACAGACTTTCTTAGTGTTATACTGACTTGTTGATATAATTGTAAGGTAAAATAGTATTAGGTGCATATACGAGTAGCTAAAAATAATGAATGGACGCGATCTCGCCAACAAACTCTCTTAGCAGTTTGGTGAGTTCATTTAAGTTGTATGCAGTTATGTAGGTAACACCTTTTTGAAAAGTAAACTAAAAGATTAATCGGAATAATTTAAGCTTCTCGCCAATTTACGCCTCACAGAAGGAATTCAGCAATTGAAAATATCAATTCATAGCTCTTTCGACAAATTATTTAGACAACGGCTGGCACCAATAAACTATTTGGCCTACATATATTTGGATGAATATTACGGGACAATTTTTACACAAATCGAACTAGTCCCATACTAGACGACGATATATTACTCATCACACAAATATTTGCCCTTACCGGGATTTGAACCCAGGACCTCAGCTTCGCAGGCAACGTTACTCCCACTGAGCTAAACCGGTCGTCAAAAAATTTGCATTAAAGGTAAAGTAAATAAAATCTAAGCCTTATTTGAAATCTTGTTTTTAAATCGACGGAACCAGGAACGAGGAAGACCCTTATAAGAATCAATGTATATTTCCTAGTGTTTTGTTTAGTGCATAAGTTCAACAACCTCAAGTGTTACCGGGGGCGATGACTAAGTCGAGGTTTTTCTGCGCTTACACTTTCAATACAATACTTTCCCATGCAACAAAAAATATTATAGTTACTAGAAGGGTAACTTCGTTCGTGGAGGAGAGAAAGTCTTAATCCCTCTTTTTTGTAATCTTAGTCGGGATAAAGTATCCTATAACCATCTGGAAATGCCCAGCTACCCGTGTGCCAAAAATAGTTGAAATCCGTCTAGCCGATTTGGCGTGTTGAAGCCACAACGACAGATCGACACATACAAACATTTCATTTTTACTACTTTATAGTATAGATGACGTATTGTTACGACGCAGCGTACCTACGCTGCGTCGTCCTATACGCGGTTATTACGTATTTATATTAAATCGGTACTTTTTATTGTAACGCATAAGATGCGCGTAACTCACACGAAACTTTAGTATGCATGTGGAGGATACTTCATAACTCTCGCTTCTAACATGATAATAAATCTACAGCAGTTCAAGGCTCAAACTCATCACATGGAAGAGAAAAACAACAAAACCTATGGAAGCACAAACGTCTTCACTACCTTTTTCTTCCAAGCACATGCACTATGCCCTAATCAGTCATCACTGACTTTCTCCCACCCGCTAACCTTAAAAGGGCTTATATGCTGATGAATCCCGTTGACTATAAGTTTGCACCTCGTTTGTAAGCGACGCCATACACCCCAGGTGCAAACTTAACGTAACCTGGCATTCCGTGTGAGTTGGCGAGTACTTTGTCATTTTAACACCGTTAATGAGTTAATACGGAATTATAAAGGGAGTTGAAAGCGGCAGAGTTTCAACGCGTACGGATTATGCTGACTGAATATTTATAGGATCTTTTGGCTTAGCGGCCATATCGGCGCCATCTCTGTACGGTAATTGTCGAGATGCATCTAAAGTGCGTGTACAAGTTAGGCGTTTACGAGTCTTCAGTTAGAGAAATCTCTGAACTATCTGTCGCGTAGTGAAGGCTGTTGACTTCAGGAAGCAGTAAAAACAATATACAGGGTGATCAATCCAAATGGGTCAGTATGGAGAAGTCAGAAACTATGAGAGATAGCGAAATCTGTTCTTAGGGACCATGGTGTCAATTTTAGATTTAATAATAATGGCATTCTTTTTTTTTACACATACATAACTGAGAATCGAACCTGGTCAAAATCTGTAAACACTGTTATAAATTCTGCAAATTTTTTCATTGTTATTGTTGATAGTGCTAATCATATATATTATTAAAATTATTTTTACCCGACTGCGCGACGCAAAGGAGGGTAATGTGTTGTTACAGAGTTCCTATGACCACCTTCCGGCTTCATCGTCAGATCATCTCGATGGTATCATAATATACCTGCCTCGGTTTTCTCTGGAGGTTACAGAATGGAGTTCTTTAACAGGGGAGTGAATAGGTTCATAAAGGTTCGGCACACGCACGTAATGCCCCTGGCTTTGCAAGCGTTCATAGGCTACGGTGAGTGCTTAACATTAGGCAGGCCGTACGCTTGTTTGCCACCTTAGTAGTATAAAAAATGAATTGTCACCGAACTTTACAGAAGTATGCCTTTTAGCTCGGCCGAAAACTGAGAAGCAGGGCTCGGAACCGTTATTTATAAATCTTCTAAAATATACGCTATTTCTGTAATGTTCTAAACACAGAACAAGAGAATAAGGTTAGACAGACTATCGAGTACAATTGTTATCAGAACCAATGTCTCCACTACCCTTCCACTTCTACTCACGTAAAGAAAATAAATACAGTCAAACACACACACGCACAATGTCACTCGGAGCGCTATGATTCGTTCACGGCTCACCCACACAAACGGAATTTAACACTACGCTCCACGTGATCGAGCCCTGCGCACCACGAATGTCAAGCGATTGAGAAATGGTCGCATTGAGCGCAATATATTGCTCTTTCAACAGCCAAAGTTAAGTCGGCACTGTAGTACTATGCGAGCAATGTATACAAAATTTAACAATAATCGTTATTATTGTAAAACCTTTAGTACCAAACCGTTTTTCGTACACATTTTAATAAAATGAAGATATTTACGCTTGCCGATGGAATGTTATTCCTCCTTTGGCTAAAGTAGCCACTCCACTTCTTGCCCCGCAAGTTACAATAGCGCAACTCGGCATTTTCCACCACTTTTTAAATATTTATTTTTAATACATTCTGGCGCAAGTTCGGCGAGCAACTGCAAGCGGCCGCGTGCCTGTCGGTACAAGTTAAGAACATTTGCACAAATTTGTGGCGCGCCTGCTCCGCCCACAACATCGCCGTTCTAACCTTATATTCTCTTGTTCTGTGGTTCTAAAACTGTATTTATGAGAAGAAAAATATCTTTGGAAACACCTAATTCAACTTCTAGAATTTTAATATTTTAATACGAAAATCTCGTAATTGAACGAAAAGAACGAAAAAAACCGGTTATTTTGTATGACGAGGATACCGGTTTCCGAGGCCCGAATAAGAAGTGGGTCAGATAAAAAAACATGTCTGGGTTATTTCGTCCGCTCGTGCTATGACAAAATAAATAAATATCAGGGTACACGAGCCCAACGTCAAGCAATGCTTGTATTGATACAAAAAGCCACAAAAACACTGTTGAGTAAGGCCATGGGCCGATAACTATAAACCTCAATAATGGTTGGAACTACTCTGGAACTATAAAATTAACCGAATACTTAACAGGTCCATAAATTAGGAACTGATAAGCGAGGGCAATGATTCTTTTTGATGTTTATCTCCCGATGACTTGTTTACGGTTTGGTTAAGTTTTATTTGTCATTGTTACGGATTACTTGTGTTTAAATATGTTGGGAGAGTTTTGTGGTGTGCATTAATTCTACAGCTACATGTATATTTTTTAGGGCTCCGTAGCTTTTAATCTCATCATGTCCGTCCACCCGTCCTTATATCACACACATTTTACTTAATAACTACAAGATATATATTGATAAGATTCTCGAGTGGCGATTGCGTACAGGACGACGCAGCGTGGGTAGGCCCCCAACAAGATATGATCTGGTGAAGATCACGGGAAACCATTGGATGAAAAAGCGCGGCCGGTCGTTGTGGAGATCTTTGGGGGAGGCCTCAGTCCAGCAGTGGACGTCAAATGTGATATAAAGTGTAAATCGACATAAAGTGATAAAATTTGGAGTATAGGTGTCTTGTAACTGCCGCTACTTAGTTTGATAGTTAGTTAGAAAAAAAATATATCTGGGGGTAGGCACTCCATACATGTAACCGAAAATGAAAGAAAAATAAGGGTCCCTGATGCGAGCGGTAATTTTTATAACCCGATTCATAATTAAATTCCAAAATCGCATTATTTACAAGCTTATCGCTGTGATAACTCCATTTTCGTGAAGTGTGGGTATTTTCATCAATAAAACTCACCTTAATTTCACTGGTTACACGAAATCTCCTTCATATTTTTAATTTACACGAGAGTGGTTACCCCAGTATGACTTTACTGTAACAACTCGATGGTTAACTTTAATTTCGTTTCACCACTCTCTAATCACTTATTCTCGCATATAATTACTTGGTAACGTTGAACGAATGAATTGAATGAAATTGTAATGCACCCAAGTAAGATAGACAGTTTGTCCCATGCTTGAGCAATGGTGCTGCGTATTTTTTTAAAGTTTGCGTAATTCATCAATTGGGACGTAATAAGTATGGAATTCAGTTGACAGTGGCAATGACAATACTAATATACGTCTAACAGTTTACTCAGCCGAAATTGGCGGTAGAGATTTTATCCTTAGGTTAAATATTGGTGAAACGTAAATTGAGTTTACTCACGAGTAATTAATGATTTATTATTGGAATAAGACTTATACTACGTTGGTAAAATCGATCCTTAATAATCAAAATAAGAACTCACATTTTGGAATTTAATTCTGAATCGGAGTACAATAGGGATCTTTCCGATTCTCTTACATAAATTGCGCTCACTGATCACTTTTTTGTGACCTTGCCAGTCTTTTCCATCGTGATGTAATCATATGCACTTATGAATTTAATGGATCAATAAGGATCTTCGCCAATATGACGGCATTATTTTTTAAAGGTTGCGGAATCTGAAATATCCAGGACAGTGACTAACCCTGATGACTCAAGAATCTTAAGTCTCCTTTTCAAACCTTAAAAACTTTTACGGGTGGCCGTGAATCTTGATTGTTTCTTTTTTAAACTTTAAAATATTTATAGGTTAAATGCGTCATCATATTTACACAGTGTCACCCCATCAAACCTTAGGCGTCAATAAGAGCTTATTTAGAACTAAACGAGATATAAAGGCGCTACAGTAGGAGCACTTTATACCCTTTGGCGATACAAAATCGTACACAAGTAATTCATAAGGGCGATAACAGGGTAAGTTTAAAAATTAAAGACGTTCAGCAGCAATTTTTTACTCTATTATAAAGGCTAAGCATCTTGTGTTATAGCTTTAAGTAAATCTTACCACTATACGTTCTAAATAAGAAGTAAGCATTGACTACAACCACACAAAGTGCTATGGAAGCGATAATGAACTCTCGCCAAGAACTTAAGCACAAGAGCAATACTTATCGCTATCAGTTCTACAAAGGTGCTCACTTTCTCTTTTATAGCACCAAATGCCTAAAAAAGTGCAAAACTCTCTTATGTAACATTTTTTAGTTGGTCAGTCATCTAAAAATTAAATTATCTTATAAAGTGTCAATGATATCAGTAATTTCTTTACATATCAAAATGATGATGAAACGCATACAAACTGGCTGATAAACAAATGGGCTGACAAATATTGTTGCACAGAAGCATCCAAAGTACCTGCTGTAGGTGAAACAACATGGGTCCTCTAAGATAAGAACTCATATCATCACCATTCACCATCATATTAGTTAGTGACTCTCAAGATTACTATCCAGACTGTAAACATATTTTTTTTAACACAATGAGAATACTTACCTGTTATGTATATGCTTATTCTTATTCATACATAATAAGTTACTATTTTCATCAATGACTCACGTCCAATGTAAACAAGATCTAATTCAGTCTCAAAGTCTACGTCCAATATTTACTCTCATTTGGTTTTGTTTAAATTAACGTCTAATGCACGTGAAAGGAAGCTTTGTGGATCAAAATAGACAAACATACTCTACCATTTGTAGCGTTATATACGTAATATATGCATACAGTCATACACACCTAATACATATATCATTTGTAAGAATCACAAGGAAAAGATGCAGTGTGATATTTGCGGCCAACAAAGTGAAGTGTCATACCAAATCTGCGCTCAGATCTCCTACTCCGAAATACGAAAACGAAGTTTGTATGGCGCCATCCCGCTCACTCAAATACAGCATAACACGAGAGCGAGAGGGACAGCACGTTACGAACCTCGATTTTTGTGTTTCGGAGTATCCCCTCTGGAACCATAGTCACATTGGTCACTGACCCGGTCTGGACTGGTCAGGTCACTAAGATATTCAAGATTGAATGCACATCCGGTTTGAAGGACCAAATTTTGAACATTATCTTCCAGTAAGTTACTCGTATGTAGCATGATTATTACTGCTAACAAAAAATTAACGATCGTAGATTACAGACGATATACGTAGTGGCTTGCACAGAGTTCTTGGTCAAGGTAGGCAGTTTTTCTGTGCCTATATAACTCCATGGTCGTTCAGGGCTTCAAGGTAGGCAGTGCCTTTGTGCCTATATGGACCGCAACCGACTGGATATACGTCAACCTATACCGAGCGGCGTCACTGTTGAGTCCCTTGGGTTTGGGTATACTGTAGCTCCTTGGTTTTTTTAGAACCTGACTTCGAATCAGGGATCAGAACCGGTAAGGTTTTTCACACAAAATATCCGAAATAACGATTCGTTTTTTTCCCTCAATTACGAGATTTTCGTATATTTAATTAAAATTCTAGAACTTGAATCAGGTGTTTTGAGATTAATTTCTCCTCTCTTAAATACAGTTTTAAAACATTGCAGAAATAGCGGGTATTTTAGAAGATTTCCAAAATACCGGTTCGATCCCTTCTTTGAACAGGTCTCTTAGCCAGTAATCAGATTCAGCGGGGGGAGCGCAATCCAGCAAACAGGAAAGCCTTCCTCGGCCACTTAGAGTTGCGGTGGGACCCAGTGGACAAGGTACAAGGAGCCTGACTATACATAAGGCAGCGATTACACGGTCAGTCCAGATCGAAATTCGACCAAGGCTGCTGGAGTAGACCAACAGATCTTGGGTGCGGCTGGTTGTAATATAAGCCGCACCAAGTCCAATTGATCTACTGCAAAGCGGGTCGTGATTTGGATTGACCGTATGACTGCCTTAGACAAAGACAGTGGAACGTTAGGAATGACCGTCATCCCGCACTGCCCGCATTTCATCCTAATACCATAAATACTAGAGTCATTAGATCCTCAGTATATCACCGAGAGGAGAGATCTCTATCGATCGGAGCTGTGTGAGAATTCCTACTCGTAGTTTTTATAAAATCAGTGTTCGGTCAGTGAGTTGCTCTGTAATCAGTTGTAGGGCCTTCGTGAACTCTTTTTTGATTTTGTACCTCATAAGGAAAAAACGGAACCCTGTCCGTCTGTCTATCAAGACCCTTTTTCTCAGGAACACATAATAATAATAATAATTTATTTCTGACCAACTGGGATCATAGTGTTAGTTAAGACATTATTTGTACTTATATATTATTGTTAGTAAAACATTTTACCTAATCTAACTTAATCTAATATACGACCGTTTATGTAACGCCACGTACATGAAGCTGGCAACAATGGTTCATGTACGGACAGTCTAGCCTGCTCGCGACCATGCTCAGGATGCTGTTGACACTATCACGAACTCTGCGCACCAGGGATGCACATCGTTTACGCATAGTGCTGTAAAAACAGTCTACTCGAGCCTCCGAAAACATCCCCGACGCACTGCAGAAACGAAGCAGCCCCATCAGCATCCTGAATGCGTTATTGTATTGCACACGCAGAGCGCTGTACTGTTTCTGCGTATAACTCACCCACAGGCTGCTCGTATAGAAGTTTGTACAATAGGCTTTAAAAAGAGTGACCTTTTTTACTTCCTTAGAACAGCGTACACATAGAGGTATCAAGTTCTCCGATGCTGGAGTCTCGCACTTCTTGCTGCTTTTCTCAGTGTTACAGTATTTTTCTACTAATACATTTTTTGTGTAATAAGTGGCAAACGGGCAGACGATGCACCGCCATATTTATTTTTATTTATTTTACTAGCTTCTGCCCGCGACTTCGTCCGCCTTAAATTCGTTTATCGCGGATAAGGGTATTTTTCCGGGATAAAAAGTAGCCTATGTCCTTCCCCGGGACTCAAACTATATCAGCGGTTTAAGCGTGAAGAGGTAACAGACAGACAGACAGACACATTAGTATGGAAGTATGGACTTTATTTATTTATGAATGATGAATCACCCATACATTACCAACCTAGGTTATAGGTTAACTCGCTTCTTAAAGATTACCATGTTACAGCACCCCGGAAACACCTCAGGGTTAAGCTTATTCCACAACTTGCAAGTACGTGGTAAAAATGAGAGTGATGCCGCCTTGATAATAGTGGGAATGTACTTTGTTTCTGAGGCGGGAGGTGCGATGGTAAAAACCTACCTACTATCTTTATCTAATTTCTATTTGTTTTGTCAACAGTAGCAGCAGTTTGCATCCTGCTAGAGGTGGGCGCGCTGCCGAGCCGACGGAGCGGCTTCACCTGCAACGACCCCGACCTCTCGTTCCCGCACGTCGGCGATACGTTCTCCATCTCGCTCGTCGCCGCTGTCACTGTCATCGTGCCTTTTATTATTGTGAGTTTTTTTTTGTATAATTTATTTGTCGCGTAAGTATGTATTACAAACAATAGTTATTATTTTGATGGGTTTTATTTTACTGCTGGCAAGTCCTCCCTTTTTACTGGTCAGAGAATATTTGTGCTACTAAGTAGAAAAGTTAGGATTTACTAGCTCTGACCCAAAAAAGCCTATCATGCATGTGATAGTGTTTTTGGACAAGATAGGCAGTTTTTTTGTGCCTATATAGAGCCATGGTCATTTAGGTCTATAGAATCTTATTTACTCGACTAAGCCAAAAAAAGAGGGTTATGATTCTCCCCCGCTGACGGAGTTGCGAGCACATTCTAGTAATATATAAAGGTCGTTCGTGGACGCTTTACCGCTGTTTTCGTGGCCCCGCACGATGGCGATGACGCTTGCATTTTTGTACAGATATTTGAAACTATTTTTCCATTAAATCTAAATTATCACTATACAATACATTGCATTAAAAATATACAACTGAAATCAAAATTTAACAAAAGAACAAAACACAATTGCATTACGACAAACATTTCCAGCTTACAGCGCCATTTTTGCCTACTTTTTTATGCTAATCACGTGAACAATTTGCGTCATACCATATTATCTTCCTAACTATGTCATATGCTCTTTAAAATGGTTCCCACTGATGTCTCAAGCGATGATATGGTAGTCATTTGCGAAATGTAAAAAATGATTGCTCGCAAAAATGCTTTTCAGTTTTTGCAAATTTAATCACACCCACTTACGTTAAAGAGCCTGTTTTGACAGGTTACATAAAGAAATTCAATTTAACGTTTGATTGGGACTCGTTTAAGTAATTATGTAAAAAAAAACGGTGATCTCAATACGTCATGCGATTTTGTAAATAAGGTGTACGGTTTCTTCACACACGTCTAAAATTCATAAGAAAAAACTTTAAAGTAAAACTCTGATCATAACTTGTCTCTTTACTAAAATGTAGTTCACATTAGACTTGTGTAGTTCGCGAATGAATGATGGAAATGAAGTATATCGGTTAGTATCACTCTTTCAGTCTCTAGTTCAGTACAGATTCAATTCATGCAATTCTGTTGTTCACCCGATCACTCACTCACTGCGATAGAGTGAAATGTCACCAGCAGGTGATTCAATATTCATAAATAAGAATGCGCAGATATACTCATGCTCATCCTGACTTCGTTACTATATTATAAACGTGAAAGTATGGATGTACGTTCCACTTAATCTCAAAAACTACTGGACAAATTTTTATTAAACTTTCCATTTATGTACCTTATATATCAGAATAGGACGTAGGCTATAATTTATGTCAAATTTCATCTCTTTTAGGGACAAAAAAGGGGGTGAAACTTTGTATGCTATAAATTGCATCCCTACTTTTTTTTTTTTTTTTTTATTATAAATAGATGGGCATTTGACCGCAATCTCACCTGTTGTTAAGTGACGATGCGGTCAAGGATGTATCATGCCCGTCTAGAAACAGTCTATTCACTCTTGTCTTGAACACGCCCAAATTATAATGGTCGGGGAACACACTCGCAGGCAACGAGTTCCACTCCTTTGCGGTACGCATGATAAAAGTTGCACCATAGCGCTTCGTGCGGATTCGCGGAATATTGACCACGTGCGGATGGAACGAACGCACGCGTCGTGTGTCCCGATGATGCAAAGGGGCTGGTGGAATTAAATCATGTAATTTCCCCGCACACTCACCGAAATGTAACCTGTAAAAGACCGACAGACGAGCGACCCTACGTCGATGCTCAAGGCTCTGCAGCTTAGTGTCAGTTAGAGTAGGGTCGCCAATAAGCCGCCTAGCTCGTTTGTCAATCGAGTCCAAAGTGGCCAGTTAGTATTTAGCTGATCCATCCCAAAGGTGGCAGCAGTACTCCATACATGACCAGGTCTTGTGCTTGGTAAAACATTAAAAGCTGTCCTGGAGTGAAATACCGCTTAACCTTGGAGAGGATTCCGAGTTTTTTGGCCGCAGTCTTTGCTTTGGACTCGATATATTGACCGAAATTGAGATTGGCAGTCAACTGAACACCAAGAAGCTCAAGGCTGCCAGTCAATTTTACAGGCACATTCTGGAAAGTCGGAGCCAGCTCGAATGGGCTTCGTTTGGTGGAGAACAGACACGCCTGCGTCTTGGTAGCGTTGAACGTCACCAGATTAGCATCACCCCAAGTCGAGACTGCATGAAGGGACGCGTCCACACGGTCTACCATAGCCTCTCGACAAGACTGGATTGTATCCCTGCTGGCCTTCGCGTCCGGTAGATATCTGTCCGCAACTGTGCTGTCATCTGCGTACCCAATGATACCGGGCATAGGCAGATCGTTTATGTGCAGCAAGAATAGAGTTGCGGACAGGACCGACCCCTGTGGAACTCCGGCATCGATGGCTTGGTGGTCTGATGAGTAGCCATCGATGACTACTCGTATCGACCGGTTAGACAAGAAGTCAGATATCCAAGTACAAAGACCATCAGGAACACCATATGCAGGAAGCTTGGATATAAGGCCAGCATGCCAGACCCTGTCAAAGGCCTTAGAGATATCCAGAGATACGGCAAGAGCTTCACCTACGCGGACGAAGTCGCGGGCAACAACTTGTACATACATAATTTAATCACTTAGTCATAATAAATGTACTAAATATATACAAAGTAAGAAAATAACATTATTAGTAAGAATCTGTCATGTGAAAATCTTAGTTTCTGGCTCTGCAGTTTAGCGTACACATATTTTTGATTAAATTTTATTCCAATTAGTGGTAGTGAATTTTAGTAAACTCTTGATCACTAGTTATTTTTTCTGACACTTCATCTAGATAGTAATTATTCTAAAACTGTAAGTACGCAATTAACAGGTAATTCTGGCTCTACATCCTAAAGCCATATTGACTGGTAACTACCCAGGAAATTACTAAAACAACCGCGATAAAGTCGGTTATTACTTACGTCATTTGGTTTATAATCATGTTGGTTAGTGAGACATAATTCTAGAAATACATAAATTTATAATTATACCATTTACTTGGAGTTACCGTTGGTTATCGTATTCATTTGAAGTGATTTTGTAACATTTAGTATTTAATATTCTGCGTGTACGTTCATTGATATATTTACTAGGTTTACCTGCCACTTAGCCCACTTTTTTAGGGTTCGGTACCTCAAAAGGAAAAAACGGAACCCTTATAGGATCACTTTGTTGTCCGTCTGTCTGTTAAAATCCTTTTTCTCAGGAAAACATGTAGATATCAAATTGTAATTAATATAAAATGCTTATGTTTGAAGCAACTTCGATCGCAGAGGAGTAAAAATCATTACCCTTATTTATTCATCAGAATAGTCCGGTAAAAAGTGTCCTATACCCAGCTGTCCGTGTACAAGATATAGTTGAAATCCGTTTAGCCACAACGACACAAACAAACATACAAGAAATGAAAATATTTCGATTTAGTGACCTATAAATAGTCCGTTACAATTTTTTTTAAACATCTTCAATGCACAGACATTTTATTTTTACATATTACACATCGCGAGATTACAAAGTGTTAAAAATCCACGGGTTTAAAAAACTACCTATTTAATCTTGGTCCTTCTCACCCCGATTCTAACCATTTTGCTTTTTTTACAGCTATGGGCGGTAGAAACTTCACTGTACCGGGGAGACGAGTATTCTATGAAGAAGAGCAGACTAAGCACTAGTGCGAAAACCGCCGCTCTTATCTATAAGGACTATATATACGGAGCCGTGTTCAATCTGATCATTCTGGAGGTGATCAAGTGCGTGGTCGGTTCCCCTCGACCGACGTTCTTCGATTTGTGCAAGCCTGACAAAGCGAAGACTTGTGAAGGGTAAGCATTCAATTATTATGTAAATAGTTGTCTAAATAATTTTTATGCGCTTTTGTATCCCAAAAGCATCTGTTGTATTTGTTGTTTCATGTTCAAATTCTAATTCAAAATTTAAACTTAATTTCAAACTCATCAGGCCTCAAGGCATGTCTGGTTGTACTTTTACCTAAATTATAGCAATTGCAATATTAATGCGACCTGGCCACACTTTTAGAGGCGATCTATATTGTCTCCGAATCCATTAGATTTCAAGAAACTTAACCTATATTTTCAGAGATGTTCAAGGGTATCTATGCCTCAATTATAATTTTTTTCAATATAAAATAATAAAATAACTTTATACAAGTTTATTGAAGATGTAGAGAGTCTCCGCGGACAAAACTTTAAATTTGGAGATGTCGCTTAAATAAGTAGTTTAAATTAAAACCTCTTGGTAATTATAGACAGAAGTAGACAGCAGTTGAAATACTCATCTTTCATGGGGTAATAAGGTATAATGGGAGGGCAATCATACCGTAGCTGCTACTGTTTTTCTTCTTTTAGGTAAAATAAATTGTATCCTTCTTACCCCATCTAAACTTTTTTTTTAAATCACACACGAAAATTTGCAAAACCTGCGACTCGATGAAAGTGATATATCGAACCGAGGCTAAAAATTAATGGATGATGTTAGCATATTAATATTACAGAAATAGTCAGCTTAATTAATTGTCATTTACCTGTTAGTTAAGGGATAAAGGATGCGTTAAGGAGAATGAGTATGTATTAAAAAGTTAAGGGTATTATTAAGAAGTGTATGTTAACCGAAAGTTCAATTAATTTTGTTTACTACCGCTTCTAGATCGCCCTAAATAGCCCTTCTGCAAAATTTGATAATGGCTGCCCTTTGCCCTGCAGATTTGCACAGCTGTCGATATGACCAAGCTACCTACATCGATACTCCTATGACACATTTGTCCCGAATATGTCCAATTTGATGCGACGTGGCGCTATCATAGTGGCTTTATATTAAAGCGAGTTGAAAAATTGTACGCTTCGAGCAGAATTAGCTGCTGTACGGCCAGCACGGGCGGCCTACCAATTCGTCCATCGAAGTCCCGAACTCAAACATGTAATTTTTTGTCCATGTTTTCAGTTTTCTAATTCGCCTCAGGGAGGTCTGTTGATTTAGATTGCGCTAGATGTCTTTATTACTTAACATAAAAAACAATAGAGTAGTGTCTATGCTTTGGTTTGTTATGATTAACCGTCGCAATCCCTACTGTGATCCGATTTCGAAAATTATTTCCCCGGCGTGACCTCCTTATATTGGAAAAATAAAGTTGAAAAATAGCGAAAATAGCGGGCGATAATTTTTTGATGTGTTGTAAGAAGTTGGCTGTCTATTTTGTATTTAGGAGTATTTTTTACAGTTCAAATACCGTTTTAAGACCTCTGAAAGAAATAACCAATCGACTTTGACTGACGCGGCCTCGATATTTAGTAAACACGCAAGTATCAGTAACAATTGTTCATTTTCAAAATCGGATAAAAAGTAGAGGTATGCCGGAAACAATCTCGATCAAGATAACATTCTAGATACGGGAGCAAGTAATGCGACCAGTATGTGTAATTATCCTTTAATCTAACTAAACATTTGGAACACAAACATTATTGTTCTTATTGGCGTAAAATTAACTTTATGGTAGTTCACTGATAAGCTATCGTTGAAGTTAATGCATATATGTATAGTATTAACCATTAAAACAACTGAAAGTAGGCTGTCGTTCATAATATTTACGAGTGTAATGTTTTAAATAAAATGTATATATTTTTACATTATGCGCATCTTTCTGTACCGAAACGCCCCGTTTGGACTCGTCTACTTTCATGACACAGATTAAATCACCCATCACATTGACGCCTACCCTACGCCTACCCAAAAAAACCTGACTCTTTTATCAAAGGTGCGTCTGAACGGCCAAGGCTAGATTTTACAACACTGAAATAATAATGATTCGGAGATTAAGTAACAAAATTACAAAGACAATTGACTCTAAATATAAACTTCGACAACAATTGACTCTTAATATATTTTTTTCTACTTTCGTCGAATCGATATAAACCGATATAAACGATATCAATCGATATAAACTTAATGCTACATCAAATAACAATTTCTTACGTCGTTTCTTCTCGTCTCATTTTAATGCGAAACACTTAGGGAGCGCTGGTTAGGCTTGTGAAAAGACCATTCACGCTTAGTTGTAAAATATATTTTGAGTTTTGAATCAATCACTACTAATATTAAACTTGAGAAGTAACCCCGTCTGTATTATAAAGTTTGGTAAAGAGGTTTAAGGGTATTGAAAAGGAGGGTAGAAGTTTGTATGAGGAATGAGGAATCAAGTCTTGGTAATGTAAGCAATAATAAATGCTCATATAAGTAGCCTCTACACAGTCTGTTTCCTTCTAGGTCGGAGTACGTCACCAGCTACGAGTGCACCTCGTCCAAGTATTCCGCGTACCTGCGCATCGACTCCATCAGAAGCTTCCCATCCGGACACTCGTCGTTATCGGTCTACTGCGGACTATTTCTGGCGGTAAGTCCTCCTATTGCAATGTCGGAGTTGATTACGTACACTCTTACCACGAGACTTAATCAAGTAAACGATAAAGCAACCATGCACGAAGAAGTAAACTTTTTTGTAGCTCTTGACTCTTGAGAGTAAGGTAGTATGTTAAAGGGTAAGTAATGTGATGTCGGGTGAAAATAAGTGTACATTCTCGGCATTAGGGTAAACATTTGTAACAAATTTGAATATTTTCACTTTTTCAGTGTCTCTTCTCACCCCACTGAACTGAACTGAACTTTGCACCTTCGTTTCCTACACTTTGCATTCCATTAGACAAAGTTAAGAGTCTCATCTTCCTTTGCAGTGGTACCTGCAGCGTCGTGCCTTCAGCTGGCACAGCCGCTCAGTGCTGGTAGTGCCGCTGCTACAGGCACTGTGCCTGGCGTACGCGGCGGTGTGCGCGCTGACGCGCGTCTCCGACCACCGGCACCACTGGTGGGACGTTCTGGCAGGCGCCAGCATGGGTGTGCTCAGCGCTCTATACACGGTGAATAGCTACAGTACAGTGGTACCGTCGTAACTTCAGCTGGCACAGTCGCTCAGTGCTCGTAGATCGATGCAGTCGATGATTTTGTCGAGCTTAGGAAGCTGGATTCTTATTTGATTGATAGCGACTCTGTTATGCTCTAAAGAGCTTCTTTTTTTTCTGGATCACTCCTTCACTGCTGAAGATCGTGACTCTGATTTTTACCAACCAGCTGTCGTCATCGAGTGTACTCAGTCCTTTTATAGAAAGGTCTTCTAGAAAATAAATGATTTTAAGTAACGTAATAAAGAGCAATATAGAGTATTTGTATTGTATTGTAATAAATACATACGTTAGTTCTCGTAGTTTCAGTGACTCTAAAGTTTATTTCTCTTTCCAGGTGCTAGTGCTCTGCAAGAACTTCTCCCACCCAGCCGTTGTCAGCACCAGCGATATCTCCAGCAGCGACGGCACACACCACAACCCCGACGCGAAGCTGTTGTCCAACCGGGTGATGATGCCCTAGCCCCAGGCCGTGTAAGCGGACGCTTACAGTGACATTCCGTGATGGGTGAACACTGATGGGTGCCACCATGATGGGTGAATTTATCCTAATGGGTGCAACTATCCTTATAGGTGAACCACCCTGATGAAGTTAACTAGAGTGTAACAGTGACTTTGTGTAGCAGTGTGTATTATTTAGCGGTTGTTAGTGTGATAGTGTTTCGAGTAAAGCGTACAAAAACAAGTGAGATTAGTAACGAGCTTGCAAACTGTTGGTTGATTTGTAGAAGCCATTAACATGATCTGACATTCCAGATTTGTATTGTTGGAAGTGGATACTGGAATACTTGGAAATGAGTATTGTAAATATACAAATTAATAAGTTTGTTCATTCACAGTTAGTTCACCAGCACTCAGCTTTGTTACTCAAAAAACTCATTGAAAATGATACTGATATTCATGAATGACTGTGACGTTAAAATGTTTACTATGTAACAAATCGTTACTTTAATCAGTGTTGAGAACATAATGTGACATTACGAGTAGCAATATAATGACCGTATATGAGTAAAAGTAAATAATTCAAAAATACTTGCACACTAAAACTTAAGCAAATCATAAGCGAAACATTTTACCTGTTTAAAGACAAAATGTTTGGTGACCCAATGCGCACGTTTTCTAAACTTGCACAAGTTTAATGCCTGTTTAGTGATAAATGGGATATTTTTATATCCACAGATTGATTGTTAGAATCTAGAGTTTTATACTAGATTAGTGTTTTATACTGGCAGCTTCTTGTGCTTATTATATGACTGTTTTTCAACATATCTCTACATCTCATTCTAGATCTTATTTTTTCATCTCATCAAAGAAATCTCCTTCATTATTGTAAGAATTATGAAATGGTATTGATCTTTTTGACATTATTCATAATTGAAAGTCAAAATGTATCGATTTATCGTGATGTTATGTGTCATGAATCGGTTAAACTTTTTTCTTTTTTTTTTCAAAAAAAAAACACTGGTTTATTTCGATTAGGTAAGAATGGCATATATAGTAAATTCGGTAGTAGATATAACGATCTGATTCATTCCGTCCGTCTGTCTGTCATCCAATTTGTTAGGGACACTTAATCCAAAAAATCACATTATTTTGTGAAATAGCCAAAAGATTACATTCGCTAAAGTTATGTTAAACTGAACACAAATTTTATTAGAATGTCTGATTGTTATTTAAAAAAAATGTTAATCGTGGGACAAAAGAAGACTTCAAATAAAGGCAAAATAGACACTGAAATCTTATTTTGATGCATATTTTTGTAAAACCTGTATTATTTTATTTCGGAACCTTTTAAAGGCGACTAAGATCAAGTGGGGTAAGAAGAACCTAAATAGTCAAAGAGAAGGATATTATATTATTGTTTCTCCTATCCTAACAGTATTTACCCCACTGAACCGATTTCAGAAAATATTTAGAAATGTAATGTCTCATATAGACTTAGGAAAGAATATTCAAATATGTTTTATCACCTTCTTAATTTGTATACCATAGGAGATTAAGAAAAAAAGAATTATTTCTTCATCATAGACATTAAATAAGATTATATTAGCATATCTAACAGCGTACCAAATGTATGCATTGTTTTTTTTATTATTATGGCAATATAAACTAAGAAATGTCTATGGAACTGGTCAGTCTATAATTAACAAATAAATATTTTTCTACCAGTGATCACACGTTTAGTTGAAGCTCCATATTTATCTGTATAAATAATTGAACAAAACCAATCTACATGTACGAAAACTGCTTACGACAAGGGCAACAACTCCTGTCCAGAAGTCAAATAATTGAACATTATTCGTTGTAATAAGAATATTTAACATTTGGCCTTTTGAGGGGAGTTATTGTACTTATCGCAAGCAAGTGATTAAACTTTTATTTTTGTGAAATGTTAAGTATTATATTATTTTTAAATTATATTGCCCACATAATGCAAATTTTCCCTTTAATGTTAACCATTCCGTTTTTTTTATTACCTATCTGAATTACCTATTTGGATGGATAAAGCAGTCTGATGTCACTTTCATTGTTTAAAAGCCATGCATCACTCTCCGTACAGGATTATATCTGTGAGAGTGGTAATCAGCGATCTTTGTAGGAAAGTTATATCATTTATCTAACCATTCCTCACCATTAGGCTGCCTATCCGATGAAGTGGAACGGAGCGGAGCTGTGCAAAATAAACCAATCATATTCCGCAGATTCAAATTTGCTCGTGTTGTTTTCAACAGCGAACACCCTGATTGGTCCAATTCGCACAGTTCCGCTCCGCTCCGCTTTAATTAATAAACAGCCTTAGAAACGGCTCGTCGACATGAAGCTTTCGTTCCTTTCACACTTACTTGCTAGAAAGGGACGGATATCGATGATAAACGCATTGCTATATATTGACGCTTCATAGCAATAGTTATAGAGTTTCTATGTGAGCAACCGTCTACTTATATTAACTTATTAATTATTTTTTAATTGACTAACCGACAGTATTTGCTGTACAGTACCTGTCTAGTCGTAAGATAAACAATCGTACCCACCTAGTTTTAATTAGATTCACATGCGTTTTGTATACATGGTGGGCCGAGTAACCCGACAAACTTTAACCATCGAATTTAGTGCCTCATTGAAATACATTAACATAACGTTCTTTAAATAGTAATGAATTTGAATTAAATCTGAGAGATACGAGTACTATTCAACACGACTTACTCTCAATAAAGAAAAAAAGAGAAGTTGGATAATAAACTTACTGTAAAACTCAATACAAACTGCTCAAAAAGCATGCAAGTATTACTTCTGTGTATCTCATTAAGGCGTGAGTCATGAGATTTTAAGATTTATTTATGAAAATAATTATGACCTTTAAAATTACGCGTTTTCAGACTAGATGTTACACCACTTTATATGTTCCAATGTGATTTGAAATTCGATGTAAAGTCTGTTGGGTTACTTGGGCCCACTGTGTATAAAGAAATCAAGATAATTTTAAAATCTTACTGGTAGAGGTAATATTTCTATTCTAGATAACCATACATCGCATAAAAAGAGGCGCTGAGCGGAGACGCCAGTACTAATGATTGAAATTAAAAGTGGTAAATTTATGTCGCTACATACATTTTACAATAATTGGCTTTATTGTGTCATTATTACTGAAATGCCCACTCGGTGCCCCCTTTTGTGCGATATATGTATATAACTGTGAATACATGAATGTATTAGCGTATTTCGTATGCGGATTATCTTAACTCGTGTTACCGTCAAATGTTGTTTGTTCACGAACTTAGTTTCTGTAAAACTTTTTGTAGTTAATGCAACGCACACTTTTTCAGTTATAAACAGTTTCGATGGGGTAATTGGGATGACGGGGTGAGAAGAAAGCTAAATAACTGTCCCTCTACCCTAAGTAAAATAAGCGATCTCCCTTTTAAACCTTAAGTACTACTTCGAACGAATTTTTGCACGGTTATAAACATGTCGGATGGGATAATTGGGACGACGGGGTAAGAAGCACGCTAACCGTCTCTACCCAAGGAAAAAAATAAGCGATGTCCCGTCTAACCCCTAACTGACTTCAGGTACTACTATGTATTCGCACTTAGTTATAAACATATTGATCAGATGAATCGGGAAGACGGGGTGAGAAGCACACCAAGGTAGTGCCTCTCTTACCCTAGGCAACATGATGTCCTGATTTACCCTACCGACTGATCTTAACACTACGAATGTAAGATTTATTTTTATCTTGATATCTGTAATTATTTCTATTTATTTTAAAATATCGACATTTTGACATTCCCGGCATTTAGAAAGAGATTAGTTTAAGATATTTTTTAATTTTGTAAATATTCGCTGTAAGAGTAGAATGTGTGTTTGATTGTATGATGTCTTTGAATAGTTAATAGACGATCTTTATTATAAAAATTGTTTAATTTTCCTTTGTCCCACCAATTAATAGATCTAGTACAGTCAGCTGGTTTGATGTACTGGAAAATCCAATTGATCAAATAAGAAGGCGCCCGCAATTTCGTTCGCGGAGGAGATAATGTCACAACCCGTCCTTTTTCTTCAGTGTAGTCAAGTAACAAGTATCGTTTAACTATCTGTGGATACCCAGCTACCCGTGTACCAGAAATAGTGGAAATCTGTTAAGCCGATATGGCATAAAATAAAATCAAAAAAACATTTATCGATTCAGTTCAGTTGGAGGTCTCCAAATAGTCCGTTACATTTTTTTTATATCTTCAATGTACAGACATTTAATTTTTACATCTATATAATAGTATAGATATCGACAGACTCTTGGGCTATAGCAAGGGTCAGTATTCCCTCCCCGTGCATTCCCGCTCCACGGGGAGGAGAGTGGGTACGTCGGACTCCACGGAAAAGCAATAACCTACACGGGTGCACTAAAACTTTTTGGTATGCCCTCCGCGTAAATGGTAGGGGTGACACGGGATCGCGAACATTTCACCGCAAACTCCCTGCCGCTGACAGTCGAAACGGTCCTTGATGGATGGCTAAAATGCCCCGCAACTTCAGATGCATGCAGGGCGAAACCTCACGTATCCGACGTACTCACCGATGACATCCACTAAGGGAGAGCATCAAACGACCTGTGATCACCCTCTCAGGTCCTCCGTGTAGTGGGGGTATGCCGTCCGGGAAACCGTCCTTTCAAACAAACCTCCACTAAACCTCCGTCCCCTATTAACAGTGAACACTTTTGTAGAGAAACACGCTGAGTGATCCTCCGTGTGGAAAGGAATAGCCTCCAAGAGCAGG
This sequence comes from Hedya salicella, assembly GCA_905404275.2. Taxonomy (NCBI): domain Eukaryota; kingdom Metazoa; phylum Arthropoda; class Insecta; order Lepidoptera; family Tortricidae; genus Hedya; species Hedya salicella. The sequence goes on along the minus strand of FR990112.1, from coordinate 1,268,741 downwards.
TCAATGGCCCTCAGCTGATCCGCGTCCTATTAACCATTATTTCTTAATTTAATTCTGAGTAGATAAACCATAAAATTTACAAATACTAAAATAAAATTAGAGTACGGTTTTTTTACGCTATTGGATACATACCTGCGGGCTAGCCGCCATTTTGCTATTGAGGTTAAAAATACTTTCCAGGCATAAAAACTTTGGTGTGACCGTTCAAGATGTCAAGTGAATGTATTTGCGGGAACAATTTGTTTGCTTGTAACTTAGGTACTCTAAGTTATTAGTGGGGGTCGGCAAGTTCTTAGAAAGTAGTTCCCGCAAATATTGATCGTTGGAGAGACCTAGAAGTCAGTAACTGCATTAGGTAGAGAAATGGCTGTAACAAAAACTGACAGTGACAGAATTTTTTTTTTTAACTAGCTAACTGCTACTAGCTAGAACTATTAACTAAATAAATACTAATTAGAAATTGTAGTAGTATTTAAATTACAAATCAAATAAACGTAGGTGGCGTAAACCTTACATATCAGCCAAGGAATATCCACTGGTGAAAACGGACTTGGTCTTCCTTATAATAAGTCAAGTCAACATTATGACAGGAAATGGTCAGATTATGTCGAACCACGATGTTGCCTCGGCATTCGAGGATTATTTTTCCAACATTGCTATTAATACTACAAGATATCTTCAATCATCTGCGACCGAAGCCCATGTGTTACTTAATGTTAATTTTAACAAATGCAATGTAAGCTTTGAATTTAGTCAAGTAAATTTAATAGACGTTATTAAAACATTTAAGTCACTGAATTCAAAGAAAACAGAGGATTTATGGGGAACTTCAGTAAAAATTGTTCACCATATCATAGACTCAATTGCACCCTATCTAGCTTTGATTTATAATAATTGCATATCAGAGGGCGTGTTTCCAGATCTTATGAAACTTAGTAAAGTCATACCTCTTTTTAAATCAGGTGACTTGAGTGACTTGACTAATTTTCGTCCGATATCTATACTACCTGTATTAAGTAAAGTTTTCGAAAAGTTAATGTTGATGAATCTGCTGGGACACTTCAATAGAAATAAACTGCTTAGTAGAAAACAGTTCGGTTTCACAAGGGGACGTTCCACGGCTGATGCAGCATCTGTACTCATTAAATATATTTACATCATCTGGGAGAAATCTTGTGATGCAATTGGAATTTTTTTGTCACCTTTCTAAGGAATTTGATTGCGTTGACCATGGAACACTCATTTTGAAATTAGAACATTATGGCCTGTCTATAAATGCCTTAAGCCTTATGTCTTCATATCTCAGCAATAGAACACAAACAGTTGTTGTAAATGGAACCCAATCCAGTGGAGCTGCAGTTAGCTAGAAGTGCCACAGGGCTCTATCTTAGGGCCATTCCTATTTTTGGTTTATATAAATGACTTACCATCTATAGTAGAAAATCTTTGTGATATAGTACTATTTGCTGATGATACATCATTAATTTTCAAAGTTGACCGGAAAGCAACAGACTATGCTGAAATTAATAGTGTACTAGTTAAAGTACTTGACTGGTTTAATATTAATAATCTGGTATTGAATGCTAAGAAAACGAAATGTGTTAGATTTGCTTTACCGAATGTTAGAGCAGTGGATTCTACTATATCGCTCAATGGTGAATGTTTAGAAATTGTGGATAGGGCATTATTCTTAGGTATAACACTGGACAAGAACTTGCAATGGACTCTCCATTTAGCAGTACTTGCAGGTAAATTAAGTTCAGCAGCTTACACTATTAGAAAAATTAGACAATTGATCAATGTTGATACTGCTCGCTTAGTATATCATACTTATTTTCATAGTATCATGTCATACGGTATTCTGGTTTGGGGCAAAGCAGCTGACATACAGACTATATTTGTGTTACAAAAAAGAGCGATTCGTTCAATATATAACCTGAACTCCCGTGACTCCTTAAGAGAACTTTTTAAAGACATCAACATATTAACCGTAACCTCCCAATATATTTATGAGAATATTATTTATGTTATTAAGAACCTAGAGTCTTTTACTAAGAATTCAGATATCCACAATTTTAATACTAGAAATAAAAACAAAATCGCTATTAGAAAGTTCCGCGTTCGTAAAGTAGCCAAATCATTCGTAGGCCAATGTATACATTTTTATAATAAGCTACCAGATGATGCTTTGAAATTATCGTTTCCAGCTCTCAAAAAGTACTTAAAAGAGTCCCTAATGGCAAAGGCTTATTATAGGGTAGAGGACTATTTAACAGACAAAAATGCATGGCGCAAAACAGAAACCAAATAATTTACTTTTACCGGGACACGGTTCTTATAAGGTGGCATATCAAACGTATGTAAGTTGTTTTAAATAAAAAACACTATTTTGCTTTTTTATATTCTAGATTATTTTTTTTACTTTTATATGTTTTGATATGTTTTCTTGAAGAACTACGCATTGAGTTTATATACTCAAAACATATATTTAGTTATAGGCTAAGTACAAATATTGTAATAGTTATTTCGAAAAGATGACTGACTGTTGAGTTTGTTTCGGCTTTCTTCTCTTCAGTGGTCTCCTCTTGGGAAACGCCGTAGAGTCAGACTTGTAAAAGTGCCCTTGTGGCCTACTTACAGAATACAGATCATTATTTCATTATTTCATTATAGTAGGAATGTTGTCTAGGTATGAAAATATAAATTCTAATCAGTCCGTCAGATCGATAATGATAATAGACTATTTTTTGCTTATTCAAGATAATAAAAAAATACTCAGAGAAATCGCATTAATCTTTAGGAGGGGGCTCGTGACGTCACTCCTAGGTAAAATTTGTACTTAGGAGTGACGTCACGCGACATTTTAATCAATCGCCGCTATTTTTGATTACGTAAAAAAAAGAAAAAATACTTGCGCAATATTTTTTATTAATCTACAAGACGGACTAATTATTAAAATTTAGTTATCACCCTCACACCTGTTCACCACAGGATGTGAACTCCCCGCTATCCTTACGAGGTCATCCGTCCACCTAGTCGGAGGCCGTGCTACGCTGCGCTTTCCTATGCGTGGTCGCCAGTCCAGGACTTTACTGCACCAACGGCCATCCGTTCTCCGGGCTACATGGTCCGTCAATCCACATCAACGATGCAATCCTGTGAGCTATGTCGGTTACTTTGGTTCCTCATTTCTGAATCTAACACGAAGAGAAATCCCGAGCATAGGCATAATATACAGCGTGGGAACGAGAAACCCGACAGACTTTGACCATCGAAAGTAGAGCCGAATTGGAGCTTATAAAGTGGTATAACATGTACCTCAAAGACGCGTAAGTTTTGAGATATTAATTATTTTTCAAATTCATAAATCTTAAAATCTCATAACTAATACGCCTTAATAATATGATGTAGTCACTTATTTAATATTTTTATACACAGAATAAGCAGTATCTGTATGCTTTGTGGCTATATAGTTTGTATAAAGTTTTACAATACGTTGGGTATCCAATTATTATTTTTTCTTTATTGAGGGTAATTTGTGTCGGAGAGTACTGTTATCTCTCAGAGGTAAGTCACATTTTCATTACACGCAAATTCATAAAAAAAAGTTTTTTGTTAACTGAACGTTATACCAATACTCCAATGAGGTACGGAACTCGATGGTTAAAGTCTACTGGTATACTCGTTCCCACCCTGTATAATCATTTTTATTCGTGATGAAAATCGTCGAAGTTTAAAGTTTCATACTGATACTTCGATCCAGAAAAATACCTCGTATTTTCTACAAATACAAAGTATAACCTGTATTTTCTATAAATAGCGTCAACTGGGGTTACTTTGATCAACGGGGTAACATTGATCACTCATTTTTAATCGATAAGAAATTTGTTTCTAAACGCGTTAATGAGATTTTATTGTTAAGGCTGGCAACCTCCATAAAAAATCGTCTTTGACGCGTTCAGAAATACACTCCTTATTGTTTAAAAATTAATGATCAATGTTACCTCGGTGATCATACTAACCGGTACCAAGTTATTATTTTATTTTATAAGCAAAGCGTCTTTGACACAAGAACATAAACCGTAGCATCCTGTGGGCGGAGTTTGTCACGACACCTCGTGACTTCGGCTTGTGTAAGCCAATAGTTTAGGTTACCTGCGCTATTTATTCGGAAAGACGATCCTAATGTTGCAAAAGCACGAGGTCTTGCCAGCTCACGAGCACAAAGCTAAATTATTATAACAAAACTGATGTTTACAACCAACTAGGGAAACTAGAAATAGTATTGAGTCAAGTACATATATATACAGGGTGGAAAAAATCTATGGACCCTGGAGAAAAACTACCTTAAATCCTTCAAATAGCTCATTTTTCTTTAATTAATTTATTTAAATTTATTTCATGTAACCATCACGGACACATATATCATTAACATTTTTTTTTAAGCATCGTTTTTTTTTATTTCGTAATGTTGTTGATGTTCCAAATAAATAAAATAAGTAGAACTTACAAACTAAGGAGTTAGTAGGTCAAAAACTTACATTTAAAACAAAACAACACTGACAGGAGAGTGCAATCCTTCACAGTGCAATATGTAGGGGTAGTCAACCCTGTGCGCCATCATGCGCAGAATGCTGTTGGGACTGCGAGGCACCCGGCGCATCAGCAGGGATATCAGGCGCGCGCGCATGGTCGTGTAAAAACGATCCACACGACGCGCCTCCGCTAACATCCCTGATGCGCTACACAAACGGGGCAGTCCCATCAACACTCGGAACGCATTATTATACTGGACCCAAAGGGCACTTAAAGGAAACATAATTTTAATGCCCCTAACATTAATAACTGCATTCACAGAATTTGTGAAAAACTTAACTTAACCATTCATCGAACTAACTAAAAGTTCATCTATAGAATTTAAGGTTGGGAAACTACTTACCTAACCTAACTCCAGGGCCCATAGATATTTTCCTCTCTGTATAGTAAAGAGTAAGGATTTTATTATATTAAATTATATCACTGGTTACTCGCGTCGTTAAAGCTGAGTACCTACTGCTTAACATGTTTCGGTCTATTCCGAGAACCTTATAGTCTTGGATAAGAGTAGACTGCGACGCTTCCCTGGTCTCAGTCGAGAGAGCGAGAAGGGAGATGGAATGAACTGACTGGACTGAATCATGTCGAGCAATACTCCGCTTAAATTACGTGATTAACCGTTAATGTAATCGAAATATAATAACATCCTTACTATATAATACATACCATGACTCAAAACTATTTCTACTTTTCTACTCAATACTATTCCTAGTCCAGCTTATGTAATCTAAATATGTAAAGTATAACTAGAAAACTATATACCGTGAGACTTAGCACGATCTAGTTATTTACTTAGCACCTCCAAGTTGAGTGTCTCAACCGACATTAATTCTTCCTTCGCGAGTCGCAAACAAAATAACCCTATTTTAAACTGACAATCCCGAACATGGTAAAATTTGCAATTCGCGTTTTAAAACTGTCCTTTTTTAACTTTTTAAACAAGATACGATCGCCGAGTCAATAAAGGGGAGGCCACACGGGCTCTATCAGCGCCAGTCATCTAAACTGGCACTTGTGCACCCTCCTTACTATAAATAACTTGAGATAAACAATTACAGGTCAGTGACCTTTGCTATGCTTTATTAAAAAGCACTGATGTAATCAACGGTCTAGACCCTTTCGTGAAAGTGGAAGTGTGACAATGACCGAATGTTTCTGTCAAAAAATTTAATTTTGTCACCAACTATACCGGCGGATTCTTGACATCCATCTTGGACGGGCGAAATGCATCGGTGTGGACCAACTCATTATTTTATTATTTTTAATATAAAACCGTACCCTGACCTTTAAACTTTGACTCCATCTCACTCGGCCACGAGGAAAGAATGGGGGAAAATTGCAAGACTGACAATAAACAAAATGTCAATGAGGAATTGGTGAGGACTATGATAAAACGAAACCTCGAAAGCTCATCGTCTCCGCTGGCTCAGCCACGTGGAAACAAAGGATGAAGATAACGGTCTGCTAAAACTTTTAGCAAACGCTAAAACCGAGTGCCCCCCTAGAAATATGTTTTTTTGTTGTGAGGTAAAGAGAAAACGGTTTTTTTTGTAGTGTTTTTTTAATTATAATACGGCTGCCATAAATTTAATTAGCAATCTTAAAGGCCTTTCTTGAGGGACAACAGCTATTCAAATTCTGAGTTGCACTTAAAACAAATACACTTAAAACATTCGTAACAAATACACTTAAAACATTCGTAACAAATTATGCACAAAAGCTAAAAATTTTAAGATTATTTCCGAAAATCGGCAATATTATGTTTGAGGGAACTCAGCTATTACTTTTTTAATTATTAAAACGCACAAAAAATTTAAATTAAAAAACATGATATCCGCGCTCCCGAGCACGCACTTCCATCTCGCTCACGCTTATGCTCAGTGAGAGGGAGAGAAGACCATGAACCTACGTCACCTTAACTATGTAACTAAGTAGCGGGTTATACACACCGGTACACCAAATTTCATCAATATACATCTTGTAGTTTATGATTATGAGTAAAATGCCTGTGACATACGAACGGACGTACGGACATGACGAAACTATAAGGGTTCCGTTTTGGTTGGTTTGGTGGTTCGGGACCCTAATAATAAAAATTCGTAACCCTTACTTCGTCATAGTCATACAATACTCTTATGTATATTGACACTATTCATTCGGATTTGCTAGAAATAATCAATTTTCCATATAAAATGACAGCAATTGAATCAAAGTGGGAAGTGGGCGCCAAAGTCTGTTATTGTTGTTTGTTACGCAAGCTTTCAAGAAAGCTTCAATGAAAATTTGCTTTAATAAATATTTTACGAGTACACCTTTCCTCTTCGTGCTAGAATATCGAATTTATGTTACCTATTATGGTTTAGCTGTAAGTTCTGGCCTCCTAGAACAGCTCGCACCTAAACACTTTATTTGATTGCCTTATATATTCAGAACCTGTTTAACACCTTACTCATAATGATATCTTCTGTCTCCGCGATTATTACTCATTTAAATAAAACAATTGAATACTCTTTTTTTGACCGTAAAATACATAAAGGTGCGTCCACACTTGTATCATTTGCTCGTATCCGATCACTGTGCCGTGGCATGATTGCGTATCGCGCTACTTGGACGCTCACTGTCGGTGCGCCGATCATGCCGCACTCTTCCGATATAAGTGTGTGATACGCGTAGCAAATGGATTTCGAGCGATCGGATCGGCGCAACGACCAAACGCGTGATCGTGACACGCGATCATGCCACGCGACGATGATCTGATACAGCCAAATGATACAAATGTGGACGCACCTTTAGATATGTTGCATTTACTACCCAGACATACAAAACACATTAATTTTAACAACAAATTTGTTTAATACTACCTACTCAATAATCTAATAACTTTACTCATGTTGTAAAAGCCCCGAGTATCTACTGCTCGACATGTTTCGGTCCATTACGAGGACCTTAGCCATGAGCTGTCGAAAAGTACTCGGCATTTGCAATGATAGTATTAGTAACCGCTAATGTAATCTAAATACGTACTTCATAATTGATTTACCTTCCAACGGATTATTATGCTGTCATCGTCCTGACGTTTCCTTAAATTCTGCTTATTGAGTAAAGATTCCGACTCGGTAGCAGCCTCATATTCACTTATATATACTAGTATAAAGTTGTAAAAATGAAATGTCTGTACACTGAAGTTATTGCAACGGACTATTTGGAGGTCGCTAAATCGAATAATATTTATTTTTTATATGTTTGTATGTGTATGTATGTGAAACGATTTCAATTGTTTTTGGTACATGGGTAGCTGGGTATCTAAAGATGGTTAAAAATACTTTTTACCTGGCTACGTTGAAGAAAAAATTAGGAGTTATGAGTTTTTCTTCTCCGCAAACGAAGTTACCGGCACCTTCTAGTAATTAATACCTCCAGGCTTCAAATGCTCACACAAAACATTTGTATGCGATTATGGACAAGAATAAAAAACTAAGGAGTTTGAATTACGTACGTTTATATAAAAGTAAACGTATGTATGTACAATTAAGGATGCGGTACGCGAGCGTCTCGGTCGCCGCCACCAAAGCAAGTCCGTTTGGTAGGGGCAGCACTCCCGCCGCGCCCGCGTACTCCCCGCGGTCCCCATGCGCGTTGTCGTAGACACATTAAACTCTAGTTTTGAAACCGCAACTCCCACATAATCAAATTCTTAATCTAAGCTTAGGAAGTTTCGTAACAGCCGTGTGTCCTACGCCTTACTGTAGGAGGACTAATTTATGAAACCGAGTCAGTGTGAACATGGCTTTACCATTTCACCAGCTCGGGCTTGACTGCGATAGTTTTTTTGTAGAATTTTATTGCATTGCCTGAGTGGACGAATTATATAGAATAGAATATATAACAGAATGTTGACGGCTAAACGGATTTCAACTATTATTGCTAGACGGGTAGCTGGTTAACCACAGATTTTAGGATACTTTTTATCCGACTACGCTGATGAAAAAAGAGGGGTTATGACTTTTTCTCCTCCGCGAATGAAGTTGCAGGCCCCTTCTAGTATTCAACATAAAACAAAATAGTGTATACATTTTGTAGCCTTTTGAATTGATCTTCTGCCTCCGGATCCACATCAATATTTACTCATTATATGAGCAAACTGGGTGATTTTTAATTAATATAATTTAGTTCAAAATTTACGGTAATTTTGCTCTAAACATAGTAATTTATACCTAAACAATCCAATGAAGATGAAACAAAGTCATAAAAAGTTATGTTTTTTCTTTCAGATACCCCAAAATTTTAAAAAAATTCAAACATAATTCGAAGGCACAGAAACAAAAAATAAACAAACTGACACCATTTTTCATTTGAAAAATACAAATATAAGTATTTATTGATAACGCCATAGTTACATGTCAAGTAAGTATTACATTACAATTGTACCTAATGTACCTAACCATAATATTGTTGTTTTTATTTGTTCATATACTGTATTATTTGATAATATTGATAAACCAGGAAAAAGTAACAATAAATGACCCACCCTAATGCCTAATCTAAAACGGGAATATTCCATACCGTAATATTTGCAATCGCATTCACACAGTTTCAACCAAGTAATTATGGAAATGTGCACACGAACTTCATCCGTCCTACTTAAATTATACTTCGTTTATTAAACATAGTGTAAGTCACAGTATATCTGACAAACAGTATGACAGCAGCCGGTCTAGCACAACTCTCCGTGATGTCACTTGTCGCGCGACATAGCATCACCCGTCTTACTCACACTGTATAGAAAATAATGAGACAGAGATTCTTTGTCGCGCTACAAAGAGTCGCGTATCACAGTAGTTGTGCTAGAGGTGCCGTTCTAACTAAAAGTAGAATGAAAACATATTTATCATCTGTATCATGCTCAGCCAAAAGACGCCCTCTGCTGGACATAGTCATCTGTCTACCTTGTGAAAGTCATCTGTCCACGCTGCATCATATGTGCTGGGGTGAAATTGTTGACGAAAGATGTTTTTTTATTGCTTTTAAAGTAAGACGTGTCAATTGCCCTATCGAATTGCGCTCAACGGGTCACAATACCATTTTTACGCGGCGGTCCAAAATTTATTTATACGTAATTTTAACAGTGCTCGCCAATATACGAGTAATAAGATCCAAACCAAATCTGTGAAAACGGCTCTTCGCTCTAAAAGTAGTTTCGGAAAGGCACCTAGAATTTACAATAAATTGCCAAAATATGTGTTTAGTCTAGATCATGACAAACAAAGTTACTCGTAAAGTCGATAAAAACATTTAGTGAGTCTACATGAAAAACCGCAAAACTAAGTAAAGAATTTATTACGGGCATTGTCCACTACATTTATTGGGTATTTGGTTGCCAAAATCGTATTTAGGTATCAATAATAGTACTTTTTTTGTGAAATTCTGCAATACAAAAGGACTTTTGGTAACACAAATTTTGTGAATAAAATACATGCTGTTTACTAACGATTACCCCAGCCCATAACTATTGAAATTACTCATATAATAGTATCAGTAAAATATATCTCGCATGAATAAAGTGAGAGCGGCTAAAAACTTTCGGAACAGCCTTCGCATCTGGGATTTTTTTACGTTTTAGTTATTTTTCGTTCCATACTATATATCCATACTAATATTTTAAATGCGAAAGTGTGTCTGTCTGTCTGTCTGATACCTCTTCAAGCTTAAAGCGCTGAACCGATTTGGATGAAATTTGGTGTGCAGATAGTTTGAGTCCCGGGAAAGGACATACAGGCTTATTTTTATCCCGGAAAAATACCCTTATCCACGATAAACGAATTTAAGGCGGACGAAGTCGTGGGCAGAAGCTAGTTGCCATTTAAATCTAATGTCTGTCTGCCATGAACTCAACTTAAGCTTAATTTTATAAAAGTTATTGCTTCTAGGCACCGTTACAATTACAATGGGAAAATAAGCACAAAGATTTCTCTGGTAATGTGAACCAGCCAAGTCCTAACGATATTAATTGCCATTGAAACGGTGCACGTGCATTAATTTAATTACGACCGTTAGCGTTTTATCAAATTACCGGAGAAAAGCGAACTTTCTTTACATGGTCAGGTGGGGAACGAATTACCTTCTGAGTGAAAGAGGATGTCTTGATTAAAATAAAAATAAACGCAGTTGGGTACGACTGGTACGAGGAGGTAGTTTCATCGAACCTAATTAATAAAGATTGCGCACAATTTTTGGCGCGTAATTTTTGGTATAATATAACCAAATATCGGTGACTCGTGGCATTTAGGTAGCATTTGACGTTTCTGATAGACTAGTAATTAATTTGTTATTTTATCTTGCCTAAAAAGACTCTTGAAAAACGTGTCTCATCACTAATGCTACTTACTTGCCACGAAATTAAATATGATGAAGTATCGAAATATATTCTAATTAAATCCAACGTTGTACCAAGAAAAACATTTCGTCACATCCAGAAACGTTACATCAAATATCTGGTATCGATAAAAGACAGCAAAAGGACCAAACCTTCATCTTAATAACGATTAGAAAGAAATATATTTATTTAGCACCGTTACAGACAGGAATTTAATAACAATAATAAATCAAAACGAAGTGTTAAAAAGGTTGCCACTCAGCTTAATGTTACAAAATAAGAGAATTTACTCCGTGACGCTGGTTTTCAGTGACGCCTGTTAGCCACCAGGTGGGTAGTGATAGTCGTTGATAGATTACAGTAAGTATATGGGTTGGGTGGTGACCAAAATTTTATATCACCAACAAAGGGAACTGAAATGTTAACAATAAAGGTAACTAAGTATATAAGAATCGGTGGGTAAAAGTAAATAAAACTGAAATATGCCATTATGCCCGATGCTAATGTGCGATTACAATTATGTACATGACCAGGATTTTTCACTAGCAATAAAAGATACTTAGTCTGAATTGGACAAACGAAACGAAAGGGGTAAATCATAAACTGGAATACACAAGGAAGCATAAACGTGACTGCCCTAAGTAGATCTGGCGGCAGATAAGCGCAAAGTTCAAGGCTGGTTGAGATGGCCACGCACTGTAGAAGCCTTCTGTTCCATCCGGGGAGTATGGGACCGTAAATCATGGTTTCGTTTGGCTAATTAGTCGCACAACGGTTTGTTTAGCTGGCAGTCCCGGATTCGATTCCAGGGCAAGTGTTAAGTGATGAGCATGAATGTTTTTTTCCTGGGCCTTGGGTGTTCTATTTATTTAAGTGTTATATTTAGTATATATATCGTCGCCTGGTACTCATCGTACAAGCTTTGCTTAGTTTGGGACTAGGTCGATTTGTGTAAGATTGCCCCTGATATTTTATTTATTTAATCAATTGCTCAATATAAGTCAATAAAAGATAACCCAACTGTATGGTGCCGTTACCAGGATTTGTTGCCACAAACAAAAGCAACTCGACAAAGCAAACCCTCGTGTCAACCATATATAAACAAAGTCGGATGGAAGTAAAATGCAGTGGAAAGTGTACCATTGTACCCAATCCCGGCGTGCGTAGCCACGATTACTATAAATTATGCGTATCTGTGACATCTTGGACTGTTGTCGACAAAAGTTTTCGACAAGAATAAAGGTTGTGGCAAGCCACACGCCTAGAATGATAATTTCATAAATGTTTACTAGTGAAGATACAGAGAAAGAGAAAGAAGATCTTTTTCGGACTAAATCACAGAAAAAGTAAATAGCTTGTCATATCTCTCTCTTCTCTTCTAAGTCGGTCCCTCACTGCTGAGGATCGAAACTCAACAGATAAATATTTTTGATGGCAGCTTTCCACTTCTCCCTGTCGTTTGCTTTGTGGAGCGCGCTGCTAAGTATCGTATCCAGTTGGTCGAATACCTGATTGCCCTATTAGGCTTCTTCCCCGTGGTCTGGTGCCGTCCATGCCTGTCATATCAGGATGTCAAAAAGAAAGCAGAGCATAGAGAGATATAGAAATTACTCCACTGACAGAAGCTTAGCTCTTAAATATATGATGGTGATGGCGCTGACGGAGCAAAGCCGTTTAAACTAGAAGAGATCCATAAAAAACACGTATTGAAAAAATTAGGGATATTGTGACTCAGTCGTCTCGTCAGGCTTTTGGTCGACACATCTGTACGGTACTATTACAAAGTTGCAAAAATGAGATGTCTGTACGTACATTAAAGATATTTTCCAAAAACAAATATTGAAACGGACCACTTGGAAGGCCACTGAATCGTTTGTTTTGTATGTTTGTATGTATTGTGGCTTCATAATGCCAAATCGGCTAAACGTTTTTCAACTAATTTTGGTACACGCTGGGTTTCCACAGATGGTATAGGATAATTTTTACGCTAAAGAACAAAAGAGGGGTTATTACTTTTTCTCCTCCGCCAACGAAGTTACAGGCATCTTATTATTATACGGATGCGGAGTTCGCGGTAACGAGCACAAATGGTTCCAGTCGTACCTCAGCAACCGTACTCAATACGTGGAGATTGAACATTACAATATAAAAACTGGCGAAGTCCTCTCTGTGGCGTCCAACACTCGCAAAATTAATACCTCAATCCCCCAGGGGAGCGTTTTGGGATGCGTTCTATTTATTTTATACGTCAATGACTTACCAAAAATACTTGACACCTCGTGCATAATGTTCGCAGATGACATCTCCTTAGTCTTTGAGTGTACTAATGGCACTGAATGTAACAGCAAGCTCAAAAATACTATGGAAACTGTATCAAGATGGCTCACAGATCACAATTTGGAAATCAACTTAAAAAAGACAAAATTAATACAATTTAAACCGCGGCAAAAAAATAAATTACTTTTCCACCTTTCTATGGATGGTGACACTGTAGAAGAGGTTAGTGCCTTTTCTTTGTTAGGTTTAACTATAGACTCAAATGTGGATTGGAAACAACACGTTCAAAATACTAGATTAAAGTTATCTCGTTTTATCTACGCTCTGAGTGTAATTAAAATCAACACTAACTATGAGGCAGCCCTAACATCATATTTTGCCCATGCATATGCGTGGCTCCGGTACGGGGTGGTCTTATGGGGCCACAGTACCGACGCTCACGACTTGTTCGTCATGCAAAAAAAGTGTCTGCGTATCCTCGCAAACATCCGCCCTCGGGACAGCTGTAGACCTCACTTTAACAAAAAAAGGCTTCTTACACTACCTTCGATCTACATCCTGGAAGTAGCTATGTTTGTAAAAAGTAATATACAACTCTTCAAACAAATTAAAGATGCCCCAAACAGGACTATCCAAACGCGTCATCAGAATAGACTAGCACTTCCAAAATCAAACTTACGAATGCATAGTAATAGCCCGCATTCCAGATTTATAAAAATTTTCAATAAGATTCCAGAACAAATTAAATCAGAAACTAGACTTAACACATTTAAACACCAACTAAAAACACTGTTAATCGATAAATGTTATTATGCTGTTGACGAATTCTTAAATGACGACACTTTGTAATATAATCAATAATTATTGTTACCTACTCTAAGCCTAAACATGTTTAAATGATCAAATGAATTTACATTTACTTGACATTATTAAACATATCAATTTATATTCTATTGTAATTTTTTATTATTATTGTATAAATTCGTATCTCTGATGAAATTAAAATTGTACGTTATGAAATTGAAATTTTTTACACATTATTTATTACCTGTAATTATTATTATTATTTTGAATTTCCCTGGAATGCTTGATTTATTAATTTGATTATTTTAAAGTGTACAAATATATTATAATGCATGTTTGTACTTAGCAGATTAAGCATCATTTTGATTTTATGTCGTCATCGTTTTTATGTTGCCATGCCCTATCAGGGTTCATGTACTTAGTAATAAGTTTAGACCTTAAGAAGGTGTTGTGAAATGTACATGACTGCAATAAATAAATAAATAAATAAATAAATAAATAAATAAATCTTTTAGCATACCATAAAAAGCGAGGTTTGACTCATTTCGTGCTTGACTGTACTTTTATTCGCCTTTTGTGCTTGCGACAAATCTACTGTCAAATACGAACAGCCAAGCCGAGTGCCGATGTCGTAAAATAAAAGTACATTACCCTCTTTAGATTAAGGTTTAGATAAAAAGAATTATTTAGGCAAAGAGTTCGATACCACTTAGGTAAATTTATATGAATTCTATTGTCATTTGTACAATATCTATACTATTATAAAATTCTGAAAATGAAATGTCTGTACATTGAAAATATTTTCAAAATAATAAGTGATACGAACTATTTGAAGGTCAATGAAATTATAAATATTTTTCTTAAATTTTTTGTATGTTTGTATGTGACGTTGTGGCTTCATCACGCAAAAACGGCTAAACAAATTTCAACCATTTTTGGTTCACAGGTAGCTGTATATCCACAAAATGGTTATAGGATACTTATTACCCGACTACGCCGGAGCAAAAAGAGGGTTATGGCTCTCTACTCCGCGAACGAAGCTGCGGACACCTTCTAGTATGTCAAATTAGGGTGGATCAACTTTTTCTTGTTTATATTCTGAACTGTAACTCAGGAGACAATAGTAACAGAGTTACTTAAAAAAATGCTAATAATCTAGGCTATTAATATACTGAGGAGATGGGCCCTTGAAAAATTGAGTTATATTGCCTAGAAACAAAATATTTTAGTTGCCTTTATATCTATTAAAATCGTAATTTTAAGGCCGTCTCAGCGGAGACGTGACCATTGCAACAAGATAAAAAAAGGTAAAAAAAAATTGACCTAGTAACAACATAGGTCTAAATAAATAACATAACATTTATAACACAGAGTTCGATTGTAAAGGAAGAAAATATTGCAACCACATCCGTAAAGTTGCGATAGCTCAGTTGGTCACAGCACTTCTGCGTTAAAGAAGAGGTCACAGGTTCCAATCCTTGCAATTTAGTAGGTCGCATTATTTTTTTCCTTTACAATCGAAGTCTGTTATAATATTAGTTTGAATAAAAATTGTGGTACCACATTTTTAGAAAATAAAACAATAATTATATTGATTGAAATAAAACAATTTAACTGATTATATCGCGTATATTATGGTCACGGGTGGACTGTCCACCCGTGACCATGGAAAGCTGGAAAGCTTCCGAAACGTCGGGAACTAAAATGAGATAATATACGCGATATAATCCGTTAAATTGTTTTATTTCAATGAGTAATAATCGCGGAAACAGAAGAAAATATTAAATAATTATATTAATTCAGTTTCTTCAATATAGGTTAGACTAGAGTAAAACTAATCTTAAAATGACCGACCTTCCACTGAATTGACCCTACATTGTTTCATAGGTCGGTTAGTGGAGGGGGGTTCAGTTTAAGATTGGTTTTACTCTACCTACTTTAGCGATGTGCTCAATTCGAAATAACCGTTCCTAAGTTACCTGGAACTAGCCGGAAATTTATATAATGACAATAGCAAACCATTATTATGGAAATTATATCATCATAGCCAAAAGAAGTCCGCTGCTGGACTTGTCTTCCCCAAAGAACGTTTCCATAACCGGATCTGCGCCGCCCGCATCCAGCGTACTCCAGCGACCTTCATATACTCATCAACCCACCTTTTGCTAACCACGATGCGTCTTCTCGTGTGTGGGATCCGGTCGACCTATCTGAATGGTTTGTGTACGGAAATATGGGATTTAGCAAGTAGAAGATAGTCTTCTTCTTCTTGGATCAATTAACTCCTCGAGGAGCATAAGGCCTCAACTACAGTTTTCCACTGCTTCCGATCCGTGGCGAAAGTAACAATCTCCTGCCAATTCGTTCTAAAAGAGGCGGCTTCCTGTGCCACGGTTCTCCTCCAAGTAGACTTTGGCCGACCTCTTTCTTTTCCAAATGGGAGACGGGAGTCTTCTTGCCGCAGTGTGTGGCCAATCACTTTCTGTCGAGGATGATTACGTGAACAGGACGCTGGTTTGTTTATTTCCAAAGGTTGTCGTTGGTGATGGACCAGAAAATACGCAAAATTTTTCTGAGGCACTTATTTATAAACGCTATACGTGATATGATAGTGTTACTATTGTAAAAAATTGCAAGTAGGTGAAATGGATTTTAAGTTACGGGTGACTTTAAGATGTGAGTAATTGATTTGGGAACTTGGCTGACACACCGCCGTGTTGTGTGTGAGATTATATTATTACAAACACTGTTTTTGCATTAAAAACAAGCTTATACACTAATTGGCTGTGTGACATCGCGCGCCTCTCGAATACAAGACACTCGCAGCGCGCATTTCTCTGCTAATGGTAAACACATTCCGAACAAGAACAGCTCTATTTAAAGGCGGACAAAAAGCCGATCTTGCTAACCACATAATAATCGTCGAGTCTTGTAAGATGTCTAGCATGCTTCTCAGAATTTTCCTTTGACAAAACTATTTGCTGTAGGGGTGTTGACTCGTGTTGAATTTTAGAATTGTATTTTTATTCGCGGAGGAGAAAAAGGCATATCCCCGTTCACGGGGAAAGCTGAAAAGCTTCCGAAACGTCGGGAACTCAAATGAAATAATATACGCGATATCATCCGTTTAAATTGTTTTATTTAAATAGGTGATTATCGCGGAAACGTAAATATTATAGTCATAACATAATCATAACATAACATAACCCCTTATTTTCAGCGTAGACGGGTAAAAAGAATCTTTTGATAATCTGTGGATATCCAGCTACCCGTGTATTACAAAAAGTTGAGATCTGTTTACCCGATTTGGCGTGATGAAGATAAAACATACAAAATATCTAAAAGATATATTTTTCGATTTAGTGACCTCCAAATAGTTCGATACAGTCATTATTTTTGGAAATGACTTCTATGTACAGACATTTCAGTTTTACAACTTTATAAAATAGTATATGATTTAATTATGTCAACATATCGTAAATAAGAATAAAATAACAAAAATTTAAAACGACTTGGAAATACAAATTTTCAAATAAAAATACCAAATTTTCAAGTAAAATACCAGGGACCGTCCTCGACACATATCGACCTCGGCCCAAACTAAGCAAAGCTGTACTATGGGTATTAGGCGACAGTTTACGTAATAGTATATACGTAGATACATTTTAATTCTTAAATATATAGAAAACCGTTTAACCGTTTTGATATGACGACCAATACAAACATACAAAAAATGGAAAAAACAATAATTCAGTGACCATCAAATAGTATCCACCTACTTGTTTTTCCGTATAAAGGTGCGTCCACACTTGTATCATTTGCTCGTATCCGATCACCGTGCCGTAGCATGACTGCGTATCGCGCTGCTTGGACGCTTACTGTCGGCGCGCCGATCATGCCGCACTCTTCCGATATAACTGTGTGATACGCGTAGCACAATGGATTTCGAGCGATCCGATCGGCGCAACGTCCAAACGCGTGATCGTGACACGCGATCATGCCACGCGACGATGATCTGATACGGACAAATGATACAAATGTGGACGCACCTCAAGCTAAGTGAAATTTGGATAACTTTGACTATCATTTCTGACTTTCATATCATTTTATTTGCAATTGGTCCCAATAAAAAAGAAGATCGATTGACATCTTTAAAAAAATAGGACACATCCCTATTGAATCAGGCCGGCAACGGACTCAATGATATTTGCATAGTGGGTCAATTAGGATACCACACTGGGTCACTGAGTTTCTACAGGTACGAAAAATATAATAACAAAGAATATATTTATTTTTCTTCATAAATAATAAATATTAGGGAACAATTTTTACACAAATCGAAATAGTCTCATGGTAAGCCCAATAAGGTTTGTGTTATGAGTACTAGACGACGATAGTATTTAATAGATAGATATATTTACTTAAAATATACATAGAAAACATCAAAGACATCAGACAAACATTTGCCCAGGTATAATGCACCTATGCTTTTTTACCGTTCTTCTGTTTAGGCCTAGACCTAGCTTGCTGAGTGGCCTAATTAAGGCACGAAACTTAAGTAGCTAATTAAATTAATTGAACTATCGTACAATACTTTTTCAACAAGTAAATTACAATAATTGAAACACAGCTAAAAAAATGTAACAAGGCTGTTCTTTTTTTAATTCATTTTAGTTCTGCGCGGAGTCGTATTAAATTTTATTATAGTTCAGTGGCATCCACACTTAATATTATAAATGCGAAAGTGTGTCTGTCTGTCTGTTACCTCTTCACGCTTAAACCGCTGAACCGATTTGGATGAAATTTGGTATTGAAATAGTTTGAGTCCCGGGGAGGGACATAGGCTATTATCCCGGAAAAACACCCTTAATCCGCGATAAATGAATTTAAGGCGGACGAAGTCGCGGGTAAAAGCTAGTATATAATATAGGCCATAGAGTATAAAGCGATGGTCCAATCAAAAAAGTATGCCTCGCTAAGTCCTAATTTACAAAAGTACACGAGTAGAAAATAGTTATTTGTCATGCTAGGCCTATATCGGTAATTAATGGTAAAGGTAAAACCGTGAGTACTAGAAACTGGATTCCTGTAGTCTTTCAATCGGAACTAAGTTTAAATTTAATATTGCTTATACATTCCCAAAGAATGCTGAAGAGCCATCACGTGTAGTTTAGAAGCCTAAGCGAATTTTAAAGTTGGAAACGATCTGTTTAGATTTTTAGTACGTTTTTTTTTTCACGAAAATTTCCAACATTTAAAGTGTTTAAGGAAAAGAAAATAATACATCAAGACATCAGCTAGATTACAGACCGTAGGACTTTAAAAACCACCAATGAAATAAAAGCGCCTCTCGCCTTAAAAAGTCTGGTGCTGCGTAATAATTCGTACTTAATGGGGAATGGACGAAGATTTTCAAAAACTTGAAATTTTGTTTAATAGGTAGGAATATCCTTAGTGTCAGAAAACAATTACAGATTTTGCTGTGGCTTAGAAAAAAATATAAGGATGAAAAGGAGTTGGTGGGCCTATATGCCCGCCTTATACGGTACGGCAAAAGCAGCATTTTTATTCTCGATTAAAATGGCTGTAAATGTACTGTTATTCTTCAAGTTTTCAAATGAAATAGTCACCTGG
Organism: Hedya salicella; assembly: GCA_905404275.2. Lineage (NCBI taxonomy): Eukaryota > Metazoa > Arthropoda > Insecta > Lepidoptera > Tortricidae > Hedya > Hedya salicella. The sequence continues at coordinate 1,249,057 of FR990112.1, read as the reverse complement.
CCTAATAAAATACGAAAAGTTGAAAAATAGCAGTACATATACAGGTAGTCGGTAGGTCGTTCTATAACGTACCACAGAAAAAAGTCGTCAAAGAGCCTTTTGGACAGGAAACGTAGATATTTTAAAACAAACAGTGCATAATATGTTCTCTCCTCTTCCTAAAGTAAGCATTGTAATATTACCAACTTAAACAAATCGATAGCCAAACCATTTAAGAATTCCGTTTCGTGCTGACTCTAGGAATCTTTTACACAGAATGACAGTGCTACCCGCAAATGTAAGTTTGTAAAGCATTACCTTTTATTACTGATCTGTGATACGTCAAGAGAGTTAGGAAGCTATACGTTAGGATCATTAGTTTTTATTGCCGTAAGATGAAAGTCCAGATACAGAATACTATAAAACAAAGCTAGTTTATTTTGTAGAAACAGACAAGTTAGTATTATAATAAAATAATTAAACTGAATTATATTGCGGTATCATTTTATCGACTCGTCTGGCTCAGTTGGTTGCACAACGGTCTACAAAACTGGCGGTCCCCGGTTCCAATCCCGGCGAGGACAGTGTTTGTATGATGTATCTTGCTTAAAATGTTTAGCTTGAGTAACGTGTGACCCTCCTTAGGTTTTAACCGTCAAAGCGTCAGACACTAATAATATTAATGTTTTTGCGACGTAGGTAACTAATAACCATCAACCGCGTTAAAACCCTATTTTGCTGTGGCTCCCACCTCCCACCGTTAAGGAAGAGCGAACGCTAGATCTATCTACTAAATCTAAGTAATAGAGTGGATCTATAGCTAATAAGAATCAATTTAAAATTGGTACTTAAAATTAATTGCAATGCAATTTGTTTCCTTGGAGAGATTGCCTTTAATAGTTTTAGGTTCCCTATTAAGATCTCTCAGTTCAAGTTGTTTCCTGGTTCGTAAATGCTGCCACTGATCGTCCTTAGAAACGATCATGGCCGAACTGCGCCTTCCGCATCCAACGGATTCCAGCGACCTTAACAAAGCCATCAGTCCACCTTGTACGGGCCTACCCACGCTGTGTGTTCCAGTGCATAATGTACATTAGCAGTTTAAAAAAAATCCTAAGTTAATATATAGCCGAGTCTAAATAAATATAGATATTTATATATTAGTTTTAGATATACAGGGCACTACTAGTGCTAAATAAATAGATTGTGTTCGAAAAAAATCAAGCCACGTACGTAAAAGTTGTGATAGCTCAGTTGGTCACAGCACTTCTGCGTTAATAAGAGGTTGCAGGTTCAAATTCTGAGCGATTCAGTAGGTCGTATTGATTTTTTCCTTTACAATAAAAAAATACATAACATTACATAATATTTGCAATAAAAATTGTGGTATTTCCACATTTATAAATAAACTAGAAGGCTAGAGAACTTCGTTCGCGGAGGAGAAAAAGTCATAATCCGTCGTTTTTTCTTCAGCGTAGTCGGGTAAAAAGTATCCTATAACCATCTGGAGATACCACCCGTGCACTAAAAATTTTCGAAATCTGTTTAGCCGATTTTGCGTGATGAAGCCACAACGACACATACAAACATACATAAAATCCAAAAAAAATATTTTTCGTTTTAGTGACCTCCAAATAGTCCATAGCAATCAATTTTTTTTTAATATCTTCAATGTACAGATATTTCATTTTTACAACTTTATAATAATATAGATATCAATAATTCTGTTTCTTCAGCGGTTGGAAACAAAAAACTCAGGACCGATCTCAGTGGTATTCCATTAGTGAGGAGTGGACAGAGATAGAATGATGATAGATAGAAAAAATAGAGGTAGACAGAAATTACAGACTGACCGATAAGAGTTCTTGAATAGTTACCACGAATCGGAAGACACGGAACCGGCCAAGGTGGTGTTATTTGGAGAAGGGGTCTAGCAATGGAGGTTTTCCAGCTAATGATGGGGAGAAATGTTATTTAGTAGAATGGTTGTAGTCTATACATAGAGATGGAGTAACCTCATATATATGTATATCTCTGTATTAATAAATTCCATTTAAACGCCAGTAGACAACTTCACTCAATAGCAAAAAAATGGGAACGGTAAAATAACGTAATATTTCCTAAAATAGAGTAGGGTTGTAACGTTTTTTAATCCTGTCATGATCTTTATTTCATTTTACATCGAAACTGCTCAAGCAAAACGTAAAAAATACGTTTTCATGTTTTAATTAAACTAATAAAAACGTATGAAGAAAAAAGAAGTTAACGAAGCGAGATAACGCAAAAATCATCATTTTCGGACATCTATATTTGTATGATAGGATCGCAGAAATTGAAAATACCGTTAGGTATTGCGAAAAATAGTATAGTATGTAAATAAAACTAATGTCAAAAAATGGGAAAAAAAATATTGGTGTTATTTAAATTAGGGTGGGTGACCCTGAAATGTTGTCCTCGAGTGTATTAAATAAATTGATGGCCGCAGACAGCTAAACAAACATACAGTACGTATTTTATTATAATGGTTCAATATTTCTTACGTAATAAGCAGTACGGCAATAAATGTTAAGTAATTCGTTTGATATAGTACGGTCATGTACAGTCGCTGACAAAATTCCTCAACCAATAAAATTAATAAAATACCACTCTTACTACTTTTAATACTTATTCACAATTGTAACTATGTTTTTTTTTGTGTAAGTTGTGATTAAGTATTCTTGGAGTAAGAAACCTTAAAAATGGCAAAGTCAAGGGTTCCGTAACGTCCATGTTTAGAATGTGCTTACAATGGACTGTAGTTGAAATATGCTGAAATATTTTAAATTGTTAGACAACACTTTTTCTTTTTAGGCTAACGCTTTGGCAACTTCTTCAATATAATATGTAGGTAATTGAAACTTTTATTGCCACTATTAACAGGACAAAAAGTAATATGTACATTATTTACAACTAATTATGTTTCTAAAGTAAGAAAAGACCAGAAGAGGAAGAATCTAAGCTAACTATATATAAACTCCCTAAGGATTGAAGATGCTCTTCAGGTCACCTACGCTGGAAATCGTGCCCAGAAGACTGGCGGTATTTCCTCCTTGGATGGCTAGGCTAAGCCTCTGGGCAAAGTAGCCGCCAGCCCCCTGGTCACCCGATGCATCGATAGTGAACAAATAATAATAAAATAAACACTGAAAAACACGTTACTTGCATTGTCCTCCTTACCTTTTTAATTTTGAACTTTATTTTTTATATATTTGTTGTTATAGTAAAGTAAAGCACTTTACAACTGAAATTTTATTCATTCATTATTTATAGAAGATTAACCCCGACCTTCTCAATAATATATAGGTATTTTAATACTCGAAAGCACTTCGTTCGCGGAATAGAAAAAAGTCATAACCATTTTTTTTACTTCAGCCTAGTCGGGTACAAAATATCCTATAATATATCCATGTGTGGATGCCCAGATACCTGTCTACCAAAAATAGTTCAAATCCGTTAAGCCGTTTTGACGTGAACAAGCCTCGGCAGCACATACAAGACAAACATACAAATAGTCCAATTCACATATTTTTTTAAATATCTTCTATGTACAGATATTTCATTTTAATATAACTGTTATACGCAGATGATATGAAATTATACAGAGTAGTTTCCTCGCTCACCGATGCGTTGTTATTGCAGGAGGATCTGAACAACATTAAGAACTGGTGTTCCAATAATAATATGACCCTTAATGCTGAAAAATACCCTTACTAAAACCCTTCGTTTTAGCGCCAAAGTTTCAGAGCATTCCTCTTACCATCTCCAAAAGTATCGGGATACTCGGTGTCGACATTACGAATGAAGTAATTGGCTTCTAAAAAGCTCGGGGTGCTCAACAGAGTGAGACAGTACTTCACACCGAGTCACCGGTTTTTACTCTACAAAGCTCAGGTTCGACCCCATATGGAGTACTGCTCTCATCTCTGGGCCGGAGCGCCCCAATATCAACTTCTCCCCTTGGACTCCATCCAACATAGGGCAGTTCGTATTGTCGATGATCCCGAACTGACAGACGGCCTAGAACCACTTAGCTTCCGGAGAGATGTTGGCTCTCTGTGTTTGTTCTACCGTTTGTACAATGGGGAATGTTCTGAAGAACTTTTTGAGTTGGTGCCACCGTCACGTTTCTATCATCGCACCTCCCGCCTCAGAAACAAAGTACATCCCCACTATCTGGATGCTTGGCATCCAAAAAATAAACGGGCATCACGCTCATTTTTACCACGCACTTGCAAGTTGTGGAATAACCTTCCCCCTGAGGTATTTTCAGAGCGCTATAACATGGGATTCTTCAAGAAGCGAGTTAACACGGCTCTCAAAAGTTGGCAAAATATGGGCAATTCCTCCGGTGTTGCACATATCCATGGGTGACGATGACTACTCTCCTTCAGGTGGCCCTTTTGCCACTCGTTACATAAAATAATAATAATAATAAAAATGCCTTTACATTAAATTTACACGTAAAAGATTGTCTACAGTCTCTGAATACTGTCTCGATAACGTTGCACTCCGTGAGGTTTCTTGCGTTAAAGATCTAGGTGTGACTTTGGATTCTAAGCTGAGCTTTATAAATCACATCGATTCCGTTATAAACGAAAACAACAAAATGCTGGGATTTATAAAGCGCATCGGCAAGAACTTCAAGCGCGTTGAAAATTTTCAGACACTTTTTAACTCCCTAGTCCGTTCGCGTCTCGAATATTGCAGCCAGATCTGGAATCCATATTATCAAGTTCACATCAATCGCTTAGAAAAAGTGCAACGCTCATTTACTAGATTTTTGGCTTTTAAAGCACACGACAAAGGCATCAGTAAAAGGATGCCGTACGATGAGAGACAATTTTTTTTCAAAATGACTTCCTTAAAGCTTAGACGCTCCTATCTGGATTTGGCTTTGCTACATAAAGTAGTAAACGGAAAGATTATGAAACCATACCTGCTGGAATGTCTCAACTTCAAAGTAAATACTCGACCTTGTCGTCGCTCCACCTTTTGCCCCAGTGTCCCACCAGAACAAAACTAAGCAAGTCACTACCAATTTATAGAATGCAATATCTATATAACAACCTAACCGTGAAATTTGCCGATTTAGACATTTTTCAAGATTCTTTGCCATTCCTAAGGCGTAAAGTACTGGAATCAGCTGATTAGTGTTGTGTCCTTTTTTTATGTTTTTCTTTTGAATTCGTAACCAAAACTGTAAAATATTGAAAATATTTAGAACAAAATTATAAGGTATGTATTAATATTAGGTATGTATGTAAAATAACTCGAATATCAATAATGTGCCCTTAAACTATTTCTGAATGCTGATGCACGCCTGTTATTGGTGCATAAACAGGTTTCGAGTCTCTGTGTTTGTATTTTTACTGATATTGTTTAAGTAGGTACTGTTGGTGTGTCTTATAAATAAATAAATTAATTAATTAACAACTCCGTAAAACAATGATTTTATAAAGGTACCTACTTATAAATAATTTGTTGCAATAAACTGGTGTAGGTATCTTATTTCATCAATTATTCGGTTTTATTTATTACTAGCTGTGCCCGCGGCTCCGCCCGGGTGGAATTCGGTCTGTGTCAGTAAGCGGCTAATTCACCCCTCTCCCCTGGAGCCGAAACTTGAAGTAAAGTCCAGATAAAATGTTATACAAATACAACTAAATAAAACTACACTCCAAAATCAATAGTTTTTTGCACTTATTTAAATTTTTGACGTGATTTAAAAGACAAAGAGTATATACTTAGAGGTGTATATCGGACGATACAGTACCACGTTTTTATTTTTACGTCCTTGACCGCAGTACTATCGAAATCAAGTCCATGGCAAATATCACCAAAATCGGCCCTCCAATCAATCAGTCTAAACATGAAAAGGTAAGAAATATACACATCCATACTTCCTAACAACCTTTCGAATTTAGGTCTAATATTATTTAGAAGTAAGATTAGAGGAAAAGTGAATATAGATATTGAGGCCAAGTATTTATATTTTATTTACAGTTATGTTTATGTATGCACAAATAAATATATACATATAATTATATCTACAGTTACATACTCCAAAAGTAGGTATGTAAAGTATATTTGAGTGCATAACATTGACATTTTACAATATTTTTTTGTACACTACATTGTGAGTCTTCCCGGCGGGCATCAGCACGAACAGCTCCGTGCAGCTGGTGACGCGCGAGCACGCCACGTAGCTGCCCGTGCGAGAAGTAGCCCGTGCGCAGGTCCACGCTGGCGGCGCGCAGCGTCTGCCCCTGCGACTTGTTGATGGTCATGGCGAAGCAGACGCTCACGGGGAACTGTAGGCGCTTGAAGCGGAGCGGGTAGTTGCTCGGAATGAGGGGGGTGCGAGGGATGAACACGGCTTCTCCGGCGCCGTACCCCATCAGGATTTGCGACTAGATGAGGTTTCGCTGCAGCTGCACTACTTTTAGCCTGGTTCCGTTGCATAACTTTGGAGGTGACAAATTCCGAAGACGCATGATCGGAACTCCAACTTTCAGGGTTCATGTGTGTGTTGGGAGTCCTGAAGCGCTCAATGAGTTTAGGAACTCCATCAAGTATTTGTGACGAAGCGTTCATCCAAGACAGTGTTAATGGAATTATATACTGACTGTTCGTTGACCTTCCATTTCCGCCAATATCCGCGCATTAACGGCTCTCTCACAAACCGAATAGTTCTCACGTCGCGTCACCTGGCTCAGGTCTCCGTATACGCTCCAAATGTGGTCTTCAACGGATTGAACGATCTTGCATATCATTTCTGGTGATCGAATCAGGCCGTTGGTTTCCTCCAGAAGTCCTTCTCCAACCTGAAGTAGAATTTGCCCAGGTACTTGGGCAAATTCTTGCACATGAGAGCCTCCTCCTTGTTGATACCACTGAGCCACGTATCTCGTATTTTGTTGTATTATTAAATTAAATTTGTTGATATCCGTACCCCCTCTTCTAAACTAGTCAGTAGTAGTTAGAGTTAATTTGGCAAAATGCCAAGGTATTAATTTTAGCGCCACCTGTTAGTTCAGCAAGGTACTCAATAGTAGTTGTAGGCTCCTGTAGCACATATTCGAGAACAGTTTGCACCTCCGTCCTAAGTAGTCTAATCCTATGGCGCGCCATAAGATTCAGGAGCAAACTTAACTCAATCAAGTGTAGTGGTTACCCCCTCTTTTAAGGGTTGAATTTTTATAGCCTATAACCTGGCCGGGAATTTTCTCAACAGATTAGTAAACTTTGCATCAAAATCTGTTCAGCCGTTTTTACGTGATGCGCGGACGAATAAACAGACAAACAGACAACAATTCTAAAAACTGTTGGAACGTGTTCTGTTATCGATTCGAAGTATCCGCGGCCAACCTTTTTTCGAATATCTTCTATGTACCTACAGACTTTCAAGCCGCTTCAGCTTTATTATATGTATACATAGATAGATAGAATATAGAAGATAGATAGATTAAGGTTTAAAATGAAATGTCTATGTATATTAAACATATATAGATAATCTACTACTATAATATAGAAAATCTAAAAAATAAGTGATATGGAGTATTTGAAGGTCACTAATTCAATATTATTTTTTGTATGTTTGTATGTATGTGTCGATGTAGCTTCATCACGCCAAAGCGGCCAAACATATTTCTGGTCATCCTCAGATAATTATAGGACACTTTTTATTCGATTACGCTGAAGAAAAAAAGAGGGTTATGCTTTTTTTCCTCCGCTGACGAAGTTGCCTTCTAAAAGGCTACAAATTTCATCTCTGTGCGGATGAAGTCGCGGCCAACAGCTAGTGGAATTATATACTGCCTGTTCACCTTCGATTTTCGCCAATATCCGCGCATTAACTGCCGCTGCCTGTTCAATTTTCGGCGTGAGTATGGCACTCTCACAAATCGAAGAGCTCTCACGTCACGTCACCTGGCTCAGGTCTCCTTATACGCTCCGAATGTGGTCTTCAACGGACGGAACGATCCTGCATATAACGTCTCTGGTAATCGAACCAGGCCGTTGGTTTCCTCCAGAAGTCCTTCTCCAACCTGAAGCCGTACCTGGGCGAATTCTTGCACATGTGCGCCTCCTCCTTGTTGATACCACCGAACCACTTATCTTTGTTGTATTATTAAATCAATTATTCAATTAAATTGGTTAATATCCGTACCCCGTCTTCTAAAATTAGGTTTAATTTGGCCAATAGATATTAATTTTAGCGCCACATGTTAGTTTAGAAAAGTACTCGATACTCGGCTCGTACTCAATAGTAGTCGTAGGCTCCTGTACTCGTAGCACATATATGAGAAAAGTTTGCACCTCCTTTCTAAGTAGCGCCATATGATTTAAGTGCAAACTTAACTCACTCAAGTGTAGTGGCTACCCCCCCCCCCCCCCCCCGCCCCTTTTAGGGATTAAATTTTTATAGCCTATAACCTGACCGAAGATTTTCTCGACAGATTACTAAAGTTTGCATCAAAATCTGTTCAGCCGTCTTCACGTGATGCGCGCACAAATAAACAGACAAACAGACATAAATTCTAAAAACTATTGGAAGGTGTTCTGTTATCGATTTAAAATATCCCCTGCGAATTTTTTTTCGAATATCTTCCATGTACAGACTTTTGACCCTCTTCAGTTTTATTATATGTATAGAAGATTCTAAAATCCACCGTCTCGGCCAGACACTTGTCTTCCCGACCATAATACTCCACGGTGCGTACAAATGGCCCTGAAGAATTTACAGCCTATCATCACTTTCCAAACCGATTGAATACTAATACTTAATTAGACAAACGTGTAAAATAATCATATTTACATACAAATGCCTATTCCTGACGCGAGGAACGCAATTTAAATCGTTTTACATTATTAGAAATATAAAAAAGCAATATAAGTTCTTATTTTTATTTACTTACTGAAGAGAATTTAGTACATTGTGTCATTTATGTTGTTTCGATTGAAGTGTTCTATTAAACTTCGTTCGCGGAGGAAAAAAATCACTACCCCTCAGCGTAGTCGGGTAAAAAGTATTTTATGTGATGGATACATCTGTGGATGCTGGGTAGCTATCCGTGTACCAAAAATAATTGAAATCCGTTTTGCCGATATGGCGTGATGAAGCCACAACAACACATATGTTTTTCGATTAATACGAAAAAATACAACCGAATCGAGAACTACTTCCTTTTGTGGGAGTTAAAAATGGCCCCTGCGGTATTGTACCGAAGATACTGGCTGAGTTTCTTCGCTGAATCGCCAAACTGATTCTTTGAAAGAGGAAACTGTCAGCTGTCCAGTCGCCAGTGACGTCTGTAAGCCTCTTTAAAATGCCTTTGAAGAGGCTTAATGCGCTGAGGCCCCACAGAACCATGGGTTCCATACCAAAAAAAAAAACTTAGCCCCGAGACTACTCAGATACACAGAAATACAGAACATGACAGTAACATTCGAATTAGCAGAGGTAAACAACAGGCGGTCTTATCGCTAAATAGCGATCTCTTCCAGACAACCTTTAGGTAGCGGAGTGTTTAAAAGACTACAGTTTTAGTTGACTGTATTTGCATAAATTGCTCAAAATCGTGAGGAATTTACATGTTTTCAATGTTTGCAAAATATTGAATTGAAACCCGTATAGGAGTCGGCTAATCTTCTCTACTGATAGTTAGTTATACTTGTACCATATTTATAACCTACTATATAAACTACGTTAGAAAACAACACTCGCCGGCTTATTTCCGGTAAATATCCAGAAAGATTTTCTCTGAGATTTCTCCGGCTACAATGGTCTATGGGTCGCAATATAGGTACTGTGTCAGGCAGCACCGGTTTTACATCTAATCTGCCTCCGCTTCTATTGTTTGCTCTTCCTCTTAAAGCGGCCTTCGCTACGGTGCAAGTTCGAATCCAGGCATATCGCCGACCTCGCAAAAGCCCTAAATCTACCGAAATATATCTGAATGCCAACAACTGTGACACGCTTATTGATGTCACGCGAATAATACGACATTTATTTTTTCCTTTCTGCCGTCGCGATTTCGCTTGACACGCGATGCAGCATCCCAAGATTTTCTCTAAATGTAACGGGCAGAAAGGGATAGACGTCGATTGTCACAGTCCTGAATAGTTACTTTTCACATCTCTATATGCTACATATAATATCAAAAAAATTGCACAAAAACAGATCGATTTCAGTGATTTGACCACCCCTTCGCCTTAATAATAACATAAGGACAATAGGGAAAAGCTCTGAATGAGCAGTAACAAACAGTATACAAAAATATTTTTTCGAATAGCTATAAAAATAACCAAGATATAAGCAACGAAACATTTCATTAATTAAACAGTCGGGGCCCATTGTTGGGAAGATTTGCGTCGATCTAGATTTCTTATGGGTGCCGACTGTTCAAAATCGCTATGTTCCATATTAGAATTTACTATTTGTTATATTGTGAGTATCGATCATGAATCATGAAAGATTTCCATTATAACTTAACAAATTTCTAGGGCACTGGACTTGTTTTTTTCTTTTTAGTTTTTTACGCAGTCGGGTTTTTGTTTTTTTAATTATTATTTTTTCATTTTATACTTTTTAGTTAAAGCTATAAAATTCAGACAGTTTCTCAATTTTTATCGTGGGGGTTATTGAGAAGCTTGCACAGATTTATTACAATGCAATTAAATGAAAATTTAGTGAGAACGGCTTGCTAACCAACTTTAAATCGTTATAGTTCCTAACTGGTAATTCCAAATTAAAAATGATAAAAGAAACCTAATAATGATTTTTAAATCCCTATTCACTGATACCCCACTCGATATAGTACGTCAATTATCATTTTCTTTCTTTTTCACAATATGGCGTCTCATTATCACCATTTTGAGTTTTCATGTTGTTAGCATTTCATAAAATTGTTATGATAATGAAGGCAAAAATGTTTAAAATTAATCATACCATTTTATATTTTGATAAACAGTCCCAAGACTATTTATCAAAATATAATCGTAAATTAGGAAACGGAAGTTTGATTTGATGTAACGCGCGCCATCTCCCAATTCGAGTGATCGCTGGCGGCCATGATGGAGGGGATGGGGAGTTGGGAAATGGCGCGAGTCAGTCGTGGTGACGAAGCGAGACTGTGAAGGTGTTGCTATTATATTTGCTGTGCTTTTATTCTGTTCTTTGTTGAATATATACAACTTATCTCATAATGTCTTCAGTGACATTTGGACAGTTAAGACAAATTGATTGACGTAAGAATCATTAAAATCGGTCCACGCGTTTGGTCTGTAGAGTGCCAGATAGGAACAAACATACTTACAAACATACATAGACTGATTACCACTCCTTTGCGTCGCGCAGTCGGGTAAATAGGGACTCATTTGATCTGTCAGTAAGTACCCTATTGGGAGGGTAAGATATTGAAATTATAAAAAAAAATTAAACGGACTATTTAAAGGTCACAATGTCCAAAATACTTTTTATTTTTATTCATTTGTGTTTGAATGTGTCTTTGCAGCTTCATCACGTCAAAACGGCTGAATGGATTTTAATTTTTTTTGTGTACGGGTAACCTGTTTCATACAGACATGTTGTATGATACTTTTCCCGACTACACCGAGGTTACATAAAGAGGTTTATAATTATTTTCTCCTCCGCTGTTGAAGTTCACCTTCTGTGTGGAAATGAAAATAAATATATGTATGGTGATAACCCTCTCGCCGCAATTAAACTGGCATAATTTTCAGTGCTGCATTATAGATGATAAAGGCTATTGCTATGTGATACCTATACATCCTGTAAGAACTTCTTACCATAGTGCAACGGTACCGTAAAGGTTATGATTATTATGATTAAAACTAGTTTCACCGCAACATGGCACTGTTAGTCATACAAACACGGCGCGGAAACAAACTCTCATTCATGTTCATCCAAAACTGGTTAATCGTTTTACAATTGATGCAACCTTTGTGAACTTTAGCAGGCTTTTTAGTTTGCTTTAATATCGCCAAGACGAAAATAAAGAAGCGGGGCATTACCTACCTTTTCCCGAACCGTTTCGTCTCATTTTCAAACCCTCATAGCTTCGTCCCAGTTAACACCTGATGAGAGCCCAAATTCACAGGTTAAGATGTAGCCGGGGAACATATCAAATGCACTACATTTCATTGAAACCAAGGTGTAGAGTTAGTAAAGTCAGGGCTTAGGGGCTTCAAGCCAGTTGAAGCCATACTTTTTAAGATAAGGTGTAGGGTCAGTAAAGTCAGAGCTTGAGGGCTTGACGTTTCCTAACTTTTTACAGCGAAAGTGTCATGAGTTTGTGAGTCTTGGCTGCCAATTTTATACTCGTTCTGTCCTAATTAAATGTACTATTTTTTTATTATTTTTTTTATTTTTATTTATTTGGCACACTAAACAGATAACATTCAAAATAACATATAACAATACATAGAACGGCTTTGTAGAAAAATGCCATCCAAAACAAGTATGCACAATATGATTAAAACAATACAGTAACATCGTAAAATACCTTAAATTAAAAAAATAACTGTTATCAACATGGCCAAACTGTTAAATATAACATAATAATTATTTACTGAGCATCTCAGAACGGAAATGATTTGCATTATTGTTACGAGTAATAATTAACAATATTAATAATATTAACAGGTGTTTAACGCGAAAGCACTTCTACAATCTGCCTCCTGAATACCAGAAATCGTGGATTGAAAATGTCAATATTCTTGTCTTTTGCCACTAGGTCATTGTACTGACGGTACATTCTTACAATGGGATTGTAATAGGAAGTATTGTTTTTGTATACCTGCAGAGCGAAAACTTTAGGGGCACGCGATCTGAATCTTGGTGTATTAAAGGTGACATGTGACAGGATATAGGGTGAGTCAATTTTAGAGTGAAGGACCTTGTGTAGAAATAGCATGTCATGCAAAATACGACGCGACTGAAGGGAACAAATACCAAATGTTCGTAAACGCTGGTCGTAATTTAGTCGGATTTGGTCATGGTTGTATCTATACGACATGATTCTCAGGCACCTTTTCTGAATACGCTCAATATTATATAATTTATCAAATATCAACCCGAAGTCGAAAAAAACCGACTCTAAAAAAATATATATGGTGGAGCCGGAAGGTAAATATATATAAATTCTAGCCCGTGTTTGGGCTTGTTCGAATCGTCACAAGATATGCTTTTTATAACGATTTACTAAAAAGTTTTTAACAAAAACATAAAACCAACTCCAAAAAAAACTAAAAAGTAAAAAAAATACGCCATAATTCAGTTTCTTCAATTTACTTACAAGTAACCGTTTGTATACTCAATAAATACAGTATATACAATTAATCTTATTTTGGCGTCGATGCCATACAAAGAATGTGTAAAATATTGAAAATTGTCGATTTTAGTAAGTTGTGACACGATGGCACCGACTCCAAAATAACATTAACTGTATATACTGTATAGATTGAGTCGTCTTTTTGTCGGTGTCGTTGTCGTTTTATTTTTAAAGAGAAGCTGACTTGAACTGTCATTAAATACTGTATTGTTTCTTTTCAATAAATGACGCCCCGATCCGTTACTCCGCTGCTGCACGAAAGAAGGACGAATCAACATCCGCACTTCCGTATTAAAAATCAGGGTACGACTTGATAATTTAAGTTCGTAAGTTATGATGTAGATAAGCAATGTTCGGACACATGATAATGTTCATTTTGTCCATTTTTTAAAATATATTATGTTTGTTGACATAACGCAACGCTTATACTTTATCCAAAAAGGCAAAAGTCCATCCAAACTTTTATACACATACGTCATTTGCAATAAACACAAATTAAAAAACTTAGGCTTGCTACAGATAAGCTAATCCCGTACTATAAAACTTCCTAAAAGTACTAAGTTTCATGTCACTTTTACCGTATTTGACACTTCAACATTATTATTAAGCCTTTAAGACACATTTTCAATAGCACGGTCCAGTAAGATGCGAGATTGTGGAAGTTACCGTGTTATCATACTAAACCGAGCTTAAAGGTTTCATTGGGGCTAATCCGAAAGCACGCCGTTATCTGTGTTGGTACATTCTAGCTGTAAATTAATGAGCGTGGCAGTTGACCAACATAAGGAGAGGACGGTAAAGTTGGTGTTACACTGTGCTATTTATACAAAAATAAACTTTTAAACAAAAAAATAAAACCGACTCAAAAAAAACTAAAAAGCAAAAAATAACGCCATAATTCAGTTTCTTCAAATTACTTACAAGTAACCGTATGTATACTCAATCTATACAGTATATACAATTAATCTTATTTTGGTGTCGGTGCCATATAGTGAATGTGTAAAATATTGAAAATTGACGATTTTAGTAAGTTCTGACACGATGGCACCGACTCCAAAATAAGATTAATTGTATATACTGTATAGATTGAGTATACATACGGTTACTTGTAAGTAATTTGAAGAAACTGAATTATGGCGTTATTTTTTTACTTTTTAGTATTTTTTGGAGTCGGTTTTATTTTTTTGTTTAAAAGTTTATTTATTTTACACTTTTTAGTTAATCGTTACTTAAAAGTGTATCTCGTGACGATTCGTTCAAGCCCAAACACGGCTAGGATACATTATTTTATTACATAGATCTGGTGCCTACCTTCCGGCTCCATCATCAAATCAATTCGATGGTACCATTCTCATCAGGAATATTTAAATTTGTGACTATGAAGTTGCTTAGCTAAATTAATCAAGATATTTTGTCGCCACCCGTAAATCATTTATCATTGAGGAGTTCCGATGGCATTCTGTGGTCTTCTGCATCAGTTCCACTTCACCAATTTACACTTTCTGAATGTAAATACTTATTATGTTTCTTATAATACCAAAATCGCTATATGTATGCCAACAATATTTGAGGAGTTCCTTCAATTCCTCATGGATTCCATCATCAGATCTTCACCAAAATGAAATGGGACCAACTAGAAAGTGCCTTCTATAAAACCAAAACAATTTTTTTGAAAAAAAAACATTCCGTCGAATTGAGAACCTCCTCCTTTTTTTGGAAGTCGGTTAAAAATATCACTAAAAAAGCAACGTTTTCATAAATCCATACTAATATTATAAATGTGAAAGTGTGTCCGTCTGTCTGTCTGTTACCTCTTCACGCTTAAACCACAAAACCAATTTGGATGACATTTGGTATGGAAATATTTTGAGTCCCGGGGAAGGACATAGGCTACTTTTTATCCCGAAAAAATACCCTTATCCGCGATAAACGAATTTAAGGCGGACGAAGTCGCGGGCGGAAGCAAGTAATAAATAAATATTACAGGACAATTATACACAAATCGAACTAGTTCCACGGTAAGCTCATTAAGGCTTGTGTTATGAGTACTAGAGATATATTGATTACGAGATGAGACATATAGGTACAACACAGAAAAGTGAAGAGCTTCGGTTCGAAGGTCATTCGCGTATTATCGCGCGTAATTTCGTAACGCCAAACCTCGAATTTTTAGACTTTAAACTATAAGTAGTACCTATATGTCAAAACAAAACTACGTGCAATGCAATTTTTTTATCATTCAATACAAATAATAATTACTAGAAGGTGCAACTTCGTTAGCAGAATAGAAAAAAAAACCCTATTTTTTTGCGTAGTCGAGTAAAAAGTATCCTATAACGATCTGGGGATGCCGAGCTATTTGTTTACCAAAAATAGTTGAAATTCGTTAAGCCGTTTTGGCGTGATGAAGCCACAACGTACAAAAAAAACCTTTCAAACATACAAAAAAACATTTGAGTGACCTATTTTTTGGAAAATAACTTCAATATACAGACATTTCTTTACATCTAACTAATATTACGTATGTTTACTGAACATAAATTACCGCCATACTCCAATTTAATTCAGTTTTCAGGCAAATTGAAAACGACTGTGTAAAACAGCTTTAACTTAAAATAAAATGGCCACACACGACGTGAAAAAACAAAACGCTTCGCTCACAGTCTCCTATTTTCACATTTATCGTGATTGAGCGAGAATAATCTTCGTAATTAATTACGAAACGTTATCGGTAATATTTAGCCATTAATATTATCCTTCGAGACTCCTAAAGACCACACAAGATAGTGATGGATCAATTGTGTCCTTGCCACAGCAGGGACTAAGTATTATAGGGACATTAACTTATCTGTTAAACCAAGGACATTTAAACAAGAGGACTGACCATCTCCAATTAAAAAGCCGTTCCCCGATATGTACGACGCCATGTATAAGAATTATTTATATCAATCGTTCAACTTTGCAAGCGTGACACAGTATTTAAATGTTACGATTTATTTATTATTAGCTATTTGCGAACTAATTGTTTTATACTATGTTTCTTTATTAAATTAGTTTTTGCAAGAATATCTCTTTGCGATGATGCGATCGGAACACGATCCAAAGTATGGCAAGTATCAGTCCTCTTGTATGAATGGTCCATGGTTAAACCAATGTTTTTCAACCTGTAGATCGCAACCCCAGGACTTGAAAAAAAAAATAACTTTGTTCTGTACTAAGGCGGGCAACTTCGTCAGCCGAAGAGAAAACAAATCATAACCCTTTTTTCTCAGTGTAAGGGAGGATGGGTAACAGTGGATCGGTGGGGAAAAGTGGATCTTTGCTTATATTTCAGAGAAATAATAGATTTTCACATTAATCCTGGACCAAATTGAAAGAGCGCCTGATGCATATCTAAGTGCAAACAGGACAGATATGTAAATCCATAATTTTTCTAAAATTAAGCAATGATCCATTGTACCCCACTGATCCATTGTTCCCCACCTTCCACTACTTACTCGGATAAAAAATATCTTATAACCATTTGTGGTTACCCACTTACCCAGCTACCAGTGTACCAAAAATAGTTGAAATGGCGTTATGAAGCCACAACAACACATACAAACATACTAAATTAATAGTCCGTTACAATGTTTTTTTTTTAATATTTTCAATGCACAGACATTTACTATTTGGAGGTCACTGAAGCGAAAAAGATTATTTTAGGACTTTTTGCATGTCTGTATGTTTCGTCGCGGCTTCATCACGCAAAATCGGCTAAACTATCTCCAGATGGTTATAGGATACTTTTACCCGACTAAGCTGAAGAAAAAAATAGGGGTTATGACTTTTTCATCCGCGAACAAAGTTGTGGGCGCCTTCTTGTAGGTACCTAATAGTATTAATATCATCACGTAAGAAGACTTCGAGGATAAGGAAAAATTGTAGGCATAATGTATTGTGTCATTGTGTTTCTCATCTATACTATTATAAAGTTGTATAAATGAAATGTCTGTACATTGAAGATATTTTCAAAAAATTGATTGTTACGGACTATTTGGAGGTTACTAAACCGAATTTTTTATTTTTATTTTATGTATATTTGTATATGTCGTTGTGGCTTCACGCTAAATCGGCTAAACGGATTTCAACTTTTTTTGGTACACGGGTAGCTGGGTATCTCCAGATGGTTATAGGATACTTTTTACCCGACTATGCGTAAGAAAAAACGAGGGGTTATGACTTTTTCTCCTCCGCGAACGAAGTTGCGGGTGCCTTCTAGTTTATCCATAAAGTTAGTTGGTAAATATTGGTAATGTGTTTAATACTCACGTTAGGTATAGTTGAATCATCGAGAGCGTGGAATTGCATATGTAGTAGTATTGTTTGTTTACAGGCGTTCTATATTTGAATTTTCTATTTTCTTGTACTATCAGCATACAAAGAGGTTGTTATATATATATATATATATATCGAAGAACTAAAAACAAAAATAATGTCAGTGTGAAATTGTCAATATTATTTACGTTGTGCGTATATTTTTACATCTGATTTGATTGTATTCTCAATTAATTATTGTGTCCGCCCGTACGACTACGAATAATTTCTATATTTTAAAAAAATATGGCTGTAAGTAATTTTGGTCCTATTGAGAGTCAAAGTAAGCAAATGATTTTCAACTGTTATAAATATTTTGAAAATGAACTGACGAAAAATTTTAACCTGCCTTACACCGCTGCCCAGTTAGTTGAAAAAGCTACAGGTGTTTGTCTCTCTACTGTTTATAACATTGTGACTGAGAGCAACAGCGAGAAATTCGCAACAACAAAGAAATTCACCTCCCCGAAGAATAAAAAGTTGCGTCCTTGTCCGTCATCAGCAGTAGACGATTTTGATCAGGAAGTCATCCGGAGAACAATATACAATTTTCATCTGTCCCATAAGCAATTTCCAACCTTAAAGGGACTCCACTCTGTGTTAAAATCCGATATAGATTACAAATTTGGCATTTCCACCTTACGAAAACAAATACAAAAATTTGGATTTAAATGGAAAAAGACCGAGGACAACCGAAAAATATTAATGGAAAAACACAACATACGACTGCTAAGAATAAATTACCTTATCAAAATTGCGGAATATCGATCTCAAGATAGACCACTAGTTTATACTGATGAAACCTACATCCACACTTCACATGTGTCCGGAGAAGCTTGGACCGATGGAACAGAATTTGGTGTAAAAAAACAAATCAGTACAGGCCAGCGGTTAATAATAGTGCACGCAGGAGGAAAAGATGGTTTTATTCCCAACGCTTTGTTAATGTTTAAGGCAAACCAAAAAACGGGAGATTACCATGACCAGATGAACTTTGTCAACTACGAAAAATGGTTAAAAGAAAAATTAATACCGAACCTCAAACCGAATAGCGTACTTATCGTGGATAATGCGTCCTATCACAACAAACTTTTGAATCGTGCTCCAACGTCAAATTCTAATAAACAAGAAATGATGGATGGAACACAACATTTCGTATAACCGGTTGATGTACAAAACCAGTTTTCATGAATTAATTAAACAAAATAAAGAGCGGTGTCGCGAGTACCACATAGATGCAATTTTAAAAGAACATGGCCACTCCGTATTACGATTGCCACCGTATCACCCGACATTCAATCCGATCGAAAATATTTGGTCCATGGTAAAAGGATATGTAGCAAAAAGAAACTTTTCATTAAACATGCAAGGCATTATGAATTTAGCAACTGAACGAATGAATACCATCACTGCTGAGGACTGGGAAAATATTTGTCACCACGTCGAAAGTGAAGAAAATAAATATCGATGTCAGGAAGGAGAAATGGATCAAATAACAGACAATTTTATTATCAATACTTGTGACAGCTCAGATGAAGAACATGATAGCGAATAAAAGAAAAAAACAGAGGACTACTACTTATTCCACTTCTTGGGTATGTCATTTTATTAAGTTAAGAGAAAATTATTCTCCTTTTGTTGCAAACGGTACAACCACTACAAATGCAATTCCATCTTCTCGATAATTCAACTATACAAGGCGTATTAAATGCATTATTCATAAATTCGGGGTGGCGTAGTGGTGCATAATAAAATATTTACCGAGATTTAGGCATAGGTATTCGCTGGCTATTTTTCCGCAACTCGACATCATATCCTCCTGAAACTCCCCGGTTGAGGACATAACATTTAAAAAAACCGGCCATGACCATGTCGGACCATGCTCACTATATGCTCAGTGTGGGGTTCCGCAGCCGTTCATATAAAAATGATGAACTGCAGATGAAAAAATACGATATCAAAAAGTGCACTCAATAACGGTATATCCGATCATGTTGAAAAATGTTTTGTTGAAAGTATTTATTAAGTTTTATCTTTGTAATTTTTTCATATTTTTCGGACGTACCGTTTAGAAAATAGAGGGCGGGGGACACAATTTATGCAATTCGGATCGATTATTTCCGAAAATATTTGCTGTTTTTTTTTAGTTTCGGTTACATGTATGACGTGCCCCCCCCAACAAATATATTTTTTGTTATTTAACTATTTTTAAACTAAGTAGCGGCTTATACAAGACACCTCCGCGTATACCCCATGTAGTTTTTGAGTAAAATGCCTGTAACATACACGGACGCACTTGTTTTGTTTGTAGTATAGGGTATTGGCTAGACATCGATACCACATTTACGGATCTGACATAATTACTTAAGAAGTTACACAGGTTTCAACATGTACCTAAAAATTAGCTTATTTTTTAGAAGGAGATAACAATAAAATAAAGCGGTAATAATAATTTAAACCTTAATAAGAATCACAGCAAGAGTATCTTAAGGCTAACGATGACAACTAGTTGAGTAACTGTTCAAAATGGCCCCTTTGATTTTGGAGACAAGCAGTTGCTCTTATCGCAACATGCTGCGTAGACCGCCGAATCATCTCATTATCTTCTCTTAATATGTTTCCCTGTTCTATTATTTTTTGCACTAATTCTTCCCTTGTTCTCGGTATGTCAACGTACACTCTTTGTTTTAAGGTTCCCCATAGAAAATAATCGAGTGGAATTAAGTCCGGCGATCGAGGTGGCCAAGCGATATGTCCGTCACGTCCAACCCACGAGACGTAATGCTCGTTCAAATAATTTCGCACATCTCACACAAAAACATATCTTGCAGCGTAATCTGGTTCAATAATATCTTGTACCCGTCTAAAATGATAAGGGTGTAAACCTTCTCTTTCATAAATTCATCAGTCCACTTGCATAAATTCATCCGGTTTGCTATTCTTCTAATGCTCAGTCTCGGATCATGTGTGATTAATCTTAATATCTCTTCTTCGTCCTGTGGTGCCAAAAGTCGAACACGTTCATCGGCAGGACTTCTTATGCCGTTCTCAGCGAGCCGTGCATGGATTCTTATGAATGTGCGAGCATTCGGAATGGGTCTGTTAGAAAACCTCCTTGCGTACTCTTGAACAGCAGCATTCGCGTTCCCGTTGCAAAACCCATAAACGAAATGTATGTCAGCAGTGTGCTGACTAGAATACTGACGGTCCTCCATTGTAACAAAGCGGAAAACAAACAGCAAGTCCAACAATTAACAAAAGTATCAACAATAACACAATCGAACAGAAGTAAGCTGAAGATAGCAGAAGGTTGTTATCACAACGCAGAGCGAGGGATGATTGATTGACCTGGCAGCACCCCTTGATTTATCTACCTGCTCGTAAAAGAAAAACTGGGAGTGGGGATGATAGTTCTTGGGATTGTGTCAAAAAGGCAATTAACAGGGTCATATTTGAACACGTGTTATTTTTGAAATATCAAAGATAGAGCTACGATTTTGGTGTGCATTTCTAGCAAATATTCCATACTACAAACACAGAACAAAGAAAAAGCAGGTAAATGACCAAGATTTTAAATAACCAATGAAATTCAAAAAAAATATGCGTTTTTGGCCTTATTATTTACGTATAATTTTTTTTTGCTCTGTTATTGAAACGTTTGCGTATGATTGTTAGATTTAATCGATTGCTGATATGTTTAGCTATCTAATAAGATATTTTTTGTATTCGTAGGACGAATAATTGACAGATAATAGCAAAAATACCACATAAACCTGTGCTCAGGTGTTTGAAAAATTTAAAATGCCGCCATTTTATGACCGTTGACTTAAAAAAAACACGTGGTGATTTATTGGTGAAATTGATTGTACTACACAACCATAAAAGCTCCGACATCGTTGACCAGACACAATGTATAAGTATGTAAATAAAATAGATAATAAATAATTTTTACGGGACAATTTTACACAAATCGTGCTAGTCCCATAGCTCAATAACGCTTGTGTTATGGGTACTAGACGACGATATATTTAATAGATATATTACTTATATACATAAATTACCATCCTTGCTATATAACTGTTACATATTTGCTGTGGCTTATTTTTGAAAGGGTTTTTCAATAAAAAGACACGTCAAGTTGTTTACCCTTTTTCTAATGCTAAAAAAACGAACTATAGGTGTTTGTATAAGCCGCTACTTAGTTCAGTACTTAAAAAAACCGGTCAGGTGCGAGTCTGACTCGCGCACCGAGGGTTCCGTACAAACTTTCACTTATTCCGACTTAACTTGCCGCTTGAGTTAAATTTGCCTCTGGTATCTATGGCGTCACATACAAATGTGGGGCAAACTTAATCAAACCGGGATATTCAAAAATGATTTTTGGTGATTAAAAAAAAGTAAAACAGATAGATACATGGTTATAATTTTCGTGTTATATTCATATTAAATGACATAATTCCAGAAAATTCCACATTTTTCGCTTGGTAAACTTCGGAGAAAAAGAGGGGAAATGGTGTTTTTTTCTAGTTTCCTTAATAAAACAAAATCTACTCAAAATAAAAAATTGTTCAAAAATGTACAGATCAATCCCATTCATATGATACCCTACTTGACCTGGGAGCTAGACTTTGAATTATTATTTGTTTAAATAATCAAAATGAGAACTGTCAGATTTTGGTCTTGAATTAAAAATCAGAGTTTAGGGGGGCACATGTAACCGAAACTGGTTAAAAATGTTGATGTGAATATTTTCGGAAATAATCGATCCGAAAGTGTCATAAATTGTGCCCCTCCCCCCTCTATCTTCTAAAACGCGCGTCAAAATAAAACAAGAAAAAATTAACAAAAATAGAACGCAATAAATGCTTTGATTAAAATTTTAACAACTTTGATTTCTACTTGTGTTATTGATTTCAATGGTATCGTTTTTGATACTGTATGCATCTAGCTATAAAGGAAGGTAACCTTTTTTAAACCGGTTCACAGTGATTCCGCCGTAGGCCATAAATC
Source organism: Hedya salicella (assembly GCA_905404275.2). NCBI lineage: Eukaryota > Metazoa > Arthropoda > Insecta > Lepidoptera > Tortricidae > Hedya > Hedya salicella. Next base: position 1,226,318 of record FR990112.1, on the reverse strand, counting down.
GAAAAAAGTCATGAGCGTATCCTGGACTAAAAAGTAAGTAAAATGATTCACCGATAGACAATCTTCTAAATACTATATATAGCACAGCAATAAAGTACTATTATCATTTACTTTTGTGCAACGAAAGTGAACGCATCTCGACCCTAATTAGTAGTGTGTTTTTGTCGCCGCAACTTAATCACTTTGTTATTGTGTACTATTATTATTATTTGCGTGTGTCCACGTGGTATTATTATGGAAATCCAAGAAGAGGGTATGTACTTTATTTTTCAATTATGTTTTATATATAAATATGCGTGCTTATATTTTAAAATAATTTTCTAGTAGAGGTCTGTCGTTTACGATTAATTTTTAAGAAGTATGATTTCATTGAGAGTTATACTCTGATGCCGAGGTTTGCCGCACTTGACACATATATTATGTTATAGATGGAAGTGTCCTTAATAAGGGCTGTAACTTTCATCGACCTTTTTTGACCTCTTCTTAGGTAAAAGGGGTTTCAAAGAACAAGAGTAGGGTAGCCGAAAAAAATCCGATTTTTAAAAAATGTTTTTATCTTTGTTTTAGGTACATTTTTAAGGTGTTCTATTTCGAAACGTAGTGTTTTTGATATTTGGCACTCTGGACAAGGAACTGATACAGAAAAATTTCAACATGTTTTTACTACACTGACGGAAACATCAATTATTTCGGATAACATCGAAAATATTGGCATAGAGAATTTAAGGGTTAAAATAAGGAATTTATGTAAACGAATTGCATGTTATTGGAAAAAAACAAGATGTACAAAGTCTATATTTCTACATAAATATGCAGAGTGGCTTAATGATGTAGAATACATTGATGTGATCCAAAGTATCGAGCAGCGTATTTCTCAGCAGAATGATAACGTCGACCCCTCCCCTTCCACTTCTCGTGGCCGTCCGAGGAAAAACTTTAATGAAAGTAGTAAACGCACTAAAAGAAGGAGACTGGCGGAACTATCTAATTTTGACGAGTCTGCTGTAAATACACTGCTCAATGCTTCTGCTGATTCCAGCTTAACTTCTACAAAAGTCGACGAAAACAAAGTTTTGTCACTTATTGCAGAAGGTAAGATTTCTAGAAAGCAATATCTATTAATTAAGAATTTTATACATAATAATATACTGAAAGATTGTATGCCTTCCTATCAACGCATTGTAAAGGCTAAAAAGAGATGTTACCCTACAACTGTAGCCGTTACTGAATCATCAGCCGAAGTCGAACTTCAGAGTTTGTTAGATCACACTGCCACTCGGATTCTTGAGTCTCAAAAAGATATTTTAGATAAAATACCTGACCAGTCTTTAAATAAAATATCTTTGGTTGGGAAATGGGGATTTGATGGTAGTACAGGACATAGCGAATACAAACAAACTTTCTCAGATTCTTCTCTTGTGGATAGTAGCTTGTTTGTTACTTCATATGTACCGCTTCAACTTATTTTAAACCCGGATAATAAGGAAAACTCAATCATTTTGTGGAAAAATCCTCGTCCTTCTTCAACTCGATACTGCAGACCTATTCGCTTTCAGTTTTTTAAGGAAACAACTGCAGTATCAGTTGAAGAGGAGACTAATTTCAAACAGAAAATAAGTAACTTGCAACCGACTATCTTCAAGACAAATGCATGCGAATACACAATTAATCATAGCTTACAACTTACTATGGTCGATGGTAAGGTGTGTAATGCACTTAGTGATGTTTCTTCAACTAGATGTTATATATGTAAAGCTTTACCAAGTGAGATGAATCAAATTGATGTATGTTTGTGCAAAGCAACTGACGAAAGTAAATATGAATATGGCATGTCTCCACTTCACGCATTGATCCGATTTTTTGAATATTTCATTCATCTCGCTTACAAGTTAGAGGTTAAGAAATGGCAAGCTAGGTCTGATAGCGATAAACGACTTGTAGCTGAAAAAAAAAACTTATACAATCGCAATTTAGGGAAAAGTTAGGTCTTATTATCGATAAACCCAAAAGTGGCGGAAGCGGGACATCGAACGATGGCAACACTGCTAGGCGGTTCTTCTCAAGCTCAGATATTTCAGCTGAAATTACGGGTATTAAGAAGGATCTCCTAGATCGTTGTTGGACTGTACTTCAGTGTATCAATTCGGGATATAACATTGATGCGACAAAATTCAGAGATTTCGCTTTAGACACTGCACGGCAATTAGTTGCCGAATATCCATGGTACTATTTGCCTGCTTCTGTCCACAAAATTTTGATTCATGGTGCTGACATTATCAATCACGGCCTACTGTCTATAGGAGAACTGTCTGAAGAAGCAGCTGAAGCGAGTAACAAATACTATAAAGCATTTCGACTAGATCACACACGAAAAATGAACCGCGTTTTGACTAATACTGATTTGATTAATCGACTTCTTCTTCACTCAGATCCCCTAATATCAAGTTTGAGAAGGTTACCTGTTAAAAAAAAAAGTTCTTTGTCTAAATCTGTATTGGACTTGTTGTGTGTAAATAGTAAGTAGGTAATATTGAATGTATAAATAGTAAGTAATCGCTTTGTTTTAATATAACCTTATTTGTATATATGTAAATAGTCTTGAAATAAATATTTTTATTATTTATGTAGTATGCTGTTTCATTTATGTTTTCATTAATTACAAATTTTTTTTATCTAATGGCTTTATGTTTAAAATAATAACGTTTTATAAAATGGTTTTGACTACAGATATTTTTTTAATAAAAATAGTCACACAAGTTTATTATAAATGTCTAAAAATGTTATTAATGATATATTTCATGCTTGTATAATAACCCTTTATAGTTTAAAATCGAAAAAATGGCTTTTTTTGGAGTTGAGGTATTTATGGCCGCCCTTGTACGGGAGCGGAATCACCGTGCGGTTTTTCGATAGCATATTCAATCCTTGAAATACAGCTAACTTGTTTACGGTCCAGGAACATTCATTAAGTTTGACAGGACGAAATGAAACAACGATCTAAGTAACATAATCATTTATTTAATTGTATCCATCTAAAAGGTCTAATTATAATTGTTTGCGGTAGGTAACATGACACATCACTCGGACTTCTGCACTTAGTACTACTCACGGATCCCTCGCTTCACTAGAATCCCCAGCATGGATCCACGGGAGATTTAATGGATCCCCAGTGTATCTTTAACCCTTTGAACGCCTTCATATTTGAATGACGGCGTCACTTATACGACAGGCAATGATTATTGCAACGGTTTACGACACGTTCTTGGCGTTCAAAAGGTTAAATATTGTGGATCCTAGAAAAAAAGGGTCACGAATACTTTCACTCAATTAGTTATTATTTAGTATATATATTACACGTAATTAGGTCAACAATTCAAGCAAAAAATTGAAAATACGTACAAACGCAACAAAAAAATAAGTGAATGCGAACTTTATATTAGTGTGCTTCAACGGACTTCAAAAAAGGAGCTTCCCAGTTCACTGCTTTTGTTCTTATTCTACGCGATCTTCGGCGGTCGAAATCGGTTTTTATTTACTCTACACCTCATACCACACCTCAGGGTGGTCCCATTTTAATATGGTCACTGAAGTTTTTTTTTATTTGTATGTTTAGTACACCCGGCACAATCCGCCGTACATAAGGGGAAGAGTACTCTTGTTATTTGTGCCAACATTACGATTACGCTAGAGTAATCGTTCGATTACAAGTCGATTATAAAAGTTAGCACACGAAGAGGTAACATAAGATATCCAGATATTGGGTCTACTCTGACCACTCATCTTTAAGTACAGCAAAATATTTAATTAACGACTGGCGGTCAGACTCTTATTCAATAGAAAATAAAACCACGATTTTCCTCTACAGTTTAGCGTCAACTAGAGTACATTTCTCCTTATATACCATACCAGGACCGTTACAAACTAAGCTCTAGGGCTATAAAGTATCAGCAAGTCCTGGGAATAAGCAGATAGCAACAAACATATCACCTCAATCACTCCATAAGGCCCCAAAGTATCAGCAAGTTCGATAGTCTTAAATGCCCTAGAGCTTAGTTTGTAACCTTAGCACACGGATCTGAAAATATGCATGAAACGCATAAATTTGTTTAGAATTCGTACGTGCTCTGCCGTAACGCAGTCACGCTCCGTCATTGCACTGATTATTCTAATAAATAACAATTAACTTTGGGTTAGATTGCGAAAATAAAAAAATCTCGTATCGCTAAAACACAACAACGCCGCCCGGCCGCACTGATGCCGCTTACGACTTCTTCCTGCGAACACAAACAACGATATATTAACAACAAACACTTATAATTTAAGATTTAGTTTCGAGATAACAAACTCTGTCTTTCTCACACACTCCAAAAACTCTGCTACAAACAATCATGTTTTGCATATTAGGTTCGTCGCGTTAATTCGTTTTATACAGGAGTATCATCGTGGAAGGCCAATAAAAAAGTAAGTCAATAGTGAGATGAATAGGAGCAGTAGATAGAGACGTAAGGGGTCACTTTATTACGAAATATGTCGGAAGGAATTGTGAATTAATAAAACAACACCGACAAATGTGGTGCCGTTATCGAAATAAATATTTTTTATTGAATGCATCGACAAACATCGTGCCGTTATCGAAGTATATGAAAACAATTCCGAAGTTGTAGTCTTGACTTATATCAAGCAGAAACCTCACCAATACGTACAGACTGGCTTTTCTTCATCTAGTTATATTAAGCATCATAGAAAGAACACGTTTTATACTAAAGAGAGGATAGGTTTAGAAACAAAGGAATTACTCGATTGAGCAACATTTATAAGCGGAGCGTAAAGTAACGCCATACATATTTGTACCGCAGATTTACCCTACAGTTTAGCGTGCTAGTGTCTCTTTGGATTTGGAATATTATACGCTTATACTGTGAAAGACAAACTTCATGAGTATACTGATTAGTCACAAACTATATTCAATGGTCTAGAACGAAAAATGTTATTCAACCTTTGCGTCGAGATCTCGTACATTAATTCGGATTCAATACATGTAACATTTTGTTGAAGAACAATGGTCTAGAACGTTATACGTACTGGTCGTGGTTGTCAGTGTCGGAATCGTCCATCTCGGGCTTGGTGCGGCGTTTCTCGTACACGAGGATGATGGCGCACAGCACCAGCACCTCCGCGCAGATGCCCAGGAACGGCCACAGCGCCGCGTACATGTCCTGCAACATCATCGATCTCATTATCAACACAGTCACCATTTTTATCTTCATCACCAACACCAGTATCATAGTAATCGTCCTCATTATCACTTCCATCATCAACATTATCATCGTCCTCATCATCACTACCATCGCCCTCGTCATCACTACCATCATCAACATTATCATCGTCCTCATAATCATTAACATTATCATCGCCCTCGTCATCACTGTCATCATCAATATTATCATCGTACTCGCCATCACCAACAACATTATCATCACTTTCATCAGCCTAGCCTTTCAGTAATCTACTACTTCTCTTGTAACCACACACTACTTTGCATCGTATGATTATCGGTCAGACCTACCTACATGACGTTTGCCTGTGCACGGTCACGATTTTATAAACCGATCTGGACACAAATACGGAACTAAGGCTGTCTAAATTACTTATATACTTAGTAAACTAAAGAGTCAATAGGCTGGTCAGGGTAACTTAGTGATCTGCCTTGCGGGCATGAGCCTGAGATAGTTCACATTCTCATATCGGCTCCGAGCGGCCCGCAGGCGTACGCGCCGGCGTCCTCGCGCACCGCCGCCTGATCACCAGCTCACTGTTAATCACTCTCGAGCTGCAGGTCACAGCTTGTCGCGTCCTACCTTGACGCGCAGCACGGTCTTGGCGGGGTCGTGGGGCGAGCGCGCGTCGTCCTCGGCCACGAGCGGCACGCAGGCGTACGCGCCGGCGTCCTCGCGCACCGCCGCCTGATCACCAGCTCACTGTTAATCACTCTCGAGCTGCAGGTCACAGCTTGTCGCGTCCTACCTTGACGCGCAGCACGGTCTTGGCGGGGTCGTGGGGCGAGCGCGCGTCGTCCTCGGCCACGAGCGGCACGCAGGCGTACGCGCCGGCGTCCTCGCGCACCGCCGCCTGATCACCAGCTCACTGTTAATCACTCTCGAGCTGCAGGTCACAGCTTGTCGCGTCCTACCTTGACGCGCAGCACGGTCTTGGCGGGGTCGTGGGGCGAGCGCGCGTCGTCCTCGGCCACGAGCGGCACGCAGGCGTACGCGCCGGCGTCCTCGCGCACCGCCGCCTGATCACCAGCTCACTGTTAATCACTCTCGAGCTGCAGGTCACAGCTTGTCGCGTCCTACCTTGACGCGCAGCACGGTCTTGGCGGGGTCGTGGGGCGAGCGCGCGTCGTCCTCGGCCACGAGCGGCACGCAGGCGTACGCGCCGGCGTCCTCGCGCACCGCCGCCTGATCACCAGCTCACTGTTAATCACTCTCGAGCTGCAGGTCACAGCTTGTCGCGTCCTACCTTGACGCGCAGCACGGTCTTGGCGGGGTCGTGGGGCGAGCGCGCGTCGTCCTCGGCCACGAGCGGCACGCAGGCGTACGCGCCGGCGTCCTCGCGCACCGCCGCCTGATCACCAGCTCACTGTTAATCACTCTCGAGCTGCAGGTCACAGCTTGTCGCGTCCTACCTTGACGCGCAGCACGGTCTTGGCGGGGTCGTGGGGCGAGCGCGCGTCGTCCTCGGCCACGAGCGGCACGCAGGCGTACGCGCCGGCGTCCTCGCGCACCGCCGCCTGATCACCAGCTCACTGTTAATCACTCTCGAGCTGCAGGTCACAGCTTGTCGCGTCCTACCTTGACGCGCAGCACGGTCTTGGCGGGGTCGTGGGGCGAGCGCGCGTCGTCCTCGGCCACGAGCGGCACGCAGGCGTACGCGCCGGCGTCCTCGCGCACCGCCGCCTCGATCACCAGTTCACCGTTCAACACGCCCGCGTCGCTCTTCGACAGCTTCAAGCGCTCGCTCTCCTCCACCTGAAATTACAAGTACAACTAAATATCAAAGGACAGAAATCTACTAATCAGCCGTTCCAATGAGTCCCCAGCCGCAGTTAAACGGTAAGTGCGGGGTGAAGGCACAAACCTTTAATCCTATGGACGAGAAATACCTACAAAATTAGCGTGTATACTTAACCGCATTTGGTACTCAATATGGCGGCTGTTTCCGTTCATTTTTCGTAAACCACAATACTTATAGAAGCCAAGTATGTTTCGTTTACGTCACTTAATGTCCACGCCACCAAATTTAGTTTGACAAGTTGTTTTAAACAACAAAAATCATAATTTCAGTTGAAGATTGTTGTTCAAAGCCATTATACAAGATGGCGGACTCAACTGACAGCAGTTGGAAATACACATGTTTTCACTATGACAGAATTTCTGAACATAGAGTTGACGAATGTAATGCCATCTCTTTCACCATACGTAACTTATAGAAATTATATTTTCTTATTTCTACGCACTTTAATATATATTTGTATAACCAAAGTGTGTATAGAAGAATAGAGCGTCTCTATGTACCTATTTAATTATTAATTACTCATTCGTCGAAAGTAACTTGGTGTAGTACCACTCGCCGGGCACCAGTGACTTGCCCACCAACCGGCGCACCAGCTTCAGCTTCTGTCCCTCGACAACACTCGAGTCAGTCCTGGGCAGCTTGGGGTATAGAAACTACAGTAATTTGTATACCTTGTCTCCCAACTCCTTCTCCTCAGGGTCATACGACGTGTGGAACTTGTTGTAGTACCACTCGACGGGCAGCAGTGGCTTGCCCACCAACCGGCACACCAGCTTCAGCTTCTGTCCCTCGACAACACTGGAGTCTGTGCTGGGCAGCTTGGTGTACGGACGGGCATGGAGCTGCCAGTAGAGGCGGGCTTCGCCGACCTTGCAGGAGTAGTTGCCGTTGTCTTCTTCGACGGTGCGTTGGATGATCAGCTTGGCGCCATTGTCCTCGAGCTTGAAACGCTCTTTCATTTCAGGCACTTGGGCGATCTCGGTGTTGTTCTTTTCCCTGTTAACAAATAAACATGGATATTTAGACTTACAAGCCGTTTAAATCGTATCTCGAGTATATGTGAAATTTTTTAGAGTCAGTTTTAGGGGTTCCGTAGCTAAAATGGCAAAAAACGGAACCCGTATAGTTTCGTCATGTCCGTCCGTCCGAATGTCACAGGCATTTTACTCAAAAACTACAAGATATGGATGAAATTTGGTGTATAGGTCTTGTCTAATAGGTCTAGGGGGGCATTCCATACAACCGAAACTGAAAAAAAAAAAAACCAGCAAAGTTCAACGTGTGGCACATATTTCGTCCGTTTTCCAAAAAAACTGAGGTTTCTAAAATTGATTCAGTAAATATTTTCTGAAATAATCAATCCGTCGCATAAATTGTGCTTTCTACAGTGAAACCAAAATACTAATAGTGCTCGGCAATATGCGTATTTCTATGGAACAAGAGTGACAAATATAATTGTCAGGTGCGAGTGAGAAAGGGACAGCAATAAACAGCCAAGTACTATCATTATTTTGGTTTCACTGTTCACTGCTGTTTAGGATTATGACACCATAAGTAAGATAAACGTTCCTATCTTAGAAACCCTAATTCCAATTATTGACTCCGTCTGTCAACTCTATTGCTACGGACTCAGGTTGAAAGTACCAAATAATAGAACAGGGACATTTACCTTACCTGAAAAAAAAACCTAAATATCCGTTTCTGCCATTTTGGCTACGGAACCCTAAAAACGCATTTCATTTCTTATAAACACTGGCAAAATGTCACTTGCGAGAGTTATTAGTAAAACTTGGCACCATAATACGACAGGTCATGGCATAAATCATGTAATTAAAGGTAAGACATGTGCCTAATATTTCCCAGTGGATACAGTAATAATAAGAAATCCAAATAACGATATCTCTTAATAAGTCTCATAAACGGGACGCTAAATTAGGGCACGTACTCTTGATTTATGAAAGTTAAATTTAAACGTGCAAATAGACGCGCGGAAGCGTCGCATGCGTCAGCCCTGAAGGATTAGCAATAGGTATCATAAAGTACAGATATAAAGATAATATTCTCTTAGGTTTCCGCGAAAATTTATTTGTTTTATTTAAAAGATATGAAGATGTTATCAATTGTCACAAAGTTTGAAACAGATTTCAAATTATGGAACACTTTTTTAAGTTCTGTAGATAGCTGTATAAATAAACGAGCACGCCTGTGTCAGTACCATAGGATTAGCGATAGATATCATAAAAAACAGATATAAAGATGTTATCAATTATCACAAATTTGAAACAGATTTCCAGTTATAGAATAGTACATGTATAGATAGCTGTGTAATTAAACGTACATATAGACGTCAGCACCGTAAGTAATATTATAAAACAAAGTCCCCCGCCGCGTCCGTCTGTCTGTTCGCGAACTACTGAACAGTTATTCATAAGGTTTCCACTTATGGACGAAGTGATTTATGAGGAAGGTGTATAATTAATTGAGGTTTTGGGTAAATTGGCTGAAATGTGACGATATTACTTGAAGAAGTCTCGACATGCGTTCTACGGTAACCTCTAGACTTAAATAATGTATGGTAGACTTGTTTCTCTTAAGTATGTCTAAAAAAGTGTGGGGTAGCATACGGCTAATATACCATTTAGGCGAAAAACCGATATTGGCAAAACAGTGAAACAAATACATATTAGGACAATGCTCTATTTACAATGCACATTTATTTTGTTTTTTTTTTTTGTTATATGGGGCAAACGAGCAGACGGATCCCCTGATGGTAAGCGATCACCGTCGCCCATAAACACCTGCAGCACCAGAGGAGTCACAGGTGCGTTGGCGGCCTTTCAGGTGGTAGTACGCTCTTTTCTTGAAGGCTTGAAGGTCGCACCGGTACGAAAACACTGCCGGCGACAATTTATTTCACAGTTCCTTCAGTTATGCAAAGCAGAAAATTTCTAGCAAAACACAGTTGTGGACTGCCAACCATTTAAGTGGTGAGGATGGAATGTCACGTAATACCATGGCTGAAAGATACGGCAGGGATCAGTCCCAACAATTCCTCGGAGCACTTCCTTTATACAAGCGTTAGAAAACGCAGAGCGAGGCTACATCTCCACGCAGTGCCAAGAAGTCAAGTCGATCTGATACACGCTGGCGACCGACGATACGAGTCGCTCTCCGTTGAATGCGGTCTAGAGGGAGAAACTGGTACTGGGGAGCCCCAGCCCACAAATGAGACCAGTGTTCCATATGAAGCGGACTTGCGCCTTGTAAAGCAAGGCGGTGGGCCCGAGTGAAATACGGTCTCGATCTGTTGAGCACGCCGAGCTTCTTAGAGGCTAATTTGGCCTTACCCTCTAAATGGCTGCGGAACTGGACTTCACTCGATTGTGTTATGATTCTTATCAAAATATTTTTTTTTTTTTTTTTAGTATTTAACTTAAGTTATAAGTCAAATAGTTTAAAAGTTACGACGATAAGAATATTCAAATGCGCTGTTAAATCGTGACAGTGCAAGTTTCGCCCAGACTGATACGACATGATCCCTTTAAATAGTAGGCAAATATGCTAGCCGTGCGAATCTGAGATTTCAAGTTATAGGATAGTTGTGTTAATAAATCACATTCCATCCCAACTTTCAAAACAGATTTAAATTTGTAGAATACAAAAGTGTACGCAACTTCGTTCGCGGAGGAGAAAAAGTCATAGCCCCTCTTTTTTTCGACAGCATAGTCGGATAAAGAGGGCATTTTTTTGGCTCATACCAATTCGTTCCCCCTGTTTATTCCCTAACTTTTAAGCGAGTTAGAATATGACACTGCAAAAGAAAAACACATCTTATTTCTTCATTCGTCATTATGACGTCTGTGAGAGCGGTTAGCGCGTAAGGAGGGAACGGGGTAAGTGAAGGGGGAGGGAGGGAGCTATCATTTTTTATTATCGCACGAGTAATTATATAAACACTTCAAGATTTACGCGATATGATAGCATTGCAGATAGATTGTGCTATAGTAGGTCGCGTGTGTCGTAAATTAACTGTTACCACGCGGGTTTTGCTGTCGAATCAAATCATTTATTTGCTAGAACTGAGTGTTATTACGCCTTATAATATGGGTATTTCCAATGTGCTCAGCCTGCACGCAGGCGTGCAAATATTTGAGCGCGCTATATTAATTATTAATTCCAGTCAAAATAACGTCACACATACACAATACAAATATATGAAATAGAATTAACATTAAAATTAGATAGTCATAATTGTCATAAAATAGAATAATACAATTTAAATGTCATTTACGTTCCAAATATTTGATAACGCTGTCCAGGAGCCAGGTGTTCAATTTGTGCTTAAACTGGTCCGTTTTCGACTTGGTTAAAGCAATGTGACAACTGAGTAAGATAGTATGTAGGGAGCACCTATAAAAATGTTCATTTTCAAATACAATACCCATATGAATGGGCAGAAGCTTTTAGTAGTTTATGAGTACAAAATATTTTATGAAATGAACGTTAATTATCTTTTCTCATGAACCAATGACAAGATTCATCACAGGGTCTCTGAACTCGCATTGTAGTAATAGGCCGTCGTTAGGATGTTAATTGAGAACCATTTAATTGTTTCGTTAGTATCGAATGATAAGTGATCATTGTTTTCTTTATTTAACTGAGATCTCGTTATGTGGCTCTGATAGTAATGTTCGGATACTTCCAAATCCATTATTTCATCAAAGTATCGTCTCGATAGCCTTGTCAATAATTCCCACTGTTCTCTCTTTTCGACGACGATTCAAGGTCAATTAAAGTAGACCCAGTCAGGACAGCCTATTTTAGAGTCTCAGCTACGAAGGGCCCTTTTCATAAACGCTTGTAACTTGTATTACAAGTGGAAAAAAAGATTTGAAAAAGAGATTTTTACAAGCTTTTATTTACTTTCACCTGTCGGGTTGTCTGTCGGTCTGTAATCAAATCTTGCAAGTTAAATTTGATCCACTTCTCGGTTTCCGATTGAGCTAAAATTTTGCATACTTATGTAAGTTCGATGACAATGCAATAGTATGATACCATCGAGCTGATCTGATGATGGAGCAGGAAGGTGGTCATAGGAACTCTGTAATAACATAATGCAATCCTACCGAGTTTGGGCTCTTTAGAATCGTCTTGGTGAGTAGTTGATGGATGTTCAAGGAAAAGTACAGTCAGCGATAAAAGCATGTCACAAAAATGATTTTTTTGACAGAAACTTATTAATACATATTGGAGAGATTTCCGCTTGTAATACAAGTTACAAGCAGTGACGTTCGGCCCACATAGGCACAAAACAAAGGCACTGCCTACCCTGAACGACCATGGCTCCATATAGGCACAGATAAACTGTCTATCCTGAATAACTATGGCTACATATGACGACACGTTTGGCTCAGTGGGTTGTACAAAGGCCTACGAAGCTGGCGGTCCCGGGTTCAAATCCAAGCCAGGGCAAGTGTTTGTGTGATGAGCACGAATATTTATTCCTGGATCTTGGATGTGTTCTATGTATTTAAGTATTATCATCTATCTATATATTATGTATATAGTCGCCTAGTACCCATAGTACAAGCTTAACTTAGTTTGGGGGCAAGGTCGATTTGTTAAGATTGTCCCCGTGTTATTTATTTATATAGGCACAGAAAATCTGCCAACCTAGGTCAAAAACGCTATATGCACGCCACTGGTTACAAGAGTTTACGAAACGAGCCCCAGTTCTTTTAGCTTCTATACCATGGAAACTTGCTTATTAACAGTAGACTTACCAAACGACAGGCAGATTCGAAGGGTTTCCGAGAGAGCAGCTGAATGAGGTGTTCCTCACGACATCGTAGTACTGGATGGCCCCGGGTTCGCTGTCACTGCCAGCAACTGCTGGTGCCCGCTCCAGCACCGGTTTCTTGGTGGTGGTCACCGGCGCGAGGGTGGAAGCCGCAACGTCGGCGCCTGGAACACCAAGTCTCGACATCAGAGGGGTCTACTGTTGGGTTTTGTCACACGCAACTTCCGAATACAGGTCATGCGAGTGTATTGTTAAAGAATAAAAAGGCTTACATATCGATGGACTGAATCTTTGTTTCATAAATGACTCGAAATCGGAATTTTCGTAAGTTAGATAGGAATTTTATATATCTCAATAGTTTTTGGTGAAAAACCACAAAGGTATACGAGATTCTGGACATCGAAACCTTTGGGATCATGATTCGGAACATCTATAGATTAGGTATCCAAAAAATATTGCTATCAATATATCCGAATGAATGAACATGACGATTAAAAAAAATTCAATTGAATTAAATTATGACTAATTAATTTACCTAATTAAAAAACCCAGTTAAAAAAAACTAACGTCTGTAAAAACTACAGGCAATACATCAGCAAAACTAGCTTCTAGCTATAATAGCTCAGGAAATAATTAATTATTCTTAATTGAGCCGCTTGCTACGGTAGCATAATATTTACTATTTTATACGGGGCTACCCGCTCTCGGCTTTTCATGGACGATACACACATGAGATATTTATTAACAAAAACCACCCATAAGAGAAAAAAAGCCGCATTCAAAGTGCCAAATGTGGCCAAGAAAGAATTTATAATAAAAAACGTAGACATAATCGGACCTAGATTAGGATTAGCTATAAACTCAGCTGCAGAGAAAAATAAACCCTTTGCGATAAAAACATGCAGTCTACAATTGTACTGGGACAATCTGACTAAATTTGAGATACATTCAAAACCCTAATTTCATACCTAATTTACTAAATTGACCCAACTGGTAATCGAACCGGAGCAACAACTTTGTCGAATTTAACGGTAATATAAAAAAAACACGGTGCATATTTATGAGATTTTGTGTTTACATATTTTTGGCTGTACCAAAAATCTAATGGTGTCACGTACTCGAACGACTAGTTAAAGTCAGCTTTCAATTAGCCAATCGAAACAGATTATTAATAATTTAGTTAATTTTAAAGCGAGAAATTGTTACAAATGACTAATGAGGCTTTATATTATATTTTGTAAATCGGCAGCGTGAGTGAAGTATCAAATGTAATATTATCTCGAGAAAGTCTGAAACCATACACATACACACACATGTACGCGAGCACTATACCGTTACACCCGAAATTTGTACACATTTTGGAACTTGTATCCAGGGAACAAGATACAAATTTGTACGCATTTTTTTATATTTTCACTGCTGCTTTGCCCCGCCTCCCTTCGGTGGTTAGTATTAAATTACTAAATCAATTAGTAGATATATCTCAGAAACGAATTGGGATATTGACAATTTGTTTCTATAGTATGTTATTAAACAACCTCTCAATAATAGAAACATTGGTGAAAAAAGAACTTCAATCTCATAAAAGCTAACAATGTTAAAAGAACATATTAGGACTTTCCCAAAAAGCGCTACATACAAAAGCCTAGAAACGTGTGGCGTCACACATTCTTAGCTTGTATGGGGAAATTACAACTTTATTCTGCTACAATGTCAAAACTTGCGTTAATCGCAACAGTTTCATAACAAAAGTTACTATAACACCCAAATTTAAGCTCATAAAACAAGCTACACGTAAGGTATCGAACTGAATTTTCTTTATGATTTCTATCATAGAAACTGCCAACTCGCCTATTTATTTATTTTTTGAGTACAGGCAACATCCCAGTTATTTCTTACAGTTACAACCATAACATACAATTTTGTACATACAATAGAGATATGACGCGATATATTTAATTTACTGAGAAGTTGTCGTCTATATCTTGACACAAACTTAAGAAAAAGAGAGGTATGACGCCAAATATTTCCTATCTCTTTTCATTTATCATAATAGCTCATAAAGATGGGCAATCAATCGTATAGTGCCAAAAAAAGGAACAAAACGTGAAAGAATCTCTCATTTCCTACCATCGTGGACTGGAGAAACAATTATAAATAGACTTTAGGATTGCAATATTTACATGTTAGTTAACAAATACTAGATCGAAACATCTTTTACTACCTTTTTCCAACAGTTTCAAACTTTAGGTAAGATGGAAATAAAGGCCCCAATTGTTTCAGTCGCTAATAGTATTACTGGCAGCGAGAGTAGACGAGATGACTATGCCTCTCGCTCTGAAGCGGCATTGAAATGATAGTCTCAAAATCCTCAAATGACGCTGCAAATCGCACTTTTATTACGTTTAGACGAAGAGAAAAACCCCTATGTACCGTACAAATTAAAGGATCAAGATTAGGGACCTGTGTTGTTCAATGTTTTTTTCTACATAAACATCATGTATTGCGTGTAAGTAGCTGGTCCAAGTACACATGCAAATAAAATACGACAGTGGTAGTGAATTGAATGCACAATAAATTACATACACGCGTGTCTCAAAATGCTTATTTTGTCTACAATGTACGAGCACCATATTTATACCAATAATACATAGTTATAACAATTACTACATTATTTTTTATACATCTACCTCAACACTACTGAGCTATAAGAAAAAGAATAATAGGGCCATTAATGCATTCAATAATACTATTACGAAATCACTGATTAAATATAATGAAACGGCTAGCGCCGTCTGTGCGATAAAATAAATAATAGAAGCCTATAAGTATCCTCGACACTCGTCAGAGCAGCACGGAAAGTTTTCATTTCATCATCAATGGACAGAAAAACTATAATTGTACAATTATCTTATCACCGTATTTAAATAGCGGGGACAATATACAGCCTCTTTAACAGGAAAATGCCAAGGTGATATCACAGGGTTCTGCTTTCGAAATGAAAAGATGAATCAAGAGTTGAATTAATTCAGTAGATATCGATCTGAATGAGAGGAAGGAAATATTAAATGTCTGGACGCTGAGACAGAAACAACATTGGTAGATGTTTCATTTAATTTGAAAATGAAATGCCACTGAACGTCTTTTCTAAGGCCGCAATTACATTACCATATATTTACATCAACATCATATTTCGTAGTGTGTTGACCCAAATTATCATAAAACAAAGGACATCATGCGGTTCTGTGATCAATTTTGACATCTTGCTGTGAACTATGATCATACAGGCAAAAATGATAATGTAATTATAGGTGAGACATTTTTTGGAAAATGTATTGAAATTAATATTTTCTTATGTTTACTCAAATGAGATAATGTACGCGATTACCACTCATTTAAATAAAACAATTTAAACGAATTATATCGCGTATATTATCTCATTTGAGTTCCCGACGTTTCGGAAGCTACTCAGCTTTTCAGCAATCGACCTGTGAACACAAAAGCTGAAAAGCTTACGAAACGTCGGGAACTCAAATGAGATAATATATGCGATATGTAAGCCAATTAAATTGTTTTATTTAACTGTATTGAACTTGTGAATTTAATGCGTCGCCTTTGATACCTTGGTGAATAGATTCCAATTATTTAACCAGTAGATTTTTAAACAGTAACTAGTAAATTTTTTTTTTAATTTATTTAAATATTTATGGACATATATGTAGACGTTTTTCAGATTTTGTACAGTTTACACATATTTGAACTTTCCAGAGTAGGCAGGCTGATATTTTAAACGCAACCCCATTTTATGCTCCCTTATCTTGATGTGAAATAAGTGGTATTAAAGACGTAAGTCAATTTATTTTACGTAAGCATACAAGTCGCATTTACACAAAAGAAAAAAATCGGCACCAAATATTATGCTTAATTAATTCGTGTTGAAGTCAAGTAAAACGTACAGTGAATTTTTAGTAGATAGGTGCGAAGCTTTCACTAAAAGTAGAATTTAGAATTATTATTTTTGTTTTGACGCTTCCTCCACACGGAATCTTCTGCCTAAGTTTAAAACGTTTTTGAACACCGGTAAGGAAGGAGATATGGTTTATATTCGAAAAATTTCGCTTCATTTCATCATCAACAAACGATAGGCAGGTACAATTTCCACTTTTCTCGGGGCCGGAACATCTTCGACCGGGATTCTTTTACGCACTCGGCAACGCGCGGAACCTTCAGTGGTACTCTCACGTCGCAAACAAAGAAGGGAGCTCGTCGATCAAAATAAAAGAATGTGCTTCACAAACAAATCGACACGACTCTACAACGCTCCTACGGAAAATAAACAATCTACAACGAGTATTAATGAAGTCAATCGAACTACGGACAAATACGAGCGAAGCGAATTAGCGGAGGCAGAGCGCGGCGCATGCGTACCGGGCGCGGCGCGGGCGGTGGGCGCTGGGGGCGGCGGCGCGGTCGCGGCGGGTGCGGGGGGCGCGGCGGGCGCGGCGGGCGCGGCGGGCTGCACCAGCACGCGCAGGCGCTGCGCGTGCGGGCCGCGCGCGCACGCGTACACGCCGGCCAGGTGCGGGCGCGCCGCGGCCGCGCGCAGGCGCGCCGTGAGGCCGCCCGCCGCCGCCGTCTCGCCCGCCGGCGCCAGCTCGGCCGGCAGCGCGCCGCCCTCGCGCCGCCACTCCACGCGCTGCTCCACGCGCAGGTCGCACGCCAGCAGCAGTGGCTGCCCCTCGCGCACCTCCACCACCTTCTCCGCCGAGTGCTCCGGCCCGGGACCGCCCGCCGGCGCCGTCTCTACCGTCATAACCCGTCTGTAGCCTCCGCCCGAATACGTTCCCTCTACGTATGATGCCGGTCTACCCCGGTGGTTCTCTGAAACTCTCCGTACCTAGGTGTGGGACCTCCTGGGCTCGGATGTTCGACATTCGACAAACATATTGATAAAATACCGGCTACTTGACAGGGTCGATAAGTAGGATAAGTACATTTTGATCACAGTTTCAGTTTAAAATCAGGAGTTGCACTTTCCGATGGTCTATGAGATATGTATACATATATATATGCTGATAGGTACTAGTATATACTGATAATATTGCATAGTCGATGTCCCCGATACCTCAAAAGATAAGATGAAACCCATTGTTATTTAAATGGTCTTATAATATCACTAATTATTCAGACTTACTAAACAATTACTTTAATTACATTTACCATTAGCGAAACATAATGATATTCAGTAGTAATAAATGAGTCTAAAGTATTTTTATCTACAATCTTAATGTTGATAAAAGTTACGTATGTATGTTGAAATATTTTCTGATAATTCCTACACTACATTGTGGCAAAAAGGTCAGATGTACCATAAACAAGTGCTTCTTCCTGGGTTTTTAGAGGCACTGTGTTGACATAGCTTCAATGATCCAGACGAGGAGAGTTGCTGTTTTGAAATAACAGATATATTTAGTCAATTGGTTGCATGCCATCTTTATGGAAAAGTACAGATTTATGAAATGTAGAAATAATACAAATGAAAATCTAGAAAAATAGACAAAAAACAAAATTTCGACTCAGGCCCAAAATGTGAGTTTTCTTAAAAAGTCCTATCCTCAAAATGTCTGCTTTCCATAAAGTCTGTGGTATAATTTCTGCTTGACATTGTGAGAATGCAGACATTTAGGGAATATAACATTTTAGGGTAATGGGCTTTTCAGCCGTGAGCCACCATTTCCAGCTAATTGCCTTGAGACAATTCACAGCAGAGTTTATCTAAAATAACAAGTCAACATTTCTATCATTTTGAATTAAAAACTTCGTCATTCTATTTTATCACAGAGATGAACTAACAAACAACTTAGTGAACTAATAAAATCATTTAGTTATTTGCTAAGATAACACTAGCATTGTAAAGTGAGCGTGTATCTAGTGAAAAAACAAGGTGTGATGAATTAATAGCATAGTTCAAGCTGCCTTTCTATTTTTTTTTTTTTTTTTTGGAATTTGTGCTACTCTGACCTGTCAGGAAAACCTCTATAAAATTATCATACTTTCACATTCCTCCAATTCGATTCTAATAAAATATGAAGTAAACAAGTCATAATTTACTCTAAAGAAATAATAAAGTAAAAAAACAACAAGTAATGCAGAGTGGTGGAATGAATCATAACAATTAAACGTAAAGGAAGCAAATGACATCACCCCTAGGTTACACTCGCATACTTCTATCACTACCGAGGGCGCAACGACCTACTAACTCTAAAGCTGCCCAATAGAGGCCGAGTGGTCCGAGGTGTAGTACTGAGATAACATTCGCGACTAGACATTTCTATATTTGCTTGTCGACTTTGTCGATCTGCGTCCAACGACGCGCAAACCGCCCGCCTGATCGCCGCACTCAGCCCACAATATCGGAAAACGACACCCGAGGCCAATCAATGATATAAATAAAACTAATTATATGAAATATTCGCTAGATTCACTTACTTTGTGCTTTTGAAGGAACTACATTAGCTATAAATAGCAGAGCCAGTGGCAGGATGGCGAGCGCTCGGCGCATGGTGAGGCCGTCTCTGTGTCCAGTTGGGAGCTCGCGCGGACTCGCGACGATGGAACTCGGTCAATCGATGATCTGATCGGGGCGGATCAGAGTAGTCGCTGATCACTGTTTCAGCCTCGGGTGACAGGCGAACAATGGATGGGCACAAGATGGCGCGCGCCGTGAAGTATGCTGCGAACGACTTGTCAATGTCACGAAGGATATGACAGTTTATACAGCAGCACCAACCGAACTTTATGTCTATGGTTAGGGATGTAGAGAAAAACGCTTGATTATCGATATAAGCAATGAAACGAGACTGTTTAAACAAAAAAATTGAAAATAATTTATGGGTTATTAGAAAATAATTGTAACATCTTCGTTACTTCTGGGTAAGTATTGATACTGGCTGTGCACATTTGCGCGACTTGAGACGAAGACAAGTTACATTGATGTTTTTCAAGACCAAAAGGACTACAACATTTTTGGAATAACGTCATTGTACCTCATGATATTTAAGTTTGCTGGGTTCAATATTAAAATCTACTCAAGTGTTTGCCTTAGATACAGCTCTAGTAGTATTTTTCAAACTGAAAAACACTTCTACCCCTGCGACCTCTTAGAGTCGCGAGGTCTCTGAAAGGCGATCGCACTGAAATTAATTTCCACTCTATTTTTTTAACTCGGGTTTGAATCATGAAAAATGTTGAAAATCCCTGCTTTACCACAACTGCACTGCACCACAAGACCGGTATTAGCTATCTCTTTCCATTCAGCCCAGTGCGAGAGAGTCGGGTCACCCGAAAAGCAGTCGCGGGCGACTGTAGTAATGTTAGCTCTTACAAAAAGCTTGTATGGAAGTGAAATGATAAATGCGTAAACATGTAAGTTTGTTTATTGATTGTTTATGATGACACAGAGGAGGCTGCAACTATAACACCGAGCGCCGGGCGAGCCCGGCGACACTACCGCGCAGCGGCGCCGACGCACAAGTCCCCGGCTATACACATTCGTCGAGGCCAGAAGAGATACTTCGTACGGGTCTGACATCATTTTCTTTTTTAAGCTTAATTCGCGCTTGCGGCTTGCGTATCTTGCCCGGCCACGGCGAGTCTGTACAGCGGGAGTAAAGGTATCATTCCACGCTAAACTGCGGCTGACATATGGGCAGACAAATCGGACTTTAAAAACCGATTATGTCACAAATCTTACGTTTCTCTGTGGGACGATTTTAATTTAATCTTTCCGTGTTTGGTGCCACTCGCGCTGTAATATTTATAAGATTCGAATGAAGGCAACACTTTTATACATCGCGCAACAGAAGATCGCCATCTTGATCAAACATCTAACACCGTAATACTGAACTGAAAGTCTAAAAGAAATATGTCAATGCAGACCGACGATTTCCATTTTTTTGGAAAGACATTGATCAGCGGGGCGGGGCTACTCCAAAGCTAGAAATTCGAAGTTCGTATGGCGCCGTCCTGCTTGCTCAAGCTACAGTTTAACACGAGAGCGACAGGGACGGCACGATACGAACTGACCCATCAGAATCAGCCACTGAAGATGCAATCAAGTGTGGAATGGAACCTTAACTCCTAAACCATTTTCGGCTAGTTCGCATCTTATCAATATTGCGATTTACACTAGAATAACCCGAATGCTCTAAATTCGCGTCTAATACTTGTATGCAACTCCATGGATATCAGGTGCAATTTTGTAATATTCGGGTAGTAAATAAGGGGCCGTCCACATATTACGCCACGCAAAATTGAGACTTTTTGTACCCGCCCCTCCTGTCACGCCTTTTCCTATCTCTTTAACACGGCCTGTCACATCTGGCATTACCCCCTCCCACATATCGCTATGACGTAATATGTGGATGGCCCCTAAGATGCACTCGCCGTTCAGACTGCATCAGGGTATGTACACCGCGTTTTTTTAACGACGCCGTCGCGGAGCGTTTTATGAAAGAGCGTTTTTCATGCCATAGAGCTGCATAACTCGGCGGCGCGTTTAAAAAACGCGGTGTGCGCAGACCCTTAGGCGTACAACCGACGCCGCCCATTCCCAAGGTCACTAACTATAATATTTACATTTTAATCTCTTCAGATAATTAGATTCTACAACTCATTCTCAACAAATACAAGGGTGAACCAACTTTTAGACCCACAATTTTCTCCGCAACTTTTAAACTTAGTTGTAAAATAACACCTTTGAACAATGGTTTCTCTTTGTTCAAATTTATGGTGTACGTTGAAACGCTGATGTCCCGTCAGTCAAACCTAAACATTATCGCCGATCATCGGCGACCAGGCGGGACGCAGTAATACGTTAGAATGAGATGGAAATATATGGTGTTCTTTCTAACGTATAACCACGTCTCATATGCTCGCCGAGATCGTGTAGAGGCCATAATAAACAGGAAAATATAATAGAAGCTCGTTTTATTGGCAAATCCAGATAAATATTTGGTAACGCAAGACGTCAAAAGTGTGGGTCTAAAAATGTATTTACCCACAAATAACGAACGTCGTCGAAGGGGTGTGCTATTAGACCTAACTTTCAGTACCTTCGAGACCAATCCATGTCCTAACCCGATGGTGTTGTACCGTCCCTTTTGTTCTCCCGTCAAACAGTATTTGATAGAGCGAGACTGCCTGATACAATCCTTGAACCTTAAACTTGCGAGCAGTTAGAAGTACTCTTTGTTCGATTTTCGTGGTGCTTCATACGGTGCCCTGTTACTCACTTAAGTTAGCTACTGTTAAATAGGAGAGACAAGGACGGCATGATACGAGCTCCAAATTGAAATTCTAACGAAGTCCCTGTGAGCAAGCACTCGGTCCGATCGAGATGCATCTTTATCGTTAGTTTGTATGGAATGTCAGTCACTTTTATGGAATCAAAAGAAGGCATCTCGATCGATCTTATAACTAGCGTCTAGTTCATAAAACTATGACCAGCATTTAATCCCCAATCCTTCAATTTTTGGCCGATTATTATTTACCTAAAGTTTCATCAATCAAACCGCAAAACCTTCATAATATGCACACTGCATTTTATAATTATCACACAATCGAAATTCAAAATAGTTGTTATTGCTATCAGTTACTTGCCTAAAACTATAATTTATTTTGCGAAATCGATTACAATCTCGTAGGCCTCTGCAGGCCTCTTTGGGTCTCGACGGCACTGACAGTCGGGCGCCAGTTGGACCCGGTCCGCACAGGGAGCGATACTAGAGTCCTTAAACTACATTCAAACGACATTGCACTGACCCCTTCGGCATTATTCACTTCAGTTTAAAACTCGCTCTTTGGTTTCTTAAATGGACTAGCACAGAATTACCGAACAACACTAGCAAAGTTACCAATCTGCAAAATAAACGTTCCGGAAAATTACTTATGACGCCAAAACAATCAGCTCACTTCATATTACTTGGAATGTTTTACTTTTGGACATTGTGTACTTGGTCGACTTGGTAATTTTGCTCAACAGATCATTTCGTGTGACAAATTGGTAATTTCGTTCCGTCGACAAATTGGCAATTTCGCTCAACAATGGGATGCTAGCCCTCTTAAACGCATGTACAGTCTTAAGTCGCGCGGAATTACTGATCTAATATTGCTAATATACAGACATACATACGATACGGCAGCAACATCTTCCGTATTTCGGATCGCTCAGCGGGCGTCTCGTCGGGGTATAATTTTATGCCACGATTACATTCCGGTCTCACAGAGATGTGGTATACGGTAGTCTCTCTCGCTCCATTGCTAAATAATATAAGAGTGAGCGAGACGGCACGACACAAATTTAGAACGAAGATCATAGACAACCTTGGTGGGGTAACGTGGTTACATTTGAATTTGATTGTCCAGTGACCAAAATAGTATCAGGTTTTAACAATAGGCATACGCAGCGTGGGAGGCTCCTAGCAAGGTGGACCGATGATCTGGCGAAGATCGCGGGAAACCGTTGGACGACGGTGGCGCACGCCCGGTCGTTATGGAAATCCTTGGGGAGGCCTTTGGCCAGCAGTGGACGTCCTTGGGCTAATATATCGATGATGAGGACAAGGTGACTCGGTAAGAGAAATCAAAATTGTAATTAGTCCGTCAGTTGGATAATTCAAAAAATATTGGACCCGTATTTTTAACTTTTTAAATTATAAATTAAATATTAAGATAAATCGCATTCAAGTTTAGGATAGCTCGTGACGTCTTAACTAGTTACAAACTGTATTAAGGAATGACGTCACTCGACATTTCGACTCGATGCGTCGCCTTTGTATTACGTAAAGAAAGAAAAAATACGTGTCCAAATTGTTTTATTAAACAAATTCACATGCCTTTAGGGCAGAATGTATGAAGAAACAATATTTTGTATCGTAACACCTTTTTTTTCACCATATATTTACGATTATTATGATTATAAAGGACTAATTATTAGAATTTAGTCATCATGACTATCGGCATATACGTGATCGATCACACACAGTGACGGGACGATGTAGTAGTGGCATAAATACACGTTTCGAACGTATGTTGTCACAAACATATGTTCCGACTTACACTTTATGTATTTATATTGTGACCTATTTGTGACAAGGTAATCTTAAATTGTAAATACACATTTTGAGACAATTCATATGTAGGTACCCATTAATATCCATTATAGTACGGTCGGCAAGAAATTGACCAACCCCTTTTCCTATTCATATACATGGAGGTTCAAAATTGGTAGACCAATTTTTGGCCAACAGTACAATCAGTGTCAAAAGTAGCATATCATTTTTGCACAAAATTAGGAGCAATTGCTATAGGTGCGAAGAGAAGCGCGGAACGTGGCGACAAATGGGTTAAAATTTTCAGAATCAGAATCAGAACATATTTATTGTCAAATTGTGCTTTCATTACAGATGTCGATACATTTTTATCGGATGATGTTCATACGTCAAATAACATCCGATAAATCGCCTGACGTCGTGAGTGTAGTGTCGAGTGACGACCGTAGTGTTCAACCTAATAATAAACATCAAGCGCGGGTAGATCGAAAAACTCGCGCGGCTAGAAGACGTTGATTCGCCGCTCCAGTTCCTTCAAGACCATGGACGTAAGGCGACGTCCGAAACGTCGAAGAATTACCAACGAAAGGTAATTAAATAAATCATATTTATACGCGATTAAGTCCCGTTTTGTTGTGTTGTGATAATGAGTGAAAATCGCGGTAGTTTAAATCAATATTTTGTGTGTGTCACAATCAACCACAAATTTGTCGCCATACGCCCCTCTTACCGCGTTCAATGACTCAGCAGATATTATTGCAGCCAGTATCAGATGACAGTAGGGAGACCAAGTAAGGTTGTTCCCAGTGGCGCGCGCAGGGATTTTGACCAAGGTAGGCAGTTTTTCTGTGCTTATATGGAGCCATGGTAGTTCTAGGTTTCAATGTCGGCAGTTTATCTGTGCCTATATCAAGCCATGATTGTTTAAGGTAGGCCGCTAGGCAGTGCCTTTGTGCCTATATGGCTCGCATGAATGAATTAATTCAATTTTTTGTGAACGTCAGTTAATGTTATGTCATTCTAATTCAATTTGTTGTATAATTTGGCTTTAACTTTATAATTTAACTTATTTTTTTATTAGAATGCGATTTAAATGATTTAATTTGTATTTCCCGAGCTTTTTGCTTTGTTAAGCTTAGTGAAATCTTAGTTATAAGATACTAGCTTCTGCCCGCGACTTTGTCCGCCTTAAATTCGTTTATCGCGGATAAGGGTATTTTTCCGGGATAAAAAGTAGCCTATGTCCTTCCCCGGGACTCAAACTATCTCCATACCAAGTTTCATCCAAATCGGTTCAGCGGTTTAAGCGTGAAGAGGTAACAGACAGACAGACGGACACACTTTCGCATTTATAATATTAGTATGGATTGCAACGCGGACAGGGCCCATGAAAAGGACTCACAATATGTAATCTCCACCTGTAACCAAAACAAATTCATCGACCGTTGTCGAAAGATCGCGATAGCTACCGGAGATTAACCCCTCGTATGTTTAGACATAGATCTGTGCAGAGAACTTAAACTCTATGTTAAAATTTCATATAGCTTCAATTTGATTGCCAAATTTTAGACGTCATATACGAAGGGTGAAGGGACACATCCTTACCCGGTCTCCCCTACCTTGTCGCGATAACAATACTGTACCGAAAGACTATGATAATCATCGACTTTTGACTTATGGATACTATCGAGAGCCCGCTTATCATAAAGAAAATATTTGACAGTCAGGGGTGTCTGCATAAACTGGTCATTATAGTACTTCGTAAAGCGAATACAGAGATCAATAAAGAAACTTTACGAGCACAGTTTTAGTAGGGTATATCGCCAATAACTGGCCTGATTATTCAATTCCTCGCCACAACTTTAGTGTTTTAAAATTACTCCAGGTATATTTGACAATAGTAAAAATAATAACTAAGTAACCCACCTACCCAAGGCCGGTCATTGGCGGAAATGATCCCAAGATGCTGGCGGCGTTTTCCCACTGCACAGCAATTTGCCTTGGTCCGAGAAACGCGCCAGCTCTGGGATCACAGGAAGATAGTAGTTGGCATTTAAAAAAAGTACAATTTTAGAACATAACCTTCATGTAGACCCCGATTATATATTTTTGCGGTTTAACCAACCGAAGGGTGGCCAGCAATAGGCAATTTACCCCAAGTTGATACAAACTGTATCAAAGTTGCGTCACTTACACAGAGTACAAGAATGACCAGCTAATGCTTCAGGCTGATACGTCAGCTTGAAAATCTTGTTCACTATAAACTTCGTCTTGGAGTACCATCAGCCACATACTTAACTGCCCTACAGATGGTCAAAGTGTTTTGCTGTTTGTACATTATTGCAATACTACTGTGATTCGACGTCATGATCACAGTTATCATCAGAGAAAAGAGCACTGCTCGACATGGGTTCTCCGATACCAGGTCATCAGTCTATGGGGGGAAGGGGAAGTCGACTCAGCCCAAAAATTCTAGAGCTGTTCGAGTTTCATGGCTATTGAGATAGTATGCAATAATAGGCATGCAAGTAACTGGTTTGATCACTTTTTCTTGTTGTCCTTCTGTACTGTAACTCAGGAAATGCTACTAACATATTGACGATATGTGTGCTTGAAAAATTGACTTATATTAGCCAGAAAAAAATAAATATCTATGACGCTTGTAGACGATGGTAAAATTGAGCCCATTAATAACTTTGTAAAAAAAAATCGAGGCAATGCTTGTCCCGATTTTTATTACAAAGTGTTATTGCCGACTGTACATTTCTTTGAACCCCCACCCCTCATCTGAACCCCCACTGAGTTCAGAGCGAACAAGACGCGACGTCAGGAAGCTAAGTAGTCAACAATCACCCGCCGACTAACCTACGCATACGTATAGTTATGTTACATTGCACGAAACGGCGGGCTGCCACTTACTCTAGCTACGTATCGAATAAATATGAAGACCAGGAGAAATATGCCGCTTACGCCCAGATCTGGAAAACAAAACATGAAAAATTAATTACATTTCCAATCTTTTTTGGTTTACATGGGATAATTATGTTCACTAAGGTGCTATATTTCCCTTTTGCTGAAACCGTTATCTTCTCAGCATTTTTGGTTTTTACCCCCAAACTCTTCCAAGGTAACTACCGAATGGAACCCTTAGAGAAAAGGTAATGACGAGACAATTTGGACATATTACGTAAGGGTTGGCGGGAGTATGCACTAAATAGAGATGCATGGCGGAAAAGAAGCCATAAAGACCTTCGTTTGTTCAGCAGTCGAACACTTCAACAGGCTATTTAAAAAAGGAGTTCAGATTCCGATGA
Organism: Hedya salicella; assembly: GCA_905404275.2. Taxonomy (NCBI): domain Eukaryota; kingdom Metazoa; phylum Arthropoda; class Insecta; order Lepidoptera; family Tortricidae; genus Hedya; species Hedya salicella. Next base: position 1,199,016 of record FR990112.1, on the reverse strand, counting down.
TAGCATTTATTATCAATTTCTAAATGGCAGGAATCTTTTCCTGAAGAACACCGTCATGGGTGTCGTTTTCGGAGACTATTTCCAGATTGCGCGGATTTCAAAAAAATCGTACTAGAATGTCCGCCATTTTGTAATAAAATAATGATGTCGTTTAGATATTAATTTCCCCAAACCCAGAAAATGATATCCATATCCATGAAGGTTCTTTAAGTCATTCAAGAAATCTATACTCACAAAAAGCTTAAAATCGACACTCATGAGTACTTTTAACACAAAAGTAATGTCCGCCATTACATATTCTGAATTGGAAACTTATCCTTTTAACAATTTGAATGAAAAATATTGATCTTAAATTCCACGTTATGTGACAGTTATGTGACAACCCTGAGATCTCATGCCCAATTTCTTCTCGCTCTCTCTCCTTGGTCCAACTGAGGTTGAACTAATTCATCCCACCTCCGCAGTTTTTGTGCCTTCCGTACTGCGTCCCAACTCTAAGTAGCTGCGGATGGCATTCCCATTTGTCGATTTGCGCTCCCCTCACTTCCGATTGCTGATAAGCAGGCCTAGCCAGACCTACCCAGTTCAAAGGGCACAAAAACAACTTTAGGCAATATTTTTATGACAAGATGTCAGTGCATCGCAGCCTAAAGGCGTAGATTCACTGTTGGAATTTAAGTGCAGCACTAGTGGGCCGCGAGCTGCTCGGGGCCGCACAGCACGCACACGCCGTGTCCTGTAGCCGGGCAGTAGGCTAGTACTGCGGCAGGCTGTGTGACTCACCCGCAGCGTGGCGTCCCAGGACGCGGTGGCGAGCGCGGCGCCGTCGGGCGCGAGCTGCACGCGTGCCACGCGGTGCTCGTGGCCGCACAGCACGCACACGCCGTGTCCTGTAGCCGGGCAGTAGGCTAGTACTGCGGCAGGCTGTGTGACTCACCCGCAGCGTGGCGTCCCAGGACGCGGTGGCGAGCGCGGCGCCGTCGGGCGCGAGCTGCACGCGTGCCACGCGGTGCTCGTGGCCGCACAGCACGCACACGCCGTGTCCTGTAGCCGGGCAGTAGGCTAGTACTGCGGCAGGCTGTGTGACTCACCCGCAGCGTGGCGTCCCAGGACGCGGTGGCGAGCGCGGCGCCGTCGGGCGCGAGCTGCACGCGTGCCACGCGGTGCTCGTGGCCGCACAGCACGCACACGCCGTGTCCTGTAGCCGGGCAGTAGGCTAGTACTGCGGCAGGCTGTGTGACTCACCCGCAGCGTGGCGTCCCAGGACGCGGTGGCGAGCGCGGCGCCGTCGGGCGCGAGCTGCACGCGTGCCACGCGGTGCTCGTGGCCGCACAGCACGCACACGCCGTGTCCTGTAGCCGGGCAGTAGGCTAGTACTGCGGCAGGCTGTGTGACTCACCCGCAGCGTGGCGTCCCAGGACGCGGTGGCGAGCGCGGCGCCGTCGGGCGCGAGCTGCACGCGTGCCACGCGGTGCTCGTGGCCGCACAGCACGCACACGCCGTGTCCTGTAGCCGGGCAGTAGGCTAGTACTGCGGCAGGCTGTGTGACTCACCCGCAGCGTGGCGTCCCAGGACGCGGTGGCGAGCGCGGCGCCGTCGGGCGCGAGCTGCACGCGTGCCACGCGGTGCTCGTGGCCGCACAGCACGCACACGCCGTGTCCTGTAGCCGGGCAGTAGGCTAGTACTGCGGCAGGCTGTGTGACTCACCCGCAGCGTGGCGTCCCAGGACGCGGTGGCGAGCGCGGCGCCGTCGGGCGCGAGCTGCACGCGTGCCACGCGGTGCTCGTGGCCGCACAGCACGCACACGCCGTGTCCTGTAGCCGGGCAGTAGGCTAGTACTGCGGCAGGCTGTGTGACTCACCCGCAGCGTGGCGTCCCAGGACGCGGTGGCGAGCGCGGCGCCGTCGGGCGCGAGCTGCACGCGTGCCACGCGGTGCTCGTGGCCGCACAGCACGCACACGCCGTGTCCTGTAGCCGGGCAGTAGGCTAGTACTGCGGCAGGCTGTGTGACTCACCCGCAGCGTGGCGTCCCAGGACGCGGTGGCGAGCGCGGCGCCGTCGGGCGCGAGCTGCACGCGTGCCACGCGGTGCTCGTGGCCGCACAGCACGCACACGCCGTGTCCTGTAGCCGGGCAGTAGGCTAGTACTGCGGCAGGCTGTGTGACTCACCCGCAGCGTGGCGTCCCAGGACGCGGTGGCGAGCGCGGCGCCGTCGGGCGCGAGCTGCACGCGTGCCACGCGGTGCTCGTGGCCGCACAGCACGCACACGCCGTGTCCTGTAGCCGGGCAGTAGGCTAGTACTGCGGCAGGCTGTGTGACTCACCCGCAGCGTGGCGTCCCAGGACGCGGTGGCGAGCGCGGCGCCGTCGGGCGCGAGCTGCACGCGTGCCACGCGGTGCTCGTGGCCGCACAGCACGCACACGCGCTGCGCGCGCAGGGCGTCCCACGCGCTGGCCGTGTAGTCGCTGTAGCCGGCGAACAGCAGCCGCCCGCTCAGCGACCACTCCACGCTGTTCACGCCGAAGATGATGGAGTCCTTGGCGTACTTGGCCACTTCTCGGTCGGCGCGCAGGTCGAACAGCCGGCAGGCGGCGTCGTCGGCGCCTGCAACGAGATGCATACGATTGCTGAACGAAAACGTAAAATAGACCAAGTTTTAAATCTTGGGCACTTTGGATGCGCCGAAAACCACCGATCCTTAGTACACCACATTATTCGAACGGTTTATTCAGATCACATAAAACTTGAAATGCTGTGGTGTGTGTCGTGGAGGGGGAGAGGGGAATCGGGCGTTCCTTACTACACCACAAACTTATTACGCGCAAACTTTATTTTGTCGACACATATAAGAGACGTTGCGTTGACCTCGCGTTGATAAACGGTCGTCTTCGGAGGCACCGCACCTCAGTCGGAGTTACAAGATACAAATAAGAAGGTTTAAATAAGTGTCTGCGTGGGCTCGAGTAGGTCGGAGCCGATTTTGAAACTCCGCACCTAAATCGGTACTCAGCGGAAGTCTTCGGCCTCGTGCTGGTTAACACTCGCCTTCGGGCCTGGGGCCTTCAATCGAGCTAAAATTACTTAGGGGTATAGTCTGGATGGGCTTGCCCTGCGGGCCCTTTGGCCAATTTGGTTCGCGTAGGTGGGAACGGCGCGGTCGGCGACGGTTGCTACAACACAGTCACCTGAGGCGAGCGCGTCGCCGCCGGGGTGGAAGCGCACGCTGGTGACGTCGGAGCGGTGCGCGTCGAAGGCCTGCACGGCGGCGCCCGAGCGCATGTCCCACACGAGCACGGCGCGGTCGGCGACGGTTGCTACAACACAGTCACCTGAGGCGAGCGCGTCGCCGCCGGGGTGGAAGCGCACGCTGGTGACGTCGGAGCGGTGCGCGTCGAAGGCCTGCACGGCGGCGCCCGAGCGCATGTCCCACACGAGCACGGCGCGGTCGGCGACGGTTGCTACAACACAGTCACCTGAGGCGAGCGCGTCGCCGCCGGGGTGGAAGCGCACGCTGGTGACGTCGGAGCGGTGCGCGTCGAAGGCCTGCACGGCGGCGCCCGAGCGCATGTCCCACACGAGCACGGCGCGGTCGGCGACGGTTGCTACAACACAGTCACCTGAGGCGAGCGCGTCGCCGCCGGGGTGGAAGCGCACGCTGGTGACGTCGGAGCGGTGCGCGTCGAAGGCCTGCACGGCGGCGCCCGAGCGCATGTCCCACACGAGCACGGCGCGGTCGGCGACGGTTGCTACAACACAGTCACCTGAGGCGAGCGCGTCGCCGCCGGGGTGGAAGCGCACGCTGGTGACGTCGGAGCGGTGCGCGTCGAAGGCCTGCACGGCGGCGCCCGAGCGCATGTCCCACACGAGCACGGCGCGGTCGGCGACGGTTGCTACAACACAGTCACCTGAGGCGAGCGCGTCGCCGCCGGGGTGGAAGCGCACGCTGGTGACGTCGGAGCGGTGCGCGTCGAAGGCCTGCACGGCGGCGCCCGAGCGCATGTCCCACACGAGCACGGCGCGGTCGGCGACGGTTGCTACAACACAGTCACCTGAGGCGAGCGCGTCGCCGCCGGGGTGGAAGCGCACGCTGGTGACGTCGGAGCGGTGCGCGTCGAAGGCCTGCACGGCGGCGCCCGAGCGCATGTCCCACACGAGCACGGCGCGGTCGGCGACGGTTGCTACAACACAGTCACCTGAGGCGAGCGCGTCGCCGCCGGGGTGGAAGCGCACGCTGGTGACGTCGGAGCGGTGCGCGTCGAAGGCCTGCACGGCGGCGCCCGAGCGCATGTCCCACACGAGCACGGCGCGGTCGGCGACGGTTGCTACAACACAGTCACCTGAGGCGAGCGCGTCGCCGCCGGGGTGGAAGCGCACGCTGGTGACGTCGGAGCGGTGCGCGTCGAAGGCCTGCACGGCGGCGCCCGAGCGCATGTCCCACACGAGCACGGCGCGGTCGGCGACGGTTGCTACAACACAGTCACCTGAGGCGAGCGCGTCGCCGCCGGGGTGGAAGCGCACGCTGGTGACGTCGGAGCGGTGCGCGTCGAAGGCCTGCACGGCGGCGCCCGAGCGCATGTCCCACACGAGCACGGCGCGGTCGGCGACGGTTGCTACAACACAGTCACCTGAGGCGAGCGCGTCGCCGCCGGGGTGGAAGCGCACGCTGGTGACGTCGGAGCGGTGCGCGTCGAAGGCCTGCACGGCGGCGCCCGAGCGCATGTCCCACACGAGCACGGCGCGGTCGGCGACGGTTGCTACAACACAGTCACCTGAGGCGAGCGCGTCGCCGCCGGGGTGGAAGCGCACGCTGGTGACGTCGGAGCGGTGCGCGTCGAAGGCCTGCACGGCGGCGCCCGAGCGCATGTCCCACACGAGCACGGCGCGGTCGGCGACGGTTGCTACAACACAGTCACCTGAGGCGAGCGCGTCGCCGCCGGGGTGGAAGCGCACGCTGGTGACGTCGGAGCGGTGCGCGTCGAAGGCCTGCACGGCGGCGCCCGAGCGCATGTCCCACACGAGCACGGCGCGGTCGGCGACGGTTGCTACAACACAGTCACCTGAGGCGAGCGCGTCGCCGCCGGGGTGGAAGCGCACGCTGGTGACGTCGGAGCGGTGCGCGTCGAAGGCCTGCACGGCGGCGCCCGAGCGCATGTCCCACACGAGCACGGCGCGGTCGGCGACGGTTGCTACAACACAGTCACCTGAGGCGAGCGCGTCGCCGCCGGGGTGGAAGCGCACGCTGGTGACGTCGGAGCGGTGCGCGTCGAAGGCCTGCACGGCGGCGCCCGAGCGCATGTCCCACACGAGCACGGCGCGGTCGGCGACGGTTGCTACAACACAGTCACCTGAGGCGAGCGCGTCGCCGCCGGGGTGGAAGCGCACGCTGGTGACGTCGGAGCGGTGCGCGTCGAAGGCCTGCACGGCGGCGCCCGAGCGCATGTCCCACACGAGCACGGCGCGGTCGGCGACGGTTGCTACAACACAGTCACCTGAGGCGAGCGCGTCGCCGCCGGGGTGGAAGCGCACGCTGGTGACGTCGGAGCGGTGCGCGTCGAAGGCCTGCACGGCGGCGCCCGAGCGCATGTCCCACACGAGCACGGCGCGGTCGGCGACGGTTGCTACAACACAGTCACCTGAGGCGAGCGCGTCGCCGCCGGGGTGGAAGCGCACGCTGGTGACGTCGGAGCGGTGCGCGTCGAAGGCCTGCACGGCGGCGCCCGAGCGCATGTCCCACACGAGCACGGCGCGGTCGGCGACGGTTGCTACAACACAGTCACCTGAGGCGAGCGCGTCGCCGCCGGGGTGGAAGCGCACGCTGGTGACGTCGGAGCGGTGCGCGTCGAAGGCCTGCACGGCGGCGCCCGAGCGCATGTCCCACACGAGCACGGCGCGGTCGGCGACGGTTGCTACAACACAGTCACCTGAGGCGAGCGCGTCGCCGCCGGGGTGGAAGCGCACGCTGGTGACGTCGGAGCGGTGCGCGTCGAAGGCCTGCACGGCGGCGCCCGAGCGCATGTCCCACACGAGCACGGCGCGGTCGGCGACGGTTGCTACAACACAGTCACCTGAGGCGAGCGCGTCGCCGCCGGGGTGGAAGCGCACGCTGGTGACGTCGGAGCGGTGCGCGTCGAAGGCCTGCACGGCGGCGCCCGAGCGCATGTCCCACACGAGCACGGCGCGGTCGGCGACGGTTGCTACAACACAGTCACCTGAGGCGAGCGCGTCGCCGCCGGGGTGGAAGCGCACGCTGGTGACGTCGGAGCGGTGCGCGTCGAAGGCCTGCACGGCGGCGCCCGAGCGCATGTCCCACACGAGCACGGCGCGGTCGGCGACGGTTGCTACAACACAGTCACCTGAGGCGAGCGCGTCGCCGCCGGGGTGGAAGCGCACGCTGGTGACGTCGGAGCGGTGCGCGTCGAAGGCCTGCACGGCGGCGCCCGAGCGCATGTCCCACACGAGCACGGCGCGGTCGGCGACGGTTGCTACAACACAGTCACCTGAGGCGAGCGCGTCGCCGCCGGGGTGGAAGCGCACGCTGGTGACGTCGGAGCGGTGCGCGTCGAAGGCCTGCACGGCGGCGCCCGAGCGCATGTCCCACACGAGCACGGCGCGGTCGGCGCCGCCCGACGCGAACGTGTCGCCCGTGTCCGACGGCGCCAGGTCCAGCGCCAGCACGTCGGCCGCGTGACCCTGCAGTAACAGGTCAATCAAGTCACTCGCTTTAACCTAACAAAGTGCGACGATAACTATAGAAAATTTAAAAATTTAAAAACCCCCGACATGTTCCACTGAAAGCTGAATATCTTGGAGACGAGTGGTCCGATTTTCATCAAACAAAGCTAAGAACACTGGGCATAAAATTATCTATGACCCAAAGAAAACCGCACTCAAATCGGCCCATCCGTATGGGCGCTACGATGCCACAGACATACACACAGATACACAGAGTCACAGACGCGTTTAACTTATAACACCCCTCTTTTTTGTCGGGGGTTAAAAATCTGGCTTTTAAAGACAAGATGTTGGGTCGGGTCTACGCCTTAAATAGAGCATGTCTTGCCTGCTTGAAAGGAAGTGTGCCTTGAAGGTAGAATATCCGGTCTACTTCAAAGGGAGTGTGTTTGAGGCAGGATGTCGGGTCTGCTTGGAAAGGGCTCTGCCTTGATTTGTAGGATTCATGAGTCTGTTTGAAGAGACTCTACCTCAAACGTAAAGCCCGACCAGGAAAATAAAAAACCTGCTCTAGGGGCGTTAAATTAGCAATAATTATAGCAACACTAGTAAGATGTACCCATCAGTCAGTTGACAACAAGGTCGGAGATGTCATTTAGAGGAATAGAGTCAAATCCTTCAAACTTTCTATCCGACATATTGTAAATCACTTTTCTTAAGTGACTTCTAATAGTTTTCGGCGTTTTAACGCACAAATAACTCACAATATCCCATAAATCTTATTCCCTTATATAAGCGCCGGGAAATTGCAGATATTGTTTACATCCTTAATATAACGAACAACAATGTAGACTGCCCGAAATTACTCTCTGGACTTTCCTTCAATACTCCATCCAGGCTAAAAAGACATTTCCCTCCCCTCTCAATTCCCTTTTCCTCGCGTAATTATAGGAAGAATAGCTTTCTGTTACGTGCTGGCAAAAGTTTGAATAACCTAACTAAAGAGCTGGATATCGATATTTTCAATAGTAGTATCCCAACTGTGCGGCGTAGGATAACGGACGGTTTCTTTGAATGAGCGTGCCTTGACCGGAGCATTGTTTGTTGAATTTAATTTAATTTTATTTGGTTGCAGTTTACACTTGTTGCAGTTAATTTCACTTAGTCATAGTAATCACTAGAAGGCTCTGCGATGTTGTGCATTATGTGAGCGTCTCTATTTTGTATCATGTTACTACCGGTGGGAACCTGTAATTGGCTTTCTGATACTTATTCTATGCCGCAAATGTATTACTTTTAGCTGTTGATTCTCCGAATAAATAAAATAAAATAAAATAGACCACGCACAATCAACACCTCACTTTGACAGCAATTGACAGATGGCTTTAATGTCTTCTGTAAAGTTACTATTGCTAGTTGAAGAAATTAGTTCCAATAGTTTTCCGCAATATGGCGAAGTTTTTTGTTTTCCTGGTCGGGCTTTAAATATGTCACGTCTGCTTGAAAAGGACTTAACTTTAGAGACAAAGCGTTTGGTCTGCTTGAGGACTGCCTTGAGGGTAGAATATCCGGTCTGCTTGGAAGGGACTTTGCAGCAAAGGCACGATGTCTGGTCTGCTTTAAGGGAGCCTGCATCGAAGGTAGTAGGTACTTGTATACCTGGAAGGTCTGCAGCAGCTGGCCGGACTCCACGTCCCAGAGCGCGGCGGAGCCGTCGCCGGAGCCGGTGAGCAGCTGGCGGTCGGTGCGCGGGAACAGACACGCCGACACGTACGACGTGTGCGTGGCCACGGTGCGCTTGCGCGTGGCGCCCTCCTCCTCCCCCGCGCCGCCCAGCGGGAACACGGTCACCTTGTTGTCCAGGCCGCTGCGGACGACCACCCGCGTTATTCGTCGTTGGAGATCGGACGGATACTAGTTCACGGCTAGAACCGTTTCTTTGAAACCATCTGTATTGTTTTACGCATGTTAAATCCGAATGTCCGAATCTTTTTGTTACCCATAATCATTTAAAGTCATAAATGTAATGCTTTTTATGAAACACAATTTTTATGTTTCTGTGTTTTTTTATGTGGAGAAACTAACACCACATTGCTATCTATAGAGCTGGATATCGATACAAGATACATAGATACAAGTCAAAGCGCAAATACGATTGCTCTCGCACGTGGTCACACCAGGACTCGAACCCGGTACCTCTCGATTACGCGTCAAGCGTGTCAACCCCTTCACCAGAGAGCACTGTGCCAATCGCCTCTAAAATGTATCCATCCGCTTTGTGTACCCATTTTTTTGAAAGGTATTATAACCTTAGCGCCATCTATGAGAACACGTATTACACCTGTTCACATTCCGACTGTCCTTCCTTTACAGCAGTGTCAAATAGAACGAAGAGATGGGCGCTGTTATACGTATTTCTATGAAACCCAAATTTTGTTTTTCCGTTTTTAATGTGGGAAAACTAACACCTATTGTCTTCATTGTCACTAGCCGAGTAAGTTAAGTTGGCATAAAACAGCGTCTACCGGCTTTAGTACAAGCTCGCATTGGTACTGATCGTACTCATACTTTATTTCTTTCTTTTTTTTTATAAATTGTGACGTTGTACGTACATGTTTATAATTATTTCTAAAATAAATAAATGTTGACTTTGGTTGTTTAATTTATAAAATACCACAAATTGGGAACCAAACGTCGCAAAATAAATAAATAAATATTACAGGACAATTTTGCCATATCTCAAGTCGTAACAATGACTACATAAAGCGTCTTGTCGTGCAGGGTATACAAAGGAACTAGATCTGCAATGCGATGGATCGACCTAATAACAGCCAGAGAGGCTTAGAATGTCTGCCAGCAGGGAGAAATGGAGAAATATCGACAAGCTACATCAGCTTCACACATCTAATGAATATATAGCGGTCTCCTCTTGTGAAATGTCGGTAGATTCAGATTTGAAAAAGCACCCTTTGTGGCCTACTGACAGAATAAGTTTGTTGAATTTACTTTTATAAGCATGTCAATATGTTTTCTTGGAGAAGAAAGATTGAGTTTATACTTAGAAAGATATATTTATGATAGAGGCTAAGTACTAATATTGTAAAAGTTAAGATTATTTAGAAAAAGTGATTGACTGTTGAGTTTGTTTCGGCTTTCCTTTCAACAGTGGTCTCCTCTTGGGAAATGCCGTAGAGTCAGACTTGTAAAAGTGCCCTTGCGGACTTACAGAATATAGATCATTATTATTTTACAAGTGGACCAACGACGCGTTGACAACGACCGCTCCGTCAAGAGTGTTACGACTGAGAGCCTTGTAAAGGCAGTGCTCACCCAGCAGCCACCATGTTGCCAGAAGGTGCGTAGGCGCAGGCCATCACCCACGTGCTGGGCATCGCGATCGTCAGCTCCTTCGTAGCCGAGAACGCGTCCCATATGATCACCTTCCCGTCCTGTGGAAAAAAATTGAAACCTAATGATTAAACCCTCTAAAACTGGCCTCATGTGTAAAACTGTAAACTACTACCAAACAACTACTACTACACTACCAAAACGTAATATCTAGAATATCAGTGACATTAAATTTGAACCTTAATACTATGACGGTACCGTTTGTTTTTCTATAAGAATGTTGTAGTGTCACGTGCTAACTCGGTAGCTAGAGGCTATGCGATAATAGAGACAATGGCCTTTGTTTGAAAGATTAGGGATCGAAACGAAAAATTCACTTGAGAAGAGCCATATACCAAAGTACCAAGTAAGTAGTATGGTTAAAGTCATGTCTTACATACCAAGAAGTGAAGCAGAAAGCCCAAGAAAGAAACGGCTGGCGATTGCTACACCGACAAGAGCGTAGCTCTTTAATTAAAGAAGAAGACCAAGTACCATCAGAAACAAGGAGGATATCTTAGAATTGAAGCCAGCCTAGAAAGATTACTGGTGACAAAGGCCTATTATTCTGTAGCTGAATATCTAAACATGGTGCCTATTAGTTGTATGAATAATTATTATTGTTAATTTAAGTTTCTTATATAATCTTCGATGTACAGACATTTCATTTTTACAACTTTATAATAGTATAGAAGTTACAACTACCTACAGATTCTGTGCATGGCGTGAAGAACTTGTCTGTAGAAACATAAGTCGAAATACATTCAAAAGAAATTTGAATTTAGGACAGAAATCTTATGGTTTAATCTTGTTCAGAGTTTACTGGCGACTTATCAAGTTCTTCACCACGGCTTTGTCCCTCAATTTTGTAATCTTAATTAAAAATGAGGTATACTAGTTATGTTTACTGTTTGGCAGATTCTTAGTCAAATCAAATCAAAATATCCTTTATTCAAGTAGGCTTAAATACAAGCACTTTCGAATTGTCAGTTACAATGAGAGAAGTCTTTGCTGGGAAACATACAATATGATCCAACATTTGTTGCAAGGATTAGGGAAACCCAGAAAAACCTAATCAGATCATTTAACTTAAGTATAATGCTTACTTATTATTGATAAAATCATCATTTTAAAAATTAAAATAATTAATAAGATAAATCCCAAAAGGATTGTCAATAAAAAAGAAAAAAAATCTAGAATGTGTCTAGAATAAAATTCTAAATGTCAGAGTATATAAAACAATTAATATGCGTGTACCAATTAACTATTACAATATTGTCTTAATTATACTTAAAACTTTTACAATTGTGTTATAACTAATTTATAATTGATACACGCAGAGGAGATGTACAAATTCTCCAGATCAATGTTAATATAAAATATAAACTATTTTTTTTTCAGAGATGTATAAGGTCTCTATGCGTCACGACATGCGACAAAATTAAATATAATAATTTGACTGAATTCTACTGAGATGTTTAAGGTCTCTTAGGGGTCAAAGTGAATAATACATTAAACATAATTATTATTAAATCTAAATTTCTTAGAGATGTATATGTTCTCTAGGAGTCATAACATGCAAAAAAGATAAAATTAGTTAATTATAAGCTGTCTGAAGTATGGCAATCGAGTGGTCAATACAGCTATCGATATATGCGATGCTTTTTCAGAATATTTCCTCACTACATTCTCAGGGTCAAGCTTTTGCCGTACAGCACCGCTCGACTCCACACTTGGTTCTATCTGCCATATATCTAATATTGAAGTATCACCGCAAGTAATTGTCAAACTCCTACTTAAGCTAGATTCGACTAAATCAGCTGGACCTGATGACCTACCCTCGCAATTTTTGATCAACTCCGCTAAAACTGTCGCTGAACCTTTAGTTCTACTCTTTAAACGATCACTTGCGGAGTGCAAAGTACCGACAATATGGAAATCCGCCTTCATTACTCCTGAACATAAAAAGGGTCCTAAAACCGAGATAATAAACTACCGGCCAATTTCGAAACTTTGTATCATATCTAAAGTATTAGAAAAACTTGTTTACACCCAAGTATACAATGCAATCAAGAACTATTTTAGTACTAATCAACATGGTTCTCTTAAACGGAGGTGTACGGTCTCTAATCTGATAGTTTTCAATGATTACGTAACGGGAGCCATGGCGGGGGGTAGCCAGGTGGACGTCATTTACACAGACTACAGTAAGGCATTTGATCGAATTGACCACAATCTGCTTATCTTGAAACTCTATAATATGGGCATTCAGGGTGACCTACTGCGATGGTTTTCATCATATATTAACAACAGGTCGCAGGCAGTTGTTATTAACAATTATATGTCTAGTTGGGTGACCGTTCCAAGTGGCGTCCCCCAGGGATCATTGCTAGGACCTTTGCTTTTTAATATTTTTGTTAATGACATCAGTGACGGTTTTGCTTTTTCTGAATTACTCTGCTTCGCTGATGACATGAAGATCTTTGTCAAAGTTGAGTCTCTTCAAGATTCTGCACTTATCCAAGACGACCTGTCGCGACTTGATGCATATTGTCAATTGAATAAATTAGACCTTAACCCGTCGAAGTGCTTCACGATAACCTTTTCAAGACAGTGGTGCCCAATACCAACTACATATAAGCTCAAAGACCAGCTGCTGAAAAAGGTGTCATCTCTGAAGGATCTAGTTGTTACGCACGACTCGAAGCTCCTGTTTGACATCCATGTTAATAATATTGTTGCAAATGCTATCAAATCATTAGGTTTTATTATGCGTAATTCATTGAATTTTACACGAGCAAAAACTATTAAAATACTATTCTGTACGTATGTCAGAAGCAAACTCGAGTATGCGTCCCAAATTTGGAACCCTTGTTACAATACCTATGTAGGCAGATTAGAACGGGTCCAGAAGAAATTCATTAAATACCTTTTTTTCAAATTAAAAACTCCGTTTGTGTCTGTTAACTATGTTAATATGTGTAAGAAGCACCATCTCATTCTCTTATATAAGCGCCGGGAAATTGCAGATATTGTTTTCATACTTAATATAACGAACAACAATGTAGACTGCCCGAAATTACTCTCTGGACTTTCCTTCAATACTCCATCCAGGCTAAAAAGACATTTCCCTCCCCTCTCGATTCCCTTTTCCTCGCGTAATTATAGGAAGAATAGCTTTCTGTTACGTGCTGGCAAAAGTTTGAATAACCTAACTAAAGAGCTGGATATCGATATTTTCAATAGTTATATCCCAACTGTGCGGCGTGGGATAACGGACGGTTTCTTTGAATGAGCGTGCCTTGACCGGAGCATTGTTTGTTGAATTTAATTTAATTTTATTTGGTTGTAGTTTAAACTTGTTGCAGTTTATTTCACTTAGTCATAGTGATCACTAGAAGGCTCTGCGATGTTGTGCATTCTGTGAGCGTCTCTATTTTGTATCATGTTACTACCGGTGGGAACCTGTAATTGGCTTTCTGATACTTATTCTATGCCGCAAATGTATTACTTTTAGCTGTTGGTTCTCCGAATAAATAAAATAAAAAAATAAAATAAATAAAATCCTCAGAAATGTTTAAGGATATACCTCTATAAATAAAACAAAACTCTTAGAGATCTATAGAGTCTCTAAATCAAATAAAAAATGAATAACTTCAATCGAGTACAGGATGAAGTCTCTCACGTCATCAGTTCATTAAACACTGATCGTGATTGATTTTTGGTGAGTGATTTTACACATACATACATAAAATCACGCCTTTTTCCCATTTCGGGGTAGGCAGAGACAACCTCCTTCCATTTGCTACAGTCCTCGCATAAAACTGCCGCTTCACCAACATTCATTAATCTCTCTATATCTTACATCCATCATCTGACATACTTCATCTATTTTATCATTCATTCCTCCCCTTACATTTAACGTAGCAAAGCGGCTCTCTGTAGCCCACTCTTCTTAGTGATTTTAATTTATTTTATTTAGGAACTTTAACAAATTACGAACTAGATGTTCACACATTATTATTGTATATATAAAAAAAAAAAAATGTGCACCTATTTTGGACAAGTAATGTTAAAAAAAAACTTTTAAATTGATTAATCTTATACATAATTAATCTCAGTAAGTTTTAAAATTTCAATAAATTTTAAAACCTACTGAGATACAAAAAATTGCAGCCATTTTGGTTGGTGTTTAGTCAAGTACCGTCTTTATTATAACTCGGTAACTTCGTTTGTGACACTTTTATTGTCTGCGGGCGACGGAGGGGGAAAGACAGCGGGGGCAGGTATGAAGTGTGCGGGCGGTCATGCTCCGCATACGCGCACTATCATACCCGCCCCCGCTCTTTCCCCCGTCGCCCGAAGACCACGGTAGTGTCAGGAATGTAGTTGCCGGGCTATAGAGGGCACGCGGGGCACCGCATCGGCTCAGGGCGCACAAGCTCAAAGGGGCCCCACAGATATTAGAATTCTTTTTTACAGTCCTACAAGGTCCTAGCTATTGAGGGCCCCCCATTCTTCCGTTTCTGACAGCACCCAATTCTTGAGTGGCCCCACTGGTATAAAGACGACCTTGTGTTTAGAGGTCTTTATGAAATGTCCAAAAATTGATTTGTTTTTTTGTATTTCTTAAATTCTGTACTCAATATTACAAGGTACCTGCGAGGAGGAGACAATGTGGCGCTTGTCCTGGGACCAGTCGGAGCACAGCACCTTGGTCTGGTGGCCCTTCAGCACGCGTCGGGGTTTCAGGTTGGGGAAGTTGATGGGCTCAAGCCGCTCCGCCACGCTTGCCACTGTAAGCAGCATATGAATCACTCACACTTACATATTTACTAGTTTTGCAAGTGAAACATGATAATCAAATAAATTAATAGTGTAAAAAACACTAGAAAAACACGCTTTACAAGACTTTTCTAACAAATCCAAACACAGCTATGATACAATGTTCCATCATGAAGTTCCAGTTCATATGTTCCGGCTCTATCATCAGATCAGTTTGACAGTACTATATTATTGTATTGTCATCAGAACTACATACAGCTGCCAATTTTCATGACGCTACAATCCTTGGAAGATGGTTAAATTAGCTACCTTAGATTCCATTACATAGTTACATACAGGTCCACCTAATAAAAGTGTGTTAAAAAAGGCGGCAAGTTTTATAAAATCATCACCTGGGAATACGGAATGCATAGATATTTGGTAGATTTATAAATTTTTTCGTATGTCAAATTATTGCCATATAGAATTCTGTTTCAAGGTCAATCATGTTTCTCTGGTCAAACTCTAATAGGCTTATGGGTGAAATACCATAAATACATAATTTCTTACAAATAGAAAAAGTAAGCTTGTACTCAGGTCATGTCCTCTCAAAATCACATCTGTTGATAAATTTCCTAAACATAGACAATTTACGAATACATTGTTAGGTATGACCCTACTCAAAATCTCTGGCTAGGACTGCATCTACTTGTAAGGTCCTCATGTACTAAAGTTTATATTTAAGTAACTTCATTCAAAATGACAAATAACATCGACAGGAATTCACGTCACAGGTATAAATAAGGTAATTTTAAGTTTTAACAAAAGCTGTTAAGTTGGAATTCTGTTATGACTTATAATCATTCAAAATATGTTATTGTAAAAAGTTTTTTGCTCTTCACTCTTCTCTCTATGGTTCAGGAGAAACTAGTAACACACCCTTTTTAAATTTTTCGTCTAGCATACATAAATAGGAATAACAATCTGTCACTCACAATTAAACAAACAATATCAAGGAGGCTATAATCATAGAGTAAGTACATTTTCCGTCCTAAACAACAATTTCAAGATACAGATTCTAAACCAAATATGGGATTTATACAGTGTGTTTGGTCAGCGATGTCGGAGCTTTTAAGGACGTATACTACAATCAATTTTATCGATAAATTATCACGCGATTTTTTTTTGTATCAACGGTAATTAAATGGTGGCAATTTTAAAATGTCATAGAACTGAATACGGGTGCATGTGGTATTTCTGTCATTATCTGTCTGTTATCGTTCCTAAGACTGCAAAAAAAATCTCGTTAGATAGCTCATTAAATAAGTAATCTAATTACGTTATTAATTTGAATCAACTATTTCAAAAACAAAGCCAAAAAAAATATTCATAATAGTAATAAATTCACCTTCATTTTTCTATTTCTTTTATTTTGCATGAAAGGTCGTTAAGATTTTTGTTGTTGTTATTTGGTAGTACACCTTCACATTTTAAAATTGCCCCCATATAATTACCGTTGACACAAAAAAAAATCGCATGGTAATTTATCGATAAAATTGATTGTTGTATACATCCTTAAAAGCTCCGACGTCGCTGACCAAACACACGGTATGTATAATTATCTAAAGTAATCGAATGATATTACAAAGGGTACATTTTGTGACCATTGTGTTACACATCAATGGTGAAAAGGAGAAATGGGATAAGCAACATTTTGCAAGACATCAAATTATACCAGGGGTTGACAAGCTGCGGCTCGCAAGCTACTTGAGGCTCGTCGGATGGTAAGCTGGGGCTCTATAGATTAGTTTTTTTATCAAAAAGTACTATTTACTGTTGGCAAGAAAAAAATTTGTGGCTCTTTAAAAGCTTACAAATTTTGTAAATTGAAATTTTTGACTCTTCCAACTCAAAAGGTTTGAATGGGTATATTACCAAATGAATTGAATGGGTATATTACCAAATGCTACCAAGCTATTGTTATCCCATTCCTCCTTTCCACAGTCAATATAAAAGAAAATATTTAACTTAATTGTAGTATAATGTTTCCAATTACCACACATTTTGGTTCTTTAACTGTATAATAATATTGTACAAATTATCAGTTGAACTAACATGTGTTTTGAGCTAATTATGCACATTAATTCAACGGGAAAAAGTGGAAATATCTAAATCAATTAAGTTAATTGTTAGTGCTTCTGAATATAACCTTCAATAGTCATCTAACAACCATGAAATTTTTAATAAACAGTGTCAATATTACAGAAAATTACAAATGGTACTAATTGCCTTCAAAAAAGTAACAAGAGAAACAATAACACATTTTTTTTCTCTTTGGCTTGTATGCAAATTTAAGCTGTCTTGTAACAAGGGTTTGGGCTATACCAGGATGAGCCAGTCTTTCAACAAGATGACTACTATTTGATGCTTCAATAAATTTTATGGCAAAGTTGTAAATTGACTGATGTTTACTTTTACATAAAATTACTGTGAACATTTTATTTTAGCGAGAAAATATCAGTGTCAGAAACATTAATCAAGGTCTAGAAGAGTATAGCACTGTAATGTGAGGTGGCTAAGTTTTAGAGGATATGTAATCAGCTGTAAGACCAGGGTATTTGAACTCACGCGTAACATCGTTGAGCTTCTGCCGTTCCTCTTCGAGCTTCTGCTTAAGAGCCTCCGCCTCGCGCAACAGCGACTCCAGCGTCTCCTCGGGGCTAGCGCCACCGGCGCCCGCCTGCGGCGCCGCGCCGCCCGTGTCGGCCGCCATCCCCGACAGCCTGCCGCCTCCGCCGAGCGCCCCGCGGGCTCACTGGCCCATCCCGCCCGTCACGACCCGAAACTACCGCGCTCGACGCCCGCCCCGCGCGCTAGCACACGCACCAATCACACCACGATCGCTAATCGAGAATCATCCCCAGGCTCCCGCGCGAACTCCCCGCTCGTTTTCTATCATAAATTACTTTTCAGCGCAATCAATAAAGATTTTCAGTCAACTTCGATTCGACAAACGTCAAAAGCCGGAAACGAGGTCGCGCTACAGATTGCGTAGATTGTCGTAAGACAGCTGTTTATATGAACACCGTCAGATTGAAGGTTAAAAATGAAGCTCAAACATCACCATTTCTTCTAGTCATCTTTGTCTATGACTAATTAAAAACGCGGCAAATTTACATTCGTTTTTCAGATTCTATCCTGTACTTTGAAACAAAGACTTTTGTATTTCGTATATGGTTTGAAATATATGATTTCTTCTTCCTATAGTTGTTTATAATAATATAAGAACAAATTAGTATTCGATATGGAATTGAAATAATGAGAAACGCAATGTGAATATTAGGTAAGAAAACAATAAGTATTCCTGTTAATAACAAATTATCCAAATAAATGTTTTTCTTAGGCATAAAATAAGGTAACAATTATATATATTTTTTGATTTACTTAAACTACGTAAACACACAAAAATATTAATACTAATACGCGTTACAGAAACCTGTTAGAGGTTTATACGTGATGCGAAAGTTTCGCACCGCTCACAACATTATATAATAAATACACGGATCGATAACTACAAGTATTATAATAATAATAGGGAATATGCATGAACTTTAATTTTTGCTTTATTAAAAGCTCGTTCATGTAACAAACAGTGGACAACAATATTTTCCGAATAGCTATAAAAGTAACCAAGATATAAGCCATCAAACATTTCATTCTATCTCTTTCCAGCAAAGCAGAATCCAATATGCAGTTTATATGGCTGCAGTGCACTGTGACGTAACAGTGCACATAGGACCTCTTTGTCGAATTACTAATTTGAAATGCCTATATTACGCGTATATTTAAAATGCTAGGTCTTACTTTATTCTTATAAAGAAGGTAAGTAGGTAGGTCTAAGGAAGTTGATAAGAACCGTAACAATTATCTAGCAAAATTAAAACTCGATAAGAAGGGACTGAAACCAATAATCACAGGTATGTATACTTTATTTCCACTGGATTTATTTAAAAACGTACAGTACCTAATTAAAGTTTCATATTTTTAACCAGGATTGTATTTGATGAAATCAAATAGAGGAATAAAATATAACATCATTTTTCAATTTTCGAATACATCCCGATTTAATTAAAAAGAAACAAGTTCGAAACTTCCTCATTCTAAGAGAGCGTAGGTGACAATTAATAACAGCGTCGAAAATCATACTTACAAATTAAGAAGCAGGTTACTAAGACTAAGGATCATTAAAACAAGAGGACTGACACTTGCCATACTTTGGATCGAGTTCCGATCACAAGGAGATATTCTGGCAAAAACTAGATGGCGCTCAAAAACTAAACATTTAACGATGTTATAATTAATAATAAAGAAATATAGTATTAGTAACAATTAGTTCGCAAATAGCGAATAATAAATAAATCGTAACATTTAAATACTGTGTCACGCTTGCAAAGTTGAATAATTGGAAAAAATAATTCTTATACATAGATAGCGTTGTACATACCGAGGAACGGCTTTTTGTATGGAGATGGTCAGTCCTCTTGCTTTAATGGTCTTTGCTAAGGCGGATACACTATTTACAGAAATTGTAGATAAGATACAGTCAGCGTCATAAATATCTATACAATTTAGTACTGTAACACTTTACAAAAGTGTATATATATTTATGTCGCTGACTGTACTGCAGTTCTCTTTGTGCGCTGTTATACTGTCCCTTATTCCTACTAGTTCTGTTTACTGTCACAATCTCGATATCGTATACTTCTTTCATATTTTCCTGAACATCTTAAAACTAGTTTCTGTATATAAGAAAATAACAATGTTTTTGGGTTCCTTGATTATAAATTAACGACATGGCGGTCGATTTAAGATTACTTCAACATTTTAACTGTCCTTTTCATCGGTTTCCGCGATTATTTAAACGCATTATATCTCATTTGAGTTCCCGACGTGTCGGAAGCTTTTCAGCTTTCGTGTTCATGGGTCGACTGAGAAAAGATATATTAGGTTCTGTCAAAGTTACAATTTGTTCAAAATCAAATAAAGGTGTACATACATACCAGATGGGCCTGATGTGCCTGAAGGGCCTAATTATGTTACTTTAAAAGTCGACCTGTGAACATGAAAGCTGAAAATCTTCCGAAACGTCGGGAACTCAAATACGCGATAAAATAAAAAAAAACATTGGCCGCTGGCCCCAGGTGTCAACCATAAAATTAGGTACGCTGGGATAGGTTAATAACACTAAACAAATCGCCGTTGGTAATTAATTTAGATAAATGAAACCACAAAAATTGTGTCAATATTGAATTTTTATTCAATAACATTATAACAAATCAATAGACTATGATCACAGTAGAGAAACAAGTAACTAACCTCACCTCGGTTGCGAGTAAACCCGCATTACAATCCAGTGTAGAAATATGGAAGCAACCTGGTCACCGCCAAGGTTTAACAACGTGTTATTGCTTTCAGCTACGGTCAAAAATAACGACCCGTCAGTGTAAAAAACAAACAGTGGGCTGACGCCTTTGACGTTTGCGTAAATGACAATGACATGTCCCGAGCTACTAAACTAATACGGACTATGCAGCTCGGGCTCGCCCCTCCCGCGTCTCGCCCCTTGTCCCTCGCACGATTGCTCTGTCTAGTCTAGACGGCTTCGTCGGATGACTGTATTAATTTCTAAACTATGCCGTGACCACAATCAGATAGAGTTCAACAGTTAGGTAGTGATACTGAAACCATACGATGTTTTTGCAGCTAGTGGTTGGCGTGTTGGCCTTTTCTAGCGCAGCCATATGAGTGTGACGGTGAAGAGGTTAACATCTCAACTTAATATGTAACATTCTTATGTCATTGCCATTAACATTAAGTCATAATTTGTTAATTAACTAGTTACTTCACAATTTTAAATGTGACAAATTTAAATACAATACATTTACAGTTTTGATAAGGAATGCAACCATATTTTTACATTTGATTATCTTAGTACATTTTGGGTAATCAGTACACTTGCGTGAATCATACATGATACATACAGTACACCGAAAGGGTACATTATAATATACTGTACTCCAATTATTCAACACCCGCTCACACATTAGGTGAGAAATCTAAAACAATATGAGTTAAGGATGATTCGCACTGATCATAAATCGCTCACTGATAGTATTTTTATAAATTGACAGCCTGACAAGTTCCTATTGAGCCCTGGCTATGTTGCGGATTTTCAGTGAAACTAATTTATTTCAATGGCAATGATTTTTTTGACAACAGACGTTGGAAGTCATTGAATGTCACCGATGTAAACAAAACGAAAATAATTCTTTTTATTGCAAAATAATAATCGACTTTGCAATCAAAATGCCCAAAAAGTTCATCCGGATACAAACAAATTAATTTTCAATAAATTCACATGGATGCGGCAGAAAAACGACGAAGGATGCAGCAGCATTCCATTAAACCATGTTTTGAAATTAGTTGTTGACACGACGGGTACTGATATTCATAGTGCACTTGTAATGAACTGGTTAGCTTGGTACTAAATATGTATATTAATTATGAAATTAATATTTTTTTTCTCATTAAAGGCGCCTGTAGTGTTACAATTATTTAGGAAGTGACTACAGAAAATTGGAGTAAATGCTGCGATCACTTAAAAAAATAGAAGACGGATATAGGACATAAGCTCCTATAATCGAATCACAGACCGAAAGATTTATAATCGAGGTTGGTGGTCCTGTAAGTGACTCATCAACTGACGAAAGTGAAGATACATCGGAGCCTGAATCTGATAAATATATGGGGATGGCGAATATTTAGAATCGGATTTTGACGGATATGTAATTATTCATATTTAGACATGTTCTTCCGATTACCTGGAAACATAGTTTCACAATCTACAAGTACATAATTGTATATCTCACTCGTTCTTGCATGATGCCAATACACACTGCCCCGACTATTCATGACGTACACGTATTATTGCCATATGCAAGCTGTTTGTAACGACACTATATCAGAGCTAAATAGGAACTTGTCAGGCTTTAATTACCAATTATTTTATTCTATCAAATACTATTCATTGTTAGTAAAAGTATGACTAGTTTTTCTTAAATACTATATAATTAATTTTGTTGCATAAATTTTTGTCAAAATATTTGCATGCCGTTTAGAAACAGCTGAAAATAGTGGAATAATATAACCTCACTGACTATAAGACCTGGGGCCAGTTTCATGAACGCTTGTAACCTGTATTACAAGCGAGTCTCTTTTTAATACATATAGTCAGAAAGAGATTTCCGCTCGTAATACAAGTTACTAGCGGAGGTCTCTTTTTAATACATATTGTCAGAAAGAGATTTCCGCTCGTAATACAAGTTACTAGCGGAGGTCTCTTTTTAATACATATTGTCAGAAAGAGATTTCCGCTTAAAATACAAGTTTGCAAGCTATTGATAAACTGGCCCCAGCTAATGTAATAATGTAACTAACCCTTTTTCTGCAAATAAATCATATTTCATTGTATTCTTCTACCTAAAATACCTACGCCTTCCCCCTTGTACGTTAAGGCTGCCTATCCACTGGACCAGAGCTGTGCGAAATTAACCAATCACATTCCATAGATTCAAACTTGCTTGTGTGGGTTTCAATCAATCAATCAATTAGTCCATTTCGCACAACTCCGTTCCAGTGGATAGGCACCCTAATCTCACTGAGAATATACAATAAAGAAATGCCGATTCTGTATAGAAGGAAGAATTTATGATGGTTACCAGTGGCGTGGCGTTGATAGAACCCGATTCTCATCGGCTTGCCTACTTTAAGGCATTTGAGTACTTTATCTTACTGCTTTTAAAGAAAACATATGAGAAAATATACTCCGGCTTTACCAACAACCATGTTTGACGCCACGCCACTGATGGTTTCACTTAGGTTGGGCAATATTTCCCTCCGCGCCCCCTTTGAATATCATCACGCCCTTTGTCATGCCCTGTAATTAACAAGCAGAAAAGTGAGACAATAGTCAGTAATAGTTAAATCTAACATTTGACTAGCCATAACATCATGCGAGTCACCCTTAAACTTATTGTAGAGCATTACCATTTTCATGTACTTTTACAAGCGGTAAAGACGAAGTCAATCCCGAGAAATAGTTATTAATTATGCAAGGCTGCAAAGTTGTTATTTGGTGCGAATGCTTGAATTGAAAACCGAGTAAGCGAAGGAATCTAAAATTGAAAATGCTGAAAATTGGTTCAAATTTCAAACATAGATTTATATTCAAGGAGGCAAATAATTTTGCAGCCGAGCGAAACACAACTTTTTATCTCACTACAACGGGAAAAATATAGAATGCAAAAAAAAACTGAAAATACATATAACAAAACCAGCTTTTGTTTCATGCAAAACTATTGATAAAACATTTATAAATTCGAACTGCAAATCACTTTTTCACAATAGCGGATAAAATGGACTTTTGCACGCAAATTTGGCGCTGTAAACGAAATTTTTCCTAGCTAGTGGGGTGAAAAGGAATATATTTTTTATGGAATATAATATATATATAGATATATAGCATGCTCCCTGGAGCGTTTTATTCTGATATAATTCAGGATTGACTTCATCTTGTCTTTGGTGCAGTCTAAGCAGCATTATAACTATTAATGACTCGTTTCATAGCAGCAAAATTGACAACATGAAATAAGCTTAATATTGTCAATAGTCAATTTTGCTTCATATTGTGAGTACATTTTCACACTAAAACACAAGTGATGTGAAAATATCCACCTACTACCACATAACAAAACAAGATGAGAATACTGTGAATCTACTCTCTTTTTGTCTATTGTCTTAGTCAACTTGTTTGTCTCAGACGCAGGGCTTGTAACCTGTTACAAATAAACGGGTATTTATTTAGGTTATACCGGTTAATTATTTTGGTTACGTTCGGACGAATTGATTTGGGAGCTTTATTTCGGAGCGCTCTCTAACCGGTTACTCCGTGTTCGGATACGGGATCAATGACCGCTGTCGTGCCGATAGTGGCGCAAAGACAGTCTACTACTTGAAAATTTTAATGTAATACCAAAGCAAGCAAACACATCCTGTATAAGCGAGGGGTTATTCGATTCCGCTCACACGGAGAAACCGCTCTCTAAACGGTAAATGGATTTCACTCCCTGTTTTGCGCTCCGAGATATTAACCGGTTAGAGCGATGTTCTTGGGAGCGTTACCTTTATTATGGGTTAGGCTCTCAGTGTGGCTCTAACCGGTACGGACAATTAACCGGGTGACAAGCCCTGCTCAGGCACGCCGAGTTGCGATTTACGAGCTTATATTGAAGCACCAATACTTTACTAACTAACCATATGGACGAAATAGAACAAAGAACAATCACCGAACAAAATAGCTAGCATCGTTGAGAACCTTTAGAACGCTACCTGTTTTTTTTATAAATATTTCTAATACTTATTCAATAAAACAATTTAACGAATTATATCGCGTATACTCATTTGAGATCCCGACGTTTCGGAAGCATTTCAGCATTTGAATTGATTTCTAATACTTGCTACCATTTATTTATCATCGTACTACCACGAGAACATTTAAGCGTTTATTGTAGCGTCACGGGATGAACGATCATTGAACAATTTATGGTTGACCTTTTGAGCGCCACAGTCGACAAATCCCGTCATCGAAAATTCGTGCCAATTCGTGTCGACGAAAGCATCGGCATGCTGACCCAATTAAATGGTTAAAACAATCCGAATAAATTATCAATACCTCGAACTGCAATATTTCTATTTAATTATATATTTTATTTTTGAACGTTCATTTTATTCTATCGCTGCGTTCATTTTATTCTATGCGTCTGGGTCATATTACTTCGCTGCTTAGCGAAAGGTTAAAAAAATAACTTTGAATGGTTCATTTCGATTACATTTGCAGTTACTCACGTCGAAAAAGCCGAGTACTCAAATGAAAATCGTTCATTTCGTGTTACACGACACATATACATATTCTAATACATTTGCCTACTTTAATATTTGCATGTACATGTACTTAAAGCAAATAAATGTTTGACTTTGAGATCGAGCTGATCTGATGATGTACCCGATTGGTGGCCATAGGAACTCTGTAATAACGCCATCTTACTCTCTCTTTAGAATTGTCTCCAGTAGAAATTGACGGGTGTTTAAAGAAAAGTAAAGTCGGCAATTTCAGCTTGTCACAAAAATGCTATTTTTGACAGAAACTTAGCTTTATTGTGTGTGTCCGTAGATTCAGAAATATTCCTTTAGTGTGATGTATGTTTACCTCGCCTTCTGCTAAAAGTGCATGAGAAATTTAATTGGTAATGATGTCTTGTCAGCTGCAGTGGTTAAATGCAGCTTTGCTGTCCATCCAAAATATGTTAAGTGGTGCTTTCGTTTAATTTCGTCCATATTGGCAACCAATACCATGAATTTTCCAACGCCACCACAATTAATTAATAATATATATTTTTTAATAATGACATAATGTAGAAAACCGTATCCCGTGCTTATTATATGGTACAAATATTGCACCAGGTGAAATTACTTAATATTAGTATGAACTATTTTCATTATTATTCATCCTAGGTCGCAAGTAGCATTTATAATCCCACTTTTTGGCAAGAGACACAAAATTGTGAATACAATGGCGCTGATAAAGAATCCCTCAGATCGTATGTCGCGTCGCCTTCGGCTCGAGTGACAAATACATGCAATGTTCATTGCCGTACCGAAATATTCTTATTTCATTTTGAATAAAAAATAGAATAATAAAACCACTCCTTACTAAAACAAAAAAAATACAGCACCAAGCTTGTTTTTTTCTAAAATTGTAACTTAGCTTTATAAGAAGTAATTTCTAGTTTATCAACATGATGTTCAGGAATACTAAATGTGTGATATGAAATGGCGTAATAAGGCAAGAACGTAGTACCTTAACTTAACCTTCTAATGCCTAAGAGAACTGGCTGGACTATAGGCCGTGATTTCTACCATCTGTCTTTTGACACATGACAGATGATGTAAATAGTGATGAGGCAAAAGCGTTTCGATTGTCATAATAACCGGTAATCAATGGTTTCCATAGGTAGTCTGAATCGATTTATGCGATTACTTATTCTGTATATGAATAATCCAATCTCTATATGTTTAACTGCTGTAAATAAACAGTATGTAAATAAAATCATATGTCTGGATGTCATTTATTACAGGGGAGTATTGATGGTTATGAAAAAAAGGTATTTATTGATTGCGTGCATACTGTACCAATGTAATACGCGATATAATGTGACGCATTCCACTGGCTTGTCCACTATAAAGCATCAGAAAATCATTACTTACTGTTTTTGGATGAAAAATAAGCCTAAGTCTGTTTAATGCAAAAATACCGTTAAACAGCCGTAGTCTTTAATAATATCAAACAGTGTAAGCATAAGGGAATAACAAATATCTTAAAAAGATTCTGTTTGTATCGTAGTTAAAGTGTCACATATATTTATTAAGTGCCCTTTCCTTTGTAGTACTCTAATACCTGTGTCCGTTAAAAGACGTTAAATTGGTGGCGCCACTGTCGCAAGATAAACAAGGAAAGCAACATTTATGTAAGTTTATTTCATACACACGTGCCACACTAGCGCCATTGAGGACAAATTTGGAATTAATCACTGGTTTCGATTTTCATCCGCTCGACACTTTTTGACTATATGAGTTTGGCCTCCTTATCTCCATTCTCCATGGTTCAGATATCGATACTGTTGTTTACACATTAATAAATGAGGACAGGTTAACACGTAATTTGTTTAATTTTTAAGTCGGATCGGATTACATACTCATGTATGTAATCCGATCCTTTGTTTGATATTTTTGTTAGATATTTGTAATCCAGTACCTCCAAGTATTCGATTATCATCGATTTGCTCAATTTACTTCCAATTCGTAAAGATGGAATTGGCACGGCTCTAAGATTAAAAATAAAAAGTCACAGAACGTAACTGTTTGCGTATAATGATTTTAACATTCAAATGTGCTAGAAAAAATTTAAATATTGAGTTAGTTTGGGCTAAAATGAGCATATATATTATTTTTCAGTAATTGTGAAACTCGAGAACTATTGGATATTCTAATTAAAGCTTCGATAAAACGTGCACATTTGCGTTATATGGGTGCTGTCATGTGTCAAAAGACGGTTGGTAGAAATCTCGAACTATAAATATTATTATTCCTAGTAATGCTTATGGTAATGCTACTAAAAATATATAAAACGTAAACTCAATTATAGAAGAAAAAAGGTCTGCTTTTACAGGGTAATACATAACGTTGACGATGCGGTCTACATATTATGTATAGTAATATTAGTAAACTATTTGAATTGGTTATAACAAGTTAAATTAAATTGAGAGCAATACAACAAAGCGTATTATTGTTCAAACACGTAATGCTTTATACAATAAAAAACAGGAATTGAACATAACGTAAATCCTCTCCACGCGGTGCCCGCTAAATGTTATATGAATAAATAATAAATAAATAAATAATGAACCCTAGTCAAATCCGGCTTGGTTTTGAAGATATTATGAATTTTCATGTAAACTATTTATTGTGATTACTAAAGTGCATTAATCTCTTGTGATCGCCACGTTGTCACGTATGTTGCCAAGTTTCGCGTCGCTATTGACAGATATCAAAGCTATTACTAACTAAAGCCATCCTTTTTTGAAAAAATAATCATAACCATTTTATTAAAAGGGATAATTTTCGGAGTGAACGTTATACATTTTTGACGTAGAAAATTGATAAAACTAGTTTTTTTATTTGCTGAATTTGACTTACATTATATAACAATTTTTAATCCTCATGAATGCGTGGTTAAAAAAAAATCGGATTCGTTGCGGGAACCGTGTATATACACGGTTCCCGCAACGAATCCGATTTTTAGATTTAAAGGGCATAGAGTATCCACAATTGACATGTATGGCGTTTACGCCCTATGAGTCGAAAGGTATCGATATTTTAACATATCTACAACAAATAGCAAACGTGAATGTTATTGCAATGCATTTAAACATCTTAGACTATACTATAGGTGTCGTCATCGTCGTCACAAATATAATATAAATAAAAAAACTTGCTTCTCAAAACAACTTCAGGGAAAATAACGCAAGTCCACACTAGGTGCACAAACACTTACTGCGTTTTGACTTGAAGCAAAATGAGATACTAGTTTTTTCCAAAGTAGTGACGATATCCAAGTATAAGGAATGTTTCAGTAGCATACAACGACAATTTTCGGTATCACTTTTGATCGCTTATGTAATGATATGCTTTATATCTAATTACATATATGTAGAACTTAATGCCTAGAGTGTTAAATTGTGGATGCTGACATTAGCATAATTTTATTCAGCTCGAAAAGTATCGATAAAAAGTTTTAATGTGCACCTGTGAAATTTGTTTGAGGGTTAAAAACATAATTTTATTCAGCTCGAAAAATATCGATAAAACGTTTTAGTGCACCTGTGAAATTTGTTCGAGGGTTAAAAATCAAATACTGTGCGAATATATACACCAAATTAAAAACATACAGTGGAGAATTGAGTGGAAGCTTTGTTATTAAAGTTTTGTAATGCTGTTGATGTTCCAAATAAATAAATAAAACCGTCTGTCGCACCAGGCTTAATTGTACAATTGTATTTCTTACTTACAATTTAATCATAAGATCAACGTAATACTAGGCTTTATACATTAAAATTAAGATAGTTATGTAAAATTTAAATTCAACCTTTTAACCGTTCGTGTATGTCAGCGTGTATTTTTTTCAGCTGCCACGTTGTTAAATATATCCAGTTAAAAGGTTAGACAAATATTTACCGATTCATATCATTCATTCATCTTCTTTTGCAATTAAACTTTTTCATTTAGTCTTTATTAATGTACTATCAAAACACATGTTTTGTGGTAGTTCTCCATTGTCACTTATGGTATGAAATACAATCGAAGCCTTGGGGGGGTTGACAAATTGAAATGTTTTCTTTTTTATGAATGGGTTGTAGTTTGATCATGTTCTATTTGATTGAAAATCTACGATGCTTTCCTTAGATATCCTTGACCACTCTTGCATTACTAATCTAGAACGTCAAAATATGCCATAATGGAATTTCAATCAGGAACTGTACAGACCATGGATCTCTTAAGCGATGCGGGACAAAATCAATCACTAAAGGACGGAAGCGTTCGCGGCTTCTGCGCGACTATAGTATAATGATGGAATGATGACACGAATCTCCTGGCAAGATCACAAGACTTTATGATGAAGTCATATGACGAAAATAACAGTAGTATTAGATGGGTCTAGACCCGATACAGGTGGAAATCGACGCCCCAGCCGGTGTCGGTAGTGCTTTACATATGTACCTACATGTCAAGGTACATAATAAATAATAATAAATAACACAGCGACAAGTATACACAAATCAACCTAGTCCCAAACTAAGTAAAGTTTGTACTATGGGTACTAGGCGACGATATACATTATAGAGATAAATTATAAATTTATAATACTTGGAAAAATACGTGGAAAACATCCAAGACCCAGGAACAAACATTCGTGCTCATCACACAAACACTTGTCCTGGCCGGGATTCGAACCCGAGATCGCCAGCTCCGTAGGCCGTTGTGTAACCTACCGAGCCAAACGTGTCGTCAAACATGAATGTTGTATCTTTAAGCGCAGCTTTTTATCATGAAAAATGGACGGGAATTTAACTAACTTTATACCACGAGAAACATCGACTCTCACAAACAGACGCTCGCATCTCCCAGCAAGATATGCACGGTTTATGATGAAATAGTCATATGACAAAGTTAAGAGTAGTATTAGATGAGTCCGCTAGACAGATGCAGGTCAGCCGATCGCGGCAGTGCTTCCAACAGTTCACACATCTACCTACATGTCAAGTAGCTATCATTGCGATAGGCTTTGCTACTTGCATGTAGTCTCTTTAAGCAATGTTTATTTCACATCGTGTGAGATGAACGAGAATATACTACTAATAGATCTATACCATGAGAGACGTCGACGCTCGGATCTCTTGGCAAGATGCACTAGGCTTATGATGATGTAGTCATATGACGAAGCTAAGAGTAGTCTTAGATGGGTCCGCTAGACCCGGTACAAGTGCAGGTCGACGCCCCAGCCGGTGGCGGCGGGGCGCGCGTGCGGCGGCAGCGCCTCCAGCAGCTCCGTGAGCGCTGGGGCCTGCTTCTGCGCTCCGAACTGGCTGTGACCCGCTATTGACATGTCTATCCACGCATCTTTAGGGGGCGTTGCGCCTTCTTCCAACTGAAATAAGATGACATAAATGTTGAAGCACATAGCCGGTTTAAAATGGTCAGTATAAAAGATTCAGCTGTCTTGCATTATTATAATGCTCATTGTACGATTGGCTTATGGAATTATGAACATTCGTAAATAATGACGGTGGACCAAGTTTAGCTTATTATATTGTTGTCCATATGTATGATTTAGTTTATTAGTAATAATTACTGTAATATGTACCTTGAATAAAGATTATTATTATTATTATTATTGTAGTGAAGGAGAACTTAGGAACTGTCGTAAAAAGAGACTAAAAGACTACA
Organism: Hedya salicella; assembly: GCA_905404275.2. NCBI lineage: Eukaryota > Metazoa > Arthropoda > Insecta > Lepidoptera > Tortricidae > Hedya > Hedya salicella. The sequence goes on along the minus strand of FR990112.1, from coordinate 1,168,515 downwards.
GGATAGAGTAAAGATGCGATTACTACATCGAAAAGAGACACACTACAACCTTTTTGACGATACATCAACCTGAAAATTTGTCAATAGCGTTGAATCCGTGTAGCGGAAATCTTCGTCCTTGGTTTTCTAAAGGTTGCACATTTATTACTATAGATGTCATCTGTCGACATCGATCGAATGGCGTGGGAGCTTTTTCCCCAGTCGACACTATTGATCGACATCAACCGAAGGATTTTATCACCGATCAACGGCATCGATCAACGATCGATCGATCGATCGATACGAGGAGGTCGTATGTAGTACCAACGGGCCCGTATAGACAATTCGACATACTACACCGTGTTTTTTTTTATTTCCGTTAAATTTAAGGGAAGATTCTGCTGGTCAAATAGAGTTAATTTGTCGAAGAAACTAGTGTTCTAACTCTTACTATTTTTGAGATATTCAATAAATAAACGTAATGGCTGAACCAGTGTAAAAGATCCTTCATTACATTTATCTTTTAAATTTCGGTTGTAAAGAGTTTTCACTTTCAGGTCGTGGTTTCGAATTCGCCCGATGTCTTCATTCGGCTATAGCCGAAAGACGACGTCTGTCCGGATTGGTTCCGCCTTTTCCCGAACTGTCTGTTGTGTGAAACGACCAATTAAATTCCAATCGAGGATGTTGCCATAGTCATGTCATAACAATCATCGCTAGGTTGCGGTCGCTAGCTCTGTTATTGGCCGTTGTGTTATCTCGGCATCCCCGACAGCACCCGAATGTTTTGGAAACGTTAATGTCAACTTCAAGTTACTTACAGGAATAGGAAATTATTAGAAATTACTTTCAAATAATAATCTCACTTTCCACTAATCTATCAGAGATAGATAAAAGTAAAAAGAAAAACAAAGAAAAAAGAAAAATCGAATAAGTAAGTTATTGGGATTTGCACCTAGGACCCCACACTCCATAAGCAAACAATCTACCACTGAGCTATGTGTTGGCACTTTTGTGTAACTCTAGGGGACCTTTTACACTTTAACATTGATTTATTATGGATGAAAACAAAAAAAATAAATCCAATTTAATGAAAGCAATATACCAGGTAGCTTCTGTTAATGTACTGAGCAACGTGTCGAATTTACGGGAATAAAAAAAAAACACGGTGTATATAAGAAAAAAAATCACTAAAAATAAATATAAATTGTGGACCCGGGGCATTTATGCACATAGTATACAAAAATGACATTTGTAAAGTTTTTAGCCGTTACGTTATAGGAGTTCACACACCTGTAGATGGAACGTCAGCTGCCACAGCGCGGGTCTGCGCGCGTCGTGCAGGGCCAGGAAGTACGTGTGGCGAGCGCCCCAGCGCGCGGCGAGCTGCGGCGATCACTCACCTGTAGATGGAACGTCAGCTGCCACAGCGCGGGTCTGCGCGCGTCGTGCAGGGCCAGGAAGTACGTGTGGCGAGCGCCCCAGCGCGCGGCGAGCTGCGGCGATCACTCACCTGTAGATGGAACGTCAGCTGCCACAGCGCGGGTCTGCGCGCGTCGTGCAGGGCCAGGAAGTACGTGTGGCGAGCGCCCCAGCGCGCGGCGAGCTGCGGCGATCACTCACCTGTAGATGGAACGTCAGCTGCCACAGCGCGGGTCTGCGCGCGTCGTGCAGGGCCAGGAAGTACGTGTGGCGAGCGCCCCAGCGCGCGGCGAGCTGCGGCGCGCCGCCCCCCGCCCCCCGCACCGCGTAGCGCCGCACGCGCACGCCCGCCGCCGCCGCCACCACCACCACCTGCGCAGCGCACGGTCAACTGTGCCCCGCCGGCGCGCACTGCAACGAGTGCGCAGGCGCGAGGCTGTCCGGAGGACATTAGGGCCCGCCTTGTACTTGTCCACGTATGTATTATACGATACGAGGGTCTGAACGTAAGCGTCCATGCTGACGTTTAGACCCGTATGTTAGTTTTGTTGCTCTGCATTAAATAAATAAAATATTGCCGAACATCGTAGATGCAATATCAAAGCTTTATTGCAAATAATAATAAAGTGCAAATAGGCAAATATACACGAGGTTCTATTAAAGTTTCACTTAAAACGGAACATCTGAAACCGCCATCTGAGCATGTGAAAGTCGGTATACGTAAATTTTACAATGCCTCTCTCACTTCCCAGTCAAAAAAAAACACGAAGCGCTCGCAGACGCCGAACCTCACCCACTTCGCGGCCTAATACTGCTACTATATCGAAACAAAATAAAATATTACCTCTTTTGAAAAGTGTCAACTTGTAAGCTCGTAGTTGTCACGAGTTTGCTGGACGCTAGAAATATGAAACTCACCACATGTGCCGGTCCGGTCACGTTGACGTGTAGCGCGGGGCTGGCGCCGCGCTCGAGGCGCAGCTCGGCGTCGAGGCGCGTGAGCGGCGGCGCGGGCGCATGCGCGGCGTGGCCGCTGGGGACGAAGCCCAGTGCCGGCAGGTAGTACGGCGCGCCGCAGTACACCCAGCGGGAACACTGCTCGGCCGTGGTCGGCTCGGCGCCGCGTAGCGCTGCCACTACAAAACGATTACATACTTTAATAGTAGATTGTTTGACGAGGGGCTAAAGTAAGCCATTATGACACGTTGTGAGCGAAGACAAATATGTCTGAGTGTCATAATGGCTTTTAGCCACGTGTTAAACACTCTGCTTTTCACTTCGACTGCGAGAAAATAAAAAAGACTTAACATTAAAATTGATTATTTCATGAAAAACTAATATTACAGTTTGAGAAATTCTATCAGAAAGTTTGGACAATCTGATCAGGTTGTTTTGTTTGTTTTTAATTATTCGCAAGGAGTATGTAGCTGGCCGCAAGTTTTATTTTTCAGTGTCATAGAAATTTGTATGGGATTATATGGCTTTCTTTTAAACCCTAGGGGCTAAATGTACCATTTTAGGCTCGCTTCGCGAAGCTAATATGACATAATTTTTGAGCAGGAGAAGTGAAAAATTTATCACATTAAAGAGTACAGGATCTTAGGCAGTAGGCGGCTTAGGCGGTAAGGCCGGCAGAGCACCATTTTTTTTTTTCAAAATGGAGCAAGGCGACTAAACGTTGGCACCGAGGGGTTTATCGCCTATTACGACTAAACACACTTTTTGATCAACCTATGCGGCGACGAAGGTCGAGCTTCCGCGTAGCACTAAAGGCACAGAGAGTCACGACCCGATTCCCACCAACGTGAACCCACCCTTGACACTAAACCCCTAAGTTTAGCTCGACTGAGAGCTGCAGGCCCGAAGGCCAAGCTTCGCGTAGCACTGAAGTTTCGGAACATCACAATTTGACTTCCACTAACACGAGCCCAAAAGCCCGAAGGCGAGCCCGCCTAGAGACTTACTATACCCCAAGTCATTTTTGTTCGACTTCATTCGAGCTTCTGCGCAACACCATAGGCACGGAGCGTACAAACAAGGCTCCAAGTCTATGATCTGGTGACAAACGCACCGCGTTTCGGCCGAACGCACCGAACAAATACCAGTAACAATACGCACCGTACGGATAGAGCGAATGCGGCGAGTTCGAGTCCAAATCGGGCATCCAAAAGAGATTCTCTACGGCGCCCGTGGAATGGTCCGACCGCCGCGTGTGGAACACCATTAGTCGTTGTGGCCGTGTCTCACTGCATTAGAAAATAACGGTTTAACTATAAGTTGGTAAAAATTGAATAGTGTTTTTGTAGGCCAAATGGAAATTAAACCCAAAAGCTTATGTCAGAACTGATTATCGTATCGTACAATCATAGACGTAATCTGGATGTCACGTACAAACGTAGTGTGAGGCGGTCTTATATTAGCTGAAAGAGAAAAAAGTTGAGACACCGATCAGCTTGCTACACAGTTGTGGCGCAGTTTCTTATTGATTAATACCGATATGAGAATAAGTTTTTGAGCATTTCTATATTCTAGATGTTGCATTAGCGTCTATTTTTGACATCAATATAGCAGATGAAGATGAACGTTAAGAAAAAAATCATGGGTGTCGTTTTCAAATGACGTACATAAGTTTTTATAACACCACTGCCGCTAACTTCAGCAGCCAGACACATCATCGTCTATATACATCACACGTCACCTGTACGGGCTGCCTAGCGACGTGAACAGGACCGCGCACACTGCGCACGCCTGCAGCAGCAGCAGCGCCCCGGCCAGCGCGCGCGCCCGCCGCGCCACGGCCGCCAGCGGCAGCAGCCAGACACATCATCGTCTATATACATCACACGTCACCTGTACGGGCTGCCTAGCGACGTGAACAGGACCGCGCACACTGCGCACGCCTGCAGCAGCAGCAGCGCCCCGGCCAGCGCGCGCGCCCGCCGCGCCACGGCCGCCAGCGGCAGCAGCCAGACACATCATCGTCTATATACATCACACGTCACCTGTACGGGCTGCCTAGCGACGTGAACAGGACCGCGCACACTGCGCACGCCTGCAGCAGCAGCAGCGCCCCGGCCAGCGCGCGCGCCCGCCGCGCCACGGCCGCCAGCGGCAGCAGCCAGACACATCATCGTCTATATACATCACACGTCACCTGTACGGGCTGCCTAGCGACGTGAACAGGACCGCGCACACTGCGCACGCCTGCAGCAGCAGCAGCGCCCCGGCCAGCGCGCGCGCCCGCCGCGCCACGGCCGCCAGCGGCAGCAGCCAGACACATCATCGTCTATATACATCACACGTCACCTGTACGGGCTGCCTAGCGACGTGAACAGGACCGCGCACACTGCGCACGCCTGCAGCAGCAGCAGCGCCCCGGCCAGCGCGCGCGCCCGCCGCGCCACGGCCGCCAGCGGCAGCAGCCAGCAGCTCGCCGCCAGCGCCAGCGCGCCCGATATCGCGCCCATCACTATCTGCGAGACCAAAACCGTTACATAACTACGGCATTCATCGTTCCCCAAGGATGTTATCGGCTCCGACGAAATTAGTGGCGTTATCAGATCAGAAATATGAAAGAGATATTCTTTATTCAAGCCCAAGTGTAATTTTTCAGTTTTTCGTAGCTCAACTGACGGGTAGTATAAGCGAGCGACCACAGAGGCCGGCGCTCTAGTGTGCGGTACTGACGTCGTGCGGCACGGGCCCGGCGCGGCCCATGATGGGCACGAGCATGGCGAGCGAGTCCAGCGCCACGTAGCCGGTCTGCAGCGCCGGCAGCGCCGCGCCCACGCTCCACCAGCACAGCGCCGCCCCGCCGCGGGAGCCCGTCAGCTCCGCCAGCAGCCCGGCCCCCGACAGGCCCAGCGTCCACAACGCTGCCACGAATCTGGACAGAGGTTAAAGGTCCTCATAATAGTTGTTGCGACCCAAGCATACATTGGAACGCAACCCCACAAGAACAACCCAAGACAGTTAGCTGATGCACAAGATGTTAGCTGTCAGATTCGGGCGGGATGATAGAACAGAGATAACCTAATTTCTCGGGCACGTTGGCTGGTCAGATTGAATTTGTTAACTTTTATACAATGTATAATGTTATTATGCAGCTAGGACCGCGTCCGTTTGTCCTCGAGTGCCTTTAAATAAAATAAAATTATGACGGTCAATCATAATAAACACCCTGTCTCCCTGGACGTCTCATTTCTCTGCGCTCCCCGTGACGGATTTAAATGAGACGCAGAACCACCGCTCGCGGCTCTTCTCGACGAGCATAATTTAAATGTATCTAGAATGTAATTTATATTATGAAACAAAGTATAATCTACACTAAAAGTGTTCGTCTCTCGATAAATAATTAAAACTACGAACCCGGAGCGCAGAGCTTTGGCCGTGCACAGCAGCAGCAGCGCGGCCCAGAACAGGCACAGCGCGTCGCCCGCCAGCCGCGCGCGCGTCCAGCCGCGCAGCGTCGGCGCCGCGCCTGCGCACAGCCGCGCCGCGCCCAGCCCGCTCGCCGCCACCGCTGCGAGACACGAGGTCAGCATACGGCTCGAGGGACCGTGCCCCTCGGCCGGTACACTCAAATTCGTTAAAACACCCTTGAGGCCTACTCGTACTTCTACCCTTTGTTATTTTTTATTTCCTATCTTTTTAACAGGCGATACTCGTCAATACGAACGACTTTTCCTATGGCCCTTGTCCCACCTCCGACGATAAACGAGAGGCGAGTAGAACTAGAAACGAGTTGGCGAGCAGAGAAGCGAGTGTGTAGTTCCGATGGTTTTGGGGCCGGGCTATAAGCGAGTGTATGAGTGCGACGGACGATTACTCGCAAAGAGAACAAACATAGCGACTGGTAAGTAAACAAATTTCTGGTTGATCTTTCGGCGTCCTGACCGCTAACCGATAATCGCTGAGCGAGTTTTATCTTTTACAGATTTTATCGCTGTGACAGTGGCCAAAGAGTTCCGGTCGCCAGTGTAAACGGCTAGCGATCAACTATGAATATAATGTATCTCTGTTATTGCCACGGGAATCTATCGTTCGATTTCTGAGCGAAAAAAATATCGATAAGTAGCTAATCGTTTCCCCGTCGACAATGGAAGTAGTGCCTATAAATTATGAATTATTATTTCAGATAAGAAAAAAAAAATGCCATTTCATATAGTGAAATACGTTTTGATCAAATTGTATGACAAAAGTTGTTTGTATTGACTAGTAACTAACTCCAGCCGTCCAGGCTGTGGACTACGTTCCTCCCGAATTCTCAAACTTTCAATTCCTTCACACCACACCGGTTTCGTGTCAAATTCTTTCGCCGTTCAGGCAAGCCGTCTCTGGAATTCGCTCCCTCTTTCTATCAGACAAGCCCCAAGCAAGGTAGTTTTCAAGCGGATGCTACGTAGGCATCTGCTGGAACAAGAACTCAAGTAGCGTCCATCTTCCATGCAGTAGCTGGTATATTTTGTATTTATTATTTATATGTAATATATATGTATATTGTATACCATATATAGATTAGGTATAAGCAATTATGTATGCATTATTTGCTTGTGTGTCCTAACGCTCTCAGTACTGAATGTTTTTCCCCACTGCACCATTTTCATGCTTCTCTGTTTGGCCCTATAGTTGACGGGTAGAGAATGTCTTTTGGCATTAAGTTCGTCATTTGTACTTACTTTTGTTTTGTGCAATAAAGTTTAAATAAATAAATAACTACCTGTTAAAATTAAAGGACACAAAAAAACACGATCTATACTAATCCATACTAATATTATAAATGCGAAAGTGTGTCTGTCTGTCTGTCTGTCTGTTACCTCTTCACGCTTAAACCGCTGAACCGATTTGGATGAAATTTGGTATGGAGATAGTTTGAGTCCCGGGGAAGGACATAGGCTACTTTTTATCCCGGAAAAATATCCTTATCCGCGATAAACGAATTTAAGGCGGACGAAGTCGCGGGCAGAAGCTAGTTTATTATAAAATTGTAAAAATGAAATGTCTGAAAATGAAATGTGAAAATATTTTCAAACAAGTGACCATTTTAAGGTCGAGAATTCACTTCATCATGCCAAAAAGACCAAACGGATTTCAATTATTTTTGGTACACGGGCAGCTGGGTACTTAAAGATGGTTATAGGATACTTCTTACCCGACTAAACGAAAGAAAAAAGGAGGGTTATGGCTTTATCCTCCTCCGAGAACGAAGTTTTACACACTTTCTAGTTATATATATTTTTTTGTCAATTAATTTTTTTTTGTCAAAATGGCGGAGATATGAAGGTTGAAAGAGTCGCGAAGTCTACAGCTCACAGAACCACTAGGCAATATAGGGAATATATAGGTATCCGGGATGATGCGCAGTATTAATTATAACTCCTCACCGGGGACAGCGTAAAGCGGCGCCAGCAGCCACGGCGTGCTGTAGAAGGACAATCGCGCAGACAGCACGTGCAACACTGCTCCGGAGAAGCACGCCCAGCCGAGCCCGCACAACGCGCCCAGCACGCCGCGCCAGAGCGTCGCCCACACGAGGAGCCACCACTCGCTCCGCTTAATGTACACTACAATGTACAACAAAAGATGTTTAGCTTTGATCGAGTCACAAAGAAATGCTTAGTTAAAGATGTTACTAAATACGCTAAGGGATCACAAAATGGTGTTAAAGTACCTGAGTTAATTCCATCTATCACTGAGTTATCACGCCATCCTGTGTCAAAATCCAAGGCGAACTTTATGCGGGAGCAAGTAAGTCTATATCCATGTGCACTCTTTAAACGAATCAATCTGTAGTTGACGTTGAATCTGTTGTGAGACTATATCCGTCATTGGCATCTTAAATGTTAATAAAGAATGTGCAACAACCCTAACGCAACTACGAATACTCACACTTCCTCGTCGAAGCGAGGGATGAAAGGGCGTGTAGATGCGCGCGCAGCAGCACCACGCCCACCCCGGCACGTCGACGGCACCAGCCGCCATACTCGCACACGTAGTACTCACGCTGCTTCGCCGAGGTGGCGTGAAGATGCACGCGCAGCAGCACCACGCCCACCCCGGCACGTCGACGGCACCAGCCGCCATACTCGCACACGTAGTACTCACGCTGCTTCGCCGAGGTGGCGTGAAGATGCACGCGCAGCAGCACCACGCCCACCCCGGCACGTGGACGGCACCAGCCGCCATACTCGCACACGTAGTACTCACGCTGCTTCGCCGAGGTGGCGTGAAGATGCACGCGCAGCAGCACCACGCCCACCCCGGCACGTCGACGGCACCAGCCGCCATACTCGCACACGTAGTACTCACGCTGCTTCGCCGAGGTGGCGTGAAGATGCACGCGCAGCAGCACCACGCCCACCCCGGCACGTGGACGGCACCAGCCGCCATACTCGCACACGTAGTACTCACGCTGCTTCGCCGAGGTGGCGTGAAGATGCACGCGCAGCAGCACCACGCCCACCCCGGCACGTCGACGGCACCAGCCGCCATACTCGCACACGTAGTACTCACGCTGCTTCGCCGAGGTGGCGTGAAGATGCACGCGCAGCAGCACCACGCCCACCTCGGCACGTCGACGGCACCAGCCGCCATACTCGCACACGTAGTACTCACGCTGCTTCGCCGAGGTGGCGTGAAGATGCACGCGCAGCAGCACCACGCCCACCCCGGCACGTCGACGGCACCAGCCGCCATACTCGCACACGTAGTACTCACGCTGCTTCGCCGAGGTGGCGTGAAGATGCACGCGCAGCAGCACCACGCCCACCCCGGCACGTCGACGGCACCAGCCGCCATACTCGCACACGTAGTACTCACGCTGCTTCGCCGAGGTGGCGTGAAGATGCACGCGCAGCAGCACCACGCCCACCCCGGCACGTCGACGGCACCAGCCGCCATACTCGCACACGTAGTACTCACGCTGCTTCGCCGAGGTGGCGTGAAGATGCACGCGCAGCAGCACCACGCTCACCCCGGCACGTCGACGGCACCAGCCGCCATACTCGCACACGTAGTACTCACGCTGCTTCGCCGAGGTGGCGTGAAGATGCACGCGCAGCAGCACCACGCTCACCCCGGCACGTCGACGGCACCAGCCGCCATACTCGCACACGTAGTACTCACGCTGCTTCGCCGAGGTGGCGTAAAGATGCACGCGCAGCAGCATCACGCCTACCCCAGCACGTCGACGGCACCAGCCGCCATACTCGCACACGTAGTACTCACGCTGCTTCGCCGAGATGGCGTGACGATGCACGCGCAGCAGCACCACGCCCACCCCGGCACGTCGACGGCACCAGCCGCCACACTCGCACACGTAGTACTCACGCTGCTTCGCCGAGGTGGCGTGTAGATGCACGCGCAGCAGCACCACGCCCACCCCGGCACGTCGACGGCACCGGCCGCCACAGTCGCATATGTACTCACACTGCTTTGCCGACGTGGCGTGTAGATGCACGCGCAGCAGCACGACGCCCAGCCCGGCACGTCGACGGCACCGGCCGTCACACTCGCACATGTACTCACGCTGCTTCACCGAGGTGGCGTGTAGATGCACGCGCAGCAGCACGACGCCCAGCCCGGCACGTCGACGGCACCGGCCGCCACACTCCCACATGTACTCACGCTGCTTCGCCGAGGTGGCGTGTAGATGCACGCGCAGCAGCACGACGCCCAGCCCGGCACGTCGACGGCACCGGCCGTCACACTCGCACATGTACTCACGCTGCTTCGCCGAGGTGGCGTGAAGATGCACGCGCAGCAGCACCACGCCCACCCCGGCACGTCGACGGCACCAGCCGCCATACTCGCACACGTAGTACTAACGCTGCTTCGCCGAGGTGGCGTGAAGATGCACGCGCAGCAGCACCACGCTCACCCCGGCACGTCGACGGCACCAGCCGCCATACTCGCACACGTAGTACTCACGCTGCTTCGCCGAGGTGGCGTGAAGATGCACGCGCAGCAGCACCACGCTCACCCCAGCACGTCGACGGCACCAGCCGCCATACTCGCACACGTAGTACTCACGCTGCTTCGCCGAGGTGGCGTGAAGATGCACGCGCAGCAGCACCACGCCCACCCCGGCACGTCGACGGCACCAGCCGCCACACTCGCACACGTAGTACTCACGCTGCTTCGCCGAGGTGGCGTGTAGATGCACGCGCAGCAGCACCACGCCCACCCCGGCACGTCGACGGCACCGGCCGCCACAGTCGCATATGTACTCACACTGCTTTGCCGACGTGGCGTGTAGATGCACGCGCAGCAGCACGACGCCCAGCCCGGCACGTCGACGGCACCGGCCGTCACACTCGCACATGTACTCACGCTGCTTCGCCGAGGTGGCGTGTAGATGCACGCGCAGCAGCACGACGCCCAGCCCGGCACGTCGACGGCACCGGCCGCCACACTCCCACATGTACTCACGCTGCTTCGCCGAGGTGGCGTGTAGATGCACGCGCAGCAGCACGACGCCCAGCCCGGCACGTCGACGGCACCGGCCGCCACACTCCCACATGTACTCACGCTGCTTCGCCGAGGTGGCGTGTAGATGCACGCGCAGCAGCACGACGCCCAGCCCGGCACGTCGACGGCACCGGCCGCCACACTCCCACATGTACTCACGCTGCTTCGCCGAGGTGGCGTGTAGATGCACGCGCAGCAGCACGACGCCCAGCCCGGCACGTCGACGGCACCGGCCGTCACACTCGCACATGTACTCACGCTGCTTCGCCGAGGTGGCGTGTAGATGCACGCGCAGCAGCACGACGCCCAGCCCGGCACGTCGACGGCACCGGCCGTCACACTCGCACATGTACTCACGCTGCTTCACCGAGGTGGCGTGTAGATGCACGCGCAGCAGCACGACGCCCAGCCCGGCACGTCGACGGCACCGGCCGCCACACTCCCACATGTACTCACGCTGCTTCGCCGAGGTGGCGTGAAGATGCACGCGCAGCAGCACGACGCCCAGCCCGGCACGTCGACGGCACCGGCCGCCACACTCCCACATGTACTCACGCTGCTTCGCCGAGGTGGCGTGTAGATGCACGCGCAGCAGCACGACGCCCAGCCCGGCACGTCGACGGCACCGGCCACCACACTCCCACATGTACTCACGCTGCTTCGCCGAGGTGGCGTGTAGATGCACGCGCAGCAGCACGACGCCCAGCCCGGCACGTCGACGGCACCGGCCGCCACACTCCCACATGTACTCACGCTGCTTCGCCGAGGTGGCGTGTAGATGCACGCGCAGCAGCACGACGCCCAGCCCGGCACGTCGACGGCACCGGCCACCACACTCCCACATGTACTCACGCTGCTTCGCCGAGGTGGCGTGTAGATGCACGCGCAGCAGCACGACGCCCAGCCCGGCACGTCGACGGCACCGGCCGCCACACTCCCACATGTACTCACGCTGCTTCGCCGAGGTGGCGTGTAGATGCACGCGCAGCAGCACGACGCCCAGCCCGGCACGTCGACGGCACCGGCCACCACACTCCCACATGTACTCACGCTGCTTCGCCGAGGTGGCGTGTAGATGCACGCGCAGCAGCACGACGCCCAGCCCGGCACGTCGACGGCACCGGCCGCCACACTCCCACATGTACTCACGCTGCTTCGCCGAGGTGGCGTGTAGATGCACGCGCAGCAGCACGACGCCCAGCCCGGCACGTCGACGGCACCGGCCACCACACTCCCACATGTACTCACGCTGCTTCGCCGAGGTGGCGTGTAGATGCACGCGCAGCAGCACGACGCCCAGCCCGGCACGTCGACGGCACCGGCCACCACACTCCCACATGTACTCACGCTGCTTCGCCGAGGTGGCGTGTAGATGCACGCGCAGCAGCACGACGCCCAGCCCGGCACGTCGACGGCACCGGCCGCCACACTCCCACATGTACTCACGCTGCTTCGCCGAGGTGGCGTGTAGATGCACGCGCAGCAGCACGACGCCCAGCCCGGCACGTCGACGGCACCGGCCACCACACTCCCACATGTACTCACGCTGCTTCGCCGAGGTGGCGTGTAGATGCACGCGCAGCAGCACGACGCCCAGCCCGGCACGTCGACGGCACCGGCCGCCACACTCCCACATGTACTCACGCTGCTTCGCCGAGGTGGCGTGTAGATGCACGCGCAGCAGCACGACGCCCAGCCCGGCACGTCGACGGCACCGGCCACCACACTCCCACATGTACTCACGCTGCTTCGCCGAGGTGGCGTGTAGATGCACGCGCAGCAGCACGACGCCCAGCCCGGCACGTCGACGGCACCGGCCACCACACTCCCACATGTACTCACGCTGCTTCGCCGAGGTGGCGTGTAGATGCACGCGCAGCAGCACGACGCCCAGCCCGGCACGTCGACGGCACCGGCCGCCACACTCCCACATGTACTCACGCTGCTTCGCCGAGGTGGCGTGTAGATGCACGCGCAGCAGCACGACGCCCAGCCCGGCACGTCGACGGCACCGGCCACCACACTCCCACATGTACTCACGCTGCTTCGCCGAGGTGGCGTGTAGATGCACGCGCAGCAGCACGACGCCCAGCCCGGCACGTCGACGGCACCGGCCACCACACTCCCACATGTACTCACGCTGCTTCGCCGAGGTGGCGTGTAGATGCACGCGCAGCAGCACGACGCCCAGCCCGGCACGTCGACGGCACCGGCCACCACACTCCCACATGTACTCACGCTGCTTCGCCGAGGTGGCGTGTAGATGCACGCGCAGCAGCACGACGCCCAGCCCGGCACGTCGACGGCACCGGCCGCCACACTCCCACATGTACTCACGCTGCTTCGCCGAGGTGGCGTGTAGATGCACGCGCAGCAGCACGACGCCCAGCCCGGCACGTCGACGGCACCGGCCGCCACACTCCCACATGTACTCACGCTGCTTCGCCGAGGTGGCGTGTAGATGCACGCGCAGCAGCACGACGCCCAGCCCGGCACGTCGACGGCACCGGCCGCCACACTCCCACATGTACTCACGCTGCTTCGCCGAGGTGGCGTGTAGATGCACGCGCAGCAGCACGACGCCCAGCCCGGCACGTCGACGGCACCGGCCGCCACACTCCCACATGTACTCACGCTGCTTCGCCGAGGTGGCGTGTAGATGCACGCGCAGCAGCACGACGCCCAGCCCGGCACGTCGACGGCACCGGCCGCCACACTCCCACATGTACTCACGCTGCTTCGCCGAGGTGGCGTGTAGATGCACGCGCAGCAGCACGACGCCCAGCCCGGCACGTCGACGGCACCGGCCACCACACTCCCACATGTACTCACGCTGCTTCGCCGAGGTGGCGTGTAGATGCACGCGCAGCAGCACGACGCCCAGCCCGGCACGTCGACGGCACCGGCCGCCACACTCCCACATGTACTCACGCTGCTTCGCCGAGGTGGCGTGTAGATGCACGCGCAGCAGCACGACGCCCAGCCCGGCACGTCGACGGCACCGGCCGCCACACTCCCACATGTACTCACGCTGCTTCGCCGAGGTGGCGTGTAGATGCACGCGCAGCAGCACGACGCCCAGCCCGGCACGTCGACGGCACCGGCCGCCACACTCCCACATGTACTCACGCTGCTTCGCCGAGGTGGCGTGTAGATGCACGCGCAGCAGCACGACGCCCAGCCCGGCACGTCGACGGCACCGGCCGCCACACTCCCACATGTACTCACGCTGCTTCGCCGAGGTGGCGTGTAGATGCACGCGCAGCAGCACGACGCCCAGCCCGGCACGTCGACGGCACCGGCCACCACACTCCCACATGTACTCACGCTGCTTCGCCGAGGTGGCGTGTAGATGCACGCGCAGCAGCACGACGCCCAGCCCGGCACGTCGACGGCACCGGCCACCACACTCCCACATGTACTCACGCTGCTTCGCCGAGGTGGCGTGTAGATGCACGCGCAGCAGCACGACGCCCAGCCCGGCACGTCGACGGCACCGGCCACCACACTCCCACATGTACTCACGCTGCTTCGCCGAGGTGGCGTGTAGATGCACGCGCAGCAGCACGACGCCCAGCCCGGCACGTCGACGGCACCGGCCGCCACACTCCCACATGTACTCACGCTGCTTCGCCGAGGTGGCGTGTAGATGCACGCGCAGCAGCACGACGCCCAGCCCGGCACGTCGACGGCACCGGCCGCCACACTCCCACATGTACTCACGCTGCTTCGCCGAGGTGGCGTGTAGATGCACGCGCAGCAGCACGACGCCCAGCCCGGCACGTCGACGGCACCGGCCGCCACACTCCCACATGTACTCACGCTGCTTCGCCGAGGTGGCGTGTAGATGCACGCGCAGCAGCACGACGCCCAGCCCGGCACGTCGACGGCACCGGCCGCCACACTCCCACATGTACTCACGCTGCTTCGCCGAGGTGGCGTGTAGATGCACGCGCAGCAGCACGACGCCCAGCCCGGCACGTCGACGGCACCGGCCACCACACTCCCACATGTACTCACGCTGCTTCGCCGAGGTGGCGTGTAGATGCACGCGCAGCAGCACGACGCCCAGCCCGGCACGTCGACGGCACCGGCCGCCACACTCCCACATGTACTCACGCTGCTTCGCCGAGGTGGCGTGTAGATGCACGCGCAGCAGCACGACGCCCAGCCCGGCACGTCGACGGCACCGGCCGCCACACTCCCACATGTACTCACGCTGCTTCGCCGAGGTGGCGTGTAGATGCACGCGCAGCAGCACGACGCCCAGCCCGGCACGTCGACGGCACCGGCCGCCACACTCCCACATGTACTCACGCTGCTTCGCCGAGGTGGCGTGTAGATGCACGCGCAGCAGCACGACGCCCAGCCCGGCACGTCGACGGCACCGGCCGCCACACTCCCACATGTACTCACGCTGCTTCGCCGAGGTGGCGTGTAGATGCACGCGCAGCAGCACGACGCCCAGCCCGGCACGTCGACGGCACCGGCCACCACACTCCCACATGTACTCACGCTGCTTCGCCGAGGTGGCGTGTAGATGCACGCGCAGCAGCACGACGCCCAGCCCGGCACGTCGACGGCACCGGCCACCACACTCCCACATGTACTCACGCTGCTTCGCCGAGGTGGCGTGTAGATGCACGCGCAGCAGCACGACGCCCAGCCCGGCACGTCGACGGCACCGGCCACCACACTCCCACATGTACTCACGCTGCTTCGCCGAGGTGGCGTGTAGATGCACGCGCAGCAGCACGACGCCCAGCCCGGCACGTCGACGGCACCGGCCGCCACACTCCCACATGTACTCACGCTGCTTCGCCGAGGTGGCGTGTAGATGCACGCGCAGCAGCACGACGCCCAGCCCGGCACGTCGACGGCACCGGCCGCCACACTCCCACATGTACTCACGCTGCTTCGCCGAGGTGGCGTGTAGATGCACGCGCAGCAGCACGACGCCCAGCCCGGCACGTCGACGGCACCGGCCACCACACTCCCACATGTACTCACGCTGCTTCGCCGAGGTGGCGTGTAGATGCACGCGCAGCAGCACGACGCCCAGCCCGGCACGTCGACGGCACCGGCCGCCACACTCCCACATGTACTCACGCTGCTTCGCCGAGGTGGCGTGTAGATGCACGCGCAGCAGCACGACGCCCAGCCCGGCACGTCGACGGCACCGGCCGCCACACTCCCACATGTACTCACGCTGCTTCGCCGAGGTGGCGTGTAGATGCACGCGCAGCAGCACGACGCCCAGCCCGGCACGTCGACGGCACCGGCCGCCACACTCCCACATGTACTCACGCTGCTTCGCCGAGGTGGCGTGTAGATGCACGCGCAGCAGCACGACGCCCAGCCCGGCACGTCGACGGCACCGGCCGCCACACTCCCACATGTACTCACGCTGCTTCGCCGAGGTGGCGTGTAGATGCACGCGCAGCAGCACGACGCCCAGCCCGGCACGTCGACGGCACCGGCCGCCACACTCCCACATGTACTCACGCTGCTTCGCCGAGGTGGCGTGTAGATGCACGCGCAGCAGCACGACGCCCAGCCCGGCACGTCGACGGCACCGGCCGCCACACTCCCACATGTACTCACGCTGCTTCGCCGAGGTGGCGTGTAGATGCACGCGCAGCAGCACGACGCCCAGCCCGGCACGTCGACGGCACCGGCCGCCACACTCCCACATGTACTCACGCTGCTTCGCCGAGGTGGCGTGTAGATGCACGCGCAGCAGCACGACGCCCAGCCCGGCACGTCGACGGCACCGGCCACCACACTCCCACATGTACTCACGCTGCTTCGCCGAGGTGGCGTGTAGATGCACGCGCAGCAGCACGACGCCCAGCCCGGCACGTCGACGGCACCGGCCGCCACACTCCCACATGTACTCACGCTGCTTCGCCGAGGTGGCGTGTAGATGCACGCGCAGCAGCACGACGCCCAGCCCGGCACGTCGACGGCACCGGCCACCACACTCCCACATGTACTCACGCTGCTTCGCCGAGGTGGCGTGTAGATGCACGCGCAGCAGCACGACGCCCAGCCCGGCACGTCGACGGCACCGGCCACCACACTCCCACATGTACTCACGCTGCTTCGCCGAGGTGGCGTGTAGATGCACGCGCAGCAGCACGACGCCCAGCCCGGCACGTCGACGGCACCGGCCGCCACACTCCCACATGTACTCACGCTGCTTCGCCGAGGTGGCGTGTAGATGCACGCGCAGCAGCACGACGCCCAGCCCGGCACGTCGACGGCACCGGCCGCCACACTCCCACATGTACTCACGCTGCTTCGCCGAGGTGGCGTGTAGATGCACGCGCAGCAGCACGACGCCCAGCCCGGCACGTCGACGGCACCGGCCACCACACTCCCACATGTACTCACGCTGCTTCGCCGAGGTGGCGTGTAGATGCACGCGCAGCAGCACGACGCCCAGCCCGGCACGTCGACGGCACCGGCCGCCACACTCCCACATGTACTCACGCTGCTTCGCCGAGGTGGCGTGTAGATGCACGCGCAGCAGCACGACGCCCAGCCCGGCACGTCGACGGCACCGGTTGCCACACTCCCACATGTACTCACGCTGCTTCGCCGAGGTGGCGTGTAGATGCACGCGCAGCAGCACGACGCCCAGCCCGGCACGTCGACGGCACCGGCCGCCACACTCCCACATGTACTCACGCTGCTTCGCCGAGGTGGCGTGTAAATGCACGCGCAGCAGCACGACGCCCAGCCCGGCACGTCGACGGCACCGGCCGCCACACTCCCACATGTACTCACGCTGCTTCGCCGAGGTGGCGTGTAGATGCACGCGCAGCAGCACGACGCCCAGCCCGGCACGTCGACGGCACCGGCCGCCACACTCCCACATGTACTCACGCTGCTTCGCCGAGGTGGCGTGTAGATGCACGCGCAGCAGCACGACGCCCAGCCCGGCACGTCGACGGCACCGGCCACCACACTCCCACATGTACTCACGCTGCTTCGCCGAGGTGGCGTGTAGATGCACGCGCAGCAGCACGACGCCCAGCCCGGCACGTCGACGGCACCGGCCGCCACACTCCCACATGTACTCACGCTGCTTCGCCGAGGTGGCGTGTAGATGCACGCGCAGCAGCACGACGCCCAGCCCGGCACGTCGACGGCACCGGCCGCCACACTCCCACATGTACTCACGCTGCTTCGCCGAGGTGGCGTGTAGATGCACGCGCAGCAGCACGACGCCCAGCCCGGCACGTCGACGGCACCGGCCGCCACACTCCCACATGTACTCACGCTGCTTCGCCGAGGTGGCGTGTAGATGCACGCGCAGCAGCACGACGCCCAGCCCGGCACGTCGACGGCACCGGCCACCACACTCCCACATGTACTCACGCTGCTTCGCCGAGGTGGCGTGTAGATGCACGCGCAGCAGCACGACGCCCAGCCCGGCACGTCGACGGCACCGGCCGCCACACTCCCACATGTACTCACGCTGCTTCGCCGAGGTGGCGTGTAGATGCACGCGCAGCAGCACGACGCCCAGCCCGGCACGTCGACGGCACCGGCCGCCACACTCCCACATGTACTCACGCTGCTTCGCCGAGGTGGCGTGTAGATGCACGCGCAGCAGCACGACGCCCAGCCCGGCACGTCGACGGCACCGGCCGCCACACTCCCACATGTACTCACGCTGCTTCGCCGAGGTGGCGTGTAGATGCACGCGCAGCAGCACGACGCCCAGCCCGGCACGTCGACGGCACCGGCCACCACACTCCCACATGTACTCACGCTGCTTCGCCGAGGTGGCGTGTAGATGCACGCGCAGCAGCACGACGCCCAGCCCGGCACGTCGACGGCACCGGCCGCCACACTCCCACATGTACTCACGCTGCTTCGCCGAGGTGGCGTGTAGATGCACGCGCAGCAGCACGACGCCCAGCCCGGCACGTCGACGGCACCGGCCGCCACACTCCCACATGTACTCACGCTGCTTCGCCGAGGTGGCGTGTAGATGCACGCGCAGCAGCACGACGCCCAGCCCGGCACGTCGACGGCACCGGCCGCCACACTCCCACATGTACTCACGCTGCTTCGCCGAGGTGGCGTGTAGATGCACGCGCAGCAGCACGACGCCCAGCCCGGCACGTCGACGGCACCGGCCACCACACTCCCACATGTACTCACGCTGCTTCGCCGAGGTGGCGTGTAGATGCACGCGCAGCAGCACGACGCCCAGCCCGGCACGTCGACGGCACCGGCCGCCACACTCCCACATGTACTCACGCTGCTTCGCCGAGGTGGCGTGTAGATGCACGCGCAGCAGCACGACGCCCAGCCCGGCACGTCGACGGCACCGGCCGCCACACTCCCACATGTACTCACGCTGCTTCGCCGAGGTGGCGTGTAGATGCACGCGCAGCACCGCCGCGCCCACGATGGCGACGGCGGCGGCGAGCGCGGCCTGCGCGCGCAGCAGCACGACGCCCAGCCCCAGCACGTCGAAGAATACCGGCTGTCCGGACGAGCGCTCCACCTTACGGGATAGGCGCCCGCTTTGAAGTAGTCCTGCAATGTGGGTAATCCTTTAGGTTCACTTCGTCCGCATTCCTATTATAATGTCAACCTCCTAGCTCGTCAACGATCTCATTTCAATTCCCAAATCTTCTACTTACTACCTATTTTGTCA
This sequence comes from Hedya salicella, assembly GCA_905404275.2. NCBI lineage: Eukaryota > Metazoa > Arthropoda > Insecta > Lepidoptera > Tortricidae > Hedya > Hedya salicella. The sequence goes on along the minus strand of FR990112.1, from coordinate 1,148,966 downwards.
ATGTTCTGAAATGGTTCACTTCCTATCTCGTCTATATTCCTGCCTCGTCTTCATCAGGGACCGGCCCGCTATCCCTTTCAAAGGGTTTTGTAAGGGTTTTGCATAAGGCTAACCTTAAGAACATCAAGCCCCAATCAGTTAGCCTTAAAAACCCTTATCTAAGCGCTAACCCATATGAACAAGCGGTATCACAATTCCCCTTAAAAATAAGAATATTTACTCACCCATCCTTACTAAATGGTTAGCCTAACAAAGGGTTACCTTTATTTTATAAAGCTTACGACGCGTAGGTAACATCGAGCGAGACTATGGAGCGCTTTTTCGGCGGCGGCATTCTTGATTTTTGCGCGAGACCGCTTCAAACCAGGGATGTTACTGATATACGCATCAGGTTTGTGCGAGTGAAGTTTGTTTATTTTGCCAAGGACTGACGCTTTTGTTTTCTTTTGTATGGCAGCTATCAATGCTTAGAATCGGGTTAAAGTACTATGCGATATTGTCATATTCAGTTAATTTTTTGTTGTGTTTGTGTACTACAGTGCCACCACCGACACAAAGTGGAATATGGGCATATCAGCACGCGAAGTACCTACATAATACCTATTACTTATACCTTAACATCGCATCGTAATAAATAAATTAGTATTTTCTTGTTATTATTATTAAGTAGTCAATTTCATGTGCTGAAAATAACAATGATTTTTTTTTTTGAAATCCTGTGCTAAATTTAAATGTCTAAAAAATAGGAGGTTCGTAGTTCGTCGAAAATCGGATTTTTTATGTATGTCGGTTGCTAATCAACTCAAAAACGGTTGGACCGATCTGTATTTTTAATCTTTTAAGTAGTTTTATTGCCAACAAATTAGGATCTTATCCTATCCTATAGCAATTTGGGCTCTTGCGTTTGCTTTCGTAATGTTTTATTTATATTTTATATTGTTTTTAGCGGATTCCCCAGATATCGATCCGTCACCTACAAACTCATTTTTTTAATCCGATATTTCAATGGGAATCGATTAGTCCTTTTTTCAGATAAACTTGTCTGCCACCCTCTTGCAAGCAGCAATAGAACAGTTCTATAAAGGGTTAATCAGGGATCGGAAAACGTTTCTTTTGGCATACCGGTTTCGGTCATTGATCCGCGAACGAAAAGGGTTTAGTTTCCGTTTGCAGTTATCGGTTAAAGAACTGTTCAATTGAGCTACCCGTTAGTGCCAAATTCGTTCGTAATTCGTTTTTGGGAAACGCAATGAACCGCTAAAAAATTTCAACTTCACCGGTTAATTTCTCACAATGACGTCAAGATAGGACGAGCATTGCTATCTCTTTTATACCACTACTGAAGGAAGCCACACCGTCAGCAGTATTACATTACCTATTTCACTGGATTTTGTTTTGACCTTGCTGCTTGCTGAATGAATTGCTTTTTGGCGTGTGGCTTTGGTTTAGCTTGGCGTGTCTTGTTTGTGCTTTGTGCCTATTTTTTAAAATATGAAGTCGCAAGAATATAAAGACCTTCCGGGCAGTCAAGCATTTTTCAGTGAAAAGGAGTATTAACGATTAATAGGGTTCTAATGATGGACCTTGGATGTACCTACTGGATCACAGTGAAAAAGTCATCATAGGTGTCGTTTACTAGGTTTTTGGAGGGCCCGATTCCGAAAATGGCAGCCATTTTGGAATTCAAGATGGCGGAAATCAATTTCTATGAAAAAGTCATCAAGGGTGTCGTTTTCTAGGTTTTTGAGGGTGCCAATTCCGAAAATGGCGTTCATTTTAAAATTCAAGATGGCGGACATCACTTTCAGGGAAAATGTCATCACAGGTGTCGTTTTGCTAGGTTTTTGGGGGTGCCGATTTCGACAATGAGGTTCATTTTGGAATTCAAGATGGTGGACATCACTTTCAGTAAAAAGGTCATCATGAGTGTCGGTTACTAGGTTTTTGGGTGTGCCGATTCCGAAAATGGCATACATTCTGGAATTCAAGATGGCGGAAATCACTTTCTATGAAAAGTCGTCATGGGTGTCGTTTTCTAGGTTTTGGGGGATGCAGATTTCGACAATGAGGTCCATTTTGGAATTCAAGATGGTAGACATCACTTTCAGTGAAAAAGTCATCATGGGTGTCACTTTCTAGGTTTTTGGGGGTGCCGATTCCGAAAATGGCATCCATTTTGGAATTCAAGATGGCGGACATCACTTTCAGTAAAAAAAGTCATCATGGGTGTCGTTTTTTAGGTTTTTGGGGGTGCCGATTCCGAAAATGGCATCCATTTTGGAATTCAAGATGGCGGACATCACTTTCAGGGAACAAGTCATCATGGGTGTCGTTTCCTAGGTTTTTGGGGGTGCCGATTCCGATATCGGTTAGCAATTGTAAAGGGTTAGCCTTATACTTAGGTTCCCCTTATAATAAGGGATAGTCAAATGTATGGGTTACCAGTTAGAATCTGTAAGTCTTTTACTGGGTTATACATTACAAAGGGAAGCCCATTGAAAGGCTTTAGCCAGGGAAAGGGTGGTCCGGTCCCTGGTCTACATTCCCAACTCGTCCGTATTCTCATGTCGCCCGCCAGATTAATGGTTTAAAGCCTCAAACAATCGACATATTATTTGGTACAGAACGTGGTACAGAGCGTGAAATCTGTCTACCAGCGGTAGACGGATTTCACGCGAACGGAACAAGGAATATGTAGGTACATAAGTCAATTTTCTTGGGAATGTCGTCGACTTCGGAATGTTGATGAGTTGGGAAAGTGGACGAGTTGGGAAAGTGGATGAGTCGGGAAAATGAATGATTTGGGAAAGTAGACGAGTTGGGAAAGTGGATGAGTTCGGAAAGTGGACGAACTGGGAAAGTGGACGAGATGGGAAAGTGGACAAGATAGGAAGTGGACCATTTGAGCGGGCGAGCTTGCCACCAAATTTGTATCCCTCTCGGGGCATCACATTGTGATCCGAACAACAATATAGGTGTGTCCACGCCTGCGCAGTACGAGTCACTCACAATCGAAGCATGTTGTACCTTTCGCGAGCGCCAGCACGTTGTCCCCGGTGCGCTGCAGTGCGGCGGGCGGCGCGCGTGCCGCCGTGTCCAGCCGTGTGTGGTACACGTAGCCGTTCGCGCTCCACGCCAGGTCCACGCCTGCGCAGGGCCACAAGTTACTCACAATGTACAACAAGTAACGCGGCAACTGGCCAAAAGGATACTTTTGGCCGCTATATCGAAAAGCGTACGAGCCATTCCGTACGCATACGCAAGAAACGACGAAAAATCACGTTACTTGTGTACACAAGTAACGTGATTAACGTGGAAACCCATACTTAATTTTTTATTTTTATTATTAGTTGTTTAATAGAGCAACAAAAACATGTGAAAATATCAAGCGTCTACCTATTATGATCGGTACCTATTAGAGCCCAATGACAGACAGAGGCAACTTCGGAACAGGGAACGTTGGGACCCTTTAACCTTTTGAGCGCCAAAGACCACAAATCCCGTCAACAGAAAATTGTGCCTCAGACGCGACGACGTCATTGGTATCATACAATTGGTTTATTGGTTGGCGTGTGGCGCACTGTTCCCGTCAACACGCTGGGCGCTCAAAAGTTCAAGTATATCTGCTTTAAGCGTCTAATATGGAAATTAAGTACCCTTTAATGAAAGACTTAAGAAATTATTGATTCTCAGTTCATTTTAGAAGATTATCAGCTCCATCAAAATTAGTGCCATTATCACAATAAACTGTATATATCGAATTTTTCATTTCTTGTGATAATTAATCCTATTGCCATAAAATACTTCACTTTTACCTCGTTGTATATACCTTACAGAAAATACATAGTCAGTATACAGGGTGTCACCCACCGGAGAGGTTGCCGAAGTCCCGGAACACCCGGAAATCTGTGTCGGCGGGGATTGCGCCGCTCTCGAACATCTCCTGCGCAAGCGACGACGCGAACGGATGCGGCACGGACGCGGCATACACCTTACAAACACTACATAATTAGTACACCAGTATATCCTTTTGCAAAGTAAATAGTATATCCTTTTGCAAAGTAAATAGTAGATAATTTTGCAAAGTAAATAGTAGACAAGTATAGAAAGCTTACTCTTTGATCTTAGCGAAAACCGTAACCGAAAGAGCGAGCAATTATTACAACCATCGCGACGCTCAAAAAGTTAACCTTCGTGAAAAAAACCGGCCAAGAACATGTCGGACCATGCTCAGTGTAGGGTTCCGCAGCCGTTCATACGAAAAAATGCGCACTACAGAAGAAAAAAAAGGCGATATGAAAAAGTGCACTAGCAAAAGAGCGTATCTCCACGGCACTTATGTCCTTTTGATGAGAAGCGCCGATTTCAGCAATAACTCAAAAACGGTATATCCGATCATGTTGAAAACAATTTTTGTTGACAATATTCATTAAGTTTTATCTTTGTAATTTTTTTCATATTTTTTGGACATACCGTTTAGAAAATAGAGGGGGGGGGATACAATTTATGCTACTTTCGAAGCGATTATTTCCGAAAATACTCGATAAATCGATTTTTTTTTTGTAGAAACCTTTAAATGTTTTTAAAAAAACTGTCGAAATATGTGCCACACATAGATATTTGCTAGAAAAAAAAAATCAGTTTCGGTTACATGTATGGGATTGCTCCCCCTACATTTTTTTAATTTTTTTTAACCGTAAAACTAAGTAGCGGCTTACACAAGACACCGGTACTCCAAATTTCGTCACTGTACATCTTGTAGTTTGTAAGTAAAATGCCTGTGACACGGACGGACGGACGGACATGACGAAACTATAAGGGTTCCGTTTTTCCATTTTGGCGACGGAATCCTAAAAACGGTGTCCTGCCGTTTCACCAAATTAATTTTTGGCAAATGTTTTATTTGACAAATGGTTCATTTCCCAACCCTCGATTTTCTCCGAAACCAAGAAAAAAATTGTGTACTCTCTTATGGTTTTATAGAATACGGTAGGTTAGGTTTATTTTATGAGTTTCTCAATTGAATGTGTTATCAGCGACAAAGCCAGCAGCGTCGTCTTGGGTACAAGTCAAAGACATTTAATATTAACTAACTATAGACAGGACATCGCGGCCCAAAGCGTAATCCAGGACTTGTTACCTCGAGGTAACAAGTAGTTTAGTCTAGTATGACACGTCGCTCTGACATGACGCATTTATATTGCAACAATCCATTAGAAATAAAAATATTTTAACGGGAAATATGCCTAGTTGTGTCTTGAAATCCTGTAAGTCACGTTACGGCAAAAGCACTGGACGTGACTTCAGCTTATTTTCGTAGTTATTATGTATATTTATTTAATAATTTGAATTAAAAAAAATCGTCAATAGATGATTCTGGAAAATGTCCCTAAAACTAATAGTACTTAATAAAAACGCCCTCCGGTGTTCAGTAGCAGTACTAAACTTGGTAGCCGGATGCGGTGGCAGTGTGATAACTAACCATCCACGATTTATTTTTTGTCTTACTATTATACGTACAAAACAAATGTAAATAAATAATTCAGATGTATTGAAACAACTTCAATTATTTGAATACCACCATTCATCACTTGTTTGTTATAAATTATTCAAACATTAAATATTTTTATTTTTATGAAACACAATTTTTTGTGTGTTCTGTGTTTTTAATGTGGGAAAACTAACACCACATAAGTATCTATTGTGACATAGAAACAAGTCAAAAGCGCAAAGAAAAATACGATTGCTCTCGCACGTGGTCACGACTCGATTACGCGTCGAGCGTGTCAACCCCTCCACCAGCGAGCACTGTACCTCGAATTTATCCATCCGCTTTGACCCATGTACACGTATCCATTTTATTTTTTGAAAGGTATTATAACCTTAGCGCCATCTATGAGAACACGTATTACACCTGACTCACATTCTCACTCGTGACACACACGTGGTCACACCAGGACTCGAATCCGGTACTTCTCGTTCTGCTCTTCTCGCTCTGTTCTGCGCTTCTGCTCGACGATTAATCGAGAGGTACCGGGTTTGAGTCCTGGTGTGACCACGAGTGCAAGAGCAATCGTATTTTTCTTTGCGCTTTGACTTGTATTTATGTCATAATGAAATATTTTATCTTGTACATTTATCAAAATTATCGATACTTTGATATCGGCATGTCACCACCGCTATCTCGCGTAACTTACTAACATCACCTAGTGGCTAATATCTGAAATGCATTTTTAATTCGTTTAGTCTGTGGTTTCGCTATTCAACGCTAGATGATGCCACTGACGCTTGGGATGAACGTCTTTGTATGAGAACCTGACCAATGTCCTCTCTATAAGTATTATGTTAAATCTCTTTGGTTTAAGTTTTTATACAATATTTAGGAACACTTTACACTAAAAAAAGAGGTTTTTAGAGGTTAGCATTATACCATACCTCCATGATCCAGGGATCGTGCGGGCCGGCTTGGAACAGCACCTCGCGACCACCAGCGCCGCAAGCTTCTATATTTATGAACGCACGGACCGATGGAGCCCATTTGTGAGTCGTGATAAAGGCGTGGGAGGCCTGTAAATAATACGCTAAATGAATACTTAGAAGATAATTATAAGAATCGGAATCAGAAAACTATTTACTGCCACAACTTATATTAAGAATTACATGTACTAACATTAATAAAAAATACATTTTCAGTATAGAAACCAGGAAGTGAGATAATAACAATAATAATTTAAAAAAAAACTTAGACAAATATGAGGCAATGGGTCTCAGTCTCAGCGTACGGGCAAGGTACAAGATTATGTCTATTTAGCATTTACATAATTAATATTGCACACGCACCTAATAGGGAACATGCATTAAATTTATTTATCGCTTTTTTAAAATAAATATCAAAATACCGTAAAAACTATTTCAAAATGTGAAATTAAAATTAAAATCGGCCAAGAAATACGCATAATATAGGCATTTTAAACTAGTAATTAGACAGAGAGGTCCGATATGCACTGTTACGTCACGGTGCACTCTGGCCATATAAACTCCATATTAAATTCTGTTTTGCTAGAAAGAGATAGAATGAATTGTTTGATGGCTTAAATCTTGGTTATTTTTATAACTATTCGAAAAAATATTTTTGTCTACTGTTTGCTACATGAATGAGCTTTTAATGCGCATGATATAGGCATTATAAACTGCTAATTAAAGAGCGATTTGACAGAGAGGTCCGACATGTACTGTTACGTCATAGTCTACGCCGGCCATATAAACTTCATATTAAATTTCGTATTGCTAGAAAGAGATAGAATGAAATGTTTGATGGCTTATATCTTGGTTATTTTTAAAGTTATTCGAAAAAAAAATTTTGTCTACTGTTTGTTATTTGAATGAGCTTTTAATAAAGCAAAAATAAAAATCATGCATTTTCCCTATTTGAATAATATTTGATTTACCCAGGAAACTATCCTATTGATACCGAGATGTATGGCAGCTCATTCACCTGGCGATGGTTGACGACGTCAAAATGTAAGTGTAAGTGAGTCACAGGCCTTACTTACAAGCGGCGAAATTACTTGTGACGTACAGTCGACCAAGAAATTGGTCTACCACTTTTGAACCTTAATACACTTGAAATAGAGTCGAAAAGTGGTAGATAAATTTCTTGGTCGACCGTAGTCACCAGCATCAATATCTGCCATGACAAAGAGGGCGAAAATATCTGACACGTCCTAACAGCCCTAGAAATAGAGTTGTGTCAGATTTTTATGCGCGCTTTGTTGTGGCAGATATTAAGAGTTCCCAGTAAGCTGGGTCGAATTTCAGCTTCCTATACAAACGGAGTTTCGTTCTTATTTTAAAACTATGTGTTGGGTTGTAACGAAAATTTGCATAAACAATGACATGAGGTATATCTAGGCCTGAAACTAGTTTATATGCCTGCAGTTTATAAAACAAACGAAATACAGCAAAAACAAGTTTTGTATGAAAAACTTCAATTCGCTGTATTTTTTTTACTATGGTATCTGAAAGTTTCAGAGCAAACTAGCTAGTAGTTTAAAAATGAGAGCGTAACTACATTTGTATGGAGAAACGAGCTTACTGGGGACTCTTAATGCTGGTTACTAAAATTTTTGTACATATCTGTTTATCGATGATGTGGAAATTAAAAATTACCCATGAAATGAAAGCTTTGCAACCACGGCCAAAAAGGGGTAATTTTCAGTATAGGGGTCACCTTTCTGCTTAAAACGTATATAATAGTAGATTGTTTGACAAGGGGCTAAAATAAGTCATTATGACACGAAGATTATTATTTGGACGAGCTCACGAAGTGAGCGAGAACTCTGCTTTTCACTTCGACTGAGAGAAAATAAAAAAGACTTAACATTAAAATTGTATCTTCATGAAAAACTAAAAGTACAGTTTGGGCAATTTTATCAGAAAGTTTGGCCAGTCTGATCAGGTTGGTTTGTTTGTTTTTAATTATTCGTAAGGAGTATGTAGCTGGCCGCAAGTTATTTTTTCAGTTACATAGAAATTTGTATGGGATTATATGGCTTTATTTTAAACCCTAGGGGCTAAATGTACTATTTTAGTCTCGCTTCGCGAAGCTAATATGACGTACTTTTTGAGCAGGAGAAGTGAAAAAGCTTTTATATATACGTAACTTATCCATATATAATAAAAGACGTTTACGATCGTGTTAGTATTCAACCAGTTGCTGTTTGTTACCATTAAACAACCCTTTGTTTTGTTTTATGTATGGTATTTTAGTGCATGAGTAGGTGTATATAACGTAACGTTTGTGCGTATTGTTTAACTTAATGTTAAAGACTACCATGGTGCTACAAGCGAGATCCTGTAATTGGCTCGCTATTACTAATTTAGTTACTACTAACATATGTTAAGCTGTTGGATATCCATAAATAAATGAAACTTGATGATGCATATTAGAAAAATGACATAAGTTCCACATCAATTGTATACATTACTAGAAAAAAGGGTCCTCATCATCCAAAACGAGCAATCCGTCTACTTATAGGCATTGTCATTGTCATTTATTCCATATACATTGTGTTTGAAAATACATTGCGGTTAGATACAAATCAAATTAAAATTATGTTCACAATAATAAATTAGCAATTTTATACAATAACGATAAGGTTAATAATAAATAAGCTTGTATAAAATTCAATGCATGTAATTTAATTAAATTCACCTAAAGGTGATAATACAAAATTAAATTAAATTCCACACCATATATATAAATAATTTATTCATATTTATAACTACATATTTATTTAGGAGCGAGACGACACTCACGTCACGGACTATTTTTATCGGAACGCATAATTAATTAATGAGATACTACCACCATACCTGTTTGAAGTAAGTATTGTCAATGATGAAAAACAATATCTCGTTTTAAACAGTTTGCTCGCGTAAACGTTCAAGGTAAACACCGCACCGTGCGGTATTAAAGGAATTTTCTACTGCGCACACTCCGAATGTGGAATGACCTCCCTGCCGCGGTTTTCCCTGGAGGTTACAGTATGGGGTTCTTCAAGAGAGGAGTGAATAAGTTCTTACAGGGTCGGCAACACGCTCGTAATGCTCCTGGCGATGCAAGCGCTCATAGGTTGCGGTGACTGCTTAACATCACGCAGGCCGTACGCTTGTTTGCCACCTTAGTAGTATAAAAAAAGGTAAACTGCTTCGTTCTACTCTTCGTGCACTTTCAGCGAAGAACGGACATTATCGAGCCTCTAGAGCATATTGTCAAAATTGCAAAATTTGATTACCAGAAATATTATCCAGTTTGTTGCATCGATGTAATTATGATGTCATTATGAACTTATGAACAGTTTATGTTATTTTTTGACGACCGGTTTGGCTCAGTGGGAGTAACATTGCCTGCGAAGCTGAGGTCCTGGGTTCGAATCCCGGTAAGGGCAAATATTTGTGTGATGAGCATAAATATTTGTTCCTGAGTCTTGAATGTTTTCTATGTATATAAGTAATAATATATTTATTAAATATATCGTCGTCTAGTACCCATAACACAAGCCTTATTGAGCTTACCATGGGACTAGTTGGATTTGTGTACAAATGATAGCAGCAATACCTGCATGATGTTCTCCTCGGCCCCGTTGAGGAGCAGTATGACGTCATGCGCGTGCGGGGCGGGGTGAGCGCACAGCGCGCGTAACGTTTCCAGTGCGACTGCGCAGCCCGCGCCGTCGTCACTCGCACCTGAAACAATACAACAATCTTTATTTTTTAAATGGAAAAAATAGTTGAATGAGGAGCATTCCACCAGAGTAACAATTATGGATCCATCCAGAAATCCCGCGAGGTTTTTTGGGCCACATTTAGACCCCTCCTCCCCCTAGGTGATCTTTGGTGAGGTTCTAGTAAACTGAAAGAAGCTGCAGAAAAATGTTTTCAACAAACATCAAGATGTGGCACATATTTCGACAGTTCTTTTAAAAACGCGTCAAGGTTCCTACGAAACTACGAATATTTTTTTAAATAAGTGAACATCCTCGGAAATAATCGTTAACGCTTCGTAAAATACTTTCAACGAAAATTATTTTCAGCATGATTCGATGTACAGTTTGAGTTATTGGCGAAAAACTGAGCTTCTGAACAAATGGACGTAAGTACCATAAAGGTACGCTCTTTCGCTGGTGCACTTTTTCAAATGGTTTTTTTTTATTTGTTGTGGGCCGGATAGAGGCGACCCGCATCCAGCGAGTCCCCGCCACCCTAACCAGGTCGTCAGAGCTTGCGGATGGCATTCCCACGCTGCACTTGCCGGTACGCGGTCTCCACTCGCGAACCTTTCTGCCCCAACGGCCATCGATTCTTCGGATTAGGTGGCCTGCCCATTGCCACTTCAGTTTACAACCCTGTTTGCTTTGTCGGTGACCTTGGTTCGTCTACGAATCTCCTCATTTCTGATTTTCATTAGATGACTGATGATAATTTAGTTCTGTAACATTACGCCATCCTAAATATGTTTGAGTCGGTATCATATTAAAACAGATGCGTAGACTGATGTACCTATGGTTATTTATGCCGCCAAGCAAGTCGCAGAAAAGATAGACCGGTTTCTACAAGCCCAACTGACCAGTATAATTATATTCTGTGGTATAAGAAAAAGATAATAAGTGCAAATGGTTTTTATACAATTTTCCGCATTTTTCACTTTGACATTTTACTGGGACAAAAAAAGCATTAACATAACATGTGTCTGTTAGACTGTTAATGTTTCTCAATGTACTTATTTCCAAACAAAATGAGCGGTAATTTGACAACAAAACATAAAACAGAGGCTTCTAATGATGTAATACTAGGAATCGATGGTTTAATTTGTATAATGAATGGTGGGTAAATTAGTGTTAAAGAGGTCAGCGTGAGGTTCAGTTTATCACCTCATATTTAGTAGTTTTGAGATAGGACTATCGGTGCGATAATATAACAGATAGGCACCTTTAGTGTATAAAGAATTGCAATCGGGAAAATTCGGAAACTCGACAAAATTATAAAAAACTTTATTAATTAACTAGAAGGTGGGCACCTTCTAGTTAATCTTTTTTCTTCGTTCAGTTAACTTCGTTCGCGGAGGAGAAAAAGTCATTACCCCCCTTTTTTCTTTCGCGTAGTCGAGTCAAAAGTATCCTATAACCATCTGAGGATACCCAGCTACCCGTATACCAAAAATAGTTCAAATCCGTTTAGCCAATTTGGCGTGATAAAGCCACGACGAGATATGTAAACATACAAAAAATCCAAAAAACATATTTTTTGATTTTGTGACCTCCATATAGTCCGTTACACTAATTAACTTTCCCGGAAGGTGCACTGTCTTAAAAAGTGCACTTCCCAATTGATACTCTTTCTCAGATAGAGCATATTCTAAGATGGTATATTATCTCAGAAGGTGCACTTTCCCAAACAGTGCACTTTTTCAAATGGAGCTCTCTCTCAAATGGTCCACTTTTCCAATAGAACCGTTTCAAATCCGTCATCTTAATTAGAAAACAAGGTATTCATCTAGATTTTTGCACTCCAAACGTGATAACCGAGGAATGTTTGTCTTTTAATCGACATAGCCGTGTGGGGTCGTATCTAGGGTAGATCTTCGAAAATGATATAGTTGGTTACTAAGGTAGGTCGCACACGGCGATTTTTTGCAGCGATTTTGGATCTTCAACTGAGGAAAACTTTGTGGTGAAGATTACATTTTTTGGATAGTGTACATTTTGGGAAAGTGTGCGCATAGAGAATGTACTATTTGGGAAAGTGTGCGCTTTGAGAAAATGTACATTTCGGGAAAGTGTGCGTTTTGAGATTTATTTTTTATTTTAGGAATGTTTGCGTTTTAAGAAAATGTACATTTTGCGAAAAGTGCAGTTTTAGAGCAAGTGCACATTTCGGAAAAGTGGCTTTTTTGAGCCTAAGCCGTTGCGCACCTTCCAGTTGACTAATAAACCTTCATATTCTTGGAAATAAACGCGTGAAACATGTCCACAATTTAATACAATAACTCATGGACACTTTGAAACCAGTCGTAGCGTTTCCCTGATGGCAAAATACTATTCACCACATTTATCGGTCGGCCAAGAAATTGGTCTACTACTTTTGAACCTTTTTGAACCTTTTTGAACCTTGAGGTTTCGAAAGAATGCAGAAATTGAGGAGTTGGTGGCTGCACCTAATATCATCAGCGAAACAAAATCCCACAGACTTCCCTGGTTTGGCCACCTGCTAAGAATGGATGGAGATAAGGCTTCCAAGAGAGCATACATGGGTCAACCGTCTGGTCTCCCTCCGGTGGGTCGGCCCAGGTATCGCTGGGGGGATAGTGTGAGGGAGGATCTGTGTCAGCTTCAAGCAAATAATTGGCAGGAAGCTGCGCAGGATCGGGACAAGTGGCGTGCTCTCGTTTCGGAGGCCAAGAACCATTTTGGTTCACTGAGCCATAATAGTTTAGTTAGTTACTTTTGAACCTTAATACACTCTCAAGCAATTTCTTGGTCTACCGTACAATCACCAGAATCAATATCTGCCATAATAACAAAGCTGGCGAAAATATCTGAAACGTCCTAACGGCCTAAAAAATACAGTCGGGTCAGATATTTATGCGCGCTTTGTTGTGGCAGATATTAGTGCTGGTGACTGTACAGTCAGCGTCAACGTCAAATAGTCTGTAGCATCTAAAGCGCCAAATATATCGTCACACAACTTTATGCCTATAAGAATAAAGATGTGTTGCGATATTTTTGGCACTTTGAATGCTACTATTTGACGGTGACTGTACCAGCTGAAGACTATTATCACGTGAACGATGACATAAAGTCAGTTAAAAGGGTGTATACCTGCTTAACTAGCGACGTCGCATATTTTTTGGTTTTTCTTGATTATTTTGAGAAATGTGTATGTAACTTGAACATTTTTTCAATTCATTCATTACGTTTTCGGTAGATAAGCTGATACAGTGCACACAATATTAATGCTAAAAATCTAGGGTATGTATTGAACATATCTTTAAGTTTCATTAAAATACCACAAAATAATGAAATACGAAGACAAAATATGCGACGTTGCCAGCTAAGCGGGTATAAACGCTCTTAATTATAGGTACTTCATTATAAAACACTTATCAGCCTATACCCTGTCTGCGATAACGAGCTAGTATAGGGACCTCTCTTTCGCACTATTGTATGCAGATAAAAGGGACAAAAAAGGGCAGTGGGCGTAAACATTATCATCCCGCTCGCAGGGTCGGCTTCCATGCCACGCACGGATTATTTCTTTTTTAAAATTCTAATGATTTTTATGATTTGTTTTTAAAATATCAAAGAAGTAACTTTTATTCATATTTTTATATAATGATACTTAATGCGTTAAAACACAAGTATTTCAATATACGGAATTCAAAGGTAGAAAAGTAAAACTACTTATTGATCATTGTTATAGGCTGGATTATTATACTTTATACTATACTGTATAGGGTACGTGTAAATAAAAACTGCTGTTTGTTAATAAATATATTTATTCTGTATCCGATCCACTAGAATCATCTTCTAAATTAATTACAAATCTATTCACTGGTTCCATTGTACTCATTTTTAATTCTACTACTTCTACGCCGTGCTTGACGCATTTCTTCCATGACCCAGCGTTTACTTTCAAAATAGCTTCCTGCAGCAACTGTTTCACTTCCGCTAGTTTAAAAGTTTTATTGTTACTGGCTACGTACCCCTTGATTTGTGACCAAATCATTTCTATGGGGTTTAATTCGCAGTGATAAGGGGGTAATCGTAGCACTGTCTTGTGTTTTTGTTTCGCTAGTTCGTCAACTACAAACGCCTCGTACCTATTTTTGCTAGCTCTTACAATACCCAACAAATCATCTTTTTTCATATTATTTGTATATTAATTCCTTTCCTTTAGCCAATCGATGATCTCATTCTTTCGTGATTGTGTGTTGGGTATTTTTTCTCTTTTCCTTGAATGGTACGGGGCGTTATCTAGAACAATTACTGAGCCATCTGGAATCTTATCAAGCACCTTCGAAAACCATTCTTCAAACACCTCCGCATTCATATCTTGGTGATAATCACCTTGTTTTTTTGATTCGAACACCAACAGGCCGCCGTCTACAAAGCCGTCTTCACTTCCAATGTGCGTTACAATTAGCCGCTTTCCCTTACCTGCAACAAAAAAGATATAAGATAAGGAATTAAAAGGTGAAATCTGCGACACCTGTGACCAGGTAAAAAAAACATCTATTAGTGATAAGATACGTAAAACGTGTTATTGTTCAATGTATGCAAATGAAGGATCTTATCTATCACCAGATTCGAAACTAATGCAGTTTTTTAATAAAAGAGATTATTTAAAACTTAGTCGCTTTGTATGTTAACTTATTAAATTATTACATGTAACTCACCTGATGGATTCTTCAAGCCAGAAGATAAACCATTCATCAAGGCGTGCCTTGCACTCTGGATCGTCGAGTCTACCCAAATAGAGCTATTAGTGTGACCCTCGTTCACCCATGTCTCATCCAAATAAAAAATCTTTTTATTCTCTGCTCTCGCTTTCTTCACACATTTTAAATAATTTCGCCTCCAATGTTGTAAATCCTCTCGGTCAGTCATTATAGTATCGCCGTAGTCATAAATAATGAAATAAAAACTCGTCAAGAGCATGTCTGACCATGCTCAGTCTAGGGTTCCGTAGCAGTTTTACTACAAAAGATTGTCAAGCACAGTTTTTTAGCAATAACTCAATAATGGTCTATATCTAATCCTACTAATCCGTTTTGGGGTGATGAAGCCATAACGACTAACTACACATACAAATATACAAAAAAAACTTGTAAGTCAGTGACCTTGAAATAGTTTGTATAACTTATTTTTTTGAAAAATCACCAGTGTACAGATATATGATTTCTACAACTTTACAATAGTATAGACAGATTTCGTACGACATGCACATAGAATAACAGGGTGCTATCTATAATATTTTCTTCTGTTTCCACGATTATTATGAGTACTCATTTAAGGGCCGATTTCACCAACAATCAATTTACACGAGAGTAGCTAACACAGTATAAACTAAATCTAACGATTTACTCAATGGTTAACTTCATTTCCATTTCATCTCGCATAAGTAACGTTGAACGAATGAATTGAATGAAATCGTAATGCACCCAAGTACGATAGACAATTTATCCCATGCTTGAGCAATGGTCCTGCGTATTTTTTAAATTTATTCGAGTAATACATCAATTGTGAAGTTAGTATTTAATTCACTTGACAGTGACAATGACAATACTAATGCGGTGTAAGATTATTCTCTAGTTTAGACATTTTATCTTTATGTTAATTATTGGTGAAACAAAAATGAGTTTACTCACGTGTAATTAATGAAATTGACCCTAAATAAAACAATTTAACGGATTATATCGCGTATATTATCTCATTTGAGTTCCCGACGTTTCGGAAGCTTTTCAGCTTTCCATGATCACGGGTTGACAACCGGTTGACAACAAAATTGTTTTATTTAATAAATATTTTTTTATGTACGAAACTGATTTCGCCGAACAGGTTTCGCATAATTAGATTTCGCTGTATGTTCATCTTGCCGAATCATTATTTGTCCGAATCTAAATAAGCATAATTTAGTATCGCCGAAATTTAGTTAGCAGCAAATTCAACCGTTAACAATAAACAACTGCTGCCAGTAAAATAGGTTAGGTTAGAACTGCAATCTCGAACAGAAGATGACTGCTGCCAGAAAAGTAGGTTTTCGGCATTAAAAAGTTATGCGTAAAGACCATTCGGTGAAAATAGATTCGGCGAAAACAGGATTCGACGTAATGAAATTATTATGCCTATAGTGATTATGCGATATATAATTATAACAAAAACATATGAGTAAAATAGCCGACGCAGAAAAACGATATGTAATAATCTTTCATACGGACAGCCATAGATCTAGGTCAGCATTGGTACTACCAACCACAATCGCATCGGTATCAATTAAAGGTGATTGCCTGATTTGTCAATTTTTTCTTTTATGAAGGACCATTAAGACAAGACTGTCAACTGCCATACTTTGGATCGCGCCTCGATCGCAAGGAGATATTCTGGCAAAAACTAGATGGTGTTAGAAAACTAAGCGTATACAGGTATTAAAATAGAGAATATGCATGTACTTTTATTTTTGCTTTATTATAAGTTCATTAATGTAACAAACAGTAGATTTTTTTTTTCGAATAACTATAAAAATAACCAGACTATAAGCCATCGAACATTTCATTCTATCTCTTTCTAGCAAAACAGTAATACACTGTTACGTCACAGTGCACTCCAGCCATATAAACTCCCTATTAAATTCTGTTTTGCAAGAAAGAGCTACAATGAAATGTTTGATGGCGTATATCTTGGTTATTTTTAAACTTATTCGAAATATTATTTTAGTCTACTGTTTGTTATATGAATGAGCTTTTAATAAAGCAAACATACAAATTCATGCATATTCCCCATTAGTATAACTATTCACAAATTTCGAACAATACATTCTATATAAATAACAGTGTCTTAAAAATGTCTTTATTTTCTATCCGCCCACCATATAAAATAAGGTTGTATTGCTTTTGTGTTAAATTCGAACGACTAAAAGCAAATGTAACTCTATTTATTCTGATAGAAAATGACACTCAGTTCATTGGATAGGAGAAGGCCTTTTAATAGGCCTTTGGGCGGCTAAAGGTTATTACTAGACCCCGTTATCCTGTCCCACTGACGTTGCTTTTTCGTAGGGCTTGAATGTTTTTTTTTATCGACTTACTAAATGACGATGGTGTAGTCATTAGAGTTATATGTAACTGACAATTAGTCAAAGGCAATCACAAGGTACGAACGGATATAAATAGGATAAAAAAGGAATAAAAATTTCTGTATATAAAAACCTCGGCTGCTTGTTAGTTAACACTGTTTATCATAGTTTTTCCACTTTAATAATAATAAACATTCACTGTAACATAGTAATATGTACTAAGCAAATAAACTCCTCGCCAATATTTAACAAAAACTATTACAATGAATAACTATTACTCGGTTAAATTATGGAACGCGTTGCCAGTGTCCGTTAAGCAGTCACAAACCGTGGCATCATTTAAAGAAAACTTTAAAAAGTTATGGCTTTTAGACCCCTGACCTCGTCATTTAATATTTATCCGTTTGTGTATATTTATTATGTATATATAAATATATATTTATCTAGATGATATACAGGGTGTCCCAAGAAGTAGTGATATACTGCAGCTGGGACGTAGAGGACCTAGAGGGCTATCTAAATCACCCCCATGTATGTTCCGCGATTTTTCGTATTTTCGGAGTTATGACTTTTTTTTAATTCTTCACCTATCGCCGAGTACGATGAGATTTTTATTTATGGTGACGTGAATTATTGCGGTAGATGCTTGCTTTTTTTTGTGTGCTAAGCTGATAGATAGGCCAATTCAGTATGGTAACATTAACTATCGTTAGATCTTTGAATGGAATAAAAAAAATAAAAATGCCAAGAATGATTAAATTACCCAATATGTTCACAACTTCAAGGGGCTTTAAAAAGATAAAATCACATAAAAAAAATACCGTTTGGCTTTTAAAAACTTGCTCTATCTATCAGGTAGCTACCCTGAAAATTTCATTTTATTATTCATAAAACTTCAATCAAAACATTAAAATCTAAATGTGGCAAGTGCAAAATTAATTAACTTTCTAAATAAATTTCGTTCTAAATCACGCACTGGCCATCAATAGAAAAAGAACAAAAAACAAAAGACGGTTGACGCATGAAAAAATTTTCACGTTGTTTGGTCATCGTTGGTACTTTTCAATAATTAAAAAATTGTGTTTTAATACTGCTAATTGTTCGTTTCTCTAATCATTTTGGCTATTCATATGGACTTTGACTTGCATTACTATTTGGATTAGTGTTATTACCTGGAATCGACGACTTGGCATTATTTAACTGGACTTGAGTTTGTGTGTAAGTGATCATGTTTACTTGACGTGACTACGCAGAAATGCATTACTATTACGGTTATGCTAGGGGGAATGCGGCGGAAGCTTCAAGGCTGTACCGGGAACATGTGGAACGAAGAGGCGGGCCTCAACCTGAGACGTTTCCTGACTATCACATGATCTTAAGAGTACATAATGCGTATTTGGAAGGTTACATACCGGGTACCAGATCAGGCCGTATGGCCACTATGCCGGATCCTGATGTAGTAGATGCAGTGGTTGAAGAAGTAGAAAGAGACCCGTCGACCAGTGTGAGAGTTATGGAACGTCGTACCGGACTTTCTAAATCTCAGGTACACCGTACACTACAGAGCGTAGGATATCATCCGTTTCACATTAGAAAAGTGCAACAGTTGAAACCGGAAGATTACAATCGGCGAATTGAATTCTGTCAGGAAATGCTGAGGAGACAAGCTGAAAATGAAAACTTTTTTAACCAAATCTTGTGGACGGATGAATCCCACTTTAGACGCAATGGGATTTTTAATATGCACGATTCTCACTCATGGGCAATTGAAAATCCAAATTTAAAAAGGGAATCGACATTCCAAGAACACTTTAGTGATAACCTTTGGTCTTGCATACTTAACGGTCAGCTAATCGGGCCCTTTCAGCTGCCAGACCGCTTGGGCGGCAATCACTTTAAATTTTCTACGCGTCGATCTGTCCCTGCTGTTAGTAGATGTGGACTTGGAGACACGCAGAAGCATAGTACTGCAGTGTGATGGTGCACCATACCATTTGCCTTGGACGTAAGAAACTATTTCAATCAAAGATACCCTGAAAGATGGATTGGTCGTTGCGGCTGGGATGTCGCCTGCCTTATAGCCTGGCCTCCACGGTCCCCCGACCTAAACCCCATTGATTTTTTTGTATGGGGATACTACAAAGACCTCGTCTACTCAAGAGAATGCCGCAATTTGGACGAGTTAACCCGGAAATTGAGAGTAGCAGAAGAAACCATTAAAAATAATAGAAGTGCATTCAGACGTTTAAAAGACAACTTTTTTCGGCGATGTCGCACTTGCATTGAGCAACAGGGGGGCCATTTTGAAAATTTCTTGTAATTAAACACCTTGTAATTGGTTTTACTTTGTTTGTATTAATCATCATGTAAATTAAAATTTTGCACTTACCACATTTAGATTTCAATTTTTTGATTGAAGCCTTATGAATAATAAAATGAAATTTTCAGGGTAGCTACCTGATAGATAGAGCAAATTTTTAAAAGCCAAACGGTAATTTTTTTTAATGTGATTTTATCTTTTTAAAGCCACTTGAAGTTGTGAACATATTGGGTAATTTTATCATTCTTAGCATTTAATTTTTTTTTTATTCCATTCAAAGATCTAACGAAAGTAAATGTTACCATACTGAATTGGCCTATTTATCAGCTTAGCACACAAAAAAAATCAAGCATCTACCGCAATAATTCACGTCACCATAAATAAAAATCTCATCGTACTCGGCGATAGATGAAAAATTAAAAAAAAAGTCATAACTCCGAAAATACGAAAAATCGCGGAACATACATGGGGGTGATTTGGATAGCCCTCTAGGTCCTCTACCCCCAGCTTCAGTATATCACTACTTCTTGGGACAACCTGTATATGCTATTATATTACTATTTATTATTTAGGGTTTATGTGTATGTGTATGCTACTTTAGCTTTTAATAGTTTTAATGTCATTGTGCATATTAACTTGTTGGTTTGTCTATCTGCGTTGATGTTTACTTATGTACAATAAAGTGTTTACAATACAATACAATACAACACAACGAACTGCAAGGGATTGCGGCTGTGTGTCAATGTGACATGCAATTGCAAATAGATAAATCATTTACCTACAGTTATGGCGTCACTTAAGATCAATGAGGTGATCTACTTATTTTTATTCAAGAAGTTCAATACCTACGCTATTTTGAGATTGAGCAGAGATTTAAAAGGCGAAAAATCAATCGCATTGTTGCATAAATATCGATATCTAGAACGTCGATAAAAAAATCATTTAACCCCTACGTAAAAGTAACGTCAGTGCGACAAGAAAACGGGGTTATCACATTGCTGTCTTTGAACCCGAATGCACTTTATTATTTACACATAGCACGATTATAACTGAATCTTAAATCACATGTACATTTTGATTCTGCAAATCCGGCTTCACTGCTTTTATTTTGCACCCAACTGTACATATCAGGGAATGGCTCTTTGTATGAGATTGCAATTCCTCTCGTTTTAATAGTCCTTGCTTTTATGAATCAATAACGCAGGCTTATGACGAGGCGTTGATAGGCATTAACGACATTAATACCATACTTAAGATCTAATAAAAAACCAGCAAAGTGCGAGTCGGACTCGCGCACCGAGGGTTCCGTACAAAATATACGCTACACATTGCCGTATCTATGAAAATCCAGTGTTAGCAGAGCCCTACTCCTAAGCAAAATGTACGCGGTGTTCGGTCATTTTATATTGGTTTTTGACATAGACAGACCGACATAAAATTATACTGTTTTTAGTATTAGTTGTTATAGCGGCAACAGAAATACCACATCTGTGACACTTTTCAGTAAACATAAAAATGGTCAGGGCCTTAATAAACTACTCGGGCCTTATTTAGGCTACCTTCTACGTGATTTTTGTTTAAATTTTAAGACAAAATAAGACGCATAAACACATATATTTCATAATATTTTCTTCTGTTTCCACGATTATTACTCATTGAAATAAAACAATTTAACGGATTATATCGCGTATATTATCTCATTTTAGTTCCCATATGTGAAAGGGGTCACAGACAAGATCGGAAACATCTTGAAGCGTGCTTCTATAAAAACATATTTCAAGCCGTTGAAGAAGGTGTCTCAATACCTTAGACCCGTGAAGAGTAGCACCCCTTTGCAGAGTGCAGGCATTTATAAGCTAGACTGCGAGTGTGGTCTTTCATACATTGGTCAAACGAAACGCAGTGTATCAACCCGGGTGAAGGAGCACATAGCAGATGTCAAGCACCGTCGGTGTAATAGGTCTGCAGTCTGCGAACATGTCATTGACAAACCAAACCACTCAATTAAGTTTGATAAACCTTCTATCCTTGCCAAAGAAAAAAGATATTTTCCCAGGATGCTACGCGAGGCTATTGAGATTAAAAAGCATCCTAATTTCAATAGAGAAGATGGATTGTCACTACCACCTGCTTGGGATCCTGTAATACATCTCATCAAGGAACAAGCGAGACACAGGACTGCAAAACCTTAATTTCCGAACGGTGTAAAATATCTTATCTGTTTAAAGTAGTTTAATAGTCTCTGTTTTTAAAATATTATAATTAGTAATGAGGTAGCCTGGGAGTTTTTCTTTGCAGCGTTTCTTTTCTCCTCAGTACGCCTCATTTGTGAAATGCTGCTTGGTAAATTATTAGAATAAAATAATTAAGCCCTTCTGGCACATGTGTAACTGTCTTTACAGCTTAGGCCCATCTGGCATGTATGTACACCTTTATTTGTGTTTTTTCAAAAAAATGGGTAGTTTGCACAAATTGTAACTTTGACAGAGGAAAATACATCTTTTCTCAGTCCTCCCGTGACCATGGAAAGCTGGAAAGCTTCCGAAACGTCGGGAACTAAAATGAGATAATATACGCGATATAATCCGTTAAATTGTTTTACATATATTTCATTTCTACGTATATTTAAATTTATAAGAAGTAATTACTGGCTGACCTCAAAAAATACCTATTTTAAAGTAATAATTATATAAAGCGAATCGAAATTAGGCGGCGCTTGTTACCCTCCGGTACCTTACATATATAGCAAGTTAAATAAAAACTTTTAAAATACGCCAGCAAAAGCGATGAATCGACAATCAATAGTACAGAATTAACTGCTGCAGCTGCACCAATCAAAACAGTTCCCGTGAGAATTGCATGGTACTGATGCATACTTCGACCCTCATTTGTGAGTGGCTAATTAGCAACATTAAGTTTCCCGGACGCAACGTGCAATGGAAAGGGCTATGCTTGGGGTTTATCTTTTTAATAGAATCAGAAATGAGGATATCCGCAGAAGAACCAAAGTAACCGACATAGCTCACAGGATTGCATCGTTGAAGTGGCAATGGGCGGGCCATGTAGCCCGGAGCGGATGGCCGTTGGGGCAGTAAAGTCCTGGAGTGGCGACCACGCATAGGAAAGCTCAGCGTAGGGCAGCGGCCTCCGACTAGGTGGACGGATGACCTCGAAAGGGTCGCGGGGAGTCGGTGGATGCGGCCTGCGCGGGATCGCATCCTGCGGCGAACTATAGAAGAGGCTTATGTTCAGCAGTGGACGTCCGTGGCTGATAGATAGATAGATAAGTTTCTCGGAGGATTTCATTTTTTTTTCTCGATAGTACGCGTTGTGTGGACTCAGAATTGGATGGTTTATTTTTGTCATATTGTTTTTTAGATATATTTAATCCTTACTTGTTTTTAATTTTAAGTAAAACTATGTACGCATTGTGGTGTGTGCTCGCTCACTTCGTGAGCTCGTCCAAATAATCACTTCGTGTCGTAATGGCTTATTTTAGCGCCTTGTCAACCAATCTACTATTTCGTTATAATAATTTCTTTGAAAATATCTTCAATGTACAGACATTTCATTTTTACAATTTTATAATAGTATAGATATATAGATATGAAACACGTTATACGTGGGTACAATATTTGAGGGTTACCCTCAACTTCCCTGGGATTTCATCATTTGATCCTGACTTGGTGACAATGAGACCACCTCAGGAGTATACTCTTTCGTATAAAAGTATAATTTAAAAAATCGGTCTATAATTGACATACAAGAAACATACAGTGAAACATAGAACCTTCCTTCGTTTTTGCCTCGGTTAAAATTAAGGCGTTCCTGTCTGGCTATATTGATAGAGGCAAGGGCAAGGCCGCGGCGAGTTCATGGCGGATTGTCACGACTCTGCCCACGAACTCGCCGTTAGAGATACAGAATAAATTTATCGATGCTTCAAGTTTCAGTGACCCTCCATTTTCTCAAGAGGTTATACGTGGCTTTCTAATGCCACGTAATGAAAATGTGTTTTCCCGCAGTTTCACTGGTAAAACCTTATACGACTTATTCTGTTTTTGGTAATGAAAATATGGTATATTCTGTGTGTGTGTGTGTGCACTGACCGGGGCTGTCGGGCACGGTGTCGAAGTGGCAGTTGATCAGCAGCGCGGTGCGGCGCGCGGCGGGCGGCGGGCGCCCCCCCCGCGCCGACAGCCGCGCCACCACACTCTGCACGTCCCGATACACGTTGTTCATACCTGTACATAACACACTCGTCAACTTTCTATTACTTTTTTTTGGAGTATGTACAGAACGACCTCTCTACACAGGGAGACAGTCTGCTAGGCAGGGCCGGATTAAGGGGAGGGCATCCGGGGCTAAGGCCCTGGGCCCCCACAAAAGAGGGGTCCCCACAATAGATTTCATGGCAAGTACAGAGCGATACCGAATTCTGATTAACAAATTATTGGAGAAAAGGGGCGGCCATTGATTTACTCCTCACATTGATTTCCTGGCAGCGGTGATTTACTCCGGGCACTTGATTTCAGCGAAATCATCATCGCTTTTTCTACCAAAAAAGCTCGGCTGATTCTGTTCGCTAACACTTAAATTTAATTTCGCATAATTCTTATTTTTTATTATATTTATATATGTTTCTCAAAAGAATTTATTTGGTTTCACAAATTGAGAAACATGTCTGAAAAACGTTGTGCATTTTATTTGAAAAATAAGGTGTCAGGCAGGGGGCCACCACTCCTTCGTTGCCCTAGGGCCTCCACACATCTAAAACCGGCCCTGCTGCTAGGATCACGGACAAGGACACTGACCGTCGAGGAAGGAGAGCGGGAAGGCGCCGCTGGCCGTGTGCACGTCGAGCTCGAGCGTGTGGTGCGCGGAGGCGTGCGCCGCGATGTCCCGCAATGCGGACACCAGCGCGCCCACCGCTAGGACTTCATTCTCATAGCTGCCTGCCACCTGTACACGTAATTTGTTGTGTAGCAAATGCTTATCGACTTTCGGCCGCGAGCTATCAATCCCTATTTTACTGGGTAACAGGTAATTTTGGTACTAATGTCTAAATGTATAATGGTTCTAAATGTCTTATCATCATGTACAACGGTCAAAAAGTATGTAAATGTAAACATGTTATAATGAACAAAAGACAAAACAATTAAATGTCGCAAAAACTTAGGAGCCTAATTGTATGAGAGACATAATGTACAAAAAAGATAAATGGTCAACATCCCAAAATATTCAATAGGTTTGAAAATCCTTTTGTCAAATTGTACAAAAGTCAAAAAGTATAATAATGTCAACATGTTTGTAAGAAAAAACGACAAAATGGTAATGGGTAACGTTGGTACAAGTGCCGGAAAGTTCAATGGGTTAAAATGTACAACGTTCAAAAAGTATATAAATGTAAACATGATATAATGAACAAATGACAAATATAATTTAACAATGTTTTGTTAATATTGTTTAGTTTATTAAGAAAAGTACAATAACTTTGATAATATTAACGGATAGAGTAGTCCCATAATAAACAGTTATAAATAAATAAGCAACATAATTAATTCTATCGTGAAACTATATCAAGTAGAGCACATTTAGTCAATCACGTTTTGTACATTTTGGCCACAGAGTATTCTGTCCTGAAAACATTCAGACAAACTGACATTTACGCGTACTTAATTCTATCGTGAAAACATTTCAAGTAGAGCACATTTAGACAATCGCGTTTTGTACATTTTGGCCGCAGAGTATTCTGTCCTGAAAACTTTCAGACAAACTGACATTTTGGCCGTAATTAATTCTATGGAGTAAACATTTTGACTCAAAGAAAGGTTGTCCATAGCGTATTTTGCCTTTAAAATATTCAGACAAAATGACCTGGGGGCACAAACATTTTGTACTTTTTGACAAAATTACATCTCAACCTTTTATGCATTTTGGCATTCATACTAAAATTACCTGTTACCTTTTACTGTACCCAATACCCATGTAACACTGCCTATCCACTGGAACAGAGCAGAGCAGAGCTGTGTTGGGGGATACGTCAATAAAACTACGCTGTCAGATCAAGACTAACTGCTTTATTTCCTTACTTACCCTCATGCATAGTAACACTATATTCAGACTACCCACAAGCTGTACAAATCGGACCAACGAAAGTGCGTCGCTGTTGAAACCCACAGAAGCAACTTAGAATCTACGGAATGTGATTGGTTAATTTCGCACAGCTATACAGTTCATATATACAGTTCAGGCACGACGCTTGACACAGGCCACCTGATAACCCATTAGCTAAATGTATGGACCAGTTTAGAAAGGCGTCCCATGTTTACGATGCTATGAATATTTGGTTTCAGTCGAAAATTTGTACTGTACCGATGGGTATTGCATGTCATTAGTGCGACCTGAATGTCGTCTTTCGTGCGCACTTCTAGAAAAATCTACTCGTAGTAGAATTATTGAATGGCTAAATTTATTAAACAACGTATTTAAGTTACCATACGTTTTATTATAATATAGATACATGAATATTTATCTTATAGAAAATAATGTAATATTAGGCTTTCCTTTTGCCTGAAACACAGGGGGAACGCTAGTTCAGGATATATAAAAATCTGAATTTAATTGTGTTTTATAGAATTTAGCGGTAACTCTCTGAATATTATGTTGATTCAATAAATGTATTTGTATTTTGAGTGAAAAATGTGATGGATGGCTCAACGAATGACGTGCGTTAACACTACACTGGCGCAAAGAGCCTCCTCCTTTTTTGAAGTTGGTTAAAATTGCGCGTCTTCAAACTGTAGGTAAAGCTCGTCGAAAATATAAACACGTAAACTTACTCTAGGTCCGATAGAAGTGAGATTCACAAGGTGCGCATGAGCGTTCTCAGCGATGAAGGAAGTGGGTGGGGCGCTGCGTGTGAGTGGAGTGGGTAAGCGCTCGCCCGCTTCTAGCAAAGCCAGCGCCGCGACTACGCAACTAAGCGCCCCGGCTACCAGCCAGCGCAGCCCTAGCGGCTTTCGGACTAGGATGTTCTCTTTCACCACTTCCATCTGGTGACAATAGGATACAGTCAAGGTCAAAAATAACTAAACAAACACCAAAAATCTTCGTTCGATTTGACACTGCTGTAAAAGAAGGACAGTCGGAATGTGAACAGGTGCAATACGTGTTCTTATAGATGGCGCTAAGGTTATATTACCTTTCAAAAATAAAAATAGGTACAGGGATCAAAGCGGATAGATAAATTAGATGCGGTTGGCACAGTGCTTGCTAGTGAAAGGGTAACACACCTGACGCGTAATCGGGAAGTACCGGGTTCGAGTCCTGGTGTGACCACGTGCGAGAGCAATCGTATTTTTCTAACGCTGTGATTTGTATCTATATGTGTCCGTTTCCGTCTTTCATGCAGTAGCTGATATATATATATTGTATTTATTACTAGAAGGCGGCCCGCAACTTCGTTCGCGGAGGAGAAAATGTCATAAACCCTGACCCATAAAACACAGTAGAAAGTATCCTATAACCATCTGGAGATACCCAACTACCCGCGTACCAAAAATAGTTGAAATCCGTTTAGCTGAGAGGTTACTCCGAAACTCGAGATTCGAAGTTTAAAATATTAAGCTGTATTAGAGGGAGCGTGATAGCACCATAAGAACTTCGTTTTTCAGTTTTCGGAGTAGCCCCTCTGATTTAGCGTGTTGAAACCACAACAACACATACACATACATACATCCATCCCGAAAGTGCTATAATCCATACGTAATATACAATACAATTATTACTGCACACTTCACAATACAGAGCTCAGAAAAAAAACAAAATATGCAGGGTTTTTTTTATTCATATGCGTTTATTTTTCTGTTTTATACATGGTGTTAGCGTTATTTTGTCTACCTATCATATCTTCACTCACCATCTCAAAGGTTAACTGAAAGAGATTCCTAATAGGAATAACTTCGCCTTTGTAGTACTTGTATCATTTACACTGATTGTATTTTGTAACTGGTTATTACGTGAATGAAATGGAAGGATACCTCCTAAAACGTCAAGGTACATAGAACCAGCATACCATTATCATATCATAACCCCTTTGAGATATCCGACAGTAGTGGACAGGGCTTCACGACCCTCAGTGTCGCTTATATAGCCTCGTAATTCATATTAGAGTTATAATGACTTTAGACAACTCTACAGTTTGGGTTGACTGTACTTGGGTGATGACTGATGACCGCCAACCTCCGATAGCTATGCGATAGCGTTTAGATGGCAATGAAAGATCTATTGTCAACGCTTCCGATAATTATCACAAACATCAAATCAAGCAAAATAAAGATCATTCATTCATTCATTCATTCATCCGTACCTACTTTCATGATACGGTTAACTTGCGCGGAACAAAAAAATGCATTATTACAAGCTTATTAGGGCTCAGTACCGGTATATTTTTAGGGTTCCGTACCTCAATAGGTAAAAACGGAACCCTCATAGGATCACTTTGTTGTCCGTCTGTCCGTCAAAACCCTTTATCTCGAGAACGCGTTGAGGTATCGAGTTGAAATTAAACCATATACTTAGGTCTACGGTCCCTTGAAGCTGGGAAAAATCAAACTTCTATATTAACGTAAAAAAAAATTACGGCCATTTATGCCGCAAAAAACGTATATTTCGACCCTCTCAAGGGAATCAAAATGATAGGGTACTTACTTCTAACTATGAAATTTGGACAGCCCGGTTGCGTTTAGTTTGCACCTCATTTGTATCCTATGCTCTAGATATCAGGTGCAAACTTGACCGGAACTGGGTAATGTAATAATGTTAGGGTAAGTGAAAGTTTGTACGGAACCGGTTTTTTTTATTTATAAATCTTCTAAAATACACGCTATTTGTGGAATATTTTAAAACTGCATCGAAGACATATTGGAAACATCTGATTCAAGTCCTAGATTTTTTATAAAATTTACGAAAATCTCGTAATTTCACGAAAAGAACAAAAAAACGGTTTTTTTATGAAGAGTACCAGTTTCCAAGCCCTGCCTGAAACTATGTCAATAACTATGTTAACAAATCTTGCAAGTTTGATGTAAGTTAGGTGACAATACAATTTTATTACAAAATCGAGCTGATCGGATGATGGAGCCGGAAGGTGGTCACAGGAACTCTATAATAAAATAACGCAATCCCACCAAGTTTGGGCTCTTTGGAATCGTCAAGGTGAGTAGTTGATAGATGTTTAATGTAAAGTACAGTAGGAATTTTATTTCGTATTTATGGTTTATAGTTTACACCAGAAGAAGCCCGCTACGTTCGCGGAAGAGAAAAAAGTCATAATCCTCTTTTTACTTCGGCGTAGTCGGGTAAAAGTATCCTATAACTATCTATGGATGCCCCGCTACCCGTGTAACAAAAATAGTTGTGATCGTTTTGACGTAATGAAGTTGCAACGACACTATACAAACATGTTTTTTTTCCAGTCAGTAACCTTCAAATAGTTATCTACGCCATCTTATTTGTGTATGTTTATTGCGTCTACATGTGTATAATTCTTTTTTCTTTTTTTTACTTCATAGCTGTTTCTTGCCACCTACTCAACTAAAATAGTTGTCTTATAAACACTCTGCTGCCCAAAGGTTGTCTGGAAGAGATCGCCATAGGACTGCCTGTTGTTTAACTCTGCTTATTTGTATGTTACTGTCATGTTCTGTATGATGGCAATAAAGAGTATTTGTATTGTATTGTTTTACTGCCACTATGAATAAAAACAAATAATGTAAAAAGTAAATAAACATGTTTTTTCGTAATTTTTGCGTAATCTTTTGAATCGTCACGCACACATCTTTAGTTGGTAATAATAATAATGAAATACAAAATTTTGTTGTTAAAGCGACTTTAGTATATTGGCCAGGGGTACGACGTCAGCGCCGCCTAGCATTCACAACTTTGGCGGCTTTATCAAAAGCGTTAAAGAATAGATGCAACAAAATAAAGGTGAATAATTGATAATATTGATTGTAGAGCACCTAAAAAGTGCAATCTGTTTGTTTTTAATGTGAAACACATTTGGTTTTTAGCTTTATTGAAGAAAGTAACTAATTTGTGTGTTTAGTATTATTATGTCAATTTACTTCTTTGTTGTTTCCTTACTAATTAAAGGAATAAATTAATTCTTTATTATGTTTATTTCCAGATAATTGAAAAATTACTACTATTATCAAAATTGGTTTCCATAGCATCATTATAATCATTAGATCATAATATTATTTTTCTACTCGTGAACTATATAATCTGTGAATAACAACTCCGTGAATCATACTAAAAAGGCATACTTTTTAGATTGGACCATCACTCTATACTCTATGGCTTATATTATATGTCACTGAACTATAATACGTATATTATACAACTCCGCACAGAACTATAATGAATTTAAAAAAAAGAATGCAGTGTTTTTGCAATATATTTTTTAGCTAAGTTTCATTTACAGTTTATGAATTACTTGTAGAAAAAGTATTGTATACAATAGTTATATAATTAGCTTTTTAAGTCTCGTGTCTTAATAAACGCGCTACTTGACTGAAAAGCATACATTATATAACAATTTCATAAAATACTATGTTGCACTAAATAGATAAAAGTGTTTAAACAAAGGTTCAGTTTAATACACTTACTTTATTTTTCTAACAGCAACTATCCATTCTCTGATCTTGTTTCCATCTCAGTGTAGGAAAACGATAAAATTTGCAATTAATGCTTCATCCTATATTATTGCAGTTAAACAACAGCTATTGTGACCCATTTTATTTAAATTTTTTTCTTTTATAGCAGAAAACATAAGCAAAATAACTGAAAAGTATGATGTTTAAGCAAGAGCGGCTCAGGACAGAGAGGAATGGGCACCGTTGGAGGAGGCCTTTGTCGAGAGAGACACAGACAGGAATATAGAAAAAAAAAGAAAAGAAAAATAACCATTGCAAACTTGTCTCAGTAAAGGCTTTGTTATTATTATTATGACGTTTGATAGAAACAGAGCAGCCAAGTTACCACTTTTGGCCACATCAAGTGCTGCAATCATTTTTGCTTTCCCTACACAACCTGTGCACTGGGCCCATACACACTTTGTGGAAATTTTAAGTGTCCCACAGTTATGGTTCAAAATATTATACAAAAAAGCCAAATAAAACATGTTTCTACTAAAGGTGACACCCCCCCCCCCCCCCCCCCCTTTTATTTTTGTTTTATTTTAATTACTTTCGAGGCACTAGAGTAACACATAATTTGTGAAAAGTTTGAATATCTTACATATGTATATTATAAAATGGACAGTGGAAAGTTAGCAATAGGGTTCCATAGGTGCTCTATTTTGGGTACAGAACCCTGAAAATGAATGGGACCTTACAAGAACCATCATTGTTTTTCTTAGTAATTTTGACTTGCACTATGTTGGTTGCTTCAAATGTTATACCTCCTAAGACCCTGTGCATATAAACAAAAATACAAATTACAAAATACATTTTTAACACTATTTTACTTATCCAACAACAACAAAAATATTGGGTCTCAGGAGCAAATATGTCATTGTAAAAAAAAAACATATTTTAAAGTCTAATATTATTGATTGGTGGACGAAAATATACTTACTTATATAAAACAAAAAAAGCCATAGTATATACTAGATTTTTTAATACAAGTTTTGAAAGTGGATAATAATATAGTAAGATATAATAAGAATATAATTATAATAAGGTACATTTAAATTTAAATTGTATTTCCTATATGACAAGTTGTCAAAGACCTGTAAGTCACGTACTTTTAAAAAAGCTATTGAAATATTATTAAAAGTGCCTCAATTATAGATTGTTTCGATGAGGTTGGATACTTAATGTCCGTGACAATAATAAAATAATACTATTTCGAAGTAACATCTTTGATAACAATTTTAATTAGGGGCAAATTGAAGTTAAATCGTGATTATATTGTTACCTGGGCGGTATCGCAGCGCGTATAGTCTTCAAGCACCAGGAGAATAAACTTTGAAGAAATTTAAGTGATCGCTTTACTTGTAATAATATTTAACGGAGCTTTTTTCACATAATATTCCTCCGCAGAAGTCACAAAACAATTAAGAGCTCTGCTCCAGTAGGTTTGCACGGCAACCACAGACTAACTAAACGAAAAATATAGAGCAAAGTTGTCAAACTTGTCTAGTATAACTGTCATTACATAGTTTTAACCCCAGCTGCACACGCTTGCCGAGACCCAGCGAGGAACATAATGTCCCTTTCCTTATTACGGTTGGCGAAGAGTATGGCATAATCTAATCAGGGGAGGTTAACGAAATTTTGGAACTCATGACACTTGATTCTGATTGCGAACATCAAATGCGTTAGGCAATAGGTCGCCCGGTCTTGGCCGGTGTGTACAGCAAGCATGTTATTTTTACTGAGCGTTCCAAAACAAAACACTTTTTCAATGTCAGTCTTATTTTGATTCTAATACGATTTAGTTAGTTCGCAAGATAATTATAATTCTAGCTGTAACTGAAAATTGTGCTATATATGCGAATCTGCCAGATTGTTGTCAAATCCAGTAGTTAAAAAAAATAAATAATTACATATTATTTTTTATAAGCTTGCAACAAAGTTTATCTGCAACAAGCATCATCATGTCTTAAAATAATGTGCAACATTCATCGTCAAGAAAATATTATGCTATCCAATTCATTAAATTTAATTAAATTACCTTTTGTCAAAGTAACATATTTGTAGCGTACCCGATACGGGTATGCTTATATAGTCTGTGTGACCGAAAACTGACAAGAACTGCCTGCTGCCTGCATGTCATTTGTGATGTGTGTCATTCTGATCGATGCAGCCGTTCCCGATGTGTTTTTCAATTGAGTTTATAATTAACGGTTTGTGTTAATTGTTGTTATGGTCGTATATCGTGGTGCGATCTAGTGAACAGTGTACTGTCTAGAAAGATGGCGCAGTGGGAAGGATACAGCGTGTCCGTGCGCTGCGGGTCGCCCCTGGGCTGCTACCAGGGCACGATTCTGGCAGCGGATGGTGCCTCCATCACACTTACCAAGCCGTTCCGCAACGGCTTCCCTTATCCCAAGGCACAGGTCACGCTGAAGTAAGACATTTTTCTGTTATTAATCTATGACGCACTGAAATCTGTTATGCTAACATGTTGTTTATGAACGACGCAAATCGCTTGTCTCTTTAGTACGAGCGGGAAAAATGGCTTAATTTGACACGCCAGTGAATGCAGGCATACTATTGTTGCTCGTTAGCTACCTATACCACCTAATATATTGTATGTTTTGTTTTATCACAAGTTCAATAAATAATAAATATTATCGGTCAATTTTTAGACAAATCAAACTAGTGCCATGGTAAGCTTAATAAAGCTTGTATTCTTGTGTTTACTTATTTTCATAGAAAATATCCAAGACTTAGGAAGAAATATTTATGCTCATCACGCAAATATTTGCTCTTACCGTTATTTGAACCCCGGAGAATGCTCGATTAGCCCATAAGAAAATTAATCAATCTTGCTGCCCACCAGAAACAGCACCACAGGTGATACTAGTACACTTATGGATATGGGGAGTGGGTGTCACAGGAGTGGATTGCTTAGGGCTTTAAGTAGTCTTAATCCAGCACTGCCTCAGGACCTTCAGCTTCTAAGCTAAATCTGTCTTCAAATGGTGACTGGAATAAACCTATGAATCAGTCAAGCCGTTTTGACAGTCATGTAGTTTTCGTGGAGTTAGTACTTAGGAACTGGTGCTTTGTGAGATATGATGAAATTTTTGTGACGAAAGCATTGAGCTCCTGAGTTTTGGCATCATGTTTCCTTCCTTCAAAATTTGTTTTATTATTTAACTATTAAACTAAGTAGTGGCTATATATACAAGATATCTATACTCCAAATTTCATCAATATACATGTAGTCATTTTTGAGTAACATGCCTGTGAAATACAGAGGGACATGACAAAACTATAAGGGTTCCGTTTTTGCCATTTTGGCTCCATAGCCAACAACCCTAAAAATTAAAGTAATTAACTAAATGAAAACATTTCAAATTTCCAAGTTATATTAAATCAACACCCATTTTGCTAATTCATTATCAAGCAACCCAACAAAATATTTTTTTATGACAACACAATATGAACCTTATATATATATCAATAGATAGAAATCATAAAGATGAATAAATTCTCCATGAATAAAACATAATAGTAAAAAAAAGTTTTATTACATTTAATTTAAATGGCGATACAAAACTTGATCACACTACACTGCCAATCCATTGAAGCAGTGCAGAATGGAGCTGTGTGAAAATAACCAATCACCTTCCGCTGATTCAAGTTGTTTGTTCGTGTGGGCTTCAATACCGAACTGCCCAACCTTGTGTATTAAATTTTGCCCTCTAATTGATTTCATCAAACCAAAGGATGGTTAATAAAAAGAAACATTGTCAATTGTCCACAGAGCATCAGACATCAAGTCACTAGAGATCATTTCTGGCCGGAGCCCTGCCGGTACAGCACACAGCACGGTTCCGCTGGCCGCTGGCAAGCGGCGCGTGCCCCGCGCCACCGTCGGTGAGAGCCTGCAGGGCCTGCAGGGTCTGCCGGCTGCACCACCTGCTCCTGCACCGGTACCTGCTCCAGTGCCAGTGGTCGCAGCCTCCACCAGCAAAAGCAAGCCAGCACGCAGCAAGCCAATTGATATACAGAGCCGCCCAGCCAAGAATATTACTCATGCTGGTGAGTATATGATTCAATCGGTTTCTTGGAGATCTACGCATTGAGTTTATACTTAAAAACATATATTTAAGATAGGCTAAGTACAAATATTGTAATTGATAAGAATTATTCAGAAAAAATTACAGACTATTGAGTTTGTTTCGACTTTCTTCTCAACAGTGGTCTCCTCTTGGGAAACGCCATAGAGAAAGTGCCCTCACCCTTTTTTATTCTTTACGAAATTAATTAAACGCACTTTATCAAGACCAAAATGGCAAAATACTTTTTCACCTCACTTGCTCCGAAAAATTCGATTTACAACACTAAATACGCGTGGAAAAGTTCGTTTTGACCGCTAGCGTGGAAAAGTCATTTGAAGTTCGAATTTATATAATTTATATTTGTTTGTTTTATTATAAGTGTGTTTCGTAGGCTCTTTATCACTAGTTTGAAATGAAAAAATAATCGGTTTGTTATGATTTCATACTTTTTCTTCCAGCTCACGTTTTCCTTGCTGTGGTGAGGTGAAAAATTTTGTTTCGCACGACAGCAAAGTTATTTGGCTTCCCGTACCTTGAAAGCCTCGTAACGCTGTGGAATCAATTTTTGAATCACTTGCTCCGCTCGTGGTTCAATTTAAATTGCCTTCGCTTACTTGGCCTTCATGAGGCACATTCCGCACACTTGAGTAGCAATTAGTATGAAGCGTTTTTAGCGCTGACTAGGAATGCCAATCTTTAACGATGATTTCTGACCTAAGGAGTATGCTTACTTAATCACAAACACCTTAAAAAAAACCTTCATCATTCCAATTTAGCCCAGCGAGAGTAACATTGTCTGTAAAGTTCCATGTAAATGTATAAGTAAATATATCGTCCTCTAGTACCACACAAGTCTTATTGAGCTTACCATGGGACTACTTTGATGTGTGTCAAATTGTCTCTTAATATTTATTTATTTAGTTGTGACTTATTCCTTGCAGGCAGCTACGGTGCTGCGGGCTCCACGCCGAAGACGCGTGTGACGGGCGGCGACAAGGCGAGACGCCGCAACGAGGCGTGCTTCGGTTCCGCCGCGTTGGAAGCACTCGATAATGACTTTGACTTTGAAGGAAACTTGGCACTCTTCGACAAGGAGGTACAGACTTTTGGATCCTTTGGAAACTATTTTTGTTTTTTGCTCAGGTTTGCCAATTGATATAACGCCGTATAAAATGATACTGATATATGGACATAAAGACAAGAGTGTTTATTCAATTACAGGAAAACACGACATGCAATTCCTATATGCTAGCTAGACAATGTGAGGAGAGCTAGTACTTATTAAGCTACAGATAATATTTTACTCACTATAAGAAAATCGAAAATCGGCATCTCATGTTTATTTATTTACATGGAGATCCAACAGCTTAAAATATGTTAGTAGTAACTTAAATAGTAATAGCGAGCCAATTACAGGATCTCACTTGTAGCACCATGGTAGTATTTAATATTAAGTTAAACAATACGCACAAACGTTACGTTATATACACCTACTCATGCACTAAAATAAAATACTCTTCTCAGCGCTGTACAGCTAACGATAGTTCTTGAGTTCCACGAGTTCACGACACGAAGACTTTGAGTCTTTTCCCAATCCTGGTATCCGCACGTAGCTGTCGATGTGGAAGGTCCGGCCCTGGATGGTCGCTGGAGGTAATCAGTGTAATTGCACTCGGATTACGATATTTGTGTGCGCCTTTTCAATTCACTGGTGAGACCCGCTTGTGGGAGGCCAGCAAACCGATTCGCTACCGTAATTTAAGTACAAAAAACACTAAAATACCTGGTTAGTTCGAAGGACCATTTAATCTAGCGGCCAGTTAGTTGCTACACTTGATTTGTAGTTTAGGGTATGTAGTTGGAGTTTGGTGAAAGACAATGAGAATTATAGAGAATGTATTGAGCAAATGTTAATGCACAGTTAATCAGTTGGTTCTCTTTCTCTATGTGCGTTAAGTTCAATGTGTTTGACCAAAGTGTCTATATATTATATTATTTATTAATGAGCAAACAACTACCTGCAGATGATGAAAAAAAAAGATGAGTAAGTACACTAAAAGATAAATCTTAACAGTCTCATTCAGCAGCTTCTCGCCAAATTACGCCTCACAGAAGGAATTTTGACACTTTTCTATTACATGACATTCTTTCGGGCCGTATTAACAGCTCCTCTCTGCCCGCAGAGATCCAGTTCTCTGTGCCGGCGGTCAGAACACGCCACGCTGAACGCGGCCGTTTTAGCGTCCCTACAATCAATCCATACTAATATTATAAATGCGAAAGTGTGTCTGTCCGTCTGTGCGTCTGTCTGTTACCTATTCACGCTTAAACCGCTGAACCGATTTGGATGAAATTTGGTATGGAGATAGTTTGCGTCCCGGGGAAAGACATAGGCTACTTTTTATCCCCGAAAAATACCCTCATCCGCGATAAACGAATTGAAGGCGGACGAAGTCGCGGGCAGAAACTAGTACTAAATAAGCCGGTCACGCGGTTTCTAACGAGTGACCACACTCTATCGAATTCTTATTATTTTTTTTATTTATATATAATATGGGATCGCCCACAGTTCACGGGTTCTTGGACCGTCGAAACAAAAACTTAACTGAGTTTCTCTGGAAAAGAAACAACATTTAAAGCTATTATTTCGAATCCTTTTTAACAATTTTCTTAATCTACGTAACGTTCTCTTTATTCGTATCTTTTGACAACCTAACCTCTAAATAAAACTCATCTGTCATTCCTATGACGCGGCAAATTCAAATTAAATGAAGTGTCACAACATTAACTTCATTTACATCTCCCCCCCCCAAATTTACTACTGACTGACTATTAACTCATATTTGCTGGTACTGGGATCAGTTTCGTTATGTGAAAAAGATTGGACTCGGTCTTTTTATGCCCCGTGTCTAATCTATAAATCGAATTTGATAATTTATCTAAAATTTTATATGGACCAATCTTTAATTCATCTAGTTTTTTTCTGTTTAATGGATTTCCGTTTTCAACATATACCAAATCTCCTATTTTTAGTTCACATTGCTTTCTGTTTTTATCGAATTGTTGCTTATATTATAATTGTGTGGTTTTATACTATTTTCTAATGCTGTTTTTCTGTCTTGCAACAAATCATTTAGAGTTACATTATGTTTTAATTCTTCTGGTAGAATATCAACAGGTTTTCCTTCCAATAAATATTTTGGAGAAAATCCTGTCACAGTATGTTCGGTTTCATTATATCTTTTAGTACATTCGTGGGCAATCGTTGTCCACGCTAATTTATCCTTCCTCTCGTTTATCTTACACCTAATTTTATTAACTAATGTTTGGTTTTATCTCTCATTCAAGCCATTCGAAAATGGTGCATTTACCGCAGTGAAAATAATAGGTATATTTTCTTTTGCTAAAAAGTTTTTAAAATCTTTTGAGTTTATACCTGGATATTGATCAGAAAGAATCATGCCTATCTTATTATTTTCCTGTAATACCTTTTGAACAAGCTTTATAAAATCACCCGAACTTTGCGTTTTGGATGTCAAAATGTAGGCAAACCTCGTGAAGTGATCTACTAAAAGGTGTAAATATGTTTTTGTAGAGCGTGAACTACCAAATCCTCCAATAGTGTCTATAGATATGATTTCAAAAGGGTAAGTTGCGGGACCTAAATGAGACATCAATCCAAATTTATATTTTCCTCTTGATTTGTTTTTTATGCAGATTTCGAAATTTTCGCAGATTTTTTTAATATTATATGTTAAATTTTTCGCTATGTAAAATGGTTTAATCTTGTTTTCCATTTGTTGTATTCCTATATGACAATAAAGGTAATGTTTATTTTCAATAAACTTTTTACTACATTTTTCAGTCAATAAAATCTTTTCTTTTTTCCCAATTCTCTTATAGTATATTGTATTTTTTAATATTAATTTATTTGTATCTTGTTTAATATCTTCATTATCTTTTTGATCATGTTGTATGTCTTCTAATTTAATGAAGTTTACAATTTTGAAACTCTCATCTTGGTTTTCACACGCCTCTAATAGAGGATTTCTACTTAAGCTATCTGCTTCTATGTTGTATTTGCCTGGGGAATACACTACTTCAAAATTAAACTGAGATAGATAGTATGTGAGATCTCCCAATTCTTCATCAGTCCTAGCTTTAATATTCATTTTCTCTAAAGGTTTATGGTCTGAGAAAATGGTAAACGATTTTCCCATAAGCCAATGCTGCCAATATTTTACTGCTTCTTTTATTGCTAAACACTCCAGATATATAGCTTTTTTCCTTTTTTGTGACTCATTTAATTTTTTTGAAAAATATGCACAAGGTTTTTCTTCTCCATTATTTTGTAATTGTTTCAAAACTGCGCCAATACCTTTAATGCTAGCATCTGTATAAATACGTATCGGAAGATCTGGATCGAATATGGCTAGAATAGGTTGTTGACAAAGTAATTTTTTTATTGTGTCGAAGGATTCTTGACATTTTTCTGACCAAACAAATGCTTGGCCTTTTCTTAACAAATTGTGTAAAGGGTCTAATATAATTGATATATTGGGCACATATTTTCCATAGAAATTAATTTTACCTAGAAACTGTCGGATATTTTTTTGTG
Organism: Hedya salicella; assembly: GCA_905404275.2. Classification (NCBI taxonomy): domain Eukaryota; kingdom Metazoa; phylum Arthropoda; class Insecta; order Lepidoptera; family Tortricidae; genus Hedya; species Hedya salicella. The sequence goes on along the minus strand of FR990112.1, from coordinate 1,109,873 downwards.
TTTTTGGAATAGGAAAATCCTTTATAGCAATTAAATTGTCCTTAAGTGGAGTAATTGTATTGTTTTTGATAATATGGCCTAAATATTTAACAGAATCCTGTGCGAAGTTACACTTTGAGAATTTCAATTTAAAGCCTTCCTTTAATATTGCTTCTAATAACAAAGACAAGTGTTTAACGTGTTCCGAGAATGTATGAGAGAATACCAGAATGTCATCTATGTAATTTACAGTAAAATCGGACAATTTATGTTTCCTTATAATGCTACTCAATATTCTTTGAAAAACAGCTGGGGAAGTTTTTAAGCCAAACGGTAAGCAAGTCCACTGGTAGTGTCCCTCCTGAGTAACAAACGCAGTTTTTTGTTTGTCTTCAATTTTTAAAGGGATAGACCAGAACGCCGAATTTATATTCAATGTCGAGAAGAATTTACATTTTCTTGTTTTTACCATTAAATCCTCTATTAGAGGAAATGGTTGTGATTGCGGTATCACTATTTTATTTAAGTCTCGAAAATCTACACATAATCTTGATCTCCTTCCTTCTTCCTTTTTGTATGCTAATGTTACTGGTGCGGCAAAAGGACTGTATGACTCCTCAATCAATTTTTTTTTAAATAATTTTGATACTTGTTGTTCTATTTCTTTCATATCTTCAACACTGCACCGATATGGTCTTTTGCTACAATATTTATCTATCAATAAATCAATATGTGCTTCATATCCTTTCACAGTACCTATATCATATTTATCTTTAGCGAAGAGTGAGCTGTATTTGCAAATCAATTCTTGTATCTGTGATTGTTTTTCAAGGTCCAGATGATTTATTGAGATGTCAAAGTTTTCCACTGCTATGTTTTCGTTAAAGTTTATTTTATATTCACTTTCCGTTTTATTTTTTTCAATGAAATCCATTTCCTCATTATTTTTATTTACATTACTACCTGTAAAGCCAGGAATTATTTTTTTGTTTTTAGAATTTATTTCTTTTGTATTATCCTCTTTTTTAAAGTTATGGATATTTTGTGTAATATTTAGTTTTTCATTTTGTATCAATTGAAATTTTTCTATACAGTCTAATCCAATAAGGAAATCATAGTCGAAGTTTTCTTCATCTATCACAAAAACATTCATACTATTTTCTAATTCAAAAATGTTTATCTTTAAAGTAACCATTCCTATAGATTTTTTTACACCATTAATCGTTTTTAACCTTGCGGAATTGTTATTATTACTGCTAATTTTATTATTTTTTAATGACAATAATCTAGAATTGATTAAAGAGACATTTGATCCTGAATCATAGATTCCTGAAGTTTCTAAAGTATCATTTAGCAGTAATTGAATTTTGATTAATGGTGGAATGACTAGTTTTTTGGATCAATTTCATTTAGCTCTGTTTCCAATTCTGAATTGTTGACACTTCTTATCTGATCTCTTTTCGGTTTGTCATTATTTTTATTTTTAAACCAACATAAAGATTCAGGATGATAGCGAGATCCTTTATTTTCTTTCTCGCAAATTCGACATGGAGCGACCATGTTTTTACCATTTCTCTCTTTAATTTTATTTTCAAGACCCCCTAATTTCCTTTCTGAATTCTTCCTATTTACTAGATGCTCTAAACCCCTGATGTTATTAAATAAATCCTCAGTTTCTTTTAAGCTGTGCCTATGAATTCTATCCGCTACAAAATTTGGCAGACCCGTAGCGATTAGATCAATTAAAGTGGCCTTATCCATTGATTTATTTACTTCTAGTAAAAGCCTTTCTTTTTTTAAAGCATATTCTAGTAATGTGCCCTGCCTAAATTTGAACCAAATTGCATACCTGACCGGAGACCAACCCTTGTCCGCATAAGTTTCACAAAAGTTATTTTTCCATGTTGACCACTCAGAATTAACTGTATGCTTTATGAGCATGGAACTGTACCAGTCTAAACATGAATCTTCCAAAAATAACCTCAGAACCTCAATTTTCTGAACATCGTCAACAATTCCTAAACGAACACATTCTGCTTCGAAAATAATCATCCATTGAGACACATTCGATGTCTTACTACTGAATTTGTCTATTACATATTTTTCAGATAAATTTCTTAGATTTAGAGGTTTAGATGTGTCCTTCTTCATTTGAGCGAAACTTTCCAGTATTCTTGTTAAAGCTTCTTCAGAAATTCCCGAAGTAGAAGCCTGTTGTGTTTCTGTTATACTTTCTTCCAGCAAATATCCCCGAAACTGCATATTTCCATCTTGATCCATGTACATATCCTTTATCTCTGGTGTTACTGTGATCCAAACTTGTCTTTTCTCATGTCTTCTCTGTAGTGTAGCTTTAACCTTTTGAAATGTTTGCGTTTTTGTCACTGCCTCATGCAAATGTACCGGTTGAAACTTTTCCGGGATTAAAAAGGTATGTTTGTCAGCATCCGTAAGTGAGGTTATGCAAATAATATTGCTTTTTGGATCTTCAGCCCCTTTCACTTTAAATTCAAATTTCAACTTTTCCATGTTTAGCTGTAGAAATGTTGTTTTATAATATGGGATCGCCCACAGTTCACGGGTTCTTGGACCGTCGAAACAAAAACTTAACTGAGTTTCTCTGGAAAAGAAACAAAATTTAAAGCTATTATTTCGAATCCTTTTTAACAATTTTCTTAATCTACGTAACGTTCTCTTTATTCGTATCTTTTGACAACCTAACCTCTAAATAAAACTCATCTGTCATTCCTATGACGCGGCAAATTCAAATTAAATGAAGTGTCACAACATTAACTTCATTTACATATATCAAGAGCCAACAGCTCGAACCGTGTCAGTCGTGTTTTAAATAGTACTAAGGAGTCACTCACAGGTTTTCACTCAGAGCGTCACGTCCGTGTTAATATTGAGTCGATCTCTTCCGTCGCGGGGCAGGCGCTGTGGCAGCAGATGCGGCCCGACGTGGTGCGCGTGGCGGCGGCGCGCGACGAGCTGGCGGCGGGCGGCAAGCTGCGACACGACCAGAACGTGCTGCGCGCCGCCGCGCCCGACGTCGCGCCCGTGCGTCTGCCCGCCGCGCTGCGCGGCCCGCGCGACTACGTCACCGACGCCGGCGCGCGCCTGCCCAGCGCCGCCGCCGCGCTGCGCGCGCGTCTGTGGGCGGCGCTGCGCTGCCTGCCCAACGCGCGGGGCGTGGCCGACGCGCTGCTGGCGCGCGCCGCCGCCGACGTCGCGCTGCGCCTCGTGGGCGGCGGCCGCAGGTGACCCTGCCCCCTCTCTCTCTCTCTCGCTGCGCGGCCCGCGCGACTACGTCACCGACGCCGGCGCGCGCCTGCCCAGCGCCGCCGCCGCGCTGCGCGCGCGTCTGTGGGCGGCGCTGCGCTGCCTGCCCAACGCGCGGGGCGTGGCCGACGCGCTGCTGGCGCGCGCCGCCGCCGACGTCGCGCTGCGCCTCGTGGGCGGCGGCCGCAGGTGACCCTGCCCCCTCTCTCTCTCTCTCGCTGCGCGGCCCGCGCGACTACGTCACCGACGCCGGCGCGCGCCTGCCCAGCGCCGCCGCCGCGCTGCGCGCGCGTCTGTGGGCGGCGCTGCGCTGCCTGCCCAACGCGCGGGGCGTGGCCGACGCGCTGCTGGCGCGCGCCGCCGCCGACGTCGCGCTGCGCCTCGTGGGCGGCGGCCGCAGGTGACCCTGCCCCCTCTCTCTCTCTCTCGCTGCGCGGCCCGCGCGACTACGTCACCGACGCCGGCGCGCGCCTGCCCAGCGCCGCCGCCGCGCTGCGCGCGCGTCTGTGGGCGGCGCTGCGCTGCCTGCCCTACGCGCGGGGCGTGGCCGACGCGCTGCTGGCGCGCGCCGCCGCCGACGTCGCGCTGCGCCTCGTGGGCGGCGGCCGCAGGTGACCCTGCCCCCTCTCTCTCTCTCTCGCTGCGCGGCCCGCGCGACTACGTCACCGACGCCGGCGCGCGCCTGCCCAGCGCTGCGCTCTCTCTCCTTCTCTCTTCGGAAGGTCTAAAAACAGCGGGGAGTGCGCTGCACCTCATACACGAGAGCTGCCGCTTAAACGTGTAATTATAATTGACTGGCGCGAAAACCTTGAAAATTACACCCGTAACTTCCTCTTCAATAAAGTGTTGTCCATCATCTTTGAGTCCTAAGTTAATATTTTTTTTCGGCAATTACTCGTGCATTTTTTTTTCAAATATTGTAATAATGTTCTTTGTTTTGATTCGCGTCACCGCAAAAATACTGATACTAGTTGTCATAACCTTTGCGCTATTTTCTAACTCTGTTCTTTCGGAAAGCTAGAAAATGACACCTGTACGAGCTGCTAGTGCCACATACACCAAGTATATAAAATGTTCCTTGCTTGATGATGTAATAATAACTCACTTATATAGTCTAAAATAGCTCCTTTATTGATACTGTGTAAAACTAACTATAAAAGCGCGATATTATGAATGATAGTGCGAATGAGGACACGCGTGATGAGTGCTAATGGTAAACGTGTACTGACGCGTACTTTAATGGTTTACGCGATTCGAGGCAATTTCGCTGAGACGGCAATGTGCGGTATGTGGACCGTACATGCTGCCCCACGAGAGAAGCGTGAGATTAGAATGATACAAATTTGATGATAATAGCAATTGATACAAATGAAAAATAATCTTAAATGCTAAACAATTAAATTTCAAATTATAGACGATCGCTGTCGTCGAACGCAGTTTTATCCAAACCAGGTGAGGTGGATTTGTTTTGCGTCGTCCTGCGAATGCTGGATATTGCTTTTAGTTCCGTTCCGGGCAACTCGTGTCTTGACGAGCGGTCCAGTACTCGAGGTTGAATTTGAGGAGCGTGGGTCACGACGGACGATGGCTGTTGTTCCTCTGGTCTCGAACGTAGGTCGGCGCTCCCGCTGCGGCGACTGCGTAGGCGGCGCCAAATCATTACTCCTGTTATTATTACAACAGCAATAAATAAGATGTAGATAATAGAGTACTGATGCACGTCGTGATATGATATGTCATCCTTCAGAGGAGTCTCGCTCTTCATCTGTTGAATTTGGATCTTAAGTTGGTCAAGTTCAACTCTATTATCAGTGACGTTGATCTCAGATAGTTCAGTTCAGTTCAAATATATTTATTTCTCTAAGATTACAAATCACTTAAGCGAGAAACAAACAATATTTTAGTAAGTATAGAAACATTAGTTATAAGTACATAGTTCATTTATATGAGTATAACTTTTTGCATAACAAAAAGGATTATACGAGTATAGAATTCAATTTGTATGGCTCGGTACACTCGCGAGGGCGCGTGATTTAGTTCTTATTTTCATACTGTTAAAGTTTACGCTTGGCAAATCTAATCAGTGAGATTTCGCGAGTGGATCGATCCATATCAATTACTTAGGTTAGAAACCTATTAGTGTGCAGCATAGCCGATGACGCACTGCAACATGCATTGAACCAGTGCTCGCTGCTGATATAAGGCGGCATGCATACTGGATAACATGTATTTACAAAGTAATTGTGTGTTTAGTTTTCTTTCAATTTCTATTACCATTATATTATTATTTTAGACTGATTCGATTTCTGTGATATGTAATGTTACAAATAATATATATTTGCAGTAAATTTTACAATTATATTAATTTTAATATAGATAATAGAAATATAATTTTTATTAAAATTACTATTTTATGGTTAATTTAAGATGCTATATATAGCTACCCAAAATGCATGTTATTTATTTATATTTGATTTTAAGCTTTTTAGAAACGATTATAAAATGTATACATTTGCACAATTATAGTTTTAATTTTATTTTATTATTATTTTGTTATTTATTATATAACGCTTTTGAGATCTTATGCTAAATGGGGCCGTTTAGGATGTGGCACTTAAGTTTCTTTTTGAAAATAGACAATGACTTGGTATTCACTACATCCCTTGGCAAAGTATTATAAAATTTAGCACCTTCATAAACAATACTTTTCTTACCATAGTTTGATGTTCTTGGCATTCTTAGACAAATATGGTGGGCTCGTCTCAGCAGTAGTTTAGATATGTTTTTATTGTTGGCTTTAACTTTAAAATTAATTTGTGTGTGGATGCTTTTGTTAAGTATTTTTCGTACAAGGACACATGTGTTATATTGGTAACTTTGTTTGATACTCATAATTTTTGTTTTCTTATATATTTTATCTGTAGATGTTAAGAAGTTGTAGTTAAACAGTAGTTTTATAAGCTTGTTTTGTGCTATTTGTACTGTTTTAAGGTTTGTTTTTGCAGCTGTTCCCCAGAGTTCAACTAGGTAGTCAATGTGAGGTTTTACTAAGCTAAGCTAAATAGTGGGAGTGAAATATTTATTATATGATTTATCGGACTGATTTCTGGTGTATAAATATTCGACGTAGTTTTTATTTCGCTCAGTTGATCTTTATGGGAAATTACAGTGAAGTCTTCCCCTTTGATGACGCAATTCTGACCGAGTACGATAACCCCGGCCCTTTCTGTCTGTGTAGCAGTAACGTGATCCTCGCATATGATTCGTAGCGTGCACTTCTCGCAACAATAGTATAAGTATGTATTTCTTTTATTTAACTCCGTCCAACTGTTTTGGCACGATGTAATGATTGTTTGACACTTATTTGTGCTCTGATCTCTGATGCAGAGGCTTTCATCCGACTTGAAATGAAAGATTGGTTTTTGTGTGCGGCATAGTCTGGTAGATTCTTCATATTGGAGACATTGTTGTACGTCTTTTTCTGTCATAGTTAAGTAGGTATCCTTGCGTAAGTTGATTGCAACGTAATCCGATACTGGTACGACGCTGATTGTTTTATTTCTAATTTGTTGCGGGATCGTTATAATTTTATATAAGTCGAAGCTTTCTCTGTTTACAAGTGGTATTTTAATTTCAAAGAGTAAATATTGTTGCATAACTCTTGCTTTAACTTTTAATAAATGATAAATCTTCGCCATTCCGGTTTGTATGTTATTGATGGGCAACGCTAATTCTTGAGACAGCTGTCCTGAGATGATGCTGAGTTCGTTGCGCAGTTGCTCGGGTGACAACAAGTGAATGTTAAACATGCCGTGATGAATGTCCGTTATGGTGTCTAGTAGGGTATCTTGTATTGATCTTAGCTTGACAAGCATGTTGTTGGCGATGATTGTTGATAGTGCTAGTTCATTCATGACTTCTGTGTGTTGAACTTCCTTGTTTAGCGTGTTGCTAGCGTTAATTAAACTGTTTAAATGTTGATTAATGACTTTATGTTGTTTGTTGATTGCCGCTTCTGTTCGTTTCAGTAAATTGTATTCTGCTTCTGCCACTGAAGTTTGGTTCTGCCATAGCAAAGCCAAGTGCTTTTGATTTTCTTTGATGTGGGTGATATCTTTCACATATTGGTCAGCAAATCGTTGATCGAGGACACCGAAGAGGCTATTAGCGACATAGCCTACGCCGTCGACAAGGCCGCGGCGCTTCCGTACATGTGATTCGAAACGCTGACTTAGTAGCATGCTGTTATAGTATTGTAACTCGTTGTGGCCATGATGTAATTGTAATAATATGATGTCGCAGAGAGGGTTGCTTTCTTTCCTAGCGCATATGTTGTCGATTTGCTTTAAATACTTTTCGAACGTCTCTGAGGCGTCCCAATACGGATTCATGTCATAATATATGACAAGCCTCCATTCTTCTCGTATAACTTGCATGTTTGATACTCGATCCAAATAAAGTGATTTGCCCAGTTTCGTGATATTGTAGTAGCAGTGTCCCGGTGAAACGACGAACATGAATAAAAATAATGATAAGGCTATCGACGTTAAGTTTAATTTCCATGATCCTTTCTTGGAACCCTCTTTCCTGTTCACTACTACCTTTTCGATGCTTGTTTGTTGTGTTTTCTGATCGTTTTCGTCCGTGTTTGTTGTTTGGTCGGGTGTCGCTATTGACTTGTATGCTGAGTTTAATGATGAGTCTGTAGTTAGTAACGACAACTTAACGACGGGGCGTTTTATAAATCCACTTTTGGTCTTTAACGTCACGACTCTGACTAGGCCGTCCGCTCCTGGATGCAACTCTGTGACTCTGCCTAATGCCCACTTTCCGGATGGGAGATTGGGTTCATGTATGATGACTATGTCGTTGATTTTGAGATTTTCTTGTTGTTGCTTCCATTTGCTTCGAACCGACAGTTGACTGAGGTACTCTGCTTGCCATCGCTTCCACAGATCTTGGTGTATTTTCTGTATCCTGTGCCACCTCGTTCGTTCGTCGTGTTCCGTATCTAATATAGTAAGAATAGGACCGCTATTGAGGAAGTGAGATGGTGTTAGGTATTCTAAATCATCTGCGTCTTCTGATACTGCGCAGAGAGGTCGGCTGTTCATGCATCCCTCGATTTGTGTCAATATTGTATAAAACTCTTCGTATGTAAGTTTCTGCTCACCGATAACGCGCCGTAGATGATACTTAAGCCCTTTTACTTGAGACTCCCACTCTCCCCCTGCATGGGGCCAAGCTGGGCAATTGAAATGCCATTTAATGGACATCTCATTTATTTCTGCGAGAAGATCATCACAGAAGATTTGCTGTATCTCTGCTATTTCTTTTTGGAGTACGTTGTTCCCTCCGACCAGATTCGTGCCATTATCACTAAAAATGTGACTCGGTTTTCCGCGACGAGACGACATCCTTTTTAATGCTGCCAAAAATGCTGACGTACTCAGATCTGATACGAGTTCGAAGTGTACGGCCTTGGTCGCCATGCACACAAACACGGCAATGTATCCCTTCGTGGTTTTCACTCCTCGACCTTTGTTGAGTTTGATATCGACAAACCCCGTGAAGTCCACGCCAGTATGTGAAAAGGGTCGCGAAGGGTTGATTCTTGCTTCTGGTAAATCTCCCATAAGTTGCTGTAGCCTTTTTGCTTTTATCTTCTTGCATTTCACGCAAGGCCGTAGCTGCTTTTTTACTGCTCTGTTTCCCCCTATTATCCAGCAATTGTTACGAGTTTCTGATAATGTGAGGCGCGCGCCTCCGTGCATCATAGCGTGGTGCGCGTGATCGATGATAAGTTCTGTTAAGCGGCCGGTGCGGAATGATGTACGGATGTTTTTTATCCTTGCTGATGTTTGCATGCTTGATTCTGCCTCCGACTCTCAGAACTCCATATTCGTCGAGGAACGGGTTCAGTTCCAAAATCTTGCTGTTTTTGTGTAACTGTTTATTTGTTTTTAATCTGTTGATTTCTTCTTTAAATTCGCGTTCTTGTACGTATTTGATAATCTTAATTTTTGCTTGATCTAACTCTGCTACAGTCAAGTAGGCAGTTTGCTCTGTGTGACGTGTTATCGCGCGTAATACCCAAGCGAGTACTCGTACTGCGCGCGTCATTTTGCTGAATTTGTTTAGTATATGTTGTATTACGTCATCGCAGCTGTGACGCGTTGTAACGTTGCTGTGCGTTATCGATCGGACTTCTTGATCAGTGACGTACACAGGGCGATTTACGTCTTGCTCTTCATTGAATGATGAAAGGAAAGCGGGTCCATTCCACCATAATGTATGTTGTTTTAATTGTTTTCCAGAAATTCCGCGGCTCGCACAGTCAGCTGGATTTTCAGACGACTTTACATAGCGCCAGCTGCTCGGCGGGATAATTTTGGTTATTTGCTTAACTCGATTGGCTACAAACGGTTTCCATTTCCCGCTGTCTCCTTGGAGCCATCCAAGGACAGCCGTTGAGTCGGTCCATCCAAAGACCTTGATATGATGACCCGCCAATGCTTGTTGTATTTTGCTCATTAGTTTTGATAAGAGAAGCCCTCCAGATAATTCGAGTCTAGGTAGGGTGAGATTTTTGTTTTCGGGAACTAGTCTTGATTTTGCTGCAACGAGTGTGATTTTGTTGTTAACCCTGCAATATATAATACAGGCAAATGCTTTTGCTGAACTGTCAGAGAACCCGTGTAATTCAATGTTATCACACTCGCCGGTCTGATACCATCTTGGTATTTTGAACTCGTTGATATGCTGGAGCTCTGACCGAAGTTTTTCCCATTCTGCTCTGATATCGCTGGGAAGCTCATCATCCCATTGAATGTTACAAAGCCAAGTCTGTTTGAACAAGAGTTTGAATTTGGTGGTGAGCGGCGAATACCAGCCTAGTGGATCAAATATTTTCGAAATTTCTGATAGTAGTGATCTCTTTGTGTGCTTGCTTGGGGTTGCGGTGATATCGCTTTTCATTTGAAATGTAAAATGATCTTCATTAGGGTTCCATTTTAGTCCGAGTGTTTTTGTTGTTGATTCCATTTGCTTGAACGTGAATTCTGGTTGAATATCTTCTGCTTTGCTAACACCTTCTAGAAGTTCAGGTTTGTTCGATGACCATTTTCGGAGGTTAAGCCCTCCTGATTTAAGTAATTGTATTAAATCTGATTGCAGTTGTTTTGCCGACTCTAAGGTGAAACTACCGCTGACAAGATCGTCCATGTAGAACTCCTCTTGTAATGCTTGTGCTGCACGGCTTGCTGGGTATTTGTGACCTTCATCGATTGCTAATTGCTTCAAGGTCCTGACCGCGAGAAATGGGGCACTTCGTGTACTGTATGTGATCGTAGCCAATTTAAATTCTCGCAACAGTTCATTCGGTGATGCTCGCCATATTATTTTTTGATATTGTTGTTGCTCAGGGTTGATTAATATTTGTCGAAACATTTTGCAAATGTCAGCAACATACACGTACTGATATTGTCTCCATCGCAAGATGAGGCTCATTAGATCTTGCTGTAAATTTGGTCCACGACTCATTAGGTCATTTAAACTGTAGCCCGTCGATGTTTTTGCCGTCGCATTGAATACGACACGAAGTGCTGACGTTGTTGATTCCGCACGTTCCACTGAGTGGTGAGGAAAATAGCAACTTGGTGTCTCGTTGCTAGTACACTCAACCATATGATTTAATGATTGATATTCGTTCATAAATGATTTGTATGCTTCGGCTAAATTTGGCTGTCTGATAAATTTGTTTTCGAGTTGACGAAATTGTGCTATAGCCATGGGTTTTGATGCTCCTAATTTTTCTTCAAAATCCGGCTTGAACGGCATGCTCACGATGTATCGGCCTTCCTCATTGCGTGTTGTAGTTTTTTGATAATAATTCAAACAGTCGAGATCTTCTTGTGACATGTTCGAAGTCTCTGATATATCTTCCACCGACCAAAACTTGTGAATATCTTCTACGTTGTTTAGGACGACGTTACATTGCAGTGGCTGGACGTTTCCGACCAAAATCCAGCCAATCCGTGTCTGCTGCGCGAGAGGTTGCCCTTTATTGTGCCTGATTATACCTTCTTGAATGATGGTTGAATAAATGTCGGCTCCCAGTAAAATATCAACTGGGCGGCTGATGTAAAATTCTGGGTCGGCCAGATCAATATTTTCTAAAAATTCCCATGATGGTTTTTTGAATGATTTATTTGGCAAATTGTTGATGAGGTTCCGCATAACGTAAACATCTGTGTTAAAGTTGTACTGATTATCCAATGCGGTACATGTTATATTTATGATGCCTTTGCAATTGTTTTCTTTTGCGCCGACTCCAAATATGACTCCTTTGCATCGTTCTCGTGGCAATCTCAAGAGTTGTGCTGCTCTTTCGCTGATGAGGGAGGTCTGAGATCCTGCATCAATTAAAGCTCTCAGGGTCACCTGAGATTGGTCCATTGCTCTGACTTTGATTAATGCGGTTGCTAAAAGAATCTCTGATAAATCTTCTTGAGACACGTGGTTGCTGTTGTTATTGTTAGATTTCTTGTTCTCGGCGGCAATTCCTTTGTTACCCGTAGTACCTTGAATCGGGTTTCCGTAGGCATCGTGAAGTAAGGTATTGTGGTTTCCATTACAAACGCGGCATCTTTTATGCGAATGACACTCCTTGCCTTTATGATCGTATAAACAATTTTTGCATAAATTGTATTTCGCAATAATTTCCCGTTTACCGTCGGGCTGTAATCCGAGAAATGGCTTGCAAGCAAATAACTTGTGGTCGTTTTTACAATGTGGACATTTATAATGCTCGTTATAATTATTCAATGTCCTGTTAAATGAATTATTTGAATATGATTTAGAACTGATGTTTTGATTGGTGCTGAATGCTTTGTATGAATGAAACTTCTTATTGCTCCCTGAAGGTTCATACTGCTGCTGATGATGTTGATACGATTTCGATACATCTGGTTTGCGTCGAGAGGACTCCATTGATGTAAATTTGTTCTCCAAAAACTCCAAAAGGTCGTCAAGGGTGGGTAACTCGCGTGGCATTTTCAACGATTCTATGTAGTCGTTGTGCGTCTCTGCATCGAGTTTTTGCGAGAGTAGATGGACTATGATCGGGTCCCATGATGTTATGTCCACACCTAGGTTCTTGATAGCGTGAAGACATTCGTTTGTTGTATCGTGGATTTTCTTGATAGATGATGCGGACTGTTGCTGTGTGTTGGGCAAGTTGAGAAGTATGTTGAGATGGGATGTGAAAATCATCTTTTTGTTGTTGTATCTATGGTTCAAGATATCCCAACACGTTTGATAGTTGTCTGAACTGATAAGTAAATGCTGGATTAGTTTTTCTGCCTCTCCTTTTACCTTACTCTTTAGGAACTGCATTTTCTGAGCGTTAGGAAGGGAAGGATTAGCGTGAATTGCTTCGGTAAATAAGTCCTTGAAGGATGTCCAATGCTGATAGCTGCCACTGAAGATGGGAATTTCCATCTTAGGGGTTGATTTTTCTCTTTGTGAAACTGACCACATTTTAGTATTGATATCTTTCTTGATTTGATTGAACTGCATCTCGTAGGAGTTATAATTCATCTCGTATGTGATGTTCCTAGTTTCCAGGATGCTGTCAATTTCCCAGTGAAGGGTGTCTATGGCTGTCCAGCGTGCTTGCAGAGTCTTGAGGGTATCCTCAAACTCCCATTTTTCATTGATATTTTCTAAGGAAATGTTAGACACAGTTCTAGCTAATGCCCTAAAGTTGCTGGTCTGCTTACGTAACATCTCGTCCGTTTTGCTGAGAGATCCGCGTGATACTGTATCAGGATTAGTGAGTGCGGCATCTTCCCCGCGAGCTGGTCCCGGCGGAAACAAGTTGGGATCTACCGCGGCAGGTGCTTGACGAAGTGTATCTACACGGTCCTGGACCTGACTGCGAGTACCTGGTTGGGGTGATGGTTCCGATCTTGACGTTGATTGGTTTGATAATGAAGACACCGGTTTACGTTCCAATTTCATGAAGGAGCTAACATACTGCTTGGTAGTTAGATAAAATTGCTTAGTGACGTCGTATTGATTACTAGAAAAGTATGAATGATCAATTTTTTCTTCTTCACATATTTTTTGAAGTTTCTCGTGGTTTACTTGAAAATCGGTCCAATATTGGTCGAGTACATGTAATCTTCTCGGGATCCTGTCTGGTGTTTTGCGGTCTGCTCCGTCTTTTTTGAAGTTTTCAAGAAACTTCTGCATAGCCTCCATAAGTTGGAATTGGGTATCCAACAATGCTTTCATTTTGATATTAAAAATATGCTTATCTGTTGTCACTATGTACTGCTGATGCTGATGTTGAGCTGAGTGACGCTGATGATATGCTGTGAGACGATGCTGTTATGCTGTAGTTTGCTGATGCTTGATGTTGGTAAACTGTATGATGCTGATGCTGTATGGTGCTGGTTAAGCAGTGTTTCCGGGCCTCGCTGTACAGTGTAGACGCCTTCTCAATCTGACTGGTGAGACCCGCTTGTGGGAGGCCAATCAAACCGAATCGATACTGCACTTGAGACTCTCAAAAACACTCACTTTTTTGCTCGAAGGACCAAATTGATGTACGAGCTGCTAGTGCCACATACACCAAGTATATAAAATGTTCCTTGCTTGATGATGTAATAATAACTCACTTATATAGTCTAAAATAGCTCCTTTATTGATACTGTGTAAAACTAACTATAAAAGCGCGATATTATGAATGATAGTGCGAATGAGGACACGCGTGATGAGTGCTAATGGTAAACGTGTACTGACGCGTACTTTAATGGTTTACGCGATTCGAGGCAATTTCGCTGAGACGGCAATGTGCGGTATGTGGACCGTACAACACCTATGACGATTTTTATACGCAGATCTATTTACAGAATACGCTTTGAAATGTCGACTTGAATTTAGTTTTAATGTCTGCCCCCAGATTAGACCCCCGCAACGCCCACCAGCGGCCGTGTGTGGGCGTGGCCGTGGGCGCCGGCGCGCCGCCCGCCGCCGCCGTCACCGCGGCCAGGCTGCTGCAGTCGCACGGAGTCGACACGTACGTGCTGCCCGTGGACGGTAAGTCACCCCATCATCAAGTCGAACCCACAACGCGCACCACATTACGACATCCGCTTCGCCTGTTAACAAACTCTTACGCAAAATTTCTGCATTGCATATGATGATAACCAATCCAAAAGGCAAAGGTTATTCATAGATAAATAAGTAAATGCTTAGACTTCAATCTTCTTTTGAAGTACGATTAAATCCATGAGGATACGACTACGAAGGATTTACTTAATATTTATTCATACGGCGATGACGATATAAAATCAATATATCCACAATTATAATAGATTGTTCTTCACTTCGACTGCGAGAAAATAAAAAAGAGTTAAAATCTTCTTCTTCTGAGTCGTTCACTCTTGACAGAGTGGTCGTGGTCACGGGGAGTCGTCTGCTTTTTCCACTGCTGCCTTCGCCAATCTTCTCCATAGCTTCCTGTTGGTTGCCTGGCGCGCGCATTCTGCCACAGGAGTCTCAGTGACAGATTTGATGGTGTCTGTCCATCGAGTTGGTGATCGGCCACGAGGTCTGCTACCTTCCACTCTGCCCTGAATCACCAGCCGCTCCATTGAGTCACTTTTGCGGGTAACGTGTCCAAAGAACCTGAGGATTCGTAGCTGAACAAGCGACGAGAGACGCTAGTAAATTTTTAATTCCTTTAGTATGGACACGTTAGTCCGGTGAGCGGTCCAGCTGATACCCAACAAGCGCCTCCAACACCACGTTTCTAGGGCGTCGATCTTGCGTCGATCCTTCATCCTCAAGGTCCATGTTTCCGCTCCATACAGAGTTAACATAGAGTTAACATAAAAATTGCAATTTCACGAAAAACTAAAAGTACAGCTTGAGCAATTCCATCAGAAAGTTCGGCCAATCTGATCAGGTTGGTTTGTTTGTTTTTAATTATTAATTATTCGTAAGTAGTATGTAGCTAGCCGCAAGTTTTTTTTTTCAGTGAGTGTCATAGAAACTTGTATGGGATTATATAGCTTTCTTTTAAACCCTAGGGGCTAAATGTACTATTTTATTCTCGCTTCGGGAAGCTAATATGATGTACTTTTTGAGCAGGAGAAGTGAAAAAAAAAACTATTTTCCAACCTGATCAGATTGGCCAAAATTTCTGATCAAATTGCTCAAACTTTACTTTTAATTTTTCATGAAATAAGTATACAATGTTAATTTAATTTTAATTTTATTTAATTATATTTATTCGGAGAACCAACAGCTAAAAGTAATACATTTGCGGCATAGAATAAGTATCAGAAAGCCAATTACAGGTTGCCACCGGTAGTAACATGATACATGATACAAAATAGAGACGCTCACATAATGCACAACATCGTAGAGCCTTCTAGTGATTAGTATGACTAAGTGAAATAAACTGCAACAAGTTTAAACTACAACCAAATAAAATTGAATTAAATTCAACAAACAATGCTCCGGTCAAGGCACGCTCATTCAAAGAAACCGTCCGTTATCCTACGCCGCACAGCCGCTAATGTTAAGCCTTTTTTATTTTCTCGCAGTCGAAGGGAAAAGCAGTGTTTAACACGGGGCTAAAATATTTTGTTATGTTTCAGACGGGTCATGTTCTCGGGTGGCGGAAGCGTTATCCGCGTACCGTGAGTGCGGCGGCCGCATCCTGAGTCTCTCGGAGCCTCGCCCCGCCGCAGACTTGCTGCTGCTGGCGCTACACGATCCCGAGTCCTCGCGACAGCACCCCCGGTACGTGTGTCCACATCTGTCTACAGCAAAACTCTTGTATCACAGACGGAGCGTAGTCGCGTCCAGAGCCCATGGCCCCGCCGAAGACTGGCTGCTTCTGCCGCTACACGACAATTTTTGATAAAATCTTGATTCTAATAGGGATGATGACAACTTTTTCTGTGGTATATTGTACGGTTTCATCGCCGTACATTTCTTTGTGCTTACTTGCGACGTTCGAGTACTACCTGTTAATTGTTTCAGCACCCAGCAAGTGTTGGAGTGGGCGGCGAACACGCGCGGCGCCCTCGTGGTGCTGGAGCCGGGCGGCGACGACTCCCCCGCCTGGACGGCGGCCGTGCTGTGCGCGCGCTGCGTGCTGTGCGCGCTGCTGCCGCCCGCGCTGGCCGCGCCCGCGCCGCAGCTGCTGCTCGCTAACATAGGTGAGTGTCGTCGTCGCTGCCCCCCCCCCCCCCCCCCCCCCTCCCCCGCCTGGACGGCGGCCGTGCTGTGCGCGCGCTGCGTGCTGTGCGCGCTGCTGCCGCCCGCGCTGGCCGCGCCCGCGCCGCAGCTGCTGCTCGCTAACATAGGTGAGTGTCGTCGTCGCTGCCCCCCCCTCCCCCCCCCCCCCCCTCCCCCTCCCATCTGTTAACATGAGAATCTGTAGACATGAGCCCCAAGTATATATTTGTTCAGCTACCTATATATAATAATAAATGTATATCCGTCGCTCGCAGCGCCCCCGCCGCAGCTGTTCCTGTCGCTGGGCGTGACGTACCGCCCGCCCTTCGGCGCCGCCTCCGTGCTGGCGCTGCACCTGGCCGACGACGACGACTGAGGCCGGCGACTACCGACTCCCGCTGCGTGCTCGAGCGGACCTCTTCGGTAAATAACGGAGACGTATCGATACCCTAGTCCGCAGTTGCAGATTGATTGGTCATGTAAACAGTGGCGTTCGATCCATATAGGCACAAACGCACTGCTAACCCTGAACGACCGTGACTCCATGCAGGGACAGAGTGACTGCCTACCCTGAAGCCCTGAACCTACACGTAAAGGTGGCATTCCGAGATGGGCTGCAGATCGCTACCGCACGTCCCGCTGCACTTCAAATTGAACCTTAACGGTAAATTAAAAAGTATTGATTTTCCGTGTGCTGAGAAGTGTCGCCGTGCAGCCGCGGCACTTCCACTGCACGTGACATGCGGCGGTCTGCAGCCCATCTCGGAATGCCACCTTAAAGAATTATATCTTCCTGCCGTCCACCATAGAAACAATATTGTTAATGAACTTTGAATTTCCATGTATGCAGAGAGTTAAAGGTTTTTTTTATTTTCAATATTTAACAAAACAAAAGTATAATATTTTCTTCTGTTTCCGCGATTATTACTCATTGAAATAAAACAGTTTAACGGATTATATCCGTGACCATTGAAAGCTGGAAAGCTTCCGAAACGTCGAGAACTAAAATGAGATAATATACGCGATATAATCCGTTAAATTGTTTTATTTCAACAAAACAAAAGTAGTTCTTATTATAAACAAAGATCAGAAACAAATGAAAAAAATATTCGACGATACTGGGGTCGAACCAGTGCCTTGAGACAGACCGGGGCAGCTGTAAAGGTATCTGCTCGGGGTGAAAGTAACTTCACAGTTCTGCACTAGGCGGCGCTAAAAACGGCTAAAGAGTCGGATGCACCATACAGAGATCCATAAGCAAGAACATATGACAAAATTCGTCGACTACTGGTATGGACGATTAGCTCAGTTGGTAGAGCGTGCTGCCCCGGTCTGGCTCAAGGCACTGTTTCAAGTCCAGTATCGTCGAAAAAAAAATTCATTTGTTTCTGACCTTTGTTTATAATAATAACGCTAGTGGAGTGATCCACTAATAAATTGCAAATATTATGATTGTTATCATGATATTTGTAAAACGAAAAGTACAAGTAGTTCTGTTGTGTTCCAAGATGATTCAAAATTCATTGGAATAGGCATAATGACGGGGTGTGAAAAACAAAATTGTAATGAGTCCGTCCGTTAGTTAATTAAAAAATATTGGAAACGTATTTTTTGCTTTTTCAGAATAATAAAAAAATACATACAGATAAATAGCATTAAAATTAAATAGCAATAAAACTAAAAAGACATTTCCCTCCCCTCTCAATTCCCTTTTCCTCGCGTAATTATAGGAAGAATAGCTTTCTGTTACGTGCTGGCAAAAGCTTGAATAACCTAACTAAAGAGCTGGATATCGATATTTTCAATAGTAATATCCCAACTGTGCGGCGTAGGATAACGGACGGTTTCTTTGAATGAGCGTGCCTTGACCGGAGCATTGTTTGTTGAATTTAATTTAATTTTATTTGGTTGTAGTTTAAACTTGTTGCAGTTTATTTCACTTAGTCATAGTAATCACTAGAAGGCTCTGCGATGTTGTGCATTATGTGAGCGTCTCTATTTTGTATCATGTTACTACCGGTGGGAACCTGTAATTGGCTTTCTGATTCTTATCCTATGCCGCAAATGTATTACTTTTAGCTGTTGGTTCTCCTGATAAATAAAAAAAAAAAAATTATACCTAGGAGTGACGTCACGCGATATTTTGACTCAATGTATCGCCTTTATTTTTCGATAACGTAATAAAATAAAAAATACGTCTAATATTTTTTTATTATCTAACGGAATGTCTAAATCATTACATGACGAAATAATTATTAAAATATAGTGATCATGTCTATTGGGAAGACCTATTTATGGGCCTTTAAACGGCTGGAGGATAAAGGTGAAATGAATTAATGAAAATGACATTACAAATTACGTCACTAAAAATTCCAATAGCAATGATGGATTGGCTTTTTCCTGTTATTTTGTCCTGAAACTACTTGCTTACTACGCTGACTCATTGACCCGAAGTGGATCTTGGCCTCCTACACCAAGCTACGCCATCCTACTCTATCTTGTGCTGCTTGTCGCCAATCGAATTCCCCTTGAAGCTGGTACAAGTCTTTCTGGACTTCGTCGATCCAGCGATATCTCGGTCGCCCGACCGGACGTCGTCCAATAGGACGTCCAAGGTAGACTCTTCTGGGCACACGAGCCTCTTCCATTCTTTCTACGTGGCTGAGCCAGCGAAGTCGCGTAGACTTGCTTTCGCCAATTACATTGGGCTCAGACACTAGCTCTTCAATTTCCACGTTCTTTCGGACTCTTCAATTTCATCCGTCTTTACGGGTCCTAGAATCTTCCTTTCAGCCACTAAGAGTCTATTCTCCTCTTTCAGGGTCAGCGCCCAAGCTTCGCATCCATATATCAAAATCGGTCTTATAACAGTTTCGAAACTACCTAAAAGAATACTAATAATCTAGGCTATTAAGAGTTCCCGGCAAGCTCGGCCGAGTTTCACCTTTCCATACAAATGAAGTTTCGTTCTCATTTTAAAACTACGTGTTGGATTGTAGCGAATCTTTGAATTTACAATAACATGAGGTATATCTAGGCCTGTAATTAGTTTATATGGCTCCAGTTTATAAAACAAATGAAATACAGCAAAGACAAGTTTTACAATATTGATACAAAGATCTAAGTAGAAAAGAAAAATTAATTGCGATCCACTGCAGTCTAAGCCGGAATCGAACCAGCGTCTCTGTTATACCGGAACAGCGTCCTATCCGTTAGACCATCAGACCGCTTCTGCGGTCATGGAAAGCTGGAAAGCTTCCGAAACGTCGGGAACTAAAATGAGATAATATACGCGATATAATCCGTTAAATTGTTTTATTTCAATGAGTAATAATCGCGGAAACAGAAGAAAATATTGATAAATACTTCCAACGAAAATTGTTTTCAACATGATCGGACATACCGTTTTTAAGTCATTGCCAAAAACTGCGCTTCTCAGCAAAAGGACGTAAGTGCCGGGGAGATACGCTCTTTTGTTAGTGTTTTTTTTCATATCGTATTTTTTCATATGTAGTGCATTTTTTTGGATAAACGGCTGCGCAACCCTTCATGGGCGAGTCCGACTCGCAATTGGCCGCTTTTTTGTTTAATTGACAAAATAAAAAATACGTGTCCAATATTTTCTGATAATGTAACTGTCGGACTCATTATATTTTTTTTAAGACGAGCCTATTAAAAGTAATCACTTACAAACAAAAAAACACCCACACACTGGCAATTTGCCATATTAACTAATCGGAGATTTCGCGATTACTTTGGCATAGGGGAATGTATGGCATCTCCATCAGTTAAATACTCTAAGGCTGCGATAAGTTTTAAAGGAGCTTCATTTAAGTTAAAATTCACTTGTTTGTATTAGATTTATTTATTAAAAGTAAAAATGCGACTGTAAAAATGTTTTATTGCACTTTACGCTTACGTTTAAGGCCTATTTTAATTACACATTTTTTGCCAGTTAAACTTTTACTTCATGGATTTTAGACGAACATAATAATTGTAACTTACTCATATAATTATTAACTGTGCTAGGGTATCGATATAATATACTAAACGTTAAAAAAAAACAACACTTTGTGAACGTTCTTATATATTTTGTCTTTGTATGTATTTACTGAATTGTAGAACAAAAAATACCACAATTAAGTCTACGACACGAAGCAGACCACGAAAGGGGGAAGTAAAATCGTTTTAACTTCCGAAACAGACAGATCTAAACCTTTAAGTATGCCTAATGACTATTTAAGTGATTTTAGAAAACTTCTGTGATGCCAAATTATGAACTGAATTATATATAACCAGACCCCGTTATCAGTCGAGCAAATTCATCGAAGCTTTTCATATTGTTGACACAACAAAACTATAGTTATTTTGTGGGCATGTAAAGTAATATGATATGATATAAATTATACACATTATACAAAATAAGTTTTTTTTTTAGATATTTAATTATACAATACAATACAACAATTCTTTATTGCACACCAACAACGGAAACAGTACAATAGAGCCTTAACATAAAATACGGTAGACAATAGGCGGTCTTATCGCTGAAGAGCGATCTCTGATTATTTACTTTCTATAATAATTATTAAAAACTGTTTTAAATGAATATCACAATTATTCTACTTTATTTACGAGACATATCTTTCTGTGTGTAGAGACGTTGTTATTTTTATATTTTGAAAATTCAACTGTACTAAATATAAACATATTTTATCGCATTAATTATTGGCAAATAAGTTTCTATCAAAAAATTCATTTTGTGACAAGCTTTATTGCTGACTGTACTTTTCATGAACCCTTTGAGCGCCTAAGACGGCAAGAAAATTGAGCCACATACGCCACGATGTCATTAGCCGGTATACAGTATCATACAATTGATTTCATTGTTGGCGTGTGGCGCACGGTTTCCTGTCAACACGCTAGGCGCTGAAAAGGTTAAACATCAATCAATTTTTCACCGAGACGCTGTGAATGAGCCCAAACTCGATAGGATTGCGTTATTCTATTACAGAGTGGTCATAGCCACCTTCCGGCTCCATCATGAGATGAATTGATGATGTCATAGTAATGTCATAGTAAGGTGGGTGATTATATGAGCGTTTTAACCGTCTCATTAGTCTGCCTCCAATATTGACGAATTCCATATGAGTTGAGGCGCCATTTTCGGTTGTATTGTAGAAGTCGTGGCTTTTTACAATTATTATCAAAATTAGGTTGATTGCTTTTATGAATTGGTTAATATTGCGAGTCGAATAACCTAACCCAACTTGTATAAGTACGCCAAAATTGTGCAACAATCGGAAACTGGGAAGTGAGTCAATTTAATTGGCGATTTGACACAGTACAAACATATTAGTTATTCATCCTTACTTGTCCTAAATAATTGCTAATTTCATACATTCAATTTATTTCCTTTCGAGAAAACAGATGGGGCCCGTTTCATAAACGCTTGTAACTTTTGTATGACAAGTGGAAGTATCTTTTTAATTCATATTATTGGAAAGAGGCTTCCGTTTGTAATATAAGTTACAAGCTTTTTAGAAACAGGCTCCTGGTATTGGCATTAAATGCATATTTTTAGGTTAGAACTGAACAACGGTTCTTTTTAATTTGCAATACTTAAGACTAAAATTTTATATTGAAGTTTACGTTACATCAAATTATTTGTTACGTGTCATAAATATTATGTATTGTAGGTACCAAACCTAGCATTTTCAATGTATTTGCTCCAATGATAACGGGGAACGAATAACTTAATTGTGATAAATGATTAGCGAGCCCGAGGCTCTTTACATAGAATATCCCTGCAGTAGAGAATGCTAAACCATTTATTTTTCACACCTGCCCTGCTACTATAAAACGAGGGGACTTGTGACCAATACCGTTGTACCGCGCCTTAGGCATGCGAGCGGCAAGACGGGGGGGCAGACGACGGCAGAATGACGAATCAGTGGCTGCTCTGCCCCCCCCCCCCCGTCATGCCGCTCGCATACCTGTCACCAGCATCAATATCTGCCATAACAAAGCGGTCGAAAATATCTGACACGTCCTAACTAGAAACAGTCGTGGGCGCTTTGTTGTGGCAGATATTTATGCTGGTGACTGTACTACAGCTTGACCATCACCTGTGTACCGCGCCTTAGGTGTGCGAGCGGGGGGGGGGGGGTGGGGGGGGGGGGGGGGCAGAGCAGCCACTGATAATTTTTGTATGTTGGATGGGTTCACTTTTCTTGTTATTCTATCTCGGGAGACAAAAGTGACAGAGTTAGTAAGGAAAATGATACTAATGTAGGCTTCTTGTAATAATATACTGACGAGAGCCGATGGAAAATTGACTTATATTGGGTAGATTTTTTTTCTTGTTATTTTTACATCGTTTTAAAGAGTAACTCAGGAGTCGTAACCATCAGCGAGGTACAAACAAAGTGTGAGAATAATATTCCCAGTAGTTACCAGTGAGAATGAAGGCGTGCGGACAGCTGGTGATTGCCCAAACTCGAGGAATCTAATAGGTTCTTTAAAACATTTTTTTAGGGATTTACAATGAAAACTACTTTACCGCAAATTGATAATAGTTAGCGATCATCCGTTGTTAGGAATAAAAATAATGATTTTAATATCTTAAAGTATATTCATTAGATTTACATTACAATATTACAAAAAAAACCACAAAATACTAAAATAAACTAAAACTAAACTCTACAAACTAAACCTAGTCAAATAACCCACCCCGAGTCACTCCCGGCGCAAAGGTGCCCATCATCATTTTAATATTAACACGGCGGTGTAGACGAAATAAATGGGTTCGCATTTGCGGGGTTCCGCATATATTTTGCTACATAATAAATAGTACTCAAAATTGTTGTACATTTATTAGAACAGTCAAGTTTTAACCTTTGATAAGAATTATAAACTGTTTTTTTTTATGAAACTTTAGTTGATAGCTAAGTTTATAGACAAACCAATAAATAGTATTGAGAAGATGGGTAAAAATAAAAAAAGTGTACATGTAAACGTTTTTTTAAAGAAAAAAAAGTGTTTAAAATCTCCTTCACAGGTTTGTTACATATCAGTATGAATTATTTATTTATTTCTATGAACGTAACGAAACTTTACATACAAAGCTTTGTGCACTTTTTTTCTTGTACGAGGTTCGAATTTGTAAACGATTCTGAGTAAGCCCAAAAAATCAATATTCTGAAGAAAAAAAATGTATTCTTTTTTTGATTTTCACCCACATATACATGTTCAAACGAATACAGCCGTGGCTGTAGAATTTTTTTCGCAAAAAAAAAAAAACAGTTGCGTCACTGAATGATTTGAGTTAAGGTGCGTCCACACTTGTATCATTTGCTCGTATCCGATCACCGTGCCGTGGCATGACTGCGTATCGCGCTGCTTGGACGCTTACTGTCGGCGCGCCGATAATGCCGCACTCTTCCGATACAAGTGTGTGATACGCGTAGCAAATGGATTTCGAGTGATCGGATCGGCGCAACGTCCAAACGCGTGATCGTGACACGCGATCATGCTACGCGACGATGATCTGATACGGGCAAATGATACAAATGTGGACGTACCTTAAGATTGGCCTCAAATGTACATCTTTTTTTAATGTCTGTTTATAGAAAGGTAAGGTTATGTATTTATTATCTAATTTCTTGATTGATTTTCACTTTACTGCCATTACGCTTTTCAAGTTTCGGTATCACTATAAAAACTTATTAGAAATAAACAACTGTCAAAGCATTCTGAGAGCATTTATTTTGTATATGACTGAATAATGTAATTTGTTATTTGTATAATTCGCATCCGCATTGTTTTTTTAATACAATTTTGACTCGCAACTGTTTTTTATTAAATCCCTGGACACTGGTTGAAGAATTCGATGCTGAGGCTTCGTTGGAGCAATAGGGGTGCATTTCACCAGAATGTCGGGTACGTGACGCCATTCTTTTCATACTTCTTAGAAAGTTAGGAAGTAAATTTTTGGCATGTCAATATTTTATAACTTGGCTTTTGTATTTGTAGTGGATTCTTGGACTTTTTATATGTTTTGAAGGTAGCTGTCATAGCCGTCACGTACCGACAAAGTAGACGTTCTGGTGGAATGCACCTAGGGAACTTGCATAAAAAAATAGGCATTACTGTATCCCTACAGCCGGTCTACCACAACTCTCCGCGACAACGCTTGTCGCGCAACATATCATCACCCATCTTTCTCGCATTGTATTGAAAAGATAGAGACAGACAATCTTCGTCGCGCGACAATGAGTCGCGTATCACAGTTGTGCTGGGGTGATGGTTCGAAAACACCACATTTGATTCACGATTGATTCAAAGGTGTAGGGGGTCACTAGCTGTTGCCCGCGACTTCGTCCGCGTATAGATGCAATTTGTAACTTACAAAGTTTCACCCCCTTTTTCGTCCCTAAAAGGGATGAAATTTTACATAAAGCCTATGTCCTATTCTGATATATAAGGTACATAGCTGGAAAGTTTCATAAAAAATAGTCCAGTACTTGTTGAGATTAAGTGGAACGTACATACAATATACATACTTTCACGTTTATAATATAGATAGGATTATATGTCTTCCATCTATCTATCTATCTATCAGCCACGGACATCCACTGCTGAACATAGGCTTCCCCTATAGCTCGCCACAGGGTGCGATCCTGCGCAGACCACATCCACTGACTCCCCGCGACCCTTTCGAGGTCATCTGTCCACCTAGTCGGGGGCGGTTCCACGCTGCGCTGTGTAATCGCCACTCCAGGACTTTACTGCACCAACGACCATCAGTTCTCCGGGCTACATGGCCCGCCCATTGGCACTTTAACGATGCAATCCAGGGTGATCATGGAATTACGACTGAACTTTTGAGAGCAGGTGGAAAACCAGTACTCAAAGTCCTCCAGTAGCCTGAAGCATGGAATAGGAGAGTGGTGACATTGTGACAAGTCTTCCATAATATGATAAAATTCACCAAATTGCTCTCTTTTTGAATGTATTTCACGCATCCATTCAGTTCTACGATAGTGACGACGCCGTCGCTGTCTTCTAGATAGAAGAGAATCATCTAGAATTTGTAAATTATTCATTTTGCACCAAAAACCCTGGGTCAAAGTCAGCAAATCGCTGACACGTTTCACGCGGGTAAACGTAAGTATTCAGTGTGCGCACTCTATATGTACGACCGGCATTGTACGTGTTCGTACAACAGGAATTCGTGTCCAATGAGCGACCGGCCTTAGTTTCAAATATATTCAAAATTCGTTGCATTTGGAAGTTGTAGGCGCGATATCTATACTATAATAAAGTTGTAAAAATGAAATGTCTCTACATTGAATATATTATCAAAAAAACTATTGAAACGGACTATTTACAGGACACTGAATCGAAAAATGTATTATTTGGATTTTTTGTATGTTTGTATGTGTCGTGGCTTCACGCCAAATTTCAACTATTTTTGATATACGGGTAACTGAGTATCCCCAGATGGTTATAGGATGGTTTTTACCCGATTACGCTGAAGAAAAAAAGGGGGGTTATGATTTTTTCTTCTCTGCGAACGAAGTTGCGGGCGGGCACCTTCTTGTAATGGATAAAAGAAAAATACATACTCCAGTCCATCAATTTTATTTCGGAAATAAAATACAGAACAACTAAAAAGCGCATTTAAAAGGCGCCTGCGCTTGGCTCTGGTCGAGTTAAGTTTGCACCTGAATGATCTAACATAGAATTAAGTGCAAACTTGACTTGAATATATAGTTAAACGAATTCACTGCCGTGAACGCACATGCGTTTAAGTCTATATAAATTTATTCCTAGGGGGCGTGGCTCGACAGTGAATGCGTTAATAAGAAACAGAGACGATGCGCTGAGCGCACACTTACGAAATGTAGTCGGCAAAAAATATTTCTAAATAGTACTCAGAATAATAGGTGAAAATATACAATTATTTTGTAGATATATGTGTTACCGACTGTACATTTGAATTGCATTAATTTTCGAGCGCGCTTCAGAGTGCGTTTTCTAAAGTGGCATTTGAAAGAAACTGTTTTCTCAAATAACATCGTTCCATGCTACAGTTTTTTGTCTTTAGACACGTTGCGTTGCAATCTCAGAACAAGGACCTTATACTTTCGAATCGTGCCGTTCTGCTTACTCTCCGGTTAAATAACATTTAAGTGAGCAGGACGGTTCGACTTCAATGAAGAACGCGATGAAGAGACTGCACCGCGTTAATTTGTTTCCAGCGACACTTGCTTGTTGTTGCAAAAAACGTAGTGCGTAAAGTTTAGTACCCGTTTAAGTTAAGTTTGCAACTCGTGTCTATATAATATATATGATATCGGATACAAACAAGGTGTAAACTTAATTTAAACGTGTAATTTTTTAAACTTTGTATATTTTTATTATTTCCAAATGCCAATATAGATACCGCATGGCGCCCAGTAATATGATTGTATGATTTTATTTACAAAAAATCACTTTATAACAATAATTCGGGCATAATCCATCGACAGATTCCTACCACTTACACTTAAAATAACCTAAAACTTGTGCGAGCCAGCACAAAGCCGTGCGGCACCCTGCCGCATGCGGCATGTAGTAGCTTACCACATAATCAAAGTAATCCAGTAAAGGTGCGTCCACATTTGTATCATTTTCCCGATCAGATCTTCGTCCCGTGGCATGATCGCGTGTCACGATCACGCGTTTGGACGCTGCACCGATCCGTTCGCTCGAAATCCATGTTGCTACGCGTATCACACATTTAGATCGGACAAGCTCATTGTAATCGCTGCGCCGACAATGAGCGTCCAAGCAGCGCGATACGCAGTCATCCCACGCCACGGTGATCGGATACGAGCAAATGATACAAGTGTGGATGCTCCTTAGGGTTCTCAATATACGTTACCCGGATACTTCGAAATCCAGGATTTCATACATTAGAAAGGTTTATTTTTCTCTCGCGGTTTAAAATTATTGCTAATATAATTACTTAAAATAATTAAAAGTTAACTAATAAGTATTTTTTCAATGAACTAACGAATTTCGAAACATTTTGGTGAATAAATTAGAAATATTTACAAGTATGCGGCACATTGAGGCATGCGGCACACTGTGGCATGCGGCACACTGTGGCATGCGGCACACTGTGGCATGCGGCACGGGCCGGCTGTTCGGAAGACTCGTTTGCGTCACGGAAGCGCGGCGCGGCGGCGCTAGTTCCCAAGTAAGCTGCTCTAAAACTTTAGTTAACATTGAGGAAATTTCACGTAAGCCGATTATGACTACTGCAGTTACACTAAACTCAAAATAAGAAGTGAGTCCTGAGACAATATGTCTAGTGTTGCAACATGTCGATAAAATTAGGGTCAAGCGTGAGTTGTTATCAGTTATCAGTTTATTTATTGCTTTCATAGGTACATTTCAAGATGGCACATTCACATTTACCGCTATGAAACCCTGTACTTAGGGCACTGCAAAATTATCGAACTTACAGCTAGATGAATTTAATAATGCGTTCGCTTAGATTTTTATTATCGAGAAGAAATAATATATCTCAGAGCAGAACGTACCTAAAATTAAAAGTGATAGTCATGATATCCTCTTGTAACATTGCGTGTACGGTCAGCTGCAAAAAGATATACACGATTATTCCGATCAATAACATCTTCTCTCAACTCTATTGACGGGTAATAGAGTCTAGCGAGTATAAAGTTTGTGCAGCTTACAGAGCTACCACGCCGCAAACTAACATACTTAAATTATAACAACAACCGATAGTGCTTTAACGTATAATCTTAAATTATGTGCTGGGTGAACAGACTTTTAGACCAACACAAATCTGTCCACAACTTTTAATCTCATTTTTAGAATAGCGCCTTTAACGACTCACTTGCTTTTGGTAACTGTAGTTACCATTCACCATTCTTTTTTAATTTATAAATACAGTTCAATACAAAATTTCAAGCAAGTGAGTGAATAAATAATGTTTTCTCTTCGTTTAAATTTATAGTGTACTTTAAAACGTTGAATGTCCCCTCTGTTAAAAGTTGTAAACAGAAAATATATTAGAAGACCGATTTTTTGGTAACTATAGAGATATTTTCGGTAACGCTACAGACGTCAAGTGTGGGTCTTAAAAAGTATTCACCCTAACGTAGGGACTCAATTGCGACATTGCGTGACCAGCGCACGGGCAACACTGTGTACCTATCTGAGGTTAGATGGGTATATGGCTTAAGGGCCTGCACACCGCGTTTTTTAACCTTCTGACCGCCAAGCAGCAAAGTAATACGACGACCCAGACGCCACAGCCGGTCTAGCACAACTCCCCGCGACTACGCTTCTCGCGCGACAAAGCTTCATCCGTCTTTCTCGTATAGGGAATATGCATGAATCTTTATTTTTGCTTTATTAAAAGTGCATTCATGTAACAAACAGTAGACAAAAATAATTTTTCGAATAACTATAAAAATAACCAAGATATAAGCCATCAAACATTTCATTCTATCTCTTTCTTGCAAAACAGAATTTAATATGGAGTTTATATGGTTGGAGTGCAGTAACGTATCAGTGTATATCGGACCTCTCTGGAGACTTTGAACAATGAAATTTGGTCGGCATTTTCGATGACGTGATTTGCCAACTGTGGCGCTCAAAAGGTTAAACGCACGCGTCTCGGCGTGTTTTTGACACGCGCTTAGACAGCGCGTTTTTTATGCCATAGAACTGCATACTGATACTGACGATGCAAAAGTGATACTTGTGATCCTATTTGAATAAATAATCTTTTATCTTTATGTTTATACTGACACGCATGCGTATCGCGTTTATATTGTTACAAAGCACTTCGACGGCTCGGTTTGCATAAGCCCTAATCTCACTTCACAACACTACTTAGACCAAGGACCGTTTCATAAACGCTTGAAACTTGTATTACAAGCGGAAATCTCTTTCCAACATTATGTATTAAAAAGAGACTTCCGCTTGTATTAATACAAGTTACAAGCTTGAGACGGGCGCCAAGTAGTGACCATCCCTTTTTTTAACACTTGCCGTGAGTTTACAAATAAATTAATAGTTTAAAAAACACTAGAAAAACACGCTTTAAAATACTTTTCTAACGAATGCATAAACAGCACTCATACGATGCTCCATCATGAAGTTCCAGTTCATATCTTCCGGCTCCATCATCAGATCAGTTCGACAGTACCATATTATTGTATTGTCATCAGAACTACATAGAGCTGCCAATTTTCATGACGCTACGATCCTTGGAAGATGGTTAAATTAGTTACGTTAGATTCCATTACATAGTTACATACAGGTCGACTTAATAAAAGCGTGTTAAAAAGGCTCCATTCTGGCCACGTTACCCCATACAGTGAAGCCAGAATACTAATAGGTCTCGGCAAACGAAGATTTTTTGAACACGAGTGTCAAATATATTATCAGGTGCGAGTGAGCGGTACAGTAATAAATAGCCGAGTACTATTAATACATTGGTTTTACTGTACCTTTTAAAATACGTTTTATTATCCGTCATAGGTTGTCGGTCTATGCTAACACAGCCAGCAGTAAAATGTACGCAGAATAACATGCTCAGATTGATCTCTTGATGTGAGAGTGGCGTGCAGATGATTTCATCGACACTCGGTTTGCGTAGTAACTTCTGCCGCTGACTGTACTAGATCAGGAAGGTCACCCCTCGGTCTAAAATGCTCACGAGTGCTCTAATGGGGACACAATTTAACTGTCAAAGCAAAGCCCGCAGGTCTTTAAATAAAATTGAAACATATCCGATATTTACATGATTTTAATTTTAATAAAAATGTCTCATAGAATACATTTCAAAACGTCGCTATAAAAGGTCTTTGGTACAGACAACATGGCGGCTATAGAGCACAGGAGACGAGATAAAAAATATAAACACCGATCTGTAATAATATGTACTTTTAAGTGAAATACGTAACAGATGCAACACTTATAAGAAGTGGGCGTGTCCGGCTATCCACCAATATCACAAGTTCTTTGCACGCACGTTATCTTTAAATTGTGTCTTTATTTCCTTCGCAGCGTCGGCGTCACGAGTAGTTAGCGCGCGAAAACGTAAGCAGCGCATCGTGCATTCTCCGATGCATGGCAGCCGACTGTTATTTTTTAGCGAGTTCGATTTACTAAGATGATGAAGAGATGGCGCTGTTCTTCAATGAAGAAACTGAATCTATATACATTTTTTTTCATAAATTTGGAAATAATTACCACAATTATATTTATCTTCCCTAAATTGTTTGTTTTTAGTCTATAGTTATCATTATCGTAACATACATTTTTTTCTAAATTAAATGATCAATTAGCATTTAGCCGTGAAGGGACATGCATATTACGACGTACAGGGAAAATGTATTCTGTACGACGTTGCAGTCCTATTAAAACGAAAAGCATCTGTCCTACTCTCGCAAAGAATTGTCGACAGTTTAGTTATCAATACCAATTTCGTGGTACGGGGTAATTAATGACCTGTACCAAGTTAAAGGTACTACAGCTAAAACGCTTTTTTGTGGCCTCAATCTCGCAAGGAATTAGCGGCAGTTTAGCTGTCAGTACGCATTACTTGGTACGGGGAAAATATACCAGTACCAAGTAGTCCTGCGGTTAAAAAGAAAAGCATTGCTGTGTTCCATCTGTACTTTCGCAAGAAGTAAGCGGCAGTTTTAAATGTCGCTATGTATTTCGTGGTACCGGCCATTATCGGCGTACAGACCCAAAACAAAAAACATTACGTTAGGTAAACGGTAGGTTATTGTTTACATTTTCTAAGTCGTCTCGTTGGCTTTACAAATAGTAAACGGCACAAGTGTAGTGCACTGTAATATGGGTAAACTTTTGTAGAAAATATTTAAAAAATGTCCATTATAAAATATTGTTACGCTTTAAAAGAACGGGCCGCGGTTTTATCCAGGATTTGTTACCGGTATTAATTAAAATTAAAATATCTTACCACTCTCAATATATTTCAAATTTCAGGGAATAGTATTTAGTTAATCATTAGTAACTTTGAATTTAGCCCACTTAAATACAAAAATGTCTAATAATAAGCAAAATACCTAAAAGTACCGGTTACTTAGTACGGAGAGGTTACCGGTATTCCATTCCTGGTTTCATCCAACTTCGTCGCCACAATCGACGACATGTTTACTCCATTCGGTCATAAAGCAGGAAGATTTAGGATTTTTTGTTATAGCCCGACAACTTTGTTTGTGACACTCCCATAGTTTGCGGGCGACGGGGGGAAAGCGGGGGCGGGTCTGTCGGTCTGTCAGTCGGGCACACTTCTTACTCACCGCCGCTGTCACCCCCCCGTCGCCCGCAGACCATGGAGTGTCACTAACGAAGTTGCCGGTTCCTTTGATAACTGTTCACCGCATACGAAACTTTTAAACAATACTTTTCTAGAAAACTACCGTCAGACTCAGTCATATTTAGATTCCATTAGCTGCTCACACCGTAAAAGCTGAGTACTGCTACATGTTTCGATCTATTACGACGACCTAAGTAGTCATGAGCGAAGAGTGGACACCGACGCAGACCGCCCCGCGCTCTATTCATTATAGATGGGTACATGTCGAACAGTACTCGCTTTTTAGGGTTTCGTAGCCGAAGGGTAAAACGGGACTCTATTACTAAGACTCCGTTGTCTGTTTGTCCGTTTGTCACCAGGCTGTATCTCATGAACTGTGATAGCTAGAGAGTTGACATTTTCACAGATAATGTATTTCTGTTGCCGCTATAACAACAAATACTAAACACATAATAATTTAATGTCTGTCTGTCTATGTCAGTAACCAATATAGAATGACTGAACACCGCGTACACTTTGCTTAGGAGTAGGGCTCTGCTAACACTGGATGTTCATAGATACGGCCGTTTGTAGCGTATATTTTGTTCGGAACTATCGGTACGCGAGTCCGGCTCGTACTTGGGCGGTTTTTTTAAGTCTACTTTTCGCCTAGTAATTAGACTTTTAAACAATTATCAAAGGGAAAACAGATCCGTCTCTAAACATGTAACTTGAATGAAGTAAAAATATCGACGAGGACGAAGCTGCCTTATGCCCAAGAAACAAAGAGTATTTTCCTATGGCGACTTTAATAATGATCCCGTTTCGATATTTCACTGTTGCTTCTTAAAAATGTATTAAACATATTATAGAAAATAATTTGTGGCTAATCCGTCTCCGATTTCACAATGTCTGTCAATTACTGAGGATGATCTCGACACGAAAAAGAAATACTGCAAAATGCTGCAAGCTTAAATTCACAACACTAATGTTGTGAATTTAAGCTTCGAGGCGTAAACTACAAGATTCGAGTCGCGACTGCTGAGTCTAGAAACCTCGAACCTTAAAGCCTCGAGTGTGCCTCAAATTAATAAGTTTGCGTTGCTGCTTACGATCACAGAAACCTTGAGTCTTAAGGCCTCAAGCTTTAAAACCTCCTAAGCTTTTAAGGTTTAAGTCTAAAAGGTTTGGAGCATTCAAAAGTCTTAAAAGCTTTAAAAAATTTAGATGAATCTATGCCATATTTGATAATTATACAGGGTGTCAGTGAAGAACCCGAAATATTTTAACAGCGTAATCCCAAGGTCATTAGAAGTAAAAAATATTACATAATTTTTTGTGAAATACCTAGGGAAAATAAAGAAAAAAAAATTCGGACTTTATGCAATTTTGGTTTGTAAAATATCAATTAGAGTGGATAAACAATACCTCTAAACGTAAAGTTAAAGATTTTTTATTCGACTGCAGATCAATTGTATGAGTCTAGAATGCTCATTGTTTGAGCTCTTAACGCTTGACTCAGGCCTTCGCGGTTCGGGGGCTTGAGCTTTCAATAGGCCCGAGTTTTTAAAGCTTGAGCTCTCTATGAAGCAGGAGTTCTAAAGACTCACTCTTAAGAGCTCATATAAAGCTTGAGTCGTTAAGGTTCTGAACCGTTTTTGAGCTTAAACCTTCAACGCTTAAGTCTTGAAAGCTTGAACCTTCAAGGTTTGTGAGTCTTTAAGGTTTGAAAGTCTTCCAGACTAGTCGTTTAACAACAGTAACAAGCTTCATTCGACACTTCACACGACAAAATTCCAAACGGGAAAATTATTATTGTGATCAACATCTTCGTTGACTGGAGATGGTCTGTCGGCAGACGGTTACGACAAACCCACACACGGACAAGAACAGACACCGATCACAACACGACACACACATACACCTACGACACGGCACCGGCGCTGCGGGCCGATAATGGATGCGATTATCGCGCGATATACAAACGATACTCGTTACCTAACAGTGGTCAGAGGGGCTTAGTGTCATGAGGCCGAAATCGTACACGACAGTATACCCTTCATGTTGCCGGGTTACGAAGATCAAAATTCGAATAAAAATATATTAGACACGTATTTTATTAATTACAAAAATACTCAGATAAGTCGCAATAAAGTTTAGTAGTGGGGGCTCGTGACGTCATAACTCTGTATATACCTGACGTCACGCGAAATTTTGACGAAATGTATTGCCATAATTTTTTGATTACGTGAAAAAACAAAAAATGCGTCTCCGATATTTTTTATTAAGCTTTTTATACATGACCGACTAAAAATTAAAATTTTGTCAACATCCCTATCTATGAAAATTGTACTCTTAATAAAGCTCAAGTCTCTCTTAAGATCCAAGAGTGAGGGGTATTATTTATCTATCGTGCGATAATTGCGACCACCTTGCGCCCACTGATCGTCAAATCTACAACTTTGCCCACCAGTACATACAACTTAACATTATAATATAATATTGAAAATACAAATATGTAATTCTCGATTTTCTCTGAAACCATATTTTTGTTCAGAACTTTCATAAAACAAATCTAACCTAACCTACCGTATTCTATAAAACCATAAAAAAATACACTGAAAACAATTTTTGGTTTCGGAGAACATCGAGGGTTGGGAAATTTTTCAAATGAAACATTTGCCAACAATTAATTTGGCTAAACGGCAGGATACCGTGTATCTGATGGTACAGTAGCATACACATGTTTATCTACATCCATATATTAAATTATTTTCATGTGTTTCAGCAACCATGTTTACCAAGATAACATGGCGGCCCGAATCTGTACTGTAATGATCTCATAACTACATCGCATACGATGTAGTTATGGCGCGGCCTGCACGCCGGTTTATCTCGTATGTCATTGCGTTATGGAAATGTGAACGTTTCGTATTGAAAATCTACAAGTTACCTATGAATTTTACTACATGGGTGTAGATAAAATAAATAATAATACTATCAATTCCATATCAAGGCAACTTCATCTATTATTAGGTAAAGTTATATGCGGGCAATGTTAGCAGATTTCACATCACAGTTATACAAATATCACGGTAAGCAAAACAACACAAATAACTTAACAAGCACTAATTAGCCTTAAGGAGAATGCGCTTAAACAAGCACTAACTCACCGCCTGAGGACGACCATGTCATGCAATGGTGACAAGTTTTAACGGTAGTCATGACTACATGACAAGAATGGGCCATACATAAAACATCAATAAGCCATCTGTTACTGACAATAACTTTTTTTACATTCAAACTTATAAATTAAAAGCCAAAGGAAAACTTATAAATTATAATCATTGCTAAGTACACGAAGACATTGTATTTTTTCTAAACTGAAAAGTACCTAATGTCATATCACTTTTTTTTCTTTTTTTACATTAACTAACTAGCAATAGGGTATTTGACAAGTTTTTTCTGTTGTATGTTATAGAACGATGGTGAAAAAACTTCTTCAATCTGATAAAAACTCCCTGAGATATAACAATGTTAAAAGCACATTTTTGGACTTTCCAAAAAAACGCTTCATACTAAAGCCTAATACATTGTGACGTCACACTGTAATACCTTGTACGGGAAATTTAAGAACTTTGTTCTGCAGCTGTGTTAAAACTTGCGTTAATCAAAACGGTTTATAACAAAACCTACCTTAAGTTTTATGGGTTATTTAATGGTATTATTAGTTTTTAATATTTTCATACTTTAAAAATGGACTTTCCCACCCAACTTTAATGCTCATAAAACGAGCTCCACTTAAGGTATCGAACTCAAAATTTTCACTTAGTTTCTTATTTTGCTTGTTTTATCGGGATCTTATTATATTAATATATTTTTTTAGAAATTTTGAGGTTAGTCAACAACCCTATTGAACTTAGTATCTGATAGTATGTGACTATGGGGTCGAAGATGTATCTCGCTGCTTTAGTAACAGCCTACTTTTCATATCCAAATAACATTACCGAGTAATATCACAATTACTGCCAATTTTACCCACTGCCATGTGTTTTTTTTTTAATAAATCTTCTTCACTTCGTCTATAGTCTGTTCTTGCAGTCAAAAGAAGGCAAAGAAAAAAACGTGGCTCGTATCATTCCTCCAATCAAGGTATAATAATCTTTTTTATCTGTGGTTATATAATACACCATTGGCTGAATGTTCCGAGTGACGTGAATTTTTGTTTACTTCCCATAGATACGGCCATTTGTAGCGTATATTTTGTACGGAACCCTCAGTGCGCGAGTCCGACTCGCACTTGGCTGGTTTTTTTAAATACCAAAACGAACAGACTATAGTGACATTATAATATTACAATCTTATTAATGTACATTTCAAAATATGAAATCGTAGTTTAAAAATACGTAGAAGTACACGAACACAACATTTCGCTTAAGAGTGCTTTACGTGCCGTACCAGAAGAAATATATTTACTTTTCACTTACAGTTTAAGTCGCGTTAAGGCCACGTCTTACCTCAAGCGATGATGTTAGCGCAGAGCGCTGATCTCACCTCCTACCGCTCGACTCCCGTCGAGCGAGTGTATCTAGTAATACTTAAAATAAGTAGTGACGTGACCGACATTTTCGACAACTGACGGTTATTTTCGATAGATGTCCGGACAGACAGAAAGTCCGGCACCAACGACATAAACTAACAAGAGTTAACAAGTATACCTAATATATCTATGTATTAAGATTGAACAATAATAGAAGCGAATATAAATAAGTGACATGTGTGAACAAGTATGTAAATTAATCGGCTGTGTCTGGGCAGAGTTCGAAGAAAAAAAACCGAGCGGCAATGCAGTGTGCATTTAGACATTTTTGCATACAATTTTTGTATCAGATTAAAGTTTGTTTCCTTCAGAATCAAGGGCACGTACTATCGATTTTGATACATAAAAAAAGTCTCACAAAAAGTTTCAGCGGCAAATTTCAGTACATTTTGTAAGAGCGTCTCATAATTGACAATCAGATTTTGATACACATTTCTTTTTATTCGTGAAATCTATAGTGCTCTTTATTCTGTCAAAACGGGCCCAAAATGTCCATAATCTGAGACAGTAAGTGTATACTTTTAAAAAAATACCCATTTACTCGAATTATACATTATTTAACTAACTTATTGATACTTGAATACACATGACTTTATACAATACTACTAGAAAACTCCCGCAACTTTGTTTATTGAGGAGGAAAAAGTCATAACCCTTTTTGTTCCTTGAGCGTAATCGGATAAAAAGAATCCTTTAACCATCGGTCGATGCCCAGCTTCCCACGTACCAAAAGTAGCTTAAATCTGTTTAGCCGTTTTGGCGTTGAAGCCACAATGACGGGTAAGTAATAAAAGATATAAGAACTTAAGGCCAAGCCACACCGGATGCGTGTGCGTGGCGTGCACGTAAACGTGCGCGTTGTAAAGTACGAATACCCATAAGAGATGACACACCGCTGCGCACGTGCACGCCAAGCAAGTCACGTGCTATCAACTATGACGTTTTATACGATACAACGCACACGCGCACGTGCACGTGCTGCGCACGCATCCGGTGTGGCTTGGCCTGTATACTATAATATTCATATTATATACGCTCATATTGTATAAGCTTGGTGCTGCCGTTCAAGGTGTATAACGAACGTTAGATATAATATTAAAATACCTATTTTTGTTAAGTATCACGTATTTTAAGTATAATATAACCATCATTATGTATAACGTTCATAATATCTCAGATTTATTATGTATATTTCGAACACCATGATGCATAATGATCGTGAAAAATAACCGCTTGATATTATTTTAGGATAAAATTGTCCAATACATTCAATAGCAAAATAGGACCAGCCATAAAGTCGTATCGTAAGCCCAGTCGGACCTGGGCTTCGCTCGCTCGGGGTCGCAGTTCAACCTAACACTCCTCCTCGCTTCGCTCGTCGTCGTACCTAACCTTAGCCAAGTCGGACCTGCCTTAGAACTAGATTAATGGCGAAAAGTATCTCAATAGCAAAATAGGACCCGCCATAAAGTCGTATCGTAAGCCAAGTCGGACCTGCCTTAGAACTAGATTAATGGCGAAGAGTATTTCAATAGCAAAATAGGACCCGCCATAAAGTCGTATCGTAAGCCAAGTCGGACCTGGGCGGCTCGCTCGCTTCGCTCGCTCGTTAGGGTCGCAGTTCAACCTAACACTACCTCGCTTCGCTCGTCGTCGTACCTAACCTTAGCCAAGTCGGATCTGCCTTAGAGCTAGATTAATGCCGAAAAGTATTTCAATAGCAAAATAGGACCCGCCATAAAGTCATACCGTAAGCGAAGTCGGACCTGGGCGACCATTTTGACGCTCCCCTATTTTTGGTCACAATACAAACCTAACCTAACCTACAGTTTTCGAAACTAACCTAACCTACTTTTCTAGTATTTTGTATATCATACGCTATTATATTTTATAATCATTATACTAAAAGATAGTATATACTATGATCGATATACGTTATGAATGTTATATAGATTGCCCGGAACTACTTAACAAACTTTCATTTAGTGTACCCTCTCGGTCTAAAAAACACTTCCCTCCCCTCTCAGTTAAATGTGCTTCATCCAAATATAGGCAAAATAGTTACTTGATTCGTGCCAGCCGTTGTCTGAATAATGTGACAAAAGAGCTAGAAATTGATATTTTTAATTGCTCAATTCCTTCTGTGAGGCGTAATTTGGCGAGAAGCTTCTTTTAATGAGACTAATTAAGATTTATCTTTTAGTGTACTTATTTTCCCTTATTTTCATCATCTGCAGGTAGTTGTTTGCTCATTAATAAAAGATGTTTACGATCGTGTTATTATTCAACCAGTTGCTGTTTGTTACCATTAAACAACCCTTTGTTTTGTTTTATGTATGGTATTTTAGTGCATGAGTAGGTGTATATAACGTAACGTTTGTGCGTATTGTTTAACTTAATGTTAAATACTACCATGGTGCTACAAGTGAGATCCTGTAATTGGCTCGCTATTACTATTTAAGTTACTACTAAAATATTTTAAGCTGTTGGATCTCCATGTAAATAAATAAATAAATAAACTGAATTTAGAGTATTTCGATGTTATATAAAAAAACTTTATATAAAATGAGTTTATATAATTAGTTTAATTAACCGTTATTCCTAATAAAAATATTGATTTTGATGTTATAGCAAACGTTCATTATATCTTGTGAACGTTATTAATATGAAATTATATATTATGTAGTTATATCTCGTAAGACGCACCCCACAATGACACATAAAAAACTATTTAGTGACCAACAAATAGTCCGTTTCACTTATGTAATTTTGAAAATATCTTCATTGTAGGTACAGACATTTCACTTTTACAACTTTTTTAACATTATAGATTTTTTCAATAAATAGATATTCACTTCGAGCATTTTTGTCGAAAATATCAGGACACCTACTTGAAAATTACCGTCAGTTATCGAAAATGTCGGTCATTTACCTACTCGCTTAAAATAGGTCTACTATTGCATCTGATCCGGAGCGCCGAGGCGCAGTCTACGAATATGCACACAGTTTTGCTTAAACGTATCAAAATGCATACATATCGATAGAAAAGAGCGTATTCTAGTTACAAGTTAACATTGTAAAGTTTCGTACAAAATTGGCTTCTTGTTCTCGCGATGCCGGTACAAAATTGATATGGTTAGGTCTACTATTAATAGTTATATTCTGGAAAATTCCTCGGGACGTATCCTTGACAATATTCACAGTAAGAATTGCGATATTTAAAGCTCAAGGCAGATAATTCGCAGATGTATCTGTCAATATGTACAATGTAGCCATGAAATTCGTACTACTATGAGATATTGTCGAAGAACGTTTGGTTCGGAGGCATTGCGCTTCACTTCATGTGCAATGCTTTGCCGGTACACGTTATGAACATACAAACACCACCATATGTGACATAACATATCGACAATGACTTGATATAAACGTATGAAATCGAAGATCAACATACTGATCTGTCATGCAGATTGACAACTTTGACTTACATCGAAACTATCTCTGGAACGACCGTCCTTATGAGTCTAAGAATCAAATTATTGCAGTGGCCACCTCGGCAGTTATCGCCTTTCTACCCGACTGCGGCGAAACCCAAAAAGGGGGTTATTGTCATCTCAAGAAATTGTATCATTATCTAAACATCCGTAATCCATACAGAGTTACATATATAACATTGTTGAAAAACATACTTGAATCACGTCAAACCAAAATAGCCACGCAGGAATCTCTACAACTCAAATTTTCATAAGGGATCATTTCAATGAAAACGATAACGATAGTTTGGTTTCGACTCCAAGCCAAGTACGTTCTAAACTTAGATTGCTAGCGTCTTACCCTTATATGTACTGGCTGTTTTTAAATGCACGCAAAGTAGATTTTTCCAAGTAATATCAGGAAAATTGTATTAAGAACCCAACTTTGATCTGTGCCTTTTAAGACGAGCCACTACCTCATGTTGTTTAAGCTACCGAAAGACCTGGACATATTTAGATTTCAATTACGGTTTCTTACATACCCACCATTTATGAAACGAAACATGTCAAGTCGCTCGGCTTTACGGATTAGTTATACTGCGAAACCACCTAGTGGTAAGTGCCGATAGATTCGATGAATGTTTTACTGCGCTTAGTCGGTCTAGCCTGCCTAAGAAAAACAAGTCACCTGGCCGTGTTTATCGAATAACTCTTTACGGATTACATGTGGGAGCTAGAACGTCTTAAGTCCCCAATACACTTCGCAGTTTATCGAGGTTAGACGAATACGATAGTGTAGGAAGAACTTTTTTCGCGCAATCGTCAATTTTTGCGCTGAGTAAAAAGACGTTTCGAAATTCGAACTCAAACATCGCAAGGTTACCCGAATGTATCGTCACGCCTTTGGTGAGCGCTGCTTCAAAGTATCGAAGCGAGTAGTGTATTGGGGCCCTAACAATCCGACACTTAGTATGTTAGTCGCGTACCGGCGATACTGCCAAAGTGTTCTCCCGCCGAGGTAACTCGGCCCCGCGGTGGGCGCCATTACACGTCTTTCTCCTTTTCCTTGCCGTTGCAGTGTTGGTGTTCGAGGCCGTCCCCATGCGCGTCCGTAGGCTGCGCAAGGATGTCCGACCTGTACACAGGACGGTACAATTTTAATTTATAGAATTCTGAACAATTTCTAATAACAGAAAGATTCATGGGTAAGACTGTGAGACCAAGGTCAAAAAAAGTCTTTGACCATAAACTAGGTTTTTTTCTCAGTGTCTGCCAATCGGGTACGCGGTTGTGAAATGGCAAGATGTCTATATTTCTGTGAATTTAGCAAATAAATTTTGTGCAGTTGTTACTGCTTACCTTAAGAAGGTTCGACATTAAAAACGAATTTGACACTGCCTTAACCTTCTGGCGTCTCGTGTACTAACATGAGACGTCAGGAGGTTATGGCAGTGTCAAAATTATTCAAAAATTAAATGGCACTGCCGAAAAAAGTGTGGCAAAACATTGTCTGTGACAACTTGCTTTGCTGCTCTGCTGTAATAGAGAACGTCATCGCTGATTGGCAGATTTTTTCTTTCCTTCTCGCTCGCGTCACATTGTTGTATACTGACCTGCCAGCCAGCAGCGCCGGCGCCACGCCGAGCGCCCTGCGCAGCGCGTCGTGCGTCTTCATGCGCAGGCGCATCAGCTCGTTCTGCACGCGCTCCGTGATAGCGCGTCGCGTCTCCTCCTCGCTCGCGTTTGACTCTTTTAACCTGGAATCGAATACACTCAGATTAGTGAAAGAAAATTTGATTTAAACACTTGACATAACCGAAATCATCCGGACTACCGTCAAAGAAGGCTAACATGATTCATTAAACTTGGTCGTTTCCTCTGCAGCATTTTCTGGTGGTAGTGGTAGTGGTACTTTCTAACACACAAACCTTATCCTGTCTACAAACACAAAAAAAATAATTAGCCCAGTCGATGTACCCGTTCTGTAGTGATGCGCAAACATAGCAATTTTTATTTCAATTGATTATAAATAAAGATTATTACTCCTCCGGGAAATCGTGCATTATTTAAGGTGGTTATAAGCACTCTTGATTACGTCCTCGCGCGAAGTTTACGTAACACACTAACTATTCCGACATCTGGATATTATGTACATTTCATGAATATATGAACACCGCTTTATAGATTATTACCTGGACAGCAGACTGGCCAACGGCACGGGCTGGCCCACGGCGAGCCACACGCGGTTCCCCGTCTTCAGCCGGTAGGGCTCCGTGTTGGGCAGCACGGAGTCCATGCCCTCGTGCCACACCGGCAGCACGAGCGGGGCGCGCCCCGCCGCCGCGCACTCCGCTATCATCCGACCCACGCCCCATTTGAACCTGATGTGTTCCTGTAAAGAGAACAGTTCAATATCAGTGTTCCACCCAGGACCTTGGTCGGGTAGATAACTCGTCAAGAAGATGTCGGGATCGTATACTTATAGCTCTAATTACTTAATCTATAATAATAATAATAAATGACATTTATGCATTTTTTGCATAGGTACATAATTGGGTTTTGACTTATATATATGGTGATTATGCAAAACAATGAAAGGGAAAGTGGCTCAGCTTATGTCAATGCCAAGAGCCCACAAGGACAATTGGTCACCGACGCTGTTATTCTGCCACCCCCGTGACTTAATAACTAAATACATTTTGGATGACTATCATGTGCCATGCAATTGTTTTTGTAGATCCAACAGACATGCCTTACAACGGTTTTTAAATACCGCCAGGGACTTGCTATTTCTTAGAAGCGGTGGCAAGGTATTCCAGCACCTAGAGGCAGCGTATCGAAATCTAGGGCTTACATGTAATTGTCTTCAGTGTTTTTCCTGACAGCGATACTCGTACAATACATCAGGGTTCCTAACATTACCTAACGGTGGCGCTAAATAAGAAGTCAAAAGTTCCCTTGGATTTGCCGTAGTCCAGCCACTAACCGCTCAATGCAGGAACCAAGTGCACAAATTATCACCTAAACACAACCGGAGCTTTTTAAACTCACAAATCTTGGGGAGTTCAAATCAAATCACAAGTAGGATTATGTAAAACACCGCGAGGTCTTATGCCTTCCGTAACGCATTATCTTACTTACCAAAACCATGATACTGCTCGCTTAGTTGATTATAGTTATTTTCATAGTATTATGTCATACGGTATTCTGGTTTGGGGCAAAGCAGCTGACATACAGACTATATTTGTGCTAAAAAGAAGAGTGATTCGTTCTATATATAACCTGAATTCCCCTGACTCCTTAAGAGCGTTTATACCCGCTTAGCTGGCAACGTCACATATTTTGTCTTCTTACTTCATTATTCTGTGGTATTTGAATGAAACTTAAAGATATGTTCAATACATACCCTACATTTTTAGCATTTATATTGTGTTTCATTCATGTACTCATCGATTTTGCCTTAATTTTCTTACAAAACAAGATATAGACTTAAATTCATTTTTAGAGCTTTGGTTGTGGCAATATCATGAAATTTTGCACTGTACCAGCTTATCCACCGAAAACGTAATGAATGAATTGAAAACATGTTCAAGTTACGTACACATTTCTCAAAATAATCAAGAAAAACCAAAAAATATGCGACGGTGCCAGTTAAGCAGGTATACACCCTCTTA
Organism: Hedya salicella; assembly: GCA_905404275.2. NCBI lineage: Eukaryota > Metazoa > Arthropoda > Insecta > Lepidoptera > Tortricidae > Hedya > Hedya salicella. Next base: position 1,066,247 of record FR990112.1, on the reverse strand, counting down.
AGATAACTTTTAAAAGACATCAACATATTAACCTTACCGTAGCGTCCCAATATATTTATGAGACTATTATTTATGTTATTATGAACCTATAATGCGTATCTTAAACGGTTGCGACCATCTGTTTTTTTTTTAATAAAGTATGAGTTATCAATGTTACAATATTAAACCACAATCAATGTCCCGCCCGGTTTGAAATCAACGACCACGCGCCATTCACTATCAGTCCTAAATACGACTATGAATATTTACGACTGATAGATATTGAATGACGCGCGACAGTTTTATATACGGAAGTATAGTGGAACTAAATAGGCTGTAACTGAACCCGGGACCTCTGTCTATAGCCCCGTATTCAACGACGAGGGGGGGGGGGAAGACAGCGGGAATGGCGGGTATGAAGACTGCGCGCGGCGGACCACGGTGACCCTGTGAGCACTTCTTACCCACCCCCGCTGACGTGCTGCCTGCCTGATAAAAGTAACCTATAGTTTCCTACATAAAATTTAAAAGTTGAGAATTGTGCACTACTACGACCAAATTGTACTTCTTAATCGCGATAAAAGTTTCAAATCAGTTTCAAATCTATTATTATTAACTGTTTACGAACTAATTGTTACTGTACTATGTCTATTTGTTAAATTTAACATCGTTAACTGTTTAATTTTAAAGTACCATGTAGTTTTTGCCTGAATATCTCCTTCGATCATCTTGTTTTAATGGTCCTTGGTTGCAAGGAAACGAATGAAATGCCGCATTATCTTGTCCATTGTCGGTTTGTGGCGGAAGCCCCGATTGCAACGATTGCCGTGGGAGCGGCCACTCGCCACCGATACGGTCATATTACTTATGACCACTCACTAGCTTCTGGTAACTATAGTTTACCATTCTTACTATAACTTACTTATTACTTAAATGTGCCCGCAACTTCATCCGCGAAGGAGAAAGTCATAACCCCTCTTTTTTCTTCAGCGTAGTCGGGTAAAAAGTATCCTATAACCATCTGGCGATACCCAGCTACCAGTGTACCAAAAATAGTTGAAATCCGTTTAGCCGATTTTGCGTGATTAAGCCACAGTCACATACAAACATACAAAAAAATTTTTTAGATCTAGTGACCTCCAAGTAGGTATATTACAATCATCTTTTTGAAAATATCTTCAATGTACAAATGTTTTATTTTTACAACTTTATAATAGTATAGATAAATAGAGCTTAACCCCTCATATGCGGGAGCCGTTTCAGGATTTGACACCTCGGTGCGGCAATTTTACGTTGGTAGAGGCTTTCAGCGTAGTCGATTTAGAACGTATCCGTGCTTATGCAGTTCATGAATGGGAACGGGTACGCGTCTAAGCATACGAGGGGTTAATCCTAAATTTCAAGCAAGCAAATGAGTTCCAAAGTAGTAGACAAGCCATATTAGAGATTATACAATCCTTATAACGCTCAAGCTGGCTGTAATGGCCGAATAAGCTTGTGTGCTACCTGGGTGGTTAATGCTCAGTTTGGGAATTGACGCGAGTTTACAAGCATGAATATGGAAACGAGAGACGCGCAACGCCCGCATCGTGCATTCTTTAACTAAATTATTATACCGTAGGGATCACTCTCTCTCCGTACTTAGAGGTTCGCTAGACTGATAGACGGTCGAATATTGATAGATAATGATAGCTCGCGACATCGGCGCCGGCGCCGTTCTTTAATAGAAACTACTAGAAGATGCCCGCAACTTCGTTCGCGGCGGAGAAAAAGTGATAACCCATCGTTTTTTCTTTAGCGTAGTCGGGTAAAAAGTATCCTATAACCATCTAGAGATACCCAGCTACCCGTATACCAAAAATTTTGCGTGATGAAGCCACAACAACACATACAAACATACATAAAATCCAAAAAAAACATTTTTCGTTTTAGTGACCTCCAAATAGTTCGTAACAATCAATTTTTTGAAAATATCTTCAATGTACAGACATTTCATTTTTACAACTTTATAATAGTATAGATTATGCGGACGCAGCGGCGTCTACGCGCGCCGAGCGGGAGACGGAAATAAACAAAGGACTGTCACAGGGACATCGCCGCTTATTCAAATGACCTATTTATAGTGTCCGTTAGCATTTTGAATAGGATTCGGGCCCTAAGAGTAAGGTTCTGTAGTTGCCGGAGACATGCGAAACACGTAACTTTTTAAAACTATTTTTAAAAACCGGCCAAGTGCGAGTCGGACTCGCACACCGAGGGTTCCGTGTAAAATATACGCTACAAATTGCCGCATCTATGAGAATCGAGTGTTAACAGAGGCGTACGCGTACTCCTAAGCAAAATGTACGCGGTGCTCGATCATTTTATATTGGTTACTGATATAAACAGACGGACATACAATTATACTGTTTTTTGTATTAGTTGTTATAGCGGCAACAGAAATATATCATCTGTGGTTCAACTGTCTAGCTATCATGGTACATGAGATACAGCCTGGTGACAGACAGACAGACGGACATCGAAGTCTTATTAATAGAGTCCCGTTTTTCCCTTTGGGTGCGAAACCCTAAAAATTAAGTTAAGCCCTATATGCAAAATAAATCTTAATAGGGTATTTGACAGTAAAAATAAAGTAATTTTCATTTTATGTGTGTGCAACTTCTGTACATGTTGTTTTTTGGTGGTCCAGCACTCTCGCCGTATATCATGGCAGGTCTTCCTGCGGTTTTGTAGACAAGCCACAAATAACCTGACCTGCCAAATCTGAGGTCATGGTCAAAAGCGCTAGCTTTCAAAGACATCTATTTTTGACTGGCATATTTGTCACTCCTAAACATTAAAATGATGGATCTTTACGCATGCGCCGGCGACGACCTCCTTATTATAGCGGTGTCGCGACACAGTCCGCGCGGAACTACGGGACGGAAATAAACAAAGGATCGCCAGTTGACGAGTTACGAGCATGCGCACTAGAAGGGATTCTGGCCATTCATGTTCTGAAAAGAGGGTGAGTTTTTTTTACCTCGTTGCCATGTTACGAGATTACGTCTCCTGGTCTTTTTACATCTACAATTTCAAACGTAACAAAAATATTTTTTTTGTAGCCATTATATCCATTTTTCAAGGGCCTATCTCGCCAGTATGTTAATAGCCTAGATTATTAGCATTTTTCTAAGTTTAGTCACTTTTGTCTTCTGACTTACGGGACAAAATAACAACAAGTTGTTCCACCCATATGTTATAATTTTGACTTGTGTATTTGTGTGTCTGTCTGTGTCTTCGTAGCTCGTAAACGGAGGGACTGATTTGTATTTTTTTTAATCTGACTATGGTTCAAGAATATTAATTCAGCGATTTGAGACTTATCAGCTTTCTACATTTGTTAGTGTTTTGAACAGTTTACCGATTGCTTCACCTATATATACTATTAGGCTTTTCTGATTATGTTTGACGAAGAGCTAACTTTCTTTTGTTTATTATTGTCTATGTGCGCATGCGCGTGATTGGTCGGAGTCGTTAGCGAAGGAGGTCACCTCGTCGCGTGCCTAATGATAATGGTCTAACAATTAACAAACATCGTCGCCCGTTCAGGCGACACTGCAGATGCAGTCACATCGAATTACTAAAAAAATGTATAGTTTTAGGAGTGTCTATCAAAATTTCCATTTTTGTGACGAGCGTTTGTCGTCGACTGTATTTTCTTTTAACGTCCCGCAACTACGTATCGATAGATTTTAAAGACTCAAAATTCTTGAGGATTGTGTTATTTTATTACAGAGCTCCGATGGTATCATAACATTGCCTCGTCACCGAACTTACATAACTATGCCAAATTTTAGCTCAATCAGAAACCGGGAGGTGAGTCAAATGTAACTTGCAAAATTTGACCCACACATCTATAGTATTATAAAGTTGTAAAAGTGAAATATCTGTACATTGAAGATATTTTCATAAAAATAATAATATGGACTATTTCAAGGTCACTGAAACTTTTTTTTTCGTATGTATGTATGTCGTTTTGGCTTCACACGTCGTATGTATGTCACTTGTTATGTGAAATGGAATAGGACTCTGGAATAAAGTTTTAACTATATAACCTATAAAACAATTTAACGGATTATATCGCGTATATTATCTCATTTTATATATTTTAGTTCCCGACGTTTCGGAAGCTTTCCAGCTCTCCATGGTCACGGGTGGACTGAGAAAAGATGTATTTTCCTCTGTTAAAGTTACAATTTGTGCAAACTACCCATTTTTGAAAAAACACAAATAAAGGTGTACATACATGCCAGATGGGCCTAAGCTGTAAAGACAGTTACACATGTGCCAGAAGGGCTTAATTATTTTATTTTATTTTAATAATTTACCAAGCAGCATTTCACAAAAGCCCATTTTTTATAATTTTTGTTTTATTTCAATGAGTAATAATCGCGGAAACAGAAGAAAATATTATATATAACCTATAGCCAAAAAACATATATCTGAAAACCAGCCTGTTTCATAAACTAAATGAATCTCACTAAAAATTGCTTACATTTTCGATGCACCCCCTTAATAAACAGGAACTACTTACTAAGTAAAAAAAATAATCCGCTCGCGACATACATCGTGACATTAGTAATCAGTAGTGACAAAATCACGCTAAGTAAAATATCATATCACCGAACTGAAGGTACACCATTACCGTGACATTAGTAACCGCAGTTACAGTGATATTTCACAGTGATATTTTTGGAACTGGAACTACGGCCACGGTGATTGAAAAGTAACGAAAAGTTTAAAGAGAATAGGGAATATTCATGAATTTTAATTTTTGCTTTATTAAAAGCTCATTCATGATACAAACAATAGACAAAAATAATTTTTCGAATAACTATAAAAACAACCAAGATATCGATCCATCAAAGATTTCGTTCTATCTCTTTCTTGCAAAACCGAATTTAATATGGAGTTTATATGGCCGGAGTGCACGATGACGTAACAGTGCATATCGGACCTCTCTGTCTAATTAGCAGTTTAAAATGCCTATATCATGCGTATTTCTTGGCCGATTTTAATTTTAATTTCCCATTTTGAAATATTTTTTACGGTATTTTGATATTTAGTTGAGAAAAGCGATAGCTTTTCTACACTATTTAAGGTGCTCAGATTGGGCGGGGATGGTCCTGATCTAAAATTGTGTAAACATACCTTATTGACGTTGACCCGACCCTCAGGGAAGATATGCACCCACTCGCCGCGCGTCAGCCGCTCGATGCAGAAGTCGATCGCCGGCTGAAACATACCACAACATTATCAAATAATCTCAAATATTATATTATAGCACAGAGTTCGATTGTAAAAGAAAACATTAATGCGACCTTCGAAATTGCAAGCAGCATTTGCACCTGCGACCTCCTATTTACCGCAGAAGTGCTCTGACCAATTAAGCTAACGCAACTTTAGGTACGTAATTCATTCGCAGAAAAGGAAAAAGTGTCAGCCTTCTAATTTTCTTCAGCGTACAAAAAAAGTATCGTACAACCATCGGTAGATACTCAGCTTGTACCAAAAATAATTGAAATCCCATTGAAATAAAACAATTTAACGGATTATATCGCGTATATTATCTCATTTTAGTTCCCGACGTTTCGGAAGCTTTCCAGCTCTCCATGGTCACGGGTGGGTATTTCAATGAGTAATAATTGCGGAAACAGAAGAAAATTTTATAATTGAAATCCGTTTATCCGTTTTCGCGCCCATGAAGCCTCAGACACATCTATATTATTACTAGACTAGAAGGTGCCAACAACTTCGTTCGCGGAAGAGAAAAAGTCATAATCCCTTTTTCTTCAACGTAGTTGGGTCAAAAGTATCCTATGGTCTAGTTTAATGAAAAACCCATTTTTTTATAATTTTTGTATGTGTCATTGTGGCTTCATCACGCCAAACCAGCCAAACGGATTTGAACTCAATAATATTTTCTTCTGTTTCCGAGGTTATTACTCACTTAAATAAAGCTGAAAAGCTTCCGAAACGTCGGAAACTCAAATGATATAATATACGCGATATAATCCGTTAATTATTTTTATTTAAATGGATTTCAACTCGTTTGGTACACGGGTAGCTGGGTATCCACAGAAGATAATAGGATAATTTTTACTCGACTACGCTGTCATATATATAATAGGCGTAACACCGCAGTTATCCGTCGTGAGCAGTTCCGAAACACGCGCGTGTCGGCATTGGCCGCGCAAATTAGGCCAAGTGGATCATTTGCATCTTATGTCATCCTAGACACGCTTCTATTACGTCTAGCATTTATGAGCCAGTTTTAACATGAATTTACTTTCTCATGAGGACATCAAAAGAGAAACTGGTTTTTCCCCGGTGTGAAATGCTACTACAATTTCATTTATTTCTCCGACACAGATTGAATTTTAAACTATTTCATCTGTGATGGTTGAAGAATTTGGCATCCAGCCAACGTTGGGTGGATTTAAAATGAAATGGATCGCTCAGATCTCGACAGAAGACAACATTGGTGCCAGACCACTAACTAGCAGACGCGGATGCCTCTGAAGTGAGACAGGTAATTGGTTAAAACTATCCGACCAGTTACTGCATAAGTTCCAGGCGCCCACAGGTCGCTACGAGTATACCTGGTAGAACTCCAGTGACTCCAGTCACCGGTTGAGTAAGTAGATTTTGATGTGTATCCTCCTAAAGTACCAGGCGCTCGTATCTCGCCAGGGGGCTTACCAAATGCCCCTCGCTACACTGGCATACATGTCCAGAGCTCGAAGAACTCCGTTCGCAACATCACGTATGCGCGGACCGAAAGTATTTTGCTGTGTTTTGTACGTATACCTAAATCATTCTTGTTATACATACTGTATGGAGCTGTCGATGGCTGCCTGATGAAGTAAATTGTGACAGCTAAATCTGTTAAATAAAATAGGTTGGTGTCCTAAAAAATATATTTTTTATCTCTCCTGTTCGGAAAGTTAAATTTTCATGGATATTTAGCCGGGTGGAAAATAGCTTTTCCATCCCTAAGGTGGAAAATATTTTATTTTTACGATTAGCCACAGAGTCGAAGATAATTGAGTTATGTCATAATATTAAAACAAAGGCTTTTGATGAAAATGAAATGTTGATGATGATGCTGATGCTAATGATGATGGATTATGATGGCGATGATGATTTTTTTTCCTCACAGTCGAAATGAAAAGTAGTGTTTAACCCGGGGAAATTACCCATTTCACCCTCGAAATATTGGCGCTCTCACAAATATCTCGGGTGAAATAGGTCACTTTCAACCCTTGTATAACAATTTCCTATATATAGTCCGTCAGATAAATTATTAGAAAATATTGCACACGTGTTTTTTCTTTTCTCAATTAAACAAAAAATGTTGAAATATAGCCTGTTAAAGTTCCACGTGAATTCTCGCCGTGGGACCGTTTTTTGCACGGCGTGACGTCATGCGCCTGCACTCTCCAGCTATCACGCGCGCTATCTTTTTTGTTTGATGATATAAGAAAAAATACGGTTTCAATATTTTATGACAATCTAACTGACTAACTAATTATCCTTACTTCCTAACTATCATCCTTACTTCCATACTATATTATAAACGTAAAAGTATATATCTACGTTCCACTTAATCTAAAAAAAAAATGGACGATTCTTTATGAAACTCTCTAGTTATATCCATACTAATATTATAAATGCGAAAGTGTGTCTGTCTGTCTGTTACGTCTTCACGCCTAAACAGCTGAACCGATTTGGATGAAATTTGGTATGGAGATAGTTTGAGTCCCAGGAAAGGACTTAGGCTACTTTTTATCCCGGAAAAATACCTTTTATCCGCAAAAAATGAATCTAAGGCGGACGAAGTCGCGGGCTGCCGCTAGATTATATATATTTTTTACCCTGGAAACTAACTACCCTTTGCAAACTGCAAGTGGTCGGACTTGCTACAATAGTACCAGGCGCCCATATCTCGCCAGGAGCTTACCTGATAAACCCCAGCGCCTCGCTGCACCGGCACACACTTGCCGAGTGCGAAGAACGCCGCGTGTAAAGCGTTCGTGAAGCATATGTCGTGCGCGGCGAGCGACCAACGCATGCGCCGACCCATCGAGCCTGCTAACGTCCCTGTGTCCAGCACACCTGCGGACAAATAAATACGTCTGAGAGTGGGATAAGTAACGCATCGTGTGCAGCGTCCCCTACAAAACCGTGGGAATAGTACATTACTGCAGGGGCTGCGAAGTAGGGGATTGTCGGCCGAATAGTTATAGATGGCCGAGTGTCAACGAGGCCATCTAGAGATACGAGGCCGACAATCCCTGTTTGCGCCGAGGCTTGTATAGTACTTTTCTCAAACATGCAATGAAATAAAAACCAACATTTAAAAAAAAAAAAAATTTTTTTCCACTAAAACGTTACTTTAATATACATAGTTATTCATTCGCGCGGCGGCGCGGCGGCGAAGCAGCCCGGAGCGAATTGAAACAAACGACGCTCGCTTTGCTGGGCTTGGCCCGCAATTTCGTATGAAATTATCATTATGTGCCCCTGGTTGCGCCGCACCCGCAATGTGGGACTTCGGGGTCTATTACAAGGAACACAACGTCAATATTTAATTGCATGTTTGAGAAAAGTATATTGATGCGGAACAAAACATACGAGTGGGCCTTTGTCGAGAAGGTATACGTTGGCTAAGATCAATCAATCCCCTAGGTTCTTCCCTCTTTGGGGTCAACCCTCCTGATACTATTACGCTATTCTAGGCGATTTTGTGTCATTTCTGGCGCTAGGCCCATTGTCAATAGGTCATTCTGGAGGGTTCGCCTCCAGGTAGTCGGTTGGCGACCTCTTCCCCTTTTGCCCTCTTCTATGGCTAAAACGCTTCGGGTCATGTGGTCTTTTATTCTGCACATTACGTGCTCGTACCACCGTAGCCGGTTCTCTTGCATCTTATATCTCAGCTACTTTAAAGCTCCCCCGGATCTTACGTTAGCTAAGATGATGATCGGAAATATGTTTTCTCAAACATGCAGTGAAATGTCGTCATTACGTGCGTTAAAAGAGGCTTCAAAGTATCCCGTTTCGGGCGGAACAACCTGAAAGCACTGTGAAGGAATTTCATACAAAATTGAAGGCCTAGGCCGGGAAGTAATTTTTTTTAAAATTTTAATGTAAACATGGCGTCTGTGTCATGGACAGGCTGAACAGCTGAATACTATTTTGTATTTTTTTTCTAGTGGCTGAATGGTTATCGGATCAAAAATGTCCGCGTTAATGCCTATTACACACGAAATGCTATTAAGAAAACAAATCTGTATGGTTCATATGTTGATGAATAAATTTAAAATATAGTCTATACGTAAGTCACCAGAGACCATAGATAATATTTAAAATCCTCTGAATTTATTTTATTTATTATAGAAATTAAGATAGGGTCTACTCGAACACTACACTCGTGAAATACGGACGACTTCTGTAAAAAAACAAACATTATGGAGGGATTGAGGAAAAATTTAAAACACTTTTGGCGTGTAGTTTTTTGAGTAGAGTATTTTTTTTATTTCATTGCATATGTTTGAGAAAAGCACTATACTTGCCTCTGGCCGTGAAAAGTGCTTGCCGGCTTCGTATCACTATCCGGCCTCCCTACGGTCGGCCGTCTATACCTACTCACCCGGCAAGCCCTTGTTTCCCGGCGTCTGCAGTAATGTACTATATCATTACCAATATGAGTGTCGTAATGTTTAACACTAAGATTAAGGTTCTTCCTTGAATTCTTCGTCACATCCTCTTGTCATTGACATTTCTGATATCAGTTTGTATAAAGTGTCAAAGGAAATAAATACAATTGATACATTATTGAATCAAAAGCGGTGTCAACCCATAGATAAAAACACAAGCGTACCTATCACAATACAATACGATAACTCTTTATTGTACACCTCACAAATTAGAGTACAGAAAACAATGAATTCAAGGAGAGGTAAACAACAGGCGGGCTTATCGCTACACAGCGATCTCTTCCAGCCAACCTTATTATCACCTAAAAGAATAGAACCTCGCGATTTTTGTAAATGCATCATCACTAAACATCTTATCTATACTATTATAAAGTTATAAAAATGAAATATCTGCACATTGAAGATATTTTCAAAAAAAAGTCCATAACAATTTATGGACTATTTGGAGGTCAAAAACGAAAAATATATTTTTTTGGATTGTATGTATGTTTGTATGTGTCGTTGTGGCTTCATCACGCAAAATCGGCTAAACGGATTTCAACTGTTTTGGTACACGGGTAGCTGGGTATCTCCAGATAGTTATAGAATACTTCTTACCCGACTACGCTGCAGAAAAAATGAAGAGTTACGATTTTTTCTCCTCCGCGAACGAAGTTGCGGGCGCCTTCTAGTATTCAATATTAGGGTAGACATAGATATATCTTCCCATCAGTATTTTTCGACAGAGCTCATTAAGTTGATATTTCCGTACCTCCACCCTCAATTGTAGTTAGATCGTTTTCATTCTTAGTTCAGTTGCCTCATAGACGTGACGTCAGCTGAGGAATGGGGTCAATGCCTTCGGACTGATAATGATAAAGCTATAAAGGAGGCCTCGCCTTCGCCGATGTCTGGGTCAGGCTCGAAGCCGAGTAATTTGGGCGTGACTTGAACATCTGTGTTCAAGTCCCGGAAAGTAACGAAAAAGTTGGGAAATTTCCGGAAAATTTCTCAAATAATGCAATGAGTACCAGGCGCCCACAGCTCGCTAGGAGTTTATACCTGGTAGAATTCCAGTCACCGGGATGTGTATTCTACTAAATAAAGGACCAGGCGCCCATATCTGCTCAGGAGGCTTACTAATGCCCCAAGGTGAATTTTAGACAATTCTCCTTAGGAAATTTTGCGAAATTACAGTTTTATTTCCAAGTGAAACGTTTCTCCATTTTCGAAATTTTGTAGGCACATTAGTAGGTACTAAACCTAGCTATTTGGGAAATACCCATATAAATCAAATCAAATCTAAATATTCTTTATTCAAGTAGGCCTAGTTACAAGCACTTTCGAAATGTCAGTTACATGAGAGTGAATGTTTGCTGGGAGAAATACAATATGATCCAACATTTGCTGCAAGGATTAGGGAAACCCAGAAAAACCTAATCAGATCATTTAATTTAAGTGTAATATTATTGATAAAATCATCATTTTTAAAATGAAAATAATCAATAAGATAAATCCCAAAAGGATTGTCAATAAAAAATAAATAATCTAGAATGTGTCTCGAATAAAAATCTAAATGTCAGAGTATATAAAACAATTAAGATTAAAATAATAATAATACCTTAGGTATTCGTTAAAATAATTATTCATATACCTACATGACGCTATAATTTACATGAATCCCACGCGGCTTCATCATTCATGAAGTTTTGTGTGCTATAATAAGCTTTAGAAAATAATTTTCGTTTCACAATATTTTTGAATTTACCAATAGACAACTCAGTTATGCTGCTAGGAAATTTATTATAAAATCTCACACAGTTACCCATGAATGATCTGCTTATTTTATGGAGCCTAGTAGCAGGCACTGCGAGCGTATGCTTACTTCTAGTATTAATATTATGTATATCACAGTTCTTCTTAAAGTCGGTAATATTTTTATGTACATACATAATTTATTTATTTATTTATTTATTTTATTTATTCGGAGAACCAACAGCTAAAAGTAATACATTTGCGGCATAGAATAAGTATCAGAAAGCCAATTACAGGTTCCCACCGGTAGTAACATGATACAAAACAGAGACGCTCACATAATGCACAACATCGCAGAGCCTTCTAGTGATTACTATGACTAAGTGAAATAAACTGCAACAAGTTTAAACTACAACCAAACAAAATAAAATTAAATTCAACAAACAAAGCTCCAGTCAAGGCACGCTCATTCAAAGAAACCGTCCGTTATCCTACGCCGCACAGTTGGGATACTACTATTGAAAATATCGATATCCAGCTCTTTAGTTAGGTTATTCAAACTTTTGCCAGCACGTAACAGAAAGCTATTCTTCCTATAATTACGCGAGGAAAAGGGAATTGAGAGGGGAGGGAAATGTCTTTTTAGCCTGGATGGAGTATTGAAGGAAAGTCCAGAGAGTAATTTCGGGCAGTCTACATTGTTGTTCGTTATATTAAGGATGTAAACAATATCTGCAATTTCCCGGCGCTTATATAAGGGAATGAGATGGTGCTTCTTACACATATTAACATAGTTAACAGACACAAACGGAGTTTTTAATTTGAAACAAAGGTATTTAATGAATTTCTTCTGGACCCGTTCCAATCTGTCTACATAGGTATTGTAACAAGGGTTCCAAATTTGGGACGCATACTCGAGTTTGCTTCTGACATACGTACAGAAGAGTATTTTAATAGTTTTTGCTCGTGTAAAATTCAATGAATTACGCATAATAAAACCTAATGATTTGGTAGCATTTGCAACAATATTATTAACATGGATGTCAAACAGGAGCTTCGAGTCGTGCGTAACACCTAGATCCTTCATAGATGGAACCTTTTTCAGCAGCAGGTCTTTGAGCTTATATGTAATTGGTATTGGGCACCGCTGTCTTAAGGTTATCGTGAAGCACTTCGACGGGTTAAGGTCTAATTTATTCAATTGACAATACGCATCAAGTCGCGACAGGTCGTCTTGGATAAGTGCAGAATCTTGAAGAGACTCAACTTTGGCAAAGATCTTCATGTCATCAGCGAAGCAGAGTAATTCAGAAAAAGCAAAACAGTCACTGATGTCATTAACAAAAATATTAAAAAGCAAAGGTCCTAGCAATGATCCTAGCAATGATATTATAATATTCTCATAAATGTATTGACAATGCACTGTCATTATATTAATGTCCTTAAACTAATCTCTAAGCGAGTCTTTATAGTTCATTTTATATATCGCACGAACAGCCCGCTTCTGCAGAACAAACATAGTATTAATGTCGGAAGCACTACTCCATAGTAAGATGCCATACGACATAATACTGTGGAAATAACTGAAATACACTAATCGAGCCGTTATCACGTCTGTTAATTGACGAATCTTACTTACTGCAAAAGCTGCAGAACTCAGTCTATTCGAGAGATTAGCAATATGGGGACCCCATTGGAGCTTAGAATCTAATGTTATACCGAGAAAGACTGTACTATTAACTAGTTCCAGTTCCTCACCTTTAACCATAACGCTTGCTTGCTCATGTTTTACGTTACTCGTGACAAACTTAACACATTTAGTCTTTTTCTCATTCAACAATAAATTATTTACATTAAACCAATTTACTACTTCACAGATAGCATTGTTTACGTCATTGTAGGATCGTTAATTTCGTACGACTTTGAAAATTAGAGACGTATCATCTGCAAACAAAACTATCTCATGGTGGGTCTTTACGAGGTGTGGCAAGTCGTTTATATAGATAAGGAACAGGAAAGGTCCCAATATTGATCCCTGCGGCACACCCATAGAGACTAATGACCCCGGTGAACGCTTTTCATTCACGTCAACCCTTTGTATTCTACCATTTTTAGTGCTGATCCTTTAACTCCGTAGCGGTGTAGCTTCCTGATCAGTGTCTCATGATTAACGCAATCGAAGGCTTTAGATAAATCACAGAAGATGCCTAAAGCATCTCGCGATTCCTTCCAGGCATCGAAAATGTGTTTTACGAGCTCAACTCCGGCGTTGGATGTCGAGCGACCCCTCGTAAAACCGAATTGCTTACTATTATTCAAATTAAAATGTTTTAACAAATGATATAGTATTAGCTTTTCAAATTTTTTACTAAATGTAGGTAGTACAGATATTGGTCTAAAGTTAGTGGGGTCAGAGGTACTACCTGATTTAAATAAAGGAGTTATTTTGATATGTTTCATCAGATCAGGAAACTCACCGCAGTCAACACTGTTTTTGAATATATCTGCCAAGTCAGGCGCTATCACTTCTATTAGGGATTTGACAGCATGGACTGAGACCCCCCATAGGTCATTGGTTTTTTTGACATTAATTGATTTAAATGCCTTTACTACATCTGAAGGACTGACATGTTCAAAATAAAAGTCCTTACTACATTCTGGGACGTTTTCTTTTAACAACAAAACGGCAGACGAAGGTGATGAATTTAAACACTTTGTTGTGGATACTGGTATATCGGTGAAGAAATTTTCAAATTCTGTTGCTATATCTAAACTAGAATCTATAATTTTGCCATCAATTTTTAATTCTAGATCACTAATTGCGTGCTTTGATCTACCAGTCTCCGCATTAATCACTTTCCAGGTGGTGGTGGAATAAATAATTACGTTTGGCAATATGACAATCAATTTTGAATTGTTTCGAATATTGCTTTACATGTTCTTTAAATTCATCACTCGTATTAAACCGCCATTCCTCATACATGGCATACAGTGCTTGTCTACGTTTGTGTAAGTCCGCAGTAGCCCATTCGCTAAATACTGGTGCACCGCCAGCCACAACCGATTTGGAAGTAAATATTGTATTATAATGTTTCATAAAAGTTGTAAAGAATGAATCATACATGTGATTAGGACTCATTTCAGAAGACAGAACGGGTAGCGCCTGAAACAAATGTTGCTTCATTCTTTCCACACGGTCTGTGGTTACCGGTGCAAAAGTAATTTGTTTTTTCACTATATTTTCCCTTAATATCTCAAATTCCATTAATTGGCCTATATGATCCGATTCTAATTTACTGATTATACTTTGTTTAGAAGGAGAAATATCAGTGAAAATGTTATCAATACAGGTGGCGCTGGTATCGGTCACCCTAGTAGGTTCCATAAATACGTGGCTTAAACGAAAAGATTTGAATAGATTCAACAATCTAATACTTAGTGTTGAATCTTCCAAAAGATTTACATTGAAATCACCGCAAATAAGTATTTTTTTACGAGTACGCGATATCTTAAAAAACACATATTCCATAATAGTTTGAAAAACATCGAAATTACTTAATGGCGGCCTATACACACAAACTACAATAAATTGCTCTAATTCTACTGCACTTAATTCTATGGTCCGTTCAACAGACAAGGATACAATGTCCTTACGTTCCTTATATTTCAATTGACTATTTAATATAATTAACGACCCACCATGTATGGAACTAAGTCTGGTGAACGAACTACCCACCTGGTGATTATTGAATTGGGGCATTATCTCATTGCAAGTTAGCCAGTGTTCAGTTAGTCATTTAAAAATAATTCAATCTGCAAATCTTTCCCTCTAATACACTGAATATTTTGATGAACAAGGTGGATATACTTTTCATTGCCAGAAAAGGATTTCTCCATTGTCTCATCACTTAGTTTAAATTATTACACATAACAACATTAATGTCGGACTGCTCAATACAAGCAGAGTTATGTACCAAATTCTTGGTAGAAATGTCAATTAAATAGGCTAGTGACAAAACTATTTGTCGTTTGCAATAATTGGAAAGGTAAAACTTACCTTTTGTCAAAAAATAATGATTACTGTTCCGTATAGAAGCAAGGAGATAATTGAAAACTTCTATTCTTCTCAAATACATGTAATTTTAAATAAAATATACAAAAATGTATGCACACCGGCGTGGTGGGTATAATCAAGTGTGTGTGAATGTGTTGCACCGCGGGTGAGGTCCGTGAGAGCGCGCCTGTGATTGGCTGGATTTGGTATGTCGTGATATGTGAGGGTTTTGATTGGTTAAACGTTACACACTCCAAAAAGGACCTTAGTACAAGGCTGTAAAGAGAAACGGAGCGGCGCGAACAATTACTAACATATTTTTTAGCGTCTACTATTCTAAACTTACTACTATATGTACAAAGATTATATAAAGATGTATTTAAAATATATCTTGTATCATTTTCAGATTTTGTCAATTGTTTACAATAGGGAAAAGTGAACATAATAATTTCCTGAACTATAATTATGTTCAAAGTTTCATAAAATTTAATTAAATCATTCCTGTTCACTTTACCCCTGTTTCCCAAAAGAATAAGCAGTGTTGTCTTGGAATTAATATTACTGTCTTTTAGAATTTGGTTTAAAATATTGTCAAGCCCACTATAAGGCAAACAATTGCTACTTACACTATGCCCCTTTAAGTATGAGTTTAACAGTGGGCCCATACCACTTCCCATCTCATCACAGTACATGATAACCTTAGGTTTAGGTGTGCTTGGTGCGGTGTGGAAGGAACTTTCACTGGATTTTTCTGGCAAACTGGCACACAGAGAGGATGGTTCTAGTACAATAGTCGACAAATTACCACTTGCCTGCTTACATAAACAGGAGTGATTATTTGTCAGGGACTCAAACCGTTCTGAGTTATAATTTATTTGTGATATTAAATCATTCATGGCTAGTGAGTATTCATGAATAACTTTTTTTGAGCTCTCATTAATTGTGTCTAATGATTTAATTGAATCCTCTAAGCTTTGAATTTTTAACTTTAATGTCTGTGTGTCAGTTTCATATTTTAACCTACTATTTTGTAACTGTATACATATCTAACTTATCCACTAGATTTACATTTTGACTGCAAGATCTCAATTTCTTTAGAAACAACCTGTTTTGTTTTGACAACTTTTTTACTCTCTGTATACACTTGTTAAGTTTGACTTTTTTTAGTTTTTTACCACTGCAATTTACTCTAATCTTATATGTATACTCGAAAACTTTTCTGGGCACGCCGCCTTTCATTATTAGATGAAAAGATACATAGATATGTGTCTGGGCGCTCAAAAGTAGCCCTCTCAGTAGGTGCCGGGTCTTATCGTCACTCCAGCCTATTGTTAAAGGTCTGTTAACACATCGACGACGGCCCTTCTGTCGGACGGCGACCTTTTTGTTTTCATCAATATAGAAGGCATTTGGAACCTAAGTGTAATAAAAAATAACAAAAAAAGTATTTTTTATTGTATGTATGTCATTGTAGTGACGTCACGGCAAAACAGGTTGGCGGATTTCAATCAATTTTGGTGCCGGGGTAGCTGGACATCTATAGGTGTATTCCACCAGAACGTCTACTTTGCCGGGTATTACGTGACGGCTATTACAGCTACCTTAAAAACATAATAAAAAGTCCAAGAATTCACTACCAATACAAAAGACAACTTATAAAATATTGACATACCAAAAATTTACTTCCTAATTTTCTTAGAAGTATGAAAAGAATGGCGTAACGTACCACATTATGGTGAAATGCACCTGTAGATGTCGGTTTAGAAGGTTACAGGACACTTTATACCCCGACTACGATGAAGCACAAAAGAGGGTTATGGTTATGACTTACTTCAACCGAAGTTTCGCGCCTACCAGTATATAATTTTTCATCACACTTGCTCGTAAATGGTCGAATTACATGCTTGAAATGCGGGCCGTAAAACCCAAATTACGCCCTAGGGCTGTAAAGTTTTTTTTAAATCTAAATTACGGCCCTAGGGCTGTAAAGTTTTTTATTTCCTCGCAAATGTGATGAAAAACGTCGTACGTGGCTCGGGCCGTAAAACTGAAATTACGAACGAGTGTCATTGAAGCCCGAAGCCGAAGGCTAAGGGCTTTAATACGTAATGTACTATTACGAATCTAGTATCACGTCGTCTGGCAATGCGTAATCGTCTTTGCTCTTGTCTGATATCTCTCGGTCACAGTGACGTCACCTCAGCTGATACACATGTCGATACCTCTGGATGCAAAGGGCGTATCCATCTATGATTTGTGTGGCGTTAACGCCCTTTGATTGTAAATGCGATGTTCACGTTGATTCTATTGGGGTCAAGACTACTATGTGTTTATGTTTGAGGTATGCCCCGCAACAAATACGAGAACGTGATAAATTTAATGAAACTATAAATATTCGTTCCTCTTCAACTGGCTGCATGTAAAGGTGCGTCCACACTTGTATCATTTGCTCGTATCCGATCACCGTGCCGTGGCATGACTGCGTATCGTGCTGCTTGGACGCTTACTGTCGGCGCGCCGATCATGCCGTACTCGTCCGATATAACTGTGTAATACGCGTAGCAAAATGGATTTTGAACGATCCGATCGGCGCAACGTCCAAACGCATGATCGTGACACGCGATCATGCCACGCGCCGATGATCTGATACGGGCAAATGATACAAATGTGGACGCACCTTAAGGAGCGTTATGTTTGTAGAGAGTAGGTACTAGCTTATGCCTGTGGGTAGGGTATGCAAGCAGTTAACCGATTTGTATAAAAAAACCGTCAATTCCGATTAAAACTTGGTTTTTCCCATACTAAAAATAATTGTTTACATTAATTCAACAGTCACAAACGATGTCATGTCCGTCCGCCTGCCCGTCCGTCCGTATGTCAAAGGCCTTTTTCTCAAAAACTACAAGATGAAATGTATAGCCATGAAAATGATGAAATTTGGAGTATAAGTGTTTTGTAGCTACCTACGTAGTTTGGTAGTTAAATGACAAAAATAACAATTTCTAGGGGAGGCACTCCACACTCGTACATGTAACAAAAGCTGATGTTTTTCATTAAACAGCAACGTGACATATTTCGGCATTCTTCTAAAAAACACAGGCCAGACACAGACGCCAAAATAAGATTAATTATATAAAAACGGTTACTAGTAAGTAAATTGAAGAAACTAAATTAAGCAGTTATTTTTTACTTTTCGTTGTTTTCTTTATGGAGTCGGTTCAATTTTTGGGTAAAAAGTTAATTTTACTGTTGGCATTTCCATTTCCAAATATTCATGGTCTTCTGTATTTTTTATACAATATAGAGCACTAACGACGATTTGGTAAGTACTGTAAGGATTTTGATGCGGCTTTCACGCTGTGACTGATCTTAAGAATGGCTTTAGAACTTAATACATTTTATGACCAATGAGATGGTTAAAGTCATGTCTTATCAGAAAATGAAGGAAATGACGCAAACAAGAAATGGCCTGACCTGAAAGATGGCTGACGTATAACGTAGCTCTTTAATGGCATAAGCATTTGTGAGCAGAGAGAGAGAGAGAGAGCAGTGTTCGCCTACGTAGATTTCCAACTTTTTCATACAAATCCAGCGTTTCTTTAAAATTTTGACATGTTTCGGTCTCTTTACTGAGAGTCATCAATCGATAAATTGATGACTCTCAGTAAAGGGATCTATTATTATATGTTTATATCATTATTTCAGCATACAGGTTTCTTACATTTGATTATACATTAAGATATTATTTTTAGGTTGTCCTCTAAGAATTCTTCAACACTAATAAGCCTTTTCTAACAATAACTTTCTTAGTCTGCCGACAAATAAGGCATATGATATGTCATCGTGGGTTATATCCAAAGGTAGATGATTGTATATCTTTGGGTTAATGTAGCCCACGCTCTGCTCTGCCTTTTTACGTTTGTGTGTTATTAGCCGTAAAGCACTATTATGTCGTAATAAGTAAAATAATCGCACGATACTTGAAATATTCCGGTCACATGAATATTCTGCGTCGTACATCGGGGTGTTGAATAACTGCACGCATCCATAGCGGAAACTAGTCAATGGTACATAACATAATGCTGATCTAACAATATTATGGCTGATAAACACATTATTTATAGCCAGTGTCATGTAGAATCAAATACGAGAACGCAAAGAAAAAAATATTTTAACTCAATCCTTTTTTTATATTTGTAAAATTTGCAATGTATACAATGGAATGGATTGGCTAAGAACAATTAGGACTCATACATAATATACGTCGTTACCCTATAGAGCACAATCATACTAACTGTTTGAGAAAAATGCTTGTAATTAGTACGTTAGTGTACAAATAGGTAAAGTTGAAATTCCATGGGCAAAAATACTGTAATTAGTACGAGTGTGAACTAGGGTATCGAGATGCAGAGTACCATCGTACGCAAAAAACGCAATGAAAAACACGTTTCATGAATGGACGGGATTCCCACTCAAGGGCTCTTCCAGAAATTATGTGATCAACAACAACACACAACAACACCATGGACAACTTGGAAAGTTTAGACTTGAAGTTGAAAAATTCAATTTACCAAATATCACTGTGGTTTTCAGTAGACGGCATGCAATTAAATGATGAAAACACTAACATTATGCATTTTCAATTGAAATCGAACAAGTGTAGTCGTTTAAACATAACTCTCGACGGCATACAAGTATGTACCACAAGTTGAGCGGGTTCAATACCTGGGCTGTAACATTGACTCAGGCCTAACATGGTCCCTCATATAGACTCAATGTGTGATAAACTGGCGTCAGCGAAACCTGTCACACGAAAATATAAAAAAGCGTATTACGGATACTTTCACGTCATACTAACCCAAGGGGTACATCTGTGGGGCACGGCAGCAAAATGCAAAAACGGGCCGTTATAATAATGCAAGTCTTTCGATCATCCTGCAAAAGAACTATTCAGGCAATCAAAGATACTAACGCTACCCAGTGTCAACATATTAGAGGCGTGTAAGTACGTAAGAACAAACCCAGCCAGCTTCACTGCTTCTCAGGCGCATGATAGATGTGCTCGCGGGATGCCTCCCCTTATCGTTTCTAGACGTAGACTCGCGAAGGCTCGGAAGTCACTCGGTGTCGTTGGGCTTAAATTATACAACTCACTTCCATCAGACATAAGAGCAACTGATACAGATAGGCAGTTTGTAAACAAACTAAAAATGCTTCTAATCGATCTGGCATGCTATAATATCAACGAATTCATTGATAGAAAGCGCTGACCTGCGCTGAAATTAGAATACCTACTGATAACTACGATTTTATGAAGTAATATAACGACAGCAATAATAAAATAGAAGTAATCAAATATAAATTATGATTAATATGTAATTCTGAAAATGTATTCATCTCAACGATAGCAAGGTACAAATGTGTACTGTAATGTAAAAAAAAAAACATTTTTTTTATACTACTAAGGTGGCAAACAAGCGTACGGCCTGCCTGATATTAAGCAGTCACCGCAGGCTATGAGCGCTTGCAACGTCAGGGGCATTACGTGCGTGTTGCCGACCCTTTAAGAACCTATTCACTCCCCTCTTGAAGAACCCCATACTGTAACCTCCAGGGAAAACCGCGGTAATTCCACATTCGGAGTGTGCGCGGTAGAAAACTCCTTTGATACCGCACTTCTCTTCCAAGTGACCTCGGAATTGAACGTCGCTCGAAATATCAATACCTAGGATCCCAATGCTCTTCGAGATGGTGAGAGCCGTGTTCTGGAATTGTGGGGCCACAGTAAATGAGGTTTTCTTAGCGGTAAACGCGCTAACTTGTGTCTTGGTGGGGTTAAATTGAACTAAGTTTTCTCGACTCCAATCGGAGACTCTGGATAGAGTGGTCTCGATTTCGGACACAACTTGTTCGCGACTTTCTTCCACAACGGAGCGAGGGATGTTTGCTCGGCCTGTATAAAGCGTCGGTCTGCATAACAATGAATACTATCGGTGGACAGCATGTCATTGATATGCAGCAGAAACAGCGTTGGAGATAGTACGGAGCCTTGCGGGACGCCAGCGTTAATAACCATGGTTTTGGACCAGCTGCTGTCAACCACGGCTTTTATGCTTCTGTTGGTTAAAAAGCTGGCGACCCATTTGCACAGACCCTCGGGCAGTCCGTAAGATGGCAACTTCGATAGAAGACCCCTGTGCCAGACCCGATCGAACGCCTTGGCTATGTTTAGGCTAACTGCCAATGCCTCACCTTGACTCTCAATGGCCGAGGCCCAGCGGTATGTGAGATACACTAGGAGATCACCAGTGCAGCGACCGTGGAGAAAGCCGTATTGACGGTCGCTGATCAAATCGTGTTCTTCTAGGTATCTTAGGAGTTTCGTGTTTATCGCTTCTCCGTCACCTTGGAGAGATGGGAGGTGATAGCGATAGGCCTGTAATTCGATGGATCTGACCTGTCCCCTTTTTTGGGCAATGGATGCACATAGGCAGTATTCCACGAAGACGGAACCTGCTCTTTGTGGTAAGAAAGCGCGAATAGACGCGTTAACACAGGGCACAATTTGGGAGCACACTGCTTGAGCACAACTGCCGGTATGCCGTCTGGACCACTCGACTTGTGAACATCTAGACAAACATGTCCCGCCGGACATCCCTTTGAGTGAAGGTTATTTCCGGCATAGACTATCCGCAACACGGGATGGTAGGTAGTACGGTGCTTCCATCATCGTACAAAGTCGAGTTCGAGGCAAAGAAGGTACCCAAAAGATCAGCTTTCTATTTAGCGCTGTGGGCCAAATTACCATCAGAATTTCGCAGGGGTGGCAAGGACGACTGACACTTGAATTATGTTACCAATTATTATAATAACAAAAATGTCATGTAAAATACTGAATTTTATAAATATCTGAATCTGATCATATTTGGCCTACTTTTGACCGAATGCAGAGCAGGACAGTATTACTAAATTCGCATATTCGCAATAACAGAAAGCTACTCTAAACCCCGAATCCTATTATAAATGCTCTCTGACTGTACTTTTAATATAGCTCTTGTAAGCATGAACGAACTATAACAATGGACGATAGTCCAGCTAACGAACGTGTCATAAAATAAATGTATACGGCGACAGGCGACTCTGGCGAGGCCAAGGCATCTAGTCACGTAAATACACTCATATCACGCCACATAGATACACATTTTAAGATTTTTTTTATGTAACGATTGGCAAAAGGGCAGGCGAGCCACCTGATGGAAAGTAGTCATCGACGCCCATGGATATGCGCAACACCGGAGGAATCGCCCATATTTTGACAACCTTTGAGAGCCCTGTTAACTCGCTTCTTGAAGAATCCCATGTTATAGCAATGTGTTTTGCAATAGAAATCGCTTTTTAGGGTTCCGTACCAAAAAGGTACAAAAGAAACCCTTATGGCGCGACTCTGTCTGTCTGTCTGTCCGACTATTATCTATTATCTCAAAAACTACTTACACTATCTATTTGAAATTTGGAACATTTATAAACATGGTTAGCACACATGTATTGCACAGGAAATATTCACAAATGTATTTTTATTTCCTAAAAAAATGACGAATATGAGGGGAGGCAAAAATTAAAAGTCTAGCTACTGGGTGAAATAGGGTATCATATGAAATGACTTGACCTGCACATTTTCGAACATTTTTATTTTTATTGTGATTAGATTTTTGAACAACCCGGTTGCGTTAAGTTCGCACCTAATATGTATGCAATGCTATAGATATCAGGTGCAAACTTAACTCAACCGGTAGAAAGTAATAAAGTTAGGGTATGTGAAAATTTGTACGGAGCCCTTGGTGCGCGAGTCCGACTCGCACTTGGCCAGATTTTTATACGAAGTTTAAAACATAATACGTTTTTGCAAGAAAACGCTTTGAGTAAATGCTGTTTTTAATCGACTACGGTCAGGCCATTTATAGCATAACCCTATGATTGTGATAGAAGGCGCCCCCGCAATTTCGTTCGCGGAGGAGAAAAAGTCATTACCCCTATTTTTTTCTTTAGTGTAGGCGGGTAAAACGTATCCTATAACCATCTGTGGATGCCCGGCCACCCGTGTGTCGGGAGTGGTTGGAATCAGTTTAGCCAATTTGGCGTCATGAGACCACAACAACACATACAATGCAGGCGACGTCTAGTATTAAATATTAATAAATTCCGGACAGTAATTCCAGGGAACATCGGCTACATTTGTAATCGACTTAAATAGGGAAATTTTTTTGTCAACAAAAACACGATTTCAACAAGTTTGACGTGTGTGTCTGTGTGTTTGTCCGTGGCATCGTATCGCTTGAACAGATAAACCGATTTTGACTTAGTTTCGTGTTCCTTTTTATTAATAATCTGCTAATCGATAAGTATGATCTAGTTTCTAAGTTTGAAGTGTGGTCGAATATGGAATATGGGCGACTTTGGGAATGCGGACGAGTTGGGAATGTAGACGAGGTAGGAATGTGGACGAGATTGGAAGAGGACGATTAAGGAATTGCATGTGGACGAAATGGGATTGTTGATGAGCTGAGATATTTACAAGGGAAGGTGGACGACATGAGAACGCGGACGAGTTGGGAAAGTAGCGAGGTAGGAATGTGGACGAGATTGGATTTGAGAACAATGACAATTTGAGAATTGCATGTGGGTTGTACCACAGTCTACGGAGCTGGCGGTCCCGGGTTCGAAACCCGGCCAGGGCAAGTGTTTGCCCCGCTTCTGTAGCGCATCAGGGATGTTCGCAGAAGCACGCGTAGAGTATTTTTATACGACTATGCGCAAGCGATGTACATCCCTGGTGCGCCGGGTGAGGGCCAGCCCCAACCCCATCCTGGGCTCGATAGCGGACAGGCTTGACTGTCGGTACCTACATGAGACACTGTTGTGAAATGCATGTTTCACACAGTGCATATCTGGTTTAATGTTTTTATTAAGTACTAACATTAGAAATAAGTTAATGTTACGAACGATTTTTGTATGAGTCCTCTGTTACTCGAATTAAATGTTTTCTATTCTATTCTGTTCTTTGTGTGATGAGCACGAATATTTCTTTCTGGTTCTTGGATGTTTTATATGTATTTAAGTATTATAATTTTTCTATTAATTATGTATATCTAGGGACTAGGTTGATTTGTGCAAGATTGTCCCTGTGCAATTTATTTATTTGGCCTTCTGGCTGTTACAAAGTATTTGTCGCTGACTGTACATATGATTTTTCCGGACTCAGCTATTGCTCTCGTATCGCCCTGTCAAGTCATGTACGTAAGACAATAAATTACCAAGTAATCGATATCACGATGGCCCGCTATCGTGTTATATGCCGATCATTGACCCCGGCACTTAAATAACATGTTTGTTAGACATAAATAAAGGCGTGAATAGACAGGGTCAATGGCGTCACAATCGCAGCCATCTGAGGCCCTTGCAGCCGGTCTAGCACAACTCTCGGCGAGTGGCTACGCTCGTCGCGCGACATACGAGTAGCATCACCCGTCTTTATCGTATTATATTGTAAGGATACAGACATAAAATCTTTGTCGCACGACATACAGTCGCGTATCGCAGTTTTACTAGAGGTTCTTATTGACTATTTCGAACGGCGCGATTTTACATACAAGGTCCGCGCCCGCGAAAGCCCGCGAGGAGACCAAAGATTTTAACGACGCATTCTTTAGACTAGGTCACTAGAAGCAAAAATCTGAACCCCAGTCAATTCTGGCTTAGTTTTGAAGATATTATAACATGTAAACTATTTATTGTGATCTGATAGCTCTTTCGATCGCCACATTGCTATGTATATTACCAAGTTTCGCGCCGCTATTGACAGACATCAAAGTGACAGCTGCGACTCACTAAAGTCATCCTGTTTTGGAAAAAACATTACCATTTTATTAAGGCATAATTTTCATAGAGAAGCGTAAGTACTTAAATTTGTATTTACAAAGATAGACAAAAGTAGATTTTTTTTTGCAGAATTTGACTTTGGTTCATGTAACATTTTTTTCTCCTAATATCCTCGGGAATGCGTGGTTTTCTTTTTCTGCTTCTAATATAGGGCTCCCCCGCAGACTCTGGCGCTGCCTAGAGGACTCCAATCAAATAAATCATTAATTAGTTCACTTGTGGCGGGCCCACCACGCCGCATCTCCGGTACATGGTCGCCACTGCCACTTATATTCAAAAACTCTACGTTCTATGTTTAGTTCGTTTGCAGATTTCTAATCAAATCTCGCAGAAATCACGTCACGAATTAGCGATGCAAACTCATGCTGGCGTAGCTCAAAGGCGCTAATATGATTTCAAAACAATGGTAAGCCGGCCGCAATCGCGATAAGTAAACGTTATCAATCACAGATTAGGATATCAGCGAGAAAACGGTCGCGACCACCGCAAAAGGTGCGACTGTTTGTAAACCAGATACGCGCAAAATATAATTGATAAAGCATTGGGCAATATTGGGTACTAATTTTAATAATTAAATTTCAAATTAAGATTTACAATTTGCCCCTATCGTGTGACCGTCTTCCAGTTAGACTTCTAAGAATTACCGTAAGTTATTATCTTCGTAGTGTGTTTATAATTTATGATTAAATATTCCTGGAAGGTCAGTCGCTACAAGCGTATCATAAAATACAAAAAAAGGATTTATAAAATTGTTATAAGACCTGTCCTCATGTATGGCTGAGAAGCCTGGACATTGACCCTTAAAGAGGAAAGTCAGCTCCTGGTAGAAGAAAGGAAAAGTGCTTCGGAAGATCCTCTGGGATCGATCATGTGGCCCTATGGCACGTGGCGGATAAGTACTAAAACCGAGATTGAGGAGCTGGTGGTAGCCTAACATTATCGGAGAGACAAAGTCCTCTAGATTTCGTTGGCTTGGTCGCCTTTACAGAATGGAGGAGGATCGTGCAACGAAAACAGCATAGTTGGGGTGACCAGCCGGTCATCATACAGTGCGACGAGGAATGTAACGGCTGACTGCTTTTATTTAGGTCAAAATTTTATCTGATACTGAGGACGGTTTTATTCAAGATCCTTCAATGCAATTTCCGATCGATACGAAGTCAAAAATTGCCCCGGTTTGGTCGTGTCGTAACACTCGGTTTACTAAAACTACACTCAATCGCTTTGGCGAGCAACTTTCTTATTCCGTGCAAATTATGCATACGCTAGCTTTTGCTCTCATTACTTCACACGCGACACGTGCTTGGGTGAATAACCTGTTGCTACAAACCTTATTGTGAAAATACAATATGAAAGAGTTTAATAAATCCACATAGCACATAGGTATTTTATTTGATGTCTTGCTTGGAGTCAGGGGTGAGCGGCACTCTTGAAAGCCTCTTCATCGTGAGTGCTTTTGTCTACTGATGGAGACTCACCCCAGAGGCCGGGATCTTCGATGCAAGAGTTGTGGTTGGAGACGGTGATGAGCGGCACTCTTGAAAGCCTCTTCATCGTGAGTGCTTGTGTCTACTGATGGAGACTCCCCCAGAGGCTGGGATCTTCGACGCAAGAGTGGTGGTTGGAGACGGTGATGAGCGGCACTCGTGAAAGCCTCTACATCGTGAGTGCTTGTGTTTACTGATGGAGACTCACCCCAGAGGCCGGCGTCGAATCAAGAGTGGTGGTTGGAGGCGATGAGCGGCAGTCTTGAAAGCCTCTTCATCGTGAGTACCTGCGTCTACTGATCGAGACTCACCCCAGAGGCCGGGGTCATCGAAGCAGGAGTGGTGGTTGGAGACGGTGATGAGAGGCACTCCTGGAGGCCTCTTCATCGCCTCCGTGAGCTGTTCCTTGTTGTACACCGTTGTTTTGTTCAGGAACTCTGGACAAAACAGATAAACTCTATTATACTTCGTCATGGCAACTTAACATGTGGCGTGGCGTCCATGGAACCTGTTTTTCAAAGCTCAGATTATACCTGTACTTGAAAGGAATTTGTTCTTCGTATACTGTGGCTCTGAAAGAAAAAAAATGCCAAATCCGCTTCAGCTTACCTACAAAAGGACATATTTGACACCACGCCACATAAAATCACTAATTGCAATAAAATTAGCTTACAATTAGTAATAGGGATCCATTGTTACGTAATTGAAGTCTTAGAGCATTAAACCACTGGAGATGATGACATACGTATACATTCCCCTCTGCCATAGTACCAGCGAAATCGCGGGTCGGTTTATACAATAAATTGTCACTGGATGTTTTTAGGGTTCCGTACCTCAATCAGAAAAAACGGAACCCTTATAGGATCACTTTGTTGTCCGTCTATCCATCCATCTGTCGGTCAAGAACACCCTTTATCTCGAGAACGCGTTGAGGTATCGAGTTGAAATTAACACCATATACTCAGGTCTACGGTCCCTTGCAGCTGTGAAAAAATCAAACTTCTAAATTAACGTAAAAAAAAGATACGGCCATTTATGCCGCAAAAAGCGTATATTTCGACACTCTCAAGAGAGTCTCCCAAAGTACTGGCCACTTTACTGAGTCGAACCCATCTATACGGAACCGTAAAAGTCTGAATGAGAAATTCCTACTTTGAAGTATGTTAAGTGTGGTTAATTAAATGTCAAGAAGCTAACGTAACGATTCCCATTTGCATACTACGAATACTTAAACTTGTTCTAGGCATGGAAATATATACCGATTGCTTCAAACAATGTTGTAAAGTACGAACTATGTAGACTGATACACCGTCGTCTCTGAGACTCTATGCGATATTTGAACAAACATTAAAACTGGCCAAGAGCATGACGGACCATGCTCAGTATAGGGTTCCGCAGCCGTTATACAAAAAAAGCATTATAGATGGAAAAAATACGATATGAAAAAATTCACCAGCAAAAGAGCATAACTTCATGGCACTTCCGTCCTTTGTTGAGAAGCGCAGTTTTTCGACAATAGCTCAAAAACTGTACATCCGATCGTGTTGAAAATAATTCTCGTTGAAATTATTTATAAGCGTTATCTTTGTATTTTTTTTTTTTTCATATTTTTTAAACTATCGCTTTAGAAGATAAAGGGAGGACACAATTTATGCAACTTTCAGAGCGATTATTTCCGAAAATATGCACTTAATCAATATATTTTTTAATAAACCTTTAAAGTGTTTTTAAAGAACTGTCGAAATGGGCCATACGTTGATGTTTACTGAAAAAAAATCAGCTTCTGTTACAGGTATGGGATTGCCCCCCTGGAATTATATATATTTTGTTATTTAACTATCAAACAAGTAGCGGCTTATACAATGCACCTATACATTCCAAATGTTATCAATATACATCTTGTAGTTTTGAGTAAAATACCATATGAACGGACGGACGGACAGACATGACGAAACTATAAGGGTTCCGTTTTTGCCATTTTGGCTACGGGACCCTGTAAAGGTGTGGTCTTCGGCTGTATTTAGTACCTATCTTGTAATTAAACTACTTTCGTAGTTGGAGGTCGATTACGATATATTTTGTTGAATAGTGCATACCTTTAGAGCGATAACCTTCAAATGTCAAGAAAATCATGCCCTCTCAAGAACGCCAACCTTATGTCGTATATGATTATGATGTCATCAATTCATCCGAACGTAACCTATATAATTAACCGGTATAACCTCAATAAATACGGGTTTATTTGTAACCGGTTACAAGCGCTGGTTGCGGGCATCTACTAGTAGGCTATAAATTACATCTTTACGCGGACGAAGTCGCGGGCATCAACTAGTAATAAATATGAGCAGTAGTGATTAGTCAACCGTAAACTATGGTTGGCAGTATGAATTAACGAGCGCGTATACGAAGTAGGTTAATAAACACGAGTACACAGCTGCTAACACAGTTTGATAAGCTCTACTTGAGTTAACTCATTAATATTGATATTTGATAATACATAATTGATCAGGCAGTACAGTTGTCGTCAATATCTGGGTGGAGTTACTTATACCTATATGATTAGGTTTTACTGGGTTTCCCTAATCCTTGCAGCAAATGTTGGATCATATTGTATTTCTCCCAGCAAACATTCACTCGCATGTAACTGACATTTCGAAAGTGCTTGTAACTAGGCCTACTTGAATAAAGAATATTTTGATTTGATTTGATTTGATACAAACTTTTGTAGCAATTTATATGTATAACCTAAGGTCAATTGGGACAATTGCGTCTATGGAACAAATGGGTCTTTTAAATATTAGACGGCATCCGAACACTTTAGAACTACCCCTTACTTCCACGTTTACTGTTACCAAGGACCATTAAAACAAGAGGACTGACCTTCTCCATACACAAAGCCATTCCTTAAATAAGGGGATGCATAGAAAATTTAAGCTATTTTGTAGCGCATTTTTTGTCAAATCTAGTAGATAAATCAGGCTGGTTTTCAGATATGTGTTTCTTGACTATATAACCTATTCAGTGATTAACGTGGAAACATGTTTAATGAAAATTTCCTCGATAGAAAAGTTATCCGAAAACGGGTCTTCATTTTCCGTTTTTTGTCTAGTTTGTACAAACGACAGATTAATAAACGGCAAAATTATGTTAAAATGTCATTCTTCCCTTTATCTTTTAAGTGATTAACAAAACATAATAATATCTTCGATTTCATGGTACTTTTACATCTGGCGCTTACGCCAAAAAACCTCAAGCATGTAGTGTAATAGCTTTCTCTTTCTTTGATGCGCGCGAGCAATAAATGCGTCCCTTATTACAAATCACGCTTATTGGCTGGCTCCGCGTTTGGGGCGTGATTTACGAATGACGAAGTAGCCCCTTAAATCGACCAAGAAATACGGAAGATATAGGCATTTTAAACTACTAATTAGACAGAGAGGTCCGACGTGCACTGTTACGTCGTCGTGCACTCCGGCCATATTACCACCATATTAAATTCTGCTTTGCTATAAAGAGATAGAATGAAATGTTCGATGGCTTATATTATATCTTGGTTATTTTTATAGTTATTCGAAAAAATATTTTTGTCTACTGTTTGTTACATGATTAAGCTTTTAATATGGCAAAAATTAAAATTCATGCATATTCCCTATTATAGAACTTTGCAAGCGTGACACAGTATTTAAATGTTACGATTTATTTATTATTAGCTATTTGCGAACTAATTGTTACTATATACTATGTTTCTTTTCTCAATTATAACATCGTTAAATGTTTAGTTTTAAAGCGCCATCTAGTTTTCGCCAGAATATATCCTTGCGATCGGAACACGATCCAAAGTATGGCAACTGTCAGTCCTCTTGTTTTTTTAATGGCCCTTCTTGTTACTAATGGAAAAAGAGCGAGGGTCAATGTAAAGTGTTCCGTTTCTAAGACATCATTAAAAGACGCATTTACCCCATAGACGCAATTGAGCCAGTTGACCTTATATGTGTGTTCGTCTGTTGGGCAAATGCCTCTGGATTTCCACAACTCCTTATTCGTCGCAGTATCGGATCAGTCTGTTTGGAACGCGTCTAGATCCCGCCATCTCCGTCTAGGCCTGCCGAAGTCGCCGCCAATTTTGCGGCACCCCCTTCATCACAACAAGGGCCTACCTGTCCAGGTGCTACGGCTTATGTAGCCAGTGTTACATTTTTGAAGTGAAAACTTCTTTAGCGGCTCTGTGCACTTTTCGTGATGGAGAAAAAAAATTGTACTTTTAAAAGTACACGAAGCCTCAGGAGACTATACTATTTCAAAGTTGTAAAACTGAAAAGTCTGTACATTGAAGATATTAAAAAAAAAAAAATTTCATAGGTCACTGAATCGAAGATTTTTTTTTGTTTTTTGTGTGTTTGTATGTGTTGTTGTGGCTTCATCACCCCAAATCGGCTAACGGATCCCTACCATTTTGGCCATATGAGTAGCTCTAGATGCGGGCAGATGGTTATTGGATACTTTTTAATTACCGCCAATTATGCTGAAGTAAAAATTAAGGTTATGTTTTTCCTCTTCTGCAAACGAAGTCCCGGGCACTTTCTAGTCTATACTATTATAAAATTGTAAAAACTAAATGTCGGTACATTAAAGATATTTAAAAATATATATATTGTAATGGACTTAAAACCGTCTCAAATGGCAAAGGCATATTATACGGTAGAGGACCTATTGAGTAACAGACAAAAATGTATGGCCAAAAAGAGAAACCAAATAACTTACTTTTACTGGGATACGGTTTGTATAAGGCATATTAATTGTATGTGAGTTGTTTTAAAATATCATATATGCTTTGTCTTCTATTATAGTGTTACTTTTATAAGTTTGCATACTTTGCATATGTTTTCTTGGAAAACTAAGCATTGAGTCTATACTTAAAAAGATATATTGAAGATAAGCTAAGTACTAATATTGTAATAGTTTACAATAAAATGTCGGCTTTCTTCTCAACTGTGGTCACTTTTTGGGAAATGCCGGTAGAGTCAGACTTGTAAAAGTGGCCTTGCAGAACTTACAGAATAAAGATGACTGTTTCATTTAATTACATGTTTTATTTTATATTATGTTTGAATTGCAGAAAGAAGTTTGATGAGAATTTATAATAACAGAATTTGATGATGAACTCTCTCTGTTATTAATAATTGGATTTAAGAGAAAATCCTTTGTATTTAGTGTTAAGAACTTACTGTTTTTTTTTTTTTTTTTTTATTGTTACTATTCTTAGTGTGTTTTTGAATGATGTGACAATAATAATTTATAACTTTTCACATTCCGTTCACTGTGTACAAAGTTGTAAGTTATGTATGTTATCTCATATAAATGAATTTTTATTCCTTTGAGGTTCTGTAAAATCACCCAACTATAGTCCAAAATTACCCAAATATGCTCAAATTAAATCAAATCTTACTCACCAGTTGGGATTATATTATTATGAATTTAGAACATAAATCAATAGGACCATCAAGTACAACAAGTAACAAACCTATGACGGGAGGGAATATGCAACTATTTTGGTAATGGGTCCAAAAATTTTTAATAAACTACTGGAAGATTGGCAAAATGTGACATTAAATAAATTTAAATATCTTTTATCCAAGTTGCTATTAGAGAAATGTTATTATAGTGTTGGCGATTTTCTAAATGATGTTAACATAGCTGTATAAATATAAATAACAAAAATTTGAATTAAACACTGAACATTGTATTGAAAATGATATTTGTAATCCCTCCAGAACCATCGGTCTACTTTCCCGATCGGTCCACTTTCGCAAATTTATATATTTTTGGCAAGACGTGTGCAAAGATGTAATTGACAACAGCAAAAAAATACAAAGATGCCTAAATCGAAATATTTAAATAATTGAATATACCAGAAGCAAAGGAGTTGAAGGTTAAACGGTAGACCGATCGGGAAGGTAGACGGTTTGAGAAGTTGACTGATCGGGAAAATAGACGGTTTGTAAAAGTTGACCAAAGGGGAAAGTAGACAGTTTGCGAAAGTGGACCGATCGGGAAAGTAGACAGATGGTTCCGGAGGGTACGTAATTTTGACATCAAAATAATTGTACTTAAATTTTAGTTACCGTTCGCTTCAACCAAATATCATAATACCATGTTCCTATTACGTCGCATTGTCAAAACAGACTAGTTTCAAAATGTCTAAATGTTGAAGTGACTTACACCTACTTTTTAAAATACCATACACTTGATACAACTATAATTCAAATTAACTTTATCGTGAATTTACTAATTTTCGACTCAACCACGTCCCAAAATGTCTTAAACTTATATTACCTTGATACAAAACTGTCACAAGGTCAAAACATCAAATGCTCAAAATACCTAAAATTCAATTCATATAGAAAAATGACTAATTTTCGGAATTACTGTTTCATGTGATTGTTAAATTTTCACGTGAGTCATTCATCATTAAACTAATTATCAAATTAATATTCTCTTCTGTTTCCGCGATTATTACTCATTGAAAGCTGCCTCCCGTGACCATGAAAAGCTGGAAAGCTTCCGAAACGTCGGGAACTAAAATGAGATAATAAACGCGATATAATCCGTTAAATTGTTTTATTTCAATAATTATCAAATTACTGATTTCATTCGGTTTCTAAAAAAATATTTTTCATTAGTTTTTAAAAAGACTGGTCAAATTTTAATGTACCAAGTCAACATTTTAGGTATTATGAGACAATGTCGTTTTGATCTTTAGGCCTGACAGTTAAAAAGGTATTTATGAATTTTGGTAATTATGAAACTATTGCGTTACAATCTTCAGTCTTAATGATAATTTGGCATTTGAACAAATCGTCCTTTTTCTTTACTATACATATTAGATATCGGATATAACATGTCATTATGAGAATTTATTATATTGGAAACAAATTTATTTGTGTTTTTTGGTATTTTGGAACTAAGCCAATGTGAGATTGAGTCAAAATATGTAACCTGGTATTATGCTACTTGATATTTTCTTCTGTTTCCGCGATTATTACTCATTGAAATAAAACAATTTAACGGATTATATCGCGTATAATAAATCGCGTAAAATGAGATAATATACGCGATATAATCCGTTAAATTGTTTTATTTCAATTATGCTACTTGGTTGTAAGGGACCAGTAACAAATTTTATTATTTGTTATTATTATTATTTAATTTCATGTGAATTAATGCATGTTAAGTCAATCCAAAATTTGTACACCTGCATTTGTAGGTCAAGCATAGAGGATCATAACATTTAAAACATGTCACCTTACTTATATGTACCGTACCTACGTTTTACAAATAAACATATTCTGATTCTGAGGGGTTCAATACGGACTGTTACATCACAGTGCACTCCGGCCATATAAACTCCAGTATGATATATATGATGGTCGCGTTTATCACGCGGTAAATGATATGATAATGCACCTGTCACTCTCGTACTCACATACATGTCAGAAAGTGACGGCAGCTATGTCACTTATTTTCGCGTGACAAACGCAACCATCATAGGCCCGCATATTAAATTCTGTTTTGCAAGAAAGAGATAGAATGAAATGTGTGTTGGCTTATATCTTGGTTATTTTTGTAGTTATTCGAAAAATAATTTTTATCTACTGTTTGTTACATGAATAAGCTTTTAATAAAGCAAAAATTAAAATGCATGCATATTATATTGTAACGAATTTTTTATCAAAATCTTTAATAATGATTATTTACATGTTAGTTTCTTCCTGGACTATAGTTGGGGTGCCTGGACTATAATTGGGTGGTTTTACGGTTCTAGAAAAACAACATAGCCTGAGTTTTGTTACATTGGAATACAAAGAAGACAGATACAAAGTGTCTTGTAAATCATATTTCTAGACTTGAATGGTGCTGCTCTATCAATAGCCTCATAGAGCTAGTCTATTGTGGCTCAACAAGCTCATCCCAGCGCAATTCTAGTTTGCTCTTTGACCTCTCCGACCTTCAATGAAAATATTTGTGTTTGACAAAAGAGTTTAGCAACAAATGTGGGCATGTAGCTATTGTTCAGTAATTTATACATTGCGGAAATAGGCAAACAAGTTCGTGATTATTCATAAATGAATATTCAAATGTTGCTTGTCAATTTATCCATTCACGATTTTTTTTTTGTCATATGGAGTAAAGTTACTAATCTCAGATTTTGGAAATGTTTAAGTATTAGTAGAACATTAATCTAGGCGGTATATGATACGTATACACAAAGGACCTGTTAGGTATTAGAGCGCCTCGTACGATGTTCACATTCCGCTGATGTAAGCAACAACACAACAACCAGTTTCAACTTACAAACTCGTTTACGTATTTCCTGATCAAGTCACTCAAATTCAACCAAGTTGCGAGTATGTTCAGGCCGGGTCTACCGTATTCCTTGAGGATACCCACCTACGATAAACTTGCTGAATAGTCCCACGACGGCCACAGTGATGGAACTTGCACACGTCCATAGCCGTCCCGGACTCCGCAGCCGCGGGATAATCCAGGTGATGTCGTACCCCATGTTCTTCGCACCTCCTTCACACGATCACGCACTAATACAACATTGTTACTGTGATTAAACTCGACGAAAATCAATTTTTGGATCGCGACACTACACCCGTGCTTACGATGAACTGAATGAATGACAATTGACAAGGCGTGCCTGACAGCTCGGCGCGGTGTTGCCATACTGAACGCTGAGGCGTTTTTCGTTCACTAACTTATCTTGAAACATAATATGACAGCGACGGATTGATAAGAAACTTCTTACGCAATGTTGTTGGAAAGCGGGCTCACCCGTGCCCTATTTTATTTATTTATAGAGGAATCGTTCACGTAATGAATAGAAAACAAAGGTGTATTGTAGATAATGAACGCGGAGGCGGCGAAGTGCAGTCGACAGATAATAATTTGGGTCTCGCTAGATTAATCTTATCTAGAAATGTTCCATGTTGTTAACTGGTATCAGGTTGCTATGTCGCTTAATTCAGGCGCTGTGTGGTTTTATAAGATTTTTTGGAATTTTGGATGAAAGGGAATCAGATTCAGGTGTATTAATTAGAAACACATAGGTAATGTAGTGAATATTACTACTGACACTATTTTATTATTTACATTTATATACCTACTCTATAGATTTGGCTACAAAAGTTTCAAACTTTCTTACAAATATCGTATACCTTATAAATAATTCAAGATGCGCTCGTATCCCCTCGTATCTACCCATAATAAACTCGTAGGCACTTAAAAGCACACTTAGCACTAATGTCTCTCAGAAATTATCACAGTACACAAATAATTTTGCTATTTTTCATACCTAATTACATCTAAGTCCATATTAATAGTCAGTCTTTCAATAGCCAAATTGTACTAAGTATCTACTTCTAACAAACACGAATACATAAACACCAAATCAGTCCTCACTTTTTTCCAAGTCTTTCGTATCCTAAACAGCTAAAACTATAACTAACAATTCTTGCTATTGAACTTGAAATATTTTTAATAACTTCTCTGCCTAGAGCCAACTCGGTTGGATAATGGAGAAGAAAGGAAGCATTAAGTCCGCCATTTGTACCATCTCGTATTGTGTAATAAAGTTTAAATAAATAAATGGAGAAGCTCAGAGCAAAAAGTTTAAAAACACTACCTACACAAACTAGAAACACAGTTCATCGTTACTCATGAAAAGCTATTCCAACTGCAAGCTTTCTTCTAGCGCGTTCTAGCTGTTCCTTCTCTAGCACATCCAGACGTGGCAGCTTGGCTGTTATCTGGCTACCGGTTAGCTCGAGCGTTTTCTCCCCACAACACGAACTCGTACACATCGGAGCGGCATGCGCCTGCGCGGCGATCGCAAGGCGCCGGCGCAGATACCACTATGCGCTTGCGACCACTTCGTAACTTTGAAGCCTGTACATCCTGTGACTGTCCACGGTTAACTGGCGCGTGTTGGAGATCCTGTGATTGTAGGGCGCCTGATTTCTTGAGTCCGTCGGTTTCATGAACGATACCCACAGCCATCTTTGAAGAGTCTTGGATAACCTCTGTGTGTCCTGAAGCCCGTTGAAGATCCTGCGATGCACCACTATCATGAATTACTTCAAACTGAACTGGAGTATCAGTTTGCTCTGTCCCAGTTTCTTTAAGTCCAATTAAATCGTTCGACACATTGATAAAGTCAGTAGGCGCTGTGCAAGCGCACTTAAGCAGCAGCAAAACGAACACGACGTGCATGTCTGGGCCGGTTTGAGTACTGACGCAGCGACGCGTCGCCCGCCTCTTATATTGGCAACAGTAGGGTACAAAGCCCGCATGCTTTTTAAAAATTTCCAGGAAATTGGATTAGTGGGTTTTTACTGATTATTTTGTTAATTGGTCCTTTAGATTTATGTTCTAAATGTGGGCAACCACGTGCCTTTCTTACTGATACTGTTATTTTTGGTACACTAGCTGTCGCCCGTGACTTAGTTCGCGTAGAGATGCAATTTATAGGCTACTAGAAGGCGCCCGCAACTTCGTTTGCGGAGGAGAAAAAGTCATAACCCCTCTCTTGTTCTTCAGCGTAGTCGGGTCAAAAGTATTCTATAACCATCTGGAGATACCCAGCTACCCGTGTGCCAAAAATAGTCGAAATCCGTTTAGCCGTTTTGGCGTGTCAAAGCCGCAACGAAACATGCAAACATACAAAAAATTCGAAAAAAGTATTTTATACTTCTCCTGCTCAAAAAGTACGTCATATTAGCCTCGAGAAGCGAGACTAAAATAGTGTATTTAGCCCCTAGGGTTTAAAAGAGAAAAAAACTTCCGGCCAGCTACATACTACTTACGAATAATTAAAAACAAACAAACCAACCTGATCAGATTGGCTAAAATTTGTGATTTAATTGCCTAAACTGTACATACTTTTAATTTTTCATTAAATATACAATTTTAATGTTAAATCTTTTTTATTTTCTCGCGGTCGAAGTGAAAAGCAGAGTGTTTAACACGTGGCTAAAAGCCATTATGACACTCAGACATATTTGTCCTCGTGTACTACGTGAGCTCATCCAAATAATCACTTCGTGTCATAATGGCTTATTTTAGCCCCTTGTCAAACAATCTACTATTTCGCTCCAGTGACCTCCAAATAGTCCCTTATAATAGTTTTTTTAAATATCTTTAATGTACAGACATTTCATTTTAACAACTTTATTGTAGTATATGTGTTATTCATTCTGATGTGATGTCTAAACAACATTACCTACTGGAAAATTTTATTGGGATCCGTTCAGTATTTAGTTTTTATAAAATTAAGAGGAACGTACGTACGAGTACATTGGCACAAACTTTTAAGTTTATAGTATTATATTAGGATATTAAGATTATTTTTTGGTTTATTATAGACTTCTCTTTGCTGTACCTACATACACATTATCAGAGCAATTTTGAGTTGACGGAATATGGCAATGATTGGCGGAAATTATTTTGGCAACATGGCACTTCGTCAAAATGAGGTACATAGGTAATTAGGTACCTAGCAGCGGCGTAAGATATAGATAAGCCGATTCCCACCAGGTCACCCTAGGAAAGGCTTATGATCACCTCTATCTTTAAATATGAGTAAAGAAGACACTACGGCTGTCCTTGTAATTTTCCTGTCGCCAGTCGCCACGCCTTTGGTACCTAGATATTGTATGTAGGCTTAGGCTATGCAATAACTGTAACATCTCTAAATCGATCTTAGTGATAAAACAAACATAAAACAATAGAGCGACAATGAACAAATAATGGATGGAAATAATGGAAATAAACATTTTTTCTACTCCTGTACTTCTTTCTGTCATTTAAATGGTTACCAACTCTAATATAAAGACATACATTACTTAAGACTTGTAAAACTCTATAGTCTATTTTCCAAAAAAGCACTGCTAAGCGTGTTACAAAGTCGCTATTAACGTATTCCTGGCACTAGTCACAGAGTACAAAATTTCAATCTACAAATTTATATTCAGTGAGTCTTAAACTAATGTTATTTGAAATAATTTATATTACCAACTTAACAAACCGCCGAATTCATACAGTTTTGAATTAAAAACATAATAATGTAGGTAAATGCTGTATTATGCTAAATTGCTGCTAATAATATGCTGAATTGCTGCCAACTTAAAAAAAAAAATATTTTTTACCATTTAGGTACACATATTTTATCGCCTATTTTTTATCAAATCATCACATGTTTTCATCACTGAGAAGTATACGCGAATTTAAAAAATAAGAAAGCTATAGATATTGACAGGTCGCTTTTTAATTTTCTTCGTGGCGCTAAATTTTATTAATCTTGAAGTTGTTGGTTGCTGTGAATGTGAGAGGAGAGAAGAATGTGAGAAGAATGTGAGAAAAAAGAGCTGAATGTGAGAAAAATGCATGAAGACGTTCCTAATTGTACTTACTCCCAAAGAAATTTGTGTCGTGGCGCAAGAAGTATCAAACAATTTTTTGCTAGAAAAATCTCGGCGCAAATATAAATATTTACACTTTTTGTGTTTTATTAAAAAGTGCTTAGGAGTCATTCATTAATTACGTATGGATCCCTGGGGAGGAGGGGTTGGTTCGAAAAATCTGTCGCAATTAATGAATAGCCCCTTAGTTGTAGAAAAACGATTGTATACAGAATTTTGTTTTAAACTGAGCTAATCGGCTTAAAGAATACAATGGCCGATTCACTCACTTAAAAAACCAAAGACTATGTACAACGTTGTATAATTGGGTCAAAAAACGCTCGTGGCGTCTTCCTTTGCGATACTTGCGATTGTCCTTACGTAATTAAAGAATGGCCCTTTAGTCGTAGAAAAACTGTTGCTTGCAACGTTTTATAAATCGGTCTAAAGCGCTCGTGGCGTTTTTCTTTGCGATACTCGCTATTGTCCTTACGTAATTAGTGAACGGCCCCTTAGTCGTAGAAAAACTATTGTATGCAACGTTGTATAATTGTGTCAAAAAACGCTCGTGGCGTCTTCCTTTGCGATACTTGCGATTGTCCTTACGTAATTAAAGAATGGCCCTTTAGCCATAGAAAAACTGTTGTTTGCAACGTTTTATAATTCAGTCTAAAGCGCTCGTGGCGTCTTTCTTTGCGATACTCGTTATTGTCCTTACGTCATTAGTGAACGGCTCCTTAGTCGTGGAAAAACTATTGTATGCAACGTTGTATAATTGTGTCAAAAAACACTCGTGGCGTCTTTACTTGCGATGCTCGCCAAGGCTTGCATCGCAACCCACGCCACTCGCCTTTTTAGAGCCCTATTATACAACAGTTGCATAAAATACTATTATGTAATGATCTTTCCACGCATGCGGTCTTCCCCAGTACCTTAGTACAATAACATTATAGTTACGGGCTTTCCCATCAAGTAAACCGTTACTTTGACACTAAATTTGAACCCTTTTTGGTGTTAAAAGAAAATTTAGACTAGAGCCCTTGTCTTAGCGAACATTAGGCACGTTTCCGTTTCATACATTTTATTAGGAATTAGGTGAATACTAAAAGAAACCAGTATGAATAACCACTAATGAAAGTGTCGATCATGTAGGATGAACATAATAGGCATGTCTGAGTATTTTCAAATACTTAGTGGGATTTGCCACGACTATGTGCAAAAGTTAAGGGTTGCCAGTTGTGTCATCACAAGTTTTCGGTTCGGTCTTCGTATCTTCGCTATTCGGTCGGTTTCAAACGGGTCCAAATGTTTAACGCCCTATTTTTCACTTTCATCATTTCAGTCGTAACACGCTTGATAGAGTGGTCGTGGTCAACACGAATTAGGTCCACTCGTATTTGTGGTAGATGTTCACCTCACGATATTCCGGAATTTCTCCCTGCTGGCAGACATTATAGAGCACCGTGGTGTTACGGGTCCTCCCACCAGGGCTTTTATTTGGTCGGTCCATCGCATTGCAGATTGACCGCGCGGTGTAGTTCCCTCCATTCTACCTTGCACGACAAGACGCTTTATTGAGAGTATTTAGTATACAGTTTCAGTATTCGTGTTTGTGCTAAAGTCGAAGGACGCTGTTTTATGCCAAGTTCATGCAGTATGGAAGTGTTGGTGCGAAATTCTTCGCCAGCACCACATTTTTAAAGCATCTATATCTTCTTCACTTTACTTCCATGAATTAATGCCAACCAATTAATTCATGGAAGTAAAGTGAATAAAAAAATAAATATTTGTACGCTGAATGTATTTTCAAAAAAATAAGTTACGGACTATTTGAAGGTACTTGAATTGAAACATACTCTTTTTTAATTTTTTGTATACTGTATGTTTTTGCGGCATCATCACGCCTAAACAGCTAAACATATTTTAACTATTTTTGGCACACGGATAGCTGTGGATTGACATATAGTTATAGGATACATTATAACCGACTACGCTGAAACCAAAAAAAAGGTTATGAGTTTTTCTCCTCCGCAAACTAAGTTGCGGGCATCTTAATCTGATTTATTTGCATAATTACCTTGCGTTGTTAATTCTCTGACGTATCGGAGGCCATTACGTCAATAGTCCAGAAGGTACCTACTGTCCCGTTTTATTGTGATACTCGTAACATGTGAAAATCGTGTAAGTTTAAATCAATATTTAGAATTAGTTTAATCAATTTTGCTCAGGTTTGCCCCAAGGATTTATTTGATGGCATGCCATTGGTAGGTAGTTGGGACGCTAGTCATACGTTGACTATACAGTCCAGTGCCCACTCTGTCTGTAACAGGATAATCCTGGAAATATATTTGTCGTAAATTCATTTTTCTTGCGCACAGAAGAAAACTCTACTAAAAATGCAACAATGTCAAAACAACAATCTCACCTACAATTGACAACATCTCAAACTTCCAAAGTAATATTAAATCGACAGGAACAAACATTCGTGCTCATCACACAAACATTTACCCTGGCCGGGATTCGGACATGGGACCGCCAGCTTCGTAGGCCGTTGTTCAACCCACAGATCCAAACGTGTCGACAATGGACAACGTAAATTTTTTTGAAAGTGACTATAATTAAAATATCACGGATAGACTTGGTTTCTCTGAACATATTCAAATCATTTTTGGAATTTTTGCATCACTACAAAATATAAAATACGTTCCTCGTAATTTTGCAAATATTAGGTTTTTCGATAAAATTAGGG
The DNA here is from genome assembly GCA_905404275.2 of Hedya salicella. NCBI lineage: Eukaryota > Metazoa > Arthropoda > Insecta > Lepidoptera > Tortricidae > Hedya > Hedya salicella. The sequence goes on along the minus strand of FR990112.1, from coordinate 1,024,086 downwards.
GGTAAAAAAATTATATGTATGTAGTCCATTGCTGCAATGCTACTGGTAGCCAACTTATGTGGCACAAATTGTACGTTGAACAGAACATGATACGCCTTAGGCGTCACAGATCTCGCAAGGTTACCCACATTATGTAACGGCGTACGCATTTGTTTCATTTACATACGAGAAACAATTGAATGCATCCAAATAGATGATCCATAAAGGCTAAAGACGGATAGAGGTATGTGCCTATTTGAGCAGTCACAATTGGAGTATTGTGCATTGCATGGATAGTGCAATGTGCCCATTTGAGCAGCCTCGAGAATACACAAGCGTAAAGGCCACGACAGTGATCAGCGGCGGTGAGAATTGTAGTTTTTGAGTAAAATGCCTGTGACATACAGACTAATAAAAAAAAAGTTACTCCGTTCTCCCAATTTTCCAAACTCGAGTTTAAATCATCATTCTCGTGCCCTTATCTCATTAATTTGGGATCAGCGCAGCATATCTCTCCTTCCATACTTATTTCATCTTCTCGCTTAATTCCATTTTATTGTTTCACACAATCCATCCACCTTTTTAAACTCTAGTTTAAATATGAATCCCTAAGTTCCACGTAACGATGTTCAAAATTCAAATCTTTATTCTGCAAGTAGGCCTCAAAGGCACGTTTACATGTCTGATTTTACAATAAATAGAAAAAAAACATTCACAATCTATATAATGACATAGTGCATAGCAATATTAATGCAACAGACAAATACCTGGGCACACTTTACAGGTAGATGTATATTGTCTCCGGGTCCATTAGATTATAAATTAATCTATACTTATAGAGATGTAAAGGGTCTCTAGCGTTAAAAAAAAGTAATGTAGTAAATAAATGTTCAAATGGGAACCCAATCTTAAGAATCAAACAATGATCAAAACATTAGCGCGTCATCGGTGGGATAACCCGATGACTTGAAGTTTAGGTCATCGCGGTCAGCGGTACACGCGCTGCCGCACCAGCGGCTTCCGTTCTAGAGATCCGTAAAGAAAGTCTTACATATTCTGTATTTACCAACGTCTCAAGTCTTTTTATAAAATGAATATAATACCTTTTTAGGGATCCGTAGCCAAGGCAAAAACGGAACTCCCTAGTTTCGTCATGTCCGTCCGTATGTCACAGGCATTCTATTCAAAAGCTACAAGATGTATATTGATGAAGTTTGGAGTATAGGTGTCTTGTATTAGCTGCTAGTTAGTTTGGTAGGTAAATAATAAAAATAAATATATCTAGGTCACTTGCCTCCCAAGTGGCACATATTTCCGACTAAGGTTTTCTTCAATTCTCTTTATTTAGTGAATATTTTCGGAAATAATAGTGCCGAAAGTAGTATTATAAATTGTGTCCCCTCTATATTCTAAAGGGTATATCCAAGAAGTATAATAAAAATTACAACGTTAAAAAGCAACGAAACGAAATTTTCAACATGATCGGATATACCGTTTTTAAGTTATTGCCGAAAAACGGCGCTTCTTGGCAAAAGGACGTAATTGCTACGAAGATACGCTCGTTTACTATTGCACTTTTTCACATCGTATTATTTTCATCGGTAGTGCATTTTCGGTGCATCGGAACCCTGCACTGAACATGATCCGACACGCTCTTGGCTGGTTTTTTGTTGTGTACATATCTGTAATCGCTTTGATCATTTGTTTATGTGCAATAAAGTGTTTACATACGTAATACCGAGGCAGTAAAGGATTATTGAATAAGCTGGAATGGAAATGACTTCAATACTCAATCGTTTATTTTATTGCATTCCACAATGTTAGTTTACAGGATAGGTATTAGGTAAACTTAAGTTGCATAAAAGTTACATGACAGTGAACTTAATTGTGGACTCTGTTGGGCACAGCAAAAATGCGTGAAGAGAAGACTTATTTTTTTAAACTTTATTGCACAAAACAAAATCAGTATATATGGCGGAGTTAATGCCATATATTTTTTTTATAAAAGTATATTCCTCTAAATATTCTCTTAATGTATAATAAATAGCTTTTATTAATAAGGAGTTCTTTTAAAAATTTCAATATTTAAGAATAGTCTATAAAAGTTTATAAGATTTATTAATATTGACATCATTTATTAATTGCACCTTACATTTATGAATGTATAATATTTTTTCTCGGATTTAATTACATCTGGCAGTTTATTGTATATTTTTATGGACATGGCATATGTTGCATCACTTCATCGACATAAGAAAAGACATATATACGAACTAGAAGGTTCCAACTTTGTCAGCGGAGGAGAAAAAAATCATAACCCTTTTTTTTCTACAGTGTTGTAGCGTAAAAAATATGCTATTGGCTCCGTGAAATAATGAAATAATGATCTTTATTCTGTAAGTAGGCCTTAAGGGCACTTTTACAAGTCTGACTCTACGGCGTTTCCCAAGAGGAGACCACTGAGGAGAAGAAAGCCGAAACAAACTCAACTGTCCGTAATTTTTTCGAAATAAGTCTTATATCTAATACAATATTTATACTTAGCCTGGATAGGCTATGTAAAATATATGTTTTGAGTATAAATTCAATGCGTATAGTTCTTCAAGAAAACATATTAAAACTTATAAAAGTATAATAAAAAGCATATATAAAGCAAAATAATGTTTTTTTATTTAAAACAACTTACATAAGTTTGATAAGCCACCTTATAAGAACTGTGTCCCGGTAAAAGTAAATTGGTTTAAGTTTACGTGCACGAGTTCAGCTCCACCTAAGCGTCCACAACTTTGTTGGCTCTGACATTTTGACATTTAATCGAGACATCGTGACAAAATATTATGATAATCCAAAATTATCTATTAATTTATTTCCAAAACTAGCTTCTGCCCGCGAGTTCGTCCGCCTTAAATTCGTTTATCGCGGATAAGGGTATTTTTCCGGGATAAAAAGTAGCCTATGTCCTTCCCCGGGACTCAAACTATCTCCATACCAAATTCATTCAAATCGGTTCAGCGGTTTCAGCGTGAAGAGGTAACAGACAGACAGACAGACAGACAGACAGACAGACAGACAGACAGACAGACAGACAGACACACATTCGCATTTATAATATTAGTATGGATTACTGTGATACCTTAATTTGGGTGGAGAAAGGGTTGTGAAATCCATATTCTTCATTCAAATCAAATGGGGTAGGTAAGTAAAATGTATTAAAAAAGTGTGTTATATTTTGAATAAGTCAGGGTTTGTTTACTTAATTTTTTGTGTAGTTTTACTGTAAAACAAGAAGCTAAAGCTACTTTAATGGTTTCACTCAATAATAATAAACATAATATATAATTGTTCCTGTATCGCTATTGATTAATTAAATATCGTTTTCAGATAGAAATTAGTATTATTCGAAGGATCGGCGGGGTTATTGCCTAACGAAATTTTGACACTTGGTATCCGAATCAACTGTCATAGCCCATACAAAATCATGACACTTCATTGCGATTGCGAGCGTCAAACGCGTTAGGCAATGCGGGGGCCGGTTTTTCAAATTAGGTAACCAAGTCTAAACTACGCCCCTATTGCTTAACGAAATTTTGACACTTGGTATCCGAATCAACTGTCATAGCGCATACAGAATCATGACACTTGATTCTGATTGCGAGCGTCAAACGTGTTAGGCAATAGGGGGGCAAATTAGTTTGAAATACTGACAGATAACAGCGCCCACATTAGTTTTACTTTTGGCCACTATGAGCGCTGCGATTGATTATATTACCCCACTTACTTTACTACTACCTTACTATCTTTTTTGACGTGATGCAAGCCCCAACGACAAACACATACAAAAAAAATCTTTTCAGTGACCCTCTTTTTGTAAATATTTTCAATGTAATGTACAGACATTTATTTTTACAATTCTATAATATTATACAGATATTTAGATGTTAAAAAAGAAATAACAAATATTCATCAGTTTCACGTTTGGAGTTGGTTAATATCTGCGTATCTGTGGTCTGTCGGTGACATCGTAGCTCCGAAACGCGTGGATTTTGACTAAGTATTTTTCTTTAACTATAGAAAAATTAAAAATTTAAAAAACCCCCCAACTTGTTCCACTGAATGCTGAATATCTTGAAGACGAGTGCTTCGATTTTCATCAAACAAAGCTATGAACACTCGAGATAAAATTATCTATGACCCAAAAACTGCACTCAAATCGATCGATCCGTATGGGCGCTACGATGCCACAGATGCCTACGATGTCCGAAATTCGTAACATGCCATACCTCTTGCTCTCATGTTAAACTGTATTTGTGTGAGTTGAGATGGCGCGTTACGAACTTTGAATTTCGAATTTCAGAGCCCGTCAGCGTTTTGTCTATTTGGCGGGGCGTTTTTATCATTTCAGCGAATATTGGTAGGTATCAGTAGCGAGGCGTCGACATAAGCCGATTCCCACCGGGTAGCCTAAGGAAAGGCTTATAACCACCTTTTACTTTAAATATGAGTAAATGAGTATGCTTCGGCATCCCTTGTAACTTTTTTGGCGCCACGCCTCTGGTAGGTATGGCGACGTTTACAGCCATTATAGCGCTTTATCTCGGCCTAGATTCTAGTCTAGAACATAATAGATAGACACACAAGTCTGTCTGAAATCGAGCTACCTTTCACACCCTATATCGCGTGGTACACAGGCCTATTGCGTGCTACACGCAGGGAAAATCTCGCTTCCAAAATATAGCGACCTCAAAATCTATGAAAGTGAAAAGTTAATGCCTTCTTCTTCTGGGGCGATAAAGCTCATCCACACCTAGTCTGAGGGAACACCTCAATAGTACCCTCCAAAATAATAAGGACACAAGTTAATACAAATTTGAATGAAACTATGACATTCTTACATCGCTAGGTTTCCTTTGAACAATAAAGTACTTTGACGAACATTCTGTTCTGAAGGTATTTTATCGATTAACTGGTGTAATAAGTATTTGGGATTCCCCGTTTTTCTAACGTTTTCCTTATGAGACCATTAAAATATTTAGCTGTTAAACTATGAATCGTTTCGACGAATTGATACTAATCCTCCTACTTAGGGGAAACCGAGGTAAGTGGAAACAGATATTGCAGGCTGCAGGTTGAACAGACTATTAAAAAACTTTTTTCTATGGTATGTTAGTACGACCTCTCAATAATAAAAATATTGGTGAAAGAACTACTTCAATCTTATAAAATCTGCCAGAAATACAACACTGTTAAAATTTCATTTTTGGACTTTCCAAAAAAACGCTTCATAATTCAAATTCAGTGCCTTGTATGGGCAAATAAGAACTTTGTTCATCAGCTATGTTAATTAAAACTTGCGTTTATCGAAACGGTGTCATAACTAAAGTTACTATATATTTTAAGGGTTATTCATGGTATTATCAGTTATAAATATTTTCATATTTTAAAATGGACTATCCCATCTTCAAGGGCTCATAAAAAAGCTATACGTAAGATATCTATGCTCAAAATTTTAACTTAGTTCCTTATTTTGTTTATTTTATCGGCATCTTATATATATTTTTACAAATTTTGAGATTCAGCAACATCCCTATTGTGACATGAAAACTCAATAACCAGCTGAAGGTCGGCGAAACTTGATAGGTGTTTCAAAATACCTCTGCTTCAACTGACCTCGGTTCCCCTACTAATTTAAAATGTGGAAGTCTCTTTGGCTTGTTGCACTTTTTGCGTCCAGCCACGTCGCCCATGGATATGCGAGAAAAACAAGAAAAAATCATTCATACTTACGTTGCGGAGCTCCCTGTTTAATCACTTCTTGAAAAACCTCATTCTATGGCTCATTCCACAATTTACAAGTTTGAAGAAAAGATTGGCATGGGGTCCGTTTCGTCATCCATCAAAAAAATATTTTTACAAAAAATTAAAGCAACTCCAAAAACAAAACACTATACAATTATATTCACTAGTAAATTTTCAACATTTTACACATTTTTCAGATGGCCGGTGCCAATGTGTAAACTGTTGAATACTCCAAAATAATATTCATTATATATATTACTTACCTACTCTATATTATTTGTAAGTATATTTTATTAAAGAAAGTAAATTATACAATTCTTTTTTAATTTATAGTGTTTTCTTTTTAGTTAATCGTTACTTAAAGCTATATCATGTGACGATTCGAACGAGTCTAAACACGGCTAGGATACATTATTTGATTACAGCGAGATCCGGTGCCTAACTTTCCGGCTCCGTCATCAAAACAATTCGATGGTACCATTCTCATCGGGACCATTTCAATTTGCGACAATGAAGAGAACGACTATTTGAATGGAGATATATCTGGTCGCCACCCGTAAATCATTTATCGTTAAATAAATACAGTTATCTGCAGAGAATAGATTTTCTGGAAGGAATAGATTTTCTTTGCAGATAACCGATAAAAAAAACAGTCCACAGATTACCAGTTATCCAGCCACGGTTATCTCTAAGGAACAAGGGAAGAATTAAGTACAACAATGTTTTTTGGGAGTCGGACAAAAAATGGGGATGTACTTTATACGTAAGGCAGGACATGCGGGATATGTTCCTTCTCTTTCTACAAGCTTCATAAATACGGGGGGATATCATACAAGCTGCTTGCTAACCAAAAACAGATTTTGCATCTAACCCAAACCCATCATCTAAAATTGCGCGCATTTAATAGAATGACTGTGCAAAATTCGAACAATTTGGAGACCCCTGTTTAAATAAAACAAATAATTATGATAAAGTGGTCAATTTGGGATTATCCATCTTGCTACAATTTTCCTCATGTTGTCGTGATTAGAATCTTATCCGGTGAACTTAGATCCGTTTCGGCGAATTCTAGGCATAATTAATGAGATATCACATTCTTACGTCAGCTGACGGTTGATCCCAATGTCAACTTGTCTACAATGTTGCCAGATATATTGAGGACATTTCTATGAGCATTTAAACAGCTGTGTATTCATTCAGTATCAAATAAATTGTAAAGACCACCTGTATGTATTATGTTTAAGCAAATAAATTACTGGTTACTAATTACTAAAATGAAAAAAGCTTTTTAATAATTGAACGGATATTTTTACAAAAAACAACGTGTGTAATAACTGTGATTTTTGGCTGAATCGTATTAGGGTTATTCCCACCTGTTACCACCAACTTGTTGTTACTGGTAACAGCTGGGAATTTTATTACCATCTGTTACCATGTGGCAATTACAAGGAATAAAATTCCCAACTGTTACCAAAACATCCCCTCTATTACCAATGCTAACAAGTTGGTGGTAACAAGGTGTGATAACCCCTTTCATTGTGTTAGTTGTCTAAGGGGCTACAGATGATGCATAGTCGCCTAATGACTATTTATCCTAAATCTACCCCTACGACATACAGCCAACTTGAAAAACTCCTCCCTTTTTGAACTCGGTTAAAAACACTTGCGCGTGTTACTTGACATCACGGGTTAGGTGCGTTTTATCCACCCTTTTTAACTCAGTTAAAACACTTGCGCGTGTTACTTGACATCACGGGTTAGGTGCGTTTTATCCACCCTTTTTAACTCAGTTAAAACACTTGCGCGTGTTACTTGACATCACGGGTTAGGTGCGTTTTATCCCCCCTTTTTAACTCAGTTAAAACACTTGCGCGTGTTACTTGACATCACGGGTTAGGTGCGTTTTATCCACCCTTTTTAACTCGGTTAAAACACTTGCGCGTGTTACTTGACATCACGGGTCACGTACGTTATTAGCCTCGTGCTCATAGAAACCGCTCTCATTGCTATTTACAGTGACTGCTAGAGCAGTTATTATACTCGTAATAAACACACATAATATTGTAGTATATTAATGGCTGGGAATCCCGCGCCTGTGCAGTCTGCGGGCATTGCCTCATGGCTTTGATATACGTGCATTATGCTTCTTTTACGATGGTATCTCCAGGGCTCAGATCAGACCAAGGAAAAAAGATAGATACGAACAATCTAGTGAAGCCGATTTTTTGGCATGGTTTTGACAAATCAGACAACTTCCAACACTCGGTTTGTTTGTATTTGTAACGCGTGAAGTTGGCTTTGGCATGTTTTTTGTGGCCTCACTAGATTGTTCGTAATGTCATGTCTAAGTATTTTTTTTCTGGGCTGGCAGGGCTGCTGGGTTTTATATGATGGCATCCTTTGTCACCACGGCGATTTCACCAGTCTTCAGTGTGTGGAAATGCACCTTAGATTCTATGTTAGGTTGTCAAATGAATCACATCTATACTATGATAAAGTTGTAAAAATGAAATGTCTGTACATTAAAGATATTTCCAAAAAAATATTTGAAGGTCACTGAACCAATTTTTTTTGGATGTTGTATGTTTGTATAGTTTGTCGTTGTGGCTGCATCATGCCAAAACGGCTAAACAGATTTCAATTATTTTTGGTACACGGGTAGCTGGGCTTCGCTAGGTGGTTATAGGATACTTTTTACTCGACTACGCTGAAGAAAAAAGAGCGTTATGATTTGTTTCTCCTCCGCTGACGAAGTCGCGCGCACTGTCTTTCTTACTTAAATTATAAATGTGATAGTGAGCTTGTTGGTTTGATTATTTCATGCGATAATGGGGCAACAAATCGACGTGCTTATATACGAGTAGATAGAATAGATGCTGCAGAGTGACATTTGCATGGTTCTCATCCATCCAAAGGGTGAACAACATAGTAAGACACGTCTTAGCAGTCTGCTGGAATTGTCTCATGGCATCGATAGCCGTGCATTATGCTTCTTTTACGATGCTATCTCCAGGGAAGCTGGGTCTAAGGTGCGTCCTCCACATTTGTATTACTTGTCCGATCAGATCTTCGTTCCGTGACATGATCACGTGTCACGATCACGCGTTTGGACGTTGCGCCGATCCGATCGCTCGAAATCCATGTTGCTATGCGTATCACACACTTATATCGGACAAGCGCGGCGTGTTCGCCGCGCTGACAGTGAGCGTCCAAGCAGCGCGATAAGCAGTCATGCCAAGCCACGGTGATCGGATACAAGTAAATGATACAAGTGTGGATGTGGACGCACCTTTATGTGGCGTCCTTTGTCTTTATTAAAACCACGGCGATCGCACCAGTCTTCACTGTGTGGAAATTCCATGTAACCTTAGATACTATGTTAGGTTTTTAAATTAATCACAACATCTTTACGGGTACCCCTTATCTTGCACAATCTCTATTGTCCAAAATACATTTCGCATAACCGTTTTCGCACAATAATTTTTAGCCGAATGATACTATCGCATAATTATATATTTACCACAATTGTTATGTCGCATAGTATTCATTTGGCACAATTTTGAATAGCAGAATACTAATATCGCCAACTTTTATTTTACAGATTTTTTTGTAGCACAATATAAGTTCCGCCGAATTTATTTCCGCATAATTGTACCATAGCATACCCACAGAACCGAATCGCAGCCAGAAAATTAGGTTAGGTTAGGTTGAAACTGCGTCCCTCACAGTAACGAAGGTAAGGCAGGTAAGTAAGGCAGGTCCGACTTGGCTTAGGTTAGGTACGACGACGAGCGAAGCGAGGAGGAGTGTTAGGTTGAACTGCGACCCTAACGAGCGAGCGAAGCGAGCGAGCCGCGCAGGTCCGACTTGGCTTGAAATATTGAAATATTGTGACACATCAATAAAAATATTATTGTGGTACCCACACCCACAACTAAGCATGAGCTCCTACTAAAAATATATGAGCAATGAATGCTTTCTACATCATTACTATAACATAATTACACTCAAGGATGCAAACGGAATATTATTCCATATAAATTTCGGCGTCACAATTATTGGACCATAGGAGTATTGTTCTAATCGACATTATGCCAATGTACTATTCTCTCAAAGAAACATGTGCAAAGTGATAGTATGCCAAGAAATTTACGCAAAAAGCAATTGTGCGAAATGATGATTGTGCCAAAGGTTGCTATGCGAATCGAAAATATGCCAATAAATTTTGTGCAACACATTAGTAACCCCATCTTTACTATAATAAAGTTGTAAAAAATGAATCTCTGTACATTTTAGATCTAAAAAAAGATTGTAAGGGACTAGAAATATTTTTCGTTTAGTAAACTCCAAATAGTCCGTAACAATATTTTTTGGGATATATCTTCAATGTACAGACGTATGTCATTTCTAAAACTTTATGATAGTACAGATGTAACACTTTTTGATGCCCAAATATGCTTTTGGACTGGTGGACTGTGTAAATTTTAAATACCGGGCCTTATCGGGCTTACCAGAGCATTGCAAATATAAATGTGCGTATCCTCGCGAGGGCGAAGCGCCTGCGCCGCGGAAAGCCCCGCCCGCACTCCGCAGCGTAAATGCTTTACCTTAACCATCCCGTATCACAATAAATATATATCTGGGGCATTTTTTTTACATAAACAGGTAGGTCCAAACTAAGCAATACCTACTTGTATTATGGATATGTATACTAGATGACACATACGTATGCTTGTAACATTCGAATGCTTGCTCTCTCTTTTCAATTCTGAACGATCCACAATCCCCGGAATATCTCAAAACTTTCTTCAGCTACTTAGTCCACTCGTAACCATCATTTTCGTTCTTCCGGCAATCTCGCCCTTTCCATCCCACTTCACCGTACTGGCTTCATGTCAAATTCTTTCTCCATTCAGGTTACCCGCCTCTGGAACGGTCTTCCTTTCAAAATCAAACAGACCCGAGAAGTTTGCATTCAAAAAGTTCGTGTGCAACTTCTTTGCTTTTTTCGAGCTTGAGAAGTGAAAATAATTTTAAATAATATTTTTTTCAGGTTATGCAATAATTCTGACTGAATTAGATACGAAATTCTTACGCAAATAATTGTATTATCTTCAGCAATCGTATAAAGATATTCATTCAGGGTCTCGTAGCAAAAATGGCAAAAACGGAAACGGAAGTTTCGTCATGTCCTTCCGTCCGTCCGTATGTCACAGGCTCAAAAACTACAACTATGTATATTGATGAAATTTGGAGTATAGGTGTCTTGTATAAGTAGCTACTTAGTTTGATAGTTAAATAATAAAAAAATAAAAAACTAGAGGGCACTCCATACATGTATCTGAAACTGATTTTTTTTCAGCAAATATTTTGAAACATAGCAGTTTTTACTACAGAGCCCAAAAATAACGTGGAAGTTAACCAAAAAACAAAAGCCTCGTCACTTAATACATACATTCAATGAGCTGTGTAATCACGACTTCACGTATTTTTTTGTAATGTAATTTATTACAACGCATATCCATATCTGTGACGAATCGAAAGATTATTCGCAATAGGCATTTTAGAGTCGACAGGACACTAAGAGATACAAACGTAACTATTGCCACATACTATTTTGAAGAAAAGATATTATAAAGATGGAAATAACACCGTCAACATACTTAGTATTAATAACACTCCACAACTGTGCGTTTCGCTAGCAATTTCCTGCCTCACCCGGCTGAACTGTGGAACAAATTGTCGCCAGCAGTATTTCCGGACCGATGCGGCCTACAAGCCTTCAAGAAAAGAGCGTACTCCTACCTGAAAGGCCGGCAAGGCACTTGTGACTTCTCTGGTGCTGCAAGTGTCTATGGGCGACGGTGATCGCTAACCATCAGGCGATCCGTCTGGTCGTTTGCCCCCAATGACAAAGAAAACAAGAAAATACACATACAACGGTTTCGTGTAGACAGAGATCACAACAAAACGGGACTTCGTCGCGTATTAATATGATCTGTTTAAATTAAATTCCGTTGATCTTTTTTTGACGTTTCGGACATTTCGTTACGTCCATGGACTACATCACGTCCATGGAAAGGGAAGGACTTTTTGACCATAGTCGTAACAAGTCGTCTGAAACGTCGAAAGTCACCAATTCTAGGTAATTAGATATGTAGGTAAGTAAGGTCCTTTCCACAATTTTCAAACCGCGTGCTGATATCTGATTTAACTGCATGTCTGGCATATATAGAAATTCGGCGACAATCCAATAAATATGGAGCCATCAAATTGGTCTAATGAAGAAAGGTGGCCATAGGGATTTCTAAAGAATACTTGGTAAACTGTAGGAGAAAAAAAAAGTACAATTCATCATTCGCTTGTCCTATTTAGTTGTGGTCGGCGCAGCATCGCCTCTCTATGACCCGTCCGTCAATCTCGTCACTCACATCCTTCCTGTTCATGTCATCTCTCACGCTATCCATCCACCTTTTCCTTGGTCTACCCCTTCTCTTACATCCCTCCACATGCATATCTAATACCCGTCTTATCACATGATTCTCATCCCTCCGCATAAAATGTCCATATCACCGTAGGCAATTTGGTCTTAGCAGCTACTTTCAGAGGCTTCCTCTTATCCACTCAAGTGCTCGTGATTTTGGTTTGAACTCTATTTATACTTGAAATAAGAGTGGTGACATGCAACTACAGTTGCGGAAAGCACTAAAGTGGATAAATACTCAGTCGTTATCCGATCCATTCTCGTCACGCCACTCATCCATCTCAACATTCTCATCTCTGTAACATGCAATCTTCTTTCATCATCCGTCACCTTTGCGGCCCAACATTCAGATCCATACATGACGATGGCAAAAGTATAATACATAAATGAAATACGCTCCTTATTAAGGATGAAGTAATTTACTTTAGTATATTATCGATAATGCTTAATCAGAATGATAAATGCTTGTTTACAATTACATATAGAATTTCTTCATCCACTGCAGGTCTTCTTTGAATTTTGATACCAGCATTTGATGGGGTAAATTGGATTCTGCGTAGTCTTCGAAAATTTAAGTATATACCTTGAAGACCCCAACTTATGGTGCTCTAATTCGTGCTTCTTCAACTCCGATGTGGTCTGGGGGACCCAGTAGTGGGGATGAGGGTATGTAAAAAGGGAGCGAGAATTCGCGGCTACGTCATCAGGCAGGTCCAAGTCAGATGAGACGTGAGATAACCTCAACGTTGATGAAATTGAAAGCCTTAAGTTCAACTTGTTTGAAGATTCCAATAAGCGCACCGTTCTTGAAGCCGGTGAATCCCGTGAGTCCAAGTTGGTTGAAACAGAAGAGGCCCATTCGTTTTTTGAGGCATGAGGCAACATTGGAATGGCTGTTGCCAACCCGTACAGCCCAAAGGCTATTGCAGCAAAGAACATATTGGACTTTGAGGAAAACTCTGAACGAACACAATCCAAATGTGTTGATTCTACTAGTCTTCTTATAAATGTTCTTTTTCTTCAATTTATTCACCCACTGTTGAGCGTAGGACTCTTATGATTATTACATTTAATGTGAAATTAGCTTTAGAATAAATCGCATATGTGTAATTTTAATGTTTAAAAACCTACGTCCGAAACTGCGTTCACGGCGCACTCCGCGACGAATTGTGCGATAATGGAAATTATACTAATCTCATCTTTTCAGCCGGCATGCGAGTTTCAACCGCCATAACTATTATGAAAGAAAACAACTGTGAGATACATGTATATTATATACCACAGAGGGGCTACTCCGAAATTCGAAAAAGGAAGTTCGTATGGCGCCATCCCGCTCAGTCAAATACAGTATAACATGAGAGCGAGAGGGACAGCACGTAATAAACTTCGATTCTCGGGTTTCGTAGTAGGCCCTTAAAACTTACACTGAGCTATTTATTTTCGGATTTAGATTTTATAACTTATAACGAACTAGAAGGTGCCCGCAACTTCGTTCGCGCAGGATTTCTTCAGCGTAGTCGGGTAAAAAGTATCCTATACCATTTGTGGATACCCAGCTAGTGAAATCCGTTAAGCCGATTTGGCGTGATAAAGCCACAACCACGCACACAAAAAAAAAAACACACACATAAAAAAAATCTCGACTTAGTAACTTCCGATTAGCCTATCCGTACTATACTATTTTTTTTCAATTTGACGTTACAATGACGTGAGGTCACAGGGGATGTGACCCCTCCTTCGGACCGTGCTTGCGGAACCCTAAAAACGTCAATGTATCTCGGCCCCATCTCGACTCGAGCAGTGCCGGTATTAAAGTAGTCATGACGAGTCACGAGTAAACAAACAACATGAATGTGACTAATTCTCGTCTCACGCCACGATGTCTACAACTATTAACATATTTCCACCTATTACGGCAAGGAATCCTAGAGTAACACTGTTAGGTAAATAAAATGCTTGGAAAACCATTTCCTATTCCGTGGAGTAAACAGCGATAGAGCTAGTAGAGAATAAATATAGGAAAACTAGCTTCAGCCCGCGACTTCGTCGGCCTTAAATTCGTTTATCGCGGATAAGGGTATTTTTCCGGGATAAAAAGTAGACTATGTCCTTCCCCGGAACTCAAACTGTCTCCATACCAAATTTCATCCAAATCGGTTCAGCGATTTAAGCGTGAAGAGGTAACAGACAGACAGACACACTTTCGCATTTATAATATTTACACACAATTCACCCATTGATACAGGAATTGCCTAGTTTCGGGACTCCTGTTAATTTCAGGCGACATTTTTCGTGGTATACTACAGTATATATTTAATGTTGAATTGTAAATTGTAGGTATTTCTTGTATATTTTGTGCAATAAATAAACATTTTACTTTTTTTTACTTTATGTTCCAGATCCCAGATCAAAATATGGTCTGTCAAGTAAGTTGTTGAAACTGACTTAAAAAAACGAAGCCAAGGGCAAAACGACGCTGCTTGAATCAAATATTATGTAGGGTTAATTTAACATTGTAATTGCGTATGATATATTAATTTTTAAAATCTGACAACACTGAAAATTATTCAAATGATATATGCTCCATGCATATATCATTTGAATAATTTATATAATTATAAAATTGCAACGGTGTCTTACCCTAATAATCATTCAAACACAATGTATATATTGCTCAATGAATAAATGACTTATGACTTAAGACCTACGAAAACGAATAGTTTATACGTGTCTAGGGGTCATTATAGTAGCTACGAGTCCGTCAGCGGTGCGTTCGACGGTGACGCACACTTTGTCAATGATGTTTAGTTTGCCTTTGCGCTCTTTGTCTGTCGCTAATGTATGTTTGATATGCCGGTCGTAAAGGTAGAAAAATGGTGGCCGATTATCTCAAGATTAAGGTAATAACGCGATGGTATTTTACATAAACGATGCTTGATTCTGCGAATTTTAAGTTATTTCAGTAAGGTGAGTATGGGAATGTTTATTTTTATCAAGAATGCACTTAAAGGCTTTCAAATAAAAATAATACTTCTTTCTTACCCCCAAACACCTTAATACATCTAATTAATTTAATTTAATCTAAATCTAATAATATAATCTAACTTAACAAAAACTTAACTTAGACTAACCTTATTTCATAATAATATTGCTATTAACTATACATAATTGCATTATCTAGGTTGTGAATGTTTTTATGTTTATTGTAAAATCAGACGTGTAAAACTGAATAATATTGAATTTGGAATTAGATGCTACTTTGCTCACGTCTAGATTAGACCATGCTACGCCACTGATTTTCAGTAGGTACCAAATAATATAATAATGACGATTCTCCCGCTGAAGAGCGTACTCCCACCTGAAAGGCCGGCAACCCACTTGTGACTCTTCTGGTGATGCAAGTGTCTATGGGCGACGGTTATCGCTTACAATCAGGCGACCCGTCTGCTAGTTTGCCCCCTGCCATAAAAAAAAAATCTATACACTAGTAAATTAGCTCAATGTAATGGGGGTCAAAAACCGATCACCCTCACTACAGTGTGCTGAATTGTATTATATTTAATTTATACTATTCTCCATCAGATGGAGTTAGTGTCGAGTCTAGTAAACTGTTGATTAAATTCACGCACTAAGACAACGACTCCGTGGCGCAACGGTAGCGCGTCTGACTCCAGATCAGAAGGTTGCGTGTTCAAATCACGTCGGGGTCATTCAAAAATATTTTTTTGAATCTATTTTTTTTTGGAATTCATTTTTTCTTTGTGTCAACTTCAGTTTTTTTTTTCGTCGGTAAAAAAATAGTATTATTTTTTTTTATGCAATTCGAGTATTTTTTGACATGATAAGTTTAGTGTCAAAATATTTTTTGATAATTCTAAATTATTGAATGAAGTTGTTAATTTCATTAGGGATGGTGTCCGTGTCCGTCATATAGATTAGTAAAAAAAATTGGAGAAGTTTTTAGTTTTTCTTTCGTGGTGTAAAATAATGGCGGTATATTGAGTCATAATGTCGCTGGGTACAGTTTATACTTAGTTATGACGTCACAATTTTTCTGAGTATTTTTTTATTAATTTGAAAAAGGAAAAATACGTATTTACAAATTTTTGACTTTGCGTTGACTTTTTGAGCATGCCTAATTAGTTCAAATAATTATACTACTACTTTATGCTATGTTAAAACTTCCGTTTATCGAAACGGTTTCGTAACAAAAGTTAGTGTAGTTTTCAGGGTTTATTCAATGGTATTATTCGTTATTATACTTATGACAAATAGTATTTTTAAGATAATATACTCCAGAAGTAAAAAAAAAACATTAAATATCGTTCATAAAATTAAAATAAAGTTAATTATATTATCAATTTATCACTAATTATTAATTTATAAACTATTTTTATTCCAAATATGCAAAAACTGGAGATGCCGGGGATCGAACCCGGGGCCTTTCACATGCAAAGCGAACGCTCTACCACTGAGCTACATCCCCGTTGCAATCAACTGACGAAATTGACAGTTGAGCTATAGAACTATACCTAAAATGACCACTTCGATTTCCTTCAGGTTTACCTGCGTTTGGCTATTGGCAACTTTATATGTTTATTTGTTAGAACGACTTTTCAATAAAGAATTATTGGTGAAAAAACTACTTCAATCTAATAAAAAGTCCCCGATATACAACGATGAATCACCTTTTTTGACTTACTTGTATGGGGAAATTAAGAACTTTGTTCTGCAGCTATGTTAAAACTTCCGTTTATCGAAACGGTTTCGTAACAAAAGTTAGTGTAGTTTTCAGGGTTTATTCAATGGTATTATTCGTTATTAATATTTTCATACTTAAAAAAAAATACTTTCCTACCCAACTTTAAAGGCTCATAAAACAAGCTACACGTAAGGTATTGAAATAAAACAATTTAACGGATTATATCGCGTATATTATCTCATTTTAGTTCCCGACGTTGACCATGGAAAGCTGGAAAGCTTCCGAAACGTCGGGAACTAAAATGAGATAATATACGCGATATAATCCGTTAAATTGTTTTCTTTCAATGAGTAATAATCGCGGAAACAGAAGAAAACATTATGTACACGTAAGGTAGTTATCTCACATTTTTTTATAATATTCCTATCATGGAAAACACCATTTCGCATGAAAGTTTTATTGTTATTGGAGTAGGTAGAGTCAACATCCCTATTAAAACCTAATTTAATCGCGCTCTGTTAATTGTTAATGACCGATTACAATTGTCAATTCCGACCGTTAATCAATAATGGGAAAATACGCAGAAGTCTGCCGAATATATTATATGCCCGCCACATGGCCCGCCCATTGCTACTTCAACGATGCAATCCTGTGAGCTATGTCGGTTACTTTCGTTCTTCTCCTCGGATATCCTCCTTGGACATCCTCATTTCTGATTCTAACTTAAAAGGTCGTTGTGCCCGTCAATACGGACAACTTTTCCTATGGGGTGATATATCGGAAATAAAAAAAAACCTGCCGTTCCCTACATCTTGGTTAAGTTACTAAGTAATAAAATGACATATGAAACGGCAGAACTTTTTTTGTTTCCAAAATAACTCCCCATAGGAAAAAATTGTTTGTATGTACTGCCTGTTAAAATTTACGGAAATAAACACGTTGTATAGTCGGCCAGCGACGGTTTGAAAGCTATATTGGATACGAATTCATGGAAAAAACATTTTCAGGAGTGATATAGTAGGTACTCGAATAAGATAATTTTATACAAGATGGTGTCAAACAAACAAATAAAAGTCGATATTTTTATTAGTACAATTTAATCTGGTCTAACAAATAATAAAGTATATCTAACAGTACAAAGGAATAGCCAAGTCATTGCGTAAAAAACACGCTTATTTATAAAAACCATCATACTAAACAATAATATCCCTAATAGTAAATGAAGATCAAAGAAACAAGAGGCGATACTTATTGTATTTTGTCTAAGGATACATGAAAAGGTTCTATCAAGTTATCTATCCCGAAATTCTATGCAACTTTTGATGTAGTCGAGCTGTCAATAAAATTATTAAAATTTTGCAATATGCCTCTTTATAAATATAAAACCAATCAATGGACAAAGAAAATGGCTAACTCAACTTTTTATACAAATTCCATATTTAATATTCCAATTTTTTTGCTATTGAATGAAGAATACAATAATAAAACTAAGAATGAATAGAATTGTAGGTACATATGGATGAAGGAGGATATTTAAAATAGACATTTATGTAATTTAGTACGCTTAAGGCTGCAAATCCACCGGAGCGGAGCGAAATGGACCAATCAAGGAGCGTCGCTGTTGAACAACACAAGTAAATTTGAATCTACGGAATGTGATTGGTTAATTTCGCACAGCTACGTTTCACTCCGTTCCTGTAGATAGGGAGCCTAATAGAGGATTTTAGAGGACTTATTAATTATAGATTATCCTAATTTCAGCTCTACTACTAAATAATGTCAGAAAACAAGGCAAATATGTTTAAAAGTTGTGTTAGTCTATGGGGGTGTCAGTTCGACCTTTTATTGGTCGTCTGACACCTCAAATACTAGGAACAGTAGGAACCTAGTGCACTAAACAAAAGGTTCCAAGCTATAACCACATTAGTCTCATAGTCTAACACAACATCTTCCCCTGTCACGAGCCTTCCTATTCCCTCAAATCCCATCCTCTCTTCTTTTGACTTCAAAACTCCCACTCTCCTCTTCTCTCGCAACCTGCACTGAAAAAAAAACTATTGAATCAAACAAGAAACTTGTTTCCACCAGAGCATATCAAGTGCAATGGTTGGAGCAACAATTTTAATTTGATTACTGCTTCATTATCAAATATATCACAAAAGTTGTATATTGCTGTCAAGTTGAATTTCAAAATTGATTGTCTCAAATAATATGTTGCATACGATTAATGGATTGCGCTAAACAAGTTCATTATAACTTCAATCAAGTTCAAATTAACTTGTGATTAAAACAAATATCAGTTTTGGTAGATCTCAACATTTCCGATTATTGGCTGTTACAATGCGACTTGGTTAAGGTCAACTAAGTAAAATGTTCGAATGTTATCTAACATTCGACTGTGACTTACGAGTATCTCAAGTGGTACTACTGCAATCATGTGATAAGTGATGAGTTTGTTCATATTGCGATGTGAGAAATTTCAAATCAAGCTGAAAAGCTACTTGATAGGCTTATATTTGTTTCAGTGTGACCCGCCCCCGTATTGCCTAACGCATTTGAAGCTCGCAATCGGAATCAAGTGTCATGATTTTGTATGGGCTATGACAGTTGATTCCGATACCAAGTGTCAAAATTTCGTTAGGCAATAACCCCCCTGTTCCACTCACGCTCTCTCTCTCCCGTCCTCTCACTATGACTCGGATTCCATGATAAACTCAGCCATGATCATCTCCATGGAAGGCGCGATACCCTGCGCCTGACAGCCGATCTTGAAGCACTCTGCAACCCTCAGGATGCGCCAGCAGTGGTCCTCCATGTCGTCGAACTGCTGCTCACACGAGTGGATCAGCTTTATCATTTTCTGGGACAGTACCTCACCTGCGGATAAAATTATTAAGATCGTCATCTTGTAATCACACGAAGGACAAAACTTATGTGTGATTTTTTGACATTGATAATATAAAATCGCTATGCTTCGCCATGATATGGCATACAAATGTAGAAATAGGTAGGTTAAATTAAAAAAAAACATTAAATTAAATTGAAATATGCAGCGAGTTTATCTCTAAAGAGTTATTAAAAATAATTATAATTGAGGTGGGTCATTATTTATTCACTAATAACTAATTTTATCATTAAAGTGTTCTTGTACTGAATAATACGCTTTCTGAACCAGGAAGTCAAACAATGTCTTCTTAAATTGCGTTAAATCGTATAAGTTTAAATCATTTTCATATCCAGCACCCTGGTAGAGTGCCATAAGTGTAAAATTATTTTTATCAATACATGTTTGAATTGAATTGAATAAGTGAGTTAGCTAACAATGTTGCTATTAACAGTATAAACTCTAATTCATGATTTTGAATTAAATTTCACATGTTTTCTAGCGAAGAAGATGCTGAACAAAATGTATTTTAGGGTTCCGGACCCAAAGGGTAAAACGGGACCCGTTTACTTAAGATCCGCTGTCCGTCTGTTTGTCTGTCACCAGGCTGTATCTCATGAACCTAGCGAAGAAGATGCTGAACAAAATGCATTTTTAGGGTTCCGTACCCAAAGGGTAAAGCGGGAACCGATTACTAAGACTCCGCTGCCCGTCTGTTTGTCTGTCACCAGGCTGTATCTCAAATCAAATCAAAACATTTTATTTCCAAGAATATGGTATATTTGGTTGGTATCAAGTGTCTTAGTGCAGCATATTCGGCCAGTATTGGCGTAGAAATGTTATATTATATTATATAATGATAAAAAATGTGTCAAAATGATATTAAATTAAAATTAAATGTACTTATTGTCAATTAACATGTCAATTACTAACGCTATTTTTTTTATGAGCATATCTATTAATATAAAACCGTAAATAAATACATTGTCGATTAACATGTCAATTACTATTAACTAAAGATTTATTATGATAAACAGTTCAATTACTATTAACTAAGAATTATTGTGATAAACATGTCAATTCATATTAAAAATAATTACCTCACAAAATAACATGCACCTTTATAAAACATGTGTATATATATTTTAAATTCACTTGCCATAGTCAGAGTTGTCATAGTTAAAAAAATCAGTTCAGAAAAGCATTCGTTTAGCGGAAATTTATGAATCATGATAGCTAGACAGTTGAAATTTTCACAGATAATCTATTTCTGTTGCCGCTATAGCAACAAATACTAAAAACAGTATAATTTTATGTCTGACTCTCTATATCAGTAACCAATATAAAATGATCGAACATCGCGTACATTTTGCTTTGGATTAAGGCTCTGCCAACACTGGATGTTCATAGATACGGCCGTTTGTAGCGTATATTTTGTACGGAACTCTCGGTGCGCGAGTCCGACTCGCACTTGTCCGGTTTTTACACTTAAAACGATCCGAGTTGAGTAATCGTTTTGTTATTTAAATATTTCTCCGTGACAGCGTGGCAGTTGTTTTTAACTACCAACGTCACCTATCAAGGGCCTGTTTCATAAGCGCTTGTAACTTTTATTTCAAGCTGAAGCCTCTTTTCAATTCATATTGTTGGAAAGAGACTTCCGCTTGTAAAGTTACAAGCTTTTGAGAAAAGGCCCCCCGTTCTATGGCTAGATATGCCGGGTTTTGCATCGAGTGGAGGAAGTTCTTCATATTATCTCCGGTCAGCTGGCTCTTTGGCTACCTACCGTTGGGGAAGGACTTGATGAATTTGTCAGTGTTCTCATGATGCATCCTCTCCCCGTCGGTTAGCAGGTTGAAGTAGCGGGACATGCACTGGATGGCGCAGCCTAACTCGCGGTGTTCGAACTTGAAATCGTCGCGCCAGAAGTGGAAGAACTCCTCCATTTTTTCTTCAGTCAGCTGGCTCTGTGAGATCAGATTTATCTATTTATTTTACTAACACAATTACACAGTATTAATATACAACAGACACTATTACAAAACAATTTTAAATTACACACAGTCACACAGTAGACAGACGGGCGGTCATCCATCGTCCATCGCCTCACAAAACCTCCAGATCATTCTTGATTAAAGGTACGGCAAAAGGAGCTGGTGTTGAGGATTTTAGAGGAAAACTATTTGTGTCCAGCGCAACGTAACTCTCATTAAAAAGTTTTATCCTACGTGTAAACTCTTTAGAGTCGAGTGACAGTTTTTAATAATTCCTTTAATACTCAATCCAGGCTAAACAATCCGACGAAACAAATGACAAAAGAGAGCGATACAGTGAGATAGGCTTGTTAAGCTGGCAAAAATGGGTCTCATTCGGAATCCCTAACGTCATTTGTCCTAATGTATCATTTGCCATAACGCATTTTTTCCAGAAACCGTAAACTTAATTAACTTAATTAATTATTGAAATAAAACAATTTAACGGATTATATCGCGTATATTATCTCATTTTAGTTCCCGACTAATTAATTAGTCAATAATATTTACAGATGAATAGCAGAATCGTGACTTACGCTTTCTCTGCACTGTTTCAGCGCCTCCCCAAACCCGAGTGTGACGTCCTTCATGACGTCAACGCTGGCGTGCGCAAGCGCAACCGCCGCGAGCGCTAGCGCCAAATGCACCAAGGGCCCCGACATGACTACTGATTACAACTACAACTGACTACTTGAATATAGGGACTAATATACAGATCTTGGCTAGGGTTGCCAGGCTGGTGAAAAAATAGAACGAAATTAATACAAATGAGGTTTATTGACATAAAACGAAATAAATGTAACTAGGATTTGCCCGCAGTGAAAATGATTGCTTTTTTAAGGATAAAAAGTAGCCTTTGTAACCCTCCCGTGTCTATTCTATCTATATGTGAAGCTGAGATCCAGGGTTCAAATCCCGGTAAGGGCAAATATTTGTGTGATGAGCATAAATATTTGGTCCTGAGTCTTGGATGTTTTCTATGTATATATGTAATATATCTATTAAATATATCGTCGTCTAGTACCCATAACACAAGCCTTATTGCGCTTACCATGGGACTAGAGCGATTTGTGTAAAATTGTCCCGTAATATTTATTTATTTTATTTATGTAAAACGTCACTTTAACCCGTTGCCCCGCTATTGCGTGAAAGAAGGACAAACCAATAAACACACATTCGCATTTATTATATTAGTAAAGGAAGTAAGAATAAGGATGGTATAATTAGGCCCCTCTTAATCATACTTTCAACACGAGGTTAAGAAATACTAACGTATCTGTAATGAACGA
This sequence comes from Hedya salicella, assembly GCA_905404275.2. Taxonomy (NCBI): domain Eukaryota; kingdom Metazoa; phylum Arthropoda; class Insecta; order Lepidoptera; family Tortricidae; genus Hedya; species Hedya salicella. The sequence goes on along the minus strand of FR990112.1, from coordinate 1,000,919 downwards.
ATTTACGTATCTTTGATTAGTGGCCTTTTGTGATCCTCATCACCAAAATCTATAGACCTAACGCATAACTGAGTTTGTTCCTGAGGTATGGCAGCGGTACGGGAGGGGTTACAGGGAGAGACAGTTAGGACACGTCTTGTCACGTCACCCCACCCGTACCGCTCCCATACTTCTAGCGTTAGACCTGTAATGTGACTTTCTGACTGCCGCATGAATGTATCTAATATTTTCTGCACCTCCTTAGAGAGGCTAAACACGTGTCGAGGATTATACTGTCCGGTGGTCGTTTGTTGTATTTGCATGCGTATTTTAATGTCACATCTAAACAAGACAATCCCGCGGAAAAGCAAAGCAACTAATCTGGAAGTACCTAGAACTAAAATGGGACTAATCTAGAAGTATATTCTTTCAATTTTTTATTTAACTTGCCGTGTTAGTATGCTAATTAGGATCAAATTTTCCACTTCCTAAACTAGCCTTCAATTTGGTATACTTGCGTATCTTTGATGACAAAATAATTATACAGAAAAAAAACTGTTGCAATAATATGACACCATCGAACTGATCTGATAGCCGGATAGTAGTCATAGGTACGCTTATCATCAAATATCATCATCATCATAAAATAACGGAATCCTACCGAATTTAGGCTCTTTAAAATCGTTGCGGTAAGTTGTTAAAGCTTCTTACAAAGCGGGTTCTTTTTGACAAAAACTTACTATTCAGTTAATTTAATTTAGTCTCTAGAAAAAAGGGAAATCTGGCCACCCAGTTACGATAGGATAAATTAAGTCATAAGTCATAATATGTGGTATTATCTTTGCCCACGTAAAGGCCCTGAACATTATGTGGTTTTTTTTAAGTGCTAGGTTCGGCAGGGCGGGGTGCAGGCGTATTGTTTGGCTTCTAACTTGTTGCATCTGTTAATTAGCTCTTGTCACTTGCCGCATTGTTTAACAGCCTAACAGTTCTAACACACACTGCCCTTAAAATTCCGCACTTAATGCGTATTGGCTTACTTAGCCATAAAAACGTTGTATTCTTTCATAACACTGAATTTTAGCCGACTTTCAAAAGAGGAGGAGGTTATATGTTCGATATTTTGTATTTTTTATTTATTTATTATTATTTTTTTATGTATGTTCACCGATTACTCCGCTAATTTTGGACCGAATTTAAAATTATTTTTTTATTTGAAAGGATATACTCCCGAGGTGGTCATTGTCACCAAGTTAGGATCTGATGATGGGATCCCAGGGAAATCGAGGGCAATCCTCAAATTTTATAGGCACTTATAACGATATTCATATATTTTCTTAAGCTATTTAAGTATTTGCATATGGTAGTCATCATCTCATCATGTTGAGCTGATGACGGAAGGTACAACTCCTTAATAGTTAAGAGTTAGAGGATAATTCTTAAAAAAATCATCTATTATCCCTAAAATATTATAGGCACTAACAATGTTTTGTATATATATATTTTTCTAACGTTATCAGTTGTTTTCCTCTGGTTGTCATCATTTCATGCTGAGCTGATGATAGTGATGATGGAAGGTACAATGAACTAACCAACTTTTACATTTCTAACTTCCAAAGACTCGAGATGCGTGCAAAGTGCCTCCTCAATCTTCCCATTCTGGGCCCTAAATAATACTTTATATCACTACTAAAATCCATCACTAAAAAGCAAAAAATAAAAAAAAAATTAAAAAAAAAAACCGACTTCAAAATAAACTAAAAAGCCATAAATAACGATCGCGACAGCTATATCTTGAAGCTCTCGCGATCTTTCGACGAACTAATTCGTTCGTTCATGTGTGTTCTGTTGTGGCCATTGTGTGACAGCCCGTAAGACACCCGGGGGGCTATTGCCTAACGAAATTTTGACAATTGGTATCCGAATCAACTCTCATAGCCCATACAAAATCATGACACTTGATTCTGATTTCGAGCGACAGCCGCGTTAGGCAATAGGGGGGCATGTCTCTCTTCTGGTCCAGTTCTACGATTAATGTTCTCCAGCCTCTGCCCCTTAACTCCTCAGTTCTGGCAACTCTGGATTGTGTTAGTGGCGTGTGGTCCATATATACAGAGTGATCAATCTAAATGAATCAGTAGGGAGAACTCAGAAACTATAAGAGACAGCGAAATCTGTTCTTAGGAACCATGGCGTCGATTTTAAACTTAATAATAATGGCATTCAATTGTTATTTTTTACTCTAGAGAGTATTAATCTTTGCATCCAGAAAAATAGCAACATTTGGAACATTTACTTAAATAATAGTCGGATTACTCATACGAAGTTGCCTTTCCGACATTTTTGTTATGGTATACGGGTATGCGACCCCGGCTCCCCGAGCTGCTACTGGCTCATAGTCAGCGCATAGTCTTCCGGGACAGTTTCTCCTGTCTAAATTCGTACAATTCCTTTCTTTACCCTGTTATCCTTCCTCCTATTCCACCAATCCAAGGTATGCCGTGCCGATGGATGCGTGACTAGAGGCGAGTCTAGTCGTTAGCGTGCCGATTGCCCTGGGACTGGTGACCCCAGAATAAGGCTAAACCCTTACCTGGTATGCGGGGCTCTGTTGGGTTCGAATATTTGATCCCTAGCTGCTCGTGGGAATGCAAATGGCGGCGATGTGGTTCGCAACCCATCATTTCTCGGTCCCAGCGAGAGCGAAGAGTGGGCTATGGAGAGCCGCTTTTCTACGTTAAATGTAAGGGGAGGAATGAATGATAAAATAGAGGAAGTATGTCAGATGATGGATGCGAGAAATATTGATATTCTGTGTGTGAATGAGACAAAGCGAAAGGGTTTTGACAGCACAAAATCAATAAATAAATAATAAATAAATAAATATCAGGGACAACCTTACACAAATCGACCTAGTCCCAAACTAAGCAAAGCTTGTACTATGGGTACTAGGCGACGATATACATAATATATAGATAAATTATAATACTTAAATACAATTAATGAATGTTGATGAAGCGGCAGTTGTATGCCAGGACCGTAGCAGGTGGAAGGAGTAGTCTCTGCCTACCCCGTAATGGGAAAAAGGCGTGATTGTATGTATGTATGTATTAAATAAAATAATTATCTTATATTTTTTTTCAATTGTTTAAACAAGATTCCATTAAAAATGTATTCTTTGTGACTTATGATTCGCACCACCAACAATAAATAACAACGAATAAACTTGCAGAATTTATAACAAAGTTTACAGACATTTTGACCAGCTTCGATTCCAGGTTGATGGTATGAGTTAATGCCATAGTAAAATTAATGCCATTATTATCAAATTTAAAATCGACGCCATGGTTTCTAAGACCAGATTTCGCTATCTCTCATAGTTTCTGATTTCGCCATACTGACCCATTTGGATTGATCACCCTATACTCCCTTGCCGATTTCGGCTAAGGTGACTGCTAGCCAGTGATTAGAGGCTCAGGCAATTGGCCCTATCATGTGCCCTAAGATGACTACAATAGCCAATCTTGTGTTGTAAGGACACCGTTAACATAATTGTAATAGATGGCCGTCAGTAGTTTGGCCTTAAGATCATCGCGTTTCTCATGTATAGGCACAAAGGCACTGCCTACCCTGAACGATCATGGGTCTATAAAAGCACAAAGAAACTACCTACCCTTAAGCCATGAATGATCATATAGGCACATAAAAACTGCCTACCTTGGCTAAAAGCCCTGTGCACGTCACTGAGGGGCTACCCCGAAACCCGAAAAACAAAGTTCGTATGGCGCCATCCCGCTCACTCAAATACAGCTTAAAATGAGAGCGAGAGGGATACGTCACGTTACAAACTTTGATTTTCGGAGTAACCTTTGTTGTTACATATTCTCCATGCATGTGTGTATACTTTGATAAAGTAGCGAGCGAGCGTGACGATAATCTAACGAGCAGTTTATACAGTTGTTACCAGAGCTGTGGTTAAAAACCTGTAATGACAGGCTGCTGGGGCGGGGACCTGCCAGCATTAAGCACATAGTTGCAAATCACTAATTTTTTCCATGATTTTGCAACTTTTTCACTGAACAAGTGTGTCAGATGCATTATGCGAGGTTATGATTTATTTAATAAATATCTTACACAAATCGATCTAGAACTAAAGTTAATATATCCTTAAATACAAAGAAAGTGTCCACGAGTTAGGAATAAATATTTGTGTCCTTGTTGGGACTTGGAACATGGGGCGACACGATCATCCGGGAAAAAATCATAAAAATATATTTTCCTGTATGGAGCTGAAACATAGTAGACAATCCACCAGAAATATATAAATATTGACGCTCTTGAGGTGCTAGTGGCGTTTGCTGAGGGTAAAATGGGCTGCTCACACTCTAACGCTTCCATCCTGAAAAAAAAATCTAGCGGAGACTTCGGTCACATTTGCAACGAAAACTCATTGGAACGATCTGTACAACATTGTAAAACCGCATAAATAATTAAATATATGATTATCCTATTAGAAATTACAACACCTGAAAAAATTGAATAGCTATATTTCTTAAAGCTACGAGAGGATCAGTAAAATAGTTAGGCGCTTAATTAATACTAAAACGACTTCATACACATGAAAAGTACCATACATACAACTTATTCGTTAACTGCACAGTGCAGGAATGTAATGTTTATGGACTTAAACCTCACTTTAGCTTTTTTCTGTTACCATTTTGGCGAAACGCCACGCATCCAAATCAATTCTAATTTTATCTATGACAGTTTACTCGTATTCACCGGTGACGAGGTTCTAGATTAATGACGAAGAAATAAAGAGGATAAACAATGTATTATTGTGCACATCACCTAAACCATTTGTACAATAGGCTATTTAACAACTTTTTTCTATGGTATATGTGCCAAAAGACATCGGCCCGGCACTGGTTCACCGCGCACAGGCTATTCTTACATCTGTCAAGCCTGTGGTCGCGTGTGATGTTCCCGTATTGGCTTACATAGTCACGAAAAACGTTGGTTTTCCGACATGAAACTGTTTCAATAGTCTGTAAAAGACTAAGAGGCCTTTGATTGATTATAGAACGACTCTCAACAATAAAAATATTAGTGAAAAAAGTTATTTCACCAGTCTTCAAAAAACTACTTCAATCTCATAAAACGTACTCGAGTTACAGCAATGTTAAGATCACATTTTTAGACTTTCCCAAAAAACGCTTCATACTAAAGCCTACTTACTAGCTTATCTACCTTCCTAGCTTGTATGGGGAAATTAAGAACTTTGTTTTGCAGCTATATTAAACTTGCGTTTTCGATAAATGGTTTCAGAACAAAAGTTACCATACAATGGGTTATTCAATGGTATTATGAGTCATTAATATTTTTATACTTTAAAAATTGATTTTCCCAGCTAACTTTAAGAGCTCATAAGAGAAACTACACGTATGATATCGTACCGTACTGGAAATTTTAAGGTACTTCCTTATGTTGTTTGTTTTATCGGGATCTTATATAATATTAACACATTTCGAGATTTGGCAACATTCCGGTACCTAGTAGGCATAATTACTTACGCTCAATGGAAAGGTAATTCATATATAATAGATTTGGCGTAAGCAATTTTTAAATAACGTAAATTATCCAAAAATAAATGAATACTCTTAAATAGCAAAAACTTGAGCATTTCGCTTCTCTGAGTATCCTTAATGTATTTTAAACTTTTTGACGCGTGCATCGCAATAACTCGAAATTGGCTTCGATTGGCGGCTTGGTAACTGTCCTTAATTAAATGCAATTCGTTAATTGACTGAAATTGGCCACCATATACCTATAACTACCTTAAAAAGAGCGTTTTTTTTAAAGAATAAATAGCATCCTGTTTGAGTATTTTGTAAATAAATGTTACCTTTGAGTATAAGCTAGGAATAAGTGGCATCCAGGATTATTTGATACCAATCCATTCGTCCGTTTGACTCCGCGTCTCTTAAACCGATAATTTACTTAGAGCAGTGGCCCTCGAACTTTTTTGTCGTTTATATTTTTAAAACGGCGTGTTTATGGACTTAAAAAAAAAATCAACTTATTTAGTAAAATTGACTTAATTTCACTAACAAATTAAATAATTGTTCTCATTGTATAAATCAAACGAAGTGTTCTGAAATTTCTGAAATGACCTCTATTTTTAATAAAATATGTCTTAATTTGAAGTGCTGACATATTTATATTATTCGGAGCCCCAGGGCTCCGCGAAGTATACCTTGAGAGCCTCTGACTTTCAGCATATTTATACTTTTCCAACTCTCAAAAAGTAATTAAAGAAGTATCTAATGGCAAAGTCATATTTATTAGAGGATAATATTTTTTTAGCTATTTAAGAGACAAAAATGCATGGCCAAAAACAGAAACCAAATAACTTACTTTTACCGAGACCGGAATCCATTTGTCAGTTAATAAATCTGGTAGATAATAAGATCTGAAGAATAACATTACCTGACGAGTAACGCTTCTGGCTTAGACGCAACATGATACATGACAAATGAAGGATCTGCCGAAAAAGAAATCTGGCAAGAAACAGGTCCGACAGAGAATGTATCGGTGAATAAATGACTATGAGCGAATCTGGTTAAATAGTAACTGACGATTAACGAAACGGACCTAAATCGAATCATACAGGCCCGACGTCTACTGGTGGTCAAAAAAGGCATCTCCAAGGATCTCTAAACCGACCGGTCGTGCACCGCCCTTAGCCGATCTTTCCATCATGACTAGATCATTGGTCCATCTTGTTGGGAGCTGGCGCTACCGAATTCTTAGGAGCCGTAACGGACTCACTTTAATTATACTAACCGACGATTTCCGACGGTCGACCGGCGTTTGCCTATGGCAGGATTTATGTTTAATCGGGTTTATATCTTTATTATGACCATTAGGACATACTTTATTGCTTACATTTCCTAATCTAGGTTCAGTTATTGGCAATGCTTGTAAGATATCCATCGGTTAATCCGGTTAACCTAGTAACACTGAATATTTGCGAAGCTTAATGTGGGTTCCACTCACAATCATCATCAATATCAGCTTATAGGCGTCCACTGCTTTACACAGGCCTCCCCCAGCTCCCAATAGAATTCTATAATTTCTATTAATGTAAATTTTAATTTTTAGGGTTCCGTACCTCAATCGGAAAAAACGGTACCCTTATCGGATCACTTGGTTGTCCGTCTGTCCGTCCGTCTATTTGCCAAGACAATTTATTTCAATAACGCGTAAAGGTATCCAGTTGAAATTAAGACCATATACTAAAGTCTACGGTCCCTTGAAGCTGTAAAAAAATCAAACTTCTATATTTACGAAAAAAAAAGATACGGCCATTTATGCCGCAAAAAACGTATATTTCGATACTCTCAAGAGAATCAAAGTGATAGGGTACTACCTGTTGACCTAGAACTATGAAATTTGGCAAATAATATAGTGACATACTACAAATGCATACGAAAATCTAAAAACTATACATTTGTAATTGAATCATAAAATATAGTCTTTTTCAAAAGACATAATTATTTGGACAGCCGTTGCGTTAAGTTTGCACCTCATTTGTATGCAATGCTGTAGATATCAGGTGCAAACTTAACTCAATTGGAACCAGGTAATATAATAATGTTAGGGTAAGTGAAAATTTGTACGGAACCCTCGGTGCGCGAGCCGGACTCGCACTTGGCTGGTTTTTCTTTTTAAAATGTAAGTCAGGCAAGCATTTGTCTTCAATCTCACCTGTTGGTAAATGACGATGAAGCCGACGATGGAGCATGCTTAACTGGATAGTGCCTATTCACTCTCAACTTGGAAAAATCCAAGTTATATTGTTCCACTCTTTAGCCGTACTAACGAGGAATAGAGAAGCAAATCGCTTTGTACAAAAAAGAAACATCTACACTCCTAATCATGCTATTCCCCGTTTCTTTCTTTCTTTAGTGTTTTTGTCTACATAAAATTATTTATCTCAACTTCCCATTATAAGTACTACACATATGAGCAGAAACGCACATATACAGCCACTAATCTTCACAAGCCCACTAACTAACAATTTTTAACTTTCTACCTCACACACACACGCAAATCTCATATATGCTTTTCCCCTTATTAATTTTAAATTATTGTTTTTTGTGAGGTTCTGGCAGAATACCAGCGAAGTGGGGCTTGCCACTTCATTATGCCAGGTCAGCGCCTTTTCTCTGCCACGACACATGGTTCCTCAATTTTTAAATTGCTGTTTTAGTGTGCATTGTCTAACCGTGTATGTTGTGGATATTACTAAAGTGTTTATCTATATATCTATCCTTACTAAATTATAAACGTGAAAGTATGTCTGTACGTCCCACTTAATCTCAAAAACTTCTGGACGAATTTTTATAAATTTTCCCGTTATGTACCTTATATATCAGAATAGGACATAGGCTATAAATTATGTAAAATTTCATCCCTTTCGGGGACGAAAAAGGGGGTGAAACTTTGTAAGCTATAAATTGCATCTTTACGCGGACGAAGACGCGGGCAACAGCTAGTCTATCTATAATTGTGAACATCCTTACTATATTATAAACGTGAAAGTATGTATGTACCTTCCACTTAATCATTTTTTATGAAACTTTCCGGTTATGTACCTTATATATCAAAATAGGACATAGGCTATAATTTATGTCAAATTTCATCCCTTTCGGGGACGAAAAAGGGGGTGAAACTTTGTAAGCTATAAATTGCATCTCTACGCGGACGAAGACGCGGGCAACAGCTAGTCTATCTATAATTGTGAACAGTAGTTCAAGCCATGTAGAACGGATGACCGTTGGGGCGGTCAAATCCGGAGTGGCGACTACGCATAGGAAAACGCAGCGTAGGACGGCCCCCGACTAAGTGGACGGATGACCTCGTAAGGGTCGCGGGGAGTCGGTGGATGCGGTCTGCGCAGGATTGCACCCTATATGGCGAACTATAAGGGAGGCATTGATTTCAACTTACACGATCTTCACTCATTATCAAAACACAACAAAACCAACCTACGAAAGGTAAATAAATAAATCATATTTATACACGATTAAGCCTCGTTTTGTTGTGTTGTGTTGGGAGGCCTATGTTCAGCAGTGGACGTCTGAGTTTATACTTGAAAAGATATATTTAGGATAGGCTAAGTACAAATATTTTAATAGATGAGAGTTATTTGGAGAAAGCTACAGACTGTTGAGTCTGTTTCGGCTTTCTTCTCAACAGTGGTCTCCTCTTGGGAAACGCCGTAGAGTCAGACTTGTAAAAGTGCCCTTGCGGCCTACTTACAGAATAAAGATCATATTGTAATTATAATGTACATTGAAATAAAACAATTTAACGGATTATATCGCGTATATTATCTCATTTTAGTTCCCGACGTTTCGGAAGCTTTCCAGCTCTCCATGGTCACGGGTGGCCTGAGAAAAGATGTATTTTATGTATGATATTTTTCCAGAATGCTACGCGAGGCTATTGAGATTAAAAAGCATCCTAATTTCAATAGAGAAGATGGATTGTCACTACCACCAGCTTGGGATCCTGTAATACATCTCATCAAGGAACAAGCGAGACACAGGACTGCAAAACCTTAATTTCCGAACGGTGTAGAATATCTTATCTGTTTAAAAGTAGTTTAATACTGTCTGTTTTTTAAATATTATAATTCATAGTTCTGCACTAGGCGGCGCTAACGGCTAAAGAGTCGAATATTATAATTAGTAATGAGGTAGCCTGGGAGTTTTTCTTTGCAGCGTTTCTTTTCTCCTCAGTACGCCTCATTTGTGAAATGCTGCTTGGTAAATTATGAAAAATAAAATAATTAAGCCCTTCTGGTACATGTGTAACTAACTGTCTTTACAGCTTAGGCCCATCTGGCATGTATGTACACCTTTATTTGTGTTTTTAAAAAAAATGGGTAGTTTGCTCAAACTATAACTTTGACAGAGGAAAATACATCTTTTCTCAGTCCACCCGTGACCGTGGAGAGCTGGAAAGCTTCCGAAACGTCGGGAACTAAAATGAGATAATATACGCGATATAATCCGTTAAATTGGTTTATTCAAATGAGTAATAATCGCGGCAACAGAAGAAAATATTATATAATGTACATTGTTATTTAAAATCGTAGTTAGAAAAAGTGGCTCTGGAGACGTAACTATGGCAGGGCTTCCAATCCCAAGATTTTCAGTATGATAGATGTCGTTGCCATGGCAACGAGATATTAGTAGAAAAAAGTCGATGGACCCATCATAACAAAAAAATACCAGACCATTTTTTGTATGAATTGAAATGGCGAACGTGTAAAGCTCACTTCACTGTACCTACGAGAGCAAAACACATTCCAGCACGTATAATCTAATTCCCCGCGATATATCGCGATACCATCAGGTAAGCATACATCTCCCTGACCTGTGTGAACCGTTCCGATGGTTCCCCGCGCGAATTATACCGTCCGGCTGACGTGAGAGTTTTAGACACGGGTAATTAGGGTACGTACTGCGTAGGTACCAGTGCCGTGGTGTCTATATATAAGCAGATTACCCGGGTTACCCAAGGAAAGGTTTTTCTTTAAATATGAGTAAACTAGCTTCTGCCCGCGACTTCGTCCGCATTATCGTGGATAAGGGTATTTTTCCGGGATAAAGAGTAGCCTATGTCCTTCCCCGAGACTCAAACTATCTCCATACCAAATTTCATCCAAATCGATTCTGCGCTTTAAGCGTCATTTGGTAACAGACAGACACACTTTCGCATTTATAATATTAGTATGGATATGGATGAATACGCTCCGGCATCCCAGGTAATTTTTCTGACCCCAAGCCTCTGGTAGGTACGAAATGGCGACATCGGCCTAAAGACGGCAACTGCTGAACAAAGGCCTCCTTCTAGAATCGCCATAGAGACCGATCGTGCACCGTCCTCATCCAACGGTCTCACGCGATCTTGATCTTTGATCCATCTTGTCAGGAGCCTTCCGACGCTTCCTAGAGTAGTACATGAACATACACATACACTATACCTACAGTAGTGTGTGTGTATACTTGACTTCATTGAGATATATTTTTTTACTTTAATATTATAAAGTTGTAAAAATAAAATGACTGTACATATTTAAATATGTACAGTCATCAACAGTCAGTTTCAATATATATGTATATTGAAACTGACTATTTTGGAGGTTACTGAATGGAGGTTATTTTTTTTTGTTTGTATGTGTCGTTGTGGCTTCATCACGCCAAATCTACACGGATTTCAACTATTTTCGGTACACGGGTAGCTGGGTATCCAGATGGTTAGATTACTTTTTATCTGACTTCGTTGAGGAAAAAAATAGTGGTTATGACTTTTTCTCCTCTGCGAACGAAGTTCCTTCTAGTAAAGTAATATAAGTAATAAAAATAATAGTTTTTTATTCCCGGCGATAGAGAGGACGTCTTGAAGACGTCTATTCTATAAATACCTAACTGTGGCATTGTACTGAACCCATAGTATACTCAAACGCAAATGGAGTGTACCTAATTAAGCAACTCGAACTACCACCTAACTCGCCAAATCGACGGTGATACATAATGACAATATGTAAGTGCATAAGAGACATAAACATGACTGGATCTACTCTTCAATAAACGTGGCGTCTTCCTACCCGGGTATAATTCGCAATGCCCCGTTCCTTGCCCCCAGTTTACAATTCGTCCATCATACAATCAACCTAATGCAATCAGGCTAATTGTGCCGTTTATAGGCTGTCTATTCAAAAAACGACGTAGCCGCCCTGATTTGCATATTAACATACATCTTTGCTTAACTACGGCAGCATTCTACCACATTTCGAAAAAGGCTTACCGGCCGTAATTTGCCTATTAACCGCTTGCTTTAAGTTTGCACCTGGTTTGTAGCACGGCGCATACCAACGAAGTGCAAACTTAGCTTAACTGTGTAGTAAAGCCAAAGTCCTTGTTTTCTTGGAATCCTCAACAGATGGCGCTCGCGTGCACGGCGCGTTCCCATGCGCCGGCTCACGACACGACCGACTGATCAAGCGAAGATTTACAACAGGGATTAAGTTCTATGACTTCTTTTCTCTCGTCTTGAAAATGTGACCGTGGCTGGGTTCTTTTCTGACTCTAGAAGTGGTTGGTAACTACTCACTGTTTTACGGGTGAATACCACCTTACGCCAACGGACTAAAATCCTGGAGTGCCATAAATACATCAGCCTAAAGACGGCAACTGCTGAACAAAGGCCTCCTTCTAGGATCTCCATAGAGACCGATCGTGCACCGTCCTCATCCAACGGTCTCACGCGATCTTGATCTTTGATCCATCTTGTCAGGAGCCTTCCCACGCTTCCTAGAGTAGTACATCAGGTGCAGGGTACACATACCATTAAAAAAAATCGGTTCAATTGCCGCCGTTGCAGAGACTTCTCCTTCCACAGGAATTTTATAAAAGTTTATATTTTTAAAGAAATCTTTTCATGAGGTAATTTCTTAGTTTTGGAAACTTTCCATCGGCACATCATAATTCGAAATTATTACTACCCGTTAACACAATAAACCCGTCTTGTACAATGAATGGTACATACATCATATTAATAAAAGACATTATTAACCGCTACGAGTATAGTTCTGTTCATTTGCCACCATTTATTTAGTAAATTGTTTATTTGCTTAATTTATGAATCTCGAGAGATTTCAGCGAGCAATAAGTCGAACGTCGGGGTAAGCGACGCCGAGCAGACTTAATTGGCGGAGGCGGTGAGATATCGCTGCGCGGGCGCAAGGTCACAGGGCTGACCCTAAGATTATATTAAATTTCTGAACTGAAATTTTAGTTTAGCCCTTATGGTTAACTAGCGGGCCTTAAAGATTTTCGCGATAAAAAACTACTTAATAAGTAAAACAATTTAACGGATTATATCGCGTATATTATCTCATTTTAGTTCCCGACGTTTCGGAAGCTTTCCAGCTTTCCATGGTCACGGGAGGACTGAAACCATGGAAAGCTGGATAGCTTCCGAAACGTCGGGAACTAAAATGAGATAATATACGCGATATAATCCGTTAAATTGTTTTATTTCAATGAGTAATAATCGCGGAAACAGAAGAAAATATTACTTAATAAGTACTTTAAAAACCGTATTAAAGACAAAATGTTCACCCTCAAATTCTATATCCTCTTTTTCTCTCCCTCACCAATTTATACTCAGGTTGTAGAGTTATCGGAAATTTCTAGAAACTTTCACAGAATTTTATGAAAGTTTCTATTTTGATTTGATTTATCTTTACTTTTGCAAAAATACAGAAATCTTTTCATGAGGAAATTTCGCAAATTTGAATAGTTTCCATTGGCACAGCATAATCATAAGAAATCCGACTTTTTGCTGGCTGCAATGTAGCGACTAATAAGTTAGCCGTCTGGCTAAGTGACACCGAGCGAGCTTAATTGGAGGAGGCGGTGAGATATTGCTTGCAAGTGTAAACTGAGTATAAATTGCACAATCTTAGATCAAATTGCTGAGCTGAAGTTTTAGTTAGGCCCTATGGTTAACTTGTGGGCCTTAAGGATTATCGCAATTGAAAAAACTACTTAATAAGTACTTACTTTAAAAACCATATTAAAAACAAAATGTGCCCACCCGCCGTGGCTAACTGGTAGAGGATCCCTTAAGGCGCAACGAAATAAAAAAAAACTGAAGTACTTACGAGCATTTGAAACAACCGGCTTTGAAAAACTATGTATTAACGATAAAAAAAAAATGCACAAACTATGCATACTAAAATTATTCATCTTGTTTTTCCTTCCTAACCAATCACACGGTACTACGAGGAATGTGCGCCGCCCACAGCCACTACAAATGCAATAAATTTCCGACTTGAGCAGGTCATCACAAATAACCTGGACCAATATTTGTGCAGGGTACTTGAATGTGAACAAGTTCTTTTTTTGAAAAATCGTGACGTGTTATTTTGGATAGGTTTTCTGATAAAATATTTATTATTTAGTAAGTATCAAGTAAGATATGAAATTAACAAAGGGAAATATCTAAGTATTATACCGGACAAGACACGGCCGGGCTGCAATCCCTATCGAAAAGTAAGAAAAATATAAAAATCTAAATATATAGGCAACCCTGGCAGTGGCCGGTGTGCGTCTGCGCTGAGATTAGCGCGATGCGTGCACAGTCCGCTATTACTGCGCTGAGAAAAAGCAGATCGGTTGTAAACGGTCTACAATGGAATCGAGACTATGTACACATAGTCTTAGTAGTAAGTATACTTACTATCATGGATTTTACAAACAGACAGTAATATTAAGTTACGTAAGTTAAAAACTTGTGGCTCTGTGAGTGTAGACCTTGCGAGTCTTTCAAGCCCCATATCTCCGCCGCCATTAGGTTTTTTTTTTTAACTTAATCTACAAAAAAATATATAATTATCGAACCGGTTCACAAAATTTCACGAGAATCGGAGACGTGAACCTATAGAGGAAAATAACTGGACAGATATCCGCAAGACAGACATCCGAAAGCAATTTTTACTCAAGCTGAAACGGAGATGCTTCGCTCGCTACACTCGCTCGGTGAATTAACATCTTGCAGTATAGGAAATCTGATGTCACTTTATGCGATGAGACTGATAAGACTGCTTCTCCAGGAACAGCTAAGGAAAGGGACAAGTGGAATTCCAGAAGAGAAGCATAGCCCTACTGGGTGTAGCTTTGGCTTCCCCGCCACTGTCTTTAAATTTTATTTATTTGTTTATTAAATAGGTAATACATATCGCTTACAGACTAATCCAACACGTGATACGTAAAAGACAAAAACAATGATCTAGAAACAAAAAGACATGTTTGCAAGGCACACATTCATTTAACGAACATTATCGACGGTAAAAAGTGGAAATTTAGTAACTGCCAATTGATTTAAGTGGCCGTTACAACGTTTCCGATTTTTGCCGTCGATATACGTAATTTATTAGGATAACATTGTAATTCACATGCAGCTTAGGAGTTCAGTTAGAGAGCACGAGCAGTTAAATAAAGTCTGATTTAATTCCCACAGAAAAAATGTAAACAAAGTTATGTCACTCTCAAAGTGACAATTCAGGGGATCTAAAAGTATGGGCCCACGAGAAATATAATATAACCAGTGTTTACTTGCAATTTCGTCCGCGAGGTTGAATAAAATCATAACCCTTTTTTAACTTTACGTAATCGACTTGAAAGTACCCTAAAACCTTCCTTGGGATTCTAACTAAGCATATGCCCAGTCTTCGTCCAGCGGTTTTGACATGGCGAGTTTACAAACATACATACATAAAATCATCTTAGAAATTGAAAAAAATATAGTACAGTAGTCTTCATTTTTAACCGATTTCTCAGGTTCTCAATTCCACTGTAAGTTTATTTTTATCTATATTTAAAAATCTTCAATGTACAGGCAAATGCCACATTACCCCGGGGTGACGTAAATAAATTTGAACAATAATTGAAATCAAAATAATGTAAGAAATGAATAATAAAGAAATGAATAATCAGAATCGGTTGTCGTCAGTGACGACTTAGCAACAATAAAAACGTATCAAAAATACTCGTAACAATTTAACAAAGCAGAGTCACTAGCAAGCGATAACGGGAGCATGCGATCTCAAACGTTAGTGCGAGTGAAGTCTCATGTAAAAGTGCGTCCACATTTGTATCATTTGCCCGTATCAGATCATCGTCGCGTGGCATGATCGCGTGTCGCGATCACGCGTTTGGACGTTGCGCCGTCCGATCGCTCGAAATCCATTTGCTACGCGTATCACATACTTATATCGGAAGAGTGCGGCATAATCGGCGCGCCGACAGTGAGCGTCCAAGCAGCGCGATACGCAGCGCAGTCATGCCACGGCACGATGATCGGATACGAGCAAATGATACAAGTGTGGACGCACCTTAAAGCGGCCCTTCATTAAACATTACGGGTATATCGGGACGGTGTTACGAGTACAATAAATAAATTATGCATAATATTTTCGTCTGTTTCCGCGATTATTACTCATTGAAATAAAACAATTTAACGGATTATATCGCGTATATTATCCCATTTTAGTTCCCGACGTTTCGGAAGCTTTCCAGCTTTCCATGGTCACGGGTGGACTGAGAAAAGATGTATTTTCCGTTAAATTGTTTTATTTCAATAAATTATGCATGTAAAAACGGTATTCTCTCTTTGAATTAATATAACAAGGCGTTTTTGTCAATATAAAGTTTGCTATCAATTAATTTAATTATTTCATCGTGATTTCAATATACAGTTCTTGTCGTGGAGTGTATAATTATCATGAATCTGCAAATGTTTTTCTATAACGGCAACACCTTTGTTTACATTTTTTCTGTGGGAATAAAAATTAGACTTTAGATCTGTTTGCTAACTACCTGTAAAATATCTAAGTGTCATACTTATTTTATGATTCTGTTGGAATTTAGCAAAAATAATCTACCTCGCTTCATGTAATGTCTTAGTAAGCTTTCTCTTTCATACATGTGAATACCACTTATGAACTCATAGCTCTTTGTATTTGTCAATCCATGGGACTTTACTCCGGATCGGTGATGCTGGCTGATGCATTCTGCTTGTAGCCCCGTTTAGTTTATTATCAAACTTTGCCTTCCATAATAACGATATAGGTAATAAACATACATATCGTCAAATGTGTGATTCAACAGTTTCCCTTACTCTGATGCTGATGCTGCTCTGATTTTCAGGTTGCAAATACGGAACCTTTCCAACTGGATTTGATCGTGCGTGCACTGCCATAAGGCTCACACGCGCCTATAATTACTCCTGCGCAGCTCGAGTGCACAGGATGGGGGCCGGCCTGCGCCCGACCCGCTAATTCCACTCACTTTTAATCTCAGATTCTCATGAGCGCTTATTTGAAATACTTGTTAAAACAACCGTCACTTTGCGCCTTTCCTTTTGCTTGAAATATCCATGGTTCATGTGGGATACGGATCAATTATTTGCGCACGTTGAAGTAAATAATACAGCTTGTTTTTTTTGCTCTCGACACTCATCGAGTCATCATCATCGTAGGCCGTTTCGTCTGTTACAGAAGATTTAATACAGCGCTGTGGATATATTTTTTTGATGTCTGTATAGTCCGATGTGAGAATGGCACGAACGCCCGCATTATGGACAGATATGATAATAATAATAATAATATCTGGCTGTCCAGAGAAGAGCGTTAGAGCTATATGCTCCAGGGGTGGAAGTGTTAAAGGGCATAACGCCGCGAGTAACCTCGGAGAAAGCGCAGCACACCTCTCGACACCCCTGAGCCCTCACGTCCGTGTTGCTTCCGGCAGTCTTGATTGATGGCAATTACGGGGGCCCATCAAGTGAGTGGCGAGTCAGCACCCGCCAAAGATAACGATCGATTGGTAGTTATGGCGGGTGACATATTCCTATTGCAATAGCCCAAAAATAAATCCATTCAAACTACAATCTCATAGCCGGATATCTCTTTCCGTTCAATGCAATAGTTCCAACATCTGCTGGGATCTGCTCATGGACGTATTCTCTTATTGATATGATCAGGAGCGAGTCCCAGCAGAAGTACAGTCACAGCAAACTTCTCGAAAGGGCCTCTACGTGTTGGATCCATATCCCCACGCAAGCCTCTCAAAAATCCAGGACGTACGAGCCCGTGACTCAATGCGAGATACAAATAATAATAAAATTTATTAATGTTTACAAATTCAAAAATACATATCCCTTACATCATATTACTTATATAATCCACGCCAGATATTTCCGTGCCGATTCGTTATAGCTATTTGATGGTCATTAAATCGAAACATATATTTTTTGTATATTTGTATGTGTCGTTGTGGCCTCATCACGCCAATTTGACTAAACAGATTTCAAAAATTTTTGTATGTATTAATTAGTTAGCGTAGTAATTAATTAGTTAGTAGTAGCTGATCCACAAATGGTTATAGGATACGTTTTACCCAACTGCGCTGGCAAAAAAGAGGAGTTATGACTTTTCTCGTCTGCGAAAGAAGGGCGCCTTCTAGGTTTATAAAATTGCATAAAAGGTATACTCGCATATCTGCTTAATAAGTGGACATGAAAAACCGCCTTAAAATGTTGTCTTTCAACAGCATTAAAAGGTCATTACTAGCCAATCTACCAGATACCTTCGCAATTAACTTAAACAGCAATGCATGAAGATAAGCCAGGTCCTGGGCGGTCTGCAGCCTCCACTAATGGAAATTGCTTCGATTAATTAATTTACGCCGATTACGAGATAAAGAGGATTTAAAGGTCAAAGGAAGAATGCACATTCGGACATAGCCATAAAATCTGGACTTTATACTGACATAAAATTATAAAAATACCGGCCAAGAGCATATAGGGCCATGCTCAGTGTGAACCACTTAAATAAGGTGATTGGGGTATAACGGAAGTTTTTTTTATGACATAGGAGGCAAGCTAGCAAACGGGTCGCTTGATGGTAAGCGATCACCGTCGCCCATAGACACTTGCGTCACCAGAGGAGTCACAAGTGCGTTGCCGGCCTTTCAGATGGGAGTACGCTCTTTTCTTAAGAAATAGGTATGAGAATAAATAATAAACATAAATAAATAAATATCAGGGACAAACTTACACAAATCGACCTAGTCCCGAACTAAGCAAAGCTTGTACTATGGATACTAGGCGACGATATACATAATATATAGATAAATTATAATACTTAAATATATAGAAAACATCCAAGACCCGTGAACAAGCATTCCTGCTCGTCACACAAAGACTTACCCTGGCCGGGATTCGAACCTGGGACCGCCAGTTTCGTAGGCCGTTGTTGGCCGTAGGGCCAAACGTGTCGTTAGATTTACCGAAAATGCTCTTAAAGGCGTTGAAATAAAGTTAACCTTACACCTGAAATTAAAAAACCAGCCAAGTGCGAGACTGACTCGCGCCCCGAGGGTTCCGTGCAAACTTTTTCCTAACCCTACTGACTGCTGAACTGAACAGTTGAGATAAATTTGCAAATGGCACCTATGGCATCGCATTGAAATGAGGCATATGCGCGTAAGCCTTTCTGATGGTTTGGCTTCCACTGGGCTCGTCGAATCAACGCGATGCTACTCGTAAGGTTATTTTGTATTTTATTTTATTTTTTAATAAGCATACTTTTATATGAGTTATAATTTACATTTACAGCTTCAGACTTAACTAATAACTTTAGCTAAACTTAAGTAGTATACCGTTATTAACTAAGCGTAAATTATATATAGACATTTGTTTCATTTATTGTTTTGCCTTATTTCCTACTAACAAGTGTGGCTTTAATGCACGAGAAAGTAGATGAATTGAGATCAATGCAATGTTGATAATCATTATATATAGCAATTTGTATTTTTTTAAGTTTGCATGAGTTTAAATTTCGCGCTCATGTTCGGTTAGTGCCATAGATAAAACTGCAACTTTATATCGAAGCCAAGGAAGTTGAACTAAAGCACAAGATGAAAGGGGGCCATCTTAAGAACCGGGCCATCTTGGCTGCAAGTACCTTACTATTAGTAGGTTCAGAGGAGCAATCTTACAATTTACGTGGCTGACATTTGAGGGACTTGCATGATGCTTTTTCGAAAGTAATATACGAGCAGATATAACTTATAGGGTCAAAAAAAAACATTTAAAAGGCGTGTTAGTGGTTTGTTTTCTAAAAAACGTGACTAGATAGGAGGACAGGGAATGACTTTTAATTTTTTACTACCGCGAGGACACACGTCAGCCGACCAGATTGCAATAGCGCGATAAATAAGCGACAGCCCATCGACTATGCCAACCGGGGTATGTTAGACCAGTCAACGAAATTTTGCTTGTATGTCAGATTGTCAAAAAATCGTCCCACGTATGTTTTCAATCAAATAAAGTTTTCCAATCATGACAGATTAGCCCGCAGTAATAGGGAATATGCACGAATTTTTATTTTTATTTTATTAAAAGCTCATTCATGTAACAAATAGTAGAGAAAAATATTTATTTTATATAACTATAAAAATAAGCAAGATACAAGCCATCAAACATTTAATTTTATCTCTTTCTACCAAATTGAATTTAATATGGAGTATATATAGCCGTAGTGGATTATGACGTATAAGTATATGTAGGACCTCTCAGTCAAATCGCTGTGTTTGTCTAATTAGTAGTTTAAAATGCCTTTACCATGCTTATTTTTTGCCAAATTTTAATTTGAATTTCACTTTTTGAATTCTTTTTTGCGGTATTTTGATATTTTGTTTAGAAAAGCGATAAAAAACTCATGCATACGTATTTTATAAATGTAATTCCACAAGATAACCGAAAATAGTTTACTAATTTCTCTGAGTTTAAGCAATAATGCACAACCACGGCCTCATTTTAATCAAATAGGTTTTAAAACAAGTATATCAGTAACTAAAATAAGATTAATAGATTATAGTTTATTTGCTTTACCGCGAAATATTGTCTTGGTTAGATGTGTCAATAAATTGTGCTCTCATGCGCATATTTTCATGCAGTCTCCACAAAAAAATCATGCGAATACAACAAACCATAATCCATAACTATAATCCATTAGTCTTATATGGGATTCCGCAAAGTAATGCCTGAATCTATCAATTATTAAAACTTCTAACTCCGCCCTCGTGTTCTTTTAAACTAGGTTCACTTTCAGCGTTCCGTAATACTAGCGGAAAAACATGGTCTTTTGTAAGTACATGGCTCACATGTATATCCCTGCTGCCGACTGAATGATAGACCTTCTTGTGGCGTTATTGACTGAGTTAAATAAGTTCACATGGTCACCTCTGCGTTTGCTGTTATACATGAACTAATCTCAGCTGCCAGCAAAATGAAAGATACGAATAGGGTAATACGCAACCCGGCGAGCTATGCCTATCTAGTAGCCAAGTGAAGAATGTGTAAAATTTCTGATTTTGACGTGATTCTAACAAAGTGGCCTATTTATTATTCTGGATAGAAAAGGTTCGTCACTTTTGCACATTAACACCACATAGCACTTTAAAGTGGTAAAAACGGTGAAATGTTATTATTCAACTGTATATATATAATATACTGAAGATAAATACCAAAATGAATAAAAAAACCGGCCAAGTGCGAGTCGGACTCGCGCACCGAGGGTTCTGTATAAAATACACGCTACAAACGGATATTTATGCGCGCTTTGTTGTGACAGATATTAAATGCAGGTGACTGTACTATAATATTGTATTGTCACCGAAGTTACATAAGTATACAAAATTTCAGTTTAATCGGATACCAGGAAGTGGTTGAAAATGGTTTCTAATATTTGAAACCATAACTTAAATTACATACTTAAATTAGAACATTGCAATTTTAATAAAAAAATGTAATAAAAAGACAGTAAAACAGAAAGATATTATAATCGTCGGTAGTAATCAAAATCAGGTCATTATTAAACCACGTTTAAAAAATGTAATTAAAACCAATCCGGTAATAAAATATTCGTCACCCCATTAATATCCAGCAACATCATAATTTTATAATTCAAACCGATGACCAGCGATCAGTTTTAAGTAGCTAATGACCTCGGAAATGACTACCTACTAACGAGGCTCGGAAATCTATTTAATATATAAAGAAACTAATCGATTCTCTAACCAGATCGTTATTTAGGACAGCGTCTTCATCTCAGGAAAACATGACAGGAGTAACGGAGTTGAGATGTTGTTTGGCGAAATAAATCCGGTATTCACAAAAAGTACCCTGGAACAGGATTTTAGTAACCTCAAAGACAAACATGTGACTTCTGAGTAGTTACTGTTTATTTTCTACTTTTATTAAAATACTAGAAAATGCCCGCAACTTCGTTCGCTGAGCAGAAAAAGTCATAACTCCTCTTTTTTCTTTAGGATAGTCGGGTAAAAAGTATCTTATAACCATCTGAAGATACCCAGCTACCCGTGTACCAGAAATAGTTGGAATCCGTTTAGCCAATTTAGCGTGATGAAGCCACACCGATACCGTTACATACAAACATTTCATTTTTACAACCTTATAATAATATAGATGTGTATTTTACATACCTTCTTCCATTTTATCAGTTTATTGAGAGCATTATCTATACTCCTACCTTTTATTAAGTTCTAAATTGAAATGTCAGTACATTGCAGATTAAAAAATATATACGGATTATATTTGAAGGTCCCTGACGCAAAAGTTTTTTAAAAATATTTTGTACGTATGTGTTTCTTTACAATAGGTACGTCAAAACGGCTGAATGGGTTTTAACCATTGTTGGTACACGAGTACCGTGTCATTCACAAATGGTTATAGGATATTTTTGACGCGAATAAGCTGACAAAAAGGATAATGTTTTTTTCTCCTTCGCTAGCGAAGTTGCAGGCACCTCTTCTACATAACATACATAAACTCCAGTAACAGCTGATTGATTCGACAGGCGTGACAATGACTAACTAAGAATTTAGAAGTTGGGCCTTAGAGTCAAGATTTCTCAAAAGCGCCATTAGATATTCCATAAAAAACTTAACAACCTAAAAGATGGTTCATTTGAATAAACACATTTTGAACTGATAACGGGCCACCGCTCTTTTCGAAAGAGTTCAGAATTCGAGATTATTTAAAACTTAAAGCTAAACACTGAAACTGAAAAGATATTGGTAGACTATAATTAATTTTGTATTATTTCACGTTATAGGTCTAACATATGGGTATGACAGTCTTGCCATTTTGGGAAGTAGGCTTCTCAGCTTAAGTGTATGTTACAGGAAATTATATAGTTCTTGGAAATTATATAAGTCGTTGGGGCAGTAAAGTCCTGGAGTGCGACTACGCATAGCAAAGCGAGCGTAGAATGGCTCCCGCCCGACTAGGATAACGAATGACCTCGTGAGATTTGTTAGGAGTCGGTGGATGAGGTTTGCGCAGGATCACACTATGAGACAAGTTATACGAGGGGCCTATGTTAAGCAGTCGACTTACGAGGCTGATAAAAAGATATTGTTCCTAACAGGAACCAGACGTCGTGTGAAAACGTTACACCCTGAAGGCACAAGTCTACGACCATATTTATGCTTAACCAAGGAGGCATTCTGCCCGGGTGGGCTTCACACTGCTCGCCCACTTTCGCGTAATCGTAATAACAGCCTATTAAAGTATAACGGGCGTCGGAGCATCAGCGTAATTGTTTTAGACCGCTTCGACTATTATTTTGCTATTAGCTTGTTAACATATTGCAGACCAAGAATTTTATATATACTTAAACATACATACTACGCCTGTATTCCACTGGGGTATTGGCACTGGTAGACTGCAGTCTACCGAATGCCAGATTCTACGGTCCTTACACGACACCACTGAATATTCTATATAATTTGTTAGAAAATTTTTGAGTGATCATGTACCGGAAAACGCAGCGTGGAAAAAACCCGTGGAAATAACTTTAAGCTCATCTCTTTAATACAGGTCAGTAGAAAAATAATAACATCTAGCTGTAGCGCAACGCATGCACATTCGAGCGTATACATTATTATATTATATTATAAACAAATTAGTTTACGGTAATTGAGTTTTTGGTAGGAGGTCGAGTGACATTTTTTTTTCTATCAACAGTGAAAATCAATTTAACAGAAAATGTGGAACACTCTCACTGTGCCCTTAGTAGTACTACTGGAGGTATTTAGTAAAGTTTTATTTAAGTTAAACCGGCGGCGGTGAAATGCCTTAGGCATTTCAGCCATTTAAGGGTCTTGAATTTGCCCCACAGGCAAAAATGTTGAAATAAAAAAACACAGCGCCTCTGTTTACTTTCTACGACGCAAAAAAATCTGAATGAGGAGAATGCCATCTCTTTCAGATGTTTACGGAAGAAGGAGATAATATTAGCCCTACGGATAATCCAGACAGAAGTGAAGGCAAAAACGGTTGTTTTAGTAGATAACAGACGGCGCAATCGCTTTTTATGTATATGATGATTACATCGCGGTTTCTTGACGATAATTATGCAAAATTTATTGACAACTATTTTATAATTGGTGTGTAAATTACCATGACCACCCACAGAGCTACCATTTAACAAATAAATTCAGAAAAAATAGTATATACTTACTTACTTGACATTATTATACTTACTTATCAATTTCTATTTTATTTCTTGTTATTTCCAAATTTGTATTTTGAATCTAACAAAAATTTTATGTAATCAATTTCTCAGTCTTACATATTATATGCTTACCTTACCTAGACAATTTTTGATTTTGTATTGTAATTATTTATTTATAATAATGCATGTTTGTATTTAGCAAATTTAGTATCCCAAGATTAGTTTTATCTTGCCTTGCGCTATCAAAGTTAATGTTCTTAGTAATAAAAGTTTGGACCTTAAGTAGGTATTATGAAATGTACATGACTGCAAATATATATAAATACATATTGATTCAAAAGTGATAGTAAACATATGTCCTAAATGCTGTAGGCGAGACCGGGTTCCGATTGAGCTAAGGCATGCTTATTGTTACGTTTATATTAAATTTTTCTCGTAATATTAATGCAACGCGCCAATATTTATTTTGATCCTAGTAACATTTAGAAAACTCGCGAAAGATCGCGCGCCATTCTGGCAGGCCATTCTTCAGGACGAGGTAAAAAGGTCTAACACTGGGCTGATGGCGGCATTCTGGTCTTGACTGTGAAAGGGCACTATGTATAATTGGAAAATAAAAATGTTTATTCAACTCAGTGGGTTTAATTCAATAAGTGGAGTGTTTCTTGCTAACATTATATTTGTTCGGTTCCGTGCTATTTTCGCTACGGAATCCTAAAAAGGCATTTTTTTGCAGATAAGTAAGTTTTAGATCTAGCATCGTTAGTAGCACGCTCGATATAACATCACGTATGCCACTAGGCTGCAAAACGCTCACGTCTTCAATTACGCGGCCCACCAAGATATTACTCAAGTTACCATGTTATAATACAAGTAAACTGGAAGCCCGATGACATACCCTTTAGTCAGACTAACTTGTTTTTAGAACCTGATTTTGAACTGGTACGGTCTGGTTATAGGCCCTGTAAGGATACAGGAGGTGCGAAGTGGAACAACAGCAAGCAATGGCCATTGCTTATGTTGGTGGCCAATAACCTGACTGGGGTGGAGGGTAGCTGAAACGGCCTTGGTCATTCCGCCTGAGGATCCAGGTAATGAGTGGGAGAGGGGCTTCTACGGACTATGACCTGGAACCCACGGAAAAAGACAGTGCCTGGGCTGGTGCGAATGGGTTGGAACTGTCTCTTGTGGACTTTTTCAACTTATGGCTAAATCTCGGCCAATGCAGGTGGGTGGTTGAAGTAACCTGGGTGTTACTGATAGCTCTCGATGTCTTGGTTTGCACTCTCAGGTACCCCTTTCGCGTAAGACCAGTCATCGGAAGTTAATGGGCGACATTTGGGGTGAGCATCGGTTAGAAATGTCGTCACTACCGCTTTGCTAGTTACTCGTACTCGTATTTCTAACTTCTGTATAATATGTGTTCAGTTTAGTGTTCTACATATTTTGTACATGGTGTTAAAACTAACACCATGACATGAAGACAAACGTCTATCTTCCTTATATCTTCCCTCATTTGCTCAAAGGTTAACTGGAAGAGATCATTAATAGAGATAAGTTCGCCTCTTTACTTATATCTTTTAAGTTGATTGCACAAGTGTTACAAGTAACTAGTTAAACATGCATACATACAAGGTCATCGACATAGCTTAAAAAGTTGCTATGCTTAAGTGGCAGTGGGCGGGGCATATTGCTCGTAGAACCGATGACCACTGGGGTAGAAAGGTTTTTGAGTGGCAACGGCGTACAGGACGATGCAGCGTGGGGAGGTCCCCAATGAGATGGACTGATGATCTGATGAGGATCGCGGAAAACATTTGGATGACGGCGGCGCACGACCGGTCGCTATGGAGATCCTTGGGGAGGCCTTTGTCCACCAGTGGTCGTTCTTGATCTGATGATGATGAATAATTATTCAAAGTAATTAAACATCATAATCATCATTATCATTTCAGCCATAGGACGTCTACTGCTGGACGCAGGTCTCCTCAATAGATTTCCACATGGGCCGGATAGAAGAGGCCCACATCCAACGAATCCCCGAAACCCTAACCAGGTGTTCAGACCACATTGCGGTACGTGATCTCCACTCGAGTACCTTTCTGCTCTAATGGCCATCGGTTCTTCGAACTATGTGCTGCCCTGCCCATTGCCACTTCAGTTTGCTTACCCATCATAACATAATTAACATACATACCGAGAGACTAAAGAGGTCGTTTTATTTATTAAAAATATGAAGATGTGTAATATTGAAACGGTCACTATAACGGTCACAATAACATGTTCCTAGTTAACTAATTCGATGAACATTTATGAATGACAAAAGGTGTTGGATAGATGCTCACATGGATAGATATTACTGAACTAATTAATCGTCACGATAACATGTTGTTATTACGGTGAACATTTATGAATGACAAAGGTATGGGGTAGATCCTTCCCAGATAGGGATTTCTGAATAAAATAACCGACTTGGTTATTATATCTCACAACTTTTTGTGGTAGAAAAGGTTGCGAGACTTGGCAATCTTTTTACATGTTATATTTTTGATGGGATTAATTTTTCACTTCTGCTCACAAAAACTACGTCATATTAGCTTCGCGAAGCGAGACTATAATAGTACATTTAGCCCCCAGGGGTTTAAAAGAAAGCCATATAATCCCATACAAATTTCTATGACACTGAAAAAAAAAGACTTGCGGTCAGCTACATACTCCTTACGAATAATTAAAAACAAACAAACCAACCTGATCAGATTGGCCAAACTTGCTGATAGAATACCTCAAACTGTACTTTTAGTTTTTCATTAAATAATTTAAATGTTAAGTCTGTTTTATTTTCTCTGTCGAAGTGAAAAGCAGAGTGTTTAACACGTGCGTAAAAGCCATTATGACACTCAGACATATTTGTCCTCTGTCACTTCGTTAGCTCGTCTAAACAATCACTTCGTGTCATAATGGCTTATTTTAGCCCCTTGTCAAACAGCATAAAGCCACCACTAGACTTTGTTCAAGCATCTAGTTGATTCAGTGAAAAGTGTTTGGAGACTGCCGAGGACACCTGGATCTAATCTGAAGCTAAGTAGCTGACACTCGAGATAAGAGTAGATGGTAAGCTTGGTCAAGTGAACTGGGGACATCAACCACCGGTGTGTTTTGGCGCTTACGCTGAAGTTTTTTGTGCCACAGCTCCAACCGACCAGGTAAGATCGAAAAATCACTATTTATTTTATAACATTAAGCTCATTTAAGCATTCCTTCTTAACATTACCAATATTCTTGTTCATCCCTCTCACCTCATATTATTTTCTTCCACTCATCTACAGTCCACTTTTATTGTTATTGCACAGGCAACTTCACAATTTTGGAAGCCTAATTAATTAAAGTTTCAGCTAACGATGCTGCGCGGCGACATGTCTCCGTAATCGATTCCTCATAACCCGGTCCTGCGCCCGCGCAGTAATTAGCGGGCCATTAGCGGAACTATCCCTTTGACGTGCCGACGCGCAGCGCGCGGGACACACTCTGCACTGGGAATTTGCGGGGAGGTTACAAACAAAGCTGTCTGTCTGTCGATATGCCTGTGTGTCCCTCCGTCTAGTTATCTGTGTATCTGTCTGTCACAATAATTTAACTCTTGAATTTTAATAAATGGACATTTGAAAGTTTTACAACACTGATGAATGTTTATTTCTGGAGCCACTATGACAACAAAAAATAAAAATTTAATCAAATCAAAGAGATCACAAAAAAGGGTTTTCTTTTAACGTTCGTCGCGTGGGTTTTCGAATAATTTCAAATGCTATGTAACTTCGAAAATGACACATTTTACCTTAAATCAAACACAGAAAGCTCTGCGGTGGCTTTACGAGTATGTGTCTAACATCTGATCATTCGAGGGCTAATGATGGTGGATGTTACCTGGATATCGCCTCTGATAAGATGGATTTATGAGTAACTTTCGCGCATGGCCTGCTACTTTGTTTATCCTCTGGGAAGTGTATTGGTCTGCGAAAAAAAACCTATGTACCTTTTCAGCCTCTATTCTATCTATATATGCAAAGAACCCATATTTTTTTTGTTTATTTTTCATAAATACTCTTAGGTGGTATGTACAAAATTATATTCCGTCAAAACGGGGGGAACTTTGTTGTAGGCGTTATCGCCTGAAAGATTTAGACAAACACACTTTCGCCTCTATAATATTAAGTAAGGATATTGGAAACTACCCCTTATTCAAAATGATCCCAATGCAAGTTATAGCTATTAAGAATACACGAGAGCGTGTTTTCGCAGGGTGCCTCAGCTGCGCTTGCGCTGTGGCGTCGTGTGTGTCCGTCGCCGCGACAGGCGGCCATCATGCCCGCCCGGCCCCACCTGGCTTATGATAGAAATTGTAATTTCTATCTATGCTATTATTAAATTGAATCCTTGTTCCGGTCAGAATACTAAGAATGCTGGAAAAAAAATTAACAAGCATTTCAATAATGTTTGAAAGACAGGACTGTAATATCCTGAAATACTGGACGGGGCAGCTTAAAGGCGTAACGCAATTTGTGATGATATCGTATCTTGATGTTTATTTGCGGTATTGTGTCGTTATAAGTGTTTACTAACACAATATATAAGTTTGTACTAACCAGATATGGATGTTTTATGTGTCCGAAATTAAGATTTTATTATTATTATTCCCCTTATTTCGTTATTCTCTTAAGTTAGGCATTTTACAATATGAATGTATAAAACGTTAAATACAAAAAGCAAATACAAAATATAAACATATTATAAAAAACCTAACCTAGGGTACCGCCGGCAGCGGGGCAGGGCTCAAGCTGCCGGTGGTTAGGGCTGCACAGAGAGGAACCTCCTGACCTGACAATGCGAGCCGTGTCCAGGATTACTGCCATCTGTATCTGACCCTTGATCCAGCCATCTAGCGAGAGTCTCTTGAGGTGTTGGTCGAGACTCTTCGCTATAAGACCGTTCACCGAAACGACAACGAAATTATTATTATTAATAAGTGTACAGGACGTCCACGTTTTCGCCTTCTGTCCGGCGGCTTCCACTCGCACTATGTTGGCATCATTCGCTTTATTGCGCTCGCTGAAGTGGAAATGGGCAGGGCATATAGTTCGAAGAACTGATGGCCATTGGGGCAGAAAAGTCCTCGACTGGAGATCGTGTACCAGCAAGCGCAGCGTGGAAGGGCCACCCGCAAGGTGGTCGATCGACCTGGTTGCGGGGTTGCGGGGTTGCGGGGTTTCGCTGGATGCGGGTCGCCTCTATCCGGCCCATGTGGAAATCTATTGAGGAGGCCAGTGTCCAGCAGTGGATGTCCTATGGCTGAAATGATGATGATGATGATTATTCGCTTTTCCTCTGCGAAAGGTGTGGCCTATCCATCTCGATTTACCATTGTCCACTGTGATACGCAACTGGTTAAATATCGTTTTAGGCCAAAATACCCGAAGGATATTTCGATGACTTGTTGGCGAAGCCTTGCAATCAAATCATAATTTTTTTTGTAATGTTCGTTGGTTTGTTGACCCCCAAAGAATGGGTAAAGATCGGGCCGTCAAGAGAGCGTACATGGAACCATCGACTGGTTGACGGCCACATACAGTCCGTCGTCCCAGGTACCGCTGGAAAGACATGGTGGAGACTGATCTGCATCAGCTTCAAGTGAATAATTAGCAAGAAGCTGTGCAGGATCTGGATAGGTGGCGAACTCTCAGTTAGTTGCTGATGCTCCAAATAAATAAAATAAAATAATAACATACGCAATATGATATAAAATAACACTAATTCAAGTGTAAGCAGTGATAGATAAATGTAAATTAAAACTTAATGATACAAGATATGCCCTAAGGCGCTCCCTAGCGGTACACCCTATCGCTTTGCAAATTGCACGATTACAGTGCATCTGCTCTAAACGCAGTGATCTATCAAAATCACTTTACGCCACTTTAAGAGGTAATGCCTTTTAAAGCTCAGTGAGAATTTCCTTGAATAATGTGCGGTTCATTTAGTACTATCAAGACTTAAAATATGTTATTGGTTCTGGATCTTATTCCGTACACGCAAGTTCCATAGTGTACGTTATTGGAAGTGTGGTCGCTGCTTTACTCGCAAAAGCCGTATGGGCGCATACTAGCGACTTTTAACATTCACAGTAGATTTCGAAAATTATTTTATTTAATCATTTATAACATTAAAGCATGTAATGAATTTATAAAATAATAATACATTCTTTATTATTATTGCACACCAACAACAAAAAACAGTCCAATAGAGCCTTAACATAAAATACGGTAGACAATAGGCGGTCTTATCGCTAAAGGGCGATCTCTTCCAGACAACCTCAACAATAATGTGTCTATCAGAGGCGTGACGTCCATATAAGCCGATTCCCACCGAGTTGCCCAAGGAAAAAATAACGACTTTATTCTTTAAATACAAGTAAATTAAT
Organism: Hedya salicella; assembly: GCA_905404275.2. Taxonomy (NCBI): domain Eukaryota; kingdom Metazoa; phylum Arthropoda; class Insecta; order Lepidoptera; family Tortricidae; genus Hedya; species Hedya salicella. Next base: position 970,284 of record FR990112.1, on the reverse strand, counting down.
ACGCCTCGGCTTTCCTTGTAACTTTTCTGACACCACACCTCTAGTGTCAATATATTATCATTATTGTGTATGCCCTAGATAGGGTCGAACATAGTTGGTCATAATAAATGAACATGTACCACCAATAGCTAAATGTTATGTTTCTTATTAATAATATAATTAAAAAATATTTTTTATGCGGGAAAATTAACACCACATTATTATCTATTATGATGTATATAGGTACAAATCAAAGCGTAAAGAAAAGTACGATTGCTCGCGCATTTGGTCACACGCGTCAGCCCTTTCACTAGCGAGCACTGTAAATACGTGTGTTCACCTATTGTTTACAAATAAATTATTTTGATTTTGATTTTAGCACCCTACAGCATTGCATCGCATTAGTGAGAATAACTAGTTATGTACGAAAAGCAAGGTAAGCATATAGGACAATAAGTTGTCATACAACTTTGAAGTTATCTTGGACCTTATGTTCAATGGAATCAGCATTCGAAGCTGAGCAAAGACATATTATGTACCTGATATTAATACTAGATGCTTAATTTTTACTTGACAGCGTGAGAAGCAGACGAATATTATGAACTTCGTCAACGTGCCCTTGACTATTAGGTGTAAGAAGGACAATATTAGAATCCAAACCTGTTGTTATTCCAAAAGTGTTCTCAAGAAATCACAAAGTTTGACAAACCTTGATCATTGAAAATATGCTCTTTGAATAGATAGATCTAATAAGATTTGTGACACGTTTCTCAATTCCCATCTAGTTGCAAAAACTAGACTGAGGGGCTCTTCTAAAACATGAGATCGAGAGGGATGGTACGTTACGAACTTTGGATTTCGAGATTCGTAGTAACCCCTCTGGGAAGGTTTAATTCCAAGCCCCTTTCCCGTTAAGGGTGCGTTTCCACTGAAGCAGAGAGGAGTGGAGCTGTGCAAAATTAACCAATCGCATACCTCAGATTCAAACTGGTTCATGTCGGTTTCAACAGCGACGCCATCTGATTGGTCCAGTTACGGAACAGCTCGGTTCCGCTTCAGTGGAAACGCACGCTAAAAGTCGCCAGTATTCGACGGTCCTTATCCGGCAATCCTTCGCCAATAGCTCCATTTCTCACCCGTCGCATCCACTGCATCTAATTTGGCAGCCTCTGTTGCAATGCAAAAACACCATTTAAGGCTTTGCTTTGAACTGGATTCATTACTTGAATAAGATTAATAAAACTTTCAGTGTAGTTTGACGTCTAAAATGGCATCAAATGCGGTGTTTGATCGTGAAAAAGAGTTAAGGATTTATTTTAGACCTCAGAAATTCTAAACGTTTGACTCTTGGTAGTAAAGATCCTCACGGACGGAAGGTCTTCTACGCGATGGTAGATTGTTGTAAAACTGTTCAAGAATGATTCTTTGTGTATAATTTTTTTGGAGTATGACCACGCAAATACTATAATCGGTCTTAGTTACTGCTGCCTTGAGAAAAGCCGGAAGGAACTGCTGGAAACATATATATACATATATATAAGGGAAGGCGAGGACCAGGGTACGATGATTCTTAGCAATGAAGAGAACAACAAAAAAAGGATTAATAAAAAGATAACAGTTTAATAATTCATCATCATCATCATAATTATTAGTTTAAAAAAGTGTATAAATTCTTCACTACCAAAAAGTTGTCTCGAAGAAATCGCTCTTTAGCGATAAGGCCGCCTGTTGTCTGCCTGTAATTGTGTTTTATAAATGCATTATTTGTAAAACTGCATTATTTGTATGTGAGTATTGCTGGACAAAGGCCTCCACCGAGGACCTCATCCAATAGTTTTCTTGATCAGATCACTGGTCCATCTTCTTGGTGGCCTTTCCACGCTGTGTCACCCTTAACCGGATACCACTCGACAACCTCTCTGCCCCCACTGCTACAAAGTTTAAAAATCAAATAAGGTACTTGCGGCCAAGATGGCCCGGTTCTTAAGATGGCCCACTTTCATCTTGTGCTTTAGTTCAACTTCCTTGGCTTCGAGTTTTATCTATGGCACTAACCGAACATAGGCGCGAAACCCATTCGAACTTTAAAATATATAAAACTAGCTTCTGCCCGCGACTTCGTCCGCCTTATATTCGTTTATATATATACGGGTATTTTTCCGGGATAAAAAGTAGCCTATTTCCTTCCCCTGGACTCAAATTATCTCCATACCAAATTTCATCCAAATCGTTTCAGCAGTTTAAGCGTGACGAGGTAACAGACAGACAGACAGACTGACACACTTTCGCATTTTATAATATTAGTATGGATAATTGATAGTGGGCCATCTACCTACCTTATTTGAATGAAAGTTCATTTGACAGCAAATCCTTGTCTTGATCTTAAAAGTTGTAAATCGTTTGCATTCTACAATTATTAAGTCGTAACTGTTGATCGTGGTTAAATAATGTCTAAAACTGGCTTGACAAGAAGGGTTATTCCGTAGTGCTGAAAACAAAGTAAAAACATCGCTTTGATGTTACCGTAAGGAGGAAGCAGAGGAAGTAATTAAACAAACTAGCAAATATATCGTTGACGTTTCAATACAAAATGTAAATACATATGTACATCCACAAGGCGATCATTTTGTCGGATCTACTGATTAGTTTACGAGTTCAAAGAGATACACATCTAAAGATATATTTTTTTTTCGTGTGCGAAAGACGGTAATTGCTGCGATTTCCTAATAGATACCTCGACAATCAGTCACATGCGGTTACAAGTGCGCGTTAGGGATTAATTTATATTTCAGCGTTTTAATAAATAACTAACTAGTTTTATGCTTCAGGCCGTAACCAATCTAGCCGGCGATTCATGACCACGACCTCTCCATCCAGTGTACTACAACTAAAAGGAAGTTTTATTATCTTCGTGACGCTTTCAAAGTAGAATTATGCAGTGTAGCCCTTTTCGTCGCATACTAAGCTAAGTCTAAGCTTATTTTTTTCCTTTTTTAAATATTTCTTCTTGTTGTTTTTATGGCGTTGAGTAAATGTTTTTTTCTTTCTGTTTATGATTATACGTAAATCAAGACCCTATCTACCTAAATTATGCAGTTATTTTATACTTTTTAGTGTTTCCTTTTAGAGTCCGTTTTAATTTTTATCAAAAAGTTATGATTATGAATGGTATATAATGGATGTCTTTCAGCTTGTATGATAATTTTAGATAAATCAGTAAGAAAGATGGGTAACTATAGTCGCTCAAGTTGGCCACTATATATAGGTGCCAGATTTATTGTCGCCGTCCAAGTATAGTTGACACACTTTGATATTTATATATAAAACCACAATAAATATAATTAGTTTCGCACTCCAATTAATTGTACTCTCAGCTTATAACAGATGAAATGCATTCCATTCTGCATAACGGGAAATTATTAACTAACGGTTTTAATTTAGAACAACAAGTCCACAAACCTAAAACGCTTTAACTCCATTCGAGCTGCAAACACACTTAGGCTTTTCTAATATCAAGTAATATCAGTTTATGCGCCTGAGTTCCGCATAGCAGAAGGACTGACAAACGACCTACACCGCTGTATACAAAGGCACCGACCACCTTATGTCCGGGCACTGAGGGGAGTTTTACGTCCCTTATGATAAAAAAGCGGCTGTCTTAGACGTCAATAAGTTATTATAGCGACGGTAAATCGACCACCGCGGGAGCTGCGTGGTTTTTGCGTGTGCGCAGGGTTGGCAGGTGTAACAAAGCCTGACATGTGTCGACTGATTCCTGCAGTATTGCAGTGGCGGAGCTCTCTCTCATACTCTTATACGAAAGGTGGCTTGTTGTCCCAACAAAGCCTATATGCTCATGAAAGTTACGTTAATCGTGCGATATATGACATAGCAACCGTCACTCGTGTACTCATCGGAAAGAGACGGATGCTTTGTTATCTGTTTCATCTTCATCATCATCGTCATCGTCATCGTCATTGTTATTAATCGACATCGTCATAGTGATCATCATCGTCATCATTATCATCATCATTTCAGTCATAGAACGTCCACTGCTGGACACAGGCCTCAATAGATTTTCACATGGGCCGGATAGAGGCGACCAGTATCCAACAAATCTCCGCAACCGTAACCAGGTCGTCCGACCTTGCACGTGGCCTTCCCACGCTGCGCTCACCTTTAAGCGGTCTCCACTCGAGAAGCTGTCTGCCCTAACGGCCATCGGTTCTTCGAACTATCTGCCCTGCCCATTGCCACTTCAATTTGCTTACCTTGTTTGCTATGTCGTTGACTTGTTCGTCTACTAATTCCCTCATTTCTGATTCGCCTGGAATTCACTGTAATTTGTCTATCGCGCGATAAACTAGGCCCGCTGTTTTGAGTTTGATAGCCCTAGCATCTGATTGTATTCAGCTTCGAGATTGATCCGACCCTCTTAGTTTATTGGCCAATCAATTGTGCACTGAGACTCAATGGTAATGCAACCGTTGGGTACACTCCATTACACCGATTAAAAATGACGAATGCATCATCAAAACCCATACGAAGTTAGGCTGTTTTAATATAAAGCCGTCAAGTATCTCATGGTGCGAATAATGATTTCGAAATTCCCGAGTTTTTTTTGATAAAAGATGAAGACTTCTGAGGTCTCGGTAATGAGGGAAACGTTAAACTTACACAAACGGCCCCTTTAAAAGCTGTTGTGCCTTTAAAGGAAAATAAATAAACATATTTTATGGGTCATTCGATTTAATTCTTTGTTGAAAATTGAACACACATGGGATAACACAATGGCACCGGGTTGTCAGTTGCCAGTCAGAGTCGCAATAACATAAGAGGTTTTGTTAGGTCTAGGGATACCGATCTGTTAATTCAAACGTTCTTAGTAATATTTTATTCTGTTTCCGCGATTATCACTTTTCTTTTTTTGGGATTATCATATTTGAGTTCCCGACGTTTCGGAAGATTTTACATTCCAGAAAATTTTAGTTGTAGTCCTTTTCACAAGCTCTCAAAAATTACTTTTTCTACTCGTCAACTATAATCTGTTAATAAGAACTCCGCAAATCCTACTATAACGACATACTTTTTAGATTGGATCATCACTCTATACTCTATGGTCTATATTATATGTCACTGAACTATAATACCTATATTATACAACTCCGCACAGAACTATAATGAATTTCAAAAAAAGAACGCGGTGTTTTGCAATTGTTTTTTAAGCTATGTTTCATTTCCTGTAGTTTATGGGTTACCTACTCGTAGAAAAAGTATTGTATACAATAGTTATATAATTAGCTTTTTAAGTCTCGTACCTTTCTTAGGCCACTCAGCAAGCTTCGTGGCCTAAACACGGTACTCGACTGAAAAAGCATACATTATATAACGATGGCATAAAATACTATTTGCATCTAAAACCAAATTATGAAATAGCTCAGACAGTTAAAAAAAAAGACATTTAATTCAAAAATAGAACTAAACGCTTCTGATTCTGATAAAAATAAATGAATAGCTTCTAAGCACCGTTAATACTTCGTCACCGAAAGCCGGTTGCGCAGATCGCAGAGATAGACAGACGGATCAATTTTACACCTTGATTAAAGGTGTTCGTAAATCAAGATAAGGTCCTTCCTGTTCCGTGTAGGAAGGTGGACGCGCGATGCAGGCTCCAAATCTATTAGGAAATGGCATTGCATTATTTTAGCACTTTTTTAGGATCCGTAATCAAAATGGCGAAAATGGATCTCGCATAGTTTCGTCATTGGTATGATTAGCGTCACATAACAACTAAAAATTAAAAAAAACCGGCCAAGTGTGAGTCGGACTCACGCACCGAGGATTCCGTACAGACAGACAAACAGAGACGCACCATAAGTGTTCCTTTTGAACCTTTTTGGTACGGAACCCTAATAAAGATGTTAAAATGGCCTCATGTGCATGTGCATCATCCCCCGGTACAAATGTGCAGCATTCCGGGGCAGTTTCCGGTTCCAGGCTACCAAATGCTGGAATGACTTACCACCTCCGCTTAGAAATTGTGGCTCTAAATTTAGTTTCCAGCGAAAATTGCGACTTTTGTTGTTGGCTAGCCAGGCACTGGAATCGGGAACAAAGGGTAACCTATACCTTCTTCTTATTCTTAATATTTTTAATCCTTTTTATTTATTTACCTATTAATTTTCATGTAGCAGTTGAAGCACTGAGTACTCTTTGCTCTCTCAATCTCCACACATCCCTACTATTATTACATATTTATTTTCATGACACTGATAACTATTTACGTGTATTTGTTTTCTATGGTATCGTTGATTTTTTATATATTACCTAGCGTTGTCATGTTTAAATCGAGCTCCCTGTGGACTTTGACAGAATAACCGCATTGCAGTTCTGCCCTGCTCCCGAACTGCAACACCATGCTGAGTCGGAGCCTTTTCCTTAATGCACATATTGCTGGACCCATTGCAGACAATTTACCTAATTACCCTAAAAAAATAAAATTAATTTTATGCAAATGATGTCCTGTCTGTGTGTGCTTTCTAAGGAATAAATATAATTTTTCTTTCTTTCTTTCTTTCTTTCATGTGGCCGCAGACTTGCAAATTAGATACCTTAAACAATACAAGCTCACATCAATGACTGAAGTTGTTTCAATGAAAATTACCATACGGTTTAAATATAAAATATTAATGGCTGAGTCTATTTTCAGCCCACTGTGCAATGATTCGAGTCGTGCGAAAATCATAAAAAAGTGATAATAAACTCCATACACCGATATATTTTATGGCATTTTAATGTGTCTCAAAACGTGATCATCGCCATTGGTTATCTAGACGTGGAGACGATATACGTTCTGTATTGTGTGGGAAAAAACCAAGTACTCTATTAAATTTTAATGGATTGTACCAGATCACTTGTGAACGACATTTCGTAGCGTTTGTGTAAAGAGAAGAAAGATTACCTCAACATAGAATGACCATTCTGAAGCATGGAAAATGTTTTACTTTACACACCAAATCATTGACCATATCAGGAATTCAAAGAGGAATAAACACTATCGTCACTGAAGATTCTAATCTTTTCATTGAGGACGTGGCAACTGCCGGCTTGATTACACTCAACCGACCTAAGCAGTTGAATACCTTACGTTGTTACACTTGGGCTAAGATCTTGGAGCTTCTACAGGTCTGGGAGACCTACAAATCACGCGTGATCATCAAAGGCGCCGGAGACAGGGCCTTCAGTGCTGGAGGGGACATCAAATGGCTGCTAACCCCTGGTGAAGAACGCCAAAAACGCGAATTTGTAAGAGCAATGCACAACGCCATATATCTAATATCCAAGTATAAGATCCCTTATATATCTTTAATGGATGGTATAACTTTCGGAGGAGGTTTAGCGTTAGCCAATGGTCGGTACAGAGTAGCTACAGAACGGACTGTGGTTGCTATTCCAGAGACTCGAATCGGCTGGCTGACTGACGCTGGCGCTCCGTATTATCTTCCACGTTTGGATAATCATTTGGGCTTCTATATGGCCTTGACCGGCACACGGTTGAAAGGAGAAGATGTAGTCGCGTCTGGAATAGGAACTCACTTTGTCCCAAGCGTCCGACTGAAGGAACTCGAGACCGAATTGTATAATTGCAAGGATGAGGATATTGTAGCACGCTTGAAAGCTTACAGTAAACCGGTTGGCGAGTTATCCCTGGCAGGCATTATGAAGGATATTGAATATTGCTTCTCTGGAGATACTGTTGAAGGGATAATTGAAAGATTATCGAAGGTAAATAACTCGTGGTCCTGTGAGACTAAGGAGACACTGGCTAAAATGTGCCCGACTATGCTTAAGGTGAGTCTTCGAGCACTGCAGCTTGGGAAGAGCAGGGAGCTGAAGGAGTGGCTTCGGATGGAGTACCGCGTGCTCGCCCGCTGCATAGGCAGTTACAATGCACATGAGGGAGTGAAGGCATTACCAGTGGACAAAAATCAGCCGAAATGGCATCCCAATACTCTCGGAGAAGTGACTGATGATATGGTAGAAAGCTACTTCAATCCATTGCCGGTGGGCGAAGAACTCAAGTTTTTTGATGATTAAATGTCTGAATTTCGCACGATGATTTTTTTTGTTACAACCTGTTGGCGAAAATTGTTAGACTCAACTATACTGATACCACTGGTTTTGATCTTGGACAGTTCATTCATTCATTTATTTATTTGACATAAATTGTATGTGTGTACATAGAGGTGTTACAGTATTAATGTTTCAATACAATTTTACCAAGTTTGGTGTAGCAAAGTATGCACAAGTTTAACAAATTAAACATTATAGTTATAATATTCACTTAAATTATTTGGACATAGTTCAATAAGATATCTGTTTAGAGAGGTCATAAATTTAGTACCCGTAGCGACTTGATTTCAAATGGCAAGGCGTTGTATACCTTGGCGGCAACATGCAGGTGGCACTTCAAAAAAACAGCGGTTTTGCCGATAGGGGCTTTGACATCATGCGCATAAAATAAATTTTACCTGTCAATTTCAAAATCGATTTTTCGTGAATATTTATCTGGAAATCGTCGATCAAGTTTACAGAGCTCTATTATAGAGAAAGATGTCAAAGTAAACAAACCCAAATTCTTAAAAGTTTCAGATTTTGTCATCTTCTAAGGCGTTATTTCCAGAACGCCCATGCAGCAAATGCTCTACATGATGAGGATGCTTTAAAGTTTGTCATTATAGATATTGTACATACGAGTACATACATATACCCACGCATGTATCTACTTGGGTAGGCAGAGACTACCGAATGCCAGACTCTATGGTCCTTACACACTTCTTTCGCTTCATATAAATAATAATAAATAAAATAAATAAATATCAGGGACGCTTACACAAATCGACCTAGTTCCAAAATAAGCAAGCCTTGTACTATGGGGTCCTAGGCGACGATATACATAATCTGTAGATAAATTCAATGGAGCGGCTGGTGATTCAGGGCAGAATGGTTAGGTAGCAGACCTCATGGCCGATCACCAACTCTTGGCCTTTTATCAGTATCTCTATAATTTGGTCGAGATACTCTCACTGAAGCCACCCTCTTCCGACTCTTCCATCCATCTTCTGGAGATAAATTCTCTTTTGTCTGTCTACCTTCAGTCATCCTATCGATATGCCCAAACTATCCGAAGCATACCGACCTTTGTCACTACATTCTCTTCTATTCCACATCTTTCTCTTATCACGCTGTTATTTATCCTACCTAACTAATAATGAAAAGTGCAAAAAAAATTACGTCAAATTCTGACAGTAGTTTACCTCAAAATGTTACTATCGTAGTCTCTGATATCAAAAGTCACTGAATTGATCATACATAAGGCGATAATCTGTTCTGCACAAAGATTTATTGAGAGCTGTACTTGTGCCTATACTGTGCTCTTGGGTTAAAAAGACGTAACAACGTTAAGTTTTAGTTGAATCACACGTCGTTCTTACCTAGGCAATTGATCTTTTCTCTGATATGAGAGATCGTGATGCGTACGAGCTGCGGAAATAGCGCGACATGCCTCTATCGTTTAATTGAAATCATGGTTGATGTGCATTTGTAAATCTTTTCTGCATCGGGTCCCAGTCTTAAGTCACTTATGTTCATTAAATTGGACATGAGCTTCTGTTGATAACTGCTATAAGCTTACATGCGTGAGAAGATTATAAACTAGCCATCTAAGATGAAAAATCAAGTTGACTAAGGGAAACTGAACTATTTGCATTTAAAATACCTGCAAATCTGTCCCTCCCAATAATTAAGCACAGATTTTTACAGTTAGCAAAAGTAAAACCAGCCAAGAGCATGTCGGACCCGGACCATCACTCAGTGTAGGGTTGAAAAAAAGAGATGAAAAAAATACAATGTGATAAAAAGTGCACTAGCAAAAGAGCGTATCTTCGTGACATTTACGTATTTTTGCTGAGAAGCGCAATTTTTCGGCAATAAAACGGTAACATATCCGACTATGTTGAAATTTTTTTTTGTTGAAAGTATTTATTAAGTTTTATCTTTGTATTTTTTTACATATATTTTGGCCATAAGGTTTATAAAATAGAGCGGGGGCTATAATTAGGGTTTGCAAAATCCATTCATTATTCGAATACGGATAATATGAATTATCCGTTTATTAAATTCGAATTATCCGGATTTTTCGGATAGTTTCCATGTTGTAGAAAATAAAATAAAATAAAGACTCCAAGTTGTTTAATAGCAAAATGTTGTCTTTATAAGGCAAAATAAAAGTGTACATAACAATAAACATACTGAAACTTATAAAATTAGCCGTTTGAAATACAAGTGTGAATCTAAGTCAACAACGTTGGTTTTCGACCAACGGGAGCGCAAGCGACCCGTGAGCCTTGTGTGGGCTATGTTTTGACATCGCGAGTCGCACTCGTGTATAATTCGAGAGGCAGGAGTCGCTCGAGTTTTTAAATTTGCAGTGGGAAAGTGAAAGGAGAGTGAAAAGGTGAAGGAGTCTGCATGCAGGTGTGTTTGCTTGACAAGGAATGGAGGTTGCAAGTGTCTGGGTGGGCTCGCCCCGGGTTCGTGTCGGTGGGAGCCGGTCGTCAGGCTTTGCACCTTCGGCCTCGCGTTGGCTTTCGCTCGCCTTCGGGCCTGCGGCCCTCAGTTGAGCTAAAGTCCGGGTGGGCTCGCCCTGCAGGCCCTGTGGGCATTTGAGCCCGCGTAGGTGGGAGCCGGTAGTGACTTCTGAAGCTCGGCCTTCGGCTTCGTGTTGGCTAACGCTCGCCCTGCAGGCCTTTAGGGCCCTTGGGCTCGCGTAGATGAGAGCTAATAGTGACGCTCCGCACCTTCGGTGCTAGGCAGAACGGCCCAACTATTAGCCGGGGGATCCGCGCCAAAGAGGTGGAGCCGTGGAGTGTGGACCCCCAACCCACTGGCTATACTACGGGTTCAGATGGATGGCCTCCGTGTCCGTCGCCTCCGCCTGCGACGGAGCGGGTGCGCGTTCACGTTTTCCTCGCGCTTCCGCTCCTCGGCCGCCTTGTGCAGCATTACTGTTTTGCAGAAGGAGGCCACTGCCCTCCTTGCCCTCTCGCTACCCAGCATGGTAGATACTATTCTGGGCAGCGAGAGGTCAGCCGCTCTTATAATCGCGATCATTCTCGTCGCTCTGCGTCCCACCTGCTGCACGATTGCAGGGTGTGCTGGGCCGTGTCGTCCAGGTCCCCACATTGGTGGCATGCTGGACTCGGTCCCCTCCCAATTCGATGCGGGTAATGTCCGAAACAGCCATGCCCGGACATCACCTGTGTCAACCTATACGATAAGTGACCAAACTCCCTGCTCAACCAGCCCTCGAATGATGACAGGAGTGCCCCGTCGTTGGGCTCTCTCGGGATCCGGGCGTTCTCCCCTCGCCCTTGCGTCCGATCTTATGCCGTATGTTTCAGCCAGTACCTTTTTCAGGGTTTCCCCTGTTTTGGCATAATTTATTTAGTCAAAAATTTGCATGGCATAATCAATGTAGGCATGATTGACTTTTCGCATAAACTGTTTTGGCATAATCATGGTTCACATAGTTTGATAACGCAGATATTAATTTGTCATGATTTGTTTGCGCATATTTTTGTTTGTCCGAATCATGTCTACGCATAAAATTAATAGGCATATTCTTATCAGACCGAAAATTATTTGGGCCGGGCCGCGGAGCGTTTCAACCACTGCACTTTTATGTAACGAATTTTTTACATCATACGTGACGAAAATCGATATTTTTTTTAAATAGTACTAGAAAATGATTCCTTGCCTGCCCTATGCCGGAAACTCCGATGCGTTTGTCAATTTTATTCACCAGTAATTTGTTACATAAAAGTATCGGCGGTCGAAACGGCCCGACCCATTTGGTCATAATTTTGCAACTTATGTTTTTACTCATTGAAATAAATAAAACGTCGGGAACTAAAATGAGATAATATACGCGATATAATCCGTTAAATTGTTTTATTTCAATAACTTATGTTTTTGTTAAATATACTTAATGTTAAAAATAAAACCATGTTATTTATATCTTCATATGTTTCATTTTCTTGTGAAATAGGTAATGTTAGCATTTTGCCGCTCCGCTCGCTTCGCTCGCTCCGCTATACATGGTCATTGGTCATAATACAAACCTAACCTAACCTACAGTTTTCGGTTTTGGCCCATTTTGACGCTCCGCTTTCCTGCTAGCAGATCGTTTTTGCGAAGGACGCTATTCTAACCTAACCTAACCTACTTTTCTGCTAGCAGTTCTTCTTTGCGAGGGATGCAGTTCTAACCTAACTTAAACCGCTTTTCTTGTAGCAATTTAAGTATGCTAAGATAGATTCGGACAATAGATAATATGCCAAGTACCATTATGCTAAACCAAAACAATAGTATGCGAATACAATTTCGGACAAACATATTTTCGGTAAGTTAGAACTTATGCCAAATAAGGTTTCTGCCACATTACCATTCGTCAAAAACTGAATATGCCAAGTCTGTTATGCTGAAACAGTTTCGGACAAACAAAAGTATGTGACATAGAGGGAACTCGTTTTTCAGTCCACCCCGTGAAAAAGGAAGCTGTAAAGCTTCCAAAACGTCGGGAACTCAAATGAGATAATATACGCGATACAATCCGTTTGTTACTATTTTATTTAAAGGAGTGATAATCGTGGACACATACGAACATATTCAACACTCAAGTTTGCTTAATTTTTCTTTATCTATGATGTTTTCTCTCAATTTAGCACATTCACAACCAAATTCTTATTAACATAAGCACAAGCAAAAGCGGAAAAGCAGGAATCTGGCGCCGAATTTGACAATGGGCTATAATTTATGCGCCAGCGCACGGCACGGATTGGCTCCGCCCACTGCGCAGCCCCGCCCCGTGATCTACTGACCAAATGGTAAGAATCCATGTTACAATTGGGATGTAACGATAGTGCCAATTTTTAGTTACCTACAATCATCCCAAATATTCGAATAGGATTCTAAAGCTACAGTTAAATTTTTATAGCAGACTTTTTAACAGTCGTCATCACTGTACCATCCCAATGGCGCAAAGGCGGAAATGTACTGTAAAAAAATTCGTTGCTAGAAAATTTCAACTATAGTCAACTTTGTGATATTTTAATCATATTTTTCGAGGCCGGCAACGCTCAAGTGTTGTGTATTAATAACTCAATACTCCTCTGGTGTTCCAGATGTATATGGGCCTCAGTGATCGCTTACCATCAGGGGACTTGTCTGCCCGTTTACCCCCTCTTATAAGTTACATTAAAAAAAGTTGACGAGCAGACGAAATGCTATCTGTATTTTATCGCCTGACTGTGGAAATATGTTTAAGCAATACTCAGATACGAGGTCAAACGCGATAGGTAAAACAAATTATTCGTTTCTTGGAACTTTTGGTAAAGTATAGGCATATGGAAATCTTAAATAAGTAACCCACTCTCCCGATTTATCGGGCATGACCAGACAATATAGGATGAAAAGTGTTGCTTTTTACCCCAAAATTCACAAAACCGTTCGTTTATCTATAAGTCCGTCATCACCCTTAGGAACGAAATAAAGTTGCTACATTATATTGTAATGTGTCTGTTATTTACATTGCCTGTTACTCTTGAAACTGGAATGCAATAATAATTTTTAGGCAATTTTTAAATAACTAACAGCACAAGCTAATGAATCTATTGACTAGAGTCAAGGTGAAGGCGGCAGGTGCGTACGCGCTGATTCATACTAAAGATCATAAGGTGAATCACCCGTGGAGACCCGACTCAGCCAGTAATAGACCTTATATGAAAGACTTAAGGCTCCGTAGAACTACATCTAAAGGCCGGTGCTACGTGTGAGGTCAACGTGGTCATGCGTGGCACGACATCTGATGAACAAAACATAAGAATCTACCGGCAAAAAGGATGTGTACCATTTCTGACTTAAATAAGTTGTAGTAAGGTTCGATATGCGCTGAATTTGTTGAGGAACTTTGGTGTTTTGGTACTAATATATTTGTAGACTTGTGGAGTGGGTGTGGCCCTGTCAAAGTTAAGTCAAAGTCACATCGGTTAAGGTTATTGCGAAGATCTGACATTTGATTTAATAATCGGCACAAGCTGGAGTCGATGAGTTCTTGAGTCGCGATTTTTTTTTGTTTCTTTCCAATGTCTCTTTGGTTTGTGAGACCATTTATGAGGGTCTGAAATGGCTCCAAAGTACCGAGAGACCAGAAGGAGCGAGGCACCAGCGGAGCGACGCAGCAGAGGAGCGACGCAGCAGAGGAGCAACGCACCAGAGGAGCGACGCACCAGAAGAGCGACGCACCAAAGGTGCGAGGCACCAGAGGAGCGAGGTACTAGAGAATCTGAAATTCGATATTCGAAATTCGTACCGCGCCATTCCTCTCGCTCTCATGTTAAACTGTATTTGACTGAGCGAGATGGGGCGATACGAACTTCGAATATCGAATTTTAGAGTAGCCCCTCAGATTGAGTGACAACAGAGCGACGGAAGATGCAGCGTGGATATGCCCCCACAACGTACACTGATGCATTAGTGAAGGTCGCTACATGCGGTTGACAGGACCGGTCATGTTTGGCGTTTTTAGGGGCCTATGTTCAGCAGTCGACGCTTTTTGATCATAATTATGTTGATCTATAAAATCGAGTTAAATTAAATGTTGGAATCCAAACTACAAATATTCTGTGCATACTGCATTTAGGGTTACCAACTTTTTTTCTTACTGTTACCTCTAAAAATATAGTAGATTTTTGATATTTGTATTTGTATTTCTTGTTGCTGGCGTTGAATAAATATCTTTTCTTTATGTCTTCTTTCTAGATAGTAAAAAAAATGAAAAAATAGTATGTCGTTAAAATATTTACTTTATTTTTCGAAAGGAAAAGTGTAAGGCTGCGTTCTGCATTACGCAAAATATAGTAGTTACGTCTACAAGTTTTTTTAAATACAGTATTTGATCCCCTAATATAGTAGGATACTGTGGGATGTAGTCGAAAATAAAGATGGTACAGAGAGTTTACGTGTTTATTCGTTCACCTCCAAAACAGTATTGAATTGTAATACATTCTGAGATTACAAAAACAGAGACAGAAGATATTCCTTGTTCGAATCAGTCATTCAAATAAGGATTATCTGTTATTTAAAATAACGGCCAGTCTATGAAAAAGGTGTCTATACACCATGCACCTTAACAATACTATATTATATCGGTTTGGCAACCCGAACTGCATTTCAAGTCAGAATTGAGTGATGAAATTGTCTGTACCAGCATTAATATCTGCCACTACCACAACAAAAGGCGTATAAATGTCTGAGACGACTATATTTCTGGGCCGTTAGGACGTGTCAGATATTTTCACCCGCTTCGTTATGATAGATATTAATACGAGTGACTGTACCATGCTCATGTCTTCATATCTGTTCTGAATAGAATCTATGACAATTGAGCACAGATTTATAACATTGTTGTTTCTCTAAAACACGACCAACGCTACAGTAGCGGTACAGACAAAAGTGCAGAGAGCATTAAGAGTCCTATTAGACCTCGTATTGTTTGATTTATACCACGGACTGCTCCCGCGCAGCTTGTCCGAGTGGGGTCGTAAATCAGGCTGCACGCTGATCGGGCATCCCCTGATTACGTTATAATTGTGAGGGCGCCTACGCATCGATGATGATTTAAGGTAATAGAGAAGTAGCCACGCCTGCGCATGCGTTAAACATCGAAGGAAACCTCAAAACATTTGAATACATATATGAGAGAAAGATATGTAACCATGGTTTTTATTAAGGAACCCCGAATATAATTATGGTAAACCTAAATTACTACGGTTGCCATTTTGACATATCGGTGACATCCGGGCCCCAGAATTGTAGTTTGGTACTTTACCAATTCAATAACTTTAACACCGTTGTCACCTGCCCAAGCGATTATCGATATAGCACACACTACTGTACGCAAATAAACACACACACAGACACTAATTCCAAAAATCGTTAGCCTCTTAGATATACCACAACAAATCATCATCATCATCATCATTTCAGCCATAGGACGTCCACTGCTGGACTCAGGCCTCCTCAATAGATGTCGACATGGGCCGGATAGAAGCTATATGTATCCAGCGACTTGATTGCAACCCTAACCAGGTCGTCGCTTGCCGGTACGCGGTCTACACTCGAAAACCTTTCTGCCCTTGGTCTTCGGTTCTTCGAACTATGTACCTGCATAAACACATATGCAAACATAATTAGCAATAGTACCTGGTACACATGCAACTGTTACTTTAGCTGACTGTCTGACCTAAGAAGCCATCCACATTTTACGTACGCAAAACTTAGAGTTTTTGAAATGAAATGTCTGTACATTGAAGAAATATATTTTCAAACAATTGATCGTACAAGTAACAGGTTATTTGCAGGTCACTGAATCGAAAAACATTTATTTTTAATTTTTTGTATGTTTGTATGTGTCCTTGAGGCTTCATCACGGCAAATCGGCTGAAAGAATTTCAACTATTTTTGGTACACAGGTAGCTCGGATCTCTAGATAGTCATAAGATACTTTTTACGCGACTAAGCTGAAGAAAAAAAGGGGCGTTATGGCCTTTTCTACTCTGCCAACGAAGTTCTAGTAATAATATAAGTTTAATCTTTCAAGCCAGGTTATAAGTACGAGTCGGAAGCAAAATAACATGTCAGCTTCAAAGTAAACAGACCAGCTATTGTTTACAATTTCTCATACTGGTTTAGATTTAAGTGTCTGATGTTATTTTCTTTTGGTGTGCAATAAAGAGTACTTATTATTATTATTATTATTATTAAACACAGTAGTTGCCAGCGGAGTTACATTTCTTTACTTCATTAAGCTAAACTTAATAACCTGCTTGCAAGCTGCAGATTTTATTTAGAGTGTAATCGTTTAACGACTAGTGGCAAATCAACTGCAATCAAAGTTGCAGTAAAACGTATAATTACCTTATAATTTTACCTTTCACTCCATTAATGACCACTTAGTTTGATTACCGGAACAACCGAAAAGTTTATGAGTCATTAAATGCCTCACATGAGCTTAAACTTTAAAGCTATAAAATGCCTTCCGATGTAAAGCTTACAGAAACCGCTACTAAATACGGGTCTGTGGCGACCACACTTTGCAAAGGGGTAAAATAATTTTCTACCAAAAAATATATTTTTTCTACTAATATAATTTATAATAAGAACTCCGCGAACCATACTAAACGGGCATACTTTTTAGAATAAGGTCTAATCTAAAAAGTATGCCTTTCTCTACGGTACTCTATGGTTTATATTATATGTCACTGTACTATAATACTTATATTATACAACTCCGTACAGAACTATAATGAATTTAAAAAAAGAACGCAGTGTTTTTGCAATTATTTTTTTAGCAATATTTCATTTACTGTAGTTTATAGGTTACTCGTAGAAAAAGAATTGTGTACAATAGTTATATAAATAGCTTTTTAAGTCTCGTACCTTAATTAGGCAACTCAGCAAGCTTCGCGGCCTAAGCGCGGTACTCATCTGAAAAAGCATACATTATATAAGGATTGCATAAAATACTATTTGTCACAGTTTTTATAGCTGTACTGTAACTGTAGACAGTATTTTTCTTAAAACATCTGTTCCAAGACGATTCTGAAGAGCCCAAATTCGGTACAATCGCATTATTTTATTACAACATTCCTATGAATGACCAAATGGAATGTCATCTTTTGTCAACTTTTTGACAACAGAAAAAAATATTTTGTCAACTTCTTTCTGTGGTATGTTATAGAACGACCTCTCAATAATAGACTAAGACTGTAACTTTGACAGAGAAATATATATATTTTCTCAGTGGACGACGAGTCCATGTTCACGGGTGAACATGGAAGCTGCAGTAACGCTGCAAAGCTTCCGAAACGTCGAAATCTCAAATGAGATAATATATACGCGATATTATCCGTTTAAGTTGTTTTATTTAAATGAGTGATAATCGCGGAAACAGAAAAAAAATTACATCAAATCGTTTGAGGAAAAGTGTCCTATAGCAATAATCGCAAAACGCTAATTATGTAAATAAAGTCCTAAGCCCTTCTAGAGGTACACATATAAATCAGCTGGTCAACTCTACTGCCATGCGTGCAACTACTTTTATATCTGTCGCTTACGCCAAAAAACCCCAATAGGGTATGAATGCTTTCTCTTTCTTTGACGCGCGCGAGCAATAAATGCGTCCCTTATTATAAATTTCGCTAATTAGCCGACATGAGGCGTTTTGGGCGTGGATATTCCTCGACGATACAGGCCCTTAACCGACTTGGTTATATTTTATCTCACAACTTTTTGCGGTAGAAGAGGTAACGAGACTAACCATCTTTTACATTACACTTAACATACTTGTTTAATTCTGAACTCAAATCGCTAAGGGCGCACGAATGCCGTCCGGTCGGCGTGTACCCGGCCGGCGACCGGCATATCACACAGTTAGCGTTCATTAACACGGACTATTATTATTTATATTATCTGTTACAGCCTTTGCCATGAGCCATGCCTTCTCCTCTACAATTACTGTAAAGGGCCAGTGAATTAGTGAAAGTGTGGCTATAATCGGTTCAGTGGCATTAGAGTCGCTGCGACTCGGTACAGTTACCAACAAATATCTATACCGTAACACCACGAAACTAAACTATAGTCCAAACTGTGGTCCGGAATAAAAAAATACATGGCAATAATCATTATTAAAATTGACAAACCATAGGTTAGAATTATAGCCGAATGATTTTGCCTATAAACACATTTTGATTGATTTGATTTGATGGCTGTCCTAACCTACGGTGCCCAAACATGGTCGCTTACTGAGAGCCAAAAGTCCAAGTTGAAGGTTTGCCAATGGGCCATGGAGCGCAGCATTATAGGGGTGAAAAGGACGGACTGCGTCCGAAACACCATGCTGCGCTCCAAAACACGCATAGCTGACGTAGGTAGCAAGACAGCCAGGCTTAAGTGGGATTGGGCAGGCCACGTATGCCGTATGCATACAGAGAGATGGGCCAGCATAGCCACTAAGTGGGTGCCTAAAGATGGACGACGCAGATGGGGCAGGCCCAAACGGAGATGGCGGGATAACCTAGACGCATTCCTCAACAACTGGCCGGAACAGGCATCAAACAGGGACCTGTGGAGCATATACTTTTTTGCCATAATTATAATTTGGCATGCATTTTTTTCTGAACACGTAAACTTTTCAGGAAAATTTTACAATTTTAGAAAAAAACGGATTATGCCAAATGATGATTATGACAAAAAAGTTTATGCCAGATCAGCGTAACCGGAAAATTATAACTATGTCTTCAACTGACACAATTTTTCTAAATTTTCAAAAGACTTATTTGAACAACCCGGTTGCGTTAAGTTTGCACCTTATATGTATGCAACGCTATAGATATAGGTGCAAACTTGACTTAACCGGAACCGGTAAGTGAATTAAAGTCAGTGTCGCATTTGACCAGTTTTTTTATTGTAACACCCATTTCGAGAGTTTATAGCCGAGCGGTGTGACTTGTTCTAGATAGCCTCTGTTATCTTCTAATCATAAATAATCGAAGCCTTTACGTCCCGTAATGATGTAGTGTTGCTAACTGCTGGTTGGCGCAGTGTTTTATGGATTTATAAATCTCGGTGGATAACTATGGTGATTGTTAACGCTTTAAACTGTGGCTTTGGTTTTCAATTACCAGTCTCTTTGGTCACAGCCATTGACCAATATCAGGTTGATCAATATAAAAAAAGCGGCCAAGAGCATGACAGACCATGCTCAGTGTAGGGTTCCGCAGCAGTTCATACAATAAACAAAAAAATAAAACCGACTCCAAAAAAAACTAAAAAGTAAAAAATAACGCCATTATTCAGTTTCTTAAAATTACTTACAAGTAACCGTTTGTATACGCAATCTATACAGTATATACAATTAATCTTATTTTGGCGTCGGTGCCATATAAAGAATGAGTAAAATATTGAAAATTGCCGATTTTAGTAAGTTGTGACACGATGGCACCGACTCCAAAATAACATTAATTGTATATACTGTATAGATTGAGTATACAAACGGTTACTTGTAAGTAATTTGAAGAAACTGAATAATGGCGTTATTTTTTACTTTTTAGTTTTTTTTTGGAGTCGGTTTTATTTTTTTGTTTAAAGTTTTATTTATTTTACGCTTTTTAGTTAATCGTTACTTAAAAGTGTATCTCGTGACGATTCGAACAAGCCCAAACACGGCTAGGATACATTATTTTATTACATAGATCTGGTGCCTACCTTCCGGCTCCATCATCAAATCAATTCGATGGTACCATTCTCATCAGGAACATTTAAATTTGTGACTATGAAGTTGCTTAGCTAAATTAATCAAGATACTTTTGACGCCAACCGTAAATCATTTATCATTGAGGAGTTCCGATGGCATTCTGTGGTCTTCTGCATCAGTTCCACTTCACCAATTCACACTTTCTGAAAGCAAATGCTTATTATGTTTCTTATAATACCAAAATCGCTATATGTATGCCTACAATATTTGAGGAGTTCCTTCAATTCCTCATAGATTCCATCATCAGATCTTCACCAAAATTAAATGGGACCAACTAGAAAGTACCTTCTAAGAAAACAAAAAAAAAATTGAAATCGGTCAAATAGTCTTTGAGTAATCGGTGAAAATCCATAAAAAAAAAAAAAAACATTCCGTCGAATTGAGAACCTCCTCCTTTTTTTGGAAGTCGGTTAAAAAAGCACACTACAGGTGAAAAAAGGTGGTAACCGCCAAAGTAACTGTAATTACTTATTACTATTTGGAAGTTATCGATTATACGCGCCAGATTGAACGGATTTTTGAATGCAGTATGGCACTTAACCAATATGTGTATCGTTCGAAGTATAAGGACGCCGCGCGGCAGTTCTCAAAAACGGCTTAACCCAATCAATTGGGTGGGACAACTATCTGAGTTGATAAAAGCCTATTTCTCCACTCCAACAACATTGATTGGTAAATAAAATCTAGTTGATATATGCGCAAGGACTGACCGAAATATAGTATTTTTGCGTGCTATAATATTTCTTCAACAGTATATAGTACACAGAGTCAAAATATAGTACAATACTATATACTACAGTACGGTTGGCAATCCTAATCATGATTCTAATGAAAATTCGTGTGACAACACCAAGATATTGGCCTACCACCTTTGAACCTTAAGAGTCCGCAGTAAGCTTGGCCGAATTTCACCTTCCCAAACAAACGGAGTTTCGTTCTTATTTTAAAACTACGTGTTGGAATGTAACGAAAATTTGTATATACAATGACATAAGGTAGCTAGGCCTGGAATTAGTTTATATGCCTGCAGTTTATAAAACAAACGAAATACAGCAAAAACAAATTTTGTATGTAAATCTTAAATACGCTGTATTTTTTTTACTATGGTATCTGAAGCTACATTAACTAATACAGGCCTTTATATATCTAAAACTTATTCTAAGTACAAAGTTTCAGCGCAAACTAGCTAGTCGTTTGAAAATGAGAGCGTAACTACGTTTGTATGGAGAACCGAGCTTACCAGGGACTCTTAATACAGATGAAGTAGAGTCGACATGTGGTAGACCATTTTTTTCACAACCATCTCTTGCTAAACTTCTTTAGCATATATGTAAATGATGCATTTTTCTGCATTCTATGCGTCATTTGTGTGTATCCCCTATCGCTTGAATGAGCAAAAAAAATATAAAGGTCCACTGTCAAACATTTAATGTAAAAGATAACGTCCGTCTTAATTTAACAAAACCCTCCAGTAATCCAATCCCCTTCATTCATCACCTGTCTTGGCTGTGTTTTTGTACGCAACCGGATCATCCCGTGCGTCTGCGCATACTATCAAAAGGAAAAGAACATAAGAACCTTTGTATAACGCAAAGATACATAAGCCCTATTATAATTAAAGAAGTAGAAGCATCAAAGCTGTTGTAGAAGCATTTGCAAAATTTTTTTTTATATAAATTCGTGAAACGGTAACAATTGGGATGAGCCAAAAAAGGCCCTTGTGTTTATTTTATTTTTTCGTTAATATTAGCTATTCTAATTTAGTGCGTTTTACATTTGGATGAGTTTTTTTTATTGCCTAGGAGATATTTCGAGTGGCGTCACTACTGACTGACGTTTGTACTAAGATTTGTCAAGGACAAAACAAAGTCA
Source organism: Hedya salicella (assembly GCA_905404275.2). NCBI lineage: Eukaryota > Metazoa > Arthropoda > Insecta > Lepidoptera > Tortricidae > Hedya > Hedya salicella. The sequence goes on along the minus strand of FR990112.1, from coordinate 947,999 downwards.
AAATTAAAAACTCATATTTTTGAAATCTGATAATTGCAAGCGGTTTATTAAACATATTCCTCGAAATGGTTTTTGAATGACCATACTTTGCAAAAAATTGGTACATCCCTATTGGTGGCACTTTCATGTCAGGGCTGGCATACTAAGTAACCGATGTTTAGTTTTAGATCTGTGCACTAATACAACGTGTAATTTATAATTAAGCTAATTTATATGTGTAATTTTATTGTTTACTTATTTATATTGTTACTTTATGACATTTCCAAACAATGAACGTTCTTTTTGAATAATAATAAATAAATAAGTAAATTAAATTGCATAGAAACACTTCTTTCAAGACAAAGGAGAGCGACAGATGAAACTAAGAGTCGTTTCATCTATCGCTAAATCGTTCTCACTTACCGTATTAAATTAAAGCTAGTATTTTATCTTAACATTATAAAAACAACCACAAATACTTGTTAAAAGGCAGGTGCTATTTATTTATAGTTTACAGTCTTATAAACAGGGCTTAATTTGCTCGTAATTTTAATTCAATAAGTCTACGTTTAATAATTTTACGTCGTTTAATCAATTGCAAGAGCTAAAAGGTATTTCGAACAGCTCAAAGACACGCGATGCGAGTAACTTGCCGCGTGTACGTTGGTCTATATCGTTTATAAGCTGCGGATACACGAATTAAAAAGAAAATTCTTATCGAATTAAAAAGAAGAAGTCGGAAGTGTAAAATGTAATTTTAACCAACTAGGTAAATAACAGGGTTGGCATGACTAAAATAGTCTTTGCGTTGTCCATTAAGAATTGATTTAGCCCGACCCAAAATTTTGCTGTTACAATTTTTTTATTTAATAAGTGGCAAACGGGCAGACGAGCCACCTGATGGCAAGTGGTCATCGTCGCCCATGGATATGTGCAACACCGGAGGAATCGCCCATCCGTTGCTAACCTTAGAGTGCCTTGTTAACTCGCTTCTTGAAGAATCCCATTTTACAGCGCTCCGGAAACACCTTAGGAGAAGCTTATTCTCTAACTTGCAAGTACGTGGTAAAAATGAGCGTGATGCCCGTTTATTTTTACCCGACTGCGCAACGCAAAGGAGGGTAATGTGTTTATTATAATTATGGATAACAATGACTTTCTGGGATGCCAGGGAGCACATTCGGTAGTGTCCTAATCCTACCCCTAGGTACTGATAGGTACTATAAATCCGAAAGTGTGTTTCTTGGTTTATCGGTTTCGGTTTATGGTGTTCTTTCACGCGAGAACGAAGCAATGGCCTGACGTGATGTTGTGCATAGGTAGAATAATGGCTGGATAGTGTCGGACTTTTTATCCCGCAAACTTGCAGTTTCCTAAGTATAATGAAAATAGTGGACAACCAAACACAGGGCAAAATCTTAGGCCAAGACAAAGTATACATATATAGTACCTTTAAACTGCTCAGTGACGCTTTCTCTTTTTTGATTAAGATCCTTATTAAAAAGTGATCCAGGATTTTTGTCTTTTAATTTTATTACTAGGGATGAAAATTATCACGTCAGAACTTGTAGTCGCTGCCTAACACTTGCGCGGGAGTCGGGTTGCAGTGATGTACGGGACGGTTGATCGTTTAGTTTCTTCTACCGGAGGACCCGCGGCGCGGTGTCCGGTTCCGCGCTTCAGGCTGTTGGATGACTTTTTTAGGGGGTATAATTAAATAATAATTATTTATTCAATTTTTAATGGGACAATTTTATATAAACCGGACTAGTTCCATAGTGAGCTAAATAAGGCTTGTGTTGTAAGTATTAAACGACGGCATCTATAAAGTGGATTTTGACCATCGCTAGCAAAAAGGTCGATTAAATTCGATTCTAAATAACTATCTTTTCTTCACTTGATCTCTGAATTTCTGATTCTATCTCGCAAGGTAACTCCGAGCATAGCCCTGAATCTGTTGCTCTCTGAGTGACGTTTCAGTGCCGTAAGTCATCACTGGCAATACACACTGGTCAAAGACTTTCGTCTTGAGAAACTGCGGGATATTGGATGAAAAGATATTGTTGGTTGGTTGCTTGGTTGGTCTATTTCATCAATCTATACCCTAGTCTTGAAATTGGTTAATATCTGCGTATGTATGGTGTGTAGGTGACATCGTAGCTCCGAAACGCGTGGATCAACCGATTTTGACTAAGTACTTTTCTTTAAAAGGGGACTTCGTCCCGTTTAGCCTTGTTTCAAGAACCGACGGCCCCTGGGTCCACCCAGTTCTTGAGTGGTGACCATACACCGGAAGACGCAGCGTGGGGGGCCCCCCATAAGGTGGTGGACTCATGACCTAGTGAAGGTCACTGGAATGCGCTGGATGGTGGGCGGGGCAGCACCGGTCACGGTGGTGTTCTTGAGGGAAGGCCTATTTCTAGCAGTGAACATCTTTTGGCTGCGATGATGAAGTTTTTAGCTCCATTAAATGAAATTACGAATGCAATCTTCATTTTAAAATATTTCCAATATTTCTAGAACACCTCTTGACCTGTGGAGATTAAGGAATTACTCAATAACAGAATAAATGGTAGATAAACTTACATTTTATCTATCAATTACTTAGTGAATCTCGTATCTCCTATCCACATTGTTTTACCAGGGATCTTTATCGTATGAAGATTAAGGTTGCTTTTGTTTTAAAACATACGAGGTTTTAAAAGGATCAGGCGATTTGTATCTCTAACAAATTGATGTGGTATCGGGATAGACAAATGACGGTTGTCTATACTAGGTACTCATATTATTCTCTGTCATATTAATGTATTGGACCTGTTCTAACTATTGTGTAATGCCATACGATTAAATAAATAAAATACTATTGTTTGTGGTCAGATAAAGAAGTTACAGTTTAAGGATTGCTTTGTAACCGAATAAAATTCGTGAAATCGTGCATCGAGGTCCAAATTAATAATGGTAAGAGACTTCTATACTATTATTATTCAGCGGTCTACCGAATCTTACACCACGTTACACCACTGTGAACTACAAAAAACAAAAAAACTTAAAAGCTAGTCCGATTTATGTCGGTGGGTATACGCGACGTAACTCCGTGGCTACGTTACGTCGTCTGATCAGCGGGCCTATGATGGTCACGTTTATCACGCGATAAATGATAATTATGATAACGCGTCCATCACTCTCGCACTCACTTACGTGTCAGAAGGTGACGGCAGCTATGTAATTTATTTATCGCGTGACAAACACAACCATCATAGGCCCGTTGATCAGACGACGTAACATAGCCACGGAGTTACGTCGCGTAAACCCACCCTAAATCGAATAGTTTTAAAGTTTTCTTGTATTTTGTAGTTCACAGTGCCTTGGTTTTTAACCGAATTCCAAAAAAAAGGAGGAGGTTCGACGGAATGTTTTTTTTTTATTTTTATTTTTTTTTATGGATGTTCACCGATCTACTCAGAGACTATTTGACCGATTTCAAATTATTTTTTTTGGTTTTATAGAAGGTACTTTCTAGTTGATCCCATTTAATTTTGGTGAAGATCTGATGATGAAATCCATGAGGAATTGAAGGAACTCCTCAAATATTGTAGGCATACATATAGTGATTTTGGTATTATAAGAAACATAATTAGCATTTGCATTCAGAAAGTGTAAATTGGTGAAGTGGAACTGATGCAGAAGACCACAGAATGCCATCGGAACTCCTCAATGATAAATGATTTACGGTTGGCGACAAAAATATCTTGATTAATTTAGCTAAGCAACTTCATAGTCACAAATTTAAATGTTCCTGATGAGAATGGGACCATCGAATTGATTTGATGATAGAGCCGGAAGGTAGGCACCAGATCTATGTAATAAAATAATGTATCCTAGCCGTGTTTGGGCTTGTTCGAATCGTCACGAGATACACTTTTAGGTAACGATTAACTAAAAAGTGTAAAATAAATAAACTTTTAAACAAAAAAATAAAACCGACTCCAAAAAAACTAAAGAGTAAAAAATAACGCCATAATTCAGTTTCTTCAAATTACTTACAAGAAACCGTTTGTATACTCAATCTATACAGTATATACAATTAATGTATATACTGTATAGATTGAGTAAATTTTGGAGTCGGTGCCATCGTGTCACAACTTAATAAAATCGTCAATTTTCAATATTTTATACATTCTTTATATGGCACCGACGCTAAGATTAATTGTATATACTGTATAGATTGATTATACAAACGGTTACTTGTAAGTAATTTGAAGAAACTGAATTATGGCGTTATTTTTTACTTTTTTGTTTTTTTGGAGTCGGTTTTATTTTTTTGTTTAAAAGTTTATTACTGTAATGCTGTGTAACTTTTTGAGTAATAAATAAATTATAAAGTTGTAAAATAAAATGTCTGTACATTGAAGATGTTTTAAAAAAGTAAGTGATACGGACTATTTATAGGTCACTGAATCGAAAAATAATTACTTTTGAATTTTTTGTATGTTTGTATGTGTCGTTGTGTCTTTATCACGCCGAAGCGGCCAAACGTATTTCAACTATTTTTGGCACACGGGTAGGTCATCCACTAATAGTTAGATATAGATAAAGATACTTTTTACCCGACTACGCTGTCGATAAAAGAGGGAATATGATTTTTTCTCCTACGCGAACGAATTCGTGGGAACCTTCTAGTAAATAATAATTAGTGAATTTTGGTATGTGTTCAAAGTTATATAGTTTCAAGTTTTTATAGATACACAGACTCATCTGGAAACCAAAACCAACCATTTTTAGCTGGCAATACTCGATATAACTGTTGTAAATTTGAGGTAAAATTTAAATTAAAGTATCATGTACCAAGAATTGTTCATGTGTAGATCTGTCTGTCGTAAGTGATCAAATAATTGAGTATTTGTATAATTTATGTGACAATAGAGTAGTCGGATAGTTATAGAGTGTAAAAAAAGCTTAAGATTTTGTGATTAAGTTCGAGCTTTTGAAAGTTTACGAGTATGAGGATGTTTGGGTATGTTACACAATAATGTTTTCGATAATTAATGAAGTGTCGAACAGATTTGAATAAAACTTGGATCACGGATTGATCAGATCATTGCATAATTAATTTATAAAGTACCTAGGGGAAGATTGGGACGCTTCGTACATGGGGCATGTTCATACAATAGTCATTAATAGACAAAGTAAGTGGAATACGGACACTTTCGTATTTTTATTTCATAAAATGATTCTTTGGCAAAAATGCATACAAAGATGTATCCGTGCTCTACTTAGATAGTTTATCTATTAATGACTATTGTACGAACTTACCCCGTGGCCGAAGGATCACAATTTTCCCTACTTCATGTCAGATAATGCAGGCAAAGGTATGGGTAATGCTCTCTCTTCTGGATCGCTCCGTCACAGCTGAGGATCGTAACTTCAAAGACTTCTCTCATTGTAACTGACAATTCGAAAGTGCTTGTATCTAAGCCTACTTGAATAAAGGATATTTTGATTTGATTTGATTTGATTTGATTTGATAACTCTAAATCTTATCAATCAGCTGTCGCCATTGGTTGTAGTGCAATGGCTTGATCGAGCGCAGCAATGACACTCATATCCCCAGCGCTCTAGAGATGAAGTCTTGTACCGTCTAAATAGCTTTACCCTTTAAAATGCTACAAGGTGCTAATTACTTATCCAGATTCATATTTCACTTTCTTGCCGTTCCTTAATATCTGAGGATCGTGATCAGAAACTAAGAGTTATTGACAAGTTTCCACCGGCTTTCGTGGCTGGGTGAGCATAATTTTTACTCTGTACAAGAATTTCTAGCGCATACCTTATGAATCTTATGATACTCGTAGCTTAAAAATTACAGCACATTGCTATATTGAATTATATATAGTGTTTTATTATATTGTAGAAAAATTATTTGTTACATTCATTTGACATCATATTGAGGCTACTGTGTAAGATTATTAATTTTAATTTTGCATGCCTATCTTAGGATACACAAATTACTGATACTGCTGACTAAATGTAATTCATCCTATTACACGTATGTTTGGCAAATAAAAGTATTTAATTAAATTTCATTCATCGATTTTCTCCCACTGGTCCCTCCCTCATAAATCAGCAAAATTCTTATACAAAGAAAACACTTCTTCCAAAAAAAAGCTTCTATGTTTGGATACCGTTGAAATATTACGATATTTTAGCTTTATTTTTTTCTCAGGATAATCGGACACTTTTTGTAATCATTCTTAATGTGGATTAGAACTTACGCCACAATCGTAATCGATTCAATCAGATTATCCGAACGATCTGCTCCGGCCAAGCCTTGACAACCTCGACATTGAAATGCACGCGGCGTCACATTCCTCGGAGTCACACCGTGCTTGACACGTGCTCGACGTATATACACGTCTAATGGATAAAGGGAGTAAGGGCTGAAACCTACTGAAGAAGTCTTAGATGATACGAAAATGCAACACAGAGAGAAAGGTGCACACATTTACTGGAATGAACACACTAGTAGAGAAATCCTCTTTAAAGTTTGGAGATCGTTGAAAAAAACATCATGATTACTGGCATCTTTACAACCTTACACTTCAATAAAACTACTCATGTCAACTACTTAAACCAGTCTGCTAAAATTATCAATAATTTTGTGATAATCATAACTGAAAACATAAAACCAAATCTAAGACGTCGCAATGTGTAATAATGTGTTATCTTAGACTTAGAGGTAGTGGACCTGCATCTGTATTATAAAGTTGTAAATATGAAATGTTTTTACATTGAAAATATTTTCAAAGAGTGTAACGGACTATTTGGACGTCTCACGGAATAAAAAAAATGTATGTTTGTATGCTTTACAACGCCAAATCGGCTTAACAGATTTCAACTATTTTTGGTACATGTGGTTATAGATATAGAATACGTTTTACCCGACTGCTGTCGAAAAAAAGAAGGGTTATGACTTTTTCTCGTCCGCGAAAGAAGTTGCGGGTACCTTCTAGCATAGGTACAAAATCTACATTTTAAGAAAAGAAATCTAATCTATAGTAACCTCAGCACTTATTTCGTTTCAGTGGTTCGATATGTTGGGAAAGATATTCGATTATATGACATATGAGCATACTTACGACGTTGTTCACCTGTGAACAGTACAGTCCAATCAGTGTCAGATGTCCGATAGCTGATAATTGTCAAACTAGTTCGGCGCAATGAACTCTCTGAACCGGTAATTGGGGACCTATCACTGTTATGAAGGAAGCTAGTGTTTTACATTTTCAAAAGGGAAATCACATGGTACATTCATGTCCTATTTTCCTTCAGTTACGACACTTTATATCATTCTTTAAAGTTACTACTAGACCGTATGGTAACCGTGTCAAAAAGATATAGGACATTTCTAAAACTGATTATTATTTTATTATTACCTAATCTAGGCGTCCTGAAATTCAGCACTACGAGTACAATCAAATGCTTACTACATATAAACAAAAAAGCTTTGTTAATACTTTTGTTTTCGTATAAAATACTAGAAGGCGCCCGCAACTTCGTTCGCGGAGGAGAAAGTCATAATCCATCATTTTTCTTCAATGTAGTCGGGTAAAAAGTATCTTTTTTCCGTCTGTGGATACCCAGCTACCCGTGTGTCAAAAATAGTTGAGATCTGCTTAGCTGATATGGCTTGATGAAGCCACAACGACACATTCAAACACAAAGAGAATACAAAAAAATGTTTTTTGATTAAGTGACCTCCAAATAGTCGGTTACAATCATTTTATTTAAGTATCTTCAATGTACAGACATTTCATTTTAACAACTTTATATTAGTACTAGCACCTGCCCGCGACTTCGTTCGCCTTAAATTCGTTTATCGCGGATAAAGGTATTTCTCTGGGATAAAAATAAACCTATGTCTTTCCCCTGGACTCAAACTTTCTCCATACCAAATTTCATTCCAATCGGTTTAGCGGTTTAAGCGCGAAGAAGTAACAGACAGACAGACAGACACACATTCACATTTATAATATTAGTATGTATAGAAGTTCATGTCAAACATTCGCTCTTAACAAGCTTGTGGAGACAACTGCGTAGAATCAAGTAATTCCTTAGAGGCTGTAGGTACAAGCACAGATGACAGACTCCTTAATAGGCAGTAAAAGCCCGGTACTCGACTTATAGGCGCTTCTGGGAAGAAAATCTTATCAATAAGCGCCTACTCAATGGAACTTGAAGAAATATTGCGGTCAAAGAGACTTTGGAGAGATTGATTATGTTGCGTATTTCTTTACAGCGTAGCGCTTATATAGTTTTATTATTGTGCTTATATATTATAAAGTTGTAAAATGAAATGTCTGTACATAGAAGATATTAAAATAAAAATGTAACGGACTATATGGAGGTCACTAAATCGTATGATGTGTGTGTCGTTGCGGCGTCATCGCACCAAATCGGCAAAACGGATAACACGTTTACACTGATGATGATGATGTTTACGGAGATGTGGTACACGGCTAGCTGGGTATCCACTCCACAGTTGGTTATAGGATACTTTTTACTCCAATGCGCTGTACAAAAAAAGAGGGTTATGACTTTTTCTCCACCGCGAACGATAAGTTGCGGGCACCTGGTATATACTTAGTATAATTTCTTACTTAAGTAAATAGTCCATGTATTTAAATGAATTATTTTATACATATAAATTATAGTAAATATGGAATCATGTTTTAAAGGCTTTCTTATTTACTGCCCGTGGTGAGTACACAATTTTACGTTACACAAGGCCATAATGTAAGTTTTACCGTACGCGTAGCTTGCGGTAAAACTCACATTATGGCCAAGTGTGACGTAAATACTCTTTATTGCACATCACACAAATGTTACAGCGATTTTCAAATAATGCATTTACAAAATACAATTACAGGAAGACAACAGGCGGTCTTATCGCTAAAGAGCGATCTTTTCCAGACAACCTTTTTGGAGTGAAGAATTGACTAACCAACTAAATAATGGGACAGTGTCGGATACTGGGACACTTACCTTATTTTGCAATAAAATTTACCTGCCGGCCCTCTTTAGTACCACAAATCTGTTGGGAAATCACCTATGTATGTACATACCCGGATGAAAAAGTACTTTTCGGCCATTTAAAATAAACGTCCAAGCAGCTACTTAAATGTATTTAATAAATGCCGACACGTAAAGTATATCATGTGCTATTAACAGGTATTACGCGCAAGTCTCTACTGCTGCATTCATTTTTAAAGGATCATATGTGCTTGAAACAAGTGTGTACTTAAGACGTTTTGATTGGCTTTGCGACCGACGCCGGCGCAATCAAACCACTCCTAATTAGCTTGTAAAAACCGAGCAAAAACCTTATCAAAATCAATTTAGCGCGGATCAAAGAGCGACTTCCGCGGATAAATCAAAAAGTGTCATTAGCTAGGCGTCAGGGTAATTTTTAAATAAAAAAACTATATCAGTTTGAAAGTTGGGTGTTCTTTGACTAATGAAGCTTCATTATGAAAACTAATATTTAAAATCTGGGTTACGAACCATGATGGCGCCTAAATATGTTTTTGTGAGATTCTTTTTTGCATGTGTGTAAATATTGCATTACCTTAAAATTTATAATTGACTTACGAGTAGTAACTTAAATTAAAATTCATACACTATTCCCGTTGCTTGTGTTGCTTCTATTAAAATTAATATATTCAGGCGTAGGAGATCTGCATTGGTTATTGTTATCAGTAAATAAAATTATTTAAAATCAGCTTGATCTGTAGTTTGTTAATAATCATGTAGTAACAAGTCAGCTTTATAATATAACTAGGTATATTAATAATCCAGCATAAGCTCGCTTGAATGAATAAATAAATGCGTTGTTTTCACGGGACGAATAAACATTGTAAGCTCAATAAAGCTTGTGTTATGAGTACTACACGACGATATATTTCATAGATATATTTACTCATATATAAAGCAAACATTCTAAACTCAGGAAAAAATATTCATACAAACTTACCAGGATTTGAACTCAGGACCTTCAGCTTCGCAGGCAGCGTTACTCCCGCTGAGCTAAACCGGTTGTGAAACTTTAATTATTTATAAAAACCACGGACTCCACTTCATTTCTTTTATTGGCTGCTAGCATTATATAATATATATAAATATATATATAATTTTTTGCCCGTTGCTTTAATCCCGTTTGTTCTGCTCAGTCACCCAAAGCACTTCTGCTTACATATACGACTATATCTTTTCTATTATAAAGTTGTAAAAATTAAATGTCTGTACATTGAAGATATTTTCAAAAAAGTGATTGTAACGGACTATTTGGAGGTTACTAAATAGAAAAACAAAATATTTGGATGTTTTGTATGTTTGTATGTGTTGTATGTTTGTATGTGTTGTTGTGGCTTCATCACGCAAAATTTTTGGTATACGGGTGGCTGGGTATCTCCAGATGGTTATAGGATACTTTTTATCCGACTATGCTGACGAAAAAAGAGGGGTTATGACTTTTTCTCTTCCGCGAACGAAGTTGCGGGGCACCTTCTAGTGTTATATATTTTGAAAAGCAAAATTCTGTTCAATAAAAAGAATACGAAAACGGTGAGCTTATTTAGCCGGAAAGAAAGGGAGCGAAACAAACCGCAAGCAGTGTTGTAAAGCTGCGCCGGCGCAGGGCCGGTGGCGGCGCTACTATACTTTCTTATCACGCGCCGATTCTGGAGCCCGGCGACTCCGGAACCGAATCGTCCAGTTTCTAGGTAGTTTTGTTTACATTTATTTAGGAAAACCAAACATATAAATACATGAAAATTGTGGTACAGCATCAATTTCTGTCATAACAAAGCGAGCGAAAATATCTGACACGTCCTAAGGGCCCTTGAAATAGTGTCGTGTCAGATATTTATGCGCGCTTTGTTGTGACAGATATTAATACAGGTAACTGTACGACATAACGACAAACGAAATCAATAGTTGCAAAAGTACTAAGCTCCTTTAAACTTGACAGATCGTTGGCGGTCGAGCTTCGCAGCATTGGGCACGACTTATTTGTTTGTAGAGGATGAAACCTATTTATATAACTTGCAAGGAAAACTTAGTTTCCATAACAAATTATATTCAAATCGTCGGAGTCGTTTCCGAAAAAACAATCTACACACTTGTATGTTTTTTTTCTGATATTATCACTACTCAGCCAGTGGCGTGGCGTCCTTATCACCCGATTCCCACCGGGTTGCCCAAGGAAAGGCTTATAACCACCTTTTTCTTTAAATGGGAGTAAATGAATACGCCTCGGCTTCCCTTGTCCTTCTGACGCCACGCCTCTGCTACTCACAAAAAAATGTATTAATTTTTTTTTCTTCGCAGTAAGTGTATATGGACAAAAAAAAAAACGACGTAAGTGCATTAGTATGGACCTAGATACTAATGCACTTACGTCGTTTTTTCTGAAGTTGCTTAAAGTTATATATTTTTTTAAAAGGACTTACAGAATGTACTTAGCTCGATGTCCTGTGTAAGAGGTCGTTTGTAACCAACAAGGTTCAGGCTGAAAATCAAGCAGCACATCCTGAAAAAGGCACGCACATAAATCAGTAGGTACACAGCGTAAATACACAACACGCTGTCTCACACATGTCCTGTTCTGGATCCACGGAAGATCAGCGTCATGGCACTCATGAGTGCTTTGACATATGCTGAGTGGACTCCATTTTTGTAAACACAAATATGATTGATTATGGCTCCTAGGTTTAGTTTTAAGTCTAGGTTAAGTCTATACATGTCACTTTTCCAATGTACTGCAATTTTTGTTGTTGTTTACAAAATAAATGTATCTTCTTCTTCTTCTTCTTCAAAAAAAAAAAGGCTGGACAAGGAAGATACTAAACTATTATTGTAAGACCTTTGTACACACATACCAAGCAATAAAAATATTTGAAATTGACTTTGAACTTCGAATTTTTACTTGCACACTGCCTCAATTATTTTTTATCTTTTGTTTTGTCGTATGTAATTATGTCCGTATGCAAATAAATTATTTCTGTGCTGCAGCGTCGTATGCAAATTATGCGTCAAATTTTCATCATCACCAGCCGAAACCTCCACTGCTGGACTTAGGCCTCCTTCAAAGAACCGTGGCAGTCCTGCGCCGCTCCCATTTAGCACAAATATTCGAGTTACCAGTACCAACATACATGTATGATTTGAAATCCTTTAACATTCGTTTATGGTGGCTCATTAATAGTATAAAAGCAACATGGATTAGTTGTTTATGGCGCTAACTCTACCATAAACTTAAGTATCCGAAGCCTCTGAAATAGCTCATAAAGTGTATAAGCACCTTTAGCTTTCTTGCCATATCTGCGGGAACATTTAACGACTCACAACACATTTTAAATCTGTGAAGGGTAGGTAAATACCACATTAAGTATCGAAGTATTTCGCTACACAACATATTACTAAATCAGTCATCATTCATAAATGATTCGTTTGTCCTTATGAGCATATACTAGCAAAAGGCCTTTAGAAATTAGGTACTTTTAAAAACTATTTGCTATGACATCGCCTCAAAACCCCCTTATTAAGGTCTTTGAAATTTAAGCCTTATCGTATTTCCTAACATCACAATTTTCAATTGATGTTAAGGTAGTGTACGACATGTGGTCTACGCGTCGTCCACGTGTTGTAAAATTGTGATGTATGAAATACGAAATAAGGCTTAATTTCAATATTTAGCTTTGAATCGAAAGGCTGTTAAGTTGTTATAGTGTGCGAAGACCTTTCCAGTGCAAAAGGGATAACTGCATCTCGGAACGATCTGACCTACAAAAAATTGGCAATAAACAGGGTTGTATAGTACCCTATTTACTCTTCCGAAACTAGACTAACTTTAGTTTTTCTTTCACATATAACGCGGGCTTCTATGTTTTCTGTTTTTCTTTTATATTCGTTAAATTTGTTTACTGAACGTGTGGTTATGGCGCCGGATGGTGGCAGTTTTAGAGGGCCTATAATTCTTAAAATAAACAAATTATTAAGAAAAATAAAACATAGGGGCACGGCACTGCTAAGTATAGATTATATTTTTTAAAAATTAGCTCTAAGACAATTATCCAGGGAGAAAATGGGGGATTACCTTTGTATGGAGGAACGGCCACTAGTATATCCTCTTATGTCATTACTTGGGGTCGGCGCAACATACTTTTAGCTTCCATTCCTTTTTATCATTTACATACTTCCTGTTCATGTCATCTCTCACGCAATCTATCCGCCTTTTCCTTGATTTACCCCTTATCTTACATTCCTCCACTTATATACACTTCTTGTCCCATAACTTTCATCCCTCCGTGTTACATGTCCATACCACCTAGGCGATTTGCTCTCAGCTTTCTATATTTGTATACAATCACCCTCATAAATCAATCATCGTAAAGCTTCAGCACAAAAGCCTCGCGAACAGAATACAGACGCGAGCTTGCCGTAAAAAAGCTCGGAGCAGGTTGAACGGGGAACTTAGGTGGGGGGCTCAGTGCGCGTGCGACGCTGCGCGGTGACCGACGTGCGTGACCTTGGTCCTTCTAGCCGGACCGTTGGCTTCAAACGGAACGCAGTGTGAGTGGAGTGACAGTGTTTGTGTGTGTGCTCATTTAAATGAGGGCTGGAGATATATCTTGGTGCAGTGACCGCTGAACGGTGTGTATTGGCAGCTGCAGGGTTACGGGAATGTCGCGAAATCGTAAGCTTATCTATAGTTTCCCTTAAATCTGCATAAGCTTCATTCTTACAACTTTAGACGAGATCCAGCAAATGCTAATTTGTTTTAAGATTGGCGATACTTAGTTTAAGTAAAGCCACACTATGAAGTGTAAACTGATTCTTATTTATGTAAACGAAACCGCTTAGAAAATATAGTAAAAAATAAGTGTTACGTTTTTGATTTTTTTTCTTAAAGGAATACTGATTAAACAAGATCTCTGACCTAACTGTGTATATAATACAAAAGGGTACGTGTTACATTATGCAAAACACTTTAGTAATAAAAGTATTGTGATAAAGATTGGCTATTGCAGACCTATACAGCAATTTCCTTCTTTTGATAGCTTTTGTACGTTTCCAAAGAAGCTATAAAGTAAATTATAACCATAGGAAAGTAACAACGGAAGCCAGACATATAGTTAAGGATGTGGCAATAATTATAAGTTATAAATAACGAAGCACATAGCTTACCTATATGAACCACCGCGAAAATCTATAGGAACTCGCAAGTGCCTTGACCTGTTACAAGAAAAACACACTTACTCCTTTAAAATAAGAAAGACTTTCGTTTAGTTGTACGTCTTTTGCCTTATTAGATAATGCAGGCTGATACAGGCCTGGAAAGCTTCCTTCAATTGTTTTTGTTAACTATTTTATTACGAGCCGTTTCTGCCGAAAGAAACCGTTTTGTAAATTTGTAGTCGGTTTCGTCGTGGCTCATTGGTAACTAAATGAATAAGTAGTTTGACTTAACTGTCTTCATCGTAAGAAAACAGATGGACGGTTTCTTTAAACCTTACCCGGTTTTAAAATACTTTCATTGTGATATATGCACAGAGGAGTGCTTTTTTCACGATAAGAACTTAATGTTTCTCCGTGACCCATACTATTTATTCAATTAGTGCGAGTCGGACTCAGGCACCGATGCTTCCGAACAAAATAAACGTTACAAACGGCCGTATCTATGAAAATCGAGTGTTAGCAGAGCCCTACTCCTTAGCACTACCGACATAGACAGACATAAAATTATACTGTGTTTAGTATTTGTTGTTATAGCGGCAACAGAAATACATCATCTGTGAAAATTTCAACTGTCTATTAGCTATTACGGTTCATGAGATACAGCCTGGTGACAGATGTATAGACAGACAGACGGACGGTCAGACAGTGGAGTCTTAGTAATAGGGTCCCGTTTTACCCTTTGAGTACGAAACCTTAAAAAATGTGGGTGGAGAACCCGCTACCCCTTTTGGCAGGAAGGAAACACAAATTAAGCAGCTATTAATCAAAGACCCAACAAACACATTTATAACCCGCTGATTCTTTAACACTTCTAATTAATTATTGATCATTTCATATGACACAATTTATAAAACTTTACCTTTGTGTTGTTAATGTAAAACTTTCATCACCACTTCTGATACTGGTTTTTTTTTTATGACATATGAGGCAAACGAGCAGACGGGTCGCCTGATGGTAAGCGATCACCGTCGCACATGGACACTTGCATCACCGGAGGAGTCACAAGTGCGTTGCCGTCCTTTTAACCTTTACTTACCTAGATTTTTTTCTGTTGATGAATTATGGGAAGAGAGCGCTATCTAAGTATTGTCTAAATAAGTGTGTCATTAAAAATATGGCCGATATAAATAATTGATAGATTACAAGCGTTACTTTGCGGAATTCCATATTAGATTAATGTGCTTATGCAGTTTCTATAAAAAAATACGCATGCAAATACAACAAACCACCATCAGACAGTATAATGACACGTGTGTGAAGTCTTTTCGTGTTGACGCCGGACCGTCAACATCTCCTCCATCTCCCGATGATGCCTCGTAGAGAGGAGAAATAAGTGTAATGTCTGATGGTGTTGTTCTCGTTGGATGCGTAGTTTTTTGTGAAAATTGCATGAAAATATGCGCATGTGAGCACAATTTATTGTCACATCTAACCAAGACAATATTTCGCGGAACAGCAAAGGAACTATAATCCATTAAGCTTGGTGATACTTTGTAAATTAAGTACAAAGAAAGCTCATTCTTCGAGGATTACAAAGTACAGAAAGCCATTAAGTCATCATATCATAAAGACGCCGATAACCTGCGCCAATTTCGGACACTAAATCGATTTCGTAATCCGAGAGTCATTATGTTATTTATGCGAATACGGTATTTACTGTTTCAACGGAAATCACGAGCAAATTATATATCCAAGTTTAATCTCTTAAATCAGGGGTTCTCAAACTGTGCGTCGCGACAGGGTACGCTAGGGTTGTCCACACACCGTCTACGCAGGTTTTTTTAAATGTAATAAGTGGCAAACGGGCAGACGAGCCACCTGATGGAAAGTGGTCATTGTCGCCCATGGATATGTGTAACACCGGAAGAATCACCCATACTTTGATATCATCTTTATCTATATGCATATTAATACTAGACGGTTCCGCAACTGAAGAGGAGGAAACGTCATAACCCCTATTTCTTACGACAGCATAGTCAGAGAAGATATATCCTATATAACCACCGGAAAATACCCAGCTACCCGGGTGTGAAAAAAAGTTGAAATCTGTTTGGCTGATTTGGCGTAATAAAGCCACAATATGTCGTACAAAAAAAAATATTTTTCGAATCATTGAGCTCCAAATAGTCCGTTACCATCATTTTTTTACAAATATCTTCTATGTAAAGACATTTCATTTTTACAACTTTACTAGCTTTTGCCCGCGACTTCGTCCGCCTTAAATTCGTTTATCGCGGATAAGGGTATTTTTTCGGGATAAAAAGTAGCCTATGTCCTTCCCCGGGACTCAAACTATCTCCATACCAAATTTCATCAAAATTGGTTCAGCGGTTTGAGCGTGAAGAGGTAACACACAGACACACAGAGAGACGTGGTTACGGATCGTCCTGTACACTTTCGCATTTATAATATGGATATGGATTATAGTATGTAATCATCCATCCATTCTAATATTATAAATGTGACAGTGTGTCTGTCTGTCTGTTACCTCTTCACGCTTAAACCACTGAACCGATTTTGATGAAATTTGGTATGGAGATAGTTTGAGTCCCGGGGAAGGACATAGGCTACTTTTTATCCCGGAAAATACCTTTATCCGCGATAAACGAATTTAAGGCGGATGAAGTCGCGGGCACAGGCTAGTAATATTATATTTGCTGGTTTTATCAGGATCTTATATTTTTTTACAAATTTTGAGATCAGGTTGTAACATCCATCCATACTAATCCATACTATAATTTTATAAATGCGAAAGTGTGTCCGTCTGTCTGTCTGTCTCTCTGTCTGTCTGTCTGTCTGTCTGTCTGTTACCTCTTCACGCTTAAACCGCTGAACCGATTTGAATGACATTTGGTATGAAGATAGTTTAAGTTCAGGGGAACGACATAGGCCACTTTTTATCGCGGAGAATACCCCTATCTGCGATAAACGAATTTAAGGCGGACGAAATCGCGGGCAGAGGCTAGTATTATAAATGCAAAAGTGTGTCTGTCTGTCTGTTACCTCTTCACGCTTAAACCACTGAACCGATTTTGATGAAATTTGGTATGGAGATAGTTTGAGTCCCAGGGAAGGACATAGGCTACTTTATATCCCGGAAAATTCCCTTATCCATGATAAACGAATTTAAGGCGGACGAAGTCTCGGGCAGAAGGTAGTATTGTATATGTGTGTGTATTTCTTGCATGTAAGTATTTTGTTATTGTGTACGTTTCTTTGTTGTGAGCTATATTATTATGTGTTTACATTGCCTCCTGGTAAAAGTGCATGAAAACATTGTTGGGTAATGTCACGGCTTGCTATCTCGATTATGTTTAAGCCAAAAAAAACAGGACCTATTGAGGAAGTCGCAGTCTAAAATCTCGCACACCGAGGGTTCCGTAAAAAGTATACGCTACAAACGGCCGTTCTATGAAAATCCGGTATTCAGAGCAAACTCCTAAGCAAAATGTACGCGGTGTTCGATCATTTTATATTTGTTTTGACATAGACAGGCAGACATAAAATTATCTTGTTTTTAGTATTTGTTGTTATAGCGGGAACAGAAATACATCATCTGTGATTCAATTTCAACTGTCTAGCTATCACGGTTCATGAGATACAGCCTGGTGACAGACCGACAGACAGACAGACAGACAGACAGACGGATAGCTGAGTCTTAGTAATAGGGTCCCGTTTTACCCTTTGGGTACGGAATCCGATACGATATAAAGTTAAAGAAGAAATCTGATACTGTGTGATCAATATCTGACTGCACAAAAATTTTGTATTCAAAATCAAATAGTTGGAAATCATTTGACAAATCGATCGTTTTATTAGTATGTCACGTACCATTTATCTTATTTTTGAATAAAAAACGCATAGCTTTATAAGTTTATCAAGTAAATCAATTTTGTGATTTATGTACAAAGATCAGAGCGCAAAGAAAAATACGATTGCTCTCGCACATGGTCGCACTAGGAATCGAACCTGGTACCTATGGATTACGCGTCCAACGTGTCAAACCTTTCCACCAGCGATCACTGTGTTCGTTTTCCCACGTTAAAACACAGAAACACAAAATAAGTATTTCATATAAATACAATTTCTTTTTTTCTTTCATTGAATGGTATGTCCTAAATAAACTGCGTATGCGTTTGGGCTTTTTAATGTACAATAAAGAAAATAGACGATTAACTCCACAAAGTATTTACTATGACTCAATTTTACCTGTGCTACAAAGAAACATACGGCTTATATTAGTAGAGAACGCGCTGAGATCTCTTGATTCTAATAAAATAATGATATTTATTCTGTAAGTAGGCCGCAAGGGCACTTTTACATGTCTGACCCGACGGTATTTCCCAAGAGGAGACCACCATTGAAAAGCCGAATTAAACTCAACAATTAGTCATTTTTGCTAAATAATTCTTAACTACTGCAATACTAGTATATTCTTCGTACAATTTTGTTCTCTATGATATATAGTTAAATTTATCGAATTCCTTTCATGCACAAAATTAATATTTAAGTATGGAACTTTATGTCATTATTTGAATATAGAACGTCAAATTATCTACACCGACATGTTACTACTGCACACAAGAAGAGCTTTTCATCACACATAAATTTTGTCTCAGTCTACCCCGTGAACACGAAAGCTGTAAAAATGTCGAAACGTCTGTAACTCAAATGAGATAACACATGCGATATAATCCGTTTAAATGGTTTTATTTAAATAAGTATTTCTTGTATAGTACACTACGTTTTTACGTATGTTTTAAGCAATTTACAGAACAAGACAAAAATGAAATAGAAATTCTTATCAATATAGTTTAATACTCAACGTTCGATTTATCCCAATGGAGCGAGATTCACCGACCTATACTTACTCGCAATCGGCGTAAGAGCAATGACAGCCGGCGATGGTCAGATTACACGTCCGGCAGCCGCGCCTGCGCATTAGACCTGCTCAGGATGGTGCGAAACCATCGGCCCATATTGCCCTGCTTGTAGGTACTCAACTTTAGTTAAACTAGCTGTTGCCTGCGACTTCGTCTGCGTAGAGATGCAATTTATAGCCTAAGAAGGTGCCCGCAACTTCGTTCATGGAGGAGAAAAAGTCATTACCCCTCTTTTTTTCGTCATCTTAGTTGGGTAAAAAGTATTTTATAACCATTTGTAGATACCCTGTTATCTGTGTGCCAAAAATAGTTGAAATCCGTTTAGCCGATTTGGCGTGATGAAGCCACAACTTCACATAAAAACATACAAAAAATCCAAAAAAATAGTACGGCCTATTTGGAGGTCACTGAATAGAAAAATATTTAACAATTACAATCATGTTTTTGAAAATATCTTCGATGTACAGACATTTAATTTTTACAACTTTATAATAGTACTAGCCTAAATTCGTTTATCGTATATACTTTTTACGGAACCCTCGGTGCGCGAGTTTTTAGACTGCGACTTCCTAAATAGGTCCTATTTTTTTTTGGCTTAAACATAATCGAGATAGCAAGCCGTGACATTCCCCAACAATGTTTTCATGCACTTTTAGCAGGAGGCAAGGTATTACATAATAGCTCACAACCAAGAAACGTACACAATAACAAAATACTTACATGCAAAAAATACACACACATATACAATACTAGCTTCTGTCTGAGACTTCGTCGGCCTTAAATTCGTTTATCGCGGATAAGGGTATTTTCCGGGATAAAAAGTAGCCTATGTCCTTCCCCGGGACTCAAACTATCTCCATACCAAATTTCATCTACATCGGTTCAGCGGTTTAAGCGTGAAGAGGTAACAGACGGACAGACAGACAGACAGACTCACTTTCGCATTTATAATATTAGTATGGAGTATGGATATGGATATGGATAGATGTTCACATACAATTACAAAAACTTCGGATCTGCCTATTCTGTTCCCGTTTGCCTAGCTTCGGTTAACAATGAAATCCTATAAATACCTAAATACTTACTGCTTTCTGGAATCACACAGGAAATACCGATAACACGTCAGTAATCTCAGATCTATCGCAAACGAAGAAGGTCTAATGGAGCAGATTACGATAGAACCTTGTTGATACTAAAACGACTTAGTTTTGTAGGATTTTAATCTGACTTACGTCGTTCCTTAAAAGATGTGATGGGAAGGCTTTTTATGGTGCTCGTTACCTTCCCTACAGGTTATGCTCTTCGTGCCCAATGCCTTATTATAATACCACAGTTTTGAATTGACGCCTTTGAGTAGGATATGGCGTACTGTGCTTTAAACTTCGCAAGTAACCATGAAATTGTACGGAGTGGATGCTAAGCTGTGGTAAATATACATTAAGCTTATTAGGAATTATTAATATATTAGCAAACTAGGTATAATTTCCAAACTGTTTAATTTCTCAAATAATTGTTTCATTTTTCAATCTTAGTTCGTTCAAAAACCCATTTTTTTATATTTCTATAAAACAAACGTAACCTATCCTATTGAGTTCTACATAAAAGTTTGTAAAAAAACGATTTTTAAGAAAAACCGTGTGAGTCGGGACTTTTGACTAACTGACAATGTTTTGTAAAAATAGTTTAGCCAAAAGAAAGGATCTCACTTGTGGCGCTTGTTAACTTAAGAACCATTTCACGATGCTCTGTTATTTATTAAAGCCTGATTAACGGCTAATTACGCCTGACAAATGGGCCATTCTGTCAGGCCTTATCAATCTACAATAACGAATAAATCATAGTGAAATTCAGTTCACTTCAGAAGACTCGTAATCGTAGTTATAAGGAATGAGATGCAAATTGCATCGAAATAAGTTCATCTTTATGGAAGTTTATTGTTTCATTGTCATTGACTTGTTCATGGACGAGATAGTTGTATGATCACTCATGGAAAAGAAAGCTAATGGTGAAAAACGTAATCTGAGAGCCTTATTCTTAGCATGGTGACACTACCGTAGACTTATCTTCATCACCATTTGAGCTGAAAGCCGTTCATTACTGAATTATTTTATTCTAAGGGTCTCGATGGCCGGCCTGCGCTACGCTACATACATCTATGGGTTTTTCGCAACGCTCACAACATTGTCAGTCCACTTTGACTGTAGGCCACAAGGACTTTAGACGCCTTATCATCTTTTTATTTCAGGTTGTCACTCGAGAATCTTTCTGCCCTAATCTTCTGATGAGTCATTCAAGCAATCTACGAATGTTTTTCTTCTCAGTCGTACTTAGTACTACTCAGTACGTCTTGTCAGAGTGGTCGTGGTTACGGATCGTCCTCTTCTTTATGCATTCCAGCTTTTGTGATCCTTCTCCATCTCTATCGATTCGTGGCACTCCAAACACACTTCGTTAGTGAACATTTCATCGTGGACCTAGTGAGATCCGTCCACCTTGTAGGAGATCGGCCGCGAGAACGTTGATCTTCTACTCTCCCGTGCTCTACTAAACGCTCCATCGATTTTTTGTTGCGAATGACATGTCCAAACAATGTTTCGGTAGGCTGAAGATTAAAATAATTTACTGGTTACACCATTTACAGAGAAAGTGATCTGAATACTCTAATAATATGCCGTTACCGGAGCTTGTATCCCTTCACTTGGCTACCTTATTGTCTATGTTCCCAGATCTCTATTAAAATGGCCATT
Organism: Hedya salicella; assembly: GCA_905404275.2. Taxonomy (NCBI): domain Eukaryota; kingdom Metazoa; phylum Arthropoda; class Insecta; order Lepidoptera; family Tortricidae; genus Hedya; species Hedya salicella. Next base: position 926,095 of record FR990112.1, on the reverse strand, counting down.
AACATTCCAATATCGCATTTTGAACCGCCGTATTGTTCGCTCGAAGTCGGCGGTTACGTGTGTTGCTAATCGATTTACATTTTATACAGGGTGTGGCAAAAAAGTCGTAACTACCACTTAACTAAGTACTAACTCTAATCTTGATTAAAAACGTTTATTAATAAAACTGATCTATTGTAAGTTATGTGGTATACATTGAAATAGAAAAATCCATCGTTAGTTCGTTTACATACCCAAATCAATTTGAAATATTCTTGTAAATAAATATAACGGACAATCTTACACAAATCGACCTAAGCTTGTACTATGGGTACCATTCCACGATATAATAATATATACCTAACTTGTAGACATAAATATAATACTTAAATGAACAGAAAACATCCAAGACCGAGGAACAAACATACAAAAACATCGGAATATTTATTGAGAATAGTCATGACGACAGGACAGGGCACCAAAATCAAAATTCTAATAAGTCCGTATTGATAATAAAATAATTTGAACACGTATTTTTTGTTTTTTCAAATTAAATTTAGAAATAAATGTCTTTTTAAATTTTTTATTCAGATATTATTGTATAGGTACAGTACACCTCCGCTCTACAAGTTTGTATCGTAGGTTACTTTCTCTGCAAAGCAAAATAAATATTATAATAATTTTTACAGTCGTTTCAAAACTGAACACGATGAGTATAGCACTCTTTTTGTATAAGCTCTTATACAGCTTGTGACTTGTATAATATTGGAAAGTACAAGGAACAAAATTAATGTTTTAGAAAAAGGAAACTACGGTCTGGTCGCCCAGTGGGGTCAACGCTAAGATATCGACCGAAGAGTTCACACTACACTGCAAAAAAACACATAAAGTACAGCTTTATTAGCGAAAAGGAAGGAAACATGCGAAGTTATGAAATTTAACGTAATTTTCATTAATTTTACAATGAAATCAATGAAAATTATGTAAAATTTTGTAAGTTTTCCTGGCCTCTATGGGAATTTTACAGGTTTATGTGTTTTTCTGCGTGTAAAATGACATAATTCCATGTAAAATTACATAATTTTTAACAGCGTAGCCATCCTTTCGATGCCTGCTGTGTGTGCTGTGATCTTGTTGTCCAGATCAGAGACGACTTACCCAGGACGACGGATATACCGTCCTCTGTTTGAAGCGGCTTCTGGGAAGATCCTCTGAGGGATCGGAGATCATCAGAAAGTATTAGGCCTTCTTAACTAGAGGGAATGCAGTTGGCACCGTAAAAAGATATTTGTGTAGTAGGAATCGTTTTAAACCGATGGACTGCATTTCAACTGTCACTTGCACAAGAACTGCAAACCAACTACGCGCTAAAAGTGCGCCGGCGCGTGTTTCCAATACAGGCTAAAGTTGCAAAGCATCTGTTCTAATTTTAATTTTAGCTGGCACAAACCATCACAATTCAAGTGACATCCTGTATATTTGAAGACAGAATAAAGTGTGTAAGCATGTAGAAGTTACCTATCGACCCGCTCGCCGCATGCTCGGTATGTCGGTGTGACGAATGGTAACGTTCCCAAATTGTCTGCCCAGACGCACAGCGGGCCCACCAGCCACCCAACGAAAAACGACGTAACAACTAGTGATTTCCATGCATACATAGTGCCTTTGTACATTAAACAGCTATCGAATCAGGCGCTGACGCTTTAACAGTCTCCATTGGTACTGGTCGATTACAATATAATTGAGCCTATTTAATAGGGTTTTTGAGAGCATTTTGAAACGTGAGAATTTGTTATAATAATAGATGGAATAACGTTCATAGCATTTTGAAGTAATTACGACATAACTATTTTAACAGTATAAGAAGTGATTGTGTGAATTAACCGATAAAATATAATAAATTGGTTGCTTGTATGAAACTGTGCCTTTGGATGTATGTATGGATGGCTTGAGTCTTGAGTGAAGGTTAGTAAAAATATAAATCAATCCAATCGTTTTCGAGTTTAAGACGAATGGACAGACACTGCTGGGGACCTCTTTAATATTGTATATACCTAACTAAAATAATATATTCTATTGCTAATGATACTAAGAAAAATCTTAACAGTGCGATGGAGGAACTTCTTAAAATGCATGGGCATATTGGGTATTAAAAACGGACACCATCTTAACACCATATTTTGGACAATGTATTTTGGAATGACAAATCACGCCAAAAAGATTTTAAAACTGATTGATATGTCAGCAAATTTTCCTGTTTATACAAAAACTAAGGTGCTTTCGTTCGCGGAAGAGAAAAAGTCACTACCCTAATTTTTTTCTTCAACGTAATCGGGTAAAAAATATCCTATAACCATCTGTGGATACCTGTGTACCTAAAATAGTTGAAATCCGTTTACCAGATTTGGTGTGACGAAGATCAACGACACATTAAGACATACAAAAAATGCAAAAAAATATTGTGTGTACAGTGACCTCCAAATAGTCAGTTACAATATTTTTTTCATTTTTATAACTTTATAATAGTACTTAAATAAAACAATTTAACGGATTATATCGCGTATGTTATCTCATTTGAGTTTCCGTCCACCCGTGACCTAGGAAAGCTGAAAAGCTTCCGAAACGTCGGGAACTCAAATGAGAGAAATATTTTACAATAATTGTCTTTACTTGTACATGATTGATCTCTTACCGTAACCGTTTCAATTCGTCAATTCATAATTATAGCCGATTTGTATAATAATTGCACCCTACAGTTTTGATTTTTTTTAATTCTCGGTTTGTAAAGGACTACACCGATGACAAGTAGAAATGTCGAAAAATCCACTACCAATGCAGGCTTTTACGTTATTTTTACCCGACTGCGCGACGCAAAGGAGGGTTAGGTGTTTATCAGTCTATGTATGTATGTATGTATGTATGTATGTATGTATGTATGTATGTATGTATGTATGTATGTATGTATGTATGTTTGTTCCTATCTGGCACTCTAGAGACCAAACGCGTGGACCGATTTTGGTGATTCTTACATCATTCCAAATGTTACTAAAGACATGAATATGATGAAAACTCAAAATGGCGATAATAAGACGCCATATTGTGAAAAATAAAAAAAATAAAATCGACGTACTATATCGAGTGGGGTATCATTGAATAGGGATTTGAAATTCATTATTAGGTTTCTTTTATCATTTTTAATTTTGAATTACCAGTTATGAACTATAACGATTTAAAGTTGGTTAGCAAGCCGTTCTCACTAATATTTCAACAAAAAACCCGACTGCGTAAAAAAACTAAAAAGAAAAAAACAAGTCCCATTATTGGGAAGATTTGCGTCGATCTAGATTTCTTATGGGTCCCGACTGTTTAAAATCGCTATGTTCCATATTAGAATTTATTATTTGTTTTATGTGAGTATCGATCATGAATCATGAAACACTTCCATTATAACTTAACAAATTTCTAGAGTAGTAGACTTTTTTTCTTTTTAGTTTTTTTACGTAGTCGGGTTTTTTGTTTTTTTAATTATTATTTTTGATTGTATGAACTTATGAGTTCGACTGCGCATGGCGAATGTGCGCACACGTTTGCGCAAGAAACAGGTTTGAGTTATTAATGCCTACTGTGAAGAGAGGAAGGTCTATTCTAGATTAATTATAAATTCGTTATAATACAGTTGTAAAAGTTTTAAGTATAATTAAGATTATATTGTAATACAGTGTAGTTAAGTATTATTTTGAACAATGACTGACTATTGAGTTTGTTTCGGCTTTCTTCTCAACCAGTGGTCTCCTCTTGGGAAATGCCGTAGAGTCAGACTTGTAAAACTGCCCGTGTGGTCTACTTACAGAATATACAATTTGAATTTGAATTGACATTGTATGTAGAAAAAGACTCTTGTTAACTGGTTCTGGAATTCATAGCTTTTTTTAAACTGTTAAATCTAGTGATTCTTCTGGCGGTAAGCGGAAACAAGGTAAAGATGGCGTTTGATGACGTTCCTGTAACACAAGAATTGACCGTCTGGCTTGCGCTTTCCGTTCTTCAACTTCGAGTAAAAGACAGTCTTTGGTAGTCTAGTGTCATCCCTGCGTACGAGATGCCCGCATCATCTCAGTTGACCTTTTATGAGCTGGGACTCCATTCCAACAAGATTAGTTAAGCGAAACAGTTTGGGATTCGCACGATCTAAAACTGCACATTAAAATGACAGTGTAAGAAGTAATATGGATGTTGACTGTACTCAAATATTAATAAAATTTTGATGCAAATCCAAAAAAATAATCTGTTGGATACCTTTACGTGAAGCTTGTTTTATAAGCCCTTAAAGTTAGGTGCGAAAGTCCATTTTTAATGTAATGGAAATATTAATATACGATACTACCATTAAATAACCCATGAAATGTATGGTAACTTTTGTTATGAAACCGTTTCGATAAACTCAATAGCTGCAGGACAAAGTTTTTAATTTCCCCATACAAAGCAGAAAGGTGTGACGTCACACATTTCTAGGGTTTAGTATGGAGCGTTTTTTGGGAAAGTCCAAAGTGTGATTCTAACGTTGTATCTCGTGGAGTTTTTATAACATTGAAGTAGTTTCTTCACCAGTATTTCTATTATTGAAAGGTCGTTCTATAACATATGTACCGCCGAAAAAAATTGTCAACATCCATATGATTATCTTGCGTATATTGCCACCGAGACGTGATGTATCTACAGAGCAACTACATAGGCGATATCAAATATATTGATACTTTTCATTTGAGGCGTCATACAATCAATACTCCGTCTAAGTGCCAAGACCGAGTACCAATTACTGAGGTATAGCTCAACGCACGTAAAAAGATCTCCGGGCGGTCAGTGGAGCGTTTGCGCATACATCTTGTTTACAGCGCAGCGCAGGATCGCCAGGAGCTATTTCTATGTGCGTCGAGTTGTACTAAAATACATTTACTTAGGTATAACGAATTGACGATACGAAAGTGATTTTTCTTAAATCCATCTTGAAAAAATATTTCTTTATCTTCTTTAACAATGTCTGTTTGAAGTCCCAGATGAAACGGAAATCGTGATGACACACAAATCAGCGAGGTTTAACCGATTCCTCTATAATTTTCTCGCACTTGGGCGAGTAATGGCTGGATGGAGCGTGCACAATTGGTACAATAAAAAGGCACCAATCACTAGTGCGGTAAAAAACCGAACACTATCCATTTGAATAATTGCAGAGTTTGTACAGTCACGAGCACCATTTGTGGATTTTAAATAGCTTTTGAACGTTTGAAAAGATTCTAATAGGGTATGACTAGATAACGGAAACGAATATATAGGTAGAACTTAGCAACCGTGTGTAGCGTATCTGTATAATAAATAGTAGCTATTTACATACAAAATATTTTCTTCTGTTTCCGCGATTATTACTCATTTAAATAAAACAATTTGAGCGGATTATATCGCGTATATTATCTCATTTGAGTCCCCGACGTTTCGGAAGCTTTTCTGCTTCAGTTTGGGAAGCTATTTGAGAATTTCATTATTAATCCGTTTTAATTATATAAAAGACGATGATAAAATACGTAATTTTCAAGATTTATGTGCAGTGATCGTAAATTTAGTACAGCGATCATGATAGTGTCACGGGAGCCAGGAGAAAGGAGCACAATACCAGGGACAGGATATTTATTGAAATATTTAATAAAGGAAAAGAAAGGCACATGAGGATAAAACAGACAGTCTTTAGCTACATAGTATTATTTACATTTTTAAACAGTTAAGTAATCAATTCTGACACTGAAGGCAAAAGATCGCGCGGTCGTATACCAACAAGATGGACCGATCAATTGAAAGACTCGTCGTGCTTCAAATTCTACACGGTTGTGAGAGACGCGCTACACAGGAACCGATGGAGGCAGATCATCCGCACCAAGGGTAACCCTACCACGATTCTCAGACTTGAGGGACCGACCCCAGAGAGAGAGAGAAAGTAATCAATTACAAAATATGAATAAACTAACGTTTCTATGCTATTTATAAATTAAGATGTGTTGTCAGCGAAAGACCAACAGTATGGTTTTAGATTGATATTAAAATTTATATTTATTCAAATAAGAGTCACTCAACGCACTAGAATCAGGAATAAAGGCTTTAAGGATATTTGCGTAGGCTTAGAGATTTTTAAATATTGTTTATGAGACTTAGACCTACATCTGCTCAGGTCCGAAGTTCAGAATTGAATAAATTTCGAGCGTGTGTTCCACTGTGGAATTTTAAATAATTTTGAATTTGCTGTCAGAAGAACTAAGAAGCTTACTGTAAGAAGAAAGAAGAATAATTTTAAAAAGCTGCGCATTGCCAGACAGTTTTTAAGCAACGAGTCGTAATGCGCCTCGTTACAGTAGATTGCCATAGGTGTGGCAACCGAAATTATGAATTAGGGTTACTGTCGACAATATAATTTATTTATTTTATTTATTTAAATTTTATTGCACAAAACAAAAGTAAGTACAAAAGGCGAACTTAATGCCAAAAGGCATTCTCTACCAGTCAACCATAGGGCCAAACAGAGAAGCATGAAAATGGTGCAGTGGGGAAAAACATTCAGTACTGAGAGCGTTAGGATATACAAGCAAATAATGCATACATAATTACTTATACCTAATATACTATATATGATATACAATATATATATATTACATATAAATAATAAATACAAAATATACCAGCTACTGCATGGAAGATGGACGCTACTTGAGTTCTTGTTCCAGCAGATGCCTACGTAGCATCCGCTTGAAAAGTACGTTGCTTGGGGCTTGTCTGATAGAAAGAGGGAGCGAATTCCAGAGACGGCTTGCCTGAACGGCGAAAGAAGTTGACATGAAACCGGTGTGGTGTGAAGAATTGAAAGTTTGAGAATTCGAGAGGAACGTAGTTCAGCCTGTGAATATTAACAATGTTTAATTGTTTAAATTGGTGTTTTCCACATCTATAGCGCAATACCATGATCGCTGCACCGAAAATGCTACCAAATTTACGATCACAGATTATGTGCTAAGTATTTAATCAGAATTAGGACAACTCTCCACAGCGGTACACGCTGCCTACGCTACACAGGAATATACCCGCTCCCGGGGAAGTGCTGGGGTGCGGGGAGGTGGGAGCGGGTGATTTCGTAGGTAGCGTGCGTAGCGTGCGCAGCAGTGGGGAACCGGCTTTAAGGTAACTACGGTCGCCATTTTTGTGGCAAGTGACACGTGCGTCTCAGTTTTCACAAAACGTGCTTTGATTATGAATTCACAGGTGCCAAGTTACTCGGATTGTAAATTTTAACGCACATGTGCGAGTCCTTGGTACATTTCACTAGATTCCGGCCCGCGACTTCATATGCTTTGATTTTACCATGTTTTGGACATTAATGGAGATATGTTACCCTCAAGAGCCAGTTTCGAAGAAGTTTTAACCCTTTTAATGCATGTGTGCTATTGATACGTCCATCTGGACGTATCAATAACGTTACTAAAGCGAATCAAGTGCCAATCGAGTTCACTTCAAGTTGCTAGTTTACTGTCATGTCGATAAAATCCTATTTTAAAGTTAGTTTAAATGTCACTTGATTCCTTTCAGTACCATGCATCTAGGGTTAAATAATTCTGTAAGAAGTTAAAAAATACCAATAGGTCTTCAAGAAAAGACTTTCACCTCAAATGCGGGCAACGCACTGTGTGATTCCTCTGGTGTTGCAGGTGTCTATGGTCATCAGGCGATCCGTCTGCTCGTTTGCCCGCTATAACATAAAAAAACAAAACACATAATAATCTATTTTTCACTATGCTCAAAAGTACCTATTAGAAATTTCCGAGATAAAAATATCATTATCCAAATATGACGATTTTTGCAATATGTCTCGTTCCGTTAACGTCTTTTTTATGGGTTTTTAGGGATTTAAACCTGAAAACGTTATTTTTTTAAGTGTTTTTTTTTCAGGTTAGGTGTAAAATTAAGTAAAGATCACGACAGCATAAAAAAAGTACAACCATGCTGTACTTTAGAAAATATGACGGTTTTTACCGACCCGAAATGTTTGCTCTCGAGTGTACGAATGCGCAATAACAATAAATATTGAGCTTTTTATGTTTACATATAATAAAATGTTGGTACTGTAGGTATATACCGTTCGCGACAGTACGAGGATCCGGTTGTCAGTTGTATCAAGTGTTTGGACATGATGTCATTGCATCATTAGTCATTAGCTTATCTTAAGGCGGGTTATCTAACGGCCGTGTGATGGATATACAATGAATGAGTGTTTAGGCTTTGTTTCAAAGGCTTTATTGACATGTTTCATGATACAGAGTGAAACAAAAAAGTGTAACACTTTTCTCGTCATTGAAATTTTGTATAATAAAATACATAAGTAAAAAACACTTAGGCCTGCTGGAGCTGACATGAGCATTTTGATCACAGCTCCTTAAAAAGATAAAAAAAAGTAAATGACACACACACACACACACATTACTCGTAGAACCTTTGGCCGCTGGGGTAGGAAGGTTCTCGAGTGACGATCGCCTACTAGTAGGGGTCTAGTAAAGTTCTGGTCTAGACCCCAAACAAGATGGACCGATGCTCTGGTCAAGATCGCGGGAAATCGTTGGATGAGGGCAGTGTACGACCGGTTGTTATGAAAATCCTAAGGGCAGGCCTTTGTCTAGCAGTGGGACACTCTAGACCCTTCATGTTAAGGGTTCCGTAGTTAACTAGGAACCCTTATAGTTTCGCTATGTCCGTCTGTCCGTCTGTCTGGCCGTCCGCGGCTTAGCTCCGTAATCATTAGTACTAGAAAGCTGAAATTTGATATGAGTTTCAATATGTATCACGCCGACAAAACGGTAAAATAAAAACTTAAAAAAAAAACTTTTTTTCGGCTACCTCTCGTTCACCTAAAGTAGAGGTGAATTATTTTTTCGTTTCAACAGTAGTATGTGGGGTGTCATTGAATAGGTCTTTAAAAATAATAGGGGTCTCCAAACATTATTTTTTGATTAAGTCTGTGGTTTTGTAAATATTCGCTCAGGAAATCCAAAAAATAGCTTCACCCCTCTCTAACTTTTCAAATACGGGTCAAAAAAGTATGGCAAAATTCATGAAAATGGGGCCTTATAAGTACTTTCAATGAAAACTATATTGAATAAAATCGGTCGAGCCGTTTTGGAGTTATTGCCAAAAAACTGCGCTTCTTAGCTAAAGGACTTAGGTACCGTGGTGATACGCTCCTTTGCTAGTACACTTTTTCATATCGTATTTTGTTCATCTTTAGTGTATTTTTTTGTATGAACGGCTGCGGAACCCTACACTGAGCATAGTCCAGCATGCTCTTGGCCGGTGTTTTTATGTTACAGTGGGTAAGCGAGTAGACGGATCGCCTGATGGTAAGCGATCACCGTCGCCCATAGACAACTGCAACATCCGAGGAGTCACAAGTGCGTTGCCGGCCTTTCAGGTTGGAGTACGTTCTTTTCTTGAAGGTTTGAAGGTCGCATCGGTCCGGAAATACTGCCGACGAGAATTAATAATTATTTGTAAGACCAAATTAGCCTCTAGGAAGCTCGACGTGCTTAGCAGATCCAGACGGCATTTCACTCCGGCCCACCGCCTACAGCTTGCAAGGCACAGGTCTGCCCCCATATGGAATACTGATCTCATCTGTGGGCTGGGGCTCCCCATTAGCTTCTCCCTCTAAACCGCATTTAGTGGAGACCGACTTGTATCCGTTGGTTGCCAGCGCATTTAAGATCGGCTTGACTCCTTGGCACTGTGTAGAGATGTAGCCTCGCTCTGCATTTTCTATCTCTTGTAGAACGGGGAGTGCTCCGAGGAAGTGTACAGATTGATCCCTGCCGTATCTTTCTGCCATCGTTCTACGCGACAATATTTCCATCCCCACAAATTAGATGGCTGGCAGTCCACAACTGTGTTTTGCTAGAAATTTTCTGCCTCGCACGACTGATCTTTGGAAATAAAATAATTATAATAAATAAAAACCCATAACTAAGAAAACCATAATAGTCAGGACTGCACACGCATTCCTAGGTGTCAGCGTCCCCGCTTCATTAGTCACACGCCAGTCTTAGTGTCGGGTATTTATTGCGCATGCGCACGGCGAAGCGTGGCCCACGGCTCATATTTCTGCGCCTAGAACTATTTATTATTACGCGGTTTGGTTGGACCTGCTGCCTGGAAATATTCCATGTCATTCCGGGGAGATGTAACTGGTTAATTATAACTGCGAGGGCAAGGAGGGGATGCTGGGTGAGGTTGTTTCACGGATCGATTGTCACAGCGGCCATAATAAACTGGCGTCAAAAAATCGCGAGCTCTGATAGCACAAAGCACAAACGACGAAATAAATCAGTAAACCTTTTTTTATATCTGTCTATCTAGATATCAGTAACCAAAATATAAAATGACACCACACCGCGTACATTTTGCTTAAGAGTTAGGGCTCAGCTAACACTGGATTTTCATAGATACGTCCGTTTTTCGCGAGTCTGACTCTGACTTGGCCGGTTTTTAGGTATAAAGCGATTTAGCTAATAATAAATATAATTGTATATCTTTTTCGTAGTATGCATCACTCCATTTGACATGAAAAATGGTAAAAACGGAACCCTTATAGTTTCGTCATGCCCGTCCGTATATTTTCGGAAATAATCGCTCCGAAAGCCGGCATGTCTAAAAAATATGAAAAAAAAATTACAAAGATAAAGCTTATTAAATATCATGTTGATAATAATTTCAACGAAAATTATTTTCAACATGATACCTACCGTTTTTGAATACACCAGCAACGCTTTGGGCCCACAACCAAAGAGTTAGAGAGGGAAAACACTGCAACCCTCAACACAAAACAGCTGACCACTTTCAGCTTACAAACCGGTTTACTCAAAAGACCTAGTAACCCTTAAGGTTGCTAGGCAAAACCTAAAGTTTTCTTCAGTGCCTCGCTCCTTCGGAGCAAGACACTCACTACAGTAACTCTAAAATGGCCTCTCTGGCCAAAAGAGAACACAGAGAACAGACAAAAAAAAAAGAAACCGTTTTTGAGTTATTGCCGAAAAACGGCGCTTCTCAACAAAAGGAAGGAAGTGCCGTAGAGAAACGCTCTTTTGCTAGTGGACTTTTTCATATCGCATGTTTTTCATCTGTAGTGTGCATTTTTTGGTAATATGTGCATGGTCCGACATGCTCTTGGCCGGTTTTTTTCGCTTGACCACATTCAGATCTGAACGGTCATTGGCGTATGCGTCAATAATATAAGTTAAAAGAGCAGTGACCTACATGCCATTGTAAATGTACCTGCGCAAACGTAGCGACATCTGTCTTAACTAAAGGTGCAAGGTCACGTGCGCGTGCAGGTGTGCCACAGGGTTGGCACATGTCATGCCGATGCACTCTATAGATAAGGTTGACTAATTGACACGTGTTATTAAATTATCGTTAATTTTCTTGAACGTGTCCTGTAGGAAAGTTGTAGAACATTCTTGAAACGTGGAAACATTCCCGAGAATGTTCTCAGAACACTTCTGCAGGATTACATTTACTTTAGAAAACAGCGTTTTTTCGAACTGTGTTCATGTTAAACTCATTGTAAACTTTCTGGATCATGTCCTGTGCCCGTGCCCGTATTAAGATATCCTAGTAGATTTCAGAGTGGAACTATCCTGAACTTTTTGCACATAGACCTCCAGTAAGTCCCTGGCCTTTCGTGTCATGGTCTTCTCACTCGCATATAATGATATACTCCAAATAAGAGTTTTTTTTTAGTTTTTCGAGATATGTTTGAGGCACGTCTGTGCTGTAGTGGTACTGCTCAAACATTGACCTCAAACTAGTCTTAGTTTGAGGTCAATTTGCCTGGTGTATGCTTTTGGTAATCTTGTGATAACCCTATGCTTATATAGCCTGCGCGTGAGCAGCATACGCGACATGTCCGTCCGGAGGTTAACTGTCCTGAAATCGCGGGTCAACGAGACAGACCAAGAAAGTGGAGCTTTAAGCTCTTGGCTGTGTCAAGTAGTAGTAGCAGTGACATTCTAAGTCTTCACCTCTTTTTATTCCATTATTATTTCTTATTTTATTTATTGATTAATTTTGTTCCCCAACAATTGTTTAGGTACACTAAATATATCCTTAACATTTTAGCCCAACCAATTTGCTAAGTGTAACTCTGTAACACCGCATACATTATAGAAGAGTAAACTTAAGTAGGTACCTACTTTACGCAAAAAATAATACATGAGCTAAGTTTAAGTTGGTAGGGTTTTCTGGGTTTTCCGTAATCGTTGCAAACACTCTCAATGTAACTGACAATTCGAACGTGCTTGTACAGTCGAGGAATTTAATTTATATACCATTTCGTACCTTGTCACAGTCAAAATCGATATGAAATCCGATAATTCGATATCAATGTCACTATGACAAGGTACGAAAGGGTACACAGTTTAATTTCTTTGACCGTACCTAGGCCTAATTGAATAAAGCATATTTTGATTTGATTTGATTTGATTTGATTTGTTGTGCTCTTAAATGGTCTTTAGGTTATCTTTACACAAAAATCGTTCATAAAATGCTTACTATAAAGTAAATAATGAACGATTTTTTTTTCCTCGAGTCAAAGTGTATGTCTATCTCATAACACGGTTCTTACGGGTGAACTGCTGCCAAGAACCGTCCTCCTAAGTGTGGGTAGAAAGGCGTGATAGGGTTGCGGGGCATTCGGGATGGAGTCTTGTAAGACAAACTAGCTAGTAGTTGTGGGCATCTATTTCGTTGCTAAGTACCTTGCGCGGGAACATCGTAATATAATAGCTTACTTCCGGCCTGGACACACTGTTTTAACCCTGAGCTTCTCACATCCAACCATTTCAAGATATTAATCCTCCTAGTATCTATTCTAAAACCGATCAAAATGTTAACAAAATAATGTATAAATCCACTGATGTTTTTATACTTGCTGTATCGTCGATTGAGCTTGCGCCTTAAAATTACACAAGAATCGGTTGTGAGAGTAGCACAGTCAAACCGACAGACATACGAAAGCATTTTTGCCCAAGCTGGAACAGAGACCTTCGCTCGCTCGGTCAATTACATATTTGACTTCATTACAGTCAACGAATGAGTACATCGACGCGACAAATTGAGAATGTGCACAAAGTGCATCTGGGTCTATGCTCACCGCGTTACGATCACAACTCATTTCACAAGCTGCCTTGGTAAGTGGCATGTTATTACCAAAAAATATCTCTCGATAACTTTGTGACAACCCTATTGCTCATAAAACTGGCGCGTGAGCAGCACACGCGACGTGTCCACCCGTGGCTGTCCAGTGCCGAGTAATCACGGGTCAACACATGAGACCAATAAAGTTGAGCTTTAAGCTAGGCCGTGTCGAGTTTTGTTTGTTCTACGGGCACTTGACACCCAAATGGGTTAAGGAAGTCGACAATTATGAGCACGATTTATTCAATTACCCTGTGTTGGTAATTTTTCAACGTTGCGGACGTCGCATTTTGTCCATAATCTTGAAAGAACTCAGTGCGACGTCCGGAACTTCGAAGAATGACCATTGATTCACGGTTAATCATATTTAGACGCAATTAAGCTCCATTTTATTGTGTTGTGATAGGCTATAAGAAGTCTGATGTATATATATATATTACCTAACCAGCGATTGATGGTAAGTGTAAAACTATACGGGGTCAAAATCTAAAAAAATACACCCTGTTTAGATTACGTAGATATAAGGTTATGTTTCCAGTAAGATTAAGATCTGGTACTTACTATGCTTAATATAGCACTATCACAAGGCACAGACATCAAAGGCCGGAGTAGGTGCCAGCTCTGAACGAGGTCCTTTCACTCGTTATCGCTTCTCGGAATAACGGGCGCCGTTAGGGATGCGCGTGCGCCGATTTCGCGTAACTTGTGCAATACCTTATCTGCAAATCGATTTTTATTTTTAGCCCAAACCATTTTTTAAACTTTATCCTAAAAAATATCACAACTATCAAATTAAAATTATAACTTTCCGTCAAAAATTTCAATATTTTTGTGACAAACTTTTATTGCCGTTACTTTTGAAGATACCTATGACAGTTAAAAACTTTTGAAGGAGTTTTTCAGATTCACGTCAGTCAGCGCATTGGAGCGTTTTTACTATAACGTAACTACTCATTAAGACGATTCTAAAGGGTATTGCGTAATTTTACTCCAAACTTTTGAAACACTTTCTTCCTTCACTTAGGACAGTTGAATACGAATTCACAGAATTTCCTAAAATTATGCCAGATAAAACTTATACTCGTATTCCTCCAAGCGTGAGAGCAAATACTGAAAAAGGGACATCGTCGCTGAACGCATATACTAGCCGTCAAACTAGTATAACACTACCGAATCGATACTAACTGGATCCATACTTTCACTTTTAGAATATTGGTATTAGTAATTATTCTGTCCGACTACGCCTAGTAGCAGTCTCACAGCCTGTAAAGGCAAATCTCGTTGCTATAAATACACGTATCGCCGGGGCTAATGACGTTGCATCATTTTGCTCCAGTAATTAGGAGATACGTGGAAGTCATGTAAGACACCGTGGGACCGCTGCTAATGAAATTAAAGAGTATGAAGTACCCACCTCACCGGTTTAGGAGGTCGCGCAATGAGTTACTTTTATTAAGTAGACCAGATGTCCTTGTTCGCAGCTTCGTTCGCAGAGAAGAAAAAAGACATAACCCTCTGTTTTGCTTAGCGCATTTAGTTTATGCATTGGGACGTAGGTATACCTCATCTACTATCCGGGTTCTCGATTCTATTTGTATTTCTTTCGCTGAAGCATATTGATTCATTACAATCTTTCGTCCTTAACTTACTACCTACCTTTGTCTTCTTACAAATTAAGAAATGGTTGCCTACGGGGTTAAATTTGCAAAAATCTCGTTTATTGATCACCTTATTCTATTCACTGCTTTTAGATCCTCCAGTTTAGGATATACGTTGACACATCGCTCGAGAAAACGGGGGATGGGAAGAACAAAATCCTTTACCTATCCACGTTTGTGCAATATACAGTACAGAGCGCCGTCAGTAATGTCTATTTTAAGCCTTCGAATGTAACGAAATCTTGGGGACTATAAAAAAGCACTAGCAAAATCATGTAGATTTACTGCAGTAAAATAACTTTTTATTGTACTGAACAAGTACGTACAGCGTAGAGGAGACGAGTTCGGAAAGCTGACCCCACCACCATGTGGGCTATTAGCTAGGAAGAGAGAGAGAGAGATTTATTACAAAATTTAAGAAATACAGAACACATACAATTGAATCAACATCACAAGTATAGGTAAATCAATATCTGACCATTTCGTTAGCTATCTACTTTTCTTCTTAATTGAGTATGATTATTTTATATTCGGTTTTTGAATTTACTTAAAACGTTTGCATGTTTGTCTGGTTTTAAGAATACCATACAAATTTGGCATAGTTTTGCCAAAATTATTTCTACTCTGACATCAAATACTCAGCTACCTGTCATCTCATATAGAGGTATAAATAAGCCTTAGTCAAGCATAACCATAAAAATAACTTCCTAAAAACTAAATAACAATAACAACACATATATCAAGTCCATCTATCAATTGAATCTAGTGTTGAAATGCTGAGCACTTCCTTGCCGAAACTGATGAATTCTTCTTTTCCATTATTTGTTTAGTTTTCTTTTTCTTAGCTTACGTAACTGGCTTCTCTTTCATGAGTATATCAATCTCCCCTGGTGTCTCTACTTCTACTTCTTTCTTCTTTCCGATTTTCTCTGCTTCTTGGACGGTGTCAGGGAGCTCGCAGCCTGCTGTTTCTGGCATAGGCAGAGTGAGAACCCCGCAGAGCAGGGATAACGAGCCGAAGATCAAAGCGGGAAATCCCATCCAGTAGGTCATCTGAAATAGATAGAAATATATAAGAGGTGACAGTCGAATTGCTAAGATATCGAATCCATTTATGTGTATACTATTACTAGTTTGAGTTCTACTGTGAGATAATCAATGAGAATACCAGTTGGACTTGCATGTCATTACCTACGTTGCTCCGTGACATATTGTCATTTATTTACCTCTCGCACTACACTGGATGGAAAGAAATGGGTAATATTTGTGGCGCAGTAGTACTAGAGATGAAGATGACCCAAGACTTTGAGGTTAGTTATCCACAATCGGGAAGATAACCTTTGCCCTTGCCAGCACTTGAACCCGGAATCAACTGTATCGTCGGCAGTTAATAAAAAACGTGACGTCTCGCTGACGTTGAAAATACTTAGTGAAAGTAAGATATAACAAATGACAGTCAAAGTAATAAGTTGAATACTTGCTTACTTTATGTAAACGAGTAAGTTTTTTTATTTCTTAAACTTCACAAGGTTCATATTTAAGGGAAGGAATATAACTTAAAGTGAATAAAGTGCGTTGTGTTTAACTTATTCGGACAGTTTTAATGGTTGCTCAGCAATCTGTCCGTTGACTTGCTGACCAATCAATAAATTTGCTGCCAATTATATGTATCAAATAGTCTTTTTTAGGTTATTTTGTCCTGTCCCGCTAAATAATAGCCGGGTTATGACAAATATTATCCTAGACGAATATTATACATAGGAGACTTAAGTATTGTTACCAGCAAAGGTGCCTGAGGCGCCAGGAGCGCGCCGACCCTCCCCACTGAGGAGCAGACGGCGACCAGTGAGTTCCTCGTGTACGTGGGGAACAGCTCCGAGGTGTACATGTACACGATGTTATACGAGAACGTTGCCAGCGCCTCGAACGCCATCAGCAGTACGAGACCCGCCCACGCGTATTCTGAAGAAAATGTATCGATTGCTCAGGAGAAATGAATACATGGACGGATGACCCTATCGAAAGGTTTTTTGACATATCGCCCAATAAAACTGAAGGATATATATGCTGTCGTGGTATGCTTTGACCCCTCCCAATATATTTCTGTAAACTTCTCGTATTGTTTGGATGTGGATGTATTGTTGATTGGAATTCAATAAAATGTGCCATCGAAGCAGCTGGAGTAAATTTTGAAGCCTTCAAATAAGGTTAATGTCCCAGTGTTTGTCATTGTTCCAATACATAGTTTGCCTTATTCATAGCAAGAGTCATAAGGCAAAGTGTCAATTATTATAATTGTGTATGAGAGATGACTGTCAAAGATCAGGACGTTTACTGAAAATTAAACAGAATAAAATAAACTCAAAGTTTGCAAACGTGTTTGAAACCATACAAGTGAAGTTATGTATTGTATAAGAAGAAATATAAGAAGTATTTAGTTTAAGATTCTCACCTGCTGGTACAAAAGGCTGCGCCACACAGAATATGCCGCCAACTAAGAAGGAGTACAGCAGTGGCAGTTTTCTCCGGTACTTGGACAAAGCCACCCAGTAGAACACATTGGCGGGTATATCCATCAGCATCAGCAGCGAGAAGTTGACGTACTTGTTCCCACCGAACGACACCGAGCTGATCATCATCCCGTAGTTGATCAGTGTGATGGTGAACCACCACACCATGCAAACTAAGAACCTCTGCATCATTATTCTGGATTTGAAAGTTTTGAGGAGCAACTTCCAATCGCTGAAATTAGTAGATTCATCGTCATCTTCAGTGTAGTCTAGTCTGTTGAGCATTTGCCTGTCAATGGTAACGTTGTTTCTTTTGGAGATCTTTTCGATAATTTTGATGGCTCGGTCTTTTTTGCCCTTGCTGAAGAGCCAGCGGATGCTCTCGTCGAGGAAGAAGGAGTAGGTGAGGAGGATCAGAGCGGGCGCGTAGATGACTCGGAGGAAATACCGCCAGTAGGGCACAGCCCACGCGATGAAGGGTAGAACAATGAGCCCACATGTGGCCACGTTCAAGAGGATCATCTGGTACAGAACTGCCTTTTCCTTTTCTACAAATTCGATGCCTGTAAATTAAGATAAGAATAATTTAATATATGACAGATTAATCTCGTATATAGGTATGTGACAATCAGTGATCGGCACTAACAGTGCAAGACTTTAACAAAACTTGTAAACCTGACATTTTATTGGCAGATTAGTGTTTAATTTAACTCTATATCGGAATCTCGGATTTCCAATACTTGGGTATAAGGATATTAATACTTTCATGGCTGCAAGCACTCTTTGTTGTCCGCTTGGCAAGTTTTGTTAAAGTTTTGCACCGATAGTGCCGATCACTGGTGATAATGTATAATATTTAAATATAGGACGCATTTCTATTAGCTCGAAGATATCTCTTCCAAATACCTTCGAGTACCTACCTAAATGTATGCATCTCTTGGTTATAACCAAGAAGTAAGCCTGTAGCATAGGCAATCTAGATGATTTTGATAAATAAATAAAGAACACATATTTGAAGCACAAGGGGACTATTTAGATAAGACATCGTAGACATTAATCATAGATAACAATCTAAAAACTATGTACTATAGAAAGATTCGTTTGCTTGTTTAAAGTAGCAGCCATACATTATCTTGTCTTATATGTTCTAATTACAATAAAAATCATACCATAAGTAGGCACCAAGTATTAAAAGTCATCAAAATTCAATGCATCATATAATTATGGATCCAAATCTAGACATCATGAAGAAACTGGTCCTATAATTGCCGTTTAAACAATAACAAAACCGAACTCAATTAACAACTTGATAGCCAAGACAGATGCTTTGTATGAGATAATGAACTAACAAAGTTTTCTGCTGAATACCTACCTATTAATAGAACTAGTAATCCAAATAATAATTTTATCAACTCAGTTAAATAACTCTTATTTGGATGTACATGCAGCCTTATGTATATATTAAACATAATCATTGAAGGCGCCAAATCTGATCCTGCATCGACTGCAGTATCCATTATAAAAAACTAGCCCCGTCCTCCCCCCCACTATAAAATCAAATATTTATCCATGATATTATTGAAAAAAGAAACATAGTACATTACCTTAATAGTTAATGTTCTTGAACTAATGTTTGTAAACTGTTCATAAATAAATCGTAACATTTAAATACTGTGTCACGCGTGCAAAGTTGAATTATTATAAACTAGCTTCTGCCCGTGACTTCGTCCTCCTTAAATTCGTTTATCGGTATTTTTCCGGGATAAAAAGTAGCCTATGTCTTTCTCCAGGACTCAAACTATCTCCATACCAAATTTCATACAAGTAGGTTCAGCGATTTAAGCGTGAATAGGTAACACACAGACAGACAGATAATATTAGTGTGGATAATTATTCTTATATAATAACTCTTATACATAGATGGCGTTATAAATATCGGGAAGCGACTTCGGGATTGACAGTTCTCTTGTTTTAATGGTCCGTGCTAGCAACGTAAGTTGATTTCTAAAAAATATTGTAATGCTATCTATAAGTTTTCTGTCACTAAGTTCTCACGGAAAGTTGTTCTTTTTGACATTCCTCAACTGAAACATAGTGCAGCGCTTACTGAGCATAAACACGGGGCTGAGTGCATCTCCAATGGCGGCCTCGAGCGCCTCCAGAACGACGTAGATCCAGTAGGAGCCGGCGAAGCTCTTGGCAAGCCCCAGCACTCCGCCCATGGTCCCCGCGAACACTGCTGCCATCTTTCGTCCGAATCTTTATAAGGAAATAAAAAAATATTGCTAGGCCTCGCCTACACGGAACACATTTGTAAGAACAAAACGCAAATGTGTGGCGGCGCTAGCACTGGTGTTACAGAATAAGTCAAATAATTGTACTATAAATAATATCTTCATTTGTAACAATCCTCGTAAAATCTTTGTTCATTAACCACGGACAGGATGCATCGCAGGCAAGCTCTTAACTAGGTGGGCCGACGATCTAGTCAAGATCGCAGGAAACTGTTGCATGACAACGATCGATCGTTGTGCAGATCCTTGAGAGAGACTTTCGTCCAGCAGTGGACGTCTTTAAACTGATATGATGATGATGATAACATTAGCTTGAAAATTTAGTTTGGCAAGTTTTGAATGAGTTAATACACGACATCAACAGAATAAAACGGGGCTTCATCGCGTATAAATGTGATTTATTTCATTACCATCCGTTAATAATGAGTGAAGATCGTGTAAGTTTCAATCAAAGTTTTTACATTTTAACCGTACTTGCTAGCATGATAACTTGATAATCCTCTCGTCAACCAATGCACACTGTACATCCTGTTCTTTACAGACATTTGTTCTATGTCACAATCAGATTACCGCACTATCAAACAAAAGCTTATATTATAATTCGTATTCATGATAACCTTGGCTTTGTTTGGGTAATCTATTCATCAATGTACATATCTCACGGTGCGTCCACACTTGTATCATTTGCTCGTATCTGTTCACCGTGCCGTGGCATGACTGCGTATCGCGCTGCTTGGACGCTTACTGTCGGCGCGCCGATCATGCCGTACTCGTCCGATATAACTGTGTGATACGCGTAGCAAAATGGATTTCGAGCGATCCGATCGGCGCAACGTCCAAACGCGTGATCGTGACACGCGATGACGGATATCTGATAAAATACGGGCAAATGATACAAATGTGGACGCACCTTCATCTACATAGGTAAATAATTGTAATTTGTTTAAGTTTTTTGGTTAAACATGTTTGGCTAGAAGTTAGGCATTTCGCTTGACTGCTACGTGCATATTCAGGATATCTATTAACACGAGGTTTAATGCAATTTTCGAAGAAGATACCTACAAATACAAAAATTCGTAATGTCATTGGCAGGAGTAACCGTAAACTGTCAAAAACAGTTCAGCTTCTAATTTTTAAGTTACCTGTCAGAGATCTGTCCCTGCACGAGCAGACCTAACATGTTCCCGAAGATATGCGCCGTGCCCACCAACGCTCGCTTCCATTCTTGGCATGCTAGTCCAAACTGGAATAAAAAACAAGAAATTATAACACGTGTTGAAAATCAATGAGACGGGGGACACTGCGTACACGCTTGTCCTTGAATGATGCTAATGCGCTCAGCATTTTAAATAGAAAGAGTGTTGGATTGCAAATACTAAATTTGATGGAGTGTACGTACGTACCAGTGTGGTAACTCAGTTGAGAAAAGAGCACTGTTGCGTAATAAACAAACATCGTGGGTACGAGTCTCACCTACATTAAAGTGGACGTCATAGATTTATTCCTTTGTAATTGATCTTTAAATCTGTATTTCTAAAAAAGTATAAGATCTGGTATCACTGTAGAACGGCTTCGTGATATAATTTCAACGTCTCCATTCTTTGCATGCCAATCCAAACGTTAACAAAGTTTTTTTTATTGGGTTTGATATTAATCAGTTACCACTATGCTAACCCTCAAATACTAACCCCGTATGGCTCCTGCATCTTGATTGAAGTTTAGTCTTTTACTATCTCAAAATAGGGCCAGGTCACGAGTACTCTAACCCGATGAGCATGTATGAGGAACTTAATAAAAGTTGCCGAAGCGAAAGACGTATGCAAATGTCGTAGGAAGTGGATAAAAGTTGCCACTGGGAACGAGGCGACGTAGACGATATTATGTACTTATATGTAAAATAGGGCCAAATGGGAGACCTTTATTGTCATAGTTTATTTAGAAATTTCTACAAATTCACTACACTGTCTGCAGCAGTGCACTGTTTGCAAGCATTTCAAGAAAGCAAATATCCTTAAGTATTTAATAGTAACTCCTGGAAAATAAATACTCGGCTAGTCTAAATATTTGCAAAAAACTTGATGCATGGCGCGCACCGCCCAAACCGGTTACTACACCACGAGCACTCGCACTACAAGTCCGTTGTGATACGATAACATACCGTATTACTGGGAATTAAGTCTCTTTTCATCACGTTTGATACACGTGCTGGTCGTCAGTAGTTTTATTGTTGTTGGTTGTCGTTTGATAGTTGCTAGCTTGATTGTCAGGGTTCTTAAGAATTCACTAGTCACGATCGGCTACTCTTATCTTATCGTTCAAATATCATCTGAACTTTCATTTCGTTAGTTCATTCGTGAAAATTCTTTCCAATCATGTACAGTTAGCGTCAAATTTTATTATCTGTAGTTTCCAAAGTGCCATAAAGAGCGTATCTTCACGGCACTTAATTATACGTCTTTTTGATCAGATGTCATTGTAAAAACGGTAGTATTTATTAGGCTTTACCTTTGTAGTTTTTTTCATATTATTTCGACATAAGGTTATTTAACTATCAAGTAGCGGTTTATACAAATCTGCTATATTCCAAATTTCATCAATATACATCTTGTAGTTTTTGACTTAAATGGTTGTGACATAGGGATGAACGGACGGAATGACGAAACTATAAGGATTTCGTTTTAGTCATGTTAGCTACGGAATCCTAATAAAGGTGTGTTGCGATATCTGTCTCTTAAGATGCCTCAGTCAGATTATTTCATGCTGATTGTACAATGTGTATAACGCATACTTAAGTAATTTTGTATTCGTCACGTCGATTCAAATTCAGTTGGTGTCTTCTCAAATTGAGTTAGCTGTGTCGTGATAGTTAAATGCTTGTAAATAGTTTGAATGACCGATACTTGTTTATGCAGTTTTATTGCTAATCCTAAGCAGGACCATCCTAAGGATGACATAATGACTAGTAATCTGCGGGCGTGGTAATTTTTCAAAGCAAAAGCAAATTGCATTGTCTCGTGCACACTTATATGTTAGCGAAACTTAAAGTTTTACAATGTCGCTTCTAAAATCAACATACAATATACAACGTGAATGTACTTTATTAAAATAAAATAAAACTTTTGCGAATATATTTTTAACGTGCCCTCCTTTAACCAGCGGAGCAGATTAAGGTCATGTTTACACTAACTCAAAGCGTCAAAATAGATTAACCAAACATGTTCGACGTAGGACGAAATATCCCCTTTGGTCATACCTCACCAACGAAACTGTGAGGATCTTGGTACACCCATTCGATGCAGGCTACGCTCTGGTCCCCGAAGACGGGAGCCTGGCAGCTATCTCCAATCAGCTGGTAGTGGTTGCACTGCTTGATGCCCTCCTCCGTGGAGTCTGGCGAGGATACGTTTAGCCATGGAACGGAGAAAGAACTGCTGATGTCGCACGGCAGTTTACATCTGTAGTCATTCATAATTATTCTGTTACTCATTTTTAAAATTTTTGTTTTTAATGGCTATTCTTTCATAACGTAATCTTTAGGAAATCGTCTGTAAACTACATTATTTTTATTTTTCTCTTCTGACTTTTTTACCATCAGCTATAATATTATCTCATCTATTATCTCATGCCCTATATTTGTTACAATTGTTAGCTCGTTTTGGTATAAATATCTTAGACAATTTAAACATATACCTTTTATTACAATAATTAGATCACCCTGCGGCTACGCCCACGTGCTTATATTTTACTTATCCGTTATGAATGGAACGTTGATGTGACTCTCTGGCCTAAACACATTATATCTAAATGAAATATATTACATAATTTCATTACAATGTTGCCACGTACGAAATTACAAACCAACTAATGTGTGTTCAATTTATTATAAAAATTGACAAGGATGAAATAAATACAGACCCAAAATAACTGGCTTGTAAATATACGATATTCAAAGATATTAGATTCTGACATCTTTACTATTATAAAGTTATAAATTCAAATTTATTTTTTTCGGACAATCAACGACGCATTGAGTGTTAGTAAACAAGCAATAATCTTTAA
This sequence comes from Hedya salicella, assembly GCA_905404275.2. Lineage (NCBI taxonomy): Eukaryota > Metazoa > Arthropoda > Insecta > Lepidoptera > Tortricidae > Hedya > Hedya salicella. Next base: position 902,323 of record FR990112.1, on the reverse strand, counting down.
ATAGTGATAGTATTTTTAATTATTATTCTATATATATTATAAATTGCGCTACAATTAAATGAAAACATAAAATGTCTGTACATTGAAGATATTTTAAAAAAGTATAGTGAAACTGATTTGAAGGTGTATATATCGCTGAATCATTTTTGTATATGTTTGTATGCGTCGTGGCTTCATCACGTCAAAACGGCTAAACAAATTTAAACAATTTTTACCCGACTGCGCGACGCAAAGGAGTGGTAATGTGTTTATCAGTTTAAGTATGTATGTATGTATGCATGTTTGTATGTATGTATGTATTTTTGTTCCTATCTGGCACTCTAGAGACCAAACGCGTGGACCGATTTTGATGATTCTTACGTCAATCGATTTGTCTTAACTGTCCAAATGTTACTGATGACATAAAAATGATGAAATCTCAAAATGGCGATAATGAGACGCCATATTGCGAAAAATAAAAAAATCGACGTACTATATTAAGTGGGGTATCAATGAATAGGGATTTAAAAATCATTATTAGGTTTTTTTATCATTTTTAATTTGGACTTACCAGTTAGGAACTATAACCATTTAAAGTTGGCTAGCTAGCCGTTCTCACTAAATTTTCATTCCATTGTATTGTAATAAATCTGTGCAAGCTTCTCAATAACCCCCACGATAAAGATTGCGAAATTGACTGACTCTTATAATTTTAACTAAAAAGTATAAATAAAAAAAAGTAATTAAAAAAACAAAAAACCCGACTGCGTCAAAAACTAAAAAGAAAAAAACAAGTCCAGTACCCCAGAAATTTGTTAAGTTATACATGATCGATACTCACAATATAACAAATAATAAATTCTAATATGGAACATAGCGAACAGTCGGGACCCATTGTGGGGGAAGATTATGGTCCCGACTGATCAAAATCGCTATGTTCCATATTAGAATTTATTATTTGTTATATTGTGAGTATCGATCATGTATAACTTATGGACTTATTTTTTTCTTTTTAGTTTTTGACGCAGTCGGGTTTTTGTTTTTTTCATTACTTTTTTTTTGGACACTGGTAGCTTGGCATCCCCAGATGGTCAGGATATTTTTTACTCAACTACGCTAAAAAGTAAAGGGTTAATGATTTTTTTCTGCTCCACTGACGAAATTGCTGGCACCTTCTAATAATCTTAAAAAACCCAATACAAGACGGTAGGGAAATGCTGCTCTTTCTTTAGCACATTGACACTACACTTGGAACCCATTAAATACCTACTATTAATCGAATTTTAGGTCAAGGAACTGTATAAAAAAACAAGATTTTTTACGTCTGTGGCTGCAAATACCCAATCGAAATCCTTTGGTTACACTCAACGACTCACCTATAATCGACTTCCTCGACAGCGAACACATAATTGACGTTATACGTGGTGCCAGTGGCGTACACAAGAGCCAGCATGAACAACGTCACCACCTGGTGTCTCCCAAACGCACCCAGCTTGCCTAAAACCATGTCCAAGTGGACCGGTTGTTTCATTTCTTTATCACCATCCCCCATTTTACACTTCAATTTAAAAAAAAACGACGTTTCAGACTGTTGTCCCGATTTAACCCGGGTTTAAAAGAGGTTCAGATGGTGTAAGGACTTCTGGGTGTGATTTGTTTCCAGTTTAACCCGGTTTAGGATAAAAATATACGCCAGCTGAGTGTCTATCCAGTTTTGCAATGTAAAAATCCGTCACAAGGGACAAACTTATGCCTTTTCAGGCTAGAGTTGACACTGATTTTTCTACCACGATTAAAGAGCGTCCTCTGTGCCCGGAGGCGCACGATCCACAAAACCGTCACGATTCAGTCACTGATTAAGCAATTTTCAATTGTTTAGTTAAGTACACATATTTTAGTGTCGTCGTGAGTAAATACAACGTTAACAATTAGCTACACGCGCTCGAACAACACTGAGATTGTGCGCTTGTTGGTTTAGGCGAGCAGCGGTGAAATCCGAGCAGAGAGACTTTTAAAACATCCATCTGATTTTACGGTCACAAAATATTTGACTTAAATTCTTTTATTTTTATTGATATTACTAGGAACAAACATTAGTGTAATAGTTAAATTATCTAATAACTTTAAAATACCGTAAACTCGAGTTACTTTGACCCAATGGAGGGTAATTTTGACTCACATGAAAACCTTATTTAAAAGGGTCTAATAAGAAACACAAAAACGTTAAAGGCTAGCTAAAACCAACCCCATGGCATATGTCCACAATTACAGTGCCATAATATAACCTGGACCGAGTAAATCTCAATGGCCACTTACGGTACATCTTTGTGTTCTACTTACAGCTTTTGTTAGATATTAAGTTAGGAAAATAAAAATTCTTTAGCAATTCAGAAGACACTTTGGAATAGTATTTTCTAAGCCACAATGGACCTAACCAAAGCTTTCACTAGACAAGACAAGTTCCACTTTGCTTGTCATAGATATTATTACCAGTTTCTGTCACACTGTTACATTTAAATGGGGATGGGTAATATTTCAAGCACGAGAAAATGTCTAGTGGACAGCTGTGTTAGCTTTACAACCAGTTCATTTCTTGTCATATCTTTTTCAATAAAAGTTTTCTGTAATCGAAAATTTGACGAATATCTTCAAAGTCGGGTGCAGTCATTCCATTTCAGAAAAATTCTCTCATTCAGGGTTATTCCATTCGGTGGCAAATGAATGGATGAATTAATCCGTCGGTTCTGCGGCAATCTTCTCTTTGGACAACAATCCCAGTGACGTCGCCGTTTGACAGTAGGAAGTCCAATTCTCCTTTTCCTGCTTAGTGTATCAAGGAACAGCTATTTTGGTCCTTTGACGAGGGCGACCATGTTGCTAGGCTCAAATCTTCTCTTAGTAGTAGTTTTTTGTTTCAACCCAAATTGTAACAAATAAATAAATAAATATTACGGGACAATTTTTACATAAATCGAACTAACCCCATGGTAAGCTCAATGAGGCTTGTGTTATGGGTACTAGGCGACGATATATTTAATAGATATATTACTTATATACATAGAAAACACCCAAGATTCAGGAACAAATATTTATGCTCATCACACAAATATTTGCCCTTACCGGGATTTGAACCCAGGGCCTCAGCTTCGCAGGCAACGTTACTCCCACTGAGCCAAACCGGTCGTCAAAGAAATCGTAATACTAAATTGTAACAAATAAATAAATAACTCCACTGTATGTCTGTTTGACAAAGGGCTCTTTCTTACTCTTCAAGCGCAATAGCCTCTAGGGGCCTAAAGTTTTTATTTTGTTTTTGGAAAAATAATCTTCGGTGATCATAAGAATGTTAAAAAATCATTTTTGAATATGAACAAATGTTGGTACTAGGGGGATGTGGAAATGAACTCTTCTGTATGTATACCTATAGTTTGCTATAAAAGTGAATAAAATAAAGTTATACCTATACGATGGCAATTATCAGTGACAACAATGACAGTTAGTGAAATAACATATTGCTCTATTATCATTTGTTATCGTCTAAGGTAAATATTATCTCTGCAACTTCTTTTCCGTCTAGTTAAGGAATTAATGATGTTAATTTTATCTTGTTGTTTTATCTTGAAGTGATAGGTAATGTGTATTGTCTGTAGATAACTAGATCTTTCTTGCGGCGCCTCCCACGTAGTTGACGTATTTTGTTTGTACTGTCATCATCATCAGCCCGGAGTCGTCCACTGCAGAACATAGGCCTTTCCCAATTCGCGCTACCACACCAGGTCCTCAGCTCTAACCGCTTGTCGCCAGTCTCTTCAGGTAGTCGGTTCATCTGGCTGGTGGACGTCCCACAAGGCGAGTCGTTCGAGGTCTCCACTCCAGAACTCGTTTTCCCCATCGACCATCGGCTCTCTTAAAAATATGCCCCGCCCACTGCCACTTCTGTTTACTTCTTCTGAGCGCTATATCGGTGATTTTGGTTTGTACTGGCGTGGGTGGCAAGTAGGGCGCTGCTCGGTTGGTCGTCCCACCCAGGTACCGCTGGGGAGACGAGGTCGAGGCGGATCTGTGTAAGCTTCAATCTGATAATTGTCAGGAAACTGCACAGAATCGGGGCAGATGGCGTTCTCTCGATTTCGGATACCAAGATCCCAAAGCAGTTTGTAAAGTGGCCTAGGATTTTTAATCTTGACGAAAGAAGAGTATGTGTTGGCAGTGTATTTGTGTATCTGTCTGTGGCATGGTAGCTTTTGAACGAATGAGCCGATTTAAATTTACTAATTATACTCATTCGCCAATGAACAGGGTCTAGTTTCGTCCTGGACACCATCAGAATATCAGGATATTCAAGGGGCTCCAAGCGTAAATATACGATTTTTCATGGTTTTTGTTTTGTATCTAGTCCCTGGAATGGCCAAACTAACTTTCGAAATATGGTTTATATGATAGTTCAGTTTCTATTTGACACTTTCTTGCATCCAAAAATTAGAAAATATTTCCATGTAATTAATTATGGATTTTTACCGAGTGGTCTATAAAAATAAAGATTGCGTATCTAGTCTCTCAATAAGCCTTTGATAGACTCAAAACTTATGCCTAATTGTCTATTATAAAAAGATCTAACTTGCTACGCAAGCATTTTCTTTAAAAAGCGTGCATTTTTTGAGAAGAGTTGCAAAAACTGGTTTTTCGTCATAAAGATAACAAAGTTTGATGGCATTTATCTTGGTTGCGGTGACTCTTGAAGATAAACTGAAACAGTATATTGGTAAAGACGGTCGCTGTCAACATGTTGAGACATATACAACATGGAAAAGCGAAGAGCTGCAGATCAAAGGTCATTCAGAGCTGTGAGCCCTTTAAGGTTCTTCCATTTTATACAAAAACATTCCCTAGAACGCTTTATTAAATAGAATTTTCATTTCATCGACAACTTTTTCCCCTGAAACCATAAAATTTTCATGATTTTTGAAAAGATACTCATGTAGAAGCCGTTAGGTTAGGTTTGTTTCAAAACTGAACTAAGGTCCACATTACATCGAACCTTATGCGCCTAAGCGCGATTTGTTATTATTATAACTAAGAAGGTGCCCGCAACTTCGTCAGAGGAGAAAAAAAATATAACCTTCTTATTTTCTTGAGCGTAGTCGGTAAAAAAGTAACCTATAACCATCTGTGGATAAACAGCTATCCGTGTATCAAAAATAGTTAAAATCTGTTTAGCCGTTTTGGCGTGATGAAGCCACAACGACACATAAATACAGATAATTCAAAAAAACATATTTTAGATTCAGGTTTTTTAAATATCTTCAATGTACAGACATCTCATTTTTACAAATTTGTAAGAGTTCATACTCACAATCATTTCATAATTCAGAAGTATTTTTTGTAAATTCCTTAATGATGATTACATATTTATAAATTATTTTGTTTCTAGACAATTTGGGTACCTAGACTATAGTTTGGAAGTTTAACAGTATCGTAACTTTAGTATCTCGAAAAGAACATAAAAATATACTTAAACACAGTTATAATTGAAATAAAACAATTTAACGGATTATATCGCGTATATTATATCTCATTTTAGTTTGCTTTCACGGAGGAAAATACATCTTTTCTCAGTACACCCGTGACCATGGAAAGCTGGAAAGCTTCCGAAACGTCGGGAACTAAAATGAGATAATATACGCGATATAATCCGTTAAATTGTTTTATTTCAATGAGTAATAATCGCGGAAACAGATGAAAATATTACAGTTATAATTGTGAGTTATCTGACTGGTACATGATGCCAAACCGGGTTAAACCTACAATCATAATGATGATTACATATTTAAATAAATTATTTTCTTTCTAGACCATTTGGGTATCTAGACTATAGTTCGTAAGTTTGACGGTATCATTATTTATATTATATATTTTTAGTATCTCCAAAAGATAGATATACTTAAACACAATTATAATTGTGAGTTATCTGACTGGTACATGTTGCCAAACCGGGTTAAATCTTTCGACCAATTTAACCATCTTCAGGCACTCATTAAAGTTAGCAAGTTGTACAAGTGGCTCGTTATTGCACTGTATACCCGCATTATATTGTCGCCGGCCGAGTCGATGGCGACATACATTGCCGTTTTTGAATACGACAATAATTACAAAGCTTTAAATAATAACGGCAATGTATATCAGCCTTGCCTCGAATCGCGCCAATGTGTGGTGCCAGTATAATGACAGCGACAATAAATAATTATCTTTAGTTTCATTTAAGTTTTTGGTCTTCTTATATTTGTTGGTGGTTATCTGGTAGCCAAGCTAAGTAATCGCATGATAAAGAGAATGATTAATAATTTACGTGTGCACAAACATTAACTAGACAATGGATATGAATGGTACAGGTAGCTACTTCATTCCTAGCCTGAAAATAAGAGTAGAGATGTTGACTAAATTTTAATAATTAGTCGGTCATGTAGATGAATAAAAAATTGCCAAGCATAATGTTTGTATTGAACTTGGCTCTTCTTTTTTATATTTATGTTTTTGTTGAGATATCGTTACTTTTTGTAAAGAATATAATAATACATATATTGGGATAGTTTCAAATATCTGCTAGTAAAGGTTCCAACGATACAATTAAAAAAAATTGTATTGGCCACGCCACGAATTACTTATTGTTGAGGAGTTCCAGTAACATTCTGTGGTCTTCTTCGTCAGTTCCACTTCACCTATTTAAACTTTCTGGATGCAATGCAAATGCTTAGTTTGTTCTTAAAATACCAAAATAAGATCTCCACTAAAATTATATAACATGCTGAATGCATCTCGTTTCAAACAAAAAAAAAAAACTATATCAGTTTATAAATGACGTAATTCTGAGGTAACAAACATAAAAAATACAACCGAATTGAGAACACATCACATCTCCTTTTTTGAGAGTCGGTAAAAAAATTACACACCACATGCGCATGGGCCTACTGTTGGCACAGCCAAGTCGCAGGCACCCGCCAGGTTTCACACTCGTCCTCTACATGACTTGTTTACAGATAGACAAACTTACCATGCCGTTACTGACGGTTACAGGCGTAACAACCATTTTTAGGGTTCCGTACCTCAAAAGGAAAAAAAGGAAACCCTTATAGGATCACTCGTGTGTCTGTCCGTCCGTCTGTCACAGCCAATTTTTTACCACCATCATCATGTTGAAGAAACGTATTCGGTCTTTACTTCTTAGACTAGATCACGTGTCCCGATAAAAGTAAATTATTTGGTTTCTGTTCTGGGCCATGCATTTTGTCTGTTAAATAGTCATCTACCTTATAATATGCCTTTCCCATTAGAGACTTTTTAAATATAATTTTAAAGCATCATCTGCTTACTTATTAACAAACCGGTCAAGTGCGAGTCGGACTCGGGCACCGAGGGTTCCGTACAAAGTATACACTACAAACTACAAACGGCTATATCTATGAAAATCCTGTGTTAGCAGAGCCCTACTCGTACACAAAATGTACGCGAAGTTCAATCATTTTATATTGGTTATTGGCATAGACAGACAGACATAAAATTATACTGATTTTAGTATTTGTCGTTATAGCGGCAGAAATACATAATTTGTTAAAATTTCAACTGTCTAACGGTTCATGAGATACAGCCTGGTGTTAGACGGACAGACAGATAGACAGACAGACAGACGGATAGTGTTTTACTCTTTGGGTACGGAACCCTAAAAATAAATACATAATGATACTTATGAGTAAGCTAGATTAGACAGGTTCTTAGCAGAGTTTAACTTTATATGACCATCGTAAACATGGATATACTAGTTAGTGTAAATTCTCCATTTCGCATAAAAAATGTATTGTATTGTATTGTATTGTAAACACTTTATTGTACATAAAAACAATAAAACAAAGAAATTAAAGTAACATATTTGTACAAAGGCGAACTTATCCCTTTAAGGGATCTCTTCCAGATAACCTTAGAGCAAATGAAAGAGAAGAGTAAACATCAACGCAGATAAACAAACCAACAAGTTAATATGCACAATGACATTAAAACTTAAAGGCTAAAGTAGCATACACATACACATAAACCCTAAATAATAAATAGTAATATAATAGCATATATATCATCTAGATAAATAAATATACGTGTGTAAATATATATTTATGTACATAATAAATATACACAAACGGATAAATATTAAAAGACGAGGTCAGGGGTCTGAAAGCCATAACTTTTTTAAGTTATCTTTAAATGATGCCACGGATTGTGACTGCTTAACGGACACCGGCAACGCGTGTTTTATCTTCTCTCCTCGGACTCATTAGCTTGTAGCTTTCTAACATTTATTGAATAATGTTGCTATTTGCAGGTACGATATGCGTTTTATCGAAGGGTTTATATTGCATTTGCTACATCCGCCGCAGTATATGATGGGTTTTAGCTTTTATGTAAAGAGATTTCCATCCTAAAGTTGTTCCGATCGTCTCATTTATCCACTGCAAATCTGCAATGCCATCTATGGCATATTTACGCATGCACCTCTGCCAAAGTATATGAAAATCAGGACCTTTTATTTTTTGTTAGTAGATGTTTTAAAGTTCCTTACCTCAAAAAGACAAAACGGAACCCTTATTAAATCACTTTGTTGTCCGTCTGTCTGTCTGTCAAGACCTATTTTCTCAGGAAAGCATGGAGATATCAAGTTGAAATTAACATCTAATACTTATGTCTGCAGTTCCGTGAAGCTGTAAAAATCAAGCGTTTAAGTAACCGCAATCCAAAAATACGTCTATGGAAAACCTATTTGAGTACTTCCAGTTGTAGACTATATAGACTTGAAATTTGGTATAAAAATAGCTTTTATAGGACAAGTCACGAAATAAATCTGAAAATTTTATTTTTTTATATCTGTAGGTCTATGTCAGTAACCAATATAAAATGACCCCACGCCTCGTACGTTTTGCTTAAGGTTTCTGCTAACAATGCATATTCATAGATATGGCCGTTTTTTTAATTGTGTGGTATCTTGGACTTTGTTCCGCAGTTTTCTCAATGCCGTATTATTAGTATTGACGTCGTATTCACTTCAACTTGACGGTCTAGCACAACTCTCCGTGACAACACTTTTCGAGCGACATAGCATCACCCGTCTTTCCCGCATAGTATTGAAAGGAACGAGACAGACAATCTCTATCGTGCGACAAAGAGTCACGTATCAAAGTTGGGCTAGAGATGCCACCGTTACAGACACATCCCAGGCACATCTCGTATACCCATTCTAGCACAGCGGGGAGCTTCAGCTGGTCCTTCGAACCGGATGATCAATCAACGCCTCATCAGCGTGTCATTAGTCAACCCGACGTCTTCATTTCGATATAATTTGATGAAAGTGCAGAGCCGATGTTCCGGTTTGTATAATGTAGTCGAGATGGCTCCGAAGGATAGCGTAATTTGAGTTGATTGGCTCACGATTTATTATACGTGTTAACTAGTTTCTTTGAGCTTCGGGTGGGATGCATTGCGTTGATTATAAAATTCCTGCATTTTCTTTCTAATACTTCAGATTCACTCTCATAAACGCGCCGTGTGTCCTATTTATACAAGGTGACATTTAAATAGTGATCCTAAATAAATATTATTCCCTCGCTGCTCCTTAACTGTTACTATCAGTAAAAGCTATTCTGTCAGTTGTTGTGTCGAACAGGTATTTGTATATCGAATCTAATACGTATTTGATCCGCTCATGCAACATTGTTTGCACTTTACTACTTTCAGGACTAAAACATCAGGGCGTAAATTATTATTAATAATAGGTTAGAATTTCAAATCATCGTTCAAGACTTCTGCTACTTAATCGTCTTGTGAAATTGCGGCGGAAACTAATTTCTGTCCATGCAAAAGGTTTACCTCTCAACAATACCTGGAAAATTAATTCAGGAAGAACACGCCAACTCAAACTGTTTTATTACACACTAAATGATATCATAAGAAACCGTATTACAGAAGTGGCAGCGTGCCGTGTACTATGCGCCAAGAATAATTAGCTATTAAAGTTTACCATAATGGTTTTAATTTACTGTCCGTCGTAACTTGAGCTAAATCAAAATTTCTTTGTTAATTGCTTACACATATTACAAAGGGATATTGTAAGGGAATTGCAATTACCACACCTTATTTACTTACCTTATAAGATTTTAGGAGTTAAGGCGCACGGTGGAAACGGCACGTGATTTCACAATTTAGCACTAGAATTTTACACTTCCAACTATCCTAGTATATATCCAGGTCCTTATAAGATTTTAGGAGCTAATTGTATCATTAAGTATTAGTATGGCTAGTAAATAATTTTGTTGCTTTTCGGATATGTGTTTTTACCACGTCACGTCCAAATTGCTGAACGGATTTCGACAATTTTTGACACAGGGACGGTGTCTGTATATACACAGGTACAAAATACTTTTTGTCAGGCTACGGTGATGACTTACTCGCTTTAGCAAATGAAGTTGGTTGAGTAATAAAATAAACAATTATAAATATTGCCAGAAAACCTGAGGACAGATTCGCTCTTGGCATACTCATGTATATTGCATATTGATATAGGATTTCCACTAATTAGTTATAGTGCTGATAGCGATAGATATATTTCTAAAAGAATCTTAATAATTAAATATCAGCAAGAGCGAATATTAAATAAACAAAAATCGTTGACAATCTTTAAGAAATATTTACTTAAATAATAATCACAATGTTATGACAAGATAATGAACTTCGTAGGTCCTTGAATTTAAATTCATTTTCCTGTTTAGTTTTTCTCGTCTGCCCGTTTGCCACTTATTACATTTAAAGAAAAGGTATATAGTTATTGGTACAGTAATTTCGGCTGTGGCACACATAAAAAAACTGCCTGCGAGTGTACACAGCAGACTTGATAATATATATAGGTCTCAGTGGCGTGCATGGGGTTTTTAGCCAAGGTAGACAGTTTATCTATGCCTATATAGAGCTATGGTCCTCCAGTAGGTAGTTTCTTTGTGCATATATGAGCCATGGTCGTTCAAATCAAATCAAATCAAATCATTTATTCGCAGTAATATGGTTACAGGGGTCTTCTTAAATTAAAATTAGAACAAGCATATTACGCCATTTCTGGCGTGCGAATATTTTGCAAACAAGAATACTTGCAAGCATACTTAATAACTAAAGAACTCATTAATAGAGTAAAAGGGTCGGTCCAACAACCATGTATGTAGATTTGTCTTGAATCTATTCAGAGGCAGATTACACAGGTCTCTGGGCAACTTGTTAAATACTCTGATAGCCATAATATAGGCATTTCTCTTATAAATTTGCAATTTCAGTTTAGGAAGGAATAATTTACCATCATTACATTTTCTTTGTGTTCTGCTACTTACATCAGTTATTTTTTTAAACAAATCTGGATATTGTTTTACGTTCATGGTCGTCAGTGCCTTTGTGCCTGTATGGACCACACACCACTGATTAAAACCGCGCCTGCAGTTTAGGCGCGGTGAGTGGCGACTAAGGAGTTGTGAAGGCCGAGTGCGGCAGGATGGCTTCCTCCTGGTACCCTTCCATCCATCCCTCCGCGCCATTTTACAAGCTTTTATTTAACTTGCAATATGAATATGAGTTAGTTGTGGTTTCAAAATTTGCAAACCATTTTTCAACCACTTCCTGGTGTCCGATTAAATTGAAATTTGTAAAAGCTTGCCTCAAAATTGTATTTTTAGGGTTCCGTACCAAAAAGGTACAAAAGGAACCCTTATGGTGCGACTCTGTCTGTCTGTCTGTCCGACTATGAAAGAGCCATATCTCAAAAACTACTTATGCTAACTATTTGAAATTTGAAATATTTATAAAAATGGTCAGCCCACATATGTATATTGCACAGGAAATATTTAAAAATATATTTTTATTTTCTAAAAAAACGACAAATATGAGGGGGGGGGGGGGGGGGGGTATAAATCAAAAGTCTAGCTACAGGGTCAAATGGGGTATCATATGAAAGGGCTCGACCTGCAAATTTTGGAACAATTTTTTTTATTTTTGTTTTGTGATTAGTTTTTGTTTTATTGGGGAAAATGTAAAAAAAAAAACACCATTCCCCCTTTTATCTCCGAAGTTTACCAATCCAAAATTTTGAAATTTTCACAATTTGTATTAATAAACATAAATATGACACGAAAATTATAGCCATGTCTCTAACTAGCAATTTTCTCTTTTAAATTTGAAAAAAACCTATTCGAACAACCCGGTTGCGTTAAGTTTGCACCTGAACCGGTACCGGGTAATAAAGTTAGGGTAGATAAAAAATTGTACGGAACCCTCGGTGCGCGAGTCCGACTCGCACTGGCCCGGTTTTTTTCTTACTGCAAGTTTCGTCTCAGTTAAATGGTAGCTCTATCTATAATGTACACTGGGCAGAAAAAGTGCCGGGATAGATTTTAAGTATTTTAAGTAACATTTTGCAGCATTAGGTTAGGTTAGAGTCCAAATGTATGCATGCAATTTTGCTGCCCACGGTACTTAATTGGATCCCGTAACTAGAACTGTTAGAAATCGAAGGTTAAAATAAACTAGTCCATTATTGACTTAAAGGAATCGAAGGCCTGCCTCCTGGCCTTGGGTGTCCTTCGCTCCGCGGTCCGCGACCTGCGCTTTATTGCTCTTTTGTGCGTACGCGCCGCTCAATTGTAACTGTACATCACTCTTGTTTTTTTTTAGGAAAATTTGTGATGGTTTTGAAGTTAAGTTTGTGAGCTCGCTGTTCAAGGCTTCGTTATTTCGGCAATTAAATTCAGAAGGTGTACGTACGAGTAAGTGTAATCTAACAATTAAGTCGCCGAACTTCGGGCAGCGCTTTATTATATTTTAAACTTAAAAGTTATATGGCCAGTACCGTAAATAGGGCGGTGCCAGCGGTGCCGAGGCACAGGGCGCAGAACCTGAAGGCGCGCAGAAATTACCAGGACCACAAACGGAATGTTTTTCACGGACGCATTTATAGAAACCTGCTTAGGGCGCATAAAAGGCTGGTTACGGCACTGTATATGGCGTGTCTAAAACAATATTGTTTATTTATCTATATTCGGTAACATCTTCTAGACTCGCCAGTCAATCCAGTGATTGTGTAGCGCTGAAACTGTAAACTTCTAAGAGTCAGAATAAGGCTAGGGATTCTCTCCGTCGGTTGGTATATATAATAGATAATATAAATAGGATTACACAAATATATAAAAGCATTGCCACTGAATACGTTTAAATGTGTACTCAAACAGTGGCTGATTCAGCAATCTCTTACTTATTAAACTTTATGTCTTATAATTAGTCGTTGCAACACAGAACCCTTCTTGTGATTTGCTTGCCTGTCTGATTGTGTATTTCTTGATGTGTCTATTTTTATAATGTAAATAACATTATTGACGCCATTTTACCACATTTTATGCACAAATAAAGATATTCAATTATACTCGTATTCTTATCACTTTTATTCACTAAAATTTTTTAACCGTCAATTACTGGGTTTCGGAAAGCGATTCGACGCGCCATACATCATGGCTGACTCCGGTCCGGTCACCGGACCTATTATTTCCCAATTTAGACGTCACTTGCTGATTACACGTCTCGCCAGAGTCACAAAAAGGCTGTACGAAAGAGGGCATAAGATGAAGAGGTACTTAAACCATTTAGTAGTGAAAGTAAATGGGTAGTACGGTGAAAATTTGAGCGATTTAAAAGCCTCACTAACACTGCCGCATTATTGGCCATTTCATAAAAGCAAACGACATCATTATGATAAGAATTGCAGAGAGCGCGGGTTTCTCCGAACTTTAGTAATACATTAAATTCCAGATTATAAAATAATGATTGTTTTATAAATAGCAAAAATGTTCATTAGCTATGTATGTGTTGCTGTTGGTTCTCGTGTGCATTCTAGTAGACATGTGTAAGTGATGCGACTGGTATCACAAACGTAATATTACTCGATCGCGTGATACCATATCACGTATCACCCGGAAGAAACAAGCATCACGCCAAACATCACTCGATAGGATATTACTCTGGCGCCGCACTGTGGGACGAATGGCCCTTAAATTGGATATTCGATATTTTTTCGTAAAAACCTATTTTAAAAAATGCCTTTACTTAGGTCATATTCTAAGGAATAAAAAATGTCATATAATAATTTGTGAAATAAGGTATATTCAAAGCAGATTGATTTTTTTGTATGGAACCGAGAATTAGGTATATAGGTATCGCCACTTCTAACCTCTTGGAATCCATTCTCCTACTTGTTGAGAGTACGAAACTTCAATAAAGCGATTATTTTCATAGTACATTTTCTTTTATTTTTATAGAAAATCCATATTTCGAAGATACAAACTACTGGTGTGATTCACACCAGCCGGCGTCAGCGATCGGTATCGTAACATTACGGTGGGATATCACATCACGTGAAACATTACCTATTGCCGGCCATTCAATAGTATTCCGTTGCGTACGGCAATAGGTAATGTTTCAAGTGATGTGATATCTCACTGTGACGTACGTTTCGAGAGATGTCATATGACATGGCATTACTTTGCGACGTACTGTTTGGCCCATATCTACATTCTAGACGCGGCGCGGCAACTGGACAGCTCAGCTTGATCGCGTGTTCTTGTTTTTGCGCAGGCGTTAGTTCTCACGTCCACCGCAACACTGATTTATTTATACCCGCACACTTTACAGTAAATACGAACCTTCACAAAGGCGGGATACATCCCTTATTCATTTTTAATGGAAAAAATTGAAACGCCATATTATATCCTAAGCTTTGAGATCTAGAACTAAGTAGAAGCCAATGATTTACGAGTATGAGTTTGAAGTACTGTATCAGGCTAGTATCGGAAAAAGTCATTCATTGATTTCATAGATTGGAAAGTACCAACTAGGTTTGCGGATGAGAAAAAAGTTGCTTTCTTTCGTGGCGATTTCTGTCTGCTGCTAACATCATCATCATCATTCTAGCCATATGAAGTCCACTGCTGGACACAGGCCTCCTCAATAGGTTTCCACAAGGGCCGGATAGAGGCGACCCGACACTAGCGAGTCCTCGCAACCCTAACCAGGTCGTTCAACTACCTTGCGGTTGGCCTTGACGCTGCGCTTGCCGGTACGCGGTCTCTACTCGAGAACCTTTCTGCCCCAACAGCCATCGGTTCTTCGAACTATGTGCCCTGCCCTTTGCCTCTTCAGTTTGCTTACCTTGTTTGCTATATCGGTGACCTTAGATCGTCTACGAATCTCCTCAATTCTGATTCGATCTCGTAGAGAGATCCCGAGCATAGCCCTTTCGATTGCTCGCTGAGTGACTCTGAGCTTCCTTAAGAGGCCCATAGTTAGAGCCCACGTCTCGGCTCCGTAGGTCATCACTAGTAATACGCACTGGTTGAATACTTTCGTCTTCAAGCACTGAGGTAACCTGGTCTAGAAGACACTTCGCAGTTTCCCTGCTGCTATGCCAGATCCAAAAAATATTTAAATTTATCAAGACGATGATGAGGATTAGATTATTCCGACAATTACTGTCCAAAGGATGGAGTTAAAATGGCATCCGTTATAAATCGCGTAATACTTTTAGAAGCTCGTGAATCGCGCTGTTGAGAGCTTTCATGAAATTATGTCATGATCTAGTTTTATTTCAAACTAGAAGATGCGGAGCTTCGTCTGCGGAGGAGATAAATTCATTCCCCTGTAACCATCTGTGGATTAGCTACCACTGTACCAAAAAAAGTTGAAATCCGTTGAGCCGATTTGGCGTGATGAAGCCACAACAACTCATCGTACGCCATACAATAAACAAAAAATAAATATTTTTTGATTATTGACCTCAAAATATATTCAATGTAAAGACATTTACAACTTTATAATAGTATTTAAAAGTTGTTGCATATATTTTTATACTTTGTTTTCTAGTATTTCAACAGATTAAACGTAAAACAATTTAACGGATTATATCGCGTATATTATCTCATTTTAGTTCCCGACGTTTCGGAAGCTTTCCAGCTTTCCATGGTCACGGGAGGAGGATAATCCGTTAAATTGTTTTATTTCAATGAGTAATAATCGCGGAAACAGAAGAAAATATTAGATTAAACGTAGTTTGATAAATAAGAGCTTAATACAAGTACAAACCATTTGCTTGTAAATTATTTAAAAATATCATTTTTAGATGAGACAGTGGTGGTCAGATAAGAGTAAATGTATTCCCTTAAAATAGTCGTAAAACCAAAGACCGCTGGTGCCATCGAGTTCTTGAGTGGGAACCATGCACCGGAAGACGCAGCGTGGGCCCTCACAAGGAGGACTGATGGTTTGATAAAGGTTGCTGGAGTCCACTGGATGCAAGCCGCGCATCACCGGTCATGGTGACATTCTTTGGGGCAGGCCTAATGTCCAGCAGTGATCATTTGGCCAATGATTATGATGATTAGTCGTAAAAAAAAACTACATCATCAATAGGTAGCTGTAAAGAGGTTTAATATTAAGAAGAGATATTTATAACTTTACTGGTTAAGTACTTACTATTCGCAATACTCGACATAACTTTGTTGACAGAGTGACGCGCAGACACTTGTGCGCAAATCAACTGCGCGCGTGTTGGCGCAGCCTCGCTCGCGTAGATCTAGCACGAATAGCACGATCCGTAGGATCACTAGGAACATAAAGTTTCTCAGCGGTGTGCATGTTATAATTTTTCCTGATAATATACGTTATGTGAACTCAAAATCTAAAAATATTTTATTGACGTGATAACGTCTTATAAATCGATGAACGCCGGCTGCACGCACGAACACGAATCAGCATGACTCATTGTCACGTTCCGCCTGAGCCGAGCGTGCAAGGGAGAGCGTGGAACAAGCGATAAGTAGAGAGGCACGATCTTAGGCGTTCGGCTTGTGAATTCATAAAAGTATGCAATTTTTCATCAATGTTTTTTATGACGTTATCACGTAAAATTATCGTCCGTAATCCGACTTTACAGACAACCAATTTTTATTATGGGAATTAAGAAGTTAGCTCTCAATGGTATGTATTTTTTCTTACTGATGTATGTAGATCAAAAAGTAAAAATGTATTCATACGAAGGAACTGTAAAAATGTCACGTCACGACTAGCGCTTAAAAAACTATATAAAAAAAAATACGATGTAAAAATAAAGTATTTGTTATAATATAAAAATAAACTATTTGTTATAATAGTCGATACGTTTGGCTCAGTGCGTTGTACAACGGCCTACGAAGCTTGCGGTCGCGAAAGAACTTGTCACGCTATAGCTTACTACGAATAGTAACGTGCTAGACAGGCGGTGGCATAATACTTGCCGTGTTGGCTGATTGGCGGATGAACTATTTTGGTCCCACAATACTAAGTTTGTTGTACCATGTTGTACGGAGCTGGGTGGAGCCTGTTCTTATAACTTGTGACGACAAGTCAACAACGGTATCTGTGGTGATATTAAACTGCGCAAATTGACTTTGTTTTTAGGGTTCCGTAGCCAAAATGGCCAAAACGAAACCCGTACAGTTTCGTCATGGCCGTTCGTATGTCACAGGCATTTTAATCAAAAACTAAAATATAGTGAAATATTTACTAGGCGTTAAAAATACACTAGCTCTTGCCCGCGACTTCCTCCGCGTAGAGATGTTATTTATAGCCTGTTTTAATCTGAAGTTTATACAACACTACTGGACAGTTTCATTGAGATCCGATCAGTAGTTTTTGAAATTAAGAGGAACATACACACATACATACATCGGCATACACTTTCTCGTTTAGAATATTATTAAAATTCAGGCAGGCGTCTTCTGGGAAAGGTGCTCTCTCCTCTCCTCTCCGTTGTCGTCTAACCTTGTCTTCGTTTTTTATCAGGTCAAACGCAATATGCTTAAAAAATACAAATAATTACATACCTATTTACAACTGCTATTTACGAAAGTGACAAAAAATTAATGTATCTTGAATTAACCTATTTCATACGATCCAAAGGCTTTGCGGATAAAAGAAAAACTTACTTTTACTTAACTACCTCAAAAGTTTCAATGACTGAATAAAATTCTCACGGGTAATTTAACGCCGTTTGTCACGGAATTCCATTTATAATTAACATCCGGTCTTGTGCCTGCGCAGGGTTGAAGCATCCAGCGAGATGACGAGAGTAATCTTATCTAATCTTTTTTCCACTTGTGCGTTCTTGATGACATTGGCAGTTTAGTTTAACGACTGATATAATTATGAACAACAGGAATTTACCCGCAGCTTCATCCGCGTTACCGAGACTTTAATAGCTTAGGTTTTAATGATTGATTCCTCATACAAACTTCTACCTCCCTCCTCCCCTTTTCATTCCCTTAAGGGTTGATTTCCGGAATAAAAACCTTCGTCAGAATGTGTATAGCTTGGCCGTTCTGCTACCGCCACATGGGCGTAAGGTGAAAATAGTATTTTATGCAATTGTTAGCTTCTTCAGTCGAGTACCGTGTTTAGGCCACGAAGCTTGCTGACTCTTAAAAAGCTAATTATAAAACTATTGCATACAATACTTTTTCTACGAGTAAACCCTACGAGGATAACAAATGAGCGTTATTTTTTTTTAATTCATTACAGTTCTGCGCGGAGTTGTATAATAATTTCATTATAGTTCAGTGTCATATAAACCACAGAGTATAAAGTGATGGTCCAATCTAAAAAGTATGACTTTTACAATGATTCGCGGAGTTCTTATTCACTAGTAGAAAAATTAATTTATTGCTCATTACTTTTCTGTGAATAGTTCTTGTAGAAACGAAATACGTGGCTTAGCCACGTATTTTGACAAAAGTGTAGAGTTTGGGAAGTTAGGGCCTGTAGAGTTAGGGCGTGAAGAGTTAGGGCCTGTAGAGTTAGGGCGTGAAGAGTTAGGGCCTGTAGAGTTAGGGCGTGAAGAGTTAGGGCCTGTAGAGTTAGGGCGTGAAGAGTTAGGGCCTGTAGAGGTAGGGCGTGAAGAGTTAGGGCCTGTAGAGTTAGGGCGTGAAGAGTTAGGGCCTGTAGAGTTAGGGCGTGAAGAGTTAGGGCCTGTAGAGTTAGGGCGTGAAGAGTTAGGGCCTGTAGAGTTAGGGCGTGAAGAGTTAGGGCCTGTAGAGTTAGGGCGTGAAGAGTTAGGGCCTGTAGAGTTAGGGCGTGAAGAGTTAGGGCCTGTAGAGTTAGGGCGTGAAGAGTTAGGGCCTGTAGAGTTAGGGCCTGTAGAGTTAGAAGCTTGGCTTTATATGACATCTGAATTTTTGCCGGTGGTCTAGTCTTGGCAACATTTTACAGGAATATATTTTTAGTCCGATACATATTTTGATCTGTTAAAAAATCGTATGCCCGTTGGATTCGTTCAGCACTAGTGGAATAAAGAAAACAAGAAGAATTATTTATTTTGAAATACAGACAGACAGACAGACAGACAGAGACAGACAGACAGACAGACAGGTACAACATCATCATAGTGCTTATGACTAAGGAAGAGAAACAAGAGTGAGTGTTGGTGGTATTCTAAAAGAGAAGCCCACTCAGTATGTGTTGATGTATGTAGTGCATCGATGCTTTCAGTGGGTCCATAAACACAAACGAAACACATAACTTAACCTAAGTAAATACCAAATGTAGTGTTCAGTCTTAATACTACCTATTACCAGTGAAAACCAAACCACAATATTGGATGGGTTGTGGTTTACGTAGCAGTGGACGCAGCGAATATTTGTCCGATACTTTCTTGATCTCTCTCTATTACATTTGAAGGCAGGTTGAACCGGTTCATCCTACCTCCGTAATCCCTGTACCTTGTACACCGCGTTCCACCCCTTCTCTTCCGTGGATGGCATTCCCGTTAGTCGGTTTGTGTCCCCACTAAATTACGGGCAAGGGAGCCTAGCCCCAGACGTTTACAAGTTTATACTCAAGTTCTAATAAAAAGTCAGGATTTTTTCATTTATTTTATTTATCAGGGTCTTTTTATCCCAAACTAAACAAAGCTTGTACTATGGGTACCAGGCGACTTATACATACTTAAATAGATAAATATAATACATCAATAGAAAACATTCAATATCCAGGAACAAACCTTTGTGCTCATCAGCTCATCACACAAACACTTGCCCTGGATGGGATTCGAACCCGGGACCGCCAGCTTCGTAGGCCGTTTTGCAACCAACTTAGCCAAACGTTTCGTCAATTAGGATGATAATGAATAATGATGCAGCCTTAAAGTAAAAAAATCATGCATACATTCTTTTTAAATTGGATTGCTCTATAACCAGCCTGACGTTAAGTGAAGGTACTGGTAAAGCCTACTAGTGAGCCTACTCGGAAGATGCATATATAAATAAATAAATAAATATTGCAGGACAATTTTACAAAAATCGAACTAGTCCCATGGTAAGATTACTCTCTTTCTTTCTCGATGATATATTTATTTATCTACATAGAAAACATCCAAGACTCAGGAACAGATATTTATGCTCATCACACTAATATTTGCCCTTACCGGGATTTGAACCCAAGACCTTCAGCTTTGCAGGCAACGTTACTCCTGCTGAGCCAAACCGGTCGTCATACACATTAACGCAAGCTTAGATGGTGATCGAACTGCTATCAAACCGTTACGTAGGCTTGACATCCTTCTACCACTCTTGAGCCCGCGACCCCACGCAGCGCTGACTTGCAGTTCCTCATTACTGTGTGGCCAGTTTTTGTTACCCGGGGAAAGCTATTCCTAGCTTGGAAATTAATGGCAACTTTCGCGGCTCGGCTAATTATCCTTGTTAATTTATACGTTGAATAAATGCTGGTCGTGCGCAGCGTGATAGATTGGTTCGATCACGGATTTAAATGTACACTAGGAAGGTCCCCGCAACTTTGTTCGCGGAGGAGAAAAGTCATAACCCTTCGTTTTTCCTTTTGCATGTGTCGTTGTGCCTTGATCACGCGAAATCGACTTAACGGATTTCAATTATTTTTGGTACACGCGCGGGTATACCTAGCTAGTATTCACAGATGGTTATATGATACTTTTTATCCGACTACGCTGAAAAAAAGGGCTTATGATATTTTCTCATCTGCGGACGAATTTGCGGGCACCTTCTAGCATTTCAAAGGATTTCCTAGTGGCATCAAATTATCTGATACTTAGTCACAAAATAATAAATATTGTAGTAAAATTTCGTAACCTGTCAGTCTAGCACAACTCTCCGCGACTACGCTTGTTGCGGAGAGTTGTGCATAGTATCACCCGTCTTTCTCGCATTGTATTTAAAGGAAAGAGACAGACAATCTGTGTCACGCGACAAAGAATCGTATGTAACAGTTGTGCTAGAGATGCTGGGATGAAGGAAGCCATGGTCCCAGACGACTTTTTGCCGTCGGCCATGTTGGTCGTGTACCCAAACTTTCGCTAAAGACCGCTGATTGCCCTCCAATTGTTGACACACGGTTTGAGAGCAGCCGACTACATCCAGTTTCTAACTTTAGATTAAATAACTACATAAAGATTTTGTTACTTTTTATTTGAGCTTATTCCCGAACATCGGTAGTTATCGTACAAACTCTTGATACCTAATAGGGTTGTTACCTACATCAAATGACATGATTGTTATATCTCATTTATTTTTGTTCAAATTCCCTCAAAACGGATTAAAAAATTATAACCCTTAAAAATATGCTTTAGAATGTAAAAAACAATACATTTACTTAATTCAGAAGTGAAATATAGCCTCGCACATCGCTTAGTGACATAATTAGGTCAAAATATGACTTACCTCATTTCAATGAAATTAAGAAGTTAACAGCGTCACTATATTTTTACAATAATAAAAAAAGAGGTAAATGAGTAGGTAGGTAGTGAAATTTTCCCATGAAAGGATTTCACTTAAGCACTAAGAATGGAATTACTGCCGACAAATGCCCCGTCTACTTTACTGCCAGCATAAATACCGCTGTTTACTGCTTTGCAGAATATCATGAATGGTCACAATAAATCCTATAGGTATTTAAATTTTTAAGCTCCCAGAAAACAAATTACTACATTAATTGATAGATTCTGGGTTACTTTGCCGAATTCCATGTTAGATTAATGTATTATAGTTAATAGTTCTTTTGCTTTTTCCGCGAAATAGTTTCTTGGTTAGATTATGGCGTCCACTTGAGAAGCCAAAAGAAGAAAGTTCTGGGATGGACGCCGGATCGTCAACATCTCCTGATGATGCCTTGTAAAGAGACAAAACACGTGTTGAGGAATATACTGTGTGGTGGTGGTTTGTTGTATTTGCATGCGTATTTTTTTTGTGGAAACTGCTTGAAAAGACACAATTTTGCGGATAAGCAAAGAAACTATCGAATCAGAAATGAGGAGATTCGTAGACGAACCAAGGTCACCAACATAGTAAACAGGTAAGCAAACTGAAGTGGCAATGGGCAGGGCTCAAAGTTCGAAGAACAGATGGCTGTTGGGGCAGAAAGGTTCTCCAGTGGAGACCGCATACTTGACGATTTGGTTAGGGTTGCGGGGACTCGCTGGATGTGGGTCGCCTCTATCCGGCCCATGTGGAAATCTATTGAGGAGGCCTGTGTCCAGCAGTGGACGTCCTATGGCTGAAATGATGATGATGAAAGGAACTAAACTCCATGAATCTAAATACTACATTACCTATTTAAATTCAGGTGTAATCATAATGTAAAAAAAAATATGACTCACAGGCTGACCTCCTCTATAGGGTTTTCACTATGATCAATCTCGATACTCGCGCATCCTATGTATTCCGGGGATCCTCTCAAAACAAAGGAGGGCTCCTGGGATAAGACCTTTTCATATGGCTATAGAATACTTTTTACCCGACTACACGGTAAACGGTTGGACAAAAAACTCTGGAGCGAGCTCAGTGGCATGCCATGGAAGAGGCCTGTGTCCTGAGGCCTCAGGTCAGTCAAAGTCATAATCCTCTCTTTTATCTTTACCGTGCCATCACCATTATCATCAGTCCTTAACTTTTTTAGCACATGGTCGTTTCCATCCGCTTTACCGTGTAGGATTGTTGATGAAGATGATGATAATGACATGACTTTTTATTCTTCGAGAATAGAGTTGATGTCTTTTAGTATTACTATAAAAAGAGAGATCATGAACTTGACTTGACAGTGAGTTCAAGCCCTGTAGTCTAAAAGCTAACATAAATGTTCCCTTCATAGACCAAGTATAAAAACGGGTTCTTTGAAATTCCTAAGGGAGCAAAACTAGCTTTGTTATATTAGTTAGAATCGCCGCGGATTGCAATATTAGTGCATCTACGATTTGTCTGAATTTACTTTATGTCTCCTATACCGGCCTGAGCGCTTTCATCTCCTTATTAATAGCTTCCTTATGACCATAATATACAGATTCTAAGATTAGGCCGGTCTGATACTTAGTCATATTATTAATAATCGATTTTATTGTGTTATAACTTCCAGTTTATTTACGCATTAAACGCGATTTACTGGTTATATTAAACGAAACATATAATGTAGGTTTTGAGTGAATGCGCTTAAGTCAAGGTATTTGTTTAGATATTAAATAGCGCTGACAGTGGTTATAAAGGCTAGGGTCCAATTTTACTATGTTTTATTGGTTCAATATCTAACAGGGCACTTGCATGAAGAAAAACAAGAACCGGCCAAGAGCATGTCAGACCATGCTCATTGTAGGGTTACGCAGCCGTTCATAAAAAAGTACTACAGATGAAAAAAAAGGCCAAGAGCATGTCGAACCATGCTCAGTGTAGGGTTCCGCAGCCGTTCATATAAAAAAATGTTATACAGAAAATACGATATGAAAAAGTGCACTAGCAAAAGACTGTATCTCCACGGCACTTACGTTCTTTTGCTGAGAAGCCCAGGTTTTTGGCAATAACTGATAATCTTATTTTTTTTGTCTGTCTATATGTATCAGTACCGATATAAAATGACCACACACCGCATACATTTAAGAGTAGGTCTCTGCTAACACTGTTTTTTTGTAGATACGGGCGTATTAAGCGTATATTTTGTACGGAAACCGGCGCGCGAGTCCGACTCGCACTAGGCCGGTTTTATAAAAAAAATTCAACTAGCTTCTGCCCGCGACTTCGTCCGCCTTAAATTCGTTTATCGCGGATAAGGGTATTTTTCCGGGATAAAAGGTAGCCTATGTCCCGGGACTCAAACTATCTCCATACCAAATTTCATCAAAATCGGTTCAAAATTTTAAGCGTGAAGAGGTAACAGACAGACAGACAGACACACTTTCGCATTTATAATATGAGTATGGATTCGGCAAAAAGGTATTAATTTTAGCGCCACCTGTTACCAAACCAATCGTGTCTTCTCATACACCCCCGTGGGGGGGTGCAGTGGGGCCCTGCTTGCCACGGTGGGCACTTAGGGCTGTGGCGGGGTCGCGACCCGTGATGACGGGCCGGGCGTGCGTCCTCAATTTGGGGAGGACAGTGAGGCATTTGCAGGCCGCGCGAGCAGGGGCTCGCGGCGGCTAGCTGAGAGGGGGGGGGCCTCGCGAGCAGCGCTCGCTGAGGCCGGCGGCTAGCGGGCCTGGCCGGCTTCTTGAGCCGCCACCTGTTAGTTTAGCAAGGTACTCGTTACTCGTGGGCTCGTAACACTTGTTTGAGAGAAGTTTGCACCTCCTTCCTAAGTAGCGCGATAAGATTCAAGTGCAAACTTAGGTTGAATTTTTATAGCCTATAACCTGGCCGGGGATTTTTTCGACCGATTAGTAAAGTTTGCATCAAAATCTGTTCAGCCGTTTTCACGTGATGCGCGTACAAATAAACAGACAAACAGACAAAAATTCTAAAAACTGTTGGAACGTGTTCTGTTATCGATATTAAGTATCCCCGGCCATTTTTTTTTTCGAATATCTTCCATGTACAAGTCTTTCGACCCTCTTCAGCTTTATTATTTGTATAGATACCTTATTCAAGCTGAGTACTTGTAAGCTTGTAACTTTGAAATCTACTTTTTATCCCGGAAAAATACCCTTATCCGCGATAAAAGAATTTAAGGTGGACGAAGTCGCGGGCAGAAGCTAGTTCTTAATAAGGTTTACTGTACAAGCAAAAACTTAGGAATGTTTTATCGAAAATATATTATTCCATTTCACTGACCCTTTAAATGTGAATCTAGTGAAATAAATATTAAAGTCCAAATCAGAAAAAATCCGTATCCAATTAAGTCCTTTTGAAGTCACTACACTCTATTACAAAAAATCTAAAAGGCGAATTGTGCTATGATTTCATTCGAACATATTACCTTTAGGAATTGACGGTAAAAATGTTTTCATACGAACTCACAATCAACAGTATCCGACAGTGTCAACAAGAGCTTCAGAAAAACCCTTTTTTTGTTGCAGGTGCCGACATCCATCTCTGCTACAATCAATACCCAACCAAATTAAAGGTCACAACTAGCGGCGACTCTTAGTCACTTAAAAGTCCTATTCAATTCAGCTTTGTTACTTTCTCAAGTTTTGATTGTGCCAAAAGGTCACTGGAGGTCAAATTTGACGTTCTTTTTTCGTTAACGTCAATTTTATTCGATGAGATTACAATTTGAACGTAGGCGTGTACTTACACATATTCTTAAACACCTTCAGCCCGTTATATTCCAATTTTGATCATAAAGATTGCCACGTAAGGCACAGATCAATTTAACGGTCTTAAACCTTTGTATGAAAGCTTTTTGTTTACACGCTGGTCCGTGGAAAATTTTAATGAGTCAAATTGATTGATATTTTGACGCGAAGTTGCCGCTTCGTTGTTGAGTTAACAACGTACAAACTATTATTGTTGTTTAATAGAAAGCTCGGAAGGTATCGACAAAGAAATAGGAAGCCGTTAAAAACAATGAAGATTAAAAAACAGTGAGTGAAAGTGCAGCGTTCTTAACAGTGTTTAAAACGAATTAAAGATTTCAAATAAAAAACCAAACGAAATTCTACGAAGCAGTGCGATAGTGTTCAAAATTCAAATTAAGAAAACAAATTCCAAATTCGAATCGCAAATAGTGTTGTGACAGTGTCGGTAGAAGTGTCGATCGGCGCGATGTGAGGTGAGGGGTGATGTGGGTGATGAGTGATGAAACGCAGCAAGTCTTACACGTGGTTGTCGGGGCTGCTAAGGATGCGGCCCGACGAGGAGGAGTGGGGCGCAGTGCCGTGGGTGCGTGCAGAAGTGCTGCAACAAGACAGGTCAGTGTATTTTTTTTAGGGTGTGATGATAGGTTCAGATTCAGATTTTATTTGGTAAAGAGATATATTCATTTACACGTCATTTTACAAAATATTAATATAAATAATTATCGGTAGAAGTAAGCGTCGGGATTGATAGGTATAGTAATTGGGTCCACGATCCCCTTGGACGAATTCGTTACAGCTCTAGCAATCTAATTTAATGAGCATGTCCTTGAGTTTCTCATAAAAACAGTATCACTAGGGGAGGTCTTTAAAGAAAAGACAGGTGTTGTATTATCTGGAAACCTTAAACTTTGACAACACGTTTGGCTCCGTGGGTGGATACAACGGCCTACGGAGCTGGCGGTCCCGGGTTCGAATCCCGGCCAGGGCAAGTGTTTGTGTGATGAACAAATGTTTGTTTCTGTGTCTTGGGTGTTTTCTATGTATTTAAGTAGTACAATTTAGCTATATATTATGTATATCGTCGCCTACTACCCATAGTACAAGCTTTGCTTAGTTTGGGACTAGGCTGATTTGTGTTATATTGTCCCTGTGTTATTTATTTATTTAAAGAAACTGTGTGGTCAGTATTAGTCGGATAAAGTTCAATTCAAATCGTGCCGCACGGAACTCTACACCATGTTTATCTTCAGTTATACACCACATATAATTTGCACATGACGTTATTAAGCAACGATTTCTCCGGTTAACTGTTATTGTTGCGAGTCCAAATTATCCACGACTGACACCATTGCCTTAACGGCGACGGTCAATTTGGCGATCATGAATCGTGAAAGGTGTGTGCACACCATTGATTTGCTATGCGCAAGCGCGTGTGATATGTACATTACTCGATCATGCTATGTTTGCACCTTGGTTGTATCCGACTCAGTAGATAACAGGTGCAACCTTAGCTCAACTTTAGTGTTGTGCCATTACCAGGTAAAGCATGACGCGTTCGTGTCATTGAGATATTGAGATACAATAGCGGTGGTTACAGGTTAATTTCTATGAAATGTGCGCAAAACACGATTAAGTTTTTATAATGGCATAAAAGAGTAAAATATTGTGAAATTGAGGAAATAAAATATTATACCGTTCTAACGGGAACTTGAACAGACAACTTTGCAATTTTGCCAAGAGCTTGATCATGAACAGACAAACAGAATACTCATAAGGGGAAGTACCAATTGAATCCTAATTTACAATGGACTCATTTGTAACTGTTAGATACTTATTGTTGACGTACGAGTAATTTTAAAAACCGGCCAAGTGTGAGTCGGACTCGCGCACCGAGGGTTCCGTACAAAATATACGCTATAAACGGCCGTATCTATGAAAATCCAGTGTTAGCAGAGCCCTACTCGTAAGCAAAATGTATTATTGTTATTGTATTGGTTACTGACATAGACAGACAGACATAAAATTATACTGTTTTTAGTATTTGTTGTTATAGCGGCAACAGAAATACAATATCTGTGAAAATTTCAACTCTGTAACTATCATGGTTCATGAAATACAGCCTGGTAACAGACAGACACACAGACGGACAGCGGAGTCTTAGTAAAATGGGATAAAATGAGTAAAATAGGGCTTATAGTTGGACCATTATAAGCTGTTTTATGTCATTTTAGGGTTCGCCCTAAAATGACATAAAACAGCTTATAATTGTCCTACTATAATTGCTTCGTCGCTCAACCGTTTATTACATATAATGCCACGGAGAGTCGCACTCTGTCACTAATAAAATTATTCTCATAAATCAGAGCACATTCTTTTAATATGATAATGGGACATTAGGGCCATTGAGAAACTACGAATAGATGCTTACAGCATTGTAGAAAACATCGTGTTTTATTATGCCCCAAACATTACGGCCTTAATGCCGCGACACGACCATACCGGTAATTTCCGGATCATCAACTCAACGTGACACGTTTTTCGACAGATAATGGGCACATCACTAATTTAATATGAGTTCCTATGATTGACTAATTTCCCGTACGAAAGATAATTTCTCAACTAGCAATTACATGCGGCTTCGCCTGCGTCATCGGGAACTGAGTAACCTATGTTTTAAAGATTAACTCCCCCTACAACGGTAAAAGGTTACCATCTGTAAGGATGATTTCCAGGAAAAAAACTATTTTATATCCTTTTAGGCGCTGTTTTGAAGGGAGGAGGGCATGACCTCCCACCAAAATCATATACCTCAAATTGATTACTTATTTAAAACTTTACAAAATACAAAAAAACACCTGTATGCTTTGCAGGTCAAACTATCTCCAGCGTTAAAAGGTTAAAATACAGACAGATAGAGTTACTTTCGCATTTATAGTATCTGGGGGAATGGTAGTGCCCTCGCCAACATTATAGCATACTAGCATTTATTCGCAGCTTCAATCGCGTTAAGGAGGATATCCCATACAATTTTCCACCCCCATTTTCACCTAAAAACAAGGTCTGTCATCAAAAGCAGTGTTTCAACCCCCAAGGGGGCTACCAAGTCTTACAGGATCACATTAATGCACCAATGATCATAATGTAGGGTTGGGACCTCACTCTCATTGGCTTTTTAGGCCACAGAGGGGACAAAGAATAGACATACATACATATGCTCTTACAACATAACCCTTCTTCGGGCAGTTGGGTAAAAAACGAAAACTATTACATTATTTAAATAAAACAATTTAACGGATTATATCTCATTTGAGTTCCCGACGTTTCGGATGCTTTTCAGCTTTCCGTGGTCTCGGGTTGACTATATTACTATTTCATAATTTTTTATTTTTTGCCATAAAAATAACGTTACTTCTGCGTTACTTCCTGGAGACATGTCATGACATAATTTTAATTCGGAAAGAGACTTAGTGTGCTTAGAATTTCAAAAATACAGAGGGCGTTTCTAGTGCTAACTAGATTGTGTTCGAAAATTTCACGCCATATACGTAAAGTTGCCATAGCTCAGTTGGTCAGAGCGTTAAAGAAGAGGACGCAGGTTCAAATCCTGCTTGCAATTTACTTGGTCGCATTGATTTTTTCGTTTACAATCGAACTCGGTGTTTATAATTTTTTTTTTTATAAATACAGGGTGTTTTGTCTAACTAAAATTTGAGGCCGTGTTGAGATAGGAAACGACCCCACCTATCCACCATATTAATTTGGCCAACGATGGACCAAACATCCTGTATAACGTTATTGACGTTTGTTTGTGCACTGATCGTGGGCAATAGCTGTATGAATTACCCTATCATTTCTTTGATCACGGTGACTTTAAAAGCTTATCAGTTTAATTACTCATGCGCATACATAATGCTCCGATGATGTGATGCAATCATCGATACCGCCCGCTTTGTGAGTGTGGGAACGCGTGCGCACGCTGCGTGGCAAGAAGGTCGCTGCCGGTACAAGGAATAACGTAGCAGTGGGTGATGTTTGTGAAAAGGTTCATTAATGAAGACGAAGTTAACTTTACGGGTCAAGCAATAGGGAATATGCACGAATTTATATTTTGGCTTTATTAATATCTCGTTCATGTAACAAACAGTGGACAAAAATGATTTTTTGAATAACTATAAAAATAACCAAGATATAACCCATCAAACATTCCATTCTATCTCTTTCTAGCAAAACAGATTTTAATATGGAGTTTATTTGGCCGAAGTGCACTATGACGTAACAGTTCATGTCGGACCTCTCTGACATATCGCTGTCTAATAAGTAGTTTAAAATGCCTATGTCATGCGTATTTCTTTCTTGGCCGATTTTAATTTTAATTCCACTTTTCGAAATAGTTTCTACGCTATTTTGATATTTTATTTAAAAAAATCATTCATGTACCTTATCTCTATAGTCTGAAACATCCAAATGGCCAAAAATAATTATCATCACACAATTTTATGCTATTGTTATGTATGATGAAGCACGAATATTTCGATCATATTGTATTTTGTCGCTTAGAATCCATAGTACTATCTCTCTGTGTTTTCTAGTATTATCATAAAACACAGAATATAATGTGAGTATTACTTGTCTAATTTAATTTAGATTGGAGAATAATTCGATTTTAGAAAAAAATAATTTTGTAGCCGGGTAGTACCGCCATAGGAAAAAGGGTAAGAAAACTGAATTGGCAATGATTTGAAGAACCGATGGCCGTTAGGGCAGAAAGGTTCTCGAGTGGAGACATATCTGCAGTAACAACAATGCTGTAAATGTTTGAATGTCTCGCGCAGGCCTGCGCTTGCGTCTATTGTGCCGGAGTAATTATGATGTAGTCCGCTTCGCACTTATGAATAAACATACCGACCTAAAGAGACAGCTTTTGTAATTATTTTAACACTCAGCGAGAATTTATGTGAAAGCGTGAACGCAAGATTGTGATAAAATGAAGAAGTAATTCATTCGTAATTAACGAAACTGTAGGGTATACATTATATTGTTACTGTAGATCCGAGAATGAAATTAGTTAAACGCCTATTGTTCTAAAGCTTGTCTTCTATACTATTACAAAGTTGTAAAAATGAAATGCCTAAACGTTAACGATATTTAAAAAAAAAAAATTGTAACAGGCTATTTGGAGATCACTGAAATATACATATTTTTGGTTTTGTATGTTTGTTTATGTCGTTATGGCTTCACCACGACAAATTCGTTTAGCAGATTTCAACTATTTTTGGTACGGTTCTGGCCTCTAAGGTCCAGTTCCCCGAACGTCCAATCCTCTAAAGTCCAGTTCCTCGAACGTCCAATCCTCTAACGTTCATTTCTCACAGACAATAAGTTTGATTGTTTGAATCATCACCTGGGTAAACCACGGGTATTTTTTTTATTTCCTCGTTCCTAGGGATCAGCTGATCTTTCACAGATGGTTATTGGATATTTTTTATCCGACTATCTATCAAGACAAAAAAAAAAGGTAATAATTCTATTGCCCTCCGCTGAAAAAGATGCTATTTAAGGTTTCAGAGAATAAAGCTTTTGATGAAATGATAGTCGACGCAATGAAGTAAGTATTCGATGTGACGTTTTTCGATACAACAAGGTAAATCCGTATTGTTCTGACATTGACAAAGATTTCACATTCACAACTAACAACTCCACCTAGGTATAAGAAAGTCAATGCTAAATCACATAGCTAATAGCTGCGTCTAAACTAGAAAACTAACTTACCCTACAAAACAACCATACTTTAGAAGGAACGATATATACGTCTTTAACTTACCAACTCTCTTACCTCGGTTATGTTGTAAAATACACAGAAAAGAGCTGTACATATGCCCTTTTTAAGATATAAAGGAACTAATGAGGAAAAGGCACCTAAAATGGTGAAGATAGTATCTAAACGTCACTAGCGGTCTTACAAGCGGTTACAAGCTTGATGTATGTTATACTTCTGCTAGTTCGACACAATTGGTACCAGCTTTATATCGTAAATAGTTAAGCACACATAATATTCCCTTCTGTTTTCGCTATTATCACTCAATGAAATAAAACAATTCAATCGGATTATATCGCGTATATTACCTCATTTGAGCTGCCAACGTTTCAGAAGCTTTCCAGCTTCCGTGTTCTGTGTTCACTAGGTCGACTGACAAAAGATATAATTTCTCCGTCACAGTTACTATTTGTGCAAACTACCCACTTTGAGAAAACAAATAAATAAAAAGTTTTTCTGAGCCTATATGGAGACATGGTCATTCAGGGCTTCGCGGTAGGCGGTTTCTTTGTGCCTATATAGACCGCACGCCACTGAAAGGTGCACATACATGCCAGATGGGCCTAATGTGTAAAGATAAGTTACATATGTGTTAGAATGATTTAATAATTTTATTCTAAAAATACAAGAGTTTTGCAAAATGAGTCTTACTGAAGAGAAAAAAGCTGTAAGGTACTAGCCCCACCGCCGGTGAGAAAAAGCGAGCAACTATGGACTATTTTCTCGTCCAACTCGCTCAAGAAACGCACAATAGATGTAGACTCCATGTCAATAAAAGAAATACATATATGAGAGAGTTATCGCCGGCAGTGTGAACAGCCGGCGATTAACTATTAATATATGTGTCTCTGTTACTAACACAGGATCTATATTTTTTTTCGTTTCTTGGGCGAGAAAATCGCCGATAGCTAATCGCTTCCTCACTCTTGGTGGGACCAGTGGCTAAAGCGTCGGAAACGTAAGGAACTCAAATGAGATAAAATACGCGATATAATCCGATTAAATTATTTTATTTAAATGAATTAAGCACAGAGTTTATCAGCTGTCCCACCGATGAGCAAGCTGATATAAACTAACAATCAGGTTAGCAGTTTAATCAGAAAAAAAACACTGAATTTACAAGAAAAATGCGATCATCAAGGGGCCTCCTTGATGATCGCATCCGAACGTATTTAGTTACTCACATTCAAAGATATAGCCTTTCCCTGGGTAATCCGGAGGCATAATGGTTGCCTCGCCACTGGCACCTAATTAAAATGGGGAATATCAGATTTGGCAATTGAATCATAAATTGGACTTTAGTCATTTTTATAATTTACTAACCCCTCTTTTATGCTTCAGCGTATTCGAGTCAAAGAGTTTAGTCTCCTCCTTACAAGTCAGTGTCCAAGCCTCACAGCCGTACATTAAGGGCGTTTTGTATCCTTGTGTCTATTTCCTCTTCCCTGGTATTGGTGTCCGTTATATTGGTGGCGGAAAGAAAGATCTGGAGGAAAATTCTGGGGCCAACTTGCGGTCAGGATGGAATATGGAGAAGGAGGAAGAATGCGGAGCTTGAGGACCAGATGGCTGAGCCAAACATTATCGGGTGGATAAAAAGACACAGGCTTCGCTGGCTCGGCCATCTTGAAAGGATGGGAGAAGATCGAGGAGTGAGGCGAGCGTATGTGGGGCGTCCTTGCGGTCGACGGCCGGTTGGTCGTCATTCGTAGGCCAATGTATACATTTTTATAATAAGCTACCAGATGATGCTTTGAAATTATCGTTTCTAGCTCTCAAAAAGTACTTAAAAGAGTCCCTAATGGCAAAGGCTTATTATAGGGTAGAGGACTATTTAACAGACAAAAATGCATGGCCCAAAACAGAAACCAAATAATATACTTTTACCGGGACACGGTTCTTATAAGGTGGCATATCAAACGTATGTAAGTTGTTTTAAATAAAAATCACTATTTTGCTTTTTTATATTCTAGATATTTTTTTTACTTTTATAAGTTTTGATATGTTTCCTTGAAGAACTACGCATTGAGTTTATACTCAAAACATATATTTAGGATAGGCTAAGCACGAATATTGTAATAGATATAAGAGTTATTTCGAAAAAATGACTGACTGTTGAGTTTGTTTCGGCTTTCTTCTCTTCAGTGGTCTCCTCTTGGGAAACGCCGTAAAGTCAGACTTGTAAAAGTGCCCTTGTGGCCTACTTACAGAATAAAGATCATTATTTCATTATTTCCACGCGGATGTCTGGCGGGAGGTGGCACAGGATAGACCTAGATGGAGGCTCTTATTAGTGGAGGCCAAGACTCACTTTGGGTCGCTGCGGCAGTCAAGTTAGTTAGTTAGTCGAGTCAAAAATATATCCTATAACCATCTGGGAATGCCCAGCTATCCGTGTACCAAAAATAGCTGAAATCTGTGTAGCCGTTTTGGCGTGATGAAGCCACAACGACACATACAATCACACAAAAAATATATATTTCATTTAAGTGACCACTAAATAGTCTGTTAAAATATTTTTTCTGAAAATATCTTTTTATGTACAGTCATTTCATTTTTACAACGTTATATATAATAGTATAGATAATTAAGTACTTATTCCATTCGTACGTTTTAAAACTAAGTGTCCGTAGAATAAAAAAGGTTCCAAAGTGGCATATATTTAACCGACTTCAAAGTAAGAAGGTTATATATGTATGATTATATGTACACATGCGGGTGATGCGCAGTAATGAGCAAAAACGACGGACTCGTATGAAGCCTTCCAGCGAGATGGCTGACATGGTATCGTTTTGCCTTTTATTGAAATTTACTCGTTTGTGCTTCTGTGACCGCTGGTAGGCGATTTATTGTTTGTTCTTTTACAAGGTTTAATGTACTTACAGCCACAACAAAAGCCAGAAAAACCTTCCTTTTAGGATCCAAAGTAGGTATAAAACTAGGATCCAAATTATTACTAAACTCTCTTGTTCGTGATCGTAGCGCACTATTTTATATTACGAAGAAGATTCCCGCAACTCCGTTCGCAGAGGGGAAAAGTCATAACCCGTCGTTTTTTCTTCAGCAAAGTCGGGCAAGAAGTATTATTTAACTAACGGTGGATGTCAAGCTACCCGTGTACCAAAAACAGTTATAAGATAATATTAATACCAGTAGCCTTAGCATTTTTATAAGTAACTCTGCCACTAACATTTTCATCTGTTTAAGCGATTATTACTCATTTAAATATAACAATTTAACGGATTATATCGCGTATATTATCTTATTTTAGTTCCCGTCTAGATGACGAGTCAACCCGTGACTATGGAAAGTTAAAAAGCCTCCGAAACGTCGGGAACTCAAATGAGAAAATATACGCGATATAAGTCGTTAAATTGTTTTATTTAAACTCTGCGACTAATGTCTCCTGGGTTAAGGTACAGTAACCCGCATCAATACCTGCCATAACAAAGCGGCCGAAAATATCTGACACGTCCTAGCAGCCCTAGAAATAAAGTCGTGTCAGATATATATGCGCGCGTTGTTGTGGCAGATATTAATGCTGGCGACTGTACAGTATAACAACAAGAAAAGTTAATCCACCCGACTGTCAAGTATTCGTTTCAAAATAGTTTTAGTGATCTATATAAATCAATAAATAAATATCAGGGACAATCTTACACAAATCGACCTTGTCCCAGTACTAAGTAAATCTTGTACTATGAGTACTAGGCAACGATATACATAAATAAATAAATATAAATAAATATGTCAGTTTGCACGGTGCACAATCAGAATCACTCATGGGATTCTCATTCATTTTGAAATAAACTGAAGCAGCGTAGGGGTAATTACTTCCATATGGTAACTGTAGACATTGACCCCACGAGACAGGCCTTGCCTAGTGTGGAGGTCATAGGCAAATTATACTGTAACTCAGTCTTGGCAATAAATGATATTTTATTTATTTTTTATTATATATCAGGGACAATCTTATACAAATCGACCTAGTCCCAAACTAAGCAAAGCTTGTACTATGGGTACTAGGCGACGATATACATAATACTTAAGTATATAGAAAACATCCAAGACCCAGGCACAAACATTCGTGCTCATCACACAAACATTTGCCCTGGCCGGGATTCGAACCCGGGACCGCCAGCTTCGTAGGCCGTTGTACAACCCACTGAGCCAAACGTGTCGTCAAATTAAACTTTCTCACAATCCACAACTTTCTTGTGCGCCTGCGCTTATCTGCAGTTAACGCTGGGTTCAGCTAAAAGCTTAGCCTCAGCTATAAATTTGTCTGAGACTGCGGTTAACTATACGGAATGTGAGGTTTATCGTGCGACTTTATAGCTGTTTAATAGGTATCGTTATTTCCATATTAATAGAAATAACCTTAAGGTGAACCTTACAAAAACTAAGCTGATGCATTTTACTCAAAGGAAGTCTACCTTACCAATAAGCATTTCTTATCAAGCATGCACGATAGATGAGGTCGAGCCTATAAATTTCTTAGGCATCGCTATTGATCAATCCCTAACCTGGAAAAAACATGTAGAAGTAGTAACTAGTTTTCGTAAGGTGGAAATGCCAAATTTGTAATCTATATCGGATTTTAACACAGAGTGGAGTCCCTTTAAGGTTGGAAATTGCTTATGGGACAGATGAAAATTGTATATAGTTCTCCGGATGACTTCCTGATCAAAATCGTCTACTGCTGATGACGGACAAGGACGCAACTTTTTATTCTTCGGGGAGGTGAATTTCTTTGTTGTTGCGAATTTCTCGCTGTTGCTCTCAGTCACAATGTTATAAACAGTAGAGAGACAAACACCTGTAGCTTTTTCAACTAACTGGGCAGCGGTGTAAGGCAAGTTTAAATTTTTCGTCAGTTCATTTTCAAAATATTTATAACAGTTGAAAATTATTTGCTTACTTTGACTCTCAATAGGACCAAAATTACTTACAGCCATATTTTTTTAAAATATAGAAATTATTCGTAGTCGTACGGGCGGACACAATAATTAATTGAGAATACAATCAAATCAGATGTAAAAATATACGCACAACGTAAAGAATATTGACAATTTCACACTGACATTATTTTTGCTTTTAGTTCTTCGATATATATATAACAACCTCTTTGTATGCTGATAGTACAAGAAAATAGAAAATTCAAATATAGAATGCCTGTAAACAAACAATAATACTACATATGCAATTCCACGCTCTCGATGATTCAACTATACCCGTGTACCAAAAATAGTTAAAATCCGTTTTGCTGATTTGGCGTGATGAAGACACAACGACATTACATAAAAAAATAAATATATATATATTTTTTAAAATATATTACAGATATTTCATTTTTACAACTTTATAATAGTAAAGATAACCGAAAATGGACAAACGACTTCTAATAAAATGGCTGAAATTGAAACATTCTGGTCTAGTAAATAATAGATAGAGATGATAAAAAATCCATACTAATATTATAAATGACTGGAAGAGATCCCTCACAGGGACAAGTTCGCCCTTGTACATATCTGTGTTTTGTAAATACATTTTTTTTTGTATTAATTTATGTGCAATAAAGTGATTACATACATACTAATATTATAAATGACTGGAAGAGATCCCTCACAGGGATAACTTCGTCCTTGTACATATCTGTGTTTTGTAAATATTTTTTTTTTGTATTTGTTTATGTGCAATAAAGTGATTACATACATACATACATCCATACTAATATTGTAAATGCGAAAGTGTGTCTGTCTGTCTGTCTGTCTGCCTGTTACCTCTTCACGCTTAAACTACTGGACCGATTTGGATGAAATTTGGTATGGAGATAGTCTAAGTCCCGGGGAAGGACATAGGCTACTTTTTATCCCGGAAAAATACCCTTATCCGCGATAAACGAATTCAAGGGGGACGAAGTCGCGGGCAGAAGCTAGTACATACATAAAGGCGAAAGTGTGTCTGTCTGTCTGTTACCTCTTCATGCTTAAACCGCTGAACCGATTTGGATGAAATTTGGTATGGAGATAGTTTGAGTCCCGGGGAAGAACATAGGCTACTTTTTATCCCGGAAAAATACTTTTATCCGCGTTAAACGAATTTAAGGCGGACGAAGTCGCGAGCAGAAGCTGGTATCAAATATGGCAGATAGTCGACGTAGCGTACCTGCATAAAAATACATACGAATCAAATCAATATTATTTTTTAAAATCTGCGAATAATGAGGAATCAAGTGTATATGTATATAAAATCACTTATGAAACCATTCTATTTTCAACTTTTAGATGACACTGTATCTTTAAATTTGTATATTAGACAGACGGACAGCCGAAAAAATAAAAATATAATAATAATTAATTAAAGGTTTTTTGTAAGCACGAACTGTCTCTCACACTTATAATATTAAACGAGAACAACCCACAATAACACCCAATTTTAATGGCCATGCAACTATTCAAAACAAAAAGGCGTAACTACATAACACTGCAGTGCTTTTCCTACAACAATAAGCCTTTTTAAGAACAAGGCAGTTTAAAGTCAGACTTTATTTCTGACACTGATTCCATCCGATCCAGAAGTGATTACTGTCAACTGTCAAGTACCAAAGTTCATATATTTAATTTAAGCGAAACAGAACTTTATGTTTTTCCACTAAAGGTGACATTAACTGAAATGCACTTGCACAAAATTCGTAGAAGTAAATGAAATGCATTTTAATTTGGACAGTTATATTTGTCGAATAAATTATGGCAAGATTTATTTTTATTTTTTGACACGTTGTTTTTTTAAATGTAAAAGCACATTTAATGTTTAAATGAATTTAATCTTAGGCTAAAACAGTTTGAAATTGTAATGGACTTTAATTTTTAAAGTTATTTTTCAGTTTAGTCCAAAATCGAAAAATAAAATATATATTGTTTTAGAAAGTCTATAAAAACCATGCGTAAAACTAAAAGCATATGGCTATATACGCTATACTAGTGCATCATAATGTAACGTCTTCCCTCTGCTACCCCCGACTCTATCCTATCTATGCTGTAACTATCTATAACTGAAACTGAACTGGTATCCAATGGTATTACTGAAATGTAAACTATCGATGTAACTAGTCTTTATTGAAAGCGCGGCACTTGACAGTTCAAAGACATCTTCAGTGGGTACTCTGAAAAAAACCTGACTGCAAAATTTAATTACCAATGTCACTTATATAATCAAGACGAGTCCAACGGACAACATTAAAATCTAAAATCCATCAAGCCAATAAAGCTGCAGGGAAAAAAAGCTGTGTGCTAAAGAGAAATAGTTAAACATATACATACATACCCACCTACATAAGCACAGTAGTAGGGTACACTATTCCATCCAAGTAGTTGCTACCTGCAATTCAGCTTACAGCCATTTAAGCCTAGACTAACCATTTAAGCACGCTTGGACCGTTCTATTACTAATTAGCAGCTCATTAGCGAAAGCTATGAAATCTCATTAACTAATAGGTACTTCCGCAATATTACCCTTTAAGAAGTCGTCGCCTAGTACCCATAACATAAGCCTTATTGAGCTTATCATAGGACTAGTTTGATTTGCGTAAAATTGCCCTGTAATATTTATTTATTTAAGTAGGCTGCCGTTAGTTATGAAGTCTTTATTTACTTCACATTTAATTTAACTATTAATAACATACACAAAAACCTAGTTTATTTCTTAATGGCAGAAGAACCACAGCAACTGACAAGGCTGTTGAAGTGGCAATGGCCGAGCCATGTAGCCCGGACATTAGGTTCATAGATAATATGTCTTAGAAAATCAAATCGTATACTTTCCTTTTTTATACCAACACCCTATATATCGCTTACTTCGCATACTCTACACTTATTATAATGAACATTTTCTATAGTATGATAAAAAATCACGTAACGAAATTGATAATACCTTTTATTCTTTGAAGTAGTATTTGAACTAGATTTTTTTAATTACACACATTACAAAACAAATCAGCTCTACTAAAAGTGCCTCTACGAAATATCTTTATATGAAATAAATCATCTAAGAAACATTGTTATACCATTCGAAAATTCTAACCAAATTATGTTCGGTCATATGAAAAGAGATCAATCAAAGAAAACAAATGTTAACTGATTATATCGCGTATATTACCTCATTTGAGTTCCCGACGTTTCGGAAGCTCTTCAGCTTTCCATGTTGAGGGGTTGACTCACAGGGTGAACATGGAAAGCTGAAAGGTTTCCGAAACGTCGAGAACTCAAATAAGATAATATATGCGATATAATCCGTTAATATTTGTCTTACTTAAATTAGTAATAATCGCGGAAACAGAAGAAAATATTAAGAGATCAATTGTTTTTCTACGAAATTAATGGCACCCATTTTTATTCAATAGCTAAGTGTAAATCCAAGAAATAACCGCCCGTTTCTTTCAATTCACTACCATTTAAGGCTCCAAGAACACGCTTGTAACGTATATCATTAATTAGCTGCTCATTAGCGAAAGCCTCGCATTAACTTATAGGTAGGTATGCCTGTAACGTCTTCACCTTAAGAACGCTGCCGTTAGCTCATCAGTTGAGAGCACCAGAATTGAGCTAGGATTGGAAGGATGTAAGTTCGTATGAGTCCCAATGACATATATAGGTTTTAGGGTTCCGTATTTGAAACGAGGATGAGTAAGTATATTTGAAGGTTTATCAATAATCTATTTAATCTCATCTCAGCTGCAACATAGGGTGTATTATTTATAACGACCGACCTTTAAATAAAAAATAAATAAATAAAAAGTATGGCCCAGTATTTTTTTATCTATACTATTATAAAGTTGTAAAAATGGAATGTCTGTACATTGAAGATATTTTCAAAAAATTGATTGTTACGGACTATTTGGAGGTCACAAAACGAAAAATATTTTTTTTGGATTTTATGTATGTTTGTATGTGTCGTTGTGGCTTCATCACGCAAAATCGGCTAAACAGACTTCCATAATTTTTGGTACACGGATAGTTGGGTATCTCCAGATGGTTATAGGATACTTTTTACCCGACTACGCTGAAGAAAAAACTACGGATTATGACTTTATCTCCTCCGCGAACGAAGTTGCGGGCATCTTCTATTTTTTTATATTATTATTTTTAACGACCGACCTTTGGCGACCGGTTTAGCTCAGTGGGAGTTGCCTACGAAGCTGAAGGTTCTGGGTTCAAAACCCGGTAGGCGCAAATATTTGTGTGATGAACATAAATACTTGTTATGTTTTCTATCTATATGAGTAAATATATCTATTGAATATATCGTTGTCTAGTACTAGACAATATATAGTAACACAATAGTTCGCTACATATTTTTTTTAATATTTTTAATGTACAAAGAAATATTTCATTTTTACAACTAATGGTATACTCGTATACTCGTAGATGAGATGTATGTTATCATATAAGGTATAAATCTCTAAAGATAATGGCAAGGGGTGTCTTTGGTCCAGTGGACGATGGGTCGAGGGCTGGTGTGGGACGCTACATGCGTCGACGGCGGAGGTGGCTGAAAAACGTAAAAAATCAAAATACCAGGCTCTGGGATCCCAATACCATTTTATGCCATTCGGCGTCGAGAACCTGGGCCCGTGGGGTCCATGCGCCTGGCTCCTGAGCTATCAAAACTGCTCGTTGACACTTTTGGCGACCAAAGGGCTGGCAGCTTCGTCGCTCAGCGTATCAGTATCGCCATACAGGGAGGAAATGCTGCCAGTACTTTTGGTACCATGCCGTGGGGGCCCTTTTTTGACATAATTTAATTTTTAGCTTTAGTTTTAGTCACCTAAATGTTTCTTATTTCATTGCTTATTCATTCTTATAAGGTAATCTATGTATAAGTCGAATCATAAGAGTTGGCGTTGATTCAATATGAAATAAGCACTTCGTTCCGCATACAAAATCCGAACCAGGTATTATATCTACATCTACCTACGCTTATGGGGCCATGTTACACAAAAAAATGGAATTTGAATGAATCGCCAGTTATGTCGCCAGATAGAAAGAAAGAAAAAAAGAAAGAAAGATTTTTTTTTTCAGAAATTTAGTGGTATGTGGAGTTGAAATGGTGTATTGAGCGCGTACATTTTGCTTAAAGAAGCATGCAAAGTTACTTATGAACTACTTAGGAACTAAACATTATCATTCAATTATACAAATATCACATTCATTTCACTAGGTACAATAATATTTAATTATATTCATACTTATTAGTTATTTGTTGGTTCTAAATAATTCTTAATAGTATAGTAACATTTATCGGAGCAAAATTTATGTAGTTTATGTTTAAATTCAGGCATGCCAGAGTTCCTTATTTCTATAGGCAAATTGTTAAAGATTTTTATCGTCATATACAGTATATTCTTCTTAAAGTAAGGCGTAATGGGGTACACAGGGTAGCAAATATAAGTACCATGTCGTGAGTTATATTTCGCAACAGATGCCTAGAAGTAACTGCTTTGTAGCACGTGTATTCACATGCCGATCATTTCTTAAGTTTTTATAAAATATTTTCAAGGCACGGAACCTTCAGTACGCGCTGGACTCGCGCTTCCCGGCCGCAATCGGCTAATGCAGCAATACGGTAATGGCACCTTACCGGTTCTTCGGCTTTGCGGCCTGTTGGCAACCTGACTTGAGGAGCCTTTCAGGTGCCTGAGATGTATTACTGAGTACCGAGTAGATACTATATATACCTAGCTATGTTAGGGTAAGTCCAGGGTAGTTGTAATTTTTTAAATACTATACTATAAAATCTATAATTATAATTAACCGCTGAACAATTTACTTTAACAAAAAAATATCTAATGAGATTAACCTTAACAGAATGATCTTTATCACATGAGGCCTATTTTACATACAATTCATCAAAAATGTGCCTTGCCCATTGCCACTTCAGTTTGCTTACCCTATTTGCTATGTCGGTGACCTTGGTTTGTCAACGAATCTCCTAATTTTTGATTCGATCTCGTAGAGAGATCCCGAGCATAGCCCGATGGCCGTTAGGGCAGAGAACTTCTTGAGTGGAGACCGCGTACCGACAAGCGCGGCATGGCGACCTGGTTAGGGTTGCGGGGACTCGCTAAATGCTGGTCGCCTCTATCCAGCATTATTTGGAAATCTAATGAGGAGACCTGTGTCCAGCAATGGACACAGGTCTCCTCATTTATGAATGTGTCCGGGAGTGATATAATGACTACGCTATCAAATCTAAAGTCATCGATCGAATCATGAGCTATGAAATCTAAAGTCATCGATCGAATCAACAGGTATCAAATCTAAAATCATCGATCGAATCATCAGCTATCAAATCTAAATCCAAAACAATATTGTCATCATATCAGCCATAGGACGTCCACTGCTGGACGCAGGTCTCCTCAATAGATTTCCGCATGGGCCTGATAGAGGCGACCCGCTTCCAGCGAGTCCCAGCAACCGTAACCAGGTCGTCCGACCACCTTGCGGGTAGCCTTTTGCGGCTTCGGTACGCAATCTCTGCCCATTGTCACTTCAGTTTGCTTACCGTATTTGCTATGTCGGTGACTCTTATCGCTAAAACGCTAAAATGTGCTTTAGCTTTAGCTCATTATCCTTTACGCTATCTGTTGTATATTATTTTTGTAGCAGAGGGCTACTCCAAAATCCGTAAAACGAAGTTCGTATGGTGCCATCTCGCTCACTCAAATACAGCATAACATGCAAGGGGAGGAAGAACACGTTACGAACTTCGATTTTTTAGTTTCGGAGTAACCACTCAGTTCTCAGAGGCCATACATTTGACCGACTTCTCCAGTAACATCTTACTGATTTACCAGTTCATCCGCCTCACCACCTCTAGCACAACGGCAACACGCGACACTTAATCGCGCGACAATATTGCCTGTCTCTTTCGTGTCAGTACAGTGCGACAAAGGTGAGTTCGCGACAAGCGAAGTCAACGTAATTTTGTGCTAGCCTGGCAGCTGGTTAGTCCTCAACAGTGGCATGTGGTCCAGATAAGCACAAAAGCACTGTCTACTCTGAACGACCATAGTTCCATACAGGCACAGAGAAACTGCCTACCCTGAAGCCCTGAACGACCATGGCTCCATACAGGCACAGAGAAACTGCCTACCCTGAAGCCCTGAACGTTCACGGCTCCATACAGGCACAGACAAACTGCCTACCCTGAAGCCCTGAACGACCGTGGCTCCATACAGGCACAGAGAAACTGCCTACCCTGAAGCCCTGAACGACCATGGCTCCATACAAGCATAGAGAAACTGCCTACCCTGAAGCCCTGAACGTCTGTGGCTCCATGCAGGCACAGAGAAACTGCCTACCCTGAAGACCTGATCGACCATGGCTCCATACAGGCACAGAGAAACTGCCTACCCTGAACACCTGAACGACCATGGCTCCATACAGGCACAGAGAAACTGCCTACCCTGAAGATCTGATCGACCATGGCTCCATACAGGCACTGAGAAACTGCCTACCCTGAAGACCTGATCGACAATGGCTCCATACAGGCACAGAGAAACTGCCTACCTTAAAGACCTGATCGACCATGGCTCCATACAAGCACAGAGAAACTGCCTACCCTCAAGTCCTGAACGTTCACGGCTCCATACAGGCACAGAGAAACTGCCTACCCTGAAGCCCTGAACGACCGTGGCTCCATACAGGCACAGAGAAACTGCCTACCCTGAAGACTTGATCGACCATGGCTCCATACAGGCACTGAGAAACTGCCTACCCTAAAGCCCTGAACGACCGTGGCTCCATACAGGCACAGAGAAACTGCCTACCATGAAGCTCTGAACGACCATGGCTTCATACAGGCACAGAGAAACTGCTTACCCTGAAGCCCTGAACGACCGTGGCTCCACACAAGCACAGAGAAACTGCCTACCTTAAAGACCTGATCGACCATGGCTCCATACAGGCACAGAGAAACTGCCTACCCTGAAGCCCTGAACGACCATGGATCCATACAGGCACAGAGAAACTGCCTACCCTGAAGCCCTGAACGATCGTGGCTCCATACAGGCACAGAGAAACTGCCTACCCTGAAGACTTGATCGACCAAGGCTCCATACAGCCACTGAGAAACTGCCTACCCTGAAGCCCTGAACGACCGTGGCTCCATACAGGCACAGAGAAACTGCCTACCACGAAGCTGTGAACGACCATGGCTTCATACAGGCACAGAGAAACTGCTTACCCTGAAGCCCTGAACGACCGTGGCTCCATACAAGCACAGAGAAACTGCCTACCCTGAAGCCCTGAATGACCGTGGCTCCATACAGGCACAGAAAAACTGCCTACCCTGAAGACCTGATCGACCATGGCTCCATACAGGCACAG
Organism: Hedya salicella; assembly: GCA_905404275.2. Lineage (NCBI taxonomy): Eukaryota > Metazoa > Arthropoda > Insecta > Lepidoptera > Tortricidae > Hedya > Hedya salicella. The sequence continues at coordinate 857,463 of FR990112.1, read as the reverse complement.
AGAAACTGCCTACCCTGAACACCTGAACGACCATGGCTCCATACAGGCACAGAGAAACTGCCTACCCTGAAGACCTGATCGACCATGGCTCCATACAGGCACAGAGAAACTGCCTACCCTGAAGACCTGATCGACAATGGCTCCATACAGGCACAGAGAAACTGCCTACCTTAAAGACCTGATCGACCATGGCTCCATACAGGCACAGAGAAACTGCCTAACCCGAAGACCTGATCGACCATGGCTCCATAGAGGCACAGAGAAACTGCCTACCCTGAAGACCTGAACGACCATGGCTATATTGGCTAACGATATTAGCACAGAAAAGCCAACCTCGGCCAAAATCCCTGTTTACGCCACTGGTCCTGTAGCGTATTCGTAGGTGTATTTTTTCGATGATTATCCTTCGTACTTTGTAAGAATTACGACCGTGTAATTGCGAATGATTAGCAGGAAACAATTGTGTAGATTCTTATTACTGACAAGGATAATAACTTGTTTATTTTAGCGGAAAAGTATGCATAGTTCCAGTGAATAATTTATATGATTTACTAGAAGGGGGGCGCCTTCGTTTGCGGAGGAGAAAAAGTCATAACCTCTCTTTTTTTTCTTTAGCATAGTCGGGTAAAAAGCATCCTATAACCATTTGGAAATACCCAGCTACCCGTCCACCAAAGATATATTTGAAATGCGCGCAGCCGATTTAGCGTGATTAAGCCACAACCTCACATACGAACATACAAACATTTTATGATCCGTTAAATCGATCATCGATTTAACGGATCAACGGTTTAAGGCATCGATCCCGTGAGAGCTGGTGATTGTTGTAGTATTTGTTTGGGAGCTCTTAATTATATATTTTTGGAAGTTTCTTTATCCGTCTTCGTGTTTAATTGAGATGTGCAATAAAGTGTATTCATATCTAGGTGTTTCATTGCAAATATTCATACGAATTGAGTCTACAGATCATAAGAAAGAAAGAAAGAAATAAATCATATTTATTGCAGTGAATACATATATAATTATAAGAAGATAGCTTAAAGAGAGAATTAAACTAAAATGGCCTTAAATCTAGATTAACCATATAAGGATATAATGGCACATAGGTACCTTAACTCTACGAGTACCGAGGCACTTTAGTAAGTCTTTGAAGTAAGAAGAACCAAAGCAACCGACAAGGCTCGCAGGATTGCATCGTTGAAGTGGCAATGGGCGGGCCATGTAGCCCTCAGAACGGATGGCCGTTGGGGCAGTAAAGTCCTGGAGTGGCGGCCACGTATAGGAAAATACAGCGTAGGACGGACCTCGTAAGGGTCGCGGTCGCACCTATAGGTAAGGCCTATGTTCAACAGTGGACGTCCGTGGCTGATAAATAGATAGATTGATGTTTAGAAAAATTCTTCAGATAAAAACAGTCAACTGTACTTTTTATAAATATTAAAAATAACCAAATAAACATTCCAAATGTTATCAAGCGACATCGGCGGCGTTTTTAATCCAAAAAAACATGGAGCCATGTTGGCTGATAATGATAACTGTCGTTGCCACTTTTTGTTTATCGAAGCCGATAAGACTGCCGTCAAAAAGACGTAACTGCTGTTACTTTCCAAGTAATATAAACCAGTTTGAATAACACGGTAGTCGCACTCACTGCACTTCCCAAATACGAAGAAAAAGGTTAACCAATCGACTTCCGCCTTTAGGATATTATCGGTTTTTGATGTGACTGTTTCATATAATTGTGAGAATGCTGAGTAAGTTTGGAGGATATATGCTTACTTAATTCGACGATACTCCGTCGGCTTAGGTTCTTTTTGTTTTGATGGCACTGATACAGAGGGGCTTACCTTGATGTTTGAAGTTTGTATCCTACCGTCCCGCTTACTCAGATATATATTCATATGAGCAAGAAAGGGACGCCGTTGAACGAATTGCTGATACTAATTATTATTTATTTATTTATTTATTTAATCTTTATTGCACAAAAGAAAACTTATTGTACAAAAGGCGAACTTAATGCCATAAGGCATTCTCTACCAGTCAACCTTAGGGCAAAGCAGAAAAATTGTAGGCGGTGCTGAGGCTTTTGTAATTACAAAAACACATATTTATATACTTTAAATACATGAATAACATAATTTATATAATAAATACACAAATATATATAAGGTTAATAAATATATAATATATATATATATATAAATATATATAGCGATGAAACGAATTAAGCAGATAAACTAAGAGTCTTCGGTTCTGCCAGCAAAGAAGTTGCTCACGGACTTTATATTAAGCGACGTTTTAGGGATTTCAAAGTTTTAAGTTAAGGAATTAATGAATGAATGACACGGTTTTACGAGTATGTTCAGTTATAAATTTTATATACTATTAAAAAGTTGTTAAGATGACATTTCCGTTTTAAGTATTGAAGATATTTTTCTTGCGTTTTTGTATTTTTGTATGTATCGTTGTGGTTTCATCCAAAACGGATTTCAACTATTTTTGGTATATGTCAGCATAAAGATTTTGTTAGGTTAGGTTTGTAGAACGAGTCGTTAAAAGTAGCAACTAAGTATCAATATGATTTTTATAAAAATCCAAAGATTGGCCAGTGGCATATGGTAATAAGAGACCGTGAGGCCTGATGAAGGAAGATAGTGGAAGGTGGTCTTGGAGGATGCTGGTTCAGTGACACGTGGTGATGTGTACGTTGAAAGGAGCTGGAGTGGATCACCTATTCTATTAACCCAGTTACTTCACTTACATGTTTACTATCACACTTAGGTACTTTGTTTTGGTGGTAACTACCTACTGGGAAAAAAATCACAACTGTTACCACTAAATAGTTACCACTGGTAACAGATGGGAAAAAAATCCCAGCTGCTACCACTAAAAAGTTACCACTGGTAACAGATGGGGAAAAAATCCCAACTGTTACCACTAAATAGTTACCACTAGTAACAGATGGGAGAAAAAATCCCAGCTGTTACCACTGGTAATAAGTTGGTGGTTGGTGGTCTGTAGCGTCCACAGTGACAACTATGTAACGTGACTATTTATATGGCGCCTTGGATGCTAGACTATTTTGATACTGACTGTACATTGGATAACCACTCACGTCAGGCAAATTACAAGGGACGCCAGAGCGTATTAATTTACTCATATATAAGAAAAAGGTAGTTATAAGCCTTTTCTTGGGCGATCCGGTGGGAATCGTCTTATATTGACGTCACGCGACTGCCACTTACAGCCTGGCCACAGTGGCAACGATTTCGAGCGGCAGCGGCAGCGGCAGCGGTTTTTCTAATTCATTGCGTGTGATCCCAACTAGCCACAGTGCGTTTGGCGTCTCGACCGCGCAATGAACAGATAAAACGCTTCCCGCGCCGCAATTCGCGCAATTTCGTGGCCGGGTCGTTACACCGAAAATTCTAAACACAAAATGAAAATGGCCTTGGCTACGTTGAAGGTATAAATAACGTTGTCAAATGTCGTTTCTCACATTATTTCAATTCGGAATTATTCTCGGACGACTCAAGATCACTCTCAATTACTTGAATGAAATAAAATCAATTTGAGGAACAATCGTCTGCGCTGGTGGTCTGCGCAGCTGTATTCGAGACGAGTCATGCTACTCACTGTGTCCTCACATTTTTGGGCAAGCGTGAGATAAAAGTTACGGAATTAAAAAAGATGGCTGAAGTGGCAGTTGGCTGGCTATCTTTATAAGTTGGAAATAAGAAAATCTGGAATGAAGACAACGGAGAGGTGTGTTAAAACAATATAGATAGTTGGCAGTGACAGGTCGTGGTTGTGGTAGAAGAACATCCAAAAATGCCCTTATCCGCGATAAATGAATTTATTTGATAGGTTTATTAGATAAATAATAGAAATTAAGGTGGACGAAATCTCGGGCAGAAGCTAGTAATCTATAATATTATAACTTTTTCTTGAACATTTTTTATAAAATTGTAAAAATGAAATATCTGTAAGTACATTATAAATTATAATTATTAAAAAAAAGATTGAAAAAAATAATAATATTGGTATTTGGAGGTCACTGAATCGAAATATATATTTTATTGATTTTTTTGTGTTGTTGTGGCTTTATCACACCAAATCGGCTAAAAGGATTTCAACTATTTTTGGTACACGGGTAGCTGGGTATCTTCAGATGGTTATATATTACTTTTATTCGACTGCGCCCAAGAAAAAAAGTGGATCATGCTTTTGGTCATATCCTCGGAAAAGCATCGTGTAGGTAAACCATTTTCCATTAGGAGGCTCGTCTGCCCGTTTGCCCCTTATTACATTAAAAAAATCGTGTACTATGGCATCGGGTGCTGTGCGTATCTGGTCTGTTCTTCTGAGCTCCTGCCTTTTATAGTATACTGCAAGTACCGTGCAATCTCTCCCAGGTCTTGGTACAGTCTTTTTTGATGTTTCTTCAAGCAGGCAAGCTATCCTACCACTTGGATGTAGGCTTGTTTCGTCACCCAACTAACTACTATATGAAATCGTTATACCAGACAAGGGAAATTTGAAATGGAATTGCAGAAGATAATATAACTATAGCAAAGATTTAGCGGAAATGGACGACAATCTCAATCAGAGCACGATACCGCTGCCATATGACTTTGCGGGTACTGAATTGAGCTTTGGTCCACGGTTCAGCGGCTACGCGCTTCCCACGGCGCCGGCGCAGAGCTTAACTATTTCACGCTCCGCGGATCCGAGGTGGAAATTATTATCAGGAAGGTAAGATGCGTAATATCATTTTATGAATGGAATTGGATCGTTGAATAGCTTTAGGAAGACGGAGAATATGACTTGGTCAGAAAACTGATACTACAATGCAAGATTATGCTGATCTGCAGGGCTAAATTAAGCCATACACAGGCCTGTAGGCAATGCGAGTCTCAAGGTCCCTTTTTGATTTTCTTGGAGAACTAAGCATTGAGTTTATACCTAAAAATATATAGATATTTAAGATAGGCTATACCGTTTACTACGTAACGTAGTAAACGGTATACCTATTCTGCAATTTAAGTATGGACAGGGCAATTACCAATTAGAATGTGCAATTTTAAAGAATTACTTGACAGTTAACTAAGACCGGTTGTTGGCTAAATATTTTATGGCGGCCAATTATTTCGATGCAGATAATTTTTTTTTCGACAGCTTATTAAAAAGAAAACTTTTTGGGTATATTCTCAGCGTTTTTGTTCAAAGTTGACCAATACTGACTAAAAGACATACAGACCTTATAACACCTTAGATGACAATTGATAACAGTTGAGTGTTTGCATTGGGATTTCATAAAACTCAATTTATTTTTGGTCTACATCGACATTGTAAAAGGAACTTCTATTGAGGATTTTCTACACCCAATGCTTTTTCCTTTCACCATTTATTTGACAGTAATATATGTACCGATGTACATATTCTTTAACCACCTTTTTTATTTTATTATTACTGGCACCAATGCTTAAATTATGTTTTTTTTTTCGGTCAAATAAAAAGTTCTGAATTTTATAATAAACATAAGGTGCCCCAACGTTCGCGGAGAAAGCCATAACCCTCTGTTTTGTTGCAGCGGAGTTGGGTGAAGAGTATCCTATAAAATAACCATCTGTGAAAATACCCAGCTAAGCATGTACCAAAAATAGTTGAATTCTGCTTAGCCGTTTTAGTGTGATAAAGCCACAACCCACAACGACACGTACAAAAAATCAAAAACATATATTTTTCGATTCAGTGACCTACAAATAATCGGTATTACTTATTTTTATTACAACTTATAATGCTATAGATTTCATTACAATACACTTTGTAGAGACCTCAAAAAGTTTAATAATATTCAAATGAATCCGTAATCAAATCTCTACATCATCCATCCGTTCCCATCGTCTGTCTGTCTGTCATCAACCGCAAGTTGCGGTCACAAAACGAAAAGTAACGACGGAGCTACCGGCGAAGTCCCGTCATTATTGTGACAATAGAGTCTGGCCAACAAAGCGATGACAAAATGAAAATATTTTTTGTAAGTAAAAAAACCGGCCTAGAGCATGTCCGACTATGCTCAGTGTAGAGGGGGGTGGCACGATTTATGCTACTTTCAGAGCGAAATATTTCCGAAAATATTGACTAAATCAGTATTTTTTTCAGAAACCTCAAAATGTTTTAAAAAGAACTTTCGAATTATGTGCCACACATAGTGGATAATGTAACCGATAGGAAATGAAAAATTTTTTTTTTAGCAAATACTTATCAAATTTTTTCATTACCTATCGATTACATTATCCACTCACTTGGTTCAGATTTAGGATTGAACTCTATTTATATTAGAAATAAGACAGGTGTCTGGTAACTACAGGTACTGAAAGCAAGTGAGTGCACTCACTAGAAATATATTTTTTTATTTTACTATAAAACTACATAAGTAGCGGCTTATACGTGACATCTCTACTCGAAAATTTCATCAATATACATCAAGTACTTTTTGAGTAAAATGCCTGTGATATACGGACGGATGGACGGGCGGACGGAAATGAGAAAACAGAGACTATTAAACTACTTTTAAACAGATAAGATATTTTTAAATTGTAACTTTGACAGAGGAAAATACATCATTTCTCAGTCCTCCCGTGACCACGGAAAGCTGGAAAGCTTCCGAAACGGCGGGAACTAAAATGAGATAATATACGCGATATAATCCGTTAAATTGTTTTATTTCAACAAATCTATACTATTATAAAGTTTTAAATATGAAATGGATGTACATTGAAGATTAAAAAAAAATATTGTTACGGACTAAGTATATGGAGGTCACTAAATATGAGTGTATGTGTCGTTTAGGCTTCATCACGCCAAATCGGCTTAACGGATTTCAACTATTTTTGGTACACGGGTAGCTGGGTATCCACAAATGGTTATATATAAAATACTTTTTAACCGATTACGTTCGAGAAAAAGAGAGGGTTATGATTTTTCACTTCCGCTTCCGAAGTAGCACTAACAAAAAGTTGCAAGTTGTTGAACAACCTTCTACAAAAAGTTGCAAGTTGTCCAGTGAGTTTTTAGTTTTAAATAGTGATGGTTTTGAAAACTATTATTTTTAGTTTTATTCGAGTATTATGTATCGGAATCTTTTTTTATACTAGAGCATGCCCACAACTTCGTTTACGGAGGAAGTAAAAGTCATAACCCTGTTTTTGTCTTCAGCGTAGTCGGCTAAAGTGTATCCTATAACCATTTGTCGATATCGAGCTAACTCGTGTATACCAAAAAAATATCAATTCTTTTTGGCCTTTTTCGCGCGATGAAGCCACAACCACATATAAAAACATAGGTACAAACAAGCGATTCAGCGACTTCCAAATTTTTTTTGAAAATATTGAATGTATAATCTCTGAAAATAAAATCGTCTATTGCAAGGTGGTATCTACCTTTTATTTCTACACTACAGATGATCGTAAGTATAAATGACGTCTTTATGACCAGATTTCTCTTGAGTTCTCGATTCAGCTTACTGCCAATGCGAATAAACATAAAACTCCATATACGGTATTCCCTCTCAGTTCCCACAGTTTTTTACAATTCCTTATAAATATTATTACCCGTTTTCTACCAAGAAACGATTATGTTTTTGCAAATTTAATAAAACGCCGCATAAACGAATTCTTGGCTTAACACCCTGTAAATAACATTAACCTGTCGAAACACCAATCGTGAATAATATGGAATAATCTGACAATGAATAACTATACCGGCTTCAATGGAAAAATAACGTAAGCGGCATATATTTCCTACTGACATACTACTTTTTACATAAACGTGTTGCTTTAAAAATATTCCGCCGTTTATGGTCACTTAGTATGCATTATGAGTTCCATATAGTAGGTTTTAGGACTTTGTCACAATAAACTTGTATAGAAAAAGATTAATAACATTGATGATTAGAGAGAAACAGTTAGAGCGATAAGGTATTAAAGTATTAGTGATTTTGGAATTTGTTTGATGCGGTTCTTTTATGACAAAATTTGAATTTTGTTGACTCTTTCTTGGGTTTAAAAGTTTAAATTTAAAAGCTTAGGCTTACAATTAGCGCCAAATGTGTTTGAATTGTGTTTTATTAGCGATTTTATTGAATTATTGATTTATTACTTGTAAGCTTTCTTTTGACCTCAAACTTTGACGAATATGTAATTCGTCATAAAAAAATTGACGACCGGTTTGGCTCAGTGGGAGTAACGTTGCCTGCGAAGCTGAGGTCCTGGGTTCAAATCCCGGTAAGGGCAAATATTTGGGTGATGAGCATGAATATTTCTTCCTGAGTCTTGGATGTTTTCTATGTATATACGTAATATATCTATTAAATATATCGTCGTCTAGTAGGTACCCATAACACAAGCCTTATTGAGCTTACCATGGGCCTAGTTCGATTTGTGTAAATTGTCCCGTAATATTTATTATTTATTTATTATTAAAAGTATTTAATTTATTATAGCCACCTGCTAAGCTTGAATAACTAATTTTGCTTGGAAAACATATGCAAATCGTTGTCATTGTACTGTTATATCAGATTGTATAGTATAAGTATTTCGTCTCGCAAATTGTTAATATTTTATCCTTCGGATTGTTTTCTGTTGTATATTTTCCTTGTTTTCGCACTGTGAATTTAGTCGAACAAAAACTAGTTTCTTATAAATAAAGCAAAAAAATGCAAAAAGTGATTTGACCCCGACGTGATTTGAACACGCAACCTTCTGATCTGGAGTCAGACGCGCTACCGTTGCGCCACGGAGTCGATGCGAAGGAGGTTCAAAACTCGCGCCGCATTCCGCGCGCTGCTGTGACGTCATCTAGTGACGTGTTTTGGAAGCATTGATTTGTGTTATTTTTAGTTTGGCGTAGGAGTATTTGTCGGGTTTCTGGGTCATTCATGTCTAATATTAGATGTTTCAATGTGTGTGTATGTTTGTAAACAGTAAAATTCTCTATGAAATCATTTTGGAAGCCGAAATGAAGCAAATATCTATGCTAAAGGATTTGATCATATTTTTTTAGAAGTCAGGATAAAAAATGAAAGTTAGTAAAGGAAATATTGATTAAAATTGATTTAGCACCTATTGCACGATTTTCATACCAAAGATAAAGGACTCTTTCAGTCAACCTTGGGAAAATACAGATACTTAAATTGGATTGGTAAATAAAAAATAATTGATGTATAAAGTAAATTGATTAGGTTCATTTAAGTATAAACAAACCTTTAAATAATGAAATAAGTCTCATAAGTAGTAAGTACTTTACTATCTCAAATGAAATCCGCTGACGTCATTCTATCAGTACAAGTGAACGGTGAACAAAAGTAAATATTGATAAAACATCATCTTTATCAATATTTCCCGAATTTGTTCAATTATCGGGTCAAGATACTTTAGATTCTTGGTTATTATGTATGTATATGTATGTATATCTGCGCATTCTTATTTATGTACTAGAAGACGCTGTGCAAGTTTGTTCGCGGAGGAGAAAAAGTCATTAACCCTTTTTTTGACAGCGTAGTCAGGTAAAAAGTATCCTATAACCATCTGTGGATACCCAGCTACCAGTGTACCAAAAGTAATTGAAATCCGTTCTGGCGACTTGGCGTGATGAAGCCACAACGACACATACAAACATACAATAAATAAAAAAATAATATATTTCCATTTAGTGACCCGGAAATAGTAAATTACAATATTTTTTTGAAAATATCTTCAATTTACACATACAGACATTAAGTTTACAACTTTACAATAGTATAGATGTATATAATGCTTTAATAACATGTATCTGTGTTCATTTGCTTCATAAATTATGAAAATAGCTGTTCTTCGCCCCCTAGGTACACGATTAAAATTGTTGCCCTTTAAACACTCCGCTAACCAAAGGTTGTCTGGAAGAGATTGCTATTTAGCGATAAGATCGCCTGTTGTTTAGACGCTCGCTTGTCCGAACCGTCCGTCTGTCATGTTTCTGTATTTCTGTGTCGTTGACGCTGTGCAATAAAGAGTATTTGTATCTCATTATTACTTTATTTTTGTAATATCGTTTTATTAGCCGCTTGTAATATATAAAACATATATAATAGGTTTTTTAATCAGTTACTACTGGATTTTTATTTGAAATTACATGTCTGGATGTCTTGACTAACTAGGACCAAATTCTACGTGGCAAATGACATATATTATGTCCGATGTATGTCAGAAAATATTGTGTGAACACTATTTAGCGATTTGTTTCCATAAATAGAGCATTCAAGCACTGGAGAGATGGCATACGAACGCATTGTCCCCTGCTAAATTATGTAACAAATGTCAGGTCAGTAATGTACGATCAATTATCAATGCGTGTGTGTGTGTGTGATTTTATTTGTAGGTAATTTAATTCAATGTATGCGTTTGTAGAAATAGTAATATTTCACGCCTCTCAGTAAAAGTGCATGAAAAATTGCTTTGTTGACGATACGGCTTGCCATCTCCTCAAATGTGCTCCATTTGAAATAACCGTTAAGAGTTAAAATGCACTTTATTAGAAAGTGGACATGAAAGTGACTCAGAAATGTCACTGTCATGTATGGCTGAAGTATTGCTCAATAAGGGTTTTCTAAAATGGTAATATCACCAGATGGCGCCACCGTGACGTAAGGTCTAATTGGCAAGAAGTATCAAAATCTTGTACTGTGATTGGTGGATGTTGACACATCTTGTCAGGTAGACCTTACGTCATGGTGGCGCCGACTGGTGATATTACCATTTTAGAAATCCCTCATTGTAGATGTCAAATTTGGCCCCTGCTAGGCATTATTTCAAATAAACTCTTGATAACAATACCTCCTGTAAAAACGCTTATCCCAAGTCCCAACCATTAAGGTAACTTATTAAGTGGAGTCGGGTTCCATTTTTCACAACTTTGATCGTTTGTCATGGGGCCCTCCGGTGGGAAACTCGTGAACAATATCTGTATGATCATGATATCATGGGGCAGAGAGTGCGCGTAAGTGTGAAATAACTGGCTAAGATCGAGTCATGTCCGCGCACTAAGGATTCTGTAGTTACGTACGTACGGTTACGTAAGCAAAACAACGAGAAAACATGTTTCTTGTGGTAGTTCGTATATAATTGAATTTCTAACTTTAAAAAAATAAATAACCGAATTTCAAAAACGGAGGAGGTTCATTACAACTATTTTAGACTACTATACTATAATAAGTATTACGTACAAGGGCAGCCGAAGAGTATTAATTTAAAAAAAAGGTGGTAATAAGACTTTCCTCGGGCAACCCGGTGGGAATCAGCTTATATGGACGCCCCGCCATTGCTATCTAGATAGCCCCTGTGCGTTCATTCGTCTGTCGGTCAGGGGGCTAGCTCTTGAACCGTCATAACTTGAATTTGACATAAACTTGTATATTACTTACTCTGTGGCTGAAATAACATATAAAATATACAATACTTAAACTAACGGATAGGACGCTGTTCCGGTATAACAGAGACGCTGGTTCGATTCCGGCTTAGACTGCAGTGGATCGCAATTAATTTTTCTTTTCTACTTAGATCTTTATCAATATGGTATAAAAAAAATATGTGATATTTTTACATTAAAAAAATATATACAATACTTAAAGTTAAAACGTGCTTTTTTTGGCGTGGCTACGGTGCAGCGCGGCCAGTGCGCAGAACGTTAGTTGTATTTATTATTATTGTATCTATATTAATGTTACTTCTAAGTTTCAGTTTGTCACGGCCCGCCCGGGCTTTGAGCTCTGTTCCTCCCGTATACTCTCCATTCCTCCTCACCACTCTGGTGCCATGTCCAACTCGTTCACCGTACAGGCAATTAGTCTCTGGAACGCCCTTCTCATCAGTATACGACAAGCTCAGAGTAAATTCTCCTTCAAGTTTAAGTTGCGCAAGCGTCTCTTGTAAAATCATTACGATTAAGTATCTTCATAGTAGTTTAGAAGCAAACTAAACAGACAATAAATTGTGCTCACATGCGCATATTTTCATACAGCTTCCACAAAAAAATACGAAGAAGACTTCCCGGGTGGACGCAGGACCGTCAACATCTCCCGCATCTCCTGCTGATGCATCTTAGAGAGGCGAAACACGTTTCGAGGATTATATTTTCTAGTCGTGGATTGCTGCATTTGCATGCGTGTTTTTTTGTGAAAACTGCTTGAAAATATGCACATGTGACCACAATTTACTGTCACTTTCAAGACTATAATCCATTAATCTGCTAAGGTTTAACCCATGTTGTAGACCTCAAAAACCCCGGCAAGACCAAACTGTCACCCAGGACTTGATTACCAGTTATTTGTGTTACGATAAAAACAGAGTAAACAAAAACCCAGTCAATCATTCTGGAGACCATTTTTTGCGCTCCTAAACAACCATTGTTTATATTCCACATTTGAAGTATCTCGTTAAGCTTGTTTGGAAACGTTTCAACATTGTTGCTTTGAATCCGTCAAGCGACACCGCTCGCGTTCCCACCAATCAGGGTCTTTTGGGACAAGAAACCGGCCAATCAGGTCCTTTCGGGACAACAAACGGGCCAATCAAGTCGTTTCTGGAAACGAACGGACCAATCAGAACGCTTGTTGGAGCCAATCAGACCGTCGTCGTATCGAATGACCGTAATTGGGGTTTTCTGAGTTGGATACGGGATTGTGCCATGAAATATTTACACGAGTACGTAAAAAAGAAAACTATCGGACACGGATCAGAATGATTCGATTTCAACACGTTGATGTTCGAGGCTTCGGAGCATCCAAACAGCTTTTTATTAAAAATAAATTTATTATTTAAACTGTTACAATGTTTATCCTAACTATAAAAAAAACCACTTAAAATGTTATTCTCTTCTGCTTCCGGGATTACCAATCATTTAAATAAAACATTTTAAATGGATTATATGGCGTATTATCTCATTTAAGTTCCCGACGCTTCGGAAGCTTTGCAGCTTGTTCACGGGGTTGACTGAGAAAAGATATATTTTTCTCTTGAAATAAAACAATTTAACGGATTATATCTCCTCCCGTGACCATGGAAAGCTGGAAAGCTTCCGAAACGTCGGGAACTAAAATGAGATAATATACGCGATATAATCCGTTAAATTGTTTTATTTCAATGAGTAATAATCGCGGAAACAGAAGAAAATATTATATATTTTTCTCTGTCAAATTTACAATTTGTAAAAACTACCCACTTAAGCAAACAAATAAAGGTATATATGCCGGATGGGCCTAAAGTGTAAAGACAGTTAGACATATGCCAGAAGAGCTTAATCATTTTATTTTAATAACTAGAAGGCGCCCGCAACTTCGTTCGCGGAGGAGAAAAAGTCATCACCCTTCGTTTTTTCTTCAGCGTAGTCGGGTAAAAAGTATCCTAGATACCCAGCTACCCGTGTACCAAAAATATTCGTGAGTTCCTGTAATTGGCTCCATACTTCTATTTAAGTTTCTATTATTAAAAATTTAAATATTTTATTACAATAAAGCATAAAAATAAATATGTACAATTCAGGTAAAACTATAATAAAACAAACGTATTCTAAGCTAAATAAATCAATCCTAAAATGTACAAATCCTCCAAAAGTTAACCTAAACTTACTTAAAAGACCCCACCCTGTATTGTACGTGGCTCAAAAGTGCCCATAATGCCAGCAGCGTTTCCTCGGTGAATGGCTATGGAGACCTGTTGAGCTAGATATGACCCAGAGCGGGGATCGCCACCCCTGTTTCGTATTCGCCGGCCGAGTTCTTTAAGAAGCCCGTGAGCTTCGCAACCCCAGGGTCCCGCTGTTTCAACGGCGACCGGCACGAAATCGTATGCTGACTCCAATGCAGAATATTTGGCGTGTTTCATCTTTGCAGCATGTTCTGCAGCGGAGCCAGCACACCGTAAAGTTTGTCTCAAATGGGATGCAGCGAACGTGCTAACGCATGTTGCATCCCATAAGAGGCACCGCCCTCTACGCCACGGTACTAAAGTAAGGCCATCCGGTCTCTTGCCGTCCGTGCGACTTAAACCCGGTGGCTCCAAAACACAAGGCACATTGGCTGAAACCATGGCCCACCGGATAATTTCGTTGAGCGAGTGGTGTCTTGGGAACCGACCGGCGCACCTTTGGCAAGAGAGACCGTGATGACCATTCTCCTCCACCATAATTCCACATCGGCAACGGTGGGCCTCACACACCCTCGTACCCAACCTTAATGCCACTGCTATTCTAAGGGAATCGTTGTCTAGCAGAGTGCCTAGTTGAGGTGAAGGCAGAGCGTGCAACCAAGCTCCTGATTCTGGCTTTAAAGCGCGCTAGATCAGCTCCCGATGCACCTTCCACCAATGAGACGTAGGCTCGTTTGCTGTACAATTCATCCCATTGTCTTTGCATGATTGGGTTTTCAGGGCGGTCATCTTCAGGAAAAATTGCTGACCACCTCGCCAGGGCCTCTGTGAGGAAGCGAACTGGGACGTTGTCACCATTAAAACATAATATGCGAGTGACAAGATCCCTCGTTCCATGAGAGGATGCAAGGAAAGCAATAAGTCCTACATCTTCGACGCGTCGTATACCCAGCCCACCATAGCGTATGAGGAGTGCAGCCTGTATCCACTGGGTCTGATCCAACTCTACATTAAGCAATAATTCTAAAGACGATTTCAACGCTTTTTCCTTCACTTCGCTCATGAATAACCACGAAGGAGTGGTTCTGTGTATATAGGTCATGCGGGGTGTTGCAAAACAATTACGTAGTAGTGTCAGTGACTGCTAATAAGCAATCCTTTTTGGCATGCAAGGCAGCCCTGACTCCATCAGGAAAGATAGGAGCACCTGGTAACGAGAATGTTGCCTTATCTATTGTCCTGATTCCCGGTAGCAGATCTTTTAATATCGTTAACGATGATTCTATTATAGGGCCGCAGGCGTAGAGCTCGCATTTAGCCGGATTGATATCTAAACCCACCTCTTTTAGCACAGGAATGAGCCGCTTTAGGTCCTCGATTATTGTCTCGGGTCTTCCACCAATGGTACCATCATCGAGGTACCACACGTTGAGAGGTGAATTCATTGTGATAATCGCTTTTTGTATGGCTAAACAGAAAACTAAAGGACCCAAAGGATCGCCTTGCTGAGCTCCAACTTTAGATGAAATTAAATGTTATTTAAGGTAAAGATTACTAGTGGCTGAATAACACTGGTACAAAAAGGGATATAGAGATGGTACGGTCAGGGAATTTAAAGGTTTGTCACTTTTCGACTGTATGTAATGGTATTAAGGTTCAAAAGTGACATACCTTTAAATTCCCTGACTGTACATTATCTAAAACTTCATTCAGTAAAATGTCCCTCTCGACACTGTTAAAAGCATTTTTTAAATCTATTTTGACAACAACTGAATCTTCATTATCATGCGTCATAACAAAAGACCTGGTGGCGTGTATTGCCGCCTCGCAACCTCTAGCTGTACCAAAACCAACTTGCTGTGATTGAAGGTACTTTGACATGGCGTCTCTAACGGCGTGACAACCTAGCTTTCCAACAAGGCGACGAATTGTATTGCCCACAGCTATCGGCCTTACACCACCATCTTTCTTCAAAAGAGCACATAGTGATGCACCGTAAAGAAAAGGCCTCACCTGCAAATTGCACAACTTTGCGAGGGATTCCAACAGTCGGGGGCCATTGCTACCCGCAGAGGTGGATATGAGCTCTTTAAGGTGTTGAGAGCGTAAGCCATCTAGTCCGGACGCGGAACCATTGTAAAAAGAATCCTATGGCATAGGCTACCTGGCCACAGAAAGAAAACCGCTATTTCGGTCTGGCTCTGGAGGGAAAACCAATGATCTGGAAGGTGATGGATGCTTCTCGTGTAAGGTTCTCAATGTTTCATTATTAGAAGGCGCAAGTGATGAGTCAGATAAAAGACGACGAACAGCTCCCCTTAAGTCACCGTCATGTACTTTCGCCTCTATAGCGCGGTACATAGAATTCATTTTGAGAGTTAAGCAGTCTACGGGATATCCTATACTAGCGTTTTCAATATTTTCCTTTACTTTAGATGTTAGCGATCTACCTGACTTATTCTCGGGTACTTTTAGAGCCGAAAATGAAAAGAAGAGCAAGGCAAACCAATCATCGACACTGTTCGTACGTAGGCAATCGTTTATGACAACGCACAATTTACCAGCAGCGAGATTCCGTGCTCCCTTTGGTATATGTCTCAACACACGCACGTTCGCTTTCAGGAAGGGCAACTGCTCTAGCTTAACTGCTTGATTTTGCGATGTATCCGGTACAGAACTCGAGGCCCCCCGTGGAGCAATTTTAGCGTTAAGGAACGCTGAGCTATTGGTATTTTGTGTAACTTGTGAGTGCGACTGATGTGAACACTGAGACCGCGGGGTGCGATATACATCTTAGATGACCCCGGACAGTGTGGGCACAATACTCTGCAAGGGCTGCTCATAATTCGTGGTTGTAAATAGTTTGTAACAGTTGGGTTCAGCCGGGGGTTACCTCCATAGTATGTGGGCTAAAACACATTCACAATGCATAAGAAAAACATCAAGAACACGTAACGTTTGAAAGTTATAAAAATTCTGACACTGTCACTGTTTTGACAAATTTTTGCTAGCGCATGTAAACATAAGGAAGGCGCATATGTAGTTTTCACGTTGCCTAGGGGATGTAGGTTGATGTGCCAATAAGATAGTTGTATATGGTTTGCTTGACTAGCTGTATCGTTGCCCAGGGATACAGTTGACGGAAAACTATGGCGTCCTTTCATAAAATATGTCAATGCAAAAGCGGTTGGAGTCTGCCGATTGAGCACTTGGCGCAGGATGCCAACACTTGTGGAGACGAGTCACGAAGCTATCGTGGCATTTGAGTCATGTTTGCGGATCTATCGGCCATTTATATATTGATACGAATTGTTTTTACACGTCCGCAGATTGACACCATCGTATTTGACATGACATCAATGATCTAGTGTCTATTTGTACTGATTACAAGTTCTCTGTCAGATTTCTTTAGTACAAACAGACAGAAACGAGACACTTTCGTTCACAATATATTGATTCAGTGCTCTTCTCACCCCAACAGAAACAAGTGGCCTTTTATGACCACTTTAAACTACTTCCACAAACAGCTTTCCAAACCGCACATCCCCCTGCACTTACTTTACAAGACAAGAACACTACGAGTTGAGGAACCGACTGAATTCAGTTTGCACTCGGTAATTACTAAGGGCGATATTAACGAAGTGCCAACTTTATTTAACCGGGTTATACCAGTGCCGTATTTTACTACTTTTTTTCATTGGAAAAGTGTGGTACAGTCTTTCACACGAAACGTTACAATATATGATCTTAGGGTTGAAAATGCCTTGGTCTGTTTGTTCTCCGAGTTTGGGACTGCAGTTAGAGTTTTAAGTGTCTGAGAAGCGATACTGTCTTAAATATTATGGCTACTGAATAAAGTGGAGATGTTTGGGGTGAGTGAAATATGGTGCTAGCTTTATCCGACTTCAAAAGTAGTTGTAAAACGAGTAGTTGAAGGAGGAGGAGCAAAGTCGGTTAACGAAAATTATAGCGTACCTACCTAATCAAAGTAAAGCCGACGATTCCCTGAAAAACTTCAGAACCTCTTAGTTTTTTGAAGCCATTTAAAAAGGAGCTTCGTGAATCTTTTTTATAAAGATAACTGAAAATCTCCTTCTTCGTCGTTTTATCTGTTGACAAAGCGGTCGTGGTCATCATTTTAGGTGCTGGAAGTTTTACAACATACCTCCATTCCTCTGACTCAATTTAAAATAAGCATATACTGGAAAAAATATGAGCCAATCAAGTGGGTTTTTAGCTTGATTGGAAATTTCTTAATAGATTCGGTCACAATATCAACAAACTCGTATTAGTACAACTAAAAATTATCAAAAATTTGAACTTTTACTTAGTTGATCTTAAGGTGCGTCCACGCTTGTATCATTTGCTCGTATCCGATCACCGTGGCGTGGCATGACTGCGTATCGCGCTGCTTGGACGCTTACTGTCGGCGCGGCGATTACGCCGCGCTTCTCCGATCTAAGCGTGTGATACGCGTAATCGACATGGATTTCGAGCGATCGGATCGGCGCAACGTCCAAACGCGTGATCGTGGTACGCGATCATGCCACGGGAAGAAGATCTGATCGGACAAATGATACAAATGTGGACGCACCTTTGACCAGTTCGCATTGTAAACAGCTAACAAATTAAGAAAATGTTAAGTTCTACCAAAACTGATATTTGTTTCAATCATAAAATTCGAACTTGATTCAACTTATACCGACCTTGTTTAGCACAATCCATTTATGGTGCCTAAGGCATGGAAACATGCTATTTAAAACAATCAATTTTAAACTTGACAGCAATATACAAATTTTGTTATATCTTTGTTAATGATGCAATAATCAAATTAAAATTGTTGCTGCAACCATTGCACTTGATATGCTCTAGCAGAAACAAGTATCTCGTTGGATTCCATCAGTTTTGTTTTCAGTATACGAATTATTGTTTTTTCTTTGCCTACCCCTTTCATCTATAGGCGTTTATGCACCCCTAGTCGTCATATTTCGTTGATAAGAAGGCCATTTGAGCTCATGTTAGAATAAAGCTCATGATATAGAGCCGCGCGCCGGCGCCGCGTCCTAATGTCGCTGGGGAAACTTACGCGCTAGGCGGGCCGCACACTGACAGTAGTCGTTGAGATTATTGACCCCTTTTCAAAATATTGATTTAATTTTACACAAGCTCCTACATTCATTATCATCATGGCAAAATAAACCGTCCGAAACTTCGAAGAATTATCTACGCAAATACCGCGATATAAATCGTAGACTGGCACCCAACTGGATGGACCGATGCTCTGGTGAAGATCGCGGAAAACCGTTAGATGAAGGCGGCGCACAACTCGTCATTATGGAGATCTTCGCGGGAGGCCTTTGTCCAACAACACAAAGACGACAAAGGCCTGTCATCAGATCAACCCAAGGACGTCCACTGTTGGACAAAGGCCTCCCGCGAAGATCTCCATAATGACGAGTTGTGCGCCGCCTTCATATAACGGTTTTCCGCGATCTTCACCAGAGCATCGGTCCATCCAGTTGGGTGCCAGTCTACGCTGCGTCGTCCTACGCGGTTACCACTCGAGAAACTTTCTGCCCCGGCGGCCATCGGTTTTACGAGCAACAAGCCCCGCCCACTGCCAATTAAGTTTAGCAACTCTGAGTCTGAGTTATGTCGACGACCATGTTTTTTTTGCGGATCTTCTCATTTCTGATTCGTTGCTCATTATCACCACATCACACAACTAAACGGAGATTAATCGCGTATAAATATGATTTATATCGCGGTATTTGCGAAGGTAATTCTTCGAAGTTTCGGACGGTTTATTTTACCCCATAGGCAAAGTTGTAAATAGCTAGGCCAAATTGCAGCACTTTACGGTCCTTACATAGTCTAGAAATCTATACAGTCATCCGACGAAACCGTCTAGACAGAGCAATCGTGCGAGGGACAAGGGGCGAGACGCGGGAGGGGCGAGCCCGAGCTGCATAGTCCGTATTAGTTTAGTAGCTCGGGACATGTCATTGTCATTTACGCAAACGTCAAAGGCGTCGGCCCATTGTATGTTTTTTTACACTGTGGTACTTATATGTGTGAGTGCTACACAAAAACGTCATATTTTTACAAACGATTCTAAATCCGTACTAATCCATACTATCCATACTAATATTATAAATGCGAAAGTGTGTCTGCCTGTCTGTCTGTCTGTCTGTCTGTCTGTCTGTCTGTTACCTCTTCACGCTTAAACCGCTGAACCGATTTGGATGAAAGTCGGTATGGAGATAGTTTGAGTCCCTGGGAAGGACATAGGCTACTTTTTATCCCGGAAAAATACCCTTATCCGCGATAAGCGAATGTAAGGCGGACGAAGTCGCGGGCAGAAGCTAGTAATATTATAAATGCGAAAGTGTGTCTGTCTGGCTGTCTGTCTGTTACCTCTTCACGCTTAAACCACTGAACCGATTTGGATGAAATTTGGTATGGAGATAGTTTGAGTCCCGGGGAAGCGCATAGGCTACTGATTATCCCGGAAAAATACCCTTATCTGCGATAAACGAATTTAAGGCGGACGAAGTCGCGGGCAGAAGCTAGTACCTTATAAGTCAAATAAATTTCTTCTTTATTCAATCAATATGAAGGTGGGTGTCGCTGTCCATATTTTACTTGCCCCAAAATTGGTTTTACTAGACTCGTAAATCACATGCGAGTTTACTTTTAAAATATAATCCCATTATTTTTAATTACTCACCTCTAAAGCAGTAATGTTTCACGCAACTTAGCCCACAGCCAAAAACATGAATATAATAGCAATTAAAATTTTGCCCAGCGTTTGTGTGGGAAGGCTTTATCTAATCAAAGACCGCGGTTCAACGCTTACCACAACTAAAAACTAACCAAGAGTATGTCGGACTATGCTCAGTGTAGGGTTCCGCAGCCGTTCATACAAAAAAACTAACTATAGATGAAAAAAATACGATTTGAAAAAGAACACTAGCAAAACAAAGTATCTCCGCGGCACTTATATCCTTTGGATGAGAAGCTCAGTTTTTCAGCAATAAACCGGTATATCCGAGCATGTTGAAAATAATTTTCGTTCAAAGTCAATTAAGCTTTATCTGTAACTTGTTTCATATTTTTAAACCTTTTGTCCAAAGGTTTAAAAATAAAAGGGGGACGGTTACACACTTTATGCTACTTTCGGTGCTATCATTTCAGAAAATATTCACTTAATCAAAACAATCTTTTAGAAACCTCAAAATGTTTTTAAAACAACTGTCGAAATATGTGCCACACATTTACATGTATGGAGCGGCTATAGAATTTTTTTTTGTTCTTTAACTATCAAACTAGAAGCTTATACAAGACACATATACTTCAATGTTCATCAATATACATATTGTAGTTTATGAGTAAAAGCCTGTGACATACGGACGGGCAGACATGACGAAACTATAAGGGTTCCGTTTTGTCATTTTGGCTACGGTACGGAACCCTAGAAAGTAACATAGCTCTTTGAATTTAATGATTATTAAGAATGATACAGGAGTCCATGATATAATACAAAACTCAGTGGCTTAGTTCTAAAAAGTCGTGTTAGCTATGGACGTTTTTTTGTCATAGAACTTTTTTATTGTACATTAATTTTGAATGGAACTGCGCGCGCTCGAGCAGCCTACGCCGTCAAGCATGAAAGAATAAAACTGTCAAAACCCATTTATATGATGAATGCGAGCCCTTTCAGATTTTTAAGACATCTAACCAAGCAAATATGAACTTTACTCCCATGGGGGATAACGAAGACTTTTCTTTGGGAAAAGTTAAGGGTAAGTAGGCCCCGTAAAGTATCATAATGTCGCAGAATACGTTTCATGCCAAGTTTAGTTAGACAGTTATGAAGTTTTAAGAAGGTTGCGACCGGTGCATTTGGAAGAGTTCTCTTATGTTAGGTTTAAATATTATTCCTTTATTTTATGCCGCTTTGAATAAGAACTGGAAAGTTGTTCGTGGATATTGTCAAGATGGAGGGCCAACGTTTAGGTTTACTTTGTAAAGGTGGCATATCAAACGAATGTAATTGGTTATAAATAAAAAATCATTATTTTGCTTTTCATATTCTATACTTTTTTTACTTTTATAAGTGTTGATATGGTTTCTTGAAGAACTACGCATTGAGTTTATACTCAAAACATATATTTAGGATAGGCTAAGTACAAATATTGTTATAGATATAAGAGTTATTTCGAAAAAATTACTGACTGTTGAGTTTGTTTCGGCTTTCTTCTCCTCAGTGGTCTCCTCTTGGGAAACGCCGTAGAGTCAGACTTGTAAAAGTACCCTTGCGGCCTACTTACAGAATAAAGATCATTATTTCATTATTATTTCATTTCATTATAAACAATCCCATTTCGTTATCTATCTTTTCAACATTCCCAAATGGTCCACTTCCTATATCGCCCACTTTCCCAACTCGTCCACTTTCCCAACTTGTCCACATTTCCAACTCGTCCACTTTCTCAATACGGTTTTATCATAACAGATCAACGGTTTTTGATATTTATTGGGGATGTGTTTGTTTCATGAACTATTGCTGAAGTGAAGGAATATGCATTATTTTTATTTACATCGTGTTTTTTTTGCTAATCGTTATTAAATGTCTAGCTTCTAAGTTTGAAGTTTGGTTGTTGGTTGGTTTGGTGGTCCAGTGAGGAATGTGGACGAGAGAAGAAGAGCATTTTGATAATGTCGCTAAGATAGGGAGCGGACGATTTGAGAATGATGACAAAATAGGAAGTGGACGATAATTGAAGGTGGACGAAATGGGATTGTTGACCCCTAAACGAGGGCCAGACTAGGAAGAAGACCTAAAAAGAGCTTAGGGAAGATAGTTCCAATGTTTTCGTACTGGGAAAAAATAGATGCTTGATATGATTTTCTCGTTCTCATAATTTTCTTTTTTTGTTTCAGGTAAACGGCGATGGTGTTTTGGCTTCGGGTGTGGTAAAAATAAAGTGGCATTCCGCCATTTTGACGAGATTAATAAATTCGTACTACATTCGTGGTTTATTTTAAAGTAGGTCCTCCATCTTGCGTCGTGCTCCCCCTTACAGAGGGTCGTGACTTCAGCCTGCCGAGAAGGTAACTAGCTGAGAGTATGACGTTTCTCGATATTGAAACTAGACTAAGATGACCTAGAAAAGAACTGACTAGCTAACGTTTTTATCATTGTAATTTTGTTTCATATTTTTTGAACATACCGATTTCAACTATTTTTGGTACACGGGTAGGTAAGGGTATCTCCAGTTGGTTATAGGATATTTTTTACCCGACAATGTTGAAGAAAAATAGGGGATGCGAATTTTTCTCGTCCGCGAACGAGGTAATAAAATTCAATAAGTAAGTAATTCGATTTGAATTACATTTCGCAGGTTGTTCATATAAGTTATTTTTTTATAAATTTTCTTCTCTGTCAAAAAAAAATCCGATAATAATAAAGAACCATCGGCGATTCAAGTTATTTTCAAAATGTTTAGGCCTTCTTTGCTTTTGATTTATGGAAATTGGATCGAAGTCTAAGAATAGTGGGTGAATAGACACATCGGTCACACCAAGCGACGGGCGTGGACAGGCTGACATGTTTAGTGTCGCTGGGTAGTTTAGTGCCCGGGCAGTTTACGCGCGCGCGGTAGGCACGCGTTATTACCTGCGCGTGAGCATTAATATATTTATCTTGGTTAGTTAAGATTCCCAGGGAGGAGGAATGCAAAGTTTCCAAAGATGACGTTAAGGATTGGGCGAAGTGGAAGAAGAAAATTAGGAAAGCTAACCTCACCACGATATGGGACGTGTAGCCAGGAAGAGAGAAAGAGTTACCGAGTCAAAACAAGTGCCTTAATTTTTACCTAAGTACCTAAAGTAAATTTCGTGAGATTTCGTAACGAAAAGAAAGCTTTTGCTAAATGTTAATAATCTATTCTTATAGGCGGATACATAATTGAATTATCAATGGTGCTATCATGGGCCTTGCCACTTTATACTAATTTGAACTTTTTGCACTTACATAGCAAACTATTGCTTACTTATTTTTATGGGACACCGTGCCTTTTCTCATAAAAAAGTTCTGTTTAATTTTTTTGCGATGTATAAAAAAACCGCCCAAGAGCATATCGGACCACCGGTACTACAAATAAATAAACTATAATATTGATACAAAGATCTAAGTAGAAAAGAAAAATTAATTGCGATCCACTGCAGTGTAAGCCGGAATCGAACCAGCGTCTCTGTTATACCGGAACAGCGTCCTATCCGTTAGACCATCAGACCGCTTGTGATTCACAACGAATTAATCCTCTACCTTCGGTAACGATACGTTACTCACGACCTTATGTACCATTTATTTTGAAAGGTTTACTACCTTATAGCACCACTCTAAGAAGATGCGCTTTCGCAACATTTCTTCAAGCAGACCTGCCATTTCAGTAGTGTCAAGCTTACGAGAGAGATGGCGCTGTAATCACTTTAGTGTTTGTTTATATTTTTAATGTGAAAACATCACATATTTTTTGATACAATATTGATACAAAGATCTAAGTAGAAAAGAAAAATTAATTGCGATCCACTGCAGTCTAAGCCGGAATCGAACCAGCGTCTCTGTTATACGCTAGGACGCTGTTCCGGTATAACAGAGACGCTGGTTCGATTCCGGCTTAGACTGCAGTGGATCGCAATTAATTTTTCTTTTCTACTTAGATCTTTGTATCAATATTGTATAAAAAAATATGTGATGTTTTCACATTAAAAATATAAACAAACACTAAAATAAACTATAGATGAAAAAAATAAATAGTGAATAAGTGCAGTAGTAAAAGAGCCTATCTTCGTGGCACGTCCTATTGCTGAGCAGCCCAGTTTTTCGGCAATAACTCAAAAACAATAAATACTAACATGTTGAAAACAATTTTTATTAAAAGTATTGATTAAGCTTTACCCTTGTAATTTTTTTATATTTCTTGGACTTAAGGTTTAGAAAATAGAAGAAAATAAAATTATATATACTGTGGGAGCGATTATTTCCGAAAATAGTCACTTAATCAAAATAATATTGGAGAAACCTCAAAATTTTTTGTAAAGAACTGTTGAAATATGTGCCACATAGTTTCGGTTACATGTATGGGAGTACCCGCCCTCCCCCCATGATGTTTTTGTTGTTATTTAACTATCAAACTAAGTTGAGACTTATACACGACACTTAAAAATTAAAATTTTATCAATATACAACTTCTAGTTTTTGACTAAAATGTCTGTGACATACAGACGGATATAACAAAACTATAAGGCTTAAAATATACAACAGGTTATATAATCTTAGATCACAGGATATGCAACATATAAAAACAATGTAACCGTCTCTATTTCAGAAACTTTGCTGCTTGTGTGATTGGACATGGGTTGTTAACGAAGGTCTTTTTACTTCAGTGTGGACAAATCTTAATCCTCTTCAGCGCTTCCTCGTACCTCCCTTACTTCATACTGAACAACTTAATATCAAAATAATTTAAATTTTAACGAACTCTGAAAACTCAAAAACTCATCAAAGTCACTGCGACACTTCTCGAATGTTGATCAGCGTCATACATATTCATCGCAATAAATAACTTTCAATAAATTTGGACTTAAAATCAATAAGAGGCTCATTAAGAGCTTTCGCAAAAAGCCAGTTAGCAGTTTCGAGGAAATTTGTAAAGCTTGTAGTGATGTGTCGCGGGAATGTTGGTGTTCCCGGGAAAGTTATTCAGGGGAATATTAATAACTATTTAGAAATTGCCTGCAACTTCGTTCGCGGAAAAGAAAAAGTCATAACCACTCTTTTTTCTTCAGCGTAGTCGGCTTAAAAGTATCCTACAACCATCTGGAGATACTGTGGGGTATGCTCAGATATTATTAACACCTTCACAATACCCAGCCACCCTTGTATGTATTGTTGAAATCCGTTTAGCCGAGTTTGTGTGATGAAGCCACAACGACATATACAAACATACGAAATCTAAAAAAAACATTTTGAATTAATGGGTACTGACTGTTTATTAGGCACATGACATGTATTGGTCAAATCTGTCAAGTTTAATCATAGTTAACGTGGGTTAATTCAGCATCATCATCATATCAGCTCAAGAACGGCCACTGCTATACAAATGCCTCGCCAAGGATCTCCACAGCGACCGTTCCTGCGCCGCCCTCATCCAACGGTTTCCCGCGCTTTTCACCAGATCATTGGTCCATCTTGTTGGGCTTTCTCATGCTGTATTGTATTGTATGCGGTCGCTACTCGAGAATCTTTCTGCCCCAGCGGCCATCGGTTCTACGAGCTGTGTGACCCGCGCACTGCCACTTAAGTTTAGTAACTCTTTGAGGTATGTCGACGACCTTGGTCTCCTGCGGATTTCCTCATTTCTGATTCGATCACGCAAGGAGACTCCGAGCATAGCTCGCTCCATTGCCCTTTAAGTGACTTTGAACCTTTGTATGAGGTCCATTGTGAGTGACCACGTCTCAGTGTCGTCTGTCATCACTGGCAACACACACTGGTTAAAAACCTTCGTCTTAAGACACTGCGGTATTCGGGATGAAAATATATTACGTAGCTTCCCGAAAGCTGCCCATCCGTGTTTGATTCGACGAGTGATCTCTTTCTCGAAGTTGGATTTATCCAACTGGGCTGTTTGTCCCACGTATAAGTATATATATAGTCATCTACAACTTTGAGCGTAGATTCTTCAACTTGTAGGGTAACGTGGGTTACCAATTTTTAAATTTACCTGTTTTTTTATGAGCTTGTACATTAGGCGTAAATGGCAAAATAATAATGACCGGAGGATGCGGGGAGGAGGAACAGGAGTCGTGGAGAGCTAGAGAGGAGGCCTCCCTGCCAACCACTAGGACACAAAAAGTGTAATCATAAAATATCGTTGTGATAGGAATGTCATACAATTTATTGACAGGTATATGTATAGACTGTCCAGTATCTTCCACAAACACATAGGATTATTCTCGAACTCAGCACATCACTAAAATGTATGAGCTTTTTGCTCCATCTAACTTATGGCGTAATGAGAACTTTCGAGAGCTTTTACGTAAATAATGATACTTCAGAACTGTCAGAGTAATTCTGCCATTACCAGCCAGCCTTGCTCGGACGTTGGTAATGATTATATTTAACGACGACTTACAAAATAAATCCGCTTGATGTGTGTGCTTTAAAATATTTTCAGTTTCTGCTCTCATCACATTACATTTTCGGTCCTTCATGATTTTTTTAAGAATATGAGTCGCGTAGGTGCATTTTTTCCAGTCTTTTTGTCTTAAGGTTTCCATGTTCATTTACTTCTTGATACGACATATTTTCCTTGGTCTGGTTTAAATAACTTATTCTCGACCTTGCCCTTTTCCTTCAATTTCTCATTTATATTTTCTGATTGTTTCTCCTTCTAATTTCTTTACTATGCTCTATTATTTTCATTTAATCGTTCATACACCTTATTGGCAAATCTCCCTGTCCAGTTCAAAACTGAATCCTTCTCAAACAAATTCATGCTCTCTCTATTTTCATTGTCCACGTCTCTCAATCAACCTTAAGCAAGTTTGTATTAAATGTTTTTGGAAACGATTCTGTTATTTTTTTATCTTCATCTACTCACGAAGTCATGTCATTCTCTATCAGACTGTAATTTACAGGTAAATTACAAAAAAACACCCCGTCATTATCTTTAAGAACGTCTGGCTACTGTCTGAGCAATGCAGCCATTACCTGCTCAAGTGGTATTATAATTATGACTCGGTATTTACTTAGCTGATGTGCGCAGAGCACGAATGGTAATATTAGATAATGGTGATGGTAACATTTTATAATGAGAATAGCCGAGGTGCAGAGACATGTGTTTACGCAGGTGAAACACATTTGAATGAGACTAGTTGTTGGCCTGGGGTTATACTTGGAATAATATAGTAGTTCATTACAGTTCTGTGTAAAGAAGCCCGCAGCGATACTTTACTTAATTATATTTTTATTTAAAACAATTTAACGGATGAGGACAATATCGTGACAGCAATGGCAGTCCTTCTCTCTGATTAGACAAAATATGAGATTGTCAAAAGCTTACCTCATTTTGAAATAAATAGGAAGAAGCACTGAGGAATTATGACGATGACAATCACTCTAGAATGTTTCTAATCTTCTTGAAATTATTTATTTAAGGATTATACCAAAATGGAATTCATGCCAAATTGCCTCTACCAATCAACCATAGGCATGAATTTTTAGGAATATATATCGAAATATGACCTAGACGAATGTTCTTGTATAGAGTCGATGATGATACTAAAACTTAACTTTGTAACAAGCCCTTAACTTAAACGACAAACACACCAAAAACTTAACAGCTACAATATCAAGATTTATGAAAATTATTATCATAAAATGGTTCCAAACAAGCCTCGAGTTATTCGCAGCAAAAAGCTATGTCCCAAACAGCGCTCACGTCACGGCGGCTCCTAATTGGTTGCTTTTTGCTGCCGCATGCCGACCTGGCTACACACTACACGAGTTGAGCCCAAATACTTATATTATAAGAAAAAAAAATACTTGCCTTACCAAGGACATGGAAGAGAGAGCGAATGAAACGGACATACGGGAGATATTGAGACTACGGTAAGGGGTGTCATTTTTAAATTGCGCACTCCACCGTCTTCAGTTCGTCCTTAATATAACAAGACAAAATATATTGGTATTTCAATGAGGTTGTGAAAACTGACTTAAGGAAACTATGCCAAGGGTGAGACCTATGAAAACGAATATATTATACGTGTCTAGGGGTCATGTTATACTAGCGACGAGTCCGTCAGCGCTGCGTTCGACGCTGACGCACATTTTGTGAATGCTAAAACTGTGTGCCTACCATGTGATGAGTTTATGATTGGCGCTGGCGAGTATCTTGTATCGAGAGTCAGTGCACCTCTCTCGCACGCGCTGATAGTGCGAAAGAGATAGACCGTTATCGAGCGCTCGATACTCGCTCGTGCCGAACTCATGGTAGGCGCACTGGTCACCCCGCCAGCGAGTGACGCCATGGGTTACTCACGATTTCACAAAGTTCTCTTGTAAACTCATTTGCCACGAGTCTTTCAACCAACCGAAATTTTGAAAAAAAAAAAAAAACCGAATCGACAAAAATATCCCTTTCATTATCGAACCTGACAACAAAATTTCACGAGAATCGGTTAAGATATGCGACCTTAGAGGAAAACAGCTAGACATTCATTCGCTGGGCATACGAGAGCATATTTGCCAAAGCTGGAACGCTCACGCTCCGCGCTTGCACTACTCTGCGGTTAGATTTGAGGATTCTGCAAATATATCTTGCCTGTGTCGTATCTGAATTGGTACTGCTATTTCTACAATTATATAAATAACGGCTATGTAAGGAAAGAAAACAGCAATCTAGCTAATTACACTCTTCAATCAATTCCCAATTTATCCGAAGCTAAATCCTCGGAGTTCAGTTGTCGACATGGCTGATTTACGAACAATAAAAAAGCAATTTATTCGAAGACGACTGTACCCGGCTTAAGCTGTATTTAAGCATCATTTAATTTTGTTCTGTAAGGCTGGGGTCTAGAAGACGAGGAGCGCGTAATGTATGATACATATTTATTGATAAATATTTCTTGAAATAAGCAAGTTACAATATTATAACATACTGTTATATTATATTGTATGTATGATACACATATATTGTCTGTATGTATAAACCCGTGCTTTAAGCCTGCCTTATTACGCTTTCTAAATATCTATCAGCCACGGACGTCCACTGCTGAACATAGCTCATAACTATAACTCGCCACAGGTTGCGATCCTGCGCGGACCGCATCCACCGACTACCCGCGACGCTTACGAGGTCTTCCGTCCACCTAATCGGGGGTCTCCTACGCAGAGCTTTCCTATGCTTTATTACGCTTTATCCTCATTTAATTGAAATCCATTTTGTAAACACAAAACAAACAAGGCATGCACAAAGACTAACTAACCCTTAGGCAATCTCCACTAATTAATCATTAGCAACTTATGCACCTATATTTAATTACAGGCATCCTGCTTTCCGTTCCTCATGTCCCAAGGCTCAGACCCTAATTATTAATAATACTGCAGATCAATTACAGAAACTGTTTATTATTTTAATAACAATTTTTGTGTGAACACAGTTACTTTTACAACCCATCGTTATCCATGTGTACTTGTTTCATTCCCCATCAGCTGTACCTGTACAGGTGCTTGACAGCAAACTGTCAATTATGAGACTCAGCTCATTTGATAGCGTCTGTACAAGCTACGTTTCGTTACACATGTAAGCACAGAAAATCTGCCCATCCTTGAGATGAAAACATTTTAAATGCCTACCTTGGTCAAGAATCCTGTGCAAGCAACTGACCACACCTAGCGGAGCGGAAAGTCTCCGCCACCCGCTCATCGTGTTCTAAGACCCATCCTCACCTCTCAATTCCTGTAATTGGATGCTAATCAATACCGAACCAACCAATCCCTCAGCCGCGGCCGTCCTACGGAACCCCGGGTTCTTGCTTTCCAATCTTATATGTTCTTGCTTAGTGATCTGAACGAACTGGTTCGTGACTTTCAAGGTAGAATAATCGCTGAAATACTAACAAGTGACAAGCTTGCACAATAAAATTTCAATTACAGATTGTTTTCAAGGACTAAGATAAATTTTGAACTACATTCCAAGCTACAATTTCACGCACTTATAAGGTAAATCGTTTTTGAAGACGTGATATAAAAATCTTTTCTTCCTTTCAAAATGCTTTTCATGGCCATAGTCGGGCGGTCCGCATGCTTGCTCTCCTGTGTATAAAAACCAAGTTTATCACCACTTACATGTTATTATAATTTAAATTGTGAGAATCATACGTTTTTAGTTCTCTTTAAACTCTTCAGAGAGTGGTTCTCAAAGTGTGTTCCGTGAAACCCTTATTTTAGTCAAAATTTATAAAAAAAGAACGTTCTCCAACCTGAAAGGCTGGCGATGCACTTGTGACTCCTCTGGTGTTACAGGTGTTTAAGGACGACGCTAATCGCTTACCATCAGGCGATCCGTCTGCTCGTTTGCCTCCTACTAACATAAATAAAACTTATTCTTTACAATTTTTATGAGCAAGTGCAATCATTAACTATATGGATTTTATATCGATTTTGTTTTTGGAAATGTATAGATGAAAGACTTGCGACGTCTACAGCTGACAAAACCACTAGTTATAGCTTGACCAATACCGCTGTACCACGCCTTAGGTATGCGGGCGGTGAGACGGGGGGCAGACGAAGGCGGAGAATGACAAATCAGGGGCTGCTCTGCCCCCCCGTCTCGCCGCTCGCATACCTAAGGCGCGGTACGGCGGTGATGGCCAAGCTATAATGTAAAGGGCACAATAAGCTGCTTTATTTATTTATTCTTTATTGAACAATAAAAGAGAATACAAATTAAGAACATAGACCTTGGCATATTCTAGTAGACAACCACTAAGATAATAAAATTGTAAGCGACATCAAGACACTTAAGAGTACTTAAGTGGTAGTAGGCGGGGCACATGGTTTGTAGAAGCAAGGTTTTGAAGTGGTGACCGCGTACAGGACGACGCAACGTGGAAGGCTTCCAACAAGACGTACCGACCGTCTGGTGCAAAATTGTGAGAAACCGTTGAATGAGGGTGTCGCACGACCGCTCGTTATGGAAATCCTTGGGGTAGGCCTTTGTCCAGCAGTGAACGTTTTTAGACTCGATATCATATGTTTTATTTTGCAAACCATATGTTTTAAAAAGGTTCAGTTTGAGAACCGCAACTTTAGA
The DNA here is from genome assembly GCA_905404275.2 of Hedya salicella. NCBI lineage: Eukaryota > Metazoa > Arthropoda > Insecta > Lepidoptera > Tortricidae > Hedya > Hedya salicella. The sequence continues at coordinate 825,893 of FR990112.1, read as the reverse complement.
AATTGCCCATATGAAGGAAGCCTCCCTCACATTCCCGGACATGCGCCGGAGTCGAGACAAAAAGGTGGATTCGTCGCATGCCCCCGCATCGTGGGATCACGAGCCGGTGGTAAAAAACAGCCGATTCACTTTAGGCGTGAACGCGCGTTTTGATTTCATTTCATTAACTACAACTCAATTAGTAGGCTCTGTATTGTTCAATGCTGTTTTGTCGTCTCTCAGCACAGGATTTTTGCGCTTCTTAGATTTATTTGTCCTTAACGTTTATTTATTTAATATTCATTGCACAAAAGAAGACTTCTCGTACAAATGGCGGATTTAATTGTGGTTGGTGCAACTAACTTACAGACATAATACTGTTCTAAGAACCTAAGTATTTTAGTTATATTTATGTATGAACCGGCTTACCTCACCTCCGGCAGTACATCTGCCTTGTTTACTGCGTCCACAGCTTACTTTAAATGGCCGCGTGCGGCATTCCTGTTTGTGGGTTTGCACTCCCCCCACAGAACTGATAAGAAGACTAAGCCTCCAGGTTAAAGTCGGTTTTGCGTAAAATTTATACCTTCATTGTGCCGCAACCAAGGTCAGGTCATTCAGCCTACAAGTATTGAGGCTTGATGCTCGAATGAAATTGTTGACAGTTTTAACATTTAAGTTATGTAAAGCTTTTGGTTCTCCAAATAAATATAAAATAAAAATTGTTTCTTCATAATGACCGCCTTCGGCAACACAGCTTCTAATGAGATAAATGCATAGTGTTCTGTAAATGGAGTTGTCATTATGGATCCAGTATGTTAAGCATATATTATTTCTGTTGGCAATTCTGATTGAAATGAAAGTATTAAATTAAGACATTCTGAAACATAAATAGAACTTAACGAATGATGATTACTTCCTCTTCTTGACCTCAGAGTTCCATTCAGTTAATAACTGTGCGATTTAACAGCTCGTACATAGTCTGTTCCTTCTGTGTCAATGCGCTTGCACTCGTCCGTCCGTGGGGAAAGAGTAAGAGGGGGTAATTATACACAAATATTTAAATCCTCCACGCATGCGCGATACAGATCGCGTAGTTGGAGTAGAATCAATAAACTTCAATGCGATATGGATCTCAGAAATACCTGAAAATAAAAAGTAATAGAAATCCTCAAAAGATATTTTTAACCGACGACAAAAACGGTTCTATGTTCCACTGATCAAGAAGACCACAGAAAGCCACCGGAACTCCTGAATGATAGATTTACGGGTGGCGATAAGATAGCTAATTGACTTTCCATTTTGCGATTACTTTGGTAGAGGGGAATGTATTATCGTATAGCATCTCTAGTGGTTTAATCTCTAACTTACCTTAGTATTTTCAAACGTATCCCTTATAAAAACGTAGACCCAGCCTATCTCCAAGTGAAGAAGCCGACTCGACCGACCACTTGAGGTATTAATTCTGCTCTGGACCTGTCACTTATTCCTTATCCCGTAGTAGAATGGAAACGCGACTTAACTCCAAGCTGTTCCCCAGCCGACTCGACTAATCACTGGCCAGCTACTAAACTGGCATAGCTACTGGCTAGATTAGATCGGCAATACTCGCGCGCCTCCGCAATGAGTGTCGGAACAAATAAGTTTCGCGTATCGGCAAAAAAAATCTGCATACTTCAGAATTTTTTTTTTATATGGGAACCGTGCCATATAAATTCAATGTTTGTATACTTTTACCTAGGAAATTAAAGAAGAGGCAAGCGTGTTTACTCAAGTGAAATCTTGAATGGTAAGACAGTTTTTCTCCATTCCAGCAAGGGATCAACATGATTCCGATTTTGACGACCGGTTTGGCTCAGTGGGAGTAACGTTGCCTGCGAAGCTGAGGTCCTGGGTTCAAATCCCGGTAAGGGCAAATATTTGTGTGATGAGCATAAATATTTGTTCCTGAGTCTTGGATGTTTTCTATGTATATAAGTATTATATCTATTAAATATATCGTCGTCTAGTACCCATAACACAAGCCTTATTGAGCTTACCATGGGACTAGTTCGATTTGTGTAAAATTGTCCCGTAATATTTATCATTATTATAATGATTTTATGTAACTATTAGATTTAGTTATTTATTTAAACTTTATTGCACAAAACAAAAATAAGTACATATGGCGGACTTAATGCCCAATGACATTCTCTATCAATAATGTAATGTGTATGTAATGTAATGTAGAACATGCTCCGAAATGGGATAAAGACTTACCCCGTGAAATGCTCAGGTTTCAAACAATAAGCAAAACTACCAAAAGCCTAGTAGCTAAACTTATTCCGCAGCAAAATAACTATGACTATGATGGTCGCATTGAACGTGAGATTATATTGTGTCCTAAAGAAGTATAATTAGTCTATCAGGTAGATTATCAGAAAATATTGGACACGTGTTTTTAGGGTTCCGTAGCCAAAATAGCAAAAACGGAAACCTTATAGATTCGTCATGTCGGTCTGTCTGTCTGGTCGTCCGTATGACACAGGCATTTTACTCAAAAACTATAAGATTTACATTGATGAAATTTGGAGCATAGGTGTCGTTTGTAAACCGCTAGTTTGATAGTTTGACAGTACAGATGCACCAAGTCTTCTTACTCTACAAAAAAAACTTATCAGAATATTAGTAAATATTACACAGACGTCAGTCTGTGTAATATTTGTAAACCCTATTTCACGGAACTCAAGATTCTTACTATTCCATGTATATATATTTTAGAACTATGTAAATTTGTCCGAAAATTTCCCGACCTCTACACCAAAAGAGGGGAAATATGTAAAACGTTACGCTATAAGAATAAATTATTATTGCCATCATCACGACTCAAGCTACACTCATCCGGCCCTCTTGTAATGTCTATCAAAATATACAACAAATTACCTAATAATATAAAAGACGAAAAAAAAGATTACATATTTATAAATAAATTAAAACAATTATTAATCATAAAATCATATTACACGGTACAGGAATATTTAAATGATAATCTATTGTAATATTTTCTATTGTATCAATTATTGTAATTTATTAATTTTTGTATCAATATTGCTCAGTTTTGTATGACATGTGTATTAAATTAAGTTTTATTTTTTTTATATTAAATTGTAATATTTAAGTTACCTCCAATTGCTGCACCCAATCAACTGGGTACATAATGTGATCGCATTGATGTAAATAATGTAACACCTGTAAAACCATTATGTGCAATAAAGTATTGAGTATTGAGTATTGAGTTAAATAAACAATATATATATTTCTAGGGGGGGCACTCAATACATGTAACCGAAACTGAAAAGAAAATTCAGCTAACATCAAGATGTGGCACTTATTTCGACAGTACCTCTAAAAACATTTTGAGGTTTCTAAAAAAAATTTTGATTTAGTGAATATTTTCTGAAATATTCGCTACGAAAGTAGCAAGAATTGTGTCCCCCGCTCTATTTTTTAAACGGTATGTTCAAAAAATATAAAAAAAATTACAAACATAAAGCTTAATAAATACTTCCATTGAAAATTGTTTTCAACATGATTAGATATACCGTTTAAACTGGCGATCCCGGGTTCGAATACTTCGAATCCCGAGCAGGGCAAGCGTTTGTGTGATGAGCACGGATGTTTGTTCCTGGTTCTTGGATGTTTTCTCTTTATTTCAGTATGACTATATAATAATATTATGTATAACGTCGCCTGGTACTCATAGTACATACCAGAGACATGGCGTCAGGAAAATGACAAGGGAAGCCGAACCGTATTCATTTACTCATATTTAAAGAAAAAGTTGGTTATAAGCCTTTCCTTGGACAACCCGGTGGGAATCGGCTTATATGGACGCTACGCCACTGTTAGCTTTGCTAAGTTTAAGGCTAGGTCGATTTGTGAAAGATTATCCTTGACATTTATTTATTTACAAGAAGGTATAGGCAGGTGGTCCTTAGTCCTTCTTTTTTTCTTGAGCGTAATCGGGTAAAAAGTATTCTATAACCATCTGTGGATGACCAGCTACCCGTGTAACAAAAATATTTTGAGTTGATAAAGCTGCCATGAGGCAAGAAAATACAAATCTCCGAAAAAAGACTTTTCCAATTCAGTGACATTATTATTTTGAAAATATCTTCAACGTAGACATTTCATTCTTGCAACTTTATAATAGTATAGATGTGATAAACGTAATTACTGTAGGTCCCCAGGACAGGAAACTGACTCGACCGACCACTGGCATGCTTTGCTACTAAGCTCGCATAGCTACTAGCTAGATTAGATCGGCATTACTCGCGTGTCTCTGTAACGACTGTCGGAACAAATGTGTTCTTCGTCCCTGAGTCCTGAGGCGATGACAGGCTGTAAGAAAAAGGTCGTATCATTGTAAAAGTTGCATTTTTTTTTTGCCTTTCTTCTCTGGAAATAGCGGAGTTAGGTTTTGCACAGGTACGGGTGAAAATTGTCGGTATGTTTATAGGCCGAAATCAGGTAATAAGTGGGTCAAGTCAAGTAAAATTTATGTTATGGTTACGACGGTAAAAAAAGCGATCGTTTCCTTAGTACCTGTCTGTTGATTATTCTATAAGTAAGCCGCAAGGGCACTTTTACAATTCTGACTCTACGGCATTTTCCAAGAGGAGACTACTGAAGAAGCCGAAACAAACTCAACAGTGAGTCACTTTTTAGGGTGTCGTACCCAAAGGGTAAAACGGGACCCTACAACTAAGACTCCACTGTCCGTCCGTCTGTCTGTCCGTCCATCTGTCACCAGGCTGTATCTCATTAATGAATTCCGCTATAACAACAAATACTAAAAACAGAATAAAATAACTATTTAAGTGAGGCTCCCATACAAAACAATTTTTTTTTGCCGTTTTCGGTAGTCACCGTGCTGTATCTCATGAACCGTGATAACTAGACAGTTGAAATTTTCACAGATGATATATTTCTGTTGCCGCTGTAACAGCAAATACTAAAAACAGTATTATTTTATATCTGCCTGTCTATGTCAAAAACCAATGTAATATGATCGAACGCCGCGTACATTTTGCTTAGGAGTAGGGCTCTGGATTTTCATAGACACGGCCGTTTGTACTGTATATTTTGTACGGAACCCTCGGTACGCGAATTCCACTCGCATTTGGTCGGTTTTTCCTTCTCCGCACAAAGTTTCCCGCAGCTTGTAGTTTTTAATATATATTTTTTTCAGATTTGTAATTAATTGTATTCGCTTATAATACTGTTTTGTTGATGGGAAGCTTCGATCCTCTTTCCAATTTTGGAAATGAATACTTAAGCTATACCCTCAACAAAATCTTAACAGATTTTACTTAAATTATAATAATATAAAATATTTAATATAATTGTACAATATAGCAACGTTACTAACGCTACTCGGATTTCATTAAGATACTCGCGCGCAGCCCCGCCCTCTCATTATGTTCTGATGAAAAAAATAATCCCACTCTTATAAGAGCGGGATAAATCGTGATGATACTAAGATGGATTTACCAGCCAGTTTAAGAAATGGAGTCTTAATATACATCGTTCTATTATGATTCTTATTAAAGAACAAGAGGGTAAACTTATAATAAATGTGGAAGTTTTTAAAAATACAAGATAATACAAATACTCTCTATTGCACACCTCAGATACCCAGAAATAAATACAGAACATAATAGTACCATTCGAACAAGCACAGTTAAACAACAGGCAGACGTATCGCTAAATAGCGATCTCTTCCAAACAACCTTTACCCACTCAAATGCTACGCAGCATTTATATAAAATTTTTAGATTTTCGGATGGTTGTTACAAATACGATGTATGATTCATAATGAATTGGTCTAACCAAGATGTGACGATGGAAATGAAATCAAACTATGATTATATTTAGACGACCGGTTTGGCTCAGTGGGAGTAACGTTGCCTGCGAAGCTGAAGGGTTCAAATCCCGGTAAGGGCAAATATTTGTGTGATGAGCAATAAATATTTGTTCTGAGTCTTGGATGTTTTCTATGTATGTAAGTAATATATCTGTTAAATATATCGTCGTCTAGTACCCATAACACAAGCCTTATTGAGCTTACCATGGGACTAGTTCGATTTGTGTAAAATTGACCCGTAATATTTATTTATTTTTATTTTATTTTATTTTATATTTCGATGCTAGAAGGCGCCCGTAACTTTGTTCGCAGAGGACAAAAAGTCATAACCCCTCTTTTTTCTTCCGCATAGTCGGGTAAAAAGTATCCTATAACCGTCTGTAAATACCCAGCTACCTGTGGACCAAAAATAGTTGAAATTTAGCCTATTTGGCGTGATGAAGCCACAACGACACATACAGTACAAAAAATCCAAAGAAAAAAAATCCAATCATTTTTTTTGAGAATATCTCCAATGTACATTTAATTTTTACAACAACAACAATTATTTATTGCACACCAACAACAGAAACAGTACAATAGAGCCTTAACATAAAATAGGTAGACAATAGGCGGTCTTATCGCTAAAGAGTGATCTCTTCCAGACAACCTTTGGGTAGCGGAAATGACATAAAATAGCTAGAAATGAGTAGGTGGTAAGATAAGATTACATATAATACAAAAATAAATAAAAACAAACATACATATTATACATATACATATACTAAACATACATACTACTATATATATATATATATATATACAACTTTGTAATATTATAGATATATATTTAAATGTGAATACACTTCTGAAATTGAATTCAAATTGAAATAGTTTATTCTGTAAGTAGGCCACAAGGGCACTTTTACAAAACTGACTCTACCGCATTTCCCAAAAGGAGACCACTGTTGAGAAGAAAGCCGAAACAAACTCAACAATCAGTCATTTTTTCAAAATAATTCTTAACTGTTACAATAATTTTTATTTAGTACTTAGCCTATCTTAAATATATCTTTCAAAGTAAAGTCTCAATGAAAACTCGTAAAAGTAAGTAGTAGATTAACAACTCTATGCCTCTATGTAAATATATAGGATATTTGGCTTCGAAATGGCCAAAAACTGCCGCCTTCAACTCTTCGCGTTGTGTGTTGCATGAAACTAAAGTAACCAAATCAATCTCTAGAAACTACACTGTTCCTTTTCTCGGCACTAAAACCGTTTTGATTTAGCGACCGTACTCTACCCGGCGGTTTAGGGTTACGGCCGGTTTACGGGCCGAGCACGCGGCGCGTAATGTTCGAGCTGATTCCGACGGAGCGTTTATAGGGTTAGAATGGTGAGGGTTCAGTTGGAAAAATACCGTAGATATATGTTTTAGTGTAACTTAGGAACACAAGACGCTTCTTAGAGGATCAGAATATCTTTTCAGGGTTACGTTTTGAACTTCTGTCCTTAGAAGTAGTTCATGACTGAAAATTACAGAACAATAATATACAGTTACTCCTTGTTAGCGTTGCATCATTGAAGTGGCAATGGGCGAACCATGTAGCCCGGTGAACGGATGGTCGTTGGGGCAGTAAAGTCCTGCAGTGGCGACCACGCATAGGAAAGCGCAGCGTGGGACGGCCCCCGACTAGGAGGACGGATGACCTCGTGAGGTTTGCGGGGAGTCAGTGGATGCGGTCAGCGCAGGATTGCACCCTGTGGCAAGCTATAGGGGAGGCCTATGTTCAGCAGTGGACGTCCGTGGCTGATAGAGAGATAAATAGCGTTGCCAGAAATTTTTCTAATTCAATTGAAATTGAATGCAACTTTCAAATACGGTTTAAATGTTCTGCACGTGGTTTACGCCTCCTATACTTGGAGGCGTAAAAGATCAATGTGTGATTTCAAACTTAATCTGTAGCTTCATCATACCTATTCGGGCAATGCAAATATATATAGCAAAAGTTCTAAAAACGTTAGTGTAACTGTGTACATAAATGACAGAAACCGTAATATGCAGGCAATTCAAATCAAAGTGCCTTCAGTTTTACGATACGAAAAGAGAGTAAAAGATTTAACATACTATAAGACGAGAAAATCAATTTATCTAAGCGGCCAGCGCATGTTAAAACAAAAGAAAACTAGGTGTGAAAGAGGTTTAACGTCGTGGTTGTTTTATAGGCTTGTGGGTGAATGAGTGTCATGGAGCGGTCTATGGCATGTTAGTAAAGGGACGCCTGTTTATGTAAAGTAGTTTCTATGGGTGAAACGGCTTAGTAGCTCTTATAGCTGACTTATAAAAAGTTTGTTATTGTTTTAGTGGTTTAACGAATAGAGTGTTAAAACGGTTGAATTTTTTTACTAGAGTCTGGCAAATGAAAGATGAGAATGGAAAAACCGTGAAATTTAAAAATGTAGCTGCGGTGAGCCTGTATGAGCTAGAGTTAAGCCAATTCATTGCTTTTGTCATTAATTATTAAGTTATTCGTTAATGAGAAAAGCATTCTTAGTTTACATCTAGCTCATAAAGGCACCCTGCAGCTACATTTTTAAATGTCGAGGTTGATTCCATTCTCATCTTTCATTTGTCAGACTCTATACAATGTTGTAGATTTAGAGAAAAAAATCCTAGATAATAAATAAAATGTTGCAAGATCATGTTCATGATTGCATCTCCAAGGAATTAAGTGGGTAAGGTCAAAAGTTAGAGGACTAATCGCATTACCTAATATTTTAGGTTTTTTTTATGACATAGGAGGCAAACGAGCGTACGGGTCGCTTGATGGTCAGCGATCACCGTCGCCTATAGACACTTGCATCGCGAGAGGACTCACAAGTGCGTTGCCTGCCTTACAAGTGGGAGTACGCTCTTTTCTTGAAGGCTTGTTAAGAATGTTAAGGATTTGAGATTGGTTGGAAAATCACCAAAATATTGTGACACTATTTGAAAAATCTCATGAGTCGTGACTGTTCAAGCTATACTTTATCCGTCATTACATTGCATACATTTGATCTCAGTTAATAATATGGTAGTAGGGGAGGTTTAAGATTATGGCGGTTTTATGAGACCCGCACGTGACACATTCTGGAAATAAGTTTATATGTAGTAATATGCGATGGTTAACTCTAGTTTTAACTTATACCAGTAACTCAGTAGGAATAAGTATAGAAAATTAAAAATTTAAAAACCCCCGACTTGTTCCACTAAAAGCAAAATATCTCCAGAATATTTGGAGACGAGGGCTCCGATTTTCATCAAACAAAGCTAAGAACACTCGGGATAAAATTATCTATGACACCAAAAAACCGCACTCAAATTGGTCCATCTAATGGTCACTGGTAATTCTTCAAAGTTTCGGACGTCACGTTACGTCCATGGTCTCGAAGAAACTGGAGAGGCGGGTATCAATATCTTCTTCCCGCGAAAGTTTTTCGATCTACCCGCGCTTGGTCTTCATTATTGGATTGAACACTGAGGTTGTCACTAAATCAACTTCAACGTCCGACACTTCGAAGTATTACAAACGAAAGGTGATTAAATAAATCATATTTCTACGAGTCCCCGCAACCCTAACCAAGTTGTCCGACAACCTTGCAGGTGGTATTCCCACGCCGCGGTCTCCACTCGAGAAACTTTCTGCCCCAACGGCCATCGGTTCTTCGAAGTATTTGCCCTGCCCATTGCCACTTCAGTTTGCTTACCCTTGGTTGGTGACCTTAGTCTTCTCCAAACTTCTCATTTCTGATTCGATCTCTTACCTGCAGGTCGCCTCTATTATGTGGAAGTTTATTGAGGAGGCCTGTGTCTAGCTGTGGACGTCCTATGGCTAAAATAATGATGATGATGATATTTCTACTCGATTAAGCCCCATTTTTTTGTGTTGTGATAATGAGTGAAAATCGGATACCTAAGTAATCAATAAGCTACTTGTTTTTTGGAAAAATGTAAGGCAATAAATAAAAGCAAGCTAACGCCTGCCAGGGTACAGATAAACGTGTAATAAAAATGTTACGAAGCCTGCACGTGCCACTGAGTCGAGTCGAATTACGATGTAACGTAACACGTGCTCAAGATGGACTGAAAATGGGGAGTAAAAAGACATATTTTTGTGAACTTAGCCTAAAAAATCTGCACCCTTCGATATAAACATGAGTCACGGAGGGCTGACCTTCTGCAGCTGAGTATACTTTACCCAAGTACTTATACTGTAAACTACACTTACTTACCTTACCCCGACGACAATACTGTGTATAAAGTGTAAACACTCGCCTCCTTTTGTCTTTACGAAATCTACACAATTTAAAGATAGATTTAACTAAATGTAATTATTGAATCATCTAACCCGTCCCCAAAAAATGGTTGTTTGAGTATGGAAGACCGGGTAAGGTTGTCTCACAGGTAGGTTGTCACAGCGGCTGTAATGGACTAAGAACCTCTCTCGCGATCTTTCGCCACTGGCCGATGAATTTAAACCTTCTTTCAGTTTTCTGTTATGGTTGCCCTGAGACAACCAACCTGTGGCACAACTTTACCCGGTCTTCCCTAGCTGATCGAGCGAAGCGAGAACAAAAATAACTAGATAATATTCATACTAATCCATAATAATATTATAAATGCGAAAGTGTGTCTGTCTGTCTGTCTGTCTATTATCTCTTCACGCTTAAACCGCTGAACCGATTTGGATGAAATTAGGTATGGAGATAGTTTTGGGTCCCGGGGAAGGAGATAGGCTACTTTTTGATAAACGAATTGAAGTCGGACGAAGTCGCGGGTAGAAGCTAGTGATATAATATATTTTCCCGAACAAAATAATTTGGATCTGACCAAGCCGAGAGTGAATAGGCACTATCTAAGCAAGCATGCTCCATTGTTGGCTTCATCGTCGCTTACCAACAGTTTGAATGTCTAGTTGATTGAAGTCAAATTCTGATATCTAACATAAAAATATGGCCTTTAGAATCCTTAACTATAAAAGTTGTAGACTACTAGGTAGAAAAAGGCAATAACTGTCATTCTTAAGGTGTCATTTAAGCTAATTCGTATGCGAAACGTGGAGGCATGGTTCGCACAGGAATGTGAGGTCCCTTTTCTATCCAAATACAATATCCAACGTCAAAAGAGCGACGTAAAGTTTATCTATATGAGTACAGTACATAAATATATATATATATGACTAGCTTCTGCCCGCGACTTCTTCCGCCTTAAATTCGTTTATTACGGATAAGGGTATTTTTCCGGGATAAAAAATTGCCTATGTCCTTCCCCGGGTCTCAAACTATCTACATACCAAATTTCATCCAAATTAGTTCAGCGGTTTAATCGTGAAGAGGTAACAGGCAGACAGACAGACAGACAGACAGTCAGACACACTTTCGCATTAATAATATTAAGTATGGATTAGTACTTAATACCTTAAGATGTATAAATTCCCAGGTATCACTTCTCCCCCCCAATGAAGGTTCCTCAATCCTACACTCGTTGACTGGGAGGTAGATTAATTACTCTAATTAACATTTCGAGCCGGCAACCAGCGAGTGACTGATGCTATCAGTGCAGCGGATTAGGGAGACGGATTGATAGACAATTGTATTCCTTGTTTTGTGATTAGATGTAGTAAATTATGAAATTGTTAGAGGTGTGACTTGTGATGACCTAGTATATTATGAGGACGATGATGATGATAAAGATTTATAAATTACCTTTTCAGCTGAATTTGGACAAAGAGAAGATTGTTAAAGAGTATATAATAATATATACACATATTATGTTCTAGAAGGCTCCTGCAATTTCGTTCACGAAGGTAAAAAGTCTTAGCCCCTTTTTCTTCAGCGTAGTCGGGTAAAAAGTATGCTAAAACCATCTGTGGATACCCTGCTACCCGTGTACCAAAAATTAATCCGTGTAGCCGATTTAGCGTGATGAAGCTACAGCGACAATTACATACAAAAAAAATCGATTCAGTGACGTCCAAATAGTCTGTTTCAATAGTTTTTTGAAAAATATCTTCAATGTTTCAGTTGCTCAGACATATCATTTTCCGCAAGCACCTCTCGATGCACCTCACCGCACCTCATGATGTTTTGCACGGGTACTTATTTTATTAATTATCTATGTATAATTATTATAACAAGTATTTGTATATGTTATATTATTTGAAATATATATTTATCATATAAAATATTGATTTGTATCTATTCTTTCGATTGCTACGATCCTGCACCAGCTGGACGTTACCGTTTGGCCTGATGGTTGACTGGTAAAGAATGCCTCAAGTCATCAATTCCGCAAATTGTACTTTTATTTGCTGTGCAATGAAGATTTAATAAATAAATTATCAATAACTGAGAACGTCGATCAATAACTCTTTTGTCAAACAGGCTTTTTAACAAGATAGATACTCGTATCAATACTCGTAGATCCAAAATTTCCCTTCGTTGTAAATAAGTGGTTTTTTGTCTATCTGGACAGGGACATTCGTTTCACCTGTACGCGTTATCTTCAGATCGTGGGAGCGTCCCCACGTGCCCCCGCATGCTTATCGTGGGGTCAATCTGATGGCAGTTGGATGACTTCTTAAATGCTGTACAATCGTGACCGGGGTTTAAAATGGCTGTTAAAGGGTTAGATTGTTGAATCTCTAAGTTTTCGCTGCGGTACTGTGGTGTTCAAATTGGCGATTGCAGGTAGCGACAATCAGCGTCAATAGGGAATATTCATGAATTTTAATTTTTGCTTTATTAAAAGCTCATTCATGTAATGAACAGTAGACAAAATTAATTTTTCGAATAACTATAAAAATAAACAAGATATAAGCCATCAAACATTTCATTTTAATTTTACATTTTGAAATCGTTTTTACGGTATTTTGATATTTAGTTAAGAAAAGCGATAAAAAAAAACATGCATGTACCCTATTATAGCTTTGGGAAATATGGTCTATGGCTGAAACTTTAATCAATGCAAAGGCATATTATAGAGTAGAGGACTAAGTATTTAACAGAAAAAATGCATGGCCCAAATCAGAAACCAAATAATTTACTTTTACAGGGACACGATTTTTATAAGGTGGCATATCAAACGTGTAATAGTTGTTTTAAATAATAAATCATATTTTGATTATTTATCTTCTATTATTCTTATTATTTTCTTCAATAAGTTTTGATATGTTTTCTTGGAGTGAATGCCCAGCGACGAACTATTAATATATATGGCTCTTTTACTAATACAGGATCTATAAGTATCTTCTGTTCGTTTCTTGGCCGAGCAAATCGCCGATAGCTACTCGCTTCCTAGCCCTTATTGGGGCCAGTGTCTTAGTTCGTATCTCCAAGCGAGCATGGCTGAGCGAGTTTTATCTTTAATAGCTTTCATCGCTGCGACAAAATAGCGGCGAGACAGTTCTTGGCGGCAGTGTAAACAGTATTTTATGTATCTCTTTTATTGACACGGGATCTGTATCTATTGTTTTTTTCTTGAGCGAGAAAATAGTCGACAGCTTATCGTTTACTCGTCGTCAGTGCCACAAGTGCCTTATGGTGCATAATCAATCATTAAACAGCTGTTAATAGCTAACCAGTGAATATGGGCCTAAGTCTTTGTACGAATAATCAATTTGATGTAGCATATTACCTTCAGAAACTAAGAACTTATAGCATATCAGAATCAGATATTTAATTTCTTTTAACTTAACTAGCATTTAAAATAAATTAATTTCTTGTTTCAGGTAATTCAATTGCTCACCGCAAGGACAGGTTCCAGAGACCTATGTAGGTATAAGTTTGCTTGTTGGTTAACCTTTCACGACTACCACACAACGTAGAACCTATTAACTTTTTCTATTACCATGTGTGATACTGTTTTTTGTTGTCTGTCTGTCTGACCGCAAGTGATACTGGCTTAGAGTTGATTACTGTTTGCTGTTGCGAAGTCTGTTGAGCAGAATGGTGATTATTGTTTGGTTAGTCTTAAGTTATGCTGAAGATAGAATCCGGATGAAAAACCCATTGATGATGACGATATTTTAGACGATTAAATCTTTGTAATCATTTCGTTCTGCTATACGTTAGATATTTTGGCTAAAAACTATAGAGAATGGTTCGGGATGAGCACACGATCACTTACTAGCTGTCGTTGAAAACGTATTGCTAGGATCAATCAATCAATCAAAGGCCTCTAAGTCTTTTAGAGACTATTTAAACAGTGTCATGTCGGAAAACATCGTTTTTCGTGATGGGATCTTATCAAAAGATATACAGTTCAATCAGTCAACTTTTGTAAAGCCTAAGCGTCTGTCTTCGATTTCCTTCACGTCAGCGCATATTTGTTTGTGTACTGGCGGTTCATTTCTTACATCAGAGGAGACCAAGTGCGTTGCCGGCCTTTGAGGTATTTTTTTTTCATAAAGATAGAAAAAAGTTTTACCCCGGTAAAATACATGGTACCAGGGATAAATCTAGTATTTAACATGATATTGAATATGAACATTGCCCAATGGCATAGCCACTGTATTTTAACAAGTCTTTATAGGTCAATTTCTGCAGCAGTTCTTCCTAGTGGACAAAGATGGCCGGCAAGTGACCCCGGCTGCCAGCACGTCGGCGCGTCACGCGCGTCGCGCACGTTTCTGAGACGTGCGCGTTTTTATGCGCTTGCGCATACAGTCGTATCTGGCGGGAATTTACGTATAAAATGCGATCTTTTATATGGTGATAGTACGTGTCTGTATTTAACGTTCGTGGATAGCGTAGCGGGCGTAAAATTTACGTTTTTCTTACATATCTGGCTATATAATTACACATGTGGATTTTTGCTTCCTTTTTCAGTATGCTCATAATAGGAAAGGACACGCTCTGTTACAGTATTATTGGAGAGTTTTTTTTTTGTGTTTCGACTATTATTTTCTTCTAGGATTCTATGACGATGTCGTTATTACTGGTAGTCTTTTTAGGGTTCATATTAAGGTGCTGATTCTTATTTTTTAAGCGGTTAAATTTTAATTTATGAAGCAAAATGAGGGAATGAATAAAATTTACTTCGAATTTATTTTTCGAATTATCTTTGGTAAGCAGCAAACCAATTTTTTTTAATAATCAAGTATTATGTAGATTACATAAATATTACGGGAGAATTATAACTAGAAGGTGCCCGTAACTTCGTTCGCGGAGGGGAAAAAGTCATTACGCCTATTTTTTTCTTCAGCGTAGTCAGGTAGAAAGATTCCTATAACCATATGTGGATACCCAGCTCTCAGTTTACCAGAAATAGTTGAAATCCGTTATGCCGATTTACCGTGATGAAGCCACAAAGACACATACAAACATGTAAAAAAACCATTTAGTGACCTCCAAATAATAGTCCGATACAATGTATTTTTTAAATATCTTCAATGTGCAGACATTTTATTTTTAGTACATTATAATAGTATGGATAACCGGGACATGAATGCCTTGGAACTCATTTCTATGCGACGCTATAGATACCATAGGCAACTAAACCAGGATTCGTGGGATAAGTGAAATTTGTAAGGAACCCTCGGTGGGCTATTTATGCTCTCACTTTAAAGCACTTAAAAGCACCATTACCAACATTTTATATAATTTTTCAATCGCTATAGCATCCTGTAGTAAACTTAACGACTCGGAATGGATGTGGTAATGAATTACTTTACGATACGACTGATTCATCGCTCTGTCAACTCACTTGATTACCTTAAACGATGACCACTGTATGTAAGGCAGTAAAACGAATATAAAAGTTTTTTTAAACCGTTGACAAGACGCCAAAGGACAGGTGGGAAGAGTAAGAAAGCATAAATACGGCGCTTGATTTGATTCCAATGGGAATGTAGAGGTTCGCTATTAATTAATGAATATGAAATAAAATAAGAAATACAGTTTGGGACGCCACGTATGTTGATACTTTAGCACTGTCCAATCTTCCGGCGACTTCCGTCAGGGCTGGTTCGGCTGCAAAAGCCGCTGATTACCTCAAGCGCCGCAAATATGCGAATATCGACGGTGGTTATACGAGTATGTTTGAGCCGTTTGGGGTGAAAACACTCGGGCTATGGGGACAATGCGCATTGGACATAATTAACCTTATGAACGCTTTTTCTCTCGCCTCAAAATGAGGAATACACGCCAATTAGTGAGAAAAGAATTTAAACCTCATCTGTCCAACAGTAAAACTGCTTTGACAGCGTCTGCCATGACCACTTTAGTGGTCGTTGGCGTGGAAAGCACGACAGCACATGACCACTTTAGTGGCTCTTGGCGTTCAAAGGGTTAAACAATTGTCTAAGCGCCTTATAGAGGCGACGGGCGACCAGAAGGCTGGCTTATACCTCCGCCAAAGAATTTCAATCGCAATTCAGCGGGGGAATGCCGCCAGCCTTCTAGGGACCCTCCCAAGTAGCACACAAGCTGTATAAAGGCTTTATACCTATACAGCCAGTGTGAGCGTTACAAGAGCTGTATTAAGCTCTAATACAGCTTGTGGTGTTACTTGTGCCTCGCCTGGCACCGATGTAGAGCCTGTTTACTATTTATAATATTATTTTCATGTTTCCTACTTTAGTTTTTTTTGTTTAGTTGTATAGAATTTTGTTCATTTATATTATAATCTGCTAACAAAATAAATAATAAAAAAAAAATTGCCACAAGTCTTTTTGTTACATGAAAAAACTTAAAATGCTCATTGCCAATCCCAAAGTCTTTAACGACCGGTTTAGCTCAGTGGGAATAACTTTGCCTGCGAAGCTGAGGTCCTGGATTCAAATCCCGGTAATTGCAAATATTTGTGTGATGAGCATAAATATTTGTTCCTGAGTCTTGGATGCTTTCTATGTATATAAGTAATATATCTATTAAATATATCATCGTCTAGTACCCATAACACAAGCCTTATTGAGCTTACTATGGGACTAGTTCGATTTGTGTAAATATTGTCTTGTAATATTTATTTATTTAATTTAGTCTAAGTATCTGGTATAGTTGACTCACATAGGCAAAGTTAACAGCCAAAAAGATAACAGCCAACGCATGTTTTTGGCAATTTAAGCCCATGTTTTTGATTTTATTCATCCTATCGATAAGTAAAATTCAGAGGCGTTAGGAAAATATACAAGGAAAGCTGAAGCGTACTTCCGATTCACTCAAATTTAAAGCAAAATATAGTTACATAAGCTTTTCCTTGGCAACCCGGTGGACATCGGCTTATATGAACGCCATGCCACTGGTTTTGTACATTTTTAGTTATTTTGATTCCCGGTTTAGGTAAGCTTTTCATAAAATCTGTTTGAGTTCCCGACGTTTCGGAAGCTAATAGGTCTGCAATCTGTAAACATGTCATTGACAAACCAAACCATTCAATTAAGTTTGATAATCCTTCTATCCTTGCCCAAGAGAAAATATATTTTCCCAGAATGCTACGCAAGGCTATTGAATTGAGATTAAAAAGTATCCTAATTTCAATATAGAATGATTATAGATGGATTGTCGCTACCACCTGCTCGGGATCCTGTAATGCATCTCATCAAGGAACAAGCAAGACATAGGGACTGCAAAACCTTAATTTCCGAATGGTGTAATAATATCTTATCTAAAACAATTTAACGGATTTATCTTATTTTAGTTCCCGACGTTTCGGAAGCTTTTCAGCTTTCCATGGTCACGGGTGAACTGAGAAAAGATGTATTTTTCTCTGTCAAAGTTACGATTTGTACAAACTAACTATTTTTGGAAAAACAAATAAAGGTGTACATACATGCCAGATGGGCCTAAGCTGTAAAGACAGTTACACATGTGTCAGAAGGGCTTAATTGTTTTATTTTAATAATTTACCAAGCAATCCGTTAAATTGTTTTATTTCAATGAGTAATAATCGCGGAGACAAAAAAAATTAAATATCTTATCTGTTCAAAAGTACTTTAGTAGTTTTTGTTTTTTCAAATATAATAATTAGTAATGAGGCAGTCTGTGAGTCTTTGCAGCGTTTCTTTTCTCCTCAGTACGCCTCATTTGTGAAATGCTACTTGGTAAATTATTAAAATAATAGAATTAAGTCCTTTTGGCATATGTGTAACTGTCTTTACAGATTAGGCCCATCTGGCATGAATGTACACTTTCATTTGTTTTTTTTTAAGTGGGTAGTTTGCACAAATTGTAACTTTGACAGAGGAAAATATATCTTCTCTCAGTCAACCCACCCGTCGTGATTATGCAGAGCTGAAAAGCTTCCGAAACTTCAGGAACTCAAATGAGATAATATACGCGGTATAATCCGTTAAATTGTTTTATTTAAATCCATACTAATATTATAAATGCGAAAGTTGTCTGTCTGTCTGTCTGTCTGTCTGTCTGTTTGTTACCTCTTCACGCCTAAACCGCTGAACCGATTTGGATGAAATTTGGTATAGAGATAGTTTGAGTCTCGGGGAAGGACATAGGCTACTTTTTATCCCGGAAAAATACCCTTATCCGCGATAAACGAATTTAAGGCGGACGAAGTCGCGGGTAGAAGCTAGTGAGTAATAATCGCAGAAACAGAAGAAAATATTATAATGTTACCTTTATTTAGAATGAGCTATTTTAAGGATTAACGTGGATTCCCTTCTGGCTCATAGATTTATTCTATCCTGTAAATGGCACCAGTGTCTGTCATAAAAGGCAGCAAAAATCTTTGTCCTTCGACAAATGTCACGTGTCGGTGGAATAGGCGCCTGTACTTCTTTGAAATTAGCTGCAAAATAGTCAGACTACTAAAGTCGAACACAAATATTTCGCGTTTCAACGTCTGTTCGACATTTTTCACCGCCATGTATTGGCTTTTCTGGTGAAATTTCTCAGAGCATCCCAATTCCTCGGCCGACATATTGAAAAACCGAAAACGTGACGCCACTACCGAACGCGCCCTACCGCACGCGCAACGACTTGATACTTTTGGCAATAACATGGGGGCAAAGTTTGCAGAACCGATGGCCGTTGGGGAAGAAAGGTTCTTGAGTGGAGACCTCGTACCGGAAAGCGCAGCGTGGGATGGCTATCCGCAAGGTAGTCGGACGAGCTGGTTAGGATTGCGGGGACTCGCTGGATGCGGGCTGCCTCTATCCGGCCCATGTGGAAATCTTTTGAGGAGGCCTGTGGCCAGTAGTGGACTTCCTATGGCTGAAATAATGATGATTATCACAACACAACATAACGGGGCTTAATCGCGTATGAATATTATTTATTTAATTATCTTTTGTTAGTAATACTTCGACGTTTCGGACGTCGCATTACGTCCATTGTCTCGAAGGAACTGGAGCGGCGAGTCAAAGTATTCTAGCCTTGCGAGTTTTTCGATCTACCCGCACTTGATGTTTATTATTAGGTTGAACACTACGGTCGTCACAAGACCGATACACTACACTCACGACGTCAGGCGATTTATCGGAAGTTATTTGATGTTGTTTACATTTACTAATACTGGATTCCTGTGTTTTTATTCCTGTATTGATTGTTGTGTTGTGATAATTAGTGAAGATCGTGTAAGTTTAAAAAAATGTTTTGATAAGGATGATGACTAGGAAATGCAACCGGTTAGCCAATTTTATAAAAATCATCGGTTTCGCTTAAAACTCGGTTTTTCCCATACTAAAAATACCGCTTGCAATCCCTAAGTGTGACACACGCCCTTATCTTCTTAGTCTTTGTTGCCTTGCCGCACCTTACTATTAGCAGCCGCGGATGACATTTCCTTTTGTGAAACTACGCCCCTACCAAATCTGATCACTGGTAAAGAGGCCTAGGCAGATGATAGGACGACAACGCTTGAAGTACGCCTTATACTCATATAGATGCCAAAAATATGTGTGTGCAGTGTCAGTTTGCTAGAATTTCCTAGCCTATTACGTTTACTGAACGTAGGGCGCTTACGGCACGACGCTTTAAAAGTCTCTTAGAGGTTTAATCGATCTCTCGAAGCTTAAACGGTGTTAATGGCGTACGGGAGCTTGATTGAAGAACATAACATTATAGTTTTTAAGCCGCGGGGCGGTGAAATTGGTATTGTACCAAGGGTATACCTCTGCGGTAGTGAGCTTGCACGATTGTCTAAAATAAAATATCTAGGACATTGGGTAACGGAGGATCAGTCCGGTGTGGCGGACACTGAGAGGGAGCGAAGAGCCCTTGCAGTAAGAGCCAATATGCTTGCCCGCAGCTTTGAACGTTGTAGTAAAGAGGTCAAAATAACCCTTTTTAAAGCATACTGCCAAACTTTCTACACGTGCAGCCTGTGAGTGAGGCACACTAAGGGCTCTATAAATGTATTGAGAGTGCAATATAACAATGCCTTTAGGTTGCTGATGGGGCTGTCGCGATACTGCAGCGCATCAGGTATGTTCGCGGAGGCGCGCGTTGATGGCTTGCAGGCCATACTACGCAAGCGAGTAGCTTCACTGAAGCGACGCGCACGCGGCAGCGCTAACAGCATCCTAAGCGTTGTAGCTGGCAGGTTGGACTGTCCTATCCAGGCACACTGGATAAAACTCCATGTGGATGGAGGGGCGGCCCTGTGACCCTCTCTATGTCTCTCTCTCTCTCTCTGGGAGATCTTTAGTGTTAGTTTATTTTATTTACTACTGTTTTAACACTAGGTTTAAATCTATTGTTACTAACAAAAATATGGATAAATGATTTAATTTTTTTTTATTATTCGTCCGAAAACCAAACCAAAAAAGCAAAGATATAATCCATTAATCTAATATGGAATTCCGCAAAGTAACGCCTGAATTTATCAATCATTCTAAAGCCAAGGTCGACTTGGGGTCGTAGAGCCAGCCAGCGCTAAAGAGTGTATTTAAAATTCGTTTTTGTTTTGAAATCATAGATGGTTCGTATAGTCCTGATAATATTACTAAGTAACAATATTACTGAATGTTACCTATTAAAGTTAATTATTAGTATGCAGTTACAAAAGAATGGACAAACTCTTTATTTCACTTCTTTTGGTAGCTACATCTGTTAGACCACTTAAGCACCAATGACATATCCAGAATCGAATTACACCGACCTGTCAAAGGTATTACAAATTTCAATACATTGACCTGTAGCCAATTAAGATACACAACAATGTCAACAATAAGTACATAACTGGAATAATAGTAACTTTTTCAAGTATCAAAACCCGTTCAACGTACAACTAACGAAGTTAGCGAGCACGTTCCGACCTCCAAGTTTGAATTCAGAAGCGTCGCCATGACGACCAGATCCAACCGCTGATACGGCAATACAGAAGAAAATAAGTCTTATAGTTCATTACAAAGGAGTGTAATTCGACTGTTTTATTGTATTTAAAGTCATACAAACTAGAATGAACTTTATAATTAAAGAAGAGACGGTTAAATTAAAATGTATCATTTTATTTGATGAGTAACTTACAAATGCAAGTTGTTTAGTTAGTAATACAATATCCTAAGGTTTAATTTAGTTTGTTTCTAAGATGAATATAGGTTTGAACGTTGTAAAAAATGGAATATATGTAATTAATTGTTGACTTGTAATTAGCGTCATTTATGAAGCTTGTAAACTTACTTGTGAACATACCTGGGAAATTTTTAAGTATACGAAGGGAGATATTTAAGTATTCGGAGGGAAATGTTTAAGTTTACGCAGGGGAACGCTTAAAGACACGGAAGAAAATGTTTAAAAATACGGATTATACCTGTAAGAAAGTGATTAGTATAGTGTCATTTTATGTGCATATAGTTTAGAATCGTCGAGGTTTTTAATTCACTCTTGCTTGAGCAATGGAAATTATTAATATACCAAAACTACAAGAACACTCGCAAAATTCAAGCAACAGGCATAAAAAGTAATTTAAAAAATTTAAACTGCCTATATAAATATAAATCAATTGAAGAAATGTATACTTGTTTGCTCATCACTTCAGAACGGCTGCATCTATTTGGCTGATTCTTTGTTTGTTGTGTTTATTGCCAGGAGAAGGTTTGTATGTCAGAATACACTTAAAACATACATAATATATACTAACATTTCACGGAAAAGGGAAAATTTTGAGTTTGGAAATCTCCGCATAAGAAGTGAGTAAGATAAAAGTTTTTTTATTTAATCGTATGGCACAAGGTATTATTTGAGACGGATACTCCATTTACAGGTTAAGGCTAAAATCAGTCAGCCACTTAATGGCAGAGTCGTTAAGGGTGATCAGATCTTCGAGAGGGCCAGCTTTGCACCGACTTATAAGGCGTCTTGGGCAATATGGTATGGAATATACCTACATGACAGTGATTATAATGTCCTTTTATGGGAAGACATTATATGTTTTGTCTAGGGGGAGATACTCAAAAAAATATTTCATTACATGCTTCATACTCTAAAGAGGTTAACAAATAGGTGTCATCTTCTTCCTTAGAACGAGTACGGGGTGGGCCGCTAGTTTTCAAATTCGCTTGAGTGAACGAATAGTCGCAAAACTCGCACGCGGTTATTAAGATCCCATTCGTACTTTTGATAAGGAACAAGTTTCTGTCAAAAAAATAATTTTGTGACAAGCTTTTATTGCCGACTGTACTTTTCATTATACATCCATCAACTACTCACCGAGGCGATTCTAAAGAGCCTAAACTCAGCAAAATTGCATTATTTTATTACAGAGTTCCTGTGACCTTCCTGCTCCATCATCAGATCTGCTCGATGGTATCATACTATTGCATCGTCATCGAACTTACATAAGTATGCCGAATTTTAGCTCAATCGAAAACCGGAATGTAGGTCAATTTCAACTTGCAAGGGTATTCACTGGAACAAGCATATATTGCAAGTTAAATAAAAGTTTGTAAAAACCGTCGGAAACAGATTTTTCACGTTGTGTTTCGAAGAAACAGTAAATATATTATTCTAAATTGTAATTAGTTAATTGAATAAGTCAGTTCCTCATTTATTATGTAGAGTCCGCAAACTTAATTAGCACTGAGTAGTTTTACTAATGAAATAATGATATTTATTCTGTAAGTAGGCCGAAACAAACTCAACAGTCAGTCATTTTTTCGAAATAAATCTTACATCTATTACAATATTTGTACTTAGCCTATTCTAAATATATGTTTTGAGTATAAACTCAATGCGTAGTTTTTCAAGAAAACATATCAAAACTTGTAAAATTAAAAAAAAAAAATATATATATATTTAAAACAACTTACATACGTTTGATATGCCACCTTATAAGAACCGTGTCCCGGTAAAAGTAAATTATTTGGTTTCTGTTTTGGGCCATGCATTTTTGTCTGTTAAATAGTCCTCTACCCTATCATATGCCTTTGCCATTAGGGACTCTTTTATCTAGATTGATATAGAGAAGAACTAGATTTAGGTACTCGATTACCGACCGACCGTAGTTTTTTGAAGAGCGCGCGAAGTCATAAGTTTAAAGACATTGAGACTTTATGTTATACTTATGAAAACCCAGTTGTTAAAATATTTTTTCACAACCGCAATACATCCTTTTTTAAAAGTGTTGCTTCAAATTTTCATTATTTTGTACATATACATATGTCAATCGTTCTTATTTATATCATATTTTTCAACAAAATCACACTGTAAATACAGAATTTTAAATTATCGATGAATTGTTAATAGTATGCATCCTACATTATATTAAAGTTTATATTTATAGCAACATAATGCCGTTTTTTTTTTTAATTATTCATAAGTTTGATAAATTTCACTTGCACGCGGAAAAAGCCCACAGTACAGACCACCAGCATCAATATCTGCCATAACAAAGTCTGTGAAAATATCTGACACGGCCTAAAGGCGCTAGAAATAGAGTCCTGTCAGATACTTATACGCGCCTGGTTGTGGCAGATATTATTGCTAGTGACTGTACCACACAAGCTTGTTTCGTAAATGGACTCTTAAGCGAGTTAATACTTTCAATATTGGTATACAACTCGTGGCATATAAGCTTGTATTTCTGAAGTTAACCTCAACACTCGCGCTGCCCTAGTCACCTTTGACACTTAAAAACAATAAAAACATTTACTGCGATACTAATAATAGCTAACTTCATAGAGGTAAACTTAGGTAACGTATATTGTATCATAGCTTCCATATAAAAAGACTTCACCTTGCGGGTTTGTAATAGCAACGAAAGTGTTACTGGCAAAAAGCGGCAAAACCGAAGGCAATGCGCTGGCGCATGCCGCGCATTGCTGCGCTATTGCTCAACTAAGTGGCTCGCTTAATTATCGCTGACACGCGGGTTTTACTACATTCACTGTGGATTTACTATTTCCTATTCGATAGGCAGGTGGGCTTTTATAACAGCGGATAATGCGCTTACGCAAACAACGCAAAACCCGGCATCGTGGAAAAGGCGTTAAATTTGGTGATGCCACCATAATAATCCCGAAAAAAATTGACACCGATCCAAGAAATATCATTTTGAACACAATTCAATATTTTACATAAGAAAAAAACAAAGGATTAGATAAGTAGCTTGCTCAGAAAAAACTGTGCGCCATATTGCCATGGAATACCCTCTAACAAAATTCACAGGTCAAATGGAAGATCTCAAAAACATAACAAGCGACTGACTCACAAATTGTAAATTTAGATTATAAACCTGCAGTGTAAACTAACGCCATACGATAATCGTATTTTATGCAATCGTTATATAATGTATTATGCTTTTTCAGTTGAGTACCGTGTTTAGGCCACGAAGCTTGCTGAGTCCTAATGAAGGACTTAATAAGCTAATTATATCGGTAAATGACCTCCCCAAGTAGCACACAAGGTGTATTAGAGCTTATACAATCCTTATGATGCTGAAACTGGCGGAATAATGGCCGTATTAGCTCTTATGCAGCTCGTGTGCTACCTGGGTAATAGTTGAGCGGACGGGCATAATATCAATTACTAATATTACAGTGTCACACACACACATATACCTTAATTGTTTGTTTTTAATTTCTCGAGCGCCTAATTTGAATCAGAAGTAAAAAAAAAGTGTTGGGATTATGCAAATACGCATTCACGTTCCAAAATACCCGTAACCACATCGTGTTTCTTAAACTCAATGTCGCGTGAGCGTTATCGTAACGCATTACCATCTCTTTTGACGTCGGTTACTTGTTTCACCGACATTTTGGGGCCAGAAAAAAGGCGAGCCGTTATTTCCAATATGCTCGGATATACCGTTTTAAATTATTGCCGGAAAACTCTATTTGTCAGCAAAAGAACGTGCCACAAAGATACACACTTTTGCAACTGCATATTTTCATATCGTTTTTCATCTGTATTCCATTTTTTTGTAAGACCGGCTGCGGAACCCTACACTGAACATGGTCCGACATGCTCTTAGCCGGCTTTTTATATCATCGCACCATAATCGCACCTCTTTACTTTGTTGCACGTCAATCGCACGTAACACACGCCTGGTTTAGTCTAGAAACAATTTCAAGGCTTGGGCGGTTAAGATTTTTTCCTATTTCTGGAATAGGGGCGGGTTCTTCGGCATGTGGGCTTACTAGAAAAACCTGAACACATGGACATTGAACTTTGATATACATAAATGTAAAGTAACAGTCTCGTAATTGTTCACAAATAGAATTAGTCCAGATTACGACAGCGTGGATAATCCAATTTTTGGGTTTATAGATGGATTTCATGTTCGGCTTTAGTCATATTCTACCTTTGGTCATAATCTGATTTGGTTGTTTGTTTGGTCATAAGTATTTTTTTTTAGGCATTGTATGCTTTATAGCCATGATCCGATTTTTTCATGTTCTCCTGTAGTCATGTACTTGTTTAGTCATTGGTAGTAGTGACATCTGGACTAACTGATCAGAGGTACTGAAAACAAGAATAAAAGCCATTGAGAAGGTGCAGTGCAAGGGGCATTTACACAAAAGATCCCACTGGGTCAAAGTGAATTAATATTATGTATTACATTTCTTTATTTCTTTAATAAATAAAGTGACCTATTTCTACGAATGCAGACATTTGTAGAAATAGGGATTTTTCCGTAGTGTGCTATACGTGTTTACCTCACCCCCCGCTAAAATGCTTGAAAATTTGTTCGGTTATGACACGGCTTGTCATTTCCATTCCACAGTTAAATGCTCTAAGAGATAAACTCATACATTTTACACGTGCAGGTTTGTAACATTTTTGTTAAGAGCATAGAGTATCCCACTGCTGAGCAAAGGCCTCCGTCTCATTCTTCCACGTATCCCGGTCTCGGGAAATCTCCCACCTGTTCTTCTGGAAAGAATCAAGCTCGTCCCGCCATCTTCGTCGAGGCCTACCGCGACGCCGGACTTTATTTTGTGGGACCCACTCGGCTACTTTAGCCCACAAGTCGCCTGGCATGCGACGGACATGACGGCCCAGTCCCACTTCAGCTTGGCAGCTGTTTCGGTTACGTAGGCTATCCGGGTTTTGGAAAGTACTGTATTCTTGATCCGGTCAGTTAGTTATACGCCCAAAATACTACGCTCCATGGCTCTCTTGCAAAACTTGAGGGTAGATTTTAGAACTTGTGTCAAAGACCAAGTCTTGTAACATTGTATTGTATACATTTCCGAAATGTCTTCTTTAGTTTTCAAGTAAATGACAGTTTTAGTGGCCAAACTTTACTTAAGAATACTTCATTTTTAAACATAAATCATGTGTAAATAAGCACAAAACCCTTTCCCATTATAAATTAAACCCAAAATCGGGTATCGTATGATTGAAATTCAATTACGTTGATATCCGGAGTGAATCATGGGACACTTTTTTACCACCATTTTTTATCAAGATCGAATTAATATCAAATTGAAGTTTGTTGATTTGAATTAAGGTTCATATTGTTTATTCCGGTGCGTTAGTCAATAAGTAATGTCAGATAGAAATTATCTTTACTAATAGTGGTTGAACGGGTGTAAAGATATTTTAATTCTCTGATTATAAATTGAAATGTTACGTAATAAACTAGGTGAAATTAATTATGCTGACGTCAGATATCTCTGTAATTTATGTGTTTGGTTTAATTAAATTGTTGCTTTCTAGAATGCATCGATAAGTAAGTTGGGATGCCACATGCCATTAGCGTCTGATGCATTTTTTATTTATTAGAAAAGTATTGGAGTAATGTGCTTGAGGACGACTCGGTGAATTCCATTAGTTTCTATAACCCACAAAATGTATAGTCTATTTTGTTATAAAACCGTTTCAGTAAACGCAAGTTTTGACATAGCTGCAGAACAAAGTTCTTAATATCCCCAAAGGAACGTGTGACGTCACTTGTTCCTAGGCTTTATTATGATGTGTGTTTTGGGAAAGTCCAAAAATGTGATTTTAACATTGTTATATCTCGAGATTTTTTTAAAATTTATTATTAACACAAAATATACACGGCCTTTTTACATTAAAAAAATCGCCAGACTGCAAGGCAGTTTGTTGGCGAATACATGTATTCGCTTTTAGTTATTTTATCCACTGCGTAATACTTCCTTAACATTTACCCGCCGGCAAACATCTTGAGCATAACCTTGACTGCGCAGAAATTGATATATTTTATTACATCGAAGTTTTTTTCGCCAATATTTCTATTATTGAAATGTCGTTCTATAGCATAGGAACCACGGAAAAAAGTTAACAAAGGTTGTCTTATAGCCTATTAAGTAAATATAAAAGAAGGATAAATAAACGCTTATAATGAATGCGTACATTTTAGCATTTGGGTATTTTGGGATTTGGGTATACATCTGGATGTATACTCTGCCAACTCTATGACAAATGTCAGATCGGTTTATATGATAAATGGTCAGTGTGTGGGTGTTTCGTTAAGTTTTTTAAATGGGTGCGTTTGTACAAATAAAATAAAAATAAATTTATATTACGGAACCATTTTAACGCAAATCGAACTAGTCCCATGACAAGCTCAATACGAATATTTCCGTACTGAATGTATGTAAGTTTACCTCACCTTCCGCCTAATAGTGCATACAATTTTGTTCATATATATATAGCAGTCACGGATGTCCACTGCTGAACATAGGCATTTCTTATAGTTTGCCATAGGGCGCGATTCTGAGCAGACCGATTCTGTTTGATACCTATTAACGGTTGGCCATTGCCAGTGGTTAAATGCTCTAAGCTTCACATATAACATGTTATCATCATAATCATACCAGCCGAAAGACGACTGCTGAGGCAAAAAGGCTTCTCCCGAGGATCTCCACAACCCCTCTTGGTGCGCTGCTCGCATTCAATATCCTCCAGCGATCTTGACCAGATTGTCTATCCACGTAGGGGGCCTTTCGCCACGTTGCGTCGTCCAGAATATCACATCTATACTATTTATAAAATACTAAAAATGAAATGTTTGTACATTGAAGATATTTTCTAAAAAGTGATTGTAACGGACTCTTTGGAGGTCAATGAAACCAAAAATTGTGTTTTTTTTTTGTATACTTATTTGTATGTGTCGTTGTGGCTTCATCACACCAAATCGTCTAAACGGATTATAACTATTTTTGGTACACTTGTAGCTGCGTATCCACAGATGGTTATACGATACTTTTCACCCGATTACGCTGTCGAAAAAAGAGGGGTTATGACTATTTTTCCTCCACGAACGTAGTTGCGGGTAACCTCTAGTAATTTATACATATCAATCAAGGACATTCGTGTTCTTATTGCTCAGCCATTAAAGATGTCCGCGTGACGTCACTAATGGATCGCATAAATACATTAACATTAATCTGTTTTATTCCGAATTTAATGTGTATCGGCCTATAGGTGGCGTCATTAATGTTATTGATAAAGAGACGTGGGAATGTTGCTCGGCAAATTGGCAGTTATGGTTGTGAAATGTACAGTTTCCGAGATAAATCGTTATTTCGCTGAGATTGACAGATCGAAACTACATCATTGTTTGATTAGTTTGCTCAAGATATTGCCATTTCTATATGTATCTTCCATATTACGTTCGCAGAGGAGAAAAAGTCATAATCCCTCTTTTTTTCGACAGCTTAGTCGGGTAAAAATTATCCTATAACCATCTGCGTATACTTAGCTACCCATGTACCAAAAATAGTTGAAATCTGTTTAGCCTATTTGGCGTGATGAAAAAAACAACGACACATAGAAACATACAAAAAAACAAAAAAAAAATCTCGATTCAGTGACCTCAAAACAGTCTGTAACAATATTTTTTTTTGAAAATATCTTAATGTAGGTATAGACTATTTTACAGCTTTACATTATAATAGTAGGTAAATAGATTTATGATAAACTTGAAAACAATTTGCCAAATTGGTAGGTTACGTTCGTACCTACAACTATTAAGTTGATGTTTTTGTAGATTAGGTATATTCTATGTAATTATGCAAAACATGATGTCGCTAGTTTTGCATATGTTCTATGCCAAATTTAATATGTATCGGCATTGGTCTGATAGTGATGTGATTAATGTTGTTGATATGGACAAGGGAATATTGATAGACGAATCGGCTTCTAAAGTTGATAAAGAAGCGAGTCATAATAATGCCGAAAAATTAAAGTTTCAGAGAGATTTTTTAAGAAAAGAGTTTTACCCAGAGTATCTTCTTTATTTAATCCCTTAATGAATCCGAACTAAAACATATCCGTAATACAAATAATACTAGATTACTGAAAAAAGGTAATAAACACCTAAAGTCCGATTCCCGCTATTCCTTAAATAAATAAAAAACTCAACAAAGTCTAAATCTTACTAATAAACTTAAATAATTCATTAGCTACAGGCAGAAACTATTGGAGGAACTTCGAACTTGAACAAAGCCTTATCTTTAACTTGAGGTCATTTCTGCTATCGACAATTAGGGCAGATTGATCATTATAGAAATAGCTCTTCTGACATTAATGTTAATCCTAACATCTGTAATTTTGGACACAATACATTTTAAAGGTGCTGCTTCTGCGCAGAAATTTCCAAGAAAATGAAAGTAAGCAATGAAGGAGCATCCAATCAATTAGAACTATCATAGGCCCGTTGATTGTCTGTGCGACAGTGTTCCCAAATCCCTGTACATTTTATACTTCAGCAAGCATCTCGCCAGCAGCCACGTCCACGGGGGGCGCTATGCCCTTCTTGTGGATCTCGGTCTTGAAACACTTCGCCCACTCCAGCACCTTCATGCAGCCGTCAGAGAACTCCGGGAGATTGGTCTCGCATGTGTGAATCATGGTCACTAGTTCCTTGGCCAGCGCCTCATCTGAAGATATACCGTATTGTGAGGCTTGAAGGTTTTAAACTATAACTTAACCAAGTGTACCGACTTTTGAGAACAAAAGAAAACTAAAAATGACTTTTCTGATTATTATTTTCGTATATTTGGATGACATTCTAGCACTCTCTTACATGACAAAAGAAGAGAGCCTTCTCATAGGAAGCAGACGTAAGAACTACAGTAAAAGGGGATGTAGAAAGGGAAGACATTACAAGACTCTTCGTTTGGTGTAAATAATGCTATAAATGCAATGAAGATAATGTCACTGAAGCAATTCGTACTAAGAACTGACCAGCAACAATCAATGAAGGACTCTTTAACCCTTTGAGCATCAAAGACGGCAAATCACGTCGACGGAAAATTGTGACTCAGACGCCACATCATTTACCGCGCTATTTAGTATCATACAATTGGTTTATTGGTTGGCGTCAACAAGCTGGGCGATTAAAAGGTTCATTTGATCACAATATAGGCTTAGAGCTTAGAAATACAGCGGGTATTCTGTTTCATACTAGCATTTAAACCCGTGGACGTATTTGGATACAGTTTTCTTTATTTGATAGCTGGTTATCTTGTGGTGATCGTTGGTACCTCTGATAAAGATCAAGTCAGCCAATTTGAAAACATTGTTATAGGAATATGTAAGTTCTAACCAGCTCCATGTTTAACTGCGAACTCGTTGGCGTTTCCATGATGCAGCTTCAAGTCAGGGTCGACCAGTTCCAGCTTTTTGGAGAGGCACATGATGGCGCAGCCAGTGTCCCGGTTGGACAGTTCGTAGTCCTCCTTCCAGAAGTTGATGAAGTCTACGTAGATGGAGTCTGGCAGGTTCATCTGAGGTTTATAATAACGTTAAATCATCATCACTTCAACTGCAGCATGTGGAGAAAATCATGTGCTACAATTGTAGCTAAAATGCAAGCACAAATAAATAGAGAAGAAAAAAAGAAAAAGAGCCTTATTTTAGCGCATTGCATGTAACTACTATGTTATGAAAACAAAAAAAAGGCATTAAAAATTAACACCACTCAGCGTGGTGCCACAACAAGCCGTTGCGCTGATTTTTCAATGGTGCCCAAAAGAAATTTTAAAAAATAAGCTTAACTAACTAAAGTAATGATATCAGTGACATGATGGCACGAACACGTAACGAATAAAAAAAAGGAATAATATTTCTGACATGCCCTAGTTGTATTAACTAATCAACCAAACAATAATGGTCTGGGTGCGTGCTCTTCAAATTTTACCTATTTCCCGCGCACAGGGGTTGACTTGGATGTCTTGGATTAACTTCTAAATCTCAAAATGGCCAACATAGACCCTATCCATGGGCATCAAATTGTACAATGCTTTGAATGAAGACTTAAAACCATCTTCGAGCGATGGTGTATTTGTCAACAAATTAAAAACTATTTTGTTGGAAATGGCTTGTTACAGCATTGAAGAGTTCTTTGACGAGTACAGGTTGTGGGCTCAATCACAAAATAAATAAAAATGTAACATTTCAAGTATGTAACAATTAAATTAATACGATATTATTATTATAACATAAGTGTGTGCATTATAATTAATTATGACTTGTAAATGAAATTATTTACCAATAAATTCTATGAACTATGAACTGTTCATATTTTTAACTCGAAGCGCACAATCAAGACAAAGTAGTAAGCAAGTAAAGAACAGCTATCATAATTCGAAATAAATAATAACAAATGTTATGACCTTATCAAAATTTGTTAAATTGGTACAGAGGGGTAAAAATAAAGTACATCTACCAACTTACTTCTGCTTTACAAACTTCCAATGCTGTTCCAAAGTTGACGGACATGTCTTGTATGACTTGCTGGGAGCACTCCACCACTTGGCCGAGACACGCACACATCAGCGCCAAAATAAAGCAGTTTTTCGACGAAATTTTCATGTCTCTTTATTTTGTTCTACTGGAAAAATTTCATACGCTTTCCGGAATAAAGTTGTTTTATAATACATAGTATAGATAAAGTCAAGAAATACTGTAAAGGACTATTTGGAGGTTACTGAATCGAAAAATATTTTAGTTTTTAACCGACTCCCAAAAAAGGAGGATGTTCGCAATTCGTCGGTATGTTTGTATGTGTCGTTGTGGCATCATCACGCCATATCGGCTACACGGATTTTAACTATTTTTAGTACACAGGCAGCTGGGTAGCAACAAATGGTTAAAGGATACTTTTTATCCAACTGCGCTGAAGAAAAAAAGAGCAGTTACGAATTTTTCTGCACCGCAAAGGAAGTTGCGGGCACTTTTCTAGTATTAATTTTGTTACTTATATATGCTACCAAAAAATAGTGACATCTCAAAAAAGTGCCAAGTTTGGCATTACTTTGTTGACAGTTATCGTAAGTTATGTGATACAACGATACGAGTTTTGGTTGTTTGTCTTATATCCAAACTGATAGAACATTATATTAATCAAACAAATTAGTTGTTAGAGAAGTTTTTGTTATTTCAAATCAAAATATTCTTTATTCAAGTAGGCCTAGTTACAAGCACTTTCGAAATGTCAGTTACATGAGAGTGAAGTGTTTGCTGGGACACATACAATATGATCGTACATTTGCTGCAAGGATTAGGGAAAACCCAGAAAAAACTTTTTTAATTTTAAGGCTGGAAATGTTTGGAATATTTTGGGGTTCTTGAACTATGCAACTTCACATGATTTCAAACTATTTATAAGAAGGACTTTGCTAAATCAACTTAGTACATCTTTTACAGTTTGTCCTTAACTATTTTTTATAATATAGGGAGCAAACGAGTAGACAGATTGATTGATGGTAAGCGATCATCATCGCCCAAAAGCACCTGCAACACCAGAGGAGTCACAAATGCGTTACCGGCCTTTCAGGTGAAAGTACGCTCTTTGCTCGAAAGTTAGCAGGTCGTATTGGTCCGGAAATACTGCCGGCGACAATTTATTTCTCAGTTCAGTGGTATTCTGTACCAATTTTAATTATATTAAATGATGTCCAAGCTGATTACAGCGAGAGCGACAAAATAGTTTGCCGTAGATTTTCATATTAATATGTATTATTTGGATCTGTAATTCAAGAATCCTTAGTGCAGAAATTCACTTTAAAAATCACAAAGATCGTGATGATAAAACATCAAGGTTTTCAAGTAAAATTATTATATTTCCGTTGTCATAACTCACATGGAATTTTAAATATAACAGCTTCCGCTTTGGTCCGTGCACTAACTTTTTTCCACTATCTTTGACGAGTTCTACCAATTTCAGAACGTCGCAAACTTCTCGCACTGTTTTTATATGATCCAAGCGAGTTTAATTGTCAGTCTGTCCACTTTGTCCGTTTAATTGTCGGTTCAGTCAATATTTAGCGGGACGAGTCATGTTTGTCATGCTCGGGGGCTTTAATTACAAGCTTTTATTTCACTTGACATTCGTATGTATGTTTACAAAGGGTGCCTGTCGTATCGCATAATGTCGATTCTCTTAAACTTTTTTTGACCGAGAATGTTTGGCATAACGTAGAATGGCGTACTCGTTTATCCTATTAAATTTTGCAAATATATTTAAAGTCCTAAAGCATGTTTGTCCTAACCTTGAGAACTCGAACGTTGAATTACCTAAAAAGTAATATTTCTTATATTAATTGTCCTAAAAATGATTCAGCCTGCATTTAAAATGGTTACAATTATAGCACCTAAACCATGGTAGGTATGTTAGTTACTTATTATATACAAAGTAAATAATCATTAAACCGATTTTGGGCTTAACAAAATGATATCTATAAGTATCTCCATAATGCCACCGCCTTCAATCTTTGCCCAGTTAACCACTAAAATAAATTATTTTGGCTTTATGGGCACTTTGAGAATACTTTTTTTTTCAACTTAGTTGGTTTTTCTATTAAATCTACTATCTTTTACCACCGACTAACAAACAGCACATTGCTGTAAAAATGCGAATCATGAATTTTTCTGCAATCCTTATTTCGCTCAAGATCATGAAGCTAACATCGAATGGAAATTCTGATGATTTGTATTTTTTAATGGCTTGCACGGTTTACTGAGTCACCTAGGAGTGATGTGTGTTGCAATGTCGGATGTTCACACTTATCATGAGCGAGAAAGATGTAATTAATGTGAGACCTAGCAATTTTCCTCGGTAAAATAGATTACTTAGTTAAATGTAATATTATCATCCGTTCCTATTTGTGTCAGAAGGGGTTGCATCGAAAATTTAAGCAATTTTTTAGTGAGAGTCTAGTATATGAAACATGCTGGTTTTCAGATATGTGTTTTTTGACTATTTAATCTATTCAGCGCCTAACCAGGAAACATGTTTGTTTAATATTTCCTCGATAGAAAAGGAATCCGAAAACTCGTCTTCATTTTCCGTTTTTTGTCTAGTTTGTACAAACGGCAAAATTATGTAAAAATGACATTCTTCCCTTTATCTTTTACGTCACTAACTTAAATGTTAACAAATCATAATACTATCTTCGATTTCATTGTACATTTACATATGACGCTTACGCCAAAAAATGCACGTAGTGTATTAGTACAAATTACGCTCATTGTCTGGCACGGCGTTTGGGGCGTGGTTTTTCCTTGACAATGCAGGCCCTTAACATACCGGGTGGAAAGGCACGACGATCCTTTCCGCAAAAGGTGGATTGTTTAGACTTAGTACTGTATTTCCTCTACAGAAACTAGGCTCATATTCGTTAGCGTTTTGAAGTTATAGGCAAGTTAACTTTTAATGCAAAATACTGCAAGTTACTACCCTCATTAGGTTCAGTAACATTTAACAATGACACAAGGGTCGGTGACCTTTATCAAAACAACATTTCTAGCCATAATATTTCCCAGTCAATATTACAATTGTGTGTGTACACTTACACGTATATAGTACGTAGTAATAGTAGGGTTGTCACTAAGAAGAACATTAATTAATTTTAATATTTTTACTATTTGTTCGTAACAAGAATCTAAACATTACGAATCGATTCTCCATCTTTTAAACTAACCCCCTCTTGCGGAAAGGATCGTCGTGCCTTTCCACCCGGTATAATATTCCGTGATTAAAATTGTCGAAGCGAGCATATTTCCTATTGAGCAATATTTAAGCCATATCAAGGTAACATATATACATCTACATGCTAGTCGCGGACACCTTGTATGTGTATGTCTAGTGATAATATTTTGGGCATATCTTGGATATTATACGTCATTTACTGGGTGCAATTTTTCCCTGTTGCTTAAAGCTCCGTTAGTAATTAAAAAAGTTAACGGATTATATAAATACTAGCGACCGCCCGCGACTTCGTCCGCCTTAGATTCGTTTATCGCGGATAAAAGGCATTTTTCCGGGATAAAAAGTAGCTTATGTCTTTCCCCATAACTCGATATAATCATTTAAATGTGAAACATATTACCAAGATTTCAAGTTCCTAGCGTAAAAAAATATATATATTGTACATACAAATTTTCATCCCCTTTTTCGTCCCTAAAAGGGATACTTTTTACAATTTGAGATACATTATAGCCTTTATCCTATTCTGATATATAAGCTACATAACTGGAAAGTTTGATAAAAATCGTCCAGTAGTTTTTGAGATTAAGTGGAGCGTACATACATACTTTCACGTTTATAATATAGAAAGTATAAGAAAGTAAGGATATACTGAAAAGTATTTCTTCCAACGCAGCGACACAACAACCACTATCGTCATTCAAATGTAACAACTTAACTTTCCTCAAAAACATGTAATGTAAAGAAATTAGCTTCTAATTAAGATATAATTGCTTCCGAAAGCAATGCGATTATATAACAAAGCGAATCTAAACTTTTCCCTTCCGGAGGCAAACCTGACACCGCCTCCTTGTGTGGCCTAACCCAAACGCCAGCAGCTATTCCACTTTATTACCAATTTTGAATAATTACCCGGCTTAAAACTACTAAAAATACAGAAACGACAGTTAATCTAAAGCATCTTGAATTAAAGTTGAAAGTTGAATTTGTAGATGAATTGCCGCGAATTCGTCACGTGTACAGGCTGTTTTTTTTTCTAGAGTTAAATGAACATTGATAAATGCCATATATTTTTAGTGCTAGAATAAAATTAACTTAATACATGTATACTAGAATAAATCCCGATTAGAATATTATACTTTTAGTAGGTAATTCAGTCGAAGTTTACAATTTTTAATACAAAAATATTGACACTGGTCGTTGAAATTGTATGTATTTACGTACACTTTATTGCATATAAAGTAATAAAAAATAGTTATTACAAAACACGAATATCCACAAAGGTGAACTTATCCATGTGAGCGATCTCTTCCAGTTAACCTGTAAGCCAATGAGATAAAAAAGTATACATCAAAAACGAAACCGAATTATTATTTTTTTAAGTACAGATGATGTATTTTATGCCTTTCGTGAGGTTTGGTATAGTATAGTATTATAGTATTTTTGCCATAGTATTTTGTGACGTTCAGTAATAAGCCCCTACACCTGTTGTTTTTAGAAATATTTGTATACTTGCTAAGGTACATTTTGTGGGCATATTTCTCTGTAAAATAATAACATTAAAAAATGGATGTTAAATAAGGATCGTCCTGTATACGTTTGAAATATATGGGAACTGATGTAAGTAGCAGACAAATAAGTGGTTCTGCCACGATAATGACTACTCACTCCGCCAGCTTCTTAATGACCATTAAAATGCGATATTTATTATGCTTTATATAAAATAATTACACCTCCAGCCATTGGAATATCATTCCTAAATCTTCGCGATACTGTCTGACACTTATTTAGACAGAAATACTGAAGTGTCGTGGGCAGTTCTTTTAATCGATTTGTTATTTGAATATTTATAAATTTATGTTAATTTCGCTGGGCTCTATAATTAAATTGTCATAAAAGTTCGGATAATTTTACACTTGTGAGGATTTACGTTTCGCCGAAATAGATTCATTATTTTTTTATGTATATTAGATGTTTCAGTAAGTTAATAACACGGTGTATATTATTAGAGATAAACTACAAAACCAGCTTTTTACTATTAACATTCTATAGGTACATCAATACCATAATACAAAAATGTTTTAGCAAGCATCAAATAAAAAGAAACATCGAGAATCAA
The DNA here is from genome assembly GCA_905404275.2 of Hedya salicella. NCBI lineage: Eukaryota > Metazoa > Arthropoda > Insecta > Lepidoptera > Tortricidae > Hedya > Hedya salicella. Next base: position 788,570 of record FR990112.1, on the reverse strand, counting down.
CGATGTAGTCTTCCCTTATGAATACAAAGCAATTCTTATCAAATACTTCGTTCGCGGACGAGAAAAAGTCATAACCCGTCGCTTTTTCTTCAGCGTAGTCGGGTAAAAAGTATCCTACCTATAACCATCTGGAGATACCCAGCTAGCCGCGTACCAAAAATTGTGGGAATCTGTTTAGCCGATTTTGCAGGATGAAGCCACAACGACACAGACATACAAACATAAAAAAAATCCAAAAACATAATGACCTCCAAATAGTCCGTTACAATATTTTTCTTGACAATATCTTCAATTTAACATTTATTTTTTACAACTTTATAATAGTATAGCGGCCGCCCGCGACTTCGTCCGCCTTAGATTCGCTTATCGCGCATAAAAGGTACTTTTCCGGAATAAAAAGTAGCTTATGCCTTTCCCCAAAACTCGATATTTTACTAATTTCAATGTGAAGTAGGTATATACGAAGATTTTCAAGTACCGAACGTAAAAAAAAATATTAATGTCTATACAAATTTTCATCCCCTTTTTCGTATTTCGTGTATCCCCCTAGAAGGAATGAAAATTTTACATATATTATAGCCTATGTCCTATTCTGATATATAAGGTACATAACTGGAAAGTTTTATAAAAATTCGTCCAGTAGTTTTTGAGATTAAGTGGAACGTACATACATCTTTCTTATAATATGGTAAGGATAGAGTGGCTCTGGAGCCTAGGGGTTAGACGGAGAAAGCAACTTGCTTCAACACCTATATATTTAACACCGATAAGAGGTTGACCCTTTGTAATGACAAAACAAATGAAGTCAGGTTAAAGTTTTCATTAAAATACTCGATCAATTAAATATCAGGCATCCATTAGAATCACCGGAAACTCATATAGCTAATTTTTTGCATAATTAACACACTTTTAATTCTTGTAATTAATCGATACGAGGCAAATGGAATGGAGGTTTATCAGAATGGACTGTGTCGGACACCTTTAAGTGTTGTTTCTCGGTTTCATTGAGTTGTTTGAGATAATATTTTATAGATGCTTTATAGATGAGAGGTGTCTTTACTTAGGCCCATCTGGCATGTATGTACACCTATATTTGTTTTTTCAAAAATGGGTAGTATGCACAAATTGTAACTTGGACAGAGGAAAATATATCTTTTCTCAGTCCACCCGTGACCATTGAAAGCTGAAAAGCTTCTGAAACGTCGGGATTTAAAATGAGATAATATACGTGATATAATCCATTAAATTGTTTTATTTCAATGAGTAATAATCGCGGAAACAGAAGAAAATATTATGCTTTATAGATGTTTGGAAAATTGTTTATAAAACGATTTTAAAATGAAACTTTTTTTCTATCATCTTTTTCCACATACTTATTATAAATAACACATTTTTTTCTTGCCAATATGTTTAGAATTAGATCTATTTTTCAAGGACCCATCCCCACCCTCGTCAGTATGTTAATAGCCTAGATAACATATCTTTAACCGATTTCAAAAAAAGAAGGAGGATCTCAATTCAATGGAACCTTTTTTATATGTATGTTCACCAAGTAGGTACAGTCAGCGTCCAATATTCTGTAGCATCCAAAGTGCCAAAAATATCGCAACACATCTTTATTCTTATGGGCATAAACAAAGCACTGATTCCAAAATAACATTAATTATATACTGTTATAGATTGAGCAGAAAAACGGTTAATTTTAAGTAAATTTAAGAAACTACATTATGCAGTTATTGTTTGACTGTTTAATGATTTATTTTTGGAGGAGGAGGATACTACAAGAGGAGGAAAAATTCACTTTAAAACTCGCGAAAATTTGTAAAAATCAAAAACAAAATTACTTGAACGCATTCATAATTTATTATTACTCCATTAATAAATTGAGTCTATGCCAAGGTATTTAAGAATTCGCTCGTTACTTAGATATATTTGCAGGTGACTTCACGTAGTTATATAAGTAAATAACTAGACTCACTATAGAGACGTTTCCGTGTTAATAAATCGATAAATTTAAAGCTTAATCCAACACTTCAGGAAATTACCCATCGATCTATCCCGATAGTATCTTAGTAATCGAATTTGAATCGAGATTTCATTAGCTAAACGAGTTCGGCGAGATCAATACGCGTCTATCGTCGACATGCAAAAGGCGTTTCTCTTCCATTGCCGTCCTGTACAAAGGCCATAACTATATTGTGTATACAGGGTGGAAATAAGTTCCTATCAAAAGTTTAATTTTTGTAACAAGCTGTTTATTGCCGACTGTACTTTTCTTTGAACAACAGTCAACTACTTATCGACACAATTTTAGGGAGCCCTAAGTCGGTAGGATTGCGTTATATTATTACAGAGCTCTCATAACCACCTTTCAGGTCGATGATATCATAATTGTCACCGAATTACATAAGTATGCCAAATTTTGGTTCAGTCGGAAACCGGGAAATGGGTGAAATTTAGCTTCCAAGATTTAATCCAAACTAACATACTGACACGGTAAGTTAAATTAAAGCGACAAGCAAAAATAGTAAAACGTGAAGGAAAAGTTGGTATGCAATATTTAGAAAATTCTACACAAAAAAGATCATTATTATTACTAGGTAGCCACAACATAAACATAAAAACTCAAATACAGATATTTTAAGGATAATGTATTAAGTAGTGCACTATTTTAGTATGGTGAGAGAGTTGAGAGGTATTTTCCCGTGTATTAATATATTAGGTTGCTTTTTTCTTCTATGTATTGGTATTAATATTACTAACATTTAGACATAAATATTATACATAAACATCATTACTATCATCTCTGTACGTCGAAATTTAACTTTGGATAGAAGTATTTATTCGGTGAACAAATGTATTTCCAATTCTTGCATATCAACCCTGACATTTTACGTTTCAAAACTTAGTGTAAATTATTTGTTTTTAGTACGTTAATATCTATATATTCTCATATTTCAAGCAAAGACTAAGTATACTATGTGAAAATCTATTCTGTTTAAAATAAATATTTGCCCTCTACTCGATTATTCCACCCTGTATACCCGTTTTTCCTCAGGGCTGCAAACTTAAAGTACGTAGGGCGATTTGGAAGCGAAATAAATCGAGGGTGATACCATCTTTAGGATGATTAGACTAAATCTCCGTGGCGGGACGCCAGCTGAAATCGGGTTTGCCAGAGGACGTGTGTGGGTTGAAGGGTCTGTAACTTCGTAATCGGAAAAGCAGTTTACAGTTTAGTTACTTTAATTTTGTTACTTGTTTAGATTAGGAAACATAGTAAATATATTTCCTTTCTTATGTCGATTTTTTTCTCGATTGACTTTGTGTTTTTTATTGCGAGTTTTATCGTCAGAAAACCGGCCAACTGCGAGTCGAACTCGCGCTCCGAGGGTTCCGTACAAACTTTATCTTAACCTAACCTACTTAACCGGTTGAGCTAAGTTTGCATCTGGTATCTATAGCGTTGGATACAAATGAGGTGCAAACTTAACGCAACCGGATTGCAAAACTGATTTTTGAAAATAAAATAAAAAGAATTTTTATTTTAGTCTGTTTTTAGTATTTGTTCTTATAGCGGCAACACAAATACAATCATCTTTGAAAATATCAACTGTCTAGGTATCACGGTTAATGAGATACATCCTGGTGACAGACCGACAGACAGACAGACGGACAGACGTACGGACAGCAGAGTCTTAGTAATGTGGACCCATCCCAATGTTTTACCATCTGGGTACGGAACTCTAAATAGAAAATATTCTTAATTCGGTTACTTTTTTCATAATTGTGTTATAGGTCGATTCATAAGTGCTGGCGTTGATTTCATATGAAATTTAATAAAATCAGCACCTGTTCCTATCAATCGTTCTATACTTTTGTTTCGTTTCGGTATACCAGCCCCGATGCAGAAGAAATCGTCCAGTACTGAACAACCATCACATTTATTTTCATATTTATTACATGCTTAGATCAAACGACAAAGTAAAAGGAACAATAATAGTAATGTTTGTAGTTTATTTTATTGCTTAATATAAATTCTACAAGGCTTTTTCTGTTGAAAAAAAGGGCTCTTAAAAACGATTGTCCAAGTCAAATTGTGGTGACCAATCTCGAACTGCAGTTCTTGACTCATGGGCTCGAAGCTAAAATGACAGCATATAGATGCCTGTAGAGTTTTACTCTCGCTGTATATATCTATGTTATTGTTTTTCCAATAATTTTCCACCGCTTCCCTGACATAAGCCGGGGTCCCAAGACAAGATGACGCGCTACGTGACCAAGCTGCTAAGTGGGGAGGGGGGCGGTTTAAACTTGGGATATTGGATGATCGGTGAGTCATTTAGACGGGTTCTTGGCGTAAATGGAGAATAAAGATGGTTGTTAAGTTTAACGTATCTTGAAGAGAACGTAAGATTTCTGTATTTACGCGTAATGCCATGGACGCAGATGTGCATTTTGACTAGTAACATTTGGCTTCACTTGTTTCTCACTCAAATCTTACAATTCCATTCCTTCACAGGTTACATAGTTTCATCGACTTGTTGAAGATCGTGGTGTTAAAGAGAATCGTATATAACCCTATCGGTATTCGGTTAAGTTGAAAATGCACAACAGACAAAATACTCTATATCCTACATGTATAATGTACAAGCAATCAAAATGTACATACTTGCGCAAAATGTACATGGCGTCAAATGTACTAGGCAGAAAGTACACGCTATTCAAATGTACATACGCATCTATAATAGTAACGGGATAATCACCTGGTCACACTTCACGATTATACCCCGGATAGATAAATTTCAATACTTTAATATATAGAAAAGATCCACAAACACTTGCCCTGGTCAGGATTTGAAGCCGGACCGCCGCTATTTATATGTATATTTTTTTATATTATAGGGGGGAAACGAGCAGACGGATCGTCTGATGGTAAGCGATCTTCGTTATGCCTAATTAAGTTTTACTTCAGCTAGCTTAGTCTCAGAACTAAGTCGATCCTGTGTGCCCCATTTCACCGACAAATATCCTAAACTCTACAGCTAAGTACGACTACCTCTTCCCTATGGATAAAAAAACGATTTAAATGACATTTGCGTTTCCCAAAAACCGCTTCAGAAGGTTTGTTGCAAGCCACAAGGGCCGTATCCATTCCAATTCAGTGACAAAAAAGCGTACATTTATATCGGTGACACTTGAAATATGCTGTTCTGAAAATGAGAGCAGAGTTATCTAAACAGATCACGTTCTGTCCTTACTACTTTAGGGATTTTGTTTTATTTGGAAACGTATATTTTATCAGAAAACGGAGCATTGTACGAAAGTAAGCTTCAAATATATTAATTAACCGAAATACGAGAAAATTTAATCCCATTTCTCTGGAATGAAACTCTTCCCTGTAATTAAAAATGAATGACACATAAACTTGTCAAGACAGAAGGGTAACTAGATTTATATATTTCAGAAGCTGTAAACAGAAAATACAAAAACAAAAAATTCTGTACAAATACCAAAAACAAAAGATTCTATACGGGGTTGCAAAGTTTTTTAGTTCTTTTATGATCTTTATTTAATTTTACATCTTAACTGCCAAAATAACAGTAAAAAAAATAACGTTTTCAGGTCTAAATTGGACTCGTAAAAAACCAGCGAAAAATACGTTAAAGGAGTGAGATATTGCAGGAATCGTCTGATACTTTTATGGTAAGATCACTGAAATTGCTACTACAGTTGAGTATTTCGAAGAAACAGTTGAGTATATTATGTAAATAAAAGTAGTGTTTAATAATTTAAAAAACCTATTGCTGTTATTTAAATTTGGGTGACCCGAAATTTATGCTTTTGAGTGTAGTTTCGAATACATTTTTCTGATACTGGAGTTAAGCATGGAACTCAAAGTCATAAACGTAACGTTTTATGCCTCTCGTAAGTCTGCGAATGCCTGTAATTAGTTTAAAGCCAGATCCTAAATGGAAAACGTATTTCAACGTATCTTGCGGATAATAGTAATTACTCAGACTCGTAAAGACCAAAGTAATTAAAATCAGACAGCGACTCAGAATACTCATTATTATTGTGTAAAGAAGCGACATTCTCCGCTTTCAGTAAACATTAATGAACTTAAACTAAGATGACATAGACAAACATACTCTCACGCACAATGCACACAGCATTCAACTTAAATCATTCCACTTTTTACAGGGTCAGTCAATTAAATTTGTCAATATAGAACATATGAAGAACAAATTTACAGGGCGTTTAAAAATGGCAATAAACATAATTGGTGGAATAAAAACTGCAGCTATCAAGTGTGATCCGATTTAGAGAGGTTTTTAATGGTGCAGCCTCCGAGAAGTCGTTAGCGTTTACGCAGGGAGATTGCTCTGAGGATGGAGTTTAAGGTTATTGCTCATACGCAATTATTGAATATTAATCCTTCGCCGTAGCTTTTGTCAAAATGTGTATTATTACGCACGTAATGCCCTATGGTTCATTCAGGTATCGCTGATATTGGGTCTTAAAAAGTTACGCAGTTCGACTTTTACTATAGTTATCTCCTTGTAATAACTTGAACACAATTTACAACTCTGTCCGAATAATTAGAGAACACCATATCTCAAAAACGACTTATGCTATTATTTGCAATTTTTAATAGTTATGAACATAGTCAGCTTAAATGTATTGCAAAGGAAACATTTTAAACTATATTTTTATTTACGACCAATATGGGAACCAAAATTAAAAGTCAAGTTACTAGGTCAAGTAGGGTATCATATGTAAGACGGGCATGGGCATGTACATATCTGCACATTTTCGATCAATTTTATGAATAAAGTTGTGCTTAAATTTCGTTTTATTAAGGAAAATGTGGAAAAAATCTTGAAATGTTCTTGAATTATATAATGTAATATGAATATTACATGAAAATTATACTAAAATCTGTCTGTGTCACCTTTTTTTGACATCAAAATCATTTTAATATCCTGTTTTAGTTAAGTTTGCCCTTCATTTGTAAGTGACGGCATGATACCAGAGCCAAATTTAACTCAACAGGCCAGTTAAGTCGAAATAAGTGAATGCTTATACGGAACCCTCGGTGCGCGAGTCAGACTTCCACTTTAACTATTTTTTATATATATGTTTAACATGCAATATAGTAATGGTCCTATTGACATTCCCTAACAACAGAAGATTGACATTCATCCACCGATTCCTAGAATCTCACATGCTCGTGTCATATAATAATTTTCCTAGATAGCATTAAATCATTGAAGCTTGCATGGAACCGTTGAGAAACTATCAGTAAATTACATGAGAAACAACGAACTGGAGCGTAGCCGATTGCAAATGCCGTCACTTATAATAATCAATTGCGAAAATAGCCGCATTGAATGCAGTGGGAACCCGAAGTGTTAGACACGACAGATCCAGGCAAGCGGTCCCGTTGCCGACGTGGGCCCAACCGGTCCCCCGACTCGCTAATTAACGTTCGACAGACAAACGAAGCGTAACCCATAAACCACTACCTTTATACCACAAAATAAACCACAACACGATGACCCTAGACTGCTTTTTCAATAAAACTTTTGGTGCAGAATTTACTAAAGCATTCGACAAGACAGCCCTACTGCAAAGGTAACCGTGCATTACAACAAAAAGTCATTGGATATTGATCTGTTGTTCACTTGAAATAAAATTCAGTTTATTGAGCGATCGCTCAGTCCTTGTCACATTTATATCTTTGAAAAACTGGTATACGGTGATGGTTACGCAAGGACAGATGCTGGGTCACGTTTTGTTTTAGTTTATGTCTTAATTTGTTCAGGTCAGGGTTTAATTTGACTCGTGATGGGCGTGGAGCTTATACTGTTTTGCGTTGAGTGCAATGAGCCGGAATGCCCGTTGCAGAAACCTGTCTTTTGACTCAGAAATGCATTCGAGGTTTCTTCATGAAATTCGTATGAACATGTTGACGAGCAACCGGAGCAAATATTTGGACTCGTTTCATTTTTATTTTATCGTATATTAATTCTGACTTCTTAAGCAGTCGTTAAATTAGGAATTTTAACGTCTGCCAAAGCTAATGAGTACTTTTACGACTTTAAAATTATCTGCGATCTTTGGGTTTTCGGTTACACGTTTTTTAGTGAGAGTCAGGGTGTTCAATAATTGATTTTCGATTTAAATACAGATTAGAATTTGCTAATTAAAAGTTTATGCGTCTATTACCGTACTAATGCCGTTGTTCTGTATATGATTATGTTAAAATAACCATCGAGTTTCGGTTACATTGCAGGTGCACTTATAAATTTTTGAACACCCAAAATCTCTAAATAATATGTAAATTAAAACCGTACTTATTTCTTATCACTAGTTTGTTGTTTGTATGTTGTTAATGTATTTTTAATCGTGAAAAATTTGTCTATATGTTACATCTAATATGATGAATTTCATACTACGGGATTTTTAAGTACCCGCAGTAAATTTTCTCTGACATTTTAAACACAAAAATATAAAAAAAAAACTCTTTTTTCTGACAGTGAAATCTACAGCAAATTTATCGCATATTATTTTATTATCTTACTAAAGCACTGAAACGCATTTACTGCACACTTGTTACCAACTCCAGTAAAACTGAATACAAAACATGGCAGGCCATTTGCATGGAAAAACAATTAATTGTATTAAACATCGCAGTTAATAAGGAACAGAGGCCCGAACCGAACTGGCTCCCCGGGGTACACTTAATGCTATTACTAATTCACCCGGACTAGAAAACCCCCCAAAGAAAACATCCTAAAACACCACTTTTTCCAATACATTATTGGTGTTTTTCCATTGACATTTTTCTGCCCTTGTGCTTTAATGATTTTGAGGACGTAGACCGTATCTAGATGGTCGCGAAGTGTTTTTTAATCCGTAATGGCCGGTGTGCGATAAGGAGATGATAAATGAGCGGTCAGTGCCGCCCTTGTGACTTAAAACGGCGTATTTTAGCTGGAAAATCATGTCGGTTAGTGCATTTTTCATCGATGGTGGTATTTAGGTGGGAGCGGAGGTTTCGGGGAGTCGGTGGCGATTGTAAATTAGGCTTCTGGTTTGGTGACCAAGGTAGCAGGGTTACTTGGGAAAACGTGAGCAGAAGTTAAAAAGATTGCAAGAGAGTCTTGTATGACTGTTTTATTTGATTCTGCATACCGATTGACGTTAGTATCATCTGATAAAGTTAAGACCATGACAGTGGCTTTTTCAACCCCTATTATTCCCACTATTTAAAAAAAAATCTAAAACTGAATCGATTATAAAATCCATATAATTATTAAACCAGTTTACAAAACTTCACGAGAATCGATTGAGAAATCGGGCCTATATATGAGAACAGCCGGACATCCGGACAGACGTATAGCGGAACATAGATCCTCCTCTTTTTTGAAGTCGGTTAAAAATTATAGTAATTTTATTAATGTCAATAAAATTATAAAATTTAATGATTGTACGCCGGTTAATGTCTCCAATGGCGATCAATTTGACGTGGTGGAATGAGAGAAACCGACCCCTCATCTGATACCATACAGACGACATTGCTAAAACTCTATGGAAAATCATAGATCATCATATCAGCCAAAATACATCCACTGCTGAACAAAGGCCTCCAATAATTTCCAAAACGACCGGTCTTGCCCCGCCATCATCCAACAGCCATTATAAGTATTTGTAAAATTGTTTTTATCGATGACACTTGACGGTGAATTTGACATGGACACTGAAAAAACCGCCCCTCCATCAGAATGCAACTCGTAATTGCTTAGAAGAGAAATATTTATGAGACCAGAACAAAAACCAATTTTATTCAGAATTCGGTCAGTTTAATGAGTTTTCCACATTACGGGACACTGTCGCCGTGACGAATGGCTCGACAGCACGGGATTCGAACGCACTACCCCCGGGTATTTATAAGTAAAACATCTACGTTTCCAAAGGTTTCTGTTTTAAACTTTATTGTAATGAAATAGGGATCAAAGTTACATGGTTTCTATTTGATGAACTGCCCATAACGTAACAAAGGTTATCAGAATTCTGATCTCCGGAAATGCGAGGTTTGAAATGGCTGTTTCGGTAACACGTTTTTGAGTTTTGATTGTTTTTTAACAGGCATATACTGAGTTTTGCCTGCGGCTTTAAGTTTACTGCCGAACAAACATTTAGGCGTCAATTAGACCTTATTTAGAACTTAACGAGATATAAAGGCACTACAGCGGCAGCACTTATAACTTTTGGCGACAAAAGAGCGTACACAAGAAATTTTGTTCACTTAAGAGCTTTAGAGTTATAAGGGCGATAACAGTTGAAAGGTTGAGTACAGCAGCAATTTTTAACACTACAATAACGGCTGAAGCATCTTGTCTTATAGTTTTGAATCTTATTTATTTATTAAATTTTAGTGCCAAATGGTATTCTTTACCAGTCAACCATAAGACCAAACAGAGAGAGTGGGTAAAATCATTCAGTACTGAGAGTGTTAGGACACACAAGCATAATTACTAATACCTACATACTATGTATATGATTCGATCCATAAGTTTTACACCCCATTACTGCGCCCCATGGCCCATGGCCGTTTGTGAAGCTCCGAGTTTGGACTTCTGAGCTTCTAAAAACTGCATGATTTTTGCATCACCCTAAAGTTTGTTCCTGAGTCTTTGATAATTTAAATTAAAAGAAAAAACAATTACTTACCTCTATCAAAATAGAAGCAGTATAATTATTTTAGCTTATATCTAATTCATGTATAATATACCTACGCGTACCCCATCAACTTCTATAATTACCAAAACAGCCATAAACAACGCATGTCGGCATGTCTGTCTGTCGACACATGTGCCGTGCAGGAATGTTATACTCACCCCCCGGGACTTATTAGTCCATGGTTAAACTCGATGCTATCATTCGGAAGCTAATATGTAGTGAAGGATGATTAATAACATCACGATGAACAAATCACAGTGATTCGGCCGTCTAGTATCACTAAGTCACAGTGATACCAGATATGACAAAATCACGTAGGACGTTCCTCCGCTGCTAGTAACATTTTTTGTGCTCGACGCGACACTGTAGTACTACAGTTGTCTTAGAAACTTGAAATGGTATTTGTGAATTAAATTTGAAGTGGTTTGAAGGTAGTATTACAGCACTACCCACGAAATAAATCTGAAAATCCTAATTTTTATATCTACGAGTATCTGTCTATGTCAGCAACGAATATAGCTAACACTGGATGAACCCTCAGTGCGCGAGTACCCACTAGCACTTGACCGGTTTTTTGAAAATATCTTTATTATACACATATTTCATTTTCACATCTTTACAATAGTATAGATTTGCAACAAGTGGGAAAAAATACGGTAATTAGTTACATTACAATAACTTTGACGTAGCTGAAGTATTAGATGTGATAGTCATAATGATATTTCACAGTGACCTTTTGTAACTGGAGCGACAGTCACGGCGATTGCGATATAAGGTTTTTCCACATCTCTACTCATATGACTTCTACTAATTTTCAAGTAGTTTTAAGGCGCTGAGGGGCTGTTTCCAGTAGATAACATGGATGTTTGGATAATGTGTTTTGTTTTTGTCAAGTGAAAGCAAAGTTAGCTACCTAAATATTACAAACTAGAAGGTGTGCAAATTCGTCAACGGAGGAGAAAAAAATTACAACCCTCTATTTTCTAGAGCGTAACCGGATAAAAAGTATCCTATAACCATCTGTAGATGACCTAGATGTATAGCCGTTTTGGCGTGATAAAGCTACAACGACACATAGAGATATACAAAAAACCCAAAATAAACAATCCGATTGGAGTCGAGAAAACCTAGTTCAATTTAACCCCACCAAGACACAAGTTTGCGCGTTTACCGCTAAGAAAACCCCATTTACTGTGGCTCCACAATTCCAGAACACGGGTATTGATATTTCGAGCGAGGTTCAATTCCGAAGTCACTTGGAAGAGAAGGCCAAGCTGGCATCAAAAAAGCTGGGTGTCCTAAATAGAGCGAAGTGGTACTTCACCTCTGGGCAAAGATTGCTGCTGTACAAATCGCAGGTCCGTCCCCATATGGAGTACTGCGGTCACCTCTGGGCTGGAGCACCTGGATATCAGCTTGGCCCTCTTAACTCGATTCAAAACCGCGCTGTATGAATTATTGACGATCCCATGCTCACAAACAGTATTGAACCTTTAAGTCTAAGGAGAGACTTCGCCTTTTTATGTGTGTTCTACCGCTTGTATAATGGGCTGTGTTCCGAGGAATTGTTCGACATGATGCCTACAGCCACCTTCTACCATCGCACCGCTCGCCATCGGCGGGATATTCATCCACACACATTGGAACCAAAATGGTCGCGCACCGTACGGTATCAAAGGAATTTTCTACCGCGCACACTCCATATGTGGAATGACCTCCCTGCCGCGGTTTTCTCTGGAGGCTACAATATGGGTTCTTCAAGAGGGGAGTGAATAGGTTCTTAAAGGGTTGGTAACACGCTCGTAATGCCCCTGGCGTTGACTGCTTAACATCAGGCAGGCCGTACGCTTGTTTGCCACCTTAGTAGTATATATAAAAAATAAACAAGCTCCTACTTGTTTAAATATTAAATGCTCTAAGTCTGCCAATCAGTTCAATACCCTACTGAAGATGATAATCTTTTTTTATATCTGTATAATCCTTCCGTGTGATGACAGTTTCGCACGCCCAGTCCCTATTGTTACAATAATATATCTGAAACCATCCCATTGTTACCCATAATCATTGAAAGTACTAGTTAGTTATAAAATAATTTGTTATAATCGTAAAATTTTCCAGATTTTTAAAAAGTCATGCCGTAAAACCCGTTAGGTTAGGTTACATTTGTTTAGTGACATGTTAAAAAGCAAATAGTTCCGTAGAAAAATACGATTGAGTGTATGAAATGAAAATTCAGACAAATCACATTATGACTGGCTTTTATATGGTAGTTAATATGTATACACGGTGCCCGCGAGTAATGTGAAAATTTTTAACCACGCATTCCTAGAAGTAAAAAAAGTTATATGAACCAAGTCCAAGTCAGCAAAAAAAAAACCTAAATCTAGTTTAGTCGATTTTTATGCATAAAAATTGAATACATTTCGCTTCTCTGAGAAAATTGTCCCTTTTAATAAAATGGTAACGATTATTTTTCCAAAAAAGGATGATTTTAGTGAGTATCCGTCACTTTGAATTCTATCAGTAGGTCAACGTGCGATCAAGAGGTCAATGTACTTTAGTAATCACAATAAATAGTTTATATGAAAATTGATAATATCTTCAAAACTAAGCCGGATGTGCTCCAAATTACCTAAGGAATACGTCTTCCCCATTCCTCGCGGCCACCGTGTATACCTATCTGCAACAAATCCATAAAAGTATATAGACAGTTTCTCTGTGCCTATATGAAGCCATGGTCGCGCGGCACCGATATTTTGATTCTTCTTCATCCTCGTCCCCTCAATGCTGAGGATCACGACCACATATTGCTTGTCTCCAATGGGTGCGGTCGTAAACCGTAAGGATTGTGCGATGCACGCTGCCGCCTAGTACCTTCCTCACAGCGTCGGAGCGTGCCCTACTCTGGGCACGCCTGCCATCCATTTTCCCCAACATTATCTGCTTCTCCAGATCATGCTTAGCAGACCGCATTGTGATGTCGACAGTAAATAACCAGTTTAATGCCTCAAGAAAAGTAGTTTAAAATATTTAAAGACATTGCTTATGTTACAAGTTTCTCAAGATGATTTAAGATACATTGTTCGGTGGCTTGAACAGTACGTAATGAATCAATTCATCTGCTTTTGTGTCATTTAATTGGTGTCTACTATTACTAAACTTGTGCATTATTAGTCTACAACCCGATTCAAGATTAATCAAGGGTTTTCCAAAATCTTTTAAATCCTTCCTCGTATCGCCAGCTTCGCACGCCAGTCCCTAGTGTTACGATAATATATTTGGAACAAGCGACGTCGTGACGATGGCTTCCTTATTCAAATCACGCTGGGAGCGGGGGAGGGGAGGTAATGGCTTCATCGAATTTATTAGATTGCCTGTACAGATACAGACAAGATATACGTGCATTACATTTTGTTCTAGTTAGGAACTAAAATATAACGAAGGTTGAAGGCGTTCGGTTGAAAAGTTGAATTTAGCAACTAATTAAGACTAGATTATCCTTGGGACTTCGCTTTGCTTCCGACATCCGACAAAAAAGATGCTAACGTGAGCATCTATGTAAATACCAATGTATCTCTGTGGATTCGTAATTCGTAACTCCTAAAAAAACTGTGGCACGAGAAACAGTCGTGCAAAACACACAACTTTTACCTCATTAAAGCGAGAAAAATGTGTGATGTAGTAAAAGTATTAAAAAAAAATCGCATTTACTATAAAATATTATATTAAAAATAGTTTTGAATATTATATACTAAGCCCGCCTTAATTCGCACTTTAACAAGGCGTTTGCGTTTAGTTATTTTCACGGCCTTATTATAGGAATAAAATTTTTAGTGTAGAAAGTATTTTTTTATTTTCGAAATAATTAACGTTCAGTTCATAATCTACATTTTCTTAAGAATAACATAAATATATTCCCAAAACACTAGCAATAATTTCGACTTGTTTCTGCCTTTTTACACGGATCAATTATGCACTAAACGCAGCTTACAAACTTTTTCCGCGCGAACGTCATTTGTACATTGTTTTTCTTGAATATCTGTCATGTGTTTTTTCATTATTTTTTTCGTGAATGGAAAATTCCAGTTCTACTTAATAGTGAAAACAATTAGTCGCGTGCATATTAAAAATAAATAATATATTTTTTGAAATGAAATGAAATGATTTATTTAAATGTATGAGGGAAATCGGGTAACATTTGCATTCATTATTGCAAATTGGTACTATTAGGTACAAAGGTATCATGAAACCCTACCTTTTCAGGCGTACATATATTTTTAGTAATTTTTTATGTAATATTACAGTAACGAATACAGATAGCCATAGCCAGGGAATAAAATTTAAATGTGAAAATAAGACTATAATGTTCAAATAACAATAATAATAATAATAAAAAAATAGTAATTATATGTCAAAGTAGGTCATTTATATATTCATTAAGACTATAGTAATATTTATCTAGCAACCACGTACCAACCATTCTTTTAAATATATTTACACTTTGACATTTAAATTTTTCGGGCAATTTATTGTAAATAGTGATACACATGATGTATGCGTTTCTGGAGGTTAGCGCTAATTTTGCAGCTGGCTTATACAGTTTGTGCATGTATTGTGGTTTAACTTTACGGCAGCGAAGCTGCTGTAATTCCGTAAACTGATTTTTATATTTGTGTACAAATACAGAAACCTCAAAAAAATTCAAAAAAAAAATTAGTATATTTGCCGTAGGTAAAAATACATAACATTTAAGATGGATTAACATTTTGAATTTATATACGACCTCATCGCACTCCCATCTTTAGTCTTTGTACAGGTCGGTTTGAGGAAAAACATAAATTCGCACTTCAAATGACTTTTCCACGCTAGCGTGGAAAATGGATTTTTTCACGCAGATTCGGCGCTGTAGATTTTTCCGCGCGAGTGAGGTGAAATAGTTATTTGTTATGTAAGGCTGCAAAGTGCAGTCGTTTTTTGGCGCGAGTGCTAAAATTGAAAGACGAGTAAGCGAAGGAATCTAAAATTGAACCGCGAGTGGAGCGAGTGGTTCAAATATAGATTCCTGAGCATAACGAGGCTTTCAAGGCCCGAGAAGCTAAATAATTTTGCAGCCGTTCAAAACACACAACTTTTCACATTTAAATTGTGAGATGTAAGAAAAACCATGAAATTATAAGAAACCGTTTATTTTTTCATTTAAAACTAGTGGTAATGAACCTACGAATACACACTCATAACAAAACAAACATATAAATAAAAATATAAATTCGCACTTTAAATGACTTTTCCACGCTAGTGTGGAAAATGGTTTTTTCCACGCAGATTTGGCGCTGTAAACTTTTCCGAGCGAGTAAGGTGAACAAATATTTTCCTAGCCTTTTTTCGTACACTGATACGGAACCTTTGATACACGAATCCCCCTTGCACTTTTCCGGTTTTTGTTTATATAATGGACAATCCAAGTACCAATTAATTAATTAAGCAATAACCGCTCACAACTTTGATGAAGTCGTCCATATCCCCAATCAATAAAGTTACTAGCCCCCGCCTCGATTATTAGCCGTAATGGCTGCCCGACGATTTACATAAAGTGGACGTGGATAAAATATGAGCTTATTACCTCTTAGATACTTCATGTAATCATCTTCATTTTTAGTTTTTGCTAGCATATCTTTATACCACAGAAACCCTGCACAAAGGCCTACGAAGCTGGCGGTCCCGGATTCGAATCCAGTTTGTGTGATGTGCACGAATGTTTGTTCCTGGGTATTGGATGTTTTCTATGTATGTAAGTATTATAATTTATCTATATAAAAAGTATGATTGACGTCGCCTAGTACCCATAGTACAAGCTTTTCTTAGTTTGAAACTAGGTCGATTTGTGTAAGATTGTCTGTGTCTGTGATTTCTATTTGATTATAAGGTTTTAGGGTATTTTACTATCTTTCAGATTATTCGAGTGCAGTAAATGTCTCAATGCCCGACACTATCCCATTAGTTGGCACCTTCAACCTTAATTCGTAGCAATAGAGATGACAAACAGAGTACCATTAAACTATCTGACCGTTTGTGATTCACAACGAATTAATCCTCTACCTTCGGTAACAATACGTTACTTACGATCTATGCACCATTATTTTTTTGTTAATATTTTTTTTAATGTGAAAATATCGTAACTTTTTTTTATTTAATATTTTATTTGTATTTTTGTACAAATACTCTTTATTGCTCACCTCAGATACTCAGAACATGACAGTAACATCCGAATCAGCAGAGGTAAACAACAGGCAGTTTAGTATCTCATTATAAGTTATAGTACCCCTCTAAAGGTGCGTCCACATTTGTATCATTTGCCCGTATCAGATCATCGTCGCGTAGCATGATCGCGTGTCACGATCACGCGTTTGGACGTTGCGCCGATCCGATCACTCGAAATCCATTTGCTACGCGTATCACACATTTGTATCGGAAGAGTGCGGCATTATCGGCGCGCCGACAGTAAGCGTCCAAGCAGCGCGATACGCAATCATGCTACGGCACGGTGATCGGATACGAGCAAATGATACAAGTGTGGACGCACCTTAAGAACGTGCGATTACGCAACATTCTTCAAGCTGGACTGATGTTATAGCAGTGTCAAGCTTATGAGAGAGATAGCGCTGCACTACAATGCCGTTGGATGAAGACAGCCTATGACCGGTCATTCTGAAGATCATTGAGGTAGGCCTTTGTCTAGTAGTGGACCTCTTTGGGCTGATATAATAAGATTGCAAGATTTTGGAAAATTGGAAAAAAAACCGATGGTTGCTAAGTGTCAAATAAAACATAATGATTTTATATTAATTTTCTCGTTTGTTTACATTTAATCCATCAACAAAACACTTCTTTGTACTGTATACAGAAATGCTTAAACTATGTCTAAGCTTTTTCGTTACAAAGTCGCCTGGATTGCTCGAATGCTCAAATCTCATCGACGGAACCCTTAAACTCTCACGAAATTGGAACCTCTTAAGTAGCGTTTCGGATTCCGTGCCATATTGCCAACCTTGTTTTGCGTCTGTAAAATAGACACCTTACCTTATGGCGTGAAAAATAGAAGTCAAATTTGTTTGCTCACGTTTATCGACGGTTGTTTCTCACTTATTCGATAGCATTTAAGGAGCACTCGATCGCTTTTAGTATCGTAAAGTAACGCGTAACGATCACGACACGATTTTTTGACACTGATTTGCGTCTGTCTTTGTCAATTTGCGTCATCTTTAATAGTTTATAGCAGCCATTTGCTAGACATCTTCAGCCAAGGACCATTAAAACAAAAGGACTGACAATTGTTTTACAAAAAGCCGTTCTCCGATATTTATAACGCCATCTAGGTATAAGAATTATTATTTATGCCCACCTGCGAGCGGAACGAGCTCATGTAAATGACAAAGATTATCGCCGACGTCCCGCTGTTCCACAAGTGGACAGTACTAGATATCTGGGCTTCATGATTGACTCCGGGCTAACGTGGTCTCGACATATAGATCTTGTATGCGACAGATTGGCCTCGGCGTGCTATACTCTTTCAAGATTAGCACCCACTTTAACCACCGAAAACAAAAGAAAAGCTTATTTTGGCTACTTTCATTTAATCTTGATACAGGGTGTGGATCTATGGGCTACATCCGCGGGCCAGGTTATTTATAATGCAGAAGCGAGCGTTACGTGTCATTGACAGAAAACCAGTCGATCATCCAGCTTGAGAAATATTTATAAAACATCGGATTTTGACTTTGCCTTGCGTCTATATATTAACTGCTTGCAAATAAGTCCAGTCTAACTTACATGAATATAAAACCTATGGCGAAAACAGCCAAAGACTATCCTGCAGGCGGCATCTGCTAGTGGCTCCACATCGACGACTAGCGAAGGCCCGCGTGGCGCTCAACGTTGTCGGACCCAAGTTTTATAACCGTTTGTTTGAAGACATAAAGAACTCTCCTAGCGATGCTGTTTTTATGAGAAAACTCAAGGACATGCTCATTAAATTAGCTTGCTACAGCGTCAACGAATTTTTCCAAGGGGATCGTGGACCCAATTTCCTTACCAAACAATCCCTTGTGTGAGTATAGCTCTAACTTAAGACGATTTTTATATAGCTGTAGGTACCGATAATTAATCATATTAAATTTTTGTAAAATGACGTGTAAACGAATATCTCTCTTTACCAAATAAAATCTGAATCTGAATCTGCTCACCAATGATCGGCGATCGTGATTAGGGGCCATAAGATACATTTCGCAGGCGAACCCACACAATTTGTCACAATTTTAAAATCCATCTGCCATCCTACTTTAGTTTCCTACATACGAGTGGAGCACACACGTGCACCGATAAGATTGTTGTATATATTAGGCATCACTTTACGCCAAGATTGCCAAGCAGTGCTCTCTCAACTCAATCCTTCTGAGACGGTCTCATCATTTGCATGTCCTTATCCTATTTACTTTAGGTCGAAGCACCATGTTTTTTCTTCCAAACATCTCTATCATCTGTCGTCTCATCTCATCATTCACATCCTTCCTGTTCATGACGAATTTCACGCAATCCGTCCACCTTTTCCTTACTTCTTCCTCCGGGGTCTACCCCTTCACTTACATTTTCCTACTTGCATAATGTAATACACTTCTTGTCCCATGACTTTCATCCTTCCATGTAACATGGTCATACCACCGAAGGCGATTCGCTCTCAGCTTATCGTCTATGGGTGCTACTTTCAGGATTCCTCTAATATACTAATCCCTTATCCGATCCATTCTCGTCACGCCACTCATCCATCTCAACATTTTCATCTCCGTAACATGCAATCTCCTTCCATCCGTCACCTTTGCGGCCCAACATTCCGAGATGCCTTACAATCGTCTTGTGAATTCTCCTCCTGTTTAGGTCTATGTACTGAAATAACGATATTAACCATATTAGAAACGATGGAATTTTAAAAGCATTTTTAGGCATCACTGTCTGGTTTGTCCTGCAAATTATCGACTATATTTTAGAATCGTGACTGTGACGTGTAAAGGTGGTTTGTAAATGTAAACTAGGAGGACGGCCCGTGTTGGGTGTTTACGACCGTTTAATGCACAAGACGGATAAAGTAGACGATTTCTTAAATTCGTAAAATGCCCTTACTGATTACATTTACATTTACACATTACAAACAGTAATTAGTATGTTATACATGAGTTTTATATAAAATATCTTACATTATCAAAATGTTTGTTGTTTTTCAAATTGATCAACTTGAGGTACATACGTGATTGTTGCTTACCGTATGTATTCAGTTAGATTACGTCGATCATAGCAGGGCTTTGGAATTGGAATACTTCAATAAGAATAACATTTTTAATTTCCCGTAGGAATAAATGCTGTTTTGCCTTAACATTTATCTAACACTTAGCACGTCACCGTAAATTAACATAATATCTCTCTTGTTCCAGGTATCCCACGGTTCAATTATCGCGCAGCTGTCACAGCTCGCAGCCAATCAGCGGCGCGCATTTGGAACGCGGTGCGGAGCAGCATGCAAATGAGCCAATCGCGCGCGAGCGTGAACTGTCACGATTTATTCGTAGCGTGAGAACATACGAGCAAGCGTTTCGAGCGTACTCGATCGTGAGGTGATTTCGTTTCAATTTCATAGTATACAGATTAGATAAGATAGTTTAGACTATCCACTATTGAGGCGCATGGTTTGCAGCGAATACGCAACATCATTTCATTGTTATTCTCTTCATTATCACGCCAATAAGACAGACTAATTAATTAAATACCTCATGGTATATATTTATCATCATCATCATCAACCGGTTGCAGTCCACTACGGACATAGTGTCTCTCCAATGGTGCGCCACTGAGCACGATCCTCAGCCACTATCCTCCAGCCGCCGCTAGCCACTCTGCTAATATCATCACTCCACCTAGCCTGAGGTCGACCCACGCTTCTTTTGCCGAGTCGCGGTCTCCACTCGAGAATACGTCTACTCCAACGGTTGTCGGTTCTTCAGCAAATATGACCAGCAGTTTACTCATTCTTTGGGCTATGTCCGTCACTTTGCAACGTTCTTTACTTTGCAGCAAACAAGCAATATTAATGCAACAGACAAAGACCTTGGCACACTTTACGAGGAGATGTATATTGTCTCCCCATTAGGGAGAAGGGGGAAGAAGAACAGCAGTACAATTTATATAGTACATTTGTCTTAGTGATAGTGCTTCTGTATGATTTTCCACGCTGTGGCTGTCACCTACGCTCTGTGTGTAGTCTAAGCTATTTTAGTATATAGAGAACTTTTGAAATGGTTTGTAGGGTTCCGTACCAAAACGGGACCCTATTTCTAAGACTTCGCTATTCGTCTGTCTGTCTGTCCTTCTGTCTCGTCTGTCACCAGGCTGTATCTCTTGAACCGTGAGAGGTAGATAGTTGAAATTTTCACAAATGATGTGTTTCTGTTGTCGCTATAACAATAAATACTAAAAACAGTATAATTTTTTGTTTGTCTGTCTATATCAGTAACTAATATGAAATGATCGAGCACCGCGTACATTTTGCTTAGGAGTAGGGCTCTGCTAACACTGGATTATCATAGATATGGCCATTTGTAGCGTTTATTTTATACGGAACCCTCGGTGCGCGAGTCCGACTCACACTTCGTCGGTTTTTTTTAATTAATCGGAAAATTTGTAGAAATAAGGTTATACTCAAATGTTTATCCTCTATTTAATTTCTTGGGAAAATATCATAGTTAAAACTAAAATGTTGTTAATTGGGTGCCCGTACGCAACAGGTCGTCCGTGTGTCCTTTTAAATATTTATAGTAAGAAGGGCGAAGGGCACGGTAATCCGCTAGATTCCCAGAGATTTAGACCGCGAAGTAATATCGTTATAGTGAAGCGTCGCCCTCACGAATAGATAAACATACAGATCTCGACGACTGATTTAGTTCAGCGGGAGTAACGTTGCCTGCGAAGCTGAAGGTCCTGGGTTCAAATCCCGGTAACGGCAAATATATGTGTGATGAGCGTAAATATTTGTTCCTGAGTCTTGGATGTTTTCAGATGTTCGAGTATAAAGAAACACACTCGTATTATAAAGTTGTAAAAATGAAATATCTGTAGGTACATTGAAGATATTTAAAAAAAACTATTGTTACGATCTATTTGGAGGTCACTGAATCGTTATTTTTTCGTATGTTTGTATGTTTCGTGGCTTCATCACGCCAACACGGCTAAACGAATTTCAACTATTTTCAGAACACGGGTATCTGGGTATCAACAAATGGTTATACATATTAAGGTGCGTCCACACTTGTATCATTTGCCGTGCCGTGGCATGACTGCGTATCGCGCTGCTTGGACGCTTACTGTCGATGTCGGCGCGCCGATCATGCCGTACTCGTCCGATATAACTGCGCGATACGCGTAGCAAAATGGATTTCGAGCGATCCGATCGGCGCAACGTCCAAACGCGTGATCGTGTCACGCGATCATGCCACGCGACGATGATCTGATACGGACAAATGATATAAATGTGGACGCACCTATTTTACTTAATACTCTACTTTTTATCTAACTACACTGAAACAAGAAAGATGGTTTTGTTTTAACCGATTTCAAAAAGTTCTATGTTCCACTATATATATTTTTTTATGTATGTTCACCGATTTCTCCATCAATATTGTGGACCGATTCTCAGTATTTTTTTATTTGAACGCGATTACTCCAAACGTTGGTCCTATTGTCACCAAGTTAGGATCTTATGATTTTGATGCATTCAGTAAATATAAATTGATAAAGCCACCGGAACTCCTCAATGATAAATGAGTTACGGGTGGCGATAAGATATCTCGATTAACTTCGCTAAGCCATTTCATATTTACAATTTTAAATGCTCTTGATGAGAATGATGCCATCGAACTGCTGATGGACCCTGAACGGAATACAACATGAGAATCGAGAAATTGTTTATCAGTTATCACTAAACAAATGGGACTTTTCTTAACTTATCTTATCATTCCCACGATCTTTTGTGTAATTACCCCTTCATGCTACTCAATGGTTTGTTCTACCATCTCCATAGACCGGCCCCCGGATTGCCTAACGCGTTTGACGCTCGCAATCGCAATCAAGTGTCATGATTTTGTATGGGCTATGACAGTTGATTCCGATACCAAGTGTGAAAATTTCGTTAGGCAATAACCCCGCCGATAATAGATACCAATGGCAGCTTCTGGAATTCCTTGGGTGCCCAACGCCAAATTCCTTCATCTCTGTCTGGGCTTAATCGCGTATGAATATTAATTGCCTTTCGATTGATAAGTGAAAATCATTTTAGTTTAAATTTAATTATTTTTGGTACATAATCGCTCTAATAGCACCTGAGCCTGTATATGCACTATATATGCGGTTCACCGTCCAGCCGAGTGCATCGCTCCTAATGGTGCATTAAACCTGTCCCGCGTCGACTCCCGCGCATACCTGCCGGTCTAGCACAACTCTCCGCGACTACGCTTGTCGCGCGACATAGCATCATCCGTCTCTCTCGCATTGTATTGAAAGGAAAGAGACAGACAGTCTTTGTAGCGCGACAAAGAGTCTCGTACCACAGTTGTGCTAGATGTGCTGATACCGTGCGTACTATTGCTACCACGTATGTGCGTATCAGAACGGAAGTCTTCCCTTAAAACTTTATAATCACCCAGTTTAATTGAATTTATTATTTTTTATAATAACGTACCAGGTAACGCATTAAATTTACTCTTTCCAGCTCTCAAGAACTACTTAAAAAGGTCTTGAAAATCTCAAAAGCATATTATAGGGTAGAGAACTATTCAAAAAACAAAGATGCATGGCCCAAACCAGAAACCAAATAACTTACTCATTTAAATAAAACAATTTAACGGATTATATCGCGTATTTTATTTATTTTATTTTTATGAGTAGTAATCGCGGAAACAGAAGAAAATTTGTAACTTACTTTTACCAGAACACGGTTCGCATAAGAAAACATAACAAACGTGCGTATATTTAAGTCGTTTTAAAACTTCATATTTTGTTATTTTTTCTCATTTTATAATTTATATAATAATAACAGTAAATTTTGGTATGTTTTCTTATAGAACTACGCATAGAGTGTATACTTAAAATATATATGTATTTAAGATGGGCTAAGCTCTAATATTGTAATAGTTAAGAATGATTTAGAAAAAAAATCTGACTGTGGAGTTTCTTTTCGGCTTTCTTCTTAGACGTTTTGGAAAATTCCATTAGACTCGGAATTTTAAAAGTGCCCTTGTGGCCTACTCCCAGAATAAAATTCATTATTTCATTAACTAAACATAGTATTCAGTGCTTCCTTAAACAATTTAATACTTTATTTGTTCAGGTCGGTTAAAATATACTTTTATTCAATTTTGCTGCGAACTACAACTGGAGTAAAAAATTTATTTGGAAACCACATCATAGAACATTTCATACTCGTATTACAAGTTTAGTGATACAGCAAAACGTTCCCTCGAAACAAGGAAACATCAAACATTAAATTCAACTGTTTCCTTCCATTTTACCTGTCAGACTATAAGGTTGAAATCACATTGCCTTCCTTAACATTCTTAGTTCACTTTTCTATTGAAAGTGCAATACATTAGCGACGTATAAGGTTTAGTAGTCCAGTCACGCGCCGCTAGATGTCGCTGACAGCGCTGGAGCATAATTAATAATGTTGTCAATGTATAAATCCTTACTGCTGATTGATCTGCGCATGCGTGTGAGTGACAGTGTAGGCTGGTGCTACACTGTTGCTGAGTTGTATCTTTCCTTATTTGGAATATGTTGTAAAGAGAGAATCCTCGTGTTTTACACTGTTCACTGTACAGATAATAAACTATACTTGGTAACAGACATTGTATCTATCATGCACTTCTATACTATAATCGACGTTGACGACCGGTTTGGCTCAGTGGGAGTAACGTTGCCTGCGAAGCTGAGGTCCTGGGTTCAAATCCTGGTAAGGGCAAATATTTGTGTGATGAGCAATAAATATTTGTTCCTGAGTCTTGGATGTTTTCTATGTATATAAGTAATATATCTATTAAATATTTCGTCGTCTAGTACCCATAACACAAGCCTTATTGAGCTTACCATGGGGCTAGTTCGATTTGTGTAAAATTGTCCCGTAATATTTATTTATTATTTATAATAAAGTTGTAAAGATGAAATGTCTGTACATATAATATATTTCCAAAAAAATGATTGTAACGGGCTATTTGGAGGTCACTGAATCGTTTTTTTTTGTATGTGTCGCTGTGGCTTCATCACGCCAAATCGGCTAAACTGATTTCAACAATTTTTGGTACATGGGTAGCTGGGCATCTACAAATGATTATGGGATACTTTTTACCCGACTACGCTGAGGATAAAAAGGGTTTTAATTTTTTTCTCCTCCGCTGACGAAGTTGCGGGCAGGTGTAATATAAAAGACTATAGCTGTTGCCCGCGACTTCGGTCGCAGAGGAATATAAAATTATTACCCTCTTTTGTCTACAATGACGCAATTTAGCCTACTAGAACCTTCTAGTAGGCTATAAATTGCAGCTCAAGTCGCGGGCAACATTAAGATTTAATATTACTAATTAAGGCGCCAGCAACTTAGTTTGCGGAGGAGAAAAAGTGATAACCTCTCTTTTTTTCTTCAGTATAGTCGGGTAAAAAGTATCCTATAACCATCTGGAGATACCCGGCTACCCATGTACAAAAAATAGTTGAAATCTGTTTAGCCGATTTGGCGTGATGAAGCCGCAACGACACATATAAACATACAAAAATTTAAGAAAAAAATTCGCTGCATTGAGCTCCAAACAGTCCCTTACAATAGTTTTTTTGAAATATAAATATCTTCAATGTACAGACATTTCATTTTTACAACTTTATAATAGTATAGATTACTAGATGATGTCCGCAATTTGGGCGCAATTCGTTCAGCCGTTTTGTCGTAAGTTACCATTAAGTTTCGCCCAAACCGGTGCTTAAAATACGCTGACGCTGGCGGTATAACCGTCAGGATTTTTACGCATGCCTCCCACACCAAAGCTTATCCCTGCGTATATGCGGTGACCGCAGGGGAAATGAAACAGTTGGTAACAGTTGGTAAAATTAAAGGATCCCAATTGCCTGTTACAAATGCAAACAAAAATGTCTGTGTGTGTCAGCTACCAAAGTGTACACGGTCCTTTACCCATACAAGCTTAGTGTTACGTCCCATACCAGGTTTATCTTTTTCTAGATCACAGGAATAGAACTTAGAGCTCGCTAAGTAATAAAAACTTATTACTAATTAATTTACTAGTAGCCTTAATAGACATTTCTTAGGAAAGCGGTTGTCAGTTTTTCCTGCTAATTAACAGATATATAGCCTCGACGTGTTTGTAAACCAGAACGACGTAAGACAGTAGTGGCAAATGGATTTACTGATGATTGAGCGTTTTTAGATTTATAGTCCTGCCAGGCGCGACACACTCTGAGATTACACAGCGCAGTTACAAGTCAACCCGTAGGCCTCAACAGTGAGGCCTTTTGGTATAGATTTTAGAGTCCAAACAAATCTGGCGGCGATCTATACTCGATGAAGTACAGAAGATCGGGAATTCATGGAGCATAATCAAGCGCAAAACTCGGGACCGATCGGTCGGTCGATCGAGCGTGTTTGTTTTTGTATGGGCGCAGACGCACTGACGGTCAGCATCAGTCTGAAAACGCCTATGCTTTCTACAGCGATAGCTACGCCCGACCGACGACTGACCGACGAGCACTGTTTCCCGCCTAACTGTGGACGCCCTCTGTCCCATCTAGGAGACACAGGATCATGAGCCAAGTCAGACATGGCTATAATTTTCGTGTAATATTTATGTTTATTTATACAAATTGTGAAAATTTCAAAATTTTCGTTTGGTAAACTGCGGACATAAGGGGGGGATGCTATTTTTTTTTTCACATTTTTCCTTAATAAAACAAATTCTAAACACAATAAAAAAAAATAAAAAAAAGGAAAATGTCAAGCCCTTTCATATGATAGCCTACTTGACCCAGTTACACTTTTAATTTGGGCCCCCCTCATTCGTCGTTTTTTTAGAAAACAAAAATACATTTTTAAATATTTCCTGTGCAATACGTGTGGGCTGACCATGTTTATAAATATTCCAAATTTTAAATAGATAGCATGAGTAGTTTTTGAGATATGGCGCTATAATAGTCGGACAGACAGACAGACAGACAAAGTAAAAGAAAGAAAGAAAACACATTTATTGCAGCGAAAAGATAAACCATTACGTGAAGAAAGCTTAAAGAAATTATTAAATTAAAATGATCTTAAATCTAGGTTCACAATAACACTTCATATAAGTATACAACACGGTGCTACCATGTCCGCAACAAAAGGCCAACACTCAGCAAGATGCTGCGACATCGGGGTAATATCGCAGCGCTAGTCTTCCGTGGGTACCGAGAGAAGTATTCCTTTATATAAGGGTTCCTTTTTTACCATTTTTGGTACGGAACCCTAAAAATGGACAGACATTAAGAACGCGGCCACACTCGCTAGATTGGCCAAGAACAGGAAGGATTTTGCAAAAGTGGTCGCCGACGCTATACAGGGTATGGCAGTATAAGAAGAAGATTTATTCCTTAACTTATTACTTTTTTTTTTTATTAAAAATAAAATTAATAGTTACAGTACTTTTTGGTATATAATAAGAGCCACTATTGAAAACCCGGAGGGTTTATGTAGTAGTGGCGAGATCGCGTGGTTCTGCCCGCGTAAGGTTTACTTTGTTACAGTACACCTACTTAATCAACCGTCTTCAAAAAAGATAGAAATTACTGAATAATCACATTTATTTATCATGTTAGCTAGGCACGTAACTTGTTCGACATGTACTTACTTACTACTCTGGCTCAGTGACCCGAAGAGGATCTTGGCCTCTGACACAAGAGAACGCCATTCTTCTCCGGTTTGCGCCATTCCCCGCCAGTTGGGGGTATTTAGTGCGCACAGATCCTTTTGCACCTCGTCTTTCGACCGGTATCTGGGCCGACCGGTCGGACGTCTTCCACTCGGTCGCCCCTGATACGCTCTCTTTACGGCCCGATAGTCTCCCATCCTCTCCAGGTGACCCAGCCAGCGGAATCATGTGGCTTTTATCTCGCCAATGATATTAGGTATAGCCACCAGGTCTTCTAACTCACAACTCATTCCTTAACCTCTAGTTAAAGGTAAATATTCAAATGAAAACGAAATTCTACGAGCAATGTGCCCTGTTCAATGATGATGATGAATTACCTTTTGAGCTTCGTATCAATGGTAAAGAAGCTATGCGGGTAATTAACTCCGCATTACAATCTTGGCTACAATTTTCTCTAGTATTCAAATCGCGCAGGCGCGGAATGTACCGGAATGTTACCATTACTCCCTTATAAGTTTTATCATGTTGGATTTCTTCGCGCAGATCAGGTTTACAATTTATTGAAGTAAAAAGTAGTACGCGCTGTTATGCGATGCTGTCATACTATAGAAATGACTTGAGCAATGTGACACTTCGTATATAATAGGATACATGCATAGAATTTTTGTTACTGCTTTTCTCAACAAAATATTAAAAAAAAAACGATTACAAAATGTGAAATTAAAATTAAAATCGGCCAAGAAATACGCATAATATAGGCATTTTAAACTACTAATTAGAATGCGATTTGACAGAGGTCCGACATGTACTGTTACGTCATAGTGCACTCCGGCCATATAAACTTCATATTAAATTCTGTTTTGCTAGAAAGAGATAGAATGAAATGTTTGATGGCTTATATCTTGGTTACTTTTATAGATATTCGAAAATATATTTTGTCTACTATATGCTACATGAATGAGCTTTAAATAAAACAAAAATAAAAATTCATGCATATTCCCTATTGGGATGTTGACAGTTTTTGACAACATTTTTCTGTGGTAAATTAAAGAACGACCTTTCAATAATAGAAATATTGGTGGAAAAACAACTTCAATCTCATAAAAGCTTACCGAGTTATAAGAATGTTAAAATCACATTTTTGGCCCTTCTCAAAACATGCTCCATACTAAAGCCTAAAAACGTGTGAGGTCACACATTCCTACCTTGTTAAAAGTGGGGAAATTAACAACTCAGTCCTGCAGTTATGTTTTTTCCGTTTAGCAAAACGATTTCGTAACAAACTAGCATGGGATATTCAGTGGTATTATTAATTAATATTTTCCATCCAACTTTAAAGGCTTATTATGGCAAGGCTCTTTATGGCAAGTTACCTACACGTAAGGTATCGAACTCAAATTATTCAGTCCTAACAGCCCTAGAAATACTCATGTCAGATATTTATGAGCGCTTTTTGGGGCAGATATTAATGGTGGTGACTGTATCTTGTATGGGGAAATTAAGAGCTTTGTTCTGCAGCTATGTTTAAAGTTGTGTTTATCAAAACGGTTTCATTACGAAAATTACCATACATTTTATGAATTATCCAATGATATTATTAGTTATTTATTTTCATACTTTAAAAATGGACTTTACCACCCAACTTTAAGGGCTCATATAAAAAGCTATACGTAAGATATCGTACTCAAAACTTTTTCACTTTTCCTGCTCAAAAAGTACGTCATATTAGCTTCGCGAAGCGAGGCTAAAATAGTGCATTAGCCCCTAGGGTTTAAAAGAAAGCCATATAATCCCATAAAATAATCATTGACACTGAAAAAATTTGCTGTAAGCTGCGTATTCCTTACAAATAAATAAAAACAAACAAAATTTATAAAACTTTGCTGATCATAAACGGCGTTAAGTTAGCCACAATTGATGCGAGAATACAGCCATGCATAAAAATACACTTTTTATTTAGTAGCTTTGTGTGGAACCTGCCCTTATCAAGGCAGGAATTTTAAACTTTTATAAAAATAGGCGAAAATAGGTATCCCAGGCGAAGTTACGGAACTGTACGGTATATGAATATATTTTCTGATGAACGGTATGCCTTAGTGTTTCCTTTTGGTGGGATCTGTTTCATGCACGGTGTATGCAAATAAATATTTTATTCTCTTTTCGTGTTGAAAGTAACTGCAGCCGTAAAATGCATGCAACCTGAGAACATGAAACAAAAATATTTGTTTGTTAGTCCTCTTTTTACAGCTGTATATAAATACTACCGCAAAAACAAAGGGGAATAAAATCACTATCCCAATTATTTTTTTCAGTGTAGTCGGGTAAAAGTACGAGTACCTTGTAACCATCTGTTAATACCCAACTACCCGTGTAAATACCAAAAATTGTAGAAATTCGTTTAGCCGATATGGCGTGATGAAGCCATAACGACACATACAAGCATAAAAAAAACTATTTAGTGACATCCAAATAGTCTGTTACAATATTTTTTTTTATATCTTCAATGTAGACAATACAGACATTTCATTTTTACAACTATATAATAGAATAGATATTATATAGTCTTAAAAATAGTTAATTTCTCATAATGCAACCGAATAACTCTGCAAGAAATGTCTAGACAAACCTAATTAGAATTTCAAACAAAAAGTCAGTCTATGTCGGAACTGTGCAACTGTCTTTACCAACCCAGTTTAACTATTTCTTTCGGAGACTATTTCTTATAAAGAATACAAACAACAGCACGCTATAGAGTCTATTTAATAAGCAAGTTTTATTTTGACAAAGACAATGAAAATTGTAAAAATGATATGGCTGTACATTGAAGATATTTTCAAAACAATATTATAACTGACTATTTGGAGATTACTGAATTTTTAAATTTTGAGATTTTGAATTTTTCCGGGATAAAAAGTAGCCTATGTCCTTCCCCGGGACTCAAACTATCTCCATACCAAAGTTCATCCTAATCGGTTCAGCGGTTTAAGCGTGAAGAGGTAACAGACAGACAGACAGACACACTTTCGCATTTATAATATGAGTATGGATTTATTCCTCTATAGAATATTGCGCGAATTTTGCACTATAAAACCAGGGTTTTTATTCCGCTTTAGCACAGTGATCTTTGACGATGCCACTTGTGATTGATGTTTGGTGTGCATGCGCAATCCCATTCGTGTCGCCAAAGTTCACTTCGTCTTTGTAATATAGAATTAGTGTTCACATTGAAAATGTTTGCATACCATAGGTAATGTAAGCGTTACCAGAATTACAAATGAAATTTCTTTTTGTTTATGCACTGATATCGCAAAACCTGATTTTAAATTCATTGTGTTTATTTTCGAGAGCATATAGGAACAGCGGGGAGGCTCGGAAGGAGCAGGTCCCGCTAGCCAGAAAACAGTCGGAATATTTCAGCCGTCTTCGTGATGAAGCCGTTGCCCGGGGTTGACCACTAGGAGGTGATTCGGACCAATTACCACCCCTGGACTGGCTACTGAACTTAGATATTAAATTATAAACTGTAACGTAACATAAACTGTTAAATTGTGGAATTATAGGAAGAAAGCCATACGATATAATAATAATAATAAATTTAAATTCAAATTCAAATTGTTTATTCTGTAAGTAAGCTGCAAGGGCACTTTTACAAGTAAAACTCTACGGCATGTCCCAAGAGGAGACCACTGTTGAGACGAAAGCCGAAACAAACTCAACAGTCACTTATTTTAACTCAACATTCAGTCATCGATAGAAAAGGTACATTTTGTTATTTAATGATACGATGAAAGTGGCCTTTAATTTCCCACTACCGATATCACCAAAGATCAACGCGCAATGTAAATTGTGTTCTGGGCTTGGCTGCGCCGGTAACACAACATTTAATACTTTTATTATACATTTCCTGAATGTCGTAAGTAAATGTTCTTACAAAAAACAACATAAAGTAGTGTGTGGCTGTAAGAGGATGTTTTTATTGCATTTAATCTCACTTTTATACGAAGATTCCAACTTTGTAGCTTGCATGAAGTTAAGATTGACTTGTGACAACGTTTTTAAGGACTTGTCCGTCAAAGTAGTATTGATGGCTTTATTAAGCTTCGTGGAAACCAGTAAAATTATCATGAAGAATTAATTATATTACAAAGTTTTTGCTGCTTCATGCGCTGCGTTATAATTTGAAGTAGCTAGTGAGTATATATTTATCTATACCTAGACCTATAGCACTGTGTCGTATCAGGAGACCAAATTTGTTTGAATATGTTTGTATATGTCGTTGTGGCTTCATCACGCCAAATCGGATACAAAATACATACAGGTATAAGTAATTATGTACGTATTATTTGCTTGTGTGTCCTAACGCTTTCAGTATTTTTCATGCATCTCTGTTAGGCCCTATGGTTGACTGGAAGAGATTGCCATTTGGCATTAAGTCCGCCGTTTGTACTGACTTTTATTTTGTGCAATAAAGTTTAAATAAATAATAAATAAATTTAAACTAATTCCTCCCCTTCCGTATGGTTTTCGTCTCACGTCGGACAAATCCGCATTAGCACATTCATATCTGGACGTGGCGCCGTAAAGTGTGGGCTGACAGCAATCGTTTCTCAGCCTTAAGTCTTCATGTGTATGGAACGCGCGTATAATCAGGTGAATAATGTCAGGGTACTGAGTTATGACTTAGTTTTATGGATAAATGCAGATTTTAGATTTATTTTACAGTTTGCAAGTAACTAGATTTTTATACAATATCTTGGGGTTGACACTGAAAGGTATACCATAAGATCTCGCGAAATAGTATTTTGGTTAGATGTGACAGTAAATTGTGCTCACATGCACATATTTTCTTGCGCAAAAAAATGTTTTTCTCGTTTGGACGCCGTACAGTCAACATCTCCTGCATCTCCTGATGATGCCTCATAGAGAGGCGAAACACGTGTCGAGGATTATACTGTCTGGTGGTGGTTTGTTGTATTTGCATGCGTATTTTTTTTGGGTAAACTGCATGACAATATGCGCTTGTGAGCACAATTTACTATCACATCTAACCAAGACACAATTTCGCGGAAAGTAAAGGAACTATTTAATCTATTAATCTGGTTTTATATCAGTTCACGGATTCAAATCCAAATTCAAAGCAGGCCTCAACCTCAAGGTAATTTTTACATGACTGATTTTACAATATACCGAACAAATTTTAGCCGTTGGGGCAGAAAAGCGTGGAAAGGCTAGGCGAAAGTTTCCGAAACTGATATTTTCCACAGTGATAAAAATCAGAACCGATACTGGTGCGATAACTTCATTTAAAAGAAAGTAAATAAATCAAATCACAGATGTTATTCCATTTGAGTTTCCCACGTTTCGGAAGCTTTACAACTGCCGCGTTCAAGGGTAGACTGAAAAAAAAACTACTTTTCTTTTTGACAATATACTTTTGTTTTATATAAATGTGATAATGGCAGAAGCCGAAGAGAATATTTTGAATTAATCTTTACCTATTGGTTCTAAAGCTTCCTCGATTGATCTAAATTTCAAACGTCTGCAACAATGGATGCGCCTGCGACTGCAACATTCAGGAAGCGCCTCCGTTCCCACGGATGCAAATCGGCATATATGTTCATACAAAACAGCTTAAGCGCCTCAAAAAAACAAAGTCACCTACGTCTTTTTGGTTAAAAGGTCAAAAGAGCGTATGTGCTTTGAAAAATAAAATCGTGTATGTCCTTTCGTAATAGGAAGGTAGATAGGTATATTTGTGATCAAAAGAGCGTAAGTGTCTTGGAATACGAAATCGTTTACGTCCTTTTGTGATAATGGCAGTTGATACATGTGTTGACAAAAGAGCTTATGTGTTTGGAATATAGAGTCAGTTATGGCTTTTTATGCTGGGGCAGATGGTATCAGGTTCGATTCCCGTATTAGCATACGAAGTGAAAAGCGTAAGCGTGTACCATTGTTCCGGTACAGGGCAGGAATATAGTCTATATTCTATTCTGTTGCCCTGCGATTGTACCTTAGCTAGGTTGGTAAAAGCCCTCGTTCTAAACACCACATTGGTCCCATACACATTTTCCTAAATCTCATTTAAAAAAATATATAACTAATATAAATAAAACAATTTAACGGATTATATTTATATCGCGTATATTAAATATCTCATTTGAGTGTTAATTGTACCGGATGACCCCACAATTATAGTATTATAGTATTATATAGACTTAAAATAAGACCTGAAATGCCGACATAACTTATAAGCTAATAAAAAATATAATTTGTTCAATAAATTAATTTCATACCTTTCTATCTAACCCCGATAGAAAGATATGAAATCATTACTTTGACTTAACAATCAAAGGAATAAGATTCATATGTTCGAATCAAATATCAATTGTATAAAGCCCATAAGGCGATAAATTACATAGTAAACTGATGTATGTAAACTTTCCACAGGAATTGCACAACATTTGCAACTATACAATAACATTGGTAATTTTCCATGAAAACCCAATATGTTGCACAATAATTGATAATTATAATTCTGAGAAATAATAAAATTACCCCCTCCCTAACCAATATACGGCTCGAGTATAAAAGCCGAAGCTAATTCTATTGGTGATAACTCCACTATGTGTGCCATACAAATGAACACGCAAATATAGAAATAGTGGTGGTTACTACTCAGTTATCGGTACTACATACCAGCCATTGGAAATACTTACAAGAAACAATCGTCAAGTGAATTAGCTTCAGTAAGATAGATATCATAGTTAAAATAGAAAGCCAAAGTATTGGTTTAGGAACGGGATTTCGATATAAACTGTGACTTCTTATTCTCCACTTCACCTATACTGCTCTTAAAGCTATCGAAAGGGGTTCAGACTGCTTTTACAGTCCTCAGTCTGCACATTAATTATATTTGTATTAATTTCCGAACGGTGTAGAAATATGTTATCTGCTAAAAAGTAGTTTAATGGACTTTGTTTTTCTTTGCAGCGTTTCTTTTCTCCTCAGTACGCCTCACTTGTGAAATGCTGCTTGGTAAATTATTATAATAAAATAATTAAGCCCTTCTGGCACATGTGTAACTGTCTTTACAGATTAGGCCCATCTGGCATGTATGTACACCTTTATTTGTATTTTCAAAGTGGGTAGTTTGAACGCATTGTAACTTTGACAGAGGAAAATATCTTTTTTCTCAGTTTCAGTCCACCCGTGACCATGGAAAGTTGGAAAGCTTCCGAAACGTCGGGAACTCAAATGAGATAATATACGCGATATAATCCGTTAAATTATGTTATTTAAATGAGTAATAATAATAATCGCGGAAACCGAAGAAAATATCCATATATAACTATCTATATTTATATTTCTAATTTAAAAACTATGTATTTGTTCTTTTGTCAATCAAACAAAAAAAAGACAGAGGTAAAGCACATCAAAGTTTGGGAGTGGGGGCGCATGACGTTACGC
Organism: Hedya salicella; assembly: GCA_905404275.2. Lineage (NCBI taxonomy): Eukaryota > Metazoa > Arthropoda > Insecta > Lepidoptera > Tortricidae > Hedya > Hedya salicella. The sequence goes on along the minus strand of FR990112.1, from coordinate 753,357 downwards.
CGTGCGAAAAACGGGCGCACGGCGTGATGTCACGGGGAACTTTAATTTTATCTCCATAATTTTTTGTTTAATTGACCAAAGAAAAAAATACGTATCCAATATTTTCTGATAATTGAACTGACAAGACTAATTACATTTTTTTGGACACAAGCCTATTGTCTAACTACAAGGAAAAGTTGATCCGTCTAAAAAGTAGAAAAGCGAGAGAAACGTTATTTCAGAATATGTCATTTCACTGAAGATGTGATTGAAAGTGAGGCGGCAGATTATTTCGCTGACGTCATGGAATGGGGAAAGTAAAGCAATAGCTATTTCCGAAGGAATTTAAAGATTTTCAATTTACTATAGGTAGTAAGTAAGTTATACTTTTGAAATACGGGCGAGGCTGAAGGAGAAAATTTGTACAAACACTAACATATAGGCTGACATTTGAATCGTTTTGTCTATGGAAGCAGACGTGAGGTATTTTGCAACGTTAAATGCAAAGTCGAAAATCTTTAGTTTTCAATTCAGGCATATTAAAATACACTTTATGAGCGGCAAGACACGATGTTCAAATAAAATTTCATTAGTCATTACTTCAGTAATGTAATTCATTTAAAAACTTACAAGTCAGTGAGCCGATGTGTATAACCATATTTATTTGAAAAAAACCAGTTTGCCCATCACGGCAATATTAACAGTATTTTAATACATATTAAGGGGACCTTAGAGGGGGGATAGGTCTTCTCAATAAGGCTTGTGTTATAATTACTAGACAAAGATATATTTAAAAGACTAGCTTCTGCCCGCGACTTCGTCCGCCTTAAATTCGTTTATCGCGGATAAGGGTATTTTTCCGGGATAAAAAGTAGCCTATGTCCTTCCCCGGGACTCAAACTATCTTCATACCAAATTTCATCCAAATCGGTTCAGCGGTTTAAGCGTGAAGAGGTAACAGACAGACAGACAGGCAGACAGACAGACACACTTTCGTATTTATAATTTTACTTATACTTCTACATAGAAAACATCCAAGAGTCAGGAACAAATATTTATATGTATGATCATAGACAAATATTTGACCGTCAGCTTCGCAGGCAGTGACAGTCCAAGCTGCACATTGAGACTAATCTAACCGGTTTATAAAACTTCGTAATGTCAGAAAAAGTATCAGCCGCAACACATAATACAGTCAACACCTAGAAACATTTACCTGCCAATTTTTGAGTTTACGATCAGAAATCTACTGAAAGCCGTGCACGGCTAAGATTTTCATCACAGTTCCAACTCACCCTTATTCCGTCTTGCGACATCTGGGCTCATTCGGCGATCCGCCGTCGCGTCGACCGCCCGCCCACGCCGCCCGCCCTAGCGAGGGCGAAAAACTTCGCGACGAACTCACGAATACGTAACTAAGTCAAAAAAGTGGTAGGAAAAAAATTGCGATCGGAAAATTAACGAAGTGATTTATTGTGCTACTAAGAAAATTGACGTAGTGATTTGAATATTTTAATAAACATAAAAAATCTGTTGAAAAGTACCAGAATTTTGAGTATATCTTTTGTGTATCGAGTGGTTTGATTAATGTGTGACAGATGAGCGGTTTTATAGTATTGAAGCCGGAATAGAAAATCGTGCGGCTATTTTTGTGATATTTAAAAGAGTGTGTACAATATAGATTTTTCGACATAGACAAGTATATCTGAAGAGATTAGAAAGTGGTAAAAGATTTTCTAAATGGTGTTTGTGTTTACATTTGTTGATAAACGATAAATGTTTAATGTGAGGTGGAGTGATATGGGATTGCCAAACATCTTTGATATAGAGGTAAGTGGTTTGTTAATCTGGCTTAGCATTACTTGTACAGATGTTTTAAATGTAAAAAAATCAACGGTGAGGTATATTAGAAATATGATTTTTTTTAAAAACTTACATAGAAACTTAATTTACTCGATGAGCGCACAAATTATGATGGGATTTACCCTAAAAAATTAAAAAACTTAGTTACTGATAGTAGAAAATATTCTGAAAAATAGTCTAAATGATTTTGGTTGTATTTTAGTTAAATTGACAATTGGTCTATGTTTTGCTCAATTTCTTAATATTATAAGCATCTTAAAGTCTTTTTTCATATGAGTAAATAATTGTTTATTTTTTTTTTTATTTATACCTTTCCCTTCTTTTTAATTTAATCTTTATTTTACAAAACAATTGTATGTACAAATGGCGGACTTAATTCCAAATGGCATTTTCTACCAGTTAACCAAAGGGCCAAACATAGATGCATGAAAATGGTACAGTGGTAAAAATCTTTTAGAACTGAGAGCGTTAAAACACACAAGCAAATAATGCATAAGTACATTATTACTTTAACAAGGTGTTCTTTATAAACATAAATTGTGAACACGAGCATTTTTTAAATATCACCGTACAATACAAAGACTACAAACACAAAGGTAGAAAAAACGTCTTTGGAAATTAATAGAATCCAACAAATATTATTTTGTTTCTTATGTTTAACCATTTATGATTTTATTTTACCTTTAACAAAATATCGATATGTTACCTTTTATAAATTGATCGAAAGAAAAACACAACTTTTATTACTGCATCAATTTTATGTGTTTTGTTTTAAGTGACCAAATTTTATTCTTAATCTTGACCAACATTTTATGGGACCACCTTGAAAGCATTGAGAGTAATTAAAAAAACGTTAAATTTGGCTAATCTTTGACGCATCATTAAAACATGACTGAATTAGGGCTTTCTTAAGTAGATCGTAAAACCTTTGTCTCTGTTAATTTCTTTGCCAAACATAAGTTTAATGATCTTTTTTTGATAGTTAACATAAAACTTATTATGAGAAGTTTTCATAGTAAATATGAATAAGAGCAATCCAGTATCTTTAAATCTAACACGGTGACTAATCTAAAAAAAAACTACTGCTTTTCAAATCAGTGTAACACGTCTATTCTAATCTATGAAATGTGCTTTAGTTAGATTAGATTTGTTAATTTCATCATAAAATAACAATGTTTTGCTTAATGTCAAAGTTGCAGGTATTTAAGTCATGATCGCCAACCTAAGTAACAACCTAAGTAATAGTAATAAAGTGAGAATAAAAATAATGTCAAATATGCAAAAAATAATAACTGTTATATATAAATCTCATCTCCCAATAAGGATCGCCATCTAGTTTACAAATCTACAACTAAATTTAATAAAGTTGTAAAAATGAAACGTCTGTAAAAAAATACTTGCAACGGACTTTTTGGAGGGCATCAAGTAGAAAAATATTTTTTTTTGTATGTTTGAATGTTTCGTTGTGGCTTCTTTGCGCGAAATCGGCTAAATGGATTCCAACATTTTTTGGTACACGGGTACTTGCATATCTACAGATAATTATAAGATATTTTTTATTCGACTAAGCTGAAGAAAAAAAGAGGGGTTATGACTTTCTCTCTTACGCGAACGAAGCTGCGGGCACCCTCTAGGTTATCCATAAAAATAAGTCATAATGGAACCTAGAAATGGAGTCAATACTGAACCCAAGTCATTCATTTCATACGATTAACGTCAGGTCAATTAAAACTTTTTCGTCTGTCGAATTTCATGCAAATTTTTACCCTTTTCGTGAATTGGGACTCGTTTTATGTCCCCTTCATATTCATTAAAAATAAATGACGTTTTTCGGATCCCGCTACGGTCAAATCATTACACATTTCTACGGCTAATTAAAAATAAAAGCGCAACTCGTCATCAAGAAAATAATCGTGACACGTTTTTTCACAACCAGGCTAAAAAATGTTTTATTTCAACAATTTAACGGATTATATCGCGTATATTATCTCATTTTAGTTCCCGACGTTTCGGAAGCTTTCCAGCTTTCCATGGTCACGGGAGGACTGTTCTTGGTTTATTTCAATGAGTTATAATCGCGGAAACAGAAGAAAATATTATAACCAGGCTAAAGTTTTCATGAAATGTCCAAGCGTTGCCAATAGTTTCAGAAGGTAATTTGACATATTAAGTTACAAAATAAATAATCAATATTTTGCTATTTGGTTGTGGGAAGTATATTGCTCTATCAATCTTTGTAGTTTGTATTGTGTACCATGAAATTCTAAATTGTTAATTTTGTGATCAGGATCACTGAAAAACAAACAGGAATGAAGTCTATGCGCAAAAGTCGAGTTAAACAGTTTAGATAAGTAATTAAAAATTTGTAAGATCATTACATAAACTGCCAGCATATATTTAAAAACCCGAAAGGACATACAACTTGAAAGTGTCTATGGGCGACGGTATCGCTTACCATCAGGCGACCCGTCTGCTCGTTTGCCCCCCTATGCCATAAAAAAACAAAAACACAATTCAGGCGTTACTTTTCGGAATTCTACATTAGATTAATGGATTAAATTACCTTTTCTTTTCTGCGAACTAGTGTCTAGGTTAGATGTGACAATAAATTGTGCTCACATGCGCCTATTTTCATACAGTTTCCACACAAAAAATACGCATGCAAACCACCACCAGACAGTATAATCCTCGACACTTATTTCGCCTCTCTACGAGGTACATCACGAGATGCAGGATATGTTGACGGTCCTGGCCCGAGAAGACTTTAACCATCACAATAGAAAAAAAAACCAGCCAAGTGCGAATCCAACTCGCGCACCGAGGATTCCGTATAAACTTTCACTTACCCTAACATTATTATATTACCCGGTTGCGGTAGAGTTAAGTTTGCACCTGATATCCATAGCATTGCATCTAAATGAGGTGCAAACTTAACGCAACCAGGCTGCCCAAAAATGTCTTTTGAAAAAAACTATATTTTTTTATGATTTAATTACAAATGTATAGTTTTCAGATTTTTGTATGTATTTGTAGAATGTCATAATACATATATAATATCATACTTCTGCGTCATCGGGAAGTACCCTAACATTTTGATTACCTTATGAGAGTGTAGAAATATACGTTTATTCAAATTCAAATTCAAATTATTTATTTCGAATTATTGCAATCCATATAGTGGTTAGTAAAACACAAACTTATAAATCTATGTTAACGACAATAACAACAATAAGTTAGACATACTAAAGGCGTCGTGGTGCGGCGACCGGCGGCGCGTGCAGCCGCACCCAGCGCGAGCAGCCGCGAGTCCCATCGCTGCGCCAACACTATATATTATTGCGGCATAAATAGCCGTATCTTTTTTTATATTAATGTAGAATTTTGTAAATTCACAGCTTTAACGGACCGTAGACTTGAGTGTATTGTGATAATTTCAACTTGATACCTTTACGCGTTCTGGTGATAAAGCGTCAAGCGGCAGACAGATGGACGGACAGACGGAAAACAAAGTGATCCTATAAGGGTTCCATTTTTTCCGATTGAGGTACGGAACCCTAAAAATAAAGTGTTATATTCGATTTCTTCGTCATTACTATCAGATAAAAGGTATGAATAAGTGTCAATCGGAAAACCTTCGAAAGTATTTGTATACTTTTGAAGTTTTTCTGATTGAGAACCTTTTCTATCCACCTATCAATCAGCCAATGACGGCCACTGCTAAACATACACCTCTATAGTTTGCCAAAGAGTGTGATCTTGCACAGACTGCTTCCGACTCCCTGCTAACACGAGGTAAAATAAGAACGTTTTCAGTGGCTAATAAATCAGTATAAGTGTCGTTATCAGCTGATAACACTAACGAACTGTTATCAGGGGCGCCACCGGCGCACTGCGGGTTCTTTATTTTTTAATGCCCTCGCAATCCATTAGGCACATTAAGATGATAAAAAACTGGCTTATATAAATGCTTGGCGAATACACAAAGGTCCTCGCTTTTCGAACTTTCTTTTATCAAGTGTTTTAGTAACGAACATATTTTTTTATAGCTTCTACTACAAACAACAAACTAAATAAAAAAGAACAAAATAACAAAACAATACATTTACCAGTCAGCCACAGGGTTGTTGGCCACGGTAGGTAGTTTTTTTGTGCCTATATGGAACCATGGTTGTTCATGGCTTCAGGGTACCTAAGCAGTTTCTCTGTGCCTGTAAGGAGCCATGGTCATTCAGGGTAGGCAGTGCCTTTGTCTCTGCTTTATTCAAAGGATATCTATCCGTTTGTCCTTTATTTAAATGATAATCTAGCGAAAAAATTTTTTTTTTTTAAATCGTATTACTCTGTTTTCATTGAACAAAATATTTTTTGTATTTGTATCTTGTTGTCAAACATTTATAACGGAGGATGGTTATAGAATACTAGGCTGAATCGAAAAAGATGGTTATGTTTTTTTTCTCCGCCAAGGAAGTACAGACCCTGTGTTTTTTTCTATAATTTAGATACTACGTAATTAAGATATATGGAATAATATTATAATAATAATATCTTTAACAGCGATGGACAGACAAGGCAAAGATTAACCCGGTGGGTCTTGTAACTAATTGGCCTATAACTGCATAGCTCGTGATTTTGATTGTATGCATCGTTTTCGTACTAAAATTCTAAGAAATGTTTTTAAAATAGATGACTAAAAGAAATATGAAAGCGTTAAACTGAAATTTAACTTAAAATATCTGGTATTATCGGAGCTTCCGCCCAAAGCAAACAAACCGAGCATAAGCAGAGCTGGCAAGGCGTAAAAACTATATTTAGTTCGGCTAAACAGGACTAAGGCAGAGGGTGCTGCGTTGAGCTCACTTGAACGCCGACTAAGTTAGTGACAGGACAGTAGCTCTCCTGCCGTCTTAACATAGAACACAAACAGTCGTACAAAAAGGTTAGTCAAATAGTCAGCCCATTTTAAAATGGTAATGGTATAAATGGGCTGACTAAACTTTTTGTATGACTAACTTTTTTCTGTGACAAACCTTTTTCTATGACAGACCATTTTTTATGCTAAAGCTTGTCCTATGGGTACTAAGCGACAATATTCATAATATATCGATAAATTATAATACTTACATAGAAAACATCCAAGACAAAGGAATAAACATTCGTGCTCATCACACAAACGCTTGTCCTGGCCTGGATTTGAACCCGGGACCGCCACCTCCATAGGCCGTTGAGCAACTGACTGAGTCAAACGTGTCATTACAAAAGAGAACTAATTCATTCATTCATTCATTCATAGACTCGCTCATTTACTGACTCAGTCATATACAAATTTTATACAATTTAAATCACAGAAACCCATATAGAAACGGACATTGCGAGAAAAATATAATTTTAAAGCTGTATTGCTTAAAATCATCGCCGAAAATCGTAGTTATATATATGTTTCCAATGTTGTTCAGTATGCGTAAGATGTAACTTTAATTATACAAAAAAAAAGCTACATATAATTTTGCAGCACCCAATTTAGTGTTTTCCTAGTTGAGTGAGTTATATTACCTCAGTGTTTGTAAAGGTAAACCATTTTTCCTTCGTTATAACATTAGCATATTTTCCAGTACTTATTCTCGAAATATCCTTTTTGAGCATATTATCCAATACAAAATTTTACTAAATAGCTTAGTGGTGTTTGATTCAATTGGCTCACCCACTTAAAAATATGTTTATAAGTTATTCGTGTTTTTAATTTTGACTTTCATTTATCCTTGCCAAACCCTAGTACAGACGTCAGTAGTGAAGTCACTCGAAATATTTCCTAGGCTATAAAAACATTAAACGCATGCAAATGTAAAACGTATGAAATTAGTATATTAGAATAGCCTATTTTAACAAAAAATATATAAAACAAGGGTATTTTTTTTGGCAAATCCTAATTGCGTCCCAATCAACACGATACACCCACGTTTTCACACAGTAGCAAGTACAAGGAACAGCACAAGGCGAGTAGTTAAGTAGAGTGCAGTGAGCCAGTAGCTCGCCCTATCCAAACACAGATTAACCCGCACGTGGCCGGACGCGATCGTAAGGCCGATACTATGGACTGTAGGTCTGTCTGTGAACAGTGCACACTTACTAATTGCGCTTGTTATCAGCAAGTCACGCCCTCTGCTGGGTGCAGTGGGAAGTTGGCAGTCGATTTCAGGAAAACAACTTTGGTATTGAATTAACTGTAGTAACAGAGTCTGTACTTAATCGCGTACCTATTTTCCTTAACATTACAACATATTATATTCAATGTCTCCATTCGAAAAACTATGTTTAACTAAATATTAATAATACCTACTGTATTTATCACTGATTTCGTTGTTATATTTGCCAACATTGTCTTACTCTTTTAGATTATAAGATATTTATATAAGATGATATCTTACACTAAAAATTAGATATATATAATATACATATATTATTTATTTTTAACTTTAATAAGACCTTGTACGAAAGAGCGATTACCTCCTAACACAAGTGTCAAACTTAAAAGGAGGATTCGACAGATTTTTGTAGAAAACTATAGTTGAAAATAAATATATATATATATATTTTTTTTTAATTTTTTGACTGAGTATAAAAAACTTCACCCCTCTAACTCTGAAAAAAATAGCATTTTACACCTCAAATCATATGCTATTGAAAATACAAAGAAGTGTAAAAATTCGTATTTTTATAACCTCATATTTTAGATAAAGTTTGTTGGAAGTAGGTGTTGCGTGTAATAGGGTTCAGAATTACTTGTAGGTATTTTTAAAAGAATAAGAACGTTTGGACACGGTGTTTTATGTGTTACCGGTTAATTTCATCATTTCAGCCATAGGACGTCCACTGCTGAACACAGGCCTCCTCAATTGACTTCCACATGGGCCGGATAGAGGTGACCCGCATCCAGCGAGACCCCCTTTTACACGCTGCGCTTGACTCTCTCCACTCGAGAATCTTTCTGCTCCAACGGCCATCGGTTCTTCGAAATATGTGCCCTGCCCATTGCCACTTCAGTTCGCTTACCCTCTTTGCTATGACGGTGACCTTGGTCGTCTAACTTTTTTTTACATCTCAATGTGTCATTTGTAAAATTTTCTCTCGATTGTATACATTTTTACTTTGATTTATATACAGATTTAACAAGAATAATTAAAAAAAATAGCTGTTCATATTGTGACTTTTTTTTCTTACTTATCCATGCAGACCGAAAGAATAATGTTTACCGTCGTGCAAATTGTTCAAATGTCACATATATGTTTTAAAAATATATATCTAAAAATCCTACATTAAAGAAAATCCTAATTCTGTGTCCGCGTAAAGTATTCTATCGTAAAAAAAAATATAATGTTGTACAAATTTCATACATACCTATTCTCAAAAAAGTGTAATAAGGGACTATTTGGAGGTCACTAAATCGAAAAACATTTTTATTTTATTTTATGTAGGTGTCATTGTGGCTGCATCACGCGTAGCTTGGTATCGACTGATGGTTATAGGATACTTTTTAACCGACTGAGCTGAAAAAAGAAAAGGGTTTTGATGTTTTTCTCCTCTGCTGAAGAAGACACCTTCTAGTCTTGTATATTAATTAAGTGTGTTTAAGTAGTTAATTGTTTAAAGCGTAAAGCGCACGCGATTAAGGCAATATTAACAAATTGCAAGAAATTATCTCCTGTTTCTATTTTCATTCTTAACAGATGTCCATAAAAATAAAATTAAACGCACAACCAACTTAAATTATGAACTACAATTTATTCCCAACAGACTGCGCACACGCATTAATAAAATCTCTGAGCGGTTATTCTCAAATGCCGATCCGCTCGATATTGGTAACGAATGGCGACGATACAATCTGTACGAAAACCTCATTACGCGAATTATTTATAGTATTTATGCTATCTGCCATCGCAGTTGTGGGTTATCGTAAAAATTGCGCCTTATGTCTAGTTCCTTTTATTTGGTTTAAAAAAAACTCGTTTTAATATTATATTCTCAACAACGAAACATCGGGAACACAAATGAGATACAATGCGTGATACCTATAATCATTTTCTACGTTTTTTCTTAACTTAATTATGTTTTAAATCTTACCCGTGAGAGGGGACGAGGGCTTGAACCGATGGATGATGGGGTCTGAATTTTCTAAGGGGAGACTGCGAACTGGAAAACCCTGCACGGTTGCTCCTCGCAACATGAACTGAGGAATTATGCTAATTGAAACAGAAAGTATGTAGCAATACGTTATGTGAATATCGCGGAGGCCTATGTTCAGCAGTAGACTTCGATTTAGGACCTATTTATTTATTTATACTTTAGAATTCAGAATACAAGAAAGTACAAATGGCGGACTTAATGCCATAAAAGGCATAAACACAAAAATTATTGTTTCATGATATCGGTATCAAACTTGTACCTAAAAATTAATATTTACAAGGGTACACCCAAATTATATTCTATAAAAACTATATATAAACATCCCTATCAGGATTAAGATGTTGTAGCTCTACACATTTTCGTTAATCTTATACATTAGCATATACTATAATATATATTCATATTCATAATCATTTATCCATAATAATTAATTATTACATATAAATATATCACACAAGCAAACCATTTAATATACCAAATAATTCATGGGAATGAAAAGTTATATAACTTTTCAGTCTGTTCGGTTGTGGAACTCTTTGCCTGTAGAATTAAGATGAGCTAAATCCCTCTCGATCTTTAAAGAGCATCTCAAAGCCTATTTATTAGTCCCTTTCTATAGCAGCTCGACTTGTTTTACTGATGCCATGGAGTCCATGGATGGACTGTGTTAAGTAATATTAGTACAGTTGGAGTGGCGACCACGCATAGGAAAGCGCAGCGTGGGACAACCCCCGACTAGGCGGACGGATGACCTCGTAAAGGTGCGTCCACGCTTGTATCATTTGCTCGTATCCGATCACCACGCCGTGGCATCTTGTTTTGTAAGAAAATTAAGGCAAAATCGATGAGTACATGAATGAAACACAATATAAATGCTAAAAATGTAGGGTATGTATTGAACATATCTTTAAGTTTCATTCAAATACCACAAAATAATGAAGTAAGAAGACAAAATATGCGACGTTGCCAGCTAAGCGGGTATAAACGCAATTTTTGGTACCTACACGCGTAGCTGGGTATCTCCAGATGGTTAATGAAATCTTTTTACCGGACTACGCTGTCGAAAATAGAGGGGTTATGACTTTTTCTCGTCCGCGAAAGAAGTCTAGTCATATGTATAAATTACCTATATCATGCCGGCGATGTTGCGTTAAAAAGGTGGTATCTTTTTTTTAGTTTATACTAAAACATGATAAGACTGCCGCTTTGGTATTTGCCGCTACTTAAGTACCTGTTTCGATTAGTTGCATGAGATAGTAAACTGATAATAGGGAATATGCATATATTTTTCGTTTTGCTTTATTAGAAACTCAATCATGTAACAGTGGAGAAAAATATTTTTTCGAATAACTATAAAAATAACCAAGATATAAGCTATCAAGCATCTCATTCTATCTCTTTCTAGCAAAACAGAATTTAATATGGAGTTTATTAGACCGTAGTGGACTGTGACGTAACAGTCCATGTCGGACCTCTCTGTCAAATCGCTGTCTAATTTAGTAGTTCAAAATGCCTATATGATGCGTATTTCTTAGCCGATTTTAATTTCACTTTTTGGAATAGTTCTTCCGGTTATTTGATATTTTGTTAAAAAAAACGATGAAAAAATTGCATGCATGTTCCCTATTAAATAAGTTTTAAATTGAAAATTCTATGAAAAAAGTGTAATTAATAAGTTTATCTACATACTTTTTGCAAAAAAAATGTATTTTATTTATCAAACTAGAAGGTACAGAATCGTCAGCGGAGGAAAACAAAATCATTGCCCTGTTGTATTCTTTTGCGTCGTCGAGTAAAAAGTATTCTATAACCACATGTGCACCAAAAATTGTTGAAATCCATTTTAGGCGCGATGAAGCCACAACGACAAATACAAAGTTAAAAAAAATTTTTTTTTTTATTCAGTGACTTCCAAATAGTCCGATACAATCATTTTTCCAAAATATCTTCATGGACATCATGGATTAAGCTGCCAGAGTTGTGCGGGGCGTTTTCCGCGGCACCATTCCATAAATGAGATTGTTCGTCGAGCCATGGTGTCAGTGAATATCCCATGTGTTCTGGAACCGCCAGGTTTATCTAGGACGGATGGCAAGCAACCGGACAGACTTACATTGGTTCCGTGGCGGAGAGGGCGTTGTCTTTTATGGGATGCTACATGTGTCAGTACTTTTGCTGCTTCCCATTTAAGGCAAAGCGTAAGATCGGCGGGTTCAGCGGCGGAAACGGCCGCTAAGTTGAAACACGCCAAGTATTCTGCTTTGGAATCAATCTATGATTTCGTGCCGGTCGCTGTGGAAACGGCTGGACCTTGGGGTGATGAGGCTCGCGAGCTTTTCAAGCAGTAGGGTGGCGATTGAAAGAAAGGGGCAACGATCCTCGCTCAGGGTCATGGTTGGTTCAGCAGGTCTCCATTGCCATTCAGCGGAGCAATGCTGCATAATGGGGACCTTTGGACCGGGCATGGCGCTGAGGGAGAATTGGACATGACGAAGCAAATTGCAGATTTTCTTTTTGTTTATTTTTATACTTGACGATGCTTGTTGCAGATGAACTTTGTTGCATGCTACTTAGAGTAAATCATAATTTTATGACATTACTTGAATAAATAATTCCAATATGTTAAATATCTTCAATATACAGACATTTCAATTTAACAACTTTATAATAGTACCCGCTTCTGCCCGAGACTTCGTCCGCCTAAAAGTATTTTTCCGGGATAAAGATAAGACTATGTCCTTCCCCGGGACTCAAACTATTTCCATATCAAATTTCATTTAAATCGGTTCAACGGTTTAAGCGTGAAGAGGTAACAGACAGACAGACACACTTTCGAATTTATAATATTAGTATGGATAGATGGGTGAGTCATTGAGATAGTATTTATCTATAAATGTTTCTTGAGTAAAATTACTATTTAAGAAACCAGAATTCGCGGACCCATTGAAAATTAGCGTCGTTATTCAGTCAACAGTAACAGTAAATGATCATCTTAGTACTTTGTCTCACTAACGTAATAATACTGAGATAATTGGGCAGCGTTAAAGTAGGGAAAGTGACAAGGAACCAATATGATCATCTACTTTTGCTGTTGACTGTACTACGTGCTCCGACACATCCACAGCTTAAAATACTGACACTCCACCTATTTGTTTTTCTTAAAACAAACACTCAAAATTCGCAATAAATTTTTCGTACTGGTCCCTATTCTCATATCGCCGAACATCGTCCACCAGGGAATTCATACTCCAATCTCCTTCGCCGCTCGCGATGCAAATACGAATGTCGAGCGCTCGATATTCTATTAAGATATGCCCCTTCCGTGTGGTTGCCGCGGCATATTTCGTCAAAATCTGTCGACGTGAGATATGATTAGGCGGGGTTTAGAAAGTGTAGAGGTGACAGTAAACTTATCGTAGTAGCCAGTTGCGTAATTTTTAGATTGGATATTTAGCCATTTCCCTGCCAAGTTTTTGGTAGCGCTACCCAATTTCCTCTACATACGGGGAAACGCATGGTATGTGTAATGGCTATGAGTCTACGATCAGAGCACCCGCTAGGTGGGTTCCTGGCAGTGTATATGTTAAATAAGTCTGCAGCAGAGTTAGGATACGGTCATGAGCATGCCCCGAAAAGAAATAGAAAAACCGGCCAACAGAATGTCGGACCATGTTCAGTGTAAGGTTCCGTACCCATTTCTATAGAAGGAAATGCACTATAAATAAAAAAAAATACGATGTGAAAAAGTGCACCAGCAATAGAGCATATCTTCATAGCGCTTACGTCCTTTTGTCGGCTTATTTATTTAATCTGTATTGCACAAAAGAAAACTTATTGTACAAAAGGCGAACTTAATGCCAGAAGGCATTCACTACCAGTCAACCTTAGGGCAAAGCAGAAAAATTGTAGGCGGTGCTGAGGCTTGTGTTATTACAAAAACACATTTATATACTTTAAATTAAATAATATCATAAATAAATATAATACATATTCAAATATATATAAAATTAACAAGTTTATCAGATCATACTAAAATAATTTTCGTTTGATAGTACTTGCTAAGCGTTATCTTTGTAATTGCGTCTTCTGTTGTTTTACGAGTATCTCTGTAACTATAGCCATGTCAATACCAAACAAATATTTCCTCATTTGTAGCGGGGGGCGAGGTTAACACATACATGGAAATATTCTTATTTTTAAAAACGTACACAATCAAAAGATATCACCTACAAACAAAGAAACACGCACACACTGACAATTTACCGTATAAACGGACCGGCGATTTCGTGATTACTTTGGCAGAGGGCAGGGGTCGGCAAACTTTTGAATCGGAAGAGTCAAGAGCCGAAATTTTTTTTATTGTTAAGAATAAATACTCATATTTGATAAAAAAAAAACTAATCTATAGAGCCGGAGCTTTATATTCAAAGAGTTGCAGGTTGCCGACGCCTGGCAGAGGGGAATGTATGGCATCTCCAGTGATTAAATGCTCTTAAGTATTATCTATAAAAAATCTTTATGTCACATTTGCCTGGTCTAAAACTTCCAAACTCTATTATATAGCCGTTCGAAAACATGAATATTATTCAAAGTGATTTGTCACAGATTGAAAAGCGCGTCGCATCGCGTGAAAGCGGGATCGACCCCCGCAAAAACGGAAAAAACCAATCATAAATTTATGCCGCCGTCTTTTAAAGGTATAAAAATGTAAAAAGCATTTTGCTTTTTACTTTACGATTTTATGTCATTTTTGATGTATCGGCTCTTCTAGGGAAGAAGTTCAAAACTTAAAAGAGTCCCCGGTATGCTCGGTTCTCCATACAAACGTAGTCACGTTCTCATTTTAAAACGACTTGCTAGTTTGCTCTGAAAATTTGTACTAAGAATATGTTAAGGTATATGCAGGCCTATAATTAGTTTATGTAGCTTCAGATACCATAGTAAAAAAAATACAGCGAATTTAAGCTTTTCATACAAAATTTGTTTTTGATGTATATCGTTCGTTTTATGAACTGGAGTCATATAAACTAATTACTGACCTTGATATACCTCATGTCATTATAAATGCAAAGTCTCGTTACAAGCCAAAAAGTACTTTTAAAATGAGAACGAAACTCCGTTTGTATGGGAAGGTGAAATTCGGCCGAGCTTGCCGGGGACTTTTAGGTTGAAAATCTTAAAAATATTATTGCTCAAATATTTTCATTCAATAATGCTTGCTTTTTTATTCGTAATTTAAACTTCTATGTTATTAATTAAAAAACAACCACAAAAAACTAATTAAATTACGCTCACTATTTCTAATATTGTTTGTATTTATTAAACATTCCGTAGCGACCAAAGTAGCCAAATATACAGAAACAGATCTTTATTTGCAGAGCAGTATAGGATGCTAAACTGCATTACAACCATGCAGGTAGTTTGCAGTCGTCAGAACTGCACGCCAACTGCTAGCAAACTGCGTAGTTGGTAGGTTTCAATGCAATTTTGTCAACTGCAAAAGAACTGCATTCAAACTGCACTTTCGTAGTCATACATAGTCATAGTTTTTTTATAGTCGTAGTCAAAGACGAACTGAAATGCAGTATAGAAAAGCGTCAATGTATCTTATCCTCATCTCGACTTGTGGTAATGTTGAGCAAGCATTAGTCAACACCGGCACAGGTTCTTAAATGAAATTACCCAAAGCTTGCGTAATTTCAGGGAAAAACTTTTCAAAATTTAATTTTCGCAAATTCACAATCGCAAACGTGACGCTCGCCCCACATTGCCCTCATCTTTGCGAAGGTATTAATTAATGAATTCTTTGTTCGCAGGTACGCTCATTATGCGCCGACACGGCCTGGCACGTGACGGATCGGACACGTACCCGGGACCTACATTTGTAGGTATACTTCTTCAGTCTATAACTTTGAAAGACAACGGCTTAGGTACTTGTCCCACCGCCGACGGGGAAGCGATAGCTATTGACTATTTTCTCGTTCACGAATTGAACAATAGATACATATCGATCCCACCCGTGTCAATAAAAGAGATGCATGTCATCATCATCAGCCCACCTCCGTCCACTGCTAGACATAGGCCTCTCCCAAGGCATTCCACTGAGTTCGGTCCTAAGTTATTTGTTTCCAACCGCTGCCAGACACTTTTCTTATGTCGTTGATCCACCCAGCTGGAGGGCGTCCTACACTACGTTTGCCAAGACGCGGTTTCCACTCCAGAATACGTTTGCCCGGTTGTCAGTTCTATGACAGATGTGACCGGCCCACTGCCACTTCAGTCTGCTAATCCTTTGGGCTATATCGAAAACTTTGGTTCTCTGTCAGATCACGTCATTTCGGATCCGATCCTTCAGAGAAATTCCAAGCATAGCCCTCTCCATAGCTCGCCGAGTGACCTTAAATTGGTGTACCAATTGCACCGTCAGTGTCCACGTCTCGGCTCCATATGTCATAACTGGTAGGACGCACTCATTAAAGACTTTTCTCTTTAAGTTTTGTGGTATTGACGACGAAAAGACCTGACGAAGTTTCGTAAACGCTGCCCAGCGCAGCCGTATTTTTCTATGGGTCTCTCTCTCGAAGTTGTTTTACCCAGCTGTATTTTTTGTCCCAGGTAAATATATTCACTGACAACCTCAAGAGGGACTTCGTTAACAGTGATCGGTTCAAATGGATGTATTCTAGGGTGGATCGATTTTTTTTTTTGCTTAAGGCGGGGTTGTAAAAAGATAGTCTAGGGGAACACAATCAAAGGTGTATATGAACACTTTTCAAAACGTTGAGTAGAAGTACTGTCGCAAGCAATCTAAATTCTTATTATTATTTTTTAAAATAGCTTCAATCTTTTATGAAAAAAAAAACATGTTTTATACATAAATTACACTTTTTATTGATATTTTAATTAACTACAAGGGCAAAAAACTATTTTAAAAGAAAATATCATCCTAGCAATAAAGTTTTACACGTCACATATTAGATAAAATATAAGTAAATTATATGCAATTTTGTATTCTTTTTTCGTGTTAAATACCGGCATTATGCGATAGGAATCAATTTTGTTATTTATCCACCCTTCACGTTTCTCTTGTCCACATACAGCAGAACACGATTCTGTTACTACCTTTATGCTTCTTTCAGTAGCTTTTGTGTGGCAGGGCATCAAATAAAACTTAGGCAAGATTTGAGTTTCCACCGTTTTCAGATCAGTAAGGCACCGGGAAATAATACCTGTCTCAAACTGTTTTGTCACTGGTGGTTCAGGGGCTCCAGTCAATTAATTAATAATTTTCCTCAGCTCTGAAGTTGAATTTTGGCAATCTGAATACTCTGATAGACTCCAAGTTTGAAGAGCGATCTTTGGATACGATAATTCGCTTAAGAGCCATCGCTCTTACATGAAATCTATTATCGCCAACATGGCTATTAGAATATTCTCGCCATGGCCATAATACCCATTGCGTTGTATTACAGGATCAATTACCTTCTTAAGATTGTTTGGGAGGTAGCGTGACAACTGAATTGTTTCGTGTAAGTGTTTGGCTCCGTTAACACATGAAGGTTGAGTTTTAATTTTGAACCACATTGGAGCGTAAACTTTTAACACAAACAGGGTCAAAATCAACATGTTTCTTGATGGGGACTGGGTTAAAATATAAATCCTGAGAATCCTATTAGCAGTTGTCAGCCATCGCTTAATTAACTAAGTATACATTGTATTCATAGTTAATCTCTGGCTGTTCAATCTGCCAGCCAGAACTGCCAGAAGATTCTCAGTGGAGAAAGAGTTCAAAGTCGAGAGAGACAAACTAGTGAGTTTGTCGCAGTGATACGGGTTATCAAAGATAAATGTTCGCGGTCCACCACGAACATGTAACACCGCAGTGTTCGCGAAACTAACAATAAGATAGGCTTCGTTAGCCACACGTGAGCTCACCAACAAGATCGGAGATGACAGGTCGTGACCGAAGCCGACAAACAATATGATCGGATATACCGTTCCTGAGTTATTGCCGAAAAACGGCGCTGCTCAACAAAAGGACGTAAGTGCGGTCAAGATACGCTCTTTTGCTAGTGCACATTTTCATATTGTATTTTTTTCACCGGCAGTGCATTTTTTCGAATGAACGGCTGCGGAACCCTACACTGAGCATGGTCCGACACGCTCATGGCCGGTTTTTGAATTATTGGCGATAAACTGCGCTTCACAGCTAAAAGACGTAAGTGCCACGAATATACGTCCTTTTGCTGATGCACTTATTCACGTCGTGTTTCTTTCATCTGTCTCATGTCAATCATCTTATTATAGGTACCAGTTGATAAAAATGAGCAGAGGGTGGAAAGTATCACCTAAACTAAATTTATTAATAACAATCATCCCAACCACAATAATATATGTATAATTATGTTTATGGTATTTTTCCATAATTACGGAATGCGTGATACAACGGGCCCCTTTAGTGGAAATAAATAAAATTAATCTATAAATCATAGGGCACTCAAGCTTAAGATAGTGGGAAATAAAGACACCCCTAGCGTAAGGGTTTCTGCCCGTGGTTCCGCAAACAAAAATAAGTTTCTGTCAAAAAATATAAATAATTTATCGAATAACTATAAAAATAAACATTATATCTTGTTTCATTATGTCTTGAAATATTTGTTGTTGCCATCAAATATTTCATTCTATCTTTTTCTAGCAAAACAGAATTTAATATGGAATTTAATATGTATTTTGATATATTGATGAGATAATCGATAAAAAATTTCATGCATGTTACATGTCAAGAATTATTATGTACAATAGTATTGTAAATAATAATTCCCATACATAGACGGCGTTGTACATATCGGGGAACGGCTTTTTGTATGGAGATTGACAGTCCTCTTGTTTTAATGGTCCTTGACCCGAACTAACATACCTTAGTGGTCGTCAAGTTAGATACATTTAATTCTGAAAGTACTGATTGCAGTTTCGTATATTTAAAAAAGGCAATGTACTTCGATTTCATCTCAACTCTGACTCTCAAATGTATAGTGTTATAAGTAAATTACTAGGGGCTGAAGATGCTCTTTGGTTTAAAAATAGTCCATTAATTCTTGCCTTGAAAAGATCTAAATTAATATTGAAAGAAAATAGCCAAGAGCTTGTTCTATTCTTTATCCCGTGTGAAAAATTATGAAACCAAAGCGAATATGGGTTTCCAACCGACTTTAAATAGAGAGCGTTTATCACTTTATGTGTGTTAATACTTTATTTCGCATAAAATACATACGAGCATAAAATATAAAAGAAAACTTAGCTTAGTGTTAAAAGCGAAAAAGAGAAATTGAAAAATTCAATGGAATTAGCCTCGTAACCACTTAAAGGTGCGTCCACATTTGTATCATTTGCCCGTATCAGATCATCGTCGCGAGGCATGATAGCGGGTCACGATCACGCGTTTGGACGTTGCGCCGATCAGATCGCTCGAAATCCATATTGCTACGCGTATCAAATACTCCGATCGGACGAGCGCGGCATGATCGTGACGGTGCGACGTCCACACTAGCGTTCATGACACGCGATCATGCTACGCGGTTATGATACGCCACGATCCATCTCGAGTCGGTTTTTGCCCGATCATCTTCTGTCTCGTCCATTGCAGCTACGCGTGAAAATGATGACCGAGAGGCGTGGCTTGAGTCGCTGGCGCAGGTGTGTTACGGCGAATGTCCAAAGTACTGCCATTTTTAGTTGCTACGCGCGCAGTGCCGCAGACGCATGGGCGCTGCTGTCCACGCTGGTGCTCAGTTCTTGCGGCTTATCAGCTGTCGTGATAGTGATCTTCAAGTTTCTGCACGGGTATTAACCAATTTGATGTGCGATCGCAGAGTGCAACAGTTTTACACGGAACACAACGCTACTATAGAAGAACGATCACGCGAAAAATGATGATCGGCGAAATGCCAAAATGATCGGAGCGGTGTAACGATACGGCTAGCGTCCAAACTGCAGCATGCAAAATAATCGGCGCGGTGATCGGATACGGTGATACGCTACGGCTTAGTGTGGACGCGTTTCTTGACGCGGCGGCGCAAATGATACGGAATGCCGACAGTGAGCGTCCAAGCAGCGCGATACGCAGTCATGCCACGGGACGATGATCGGATACGAGCAAATGATACAAGTGTGGACGCACCTTAAAAGACAGACTTTCCGTTAGTCAAGTGACATATATTTTCTTTTCAACAGAGTCATATACATTAGATATGACAGAGTATTTAGTTACATTATAATAAAATAACAAATGCTAGTATTATTTTGTAACAGGTACTGAAGCAACGCCGTCAAGCAAATAAAAGCAAGACCTATTTGCCAACGGAACCCTAAAACCAATAAACATTGTCGCGGCACGCGCGATGCATCCCTGCATAATGACCGAAGGGTTCCCTACGCCACAAATAAAGGGCGTATGTACCTCGTTGTGACATACTCCCTTTTTCGATTTTCGAGACACGATTTCACCATCCTCTGTTAGATCGTAACGGCGTACAATACAATACTGCAATTCGTCAAAAAACAGTACAATAGAACCGTAACATAAAATACGGCAATCAATTAATTGGCGTTCTTATCTTACCGCTAAAGAGTGAACTCTTCCAGACAACCTTTGGGTAGCGGAAATGATACAGAAAAGCTAAGAAGGAGTAGGAGTACGTGGTGAGATAAGATCTTAAATTATGCAGAAATAAATATAAATATACATAGATACATACATACTACGGGTATACAATATGCATAAAAACATACAAAAGAAGAAAGAAAAACTAATAAGCTGTTAAGAAATAATATACTAGAGTATGGCGTTTTCGCCATAATCTGGTATAACTGGTATAACTCCATACAAACCGTTCCTCGATGTGTACATCGCCATCTATGTATAAGAATTATTTTTTACAAATTTTCAACTTTGCAAGCGTGACACTGTATTTAAATGTTTCAATTCATTTATTATTAGCTATTTGCGAACTAACTTTAGCTATAGGTAAACGTTTCTTTATTCAATTATAACATCGTTAAATGTTTAGTTTTGAAGCGCCATCTAGTTTTTGCCAGAATAACTCCTTGCGATCGGAACATGATCCAAAGTATGGCAAGTGTCAGTCCTCTTGTTGTAATGGTCCTTGTTCAGGACTAAAATAGCACCCTGTATATGCACAGAAAAGCTGTCTACCTTAACCAAAAAACCTGCGCACGCCACTCGCCACTGGAGAGTAAGTACAATCAAGGGCAATGTATACACCACAAAGTTTCAAACATATGTATACGTGTCTTATTATTATGGCAGTAAGGTTTATGTATACATATGTTGGAGCTTTGTGTGGATATTTATCGTTACCCTTGACTGTACAATCCATACGACCTTTTAGAAACGTGGTGTAGGGGGCGAAAATGCATCGTCGTAATGTGTTTGGAAAATGGCGCTCCAGTAAATTTCGGTTTATTTGGAAACGTGCGACCCCTGCACTTTGGAGATACTATATACTGGGATTTTCCCGCAGATTCGCTTCCGTAGCGAACATATTTTGCTTATCCTTGGGCATTTCGTTTTTTTTTTTGATATTTCCTAGTTCTACAGAATCAATTTTACAGAATTCATTCTTTTTTTTTTTTAAAGTGAGTGAACATTCTGCTAGTTTGTTTTCTTGCTATTGAAGATTTTAGATCCTTCGGAAATAGTTCGTTATTTTTCCAGTCATGAACTAATGATCTTTCTTCTGTAAGTAGGCTACAAGGGCACTTTTACAAGTCTGACTCTGTGGCATTTCCCAAGAGGAGACCACTGTCGAGAAGAAAGCCGAAACAAACTCAACAGTCAGTCATTTTTAACACACAACAAAAAAGAGGGGTGTTATAAGTTTAACGTGTCTGTGACTCTGTGTATCTGTGTATCTGTCTGTGGCATCGTAGCGCTCATACGGATGAGCCGATTTCAGTGCGGTTTTTTTGGCATAGATAATTTTATCCCAGGTGCTCTTAGCTTTCTTTGATGAAAATCGAAGCACTTGTCTCCAAGATATTCAGCTTTTAGTTGAAATAGTAGGGGGGTTTTTAAATTTTTAAATTTTCTATACTTATTCCTAATAACTCTTATCCATTACAATATTAGTAGGTACCTACTTAGCCAATCTTAAATATACGTTTTTAAACTTATAGCATTAAAAATATAATACAAGGAAAGAAGCAAAAATGATTTATAAAACAACTTTGATACTTTTTTGCGTGTCCCAGTAAAAGTAAGTAATTTGGTTTCAGTTTTGGGCCATGGATTTTTGTTTGTTAATAGTCTTCTACCCTATAATATGACTTTACTAAACACTCTATGTCATTCTCCAGCACATAGACGAGTATATATTTAATCATAATTTTAATTATATACGAAAAAGTAAATACATTGTGGGTTTGACAGTCACATATCTAACTCCAAAAAAAGGCGGGCGAAAAATGTTTTCCTCATTTTTAGTACCGGTAAGATTGTACCCCAACTTTCCCTTATTTTTCATCACACATTGTCGTTTACCGTTTACTCTCGATAGCCAGAGTGTGCAGCGTTCGCAACGTTACTTACTATCGCTCACGTGGCAGCAAGGTCACCCCGCCCCACCCCACTCGGATGAATGAAGGGTGCCGGACCGCAGGGTGTAGGGTAGGGTGGACCGGGTTTGATACTTGCATGCACTTTCGATATAGTCATTGTACTCCCCGATTTGCTTCCCGTTGCGACAAATGAAATGTTTTAACTGTTAAGCCAAATATTAAAAAACGAATTTAAGTAGTTTTTTTAGATTCATTATAAATGTTTTAATTAAATGCTATAAATACCTATCCATTACATATAGTTTAGGAGATATTTTATGAAAGCCAAAAAGTCGTTCGATTTATCAAACAAATCGTAAATGTAAATCGTATTGATTTTTTAAATTTGTAGGAAGGTTTGTCTGTGATTAGTATATTGCATTGTTATGGTTAATTTATAGACAATTTGGTTGTAAATAAAATAAAGCTTACTTTGTATCAACAAACAAAGTAATATTGTGTCAATTATTGATAATAATGATTTAAACAAAGGTTTCTATGAGACTATTTAACATGTTAAAAAACCAATTTTTAATACGACAGTTGACTGATGTAAAGTAATTGACGCAGTGACGTCACTTTTCTTATAGATTTCTTACTCGCGCAGATTTTCATATCAGACTTCTAAAAAGTAGCTGATTTGGTCTGTTAGGTACTCACCCTATCGACGGGAAAACCCAACGGGCCTGGAAATGCGCTGTACGAACGAAACCACCAAGACTATTCAGACTGGGGCGTTTTTCGAACCCCCGCTACGCGAGGTTAGTCGCAACGTGGCCGCAGACGCGAGCGCGCCAAACCGTACGAAAAACGTCGCTGAATTCAAAATTTTGAATTTGGAACGATCGAACGCAAGAGATGTGATAAAATTGTGCTAGTGTGCGTGTTACCCGAAGAGTCACTTTGGATTGTTTATTGTGGTTTGTTTCTCATTGGATTCATACTTGTTTTGTTTTTTTTTTAAACTTAATAATTATAACTAAGTAAAGTCACGTCTTCAACTACTTCTCTTAGCTCTGTTCAAAACTGAAATAAACTTGTTAATACCATTGACAATAGGTACTTTTTTTGCAAAAACTTAGTTTTATCAACGTATTTTATTTACATATATAACGGCTATTTTGTTTTTAAAACAGTCATAGTCAAACTCTTTTACCCACATCTACAAGATTTTGTGAATAATTGTCGACTAGTAATATACGCAGAAAATATCTCGTAAATATTACTCAATATTTCTCTACATTTCTACTCTACGTCCATTCTTAATTGGTAGAATAACATGATATATGTACAGAACCATACATATGCAATATTATAAAGGTGACATGATATTTTACCCAAATCCGTCTGCAAGTGCAAGTGTTTACAAACACCGCATCGATTTCACATAAACTGAGGCGCCTGCTGTCAAACGTCGCGTTGCAACCTAAAGAGGTCTTTGTACACGATATATTTGAGGCATATAAGCTGTTTTGTATTGGGACGATGTCGGCGGGTGCACTTTGAGCATATTACTTGTATTTCAGAGTTTTGGACGGTCGTAAAATACACCCTAAGTTTTAGGAAAAAGGGAAAATACTGTTTATCTTATTTCATAATGATATTATATTATAATACTTATATAATTTATAGGGTAATTAATGCTTTTGTTGTAATATTAAATATCATTAGAAAAAATAATCATTTAAAATACTAAATGTAGTAACGTTATGTTCTTTGTATAGTCAAATTTTTGCATATAGTTGATTCACCAATCTATTGCATAATTTTAAGAACGTTGAACCAAAATTTGGCAATAACAGTAAATTATCCAACTACCCCAACTGCACAACACACATACATAAACAATAACAAATAGACTACATCTATGTGTGAGTTGGACTTTACTATGAGTCACGCTGCGTTAATGTACACGGATCTTTTCTACAGACGGATATATTTTGAACTAACGTAGTTCAATACAAACTTGTTGCATACACATAGACGGTAGCGCCACTTTCAAGTGAACGACTCACATGGTCTTTATCTCTGCAAGCGGATAAAATTAGAACTACCAATAATTCATACTAACTTATTGCTTATCGTATGACAGTGGCGCCGCCATTAACTGAGTAGATACATTTGCCGCAAGTATCAGGTGATTGGTAGGGCTACTTTTATCTCGAAATTGGATCTAGAAAATGAACAAACTGAGATATAATGTACGAAACAGGATTTTGTGAATAATTGTCGACTAGTAACATACGTAAATGATAATCTTTAAAGCTATTTGTGTGGCTATGTTATGATATATTTTGAACAAAAACAGCAATCATTTTAAGGAATTTACAAGAATATTTTATACGATGGTAGAAATACGAATTATTGTTTGTTAAAAATAGATTTTGATGCCAACAATTGTTATGATATAATACGTTTTTAGTGTAACCGTAATTTTTTATTTTAATTGATTTATGAGACATTACATTTTCTGCAGTTTAAAATATAGACTACTAGCTTTGCCTGGAACTTCGTCTGCGTGGAATTAGTAACAAAATAATATCTGCTTTTTCACCCCCCTTTTCCTCCCCTGCCCGTTGAGGGATGATTTCGGGGAATAAACTATTCTATATAGGTACTCCTCTCAACTTCATCGACACCATCTAAATCAGTTCAACGGTTATTGATTCCCCATACAAACTTCCACCCCCATATTCACCCCCTTAAAGGATGATTTCTGAGATGAAATAGTTTTCATCTCAGAAATAACAGTCGTATTAGTTTTCATCTCACAAAACAGAAGAAAATTCTATAACCTAATATTTTCTTCTGTTTCCGCGATTATTACTCATTGAAATAAAACAAATTGTTTTATTTCAATATTCTATAACCTTCCTCAAGACTCAAACTATCTCTATATCAAATTTGATCTAAATCCGTTCAGCGGTTTAAGTGTGAAGAGGTAACAGACAGACACACTTTTACATTTATAATAATAGTCTGGATGGATACCAAACACATATAATTATATAAAGTTCAAACATAGATGAAAAAAATTATAGGCTATTTATCCTTACATGTCCTAAATAGTAAAGAAACATTCTAACCTAAAAATAGCTATTGTAATACCAGCTGTTTTCTCGCAAGGAAATAAATTTAATGTTTGAAATTGGCAACGTGGCACTCAAAATATTAATTCTTGTTACTTTATTTAGGAGAAAATGGGAGTTTAAGACAAAAAAGGTGTACTTTTAGGTTAGAATGTTGTTTACTATTTAGGACAAGATGGGACAAGTAAGGATAAATAACCTATAAGATTAGCGCATCTTTGATGAAAAATAAAATAAATATATCTACATAGCTAAACAGCAATGAAAACGACAAACCTATGCAAATGTGCATATATTTTTAATTTTATCTGCAAGGGTCGACTGCAGACAACCTAACCTAGGGTATCACCCCTTCTCTACGCCTCCAACCCTTTTTAGACCCTTTCATATTACCCCTAAAGTCCATTTTGCCCCTTGTGACAACCCTATTGTTGTTCATTTCAATTTGTATCATAATCCAATTGATTTAGGATTCGTTTTGGATTACTGCGCATGTTAAATCCAGTCGCGATAATGAAGTTCGGTTGATTGTGTTTGACTAGATATTACGTTTCGGGGAATGTTTTGGGGTTCCGTTGAATAATGAGAACTAATTAGTGTGAAATAATGAAAAAATATTTGTAACTTAAATACATCATTGGTGTTACAATAAGTCTATATTAAGAGATTAACTCCAAATATGAATCTTATGGATATCGTGAAAGTTTTAATCCGCTAATAAAATTAATTTATTAAAGATAAATAAAATTCACTAAATAACTTGCTTAAGCCTGATTAAATATATTATTTAAATGTTCAATCAGATCAATGTAGCATTCAGATGACCTATTAAAATTTTAAGGTAGGTAGTAAAAAATATTGGGACAATACAATGAAATTACCAACAACATATGACCATTCCAACTATGGTGTCCCCCAAGGGAGCACGTTGGGACCATCGCTATTTTTAGCCTATATTAATGACCTTTGCAAAATTGATATAGTAGGTGCTAACCTAATAATGTTTGCTGATGATACAGTCCTACTGTTTCATAGTAAGTCTTGGGAAGAAGTCAAATTGTTGGCAGAAGAGGGTTTACGTAAAGATACAAGTTGGTTTGAGGATAGTCTCGTAAATCTTAACATCAGTAAAACCAAATATCGATGCTTCAGTAAAACCTCTGCAACCCTAAAAACATATCAAACGGCATGTATAGACCAGAACAGCCACCAACGTGATGGGGCAAAATGAACACGATAGGGCACGTTGAGCTACAGAGCTAGATTGGGGCGCGTGCAGTTGATTAAATAAATCATGATTACTTTGCGGAATTGCAGGCGGAGAAATTGGTTGGGCGTCAGGGTAGTCATACTGATACTAATCTGTTTAGAGAGTTGCGTAAATAGTTTATATGTAATCTTAGCAGGTAAATGTAATACAATTTCATAGAAAAAGTAACCCGCACACATGCATGTGTGCACACATATAAATGTGTGCACTAATATTAAGTTGTAAAATGTGTGCACTATTATGAAAATTAAACGTCTGCACATTGAAGATATTTACAAAAAATATTGTAATGGACTCTTTGGAGGTCACAAAAAATCAAATTCAAATTAAAAAAAAACGGATTTCAAGGTACTCGGGCAGCTGGTATACACAGATGGTTATAGGATTTTTTTAATCCAACTACGCGGATGTAAACTGAGGGATTATGGCTATTCCTCCTTCGCGAAAGTAGTTGCAGACACTTTCTATATTATTTATTCTCAGTATCAGTATTTAATTTTTGTTTATAAAGTAACGAATAATTTTATATGTTACAATTTAATTAAAAACGTACGAAAACGTATTGTTTAGTACCTATAGACATGCAACCACGATATAAATTATTTCTGTATAATAGTTATTTTCAATTTACAAACCTTACCCATAATTTTCTCAAACTTACAGTTTCCTTCTAAAGCGAAGCATTTTTCACCCCTCAGTAAATTTAATTCAGTGTGAAACTATTCTCTTGCCGCATATTCAAACCAACGTCACATGCGCCTATAATTTTCATAGGCACTTGTGACTTTATTCTTTCAAGAGGTGTTCACTTAGTAGTAGAATCGTTTAGAAGAATAACGATGTATGTGTTTATAGACTGCGTGGCGACTTGCGACGTTCTTTCTAGGGAATATGATGTTTGCCGACTAAGTCGTGGTATGGAGGGTTCGCCTTTTGTTGAACAGTACTTCCATCAAACTGAATGTATTAGAAGAGGTCGTTTTTGAGAATTTAGTGAAACAAACTTGTATTGATTTGATATTGTGTGCGAACTGAAAATTCGTAGTGAACATTTCGATTTAGAATATTACTAGTAACAGTATTTACCAGCGGTAATATTGTAGTGGCAATGGGCAGGGCACATAGTTCGAGGAACCGATGGCCGTTGGGGCAGAAAGGTTCTCGAGCGGAGCGCGTGGAAGGCCACCCGCCAGGGCAAGACTCGCTGGATGCGGGTCGCCTCTATCGGGCCCATGTGGAAATTTATTGTGGAGGCCTGTGTCCAGCAGTGGACGTCCTAAAGCTTAAATGATGATGATGATGATGATGATTATTTTTTTAAAGATCTATATCTTAAAGCTCATAATTATATTCATAACGCAAATTGTTGGTTATATAAAAAAAAAAACTGGAAGATGCTCTTAGTTCATCGTTTACAGGAAGAATAAAACAATAAATAAATAAATATTACGGGTCAATTTTTACTCAAATCGAACTAGTCCCATGGTAAGCTCAATAAGGCTTGTGTTATGGGTACTAGACGACGACATATTTAATGTATATATATTCCTTATATATATACAAAGATCCAAGACTCAGGATGTTTTCTATGTATATAAGTAATATATCCAAGATATTAGATCCAAGTTTACAGGGATAAAAAGTGATAACCATTCATTTTGTTTCAGCGTAATCGGTTAAAAAGTATCCTATAACTATTTGTGCCCTATAACATATAACAATATATATCTGAGTACAGTAGAGTAGACTAATGTTAATGAGTGCACGCCAGACCTTTTACTCCGCAGGCGTTTAAGATTTGTCGGGAGATAAGAAACTTAGCTTAATTGGGGGAAAATGCGCGGAGAAAATCTCGATTTAAGGCTAAGACTGCATTCGATGTTATAAGCGGAAGCGGAATTACCGTTGTCAGGTGACATTTATGTCTAAATATGAAGTTTATGTCAGATGAGGCTAACCAGGTGGTTACCCTCATCTGACATAAACTTTAAAATCATCATTTGGCATAAATATTTTTTGGGTTGAAACTGTAGAGTTTTCAGGACATTTTAGGGCATCATCATGTTAAATGCAATAGGTTTGGTTAGGTTTCTTTTATAACAATCCTGAAAAGTTGACATGTTCAGAAAAGAATGCATTATGCCAAATGACGATTATGACAAAAAGTTTATGCTAGGTGAGGGTTACCGCTTTGGTCGATATAAGACCATTGGACAGTTTATTCACTGATAATAAAGAAATGTAACAGTCGAGTTTTCAAGGTATCATCCTGGTAAATGCATTAGGTTAGGTTTGTTTTTTAACAGTACTAAAAAGTTTAAAAGTTCAGAAAATAAATGCATTATGCCAAATTATGAATTATGCCAAATGATGATTATGACAAAAAAAATTATGGCAGATGACGGTAGACCCCACCAGGTCCTATTCTTCTATTTCATCGACAAACATTTCTTACAATGCTTTATTTAACAGAATTTTCATTTCATCGACAACTTTTTCCCCTGAACTGATACTGGAAATTGTTTCATGATTTTATAAGGTCATCATGTAGAAGTAAGTAAGTTAGGTTAGGTTTGATTTATAATAATCCCAAATTATTAATGGTTTTAGAGAAAAATGCTTTCCATGAAATGATAATGTCGATAAAATTAAGTAGGTATTCGATAAAACAAGGTGTAACCCGACCAAAGAACATAGTTTATAATATAATCCATACTAATATTATAAATGTTGAAAGTGTGTCTGTCTATATGTCTGTCGGTCTGTCTGTCAGTCTGTCTGTATGTCTGTCTCTCTGTCTGTCTATCTGTCTGTTTGTTATCTCTTCACGCTTAAACCGCTGAACCGATTAAAATGAAATTTGGTATGGAGATAGTTTGAGTCCAGGGGAAGGACATAGGCTACTTTTTATCCCGGAAAAATACCCTTATCTGTGATAAACGAATTTAAGTGGGACGAAATCGTAGGCAGAGGTTAGTAATAAATAAATAAATATTACAGGTCAATTTTACACAATAGCCTCATGGTAAGCTCAATAAGGCTTGTGTTATGGGTAATAGACGACTATATACTTAACATATATATTTACTAATACACATATATAACATCAAAGACTCACGAACAAATATTTATGCTCAACACACAAATATTTGCCCTCACCGGGATTTAAGCCTAGGACCATCAGCTTTGCAGGCAACGTTACTCCCGCTGAGCCAAACCCGTCGTCAAAGTTTATCTACTTCAAACTTAATATTGTCTTCTGTTACCGCGATTATGGCTTATTTAAATAAAAAAAATAAACTGACTATATCGCGTATGTTTATTATTTGATTACTTCATATTTATTAAGTGTACATCGCTCATCCCTCTGGTCTCACTCGTAAATTCATCAGTGATGAATGTTAAAACCACCATCAGGTGCGCCAGTGTTCAATTCTGAAATGGGCAACGGTTGTTCACTTATTGTACTTAAATGGTTTTGTTGAATGAGATTTTGATACAATACGTACTTTTAAATCAAGTTTTAACTTTTTTTTCTCACTGTTGTTGTAAGTATACTTAGAAAAATTGGCTATCCGCCATGTCGATGTAAAAGAGTAGGGGACCGTTGATATTATGCCAATATTATTATATATTTAACCCAAACCAAGAAGTGAAATTGTGGGTATTCAATGACCATTAAAACGAGAGGACTATCGCTTGCCACACTTTGGATTGTGCCCCGATCGCAAGGAGATATTCTGGCAAAACGAGATGGCGCTTTAAAACTAAACATTCAATGATGTTATAATCGAACAAAGAAACATAGTACAATAACGATTAGTTCGTAAACAGCTACTAATAAATAAATCGTAACATTTAAGTACGTCACGCTTGCAGAGTTGAATAATTGTAAATTATAATTCTTTCGGGGGACCCTCTAGTCGCATAAAAACTATTCTCATACTATCGATTGTCATAACACTTTACGCATAAAGTTGCTGCCCATATTTTTTTTGTTATAAATTGTACGATAGCATAATTGTTTGCTGTCATAATTTCACTACGTCATAATTGTTTCAGCCATAATACCGTATGTCATATATACATTTAGTCATAATATTGATAATTATAATATTTTTTAGTAATAATTGGAAATGTCATACACTTATCAAGTCATAATATTGATCATTATAATTATTTTTAATCATAACAATCGTAAATTATGTTGCTTAAATGTTAAATTGCTTAAATTATGACAACGGACTTGCGGTAGTGAGGGTTCTTAAAAAAATATATTCAGTAAGTATTTTTAATAACTACTCCATACACAAGGTTATATCAAAAGTAGGTAAGGTGAGGTTTGAGCTGTGCCACCTACCCAACCTAACCCATTAATCTAGTTCTAAGGCAGGTCCGACTTGGCTTAGGTTAGGTACGACGACGAGCAAAGCGAGGAGGAGTGTTAGTTTGAACCTAACCTAACGAGCGAGCGAAGCGAGCGAGCCGCGGAGGTAAATCCTCATTTTACGTTCACGCACTCAATCATGTGCAAAAAAAACGTAGGCTTATGCGTTTTGCAATGTATGCGTTTTTTAAGTATAGTTACATTGTTTTATGAGTAACGAATTTATGATCATTACAAAGTGCTTAAATCATTTTATGCGCATTAAACTTATGCCCATTCCGCAGTATGTTCTTAAACATTATGATTAAAAACGTTATGCGCATAAATGTATGACTATTTAAAGTTATGCCTAATGATGAGTATGACGAATCCACGTATGCCTATCAAAAATATGACCTTGAACTTTATGCAACCCGACACCTACCCAATTATTTCAAATAGATGTCGTTGGATATATCGGGGAACGGCTTTTTGTATGGAGACTGACATTCCTCTTGTTTAATGGTCATTGGTGTATTTTAATTCAGGAACTGAAGAGACAATTTTAGTTTTCAGTCTGAGTTAACTCAAGCTGGAAATAAATATTGTAATTGCAAAAAAATCGAATAGATACAATTTTGATTATTGAGACAATAACACGCCCAAAAATATAAACGGTGGAACGCACCTCGTCTTATATATTTATGAACTCATAAGTGAAATCCCCTTAAACTAAAATATAGCATACTATAACCACTTAAAAATCTCCAAAACTGCATGTGGTAAATGGCACAGCACAATAGAGCAGACGATGTGAATTCTGAACACCTCTCCATAAGGGGTTTCAAGATTTATTGCCAAACTTCAACCCAACAGTTTCCCCATAACAACCACTTGTAAACCCTCCCGTTCATTGTCAGTGGAAAGGAAAAGGACAGAGCTATACATATTGAAAACGACACGTAATAGGTACGTAAAGGGGATTCTTAATAACGCTATTTTCCGAAGGGAACTAAATACAATGCAGCGGATTGCTTCGCTACAAACTTAGGGTTTGCATTCGCCTTGAACGTTAACTCAAAGGTAGAAAATATAGATTAGAAAGATTTTCATTGAAACTTCAACAGTTTTTCCGGAGCTAAAATTGAGCTTTAGTTTCTTGGATATAGGAGTCAGTTTGACATAGTAGTAAGGTGTCAGACATCTGCGATGTGCAGTTATTCATCATTGTTGTAAAATTTAATAAGACTCGCTGAAGAATGGATTCGTTGAGAGGTTATGAAACTTTTACTGATGCGGATAATTTGGGTCCTGTCAAACTTAGCACCCTCGGGATAAGGGATGAAAACAAGATTTGCAAAGTTTGAACAGTTTGCTAAGGGAAGAAATTCGGAATTCGATCCTTCAATTGGAAGATTTTTGAGATTCGCCTCCTTTTTAAGTAGCGATAGCTAACTAATCAAATTAAATAAATTTACTTTTTCTCCCTCCCTAAATAAAATAATTCAAACAGATTATATCGCGTATATTATCTCATTAGTTCAGAGGTGGACTTAAATCAATTTACTTAATTTGGATGATTTTTGAAATTTAACTATTTTCTTACAGACAATGAAACGCCTAATCAAATTAAATTAGCTATGCTCACAAATATCGTAATAAACAATGATTATTAGAACTTCAATGAAGTGTCAATGATCTCACACTGTAATATTTTGAACATGAAACCTAGTCTTGTGCCAAAAATAAAACGACGAAAGAAGCGTTCAATACGTATCGGAGACTAGTTGTGAATTGAGACCCTTCAGTGCAACATTTGTGTTAATTGTACCCGGTGTATAATGGCGGAGCACTGGTCCTGGCTCACCGGGGCCGAGCCGGGAGAGTACACATACAGCCCTCCCACTCGGCCTTCAAGACCACCCCACCGGCCGCTGGTCAAGGTCGCCACCAGCGCTCATCTCCACACGTTTGCCAGGTAAGTCATTTTAACTGTTTTCATGATACCCTGATAATATGGGTGGCAGGTATTCGTTGTGTATGATTTTACCGCCTGTGATTTTATCTGAAGCATGATTATAAGACCTCAGCATAGGCAGGCGCAGCAGAAGAGGTGGCGGAAATAAATATCAAAATACCAAGGTCTCGGCTCCCGATATCATTTTATGCTATTCGGGGTCGAGACCCTGGTCATGTGGGGTCCATGCGCTTGGCTCCGTTTCAATAATAATAATAATATCTTTATTTGCTTGAAATGTGGTACAAAAGATGATACATTGCAAATATATAGTAATAAACACGCACATTTCACCAGCAGCTGGCACGCAAAACATGAAATACAGTAAGATGGTTACTGGAACCGACAATTGCAATATCGGTTGCAGTAAAAATAAGTAGGTAATTATAACAATGTCAACACCATTATTCTAAATAACTTAAATGTCTACGGTATACATTTATAATCAAGATTTAAAGTTTCAATATCAATACTTTCAACTAACTAAAATACAAGAAATGCAGTTCCACATAATCAATATAAATTCAATGTCATGTTTATAAATATAATTAGCCAGGTCTATATTCTACCATTATCTAATCTAAATTTCCAGGTCAATATATATGTATTTAATGTCAAGACTATAAATATTAGATGTCAGAACTATCGCGACTAAAAATTAATTGGAATTAAGTACTCAAATGTAATAAATAATCAGTCAGTCTTTAAAATAATTGAAGTATTCGTCAATACAATAAAAACATTGTTCTATTAACCACTTTTTCAGCTTGCTTTTAAATATCAAGGAGCTATCAAAACGGCTCTTTGACATCTCAGGCGATCCTTTAGGGCTGGCAGCTTCCTCGCTCAGCGTATCAGTATTGCCATACAGCGAGGAAATGCTGCCAGTATTTTTGACACGATGCCACGGGCGCCATTTTTTAGATATAATTTGATTTGTAAGTTTTAGTTATTGTATTTATATCTTCTGCTAGCCCTCTTATTGAGTTAGTTTAATAGGTTTTGCGGCTGTTTATATTTGGTCCGGGAATGTTGGAACTAGGCTCAATTTTGCCCTGATGCGAGTATGATTTTTCCCTGCGTAGATGCATTAAATGCACAGGTAGCTTTAAGAACATTTATTGTCCGGTTTGTTTTTACATTTAACCTTGTGCACTGGATCCTTTTTCATTAATCTACATCCAGTAAGCCCATGTTATTTAATACACGGATATAATGCTGATGCCTAGAAGTGTATAATCTACAGTAGCTTAAAAAAGTCATGGACTTGGGTCAGTTTGGTTCTCAGGGGCAGAATTGTGGTGTGGCAGACGTGTTAGATTTATCATGTCACGATGATTCATAATGTTCTGTAACCAGTAGTTAAATTTGCATGCAAGTGTGTTGCTGAAATTACAGACAACAGTGAATAGAAACTATGTAACACATTTGAGAGACTTATGTACAGTCAACCAATTGGAACCCTCAAATTAATCAATATCTACTAAAAATCTTTTCCTATAAAGAAAATATTAAAGAAAATTTTAACGACTCTTATAGAGAATAAAAGATTCGGAAACACTCGAACAGTGAACCAATTGGAACCCTAGGCCACTATAGATCTAAGTCAATCTGATATTTTATATACATCTAATAAGTAATATTTTATTGAATACCGTCACTGACATAGTTCCATGGTGGCATGGGGTCTAGGGTTCCAATTGTTTGACTGTACAAGTCTTTCCGAACCTTTTATTGTCCTTAATAGTCGTTAAAATTTTCTTCAGTATTAAATTTTCTGTATAGGATTTTTTTTGTAGACATAAATTAATTTGATACTTTAGTAGAACGAATAAAGATCATGTTTAAGTTTCACTGTTATAAAAGTCCACTAACATTCAAATAATAAGACAGAGACACGGCAGTATTCGACATAAATAGCGATTTTAGAATTTTCCTGATGTATAATTTTCGCTATATATTTCTTTATCTCAATGACTATTATTACAAAACAAAGTACTTCCCCGACAGTATCTGTCTATTTACTATAAACTCGAAAATGAATAACCCGATTTAGATGTAGATTTCACCAATATGTATCTAGTACGACATCATCATCATCATCATTTCAGCTGTCAACTGCTGGACACAGGCCTCCTCAATAGATATAGAGGCGACCCGCATCCAGCGAGTCCCCGCAACCCCAACCAGGTCGTCCGACTACTTTGCGGATGGCCTTCTAACGCTGCGCTTGCTGCTCCACTCGTGAACCTTTCTGCCACACCGGCCATCGGTTCTTCGAATTAATGTGCCCTGCCCATTGCCACTTCAGTTTGCTTACCCTGTTTGCTATGTCGGTGACCTTGGTTTGTCTGCGATCTCCTCATTCCTCATTCGATCTAGTAGAGATCCCGAGCATAGTTAACATAACACTACAATTTATTATAATCCCCGCGAAACAAAAGGCGGCGGATCCCTATATTATTAGTTGTATGTAATGACATTTTAAGATAACACTTCTGTATACAAGTAGCTGCCCTGAAGCGGTGCCTGCACTAAAGCTTATGAGTATCATATACTATCAAGTACTTATACTTAAACTTAGTATTCTGATGTTGTTTCGATGAAAAATTGAGGCAGTCCCAACGGTATTTACGTTATTTATGGACCAAGTTATATTTTGCCCTTTACAAAATCACAGCTTAATACATTTTCATCCTTACTACCATGATTTTACAAAACACAAATATTGCTAAGAAATACTGAAATGCGTTTGTTTCTTTACCTTTATTTTGACCCGAGCATAAACTTTAACTTTTGCTATCGTTTTTTCTTTTAAGTGCTACTGAATAAGGTTTATTTTACTTTAAAACAACTGAAATATGTACATTTACTAATGATGTTAAAGTACCGAGAACAGTTTGCAGTCAAAAAAGTACTTTTTACTAAGAAAATGTTTGTGGAACAACAGCAAATTTAAAATGGCAATGCAGTTGTTGCAAACCGTTGACAGTTTGATGTATTATTGCAGTTCCTCAGAGGAATTCATTAAAACTTAATGTATGGAAGCCATACATATTTCATACGACTGCTTTTATTGTGTTTATATTAATAATTGAGGTAATTTTTAAACTTAAAGTCTGGTGCTGATAGCTGGAGTTTAATTTATTATCTTTTAATGAAACATAAAGTTAATCAGAAAAACTTTTATTTATGTTTTCAGCTGATGTTGTAATTCTGTTCTACGAGTGTGTTAATTGTAGAATAGTGTTTTTACAAGTAAAATTTATTTATTTATTATTTATTGCACAAAAGAAAACTTATCGCACAAAAGGCGAATTTAATGCCATAATGCATTCTCTACCAGTCAACCTTTGGGCAAAGGAGAAAAATGTGGGCGGTGCTGAGACTTGTAAAACTACAAAAACACATAAGTATGTAGACACATCCCTAGATTACTTTTTTCAAGTCAAAGGTCCGCTGCGCTATTTCGTAAGTATGTTTTTAAATGGTTTCTTGTTTTCATTTCTCAGTTTTACTAATTTTCATTTCCTATGAACTTTAACTAGACGGTGTCCTTTGAAGCCATGACTTCTTCATGATTTTAAAGTAAGATATCATAAAGAAATCACTTTTGCTTAGGTTGGTTTTGTAACAAATCAAAAAGTTACGAGGTCTGGCAAAAAAATATTTCTATGAAATGAAACATTATTTGAAAGTTTTGTCTACAAAACAAGGATAAACTGTTTTTAAACATTTTATTTTTCAATATGATGTTTTTTTCCAAAACTTAATGTTAATACAAAAACATGCAAAAGTAAACCGGCCAAGTGAGAGTCGGACTCGCGCACCGAGGGTTCCGTTCAAAATATACGCTAAAAACGGCCGTATCTATGAAAATGTATTGTTAGCAGAGCCCCACAAATGTACGCCATGTGGGGTCTTTTATATTGGTTGCTGAGATGGACTGACAGACATAAAAATAAAGATTTTCAGATTTATGTCGTAAATTGTGCTATAAGAGCTACTTTTATCACTTTCAAGTTTCTAGGACTGGATGTACCCTATAGGTTTTCCATGGACTGCAATTTGTATGGGAACACCCTTTTTGAATGACTGTGTTTTTGGATTACGTGGACTTAGAATCTTGTTTTTTTTTACACCTTCAAGAAGCCGCAGACAGAAGTATTTGATGTTAATTGCAAATTGATACTTTCACACGTTCCTGAGAAAAAGGGACTTACTTAACAGACAGACGGACAACAGAGTGATCCTATTTGGGTTCTGTTTTTTCCTCTTGAGGTACGGAACCCTAAAACACGAGTAAACATGGCATATCGGAATCGCCATATCATGTCAAATTTAAAATCACAGACACGATAACCATCACAGACACTGAGTAATATGTTGCAAGCGCCCGTCGCGTAGGGCTGCCAGGGGAGGCATAAATACACAGCCTTGGTCTATATGTAAATTTTTACATGTCGTGATGCTGTTTAGACTCAGGTGTGAGTGTTGTGTATGTTTGTCTGAATTGCTTTTGAAATTGGGAGGGGTGTCGTTGAATTAAAATTCTGGGCTTGTATTTTATTGGCTAAACGTTTACTGCGCATATTTCACTAGTTGTTTACGAGCAAAAAACAAAGACAAAGTAAAAGCAATAATATAAAACATGTAATATTGCTTAAACTTTTACTTTTGAAATAAATAAATATTAGGGACATTCTTACACAAATCGACCTAGTCCCACACTAAGCAAAGCTTGTACTATGGGGTACTAGGCGACGATATACATAATATATAGATAAATTATAATACTTAAATACATAGAAATCATCCAAAACCCAGGAACAAACATTCGTGCTCATCACGCAATCACTTGCCCTGGCCGCGATTCGAAATTCGGGACCGCTAGCTTCGTAGGCCGTTGTAAAACCCACTGAGCCAAACGTGTCGTCTTTAATACAAGTTAAATTTAAAAGTTGTCTGGAAAAGATTGCTTTTCGCGTAGTGACAAAACAAACGTTATTTTAACTTCTTGTCAGTCGTTGCACTCTTTGCAGAGCGGTCGTAATCAACAGCTTGTACAGTCAGACGCAGATGTTACTCGCCGTATAAAGTCCCGCCATCTCTCCCAATTTGCAGACATTCGGGTGCACTCATCCAGAGGTCCGCCCACAGCCGATTTGATCTGGTCAGTCCATCGCATGGGTGATCACCCGTCTCTGATTCCTTCTACTCTACCCTGGTGACAAGCCTGTAAGCAAGTACTGCCTTGAAACATGGCCGAAAAACTTGAGTACCCGAGCCTGCACACGAGCAGACAGACGCTCGTTATTTTAACTTAAACTCATATAATACTGGACGTTTTGAAACGTGATAATATAACTTATGAATACGTTAATACTATTTATTTGGGGCTGTTTTTTTATCTTTATATTTCAAGTTTAGTTTTAGTTTTTTAATTTAGTTTTGGTTAGTATTTAATATGCATTTGTAACAGTCTTTACTGTACACCCTAATTTTCCTACGTTAAATTAA
Organism: Hedya salicella; assembly: GCA_905404275.2. Taxonomy (NCBI): domain Eukaryota; kingdom Metazoa; phylum Arthropoda; class Insecta; order Lepidoptera; family Tortricidae; genus Hedya; species Hedya salicella. Next base: position 714,460 of record FR990112.1, on the reverse strand, counting down.
TTAGCCTTGAGTATGAGTATAATGTTAAACCTGTGATTGATATCAATGATTAAATGGCCATTTATTGTAAATAAAATACATGTATAGTCTAACTGTATTTTTGACAAGAATGGTTATTTTCGTACAAACTAGCTCAACATAACACAAGCATAACACGAATAATTGGATTCCGCAACGATACTTCTTTTCCGTCTTTTTCGGACATTCCCGCTAGCTGTCAAAACGTCTCATTACAGTTGACAGATGGTTCCTGTCCCCGCTGTCAAGATTGATGGCGGAAGTTATTCGATTAGCACAGAAGTAATAGCACTTTCGTGACCTCCCCGATTGTTTCACTCTAATGACAGCTGACGATGTTTTTGACAAGGTCTGTAATGATCTTTCTTTTTTTTAGGTGAGCACCCTAAGATTTTTTGTAATCGTTTTTTTTCTTTTTGGGGTTCCGTAGCCAAAACGGAACCCTTATAGTTTCTTCATGGTCGTCCGTACGTCCGTATGTCACAGGCATTTTACTAAAAAACTACAAGATGTACATTGATGCAATTTGGAGTAGTTATAGGTGCCTTATGTAAGCCGCTACTTAGTTTGATAGTTAAATAATAAAACAAAAATATCTAGGTGGGGCACTCCATACATGCAACCGAAACTGAAAAATAAATCAGTAATTATCAACGAGTACAATGATATCAACAAACATTTTAAAATCATTTTGAGGTTTCTTAAGTAAAAATTTTGATTTAGTGGATATTTTCGGAAATAATCATTCCGAAAGTAGGTACCTAGCAGAAATTGTGTCCCCTTTCTCTATTTTCTGAACCTTATATGCAAAAATTATTTAAAAAAATACAAAGATGAAGCTTAGTGAATACTTTCAACAAAAATTGTTTTCAGCATGATCGAATAAACCATTTTTGAGTTATTGCCGATAAACGGTACTTTTCAACAAAAAGCCGTAAGCGCCGTGGAGATAAGCTCTTTTGTTAGGGCTCTTTTTCATATAGCATTTTTTTTCACCTGATAGTGTGCATTTTTTCGTATGAACCGCTGCGGAACCCAACACTGAGCATGGTCCGACATGCTCTTGGCCGGTTTTTTTAAACAGGTCTTTGACACTTTAGAGCAGGGATCGTTACCGGTTTTACTTTCACATGAAGTATCTTACAGAAGTATCGTTTTTTTTTTGTTAAATAGTATTTAGTTAATCAATAATCACTTTCAATTAAGCTGATTAAAATACAAAAATCTCTAATAATAAGGGATAAGCAAACTAAAGTGGCAATGGACGAGGTGGTGGAGGTGTAGTAGTTTGAAGAACAGATGGCCGTTCGAACAGAAAGGTTCTAAAGGCCTGTGTCCAGCAGTGGACGTGCTGTGGCTGAAATGATGATGATGATATTAGCACATCAATTTCTAATTTATTTCATAACTAGAAATGATTCACAAAAGTGAACAGGCAAAATGTATTTTTGTTGAATAATATCATATTATTAAAATAAAACATTACAAATACAAAATGTTTTCTTCTGTTTAAAAATAAAACACCTTCTGACACATGTGTAGCTGTCTTTACAGATTAGGCCCATCTGGCATGTATCTACCTTTATGTGTTTTTTCAAAGTGGGTAGTTTGCACAAATTGTAACTTTGACGGTGGAAAATATATCTTTTCTCAGTCCACCCGTGACCATGGAAAGCTGAGAAGCTCCCGAAACGCCGGGAACTCAAATGAGATAATATACGCGATATAATCCGTTAAACTGTTTTATTTAAATTACAAATACAAAATATTTTCTTCTGTTTCCGCGATTATTACTCATTGAAATAAAACAATTTAACGGATTATATCGCGTATATTATCTCATTTTAGTTCCCGACGTTTCGGAAGCTTTCCAGCTTTCCATGGTCACGGGAGGACTGAGAAAAGACGTGACCATGGAAAGCTGGAAAGCTTCCGAAACGTCGGGAACTAAAATGAGATAATATACGCGATATAATCCGTTAAATTGTTTTATTTCAAATACAAGTTAATGTCAAACGTATTTCTATCAGTAATTGATGGCTAGAAACAATTACTTTATTGCATCGTATCTAATGACATAATTGCATGTCGATTCTTCAATTGTAGGTTTTCTAAACGATTTCCGCTTTTTTTCTGTTCGTAAGCCAACAGGATAATTATGTTAAGTAAGTTGAAATGTTAAAGATGTTCTATTACAAATGTATTTTGATAAATACATCATATCTATATACTTTAAACTACCTTAGGGGTAGTACTGAAATGGTTGAATATAAGTATGAAAATAAAATGAAAAAAAAAACTAGTGCTAACGAGCAAGTATTTGTCAGAAATGAATAAACAAAAAATGCATAATATACATACATTATGTATTTCACTAATTGTAAATTTAGATTATATACACGCAGTGTATTAACGCCATATGATAAATAAATAAATAATGTATATGTTCAAGAAACAATCAAGACTTTTCTAAAACGTGGAAAAGATTACAAAAAGTATCTTTTTTCAATTTAGAGATTCTACATAAATTTTAGTATTATGTTACAATTTGTTTTGTTTCGTAAAAACTGATTAAGGATTAAAATACATATGGTATGAAACCTTCCATTTCAAATGTATTGCACGTTTTCATTTAAAAGTGACCCTGGCAAATTGGCTGTGGGTGATCCATCACGTGTGGGGTGTGGACTCCGGCCCAATGGCCCGTGGGATGGGAAACGTGGCTAGAATACTGTACAGGTTAAAGGATTTAAAAAAATGTCCTTACGCTTCAGGCACTCTATAATATAAAATATAAATAAAATAAACTCTTTCAAGGAATTACCAAAAATATGTCCCAAAATGCCATGAAAATATGACAGCAAAGGAAGAAAAGCCAAAAAAAATTATGCATTCCAATTTATTTATTTATTTAACCTCATCAGAAGTTTGTATGGTACCTAATTATACGTTTTTTAGGCTTCCGTACCCAAAGAGTAAAACGAGACACTATTACTAAGGCTCCACTGTCCGTCTGTCTGTCTGTCTATATGTCCTTCTGTCACTAGGCTGTATCTCATGAAGTGTGATCACTAGACAGTTGAAATTTTCACGGATGATGCCGCTATAAGAACAAATACTAAAAACAGTATAATTTTATGTCTGTCTGTTTATGTCAGTAACGAATAACCAACACTGCGTACATTTTGCTTAGGAATAGGGCTCTGCTAACACTGGAATTTCATAGATAAGGCCGTTTCTGGCGTATATTTCATATGGAACCCTCGGTGCGCGAGTCCGACTTGCACTTGGCCGGTTTTTTATATACGGTTAAATCATCATCACTACCTGCTATTTGTCTCGTCCGGAAGCTGGGTCGTTTTATCTTTAACTTCACTTTTTTCCCATATTATTTTTTACTTGATTTCATGTAGCTGCAAAAAGATCTACAGAATTAGTCCATTCAATATTTTTTTATTTAAAAATATCTTAAAAACTAGCGAACATATTTTTGAACGGGATAAACGTGCATTTTTTTCAACTGACTGTACCTGGTGTCACACAACAAAATGTTTCCAACACAACATTAAATGACAAATAAACACACAACCTTCAAACGTCAAAGACATTAATTCCCCGCCCCCTAATCACAACGATGACTTGCGTCAACCATTATACCACCACCATACTTAACCTATTACGATAGCACAGCACCAAACCCGCTTCTACACGCATTTATTTAGAGTCTACGCTGACCTATTCATTATTTTAGCTAATCATAGGATATTAGCTCCCGAAAAAAATTCGCCGACGATATAATGATGTGATGACGGCTGGGAGAGCATTGTTGCAAAGATGGCGTTATGGTGGTTGGTGCCTGCTGCGTTGCTGGTTGCTGGTGCTGAGCTGGTGGTTGGAACTGCTGAGGTCATGAGCCATGTGACGGCTCATTTTGGAAAGGCTTTGGAACAATGCCGGGAAGAGGTGAGAGACAAATTTCAAAGTACTTTTGTGTTATTTGTTTTTAATTGATTGAAAGTTTGATTATTTTATATCTTAATTAATAATTTGATCTTTAGACAATGTTTGTATCGTTAGTAGATTCTTGTGCCATGGTAACATGGAATGAGGTAATCAAATGCTGTTATATTATTCATTGCTGTTATTATGTGGCTCGAATCCATGTCAAGTAATGAAACTATTGCAATTGACAGTCGAGTAAAAATGAAGATAATGATAGAAACGATTAAGTTCATTGAAAAATAACGGTGTACTTTCAGTGTATGCTTACTATTTAAATCCACCCGAAATTCTGACTCAATAGTCAAAAACTCGTCGGATTTGCGACTCAAAGAGAATCATCACAGAAAATAAACAAGACATTAATATCTACTAATAGGAGAATTTTTATTAGTGACTGACCAACAACAAAAATAACACATAATACAAAAATCTTGGACTATATTTAATAGCGCTAAACGATTTGACGAAAAAGGGACGAATGACTTTACGGAATTGTCACAGTTAGTAAAATAACTAATTTCATTAATGTGTTGTATGCATTCCTCAGTCGCAACTGTCCCCGGAAATCCTGGAGGAGTTCCAGCACTTCTGGCGTGAGGACTTCGAGGTAGTGCATCGCGAGCTGGGCTGTGCCATCATCTGCATGAGCAACAAGTTCTCGCTGCTCCAGGACGATGCTCGCATGCACCACGAGAACATGCATGACTACGTCAAGAACTTCCCTCAAGGTTAGAGAGATTGATAGAGAAAGTAAGGTCTAGTTAATTCATCTCCTGGACTTCGAGGGTAGTGCACCGCGAGATGGGATGCGCCATCATCTGCATGAGCAACAAGTTCTCCTTGCTTTAGGACGACGCCCGCATTTTCTCGAGCTTGAGCTTTCCTCAGGAGCTTTCCAGAGCTTTCCTCAAGGTTAGAGAGATAGATGGAAGTACTGAAGGAGTCAATTATAGTTGATGTCTAAAAAGAAAAAAGTAAAAACTAAACTGGGATATAGCTTATGCGGTTCGTGGGAAGCGTAAAACAGGCTGATATGTAGGACTTTTTGCTTTTCGCCTCAGATGATGAGTTTTTATTGAAACTTACGCGGTAAAAAGCAATTTCAGCTAGCATATTGCCCCGGTATGGTTTTCAGTAACTTACTACTAGAGGCAGTCAAGGGTCATAATATATGAGCTTCTGCATGATGTCACAATCATTTTCAAGGAAAATGATTACAAAGTCCCAAAATACTCTCTATTTTTACGGCCATACCCCATATCTTTCATTCCTAATTTTTTTTAAATACATTTGAGTATTCCATGATGCGAAGTACTTGCATGACTTACAGAGTCTACGTTTTACTAAGTTTTGAACTATATTTTAACCAGATTATTGAAAGCGTGTAAAAGTGACCTTGCAAAACTTTTATAACTCGACTCAATGACAAAGTCAAAATAAAAGCTAAGTAATAGAGTTAAAACTGCCTTATGGTTCATCAATGGCGTGGTGTCCATATAAGACGATCCCCACCGGGTTGTCCAAGGAAAGGCTTTTAACCACCTTTTTCTATACATATGAGTAAATTAATACGCTCCGGCTTCCCTTGTAATGACTTCTAAAACTAAGCTCTGCAGTAAAAATAGTTACGCCATGGAAATCAAATTGTACAATAATTTACCAATTGAAATAAGACGGCTTCCCCTAAAACAATTCACATCTGCATTACACAAATGGCTAGTCGACAAATGTTTTTACACGATACAAGAATTTTTAATGAATAATAACAGAATAAATCAATGAAATTTAAATTACATAGCAATTGTAAATAAATAAGTAATAACAATAATTAGTCATAAGTTTGTAAAGTTTGCATGTCCAAATGTTGGCGAGATGTGCTGATCATAACAAAATGTTGTTCCACCTTATTAACCATATCTCAGGCAAATAAATTTCATTTCATTTCATTTCATTTATGAATACAATCCCCTTTGCCAAAGTATTGCGAAATCTCCGATTAGTTTATTGGATAAATTATCAGTGTCTGGGTGTTTTTTGTTTGTAGGTAATTTCTTTCAGTTCTGTATGTTTGTATAAATAGGAATATTTCTGTAGTGTGCTGTACGTGTTTACTTCGAAACCCACTAAAACAGCATGAATTCGTTCGGTTATGACACGACATGTCATCTCCATTAGTAGCTTTAATATCTAATAATCCAATAAAATTTGCGCACTTGTTTCAACATGATCTGGTAACCAGAAATCCTCATTCTAAATATATTTTATTGACAGTCGTGGCTCAGTAAACTATAAACATTTAAAGTACCGAGTACGGCAAATTTCACGCTGTTAAAAATACAGCCAAGTTCCTTGACCCGTCTCTGTGTGAAAATGCATCGCGTGTGAGCACTCCGTACTCGCCGTCTAAGTAATAAGTAGACAGAAATTATGCGTTTTACTATTATTAAGGCTTGCTCGCAAACTATTGAATTTACAGCCAGTCATTGCTTGCGGTTTTTATTTGTTTTAACGATAAAAAAAGAAACTTTCCGTAAAAAATATATTCACGCCGTTTTTTTTTCTTTAAATGTTAATTTTCAACTTCTGCTTTAGCGATTCTTGAAGATACTTTCTTAACTTTTTTGAGACAAGATCTATTTGGTACACCCATTACTCTCGCACTTGCTTACTTGGCAGAAAGGGATGAGTGCTTTTTTATCTGAAAAACATCAAATACCTGAGGCCTGTTTCATAAACGCTTGTGACTTGTATTAAAAGCGGAAATCTCTTCCCAAAAATATGTATTAAAAAGAGACTTTCTACTAGTAATACAAATAACAAGCTTTTGAGCAATGGGCCCCTGCTAGGCATAGGCATGTCCGTGCGGTGTACAGTAAAGACACAGTAACATTACAAATCGACTGTCCTTATAAGTGCCAGAGTCGAATCTGCAAAACGTATACTTTTTAAATTGAGACCTTTTTTCCAGAAACCTTTCTATATAATTTGAGGGTTTGATTATCAGATGCTACTCTGTAAATTGGGATAGTCGAAATGGTAGTGCTCAATGGGAAAGATGACGAAATTTAAATTTTTAGTCCGTCATGCAAATTATGAAGATAAATATTGGAAATGTATTTTTTCTTTTTTTACGCAATCAAAATTTCGTCTAGTAACTCGCATACTGTCACACCTCTGTACACTTTATAGAGAGTTCTGACGTCACGTGCCCCCCACTCTCAAAGTAGAACGTGATTTATAAGTATTCTTTAAATAATTTGAAACAACAAATACTACAGACAGACTAATTAGAATTTTAATAATATTTTCTTCTGTTTCAACAATTTTTACGGTTTATATCGCGTATACTATCTCATTTGAGTTCCCGACGTTTCGGAAGCTTTTCAGCTTTCCATATTCACGGGTTGACTGAGAAAAGATATATTTTTCTCTGTCAAAATTACAATTTGTGCAAACTACCCACTTTGAGAAAACAAATAGAGGTATATACATGCCAGATGGGCCTAATCTGTAAAGACAGTTACAAATGTGCCAGAAGGGCTTAATTATTTTATTTTAATAATTTACCAAGCAGCATTTCACAAAGGAGGCGTACTGACTGTCATCATGCCTATTGTATGTTCTGAGAAGTTACCAAAACAGGATGATTATGATGATGGTGATTTCAGGTGACGTCCTCTCCGCAAAGATGGTGGAACTGATCCACAACTGTGAGAAGCAGTACGATGACATCGCTGACGAGTGCAGCCGTGTGGTGAAGGTGGCCGCCTGCTTCAAGGTGGACGCGAAGAAGGCCGGCATTGCTCCTGAAGTCGCCATGATCGAAGCTGTTCTCGAGAAGTACTAAAACAGGGTCTCTGGAATTGTACAAGTCTTGTATCGCAAAGTTGTGGTAAAATATCGGTGGACACCATTGTGTTACAAGATTTGTATGTTTCGTGAATTGGGTACCCAATGATCATCTATAGAAATATTAACGATACTAGTGGATAGAAAGGATATATTGTCAATATGTCGCCGATAGGTATTGTTTGGAAAGATAGGCAGTAGCCCCGTTAGAGAAGAAAATTTTGAGAAGCCCACAAATTGTTGTTGTATTTGGGTCAATATCTAATTAGGCGATAGTGTTTATGAATTTGCTAGTATCGTTTTTAATTCTTATACGAAGGACTTGAGCATAAAATTTTTAGTAGGCTTATCTGTAGTTATTCTTTAAAATTGATTGTACCTATTAATGTGATTTACATCAAGCTATTTACATAGACTAGACTTTTGTGAATTAATAAATATTTGCTTGAATGCGTTGTTATTATTGATTCATTCAGTTTTGGATCACTGTTTTAATCGAAGCAATAAGTTTAAAAAATATATCTACGAGTTTACACAAATCACAGATATGAAAATATAAACATGTGGTTAATTCATACTCTTGTATCTTATGAAGCACAATTTAAAATTTCCTCTTAACGAATTACAACGATTTTCATACCTATATAATACAATATAATGAAGTAAACAGTCAAAATTTTAATTTTAAGTTGTGGATGGGTTATATAAAGATCCGATTGGTTTACAATTGCGTACACTAAACCGGTTAAACTCTGTGAAAATAGTCAGTATTTTTTTAATAAATAGAAAAAAAAAATGGCACAGAATCGGGACGTTTGGGGCTCTAGAGTGGTGCAAGAAAATGACTTCAGAGAATAATAATTTGAAGAAAATATTCTTCTATTCAATGTTTTTTTTGCCTTATCAGGTCAGGACAGACTCGGGCTCTGATGAAGATAAAGCTAAAAACGGTCATTGATTTATAGATTTTAGATTAATGGATTAAAGTTTCTTTGCTTTTCCACAAAATAGACACTATTCTTTTTCACGGAAAGGCAAAGAAACTTTAATAAAGAGAAAGGCTCGACAACCCCTTTTACAAACACTGGATGACACTTCATACACAGGGTATCAATGTTCCAAATAAAATTAGAGTAGTATTACTAACATAATTATAAGTATTTAAGAATGATTTGTAACTAACACTATATGGACCCTAGAAGTCTGAAATAAAGATTATTATTATTAGTATAATCCATTAATTAAATTGGAATTCCGAAAAGTAACGCCCGAATCTATAAATTATTTATAGATTTTAGTATGAACTAACTGCTTTTTTAACCGAGTCACGGAAAAGGAGGAGGTTCTCAATTCGTCGGGACATTTTCTTTTTATGTCGATTTCTGGGATGTCTTTTGTGATGAGTGATTAACACGTGGGCGAAATTGACCAGTGGTCTTTAATGACATCTGGACATCACGACGTCCCGGACAATTCAACACTCGGGCCAAATTGACAAGTGGTCGTTGTGGCATCTGGACATTATGACGTCCTGGACAATTAACACTCGGGCCAAATTGCCCTGTGGTGTTTATGGCATCTGGACATCTAGACCCTTTTGGCATATTGACACTTGGGCCAATACAGGGGAGTGGAGGGGTGAAAAGTGTTTGCCATCCTAAGATGTGATGAACATTATATGTAAATGGTAGGTGGAGATTAGATGGTAGAACTACATAAATATAAACCCTGGCCCTAGCGCCACTCCTCAGCATCCTCATTTCAGCGTAAAGTGATTGTTGCAACTCCCGTCAATGAAGTTTGATACAGTTTGATACAAGTACACGTGTCTGACGCATATGAATGTACAAAATAGTCACATTGTATGCGTCCTTGATAACGCACATGTGATCTAACCACCACTTGTATTCAACGTCTATCAATTACAGCACCACTAATTAAAAACTTGGCCAGCCTTATATACTTCCACCATGACATAAAAAATCACAATTTTTTAAGACTTCATTCGAAAATGACGCGATTATTTCTACTCATCATTATTGTACTTTTGGGAATGGTTGTAAAAGAGATAGAACCATCCTCAGAAACCATGAAAAAGATAACTTCGGGTTTCCTTAAAGTTCTCGAGGAATGCAAGCAAGAGGTGAGAGAATGTTTTATCAATATATATCCATCAATTTGAATCATCTTTTATGGATGTAAATGGCCAATGATGATGTTGGTCATTCTGGTCAAGACACTTGAAACCCAGTCATATTACTGAACCAGTTTCTTGAAATTTAAAAATACTGAGCCAATGCATGAAGGTTGTTGAGTTTATTTAAATTAGCTGTTTCGTGCGTTCTTCGCGAAATAAATTATATTTGGTGAAATAGCAAAGGAACTATTGTCCCTTAATCGGATATGGAATTCCGCAAAGTTAAGCCTGATTCTATCAATTACCTATGTAATTACTAAATTATTAAAGGTCAAGGAATAAACGTTACAATCCATACTAATATTATAAATGCGAAAGTGTGTCTGTCTGTCTGTCTGTCTGTCTGTTACCTCTTCACGCTTAAGCCGCTGAACCGATTTGGATGACATTTGGTATGGAGATACTTTGAGTAAGGGAAGGACATAGGCTACTTTTTATCCCGGAAAAATACCCTTATCCGCGATAAACGAATTTAAGGCGGACGAAGTCGCGGGCAGAAGCTAGTTAATTATAAGTGAATGCACAGACAACGAATAACTAAGTTCAGTTTGAGTGAAAATTGTTTGCCTAAAGGTCTCTGCCCACTATACCGTATCATACCATGACCGTACTATGAAAGTATCAGGCATGGCATATATGGGTATATATATGTATTGTCGCCGTTGTACGCCATGCACACCGGACACAGGCCTCCTCAATAGATTTCCACATTGGTCGGATAGAGGCGATCCGCATTCAGCGAGTCCCCACAACCCTAACCAGGTCGTCCGACCACCTTGCGGGTGGCCTTCCCACGCTGCGCTTGCACTGGCAAGCGACCACGTACTGACGTGGTCTCCACTCGAGAACCTTTCTGCCTCAACGGCCATCGGTTCTTCAAACTATGTGCCCTGCCCATTGCCACTTCAGTTTGCTTACCCTGACTGCTACAAACATCAATACAAAGAATAATTATTTTCTCTGACACGTTCATAGTCCATGATATGATACGTTGTAGTAGAGACCTTTAGTTGCCTCCAGTTTAAGTCCAGACATAAACATCATATCACATATCAGGTTACCAAAGACCAAGAAAACAGTCTAATCATTAAATTCCGTGCAGCGTTTTTAAACTTGGATGCGCTGAGAGCATGTTTTGTTTTTGTTAGCTGAACCTCTCCGACCACATCATCAGCGACTTCTACCACTACTGGAAGGAGGACTACTCCCTGCTTAACCGCGACACTGGCTGCGCCATCATCTGCATGAGCAAGAAGCTAGACATCATTGACTCTAGCGGTAAACTTCACCACGGGAACACTGAAGAGTTTGCTACCAGACACGGCGCTGGTATGTTTGATTCCTAAACCAATTCTGTATGATATCCAAATCCTCATCAACAGTTTTGGTTCCAGTAAGTTCATTTTGAGCTGTAATTTCACCGTTACGTAGTAAATATTTACTTTCTCTTACTTAAGAATTTTTAAATCAGCCCTATTTTGCCTTCGGCTATGGGTTTCACGAGCAATCTTTCTTGGTAAGACGTGGCCAAATATTTATTGTTTACGTTCCCTTGAGTAAGAGAGTTAAATCTTGAGAAATAGGTACCAATCTTTCTGCTATAAAGAAGAGGTCGCAAGTTCAAGTCCTGCTTGTAATTTAGTATACTGCATTATTTATTTCCTTTCCAATCGAGCTCTGTATTTAATATTCATAAATATAAATTTAGATATCATGAAATATCGATGGGCATTATTTTAATTAAATACAAGAATTGTTTCTGATAAAAATTGTGCGTCTTCCTCTGTTCCTTTATTAACTTTATTTCTTTCTAACCTAAGTTTTTTAACTTTTGTTAAGTATCGTGTTATTTTAGATTTTAGATCGTGACAATTTAGATCTAAGTTTTCACGCAAATTCTTTTTCTTTATGTTTATTACATTCGCATCCTTTTTTTGTTTCTAGCAAGTGAGATAGCTACAAAACTGGTGGAGATACTTCACGCTTGTGAAAAAACTCACGAGGCGCTAGAAGACGAATGTATGAGAGCCTTGGAAATAGCCAAGTGCTTCCGAACCGACATACACCAGCTCAACTGGACGCCCAAGATGGATGTTATTGTAACTGAAGTGCTTACCGAAATGTAGGATCTAGAGCTAGTTCACAAAAGATCTTGCAAAATATCAGATTAAAAAATAATCTTAATTATAAGATTCCGAAGTATAAACTGGTTTTCATCATATTAGAATAGAAAGATAAGTGAGTTATTAAAAAAATCCAAAAGTAACCTCATTTGCTCGTAATAAATTAAGAATTTGACATTTTGCGGCTTCATGTTACTTCGAAAAATATAAGTACTGAGTGTTTTAGTACCCAATGCTTGCAAAGGGCAATAATTGTCTAGAAAAGAGCGCTACACAATAATAGGGGGCGTAAGTTTATAATTTTGTTGTAGTTTTCAAGTTTTATGTGTATTGTAGATAAGTAAATATATTAATAAAGAATCAAAGTGATTATTTATTTAAATAAAATAATGTATTGATTTTCTTTGTTACATTAGTGATATTTGTTTTATTTTTGATCATTAAAACTCCAACAATCATGCCGAACCCTTAAGCTGTTCCATTTTTGTTGGTAAATTTTCATAACTTTTTTTATTGATTTTATAGGAAAATCTTCATGTTTCACCATAACGATCTTCGTGATTTTAAAGTGAATTTCTTCATAAAGAAACTATATTCCTAAAATTCAAAGATCTAAATAATGAACCAGTGCCTAGTGCCTTTTTTTTCTAACATTTTTCTGACTCTTATTACATAAAGTTTATAAACAAAGTCAACAGTATATATCGACAGCACACATTATCTCATTTATTTTTATGAACATTTGATCTTCTTCCCGAAAGATTGCTCGTCTGCTTTTTTTATCATTATCGTATAAAAAAGTCTCAAACGTACAATCTTACCATTCACGTTACTTTACCATCTTTTTTACATACATAACATCTTATATTATCATTAATTATTTAAATACTTTTAACCTCTTAAATCTTTTCAAACAAATAATTGACAATAACTCCACTCCCTTATATCGCTTCATAGGTATGTATTGCGTCATGTTTTAATCGAAACGACTAGAGCAAATTCCTCATCATGTTCCCTTTGTTCTACCATATCCCTAACTTGTATTACTAGTTTCAGTCCCTAACTTATGTCCCCCATATCACTTAGACAGCACAATTGCCTAGCCTTAGATACAATAGATCTATATAGTTCTTAATCGAACCTATACTCTGATAGCCAATAGTGTAAATTAGTCTTAGAACAACAGAGCTCTGATCAGAGTAGATTATTCCATGGCGTGTGGTCATAAAGCTGTTATTCCTTTGATAACGGCACTTGAGTTACGGAGAGGTGGTTAGCAGTGATTTTGTAAGGAATAGTCAACTGAAGGCAGAAATTGAACTTTATTTCGCTGCGTTACGATTTTGTCTCCCTTGTGAGTTTTCGCAACACATCTAAGGGCTGGCTAGGCTAATTTAAGCTTTGTTCATTTGATGTAGATTTTCATATTGTTTGAGATGGTGTTTGTACCGGTACATGAAGTAAATTACTGGATGTAATGGGGTATGCTAAGTAAGTGAGGTCTTAAATCTGGCTGCTAGTATAAACCTGTCCGACAACAATTGCCTGATGATGTTTTGGCGATCTGATTAAGATGGGTATCTGTTGAGGTGATTTTGAGTTTAAGTGAATATGGGAATGCTTAAAAAGGTAAGGCTTAAGGCTTCTTGCTTAGGTGTCATGTAAATTAGTTCAATTTATTTCATTAGGTAGAGCAGAAATATAGTATTTCATTGTGGCTATAACTAAAACTTCGCTGTCCGTCTGTCTGTCTGTCTGTCTTTCTATCACCAGGCTATCTCATGAACCGTGATAGTTAGACAGTTGAAATTTTCACAGATCATGTATTTGTATTGCCGCTATAACAACAAATACTAAAAACAGTATAATTTGATGTCTGTCTCAGTAACCAATGTAAAATGATCGAACGCCGCGTATATTTTGCTAACACTGGATTTTCATAGATACAGCCGTTTGTAGCGTATATTTTGTACGAAACCCTCGGTGTACGAGTCCGACTCGCACTTGGCCGGCTGTTTTCTAAAATATAACTCTAGATTTTGAACGCCGTGAAATCTTTAAGTAATTATCTATTCTTGATATTTTGCTTAAATTGTCTTTTATGTTAATTCTCTATCAAGTTTTTCATTTTAATTTTCTAATCAGATACTCAAGATGCAGGCGCCATCTTTATGAACATTTATGTAATTCAGCAGTTTCAAATTACATCGCCCTCTTGTTAAATAACAAAATCTTTTTCATTGTTAACCGATGCGCCGTTTAGAAGAAATAAAAGCAGATTGCTATTTCCGAACAAGTCGCCTTCGCACCTGATCCCTCTTGTACTCTTTTTATTGATTAAAGAAAAAACCGGCCAAGTTCGAGACTGACTCGCGCACCGAGAGTTCCATACAAACATTCACTTAACCGGCTTAATAAGCACGTATTATCTGATAGCGCTTGCATACAAATTAGATGCAAACTTAACCGGATTAATCGAAGAGGTTTTATGAAATTAGAAAAAAACTGAGCTAGTTAAAGACATAGTTATAATCTTCGTGCAATATTTTTGTTTATTTTTACAAATAAAAAAAAAACAAAATATTCACTTGGTAAAGTTCGGAGATAATGGGGTGGGGGAAAGTATTTTTTTAAAACTTTTTCCTTTGTAAATCAAAAATGCACAGTAAAAAAACATAAAAACATGTTTAAGAATGTACAAATCAAATTCTATCATAATGATACCCCACTAGACCTAGTAGCTAGGCTTTGAATGTTTGGCCCCGCTTATATTGGTCGTTATTTTTTATTTGCAATAACGGAACCCTAAAAAGGCAGTATAGACCTAGAAAAACTCTTCCAATTTTTATTTACATTTTATATAGACCTAGTTGTGGAGGAGGAAATAAGTAATATTCACTCAAACTCTTAATTTTTGTAAAGATCTGACGCCATTCTGCCTTCATTTAATAGAAATTTGTGCAATGATACACATAACCCTGAATTTTTAGCATAACTAGATTTTTTTTTTCAAATGTTTATTAATTTAGTTCTGGTGGACGAAATATTGAAACTTCAGGCCTTCAAATTGGTATTTTTTTATCTGAGTTTTTTACTATCTAGTATAGTTATTATTTTTTAATATCTGACAGACGGTTTTTTTTTAACGGTACAATTTTAAACAAGTCGAACTAGTCCCATGGTAAGCTAAATAAGGCTAACTAGTAGCCACTAGACGATTAATTTACGTATATACATAGAATACATCCAAGACTCAGGAACAAATATGTATGCTCATTACACAAATATTTGCCCTTACCGGGATTTGAACTCAGGACAACAGGCAACGTTACTCCCGCTGAGCTAAGCCGGCGCTAAATTAGGTTTTTGATTTTCTTACCCTCTGCCATCATGCCTATTTAGATTATTCAAACAATAAAATCTTTTCTATTGTTCAACCAAATGTTGTGTAGAAAAAATACTTAATACGAAATTGTTATTTGCGAACAAGACGCCGTAGCACCTGGGCCCGCGTGTGCTCTCATTGTTTACCCTGCTCCGACACGCGCCAGCGAGCGGGAGCGAGAATACTCATTTTCTTCTTCATATCGGCGAATTTCACAGGTCAAGAAAGGCCTTTATCCGTTGGTAGAAAGCAACAATACCTATGAACAATAGCACAGATATAACCACTGATGCAAAAGGGGCTGGGTTAATGATAAGGGTTAATCATTTTTTCTATACGTCTCCTGAGTCACTCTTTAAAACTATGATTTTAAATGATACTAGAAGGCGCCAGCAACATACATGCAATTATGTAATTAAACGTACAAAAAAAACCATATTAACTTGTAAAATTCCCGAGACAGCAAGGATTTTTACGAAAAATTATGAGTTTTTATTAAAAAAAATCAGTTTAAAATTAATGAAAATTGTGCATTAATTCATAACGGTATGTAAATTCTTGTTTTTTCGGGAATTTTACAGGTTTATGTGTTTATTGGGTGTAAAATTTCACATTTTTTTACAGTGTATGTACTATAATCATTTTTAAAACACGCTCACTATGGTAAACTTACACGGACACGCAAATTCCATCAAAAATTATAGATTACGTTTAGATTCCATATTAACTAAAATTACAAATGATAAACTTACGAAACGGTTTGAACCGATAATATACTGTGAACTTAAAAAAAATGCCATGTACCATGTACTACGACGAAATTTCCAAATGATTTTTTTTTTCTGCACTGGATTTTTCAGCTGCTCCCCATTCCAACAAGCGTTTTTTTAGGGTTCCGTACCCTGTAAAACAGGACCCTATTACTAAGACTTCGCTGTCCGTCTGTCTGTCACTAGGCTGTATCTTGTGAACCGTGATAGCTAGACAGTTGAAATTTTTACAGATGATGTATTTCTGTTGCCGCTATAACAACAAGTACTAAAAATAGTATAATTTTATGTCTGTCTGTGTATATCAGTAACCAATATAAAATGATCAAGCACCGTGCAAATTTTGCTAAGAAGAAGGGCTCTTCTAAATCTGCATTTCATAGATGCGGCCGTTTGAAGCGTATATTTTGTACAGAACCCTCGGTGCGCAAGTCCCGACTCGCATTTAGCTGTTTTTTTTTCTGAACTCCTGAGTTTCTCAGCTGCTCCCCGCTCCAACAAGCGTATTTTTTTTATTATATCGATAAGATTTATAAACGCCGGGCGGGCGGATTTATCGAATCACACACATGCGCCCGCCTAAACGCTGCAATTCTGCCAACACCCTTATCTTGTGTGCTTACTCTTTTGTTTTCCGGAATTTTACACAGTGTATATAAATACGTTCATTTCGAAGGGTAAAGGGGATTCTAAACTATCTTGGAGAATAATATCAATACTAGATTGTCAACCAAGGGTTGAAAGTCTTTAGTTGGAACAAAAACTCCGTTTGTGTCTGTTAACTATGTTAATATGTGTAAGAAGCACCATCTCATTCCCTTATATAAGCGCCGGGAAATTGCATATATTGTTTACATCCTTAATATAACGAACAACAATGAAGACTGCCCGAAATTACTCTCTGGACTTTCCTTCAATACTCCATCCAGGCTAAAAAGACATTTCCCTCCCCTCTCAATTCCCTTTTCCTCGCGTAATTATAGGAAGAATAGCTTTCTGTTACGTGCTGGCCAAAGTTTGAATAACCTAACTAAAGAGCTGGATATCGATATTTTCAATAGTAATATCCCAACTGTGCGGCGTAGGATAACGGACGGTTTCTTTGAATGAGCGTGCCTTGACCGGAGCATTGTTTGTTGAATTTAATTTTATTTTATTTGGTTACAACCAAATAAAATAAAATGTGTTGCAGTTTATTTCACTTAGTCATAGTAATCACTAGAAGGCTCTGCGATGTTGTGCATTATGTGAGCGTCTCTATTTTGTATCATGTTACTACCGGTGGGAACCTGTAATTGGCTTTCTGATACTTATTCTATGCCGCAAATGTATTACTTTTAGCTGTTGGCTCTCCGAATAAATAAAAATAATAATAATAATAATAATCTTAATGGCATATAATGATACCTATATTAATGTACCTAATTTATTGTCAATATTATTTATTTATTATTAAAGTACAGCCACATTGTATATGTTATAACATTCACATTAATTATATTATTATAGGTATCTAAATCTGATATACACAACAATAACGGTGTACATAACACCGTTTTATTGATTATTATATGAGATTATTTTAATATTCCTGATTATTTGATTATTATTTTATTTCATAATTCTTTATGGTATACGTCCAAATGTTATTGTGATATACAAATGTTAATTTAATTGGATATAATTGATAATGTAAAGTTGCAAAACACCTTATAAATAAAATGAGTATGAGTATACTGTCCGGTGGTGGTTTGAATGCGCATGCGTATGTTGTTGTGGAAAATGCATGAAAATATGCGCATTTGAGCACAATTTACTGTCGGATCTAACCAAGACAATATTTCGCGGAAAAACTTACGAACAATACAATCCTTTAATCTAATATTGGAATTCCGCCAAATAACGCCTGAATCTATCAATTACTATTGTAATTGTTTACGAGCTGTTGCTTACTGTACTCTCTTTCTTTGGTCAGTTCATTCTTTAGTTTTAAAATGCCATCTACTATATAATACTAGATATTCCCTTGCAGTTGACGTACGATTCAAAGTATAGCGATTGCCAGTCTTCGTCCCCGATGCAATAGGCTTGTGTCCTAAAGAAATGTAATTAGTCCGTCGATGAGATTATGAGAAAATATCGGAAATGTATTTTTTCTTTTGTAAATGAAACAAAACATGGTGAAGATATAGCCTGTTAAAGTTCCCCGTGAAGTTTCTCGCACGGCGTGACGTCATGCGCCCCTACTCTCAAACTTTGACGCGCTATCTTTGTCTTTTTTTTTTGTTTGGTAGACAAAAGAAAAAATACGTGTCCAATATTTTTTGATAATTTTACTGACGGATTAATTCGAATAATGTTTTTTTTACGCTGGAAACTACCCTATTCATATCAGTGTCGTGGGTTAAATAAAAAAGGCAAAGTAAATGATAAAGACAACTTTTAAACTTCCACCATATTTTACTCAAAATTTACAAATACATAAACTACATAAGAATAAGACTTGTGGCTGACTATTTGTGTTTATATTTATTTACATTTTGCGAGGAGAAAACTACATTAACCAGTACCTAACATAATTATGTAACTAATTCAAAGTCCATTTGCCATTGCCGTTTCCTGTTAATTATAAAGTTGAAAACAACATTACTAACCACCAACTATTATTGCAAATTTTAGCAAGAAAATTAATGAAAAAAGTCACAAGGCATTTATTAAGGTTGTGTGAACGTAAAAGCGAATACGAAAATAAACATGTTCAGATGAAAATTACACGACATATATCCTACAACACTATGAAGCAACGATTCTACAACAATTAATTTATCTTTGTATTCAATCAAATCAATAATAATGTGAAATTAATAGAAAGTACGAAAAGAAGAAAAGTACAATACGCGTTAAAGTTTCTTTTTTGCTTCAAATAATTAATAATTATCAATACTGATGCCGCTGGCTATGCGATGCGTGGTCAAAATCTAGCTATCAACAGTTGCGTCACTCCGGTGGCGTCATTTTAGACAGTGCTATACGATATGCTGTTTGCCCGCTGACGAGCAGACGGATCGCCTAATGGTAAGAGATCACCGTCGCCCATAAACACCTGCAACACCGGTCGCATCGGTCCGGAAATACTGCCGGTGACAATTTATTCCACAGTTCAGTCGTGCGAGGCAAGAAATTTCTAACAAAACGCACAGTTGTGGGCTGCTTCAGATAGTTGCAACTTTACGAAGTCTAAACGATGTTATTTTTTATATTGCGTAACCTTAAAAGAACTCTAAATTCCTACAACTGACCTTTTGCCATACGATTTAATAAAAAAAACTGTTCTGTTTCGTTGGTGGAAAACTTGAAGATGATTAATTCCCATTAACATTTGCTGATAATTACTCAACCACGCGGCATTAAACATATCTAACGAAAGGAAGACGATGCCAGTAATGTTGTCGCCAACATCCCTCAGAAGAACTTCGCTTTGACATGCCATTCCATCTTTATCAACCTAAACTGAATGAGACGGAAAATGACAAGTCAGAGTCACGTAGTAATTCTTTAGACCTCCGTCATAATTTCCTCAAGAACTGTCTCCATACTGGGAGCCCACTTCAGCCCATGGATTTTGGTGCGGAAGCATTTGGCGATTTCCAGGACACGGACGCAGTCGTCAGCCTCTGTTTGGAGTTTCTCACACTCGTGGATAATCGTCACTAGTTGCTTCGCCATGGCGTCGTCTGAAAACACACAATTTGGACATGCTTACTTTGTCTTTTTTTGATCAAGATGCCTCCTTCTGATGTGTACCCACCATGAGGCTGATATCACTTAAAATAAAGTGAATTTGGTTAGTTTTGAGAAAACTTGAATAAGTATACAGTGTTTTAATGAGACTATCGTTTCTGCTAGCTTACCCATACTGAAATTTAGAACAAAAAACCTTATTCTTGTTCAAACGATTTGATTTGGGCGTTGATGACTCGGTCAGAAATGACTTCTTCTACACTATTATACCTATAAGAAAAGATGTTCGACAGCATACAGGCTAAGGTGTGGTAGACCATGGACTTTCGTAATAGATTCAAAAACTCCACAACAAATTATGTTTGTTACAAACTGCTAACTTCAATAGCTGCCGTTCTAAAAGAATCATGTTCCATTTGTTTATGAAATATTTTATCTCCGAGCTACAGATGCTTGATATATATTTTTGAGGTAAATTATCAGCTAATCTCACCAGCGCCATGACTCTTCGCGAACTCGTGCGCATTGCCGTGATGCAGCTTATACTCGTCGGTGATGAGGTCGAACTTGGTGGCCATGCACATGATGGCGCAGCCCATGTCGCGGTTCACCAGATCGTAGTCCTCCCGCCAGAAGTTGTAGAAGTCTTGCATCACGTTGTCTGGGATGTTCAGCTGGATACAAAAGCATGGTCAAAAGAGATACAAGCAATGGCGTACTCAGGGTTTTTGGCCAAGGTAGGCCGCTTTTCTGTGCCTATATGGAGCCATGATCGTTCAGGACTTCAGGGTAGACAGTTTCTCTGTACCTATATGGGGCAATGATCGTTCAGGGCTTCAGGGTAGACAGTTTCTCTGTACCTATATGGGGCAATGATCGTTCAGGGCTTCGGGGTAGGCAGTTTCTCTGTGCCTGTATGGAGCCATGATCGTTCAGGGTAGGCAATGTTTTTGTGCCTATATATGGACTGCACGCCGCTGGCTACAACTGTGTGGCAAAATACAAGGATCACGAACAACTAGAAGTTACATTACAAGGCCTACAAGTGTGTGGCATAATATTGTTGAATCAGCCCAATATATTTCCACTTATATAAGTAGATCCTAGAAAATATTTGTACCTTTGCCTGCAAAAAGTGCGCACACGTTGCACATAACATTTAATTTTTGTTTAGATTTCCAATGTATTCACCGGTAGTGAACATCTGGCAGGTTCAGGTTTATCTTCTTTGCCACATTTATCATTTTTACATCAATTCGTTGTCTGAAAGTATTTGAAATTTTGCTCCCTATATTTAGACCAGCAGTCGCTTTCGATTGTAGCTTGTACAATGAAAACATCTCGGATCTGAAATTTTAACACTTTTAATTTATTTCGCAAAAGTTGCTACATAAAAATTTACTACATATACATATGTTATATGTATATTTATACATTTTGTAGTTCCTACTCTGTTACCTGGAACAACTGGATCAACATATATTTGTCTTTTGAGATTCCACTGTCATCATCATCATCAGCCCATCTCCGTCCAGTGCTGGGCATGGCCTCTCCCAGGGCATTCATTTGCCACATTAAACGCAACAATAACACAAATCCTTCAAATTAGTATCCCAAACTATTTTACAATGCCAATTGCATGAGAGAGAAGGAGGCGGAAGATACAACAACGATACATCAGATAAGGACAAAGTTTATCTCTTCTCGATAGTCGCGGCTTTGGTTGCGCGAGTTTATTTTTTTCTTCTGTAATTCTATTAAGAAAGGTAAGCATTATTCATATTAAATTCCTTCTTAGAAACCTAAACCTAAAACCATTGTTAATATGCGTAAAACCTCAGGATACAATTTCCCGACCCCGTGACCGCAGCCTGTAAAGTATTGTGAAGCCTTAAGGGGTTCCAAGCAAAAATGTACGATTTATTTATGTTCATTGTCTCTGGAACACTTTTCCCATAAGTCGAAAATTTGCGAGTAAATTATGAACTTTTACGGATAGGTCTATAAAAAAATGGATTGCGTATCTAGTATCTCAGTGAACCTTAAAAAAATTATAAATAAATATTATTTATTTATTTAATCTTCTCTACTAGTCAACCGTGAGGCAAAGCAGATAAATTGTGGGCGGTGCAACTAATTTACAGACATAATATATTAGGAAGATAAATACTTAGATACATACATATGCATATAATATATACTTATATACATAAATAAATTCAGATGAAACAAACTAATCAGAAAAGCTAATATAAGCTAAATATTAGGGACAATCTTACACAAATCGACCTAGTCCCAAACTAAGC
The DNA here is from genome assembly GCA_905404275.2 of Hedya salicella. Taxonomy (NCBI): domain Eukaryota; kingdom Metazoa; phylum Arthropoda; class Insecta; order Lepidoptera; family Tortricidae; genus Hedya; species Hedya salicella. Next base: position 692,069 of record FR990112.1, on the reverse strand, counting down.
AAAGCTTGTACTATGGGTACTAGATTCAAAACCTTAATTGTTCGTTATGATAACCTTTATCATGCTAATTAAGCATTTTCTTATAAAAAACGTGTATTTTCGAGTAAAAATAACAAAGTTTGATGGAGTTTATATTGATTTCGGTGACTTGTGAAGATAACTGAAACAGTAAATTGGTAAAGACATACAATACGGAAAACTGAAGATCTACAGATTGAGTAAGTAAGTAAGTGAAGATTGAAGGTTATTCAGGACTGGCCCCCTGATGCGGTTTCTTAGGCAGACATGGAGAATTTGCGGCATGGCTTTTTTAACGTTTTAAAATAGCAAAATCTTTCTAGGAGCAACATAATTTGTGAATTTCGCGCGATGCATATGTGTTCTATATGGGTCTCCCTCGCGATCCCTAACAACGTTTGTCCTAATATTTATTGCCCTAAATGTTTTGTTCTAATGGGCATTAGCCCTAACGAGCGATTGTCATAACAATTATTTTTCATAATGTAATTGGTTTCCCTTAAACTAATTTTTCCGAAACAATTTTTCCATTACTATTTATATCCCAAATATTGCATTTTCTCATCTCAATCCCTATAAACGTTTGCTCTCATATCTCTTGCCCTAACTGTTTTGTCCTAATTGGTATTAGTCCTAACAATTAATTGTCATAACATTTTTTCCTCAAATGCCTTTTGGTTCAAATAGTTAACGTCAAATTGCGAAATATTTATGTTCTGGGTCCGCGTTGCATCAACATTTATGCCATGGTGAGGGTTGCTTAAAAAATAGATGAAAAATAATTTTAAGAATGCCGGAACTGGGATTGAGGACCGGCGCCTTAGGCGCCTCAACGTAGTTTTTCTCGGTGGACAGGATGTGGGTGTACTCGAGCATTAAGACGATGTAGAGTATACTGCTACATATCACACTTTATTGCGTATCAAACTTAATAGGTACAGATAGACAGCAAGTCCACTAGTAGTGACGGAGGAGATCTGTTCAGTTCGACGATCCGAACTCAAGTCCCCGTTCATTGAGGGATCCAACTATTTAAAGGCAGCCACTCCGTCCTCACCAATGGCCATGCTCGTGCAGCTGCCTGGGCGTAAACAACACCTGCAGCCTGCACGTGTCCAGTGTCTTCTCATAGCAGGTATCTGGTAATTGATGTGACGACTGTTTCTATGACATGGAGCATGTATTCTCCGACAAGTATATTTTTTTAGTATACCGTTAGGAAGAACTGCGACAAAATGGAACATGGGTCAAAAACCCAAAACTGTAGGTTAGGTTAGGTATGTATTGTGACCATGATGGGTACACCGAAAACTGTAGGTTAAGTTAGGTTTTTATTGTGACCATGTATAGCGGGGCGAAGGGAGTATCAAAATGAGTGAAAAACCGAAAACTGTGAGGTAGGTTAAAAATAATGATTAGGACATTTGATCTTTAGGTCTCATAATAATTATGATAAATGACTACTATGGAACATGACATTAGTGCGGCCCCGTGACGTCACTCCTAGGTACAATTATTTGTACTTAGGAGTGACGTCACGCGACATTTTGACTCTATGGATCGTCTTTATTTTTTGATTACGTAAGAAAGAAAAAAGACGTTTCCAATTTATTATTAATCTACATGTCGGACTAATTATTAAAATTTAGTCATTATTCCTAAAGCTTGGTACGACTCCAGATATCTCACAATTTAGATATAAAGTCCGTTGGGGAAAAACAAAAGTATGGGAAAGTTTTTAAAAATGGAATTTATCAACGCCTTTATAAGCATTTTCGGTAAAATTTCAGTCTTACCCCAACGCACCGTACTTCAAAAAGTACTGTTAGGCATTAACGGGTTAAATTAGCAAGTTCAAAATAAAGTTCCGTCGAAGCTTACCTCATCTTTACATTTCTCTAACGCCGCGGAAAACCCCGTAGTTAACTTTTTCATAACCTCCGCCGACGGCGTCACTCTCCGCACACAGAGAAACAGACAGAGCGCGACAAACATCGCCCGCCATTTTGTCTCTGCGGCCATCTTGTGAACTCACGTTACAATGTTGCCAGTGACAGCGGCCGAAGATTTTTATGGGGTTTTATGTGGCAATTACGAGAGATTGAAGGTGTTATTAATTGCAGTATTGTACGGATGTGTTAATTGAGCGTTAATACGCCACTGATACGGTGCGATAATAAGCACGTGACATTAGCTGTTAATTGACTGCTAAGTGTATATTGTTAAGTAATCTGCGAGGTTTCAAAGTTAACCACGTCATCATAATCACGCCACAATGCCTAAAAGCTGAATTAAATTATGGTATCGTCACCAGTTAGCTACCGCTAGCTTTTTGTAATACTTAGATACTGCGTGCGTGCGTACGTGTAGCGTAGCATCTGATCTGAAAAAATGCCATAAGGTGCACTGGGATAATTTCGAATGATTTTTAATGCGGTGTATCTTCCAAAGTGCGTTAAGTTTAATCATAATTAGAACACAGAATGGTAAGCGTTATGATAGCCTCTGATATCAAAATCAGAATCAGAAAAAAAATATTGCCACAACTTACAATGAATAGGATTAGAAGTATACAAAAAAATAAAAATAAACTTAAGATCTAGTAATTAAAATTAACTGAAAACAATTGTGAGGCAATGGGTCTCTGTCTCAGCATATGCTGTGCATAAACCACAGCGCAAGTTTTTAGACCGAGCCCTAAAAAAATTATATGCTACAAACTGTGCTTATTCTAAGTGTCACTTTAAGAATATAATAGGTAAGTAACGGGAAGGAATTTACCACGTAAATAACAATTTCTTCGAAGGTTGTTTCCTTTTCGAGATGGGGGGGATACTTCACTCCAGGGGCCCGTTTCATAAACGCTTGTAACTTGTATTAATTGTAACAAACGGAAGTCTCTTTTTAATTCATATTGTTGGAAAGAGACTTCCGCTTGTAATACAAGTTACAAGCTGTTGAGAAAATAAAATTGGCTAGCGATAAGGGCAGCGCATGCGCACATGATGGGCTTACATGTTGGCCAAAATTCAGTCAACATCTGTCTTTCGTACGGTGCGGACGCGTTATAGTGCTCATCGTTGTTAGTTTATTGTTACCCGACTGCGCGACGCAAAGGAGTGGTAATGTTTTTATCAGTCTATGTATGTATGTGTCTATGTTTGTTCCTATCTGGCACTCTAGAGACCAAACGCGTGGACCGATTTTGATGATTCTTACGTCAATCGATTTGTCTTAACTGTCCAAATGTCACTAAAGACATGAAAATGATGAAAACTCAAAATGGCGACAACGAGACGCCATATTGAGGAAAATAAAAAAAATGAAAATCGAGGTATTATATCGAATGGGGTATCATTGAATAGGGATTTGAAAATCATTATTAGGTTTCTTTTATCGTTTTTAATTTTGAATTACCAGCTAGGAACTATAACGATTTAAAGTTGGTTAGCAAGCCGTTCTCACTAAATTTTTATTTAATTGCATTGTAATAAATCTGTGCAAGCTTCTCAATAACCCCCACGATAAAGATTGAGAAAATGTCTGACTTATATACTAAAGAGTATAAAATAAAAAATAATTATTAAAAAAACGAAAAACCCGACTGCGTAAAAAAATAAAAAGAAACAAACAAGTCCAGTGCCCTAGAAATTTGTTGTTAAGTTAAAAAACCCGACTGCGTAAAAAACTAAAAAGAAAAAACATGTCCAGTGCCCTAGAAATTTGTTATGTTATAATAGAAATCTTTCATGATTCATGATCGATACTCTTGTCTCGTTAGTTTTTTACGCAGTCGGGTTTTTTGTTTTTTTAATTATTATTCAAATTTTTACCTGCCTTGTTTATTGGAGAGATTTGTAAATTATTTAAAATTTATGTAAAAATGGCAAAAACGGAATCATTACATAGTAAACCCCCCCCCCCCCCCCCCCTGATTATGGTCCGACAGCCTTATACAATGTCTTTTGTATTAAAATTGAAACTCATGTGACATCAACGTGGTTATCGTTTGCATAGTTGACATTCCAGCGTCAGGCAAATTCGTCATCAGTATGCGTGGCTTGTGCGGAGCCCGGGCGGACACGGCGCGGCCTTTGGGTCACCGACATCGGGTTCCTTCTGTTACGTGTTACATGTGTACAACTTGTTGGACATTCATGTTTATTTATCATTATCATCATATCAGCTTAAAGATCCACTGCTGCACAAATGTTCTGAAGAACTTTTTAAGTTGGTGCCACCGTCACGTTTCTATCATCGCACCTCCCGCCTCAGAAACAAAGTACATCCCCACCATCTGGATGCTTGGCATCCCAAAAATAAACGGGCATCATGCTCATTTTTACCACGCACTTGCAAGTTGTGGAATAACCTTCCCCGTGAGGTATTTCCAGAGCGCTATAACATGGGATTCTTCAAGAAGCGAGTTAACAGGGCTCTCAAAGGTTGGCAAAATATGGGCGATTCGTCCGGTGTTGCACATATCCATGGGCGATGATGACTACTTTCCATCAGGTGGCTCGTCTGCCCTTTTGCCACTTGTTACTTAAAAAAAACAATGTCCTTCTGCAAGGACCTTCACCACGACGGGTCTGACTAGTCTGGATGTTTACTTATACTAAATAAATAAATATAGAACTAGTCCCATGCTAAGCTCAATAAAGCTTGTGTTATGGGTACTAGACGACGATATATTTAATATACATATTTGTGTAAAAATTTACCTGTAATATTTACTTATTTATTTATCCAAATCGGTTGTGCGGTTTAAGTGCGATAAGGTAACAGACAGATAGACAGTTACTTTCGAACTTACAATATTCGTATAATTAATTTCATTTGCATGAATATTGGTGTAGAACACAAGAATTTTAAATCCTAACTGACATTACTACATGCAACAAATAAAAGTTATGCTGTGTGTAGTTTTTTTTATCTGGGGTACCCTTGTGAACCCTTCAACGGCCAAGTCACACAACATTAACTATAATAATAAAAAAATCGCAGTAAAGAACCTTAGACTTGGCACGACTTTGTCTAGATTTTATTACTTTTTAGAGATAAACAAGCAACTCCATCGAGACTTGGCTAGTTTTTTACAGAATGTTTTTGGTGGGATTTCACTTCTTTTTGTAGAAACGTGGGCATAGACCTTCGATTTTTGATATCAAATGAACCGGCCCACCAAGTTGAATATTTTTTATAAAGGCGGTATGTCGATTCTAATAGTTTGGTTGGGCTCTTGTGTTTTCTAATCAGGGTCACCAGGTACTCCAGATCTTCAATTATCCTAGTTTTATAGTTTTCCCTTTATGTGGCCATTAAACCCTAACTCTGTACCAAATTTCAGCTCTCTGAGTTTATGGGAAGTACTAGTTATTTTCTGATGATCATGAGTGAGTGAGTGAGTGTCATAAATGCGAAAATTTGCTTTCGCTTAACTTCGGAACTAAATGACCTACAGACTTGAAATTTTGGATTTTAAGTATGTGATTATAGCTTACTAGATGACGAATATTTCTGCGTTATGGTCTTATCCAGAGGTTCTCAAATAGGGGCCTGGAAATGCGGCGAAATGGTTCCAGTAAAGGATGGTACGGCAGTGTTTGCTTCGCGCTCGACTTGGCGGGGGCACTGCCGTGTCCCCTGATTTCCCGAAATCTTGTAGTCATACTCATATTATAATGTACAGGGACTGGAAGTATGGATTATGGTAGTCAATTAGATTGGCATAAACAGCCAACTCTGTCTAATTTAATGGCTGCATTATGAACACGCGCATTATGCGATTAGACGCGAGCATGCAAAGTTACTGCATCCCCGGGGAGAGGCTGTTTCCATTTCACCACGACATTTAAGCGATTGCTGCCTTATAAATTAAAAAAAAATTACTAATAAACAAACTAGTACTTATAATCACTATCAAAAATAGCCACTGTGGCAAGCCGACAGTAAAGGTACAAGTTCGTAGCCATGTAGCAGTAGCAGGCGATGTGTCACTGCGACACTGGTTTCTATGTATAAAACGTGTTCTACGTCCGATCCAATCTGATCCTAATTACCGGATGAAATCGGATAATGTATTATGCAACAGATCCCAATTTTTAGGGTCTGTAGCACAATGCATTATCCGATTTTATCCGATAATTAGGATCGGATTGGATAGGATCTGAAGGTGTAGAATACCTCACTTAAGTGACCAACTGTACTGCAATAAGGTCTACCAATGGTCAATTAAGTGTGTGGCTGACGGTATTTTTAAACCACGAAAACGAACAACACGCCTGCTGGCTGCTACTTAATAGTCGTCAACAAAATTATTGTACCTCGAACCAGACGAAATATTACGCCGCGATTAACTAAAATAGTATAATAACCAATCCCAAATAGCACACATGCTGTATTAGAGGTTATACAGCCCATAAAAGCCCAAACTGACTGTATAAAGGCCGTATACGCTCTTATACGCGCGTTTGCTACAGAGGATCTCTACTGCAGCTTTAAAACATATTTTGATTTTGCATCATGTTCTTTACTTTAATGAGTGCAAGAGTTGTCTTTCGTTGATCATTAAACTACAAAAGAGGCCCCATCTACATTTGATTAAATTTTTATAAAGTCGTGTATTTTATTTTGTACGTAAATTTAATTTCTGAATGGGAAGAGTTTAAAATCTTGACGGGTGCCAGGGTAGCCAAGTATTTTATGCGACGTCACACGTTCCTAGGCTTTAGTATGCAGCGTTTTTGGGAAAGTCCAAAAATGTGATTGTATATCGGTGAGTTTTTATGAGATTGACGTAGTTTTTTCACCAGTATGTCTTTTATTGAAAGGTCGTTGTATGACAATACACAGAAAAAGTTACCAAAAATTGTCAAAATCCCTAAAGGTGATATCAGGCGGTTCACTGGAATGAATGTTCACCGGAATGAATTCATTAGCGAGCCAATCACTTAGATTGGATTTTTGTTTCACTTTTCGTTCAGACGTGTCACTTTCAGGTCAGGTGACATTGTTCAAAGCATACAGCCAGTCCTTTTAATTGAGCAGCCTGGGGGTCAAGTATACGAAACGAGCCTATAACGCCTTTCGTGTTCAATAGAAGAATGCATTTAGGATGCTGCTGGGGCTACCTACCTGGTGTAGCGCATCGGGTATGTTTGCCGAGGCCCGCATAGATAGCTTTCAGGCAATTATACGAAAAAAGATCATCTCACTGTTGAGTCGGGTTAGGCAAAGCTCTAACAGCATCCTGAGTGCCATAGCGGCAAGGTTTGATTGCCCAATATTAATGTTTTGGGTAAGGCAGATCAAGGGTGTCGCTGAATATGTGTTGTGATTGTAATTGTATATATATTAAGTTGTTAATTACTAACCTAGATTTAAGCTACTTTGTTACTAATCATTTATGGATAATTATCCGAAGTAAAGAGTTATTATTATTATTATTTGAGTGAAAGATGCGAAATGACACAAGAAAATGAAAGAAAATTGAACCGCCTGATATCACCTTAAAGCGCGTCAGACGTCACAGCAAACTGTTCCACCGTCACGTTGACGGATCGCCTCCGACAGCGGACACGCGCCGGATCGCGCGTCGCTAATCCGTGTCAGAGCAGGATTACTCTTCATTAGGCGCGTAGTGTCAGCTGAGAGACATTTGTCACGGCACTAAGTTCGCCTTCGCTGTTAAAGCATTAAGTAATTTTAATTTAAACGTATTCATTTGCACATCTTTCATTAATTGTGCATCTGATTTTTTGTGAAACAGATGTCTACCAACTCGCACTTTACCCCTATAATTCTGCGCAAAATAAATATGGCTGTTCAACCCCGTGTAATTAAGTTAAAGAGTGTTAAATTTAGATTTTTCACAGGCTTTTATTAGGTCGACCTGTATGTAACTAACTATGTAATGGAATCTAAGGTAACTAATTTAACCATCTTCCAAGGATCGTAGCGTCATGAAAATTGGCAGCTGTATGTAGTTCTGATGACAATAGAATAATATGGTACTGTCGAACTGATCTGATGATGGAACCAGAACATATGAACTGTAACTTCATGATGGAACATAGTATCATAGCTGTGATTGGAGTTGTTAGAAAAGTCTTGTAAAGCGTGTTTTTCTAGTGTTTTTTACACTATTAATTTATTTTTCCAGGTATTAAATAAAAGTTTTCAGCGAATAATTTAGTTGGTGGTGACTGTTTGGGGAACATAATTAGCCCATACATTAGTAAACCTGATGTAAGCTGAAAGAAGTCCACCGAAGCTCTGTCATACAAACATATAAATTTAAATTCAAGTCATTAAATTCAAGTTATTAAAAATAGATTCGTACAGAATACTTTTCGAGGTTCTCTTAGATATTCTAAATATTTTAATTTATACCACGTCTGATCACATATTCTGCTGGTCCGATAAATATTCACCCAGTGTATTGTAAGCTCCCTTTTCGAAAGTTTGCTAATTCAAATTTACAATATACACTTGTAATTTATTATAATAGCGAGTACAGAGTTCCAAATTGCCCTTCCCCTGTTATCCCTTGATCAAATATAGACTTATTATTTTACTGATGTTCTCTCGGCTCATCATCAGTCGTTCACTCTTGGCAGTGTCGTGGTTACGGCAATGGTGTGCACATTTGGATCCTCATCCTCGTCCTTCTTCTGACAGCCGCAGCTCTCGCGATGCGTCTCCATTTCACCTGGTTGTCTGCGAAGCGAGTGCACTGTACCATAGTGCTCTGTGTGGTTTTTTTATTAAGGTCGGTCCAGCGAGTCAGTGATCGGCCTCGTCCTCTCTTTCCTTCCATCTGTTTATGTTTGGCTATGACGTACTAAAAGTGCACAGTGACGACCGGTTTATCCCAGTGGGAGTAACGTTGCCTGCGAAGCTGAGCTCCTGGATTCAAATCCCGGTAAGGGCAAATATTTGTGTGATCAGCATAAATATTTGTTGCTGAGTCTTGGATGTTTTCTATGTATATAAGTAATATATCTATTAGATATATCGTCGTCTAGTACACACAACACAAGCCTTATTGAGCTTACCGTGGGACTAGTTCGATTTGTGTAAAATTGTTCCGTAATATTTATTTATTTATTTATAGTGGGACGATAACGACGCGTTTTTTTTTCAAAGGGAAATGAACGAGTCATGCTCGGAGTCTCCTTGTATGATCGAATCAGAAATGAGGAGATCCGCAGAAGAGCCAAGATCGTCGACATAGCTCAAAGAATTGCTAGACTTAAGTGGCAGTAGGCGGGGCACATTGCTCGTAGAACCGATGGCCGCTGACATGACTGGGGAGGCCCCCAACAAGATAGACCGACGATCTGGTGAAGATTGCGGGCAACCGTTGGATGAGAGCAGCGCGCGAGGGATCGTTGTGGAAATCTTTGGGAGAGGCCTTTGTCCAGCAGTGGACGTCTTTGGGCTGATATGATGATGATGACGGCACGATAGAATGGTCACTTTTTCGGTATAAATTGAAGTATTGGATATGAATATTTTGACTTGTACCTTTACAAATTTTTATCTCTCTTTTTCAGGTACGTTATTTCACACGAAACTGAAGCTTCCAGATCCTTTCAGCAATGTCAAAGTGAGTCCTAACTTAAGTTACAGAGAATATAAATACACCGAATTGAAATGAAATCCCACCTAATTACTACAAAACAACTTTATTATTTACTATTTCTTACTGACTAAACGATTTCTCTACGAGATCGAATCAGAAATGAAGAGATTCTTAGACGAACCAAGGTCACCGTCATAGCAAACAGGGTAAGCAAACTGGAGTGGCAATGGGCAGGGCACATAGTTCTAAGAAGCGATGGCCGTCGGGCAGAAAGATTATCGAGTGGAGATCGCGTACCAGCAAGCGCAGCGTGGGCAGCCAGCCGCAAGGTGGTCGGATGAACTGCTTAGAGTTGGTAGCGGGGACTCGCTGGATACGGGTCGCCTCTATCCGGCCCATGTGGAAATCTATTGAGGAGGCTTGTGTCCAGCAGTGGACGTCCAATGGCTGAAATGATGAAAAAAATTTAACAACTATAAAAGCCCCGTTTTTTTCCTTTTGAGGTATGGAAACCTAAAAAGTTATAATAACTTTAATCTACACTTGTATGTGATTGTAAACGGCCATGCAATGCAACATGTCTCCATAATGGGCTATTAAATGACGATAAATAAAAAGCGTCGTTAACATCGACTGGCCGATCGCCAAACGACGACGTACGTTAATGGCTGCCCTTTATTTGTAGCCCGTGTGTGGATTGCTTTATTTCTTATTTTATTTTGCACTACAAATATATAAATAAGCGATTGGAAAATTTTCCTCGGGTGTACCCGGGTACGGGTGGCAGCGAATAGAATCAAAAATGAGGATATCCGCAGAAGAACCAAAGTAACCGACATAGCTCACAGGATTGCATCGCTGAAGTGGCAATGGGCGGGCCATGTAGCCCGTAGAACGGATGGCTGTTGAGGCAGTAAAGTCCTAGAGTGGGGACCACGCATAGAAAAGCGTAGCGTTGAACGGCCTCCAACTAGGTGAACGGATGATCTCGTAAGGGTCGGGAGTCGGTGGATGCGGTCTGCTCAAGATCGTGACGAACTATAGAGGAGGTCTATGTTCAGCAGTGGACGTCCGTGGCTAGACTAGAGGATAGATTGACAGTGGCAGCGTGGGTCCCAACAAGATGGACAGATAATCTGGTGAAGATCGCGGGAAATCTCCTGTTGAGGGCGACGCACGACCGGTCATTGTGGAGATCCTTGGGGAGGCCTTTGTCCAGGAGTGGACGTTTTTGGACTGATATGATGACGGTGGCTTGCTTTGGTGGCACAGTTGGCAAAGACGTGGTTACCCGGAAAGTCGTTGGAGATGCCTCGTCTAAAATTCCATCTATACGATACATCTTACTGTAACGATTTACTCGATGGCGAACTTTAATTTCGTTTGATCACGCTAGTCTACAGATAACTTACTCTCGCATAGTTACCAGCTAACGTTGAACGAATTGAGTTAAATCGTAATACACCAAGTATGATAGACAGGTCGTCCCATGCTTGAGCGTAAAGTGGACGTTGAAATAAATGGACTCTTACAGGAATGGACATTCACGGACATGGACTTTTCTTAAATGGACTTTCGCAGAAGTCGTACCAAAACACACTAGACGTACCTAAGAACTGGACCTAAGAACCCTAAATAACATTTTTTCGCCCAGCCCTTAATTTTGCCATGCATTCATAAATTTCAGATTCAGATTTAGATTTTATTTGGTAAAGAGAGATATTCGTTTTACACGTCATTTCACAAAAACATTATATGGTTAATTATCCGTAGAAGTACTTACAGCTATATAAAAATCTTCTTAGGTGAGAGCTATACTCATACAAGGGATTGTTTGTTATGTATGGTAATTTGGGTCCACGATCCCCTTGGAGAAATTCGTTGATGCTGTAGCAAGCTAATTTAATGAGATAATAAATAACAGTGCATGGTGAAATTAGACCTGCGACGATAAAACTAATGTCAAAAATGCAGAAACGATGCTACTTGATTGTACCGCACCCCTCCATTATTTTGTACAATCCTTTGAAATCCTGCAAAATCCTTATATCGCAAGACAAAGGATCCTAATCGACAACCCTCCTGGCATGCACTTAAATCGGACAATTCTGTTAAGACGAACAGGCAGTAAAGTTTCAGGCAGTAAAGGTCGAACTTTACACGCAGACCGACACGGCCTTATCTGTAAACTTCAAAATTAGGTAAATGGCCCAGTGTCCGACACTGTTGACACTGTTGGGTTGTGTTGGTTGATTTTTGTTCATTAGTTGGCATCTTCAACCTAAAGTCGTAAGAAGAAACAAACAGGGCATTAATTATTAGCATCAAGCTGTCAATAATTGTGACGTTTACCTTATAAGGTTTGGGAGACGGTTTTTGCAGCACTGAGACACACAAAATACACTGTAATTCGCTCTTTCTTATCTACGGTGTAATAGGGAACTGCATGAAATTTTTTCATCGCTTTTTTTAACGAAATATCAAAATACCGTAAAAACTATTCCAAAAAGTGAAATTAACATTAAAATCGGCCAAGAAATACGTATGATATAAGCATTTTAAACTACTAATTAGACAGCGATTTGACAGAGAGGTCCGACATAGACTGTTACGTCACAGTCTACTACGGTCATACAAACTCCGTATTAAATTCTGTTTTGCTAGAAAGAGATAGAATGAAATGTTTGATGGCTTATATCTTGGGTATTTTTATAGTTATTTGAAAAATTCTTTTTGTTTACTGTTTGTTACATGAATAAGCTTTTAATAAAGCAAAAATTAAAATTCATGCATATTCCCTATTTGTTTTTTATTTTATTTATTGAACTATTATGATCTATGACATTAAAACATATTTGGGGATTAAAGGTTAGGCCAATCATTTCGATTCTCTGTTACTATGTGATATTTTTATACTGAAAACCACTTATAACAAATAATATTTCGTCAGAAATTGACACCACTTAAAAAAAATTGATATGCTGTTAAAAAATTACTATTTGTCACATATGAAAAAGTATGCCTTATTATTGTAATACAGTTATACAATGTACCTGCGAGGAACCCGAAAGATTTTAAGCACGCATTCTTTCATTAGGAGCAAAAACGGTTTTATGAATCTTACTGAAATCCAGCTTAGTTTTGAAGATATCACAATTTTTCTGTAAAGTTTCCGTGTAGCCAAGTTTTGCGTCGCTATTGACAGACATCAAAGTGTTGGCTACCATTTACTAAATTCATCCTTTTTTTGGAAAAATAATCTTTACTTTTTCGATGGGGATATCTAATTTTCATAGAGAAGTGAAAGTTATTTATCACATTATTTTTTATGAATAGAAATCAACAAAACGAGTTTTTTTTTTTATTTATTTTGCTGATTTGATTTCAGCCATGCAACATTTTTTACTCCTAATGGCTTCAGGACTGCGTAGTTAAAATCTTTCGGATTTCTTCTGTATTTAATTTATTTCTTCTGTCTGTATTCATAATCATGAGTTTTAAATTTGCCGTTACGACACGACCCTGCTTTCTGTGTACCAGACACCTAAGTTTAAATGATTCGCATCATAATCCGGGTGTATTCCGATTCGGACTTGGGAGTCCGGCCAGGCCGAGGGTGCCGTCCGGTAAATGGGCCGAGCGATAAGCTCAAGACATCTGTCTTAAGATGCTCTAAGTAGCACAGAGCTAACAATATCTATCTATATATCAGCCACGGACATCCATAGCTGAACATAGGCCTTCCCTATAGTTCTCCACAGGTTGTGATCCTGCGCAGACCGCATCCACCAACTCCTCACGACCCTTATGAGGTCATCCATCCACTTAGTCGGGGGCCGTCCTACGCTGCGCTTTCCTATGCGTGGTCGCCACTTAATAACATTTTCACATCTGCAAACTCATTATGAAACTATTTTCTTCTGTTTCCGCGATTATTACTCATTGAAATAAAACAATTTAACGGATTATATCGCGTATATTATCCCATTTTAGTTTGCACAAATTGTAACTTTCACAGAGGAAAATATATCTTTTCTCAGACCACCCTTGACCATGGAAAGCTGAAAAGCTTCCGACACGTCGGGAACTAAAATGGGATAATGTACGCGATATAATCCGTTAAATTGTTTTATTTCAATCATTATGAAACTTTTAAAACGCCGTGTCGAATCATTACCAAACATTACGAATATAACCTATCCAAGGTGTCCGAAATGCGTTCAAATAGATGTCACGCGAGATTACCGGGATATTTCCCAAGTCGTATCTGAGGCCCGGACCAAATTCTGAAATCCGTGCCGTGTTATGTTGATACTTAACTCTATAAACTGTCCAAGGTGTCCGAATCGCGTTCAATCAGCCGGCCTCAGCTGTCGCGCGGGATTGCCGGGATTATTGGCCCCGGGTATATCCGGGACTTAACTGCGGGATTACGCGCCGAACTAACGATGTTGAAAGGACTTTGTGAGAATCAGCTTTTTAAGATGTCTCTCTGTCCATTAAACATTTACACGAGCACTAAAGTAACACACACACGAGCAAAATGTATGACACAGGAAACAATTTGAAAATTGTACAATTGAGATCAAATGGACAGGAATTTTATTAGTAAGTCAGGAATTTTATCAGGTTTTTCAAAATTTGTATCTGGTAACCCTACGTGTGAACGATTTGCATGGCCGTCCAGAATTAAAAGCGACAAATCAGCGAGACGCACCACAATTGTCCACATCGGCAGATTTATTGCCAGCAGGGCTGCCAACGCGGAATTTTTAATTATTTCACGTATCGGTTTATGTTTCGAATCTCAATGAGGATTTTCAAAAATCTATAATCGAAGACCTGTGTCTCTGCTACACGTCTACGCTCTCTTTTCACACAAGTCTACGGATTGGACCGAAACGAAAGTAATTGGGATGTTGACTGTACTCAAATGTATATTATATATATTTGCGATAGACAGTTTCTATATATAAACCCTAAAACAAATGAAATTGTGTTCGATACCTTGTGATTGTAATGGACTATTTGGAGGTCACTGAATCGAAAGATATATTATTGGATTTTTTTGTATGTGTCGTTGTGGCTTCAGCAATCGCCCAATTGGCAAAACAGATTTTAACTAGTTTTGGTACACGGGCGGCTGGCAATCTCCAGATGGTTATAGGATACTTTTTACCCGATTATGCTGACGAAAAAAGAGAGGTTATGACACTTCTCCGCGAACAAAGAACGAAGCGACTTCGTCAGCGGAGTAGATGATATCATAACCCTGTTGTTTTCTTCAGCGTAGTCGGGTAAAAAGTATCCTATAACCATCTGTGAATACCAAGCTACCTGTGTACCAAAAATAGTTAAAATCTGCGTAGCCGATTTGGCGCGATGAAGCCACAGCCAACGACACATAAAACCTTACAAAAGGTAATTATTTTTCGATTAATTGACCTCCAGATATTCCGCTACCACGATTTTTTACAAATATCTTCAATGTACAGACATTTCATTTTTAGAACTTTATATAGTAGGTACTTAACTATAGATGTCATTGCTGAGAGCCTATAACCAACCATCTGTGGACACCCAGCTGCCTGTGTACAACCAAAATTATTAAAAAAAGACTCGCAGGGTACTCTGGCTATAAAATACTTGTATGAATTATATGTTTACTTTCAAACAAAATTTGGTACGTCCTCAAAGTTTCTCACAACGGGCGCGATAATTACAGGGTGTTCCGATATCGGCGATAAATTACACAGCGCCGATAGCGGTGATTTACGCCTCGGTTAATTGCTGCAACTAGCATGATGCATGGCCGATCGTACCGTTCCGAAACTAAATAAATAACTTACAAAGTTATAAATGAACTATAATGCTTTTGTTGAATGTCAAATAAACGATTAAAACAAAAGGACTGTCAAATGCCATACAAAGAGCAGTTTGCCGATATTTGCAACGCCATCTATGTATAAGAAAAAGTCATAACCCGCTTTGTTAGTCCAGCGTAGACGGGTAAAAAGTATCCTATAACCATCCGTATACGTGCACTAAAAATAGTTGAAATCCATTTAGATGTTTTGGCACGATGAAACCACAATGACACATACAAACATGCAAAAATCAATTCAGTGACCTCCAAATAGTCCCTGTAACTTATTTTTTTGAAAATATGTTCAATGTACACACATTTCATTATTACGACTTTATAATAGTAGATATAGAATTAGCTGTTAACAAACTAATTACTCTATAAACATTTAACATTATAGTACATTGTTTGACAAGGGGCTAAAATAAGCCATTATGACACGAAGTCATTATCTGGACGAGCTCAAGAAGTGAGCGAGGACAAATATGTCTGAGTGTCGTAATTGCTTTTAGCCACGTGTTAAACACTCTGCTTTTCACTTCCACTGCGAGAAAATCAAAAAAACATTAAAATTGTATATTTCATGAAAAACTAAAAGTACAGTTTAAGTAATTCTATCAGAAAGTTTCGCCAATCTGATCAGGTTGTTTTGATTGTTTTTAATTATTCGTAAGGCGTATGTAGCTAGCCGCAAGTTTTTTTTTTTCAGTGTCATAGAAATTTGTATAGGATTATATGGCTTTCTTTTAAACCCTAGGCTAAATGCACATTTTTGTCTCGCTTCGCGAAGCTAATATGACGTACTTTTTGAGCAGGAGAAGTGAAATAGATTTTGTTTTACTTACTGTACACTGAAACACCGAAGTTCCCTATTTGATATCGATTAATATTTCGATGAAAACACGAATTTTGTATGGATTTAAAAACAAATAACTATGTATAAATGAAACTATTTATTATATTTTGTATTCTTCAGAAAACTGCCTAGTTTGCATTAAGTTTTATTAGCATAGTGGCGCCACCTATTGACGAGTAGCGGAAGCTTTTTACCGTTTGTGTAACTAGTTATAATGGTTACGTTAGTGCTCGCTAGATGGCTAAGCAGACTATTGGAAATCTGAGATTTATCGAAATCTGTTCAAAACCTTGTAATGACAACGTTTTGCGTGACCATGAATCACCGGTCATCGGATTTTGTACGTCTTAAATTTCTCTACTGAGATTATTTTCGTTAGTACATTTTAGAACCGCCAGCGTCGTATTTCAAGTTCCAGATAGGGCCACCGGAAATTAAACTGACCCCTAGGACATAGTTTCGGTTTATAGCGGTACTTCCGGTTTATTTGGAACTTACCATTGATATTTATCTGAATTATGCTGACGGGTTCGATCGCGTGGCTTTATGAGCGGGGCTTAAAAGTTGGACACGTTAAGTCACGTAATTAAATCTATTTAATTTCCTTTGTGCGACGAACGATTAACCATAACTGAATATTTTTGTCACACAGCGGAACAATTTTCGATTTAGTGACCTCCAAATAGTCCGTCATAGTTTTTTAAATATCTTCAATATACAACCATTTCATTTTTACAACTTTATAATAGTACGAGTACTAGAAGGCGCCCCCAACTTCGTTCGCGGAGGAGAAAATAAGCCCTCTTCTTTTCTTTAGCATAGTCGGGTAAAAAGTATCCTATAACCATCCGGAAGATACCAGCTACCCGTGTACCAAAAGTAGTTGAAATCCGTTTAGCCGATGTAGCGTGATGAAGCCACAACGACACATACAAACAATTCATTTTTACAATTTTATGATATTTAGTGTAGATATCGATTGTCACAACATGAGAAACATTTAAGATTTTGAATGGCCAATATCAATTATTTCAAGATAGACCGCCTATTGTTTACCGTAGTTATATTAAGGCTCAATTGTAATATTTCTCTAGTTGGTGTGCAATAGAGAATTGTTGCATTGTATTTCCTGTTTCTATTGTATATAGATACATTCTTAATTATTTTCAAGAACACGTGATGGCAATGGTATCCTATTGGATATATCGTCGTACGTCACACTGTCATTTCAATATTTGAATTTCGAATGGCGTGTTTAAAAAATATACGAAGTTTGTTTATGGAATGTTATAAGTATTGCTTAGCTGTAAATCGATTGTCATTTATTTTTTATGGCCTATTTAATTGGACCATTTGCAATAAAATAGATTTATCGTGGAATGTGCGTTTAACGTTCCTTTAGTATGCAAAAGTCATCGATTATGCATACTTGTTTTCTGGCTGAATGTGTATCTAGCTGAGTATGAGCTTGGCAAGGCGTACACTTGTTTGTTACCATCGCAATTCGCTGTAAAAATAAGTTAGATATACACTAAATAGTAGATAACATAGCGGTCACCACGCATACGTAAGCGCCATACACTCATAGATGATACTTTACATTTTGACGACACGTTTGGCTCAGTGGGTTGTACAACGGCCTACGAAGCTGGCGGTCCTGGGTTCGAATCCCGGCCAGGGCAAGTGTTTGTGTGATGAGCACGAATGTTTGTTCCTGGGTCTTGGATGTTTTCTATGTATTTAAGTATTATAATTTATCTATATATTATGTATATCGTCGCCTAATACCCATAGTACAAGCTTTGCTTAGTTTGGGACTAGGTCGATTTGTGTAAGATTGTCCCTGATATTTATTATTATTATTATTATTATTTATACTTCAAGTAAATTGACATTAAAATCACAACACACAATAATACACTTGTTACTAGAGAATACGCTATTGAGCACTTTATCCATAATTGACTCAAATATTCTATAGTCCGCTGATGGGGGTCTGTATACACATAATTATAAATTGATCTGATTCAATACATGACAGTTCTACATGACGTTCAATGGACATGTTAACAATATCCTTCCGTTCTTTATACTTTACATCATCTTACCATGATTAAAGATCCGCCGCGGTTGTAAAACTCTCCAGAGAATGAACTCACTATACTATGATTATTAAAATTGAACATAAGTTCATGACCTTTAAGCCAGTGTTCAGTTATACACGGATATGGTTATTTGAGTGGTCTATGAATAAACCAATTTCAAGTTGTTTACTGGTAAACCCTTGTATATTTTGGTGAACTATATTAATCGTATTATTATAAGAACTACTACCAGTGTTACAGTCGTCGATGGGCTTAGAGCCGGCGAGTGCACACGTTGTCGGAGAAATCAGTTTAAATCGTCCGGCGACTCGGTGCCCGCGGATCCCACGCTACTACAACGTAACGCCGGATTCGCCCCTGCACTATCACTCCTCATGCAAGTCATGACGGAGTCTTCTTTACTGTATGCTAACAGATTAGCACAGTCACGTAAATATCTTCTCGGAAGATACGTGCGATCGCGAGACAGGACGAAATGTTTAATAAATTTATTCGTATCAAAATACGAAATCGTAGAGTTGTACAATGATAGCCTATAGGAGAGAAGTAAAATAATCAAATTTTTTTATAATTTTTTTCCGATGATTTGTTCGGAAACGGTAACGCACATACAATAACTTTCGCTACACCTCAGTCGGCAATACCTATGATCGTATCACAGAAAATCTTGTGTAAGTTGCTACTTAGTTTGATAGTTAAATAAAAAATATATAGTTATATTTCAAGGGTGGGCACTCCATAACCGAAACTGAAAAAAAAAAATCAGCAGATATCAATGCACATCATTCGACAGTTTAAAAACACTTTAAGGTTTCTAAAAAAAAAAATGATTTAGTGAATATTTTCGGAAATATTCGCTCTGAAAGCAGCAAAAATTGTATGCCCCCCCCCCCCCTCCCTCTATTTTCTAAACGGTATGTTCAAAAAATATGAAAAAAATACAAATATAAAGCTTAATAAATACTTCCAACAAAAATTGTTTTCAACATGATCGGACATACCGTTTTTAAGTTATTTCCAAAAAACTGCACTTCTCAGCAAAAGGACGTAAGTGCAGGGGAGATACGCTCTTTTGTTAAGTAGTGTATTTTTTTTTCATATCGCATTTTGTTAAGTAGCGCATTTTTTTGTATAAACGGCTGCGGAACCCTACATTGAGTACGGTCCGACATGCTCTTGGCCTGTTTTTTACTTTTTAATTTCTACTCTTTTATGTCGCACTGTACAATGCGCGTGTTGTTAGTTAATCGCTGTACAGTGAGCATGTTGAACGTGGAATGGACGGAGCTTCATACCCCGTCGTCATGCCTATTAACCATACAATTGTATTAAGTATTTTGGTCGCACAACGAGACATTTCCTTTTCATTGGGTTTGTATGGCTAAGACGGCTATAATGTAACGATGGTCTAACTTTTTGAGCCTCACCCATAAATGATAGCTACACAACATGATATTTAGGAGTTATCAGCTAAACAAACAGGAGTATCAATATTATGCTCACGGGCACTTCAGATAGCGAGTGTTTTTGGGCCACGCACGCCATTATTTTGATACTTCTATGATAGAAATCCGATTTTTGGTGTGATAATATTTCATAACTTGACTTATGCATTAGCAGTGTATAAGTAAATACATATCTTTACTATTATTAAGTTGTAAAAATGATATATTATACATTGAAGCTGTTTTCAAAAAAAGTAACGGCCTATTTGGAGGTCAATAAAACGAAAAATATTTAATTTTTTATTTTTGTATATTTGTATGAGCCGTTGCGGCTTCATCTCGCCAAATCGGCTAAACAGATTTCAACAATTTTTGGTACATCTGGATACCCACCTACCGGTGTAGCTGGCTATCTCCAAATTACTTTTTAGCCGACTACGCTGAAGAAAAAAAGGGGGGTTATGACTTTTTCTCCTCCGCGAACGAAGTTGCGGGCGCCTTCTAGTGTGTAATAAATACTACTTACATACGTAGAAAATATCCAAGCCTCGTGAACAAATATTTATGCTTAAATATTATAAAAACATTTTTAAAAATGTAGCCTACAAACGATAACTAAGTCCGAAAAAAGATACAGCTAGTGATTACAGGCATTATCAGTACGGACAATTATTTATATAAAGCATAGATAACATTTCACCGTTACAAAATGTGTTAAATACGATAAGCATAACGTAGGTACGCCACATCCTTATGTGATGACGTCATCACTCCTAATCCGAATACCGGAGGTTTAGTAATAGGGTTTTGTTTCTACAATTTGGCTACAAAAAGAGATCTATCTATCAGCCACGGACATCCACTGCTAAACATAGGCCTCTCCTATAGCTCGCCACAGGGTGCGAGCGCAGACCGCATCCACCGACTCCCCGCGACTCTTACGAGGTCATCCGTCCACCTAGTCGGGGGCCGTCCTACACTACGAGACACGGTCGTTCACAATTGCACTCATAAGGCGGCTCAGAGTTACGCAACGTGTAATGGAAAGGGCTATGCTCGGGGTTTCTCTTCGTAATAGAATCAGAAATGAGGATATCCGCAGAAGAACCAAAGCAACCGACATAGCTCACAGGATTACACCAATGAAAAACAGTTAGGTATGCGGCAAAAATTTGAATACAAAAGCCCGGAAGGCGCTTTTGTGTTATCGGACCAAACTCAGACCATTACAGTTTTAAAACGACATAAGTCAGCCCCAAATTGTAATGGTCTTATACCTTTTTCTATCCCTTACATTAGAGGCATACAAAATGCCTTATCACTTGAAATCAGAAACGCATACCTGACAATGCTTGAGGGTATTTTTGGAGATCCGTCCCCAAAGGGTAAAACGGGACCATATTACTAAGACTTCGCTGTCCGTCCGTCCGTCTGTCTGTCTGTCTGTCCGTCTGTCACCAGACTGTATCTCATAAACATAGCTAGACAGGTGAAATCTTCACAGATAATGTATGTCTGTTGCATTCTGTTGCCGCCAAAACAACAAATACTAAAAACAGAATAATTTTAAATATTCAATTTTTTTTATTTTCAAACATTAGTTTTGAACAATCCGGTTACGTTAAGTTTGCACCTTATTTGCATCCAACCCAACGCTATAGATACTAGGTGCAAACTAGCATTTGGTCGGTTTTTTCCTTTAGAGGTACGGAACCTTAAAAAACAAATCAAAATTGGTTCGTCCGTATTGAGCAAAGATGCCACAGACAGACTTAAATAAACACATGTTAAACTAGTTACTAAACTAGCATAATGGTCTTTCTTCGTCGAGTCAAGGTTAAAAATTTGCTAGCTAACTTAGCTTCACCCGTTCATACTTGACCTGCCCTAATGTAACGTAGCGCCGTGACGCTTAAGCTATGTAGGCATAGATAGATATACATACTGTTTGGTATGAATGAATTGCGGACTCTTAAAACGTTGTGATTTTTTACACTTTCGTAATAAACCTATGTATATTTTGTACACTAGGTCAAATTGTCTAAAACTACAGTTGAGAAAAAAAAACTTTATTAAACAGTTTTTAAGTCATGTAATTAGGGGAGTTCAGGTGAGTTGTGACAGAGAAAAGTTGTAACATTGTTAAATAATAGTGAGCTCGCAAAAGCGCGTTTATTAGGTCAAGTTTCGAGCTAACAGTTAATAAGGTTCACAGAATCGACGATGTCACAACTCACCTCGGTCTCCGCTAGAGAATTTCATCCTTTGTCGCTAAAATTTGATTTAGGCCAAATTTATCACACTATTAACTATATCGGCTGATTAACTGGTCGATATAGACGGAGTTGAAAGGCATAATCTGCTGTTAACGCTAGCATGGCATGACGAAATTAAACCTTGTTCTTTGAACGGATGGCAAAATCACAAGTCCAATTTTCGGAATTCTTGTCGCATTGTTGGCCGACCCCGATGCCCCCTGCGTCACGCCGGCGCCTCGACGTGTCGGGGCCAACTTCATACCGCACGTCACTGCACGTCACGCACGCGCACGCCGCTCTCTGCCCTGAACCTAGCACCGCAATCACTCCGCCAAACCGGTTCCGACATTTTTGCCCGGAGTTCGCGCCACTGACTACGTCATCGTCGACAAGTGTCTACGCTACTGAGAAATCTAGTTTGCGCTTCCTGAGAAGCGAGATAAGGTTGATGTTTGGCTGTGGTTGGTACGGCCGAAGGGGTGACTCGAAGGGCGGCGCGGGGTATCGACCGTAGGCCGTCTCCCTCCAACAGACGGCGGGCGCGCGCCGGCGATGCCACACGCGCGGACAAGCCGCGAAAAAACATGTCAACGCCGCTACCGCAATGTGTTGGCGTCAAGTCTCCAAATTACAAAAGACTGTGCTGATAGTGCTATTTTACTTTACCGTTTACGTTCTAGTCTCGTATTCCATGTCGCCGGAGACGAGCTTTGCGTTTGTGAGCGACGATCTGCGCGTGGGGGACAAATACGCGCTGATGTATCTCGTCGCGCCCCGGACGCCGGTATTCTCGGACGCTGAGGGGGCGGACGTGTTCAAGAGCCGCAGGTGCGGCCAGTGCTTCATCACCAACAACCGAGGGTTCCTTCCGATGAGCGAGTACGATGCTATCCTCGTGCTAGGCGACCGTAGCCTTCTGTACGAGACCTCGGCGTTCATGGACCCCGGAAAGCGGTTCCTCATTGAGACCAGCAAGAAATGCGTGCATGATAAGCTTCGCGGCTGCAGCTGGGAGCCCCGCATCACCTCTTTCGGAGGGAACAAGCCTTACGACCTCTGCAGCCTCTGCGAGCACCTCCACAGAAAGCGCCTTAAACCAAACAGTTAGAATCTCCGGATGTGATAATAGATAATAATATAGGCTCAAAGAGAATGCCTTGCTAGGGTAGGAGTCAGGTCTTGTACCTCGTAAGTAGACCTGCCAAATATTCAATACGTTTTCTAAAATATACCTAGTAGTATAATGGTCAAACTTTTATATGGCAATTGGTGCTTAGTTCTCTAAATTGTTTATCAGATGACTGAACGCTCCCCTGAGATTTTGACGGCTTTTCCTTATTAGATCCAATGTTACAATTGCTCTTATTTCTTACAGCTGGTATGTATCTACTCTTACTTATCTTTCTGCATCTAACATTCTCAAAGCATTTTCTTATAAACGTCGTTTAAATGATCTAAGATTGCTATTACATTCCATTTTAACGGTGCACTATCAAGGGCAAAGATAAACACACACCGAAAGTTTCAAAAATATGTGTACACCAATTCTACTGTCATGGTAATAAGGTTTGTATATATGTTTATAAGACTTTGAGGTGTGTACTTATTTTTGCCCTTGACTTTAGTACCTACTCAGCAATTAGTATTGCGCATTCTTACAGGAAAAGGATATGGAAGAGATAGGGCTAATATAAAGCAGGGCCATTTATTTTGATACCTTAATTCATTAAATCGCGGATATTCCTTTATATCTGTCTATATATGTGATTAAAAAACATAATTATTGATTACTTATTCACATGATACAATGAACAGTATATTTTAATTACATTAACATTAATTCTCAATTGTTATAAAAGCCATAGTTGCGTCTCTTTCACACCTAGCAAAGTTAGAAAGGGTCTTAATCTTTTATAGTCGCGAACTTATCCATATTATCATTAATATCACAACCGAATCGGACTTAATCGCATAAATATGAAATGTATTATTATTATGCATGATTATTAAGTATAGGGCTTATTTATAGTCTGTTTGAGACCACAAGCGTCATAACACGTCCAAAACGTGGATGTAAATAAATATACATGTCACAAATGACATTCCTGAGGGCCAAATGACAATGGACATAGGACATTCTGTCCGAGTCGCCCAAAATATATAAGGTATGAACCTTGTTAAGGCAGAATGCATGCAATTTTTTTTACCATGAGATTGACGTTGCCCTCATTCAAGAAACACACGAAGAATGTAAATAAATAAATCGCAATTACAGGCGATTGAGTTCCATCTTTGTTGTAATATTTTATGACAATTGTGTAATTAAAATCAATATTAAGTTAGGTATCACATTAGCTTGGTCACCGTTCAGTTGTATTCATTATAGGATTTTTTAGTCATAGTCTTATATTGTGTGTGGGGTCCAACGATCGCTTGAAGACATTAAATGTGTCCTATTTAGCTATAAGTTAAAGAAACGTAATAAAAAAGCCAAATAAATTCATTTAACCGTAAGTGTATGTTGGTCTAGTCACTACTTTCATTAAGTGGGGGTTTAGTGTTTTCTGTGGTTTTCAATAATGACTTATGTACAGCAAACAGAGAGATGTATTAGCCCTTTTAGAATACAAACCAGTCTTGTCACTCAAGATTGCAATTGCTGATAATAGGGCAATTAGAAACAGTAAGTTTCTTAGAGTTATATGTTAAATGAACACACAATCAAAGTATTTTTTATTTTTACAGCGTTTCGTTTTTTAGATATACTTTTTTAAACACTCGTGGTGACATTTGTATGGTTCTCTTGTATGGACACATTTTTACTTTGGTCAACATAGATTAGTAAGAAAAAAATTAAAATAAGCATGACATTGACTTCCTTAAACTGAGATGTCGATTTCGTATCGTCAGTAAATTTTTGGTTATATGTATGTATTTGTGTATATATATTTGTGTGCCTATATGTTTATTTGTATTTTATACATTTACTAGCTTCTGCCCGCGACTTCGTCCGCCTTAAATTCGTTTATCGCGGATAAGGGTATTGTTTGTCCTTCCCCGGGACTCAAACTATCTCCATACCAAATTTCATCCAAATCGGTTCAGTGGTTTAAGCGTAAAGAGGTAACATACAGACAGACAGACAGACACACTTTCGCATTTATAATATTAGTATGGATAGTATGGATTATTATCTAGTATATTTGTACGTATCTGTATCGTTCCTTTTACTTTTCAGTTTTTTTCTGGCTGTTATTTATGTTTTGTCTCATCTTCTTGTGCACCACTTACTTACTCATTGGTTGTTTTCTTTGCGCCATCACTATCTACTAGCTACCTTAAGGTTGTCTGGAAGAGATCACTTTTAAGCGATAAGACCGCCTGTTGTTTAGCATTTCTCATACTATTTTAAATTTAAGTGTGTGATGTTATTTTCTTTTGGTGTACAATAAAGAGTGTATTGAATGTATTGAGTGTATGGTATTGACAGCTCAATTTTATTCTTTTCTTACTCGACGAGTGCTTAGGAAATATATAAAAAAACAATACGATGTAAAAATAAATTACTTGGAGATTCTAAATTCATAAACACATACATCGGAATAAAATCTAAAATGCAATCTGAGAAACTAAATGTTCCTAATTGTGCATGTTGTGTTTTTTCTCAATAGTGCACGTTATTTGGGCTCATTATAATAATATTGTGTTTTTGATTTTAAGATACATATTTTAAACCTCGTTAAGACATTAGTGCAGTTCTCTCGCCTGTATAGATTTTTACTTCGATCTATATGGATTAGTTAGAACATTAAAAAAGTCATGACTTTGACAGCTAACTTTTAAATTTTCTTACTGTTCTCTATTAGGCCAAAGTCTTAAGGTATACAGTCGACCAAACTTATCAATTACTTGAGATTCAAAAATATGTATCTAAACAACAACACATACTTAAAAATAAACTATTCATACATTCTAAGTCCAATCTAAATTACTTGCCTCATCGAGAAAAAACATACAATATGCACCTGGGACACTTAGTGTTTCCAATTCGAGTTAATTTAATTACTATGCATTTATACTATTCTTAATTATTGTAAAAATAATTTTCTATAACGAGATTTTCGAATAAAAAAATCCTAAGAATTAAATAGTAGCAGTTAAAAGGGCTAGGGTGGAAAATGCCCGCCCAATACTTTCAGAGAACATTACTAGGATATACCTTGAGAATTTTAGTCATTTGCGTTGAGGAGCCTTAAAGGCTCGAGTTGTAAAGGTTCGGGAAGTCTCGGGTGTGGAGACTTTTTTGGGACATATATGTAATTCTGTATGAATATTTGGAAAGAGTCGATGACGACTGTCATTAAATAGTCTCCGAACCTTATAGGCTTGAGAATCTTTAAGGCTTGAGTTTTTAAGACTCGAATTGAGCTCTAACTTACAACACTGAATGAACTGAATTAACACTTACAGCTTCATAAAACTACAGTAACATTTTCCTCTTGAAGATATAGTATAATTACTCAAGCTCTTCATATATAAGCTTATTGGTTTTCCTGAAATAATTTAAGTCATTAATATTATCAGTAAATCATCAGAATTGTAATTGGACAATAATGATTAATTAAATACATTTAGAACCACTCGCCGCTTGACATTAATTAAATGAAATCATTTCTTAATGTTCATCTTAATGAAATGTGTATATAATAACAATAAAATCAATTTTAATGTCTTAGCGACAGAACAGTTATTACAATTAAATCTGAAATTGCGTTTAACATGAATACATAATGTAATTAAAATGTATGTATATTCAAATTATAAAAAATGTATAGAAAATCTATATGTTGTGGTTATATAATCGCTTAGCTTGTACATACAATGAGAATAGAGAGATCACAAAGGAGATAAAAGACGCTCAATAATAGGCCACTAAATGTCATAAGTGTGTCAAAACAAGTAACTAGGTAATATCAAGGACCATTAAAACAAGAGGACTGACCATCTCCGTACGAAAAGCTGTTCCCCGATATGTGTACAACGCAATCTATGTATAATAATTATTTTTTACAATTATCCAACCTTAGAAGCGTGACACAGTATTTAAATGTTACGGTTTATTTATTATTAGCTATTTGCGAACTAATTGTTATTATACTATGTTCCTTTATTCAATTATATCATCTTTAAATGTTTAGTTTTAAAGCGCCATCTAGTTTTTGCCAGACTATCTCCTTGCGATCGGAACGCGATCCAAAGTATGACAACTGTCAGTCCTCTTGCGGCCCTTGGTAATATTGACAAATTCAAATCAGGGAACAGAAAACGTTATTGTACTGCCAACCAACGGGTTGCTATCCCTTTTTGATATCTAAGCTTGGTATGATAGTTGCTTTAACAAGTGTAACCTGTTTCATTGTATGTGAGTGTATTCAAATTGTATCTCGCCTGCTCTGACTTATACACATTACGATCAGTAAAATACTTGAAAATACCGACAAACCTGAAAATAAACGTCATTATAATTAGTTTACTTTAAGTTCCATTAAGATTCGTCTAAAGCGTGAGATTGTATACAATGTCAAAGGCAATGTCACTATGTATATATATATATATATATATGTCAATTTATTAAACTGCAGATTTCATCGTGAGAATGCAGGTATGGAAAGTCTATTCCATAGAAAGTCTTAACATAGATGTGTAACTATCATGAGATTTTATATAATGCCAATGTTGTTTGGTATTTCTACGGAATATTGTAATCTAGAGATAGATGTGTTTTGGTGGAACTGTGAATTAAGTGACAGAATTATAATATTTTTTTCCGTTTCTGAAATTAACATTCATTGAAATAAAACAATTTACCCCGTGAACACGAAAGCTGTAAAGCTTCCGAAACGTCGGGAATTGAAACATCAAGAAACTCAAATGAGTTTAAATTGTTTCATTGAAAAGACAGCATTATGTTTAGTATTTTAAAACTGTTCACAAATATAAGGAAATATAAAAACATTTTTTCTAATATTACATCTCGGTAGTAACTAGATGATGCAATGTCTAAGTACATAAAAACATGTACAGAGGTAAAAAGATTTGTATCTACATATTTTTTTATGTAAGTAAATGATTTATTGAGCCACTCAATGTTTACTTGAAGGATAATTTAGAAAGTATTATAATGTTTATTTCGTGAAATCGTCATAAATACTCTGTCACATTAAAGTTACATAAAGTATAGCATTCTTATAAAAGTTTATTTTGGGCCGGACACTAAAATTAATAGGTACCATTTTAGTTGGAATTTAAATTTAATTGGTTAAAAATACAGACGTTTAAGGTTGTAAGTTTTTTTTTATTTATTTTTAATATAGATTGAATACACTATGTGACATGTCTAGTTAGACACATAAAATGTTCGATGTAAGTATATTAAATAAAATGATATTAAATAAATTTGTTATAAAACAGTATTCAACATATTTTTATTTATGTACAGGCACGTTGAGAATATGTACTTACACACTTCAGGACTTGTATGTCGGGAGGAAAATTCATAATCGTATACATATTTTTGAACGTGACTGTACAACTACTGCGTCACTTTAAACAACATAATAATTTTCTGGTGATCATTAATGCACGATTGTTTGCATTCGTACTTATGTAAAAATGTCATTTACTGACTCTGTTCTCTGTACAGTTATGATCAAATATCAACCATTTTGAGAAAAATATAGGTACCTCTACTCACCAAAAACATAGGAGTTTCTATCCCAAAAATATGTATTGAAAATAGCCTAATCAAACCTACGTCCTTTATATAGGTACTTGATAATGAAGTTGTATGTATGTATCTACCTATATTCTCTTTTCAAGTAATTGATTTGCGTAACTAATTCTTCTGCTGACTGTACTTCTACTATCACAGTATTAAGTTAAGTGCAACATAATCCAATTTATAACTACGACGGACTGTTTGTATCCTCCCCCTTTGCAATATAAGAAAGGTCAGGAGCCGTTATTCGTACGAAGACAGGTAAAAAACTTGCCCGCGCAACCATAAAGCTGTTTCAAGGAATACTCAACAAGGGAACGCGTTGTCTCTCTTGCACCTACGCCTTTATACACGTAAGGGAAAAAGATGGAACATATAATTGTTATTCATTTGTGTAGAAACTTGTCATTAAGTATTATTGAGCAGTTTTTATTTTGACATGGCTGAGTTGTAAGACATTTTGTTTTGCGAACTTCGACACTCAGACCTAGATTAACACTAAAGGTTAATATTTGCCCAGCGTGGCAAAATTAGAAACTGCAGATTTTGCGTTCCCAAAAAGCAAGCGCATTAAGCGCAAGCGCCGCCAACATTCGCGTGTAACGAGTACCATACAAAGACAAATGACAAAGGTTAGATTTAACGGCAAAGCAAAAAACCAAAACCTGAAATAAGTTTCCGACAAAAAAATATTGTGTACTGTTCTTTGAACATCCGTCAACAACTTCATTGAGATGATTCTAAAGAGCCCATACCCTCTCTAGCATTGCGTTATTTTGTCACAGAATTCCTATGACCACCTTCAGGCTCCACCATCTGATCAGCTCTATAGTATATTGTCACCGAACTTACATAAGTATATGCCGAATGTTTGCTCAATCGGGAATCGAGAAGTGGGTCATAGGATGGGCAGATTTGTATGGACACCGGCCTAGGAACCATTACGGTAAACAATATATATCGTCGTAACACATACCTACTACAACCATACAAAAAAAAAACAACGCAATGTCGATACTTAAAATGAGATTGATACTCCTTTGTTGGGTGAAAGAAGGACTGGCCAATATACACACTTTTACAATATAGGTAGGATATGGATTACCATAAATAATTGTACGAGGAAGTGTTCACGGCGTCCAATTCGACGCAGCGCGTAAGCAGTCAAGCGTGAGCCGGCGATCATTCGAATAGTGTGTTCACTACTTATAGCTAGGCGAGTTCATTCGTGACACTCCTATGGTATGCGGGCGACGGGGGGAAAGACAGCGGGGGCGGGAAAGAAGTGTGCGCGCGGCAGTCATCATGCTCCGCCGTGCGCACTCTTCATACCCGCCCTCACTGTCCCCTCCCCGTCGCCCTCAGACCATGGGAGTGTCTCAAACGCACTTACCAAGCTATATCAATCTATCAGTCACGGACGACCAACTGCTGTACATAGGCCTCCCCTAATATACTTTGCCACAGGGTGTGATCTTGCACAGACCGAATCAACCGACCGCACCAACTCCCCGCGACCTTTATGAGGTAAAATATAAGTAACGATGTCGAGAAATCTTTTTGCATTTTAATTAGTTACATGTGACAATAGGCCTATCCCCTAATCTTGTGATTGTGACCGCCATAATCGGCGAATCACGTCATTGAAAATTCGTGCCAGTGACGCCAACGTCGGCACTTGACGACCAAATTTCATTATTCAAAGGCTCTGTATATAATATCGATACCTCGTTCTGTAATCACTACGAGTATATTATTTTTGAAGGTTATTGCTACGTGCCACATCTTGATGGAATGTGTGCGGAATGAGTCGTTCAGAAACAATCTGCGGAACTGTAGTAGTATATATGTTCATAGAGGTAGGCGCCTGCAACAGCGCACTGGCATCTCCTTTGTCGGACAATGCCAGGGCGCTTTTTAAGCTAATGAGACTGGGTCTCGCTAATCGATGAGTAGTAGAATTGTTACTGATAGCTCAACGGAGTGACATAATCGCCATGCGATTAAGGTCCTTAATAAAGGAAAAAAAAAGGTTATTACTGTGGCGTTTGAGTCATGTCGTATTACTTCACTGCTTGGCGCTCGAAAAGTGAACAACCGCCATTTTCTTACAGGAAGATTTGCACTTGACTTTACCACAAGTTTCCTTAAGTCGTATGCAATTGATTTTTCGTGTTCTTTGTCTGTATGGGAATAAATATGATTGGATATTCTAATTTAATACTCGTCTCGATATTGGTATGATGAGTACCGGTTGGTGTTTACTTATTGTAGGTAAATTGTATTGTTTTTTTCCTTTTGTCGGTTCTGACTTTTGGGATAATTAATGAGATCTAAAACTGCTTCATTGCCCAGACATTTCGCATATTTATTTCGCCAACTATGGGCGAAATACTTCCCTCTAAAATGTTTATTATGGCGTTCATAAAACAAAACTTACCTGATCTACTGAGCACTTCACAGCGATTTAAAAATATACCAGGAAAAGTTTACAGCTTTAGAGGAATTTTGTTTGGAAATAATAGTTCAGTTGTGAAATGAAATAATTTTATTTAAAAACTAGAAGATGCCCGCAACTTCGTTCGCGGAAGAGAAAAAGTCATAACCCCTCATTTTTTCTTCGGCGTAGTCAAGTAAAAAGTATCCTATAACCATCTGTGGATACCCAGCTACCCGTGTACCAAAAATAGTTGAACTCCGTTTAGCCGATTTCACGCGATGAAGCCACATCGACACATAATGACATACAAACATACAAAAAATAAAAAATAAACATATTTTTAGATCCAGTGACCTCCGAATAGTCCGATTTAATCATTAATTTGAAAATATCCTTAATGTAAAGACATTTAATTTTTTCAATTTTATAATAGTACCTATATATAGATGTATTATGCGAAAAGTAGAAATACCGTTTTATATAGATTCTAAAGGATATATTTCCTTAGCACACAGAACCCTAAAATATACAGACTGACGAATACATCCTATTTCCAAACGCGTCCTTTTCGCAACGTGCGCAAACGCATTACTTCCATTCGCGAGCGACGTTGGGTAATACGCACTCGGATTTGGCTTGCTGTGAATATGAAGATTTTATTGTTACTTGGGTAAGTGAAAAGTACCATCTAAATAATATACCTATTGACATATATATCTACACATAGAAAACTCATACACCTTTTGCAGGTTATCTACCACAACGTCGAGTTTTTAGCAGAATTTCATATGTTCGAAAACATTTCGAAATATTTTTCATTTGTCCGAAGACTATTTTTAATTCTCTTTTTTGACATTATGTAAACGCATCATTCACTTGTCCTCTGAATTGGGATGTTGACAACTTTTTTGTTGTATGTTATAGAACGACCTCTCAATAATAAAATCATTCTTGAAATAGCTACTTCAACCTCATACAACAATGTTAAAATCACATTTTTGGACTTTCCTAAAAAATGCTCCATACAAAAGCCTAGAAACGTGTGACGACACACGTTCCTACTTTGTAAGGGGTAATTAAGAACTTTTTTCTGCAGCTACGTTAAAACTTGCGGTTATCGAAACGGTTTCATAAGAAAAGTTACTATACATGTCATGGGTTATTCAATGAATAACGATATATAATTGTATATGAATAACGAATAGTCCGCAACTTCATACGCGGAGGCGAAAAAGTCATAACCCCTCTTTTTTCGAAGGCGTAGTAGGATAATGTATATTTTTTTAATATTGTCAATGTACAGACATTACATTTTTACAAGTTTATAAGTAATAGTTATAATAAGTGGCAAACAGGCAGACGAGCCACCTCACGGAAAGGGGTCATGGTCGCCCATGCATATGTGCAATATCGTTCCTGTATTATAATAGAGCAGCGCTGCATCTGGCTGGTCGCTCTTCGTATGCGAATATACAGGAAACGCTCCCGGAGCGGACGCCCTTACGGGGCAATATTCAATATTCATGTATATTTCATTTATTTCTTCAACATTAAAAAGTAAACATTGTAGAAGCTTAATATCATTATCATGATTTTTTGCGATCAGACACAAAACAGCGAATCTAACTTTTTGTATGACTCAGCGCAAATTTCATTATACTCTGTTTGTTTTAGCGGCTGATTACGGCTGTCGGTATTGACCATTCAACAGGCGTTATCAGTCGGCAGTCTATTATCTTAACGATAGTTTTATCAAGATACCGTAAATACATCTTATTCGTAATCCAATGAAAAATAGAATGGAGAAAAATATCATAACCCTCTTTATTTTTCAGAGTAGTCGGGTAGAAAGAACCCTCTTCCGAACGAATATCTTCAATGTAAAGACATTTCATTTATACAACTTTAAATTATAACTAGCAGCCGTCCGCGACTTCTTCCACCTTAGATTCCTTTATCGCGGATAAAAGGTATTTTTCAGGGATAAAAAGTAGCTTATGTCTTACCCCAAAACTCGATATTTTACTAATTTAAATGTGAAGAAAATTACCAAGATTAGTTCCTAACGTAAAAAAATATTTACTGTCCATACAAATTTTCATCCCCTTTTTCGTCCCTAAAAGGTTCTATTCTGATATATAAGGTACAAAACTGGAAAGTTTCATAAAAAATCGTCCAGTAGTTTTTGAGATTAAGTGGAACGTACATACATACATTCACGTTTATAATATAGTAACGATAAGGGTAATATAGGCATAGAAGTGAGCCGCAATAATTTTAACATTTTAATAAATTAAGAATGTACCTCAAGCACAGAATATCTGCACACTACATTTTTACTTTATTCTAGGCTTATTTGGGTTCCATACCCAAAAGGTAAAACAGGACCCTATTACTGAGACTCCGCTGTCCGTCCGTCCGTCTGCCTGTCTGTCTGGCCGTCTGTATATCATGAACCACTAGACAGTTGTAATTTTCACAGATGATGTATTTCTGTTGCCGTTATAGAACAACAAATACTAAAAACAGTATAATTTTATTTCTGTCCGTCTATGTCAAAAACCAATGTGAAATGATCGAGCACCGCGTACATTTTGCTTAGGAGTAGGGCTCTGCTTACACTAGATCTTCATAGATACGGCCGTTTGTAGCGTATATTTTGTACGAAATCCACGGTGCGCGAGTCCGACTAGCACTTGGCCGGTTTTTTTTCTTCAGAATTTCGACATTTCGACAGTAAAGTGATAGCGGTTGAAACGCCTGTAGAACTACTCAATTTGAACCGCTTCCTTCATACAATATAGGGGACGGTCGGGCAAAAAGAACATAGCAGGCAAAACGGGTACCTTTCGAATCTCCCTCTTTTAAGTTAGAGAGGGACTATATGCATGCGTGCGTGATAGCTCACTCCACGCGGCCGCAAATTAGTGCGTCGTGTCAAGGCACGCGCGACAGATATGTGAGCAATGGCCTGTACTTGATTTAACGCGCAAAAATTAAAATATTTTAAAGGTAAGTAACATCGATTTATAAATAGTTTTGTATAGCTAACTGTGTATCTATTAATGCTGTGAGTTCAGTTTAGTTTTATGACACGTCATTTAAGTACATTTGACCACCAAAGTTTAAATTTCAAATTTTTGTGGCGTGTTCGTGTAAATGAAGGGGTGTGCGGGCAAAAAGGGTATTACCCATCTTACTTAAATGCCATATTATACTTTGCAGCAGCGTGTAAAGACTGGTTGTTCTTTAAATAAACTTGGTAGGTTTACACCTATTTATAACAGAAGCTGAAGAGTTAAAACTAGTGAAGCATCTAAAAGATCTTGACACATTATTCTACGGACTTACTAAGTCCGAGTTTTTGGAATTAGTGTTTGGAATTTGCAAAACGCGAGAAAAAAGAACCCCTATTTAAAAATGACGTACGTCCTACAGCGGACGTGGGTCGTATTTTTGTGACCTTTGTTTTGAATACCCCGCCTCTGGTACCCGTTTTACCTAACCTATGTGGGCAAAACGGGTTTTTAAAAGGTTTAAAAAAAATGATAATTACGAAGAAGTTCGAATTGTTTTGTTATTTATTTCTTTAAGAAATTATGGCGAAGGAGCATATGTTGATTACTGTATAAGTTGATTATTAAATACTGTAACTTTTATGTGATTTTTATTCGACAAACATTAAGTTGCCCTTTTTGCCCGACCTTCCCCTAAGCAAAGGTCAAATGAAGTCATTTTTGCTCTCGAGCAAAAAATGGACAAACAAAAACAGATTATCGGATTTGAAGTTTGTTTTGTTGTAACGGTGGAAAAACGAGTGTAGGATGCCGCCGTTTGTGCGTTCAATGTCGAGTCCGTCCGTTTGTGAAACTTCCTCGCAGTTAGGAAATATAGATTATTTGAACGTTCCAGCTAATAACCCATTTGGTACCAGCCCTATCCGATCACAAGTATAGGTAAAAAACAGCTTAGAGCATGTCGGATTACTCGTAATTGTTTATATTTATTTAAAACCGACTAAGAGCATGTCGGGCCATGCTCAGTGTAGGGTTCCCCAGCCATTCATAACAAACTATAAGGGTTCCGTTTTAGCTATTTTGGCTACGGAACCCTAAAAGCCCTTCTTGGGCTTCATAATGCAATCATCCCAACCTTTGACACCCTAATTCCAATAACAAATTGAAACCTGTTTCAATTGGTTTGTCCCTTGAGATACGTGCATTTTTTTCAGTTTAAAAAGTTGGCTTTGCCACTCTCCAACCCATTTATAATCAAAGATTGCCTTGTTCTTGCCCCCATAAAGTGGACAAACCAACAAACCGACAGACATTTTCGCATCTATAATATTGATAAGGTTATGTGACGTGACAAGCGTTAAGTATGAATGTGGAAGTTTATACAAGAAGAGGAAGACCGAACAAAAAATGGTTAGATTTCGTGAAAGCTGAAATGGAAAAGAAGAATCTAAAAATGAGATAACCAATGAAAAGATGAGACAGGTGATAGAGAGGGATGGAAGAAAAAATATGCTGCGCCAACTCCAGTTAAAGGGGATAAGGGCAAGGGAATAATGATGAACATTGGTAACGATATATCATAGCGTCGCCATGTTTGTCTCATTATCACAACTCAACAAACGCGGCTAAATCGCGTATAAATATTCCTTCCTTCCTTCCTCCTTAAAGACCAGTAACGCGACGTCCGAAACGTCAAAGAATTACCAACGAAAGGTAATTAAATAAATCATACTGGGTGACCTTGGGGTCATGACAGGCGTGGGTCATGACAGGTTAACACTGAGCTACTTTTACAACTGAACAAATTATCTAGTTAAGAGTTAATTGATAGCTAATTATCGGAAATGTATGGAATGGCTGATTTTTTTTCGTAATGTCGTGTTTTGCCTTATATTAAAAGTTGCTCAGTGTGACCTTCCTATCACCCTTGTCAATCCCGATCAAGAACCCAAAATCACCCATTACTTATACGCGATTAAACCCTGTCTGTTGTGATAATGACGGAGAATCGTTTTAGTTTAAATCAATGTTTGGCTCAGTCAGTTGCACAACGGCCAATGCAGGTCTCGGTCCCGGGTCCGAATCCCGGCCAGGACAAATGTTTGTGTGAGCAGGAATGTTTGTTTCGGGGTCTTAGATGTTTTCTATGTATTTAATCTATCTTCGCCTAGTACGTCCTATGAGCAGCGTTGCTTAGTTTGGGAGGTCGATTTGTGTAAGATTGTCTCTGATATTTGTTTATTAAGTGTATGTATTTATAATATACCAATGTGTTACTTCCATTCAGTGTGGTCTCCACCTGTAGCGGGGACCTCTTCAGCAAGGCGACCAGGTCCCGCGCCGACGAGCTGGACGTAAGGAACAGTGTGTTCGACTTCATCATCGTCGGCGGTGGCACCGCCGGCTGCATCTTGGCTAACCGGCTGTCAGCTGTTCAGGAGTGGAAGGTGGGCAATATTGGGCATACAGACAGTTCAGAAACTTTCTGCTAGTAGGCATCATGGGAACTTTTATGTTTGACATTTTACAATTCCTGTACCGTCTACATTTTAGTACCGACTTCATCGCTGACGCTAGCACCGCTGGCTGCATCTTAGCTAGCCAGCTTTCTGAAGATCAGGATCAGGAGTGGACAACCATCGTGCTAAAAATTAGACGAACAGATACCTCTTTCACACGCTGACAATCTTCCCCTTCTTTATCGCTACACCTTGGCAGAGTGGTCGTGGTTATCATGTAACACTCTTGGCAGCTGACATGACTCGCCGCAACACTTCCAGCCATCTCTGTCTGCTTGGAGTCATGCACTTTTATTTGGTCCGTCTATTACATTGGCGATATGCCTCGCGGCCTCTAACTAAGAAAAAATCGTAACTAAGGCTAGGTTCATACGGCACTGTCCTGCAAATTTTAAACGTACCTACTTATAATCGACCGAGTGTTCATACGGTAGCCTTTCGATCGTGAAAAACGAATGAAACACAGCTATATTCCCGTTCCGCGCGCGACTACCCTCTTCAACTCCCTACTCCTGGCACAATCTGAATGTGATTTGTTTGCGAACGGGATAGCGAGGCTAATGAACGAATGGAAGAGAGTGCTAGAAACAGAGCAAGATAGACACCTTGTAGCTATAAGTTAATTAGTTTGTAAGTACCTCTGAATCAATGTAACGATTTGGTTAATCAGCTTATTACCTACGTTTATTGTCACCGATTAGTTCTGGACTATGAATTACGTGATTGCATTATTAAAACTCAGAGAGTTACGAATATATTATTGCTTCACTGGTAGAATTCTACTATAACTGAGGAGAGCAGTGTCTTTCCAAAGAACTTTTAATTTTATGGCTTCTATAATGAAATAAGCTTTTTTGAAAAGAAAATTGTCAATGATGTACTAAATTGCTGGAAATAGTTTATTTTATGGGATATTGGCATACGTCCGAGTAAATAACAGCGGTTATACTTATTCTCAACTCTTAGAAAGATCTTTAAAAACTGGGAAACTGTTTCGAAGGTCTACTCAGAAATGTCTTCACTCAATCAGGTTAAGTATAGGGTTACTAATCACTCGGTGCGTCACGCTCCTTACAAAGGTCAATGAAATGTCACGAGACCTAATCTCAAAGGTCAATTGCTTCCAATGTAAGGTAGCTTTACTACCTTTCATGAGAACAGCTTCTAATTGACGTACCTTCATGATTTACATTATCAAATCAAAGCACTATTTATAGTGTAATTTTATCAAGCGTGAGTGTTGTTGCTCGCCGTATGATAAGTGCTATCTCTGACCATTCACAGATTCCTGGATCAGTTGTTCATGGTCCGCCACTTTTATGTATTTTATAGAGCCATGGCTAACCCAACTGATTGACGAAATAAACGATTTCATTCATTCATTATATTCTACAAGTACTAACCCGTGGCTTCGCCAGCATTACCGTCGTATACCTTATACATCCTTACGTGTCTCGATATGCCTAAAATAGTGGTTTCTAGGTAAATAAAGCAACTGTTGACAATATTTTCAACTGTATTTGATATATTTTTGATTTGATATTGGTTTATCTATACGATTTGATATTACAATTGAAGCTTTCAAGGTATTTTTTTTGTACTCGTATGTACGAGTATGTATGTGTCGTTAATTGTGGCTTCGTCGCGTCAAAACGGCTAAACAGATTTCAACTTTTGTTGGTATTGTTACACCGGTAGCTTTTTTCCTCCCCCGTGAATGATGTTGCTGTTTGCGGTTTCAGTAAATAAGTTTATTTCCTCATGCCTTAAGATAACGGAAATACCATTGTTGGTAATAGGTACAATCTGAACGATGTGATTAAAATCACATCAAGAAC
Source organism: Hedya salicella (assembly GCA_905404275.2). Classification (NCBI taxonomy): domain Eukaryota; kingdom Metazoa; phylum Arthropoda; class Insecta; order Lepidoptera; family Tortricidae; genus Hedya; species Hedya salicella. The sequence goes on along the minus strand of FR990112.1, from coordinate 653,340 downwards.
ATAAATTTTAAAGAATTCTAAGTTCGTTAACGGTTTTGCTAGTTTAGTAAAAGGAGTGAGATCTAACTGGAAATCGAAGGTCTTTCTTTAACGCGTTCCTTGATCGGGTGACCCCAATGGTGGGTCATGCAGTTCCTTGTCAGGAGTCCATATGGACTGTGGAGTCGCTTGTCCATACTGGATGCGCATTTGGACGTATGCCGTTGTCAAATCATTTTGTACGGCGACAGGGAACGTCTTAAGTCATACCTCCTGTCATGCAAGATGGCATAAAGTTCTTCAGTTGCGATGAGCCAATTTTTTTCAAGGTTTGGTCATTTGTCATGGTGATTTAAAAATATTTCGAGAAATTGGTTTATTAAAAACCGCTTGGAACTATCAGATACCGAAAATATGATTTCTAGAATAAGTTATTCTGGTTCTTAATTTTGACTTTTATTTGTACAGATACCTATTGCCTAGGCGCATCCAGTTCAATGTCAGGTTCTAATAAGTTTCTGTCAAAAAATTAATTTATGTGACAAGCTTTTATTGCCGACTGAACTTTTCTTTGAACATCCATCAACTACTCACCGAGACAATTGTAAAGAGCCCAAACTCGCTAGGATTGCATTATTTTATTACCGAGTTCCTATGGCCACCTTCCTGCTCCATCATTAAATCAGCTCGATAGTATGATATTATTGCATTGACACCAAACTTACATAAGTCTGGCAAATTTTAGCTCAATTGGAATCCGGGAAGTAGCTCAAATTGAACTCGCAAGATTCCTCCCGAACAAACATATTACATACATAATTAATAATATTGCTAGTTAAATAAAAGCCTGTAAAAATAAAATTAGCTGTCTATAAAGCCGGATTACGGACGATAATTTAACGTGATAACGTCATAAGAAAACATTGATGAATAAAAAACAAAACAAAACATAACTAGAATTTATTATTTGTTATATTGTGAGTATCGATCATGTATAACTTAACAAATTTCTGGGGTACTGGACTTGTTTTTTCTTTTTAGTTTTTTTAGCAGTCGGGTTTTATGTTTTTTTTTTTAATTTCTTTTTTTATTTAAACTTTTTAGTTAAAATTATAAAAGTCAGTTAATTTCGCAATCTTTATCGTGGGGGTTATTGAGAAGCTTGCACAGATTTATTACAATACCATAAAATGAAAATTTACTGAGAGCGGCTTGCTAGCCAATTTTAAATGGTTATAGTTCCTAACTGGTAAGTCCAAATTACAAATGACAAAAAAAAACATAATAATGATTTTTAAATCCCTATTCATTGATACCCCACTCGATATAGTACGTCGATTTTAATTTTTTTCTTTCTCACAATATGGCGTCTCATTATCGCCATTTTGAGTTTTCATCATTTTCATGTCTTCAGTGACATTTGGACAGTTAAGACAAATCGATTGACGTAAGAATCATCAAAATCGGTCCACGCGTTTGGTCTCTAGAGTGCCAGATTGGAACAAACATACATACATACATACATACATACATACATACATACATACATACATACATACATACATACATACATACATACATACATACATACATACATGCATACATACATAAACTGATAAACACATTACCACTCCTTTGCGTCGCGCAGTCGGGTAAAAATTGCATACTTTTACGAATTCACAAGCCGATCGTGCTTTTCTATCGCTTGTTCCGCGCTCTCGCTTGCACGCTCGGCTCAGGCGGAACGTGACAATGTATCGTGCATGCAGCCGGCGTTCAACGATTTATAAGACGTTATCACGTCAAAACAACCTGCACTTGTCGTTGATGGGCACGCAATGGAATCGCGAACATGTCACCAAGACGTCATCATCTAGATTCTCTCTTTGCGCCGCATGTCGGAACAGAGGTGTAGTGACGTCCGCACTTTTGCGAGTTCCCTGTATTTATAGATCGCAGTTCATGCAGCCATGTACATTGTACGGCCGAGGTCATCTTAGATCGCATTATATTTCATTAATATTACACAAAGTTTGGCTGTGTACTGAATTGCAAGCAGGATACCTACGACTTCTTCTTTAACGCAGAAGTGCTCTGACCAACTGAGCTATCGCAACTTTACATACGTGGCTTAATTAACACAATCTAGTTGAGCACTAGTAGCGCCCTCGGTATCTTCTTTCTTTTTTAAATGCAAGTGCATATTCCACTACATCTCTGTCCCATTGCTTCTCCAGCATCACGATAGCTAGAGAGATGGCGCTGGTCTTCAATGACGAAACAGAATCAATATCATTATTGTTTTTTTTATTCAAACTAATGTTGTAAAAGTTCGATTGTAAAGGAAAAACTCAATGCGACTTACTATGTAAATTGCAAAGAGGATTATACAATACAATTACTCCTTATTGCACACCAGAAAAATATAACATGAGCCACTTAAATCTCAAACAGTATGATAAATGGTAAACAACAGGTGGTCTTATAGCTAAGAAGCGATCTCTTCCAGACAACCTTAAGGTAGTAGAGATTATTATATTTCATTGTCTAGGTGAATTTTTAAAAACCGCTCTAGCTAACGGTATTGACGCTATCTGCTTCGCAGAGGTAATGGGAGAATAAGCTTAATTACATTTATTAAGATTCCAAGTCACAAATCATTGAAAGCTGTGTCCGGGTCTTGGCGAGGCGACGATGACTTATGCACGCATTGACAGTTGACATCAATTGCCCTCCTTATTAATAAGGTAACGAGCATGATGAAAAATGAGATTCGTAGACGAACCAATGTCACCGACATAGCGAACAGGGTAAGCAAACTGAAAAGGCAAAGGGCAGGGCACATAGTTCGAAGAACCGATAGCCGTTGGGGCAGAAAGGTTCAAGAAGGGGCAAGCGCAGCGTGGGAAGGCCACCCGCAAGGTCTGACGACCTGTTTAGGGTTGCGGGGAGTCGCTGGATGCGGGTTGCCTCTATCTGGCCCATGTGGAAATCTATTGAGGAGGTTTGTGTCTAGCAGTGGTCGTCCTATGGCTTAAATTTAAATGAAGATGATGATGATGATGATGATGATGATGATGATGATGATGATGATGATGATGATGATGATGATGATGAAAAGTCTGTAATATCCAACGGAGAGACGTTGGAGACGTGGGTTCGTATCCTAGTCAACGCAGAGATTGATTCAGGTTTTCGCTTTAATATTTACATTCTGTAAAAAAAAAGCATTCCGGCGTATTGAGAACCACCTCTTTTTCTGGAAGTCGGTTGAAAATTAAGGGATCGTGTCCGCAACATAACGCTACGCTCTCAAACTCAAATAATGGAAAAACATTGATTTTTTGTATGTATGTGTCGTTGTGGCTTCATCACGCAAAATCGGCTAAACGGATTTCAACTATTTTTGGTACACGGGTTGTTGCGTATCTCCAGATGGTTATAGGATACTTTTTACCGACTACGCTGAAGAAAAAAGAGGGGTTATGACTTTATCACCTCCGCGAACGAAGTTGCGGACGCCTTCTTAACGCCTTGTAGTAAATTACCAACAATAATTACCAACGAAAGGTAATTAAATAAATCATATCTATACGCGATTAAGCCCCGTATTGTTGAGTTGTGATAATGAGTGAAGATCGTGTAAGTTTAAATCAAGAATTTACATTCGTCAAGGTATCTACTAAATCGCATTCAGGCAAACTGTACGACTCATATCTGCAGGCTATCGAGTTTATCGGGTCAGACCACTCGATCATTCTAGTGACGCATCGAAAACAAATCAGCACGATTTGTGTAAAGATCACAGAATATTGAAATGTGATTTTTGTGATAGCTTTTATTTTTCATATAATAATAGACGCGTGAGGCCCAAAAAGTTACCATTCGAACCCGATTAAAGTGAAATGTTCCATTGTGTAACGTTGCAATACAGTTGTCGGGTTAATTGTTCGTTGCACAACGGACTCTCATAGAATAAATAATTACGTAAGTTAACGTGTCTTCCTTTTTGAACTCCGCCCACATCTGTCCCGCCTATATGTAATACATAAAAACATAGTTATCGTATTATATCAATATCGATGGCGTAGTGATTACTAATTAGTAATTACTTGTGTCAATGAAATACCAACTTAATGAGTAATCATGTAAGCGGTGAGAATCACTCATGTAGTCGTGTCACGTGCAAACCTATTAATGTTTCTATAACACGTCTTAATTATAAGGTTCATTGTACCATATTTATCATAAATAAATGAAAAAAAAGTATAATGGATCGACCACACCCTAGCCCAAAAAAAGGTAAGGCACCATAAGCAAAGTAACGTGACTTTTGCGACACGACTTTCACGCCTACAATCCACACTGGAGCTCAAAAAAGCTGCACTTCAGCTTCGTCGACACGGCTGAATGTATGAAGAAAACGTGACGCAACGCATAAGACTCGACATCGCATAAACGCAGCGTTAAGCTCCGGTGTGGAAGGGTGGGTAAAAATTGTGACGCAGAAGTCACTGCGCTTACAGTGCAATAGTGTATGAAAGCGGAATGGGTAATTCTTTACTAGAAAAAAATCTTCACTCTGTAAAAAGGAACGTTATCTACAGACAAAAGTCTCAAGATATCCAGACATTAAACATTTAAAAAAATAATTTCTTGATGCGAGTGGTTCCGTTTATTCCTTTTGCCTCCTATGCGGGTCGGGCAAAAACGTAAATTATTTTGATTAATGTCCTTCTACGAGTAGTTAGTGTATTGCTCGCCGGCTACGCAGGTGTCATTATTTATATTTTGAAGATTCCTTAGAATTTGTGCTAACAATATCTTACTTATATACTTGAATCCGGGTCCGGGTGACACTAAGAGTTCGCATTCGCATAACTTGCACAAGGGTATGAATAAAACATACCTAAAATAAATATTTTTGATAAAATTGTTACACACGAAAATAAAAATCATTTTAACTTTTTCTAGCCAATCTTATTACATTGGCTTACAAAATAATATAACAAAAAACATTAGTCAAGTACTTGAGGGATGAAGTGGCTATAACTTACATCATAATTATGAGAAACATCACTCGAAACGAAACTCTTTAAAATACGTTTACAATAAGTGGCTCGAAAGTGTAAAATATCTTACTTAAACATTTGTCACAAATACTTTATCGCATAAGCCACTTCAATAACTTTAACTTAAAGAAATGTGGATTATCTCAACAAAAGTAGGTAATCTTTTTTGAAAACAACAGGTTTTTACGGATTGACTTCAATGAGCCTCGTGTTGCCGATACAAATATGGAAAATGACTTATTTGCAGATATACAAAATGAAGTACTTACCTATATCTCAGAAGTGTTTTATTTTTAAGGTCCTAGACTAAGAAGAACATAGGCTATGAGATACAGGTACTGGACTGTCGGCAAATCCTGTGGAACTACAGAACGGAGAGGCACAACTTCTCACAAGTCTCTTATCTTTAAGGTCCTCCTGCTGGAGGCCGGTGAGGAGGAGAACATAGACTATGACATCCCAGGCGTCCCCACGCGGGACTACCGGCCCATACTGTGGAACTACAGGACGGAGAGGAACAACTTCTCCTGTCTGTCCAGGCCGGGAGGCAGCTGCGAAGTCAGGACTGGGAAGGTTGGTTGCACTATGCACCATTCTCACACAGAACCATGCACGGCGCACAGATTGAGAGAGACACGCAACAAAAAGCACATTAGACATCGTACACTATAAACGACGTTAAATTTTTGAGCGGCATAATGGGTTAGCGTCGCAAGGACTAGATTGAATGCCTCTGTAGGCTAAAAGTCCAAATTGCAACAAGTCTTAGTAGTAAAATGCTAAAATGACTGGGTATAAAATTGGACTTAGTTGTATTAATGACGTCTGGTTTTCAAAATGGCTGAATAAGCAAAATATCCTAATAGCAAATCGACTAAGTAGCAGAATGTACTGTTAGTAAAACGACGAACTAGGCAAATGACCGAATATTTATACAGTTTTAGTTGTAAAACGCCTCAATGACATGTGATATGGCCTATGGAATTGAAGATAATATAAATTTTCACTGTCAAATTGTATTTTATGCTCTGGTTTTGCAGCTGATCCTGGACAAACATTAAATTCATCATCAGTTATAACTAAGTCGTTATGAAACCACGACGTTTTTCCTACCTAGACGTTTTAAAGCCAAGACGTTGTACTATCGAGATAAATAAATACTATGTCATTTTACAACCCCTGTAAGAATTCGCATTCTGGTCCGCAATAAATTAGTCATTGTGCAACAACAGCATTCTGTTATAATTGACGATCATGCAACCAAAGCAGTTTGCTCATCAGATCATTGTTCAAAAAAGTAATGATTATTTAAGATTAATAAGGTATACTGCAATTGCGACGTTTTGTTAACTTAGACCGTATTCAATTTGGTCCTTACGACCCTAACCGTTGTAAAAATATTAGTAGATAACGGTAATAGTTAGTTAATAATTTTAATTTAATAGTACAACAGATATTAAATAAAAAATCATGCTTATCGCAAGGTGAATGTCATATAAACATTATATTTTTCCACATTATCGGTTAAACATGCAAACTGCACATGATAACTTGATAACGTAAATAACGCAAATAATATTTCGCAAGACATAAGGTAAGGTTCCAATGTTTGACACCTTAGTTCCAATGATTGAAACCCTATTTTTCATACTACTTACATACTGAGGCCCGTTGATTGAGTCTAGGAATTCCCAGATACATTACTATTTTAAACTGAGTACATTATTCATAAAGAGAAACGGAATGAAACCTACCGATAACGATTTCCTGTTTCTAGGAAAACAATACTTACTATTATTTTCTTCTGTTTCCGCGATTATTACTCATTGAAATAAAACAATTTAAATTGTTTAACCTGTTTTAATTTAATTGTTTTATTTCAATGAATACTTACTATTACTGACTTCAAGAAAGTATTTTCTTCTGTTTCCGCGATTATTACTAATTGAAATAAAACAATTTAACGGATTATATCGCGTATATTATCTCATTTTAGTTCCCGACGTTTCGGAAGCTTTTCAGCTTTCCATGGTCACAGGTGGAGTCCACCGATACACCGATCCACGCGATATAATCCGTTAAATTGTTTTATTTCAAGAAAGTAGTACTGGGTATAAACAATACTCGTATAATCTCAACTTCTAATTTTACGTATTTTTTATGAAAATCTTGATGTTTTACCGTCATCATTGACTGGGCTCTGTAGCTCAACTGGCAGACCGTGCGCCCCGGCAAGGCACAATGGCAGTGGTTCAAATCCGGTCGGAGTCTTGAATTTTTTTCATTATTTGGATCTTTGTATTTCAAGGGTATTTATTATTGTCATATTCTCATAAATATCATCTTCGCACATTTTTGACGACCTCTTTAGCTCAGTGGGAGTAACGTTGCCTGCGAAGCTGAATGTCCTGTTATCAAATCCCGGTAAGGGCAAATATTTGTGTGATAAGCATAAATATCGAGATGACGACCCCAAAACGCTAAGTATTATGTTTTTGGTATTAAAGTACTAAATACGACAAGTAAATAATTTGTTACGCAGTTTTCGAGCGGCATTCAACGCGTAATGCCTATTTTGCATTTACTGTTTAAATGTAAATTTGACTGTCATTCACAGTCTACCGCGGTCTAGTATTAACTCTCTTTTGCACCTAACTGTCTTTGTAACAGTTGATTGTATTGTTATTGAATATCTCTATTATCTATGAAATCTATGTCTACATTATATATCAAATTTTGATTCGCAAGAACACCACGTCAAAAGCCAATAAATGTTAATTTGGCTCTCGAATGTCGATTCGGCATCTCGGCAATTCGAGCCAAAAGATTCTGGCACTGGTTTCCATCATTAGAATATTTAAGGTAAATACCCCAGTTCTCGGCACTGAACCAATAGTTGGTACCTTCAACCTTAATTCATTGCAACAGAGCAGCCAAGCAGTGTCAATTATTGAAATTATTTTTCTTTTGCAATTGATCATAATATATATATATCTAGATATACTGATGTGCAAATTGCGGAAACGGACCAAAATATATAAAAAAGGTCTTTTAAACAGGTAAGTTAACACTAACTAGATTTAAGACCTTTTATATACAAAAAAATGTTTTAAAAAGGTTTTATAAACATGTAAGTTAACACTAGACTTAAGACCTTTTTTAAGCATTTTGAAAAGTTTCCGCAATTTGCAAATCAGTATCTAGAGATCATCAGTTATTTTTACTAATTTCAACGATTTCTTCGTAAGGTTCTTGGAGGGTCTTCTGTCACCAACGACATGAAGTACACCAGAGGCCACAAGGTGGACTATGATGGATGGCACAAGGATGCGATGGGTTCCGTGGACTGGAAGTTTGGGAATCTTTTGGAGTATTTTAAGGCTTCAGAAGACAATGGTGGGTACTATTAGACGAAGAAAATCGTAGGTAACATCACTGCATACTTTTTTCCTCAGCGTAATCGGGTAAAAAGTGTCCTATAATCATATGGAGATACCTAGCTACCCGTCTACTAAAAATAGTTGAAATCCGTTTAGCCGATTTGGCGTGATGAAGCCGCAACGACACATCTAAACATACAAAAAATCCAAATAAATATAATTCCATTCAGTGACCTCCAAATAGCCCGTTACATTTTTTTAATATCTTCAATGTACAGACATTTCTTACAACTTTATAATAATATTTTCTTCTGTTTCCGCGATTATTACTCATTGAAATAAAACCACCCGTGACCATTGAAAGCTGAAAAGCTTCCGAAACGTCGGGAACTAAAAATGAGATAATATACGCGATATAATCCGTGAAATTGTTTTATTTCAACTTTATAATGTATAGATAAAAAATTGCTGCTGCCCGAAAAAAGACATCAACACTTTCTTAAAATACGCGTCCCCGATACAATAGACGTAGACCTATTCACTAAACATGCGCACTACGCTGCGCTATTGCACACAATAGCTTAATTGTTGTAACAAAATCCAAATTCTTTGTCTGTGGCTGTTGAACGATAATGAACTACATATTACGAGTATATTGTAACGCGGTTGGCAGGGAAAACACAATGCTGCTTGTTGGTACTGAGATTATTTTCATCGTCATTGTTCATCAATATTTCACCTCCTACACAATTATTGTTTGTGTGTTCGTCTATTTCGCCATTATAGTCAAATGATGCTTAGAATTTGTGGTAGCTGTTTAGTTTAATGTTTTGCAAATATAATATTATCATCTGTTTCCGCGATTATCACTCATTAAAATAAAACATTTTTATTTGATTATATCGCGTGTATTATCGTATTTGAGTTCCCGACGTTTTAGAAGCTTTACAGCTTCATTCCGTGATCACGGGGAAAAAAACTTTTAAATTTACAATTTGTGCAAACTACCCACTTTGAGAAAACAAATTAAGATTTACATAATACATTAAGACAATAAATTTACATAATACATTAAGGCCTAATATATTAAGACATACATGTGCCAGTAGGGCTTAGTTATCTTTGTTTAAACTACTAACGTTTTAAAAAATGAGGCTTACTGAAGAAAACAATGTTTAATAAAGCTTGTGTAATGTCGGGAACTCAAATGAGATAATAACATATATACGCTGTATAATCCGTTTAAATTGTTTTATTTTAAATCTGGCGAATATTTTGATTATATTACAATTTGATAGGTTGTATAACACACTATTTGAAAGTTTCTATTACTTCTATTCTACTACATTAAAAAGACCTAGAGGTGGCTACATTAGCGTATTTCACTCTCATTTTATAATTCCAGGTGACTACGATGTACTCATGAACTCTTTCTACCATTCCCGTGGCGGTGAAATGCGTTTACAAAGATTCAAGTACGTCGACAAACATATCGAGGCCTTTGCCACCGCTTTCGCCGAAATGGGCCTCCGTACTGTCGACATCAACACCAACGCCGCTGAAGCCACTGTCCTCAACCAGTTTGCCGTTTCCAACAACACTAGACTCAGCACCAACACTGCCTTCCTCAAGACTGTCAGGCATAGGAAGAATCTAGTAGTCATTATAGGAGCCACTGCCACTAGAATAGTGGTTGACAAACAGGAAAAAACTATTGAAGCAGTTTATTATGAAGTAGAAAAGGGAAAAGAGCGCCCTGCGTATGCTAAAAGAGAAATAATATTGACGGCTGGGGCGATCAATAATGTGAAGCTGTTGCATCTGTCGGGAATTGGACCGAAAGCTGAAATGAAGAGGTTGAATATTAGCTTGGTCCTAAACTTGCCCGTAGGCTTGAACTATAGAGACCAGGTGACGACTGGAGGTCTAGCTTTTGCCTTGAGTGAAGTACCCCCAGTAAGTGATACTGACATCATAAATGATTTCAAGAAATGGTTCACCAGTAGAAATGGAAATTTAGCATCTAGAGGGATAAATCAGTTGTCAGCATTCATACAGTTATATGAAAATGAAAACGCACCTGACGTAGAGTTAAGTTTAGAAGGAAATTTTATAAGAAGTGATAAATTCCTGCTTAACAATGTAAGTGTTCATGCAGCTGAGGAAACTCAGCTTCCGATGGCCTATTATAATCTAGTCAATATTTACCCCATTTTGCTTAAACCGAAGAGTAAAGGTAAAGTAACACTTAATAAGAGGAATCCCAAATATGGTCGGCCAATAATACAAGCTAACCTTTTGAAGGAAAGCGAAGATTTAGACACATTAATAGATAGCGTTGACATAGCGTTACAATTACTTGATACTAAAGAAATGAAGAGGAATGAAATTAAATTTGCACCGTTAGACTTGTTCCCATGTGATCGATTGAAGAACAGAGATCAATGGAACTGTATTGCGAGACATTATACTAAAGCTCTGGGAAACCCCGTAGGAACCTGTATGATGGGAGAAAATAGTACTAATTCTGTAGTTGATTTTCAATTAAGAGTACATGGTATAGAAGGTTTAAGGATTGTAGATGCTTCAGTCATGCCAATGCATGTGCGTGGCGGCTTGTTCGCACCAACAATGATGATGGCAGAAAAGGCTTCGAAAATGCTGCTTAAAGACTGGAAAGAAAACAAAGGCCATTCTTTTAACAAGCGATAATGTTTAAAATAATAAAACAATTAAGTCAGTACCAATCACTTTTAATTAAATCACTAACTTTTTCAGCAATCATAATAACAGGAGCCGCAGTAGACCCTCTAGTTATTTTTGGCATCACAGACGCGTCAACTACTCTAAGATTACTTACACCATGCACTTTCAAACTTTGGTCCACTACGGATGTTGGATCATTCACTGGACCCATTTTACACGTACCTACATAATTATGTAAAGGGCTTGAAAACTGTCTAATAATACATAGCCAAAAGTCATCAGAAACTTTTTCATAACCTTGGCATTCATTATTTAATATGGGTTGAGGATCAAACTCAAATTCGGCGTCTCTAAAAACTTCTGTATCAAAGAGTTTCACTACTTCTTGTATGCCCAACTGCAGTTTTTGTACGTCAGTAGGATTTTTTAAAAAGTTAGGGTAGATTAAAGGGTTTCCAAATAATGGATCGGTAGCATTCAGGATGACTTGGCCACGACTCGTAGGCGTCAACAAGGATACGCACACATCGATATGATTATAATACATATTGGAATTGTGTCCTTTGAATCTCACTTCGATATCTGCATTGTTCCGTATATCCGACAAGAAGGTTTCGATAAACGCGACTACTTGAAAATTTGCTGATAACGGTCCAATGCCTTTTGTGTAATACTTTGTTATGTCTTTTAGTTTCTCTTGAAAATTCTTCGTCGTTGCCGTTTTCCGCAACTTGATTACAGGTAAGCATACTGATACGTGATCATGAAAGTTTGAGCCTACCGCTAAATCTTTGTAAGTAATTATATCTAAATAGTCTAAGTACTCCCTAGGACCTATACCAGATTGCATCAACAATTTAGGAGAATTAATAGCACCGGCACTTACAATAACTTCTTTAGTAACCTTAACTTTAACTATTGTACCATTTTTAATATAATCTATGCCTGTAGCAGATATATTATGTTCGTATTCTACAAAATTAATCTTAGTTACTAGTGCTTCTGTAAGAATATCTAAATTGGTCCTTATTTTCCTAATTGCCTCAATAAAGGCTGTGTAAGAGCTAACTCTTTCTCCAAAATACGACATGGTTTGTATTCTCATGAAGCCTAGCTGGCTCTTACCATTGATGTCAGTATAATTATAGCCTAATTCATTTAGAGCACTTAATAATACATCTACATTGTAATCCGCGTATGGGTATCTCCCAACATCGAGAGGTCCTTGGGTGGAATGGAACGCTTTATTCTTTGAAATGTCTTTATCATAATTGCCTTCAGAATATCTGAAGTAAGGGAGTACATGGCTGAAGTCCCATTCAGTGTTGCCCATGATAGACCACTCATCGTAGTCGGTGGGGCTGCCCCGCATGTAGGCCAGATCGTTGATGGAGGAAGTGCCTCCAAGGACCCGACCCTGGACAACCTCGCAGCCTTCTGTGCCGCGATTCCTGCAGAACCTGGAGAAGGGAACTATATGACTGATAGCAAACACTGCCGATATAGAAGATATGAGATCTACTGTTTAGTAAAGTTGTATATTGTGTAGTGTAGGTAATAAGCCACCCTAAAACAACTTCTTATACAAATGTTTAAAAAAGTATTTGTAAACATTTGTATAAGAAGTCAAGTCAATTCGCGACAGGAAGTTGATCAATTTAATTCAGTTTTGACACATAAAATACTTTTCTTGAGCTTAGTCGAATAAAACTGTACCGGATGACCCCACAATAATAGTGTTGTATAGACTTAACATAAGACCTAGAATACCTACCTGGCTTATAAGCTAATAAAAAGTTAATTTGTTCAATAATTTCATTTCATACCTTTCTATCTTACCCCGATAGAAAGATATGAAATCATTAGTTTGACTAAAACGGTCAAAAAGATAAGATTCGTATGTACGAATCAATATCAGTTACATAAAGCCCATAAGGCGATAAATTACATAGTCAACTTATGTATACAAACTTTCCATAGGAATTGCGCAACATTTCGCCACTATTCAATAACATTGCACAAGACTGGTAATTTTCCATGAAAATCTAATATGTTGCAAAATAATTGATAATTGTAATAATAAAATTACCCCCTCCCTAACCAATATACGGCTCGAGTATAAAAGCCGAAGCTAATTCTGTTGACGATAGCCCCACTATGTGTGCGGTACGAACGAACACACAAATATAGAATTAGCTCTGCTACTATTCAGCCATAAATCAGTAATACTTACTAAAGAACAAGTCAAGGGAAAGTTATCATACGGAAACAGTCGTCAAGTCAGTTAGCTTCAGTCAGATAGATATCACATAGTTACAATAGAAAGCCGAAGTATTGATTTAGGAACGGGATTTCGATACAAACTGTGACTTAATATTTTCTTCTGTTTCCGCGATTATTACTCATTGAAATAAAACAATTTAACGGATTATATCGCGTATATTATCTCATTTTAGTTCCCAACGTTTCGGAAGCTTTCCAGCTTTCCATGGTCCTCCCGTGACCATGGAAAGCTGGAAAGCTTCCGAAACGTCGGGAACTAAAATGAGATAATATACGCGATATAATCCGTTAAACTGTGACTTCTTATTCTCCACTTCACCTATCCTGCTCTTAAAGCTTATTCGAAGGGGTTCAGACTGCTTTTTACAGTCCTCAGTCTGCACAAAAACTATCCTGTAATCATCTGTGGATGACCACTATGACCAGCTACCCGTGGACTAAAAATAGTTGAAATCTGTTTAACTGTTTTGGCGTAATAAAGCGACATCGACACAAACAAATATACAAAAAACAAAAAAATAAAAATATCGAGTTAGCGACCTTCAAATAGTCCGTATCACTTATCTTTTTGAAAATACCTTTATTTTTTTAATTTTTGTAACTTTATATTTGGCGCTTTGGATGCTATAGACTATTTAATGCTAACTGTACTTTCATATGTTGATGTCGAGGCAAGAATCAACAAGGCAAGAGGTGTGTTTGGACAGCTGTCTAATTCTTTGTCATGCCGCAATAAGATAAGGGTGTTTAAATCCAACATACTATATGTCCTCTAATAAGACCTTGAGTATTAATTGCTATACAGGGCTAATTTGGCAGTTGCAGAGTAAACTTGCCGGAGGTGCAAAATTACCGAGGCTCAAGCAGACTTAAAAAAAGCAGAGAAAGATATAAATATTATATAAAGTAGATAAGTTAGTAACCTTTCACCATCTGTCGGCAGAGTAAAATAGGATAAGTGTCTATTAAATTTATTATTGCATTTCACAACACTGCAGTGCACCGATTGCTTACGAAGTCATTTATTTCTATTCGGAACTTTTATTGTGCGAGTAGCGGCGTCCGGCCGTGAGCGCGTGTGGCGACCAACTAGCTCACGTACCGCCGGCGGCGCGCAAAGCATAGGTATAATTCTGGGTTCCCGCGGTCCAGATTAAGAGCACTGCCCTAAGTCCTCAACAAATTAAAAGATTCAAGAAGAGAAGATAAACGAACCAAATCGATCTGGAACATTTATTTTATTAGAACAACCAAAATCTAAAATATTTGTTCAGAGGTTCTTTTTATATATCTCAAACGAACACTAGGAAGAGTTTCGAAAATCCAACACTGGTTAAAATAAAGACAGTACTGCAAACCAATGGTGCCTTTTTTTTAAAGAAGACAGGAATGGTAATGACACTGCCTGCGAAGCTTACAGTTCTGGGTTCAAGTCCTGGTTTTAGCTAATATTTGTGTGACGGGCATAATTTTTTGAGTGAGGATCTTTTACTAATAACATCGTAGAGAAAACGTTGCAAGCAAGCGAGGCCACTAATAAAAGAGAAGGTTGTCATCATGTCGTATAGGGAGATGAAATATGTGGCCCTGGGCAGGACGAGATGGAAACAGCTGCACGCTTGATCAGCTACACGGACAAGAGTTTGGCTCTTAAATTTATGATGATGAGCATAAATATTTGTTCCAAAGTCTTGGATTTTTCCTATGTATATGTATAAGTACATATCTATTAAGTATCGTGCAGTTCTCTTGAATCATAGCTACGAACATTCTAGATCACCTTACTCACCTCACCAAACCCAAAAAACTAAATCATTATCGGTCAATTTGTTCAGTTACAATACAAACAAACTGACACTCAGATAGAAAGATAGACAAACACACAAACTCACAGATATACAGACATAGAAACACAGATTCAGACAGCAAACTTCTAACACTCCTATTATTTGTTGGTGGTAAAAAATGCTCGCGTGCGGTTTATATAAGTAGTTGAGTTTGATAAATGTTTAAACTTGATATTACCCTGTGATAAGCACTTAAACGACTATTAGCTCGCTATTGGGTTATGTATTGTCGATGGTGTTATAATACAACATGACAATACTACACGACAGGTATATCGTGAAATTCAGGAACCTCCACCATTTTGGTGTTAAGTATGGTCCTAGTCTACAATTAGGATCATTAAGTTTCTATTTTTTTATATTTTTTCCACAAATATCTTATTTTATATCGACTTGTCTTTTTAATATTATTATTGTAACACCCGTGACATTTGTACAGTTTTCTCATATTAATACATTTTTACTTTGATCTACATAGATTAGTAAGAAAAATTTTAAAATTAGCTGTCGATGTAATGTATTTTTGTTTACATTTAATTTTTACAACTTTATGTTACATGAACGAAGTGGCGGGCACCTTCTAGTACTATTAGTCTAGTTCAGACATTTTTTATTTTTATTTTTACAACTATGTAAATTAACATGAACAAATAAATCAAAATCGGTTCACGCGTTTAGGAGATACGATGCCACAGACAGCCACACACGTCAAACTCATTCGTCCACACACGTCAAACCACACAATCACATCATTTTTTGGCTAGTTTCTTAGTGTCTAGTTAGTAAAATAGACACTTGAGTGTGGCCATCAGCTCTGTAAATATATTTATAGCCGATGACCATGAGACTAGTTCGATTTGTGTAAAATTTACCCGTAATATTTTACGCACTTTAACGGGACGAACTAGTTTCATGGAAAGCTCATTAAGGCTTGTGTTATGAGTACCTATTAAACGACAATAATAATATATTTAATACTAATATACATAGAAAACAGCCAAGACTCATGAAAATATATTTGTGTTCATCACAAGTATATTTGCTCTTCCCTAAATAAAATCTAGATATGGACTGCCTTACTCACCCGTTCCTAGGCCTCATATTGTACTGCCAGTCCAGGTTGGAGCCACGAAATTCGCTCGTCAACCCTGGGATCAGTGCCATCTTGGGCTCCTCTGGACCCGCTTCTATCAGCAGAACCTGAAAAGAAAAGTGAGGTTTGTGAGGCGAATGAAATGCTGTAGTCCTGTTCCTAAATCCACATGTACCTCTAGCTCAACTGAGATATGTAACATTGTCGCACAATAAATACGTGCAAGGCGTGAAGAGCTTGATAAGTCGTCAGTAAAGTCTGAACAAAATTAAACCATAACTAATGTCCTAAGTTAAAATTTCTTGAAATGTGTATTTCGAGTTATTAAGTTCTTCACGCCACTCATGGAAATATTGTCTATTTCTTTTAATACAGTGCGAGAAAGACGGGTGATGTTATGTCGCGTGAAAAGCGAAGTCGCTGTAAGTTGCGCTAAATATTTCACCTAAAATGACGACTGAGCCTAAAATGAAGCATGTTTGCGTAGAATATGCCTATTCGCCATCGACTTGAAGAGATCTTAGTGATAATTCGTAGGAAAAAGGGTTATTGGATTAGAGTTTAACTCTTTGCCTGTCCTTATTATATTATTATTATATCAGCCTGTGCCCGCTGTTGGGCAAAGGCGTATCCTTGTCTTTATACCACTCGTCCCTATCCAGAGCAGTAACTGACCAATCTATTTGGAATTAATCTAAGTCGTCCTGCCATCTACGTCATAGTCTACCACGACGCCGAACCACTTTAGCTTAGCGGCTGTCAGGGCTACGTCAGTTACTTGGGTTTTGGAACGTAAGATGGTGTTCTTTATGCGTTTGGTCAATGTGACTCCCAAGGTACTGTGCTCCATTGCCCTCTGGCAAACCTTGAGGGAGTGCTTCTGAGCATTTGTCAAAGATTAAGTCAGGGCACCATAGGTCCTATTTAGAAAATGTATGGGCAGTAAAATATCGTACACCCGTTCTTGTTCACCCACTCGAACGACCTTTGCAAGTGATGCATATGTTAATTAGTATGCCGAGACCTACTTAGCACGATGATGAGATTACCTGCACTTATCTTTGCCGTGTTAAGTGATCAAACATGCAGAGAGCTAAAGCACTTCCGTGACGTACATACATACACACATCACACGTCACGCCTCCCTTCCATAGGGACACGCTCGCAGAGACCACTTCTTTGTACTTGTTACGAGATTAACATTTCCTTCGCAAGAATTTTTACGTTTGTCGTACATACTAGTCGGCTTAGAGTATTTTTGACCTGGCCCTTTTTTAGGTCGTCTTTCGTTTGGTCTAGAAACGTCTTTCTCTCCCGAAATTTGCAAATCGGGCTCAAAAAAATGGCCACAACTAACATTTCGTCATTGCGACGTCGTCTGACGAATCAGCGGCTGCTCTGCCCCCTTTGGTAAGGCACTCTCAACCTTACCCTCCAGTTACTGTTCTCGGACAGCCGGCTGGCAACCACGCAGCCCGCTGTGCCACCACCCACCACCACGAAGTCGTACTCATGGTCGAATGCCGGCGGCTGCTGGGGCTTGGACTTGAAGAAAGGTTTGTCTTCCTTCTCTTTCCTTTTCAGGACAGCTCTGATGAAATTAAATAATGAATCTGTTAGCAGGGGCAGTGAAACAAGTCTGAGTCTACCTGCATTTCTCAAGATGTTTACTGTTGAGAAGTAACATTGAAAGAATCTCAACTGTCAGTTATTTTTCGTAAATTTTACTTAACTTCATACTTATAGAAGTACAAATCAATGAAAAGTAGGCAGTTACAGGGGTCAAAGCGGATGGTTAAATTCCAGGCGGACAGCACAGTGCTCGCTAGTGAAAAGGTAACACACTCGACGCGTAATCGAGAAGTACCAGGTTCGATTTCTGGTGGTAACACCAGGAATCGAACCTGGCACGTGCGAGAGCAATCGTATTTTTCTTTGCGCTTTTACTTGTATCTATATCGCAGTGAAAAGGCTACTGAGTCCACCTTGGTTCAGTGCTGATAGCTTGGACTCCTAAGATGGTTATAGAATACTTTTTACCCGACTATGCTAAAGAAAAAAATAGGCGTAATGACTTTTTTCCCTCCGCGAACGAAGTTCAGCCCCTTCTAGTTTATAATATGAGTAAATATTTCTCTATAGTCCCGAAATATGCAATACCGCAGTTCTTTTAGAACTTTTGTTTCATGCAAACAAGCTTGAAAATTGCTTAATTTTACAGTTCGGCCACTACAACACAACGTGCGACTATACTGAACGCAAAACGAACTGACGACCGAGCCCATACTGCTATCTCTTTCACACCTGTCTTAACATGCAAGTGTCAATGAGATAGTACTATGATATCGGGAGTTCGTTTTGAGTTTAGCGACGCGGTGAGCGAATTCTCTCTTCATTGTGCGATCGAAACGCTAACCGCACAGCAGTTAGTTGGCGTCACACGCAATGTATCGGAAATTCGCTTGCCACGCCACCTGTCGCATATTGTCGTGGCTGGACCCTTAGCTCATTGAGGTCAACCAAGTGAAGGTCGCTGGACCCCGTTGGATGGAGCGGCAGGACCGGTCATGGTAGCGATTTCGGCGGGAGGATATATGTCCAGAGGGGCTACTCCGAAACCAGAAAAACTAAGTTCGCATGGCGCTATCCCACTCGAGTGAGTGGACATACAGCTTAAAATGAACAATAGGGACGGCACGCTACAAACTTCGAATTTCGAGTTTCGAAGTAATCCCTCAGCTGTGGACGTCGTTTGGTTGATGATAATGAAATGATGATCATTTCTATCTATCTATCAGCCACGGACGTCCACTGCTGAATTTAAGCCTCCCCTATAGCTCGCCACAGGGTGCGATCCTGTGCAGAACACATCCCCCGACTCACAGCGACCCTTACGAGGTCATCCGTCCACCTAGTCGGAGGCCGTCCTACGCTGCCCTCCAGTCCAGGATTTTACTGCCCCAAAGGCCATCTGTTCTCCGGGCTACATATGGCCCGCCCATTGCGACTTCAACGATGCCATCCTGTCAGCTATTGATATCCTAATTTCTGATTCTATTACGAAGAGAAACCCCGAGCATAGCCCTTTCCATTGCACGTTGCGTAACTCTGAGCCGCCTTAAGTCCCTTTGTGACCGACCACGTCTCAGTTACTTACGTCCGATGATCATTTAGGCTGCAGTTATTAGAAATAAGAACTTACTCCTTCCCGAAGTAGTCAGGTTTTGGTCCAATATGTCCGTACAGCGTGTGCACCAGAGAGATGAGAAGCACGGCCGTGGGTGCGCATTCTATCCTGCCGTCACAGATCTTGCATAGGTCGTCTGTTATGTTCGCTGTCATTGCATGGTGGTTTGTTGTTTTCCTCTTCTTATTCAAAAGCCAATAGGGATGTTGCCTGATCTCAAAATTTGTAAAAATTATATAAGGCTCTGATAAAACAAGCCAATTAAGGAAAAACTTAAAAATTTTGAGTACGATATCTTACGTAGCTTCTTTCTCTTATGAGCAAGGTGTCCTATCTATAAATTGCTACTTAAATTTTGCAATTGGGATTTTGAGATGTTGACTAGCAGTCAAAGAAAATTGATGCGAAATGACAGTTTCTATGATAGGAATTCAAAACAAAAAATTGGGTTCGATACCTTGCGTGTAGCTTGTTTTATGAGCCTTTGAAGTTGGATGGAAAAGTCCATTTTTAAAGTATGAAAATATTAATAACTAATAATACCCCTGAATAACCCATAAAATGTATGGTAACTTTTGTTATGAAACCGTTTTGATATACGCAAATTGTAACATAGCTGCAGAACAAAGTTCTTAAATTCCCCATACAAGGTACTATCCCTGTGACGTTACTAAGCTAGTAGGCTTTAGTATGAAGCGCTATCGGGAAAATCCAAAAATGAGATTTCATCATTCTTGTATCTCGGGGAGTTTTCATGAGATTGAAGTAGTTTATGAGCAATATTTTTATTATTGTGAGGTCGTTCTATAACATACCACGAAAGTTGTTAAATAGCCTTTTCTTCAGGCACACTCTTTTGATTAGTTTCTAAAGTTATTTCCATAATTACCATTTTCATGGTTTCCAATTTATTTATCTTGTTATTCACTTTTGTTTTAACAATAATCACTTCAAGCATTTTACGGTCATTCTTGAAAAACTATTCCGAACCGAATTCTTTTTTTACGTCGTTATCAACTGTACACTTATTTATCTTCCACCATTTGTTTGTTATGCTAACATTTATGTTTGTCACAAGATATTGTCTTTCTCTTTTGTTAACACTAGCAACGTACACTCAAATACGATTTTTTTTTATTTGGAAGCAAATCAGAACCACTTCCAAAGCCACGACCACTACGGACGGGTTTTCTTCAGAAAATGCCTTCAGCGGATGACGGTACAGGAATTTTCAAACAACAACATGTATTGTGACATTGTGGATTGTTTATAAGTTCCGAGACTATGATGTATGTTTGCATGTTCATTGTAACAAGTAATTATGCAGCGAAACTTTGGTGTGGATGACGTAATTATGACGCAAACTTATATACAGCATGCTTCTATATACACATTATTCCCGATAGCCAATTGAGTCTTAATAATGTGAGATTTTGAATATCTATCATCACCATTATCATCTTTTTAAAAGCTATGCTCTTATCGATGAAGTAATTTCCAGCTTATTCAGCTTTGTCCTTTACTTCTTTGTATGATGAAGCATTTGAATATTTAAGTACAATAATAGGGAACATGCATGAATTTTTATTTTTGCTTTATTAAAAGCTCATTCGTATAACAAACAGTAGACAAAAATAATTTTTCGAATTACTATAAAAATAATCAAGATATAAGCCATCAAACATTTCATTCTCCCTCTTTTGCAAAACAGAATTTAATATGGAGTTTATATGGCCGGAGTGCACTGTGACGTAACAGTGCACATCGGACCTCTCTGTCTAATTATTAGTTTAAAATGCCTATATTATGCGTATTTCTTGGCCGATTTTAATTTTAATTTCACATTTTGAAAGAGTTTTTACGGTATTTTGATATTTAGTTAAGAAAAGCGTAAAAAAATCATGCATACACCCTATTCCTGACGTTATATATTATAAGTAACATTTATTGTAATTATATATGTAATTTTATTTCTCTTGCATTTTAAGATTACAGGCAACATAATAGACATACAAATAGGTCCGTCCGAGATACTTTAGTAAGACTGACCCCGAGACTGAATTTTTGTGTATTAAATATTATAACTCATCCGGGAAATCCTGCATTCAATAAAAATAATTAATTTTATTGGTTATAGCCACTATTAATTATGTCCTCCCACGAATAGTAGGTACACATAGGCACCGCCTATTCTGACCTCTGTTAATGATGATATTTGTAGTAGCAAAACAATCAAAAGATTCGCATGTTTCTTTACTTTCTGCCTTGACCTAAGGTGCGTCCACATTTGTATCATTTGCCCGTATCAGATCATCGTCGCGTGGCATGAGTTTGGACGTTGCGCCGATCGGATCGTTCGAAATCCATTTTTCTACGCATATCACAAAGTTATATCGGACGAGTACGGCATGATCGGCGCGCCGACAGTAAGCGTCCAAGCAGCGCGATACGCAGTCATGCCACGGCACGGTGATCGGATACGAGCAAATGATACAAGTGTGGACGCACCTTTAGGTTGCTGCAGACGCTTGAGTGACATGGTTAAAGTTAAAGTTAGCCACAAGTAAATTCGTATATCTTATAATGCAGAGATATTAATATTGTATATAAATAATAAACATACCATAGTATTATTAGTACAGAGACTCGTGACTGCAGTCAGTGTACAATACCGTTTTGCAAGGAACTGTCTTAGGAACTTCGTTTACGGAGGAGAAAAAGTCATAACCCCTCTTTTTTTCTTCAGCGTAGTGGGGTAAAAAGTATCCTATAACCATCTGGAGATACTCAGCTACCCGTGTACCAAAAATAGTTGAAATCCGTTTAGCCGATTTTGCGTGATGAAGCCACAACGACACATACAAACATACATAAAATCCAAAAAAAAAAAAACATTTTAGTGACCTCCAAATAGTCCACAACAATCATTTTTTTGAAAATATCTTCAATGTACAGACATTTCATTCAAAGTATGCAAATGAATAAATCAATAAGAATTACGTACTCGGCTTAGTAAACAAAAGCTACCTTATAAAATAACACAACAAGATTATATACAAGATTATCGCGACGATGACTGTCACGATGACAGCTTGCGTGTCTCCTGTTAATGTGACAAAATATTTAATATGTCTACTACATGTTGACGCTCACACATTAATAATCCCATGTCGACTGTAAAATGGAAATTGATGTGGGTCTCAGCTTAATACCAATGATATAACCTAAAAACAGGTGATAGGTTATACGGGCTCCGAAAATGGCACACCAAAACTACGCCAATTGGCAAACCTTAACTCAGTCTTGCGCACAGAGTACTTTGTTAACATTGGATTATGCGTCAAATAAACAAAAATTCCGTCATGCATAATGAGATTTTGCACTAATTACTCAATAAAAGCATTTATTGTGTGTTATTGCAATATTATCAGATTTATGTGTGCATAAGCCTGGCCATTTTTACATGTGGATTATCGTGTAGGTAACCTATTTCCCTCTTTTTATATTATATCCTTGCTTACTACGATTAGTTTCACTACTGAGGTGAAGGAACTGGACAGCCTAACTGATTTTTTACGGTTCCGTACCCAAAGGGTAAAACGGGACCCTATTACTAAGACTTCGCTGTCCGTCTGTCTGTCTGTCTGTCACCAGGCTGTACATCATGAACCGTGATAGCTAGCTAGGCAGTTGAAATTTTCACAGAAAGATGATGTATTTCTGTTGCCGCTATAACAACAAATACTAAAACAGAATAATTTTATGTCTGTCTGTCTATATCAAGAACCAATATGAAATGATCGAGCCACCCGAGCCCAGGCCGGCGCCGCGGCTGATCAGGCCTGGGCCTGCATCTGCACTTAAGGGTCTGGACCCTTAAGTGCCGCAAATACTCCACATTACTACAAAATTACGAGTTTGCGGCCCTTGCAGTGGAGACCTTAGGGCCATGGTCAGCCGACATGAAGAACTTCATGAAGACCCTGTCGACGCAGTTGAGCCGCACCTCCGGCGATCCCAGAGCTGGCGCTTACCTCTCCCAGAGGATTTCCTTAGCCATTCAGAGAGGCAACGCCGCAAGCATAATGGGAACCATGCCGCAGGCGGAACTGCTGGATGGGGTGTTCTTTTTATAACTCCTTTTAATTTTAGTGTGTTTAGTAGTTTTAATTTACCTTATAATTTAGTTTAGGATTTTATATATTGTTAGAATGTTAATTAATTCATTATTACTTCATACTTAATTGTAAATGCTGTTGAACTTCTATGAATAAATGTATTTTTCGCTTAAATGATCGAGCACCGCGTATATTTTGCTTAGGAGTAGGAATCTGCTAACACTGGATTTTCATATATACGGCCGTTTGTAGCGTATATTTTGTATGGAACCCTCGGTGCGCGAGTCCGATTTTAAGATAAATGAGCGAAATATGAACTTTAAAATGTTGGCATCATGGCGTGTTATGACATGATTCGTTTTTAATTCGTTTGTTATTTTAGAGTTATATGCAGACAGACGAGAGTTACGAAAGTTATTATGCCACTGGCGCGCTTTTGCGCAGGGAGTTAAAAATCATGTGGCAATAAATATATCGCAGATCCTCTGAAATGCTGCCTATCTCACATAAAACCTTATGCCCGCCACAAGCTGTGGGCGATATACAAACTACTCTCTACACTCTAGCACAACTCTCCGCGACTACGGTTCTCGCGCCGCGCGACATAGCATCATCCGTCTTTCTTGCATTGTATGGAAAGGAAAGAGACAGACAATCTTCGTCGCGCAACAAAGCGTCGCGTATCACAGTTGTGCTACAGGGCCCGTTTAACAAACGCTTTTAATTTGTAGTACAAGTGGAAGTCTGTTTTTAATACTTCTTGGAAAGATATTTCCGCTAGTAATACAAGTTACAAGCGTTTTTGAAACGGGGTCTCTGGTAGCAACTACGTGTGTCGCGAGACATAGTATCACCCTGTATGTGTCGCACTAAGCGGAATGAAACGGACAATGTTTAGGGTAAGGAAATTATAATTTAATCCACGACAGACTCGCAAATCACAGTTGAGAATCTATAACAAAATGATGATGACTGTCTGTAGCAAAATGATATATATTAAATATGTGCATAAAAATCTATAACCATTTGCCGGAGCACCTAAAGTTGCTACAGGGTAATAATCGCAATTTAAGAAGCTGGCTTCTTGACCATTGTTTTTATAGTGTTAAGGACTATTTCGAATTTAATCTGACTGCTTAATTAAAAGTATTTATTGCTGATTGCTCATGATTATTATTGCCGACATTATTTGATTTTGATCATTGTTGTTTAAATTAATTCTCGCTTTATTAATTAATTTCATGGTTTTTGACTCCGACAAATATTTGCACGCTTGCCACAAGCAACATACATGGAAATCTATTTGTACCAAACACCTTTATTTACTGTATTTTTGCAAATAAATATATTTAATTTGATTTGATAAAAACGTTTGAGCGTACATTGTCTTCTTGGTCCTTGTCGCTACACTCTTGCCAGAGTGGTCGTGGTTATCATGTAACACCCTCGGCAGCTGACAGGACTCGTCGCACCACTTCCTGTCGTCTCTGCCTGCTTGCAGTCATCCGGGTGCACTCATGGCGGCCCACCAACAGCCGCCTTTATTTGGTGAGTCCATCGCATTGGCGATCTAGCCCGCGGCCTTTTCCCCTCCACCTTCCCTTACAAGACGAGACGTTTTATGGACTCATTTCCGCGCCGATTCACGTGGCCCAGAATATTTGAGGATTCGCCTTTGCACCATACTAGACAGACGCTCTTTGGTGTACATTGTATAAACACGTAACAACGCACTCCATGAAGCCAAGGACAGTTCTAGGTGGCGAAACACGGTGCGGAGTATAATGACCCAGCAACGGGGGAATCACGACCCTCAGTAATGAGGAAATCGACGCGAACAGGACGTATAGACACGTCTATATTCACAAAAGCTGTTGTATTTATCAGCCGCGAACGTCCACTGCTGAACATAGGCCTCCCCTATAGCTCGCCACAGAGTGTGATCCTGCGCAGACCATATCCACTCCGCGACCTTCATGAGGTCATCTGTCGGGGGCCGCACATTGTCTGTAAAATTGTCTCGTAGTATTTATTTATTGAAGATCTAAAAACGGTTATAGAATACTCTTTATCCGACTATGCTAAAGAAAACAGAGGGGACTTGTTCTCGGTTCGGATATTCGGTGAGATATTTACCTAAACTTTGGCCGCGGCGTCTATGTTGAACGGTATGGAGACGGATTCAATTTTATTTTCCTAATAAACTTCCTGTTATTTCTAAATTTAGTAACAAGACCTCCAATACGCATGTTTAAGTATATAAATAAACTTATTATTACTGTCGATACATATTTATATTAACATACATTATTACAGTACCTACATTTGCACGTACGTCCTTACCAAAATATTTAGTCATAAATAGCCATAAACTAAACATGTTTGTGCATTGTTACCTCCTCGTGTCGTTGCGGGCAACTTATTATAGTAAATATCTGATATTTATTTGTCATGTGATGATCGAAACCTTTCTTTCAATAATCGACACATTGATCGTGATTTTTATTGCTAAGAAATTATGGCTATATATATATATATATGTTATATATTTATTAACCTTATATATATTTGTGTATTTATTATATAAATTTTGTTATTCATGTATTTAAAGTATATAAATATGTGTTTTTGTAATTACACAAGCTCAGCACCGCCTACAATTTTATTTCTAAGGTTGACTGGTAGAGAATGCCTTATGGCATTAAGTTCGCCTTTTGTACAATAAGTTTTCTTGTGCAATAAAGATTAAATAAATAAATAAAATTAAGGCTGATAATGGAAAATAATGGGACAGTGTCGATCACTGGGACATTGACATTACAGTTTGAAATAAACAAACAAAAAAGAATGGATCGAGATTGATGGCAGTAGCTTTGGGCTGGCGACCTTTCCAGGCGTCCGAACGTGTGGCTGGATTAAACATGCATAGGCTACCATCGGCTCCTAACGACGTACAATGCCTTACAAAAACGAAATTAAGAGCCTGCATCGTTATTCGTAAACCACGCCGAGCCAAACGCCGAGCGGGCCAATGAGCGGAATTTGTAATAATGGATGCATTTATTGCTCGCGCGCATCAAAGAAAGAGAAAGCTAATACACTACATGCTTGGGTTTTTTTGGCGTAAGCGCCAGATGTAAAAGTACAATGAAATCGAAGATATTAATAATAATAATAATTAGAATTAGAAGATATTATGACTAATCTTTTGTTAACATTTAAGTGACGTAAAATATAAAGGGCCCGGAAGAATGAACATTTTTACATAATTTAGCCGTTTATTAATCTGTCGTTTGTACAAACTAGACAAAAAACGGAAAATGAAGACGCGTTTTCGGATTTCTTTTCTATCGAAGAAATAAACAAACATATTTCCGCGTTAGGCGCTTTATAGGTTATATGTATAGTCAAAAAACACATAATATATCTGAAAACCGGCCTTATTCATATACTAGATTTGACAAAAATCTCACTAAAAATAGCTTAAATGTTCGATGCACCCCTTAAGAAAAGGATTGTTAGATTTAAGAAAGTCAGAGAATAAAGGTATGCTTTTATAAGACCTGTGTTCATGTGTACCTAAATATATCGCGTTTCGGCGTCATTTCCTTTTTGCTTAATATGACCAATGCTGAAACTATACCTGAGCGAAAATAAACTTAACTGTAGAGTCACAAAGTCGACCTTCTCGCTCGCGCTTTAGAAAAAACAGCAAGTAAAAGCGAGTAGTGCGATTTATTGTTTATGACTCTAATGTTTACTTGATTGATTGTCGATGATTGACGATTTTGGAAATACAATAACCTTTTACGCTGCGCTTGCCAGTGCGCGGTCTCCACTCGAGAACCATTCTGCCCCAACGGCCATCGGTTCTTCGAACTATGTGCCCAGCCCATTGCCACTTCAATTTATTTACCCTGTTTCCTATGTTGCAGCTGGGAAGGCCGCCTGCAAGGTGGTCGGACGACCTGGTTAGGGTTGCGGGGACTCACTGGATACGAATCGCTTCTATACGGCCCATGTGGAAATCTATTGAGGAGGCCTGTGTCCAGCAGTCGACGTCCTATGGCTGAAATTCTATGCGCCCGGTGAGATACAAAATTGTATTCGCATCCACTAAGCACTTGTCTCGTGCACTGTACTAGTTTCTTGAAAGTAAAACATTTCCTTGATCCAATTCTTTAGAATTTTAAAGCATTCTAGTTATAAATGGCCGCAGTTGAACGCTGTTAAGTGGGGCAATCGCTTAGAACCGTGTAGGGCTTTAATAATGCGCCGGTCGAAATTTCTTTGCTTCAAAGGGCCGATAGAATGGCATGGAGATGTTGGGTTTTACGTCAACGATATGTATCTGCATTCTAGGCTGTAATCTCACGCTTGTTTGCCACCTTATATAATAAAGCTTTATTTATCCATGCAAAATGTACAATACTAAATTTCTAATTAAGTAACAATTGATTTGATATAATTTAAATAATTTTAACTGTATAATTAGTATATTATGTCACTTGAATTAATTAAATAAAAAATAAAACATTTTTGTATGGGTTGTTTGCCACCTTAGTAGTATAAAAAAATTCTGCATCCACAAGAAGTTCCGTAGCCAAAATGGCAAAATCGGAACCCTTATAGCTTCGTCATGTCCGTCCGACCTCCGTCACTCCGTATGGCACAGGCATTTTACTTAAAAACTACAAGGTGGATGAAATTTGGAGAATATGCGCCTTGTTTAGGCTGCTGCTTAGTTTGATAGTCCCATAATAAAAAAAAAACTAGGGCGGGCACTCCATACTTGTAATCGAAAAGGATTTTTCTGTCCACATTTCTTTTCAAATGATTTGGAGGTTACTAACATTTTTTTCTGATTTTGTGGATATTTTCGGCAATAATCACTTCACTCTAATTTACTACCTTCAGTCCAAAACTATAAAAAAAAAATACGAATCTCTCAGCTTAATAAACTTTCAACGAAAATTATTTTCAACATGATCGGATAAACCGTTTTTGAGTTATTGCCGAAAAACTGCGCTTCTCAGCAAAAAGACGTACTAAAGTGACGTGGAGATACGCTCTTTTGCTAGTTCATATATTTAACTGACTCCCACAAAGGAGGTTTTCAATTCGGTTGTATTTTTTTCATCTCTAGTGTTTTTTTTTTCTGTAATAACGGCTGCGGAACCCGACAATGAGCATGGAGAGAGCATGTCGGAGCTCTAGGCCGATTTTTTTTCGACCGATTGCACGTCCTTATATTATTGTCAATTGGTAATACCTACAGAGTTTACTTATACAAACACTAAATAATGAGGCGGTGTCAGGTGACGACTGTCACACATAGCTATCGATCAGTGACAGGTGACAATTCACTTGGGAATGAGGTCGTGGGTTCGTTCCCCGTCATAAGTAATTAATTTTAAGACATGTTGACAGAGTATTAAACTTTTGGATTTATTTACTATACGGCCCACGAAGCTGGCGGTCCCGGGTTCGAATCAAAGCCAGGGCAAGTGTTTGTGTGATGAGCATGAATGTTTGCTCCTGCGTTTTGGTTGTTTTCTATTTATTTAAGTATTATATTTAGCTATATAAGTATGTATGTCGCCTGGTACCCATAGTATAGCTTTGCATAGTTTGGGACTGGGAAACTTACAAACTTATATAGCCACTACTACTACTTACTAGTCCTAAAACGGGTAATTTTTGAGGTAATTATTATTTTCATAAATTCATATATCTCAAAATCTCATGCCTATCATGCCTTAATGATGTGATGTATCCACTTATTTGATACTTGTATACAGAGACGCAGTACCTGGGGTCATATTCGATTTTACAAATTGATAAACAATACCGTTCCAATAACAATGAGGTATGACAGTTTCGGTATTCCATTTTCTCAAAAGTACTTACCAGTGATATTGTACGAGACGGTACATGAAAATATATATATGACAGCTGACGGTCAGTTAGTTGCACACAGACAATAGGCCTAAGCATTTGTGAACCTATAATTTAAATACTTAAACTAGATATACAGTTACATTAGTAATATATTTTCTTATGTTTCATTGCGCCTAGAACATAAATTGGACACTTTCGTATTGCTAAACTAGCAATTCGTTAGATATTTGATCGCACGCTATTTGACTTACGCATATTGTTTTTAAATTGTATTGCTTTTAACTGTTAAATCGAACTGTCAAACTGACGTAAGAGTAGGTAATCCAATTGCGATACGAACTATCATTCAGAAAGCCAAATGTGATTCTAAAGAGATCTGGCAAAATTGCGACTGCATGCTTTTTGGCCAGTTTGTATTAAGTTTTACAATAAGTTTGGCGTTTTTGGCATCCAAACATTTCTTTCATCCTTATTGAGGCTAAATTGTGTCGAATAGTATTCTTCAAGTCATATTATCTTCACTACACGCAAATTCATAAAAATAAAAAATTACAAAAAAAGTTTATTTTAAGTAATGTAGGTACTTACTCAAATGAGGCACCAAACTCGATGATAAAACTCTGTTGGGCTACCCGTTTTTACCGTGTATAATGTAAAACCAATTTAATACATTTTCCATCGTATTGTAGTTTGAAATAGTCATACCAAACAATGGAAAATCGATACCTTTTTAAGTAATAGCCCATCGCTATTAAACTTAGAAAATTCGGCAATTCATCAACTTGTCGACAATCGCACACAGTTGATAAGTGGATTAAAAAACGAAAATATATCGTACACTTACCTAAAATGGGCTCGTCCATAAATCATGTGATCGTTTATGGGGAGGGTGGGGGTCACAAAAATATCACAAATGATCACAATGGGGGAGGGGGGGTCCGAGAAGATAGCAGGAAAGTCAAAAAACAACGAAAATACTCAATAACTAACTTAATTCATACTTAGTCCCAAAAATATATGGTGGGCCATAAATTTTTGCAAATAGCAGCATTAAATTTTTCGGACACTGTTAAAATGAGCGGCGGGATATTGGCGGGAAACTATAGGTAACTTCGTGCAATTTTATTTGTAATGGAGCGCTTCACGGGAAAACAACGGGCTTTTGTGTTAAGCAGTTTTATTTATTTATTTATTTTATTCGTCAAAAAATTTAAAAGATGATGAGATAGCCGCGATCCGGTGTTGTATGTGTCAGGGAGTTTTCCACGGTTTTCCTATATGATTGCAGGCAGGAGTGCCAACGACGAGACAGAGGACATCTAGATAAAATAATTAAAAAATATGCAATTATCTGTTACTAGGTTAAATAAATAAAATATAGAACAACATATATATTTTATTTTTCATCGATGATTCATAAGTGCAAAAATTTTTGGCCCACCCTATACAAGTGATCTTCAATGATATTCACCAAATATCACCAAGAGGAAGGGGGGGAGGGAGTCAAAAGTAGGGCAAGTATGGTCACATGGTTTCTGGGCGAGCCCAAACTCATTAAAAATACATTCATTGCTGAAACCTTTATGAAAAAGGATAAAGGCGATTGTATGAATAAGCAGACGGTGCCCACAACTGGGTTCGCGGGAGAAATAGTTATTAACCCTTTTTTTTCGACAGCGTATTCGGGTAAAAAGTATCTTATAGCAACAGCTGTTTAGCCGATTTGGCGTGATAACGCCACACCGACACGTACAACCAAACATACAAAAAAAATCGTTTTACTGATCTCCAAATAGTCCGTAGTAATCATTTTTTTTTAAATATCTTCAATCTACACACATTTAATTTTTACAACTTTTTTATAGTATAGAAGTTCAAGTGAGACATAATATTATGAAAATGGGGAAGATGCATTATTTTTTTCAATTACAACTTGATCCGGTTTCTTATCACTAAGAAATGTATACAATATCTGATACCAATTGTAAATTAAACACTAGAAACGTTAAAATCGATATGAAGTCGGACGGCTAGGCGTTAAAACGCCTAATATGAATCATGGGACACGTGTCTCAAAGTCTCAAGTCACAAGCTATGGACAAACGAGCATTTTCTTATATTTGGGCGTTTAAATATAAAATAGTTGTTCTACATTTTACCTTTATTTAAACACAAAGAGTCACAAAGTAACGTTTAATTTTCATTTGGACATCAAAAAAAACCATATTTTATTGCACTTAATTTTTTTTAAGGTTAATGTGATATTTCTGCGGTTGTTTAATAGAGTAACTCATTTATTTAATATTTTCTTCTGTTTCCGCGATTATTACTCATTGAAATAAAACAATTTAACGGATTATATCGCGTATATTATCTCATTTTAGTTCCCGACGTTTCGGAAGCTTTCCAGCTTTCCATGGTCACGGGAGGACTCCTCTAATATACGCGATATAATCCGTTAAATTGTTTTATTTCAACTCATTTATTTATTTAATCTTTATTGTACATAATAAAAACTTATCGTACAAAAGGCGGACTTAAAGCCATTTTACTGATATAATTTATAAAGATATAATATATATTTATATTATATATGTATACTTATATAGACGTAACTAGATTCAGATGAAACAAGCTAATCAGAAAAACCGGCCAAGTGCGAGTCGGACTCGGGCACCGAGGGTTCCGTACAAACTTTCTTCTAACCTAACCTAACTGGCCGGTTAGGTTAAGTTTGCACCTGGTATCTATAGCGTTGCATACAAATAAGATGCAAGCTTAACGCAACCGGATGGTTTAAAACGAATATTTCACGAATACAAAATATATAGTTATTTTATTCTGTTTTAGTATTTGTTGTTATAGCGGCAACAAAAAGACATCTGTGAAAATTTCAAGTGTCTAACTATTATTGTTCATGAGATACGGCTTGGTGACCGACAGACAGACAGACAGACAGACAGACAGACGGACAGCGGAGTCTTGGTAATAGGGTTCCGTTTTACCCTTTGGTTACGGAACCCTAAAAATTTTAAGTTTGCAGTGTTTTGCTAACAAAGAATAATTAATTATGAAAAAGAAACACGTTGCATCTTCTCTATTTATTGTCCTCTACCTTATTAATATTACTTCAGGGAAAGCCTTTACACCCTAACTGTTTCCTTTGACATCATAAACAGTATGTAAATGTGTATATCGACGGCAAAAAGAGGAAACGTTGTAACCGCCTATTGAATTCATTGGTGGTTACAACGTTTTTGCTTTTTGCCGCTGGCCACGTCACCAGCCTATAAAATCGACGCAAGTCATGAATTCGTAATGCCTGAGAACGCCTACTTGTTTATTGATGCTGTATTATTTTCAAGCGCCTGTGATAATATCACATTATATTCGTGGTTGGCCGTTAAAAGACGTTGCTATAAGGTTTTTGAAAGGAGCTTGTGAATTTTTAATGTTTTTAATTGTTACGAACTTTGAAGTTAAATATGACGGGTGTGTCTGAATATTGTTCATTTACAATTAACATGTATGCAGATCAGTGATATTCACGTGTTATATTGAAAATATTCTGCTTAGGGGCTATTCATAAATTACGTCATTTCAAATGGGGGTGTAGCTGAATATCGAATGCTGGTAGCATGACGAAGAAGCCAGACGTCATCTTTCGCATCTTTAAAAAGTGCTTCAATGAGTTGAAAGGAATGAAAATTTGTGTTTCTATAAACTGGAAATGACATCATTATATTTGGTAGGGGGCGGGGTCATATGGAGGGGGGGGGGGGGGGAGTCAAAAATCGATAAAAATAGATGACGTAATTTAGGAACAGCCTAATTTTGATAGGTGTTTAATATTACGAGTATGAGTAAGAGACATCTGGGGCCCGTTTCACAAAACCTTATAACTTGTAGCGGCCAAGAGCTGTCGGACCATGCTCAGTGTAGGGTTCCGCAGCCGTTCACCAAAAAAATGCACTAAGTACAGATGAAAAAGTGCACTAGCAAAGGAGTGTATCTCCACGGCACTTACGTCCTTTTACTGAACCCTAAAATACAGCGAACACAAATCTCGTCGCGTCCGGGTCTCTGCATAATTCGGAAGTTAATGTCTCTCGGCTGCGACAATAAAGACATTTGCTTCCAAATTGACGACACGACCGACGTCATAGCGCTTTATACATTCATTATACCGCCACTACACAATACGAGAGTCTAGTGTGGGCGAGATACATTGCCGTCTTTAAATACGAGAAGGACTGTAATGTTTTTAGAATTAACGTCAATGTCTCTACTTCGATTCGGCTCGCAGCAATGTGTGGTATATTGTTGTGTTGGTATTGGTATTGTACAGTCAAGGGCACCAATATGTATACACCACAAAGTATCAAACATATGTATTAGGACAGATCTTATTATTATGCCAGTAAGGTTTATGTATACATATTTTTGGAACTTTCTGTGGATATTTGGCTTTGCCCTTGACTGTACATACTAGCCCTGATGCAGAAGAGTTCGGCCAATACTAAACAACTATCACACTTATTTATAAATGCTTGCTGTCCTTTTACCTAATAAGTTTTTGTCACATATATCATTTTTGAAAAGCTATTACCGACTATACTTTTCTTTAAACAACCATCAACTCTATACTCATTGAGACGATTCTAAAGAGCCGAAGTCGGTAGGTTTGCATTTTGTTACAGAGTACCCCCACCGCCTTCCGGCTCCATCATCAGATCAGTTCGATAGTATAACAATATTGCATTGTCACCGAATTTACATAAGTATGCCGAATATTGGCAAAAAACGTTTAATATAATTTTTATTAATATTTTATACAGTTGCGAAATAATTACAATGAAACAAATATATAGTATTTTAGTTTGAGAGTTAAGGGGAGAGCCTGCTGATATGTATCCACCACTGGTCGTTAGGATTACTCAAAAAAAGTAAAAACCACTAGTAAAAAGTGCAACTTTTCGCACTATATACATACAGCTACAAGCGAGTGTATTAAAAAAATCGATTCAAAAACCTTAACTAGCCCGTTTTACTTATTTTTCTGAAATAGTCCTCAATGTACAAGATATTCCATTTTTTAACCTTATTATAAGTAGTATAAATGTTTATCATTACAGACAACCCGGGCGGCGACACGATTTGTGTGGGCTATAATTTGGAGAGTTGCCGGAAAAGTTCTGATGGGATTTGTGTTCAAGTGTTTATTTCAGTTAGTTTTTTGTAGTTGACACTGATAGCGGGAAGATGATTTAAGTTATTTTTGTAGGGTATAATTTCGAGGATATTGTACCGGAAATTGTTTGATGGCATTTACGGTTTTTAGAAATATCTATTTATGAAACATGGTAGTTCGAAATGAATAGAACATTAATGATATTCTTTATTTGTTTCAGGTATGACAAAGATAGAAGGCAGAGTATAGAAGGCAGTACAAAAAACACAAAGTCAAGAAGTTTTGTTCAAATATCAGTTAAGGCTAAGGTTTCTTATTTTTAGTTAAGTTTAAAACGTACCTATATCATAGGTAGCCTAGGCCACTTAAGGAAGCTCAGAGTCACTCAGCGAGTTGTGGAAAGGGCTATGATCGGGATCTCTCTACGAGATCGAATCAGAAATGAGGAGATTCGTAGACGAACGAAGGTCACCGACATAGCAAACAGGGTAAGCAAACTGAAGAGGTAATGGGCAGAACACATAGTTCGAAGAACCGATGGCCGTTGGGGCAGAAAGGTTCTCGAGTGGAGACCCCGTGCCGACAAGCGCAGCGTGAGAAGCCACCCGCAAAGTAGTCGGACGACCTGCTTAGGGTTGGGGGGACTCGCTGGATGCGGGTCGCCTCTATCCGGCCCATGTGGAAATCTATTGAGGAGGCCTGTGTCCAGCAGTGCACGTCCTATGGCTGGAATGATGATGCAAATAAACTAGTTATGAATACCTATATAATATAATAGGGTAGAACTAGTATTTACAATTTATATTTTTAACTACACTGCTTAATATCCTGTCGTAAATTTAATAAGAGAGACGCAATAATATGCGATATTATTGCAGTAATTGCTTGCGGCCATTCATTAAATAAGCGGACTGCAGTTAAGCCAAATTGCATTCGAAATATTAAATGAGGCACAGCCATAACCGGACCTTTTACACGCCAGGGATGTGTTTCAGCTATTGTATTCACGAAACTGTCTCGACATGACTATTATGATCACGAGAATACTCATAATACTTGAAATACTAAGTGTCAGATACAGAAGGCAGTACCTATTCCTGGACACGGCGCGCATCATCAGGAGGTTCCTTTCTGTGCAGCCTGACAATACCGGTAGCTAGATGGCGGTAGTGGGTTCTTTTCTTGTATATTTATTGTAGGTACTTACTTGTAGAACGAACTTATGAGTACGATAAGAAATAAATAAAGGGAGGTACCCAAGTGCTAAAATTATTAATTATTAGCATATTAACTTACGCGAACTTGAACATCCATGACTAACTTTGCACGAGGGTGATCTATTTCAGACCTTATCGTTAATTAAAGCTATATTAATATAAAAAGTACTAGGACTAAGTAGTTATAGTAAAGTAGCACTTACATTACAAACGTAACGTAGTATGTACTATCACTAAC
The DNA here is from genome assembly GCA_905404275.2 of Hedya salicella. Lineage (NCBI taxonomy): Eukaryota > Metazoa > Arthropoda > Insecta > Lepidoptera > Tortricidae > Hedya > Hedya salicella. Next base: position 617,128 of record FR990112.1, on the reverse strand, counting down.
ATTGTATCTGCCTCGTTTTCACATTAGGTATCTATCGTCTATATTAAACACCAATATTCGTAATTAAGTATTTCATCACCTGAAAATGCAAATAGTTTGAAAACATAATAATACTTTATTGCCAATTTCGCTAGGCAGCCCTATTCAGAAATAACGAAAATGACATCGTTACATAGCAACCGAAATGCTCAAAGCTAATAAAACCCTTAATAAATGAAAATATGACCGAACGAAAACCAAAATGGCCGATGCAATTCGTTTTAATTCCCGCCAATAAAGGGTTAGAGGCAGTTAGGGACAGCGCCACCTGTTATCGGACGGCGGAGTTTTGCTCGTTTTAGTTCCGCTACTCCCCACTGCGGCGGGCGAGTCGTAAAAAGTTATCGGGGATTAGGAATGCGAAATATGCTAATGCGTTCTGTGGAATCGTATCGCACGTTAGGTATTTACCATGACAACTAAGACGATAGAAATATTTAAGCAATTTAAAGTAAAAGAGAGGGCATTTGTACAGACGAAACTTTAGATGAAAAAAAGGGTTAAGATACTTTTATTCGTATAGGCGCTCAAAAATGCGCCACGAAATCCCATCTTAATTCGTTCGCCCATTAGCAGTTTATCGAAACAGTGTAGTGTTGACAATTGACATATCGGAGATGGGTCATCATTATTTTTTCTATCTATCATCATTTCAGCCATAGGAATAGGACGTCCACTGCTGGACACAGACCTCCTCAATGATTTCCACATGGGTCGAATGAGGCGACCCGCATCCAGCGAGTCCCCGCAACCCTAACCAAGTCGTCCAACTACCTTGGCTACCCCTTCCACGCTGCGCTTGTCGGTACGCGGTCTCCAATCGATAACCTTTTTGCCCCTACAGCTATCGCTTTTTCAAAATGTGTACCCTGCCATTGCCACTAGTTTAGCAACTCTTTTTCTTTCACTGTTTACTATGTCGTTGACCTAGGTTCGTCTACGAATCTTTTAATTTCTGAATCTATCTCGTAGAGAGATCCCGATCCCTTTCCATAGCATTTCTATCTAAGCAGTATCTAATCTCATTCTCCAAACCGTTTACAACTAAAATACTCTAAATCAGCGAGCATGCATGAAGAGATTAATGAATGTTGATGAAGCCGCAGTTGTATGCCAGGACCGTAGCAAGTGGAAGGAGGTAGTCTCCGCCTACCCCATTGGGAAAAAAGCATGATTGTATGTATGTATGTATGTATGTATTATAAACCATTTCTGTTGAAAGAAAACTTTGGCGTTAGTATATATTGTAATAGATAGGTAAGTGTTATTTTAGGTGTATCATATAACAAAAATATATTTTATCTGAACATAGTTTACGAAATTCATTCAGGAGATTATACTTAAATAAGCCAAAGGAAACGCATATACTTTTTGTATTGACGAGTACCATATTTGGAAAGTTAATTTTTAGTTATCACCATTCCTGGGACTACACAACCAAAACCATGAAATTTTTTATAATTATTTTCTCTTGGAATCCCTAGTAAAATGAAGAAAATATATTATCAATTTGTCATAAATTGTCAGCATGTGTGTCTTTTATTGTACATAAACAAATAGTTCGGTAATTATTCGGCGTGCCATCTCCTCGTAGTTTAATGTTCTTACACACTAAGTTGGCATAAGTATAAATACATATAGGATGAAACCCGTTTTAAATGCATGGCGGACGATTGCAAAACCATTCGATTACTTCTCATCTCAAAACGCATCAAGTTTTATGCAACTGCTAATTATTGTGCATAATTTCTAGCTAGCAATGCATATGAGCATATATTAACAACAGGTTATACATTTCCATGTTGGTTCAATTTAGGCTGGAGTTACTTCGACCGCGGCTAAGCTGATCCCGCTTTGCTTAGTATCATTTGTTATTATGTTAAGCTAATAATATCTAAATGTATCATATTCGCATCCTCTAAGCATATATAATTGCATCAAGCTTTGCTATAAATAACTAAATGAATAAATATCGGGGGACAACTTTATACAAATCGAACTAGTCCCATGGTATAATAACTATTAAATAACAATTAATGTTATTAAACACTTATTTATTTTCAATCTTAGGGTAGGTTTTTTTACAATATATATATATATATATATATATATATATATATAAAGTAAAATACAAAAAGCAAATACAAAATATAAACACACTAGCTTGTGCCCACGACTTCGTCCGCCTTAAATTCATTTATCGCGGATAAGGGTATTTTTCCGGGAAAAAAAGTAGCCTATGTCCTTTCCCTGGACTCAAACTATCTCCATACCAAATTTCATTCCAATCGGTTCAGCGGTTTAAGCGTGAAGAAGTAACAGACAGACAGACAGACACACTTTCACATTTATAATATTAGTATGGATTATAAAAACCTAACCTAGGGTGCCGCCGGCAGCGGGGCAGGGCTCAAGCTACCGGTGGTTAGGGCTGCACAGAGAGGGACCTCCTGACTATGCGGGCCATGTCCAGGATTACTGCCTTCTGTATCTGACCCTTGATCCAGCCATCTAGCGAAAGTCTCTTAACATGATCGTCGAGACTTTTCGCTATAAGACCATTTGCCGAAACGACTATCGGGACAATAATCGTCGAATCAACATTATTATTATTTTTATACATATTTTATGCTTATCTTCAAAGCTAAACCTTCAGAGCCTTCAAAACTAAAGTCAGCTATGCAGGCCACATACGGAAACATGAACAACGCTCGTGATGGTCCTATGGCCAGTGACCTGGCTCTATAGCCAGGTTTGCCGTTGACGGATACGTCAGGTAGGACGATGGTACCTAATACCTCATCATTTCAGCCATAGGACGTCCACTGCTGGACACAGGACTCTTCAATAGATTTCCACATGGGCCGAATAGAGGCAACCCGCATCCAGCGAGCCCCCACAACCCTAACCAGGTCGTCGGACCACCTAAGCCTTTCCACGCTGCGCTTGCCGGTACGCGGTCTCCACTCGAGAACCTTTCTGCCCCAACGGCCATCGGTTCTTCGAACTATGTGCCCTGCCCATAGCCACTTCAGTTTGCTTACCCTGTTTGCTATGTCGGTGACCTTGGTTCGTCTACGGATCTCCTCATTCCTGATTCGATCCCGTAGAGTAATCCCTAATACCTAATCGCGTATAAATATTTACCCAGATATTTCGAGCCACTAATAACAGTTGGGGAGGGAACGACAATAAATGTGATTGTCTTATATTTGTACGAGTGGTATAAAACCCTCGGTACGCGAGTCCGACGCGTCTGACTTAGCCGGCAAATCAGACGCGTAACGAGTCTCACGTAGCTTTAGTGAGGCCTGAGAGCTGGATTGACCTCATAATCGAGAACATTAAACCAAATGAGGTAACCAGTTCTACTCGTAACTGTTTAAGCTTAATTTAGCAATATCTGGACAGTATACTGCATATATACTGCACTGGTATACATTACGTGGACGTCAAGCCAACCAATTAAATTTCTAGGCCACTGCAGATGGGACAAAGTGGATGAACCAATATCAAACGAATATTTCGACAACTGCATATCGCTAACTGTTATACATGGTTATACTTCCGTATAACCGTTCTCATCTTGCTGTATAAACGGAGCTTCTATGAAAAATCATCATCATCATCATTTCAGCCATAGGACGTCCACTGCTGTACACAGGCCTCCTCAATAAATTTCCATATGGGCCGGATAGAGGCGACCCGCATCCAGCGAGTACCCGCAACCCTAACCAGGCCGTCCGGCCATCCTCGCTGCGCTTGCCGGTACGCGGTCTTCACTCGAGAACTTTTCTTCCCCAACGGCCATCGGTTCTTCGAACTATGTGCCCTGCATTGCCACTTCGGTTTGCTTACCCTGTTTGCTATGTCGGTGACCTTGGTTCGTCTACGAATCTCCTTATTTCTGATTCGATCTCGCAGAGAGATCCCGAGCATAGCCCTTTCCATAGCTCGTTGAGTGACTCTGAGCTTCCTTAAGAGGTCCACAGTTAGAGACCAGTCTCGGCTCCGTAGGTCATCACCGGTAATATGCACTGGGAACAAGAAGACCACCGAGTTGAATCTGTCGATTAATATCTTTCTAGAAGTTGGGCCTGCCTAAAAACAATGCTGCAAAAATTACGAAAAATTATTAATGAACCTTATATACATACAACTTTATTCACTAGCAAACTCGCGCCATGCTCCCTAGTTTCTAACTAGTCGACTATGTAGCCACTATCGACCGGACGAGTTATGCATTTCATTTAACTAATTATTATTGCCCTCGCATAAGGAGTTGATTAAGATTCCTATGTATAATATTTAAGGAAATGGGAGAGAGCTCAGGGAAAGTTACTCAAGTAAGCGGTGGAAAGAAAAAGCTTGGTTATGGCTTGAAGATGGCTTAATTAGGAGTTTGAATGTCTGAGTTGATAGGTTTGTCCAGTAGGCTATGTAACAAACTTTTTTCTGTGGTACGTTTATAGATCTGCAACTCTCAATAGTAAAAATATTGGAGAAAAAACTAGTTAAATTATAAATTAAATACATTTTTGGACTTTCTCAAAAAACGCTTCATACTAAAGCCTACTAGCTTAGTGAATGACGTTACACAGTTAGTGCCTTGATAATGGGGAGATTAAGAACTTTTTTCCGCAGCTATGTTAAATCTTGTGTTTATCGAAACGGTTTCATAACAAAAGTTACCATCCATTTTATGGGTTATTTTATTAAATGGTATTATTATTTATTAATATTTTCATGCTTTAAAAATTGACTTTCCCACTCAACTTTAAGTAAAACCTCATAAAAAAAAGCTACACGTAAGATATCGTTCTCAAAATTTTAACGTAGTTCTTTATTTTGCTTTTTCTTGCAGGACCTTAAATAAGATTTTCTTCTATTTCCGTGATTATCACTCTTTGAAATAAAATAAAAATTAAAACGGATTATATCGCGTGTATTATCTTATTTGAGCCGATCGTTTCAGAAGCTTTACAGCTCTCGTACTCACGGGTAAGCGCATACAAGTAGTGTATTTGTTTTTACGTTTTAAATTTCTTGATTTGTCAAATACTAATAAAATCCACACGTATGTACGTTACTTTTGACTGCGCGTCATCGTCATTGGCCTTTACATGGTTTAGGGAGAGAACTATATGTAGAGTAGCTTAGCTGCATCGTCTAGGACACAGTTAAATGACGCAGGGTTCCCCAGGACCCACGACACCGTCTCGACGCCACCCTAATGGCACGCAGGGGCACGTCATGCCCCTGGCTCTGCAAGCGTTCATAGGCTGCGGTGACTGCTTAACATCAGGCAGGCCGTACGCTTGTTTACCACCTTAGTAGTATAAACAACCCTCAGGATAGGCAAGCCAATACGTGAGGAGCCAGATAGGTGAATGCACCAGCTTAAAGCATAACATAGGTATTTAAAGTCCAAACCAATGGTTTATTTCAAATTGCGCAACAAAAATGCGTCTATCACACCGTTAACTAAAGTGTAAGGTTTCTTAAAACTTTGAACTATTCTAATTTCTCGGCCCGATTGCATCGAAAATTCCGAACCCATAAATCTTTAGAGTAATAGCCCTAATTCGAGGGTCCAGTAGAAAGTATGCGAGGTTTGAGCCCATGTATAACAAACTGTTTTGATCCGTTGCCAGCATAGAACTCTGTCATAATGTTATCCCCCAAGGAATTTACTTCGTATTTAGTCGGTGCGGTGCAGTGACAAAGTTCTATAGCGGGCAAACTGGCTTTAAAATGGCTCTCTGGTATTATGTTGAAAAAATATTGCAGGTGTCTTGAGATGTTCTATGTTAAATTTTACGTATCATAATTTCGGACACTTACATTTTTAAAACATAATACGATATCGAGCACAATAGTTGTGGCGATATATATATGTGTAATTAAAGCCCTGTAATCACGTAAGATTTTTCATGCAATCCGGGTCTTTGTTACATACTTAGTTAAAAATATGCTTAAAATGGAGAGCCTGAACAATCAATTGCACCGATGGTTACAATACATTGCCACCCGTAAACGCAGTAACATCTTCTCACTGAAAATCAAAGTGACACTATACAAAATCTAAAATCAATAAATAGTGACGTTCTGCTATTTAACAAGAAATCATATTTGAAGCGATTTTTATTTTGTATACTGTTACTTTGATTTTCAAGGAGCGTTATGTGATTTTTACGTACATGCGTGTGCGTTACGTTTTTACCAGGTAATTTCCAATATATGCGGAAGGTTATTCAATATATGCAACAGGAAACTAAGAGCGGTTGAAACGTCCGTGGGAGTACCTACCCTAAAATATATCATGCATTAACTATTAAGTTTTACATTTTCCTGTGTTAACTTATATAAGTAAGTTATCAGAGGAAAGTACTTATAAAGGTACTTATATTTATGCACTACCGCCGCTAGTATTTGTGATAGCAGTAATTAAAGCCTACAAATTGAATATTTAATAAGACCAATTATTTTATTAAATATGGATCGCACGTACTCACAGTTGCCAGCTGACAAACAGTATTAACCTTACATGTTTCATAGTTAAGGGCTTGATTTCAAAACTGTTAACTTTTGGTGCCTAACTTTTGTTACACATTTGAGAAAAAAATATTTTTTTTTAATGACCCAAAAATCAGTGGGTTACATCAGGTTCATTATATCAAGATTCAGGAGGTACAATACAAGCTCTTTCACTATTCACGTTTGGAGCATAAGATAGTTATTTCTCGACAGCGATAATTACTACCGCTAAGTACTAGGACACTCTCTGGCTTGACTTCTCTGGCTAAACCATAACTATTCCGTACTATTTTTTCAAAAAATATATTTAAATTCACTTAGTACACCGAAAAACTCAGGTCTAGCTGACCTCTGTCGCTAGGTGAACGAATGAAAAATCTTCCTCGTTTATATTATTGCGAGTGTTACCAGTGGCGTGGCGTCAAATACGTTATTGGTAAATCCGGAGTATATGCCCTGTAATGTTTTCTTTAAAAGCAGTAAAATAAAGTACTCAAATGCCTTAAATTAGGCAAGCCGATGAGAATCGGGTTCTACTAACGCCAACGTTACTGGTAGGTACTAATATACACTTAAAGGACCCAACGATAAGACATCCATAAAGAAACGAAAAATAAACACAAATATCTGGTGATAAAATTTCAAACATTCATCGATATTATATCGAAGAACATTATACTAAGTCATTTATGTCATTATACCAACAACAGAAAATAAGCACTGGTCATTTTGGCTTGTTCTTGAGTGCGTGAGCATGTTTTTCTGGTTTAAGGCTTCTTTCTTTTCATCTATCCATCGTTTGCAGCATTTTGTTTAGTTGTCATATTGATATATATGGGTGCTGTGTTTCAACGGATGTTTGATGAACCATTTCAATTTGACATGCAAATTTCTGAGTGATGTGTCGCCGTTTAGTTTAACGACCACCCATATTAATAAATGCCTTTAAACTGAGTCCAGGTAATTCATCATTTGAGGTGAATCGACATCAATTCCTGTATTCGAATCTTAAAAAAAATCTGTTAAAGGATCTTGCGCCCGAGGCTTGAGGCCTTGGGCTTAAGACTAAATTTTTGACATTATTCATACATCAGCAAAATAATTACAACAATTTATACTTAGGTACCTATACTTACATTGGTTTAAGAACTTAGGGTGAAATAAAAAGGTTTATATTTTTGCTTTTCAGTCTTTTCGGCGGTTGAATTTTTTTGTTAAAAAGTTTTTTACGTGTTATAGTCTGAAAACTATTCGTGCGACCTGGCACAAGCATGCCCGACGCAGATCACCTACTAGCAGGGATTAGAACCGTTTTTTTCATACAAAATATCCGAAATGACGATTCGTTTTTTTCGTTCAATTACGAGATTTTCGTATATTTTATACAAATTCTAGAACTTGAATCAGGAATCTTGTTTGGTGATTAACTTCTCTCCTCCCAAATACAGTTTTAAAAATACCCGATCCCTGCCTGCTAGACAGTCCCATCAGCGCAAGGCGTTGTAGGCTCGTTTCGTGTACCAGACCCACAGGCTGCGCATGGTTTGGGCGTTTGCTACCGACAGATCTACAGATACCCACATCGACAAACCGAGAACTGACAAGTATGTATATTTGCGTACTATAAATTCCATTGGATATTCCAATCCTTGACTATAGAATTATAACGCCTAGAAACGCAGTCCTCGCGCAACGGTGAGGCCACCAAAATTTGGTCATAAATGGCTAAGTACGCCGATCGGCTTGTCAGCCGCAAGGACGCGTGTCCGGTGTAAACAGCTCCCACATTTTCAATTAATATGACGGTTTGTGCAGTGAAAGGGTGTCACAATGCATCGAATAAAACGGATAAACATTGTAAGATAACATTTCACTCGTAAATATTATTCTTTAACTCGTATCTTTACGTAAAACAGTAATGTAAATTGCATATTTTCTATAAGCGGCATGACAACCTAGTGTTGCCAATGTAACGGATTTATTTACTCATATTTCTGTCCTGATGATAAAGTAACTTAATGATGAACTTGATGTTTGGGGTTATTTTTGGCCAATTTAGTTACTTTTAGGTCTCCGGATTACGGTAACCCCTTCAACCTTGTGAGATAAACAATACTTACTTACAGAGATTTATCATAATTTTGTAATAAGTCAGTAGGTATAGGTGAAGTACATTTGGGTACAATTTTCTAATATCGTTTTTTTTTTAAATATCCATTTAAAGTCTATTTATGTTCCTTACCTATGGAACGTAGGTACTCGTTACATACAGGCTAACTTATAATGACAATCAACGGCGACGGGAGTATATTTTTTAAATTTTGTTATTAAGACTTCTTGGTACATAATGAGTACATTTTTTTATCGGCGTCTGTTACTCAAATTTTAATTTTCAGCCGCTGGTCCGTACGAGATGAGTACGTTGCGTACAGGCCAATTAAAACTTCGCTTATTAGTTAACTATGAAGAAGTACAGTTATTTTATGCTAGGAGGTACTAAATAAAAAAAACTGAAAAATAAAACATGGCCGGTACGCAAAATATCACACATTTTCAGGGAATGTGATTGCGCTAGCAACACTTTTGGTGCGTTTGTGTGCGTATTGGCGCGTGTAAGTACGAGTTGATCACAACTACATGAATTCATTTTATGCCTCACGCTTAGCGCGTCGGCCGTATGAAACTATCATTTTAGGCGTTATTATTCTAAGATTACCGCCTTTTCAACGTTTGGTGAATCTGCTGATTGCTTGAAATGCATTGAATTTGTTAGCACAGAAAAATGGGATTTACTGCGCCTTATTCTCGAAAAAAAATGGTCTAATGACACAGAATACATCTAAGTAATTAAATAAGTCATAAATACAATACACAAGGTGAAAACAAACTTAACTTTAAGTCAATTCATTGAATATTTCACTTGAACAATCGCGGCATCGCATTCCCAGAACCGGCGGCGGTAAATAGAGGCGTAAACCGCATCAGTTAAGGGCTCTTTGCTAATGAGCGCGGGCGCATGCACCGTGGTCAGGGTTGCCCCAAGCAAACCACCAGCCAACCATCTACGAACCAAAGTAACTGACATTTCATAGCCCGAAGATGCCACCAACCTATCAACCAGGAACCAAAATAATTGACATGTTAGCTCGAATATGCCACCAACCTATCAATCAGGAACCAAAGTAACTGACATGTTAGCCCGAAGATGCCACCAACCTATCAACCAGGAACCAAAGTAACTGACATGTTAGCTCGAATATGCCACCAACAAATCAACCACGAACCACAGTAACTGACGTGTTAGCCCGAAGATGCCACCAACAAATCAACCAGGAATCAAAGTAACTGACGTGTTAGCCCGAAGATGCCATCAACCTATCAACAAGGAACCAAAGTAACTGACATGTTAGCTCGAAGATGCCACCAACCAATCATCCACGAACCAAAGTAACTGACATGTTAGCTCGAAGATGCCACCAACCAATCAACCACGAACCAAAGTAACTGACATGTTATCTCGAAGATGCCACCAACCAATCAACCACGAACCAAAGTAACTGACATGTTAGCCCAAAGATGCCACCAACCCCTAACGGCCTATGCCCACCGCGTTTTTAGGGTTCCGTAACCAAAATGGCAAAACGGAATCCTTATAGTTTTGTCATGTCCGTCCATCCGTCCGTATGTCACAGGCATTTTACTCAAATACCATGATGTATATTAATGAAATTTGGAGTACATGTGTCTTGTATAAGCCGCTACTTAGTTTGATAGTCTTCGTCAAATTATGTCACACCTGCCTATTTAGGCCCTTTCGATGTTCGTCACTTATAATCTTTGTGCACGTTCGATGTTAGTTTCCCTCTTTTTTAGTTTCATTCGTAATTTTTTGCGGCTTTTTTTCTCTCTGATTAATTTTGTAAAAATACTCCAGTGGTGTATTTACAAAATAAACTCTCAAATTTGTTATTTGTATATGTAATGACAAAAAGGAGGATTTTTTAAAGGATTTCTGCAACTTATACCCGTCAACCCTAGATGCGATCTGCGCGCGCTTGCGTGTTCGCCGATTACGCGTTCGTGCGCTGCCTTATGTTCCGCGCGGACGAAAAGTATGACTGCTTTCGTATATACATTTTGGTGATATCGCTGCTTTGACGATCTCTTACTTAACTCAAAGTCAAGCTAAATAAATTTCTTCGATTATTTCTTCCATATTTCTATCTTTATACTAGAAGATGCCCACAACTTCGTTCAGAGAGGAGGAAAAAGCCATTACCCTCTTTTGTGCTTCAGACTAGTCAGGTAACATTTTTTTTTATGTCTCTTTGTCTCTGTTTGGTCATGGAGTGACCATTGTCGACGTGTTATTGTATCGGAAAAGGTTGTGCCTGATAACCTTTATGAGGATATGAGGACTGGGTACAAGGTATAGTTGAATTATCGAGAAGATGGAATTGCATTTGTAGTGGTTGTACCGTTTGCAACAAAAGGAGAATAATTTTCTCTTAACTTAATAAAATGACATACCCAAGAAGTGGAATAAGTAGTAGTCCTCTGTTTTTTTCTTTTATTCGCTATCATATTCTTCATCTGAGCTGTCACAAGTATTGATGATAAAATTGTCTGTTATTTGATCCATTTCTCCTTCCTGACATCGATATTTATTTTCTTCACTTTCGACGCGGTGACAAATATTTTCCCAGTCCTCAGCAGTGATGGTATTCATTCGTTCAGTTGCTAAACTCATAATGCCTTGCATGTTTAATGAAACGTTTCTTTTTGCTACATATCCTTTTACCATGGACCAAATATTTTCGATCGGATTGAATGTCGGGTGATACGGTGGCAATCGTAATACGGAGTGGCCATGTTCTTTTAAAATTGCATCTATGTGGTACTCGCGAAACCGCTCTTTATTTAGTTTAATTAATTCATACAAACTAGTTTTGTACATCAACCGGTTATACGAAATGTTGTGTTCTGTCAACCAATTCATCATTTCTTGTTTATTAGAATTTGACGTTGGAGCACGATTCAAAAGTTTGTTGTGATAGGACGCATTATCCACGATAAGTACGCTATTCGGTTTGAGGTTCGGTATTAATTTTTCTTTTAACCATTTTTCGTAGTTGACAAAGTTCATCTGGTCATGGTAATCTCCCGTTTTTTGGTTTGCCTTAAACATTAACAAAGCGTTGGGAATAAAACCATCTTTTCCTCCTGCGTGCACTATTATTAACCGCTGGCCTGTACTGATTTGTTTTTTTACACCAAATTCTGTTCCATCGGTCCAAGCTTCTCCGGACACATGTGAAGTGTGGATGTAGGTTTCATCAGTATAAACTAGTGGTCTATCTTGAGATCGATATTCCGCAATTTTGATAAGGTAATTTATTCTTAGCAGTCGTATGTTGTGTTTTTCCATTAATATTTTTCGGTTGTCCTCGGTCTTTTTCCATTTAAATCCTAATTTTTGTATTTGTTTTCGTAAGGTGGAAATGCCAAATTTGTAATCTATATCGGATTTTAACACAGAGTGGAGTCCCTTTAAGGTTGGAAATTGCTTATGGGACAGATGAAAATTGTATATAGTTCTCCGGATGACTTCCTGATCAAAATCGTCTACTGCTGATGACGGACAAGGACGCAACTTTTTATTCTTCGGGGAGGTGAATTTCTTTGTTGTTGCGAATTTCTCGCTGTTGCTCTCAGTCACAATGTTATAAACAGTAGAGAGACAAACACCTGTAGCTTTTTCAACTAACTGGGCAGCGGTGTAAGGCAAGTTTAAATTTTTCGTCAGTTCATTTTCAAAATATTTATAACAGTTGAAAATTATTTGCTTACTTAGACTCTCAATAGGACCAAAATTACTTACAGCCATATTTTTTTTAAATATAGAAATTATTCGTAGTCGTACGGGCGGACACAATAATTAATTGAGAATACAATCAAATCAGATGTAAAAATATACGCACGTAAATAATATTGACAATTTCACACTGACATTATTTTTGTTTTTAGTTCATCGATATATATATATATATATAACAATCTCTTTGTATGCTGATAGTACAAGAAAATAGAAAATTCAAATATAGAATGCCTGTAAACAAACAATACTACTACATATGCAATTCCACGCTCTCGATGATTCAACTATATCCTATAACCATCTGTGGATAACCAACTACCCGTGTACCAAAAATATTTGAAATCCGTTTAGCCGATTTGGCGTGATGAAGCCACAACGACACATACGAACATTCTAATAGTCGGTATCACTTATTTTTTTGAAATTATCTTCAATGAATAGACATTTAATTTTTTAATTTATAATAGTATAGATTTTATAAAACACTCCATAGCTAGGTACGTTAATTTATTTGTTTTCGTTAAACTTACTAATAACGTCGGGTTACTAAGCCTTCCTGATTTTGGTATTATAAATGTAAGTATTAATTTCACGTGTGTATATTGTAATCGAAGCGGGCTAGTTTATCTTTATACACATAAATAAGTAGAGATACCTAAGTACTCATGACCTAAAACCCAGCCCAAACCATACGATCTAGACTAAAATATTTCAGAGAGTTTTCCATTATGATCCGGCTCGAAGGACCACTTTTATACTTGATAGTCTGAATAAAACCACCACATAAAATACATTACACGGACTATTATTCTATTTTCTGCGGTTAATTTATGTACATTTCTTGCTTCGTTCCAATGTGGGATGCGACTGACTCTTTCACTCATAACTATTGTGTGCTCTGTCTTGCATAGTAACCACGAATAGTTCCTGATTTTTCCGCCAGCTGAATAAAGTTAAATTTAAAAAATCATAATATTTACATAGATACCAAGGTAGGCAAGCATGCTGTTTCGTGACAATCTTCACTCAAAAACACAACTATCTAAACACACGCAACGGGATAAGCTCCTCCATCTAAATTTCGTAGAAAATTTGAGTAATTTGTTCTAAGACACGATGATATCTCGCATAGAGAAACCACAAAAGCTTCAACAAAACGGCAATTTGGAGATATGAATCTACAAACAACTTTTTGTCTTAATCCATTCAAGTACTGTTATATAAGCCCGGGAACCGGAAGACGGTTACCAAACGAAAAAAAACGTTATTTATGTATTTATTTATTTTATCGAATCACATAGTATGCAACATGACAATTTTACACCAAAATGCTACATGAATTCTTAAGCTAATATATAATATTTCCTTTTATTTATGCTATTATCACTCATTGAAATAAATTAATTTAAACGGATTATATCGCGTTTGAGTTTCCGACGTTTTGGAAGGCTTTCAGCTTTCGTTTTCACGGGTCGACTGAGAGAAGATATATTTTCCTCTGTCAAAGTTACAATTTGTGCAAACTACCCACTTTACGTAAACAAATAAAGTAACTGTAACTGTCTCTCTGCCCATCTACCATGTATGTGCTGTTTTCTCGAGCGGTTTGGCTAAGCGGGAGTAACGTTGCCTGCGAAGCTGAAGGTCCTGCGTTCGAATCCCGGTAAGAGCAAATATTTGTGTGATGAACATAAATATTTGTTCCTGAGTCTTGGATTTTTTCTGTGTACCTATATATTCATATTCATATTCATTTATTAATAATATTCTCAATATTACATGTCACAACACAGCAGATTTAAAATCATTTATAAATTAATATGTAAAAATATACAAACATAGAATAAAAATAATCGTAAGTACGTATACAATAGTTATGTAATTATATTACAATTCAACATTTAAAAATTCGTCAAAGCTATAAAATGCGTGCTCGAGAAGCCAATATTTTTGTTTTATTTTAAAACAACTTAGAGAGGGAGCGGAGGTAATTGCCACTGGCAGTTTATTGTAGACTGTAGGGTACACAACGTGAGTCACCTTACCAGATCTCGCGAGTTGTCGTTTTATCGGCAGGAGCCTACTCGGGTGTCGGAACAAGCGGGCTTGGTCTGCGCGTTTTCTATACTGACTCAGATTTATACTTGTAAGTTAATATATTCATTAAATATATCGTCGTCTAGTACCCATAACACAAGCCTTATTGAGCTTACCATGGGACTAGTTCGATTTGTGTAAAAATTGTCCTGTAATATACATATTTTTTATTTTATTTTTTTAATGTATATTTTCTGAGTCGACCCGTGAACACGAAAACTGTAAAGCTTCCGAAGTCCGTTATAAACATGAGACATCGCGTCCATCCATCACATTATCTGCGCCCGCGTCGTGCCTTACCGAAACTAAATCTAATCTGATCTAATAGAAAACTAATTCTGTTTTAACTGCCGTCACGGCGAGATTCAATTTGGACTAATGGCCAACGACGACAGGAGATTTTGAGATGATTTGGAGATTATTTTGAATTCGTTTTGCATCCCGAGACGAATTCATTGTTCAGTTGGACATTGTTGTTGGGAAGTATTCTATCTATATAAATATAATTGAATCGAATAAATGTATGTTAGCCCATCATTTCAGAAGAAGTTCCGTACAAACTATACGCTAAAAACATACAAACATAAAAAATTTAGATTTTTCATATTTATTTCGTGGATTGTGCTATAAGAGCTATTCTCGTACCAAATTTCAAATTTTTAAGTGAGCTGGACAGTATAAGGTAGACGGCAATTTCTCTGGGGTCACCTTTTTTAATGACTGTATCTTTGGATTGCGTTAATTTAGAAGCTTGTTTTTTTTACAGCTTCAAGGAACTGTAGATATAAGGTAGCTGATGTTAATTTCAACTTAATACATCTACGCGTTCTTGGGAAAAGGGGTTTTTACAAGCAGACAGACGGCCGGACTGACAGACAGACGGACAACAAAGCGTATATGGCTTCCGTTGTTTCCTTTTGAGGTAGGGGACCCCAAAAACTGCATCAAAATCCTTTCAAGACACAATCCCACTGACAGATAAACAACCAGATACACACAACAAACGTACAAAACCCCTCGTTTATCATCGGGGGTTAAAAAAATATGTTTCATAAACTCAACGTACAGTAGTTTTCCAGAAAGAAGAGTACACGAAAAAGAAGACCATAAGGAAATTTTTCTAAATTAGATTTACATCTGAAACTGATCGCTAGATGGCGTTTGTATAAAAAAACACGCTCGCAATCCGTTAGGTTTGACTTCTTTACTTATCTGATTTTCTATATTGATCAGACAGAGCACTAATCCCTATCAAAGAGTACAATTGTGATCGTTATGAAACTAGTTATATGTAGCCAGGTCTCGTTCCCACACTGCCTTATAACGTAGCTCGAATTGTGATCGCTATCGTTTTGGGTTGACATTTTTGTCATTTTGAGGCAAATAGGCAATCGAGATGAAGATATGACACGTACTCTTTACGTTTCAAGTTGATTTTAATCATTTATTGCAAGTAAATATTTAGATAAGTACTTAAATTGTTGGATTGAATCATGTGAATTAGGGGCTCCAAAAAAACATCAATACTCAAAATGCTTTTCCTAACAAATATTATAAATACAAAAGTGTGTTTCTTGGTTTATTTTTCACGCCACAACCGGGCAACAGATTGACGTGATTTTACATATGTATATAGATAGAACTGAGACTGGAAAGTGACGTACAAAATACAATAAAATTGAATTATTAATAAAATTAGGCAATATAATTATGTCAACATGCATTGATGTCAATCTAAAGCGATAGTAATGGCCATTAGTAACATCTGATAAGAGCTGATTTTTAATGGGCAATGGAATTGCAAATGCGGGTGTCAAATTATACAACAATTCTGATCGTTTATTGGCAGAAAAAGTCGACCGGCGTTTTTATAAAGGCCGAGTTACTCAGGCGCGGACGCAAGTGTAAAGAGATAGCGGGTCCTTACCTTTTTGGTGAAGTGTACTTAGAGATACAACTTTTCCACCTTTTACTGTTCCCACATTATGACGTCATTCGCAGACGGCGTATACAGAAGCGCTTCTTATGTCGGAAATACTTGAACCCGCTGGTAAAAACATTGTGCATTTTATTATTTTATTACTTTGGAAATAGAAATTATACGTTACGTTACGAAGTCTTGAATTTTTTGTGACTTCATAGAGATCATGTCACATATATACATGACGTGTATGAAAAATAGTGTTAAAAAATCAAGTTTCTTTTTCTCACCCCACCAGGGCGCCAACTCCTGCGCAGCGCAATTTACGCCGCCGCGTTTTTGCCCCATTCGTCTCCCATATCAGTTCTTTACTACCGCCATTACAAAGTAGAGGTGTTGCCGGGGCTATAGATATTCAGAGATCTGCGGATAGTGAGGGGAATATTGCATGTCAATTTAAAACTAAATATAATAAGCGTTCCCAATGACACAAACGTAGGCGATTTACTTTAGGAAGTTTTTAGAGTGCTACCAATGCACTGAGGGCAAGGAAGCTGCCATGCACTGAGATGCTAAAACTTTAAATAATGGACTTGGATCAAATGTAAAGTATAGTGTATACTGTACACTTAACCAATCAAAGTGAGAGCAACGACATGCCACAAACATATAGGTACGACAGTTGGTTACTTTTCTCTGTAGCCATGAATGACTTGCTATTGACTAGTACTGTACCCTTCAATAATCCTAATTAATCAAGTGTGGCAAGAAGGCTCCTGGACTCCACCGGGAATCGCAAAGCTGGCAGCTTCCTTGCCCAAAGAATAGGCCTTGCCATTCAGCGAGGAAATCCGGCCAGCATCCTCGGCACAATGTTTTTAGTTTATGTAGTTTTTGGTAAGTTAGTTTTTATTTTGTGGGCTATATATGATTCTTTTACGGTTTTACATCACTTATGTATATTTAACTTGCAATTAAATTTACATCGAGTGTTAAACTGTCGAGCTTCATACAAAAAATCATAGAGGCTTATCTTAATTTTGCCTTGGGATTTGGGAATTCGTGTAGTATAGTTGAAATTATTTTTTTCATGCGTCTTATATATTGTATTCCTTTTCTGGTACTTACAAAATAATTTTAACCCCGATGCCCTGTGTGTGGTGGTCGTTTGTCAACAAGGTTCAGGCTGAAAATTAGCGTTGCGACCTCTCGGCTTTAGCACATGCTGAGCTTCAAACTTTTTACCGCAATTATTTTACATCTTTTGTTTTGTTTTATGTATGTGTGTTTGCAAATAAATACTTCTTTTATTTGTTTATTTATTTCTAGAAATAAAAAAAAGCCAGTGTTGTGTGTGATCCTTTTGACGAAATCAAATTAACTGTGGCGTAAAGCTTTTATTTCTATATATATTAATTTAATAAGAAAACCATTGTACGAAAGAGCTAATCCTCCTAATACAAGTAAGATCTTAAAAGGAGGATTTGTCAATGTTTGTAAAAACCTTTTTCTAAAAAATAAATAATTTCCAATTTAATGTTTTGAATTCTAATAAAAATAGAAAATTGTATAAATAGTTTTAATATTGCTTCATTCAACTGTAACGGAGGAACATATCGTCGTAGATATTTTTTTGTATAGAAGTAAAATATGAACCGTTGATTGCTTAACTTTTATGCGTACATTTAGTTCTTAAGAATACAGTAACACTTATTAAATACAGAACCTTGTCCTTTGCGGAATGTTGTATGTTTTTACATCCCCAGTAGGCGCATCATGTAATTTATTGCTGCGCTCGCGCAGCAGACGGTTTTAATTGCGATCATATCTGACCAGAATGGTGTTTAAAACTTTATTATTAAGCTTTAATGCTTGGGGAAGTATCTGGTTTCAATCAGCGGTTTGATGAATTACATGTATTTTAATCGTAAAGATGATAGACTATCCTATATTTACGTAAATACTCATTTTTTAAGCATACATATTTTTCAAACATACTTTTATAAAGTAATAAAAATGAAATATCCGTGCATTGAAGATATTTTCATAAAAATAAGTGAAACGGACTATTTGAAGGTCCTGAATCGAAAAATGATTTTTTTTGTACGCATGTCGTTGTGGCTTCATGACGTCAAAACAGCTGAACGGATTTCAATTATTTTTGGTACACGGTTACCTGAGCATCCACAGATATAGGATACTTAATCCAACTACCCTGAAGCAAAAAAGGGTAATGCTTTTTTCCCTTCCCCGAACGAAGTGGCGGGCACTTTCTAGTTAATCGTATCAATAATAACAATAAACTTTTGTTTTCAGGTACACACAATAAGATGGTCAAATTGTCAATTTTTCTGTAAGTCTCTTCACACTGTTACTAACTATACAATTCGCTACTTGGAAACAGTAGTTGCCCCGAGCAGTGTCCAAGAATGAGTTCCTACCTACATAATTAACGCTACAAGAAATTTGTAATCTATTCAAAATCTGTGTCATATTTTTTACATGTAGAATTATGTATATGTTTAAGTGTAGCATTATGCTATATATATAAAACAATTTTATCAAATCTTATTGAATGTTATGATATGAATTCGTAAAAATGTCGTATTTCAATACAATTTAATTTTAAAATTTAGTATAAATTAATAATGTAATGTAATCTAATAATAAGCAATCAAATGCAATAATGTAAATTACTTAGTTTAAATTAATGATGTATTCTTCTAACAACTAACAATTGGCACGTAAGGTTCAGCTGTTAGTGCTAATTCTGTTTAATAGATAAATAGATAAAAAAAAAAATCTACTCTAATCCAAGATTAGACTGAATGGAACTGACGAAATAGAACTCTCTCAAATTGTATCAATCAGTTACCGACAGTCAAACCACTCCTCTGTTTCGACGGCTCTTTCTAATCTATCGAAAAAGGAAGAGAGAGCGACCTTTCATCGCAATCACTCATGCCTGTAAGTATTTTCCTGTGCATTATGTTCTTTGCCACCGCCATTAAATTAGCCTTTTATTGTTACTTTTGCTGTTTGATTTTAACCCGTATAATAATAAATCGAAGGTTTCTTTTGCGGGCTTTCTTTTGACTACATTCAGCCTTAAATTGCTGCCGCAACTGAGCTGTACTTTAAGCCAAAATGAACAGTATTTTTAACACTTTTAGGGTTTTATTTTGTGTAATGGTTTCGTTATTTTGGATAGAGTTTAGTGACCTGGTACTGGGTAATGGTTCAAAACATCTTGTTTATGATTACGGCTCATTTGAATCACCTGTAATAGAACTACTTTACTAAATTGCACATAATTTGGTAAAGGTCGCATTCTTCGACTCGTGAGTTGATTAAAAAATAAATTGAACGCACATAATTCGAAAGACGCATTGAAATGTTATAAAAAGGCTTTGAAAGAAATGACTCAGTGGCGTTATTCATACTAGACATATGATTTTTTCTATGGAAAAACATTTGAAAAGATATCCAACGCATTGAAATGTTATAAAAAGTTGTGAATAGACACGCACATTATTTACGTTTCACACTAAAACCGGAGTCAACCATTTTGTGTGACAACGCTTGATTCGTAGTAAGTAATGTTATTTTTGGAACAGTAGGTATTTGAGTACATATTATATTTTATTCTGCAGCCGCTCAAAGGGCAATGGAGCGAGCTACGCTCGGAGTTTTCTTGCGTGATCGAATGAGAAACGAGGAGATGCGTAGCAGAACCAAGGTCGTCGACATAGCTTAAAAGGTTGCTTAAGTGGCAGTAAGCTGGGAATATTCGTAAAACTAGTAGTAAGGTGTAACGTAGGCAGAAAGGTTCTCGACTGGCGACCGCGTGCCCCAACAAGATGGACCAATAATCTGATGAAGATCGCGGGAAACCGTTGGATGACAGTGAGCACGTGTATGGAAATCCATGGGGGAGGCGTTTGTCCAGCAGTGCACGAGCAGGGCTGATATGATGATTATGATGATGATATTATATCTGCATACGTTCTTGATATAATTTTGCAAAAAAATTACAAAGTGCTAATAACTATATGTAGTTCTTTTTTTATGATCTTGTGGCAAACGCTGGTAGACTTAAAACTGTAGGTATATTAATTTATTCCTGTGATGAACCTGCTTACAGAATAAGGTTCGTTTATTTCAGTGAACACTAAAAAACAGTGTCACGGCTGGTTATATATTAGTATTTCCAATCTTTACAAGGCACAGGTCCGCCCGCAAATGGAATACTGTTCTCATCTGTGGGCTGGGGCTCCACAGTACCAGCTTCTCCCTCTAGACCGCATTCAACGGAGAGCGACTCGTATCGTCGGTTGCCAGCGTATTTCAGATCAGCTTGACTCCTTGGCACTGCATAGAGATGTAGCCTCGCTCTGCATTTTTTATCGCTTGTATAACGGAGAGTGTTCCGAGGAATTGTTCGGGTTGATCCCAGCTGCATCTTTCCGCCATCGTCCTACGCGACAATATTTCCATCGTCACCACTTAGATGGTTGGCAGTCCACAACTGTGCGTTTTTCTAGAAATTTCCTGCCTCGCACGACTGAACTGTGAAATAAATTGCCGCATGCAGTATTTCCGGACCGATGCGACCTTCAAACCTTCAAGAAAAGAGCGTACTCTGGCAACGCACTTGTGACTTCTCTGGTAATGCAAGTGTCTATGGGCGACGGTGATCGCTTACCATCAGGCGACCCATCTGCTCGTTTGCCCCCTATGCCATAAAAAAAAATCCAATCATCATCATCATCATTTCAGCCATAGGACGTCCACTGCTGGAACAAGCCTCCTCAATAGATTTGCACATGGGCCGGATAGAGGCTACCCGCATCAGCGAGTCCCCGCGACCCTTATCAGGTCGTCCGACGACCTTGCGGGTGGGCTTCCACGCTGCGCTTGCCGATGCTTGTCTCCACTCGAGAACCTAAGTTGTGGTGATTCACGTTCGTGTTTGAATATTTTGAACGAACTCATTTTGTTTCTGCCTCATTTGAAACAAGGTGCCTAATAATAATAAAGTTAACATGAAGTTAATAACTCGTTTCGATAACCAATCACATCTGCCACCGATACACCCATAGACAAATAGCTTCTCTTGTATATAAATCCACACTTTTATCGGCACATTCACGACTGTACCATCGACAAACACTAAATACGCCCGTTTATCGCGTCGACTAATGGGGCGATAAAGAGCGTCGCTACTGCGATGAAAGAACACTATCTGTCAAACCTGGTAACATGTTACCCTTGTAACTTATGGTAACTACTTTCCATGTTTTTTAATACTTATACTATGGTCTAGAGCGGGCTACATCAATTACATTTTACGGATTTAGTAGCCTTGAAAAAGGTGATTTAAAAACTAGATAAAAAAATACCATTAAAAGGAGTCTCCCAGTATAGAGCCCGTCTGCGGCATCGTCCCCAGCACGCTCGCCGCGTTACCCCTTTGTAATGCGAGGCTTAATCTTTGGGCAAAATAGGAGCTAGGATGTGTTTTTATGTTTTTTACCTCTCTGTCATTTATAAACCGACTAGCTTCTGATCGCGACTTCGTCCGCTTTAAATTCGTTTATCGCGGATAAGGGTATTTTTCCGGGATAAAAAGTAGCCTATGTCCTTCCCCGGGACTCAAACTATCTTCATACCAAATTTCATCCAAATCGGTTCAGCGGTTTAAGCGTGAAGAGGTAACAGACAGACACACAGACAGACACGTTCGCATACATAAAAATACCCTTATCCGTGATAAACGAATTTAAGGCGGACGAAGTCGCGGGCAGAAGCTAGTGTGAAATAAATTAACTTTTCAACAAAAAACCGGTCACCTGGCCGCGGTGGCCGACAGGTGGGATAGTGGCCTGGTGAGGCACTGGACCTCCTTACATTTAAGTCTCCGTACTAACATAGTTATGTAAGCCTTTGTATTACTAACAATCTACGGATCATGTAGTCCGAAATAAATGCATTTTATTTTATTTTTTTATTTAAATAATAAAACAGACTCCGCAAAAATCACTAAAAATTAAATTAAATAACTGCATAATTTAGTTCCTTCAACTATCCTAACCAAAACTTTTTTCTTCTACCCTAAGAAAGAATAGATTGTTTGAGTGTACGGCAGGAAGGGAGCTCACAGCCCAGGCGCAGGCGGACCGTGACAAACTGAAACTTAGAACGAAGGTAATCGGCTAAGCTGGATCATACAATATGGAGATAAGCGTACATAGGATTCTTATTTCATGCTACTCAACTTGTTTTGAAAATAACTGGACTGCATGAACTAATTCCACCTTTTCCATTTCGTCACTATGGGACTAGACGTGGATTTGGATTCCACCCTTAAGTTGTTGATATGACAACGACAGGAACAAAGCGATTTGCTTACATATTCCTCGTTCGGACGGCTAAAGAGTGGAACTTTCTTCCAGCATATCTTTTTCCGGAACAATATTACTTGGATCTCTTCAAGACGAGAGTGACTATTTATTCACTACATGATCTTCTATTCTATCTATTCACGGCATGCTTACCTAGATAGTGTCTATACACTATCTATGTAAGCATGCTCCATCGTTTGCTTCATCGTCGCTTACCAACAGGGGAGATTGAAGTCAAATGCTTGCCTATCTTACTTAAAAAGAAAAAAATATATGCTGCATTGACTAATCCGCAATCATTTCGTGTTATAGTGTGATTAAATAAAGGTATACTTAGTTTATATCTTTCAAACATCAAATATCAACAATGCGAAGAGCCGTGAGCGATGTAGCGGGCCGCAATTACCACAAATGTAAGCAGTTATTATGATATCATTCAAGCTTATCCCGGGGCGTGGGGACAAAACAGCCACTTATACATGTAAAAATAACGTCTAGAGGTGTGTAACTGGTTTACTTATTTGAATCTACTCGTTAAAATTAAAATACGTTTATTTTATTTTATTTTATTCATTAGGCACACTAAACAGACAGCATTCATTTATGTGTAACATTAGCAAGATACCAGGCATTCTGACAAAAATGTTATCCATAACAAGTATGCACAGCAAGATTAAAAAGAGCTCTATAAAAATATCCTAAGACTAAAACTATCCTAAATTTGAAATAAAACAATTTAACGGATTATATCGCATGGTCATGGTCCTCCCATGTCCGTTATCCGTTAAACTGTTTTATTTCAATTAGTAATAATCGCGAAAACAGAAGAAAATATTATCCTAAATTTGTTACTTAAGTTCAATATTATATTTAATTGTTGCCTAGTTCATACATCATTTCATTGGTTAATCTTAAGCTATACCAACGCAATGTTGAATGAATTGAGCATTCATGAGCAAGTATGGTGATTGCCAGTTAGAGATCTGAACGGGACCACGAAATTATTTCTACAATCTGGGTAAAAAATATCAAAATTTTTTTATGAAACCAATGCTTAAAATACGCTGATGGTGCATTATTGTAGTGACGTGCAGAAGTCTAAAGATCATAACAGAGCGCTCACAATCCTCATTTAATCTTGAGAACAGCTTAGACGTGGAATATCTTGTCATCGCCAGTATTTACCGAACAATTAAGTAGAATACGAACAATGAACATTATTAGGACAAAAGTGCATAACTGCGAGTAATATCCCGAGTGTGTTCGCCTAATACTAGATTTCATGCATGTTTGCATGATCACAGTCGAGATTACACACAATTTGTACAACAACGGGGGTAAGGGTTTCCTTAAGAGGCCCTGGTAATACTGGTAATACACACCGGTTGAAGACTTGCGCCTTCAAGCTCTGAGGTATCCTGGACGAGAAGACACTTCGCAGTTTCCCAAACGCTGCCCATCCGGGTTTGCATTTTGGCCAGTTTAATAGTTACAATTCCATCATGATTGATGGACCTATAGGATGTCCAAAAGTTATCCAAATATTACAACAATCCAAATTTCTAACATAGGTAATGCCATGCGGCCTCTCAAAAGAACCTGTCCTTTCGATCAGAGCCTTTTATTGATAGAAAAAAGTTTAAAACATCATCGATATTATCAGCAACTTTATCCAAAACAACCGAAAACATGCGTTCGAGGCAGCGGCGCCAGAAAATGGGTGCAATTACTCTAATAGGTACCTTTACCCTACCAGGGACTAACCACTTATAAACAACCATATTGCTATTGTTTTAGAGTTTATTTCGTATTGCTAGAAGAGATAGGGTAAAGTGGCCAAGGAGCGCTTCAAAAACTAATGGATCCCTAACCCGAGGGTGTTGTAAAAAATGAAGTAGGAAATTTATCTTTTTTGTAACGAGGCGCGACCGGTTTTGAGTTCCTGGGTCTTTGTCTTTGCGTAGCCTTCGGAATAGGTACAGTCGGCTACAAAAGAGGTTAGGGTGGGTCATGGGTGAATGCGTAATGTCTCGTTTGATGTAGAATCATCCTCGTACCTAAGTCTTATAATAAGTAAAAATATAATGATCAGTGATCATAATTTGGTATAGCGAACATGGTTTTACGCTATAGATGTGGAAAATACCAATTAAAACGATTAAACATAGTTAATCCATATCCATACTATCTATACTAATATTATAAATGCGAAAGTGTGTCTGTCTGTCTGTTACCTCTTCACGCTTAAACCGCTGAACCGATTTGGATGAACTTTGGTATGGAGATAGTTTGAGTCCCGGGGAAGGACATAGGCTACTTTTTATCCCGGCAAAAATACCATTATCCGCGATAAACGAATTTAAAGCCGACGAAGTCGCGGGCAGAAGCTAGTATTGAAATAAAACAATTTAACGGATTATATCGCGTATATTATCTCATTTGAGTTCCCGACGTTGTTGTTTATTTGTTTTTTCAAAAATGGGTAGTTTATACAAATTGTATCTGTGACAGAGGAAAATATATCTTTTCTCAATCCACTCGTGACCATGGAAAGCTAAAGTCTGAACAGACTTGATATTTTAACCACATAGTAAAAATAAATACCGAATTTATTTCTCTGAGTACTAATGTTTTACCTCATATGTTTACATGTAGATTTTGTAAAATGGCGGCCTGGGTTTTACAAAACACTTCCGAACTCTTTGTGTTTCTTTTTTACAAAACAAAAACACAAAGAGTTCGGATGTCCTATCCTTAGTATGTTAACTAGTAGTACATTATAAGTAAGATAAACTGAAGGAGAATCATTTTGAAACATAAATAAACATATTCGAAATTTGAATTGCAAATTGCAATCAATGTATTTGTTTTATTAGAACTGAATTTTAGTACACTATTTCCCTAACGATATTTTAATAGATAATTCATCCAATTGTTATGTTATATTTATAGCCAGAACATTTTAGGGTTCCGTATCTTAAGGGTATCGTAATAGATAGACACTTCTTTTAACAGAACGTTTAGGTAAAGATAGTTTAAAGAGTGCACGTACGTACGGAAATCTCCGTGCACGAAACCTATCATCATACATCATACTTTATTGTAGGGCCAAAATGAACGTGCACATTGAGTCATAAATATTTCCATCCCCACCGTTTACATGGTTGCACTGTTGGCAGTCCACAACTGTGCGTTTTGCTAGAAATGTCCTGCCTTGCACGGCTGAACTGTGGAATAAATTGTCGCCGACAGTATTTCCGGACCGATGCGCCCTTCAAACCTTCAAGAAAAGAGCGTACTCCCACCTGAAATGCCGGCAACGCACTTGGTGACTCCTCTGGTATTGCTGGTGTCTATGGGCGACGGTGATTGGTTACCATTAGAAATGAGTAAATCTGGAGTTGAAGATTTAAATGATTCGAATCCGTGAGCGGATCCGATTCTTTATGGGCTTTTAAATGTTATCGAGTCCGAGGAGTTACAATTTCAGACTAGTTAACCAATCGGTACGGGGCTGGATGAAGAATTGGTTTGTTTCGGTACCTACTGTGAAGCGGACGAGGTAGGCGCTAATCAGCGAATCCGGAGTGAATTGGTTTGAAGGATTCAAAGGACATTGATTTAATCTTACACGATCTTCACTCATTATCACAACACAACAAAACGGGGCTTAATCGCGATTAATATGATTTATTTAATTACCTTTCGTTGGCAATTTCGTCGACGCGATTAAGCACCGTTTAGTTCGGTTCAAAGTTAGATTCAAAGGAGTCGAAGAGTCGTTAAGTGCAGTCGGTACCGAAAGCGGAATATAATTTAGTGATTGGAATCACTTTCCGGAGTCGAGATTACTGTCTGCTCGTTTGCCCCCTATAACATAAAAAAATTAAGCTCTGCCTCTTGCTCGTACTTTAGAAGGAAGTGCGAGTGTGAGTGAGAGGTGCGGCTTTAAATATTTATGACTCAATCTGCACGTTGATTTTGGTCTTACAATGGTTAAGCACTCCTAGACTAGCAAGTTTGCAAGATGGCGATAATTCGGCGGTCGCGACAATAGTTACGGGTTACGGGACCGTGCGGTCGTAACGGTCTCTTTATGGCGGTTAGATGCGAGACCGCTTTGACCACGGCTCACAAACAATTTGAAAGATAAGAATTAAATGATCTTTGTCTTATGCGACATCTCTAATAGGTATAGATACTCAATTCTGCGTCTAGTAACGCTGCCAAAGTTATGTTTATTTTGCAGACCCCTCTGAAAATTTTACAACACACAACAAATCTTGCGCTTCGATTAAATTTGCCACCTGTGGGCCTATGATGGTCGCGTTTATCACGCGATAAATGATATAATAACGCGCCCGTCACGCTCGCACTCACATACATGTCAGAAGGTGACGGCAGCTGCAAGCTGACAAACGCAACAATCATAGGCCCGATTAAGAGAAGTAAACACTCTCCTATACTATTATAAAGTTGTAAAAAGTAAATGTCTGTACGTAGAAGATATTTAACAAATATATAATGTAACGGAGTATTTGGAGGTCACTGAATCGAAAAATATTTATTTGGGTTTTTTGTATGTGTCAATGTGGATTCATCACGTCAAATCGTCTAGAAACGGATTTCAACTATTTTTGGTACACAGGTAGTTAAATATCCACAGATGGTATAGGATACTTAATTTATACCCTACTACACAAAAGAAAAAAAAGAGGGGTTTCGACTTTTTCTCCTCGAACGTAGTTACGGGCACCTAAATACTTTTTACCCGACTGCGCGACGCAAAGGAGTGGTAATGTGTTTATCAGTCTATGTATGTATGTATGTATGTATGTATGTATGTATGTATGTATGTATGTATGTATGTATGATTGTTCCTATCTGGCACTCTAGAGACCAAACGCGTGGACCGATTTTGATGATTCTTACGTCAATCGATTTGTCTTAGCTGTCCAAATGTTACTGAAGACATGAAAATCATGAAAACTCAAAATGGCGATAATGAGACGCCATATTGTGAAAAAGAAATAAATGAAAATCGACGTACTATATCGAATGGGGTATCATTGAATAGGGATTTAAAAATCATTATTAGGTTTTTTTGTCATTTGTAATTTGGACTTACCAGTTAGGAACTATAACCATTTAAAGTTGGCTAGCAAGCCGTTCTCACAAAATGTTCATTTCATAGTATTGTAATAAATCTGTGCAAGCTTTTCAATAACCCCCACGATAAAGATTGCGAAATTAACTGACTTTAATAATTTTAACTAAAAAGTATAAAATAAAAAATGTAATTAAAAAAAAAACAAGAAACCCGACTGCGTAAAAAAACAAGTCCACAACCCTAGAAATTTGTTAAGTTATACATCATCGATACTCACAATATAACAAATAATGAATTCTAATATGGAACATGGCGATTTTAAATAGTCCGGACCCATTGCTGGGAAGATTTGCGTCGATCTAGATTTCTTATGGGTCCCGATTAATTACTTAACAAATTTCTGGGGTACTGGACTTGTTTTTTTACGCAGTCGGGCTTTTTGTTTTTTTTTTAATTACTTTTGTTTTACTAGTATAATATAATATACAATCTTGTTGAAACGCGTATATTATCTCATTAGTGTTCCCGACGTTTCGTACAAATCTATTTTTCTCTGTCATAGTTACAATTTAAGCAAATAACTCACTATAAACAAATATGGATTCTACTGCGCTGTTGCTCCCTTCCTTTGCCCAGTTCCTTGCGCAAGTACTCGTATCGAAGAATAGGAACAGTACTTTCCCCCATGTTTTATCGCCCATTGTGTCCGTCCATCCGTCTCTCAAGCGCACCTGAACTGATATATGATGGCTAGCTATAGGATTGATGTTCCGTTGTGCGACAAAAACATTCAATACAGTCACATAGTCACATGGTTTATTGTTAGTCGCAAAACGGAAACTTTCTTAGAAAATTTAATTAAGTGAGTTACGTGTTCAACTTATTGTACTCGCCCAATTGCTGCTGAACCTTGTCAACCCTCCTCAATGTCTCCTAACTAAAGCAAGCTTGCAAACCTCTACGTTAGGAAAAACCTCAGTTTCCCCACGTTTTATAGCCCATTGTGCCTGTCTGTCTGTCACTCCTGCGCACTTCAACAGATTTATGACGGCTGCCAATGCGATCGACTTATTGTCTATATTCTGCAGGCCTTTCTTTGCTATCTGTGGAATAACGCATACATATAAGATTTATCTATACTGTTATAAAGTTGTAAAAATGAAACGTCTGTACATTGAACATAATAAAAAAAAGATTGCAACGAACTATTTGGAGCTCACTTAATCAAACTTTTGGATTTTTTGTACGTTTGTATGTGTCGTTGTGGCTTCATCACGCCAAATTGGCTTATTTCAACTATTTTTGGTACACGGATAGCTGGGTATCCCCATATGGTTATAGGATACTTTTTACTTGACTACCCTGAAGAAAAAAGAGGGGTTATGACTTTCTCTCCTCCGCGAATGAAGTTCACCTGCACATTCTAGTTATTTATAAGATTTTCCCATGGCTTCATTCGCGTGGTCTATTATTTCGTTTATCCCTCGGGAACCGGGCATTTTACCTAGAGTAAAATATTCCTATGTAGATATCGTATGATTTTTAGCAAATAGATAGAATAGAAGCTGAAGAGTGCTTCAGCCTCTATTCTATCTATTTGCTAAAAATCATGTCAAACCGTTGCTCCGTGATCGTGTTAAATAAGGACAAACCAAGAAACATACATTCGCATTTATAAAGTGCCCGCAACTAAAAAAAGTCATAACCGTCTTTTTTACTTGAGCGTAGTCGGATAAAAAGTATCCTGTATCTGTGGATGTCCTGCTACTCGTGTAAAGAAAATAATTGAAATCCGTGTAGTCGTTTTGTAGTGATTAAGCCACAACGACATAAACAAAAATACAAATATATATATATTTAGTAACTTTCAAATAGTCCGTAATGCCCGTATTAGTTTTATTTTGTTTATCTTAAATGTGCAGACATTTCATTTTTACAACTTTGTTATTAGTATAGAAGTAAAAAGTCGACAAAAAATGAACTTTTAAACCTGAAAAAAAAGTGGATACATTTTTTGTAGGCCCATAATTTATCTTAAAAATTAAAACCTACGTTCGACATTTTTCATATGATTTATATTAGAAAAAGTGCCCGCGTTATGCGACTATATAATAAACCGAATTAAATTACCTAAATCTCTTATAACGTTACCTGTTATAATAAAGTAAAGTTCATTACCATTTTTAACTACACCTAAAATTAATAGTGTTCATATCTTATATCTAACTAGTTTAATAACTTCCCAATAACATTCAAAAGGTAATTAAAACACGTCCTACTTCGCATTCTTTAACGGTCAACCTTTACTTATCTCACCAATTTATCCCCTCGCTCTTATATGCTCAATGATAAGGTAAATTTTCGTAAAGCAACCCTTCTAAATAGGAATACAATGATCCAACAACCACCTGTCAAAGAGCTTCAATCAACCGATACAATGTTATCATACCAAAATATTCTTTAACATCAAACCATCAAAGCTACATTTCGATCGAAACGCTTTCCTGGACAAAACAACGTGGACTCGACATCAACAGGTGGCAGCAAAAAGTGACTCTTGTTACAACCGCGTTAAGGTCGTTTTTGTGAAGGTTCTCGATTAGCTATGGAAGCGACCTGCGTTACTTTGTAGAACTCACTTTTTTCTCACTCATGCGACTGTCGTAAAGAAATATCCATTTATGAAAAACGAGTTTTTGTGCATTTTTATTATAGGCGATGTAAAGAATTGAAGGAAATTTCATGACATATATCTGCGGTGCTAAGGAAAAACGATATCAACTATTTATAAAGCTAATAGAAGATATGAAATAAATAGTGTATTGTAATTGTGTATCCGACGAGACTCAACGACAGGATATCGGCCAAATAAAATCGCTTGCAATTGTTTTTACTTATACAAATGTGAGTTGCAGCTTGGTTGGTTTTTGTGCAAGGTTTCATACAATAAACCCATTGTTCTATATTATTTTATCAAACTTTACGTACCCACCGTATTTTTATACGTATTGCTATTAACTGACATCGAAAATATGGTGTATGTCATTTTTGGTGCAAGCATCGTAGTAGAGTGCCATAGGTGTGGTAAATTTCAATCAAAATGTTCAATGAGGGTTATTTAAGTATGATTAACCGACTAAATTGTAATATTCCTCAACTATTACAGCTTACATCGAAAATGCTACCAAATTTTCGTAGTCTGGTTATTAAGTAAAAAAAAAAACCTTTACGAGCCTACGAGGATAAGTTCGCCATTGTGCAATGAGTAAATTTCTATAAAAAAATATGTCATGTTATGTAAACAATGAAACAAGGTTAGTATATTTATTGTACGCCATACTTTCAGACTTAACAAAAGGAAATTTAAGAGTAAAAATACTGATGACTAATTATTTCAAGTCTGGTGACTGGATGAAAGCCGTGGTCTCTCGAATGACTTGCAATAGATGGCATTCGTTTCAGACTTTTCATTGAAAGTCGTGATCTACGACAGTTGTTTAAAAACAGTGGCCATGAAGTGCCCAAATCCGCAAATACGATTTCAACGATTGTTTTTAAGTATGCTAAGGGGGAAAGGAAGAGACAAAGAAAATAGTTTTCAAAATAAAGATACTTGCAAGGTTATACATTCTCAAGATATGAATGGGCTTCATTAAAAAAAAACGAAAAAAAAACAGTAAAATGGTTTAATGACTGACGTCATGAGGGAATGTCGAGTTCATTATACTTTTCCACACAGACAGATCTGATCCCTCTGTTACCCATAATCATTAGAATTCATAATGTAGTTATTCACACACTAAAAAAATATCGGTGAAAGGGTTGTGCGAGTTCCAACAGTGACACTGCAATTGTCATCTGGCGGCCATTACGCTGATTGTTGGCAGCAAATGATACCCGGCGGGTCGTGGTAATTGTGCGACTTCCTACAGGCAGCACTGTAGCCTGGACGGTGCCTGACGTCATGAGGGAATGTCGAGTTCATTATACTTTTCCACACAGACGGACCTGATCCCTCTCTTACCCATAATCATTGAAATTCATAATGTAGTGTTATTCATAAAATCATTTGACATAATTATTAAACAGTAAAAAATCAGGGTATTTGAAAAAGTCATTCTGTAGAACCCATTGCGTTAAATTAGGTTAGGTTTGTGATAATCCTGAATACCCAGTTTCGTAAAAAAATGCTATAATATTATGTACCACAGCAACAACATTGCAAGTATTAGTAAGTACATATGTAGATAAAATAAAATTACCTATGGCAACGTGGTCTTATCTATACCATTATAAAGTTGTAAAAATGAAATGAATTTAATAGTAAATATTTTATTTTAATTTTTTGTATGTTTCTGCGTCGTTATGGCTTCATCACGTTAAAACGGCTAAACAGTTTTCAACTATTTTTGATGC
This sequence comes from Hedya salicella, assembly GCA_905404275.2. Classification (NCBI taxonomy): domain Eukaryota; kingdom Metazoa; phylum Arthropoda; class Insecta; order Lepidoptera; family Tortricidae; genus Hedya; species Hedya salicella. The sequence continues at coordinate 584,726 of FR990112.1, read as the reverse complement.
ACATATACCCCGAAGTGAAAAGGAACTCTGTTCTGCGAACGAAAAAAAATATTTCTTCGAGGCTGCATCGGGTACATAGTTTATAGAAGTTGAACATTCCGTATTTACGTTAGCGTTCGTTCTTTATTAAAAAAAAGTTCTGTTGAAAAGATTCAATTCCTATTTCATAAAACTCTACGCTTCTATTTTAACAAGCATATTCAGTAAAAACGAACACCGCTCCGAAACTCAACTTTTTACTTTGGCGTCCCGACAGACAGACTGATAGACAGACAGACACTTGAGTGATCTTGTAAGACATTATTTTTTCTAGTATATACTGATTAATTGATTATACTGAACTTTGTAACGACATTATTTATTATAGTGCGAGTAGGTTATTGCAGTTACTTCATATTTATAATTTTGATTTTAGGCCCGATTTCACCAATCTGTCTCTGTATACGGTAATGGCTAACTAATGTTGATACACCTTTTAAATGGTCTAAGTCGGGAGGCGTAAAAAGTGGTTATTAATAACTAAACAAAACATTGTAAAATTAGGCCTAAATTCGGAAGTTAATTATCATGCGTAATTCTAAATGAGTTTTGTAGACAGCTGTAATTTTAATAAGCAAACAGCTAGTCTATAGTCTATATTAAATACCTAAGGTTTTGCACGAATAAAAGTAGCCACTGTTGTATAATTCAGGTATTTAATATGAAATGTCATTTTTTAAATAATTTTAAAAAGAAAGACGTTTAACTTTTCGTTTTGTGTGCCGTTATGGATGTCTCTATCCATTTTTGGGCTTATTTTCGAAATCTCTGGATTTTAGTGTTAGATTTTGTATTTTTCACGTTTGGGTCACAGAGGTTCTTTTCTTTTGTTACTCAAATAGATTATCGCCGGATATTATAATGTTCCGTGAATACCTTTCCAGACTCTTAAGTACCGTATGTAGGTGATAAATTGTTTTAAATCGTACCAGAAGTACAGACATTTGTATGCAATCATTTTAGTTCTTAGCATTCACTGACATAATACATAATTTCACAACTTAGGAAAAATTTATGGATTTTAGATTCTTACACATAAAAAGAATATTCAGTTGGCAATCTAATTGCAGTTTGAACTACTACTCTCCGTGTCTCTCAGATAGTGGAGACTTAGTTTTCGATGACTACTTTTTTTCGTGGACAAGGCTTGCTTAAGTCAAAGTTCTTTAAATAAGTATTTTCCGGCGACCTCAAAGATGCGACTGGATTATATTGCCTCTACTTTTCTGAATTGAATTCACACTGCTGGATTTAAATAAAGTACACACCGTATCAGAGGCGCTGTTCTACAAAGACAACTTTACTAAACTCGTATTCAAACCAGATTGAAACGCGGCCAGCTTATCTCCCTAGATAACTAAATTAATTGTTGCCATTGAAGCAGGCTTAGAAAGCTCAGATAGTACTTATGCCTGTCAGTTCCTGAGCTTTCTGGGCCAATTAAAATGATTTCTCGTACTTAAAGCTCGCCTTTGGCGCTACGTTGATAGTGTTATCAAATTTAAGCTATTAAGTGGCACTTGTTAATTTATGTATACTGTTAGGTGTATTTTTGGACGTGGTTAAAGTTTAGGTATGCTTTAACAATCCAGTGTGGACTGTCTTTAGAGTTCGCGCGTCAAGGCGGAGCTTTGATTATATTATATATGATATTGTTTCAATATAAAATATATTGTTATTCAAGTATCTAGTCAAAACACATTATCGCTGATTTCCATGGCAATTTTGTTTATTTTGTAAACTGGCAGAAAATCTAAGCCTCACGATCATGAGATTTTGACAAAGATACGACCTTGTTAGATCACAGAGTGGCTGAAATCAAAATGCTCGCAGACGTAAAAAAAACATAATGGGTTTTTTTTCTTCAATTTATGTGAGTTTAATCAGAAGTCTCGGTAAATATTTGATCGCTCCTTGGGAGAAAAAGCCATAACTCCTTTTTTTTGTACTGTAAAAAGTATTCTATAACCATCTGGAGATACCCAGCTACCCGTGTACCAAAAAAATTTGAAATCCATTGAGCTGTTTTGCGTGATTGTCCCTGATATTTATTTATTAATTAGATGGTGCGACGACATCAGAATATCTGGCAGCGGTTGGAAAAAAAATCAGGACCGAGATCAGTGGCATGCCTCGGGAGAGGCATATGTCCAGCAGTGGGCAGAGGTGGGCTGATGGTGATGATGATGATGATTTATTTATTGTATTTATTTAATGGTAATGAGGCATTTAAAACGCTCAAATATACACCGAATTGTCCTACAAAAAAAGTGTATATACATTGATCCCTTACAGTTCCGTTCCCTAATCTGTCACTTAAAACAGTTAGCCCGCTCAATTTCTGTCACCGGCTACCTGTTGCAATAAAACTGTCAAATGAAATTCACAACACAATTCAAGTGTCAAGCTAACTCTCCAGTTAACATATTTGATAGAAATGTTATTATGCAAATAATCCCGTAACATAGTAAATAAACAGCTCGCTGATCGAAACAAGCCGCAAAATAGACAACAGTAAATAGAAACAATATTACCTTGTAAGAATAATGCTATATGTTGTAAATGGTTTCATAGAAAGTTACGCCGTTCTTATTCTAAGATGGCGGAATATTGTAAACGGAATTTATGACCGTTTTACTATGCTATCTACACGGCACGCATAAAATCTGATAGTATAATCGACTTTCTATACTAATTGACCCAAACCGCCTTTGATTTACGAATCGATATTAAACATCAACATATACCAACCTGTTTCAATTAATACCTTAATGTGAGCGAATTTCAGTACGCAACCCTTACTTATCTCACTCTAACTAGTTAATAGATGTATCTTCTGTCTCGGGTCTCGCGTCGTGCGGTTGGTTGCCTTCAGTAGCGCTTACGCATGCGTCAGAGGCGCGCGTTTGAATTTCGAATAATTTTCGCGCGTTATTTTTTTAAATATGTTGCCAGTGTTAGTGATGTGATGTGGAAGTGATGTGACGGTTATATTGGATTACAGTGATTTTGGAAAAGTGAGGTATTCATAATAATTGGAACTGTTGATGAGATTGCAATAACCTCTTAAAACAATCAATGAATAAATTATAGGTTAGATTAGTAGAGTTTTTGTAGTTTAAAGATATTAAATGGCTTTTGCTAAATATTATGCTATCGCAATGCATTTTCGGATACATTTATCAAAAAATATAACATTTATATTTTTTTCCGAAGAAAATCAGTTTATTTGATTAAGTTATTTTAAGTAAAGAAGTAAACCATAGTAAAATCTTTGAAAAAAAAGCACTAAGGTACCAGTTACAGTACTAATAAAAATAATAATTAAAATAACCTTTCTATAAAAAGCTTATCTATTTATTGCGGCCAAAATTTAAATGATGAACTACTTTTGAGGTTATAAAACCAGCATTTTTTACATATTTTTGAGCACATATAAATGTATCAATAGGTATCGTGTATCATATTAAATTTCCATTGACAAATTATCGATGGCCCTGACTTTTTTCTTCGGTAGCATGGCGAAACCAATTTGTTTGTATGATAAAAAGCGTCCAAACAAGTTGAACGGAGGAATAAATCACTCGGAACCAAAGTGCCGTGCTTTAAAATATAAAAAAATTGTTTATACATACATACATATAGGTACATATGAGCAGCCTGGCATTAGAAAAATTACGCGTATTCATTTACTCATAGTGGTTACAAGTCTTGCGGGGCCGGGTTGCCAAGGAAAGCCTTGGGCAACCCGGTGGGAATCGGCTTAGGGTGACGTCACACCACTGCTACCTACCTACTGTTGGTAGTGACAAACGTTGTTGCAAACCTCAAAAAACAGTACAAAAAGTACACGTGCAAGAAAATAAACAACAGGTCTTATCGCTAAATAGCGATCTCTACATTGCTATTACATAATTTGATGAAAAAACCGGCCAAGTGCGAGTCGGACTCGCGCAACGAGGGTCCCGTAAAAAAATTACGCTACAAATGGCCTCTATATAAATCCAGTGTTAGCAGAGCCCCACTCCTAAGCATAATGTACGTGGTGCTCGATCATTTTATATTGGTTACTGACGGCAGACAGACATAAAATTATACTGTTTTTAATATTTGTTGTCATAGCGGCAACAGAAATACATCATGTGTGAAAATTTCAACTGTGTAGCTACTACGGTTCATGAGATACAGCCTGGTGACAGACAGACAGACAAACAGGCAGACGGACAGTGAAGTCTTAGTAATAGGGTCCCGTTTTACCCTATGGACACGGAACCCTTAAAATCGTTATCCACGATTTACTTTTGATTTGTCCGGAATACAAGACATCAACGAGCTTGTGGGCTTTATGTATTTGCTAGGTAAGGGAAAAATACTGACTTTACCATGGCCTCACGGAGACCCCGAAAGATCTACGTTTTTTTACAGTCACGAGGCCCCTTTGTTGAATGTTCGAGGGCCCCCTATTCTTAAGTGTCCGAAAGCCCCAGTATGTTTTAAGACGGCGTTGCTTATTGTAGGTATACTATTTACTATAGAAGATAAAACTTGAGTTTTCTTAACGAATCGCTTCGCCCGCTTGGCCTACTATTTTATTCATCCCTTCGAAACCGTGCATTTTCTCGGGTTAAAACCTATCCTATGTCCATTCTAGAGTCTCAGACTATCTCCAACCCCAATCTGTGAGGAGGTAAAACAGAGAGTTTGTATGTATAATAAAAATATATACATATGGATATTCAATTATCATTAGAATACTTATTTAACGTGATTACGGTCATTGTGACTTTGCTCTGGATTTATATTAATATTTGTCATTGAAAATTAGTGTCACAGAGGCGTCATTTACACCACACACACATTTATCGTGGAGCGATTGTAGGTAGAAAAAAGAACGAAACAGCCACAAAATATCAAGTTTAAAATCCGTCAAATTTAAGATTATAGATGAAATAGAAAAATATCTGTACCTATTTTAGTATTATGTGCAACTTTCGTATAAGAATTTATAAATCTACGTGCCTCGTGTAAAGTATGAGATTCACTGATTTTTCCGGTTTAGAAGGCACTAGCAACATACATGCCTGCATTTAAAATATTGTATCATCATGCTTGGTCCTAATTGCCAATGATTCTGATCGCTTATCAAGCAATTACTGTGTGCCTCCCACTATGTAACCACTTTAAGAGTAAAACGTTATAACTTCGTATGAGTTTCACATGTAGATGCTTCTTTTTTACATTATATATTCGCTCGTCTAGAGTCTAGTCCTGAAACCAATTTTCAGTCGAACTATACACCCTATTTTCTTTACAATAAGATTTTAAATGGCTAAAATAAATGATATAATGTTTGATTAACTCATTATGTATGGAAATAAAAAGCTGAAGTTCTGATCTTGCGTCGATATAGTCTAGTCTGCCAATAAGATCAAACAACACATACACTTTAAGTATATTGATTACTTATACATATAATAAATTTATATTATACACGGTGCCCGCTAGGAATCGGAAAGATTTTAAGAAGAGGAGTAAAAAAAATAATTAAACCAAGTAAAATTCAACAAAAAAAAAGAAAAAAATCTAGTTACGTCGATTTTTGTAAGTACATGAAAATATAATATCTGTATCTATCTTATCTTTTTTAACAAAATAGTAACGATATTTTTTCCAAAAAAGGATGACTTTAGTGAGTGGAAGCTGTCACTTCGGTGTCTGTCCATATCTACGCGAAACTTGGCAATATACGTGGCAAAGCTGCGATGAAAGAGCTTAATGCACTAGTAATCACAATAAATAGCTTGCATGCAAACTGATAGTATGTTCAAAACTAAGCTGGGTTTGACTAAGATTCATATAACATTTTCTTGCACGTTATGAGCTAAGGAATACATGGTTAAAATCTTTCTGATTCCTCGTGGGGACCTTGTATAGTGTTGGATAAAGGTCCAGTTTCCAGTTTTCAAAAAATGAATACGTTAATTTAAAACAACACCAACGCGTAACAAACAAATCGATCTATTTGAGACACCTACACAGCCAATTCACACAAATACTTATTTCTACTAACGGTGACATATGCACCGAAAACTAGATCATTTTGATAAATATTCCGAAGTTAATAAACCAATTATTATGCGAGAATGTTAAAAATGAAACCAGTCATGTAGTCGTCCATTGACTATGAATATTAAAGAGAACCAGGCTTCTCAATTTCTTGTAATGGTAACAAGCCTTATTTATTACCACGCCTACAGTTTTGCTTGTTCTATACCAAATGCAATTACATTAGACCCTGTTAACAATCTTAGCCACTTGATTTTAAATATTCTTGTGTGGCTAGTTGTAAATCGTTGTAGTGGAATAAGAAACAAATGGCAGTGTAATTGGTTTTATGGGGGGCACTTTAGGTAGCATATTTTGATTTATTTAAGATGCATTCTAATGTATTAATGTAAATAATTTAGGATATAGATATGAAAAATATCAGTGCATGACACATACTAACAGAATGACAACTGTTCTAGAGTGCAACGACTAAAATTAAGTAAAACTAGAAGGTCCCCGCCATTTCGTTCAAGGATAAAAAGTCATAACCTCTTTTTTTCTTGAGCATAGTTGGGTAAACAGTATCTTATAACCATCTAGAGATACCCAGCTGTCTGTGTACCAAAAACAGAAATATGTGAAACCGATTTAGCGTGATGAAGCCGCAACGACACACACAAACATACAAAAAATCCATAAAAAAATATTTCTCGCTTCAGTGACCTCCGAATAGTCCTTTTTTTATATTTTCAATGTACAGACATTTCATTTTTACTACTTTATAATAGTATTGATTTAGGGACAGTAATCTCAAACCAAATAGCATATCTACTAACAATCAGATATATTTTCTTGAATTTAGAGGGAAAAACTGATTATAGCAATTATGCTAGAGATTCTGCCTCAGCATTCGCTCATACGTCGCCTTCAGACTAGAAGCTCACTCTTAGCTACAGGGTTAGTTAGAAAAGTCAGGCTTAGAAAAAAACAAAGACGAAACTAGTTATTCCTCGACACCGAAATGGAATGTTTGTGAATCATGTCACACAACAATCGACTACCCATTTAATTAGCCGACTAATTTTGGGACAGTTAACTAGCTCTAAACACAATTAACTTTTACGGCCTCATTTTACAAATTCACTGACTATTCTACCTACCTAATATCAAATAGAATATAACTATGTATGGGATTTGATGGGCAGTTACGACGTCTTTGTTTTGCATATACGCCATTGTTCATGTAACGTGATATGTGCGTGTGTGATCGTTTTCATAATTGCATTGTTATCTTAACAATGCTCTAGTTCCTTGATAATATACGACTATGCTTTAATTTTCGATTCGTCGGGCCTTTGAACGTCATTGTATTAATTTTTTTCTACTGATATTATTTAGACACCATGAAAAAATTTAATCTATAACTTTGCTGTGATATCCGGGTCACGGCACCATAATCTATGGTTATTATTTCATCTTTGATATTTAGAACATTGCACTTATCAAAGAAGCCTAAATTTGCATTGTGTTCTTTTTCATTTTGCACGTTACATTATCTGCGATCTTAACCATTTTCCGACCACTTTGGCTAAATTGTTAGTCAATTTTCTTTAGCTTTAATCCAGAGAGAAAATCGATACTAGTTCTGAAGTTTTTGTTCCTCGTGGCGTGGATTAGGTATACTTATAATTAGTATTTGCTCCGAGCTTTTTCTTGAAGCCTATTTTCTCTATTAGCAGCAACTAGGTACAGTTTAGTACTACTCGTATTTTCAGTTTCACTAATGTCAGTTGTATACAGTTATGAATTAATTGTTCGTAGAACCTATATATACATGGGTCTATACATGTTAGTTTTCAAATGTATTATAATTGTTGTTTGCAAATTAAATGTATCTTCATCTTCTATTTCTTCGAGTATGTACTGTAGAATTCAGTACCTAATTAGTATTTCATTCGTAATGATTCCTGCTTTATCATTGTATAGATCACCTTCTTCCAAAACATCTTGCTTCCTGTTACGAGAAACCAAAGTCTTTGACCGTATCACTATTGCCCAGTTGTGTTTGCGATAACTCAAAGCAACTATTGTGAATTAATAGTTCGGGGAGCCAGTCCCCTGATTCAATATTATTAGTAAACTATTCCTACCAATTCCTGCAAATAAGGCATTATATAAAGTGCACTGTTTTAAGCCTTTCATTTTCCTATTCCAGAAACTAAGCGCAGTTGCGGACCGTTGTCAGTTTCAAAATTGCTCTCAAAGTTGCGTAGATACTATTGTATTCTCATCATAAACAGCCATTGTGAACTAATCTTTAGGGAAACTTATCCACGTTATTATAAGTAATCCATTTCTAACACAGTAGCAACAAATTCCTGTAAATTTACCATTTCATGATGTTCCTTCTTCGAAGAGTTCCATTTTCTTATTACAAGCAACTAGGCATAATTGTTTACTGTTGTCAGTTCCACTAATCGCCCACAAACTTGCGTAGATACCGGTGTTCTGATCATAAACAGCTATCGTGAACGAATCTTTAGGGGAACCTATCCACGTTAGTATAAGTAATCCATTACTAATAACAGTAACAACCAATTCCTGTAAATTTACCATTCCATGATGTTCCTTCTTCGAAGAGTTCCTTTTCTCTATTACCAGAAACTAGTCACAGTTGCGGTCCATTGTCAGTTTCATAATTGCTCTCAAAGTTGCGTAGATACTATTGTATTCTCATCATAAATAGCCATCGTGAACTTATCTTCAGGGGAACCTATCCAAGTTACTATAAGTAATCCATTCCTAACACAGTAACAATCAATTCCTGCAAATTTACTATTTCATGATGTTCCTTCTTCGAAGAGTTCCGTTTTCTTATTACCAGCAACTAGACATAGTTGAGCACTGTTGTCAGTTTCACTATTGTGCACAGTTGCGTACTGTTGTGTCTCGATTATCCAAACCAGCCATTGTGAACTAATCGTTCGGAGAAACTTTGAAAGCGCATTGTATAATGTGATGCGACGACATTGTTCTATCTCTATTGTACAAAACGACGTAACTCACACGGGTTACTATTAAATCACTACTAATATATATACTATAAGTGAGGTGCTTTTTCTATACAAATAGGTAATTTTTTCGACAAAAAGGCAAGCTTGTAAATCAAGAAGGTAACTCACATGTTACAACGAACGTAACTATTTAATAGGTAAAATACTATAAAAAGATTGTAAAAATAAAACTTCTGTACATTGATGGTGTTTTAAAAAAAAATATTGTAATAGACTATTTGGATATCAATGAATCGAAAAATATTTATTATTTGTATGTGTCGTTTTGGCATCACGCCAAATCGGCTAACTGGATTTCAACTAGTTTTGGTACACGGGTAGCTCTCCAGATGGTTATAGGATACTTTTTACCCGACTACGCTGAAGAAGAAAAGAGGGCTTATGACTGTTTCTCCTCCGCGAACGAAGTTGCGGGCGCCTTCTAGATGGAGATATTTTCAAAAAATAACTGAAACAAACTTGTATTTGTATGTCACTGGTTTAAAAAAAAAATGTTTGTTTGCGCCAATACGGCTTAAAAGATGTCACCAATTTTTGGTACACGGGTAGCTGGGTATTCACAAATGGTTATAAGATACTTTTTACCCGACTTCACTCAAGAAAAATGAGGGGTTATGACTTTTTCTCCGCGAACGAAGCTGCAGGCACCTTTTATAGTTGATAATATAACTCCAGAACGAATAAAGAAGAATACTCAGCCGTTGAAATATTTTGAAAAGCTTTCAGTGGTTACATTATAAGCCATTACCGAACCACAATGCAACTTATCATTGATTACGAACATTAGTGGTGACACGGTTAAAATATTGCTAGCAGTATTTTAACTATTTTTTTCTGCTTTGCCCTAAGGTTGACTTTAGGAGAATGCCTTAAGGCATTTAGTTCACATTTTGAACGATAAGTTTTCTTTTGTGTATTAAATATTAAATAAATAAAGTAAACAAAATAAGTATGAAATGTGATTATGTGAAACGTGAAGGTGATAACAGACGGTTCACTCGAGTGAATGCTTCATTTTTTTTTCAATCCACGTGCCGTGATCACACGGCTAAGCTGGAATGACGTAGAAATGAACATTCATCCATAGTCCCTTTTAATGTCGCGTCGAATGAAGTCGTGGGTTTTCTGATCGTTCCACTTGAACACCATTTTGTCGCGACGTTTGAAGTGACATTCGTCTGCTACAGGATTCGAGACAAAATGGCCGAATCCGAATAAATGCGACATGTATAAATGCCCTGTATTCAGACTGTTTATTCCTCGTTCATTCGGAGAGGGAATGAATGATGCCGCGTGGAAATATCCATCACCGTTGGACCGGTTCACTAATGAATTGATTCGGCATTTTCGTTTCACTTCTCGTTCAGACGTCTCACTTTGAGTGAGAGATGCAAAATTAAACAAGAAAATGAACGAGAAGAGAACAGTCTGATATCACCTTATGGTACTATTTACCCGACTACGATGAAGAAGAAAGAGAGGAATTATGACTTTATCTCTTCCGCGAACGAAGTTGTAGGTACCTTCTAGTTTCAAATAGCAAAACGTGGCTAAGACACAATACTGGCCGCAATTTTATGTCTGTAGCATTGAAGATGGAGTCACGTGCGCAAGCGCAGATTGTATTCAGCCGCGATATCCCGGCTCATTACTTATCGTCGTAACGGCCTATAGATGCCATACGTACTTACTACCTTTTTCTACAGGTTTGTAAAATACCGCAGCGAACACTGATCTACAACAATTTAATATATAAATAATACCTACTGGTGTCAGCCTTAATACTGGATAGTACAAACCCCAGGCTCAAAATGACATATACACACACAGCTACTTCGTTCGCAGAAGAAAAAAAACATATCCCTCTTTTTTTCTTCAGCATAGTCGAGAGAAAAGTGTCGTATAACTATCTGGGGATGCTTAGCTACCCTTGTGCCAAGGGTGAGACAGGCGAATTTAAGAAGATCTTTGGATGCAGTTTTGGTTCTCTTTAAAAATAAAGTAATGTTTCCTTTCAGTAAAATGAGCTAACTAAAGGATTTAAGGAAGTTCCCCTCTAGGGCCCATAGATTTTTTCCACCCTGTACAGGCGGTAAATACTTGTCCTGCACATACTAGGCCAATAAAATACCTAGCGAAACTATGGAAAACCATTGAGTTTGTTGAAACCGCTTGGCTATTCAAAATGGACGGCAAATGTAAATAGGCTGTAATATTGTCACTTCGTGTGTCTATAACAGTTCTGTAGACGCTTTATGTGACGCCTAATGCGACTGTGAACTGTAACCTTTATGCGGCTATCCGATAATTGTTGTAAAACGGAGTTGTTATTGCTTTGGCGAAACCTTTCATGTGTATCTAATATAGTTGCTGCAGTAATCTTATCCCGTGACGCGCACAAGCCGCACACATGTGCGTCTAACGATTTTTTGATTTAGAACCTACTTTTCACAATCATTGTGATTGAATTTTCATTACATTTTCTTTTGACATAACGCTCAACGGGTTAAAATAAAGCGGTATTTATTGAGGTTAAACCAGTTAACTATTTAAGTCTGTCTTTTTATTTGGTGTCATAAAGCGCAAGAAGTCATAAAGCTTTTTAATAACGACCGTAACGAACTTTTTTTTTACGACCGGTTTGGCTCAGTGGGAGTAACGTTGCCTGCAAAGCTGAGGTCCTGGGTTCAAATCCCGGTAAGGGCAAATATTTGTGTGATGAGCATACATATTTGTTCCTGAGTCTTGGATGTTTTCTATGTATATAAGTAATATATCTATTAAATATATCGTCGTCTAGTACCCATAACACAAGCCTTATTGAGCTTACCATGGGACTAGTTCGATTTGTGTTAAAATTGTCCCGTAATATTTATTTATTTATTATTATTATTATTAACCTAATACACTTCCCATGCCATCCGGTATTGTCTTAAAGTGTATAATTTAATTTTTTCGTACTTATTTCGTTGTTAATTGATTGCGGTTGAAGTACTTGAATTGAAATAAAAAAAATAAAAAAATTGAAGTAGCTAGCATTTATTATTTTATAGTGTCTCACAACCGAGATAACCTTTAAACTATCTAGATATCTCTAGTCATACAATGAAATGGAAAACATTAAAAAAATAAAACAATGGAAAACAATAGGCGGCCTACTGTCGAACAAATAATCTGTTATTTGAGTTGAATTATTTGAATCATAATATGTTTCACTCCGTTCTTTAAACACTTAGAATTCACAAAAAAATAACATGTAAAAAAAACACTTATACCGCTTCTAGGTAGGTATAAATAAATATCACGGAACAGTCTTACACAAATTGATCTAGTCCCAAACCAAGCAAAGCTTGTACTATGGGTACTAGGCGAAGATATACATAATATATATAGAAAAAACTTAACTTTGGTGCCGTGGCAGAGGGGGAAATGTCTGCTGTGGGACGCCACGTGCGTCAGTACTTTCGCCGCCTCGCACCTTAGCCGAACAGTCCGTACAGCTGGTGCCGCTGCAGATTTTGCCGCGGTCAAAAAGCGGGATAAATATTCGGCCCTGGACGGCAATTATTATTTTGTACCCCTGGCGTTGGAGACTACTGGGTGCTGGGAGACGGAGGCTATTGCGATCGTCAGGGAAGTGGGACGTCGAATTAGGGAGAGGGGGTTTGACGCCCGCGCGGGTTCGTACCTGGTGCAAAGGTTGTCCATCGCCATTCAACGTGGTAAAGCGGCCAGTGTGATGGGTACCTTTGCGCCAGGGACAATTCGAGGGGGCCTTTTTGACTAGGCTTAAGCTAGTCTTAAGTAAATTGTCTTTTTTTTATTTTTTTAGGAAAATATAATAATTAAAATACATAAAAAACATCCAAGACCCAGGAACAAACATTTGTGCTCATCACACAGACACTTTCCCTAGCCGGGATTCGATCCCGGGATCGCCAGCGTCGTAGGCCGTTTTGCAACCCACTGAGCCAATCTCGACACGTTTGGCTCAACCTGTCGTCAAGATAATGTTTACGTATTTAGTAACACGTCGGAGACATGTATTAACAATACCTTACCTAGATAAACAATCGAGAAATATTTAAATTAAAAAACTACCATTGCCATGTATAAATCAGATGATTTGTATTCTCCATAAACATGAAATTACTTACCAGCACCATCTTTTAAATTATTCTAGACACGTCCAACGATTGTCCACAATAACGTGATAGAAGAACATAAACCTCGGCCATCTTTCATGAAAAACAAACCTTATTGTTCTCCATCTAAGCAGACATTTGATTGAAACAAATTAGGAGTTTATGACATCTAAAATGAGTGTAATTGAAAGCCGCGCTTCGAAATCGTTGAAAAAGCTGGACGGAACCAGTAAAAACACTTGTAAATATCGTAGCACCTCCACCAAGCATCCCAAACACGCGGCCTGCCTCGTTAGAGGTGTAACGGCTTTTTATACAGCCACTATGCAGCTAAGTAGAACGCGCGTATAAGGCAATAAGGTTCTATATCTATTCTATAGAGCTCGTATAAGGATTGGAAAAAACTTTTGAGGATGTCAAGTCGGTCTGTTTGAATAGTTTTAGAAGTAGGCTTCTGAAATGGGTAGAATATGAAAGTTTAATCTTAGATTAACATAGTTTTCTTGCAGGGTTGGAAGATATAAGTTTTTACTCATAAGCGAGTTGTTTTGAACAGTCTGTGACCATAAGTAACATACAAAGGCCTTTTAATCAGCGAGATACCTCTTTAAGTGACTGGACGAGATGGGCATTACCCGTCTCTTTCATACTATAGCTATACTGAATGGGAAGGAGTAAAGAACATTTCTCGCACGACAAAGAGAGACACACACACACTCACACACACAATCGTGCTAGAAATACTGACACGAGATGCAGACGGTGTGGTTGATTCTAAATCACCTTGATTATGTGTTCCTCTCGTTGACTAATGCGATGGACCAAGTATTGTAGCATAACTTGTGGCCCTCCTCCTCGGGCAAATTCGTACACGTCTCCGCGAGTTTGCCCCAGTTTTGATCATTTATTTTAAAAGCAGGCAGATGTCCGTTTCGGAAGTCTCTTTTTAATCCATATTGTCGGAAAGAGATTTCCGCTTGTAATACAAGTTACAAGTGTTTATGAAACGGTCCCCGAGGGGTTATTGCCTAACGAAATTTTGACACTTGGTATCCAAATCATTGTGATAGCCCATACAAAATCATGACACTTGATTCTGATAGACATGGGGGCAGCCCCCCTATTGCCTAACGCGTTTGACGCTCGGAATCAGAATCAAGTGTCATGATTTTGTATGGGCTATGACAGTTGATTCGTATACCAATTGTCAAAATTTCGTTCGGCAATAACCCCCTGGTCTCACAATCATTTAACTTAAAATCTCTAGTACGAGGAATTTGACATCTCAATGCGATGACAACTGTCAGACACTTAACTCAAGATAAGAAATTTATTTTAACACATTGCGCAACCATGAAATTTTCTATTAATAAAGATGTAAACAATAGTCACACAATAATATTTCTATTTGTTGCTGGTGACAACATAGTGAGTGGAAGTAAGAAGTTTTGAGAGGGTTATATATATCAAGCGTCTTTAACTAACAAAGCCAGTAAAAACGGGCTTTAATTTTCATACTTTACAGGTAACCTCTTTGTAACTTACAAGAACACACAGCCGTGCTCTTTCGCAATCTGCCTGGGATAATCGGCAGCACGAACCCGCAACCTTATCTCTCGGTGCAGAGCTAAATGGCTCTCATCAATAACTGACAGCGGCCTCATCCATCAGACAATAGCTCCGCTGATGCTGCTCATGATAAACTTGCTGGTGAAATATTGTAAATAGACATCATATCGGGATAGGAAACCAAAATTTTATTTATAAATAAACAATTCAAACAAGAGGACTAGCAGTTGTCATACTTTCATCGTCGTGATTAGATCATGTTCCGATCGCAAGGAGATATTCTGGTAAAAACTAGATGGCGCTTTAAAACTATACTTTTAACGATGTTATAATTAAATAAAGAAGCATAGTATGTATAGTAAAAATTAGTTCGCAAATATATCGTAACACTTAAATACTGTGTGACGTTTGCAAAGTAGAATTTTTTTTAAAATAATTTCTATACATAGATGGCTTTGTACATATCGGGGAACGGCTTTCTGTATGGCAATGTTCAGTCCTCTTGTTTTAATGATTCTTGTAAATAAATAAATGTTAGGAACAATCTTACACAAATCGACCTAGTCTTAGTATATATACATACATACAGGTACCTGCTCGTTGCTGCGCCTGAAAATATCGCTATATGTAGTGAATAGGTTTTTAAAACATTATGGCAATGGAGTTAATTATGATATTATTTAGCACAACGACGTGCTTCTGAACTACTATGAAGACACTTACTCTTGAAGATTTCTCAAGAGATGCTTGCACAACTTACACTTGAAGGAGAATTGACTGAGGTTGTCGTAAACTGGGGATATTAAAGGAAATAATTCAAAATATGGAAAACAGTTCCGCAGCGGCTATTGAAAGTAAAGATACAAATGAAACATCATGTATTTAGACATGACAGGGTTGAGGAAACTGAAAAAGAATTTGGAGTTTGAAAATGTTAAGCGATATCACTCAATCTTCCTGGGTTTGTCGGCAGCGCGATGTAACACCCTTACTCTTGGTGCAACTGAGCTAAATGGCTCACATCAATAAATGACAGCAGCCGTATTCGTCACAACGATAAGTCCGCACATGCGCCTGATGGAGATATAAGTGGTAAAATATCATTAATCCAATTATACTCTATACATGACTCCGTAAGCAGGGCACTGCTCTTAATAAAAGACTTACAAAGTTTGGAAATTTAGGACCTTTTTGCTCGAAATCACGAATCATGAGTACTAAACACATTTTTTATGGAATTGTCACACGTTAACAACAGATTAAAAATCTCGTTTCGTTTTTTTTCGTCGGTTAATAATGGATAAACGTTACTATGACTACATTATTACAATACTCCAATCAGTTGACTAAAATTATCGATGCTTTAGAATATATATAGACACATAAATATATATGTATAGTGTGATAAAGATAAGTTTGCAGAGGTCAAAAATCTATTATAATAATACTCGTAATACTTGATCAGTCTATAGAATTAACTAATTTAACTGTTGTCTATACTAATCATCATCATTATCATTTCGGCCATAAGACGTCCACTCAGACATAGGCCTCCTCAATAGACTTCCACGTGAGCCGGATAGAGGCGACCCGCATCCAGCGAGTCCCCGCAACCCTAAGGTCGTGTGACCACGATGCAGGTGGTCTACCCACGCTGCGCTTGCCGGTACGTTCGATCTCCACTCAAGAACCTCTCTGCCCCTACGGCCCTGCCCTGCCCATTGCCACATCAGTTAGCTTACCCTATTTGCTATACCGGTGACCTGGTTCGTCTACGAATCTCCTAATTTCTGATTCAATCTCGTAGAGATCCCGACTCCCTTCGATAGCTCACCGAGTGCCTCTGATTCAATACAAATAAATACATATAAATCACTATAGAAACTATGAAGTAAATGGTTGTTGAAAATCACGTATAAGGCATATAAACGCTGGTATGGTACACTAATGAAGACATTCAAACATATATAAGGAGATATCGTAAACACATTAATAAGTTTCGCTCTTACGTATGGCGTGGTCTGTGCAATGGTATTATATCAAAGTTTAATATATCTAATTATATTGATACCACGATGGAAAGGAGAAATGGCATAAGCGACATTTACGAGATATTGGATTATACACCTTATAAAATGAGTTAAATGAGTATATTACTAAACGACTCGCTTATCCCGTTTCTCCTTTCCACTGTCGATATACATACTTTCAGTGTTCCGAAGTCAAAAGGGCAAGAACGGAACCCTTATAGTTTCGTCATGTCCGACCGTCCGTCCGTCCGTATATCACAGGCATTTTACTCAAAACTTGTATAAGCCGCTACTTACTTTGGGAGTTAAATAATAAAAAATATTTCTAGGGGGGGCACTCCATACATTGTAACCGAAGCCAGAGAGTATATAACAAGTTAGAAAATCGAAAAGAAATTCCATAATCCATGACGAAGCTCAAAAATATTTTTTTAGCAAACATCTACTTTTGACACATATTTTACCAGCTCTTTTAAAAACACTTAAAAGTCCGAAAAAAAAAATATTAAGAGGATATTATCGAACATAATCACTCCGAAATAAGCATAAACAGTTACTTCTATTCCTTTTCTGTCGACATTTGTACCATCTAATCTTGGCCTCTTTAGATTATTTCTGCGCTAATTAAAGAGACCGATCTTCTACCATTTTTCAAATGTATTTCTCTTTATATTATTTCTGTAGGAATATATATATTTATTTGGAACATCAACAGCATTACAAACAATGATAGTTGAGTTTCGAGTACAAAATATACGCTCAAAGTTGTTCATTATACGACAAGACACATTAGTTCAAAATCACATTATATCAAACTTCGTGTACGAGTACAGTTCTAACAATATCGCTCTTTTGCAACAATCATTGATTGATTCCCCGTTTCCTTGTTATTGATGACTCTCACTCAACTTTCTCCAGGCATTTTAATCATTCGTGAATGATTGCGGTACTTTGTGGGCTATGAAGTCATCAAGCATGTTCTTTGCTTGATCGATGAACTATAACAGTATTGACCTGTTGAATGTAAATGAGATTGGCACATTATACATTATATGACGACGGTTTTCATTTCAAACCTACAAGTTTGTGAATATGAGTCAATATGATAAGTGGATTCACCGTTTTTAAGGCACGTACCTCCTTTTTATGGCCTCGGAGACAATCAAGTCTGTCACCATACTATATGGTTTCAAACTTTATTGCACAATCAAAAAATGTACAAATGGCGGACTTAATGCCATATGGCATTCTCTACCAGTCAACCAACACGACCGCTATTCATTCGAATACCTCATGCCGGCATAAAAATACACGATTGCGAACTTCGTAGGGCGCGGTGGCAATTAGCAGGGCACATAGTTCGAAGAACCGATGGCCGTGGGGGTAGAAAGGTTCTCGAACGGAGACCGCGTACCGGCAAGCGCAGCGTGGAAAGGCCACCCGCAAGGTGGTCGGACGACCTGGTTAGGGTTGCGGGGACTCGCTGGATGCGGGTCGCAGTGTGGAAATCTATTGAGAAGGCCTGTGTCCAGCAGTGGACGCCCTATGGCTGAAATGATGATGATGAGGACACGATACTCGTGGTGTTACTACAAGGTGAACCGCGTTGTCGAAGAATATTTACTTTTATCCACTAGACATCGCGGGCTATTTGTCTTGTAGAGTAAATATTTGTGTTTACTCTGCGTCGGGTTTTGGCCACAGTGACGCCTTAACCTAATTAGAGTATTTGGCCAAATCCTTGATGGTCACGTAAGTGACCTTGGTTTGTGTTATAAGACGAATCAAGTACCGATGTCGCATCTAACAAGTTGGCAGGATTGTTTGCTGCAAGCAGCGACTAATACTGTATATACGATACATATACAGGGTGTCCCACGGTCATAAATAAATAAAACGGAATCAATTAAAATTTGGTCCTCACCCTTGTAGTATGGGTTTTGGACGACGATACCTATACATAATATATAGACACATTACAATGCCTAAATACATAGAAAACATCCGACCCAGGAACAAACATTCGTCAATCATCTCATCATACAAAACTCTTGCCCTGACCGTGACTTGAACCCGGGACCGCCAGCTTCGTAGGCCGTTTTGCAACCCACTGAGCGAAACGTGTCCTCAATTCATGAAGGGAAAGTATCTTTATTTTTTAGATAGGATATTTTGCCGAATGAAGACATTATTTTATTTTTAAAAGTAAAAAAGTAGGTAAGACACTACATTTAAAGATTTCCTCAAAATTCTTTGCCGTGCATAATTATTATGAAATTTGATTCAAATATTTCATATTTTATTGTACTATTAACTTAAAAGTTTTTTTTTTTATATTTGGTCAGTTCGATTCCCAGACGAAGAAAGCATTTTATAGAAAATCCTTGAATGCCCTAGTCCCTTCAGCAAAAATCCCATCTACATTATTTAAGGTATTTAACTTCCCCTTCATGTCGTCGCATAGACGTGGGACACCCTGTATATTTTCATACGTATGTAATAAGGATTGTAAACTGCAAAGCTTCCGAAACGTCGGGAACTCAATTGAGATAATATTCGCGATATAATCCGTTTAAAATGTTTTATTTAAACAAAATGGCTTCTTAGACTTTGGTTGGGTACAAACGTGACCATGTGGTTGGCAACCTTTGAGACATGTATTACATATATTAGAAACTTGGTACCTACGCTATAACAGAAGCTCGGGAATTTTGCAGTGATACCGGACCTATAATAAATAGGGACAAATCGCACATAAATCTAATTTTATCGCCCCTTTCAGCGTATGCAGCGTTGTTGGTACGTGGCCTAGTGCCCTTTTTGCACCGTATAGGGGAATGGCTTTTAGACAAGCATACATATAATATCATCTTGTTTTTTAGGGTTCCGTACCCAAAGGGTAAAACCTATTACCAAGACTCCGCTGTCTGTCTGTCTGTCGGTCTATCCGTCGGTCCGTCCGACCGTCCGTCCATCCGTATGTCCGTCTGTATGTCTGTCTGTCTGTCTTTCCGTCTGTCACCAGGCTGTGAAACATATGAACAGTACCTAGCTATCACGGTTCATGAGAGAGTTTAAATTTTCATAGATGATGTTTTTCTGTTGCCGCTATAACACTTCTGTAGCGCATCAGGGATGTTCGCAGAAGCGAGGGTTGACTCCTTCTATACCACAATGCGCAAGAGGGCTGCATCCCTGGTGCGCCGGGTGCGCGGCAGTCCCAACAACATACTGAAAATGAAAGGGGACAGGATTGATTGTCCCTATTTACGCCACTGTTGTGGGCTAAATGCCCCGTTTTTGTGTATTTAATTTTACTTACTAACCCATAGATTTTAAGATACTAACAAAATATGAGTGTAATTACTTGGAATAAAAAGTTTTATTATTATTATAACAACAAGTACTAAAAACAGTATAATTTAAGGTCTTGATTTAAACTTACACGATCTTCACTCATTATCACAGCAAAACGGGGCTTAATCGCGTATAAATATGATTTTATTTTAATTACCTTTCATTGGTAATTCTTCGACGTTTCGGACGTCGCGTTACGTCCATGGTCTCGAAGGAACTGTGCCTAGGGAGGAGGAAGTTTCTTTTTAGTACATATTGTTGGAAAAAGATTTCTGCTTGTAATAAAAGTTACAAGCGTTTGTGAAAAGGGCCACAGATTGATTTAATGCGGTAGGTAGAGTTTACTAGAGGTTCTATACATCTAGAAACTTCCGAAACAAGATCATAACTCTTTCTTTTGGCTTTGCCGTAATCGGTTAAAAACTGCTACTGCTTGTATGGCGACTCACACGATCATCGTAGCTCGCAACTTCAAGGATCTACGTCACTTCTATGGGCACCCAATCACGCAGGTTGTCAAGTCTGTCGTCGTCATCTCGCCGACACACTCAATTTGTAGCAACTTGCTCCGCACTGCTACGATTAAAATCTTGGACAGTATATTGACTGTGTATGATACACACACAATAAGTAATAGATACAGAAGTTGCAATTTACTCCATTGATGAAATTCTAAGTAACTGAGTGCCCACTCCTAACCGGTTTGCTACCCAAAACAAATCTATATATAATTGTATGTAGGTACCTGCTTAGTTATAAATGATTGACATGTAAAACTACAGTTTATCAAAATAAATGAATGAATGAATGAAAAGTGGGACGTTAACTTTCGCTATGAGTACATCATTTTTCTTGTCAGTTTTGCGGAAGTGGAAATATGAAATAGTCTACTTATAAATTTATGATTGGTGTTTTCTTCAACCTACATCTTTCAGAATGTGTGCACGCGTCCGGAAACCTCTGGCTCATCATCATCATTTCAGCCATAGGACGTCCACTGCTGGACACAGGCCTCCTCAATAGATTTCCACATTGGCCGGATAGAGGCGACCTTCATCCAGTGAGTCCCCGCAACCCAAATCAGGTTGTCCCACCACCTTGCAGGTGGCTTTACCACGCTGCGGTTGCCAGTACGCGGTCCCGCCTAAAGAACATAAAATCATAACCCTCTGGCGATTCATAGGCCTATGTGCAAGTCGCAAAATGTGCAGGCTACGTAAAATGAGCAAATCGCAAAAAGTGCAAATCTCATAATAAACAGATCGCAAAAATGTGCTGATCTCACAATGAGTAGATCGCAAAATGTGCAGATCTCTCAATGAGTAGATCGCAAAATGTGCAGATTTCACAATGAGTAGACCGCAAAATGTGCAAGCAGATCTTATAATGAGCAGGTCGCATAGTGTGTAGATTTTGAAATAGAGCAAATTCAATCACCTGTAAATAGTATTAAATTTTCTAACGGTACCTGTACCTACTTTTACCTGTACTTACATTTCAATCTTCTCGTAAAATAAATCATAACATCACATTTTGTTTTGATTTCCAAAAACCTTGATGTACTTACTTACAAGTAGGTATAATAATAATGTACAAAATGAAAATCATACATATTATTTAAACCTCGGTATTGGGTGCCGAATTGTGTATCAGTTTACTATTACCGATGGTGAAAAATGCTGCTTTTTGTACCCTCGGTATTAGAAGCTAAATTCGCAGTAATATAGTTACATCTTATCTTTTACCACGGTAATAGAAGATTCTGCTTTTGTGGTTTCAATAATTATTTTGTCAAACATAATAAACTAAAATAAATTCAAAAAGTTGCGATTCTGAAAAAAAAATCTCGGGCTTTAAGGAGTTTTCATACATTTATTGGAATTATTTGAAAACAACCTATATACCACGGTAATAGGCGCCGTTACCTTAAAGGCTTATGAGGCAGTTCTTCGGCCGTGAGCTCTGGGAGAAAGCTAGAGCTCCCGGTATCCGTGCTAGGTAGTTCTTAACACCGGTGGTACTAACTAGTACTAACAACCCGAAGTACACGGAGCCACCAAGAACTTTTCCTCCATAAAACGGTTACGGCCCGGAGTTAAGTTCGGGTCCGTTTTAAACATCCATCAATCCGCCTGGGTGAAGAGAATTAAAGATGTATATTCATTCTTAATTTGTCACTCGTAGCTATCCCAGTAGACCACCCGTTACGATTTCATACTGCGTTCTGCACATTTTACGATTTGCTCATATTGCGGCCTGTAAATTTTACGATTTGCTCATATTGCGGCCTGTACATTTTACGATTTGCTCATATTGCGGCATGCACATTGTACGATTAGCTCATATTGCGACATGCACATTTTACGATGTGCACTAGTGCACATTTTGCGACTTGTACATTGGTCTATGGATCCCCCTCTGGAGATACCTAGCTACCCGTGTACCAAAAATAGTTGAAATGCCAACCATACAAAAACCGGGATTTCAACCCGGGACCTTCAGCTTAGCAAGCAACGCTACTCCCGCTGAGCCAAACCGGTCGTCGGAATAAAAGTGGAGATACTGGTTATGACACTTACACTTTGTTATTATAGATAAACCTAGGACGGGTTTCGGCTGACAGCCGCGTAAATTGGTCTCTACAAAAATGCAGTTATCTCCTCGTCAAATAGTTTTAGCCATGGCGACGACGGGTGCTCTGCTCTAAGACCGTTATAATATAACTATCCTCATACATTCTCTCTCCTCCTGGTCTGCTTGGACGAGCTGCTTTAATAATACTATTCGGTCGGTTACCCCATTTGTAATAAACTTTTTTGTCATAATTCATAATCATCATTTGGGATAATTCATCATTTGGCATAATGCATTTTTATCTGAAAATGTATAATATTCAGGACTTTTTAAGGCATCATGCTGTTAAACGCGTTAGGTTAGGTTAGGTTTGTTTATAACAATCCTGAAAACAAAAACAAAACAAATGAACAATGGCAAACCAATCACTGTAAAGGATCTCTACCAGTTACACTAAGAGATAAAAATAGCTAAAGCACAATAATAGTTTATATAATAGTTACTACGACACTCAAACCTTGTTACTGTTTTGTTTCTTAGATTGAAAGTACACAATCAAATGAGTTAGACTCTATTGTGGGAGTTCGAAGTGAGCCACTGTAAATTATGTCACGCTTTACGTATTGTAACTCGTGGAAAACAAGTTTTGTGTTTGGATAAAGCTTTGACGTTTCAAATGGTTGTTGGGAACTAAAGTGACCAAAACGAGCTTATTAAAGGACAAATAGTGCGGCTGTTTAAAAAACCTATAATAAGTCACGTTACCGCTAATTGGGATGAGCCAATTTCACAAGGTATGGTCATTCAAAAGACCATTTTGTGAAATAGTTTTAATAAACCGCTTGCAATTATCAAATTTCAAAAATATGATTTCAGTGATAAGTTCTTCGTATTTTTAATTTTGACTTTTATTTGTCGTTGCCAAACCCTAAAACAGACGTCAGTCAGTAGTGACGTCACTCGAAATATCTCCTAGGCATTAAAAAAATAAAACTTATGAAATTAGTATCTTAGAATAGCCTATTTTAACGAAAAGATATATACAAAATCTGGCCAAGTGCGAGTCGGACTAGCGCACCGAGGGCTCCGTACATAATATACGCTACAAAAGGCCGTATCTATGAAAATCCAGTGTTAGCAGGTCCCTTCTCCTAAGCAAAATGTACGCAGTGTTTCGATCATTTTATATCGGTTACTGATATAGACAGATAGATACAACATTATACTGTTTTTAATATTTGTTGTTATAGCGGCAACAGAAATACCTCATCTGTGAAAATTCCAACTGCCTGGCTATCACGGTTCATGAGATTCAGCCTGGTAACAGACAGACAGACGGACAGCGAAGTCTTAGTAATATGGTCCCGTTTTACCCTTTGCCGTTTAACCCTACAAACAAAGGCATTTTTTTGGCTCATTCCAATTATATAATACTTTACTTATGCATAATTGCAAACACGCATGTAATCCAAACTTGTTGGTACAGATGCTTATTGCACCAGGTGCCTATATTAAACGCAAAAAAGACAGGTGAATATAATATTACGATACGCATGTAAACTTGTTAAGTCCCGTTTTACTATAAAAATAAATCAGAAAACGTTGTTATTAAAATTGATACACTCGTACATAAAAAATTACTATCATACTTGACCATTAAAATAACCAATCATAACTTCAGACACAAGTATAACGTTATAGACTTATTGTAAGTCAGTAACTGACACACACTTATACAAGTAATGTTATGTGATTCTTCATCCAAAACGTATTGTGCGTACGCGTACGCTTGAGAAAGATCTAACTTAGAGAACTATACTGTCCACGTTAACTAGTAAACAGTGTACCTAGTGCCTACCATGAGCTGAGTTTACAATCGGCGCTAGCGAGTATCTCGTATCGATAGTCAGTGCACCTCTCTCGCGGGCGCTGATAGTGCGAAAGAGATAGACCGTCATCGAACGCTCGATACTCGCTCGCACCGAACTCATGGTAGGCGCACAGTTCTTGCGCGGTAGGTAATGGACATTGCGCCACAGTCAGCTGCTTGTTAATGGACACTGAATTATAATTTTCGTTTCAGTAAAGGGACAATCGGCGGCGCGTACGGCGAACGTTGAATTAGTTTTAAATTACATACGTTCACGATTCGATCCAAACTCTTATCGATCTTATCAGAAAAGCAGACGCTGGCGGCCGTGCCTAAAAACATAGGCGTAGCATCTTTAACTCAATAACTTTTACCTTATACTTGTTGAACATTCCAAGTTCATCCAAAAAAAACTACAGGATATTTTGCTTGCAACTGTTCTATGATGTTTGTAGATTGTTCACTAAAATGTATAGGATAATTGGTGAGCCAGATGGACCTATAAGTTAACAGGGAGATATGGGCTATGGCATCAGTCTTTCAGTCCGGGGTCCTCCAAGAGTTAAGCCCACTAAAGGATAGACCAAACAGACATAGTGACGTGAATCACAATGTTTAAGCATACAGTCCACACTGAAGCATTACGTTGCGTACGCGCGATGACGTGTTTTATCACGTTTGTTCCTAACATTGCCGCGGAAACGCACCATCAACGTTTTTCAGCCCCAATGTGGAAAGTATACGTTAAAAAAGTCTCGTTTACCTCAGCGTATTTTGAGCAGCGGACGCTTTTAAACTGCCATTTTAGAATTAGGTTACGATAGTGCCCAACCGGTCTATTTGCAAAATAAACATGCATTTTATCGCCACACGTGTTACAATACAATGTACGCAAGCAGCCATTGCAGACAATTATACAGCCTCCATTGGCCCACAGGTCGACAGGCGAGCCCAGTAATTTTGTACCCAGTAACCCCGGGTGATCATTAAACCCCACCACTATAACCACACTTGCCGGCCTTGGCCGCAGCCTTACTAACTCGTAATAAGCCCCATTATTACTCAGCGATACGGCAAGATAAAGTTGTGGTCTTGTAAGTTAGAGTTGCGTACCTTGCTCCGCCCGCGGCCTTTTTGTTGGGATAATTATTTTTTAATGGCTTCTTGGTAGCAATGGGGGAATTAGAGAATCGTTAACGTTCCGAATAGTCACAAAATGAATGGTTTCGGAAAATGTCTTGTTGTCTAATGTATGTCTGAAAAGTAAAAAATAGCTGCCGTGTGAAAAAAACATTCATTATTTATGACTTACTTATGCAGTTAAGTTTTAATGCAATAAATTATGCATAAATTTTAAAGTGAATCGTTTACATCAATCCAGTACCTTTGGATTTGTAAGCATTGCCTTATGTGTTCAGACTTAAGGCTTCGATTCCCATGTGGGGACCATGACACACATACATAGGTCACAAGTTACAAATAGCCTTCCGTAATATTACTTGTATCTATTACTAATTACTTTAAAGAGTTTAAAGAGTCGGGAACACGCACTAAATGCCCTTGCGTAAAGCGTCCACAGGCTACTGGGACTGCTAAACATCAGGCAGGCCGCACGTTTGTTTGCCACCTTAGTAGTATATAAAAAAAAGTACAGTCAACTACACATCAATTTTCGGACCACCTTACAATACACCAAGGTGAATATAAGCGGATACTTTTGTCGGCGACTGTACTAGGGTTTTCCATAGGCCCCGCGTGGCAAATAGATTTCACTCATAATAGAGAATTACATTTATTTTCCAGGATTTAAAATAATCATAATCACTCTTCGGCTATACGAGTATCTTATACGGTATTATATGGTGTATTTAGACAAAAGATCACGTCATTCCTTTATTGCACAAAATAATGCATTAAAACAAAATAAACCTTTATATTTATTTGGGTTATTAACAGCAATACTAAACATGAAACATAATTTTAAAACACTACAACAAATGCCAAGAACGGCAATAACAGATGTTCGCAAAAGTACAATTTAGTGGAACAAGTTACATAAAAGCGACCTATAGGCATTTGTAATAAAAAATAATAAACGTATGGACTGCGAATAAAAACGAATAATACTATGAGAAACCGTCGAAGAAATTCGGCGCATTAAAATCAAATCATCTTATACTAAATCGAGCCCCAAAAATTATCAAGCAATTTCCTTCGCCCAATGCCCTTCGGTAGCTAGCTGACCGAAAATTATCATAATAAGAACAAAAAACATATACCCATCGTCCTCCCTCGTGCGTGTTTCCATGCGTGAGAAAAGGAGGTCCGATTTCGCCTTATTTGCATGCACGCAGACGCATGGATCTTATAATAAGGTGTTTTATAAATGCCTTAACGGTGAATGTGTAGTAGCGGGATGTTGGAGATTTTAGTTTTATCGAAAAACGTTAACGTCGACTATTTGAGAAACTTACATAAGATCCAAAACCTTACAAAAATAGATGCAGTGGTCAAGCGGATCGGGAAATTTAATACGTAAACCAAGCTGGTTCAGTGGTTGAGAAGTTGATCCGGTGAATCACAGCTAAGGGAAGTAGGTAATTTGTTCGAATCCTGGGGACTATGACCGCTTTATTTTGTCTTTGTATATCAAATTAATCTCGTCGTATTTTTGTTTCAATTACGGATTGTTCGTTACCATTCGAACTGAGGTGTCATTGAAGAATCGATTTTCGTCATCGTTTGTTTCAATGATAATCTAATCGTTGCGTCTGATTATGATAATGTTATTTATACAAGAAACGCCATAAAGGCATCTTGTTTTTTTTTGAGTGGAGTCCAAGCGCTTTCCAAATCCTTTTACTTTTAAGTACGTATCGAAGTGGTTTGTCGGCACCGCAGGTGACCAAAAGGGTGGCAGTTTCCTCGTCCAGCGTATCAGTATAACGATCCAGCAAAAAAAACCCTGGGGGCCCTTTTGTAAACGTAGCATCAAGTACATACAACTATGTACATAGTTGATTCGGTTGTACGAAACCGTTGATACGAAATACGAACCGAATAATACACGGTCAACTAGTTTGTTTAATCAAGCACTAGTCATGTGAGCAGTAGTCGATTAGTTGCCTTAATTCCTGATCATCGTATCTCCGATAAACGTTTATAAAAAAGCATTCGAGGCTCAAGCGAATAAGGTTTACATTTCCAATAAACTACTCCTTGAAACTATGATATGGGCTTCAGTAAACAGTCGATATTTTTGTTTCATTTTGTAGTTGCATCTGCTGGATAGTAAATATGGCTTATGAATAAAATATTTTCATTAATGCGTGCCCCGGGTACCAACAACTGGTACAAGTACTGGTATAAAGCGTTAAAATGATTGAAGTGGCATTTGTAGTAATGATCTATCTTTACATATTTAATGCTGGGTGGTCTTCGCTGAATATGGCCAGCTATCACGATTAACTGACAACTACAACCGACACGTTGGACGCGTAATCAAAGGTAATACCAGCACCTCTAGCACAACTGTGATACGCGACTCTTTGTCGCGCGACAAAGATTGTCTGTCTCTTTCCTTTCAATACAATGCGAGAAAGACGAGTGATGCTATGACGCGCGACAAGCGTAGTCGCGGAGAGTTGTGCTAGACCGGCAGGTTCGATTCCTGGTGTGACCACGCGTGAGAGTAATCATGTTTTTCTTTGCGCTTTGATCTTTTTATCTATATCACAATGACAACTACAAGCCGATATTAAAATGCACAATAATTACAAGATATTCTCTCTTAGATTCCTTGTATTCGACGCTGCTTTAGTAAAAAGAAGCAAGATTACTAACTTAAAAAATGGTTCTATAGTCTTAGAGACGAACTGACGCGGTAACGTTCTCATATAAACACCGCAAACCTCGATATACCGATCGTAAATTTGGCACCCTTAGAGAGACTGCACCACCGCCCAAGTCTCGATCGAATCGAAAGCTCAAAAACTATAGAGTGTAGAAAAGTTAGTAAAACAATCTCATATGGGAAAACAGATACGAAGCCAGAGACAGCCTCACAAATACACAAACTTATGACACACCTCTTTTTTCGACGAAGGTTAATAAATACAGAAATAAAATGGATCGATCACTTAATCAACAAACTCCTAAGATTGTAAACTGTCCCACTTACGTGTCTGTCTTAGCTTTATATTATAACAAAACTGCAAGTTCGAATTCAAGTTATTTATATTTTACGATCAGCGCGGGACCATTAACGCGGCTATAAAACCGCTTAATTAAAGGCTTAAAAGCTGCATCATAAAGGCTGTGGATATGGCTCTTAGTTTGCAAACGTTCTCGTAAATACCATGAAAACATTTTCTAACAGGCTTTGAGCAGCCTGGAATATAAAATCCATCATTTCCATCAGTAATCAATGCTAGATGTGTTAATTTGTACTTACTGTCAAGAACTTGGTCTACCAATTTTTGCGTATATATGCTCTATTTCATGCGTATTAAGGTGTTTTAAAAATAAATATAGTCGACTCGAAAGACTTTCTATATGTGTATAAGTGGACACTCATCGCGCAGAAACTACTGACTTCCTACTGATTTCCATGAGATATGATAAGGTTAAGAGTACATTTTGACCGACTCCGACAATGCGAAAAAGGGTGGTGTGTTTTGTATTACCATGAAAATTACACAAACGAGTTTGTAAGTACAAGTAACTGTTACTATTATTTAATTTCCCAAACATATTAGTTATTTTCACAAATCGTAAAATTTTCCGAATTTCTATAAAACAAACCTAACCACCATACAATTGGCTTAAAAAAATATCTGGGTTTTTATTCGGTTTCGGAGAGCTTAGTTCCCAAACTGCCTTAGGGAAAACTAAGGCAGTTTGGGAAAAAATGATTGATGAAAAGGAAGGAGCCCTACAAGTTACAACTAGTTACTTACATTCCCAATGCTAACAATATTCTGTTTTCACACGCAGCCAGTGTGATAAATATACCCCAAACATCATTATCTCTGTTGAAACATTATTACAGTACCGTTTCCAAATATTCGCCAATTTATTCGGTTGCAACGTAAAAACACATCCTTTTAAGCTCAGCGCCGAAATCCCACGTCCAAAGTTGTGAAATTCTCCCCTCCGTTTACGGCAAGCTTTTAATTTTATCCGTCTAAGTATTTTATCAGAACACTATGTTATATGTTTCTTGTTTAATGACAGCAATAAAATGAGCGCAAGAGAGTGCTTCTGAGAAACAGTGGAGATCGCTACGTTTATTGAAACATTAAAGTCTGAGTATTGAATGCTTAACGCACCATTTATCAGAAATCAGGACTCTAATACAAAAGGGCCAAAATGTCTGTTTGTCTCAAGGTCACTAGAGGTGTTAAAGCGACTGAATTTCGCACAGTGAAGATTAATGTTTAAGGTTAAGAGCAAGCTCGGCCGAATTTCACCTTCCCATACAAACGGAGTTTCGTTCTCATTTTAAAACTATGTGTTGAATTGTGACGAAACTTTGCATATACAATAACATGAGGTATATCTAGGCTTGTAATTAGTTACTATGGCTCCAATTTATAAAACAAACGAAATACAGCAAAAACAAGTTTTGTATGAAAAACTTAAATTCACTCTATTTTTTTACTATGGTATCTGAAGCTATATAAACTAATTATTTTAGATATTTCTGACTAATCTTTCTTATTCTTTACACTAGAAGGTGTCCACAAACTTCGTCCGCGGAGGAGAAAAAAATCATAACCCTCTTTTTCTTTAGCGTAATCGGGTAAACAGGATCCTATAACCATTTGGAGATATCTAGCTACCCGTATACCAAACATAGTTGAAATCCGTTTAGCCGATTTGGCGTGATGAAGCCGCAACAACACATACAAACATACAAAACACGACTGTAAAATAAGTAAAACTGTTTTAAAATCAAAACTGAAGGACTTCCTTCTCGAAGATAAGCCAGTGTCATCGTAAACACGCTGACGCGCTGTCCTCGAGGACGAAGTACCTACATAATAAATACGATGCGTGTACAGATTTTTCTAACCGGCTCGCTTTTTTATATCATGTAGTTATATAATATAAGTTATATTAAGTGTTTGAAAACTGAGCGCTTCTCGTCATTGAACGTCACAGTTTGGTGAGTAATAATTACTTTGTTAAATGTTATTTTTATAAGTTGAATTAAAAAAAAGATACCAAAAAAAATATGTTTCCATGCAGTGACCTCCAAATAGTCCGTTACAATCATTTTTTGAAAATATCTTTAATGTACAGACATTTAACTTTATAGTAGTATAGATGAGATTTACTTATTGCTTTAACCTCTCTCATTTCATTAAACAAATTATCACAAATATTAGCTCAATTTATGCATAATGATTAAGTGAATATTATCCCAACACAAATCAAGGTTTATAATTTATCATTTGTGAACACGTAAACTTTTCAGGTTTGTTATAAAAGAAACCTAACCAACCTAACCTAACCGAATGTATGCAACAGATTGATGCCTTATAAAGTCCTGAATATTGTAGTTTCTGAGAAAAAAACAATTTTAATATTTTCTTCTGTTCTGCGATTATTACTCGTTTAAAAAATCAATTATTTAAATTTAAAAAAAAACTAATTTCGTCAAATTATGCCAAATGATGATTATGACAAAAAAGTTTATGCCGGATGATGGTAACCACAAATCAAAGAAGAATTTATATTAACTTCTTAATTTTAACAATAAATGGGTATTTAATTTACGTCGACTCAACTTTCCTCCCATGTAAGCGCCTTTGAAATTGCACTCATCCCCTAACACATCTGCGATCTCACCCAGAGATCTCTCAAAACACCAATCACGCCTTACATTTGAAACGGCTATAAATTGCGGCACAATGCACATGCGCGAGAGTGGCCAGCATCGATAATTGCGCCGCTGATCTATCGGCCGTAATTAGCGCTGCGCAAACATTAAAGCGTTGCCAACATTATAGATCGCTATCTGCGCGTGCGCGGATTTCATTCCTGGCTTATGGCTACGGTGTGCCTGCGGCTTTACTTGCTAGGACAAATAAAGCGATATGTTCTATTCAATACATTTTGAGAGAGTAGAAACCAACTGTGGTAATTCGGCTGTTAGGCATCATTTGAATTATGTCTTTGCTTTGCTAGATTTGGACTACTGAATCCTTTCAGGAGTGTTTAAGACAATTACTTTTTTTCGCAGCTTAAACTATCTCGCAACAACGTACATATTGTTTAAGCTTTGGGGACTGTGATAACTTAGAGCATTTTTTATTTATCTAATGGAAATACTTATTATATTATCTAATGGAGATGCCATATCAATAAATTTCCCTCTGCCAAAGTAATCACAAAATCTCCGGTTAGTTTATAACAGGGGTCGCCATACTACGAAAGAAAACGGGACAGCCCCCTGAAGACTAAGACTACTTACCTTAACTAATGTATTACCCCATGACCAGCCATGAAACCAAAGTCTTGGCCCGCACAAATTTATATCAAGTTGAGTGTGGCCCTTGAGTCAAAAAGTTTAAAAACCCCTGGTTTATAAGGTCAATTATCAGTGTGTGGGTCTTTGTTTGTAGATGATTTCTATAAATTGTGTGCGTTTGTAAGTATGCATTTTCGTAGTGTGCACTACGTTTTTACCTCACCCCTCGCCAAAAATACATGAACAATTTGTTTGGGAATGACATGACGGCTTGTCGTCTCCATTAGTTAAATGCTCAGTAAGATATCCTTATCACAGTTGAGTGTGATAAGGATATGTTACTCTGCGGCCAATATTTTATCTCTTTGCAAAAATCGTATCGATTTATTGGTCCGTTGCTGCGACCGGACAAACTAACAAACACAATTTTCCACAGATAATAAAGAACATGTTTCTAGTAAACTTTATGAGCTATATATTTGATATATTTACTACTAAAATGCCTGACACAACCTTCCATCTTCAGCCCCGTTACTTCGTTACGGCAGATAGCACAATTAACCAGTAAATCACGAACTAGATGAGAGCAAACAGCTTCCCATCTATAGGGTCTTAACCAACCGTGTTTTGAGTACTTTTACGACGTTTTTGATTGAAAGATAGTGGAGCAAATACACCGTAATAAGGCAGTACGAGATTGCGCAGTAATGACAGGCTCTGCTGAGGGGTGCCAGATTGTATCGGGTAGCCAAGAAACAATAGACTTAAAAAAATTACTCAGCTTGAAATCTATCAAGATTAACTTCTACTCTGATATTGAAGCTGCAAAGTGCTATGCAAAAATAATTAGCTATCGTATCGGATAAGTTTTAAACACGAGGAGAACGTTGGTTAAGCTTAATCAGAGCATGTACCTAAGTGGACAAAATGCTTCAGAACTTTAGAATATTATTTCTCCAGCTTTTTCTCATTTTGTTCTTCTATTCATCTAACTACAAGGACCAGGAATAAAATTCCTTCGCACATTATCAATATGCTACGTTACACTGAGAAACCTAATATAATAAAATAAAATACAGAAATATGTTTAGTGCAATTGATTCGTCTGGTAACCCTGTCGGCAACGGACTACACTCCTGTTGCTTTGTTATTTTCTGTACTCTGTCGACGCAATCTTCCGCAGATTTGCTCTAGAAAGCGGCTTCTTTTTATCATACCATAAAATTATCGAGTAGACATAATAATAACAAACATAGAGGAAAAACTATTGTAAAAGTTGGTTCTTGCAATTTTATCAACAGCGATTATTATTTTGTTCTAAACAAATCTTTACCATTACCATTGATATTACAGCAGACAATAAAAAAACAAAAATGTCGGCCACGGCAACCAGACATGTGAAATCTTCGAACTCTGCCAACATTCTTATGTGCAAGCAATGGTGGAAAGTCTGCTGGATGTACGGTGACCAGGAAAAATACTACAGACAGCTCTACGGGAGGCGAAAGATGAACAACATAAACAAAAACTTCATAAGCTTCGACCTGACTGACGTCAAACGGCCAGGAGCACAAATAACAGAACTTACTGATGATTTTTTCGAAGACACTACACAAGAACCAGCTCCAGACGAACAAGAAAATGTAACAGACAATAATAAAGAAGTATATAACTTTGGAGTAGAATCAGAACCAATTTACGGAGTTAAGACGTGGCAAAAAGACCAAAGACGACAACCTATACAACACAATTACGAAGTAGATTTAGATAGCATTATAAGTACAAATCTAAATTCTAGCAGCATTAAAAGCATGTTAGAGAACGGCCTACCTCAAACACAAATCATAGATTCAAATGAGCAAATTATTAAAAACGGTAATCTTGTTGGGAAATCTTCTAAAGTTGTATCGAAAACTAAAAGAGGAGCAATAGTTACTGAAGCAACAGAGATATCGACTGATGGGAAAACGAAGGCTAATCTAAGGTTTGAGCGGTCGACGGTGAAGAGTGGGCCCAACACGGTGAAGGAGGTTCTGCAGCCGTTGAAGGAAGATGCAGTGCTGAGCGAGTGTGAGAGGAGGAAGTGCGTGGGGGACAGACTGACCACGAAGACCACTACGCTGGTGACGGTATCGCAGACTTCAGTGACCAGCTGCAATGAGTGAGTACCTTTTATTTACCGCTTAGAGATCATAATTAGGTTCAGGGTATCGAGTTAGTTCCAGAGTTTCCAAACTCAACAATTACCTTACTAAATTATTTCATAATCATAGTCCTTAACAGTCATTTATGCCAAAAAACAATATACATTGTGTTTGAAAATTAAAATTATGTTCAAAATAATAAATTATAAATGTTATGTAAACGATTAGGTAAATAATAAATAAGCTTTTATCAAATTCCATACAAACTGTAACAAATATTTTCTTCTGTTTCCGCGATTATTACTCATTGAAATAAAAAAAATTAACGGATTATATCGCGTATATTATTTCATTTTAGTTCCCGACGTTTCAGAAGCTTTCCAGCTTTCCATGGTCACGGGAGGACTGAGAAAAGATGTATTTTCCTCTGTCAAAGTTACAATATGTGCATCAACCCATTTTTATTTTTATTTTTAAACACAAATAAAGGTGTACATACATGCCAGATGGGCCTAAGCTAAAAGAAACGCTGCAAAGAAAAACTCCCAGGCTACCTCATTACTAATTAAAATATTTTGAAAAAACAGAGACTATTAGACTACTTTTAAACAGATAAGATATTTTACACCGTTCGGAAATTAAGGTTTTGCAGTCCTGTGTCTCGCTTGTTCCTTGATGAGATGCATTACAGGATCCCAAGCTGGTGGTAGTGACAATCCATCTTCTCTATTGAAATTAGGATGCTTTTTAATCTCAATAGCCTCGCGTAGCATCCTGGGAAAATATTTTTTTTCTTTGGCAAGGATAGAAGGTTTATCAAACTTAATTGAGTGCACCAGCTTGGGATCCTGTAATACATCTCATCAAGGAACAAGCGAGACACAGGACTACAAAACCTTAATTTCCGAACAGTGTAAAATATCTTATCTGTTTAAAAGTAGTTTAATAGTCTCTGTTTTTTAAATATTATAATTAGTAATGAGGTAGCCTGGGAGTTTTTCTTTGCAGCGTTTCTTTTCTCCTCAGTACGCCTCATTTGTGAAATGCTGCTTGGTAAATTATTAGAATAAAATAATTAAGCCCTTCTGGCACATGTGTAACTGTCTTTACAGCTTAGGCCCATCTGGCATATAAGATGTGTGTTTTAAAAAAAAATAATGGGTAGTTTGCACAAATTGTAACTTTGACAGAGGAAAATACATCTTTTCTCAGTCCTCCCGTGACCATGGAAAGCTGGAAAGCTTCTGAAACGTCGGGAACTAAAATGAGATAATATACGCGATATAATCCGTTAAATTGTTTTATTTCAACAAACTGTAACAATACAAAATTAGATTAAATTCCACAGCATCCATCAATAAATTATTGTTACAACTACATATTGCTAAAACAATTATTAACTGTCAATTCAATATCATAAGCTTGATCTATAATAATCACATAATTACGCATACCCAGCATGTATGTCATTACAAAATTCCTCAATAGGGCAATTTATACATTGAGGGCAATTTGTTAAAAAGATATTTCCTGATAACTAGCCGATTCATATCATTTATTGCATGATGTGGTATTTACAGATGTTATTTTACAATATTAACTTCTAAATTACATTTCTTGATTAATATCGATGAAGCTATTTTTTTTCTTTTGGTGGCTAGTATATGTGCAAGTTTTGAATTATATCCATGAAACTTGTCTTTCACGGATTCAAGAATGAGAATAGAAGTGAATTCGAGATTGTATTTCCCGTAGGATAGATAAAATGCGTCTATCCGACAGATTTTCTCAGAACAATGTTCAAAATGACTCTTCATTCATAAACGCAGTCATTTCAAACTCAACACAGAATTTGAACAGGCAAACGACGTGCCAAGTCAATAATTTAGAAAATTCTTTATGCACTTCAGAAAGGCACTTCCAATAATTTTACAACCGCCGTTAAAGTCTTCAGCAATTCTGCGTGGCCATTGTGTTGTGTTCGGTGTGGAAACGGTGCCGACCACATGTTGCCGTTTACTTTCTTTTCCTCGTCTTTATCATCATTATTCTGTGGAAATGTGAACGGTACATCTCCCAGACTAAGGTTGGCATTAAAATGCTCCATTGAGCCAAATATGACGTTGAAGACAGAAACGCTGCATACAACTTTACGAGGAATTTTACAACGCTTGTGGTCAGCGACGGGGTGTAAGTTAAAAAACAGTCCGAATACAAAGTAGGAATATGTAGTCTTTGAGAAACTTGCCATTGTTTGAATACCAGTATAGTACGTGTCTGCGAAATTTAGCACTAACTAAATCTATATGGATATTCAAATTCTGATCATTGACTTTAATTCGCTGTGCAGGTAATTGTTACTTCTTTCTTCTTCTTGTGGCTTATAAATTCTTGTTCGAATAAAGTTTTTTCACTCTACAGTAAAGAGTTCATTCGGTATTATTTTAACTTATAAAAATAATAATAATAATCGATTTATTTAAAGACAACAGAGTGGTCGAAACAATATTAGTATTTACTTATTCTAATGTTAGTGCCTTAATAATTAATACACAAGACTGATTTAATCCTCTGAACCATTCTCCACAACAGAGGACAGTCTAGCTTGTTAGCTATCATGCTTGGGATACTGTTGCTACTCCCGCGCACCCTGTCTAGCAACGATGCTGTTTTCTTGCTTTTGAAATAATTATCTGTATTCTGTAAGTAGGCCGCAATTGCACTTTTTCAAGTTTGACTCTACGGCATTTTCCAAGAGGATACCACTGTTGAGAAGAAAGCCGAAAGACTCAACAGGCTGTAATTGTTTTCTAAATAACTCTTATCTATTTGTACTTAGAATATCTTAAATATATGTTTTTAATTATAATCTCAATGCGTAGTTTTCCAAGAAAACATATCAAGACATAAAAAGTAAAAATATAATAGAAGGAAAAATGCTAAGAAAGTTTTTTAAAAACTGCTAAACAACTTACGTACGTTTTAGATATATGCCATTTTAGAGGAACCGTGTCCGGGTAAAAGTCTTATTATTTTGTGTCTGTTTTGGGTTCATCGTCTCTTAATTAAGACGTCACTCTGGCTTAAACTGGTGAATTTTATCTTAAGGGGATGAGCAGTAATCTAAAGCTAAAGTGAATCTTGCCAATATGTCCAATAGACGATAAGGCTGTCAGTATGAATTCAGATAAAATTTCTCGCTCGTCGCTTGCCGCGTATTTTGTTTTGCTTTCGACCGGTCTTTCTAAATTAAGCGTAATTTATTTAAATTGACAGTTTTAAGTTACACGACGAAGGCCGTTGTTATTATAGTCTGTTATTTTAATATAATTTTGATAAATAGATCGGCGAAAATAGCTTACATTATACTTTATGTTCTTTTTCCAATACCTACAACCAAAAGTTTAGGTTTAACAATTACCGAAAGTAACATTAAGTATTGGAATCTAAATATGCATGGTAGGCTAATACTTAATATGTAAGTAGCGAAAAGCATTGAATTAGCAATTTGGTCAAAACCAGCTAACAAAATATTACACCGTTCCTTTAAAATTGTTGAAAATTTTGTCCATAGGCATGTTTTATTTCATAGGTAGGTGATATCACATATATCTTTCTCTATTATGGGTTGACGTCCAACGTTTAAATTCTTTATTCTTTCAGTTTAGGCACAGTCATTGTATTTGAAAAACCAAGAAATTCTTAAATAATAACTTTTAATTTTTTTTAAACCACAAACATAAAACTGAAACCAAAATCGGTTACAAAATACCGATAAATCGAGAGCAGGAAGCGTGCATCGCTCGGCGCGGTACAAACGGTAGCCGATACCAGATAGCAGATACCATCTTGTCGTCCGCCCGACGCCATGTTTTTATTTTTTCCTTTTATTCTGAACCAAGGTTGTGTTCGCGGCCAATGTTAAATTGCGTGGACTTTATCCGATATACGATTACATCTTTCTCTTATAATTCAAGAGATGTTCCAATGCGTCCGATTGATTATCTTAATCGACGGTTTTTGTTTAATCGATTTGTTTTGCTGCCGCTTTTCGCTCCAGTTAAGCGTTGGTTGTATATTTTTAGTATTGACTTGTTCTCAACAAGAAGCTTATGCGATTTTTATAGACACAACGCCATGACTATTTGAACTAAGATAAGAACTCTTAAAGTTCAACTCCTGCTTTGTTTAAAAAAAATTAACTAACGTTTGAAATAAAGTTTTTTGACCTATGATTCTTTCCTGCATATCAAGTTAGGTTTGCTTTAAAACAAACACAAAGATATAATCGTTAAAGCGAAGAAAAACATTGCATTAATTCAAATATTATACTAAAAAGGTAAAAATGAACATCACACAACCATTATTGATATTAAATTAAAATAACGACAGTGTTATTTTCAAAAAAAGGGTTTCACACATGCAAATCAGAACATGAAACATTTTAATAGCCGCCAAAGTTACTTATAAATGCAGACTCATAAGGGATGTCGTCACCATTCTGCCCATCGTGCTATGCAAATTTTACGATAAGGTAAATACGATGAGAAATTATGTAAAAACTGTGTTGAATATAAAAACACTTTAAAAAAAAAGGAATTTAAGGTAAAATTGACCATGAAAGGTAACTGCCACTTAAAGCTTAAAAAAATAGAAAATCGAATTCCGGAAAGAGCACCCCGGGCTGCAGTTGAAGATGCATCCGGCAAAAGGCTACGATGTGCTTAAACAATGACATAAAAAATAAAGATTCCGACAAATTGAGAACCTCCTCCTTTTTTTGGGAGTTGGTTAAAAATAAATGACACATGAATGAGCATAAGACTACACTATACATTAAATTTGAATCAGATCGTAAGTTTTACCAGTGACTCGGCTTTGACGCCGTGACTAACAACTAATGTAATCCAACTACATATTTTGTTTGTTTGTAAACACATTATCTTTCATAAAACCAAAACCAAGACGGCGAAGTAATATAGTAGTAGTGTTGTGGAGATCACTTTCTTGATGGCTCTGTAGTCCGATACAGGAACGTCACGATCTCATTTTATAATTCCAGGCAGAAGTAATGGTATGCCCCTAACAAGGTGAGCTCTCGACCTAGTCAAGTTTGCAGGAAACCGTCAAATGACGGTAGCGCACGACTGTTCAGTGTGTACATACATACTCGTGTATATTTTTTTAATTATATATGGGTAAAACGAGTATAGGCGCATCACCTGATAGTTAGCGATCACTGTCGCCCATAGAAACCTGGAACACCAGAGGAGTCACAAGAGCGTTTCCGGCTTTTCAGGTTTGGATTACGCTCTTTTCTTGATGTTTTGACGGTAGCATCGGTCCGGAAATACTGCCGGCGACAATGTATTCCACAGTTCAGTTGTGCGAGGAAGGAAATTTATAGCAAAACGCAGAGTTGTGGACTGCCAACTATCTGGTAAGGATGAAAATAGTGTCGCGTAGGACGATGGCCATGGCGGAAAGATATGGCAGGTATAAATCCAAAAAATTCCTTGGAGCACTCTCCGTTATACTTACAAGCCATAGAAAATGCAGAGCGCGGCTACATCTCTCTTGCATGAAATACAATATCATCTTAAAGCAGTAATTTTCCCAGGACAACGACTGGTAAAAGGTCAGTTAAATCGATTACGCGAAGCGACTTCATTCGATTAAGCATCGAGTTCCATCGATTAGTGGATGCTAATCGGTCGATTCGAATGCCCAGCGATTGTGCGGTGGACCGAGAACTTGTGCCTTTTATAGATCGCAGTTTTCGTAGTGACGATAATTTTATATTTAAGAGTACCATCAGCCACACACTGACCATTTTGACTAAACGGATTTCAATTATTTTTGGTTCACGAATACTTAGAGCTGGTTATAGAATACTTTTTATCCGACTACGAGGGTTATGCATTTTTTTCCTGCACTAAAGAAGTAGCGAGTACCTTCTAGTTTACATAAATGTATCCAAATCAGGCCCAAAAAACTTCCGCTTTTATTCTCCAACAAGATGAGATTTTCAATATAAGTCGATCGGTTCTGAAACTATTGAGTATATCAAAAACACGTATAACCAACTTAAAAACCTGCTGTTTTATAAAGCCGCTTATAAAATAACAAGCATTTACCCGTGGCTTTGCCTGCGTTACCGAGATTCCCCATACAAATTTCCCCTATTCAACCAATTAAAGGATGATTTCCGGAATAAAAACTATTCTATGTCCTTCCCAGGATCCCAGACTATCTTTATATCAAATTTCATTTAAATCGGCTCAGCGGTTAAAATGTGTAAAAGTAACGGACAGACAGTCGAAATCGATAGAAATAAGTACGAGTAACTCCAAAAAAGTACCACAGATTTTTAACCTGCCCGTAACCGTGACGTGCTTGCTCGTTTAATTGTGCTCTGTTACCTTAGTGAAAAAAGGCAATAAAGTGCAATTCACACAGCAGTCGTGAGACACTGTCCCGCCCTTTGACTCGGCAGGTGCAGCCGAGCCGTTACAAGGAAAAGGATGTGGCCTGAACTTCCCGGCCCGCCTTGTGGCGTGTTACGTTGCGGGCGCGCACTGCATGTTTTTGCACTTGTTCATTGTTGAAGCGTACAGCGTGTATGTAGCTGTAGTGTATGTAGCTTTTTCTTCTTATGTGTTCAGCATCGTAACCTTCTCAATGCGAATGTCGAAACGTCAGAGCACAATGTGTAACGTTTATTCTTCTGTATTAGCAGCATTGCATGCGTACCTACATATGCCTACCTCACCACTTAGATGGTTGGCAGTCCACAACTGTGCGTTTTGCTAGAAATTTCCTGCCCTGTTCTATTATTTCCGGATGAAGCGACCTTCAAGCCTTCAAGAAGAGCGTACTCCCACCTGAAAGGCCAGCAACGCTCTTGTGACTCCTCTGGTGATGCAGGTGTCTATGTGACGGTGATCTTACTATAAGGTGATCTGTCTGCTCGTTTACCCCCTATAACATAAAAAAATGTGAAAAGTGATTGCTTTTCACAGTGCTGAAGAAAAGATCTGTTGGTTTTTTAAGTGCTCTATTTTCTTTGACCTTAGATGATTAAGCAAAGTCATCGGATAACGGCAACGGTCTTACTGTATACTAGGCATTTAACAAGCCTCCCCTGCATGTTTAAGGTCTTTAGCACAATGTTCAAGAAACATTGTTTTCAAATTAGCACCAATGTTCGTACGCAGTACGATAGGCTACGTCACTCTCCACGTCTTATCTATTTTAAACACATAAACCACCATATACTGTTGGTGTCAACTAGATTTAAACAACCATATTTGGTTAAGATATTCAAAATTAATCGTAAAGATTAAATAACCAGTTATTCTTGCGGATGTCTTAATTTTGCGTGTTTTGACAAACAGATATTAACATATGTCCAAGTTTATGGTCAGTTAATAGCTGGCATGCAAATATTTTGCTTTCTACTCCAGTGGAGGATCTTGGCGAATCTCGCTAGTCATACTAATGATTGAACTGATAATTAATGATTATGTATTATTATAAAATTTGAATGTAATGATTTCTCACGCTGATAATATTTTGAAATATGAAATCCATACCCACTTTACGAAACTTGAAAGTGTATTTATTGCTTTATTAATTGGGCGTTTTCTATGTAACAATGATACATAACCATTATGGACCGGAGAGTAGCATACATTTATCACGGAAAATGTACAAAAAAATGGAATATCAAAATGCTTTTACAACGCAAATGGAGCTACGTAAAACTCTAATTAATATCTCACTGTTATAAAGTTGTACAAATAAAATGTCTGGACATTTAACATATCGATGCCTTAGTTCACACTCGTACTAATAATTACAGCATTTTTGCCCATGAAATCTCAACTTTACGTATTTGTGCACTAACGTTCTAATTACAAGCATTTTTCTCTAACAGTTAGCACGATTGTGCTCTAGGGTATCAATATTTTCAAAAAAATAAGTGATACGGACTTTTTGAAAGTCAATGAATCGAAAAAAATATATTTTGGATTTTTTGTATGTTTGTATGTGTCGTTGTGGCTTCATAACGTCAACCCGGGTAGGAACACGGGTACCTGGGCATCCACAGATGGTTAAAGGATACTTTATACCCGACCTCGCTGAAGAAAAAAAGACGGGTTATGACTTTTTTCCTTCTAGTAAGTCATTTGTTGGCGTCACTCGGTGTGACGGGGGGGCAGAGCAGCCACTGATTCGTCATCCCGCCGTCGTCTGCCCCCCGTCTCGCCGCTCGCATACCTAAGGCGCGGTACAGCGGTATTGGTCACACTATAATTATTGTACCCGTAGCTCCAACTGAAAGGCTGGCAACGCACTTGTGACTCCTCCGGTGAGGTCATATAGATTCTAGAATTTAGCCGTATTTCCTGTGTACAACGCAATAGTTAAGGGCTTGGGTACATAATAACTGATATTTTTATCGTATAGATCTAGCGTAGTAATCGATTTGTACATCACCTATAGGGTCCTAAGAAAAAATAGTATTTAGAGCCCTTAACTTTCGGGTGTCCACAGAAAAGACGCATAACGCTAGCTCATACTAAAAAATCTGTATGACCCGGTGCTGCAAGTGTCTATGGGCAACGGTGATCGCTTACCATCAGGCGACCCGTCTGCTCGTTTGCCTACTATGTCATAAAAAGAAAAATTGTCCTCAGAAAGGCGACTATATTAAAAAATCTGTGTGACCCTTAATCATGAGATCTAAAGCAGTTCCCTCGTCGGATGCAGGAAGCGACCTTGCCGGTCTGTCCGGCCGGCGCCGGTGCGTGTCCGTCACGGTGCGCTACCGTGAAATTATTTAGGGTTCGTGTCCATGCTTAGCGGAACGGCCACCTTGCTGCCTTTACTGGAGCAGATTCAAGCAAAGCGATTTGATTTTGATTCACAGTTATTACCAATGGGGCAGTTATAACTACTCACTAAAATTTTGGTCTGAGATTTCCCTATCCTGCTCCTTTATAATAAATACTAGAAGGTGCCTGCAACTTCGTTCGTGGAGGAGAAAAAGTCACAACCCATCTTTATTTCGACAGCGTAGTCAGGTAAAAGGTATTCTTTAACCATCTGGAGATACCCAGCTACCCGTGTACCAAAAATAGTTGAAATCCGTTCAGCCGATTTGGCGTGATGAAGCCACAGCGACACATAAAAAAAATCCAATAAAAACGTTTCGCTTAAGTGAACTCCAAATAGTCCGTTGCAATAGTTTTTTTTAACATATTTTCAATGTACCGACATTTCACTTTAACAACTTTATAAGAGTATAGATATGGATTTTTCAATTACAGAAACACGCTCAAAAGTGTGTGTAAGCACCAGATTTTTATTATAAAGTAGTAGATATTCGTTGAATACTAAAGAGATCGATGATTGAAACACACTATCCAGTATGCTACAGTGTTAGTTTAAAATGCCGTCTTATGATAGGCGTTTCCATATATTATACGCCTTTTTTCATTAGCACAGCAGTATGCCCCACAAATTCGCAAATGTAACAGTAATCACCTAGTTTACGGCCAGAGCAGTTCGCACGTTTACCGACCGGTCCGTGATTCATTAACCTGTTGCCTAAACCTAAATTGAGAAAAGTACTAAGTCGCTTCAGGTTATTAAGGCACATAAGCCCTATCTAGACCTGAGGAATCTAAACCATGATGATATTAAGTCTCTTCGCATTTCTGAGGAACATAAAATCTTATTTGGAGCACTGAATCTCGTTTCGTCAGTTATCGAAACATTTACAGTTAATTGGCTTGGATTAGGCTAGATAGATTTATGGCGGCAAATTATAGCGGAAAGCAAAATAGGTATGTAAATATACTACTGCATTTTTAATGGGGTTATTTATATTATATAGGGATATTTTGCATTTACCTTTGTCAAAATAACAATTATTTATAAGAAATATGAAATTGGGTGTGCGGCCTAAAAATTTGGAACATCGTTAGCCGTAGTTAACTATACAAA
Source organism: Hedya salicella (assembly GCA_905404275.2). Classification (NCBI taxonomy): domain Eukaryota; kingdom Metazoa; phylum Arthropoda; class Insecta; order Lepidoptera; family Tortricidae; genus Hedya; species Hedya salicella. The sequence continues at coordinate 540,385 of FR990112.1, read as the reverse complement.
CAGGATGAAAGTGAATTGTTCCGTTGTGCGACGTAAATATTCAATACAGTTGTGTGGTTAATTGGTCGTCGCACAACGGAAACTTTAATAGAAAATTTAATTACGTAAAGAAACTTTTTGAACTCCGCTCGATTGCGATTTAGACTGATACATTTAGTTTTTAACCTCCGACGTAAAAATTGGGTGTTATAAGTTTAGCGTCGGCGTATCAGTGTGCCTGTCTATGGCTCTTACCTCTTAAACCATTGAAGTGTTTTTGATTTAGTTTTCCTTGAAAAGTGACGTGATCGAGTATGCAGATACGATGGTATGCAGATAAGTATGACTTTTGCTCCGTGCTTTTCCAATATTACCGGTATTAACAATGAAATACGAGTAATAATGAAATAATGACCTTTATTCTGTAAGTAGGCCGCAAGGGCACTTTTACAAGTCTGACTCTACGGCATTTCCCAAGATGAGACCATTGTTGAGAAGAAAGCCGAAACAAACTGAAGTCAATCATTCTTCTAAATAATTCGTAACTATTACAATAATAAATAAATAATAACACAAATCGAACTAGTCCCATGGTAAGCACAATAAGGCTTGTGTTATGAGTACACGACGATATATTTAATAGATTTATTTACTTAAATACATAGAAAACATCCAAGGCTCAGGAAAAAATGTTTATGCTTATCACACAAATATTTGCCCTTACACCGGCATTTGAACCCAGGACCTTCAACTTTGCATGCAAGGTTACTCCCGCTGAGCTAAACTGGTAATCAAAATTAGTGCTTGGCCTATCTTAAATATATCCTTCTAAGTTTAAACTCAAGCTTATTTCTTATAATTACATTCCATAGAAATCGTTTTTATGGTAAAGCCAATAATAATTTTCACTCTTTCAAAACTCTTCTTAATATCATAATAAACTACGTTACTTTTTAAATGAAGAGTCAGAAGTTGAAATATAACTCATTACTCATTTCAATTGGAGGCAGTCGGGTAGCCCGCCCGCTGGCAAGGGGCGAAGAAAGTTTTAAAAATGCCATATTTTACCTTTTAATGCCCATTTTTGATATTGACTTTTTAAATTTGTTTTTATGAAGAACAAGGGTTTTGTCACGGCTTCGACTGTGTGAAACGGTTATTTGGATAAAGTATACATCGAGAATTGTGAATATTGGCTGGATAAAAGTAACTTAGGTGATAAGCGCCGTGATACGCGCAAAAGCGGTATCTCAGTGAATAAGAGTTTCGAGATAATTAAAGTTTTGTAAATGTAGTCTAATTTAAAACTGTGAGAGGAAAAGTATATTTGTGTTTTTTTTTACGTTTTAAATAAGATACAGCCATATGGTTGGATAGGTACTTTTTGTACGCTAGCCAGTGCCATAAAAACAATATTTCGATTTCTTTGAGATACCGCTTTTGGCCTTAGCACGACGGCAGAATATATTCTCTAATCTATATATATATATCGATGTCAAAAATCACATCAAACCCTTGCTCTGTTGCTGTACTATATATAGCCCGAATAAAGAACAAACATACACGCGGTATCTTCCAAATCGTGGTCTCCATTCCAGCTTCAAAGCGAATCGAAACCTGTTTCTGCGCAGATCTTCTTTGCAGTAATAGTAGACAAGTTATTTCAGACGACTACTTAAAACCGTGTCCAATTTCAATAGCTTTTACGAACGTATCGAAACCGATACGCGTTTTCAATGTAATATGAGATTTTCCTGTTGAATGGGGCTTATTAGACCGCAGACGTCAATTAACCCCGCGATAACTCGTGATTTAGGACCCATTCACCCCGCAATTAGCTTTCTCCATCTACCAAGGCATTTCCGACCCTAATGGCTATAATCTAGGACTATAGCCGATTATGGCTGCAAAACAGAAGGGATTCTAGAACTTAATTATACTGACAACACGCGTGAGCAGTTGCTGCGACTTTCTATAGAAAAGCGAGTTTTTCTTTTGAGATTGTTACGCGCATAACTTGGATGCTTATGTGAATTATATGCTATTTATTTGAAGGTATGACATGAGTTAGATTTACTAACATGATGCCAGATGTAAGGACAGAGTTACTTTCACTAAAAGAGGGATATAAACTAAACAAGAAGGGGTGACCGGGCAACGTCACAGCGGCCATAATGGTCTACGAACCGGTGTCGAAAGATCGCGAGAGCTATATCTCCCTCCTAGATTAAGGTCTTGCGATCTTTTGACACCGGTCAATAAACTTATTTGTTCGTTCAGATTTCAGAGACAACCTTACCCGGTCTCCCCTACCTAATCATTTGTGTCTCAAGATGACAAATATGTATTAGCAGTACGTTAATAGACAAACACTTCGTATTGTAGTAACCAACATCCATATTATATACTCACGTTACATCTTACTTTTAGAATAAACTAAACGTTTTTTAAAAGGCAGAAATGTTTGCTGATAAAGTTTAAATACTCTTAATAAAGCGAAAATTTAAAAATTGGTGTACTTACTTCTTGTTAAATAAAGCATAAAAAAATTAAACAATTTAAACGGATCATATCGCGTATATTATCTCATTTGAGTTACCGACGTTTCGGAAGCTTTTCAACTTTCGTGTTCACGGGTCGACTGAGAAAAGATAATATATACGCAATATAATCCGTTTAAATTGTTTTATTTAAATGAGTGATAATCCGTTTAAATTGTTTTATTTAAATGAGTGATGATCGAAACTTTCTCAACATATTACAAGTGAAGTAAGATTAAATTAGGCTTTAATTGTTTGTTTTTTTAACACTCCGCTACCCAAAGTTTCTCTGGAAGAGATGGCTATTTACCAATAAGACCGCCTGCCTGTTTACCTCTGCTTACCCCAATGTTACTGTCATGTTCTATATTTCTGTATTTGAGGTGTGCAATAAAGAGTATTTGTATTGTATTATCAAGGACCATTAAAACAAGAGGACTGACACTTGCCATACTTTGGATCGTGTTCCGATCGCAAGGAGTTATTCCGGGAAAAACTAGATGGCGCTTTAAAACTTAACATTTAACAATGTTATAATTGAATAAAGAAACAAGTATAGTAACAATTAGTTCGCAAATAACAGTAACATTTAAATACTGTGTCACGCTTGCAAAGTTGAATAATTGTAAAAAAAAACTTATACATAGATGGCGTTGTACATATCGGGGAACGGCTTTTTGTATGGAGATGGTCAGTCCTCTTGTTTTAATAGTCTTTGGTATTATTAAATAACACATTACCCATTATTGTTATTTTGTAAGCCTTCGCACCAACTTGTAATCTCGGTCCCAAAGTACAACAGCCCACAGTCGATCGATAATTAGGCTGCGTGGGCTTCCAATTTATAGTACGCAAGCATACAAGGTGAACTGTATCAAAACAGGTTGACTGATACTGTCATAGTTCTAGATTAAATAACCAACGGGTTGTTTAAAAGGGTGCTATCTCACCGCCGCCGAGGAAGCGAGTAAGTATTATAGCCCGACAACTTCGTGACACTCTCTCTTGGTCTGCGGGCGACGGGAGAGGGGGCGGGGGCGGGGGGGGGGGAGACAGCGCGGGCGGGTAGAAGAGTCCGCGGCGGAGCAGGATAACCCTGCTGCGCTCACACTTCATACCGCCACCGCTGTCTCCTCCCCCCCCCCCCCCCCAACCCCTTCCTTCCGTCGCCCACAGACCATGGGAAAGCAAGAGGCTGGGCCATAACTATTTTTCATAATAGAGATGCTGATACCGTGTCAGTAAAGATCATATAATAAAGTTCATCAGTGGCCGTTCACACTGGCAACGATCAACTGATACGATAACTAATTAGTGTTGCTGCAACAAGATTTTTAGCTGAAATCGAAACTTCGGTTGACCACTGGCATTACTATAATATGTCTTTAATAAGTTTCATTGATAGTTGCTCGTCGTTGTCGGCGTTGGACTTAGAGAGCATTTAACTAAGGGAGGTGACAAGCCGTGTCATTACCCAACAAAATTTTCATGCATTTGGGTGGGGGGGGGGGAGGCTAAACACGTACAGCACACTACGGAAATATTCCTATTTCTACAGACGCACACAATTAAAATAAATCACCTTCACCTACAAAGAAATAAACACCCACTCACTGACAATTGCCCGTATAAACTAACCAGTGTTTTCGCGATTACTTTGGCAGACGCGCGTGTATTCGTATGGCAGCTCCAGTGGTTACATGCTCTAAGGCGGTGGATAGATAATCTTGGCATTAAATAATTGATGACGGCAGAAAAGCCGGTTAAAACGCAAAATGCAAAGATCTTGTAACAAATAGTGCCAAAATTTGAAGACAAGCTGACTGGACCCTGTAGCTCGGTTGGTAGAGCGTGAGCCTCGGCAAGGCACAAGGCACTGGTTCAAATCCAGTCCGAGTCTTAAATTTTTTCATTATTTGGATCTTTGTATTTACTTATTTATTTATTATATATATATATATATTAAAGACTTCGTTTTCTTAAGATGTTTGGTTTCGGCTTTTCTGCGTTTGGCCTTGGTTCTCACCTGACAAAGTGAGGAGTCAGGAGTGATGAGAAGCAGAAAGTATGCACAGGCGGACTGGCGCCGACTGCTCGCGAGTTGTCGTGCAGATCTTATCACTGCTGTCCATCTACTCAAACCCTTATATTGCGCAGAGCTTGAGATTTTAACTACATGACGATGCAGGATGGAAACTCTCATGCCAAGCTTCGTAGCTAAGGATGTGTTGTATGATATCCACCTATCAGAATCCCCAAATTAAGGTACGAAAACAAACAATCTCGACTGGTGGATGTCATACAGGTCCATAGTTAAGCTGCGCAGCTTAACACGGCTATAGTGGAACAGCAGCAATCTTCGAGTATGATTTGAATACAAATATCTTTTTATTATCGCAAGCTTTTTAAGACATTTTTTTAACTTCACATTTGTATGTATTTATAAATCCTGCAAGGAAGATTTGAACCACTTCTTGTGGACTATTGACCTGAAATTTGGTATCAGTAATTTGTCATAGAAGTTACGTACTTACCTACGTAACTTCTATGACAATACAATAATATGACACCATGGAGGTGAAAGCTAGATAGATGCAGTTGGAAGATGGTTATAGGAATTTTATATCCTGCCGAGCTTGGGCTCGTTATAATCGTCTCGGTGCGTAGTTGATGGATGTTCAAAGAAAAGCACAGTGAAAAAAAAGCTAGTCACAAAATTGTATCCTTTCCTCCGAAACTTTTTATTTTCCAAAACTCCTGACGGGTTGAAAGAAATAGAGGATGATAATTAATACAGAAGAGTTAGAAGAAACTTCGCAAGCGAAGTCTTTAAGCGAAATCTATTAACAGAACATGGATCGTTTGAAAAAGTTACGTATTTTCTCTATTCCAAACGCAGCTAACTTCTCGCCCACGGTTCGTGTTGCATTTAATCAAACAGAGAGTTAGCCGCCATTTAAGCGTGGTTAGCCCCTACTTAGCTAATTAGAGGCATAATGAGCCCCGTGTTCAGTACACGGTACACGGTGCCAATTATCTTGGGCTTTATACACAAAGTTACCGGACAATGCTGAGGAACCAAGTTCTATAGAAATCTGGATAGATATTTGTGTACTTCTTAATATAAAAGAGTTTAGTTGAAGTACGCAAAGTTATCAGAAAATACTAATGGGGAGCAAGTACCGCCTGTGAGCACATCTTTCGCGGAGAAGAAAAAAGTCATATTTTTTGACTTCCGCGTAGTCGGGTAAATACGATCAGTGGATGGCCAGCTACCCGTGTACCAAAAGGAGTTTAAAACCGTTTAGCCGTTTTGGCACGATGAAGGCGCAAAAATCCCAAAAAAATATTTTCCGATTCAGTGACATTTAACTCGTTTCATTCAATTTTGAAATTATCTTTAATGTACAGACATTTTATTTTTACAACTTTATAATAGTATAGAAGTTTATACGACATGGTACTTAAGTATTCTTTTTTTTTTTATTATTTAACTTATAAAAATAACATTTTACAAAGTAATTATTACTCGCCAAACTGTGACGTTTAATGGCGAGAAGCGCTCAGATTTCAAACACTTAATATAACTTAATTATATAACTACATGATATACAAATGAGCCGGTTAAAAAATTTTGGAGCCACTATACTCAGAACAGTGTTGTTGGACAAAGCACCTGCCTCGGTCCAAGTAAATTAGAAAAGCCAATGGCTTCTCGAGTGTTCGACAAATATAGCGAGCTACTGAGAAATTTTACGTCTCCCGTCCCTATCTGACGGCTAGACAAGCAGAGGAGCGAGCGAGATAGAAGACAAAGAAAGTGTGAACAAGCCTGAGAGTACGTTTGGAGTTGTGGTTAAATAGAATCTCGTTACGGAGCTATTGTCATTTTTGGACGACACATGTATTTTTTATACTAACAATTGAAAAATACAACCCACACGATGGAATACAGGAAATGTAGCTATAGAATCGGCCAAGTACGAGTCGGACTCACGCACTTGGGGTTCCTTACCTCCGTACGCAAAAAAGAAGAAAACATCTTTTAACTTTTAGCTGGTTCCATCTCGCCCTATTCAGGACCCCTCTATACGACATCACGCCAACTTTCTCTTTTATCAATTGGTCTTCCCCTTCCTCGTTTGCCTTCGACTTTTACTTTTAGGTACGATGTTTTTATGATTCAAATGTATTTATTACAAAATTGAAATCTGTACTAATTACAAAATCATGTCAACACAACAAAAAAAAAAAAACAATTTACTTAAGACTAGCTTAAGCCTAGTCAAAAAGGCCCCCTCGAATTGTCCCTGGCGCAAAGGTACCCATCACGCTGGCCGCGTTACCACGTTGAATGGCGATGGACAACCTTTGCACCAGGTACGAACCCGCACGGGCGTCAAACCCCCTCTCCCTAATTCGATGTCCCACTTCCCGGATGAACGCAATAGCCTCCGTCCCACAGCACCCAGTAGTCTCAAACGCCAGGGGTACAAAATAATAATTGCCGTCCAGGGCTGAATATTTATCCCGCTTTTTGACCGCGGCAAAATCTGCAGCGGCACCAGCTGTACGGACTGTTCGGCTAAGGTGCGAGGCGGCGAAAGTACTGACGCACGTGGCGTCCCACAGCAGACATTTCCCCCTCTGCCACGGCACTAAAGTCAAGCCGTCCGGCCTTTTGCCGTCAGCGCGGCAGAGCCCCGGAGGCTCCAGAACGCAGGGGATGTTGGCGGATATCAAAGCCCTCCTCACAATGTCATTGAGAGCGTGGTGGCGCGGAAATCTTCCAGAACACCGACAACAACTCAATGCGTGATGGCCATTTGCTTCCACCATGGACCCGCAGATGCATTTATGAGGCACACAAACATCGCAGCCCAGGCGGTGAGCTACTGCCACCCGCAATGAGTCGTTGTCCAGGAGTGTTCCTAAATAAGGAGCAGGCAAAGCCTGTAACCACGCTCCCGCTTCAACATTTGACACCGACTTTAGCCGGGCCAAATCCACTCCAGTGGCTACATCTTTAAGCCGTGCAAGAGTGTCCCTGGCCCCCACATCGTCCCAAACTCGCTGCACCTGCGGAGCCTCGGGCATCGACGCAGTAGGGTACCGAGCCGTCCACTTCGCCAGGGCGTCATCCACAAACGGAATGGTAACCATGTCTCCATCAGAATTTAAAATTTTAGAGACCAGGCTACCAACCCCATGTGCCGACGCGAGGAAGGCTGGCAGGCCCACATCCCCCGCACGCCGCAAACCGAGACCACCGTGACGTATGGGCAAGGACGCCTGTACCCATTGCTCCACCGAAAGAGACACATTTAATATAGTCTCTGTCGTATCCCTCAACGTGGCGTCAAAGACAGAAACGTCATCCGGACACAACCATGTTGGACTGGTTCTTAAAAGGTAAGTTATTTTGGGAACCGCGAAACACATTCGTAATAGAGTCAGGGCAACATGGGCATTAATTCCCTTCAGACGTTCCTGGGCGAGCAAAAGTAAACGCTTCCTGGATTCTATTGCGCTAGGAATGGCCTCTTGGAAAATAGGAGAACCCAAAAGGGTAAAAGTCCCGTGTGAAATCTCCTTAAGACCAGGAAGCAACGACCTTAAAGAAAACAAAGAAGAAGAAGAGGCAGGTCCGCAGCAGTAAACCTCACACTTCCCCGCATTCACCTCCAGACCCATATCCTTCAGGCGGGGGATAAGGAAATCCAAATCCTGCTTTACGACCTCAGGCTCCCCCCCTAAGGTGCCGTCATCTAAATACCAAATATTAAGGGGAGATTTCAGAGACGACACCGCTTCGTGAATAGCAAGACTGAAGATGAAGATGTTTTTATTATGTATATCATCGCCTGTATGCGGGTCGCCTTTATCCGGGACATGTGGAAATCTATTAAGGAGGCTTGTTACCAGCAGTGGACTTCCTATGGCTGAAATGATGACGATGATATCGTCGCCTAGTGACCATCGCTTAGTAGTACAAGCTTTGCTTAGTTTGGGACTAGGTCGATTTGTGTAAGATTATCCCTGATATTTATTTATTTATTATTTATTAAAAGCATCGTATCGTATAAGGTGACCAAACATTTTACCTCTCCTATTATCTATTGCTTTTACTAAGCTCCTGTTATCCCTCACTCTTCCAAGTACTTCTTCATTTCTGACTGTTTCCGTCCAACTAATCTTTTCCATCCCTCATCATCATCATCATCATCATCATCATCATCATCATCATCATCATTTAAGCCATAGGACGTCCACTGCTGGACACAGGTCTCCTCAAGAGATTTCCACATGGGCCGGATAGAGGTGACCCGCATCCAGCGAGTCCTCGCCACCATAATCAGGTCGTCCGACCGCCTTGCGGGTGGCCTTCCCACGAAGCGCTTGCCGGTACGTGGTCTCCACTCGAGAACCTTTCTGCCCTGCTTATCCACCCTTTTTCATTGTTTTTCCATCCTTCACCACATTTCAAAGGCCTTCAGTAATTTTACCTTAAACTTTATTTTTTATAAAGTTTTGTTGTTATAAAGGCCACAATAATGGTAATGTCTCAGTGCTTGATACTGTTCCAGTTGTTGGCACCTTCAGACATAATCCATAGCACTAAAAATTAACGGTGTCTATTATTGAAATAAGGATACAACAATACGGACGTTTGCCGCGTACATTCAGCATCAAATAGTTCGTAGCGACTAAAAAGTAGCCAAATATATCGGAACAGTCATTATAAACTATGATGCTGATTGTACAGTCAAGGGCAAAAATAAATACTGACACTAAATGATTTAAAAATATGTACACACCAACCCCACTGTCAAAGTAATAAGGTTCGGATATATATTTATGAGTTTTGGGTGTGGTTTTGCCCTTGACTGTACATTTTCAGAAAATTTCGAATGTACGATTCAAGAGTTAGGGCCCTGTTTTAGACACACAGAAAGTGGAGGCTTAAGAAATATTAATCTGTGTGGACCCTATTTGTACGGAGCGTATAAAGACGACAGCTACATTGAAATCAAATCAAATCAAATAATTTATTTGTAAACATAGGTTTGCAGGTGTTACATTTAATTATATAAGTGTGTCTCTTATGTCTCGCCACAAGGCATATAAATATTTTGAGTCAGGAAATGCAAAAAGGTTTAGATGTGTTTCCAGCCTTCGAATAAAGATGTTATACACATATTATTCCCCATGTACCTGTAATTACACGGTATCTCTTACTGCACAAACCTGAACGCAACAATGTATTGCGTAGCGGATTTGCGACAGAATAATTTAATAATAAATAGCTTTTCATTGGCGTAACATTTTTTACCAAACTGTTTCATTTACCAACTCCTAATATGGCAAGTAGAAACCGTGGATTAGGATGAAGTAAAACATAGGTTGGGTTATTAATTAGCTGCGCGCCCCGGATTCGCACGGGCGTACTAAGGAATAAAATAATACCTAGACCTAGACTTCCCTTTAGATAGTTTAGTATAGGATCACATATTTATTTGTATTTTCTTGACGATCCCTTTAGGGACTTTATTCATGTATTATTTAATTTTTATATTTTTTATTAATGAGATTTTATTTTTTTATTGTATAAATAATCTAAAATCTTGTTGTAAGTAACTTAACGTAAGTAAAAGGTAGTTTTAAAGTGCCATCTAGTTTTTGGAATATCTTCTTGCGATCGGAACACGATCCAAAATATCGCAACAGTCAGTCCTCTTGTTCTAATGGTCCTTGCTTTGACTATAGGATCACTTACTACTACGTCCGTCTGTCAAGATTATTTCTCAGGAACGAGTAGCGTAGAAGTACCAAGCTGAAATCAATATCAAATACTAAATTCTGCAGTCCCTTCAAGCTGTGAAAAAGCATCACTTAGCCACTTTCGCTTTTTTTTGCAATTTTTAGTATTTCGTCTTACATACACACCTTGTGATAACTGTGGATAAGGTAGTCGGCTATTTTCCTATCTAGTAGGTGACGTGCCCGTTGCTACAATAGATATAATCGAAAAAGTCATTGATAGGTCTTGGTCCGCATATTATAGGGAAGAGGACTATTTCACAGACAAAAATGCATGGCCGAAAATAGAAACCAAATAATTTACTTTTACCGGGACACCGTTTATAAGGTGACGTATCAAACGTAAGTAAGTTGTTTTAAAAAATGTATATATTTTGCTTTTTTATCTTCTATTATATTTTTACTTTAATAAGTACTACGCATTGAGTTTACACTTAAAACGTACCTATAGGTACTATTTAGGATAGGCTAAGTACAAATATTGTAATAAATAACAGTTATTTAGAAAAAAATACTGACTGTTGAGTTTGTTTCGGTTCTCTTCTCAACAGTGGTCTCCTCTTGGGAAATGCCTTTGCGGCCTATTACATTATTTCATTATTATGTCAAACGCGCAGATGAACCACCTCATGGGAAGTGGTCATCGTCTCCCATGCCTGGTTATGATGGAGCTACCCCTGCGTGCGGGGTTAAAAATAGCTTTCCGTCTCATAGGTCAGCGCACACGCAGCCCGCAGCTGATACTGAACAGGCGATAATTGCCCTAGCCTATGTAATTACATCGGTTTGAATTATATCAGTCGGCCATTGGTCGCGAATTGAAATTGCTAGCGTAATAGCGATTTGCACGGAGCTAAAAACACAGTGCCACGTTACAAATATAGTTTATCGTTTTTTATGTAAAACAAACCAGCAATTGACCAATGTATTATTTTTATTTGATTAATGGCTCCGTTTTCTTCCCTTATTAACCTACATGAGGTTAGAATTCTGTTCTTTCAATGGCTGGACATTCGAAATACATTTTTCTTTTTGTAACATGGCAAGTATAAAGACAAAGATCTTAGATTTATAAAGTAATTAAATTATTAAAGTCCTTAGGTATGGGGAGGTAGAGGACCATTATGCAATCAGATTCGGGCGCCACCTTTGTAACCTGAGACGTCTCACGTCCGAGCCCAACCCAAAAGCCCAGTGATCCCCTACCCAGGGCTCGGAAACCGGTATTCTTTTCAGAAAAAATAACCGGATTTTCCGTTTTTGAATTAGGTGTTTCCAAAAATATTTTTCTTTTCTAAATAAAGTAATCCAGTTTTTGAGCACTCCGGAAATACGGTGTATTTTGGAAGGGGTCTCCTTCGGAATTCCTAATGTCGTTTGTCATAACGCATTTTTTTTTCAGAAACCGTAATTTTATTAGGATTTTTAAAAAGATCATTGTATAGGTTAGGTAAGGTTTGTTTTAAACAATCCTGAAAAGTTTACCGTTTCGATTACGATATAGATCCTTTTAGAAGATTTAAAAATACCGGTTCCGGGCCCTCTGCCCCTTACCTCTTCAGACTTGAATGATGTGAGTAACTTTTATGTAAATTCAATATGTCCGAGTCTCATGTTACTCTTCTAATTAAACATACTAAAATGCGTCTACTTTATTCAACTTGCGTACTAAAAGTCAATCTACACAAAGCCGGCGGCGATAAAGGTACAAGACTCATCAACAATCGACAGTAACACATATTTCTAGCCGCTGATATTATATCTTTAATTAAAACATGTCGAGCCGTCTAGAATATCAATTTATAGATCCTGGCACTAGGGCGTCCATCAATCAGGCAATCTAAATTGATCAATCGATTATTGAACAGCTTTCTACGTCACGCGAGGCGTGAGAAGGTTTTCTAGACTAGAAAATCTCGTTTTAAGACGCTGTGAAAAAAGTCGAGACCATGTGATTATGCATCAACCCCAATGGCGGAGAATACTTGTATTTGATTACTATGTAGATAAATACACACTCTGGCTGTTCTCCCCATTCGTTGATGAAAAATACATCTAATAACTCTCATTTAGACTACACTAGTGGTAACACAACCGCCAACGAAGCTAACAGTTCCACGTTCGGATCCTAAGAAGAAATATTTAAATTTGTGTGATTTTCACAAATATTTTATATATTCTTGGAATTTTTGGATGTTTTTTTAAGATTCGTACCCAAAGGGTAAAACGGGACCCTATTAATAAGACTCCGCTGTCTGTCCGTCTGTCTGTCTGTTTGTTTGTGACCAGGCTGTAAGGCTATAGGTATCTGATGAACCCTTATACCTAGACAGTTGAAATTTTCACAAATGATGTATTTTGTTGCCGCTATAATTTTCTTATCATAATGATATTTCACGTCTATTACCCGGAGTGCCGTTTAAGATAGTGTATGTAGTTAGATAAGATACATTCACATAGGTATATTAAGTGATTTTATTTTTGTTTCAGGTAAGTGTCAACAAAATATGCACAATCAACCATCACGGTATAAAAATGGCTGTCGTAAGTAGCATACGAGTATATTTGAAGTTATAATAAGAAATCGCCCCAATGTAAATCTGAATATACAGATTGCAAAAAAAATACCGACAAGGTAATACATTGTATAAGTATCATTTTTTTTTACGTACATAATTAAAAAATATCTTGATGACTTATTTGGTTTACATATAATAAATCAAAAACAAGTCAAATTATTATCAATTTGCGTTCCAGCGTTCGAAATTAAAATTAATTCGTGGCAAATGAGTTCAGAGCTTGTACGGCACGAGTGATTGATGTGAAAAATAGACGGAGTGTATGTTTCCACTGACACACGATTTTAAATACCGATATCAATTTATAAAATGTGTATGCCTAACGGCTCAGCATAATGATAAAATAAAAATAAAATAAAATAAAATAGCCTTTTATTTCTTGCAAAAAAAATAGTAAGGTTTACAAATAATATTTACAGCATTTGTTTTAAAATTAAAACATTGATTTTTAAATTATTTTATATTTAGTTGGAGCTACGATTAATATGTCAATGGTAAGAATGTAATTCTCCATAGATTACATATCTTAATACAAAATTTTGTCTTAAAAATTTATAATTTCAATAATTAAAAAGTAATAAAGCAAATTTTTTATGTCATCATATTGAAAAATAAAATCATTGAATAAATTGCATGCAAAAGATAATAAAAAAAATATTATTATTTATTAGCATAATGATACCAAAAATCAAATTATTTAGACCTTTGTGTAAATTAATTAGAACTATGTTGAACAAATAAATGATTAGTATTTGTATTCGACATAGCAAAAGCAGGTGCTATCAACCTGTCAATGTCGACTGCTGTGTCGACTATTTACCACATAATTGATAGATGTGAGCGTTACTTTGCTGAAATCCTTATTATATTAATGAGTTTCCTTTGCAAAATATAAATAATTTATTTCGCGGAGTTTGCAAAGGTACTATAAAGGTGCGTCCACACTTGTATCATTTGCTCGTATCCGATCACCGTGGCGTGGCATGACTGTGTATCGAGCAGATCGCGCTGCTTGGACGCACACTGTCGGCGCGGCGATCACGCCACACTTTTCCGATGTAAGTTTCCGATATACGCGTAGCAACATGGGTTTCGAGCGATCGGATCGGCGCAACGTCCAAACGCGTGATCGTGACACGCGATCATACCACGGGGCGAAGATCTGATCGGGCAAATGATACAAATGTGGACGCACCTTTATGTATCCATACTATGTTACAGGCTTTATCAGCCGTTAATTTTAGTGCCACGCAGAAAGTTTAGTGAAATTGGACCCAAACCAAACCTATAGACCTCGATAACACAACCACATTTTAACTGAATGCAAAGCGTACCCTTACTGATTTTGTTTTCATGGCTAAGTAAAAACTTGTGTCAAAAAACTCATTCAAAACGACCACGAATTAAAAAAAATATATGACTTAAATCCAGTTTTTTAACCGACTTCAAACACGCAGGAGGTTCTTAATTCTTGGGAATCTTTTTATTTAATTCATATTTTCTCCCGACTATTTTTACCGTATCGTTAGATACAATGGACACAAATGTTACCCCCAAAAAAGAGTTCGTCTGTTTTAGAGCAATTTCATTTGAAATCAATTTCCATCGCAATTAGAGTGATTGGTTCCGAGCAGCCTCAGATATTAGCTACTGATTAGTTTAGCTGGTTTGTTTTCGATTACATTTTAGAATAAAAGTACCGTTATTTAATTTAGCATTAAGGTCACTTTGCGGACTGGATTATGCAAGCATCGATTAATATCGTATTTGAAATTATAAATGCGAAAGTTTTTGAGGATGTTTGTGACGATGCATCACATGGATTTACATGAAACTTAGATAAATGTCTGTCAAAAATATAATTTTTGTGACAAGTTTTATTGTCGACTGTACTTTTCATTAAACATCTAGATATCAATTACTCCCCAAGATGATGCTAAAGAGCCCAAAATCGGTAAGATTACATTATTCTATTACAGAATTCTTATGTCCACCTTCCGGCTCCATCATCAGATCAGCTCGATGTCAGAAGTCAGAATATTGTATTGTCACCTAACTTACATACTCGTCATTAAGCAAACTTTTAAATTAATCGGATTCCGGAAAGTGAGTCTTTAAATGGTCCTTTCCAAAAATAAGACCGCCGTCGATAGCAATCACGATCTTCAATCATGAAGTTACGACCACAGAAAGAGAGAGCAAAACTGCGGGTAATACATACGTAAAGAATTACATTTGTCCTTCAAAAAATAATGTTTCTCATAAAAAAACCGGTCAAGTACGAGTCTGACTCGCGCAACGAGGGTTACGTACAAATTTTCAATTATTCCGTCTTAACTTGCCGTTTGAGTTAAGTTTGCCTCTGGTATCTATGGCGTCACATACAAATGAGGGGCAAACTTAATCAAGCCGGGTAATTCAAAAATGATTTTTGGTGATTTAAAAAAAGTAAGGCAGATAGATATATGGTAATAATTTTCGTGTAATATTCATATTAAATTACATAATTCTAGAAAATTCCAGATGTTTCGGTTGGTAAACTTCGGTGATAAAGGGGGGAATGGTGTTTTTTTTACACATTTTCCTTAAACAAAATCTATTGACAATAAAAATAAAAAAATTGTTCAAAAATGTACAGATCAAGCTCTTTCATATGATATCCTACTTGACCTAGGAGCTATGACTGAATTTTTGCCCCCCCTCATATACGTCGTTTTTTTAGAAAATAAAAATATATTTTAAAATGTTTCCTTTGCAATACATGTGGGCTAATCATGTTTATATATATCCCAAAATTCAAATAGATAGCAAAAGTTGTTTTTGAGATATGGCGCTCTAATAGTCGGACAGACAGACAACACAGACAGACAGACAAAGTCGTACCATAAGGGTTCCTTTTTTACCATTTTTGGTACGGAACTCTAAAAATGTGGCAAAAATACTATGGTTGTTGAAGATTTTTTGTTTAAGTACTTAGTAACTTGACATCCAAAATTGGCATCCTTAAAAAAAGCTTAAAAAGTCTCCATGGAAATCCTCCTTAGAAAGCCGATTCGGGAGTGACAGCTACGGCGAAAATGACACGCAGAACAAAAATGAACGATATTATATATGTCTGTGTGTGAACACATACTTGTCAAACAACACATCCCAGAAGTGACAACCGGATATTAAAAGATGTTACGGTAAGATACAATAATTGTAGTTTTTTCAACACTTACTGGCACTTAAGCTTAAGTATACAAATAGACGATGGTGGTCTGTCCATATGCCACGAAATGTGACACGTGAAATAAGTGTCCGTGACGTTCAGAAAATTGCTGCCTATAAAAGTTTTTGTTTTTGAGATGTAATCTTCATTATTTTCATAATGCCATTAGCCTTCATAGATCGAGGATTTCGTTTTGAGACGAGGTTTGCTTGAGAGGAGGTTTTATCATGTGATTTGTCATGAAAAGATACATTTTTTAGGGGGGGTTATATCATGGATGCAGGTTAAACGGCATCTGAACCCCTCGCTCCACTCATGATTACAACTTAGAATCACTCGCTACGCTCGGAATCTGATAAATTGGTACCAGCATGAAATTATGTTGGCTTTTCGCATGATACGATTTTGTTGCCACATTAGAAATAGCCGTTTGTTGCTGGAACATTATAATTCTTAGCCCTCGTTTCACTAAATTTCAGGGATATTCCTTTAGGCTTTGCTATCTGCACCCAAAGTCAAATTTTATACAGGCCAAATTGATATATATGAGCTTATGAGAATTACTCTTTACAATCAGATTAATTTTACGCGAATTTAAAGCCTTGTCGGGCAGGAGCTTAGCGTAATGCCGCGAGTAGCGGACAGACAGACTGACAGACGAGGACAGCCGAGGCTAAGCAGGCTGTGAATGTCACCGTGGGATTACTCGTGTCTTGAGCACATTATTGCGATATGTATCTATTAAGGGCTTTACTTTAATAACTAGAAAAAGTAACTTCTCTCAAGGAGGATAAAAAACCGGCCAAGTGCGAGTCGGACTCGCGCACCGAGAGTTCCGTACAAAATATACGCTACAAACTCCTATCTATGAACATCTAGTGTTAGCAGAGCCCTACTCCTAAGCAAAATATACGCGGTGCTCGATTATTTTATATTGGTTACTGACATAGACAGTTAGACATAAAATTTAACTGTTTTTTGTATTTGTTGTTACAGCAGCAACAAAAATACATCATCTGTGTAAATACGGCCTGGTGACAGACGGACAGACAGACAGACGGACGGACAGTAGAGTCTTAGTAATAGGGTCCCGTTTTACCATTTGGGTACGGAACCCTAAAAAGTGGTAACCCATGTTTCACTTCAGCGTAGTTGTGTAAAAGTATGCTACAACCATCTTTAGTTGTCTATCTATCCTTGGACCGAATATGGCTGAAATACGTCACAAAGACACACACAAAATTCATCTTCTTCCTCTCAGTAATTCAACTCTTTGCATAGCGGTCGTAATCAATAACTTGTACTGTAGGCGTAAATGTTGCTCTATAATATTCCACCATCTCTCTCAATTTGCTGACATTGGGGTGCACTCATCTAAAGGTCCGCCCACAGCTGATTTGATTTGATCAGTCCACCGCATGAGCGATCTCCCACGTAGTCTGGTTCCTTCTACCCTAGACGACAAGCCGCTCTATGTAGTCATTGAGACCGATGACCGAAAAACTTAAGTATCCGAGCCTGTACTAGAGCTGACAGGCGCTGTTTGATGATCTTTTGGGGTGGAGGCATTAGTCCTGAATTCTGTACACGAAATGCCCAGCATTCTTCATTCAAACATAAAGAAAACTGACCTTCAAATAGTCCATTTTACTTATTGTTTTGAAACTATCTTCAAGAAAATAGACTATTAGATAAACTGTGTAAGATTGTCTCATAGACCTATTTATTTATTTTGTAAAAAAAATGTTAGAAAACCATGTGAAACCTTGATCGTCTCGCATTTTCCCTGTCACAGGGGCCACGGAGGCCAGACGGCAACCGCTCCGAGTTAACGCGACGTGTCAATGTACATGTGCATAATACTATCCTTTCCCTTAAATGTGCTTCTAATAGATGTCCGTAAATACAGAAGCCAGCTCTAACCTCGAGCCTTTCACGACACGACTTTAAGTCTCGAGCCATACATTAGCCGCAATCTGACATACCTCAGCCCGGCAGCCCACGCGTGGGTATCGGCGATCGCCGTGAGACCTCGAGCGAAGAAAGTCATATGAAGCAAAATTTTGCAACAAAGTCGAACCTTTTTGAAGGAAGCGGGACTTAATACGCCATAATGTCATCCTTGTTTATTGTAAGGGCTAGGAATTAAATGTGGAGGTGATGGAGATTAGAGCCTGGTTTTGTAGGACCTTAGTAAATTATTCTTAATAATCTTTGTGTATGTGTATCATGGAACGAGGTGACACCCACCAATGGGAACTAAAAAATACGCTCCCTGATATGATTTGAGAACATTTTCAACGATTACGTTGTATATTGATTGAAACCAAAAACTTATACGATTTTTTACATTATCACAACAAAACGGTGCTTAACTGCGAATAAATATGATTTATTCGCTTCAGTTGATAATTTAGAAAAATCAAAATGCTAACTACATACGCAAAATCTACATCATGACTAATGTACAGTACGCAAAATATACTTACGCTGAAAGTACATAATCGTTATCATAATTATCAATTACAATCCGCGTACTGTACATTAGTCATGATGTAGATTTTGCGTATGTTACATTTTGACTGTTTGCACATTAAGCGTGCAGTTAGCATTTTGCGTATTCTACATTATAATCATAATTGATAAATGAAAGACGCGACGCCACATCAGCCTCCCTTTGACACCGGAGGCCGGTAACGAATGGAGGAAGTGTAGCGTGTGCGTTGTGACTGCTAGTAAATTAGTTTTTTTTAATTTAAGAGGAACAATATAAACTATTGATTAAGCTCATTAAATAAAGAGAAAAAAAATCATACTACACCATTTTGTTTATATAGCATGGACAAATTGACATACACAATTTGAATTTGGCATAATGTGTGTCTTTTTGTCCATCTGTGCTCCATGCGATAAGAACAAAATGGTTTTCATGTAATCAAAACAAAATCATTTGAAAAAAACGCACTTTTCTTTTGAACCTCCGTTACTACCCATCTAGACGATTCTAAACAGCTCAAACTCGGTCGGATTGCATTACTTTATTACAAAGTACCTATGACCACCATCCGGCTCCATCGTCAGATCAGCTCGATGGTGTACATTATAGTTTCAATCATTGATAGATTCAGGTAGTGCATTGCGGAATTCCATATTATGGTGGTTTGTTGAACTTGCGTGCGTATTTTTTTGTGGAAACTGCATGAAAATATACGCATGTTAGCACAATTTATTGTCACATCTAACCAAGACACTATTTCGCGTAAAAGCAAAGGTAAACTATTATCCATTACTCTACATTATATTTTCACCTAACTTACATAAGTTAAGTTACATATGTTAAGGCTCTATTGTACTGTTTCTGTTGTTGGTGTGCAATAAAGAATTGTTGTATTGTATTGCGTGCCAAATTTTAGCTCAATCACAAACTGGGAAGTGAGTAAAATTTAACTTGCAAGATTTGACCCACACATACTAACATACTGACACAGGTACATACTAATAACAGGGCAACTCAAATAAAATAATGTAAAATAACACATTCCTATCGAGTTTGGTCTCTTTAGAATCGGTTGTCAATACAAGTTTATCACAACAAACAATTTTTTGAAAGAAACGTTTTTCATCGGTACGAACAGTGGTAGGAAGGATTAAAAAGACGAATTAACCCCCAAGTTTCGTTGTGATAATACTTATTTTTTATTAATTCAATTTCATAAGCATGTCCAGTCCAAACCAAGTTTCTAAATATCTCAAGAATGTCTGCTGAAGTCTCTTAGGATGGAGAAAATTGCCAGTAATAAACAACGGTGGCGTTGATTACTTCGCGTTTCACCGACGGAACCCTTTAATTAAGAGTATTATACTTTAATTGATATTTCCCATGAAAGGATAGATTACCCTATAAGGCGCAGTTTCACCTATTAGGCCGAATCATTTTAATTCACTTCCCATACATATTTAGGGTTCCGTACCTACTAGGGTAATCAAACTGAAGTGGCAATGGGCAGGGCACACAGTTCGAAGAACCGATGGCCGTTGGGGCAGAAAAGTTCTCGAGTGAATACCGCATACCGGCGTGCGCAGCGTGGTAAGGCCACCCGCAAGGTGGCCGGACGACCTGGATAGGGTTGCGGGGACTCGCTAGATGCGGGTCGCCTCTATCTAGCCCATGTGTCTATTGAGGAGGCCTGTGTCCAGCAGTGGACGTCCTATGGCTGCGTCCTATGGACGCAAAATTTACATGGCATAAAATGTACATCATGATAAATGTACGGTACGCAGAATGTACACGGCATTAAAATGTAGGTACATACGCAAATTGTACAATGTTACAGTTTATGATATGTTGCGTGTTATGGTATGTACATTTTTCTCATTATATATTTTGCATTATGTGCATCTACAGTTAGTACATTCTGCGTATAAGTACTGTACATTTGTCATGATGTACATTTTACGCCATGTTTATTTCGCGTTTGGACATTTTGATTATTTTCGCATTTTGTAGTTAGCATTTGCACTTCAAACATTTTCAGCTGCAGCCCTACCGAGTTAGGTATCTATAGAATCTTCTTATTGAGTTGTTTAAGGGGTTTTTAAATAAAAGTGCAGTCGGTAATAAAACCTTATCTTAAAAAATTTTTTTTTCGATGCCTTTTGCGTAATATTTTTCATCTTTTGAACCGGTGTACCTGAAAGTTTCACGCTAATCTGTATTAAGTACTATGTTATACTAACGAACAATACATCCATACTAATATTATAAATGTGAAATTGTGTCTGTCTGTCTGTCTGTCTGTCTGTCTGTCTATCTGTTACCTCTTCACGCTTAAACCGCTGAACCGATTTGGATGAAATTTGGTATGGAGATAATTTGAGTCCCGGGGAAGGACATAAGCTACTTTTTATCCCGGAAAAATACGCTTATCCGCGATAAACGAATTTAAGGTGGACGAAGTCGCGGGCAGAAGCTAGCATAAAATATATTTAAAAATGTGACCTGTTTTGCGAACAGTGGTACGGAACGTTCTCATACACGAGCCTGACTCGCACTTGGCCCGTTTTTTTTCTGGCGTATTTTCAAAACAATTAAGTTTTATTATTATATCTAGTAATGACGCCACTTTACAGTCTGCAAACCATTGACGTTTTACGTGAGCATGCGCATTATTACCTTGTATTGTGCGTTTTTAATCCAAACTTGCAACACGCCCTATTCGACCGAAGACCTTCGTCGTTAAGCACTGGGGTATTTTGGACGAAAAGATATGAATATGACGCATCTTCCCGAACAAATTTCACTGGTATTGAATTTCAGTACGTACAAGTTATTTGAATATCATGTTGGAGAACAAAAAGTGGTATAGTACAATATTGATACAAAGAAAGAAAGATCTAAGTAGAAAAAAAAAATTAATTGCGATCCACTGAAGTCTAAGCCGGAATCGAACCAGCGTCTCTGTTATACCGGAACAGCGTCCTATCCGTTAGACCATCAGACCGCTTGTGATTCACAACGAATTAATCCTCTACCTTCGGTAACGATACGTTACTCACGACCTTATGTACCATTAATATTTGAAAGGTTTACTACCTTATAAGCACCACTCTAAGAAGATGCGCTTTCGCAACATTTCTTCAAGCTGACCTGCCATTTCAGTAGTGCCAAAGCTTACGAGAGAGATGGCGCTGTAATCACTTTTAATGTTTGTTTATATTTTTGAATCAAAAATATGAGATGTTTTCACATTAAAAATATACACAAACATTAAAGTGGTATAGGCCGTCAACAGGTTTAAAGGTTTGCCTTTCGTAAGTTTACATACTGTATACTTACTGTAAAAGGATACATATATCGTTTAAGTATACAGGGATACGCCGTTAGACAGATGTCCTCTATGACGCGACAAGCGGCCAACTGCATTGCCGACCTCGGGGTCGACGTACAGTCAGACGCAGAGATTGTACCATGCATTCACATGAAGCAGATTTACTTCATATTTTCTAATAGCTCGTTTACAATTACAAGCAACTTAACTGGGCAGGGAAGCGGGCATGGAAGTGGGCAACGCGAGAGTGCAAACACATACACGCATTGCGACACACACGAGACTCGGATAGACAGACGAACAACAAAGTAATTCTATAAGGCGGCTTGCACCACAATTTTAACCTAGAGTTAAGACATAACCTAGAGTTTATCTGACAGTTCTGGTATGATTTAAATAAAGCTTGTTCCTTGATGAGATCATCAAGGAACAAGCGAGACACAGGACTGCAAAACCTTAATTTTCGAACGGTGTAAAATATACTATCTGTTAAAAAGTAGTTAAATAGTCTTTGTTTTTTTTTAATATTACAATTAGTAATGAGGTTTTTCTTTGCAGCGTTTCTTTTCTCCTCGGAACGCTTCATTTGTGAAATGCTGCTTGGTAAATTATTAAAATAAAATTATTACCTAAGCCCTTCTGGCACATGTGACAGCTTAACCGCATCTGGCATGTATGTACACCTTCATTTGTTTTTTCAAAGTGGGTAGTTTGCTCAGATTATAACTTTGACAGAGGAAAATATATCTTTCTCAGTCCACCCGTGACCATGGAAAGCTGAAAAGCTTCCGAAACATCGGGAACTCAAATGAGATAATGTACGCGATTTAATCCGTTAAATTGTTTTATTTAAATGAGTTATAATCGCGGAAACAGAAGAAAATATTAGTTCTGTTATGAATCATCCGGTCTGATTCATAACAGAACTAATATTTTCTTAAAATATAACTCGGAGTTAAATGCATTAACTCTGGACTGCGCTAGTGGCCTTTAGGGTTCTATTTTTAGGGTTCCGTAGCCAAAATGGCAAAAACGGTACCCTTATAGTTTCGTCATGTCCATCCGTCCGTCCGTATGACACAGGTATTTTGCTCAAAAACTCCATGATGTATATTGATGGAAATTGCAGTAGGTATGTCTTGTACAAGCCGGTATGTCTTGTAGCCTCTTGTGATTGTGTTGATAACGTTTGCGTAATCAAAAATTGTTACGAAATCGTGGATAAAATGTAATTTGTTGTGTTGTACACCTCAATGGGGCGCTAAGCAACAAAAATACAGTTTTTTTTTACAGTATATGTTTTTACATTTCTCTAGAGAACTATTCGTATTGTCGGACCTCAAACAAGAAAAATGTGTCATAAACATTTGATAAATAATTAGCACCGCCTCTCATAGTTTTTGCGAGAGACATTGCTATATACTTAATTATTATATTGCGAGGTAAATTTTGTTTTATTCAAACTTAATGCACCAGCGCCGTAAACCAAGCTATTCACTGTCCGATGTTCGATAGCAGTCAACTAATGTAACGCGACGCCACGGTAATATATGGCCGCTTTAGATTCAGCGATACCAAGGGCGTAGCGAAAGACAGCTGTTGCACTGCATATAAGACAACCTCTGCAACATTTATCATCAAATTCTCGTGTCTTTGTCCCATTTACTTGGGTTCGACGCAGCAAGTTTTTAACACGCTTTTATTAGGTCGACCTGTATGTAACTATGTAATGGAATCTATGGTAACGAATTTAACCATCTTCCAAGGATCGTAGCGTCATGAAAATTGGCAATTGTATGTAGTTCTGATGACAATACAATCATATGGTACTGTCGAAGTGATCTGATGATGGAGCCGGAAGATATGAACTAGAACTTCATGATTGAACATCGTATCTATCTATCGTAGCTGTGTTTGGATTTGTTAGAAAAGTCTTGTAAAGCGTGTTTTTCTAGTGATTTTTAAACTATTTTTTTTTCTTCCATACCCGTCCATCACCCGTCACTCACAACCGTCCTATTCATGTCATCTTTCACGCAATCCATCCACCTTTTCCTCGGCCTACCTCTGACTCTTTCATCCCTTCACATGCATATCTGATACCCTTCTCGTCACATGACTCTCATCCCTCCGCCGTAGGCGAATTGCTCTCAGCATATCGACTACGGGTGCTACTTTCAGGCTTCCTCGTATATACTCATTCCTTATCCGATCCGTTCTCAACACGCCACTCATCCATCTCAACTCTCTGCAACTCTATACTATTATAAAGGTGTTAATCATCATCATCATCGTAATTCATCATCATCATCAGCCAAAAGACGTCCACTGCCGCCTCCCAAAGAGCACCACCATGTCCTGCGCTGCGCGCATCTAAAGGTGCGTCCACATTTGTATTATTTGCCCGATCAGATCTTCGTCCCGTGGCATGATCGCGTGTCACGATCACGCGTTTAGACGTTGCGCCGATCCGATCGCTCGAAATCCATGTTGCTACTCGTATCACACACTTAGATCGGACAAGCGAGGCGTGATCGCCGCGCCGACAGTGAGCGTCCAAGCAGCGAGATACTCAGTCATGCCACGCCACGGTGATCGGATACGAGCAAATGATACAAGCGTGGACGCAGCTTAATGGACTCTCCAGACGGTTACGACCCGGCCGCGATATTGCGTAAATTGCGGTGCGGGAAGCGATTTATCTGTTCATTGCGTGGTCGAGACGCGCAACGCACTTTGGTTTGTTAGGATCAATCGCAATGAATTAGAAAAACCGCTGCCACTGCCGCCGCCACTCGAAGTCGTGGCCGGGCCGTAACATGTACTTACAAGTAGTTAAATATTTAAACCTATCCCTTAGGTTTAAATATTTAACTACTTGGTAGTCTTAAAGATTCATCAAACGAAATTTATTCCGAAACTAGATACCCGCAACTCCGTTCGCGGAAAATAAAAAATCATACCTCATTTTTACATGAGCGTACACAGATAAAAAATGTTCTACATCCATCTATGGATGCCTAGTTACCCGTGCACCACAAATAGTTGAAATTTTTATAGTCGTTTTGGATAAAACCACAACGACACTACAAACATAAAAAAAAAAATCGATTCAGGGACATTAATAAAGCTCGTATCACTTAGTTTTTTGAAAATATCTTCAATGCACAGATTTAATTTTTACAACTTCATACTAGTATAAATAATGTTGTGTTGAAGTTTTGGCTTTTCTGTCTAGTTGCGCTATGTCGCCTTAGTCCAGTTTAGTAATTACTTATGCTCGTTAGCTCTAAGGGTAGCTTTGAGGGTACTTTTGAGACCTATCCATTAGTTCAATACTGCCCTAATGGGTGGAGCGTGCTTTCAGACTTTGTGACCAATCTGGACCCTTTCGACCGATTACGTCATTAAAAAGGGCTGAAAAATTAAAATTGTATTATGTAAAATAATTAGGAAATACTTCGTACAGAAGTAGCATTACAAAAATACCTGTTCTAAACAAAATACGTATACTTTCAAAAATTATGTAGTACTTTTACATACGATTATGTAATTTTACCTGCATTAAAAACAAGTAAACCTGTAAAATTCCCGAAAAGCGAGGAAATTTGCGAAAAATTGTGTAATTTTAATGGATATCATTTTCATCAATATTAATTTTATTCAATTTAAAATGAAAGAAAATGTTGGGAAATTACATAGGTTTTCGTCAATTTCCTTACTTAATCGCAAAATTGACAGGTTCTAGTAACGTGTTTCTTTTGGCATGTAAAATTATATTTTTTAACGGTTTATGGGCACACAATATGGTAAAACATATTTATGTATTTAATCGTATGGATGTATGGACATATATGGATCGGATCTGCTGTATATTATAAATAGTATACCATAGTACCTTGTTATGGTAGGTATACTATTTATAATATACAACAGATCAAAAAAACCTTTTTTCTTCGAAGTAGGTTAAATATATAATTATTACTTAACAATGTTTTTTTCTTCTTATCATTATTTAAGGAGCTTTTATCAAACTTAACAATGTTGAAAAAATGAATTTCAAATTTAGATATCGTCATAAACTGAAACATTTACAATGAAGCAAAATGACTGTCGCATTTTGCTTTGAACATTTTAAGTGATTTAAAAGAATACCCTTTATTCTTAATACAAAAGGCCGGACATCTGTTGATATCGATTATCTTGTCCTCGTTTACAAAAAGATCAACAGATACATAACTTTACGTACATTGCAATAATGAGAATAAACACAATATTCAAGCCGCTATAAAAACTTGCCAAGTGCGAGTCGGTCTCGCACATGAAGGGTTCCGTACCACTGTACGCATAAAACGACGAAACACGAGTTTCTTGGAGGGCTCCATAAAAGAAGTCTTAAACACATTCACGACCGACATTTTGTTCATGCTACGCGCGGTAGCCGATTACATGGGAAAATGCGTATGTCATCATCATCATCATTTCAGCCATAGGACGCCCACTGCTGGACACAGGCCTCCCAAATGGATTTCCACATGGGCCGGATAGAGGCGACTCGCATCCAGTGAGTCCACGCAACCCTAACGTGGTTCTTCGAACTTTGTGCCCTACCCATTGCCACTTCAGTTTGCTTACCCTGTTTGATATGTTGGATTGCGTATGTAGCGAAAACTTAAGAGCAAAGCGCCCACCTCACGAGTCGTGAAGGTGTTAATATTTAACTTTATTAATCTATACTTTGTTGTTACAGCAGATTAGTAATAAAACTAAAATTGTTAATCTGTCTATTATGGTTCAAAAGATATCGCTATGTATGACGGACAGACAGCAAAGCCTTAGTAATAGGGTCCCGTCAGTACACGGAACCCTAAAAATCAACACCACATTCAAGCTATAAAACCCAAAACAACTGACACGTGCAAAAACCAGGTATCCCACTTTTAACGAATTTCGAGCAAAATGTCATTATCATGAACTCACATGTAAACATTTCATTAAATTGGACATTGGACATATAGTCAGATACATAAAGTGCAAAATATAGTGGCAGATTTTAATGAGGTGAAGTTTCGTGTAAAGATATGGTTTTGTTTTGGTTCGGATTAAGATCTGGGTTCTTGAAACAGTAGACTTAAATAAGCCCGTTTATTATGTGACAACAAAGCTGTAATTAACTACGATCAGCGATATGTTTATAATTTTTTTAATGAATGTAAAAATACATAATAGATATTTTCACATTTCAATAGAAGATTACTTATTTGAATATCGATATCCAAATTATCGATATCACCTCCTTGGAATAGTTTACGTCAAAATTAGTTCAATGGGAACTCGCCGAGCGCGGGGGGCGCTTCAAATTCGTACAATAAATTAGCTGTCAAAGGTATTGTGCTGTCGCCTATCCAGATATTAGTGGGTTTTATTATTAGAGTGCTACAGGCCTAACGCTTAACTAAGTCTATTTCTGAGGCATGGGCGCAGTACGAGAGGAGTGACAGGTGACGTAATATGACGTGCCCTAACTGTCGACAGTTAGGTCACGTCATGTTACGTCGCAAGTGACATATATGTGTATAGCGAGATGTTACTTTACACAAATATATATCACTTGTCACCCCTGCCGTATTGCTCCCATACCACAGGAATAGCCTTAGTTATGCGTTAGGCCTATAACATGAGCGATGAATTTTACCTACGTTGGAGTTTATACGTTTTTGTAACTTTTAAAGTCTGGAAATACTACTCGATAAGTCTTCGTCTGATATCATGTTATGAAATTTTATAAACATGAAATAAAACCAGAGTTACCAGTATATTATCTGTAAGCATACCCACAGTTTTAAGTACGTAATGATGGTGCGCATTAATTTAATGTTCCAAATTGCCGATATTTGTATCTTACGACGTAATGGCGGACTACGGTGAAACTCCGACAGTGAAAGTTTACAATTGTTCATTTTGCGAGGCCTTTTACTGTGTTTGTGTTACGGTTGTATGATTTACTAGTCTGTTACGCAATAGTTTATTTAATTGTTTTTTTATGAAAGAAACAAGATTGTACTAAATAATTGATAGATTCAGGCTACTTTGCGGAATTCCTTATTAGATTATTGGAGAAAAGTACATCCATTAGGTAATCTAAGGTAATATTGTGTGCCTCAAATTTATTGGAGTTATGGCAGTTTTTTTAAAATAAAACTGAGGAGATCCGAGAACTATAAGTTCGTCGACATAGCCTAGATAGACGGAAGTGGCAGTGGGCACTGTGCAGGCTACTTGGTTCGTAGAACGGATCTATATCTGAATCCCTAACATCGTTTTTCCTAATGTATCGTTTGTCCTAATGCATTTTTTATGAAACTGTAAACTTTTCAGAATTTTTATAAATCAAACCTAACCTAACCTAACCTAATCTACGCGATGTTCTTTTAAAAAATCCTGAAGAATTTACGGTTTCTGAAAATAACGCGTTCGGACAAACGATACATAAGGACAAACTACATTAGGGGTTCCGGAGGAGACCCTCGTAGAACCGATGGACGTTGGAGCAGAACAGTTGTTAAATGATAACCACGTACCGGAACACAGGGTGACCCCAATGAGCGACGGTGTGATCAAGATCGCAGGAAACTGTTGGATAAGGGCAGCATACAGCACCATCGAGGAGATCTTTGGCTTCGCCTGATATAATGATTCTAGTGTTATAAAAAGACGAAAATTTTAGATTGCGATCTCATTTGCGCCAGTTTCTCAAAGGCTTCCGATTCGAAAGATTCAAAGATTCAAATATTGTATTTGCATAGAATACAGAATATATGTACAGATGTTTCACAGTAGGTAAGAGTCCGGTGCATTCAGCCTGCATGCAGGCGTGCAAACATTCATGAGGAGCGGTTAAATTAAGTAAAAAAATTAAATAAGTTAGTAAGTATGTCAGTCAAAATAGCTATATCCAAACACATAACATAATCATTATTTTTTGTATTTAAAATAAAATACAAAAAATAATGATTTTTGCAATAATAATAATCATGCATATTTCATCATGCAGTACGATCTAAGTATTTGTCGACACCATAAAAGCATCTGTCTAGTAGCCAGGTAGTCAGTCTATGCTTGAAACTATTTCCGTTAAGTCCCTTTATGGCGTCTGGTAATTTATTATAAATTACGATGCACATGTTAAATACATTTTTATTATAAATCATTTTGTGAGCACGTGGTTTGTACAGAAGGTTCATAATTTTTTTGTCGGGTCAGTCTATGCATCACTTCACCTCGTACTTTAAATAAAAGTCGGTGGGTATTAACAAAAACACATATATCTCTGATGTATAGACAGGGTAAAGGAAGAATGCGCAGTTTTCTAAACAAGGGGACGCAAGCATCGTCGAGCCAAGCATTACATAAAACCCGTGTACATTTTTTTTTAATTTTGAAGACTCTTTCTACATCGACAGAGTTACCCCAGAGAATTAGGCGCCGTACCGAAGAACAGACGACACATACCTATGGTAAGCCGTCAGCGCGGCTTCCACTGAGACAGTCTCTCTCTGTCTTCGGAGAGCAAACACAAATATGTTTAGCCTATTGCAGATTTGCTCAACGTGATCCTTCCAGTGCAGATGTTTGTTTAAGGTGAATCCAAGGAACTTAACAGACGCTACTTTATCTACGTTTTCATTATTATGTTAAATTAAAATTGGTAAACTATTCGAATTATAAGAAATTATTTGCATAAATTTAGTTTTATTAATATTAATTTTTAAATCATTCATCTCCATCCAATTAATAATGTCATTTAAAGTTTTATTTATTTCTTGACTAAAAGTTA
Organism: Hedya salicella; assembly: GCA_905404275.2. NCBI lineage: Eukaryota > Metazoa > Arthropoda > Insecta > Lepidoptera > Tortricidae > Hedya > Hedya salicella. The sequence continues at coordinate 510,590 of FR990112.1, read as the reverse complement.
AACTATCATTACATTTTACCATAATGGTCGTATCGTCTGCAAACATGATGACTTTATGAGGGGTTGCAGTTGGCAGGTCGTGTAGACGACAAAGAGTAATGGGCCCAAAATACTCAGATCTAAAAACTTGTTTGAAGATTACGTTATTTGTCTCTATAAATCTAACGATCTCAGTACATTGCATCCTGTCTTTCAAGTAACCCTTGATCCAGTCAAGTGCTCTGCCTCTGATACCATATCGCTCGAGTTTACTTACAAGTTTCGAGTGATTGACATAATCAAATGCTTTTGTCATATCTAGGAAAAACGATGCAATTGGAGTCCCACTACTGATGCTCTCTGTGATGTATTTTACGAAATCAAAGCAAGCATGTGTTGTTGATTTCTTTTCACGGAAACCAAATTGCTCTGCGCAGAGTATTTCAAATTTCGTTAAGAGGTTACTCAGTCGAGTATAGAATGCCTTCTCGAAAATTTTTGAAACTATAGGTATTAATGCGATGGGTCTGTAATTGCCTGGATCTTGCCCGTCACCTTTTTTAAATAGAGGTTTGACTACAGATAATTTCAGATCAGCTGGAAAAATGCCTTCGATAAATGACAGGTTGATTACATGAGCAAGTGGAAAACAGATATATATGGCACATCGTTTTAGTAGTTCTGTGGTAATGTTGTCATAACCACTTGCTTTGCTATTTCTTAGGGACATTATTATTTTGTATAATTCCTAACTATGTACGGGGCTTAAAAACATTGTAGAATGATGTACCGAGGGTTCTCCTACAAGTGGGACAGACTTATAAAGGGAGGTTGGTGGAGCATTTTCAGACTGTGTTGTTATTCCGAACCTAACCATCAGTTCTGCTTTTTATCATACGTTTCATCTTTAATTTTTTTTTATCGTAATATTATTTGGCCGTCGTTAGGGCCATAGAAAGCATTATGCTATTTACTATTCATATCATTATATATTTTTTCTCATATGTGTGCAATTGTTATTACACGAGTATTAGCAGTTTTATGGATTTCTATGGTCTGAATTAATCAATCTTTAATTACAATTAGAAGGAAATCTCCCAGAGGAAAACGTACTACCTCATTAGTTATCTCGCATTTCTATTAGGTTTATTATTAAAATTACTTTCAATTTCTATGTCATTTTATTACTTAATCTGTGAGCAAACCATATCCCAGATTGGTTGAATCTCGCGTGTTTTGAAGAGCTGCGCAGGAGTGGTTAAAAAGAGAAACTGCGCGGTTTCCGGCGCATGCAGGTAATAACGCGACCATGTTATTTGCCGCGGTACAGTCCACGGGATAAGAGGAAATCAAATCATAATACGAATGTTGATGTTGAAGATATAGATGAGTGTATTATTTGATTTTATGTTGAAATCATTTACGAAATTACGCCACATTAAAATCATACTACCCCAATGCAATTATGATCAATTGAAGGAGAAAGTAGAGTATAGAACAAAGAAGAAAGATGAGTGGCAATAACTTCACTGAGAAGAAAGTAGTTCTTAACTACTGAATGTATAATCTACCTAAAGGTTGTCAGGAAGAGACCGCCTGTTGTTTACTATTACTCATACTGTTTTAGATTTAAGTGTCTCATGTTATTTTCTTTTGGTGTGCAATAAACCTATATTGTATTGTATCATCTAATAATAATTAATTGCTGCTGTAACAATGAAAGAGAGTAGCACATTATCGCGGAGACTGGCGTTAAAAACGAGAGGCCAATACTCAGTAGTTAGTTGATGCAGACTAATTGAAATGTATGAAGTACAAAAAACTCTAAATAGGTGTCTATTAAACTTATTTCAATTAAGTGTCCCCGGTAAGCTCGGTTCTCCATACAAACGTAGTTACGTTCTCATTCTAAAACGACTAGCTAGTTTACTCAGAAACTTTGTACTTAGAATAAGCTAAGGTATATGCAGGCCCGTAATTAGTTTATGAAGCTTCAGATAATATAGTAAAAAAAATACAGCAAATTTAAGGTTTTCATACAAAATATGTTTTTGCTGTTTTTCGTTTCTTTTATAAACTGGAGCCATATAAACTAATTACAGGCCTACATATACCTCATGTTATTGTATATGCAAAGTTTCATTACAATCCTAGAGTAAATTTTAAAATGAGAACGAAACTCCGTTTGTATCAGAAGGTCAAATTCGGCCGAGCTTGCTCGGGACTCTTAACATAATCCTTTTTCCTGAGTCTTGCTTGTTTTCTATGTTTATTAGTAAATATATCTATTAAATCCATGGTTGTCCAGTACTCGTATCATAACACTAGCCTTATTGAGCTTACCATGGGACTAAAGTATAGGATTTTTCACACAGGTGTCAACGTGAATATTTCGTTGTTTAGAAAGAATTTTACAAAAGTATACATGAAAATACGTGTAAACGGTGATATTATGGTAAGTTTAATTCATAAGAAGACGTACTTCTGCCATAATGAAGTAATCACGGTCGACGTGTGTCCGTTAACGTCAGTTTACTCCAGCTAATTAAAAATCCTACTTTAGTTCGATTTAAATAAAAAAAATCCAGTAAAATTTATGTATTTAGCCGAACAACCTGCACATGGTTGGTTACATGTATACAATCTTTAGGTTCCAGCCTTCTTTGTAACACAGACCAACTGTTACAGTAACAAATAAAGGTACTAACGTGGTATTTGCGAAAGCTCGTAGCTCTTAACGTTATGAAAACGAGTGCTTAGCATATATCCTTTGGTATAGAAAAAGCAATTACGTACTGAACAAACTGTACCGCAAATGTAATTTCGAACAAGTCTGCGTACACGCATCGGATTTGCATGCTAGTGAGCTACGCTAATGTTCGACAAATTACTAGCCGGGACATCACGCAACGTTGAAGCTAAAGTGAAAGGAATAAGACAGAGACTCACAGCAGACTTAAATACAGAACTTATATCAAAGAACGCCGGACTTTTGTACTTATAACAATAAAATTGAGAATTTATATGACATATTAATAAAAGGATGCAAGCTATAATAGCTTACATAAGCCAGTGTTAAGGTTGATATTAATGTTATGGTTCGTTTGTCGGTCGGTTTCTGGCGATTAGCCGGGTAGTTTATTGCAAATTGATACACTGTAGCGACTTTTAATTATTGTTTTTATAATGACATTCCTTTGCTTTTTTTATTTTATAAATGGAATATACAATTTTTATCTATATTATGGTTAGGATTCGAGTGAGTGATGTTTGTTAATTTGTTTGTTGTGTTGCTTTGTAATAATTTTGTAACATAGCAACGGTTTGCCGGATTTTCATAATGAATGATCTATGAAATAATGATCTTAATCTAAAATCTGTCAGTGTAAGTAGGCCGTAAGGTCACTTTTATAAGTTTGAGTCTACCGGTATTTTCTCAAGAGGAAACCACTAGTAGACAGATAATGAGAAGAAATCCGAAAGAAACTCAACAGTCAGTCATTTTCTAAACTAAGTATTGCAATATTAGCACTGAGCCTATCATTAACATATACTTTTAAGTATAAATCCAAACCGTAGTTCTCCAAGAAAATATCAAAACTTAATGAAGTAAAAATGTAATGGATTTTTTTTTTAAACGCCTTGCGTATGTTTGATATATGCCTTCTTTAAGAACCGTGTCGCGGTAAAAGTAATTTATTTGATTTCTGCCTTTGCCATAGGAGACTTTTAAGTACTTTTTGAGAGCTGGAAATGATAATTTAAAAGCATCGTCTAGTAACTTATTATAAAAATAAATACATTGCCCTACGAATGATTTGGCTACTTTATGAACATATATATAGAATAGGTGAGCTTAAAAGTGACATACGCTACTTGTCTTTTCCGGAAAAAATTCACGGTTTCTAACCAAAATAACAAGTTCGCTACACAGCCAAATCCGGAGGAATAATCATAATGGTCGAGTATTGTTTCAATTATTTTTGGAACTCAAAAACTAAAGAACTCTACACTCCACAGGAAAACCTCAGTAGCCAACAAGAGACAACATCACCCATTTGTCTTTAACTGTGATGAATGGAAAGGGATGGACATATGGATACATGGCGATCCCGAGAAACCCTCCAGACTTTATTATCCATACTAATATTATAAATGCGAAAGTGTGTCTGTCTGTCTGTCTGTCTGTTACCTCTTCACGCTTAAAGCGCTGAACCGATTTGGATGAAATTTGGTATGGAGATAGTTTGATTACCGGGGAAGGACATAGGCTACTGTTTATCCCGGAAAAATACCCTTATCCGCGATAAACGAATTTAAGGCGGACAAAGTCGCGGGCAGAAGCTAGTTATAATAATACATATCTCGTAAAATAAGCGTTTTCGGACTTCAGGTTATACCACTTTATATGTTCCAATTAGGCTCCACATGGGTTGGTTTCCCAGCGCCCATAATAGACCATCGACCGATGTCGAAAGATCGCGAGAGCTATTTATATGTCCCTCCCTTTTGACACCGGTCGATGAACTCATTCGTTCGTTCAGTTTTCTGTTATGGCCGACAACCAGCCCGTGAGACCATACCCGGTCTCCCCTATCGGGTCAGGTGGTCGAAACGTACCCACCCATTTTTGGTCGTAATAGAATCGTTTGTTGTAAAGTCAATGACTCAATCACAGCTTGTATGTGGGACTAAGTAAGTAGGTGAATCTGGAGTTACCATGACAATAAGGACATTAAGAGAGTAATCGAGTATTTATATTGGGACAATAAAGCAAAATGAAAACAGCAATGTAGTCATCTTGATGCATTCCACACTGTATACCGAGATCAAAACCTTGCAATCTTTTTATATTTTTACCATAAGGTTATCGGAGAAAAATCATAACCCTCTTTCTTCGTCAGTGTAGTCGCGTAAAAAGTATTCTATAACCATCTGTGGATGCAAAGCTACCCGTGTACCAAAAATAGTTGAATTAGGTTTAGCTGTTTTGGCGTGATGAAGCCACAACGACAAATATTTTTTCAAAGTAATGACCTCCAAATCGTTCATTACAATCTCCTCTCCAAACATTTCATTTTTACAACTTTATTCAACAAAAAACTTGAAACACTACGATCCCGCAGACACATAGATACATACGTCAATCCCACCTCCGTTGTCCTTGAGCGTTGCGCACTGCATCCTACCCCAACCCCCAGTAGCCGTGCTGGCATGCCCGTTTGTGGGTTTGTGCTCCGCCCACTGAATCCGATGGTAAGGAGGCCCCCTAACCTGTTCAAAGTAAGGTTCTAAAAAAAAGTCAGACTTATACAATCACCAGCATCAATATCTGCCACAACAAAGCGCGAATAAATATCTGAAACGACTCTATTTATTATCCATACTAATCCATACTAATATTATATGTCTGTACCAAATTTCATCGAAATCGGTTCAGCGGTTTAAGCGTGAAGAGGTAACAGACAAACAGACAGACACAGACGGACAGACAGACACACTTTCGCATTTATAATATTAGTATGGAAGTATGGATTAGTATGGATTTATGCTGGTGACTGTACCTCCCCTCTTTTATTTGTCGGGGGTTAAAAACTGACGGTCGCAAGTGGAGTGTACCCGTGAAGCGGCAGCCATACTTGTTCAATTACATTTTTACGAGTTTATTTACTTTGGACTCTCATTACGCCGCCAACACGGCATTCCACCCTCTCACCTACACAAGGGCCTATCCCACTCAACTATACCGTCGGTTACGTCTCTTTACTAGAGACTGCCGTTTTAATCGCTTTATGGCACTAGTTTCGCAGATCAATCAAACAACTTGATACAATTTAGCTTAATTAAGCTGTTTTTTATCTATGGACTAGAAGTTGCCCGCAATTTCAGTCGCGGTGCAGAAAAAGTCATGACCCTTCTTTCTTCTTCAGTGTATTCGAGTAAAAAGTATCTTATAACTATCTGTGGATACCCAGCTACCCGTGTACCAAAAATAGTTCAAATCCGTTTCGCCGATTTGGTGTGATGAAGCCACAACGACACATACAAACATACAAAAAATTAAAAATTAAATGTTTTGTTTCTGTTACAAATAGTCTGTTACAAATTTACAATGTTTTTTTTAAAATATCTTCAATAAACAGAAATTTAATTTTTACTACTTTATACATATTCTACTACTACAGCCCAAAATGTGTCTTGACCTCCAAAGTGGCGTGCACTACGCCACTGATCCCGATCTTCTGTGATTGCCTTCCACGACCCAGCTTGAAGCTCACGTAAATCACCCTCAATAACGTCAGCCCAACGGCATCTGGGGCGGCTGACCGGGTGTCTCCCTTATGGGTCATACTGATTTATACTATGAGTTAGCGTTATGCGTCTTTCCTGTGGACACCCGAAACTTAAGGGCTTTAAATAAAAAAAAATCTTAGTGTCCTATTACGCGATGTACAAATTGATTAATACTCTAGATCTAAGCGATAAAAATATCAGTTATATGTACCCAAGCCCTTAACTATTGCCTTGTCCACAGGAGAGACGGCTAAATTCTAGAATCAATATGACCCTGATAGGCTCTTTTGACGGCACGGTTTATACAGGGTCTTTGGTAACAGGATGCAAAGCTGGAAGTAGGTGATAGTTTAGGCCATATAGAACATTTTAAGCCAAGTCTTAGACAAATGTTATTCGTGTTTTACGACACTAGTAGGAGTTTTTTCGGAAAAAATCTTAGAACTAATATGAAAAAAAAAATTACACTATAACATTTGTCTAAGACATGTGTGGCTTAAAATGTTTTAAATGGCCTAAACTATCATCTACTTTCGGCTTTGCATCCTGTTACCAAACACCCTGTATAGTATAGATATATTAGCAGCCATGTGTTCTTGCCATATCGTCAGTTTAATTTATTCTTCCTGTGGCAAAGAATCCTAAAAACTGGTATATTCCAAGGTTGTAAATAACTAGAATATAATTAGGCAAGTAACGTGTGGTAGTTTGATTTACTCAGACATAAACGTGTTAAAAATCATTATTTTCCATGTTATCAACATACCTTATATTCATTTACAGGCCTATAAAACACAATATTACGCCATAAAGCAATTAGAACGAGATTCTTACATTAGTTAGGTATTTTATGGATTTTTCGACCACACTTCCTTTGTACAGTTTCGTGGACTCGCCTATATATGAGTACTTTAAATTTTAAATCATTTGAATCATCTAAAATCGACCCTTTTGGATTGGAAACATTATTTTTTAGGGTTCCGTACCCAAAGGGTTGCCGCTATAACAACAAAACAAATATTAAAACAGTATAATTTTATGTCTGTCTGTGTCAGTAAACAATATAAAAAATGATCGAAGACCGCGTACATTTTGCTTAGGTGTAGGACTCTGCTAACACTGGATTTTCATAGATACGGCCGTTTGTAGCGTATATTTTGTAAGAAACCCTCGGCGCGCGAGTCCGACTTGCATTTGGCCGGTTTTTAGGTTAGATGGGTTCATCAATTACACTTCATTTACAGTCCTTTCTTAATAACAGTCCAAAAAGTCTACTAAATATTTTTAAACAAAACTTTCTCTTTTAAGTACTCCGCTACCCAAAGCTTGTATGGAAGAGAGCTATTTAGCAATAAGACCGCCTGTTGTTTACTTCCATTTAATTGTAACTCACATGTTTCTGTATTTCCGAGTCTTTAGAGTGTGATAAAGAGTATTGTATTGTACTAATCTTAGATCACATGGAAATGGCAAGCCGAATCATCAAGAAAAATGCGTACTTACTCCCACCTGAAAGGCCGGCAATGCTCTTGTGACTCCTCTGGTGATGCAAGTGTCTATTGGCGACGGTGATCGCTTACCATCGGGCGATGTGTCTGCTCGTTTTCTCCCTATATCATGAAAAATAATACCGAACAATTTCATGCACTTTTAACAGGAGGCGAAGTAAACGCGTAATTTTTTAAGAAAGAAACACAACAGATACACAACAGACACAACAGATACAAACTTTTTTCTAAATAACTATAAGCATTTGTTGAGTATCTATGTATAAATTAGTAAAACTTAATTTATTCATTTGTCCGAACAATTAAACCTGCCTTGTCTTCCCGTGCCATCTATTAACTAACAAATCCCTTGTTAAAAGGTTGTATCCGACGCAACTTTCCTTACAAAATACACATTTTTAGCCTAGGTGCGCAAGCGCACGCTACAATGTGCCAACAGTAACACGAGCCAGCTTTCACGCTTCACGCGTCCGTCCGTCTGTCTGTCCGTCTCGCGTTACGCGGTCGCACGCCCTACTTACCGCATTGTTACTTTTAATGTATAAGTGATAGGCCCTTCACTGGGTGGATAGGGTTTCGGTAGTATTAGAATAAATAGTAACAAACCGAATGGGTTAGCTTAACGCAACTGGTTTTGACTCAATATAGCGTGCGTCTTGGCTTTTACCGATTATCTTACTATAATATATTAAATTCGCCACATTTTTGAGTCGCCACTGTCCCAGTGAATCAAGACGAAAGTCTTTGAACAATGCGTCCTTCCGATCCTTAACATACGCGGCCGAGACCAGGACTTACAAAAAGACTCGTCCACAAATTTAAGGTCGCTCAGAGAGTCTATGGAGAGGACTGTACTCGGAGTTCCTCTGAAGGACAAAATCCGGAACCAAGATATCCGACGGAGAACCAAAGTCACCGACATAGCGCTTAGAATAAGCAAACTGAAGTGGCAATGGGCGGAGCATATTTGTCGGAGAGCCAATGTTTGATGGGGCAGACGAGTTCTGGAGTGGAACTCGACCGATGGACCGATGACCTGAAGGGACTGGTGGAAAGGGGTTGGATGCGCCGAGCTGAGGATCGAGCGTGGTGGCGTGAATTGCGAAGGCCTAAATTCAACAGTGGACGACTCCGGGCTGGATGATAATGATGAATATAATAAAGAGAGAGACGGACAACACGTCATCTAACTAAGAATCGTGCTTCTAGTCCTTTGTTTTAGCCTTATACATACTATCAACTGCCGAAAAAAAGTCTTCCCAATGACTTCAATGAACTGTTGAAATATATCTTTCTCGCGGCATCCACCGGTCATCAACTCATCTTGTGGGGACTTGTCCTAGTCCTACCTGCGATCTTCTGTGGTCTCTGTAAAACAAAACCATGTTTAAATATGGAGATTTTTGGATTTTGGATATTTTGATCACAGAAAATGGCTGGACAGGACAGTCGGCACACATGTAGATTCCGCTTACTGCGTAGAGATGTAGCCTCGCTCTGCATTTTCTATCGTATGTATATTCGGTTTTATTATTATTGTTGATTTGTGGGCCTTCTGTATGCCGCCTCGACCAGATTTGATCTATTGTGGCAGCCCTTTATTAGAGTTCACTACTGAGGCCCGTTGAGTCTAGGAATTCCCAAATTCTTTGGGCAGTGAAATGTTGTATCTCTTCCGGGGGCACGACATGTTGCCCTAGGTAGATACTTATTTTCCTCATGAGTGGTCCACAGGAGCAGAGGATATGCATTGCAGTCTCCTCTGTCTCTTGGCAGAATCTGCATACTGCGTCCTGTTTCATACCCATTTGAAACAGGTGCTTGTTCGGTTTTATCCCTGCCGCATCTTTCCCCCATCGTCCTACGCAACAATATTTCCATCCTCGCCACTTAAATGTTTGGCAGTCCACAACCGTGTGTTTTGCTAGAAATTTCCTGCCTCTCACGACTGAACCGTAGAATAAATTGTCACCGGCAGTATTTACGGACCGATGGGACGTTCAAGCCTTCAAGAAAAGAACATACTCCCATCTGAAAGGCCGGCAACGCGCTTATGACTCCTCTGGTGTTGCAGCTGTCTATGGGCGACGGTGATCGCTTACCATCAGGCGATCCGCCCGCGCATTTGCCCCCTATAACATATAATATAGTCCTGATTGAGACATATGATTAATTTACACCGACACGGCTGTCTTTAAAAACCATTTATAATCGTATTATTACCTGTAACTATTAACCTTCGATGTTACACAAGTCAACAACCAATTTGGTGACGTTGGACAGGGTCCATTAAATGCCATGCAAATTAAACTGCCTGAGAATAAATAACACTTATAAATATATTAATAAAACGCGGATAACGCTGCCACATAAGTGTTTCTCGGAGATAAAATAATACATTACTTACTTAGAAACGTAGAAATCAAACGGATACGTTGACTAATAGCTAAAAGGTTTCAAGATCAAGATATGTATAATTAATCATTGCTTTATTAGTAAAATCAATCTAACCAATAGAAATTGACGATAAGGGACTTACACAGATGTACAGATGACGTTTGTTCAACAATGCCTACACTTCAACATCAATGTTCTTAAGCCTCCGCTAAACTAAAGCTCAAACACGTTAACAATTTAAAAGTTCCTAGTTCATTCTATTAAATTTAATTTATTTATGTATTATGTATTTATTTATGTATGTTTAATACTTGACTGCTCTCTGTACTTGCATGTTGTGTCCACTGTTTTAGGATGTGCGATAATGTTCAAGCAGTGATTTTCAATATTGTTTTAAACCTAATAGTATTTTGTAACATTCAATTTGTAGAAAATATATTTGTCTATTTAGTGAGTCAGAGTCACTTATTTTTTCGAAAATATCTTCAATGTACAGACATTTTTTTTTACAACTTAACTAATATTCTAATATACTAAGCTTTAATCGGTGGCATATTCGAAATTTTTCTCTCGACTAAACTACCACAAACACCTTTAGAACCACCTCATTCCCACACACATACAAGCGAGTTTACTAACTATATACAACGTGCATGTGAGGACCGCGCATAATTTTACCAGCATGTATGCCTGAGATCATTAGGACCAAAAAATGGTCTGTGAACCCCAGGCAAATATAGCTTAGTTTTTAATTTATATTATAAATATTCTTGTAAACTATTTTTTGTGATTACTAAATTGCATAGCTCTTTTGATCGCGACGTTGGCACTTACACAATAAGTGTCGTGTCGCTATTGACATGACATACATGAAAGTGACAGTTACCACTCACTAGTCACCTTTTTTTGGAAAAATAATCATTACCATTTTATTAAAAGGGATAATTTTGATAGAGAAGCGAAAGTTATTCAAGCTTTATGTACAAAAATCAACAAAATAAGTTGTTGTTGAATATGATTTGGGTTCATAAACAAAACATTTAAATAAAACATTTTAACGGATTATATCGCGTATATTATCTCATTTGAGTTCCAGACGTTTCGGAAGCCTTTCAGCTTTCCATGGTCACGGGTGGACTACGCGATATAATCCGTTAAATTGTTTTATTTAAATGAGTAATAATCGCGGAAACAGAAGAAAATATTACATATAACATACTCTAAATGACCTCAGAAATGTGTGGTTAAAACCTTGCGGATTTCTCACGAGACACCTTGTATACGTATAATCGTTAATGAGTCATATCTATATAAGGCGAAGGCTGCTTCCTTATGCCACCACGTGCGTGCACTTTTTGCACTTTGAATTTTATTGCCGTGAAGCATGATTGCATTTGAAATGCACGCCAAGTGTGAACATCACATCAGGCTAATCTAGGTAATTCAATTTATAGGACATAATCTTAAGTAACTGTTCACATATTAGATGGACATTTACGTTTCAGGTTTTTTCCAGTTAGGTATGTGTCCGGCGAATAAGGAGTGTGTGGGAATTGCTTCACTTGATGGTACAGGTTGCGTTCCTTCCCGAATAAGACAATTTAAATGACTTATTCTTTATTTGCCTGAAGCTTTATTATTCCGTTAGCCACTTTCTAATTTATTTTATTTTTACGGGATATCATAGACATTTATTAACGGGGAGAGAAGAAAAAGATCACAGAAACTTATTATGTAAAAAAAAAAAAAACAAAATAATACTTTTGGAAGAAATGAAATTTTGGAAGCTTCAATTGTGAATTTTTCCAGTTGTAACGAGATATTTTTTTTTATAAATGTATTTGTCTATATGCTATATGTACCTATGTATTTATGTAACTATACTGTATTTTGGATTAGGTTCCTAATCTACGCAATGGACAGCATAATTTCATGGATAGATTGAGTCATAATCCAGCCAGGCACTTATTTTCCCCAGAATACTTTATAGAATCAATAATTATTTGACGTATGATACGAGTTTCGTTACAACTAATTAACCTTTTCAATATCTTTTGTCGGGTCCCAATCCAAAAACGGAAAGCAAACAATAAATCAATATAAAATCATAAATTAACAGCTTACACTCGATTAAAATCTGTTCAGTTTTCTAATCTTCCATAATATCGCATAATATGGATATTTTGTTAATTTTGCCTACCAAATAGATGAAACCAAGATTTTAGAATCGGCAACTTCTCTCTCGGAAAAGAAATTGCTAACTATACAATAATAGCCTCTGTATTTTAATGAATGAGGGGAGATACTTGTGTCTCTAACCAAAACTATTTGAATAGACATACATGTAATCGAACATGGAGAAAAGACTAGACACTGCTTCAAAAATACGTGCATCAAAATAAACTTACAGTAAGTGTGCCAGAATTAAATTAACTACACTATTATAAATTAAAACTAAGCAAGTGGCAACGTATGCGCTGAGCCAGGGTCGGCTGCACATTGCTGTTTTTCAGCCTGCACCTTAAGGTGCGTCCACATTTGTATCATTTGCCCGTATCAGATCATCGTCGCGTAGCATGATCGCGTGTCACGATCACGCGTTTGGACGTTGCGCCGATCCGATCACTCGAAATCCATTTGCTACGCGTATCACACACTTGTATCGGAAGAGTGCGGCATTATCGGCGCGCCGACAGTAAGCGTCCAAGCAGCGCGATACGCAGTCATGCTACGGCACGGTGATCGGATACGAGCAAATGATACAAGTGTGGACGCACCTTTATGCATAGATAGTTACAGTAGCGGAGAATAAACTATTGTATTGGTGTATTTTACACACTACCCTAGACCTCATCCCACTTTCCCCATATTTGAATCATATTCATGTTTAACAACTATTTCACTGTGTTTCTGATATGAATAGCCACTCTATAGTGTGCACATTAATAATATGTGGAATAATAATGTTAAAGTATAACCATCCGTATTTTTTGCATAATGTGGATTTCCTAAGACACGGTATAAAGAAGAAAAGTTACATCTACAGAAATCTGCAAACCTAAGCGCCTTGTACATACCTTCCAAAGTACATTTTCACGAACCATCACAAAGAAAGAAAAGAACTCAAGATGTTTTAGAATATATGCTAATTTTACAACTCAATTACTTTGTCGAAAACTAGAAGAAGCCTCTATTTTATGTATATGATAAAAAAACATCAATCCATTACCGCGTTATTGCAACAGACCTACAAACACACTTTGGCATTTATATTGTTAGTAAAGACTAGAAGGTGCCCGTAACCCGTAACTTCGTTCGCGAAGGAGAAAAAGTCATAATCCCTCTTTTTATTCTTCAGCATAGTCGGATTAAAAGTATCTTATAACCAGATGGTATAATACCCAGCTATACCCGTGTACCAAAACTAGTTGAAATCCATTTAGCCAATTCGACGTGATGAAGCCACAAAAACACATACAAACATGCACAAAATCCAAAAAAACTCTTTTGGATTCAGTGACTGTCAAATAATCTGTTGCAATCATTTTTTGAAACTATCTTCAATGTACAGACATTTTATTTTTACAATTTTATAATGGTATAGATGAATGAAGAAAACCGTCATCAATGCTAATTAATGTATTTTCAATTAAATTTGAACAACGTTTACAATCATTGATTGGCAATAAACAAGCATACTGCCAACTCGGTCAGTGGAGTGACAGATGGGCATCGTGAGGAAATGGAAATGTATCATGGCCGGAAACCTAACCGCGCCGCTTTCTCGGCCGCTCGTAAAATGGTAGGCGCGCTACCACGTGCCGCGGTGCAAGTTTATGTTTTGCCTATAATTACCACGATGAATGTTTAGAAATGGTGGATAGGGCATTATTTTTAGGTATAACGTTGGACAAAAGCTTGCAATTGAGTCCCCAATTAGCAGTACTTGCAGGTACATTAAGTTTAGCAGCTTACGCTATTAGAAAAATTAGACAATTTGCTAATGTTGATACTGCTCGCTTAGTTTATCATAGTTATTTTCACAGTATCGTGTCATCGGTCTGGTTTGGGGCAAAGGAGCTGATATACGGACTATATTTGTGCTACAAAGAAGAGCGATTCGTTCTATATATGAACTACTAAAGTGTGTCTTTGTCAGCAGAGGAGAAAAGAAAATATAACCCCCTTTTTTTTCAGCGTAGTCAGATAAAAACTATCCTATAAACATCTGTGAATGATCAGGTACCGATGTACCAAAAATTGTTCAAACCTATTTAGCTGTTTTGGCGTGATTAAGCCACAATAGCGCATTCAAAAAACAAACGATTGTTTTCTTAATTCAATTACCTAAGTACTTTATAATCTTATAAAAGTAAAGATGTAAAAAATTTTTTGGTTTGTTATTCTGATGTCCAGGTTCATCGTGCTTTATTTGTTATTAACAGCTGATTATACTTCTACGATAGATATATGTACAAATATTGATTACCTTGCATGGAATCCTGGAGATGATTTAGCAATGTATGCTAGACGCGGTCCTATCTATTTTATATTAAATCTAATAACACCGTATCGAATTGGCGACTCCATAAATTATCTAACGACAACCCGCGACATGTTTACGAGCATTTTCATCGCGCGGTGAGGAAACTTCACACGTATAAGTTAAATCTTGTTTCCCTAATATCTTATCTCATATCTTTACTATTATAAAGTTGTAAAAAGGAAAAGTCTGTACATTGAAAATATTTTCAAAAAAAAATAGTATCAGACTGTTTGGAGGTCACCAAATCGAAAAATACTTTTTTTGGATTTTTCGCATGTTTTGATGTGTCCTTGTGGCGTCATCACGCCAAATCGGCTTAACAGATTTCAACTATGTTTGGTACACAGGTAGCTGGGTATCTCCTGTTACGATCGGTTTGCCGCGATCTTTTCCAGATTGTCGGTCGATTTTATTGGGGGCCTTCCCACTTAAAATATGCGACATTAATGAATGATGTTGAATGTTTGGATCTTTCTAGTCGTTTAGTTATCATATTAAAAAAACTAATAATTCCGTAAAATAATCAATTTCAAATTGGTTCTCATCAAGAATCCGTTAAATTTATATTAAAAAGGAATGTTAATCTAAACAGATCGTTATTTCGTAAATTGACAGAATGCCCATATATCACAAAGAAGCACCATTGAAGCATAATTTTATGCCAATATTATTCACTTTTAATTTAAGGCAATTAAATGGCGTTTAATGCCTTGAATTTGCAATTGTGTTCATTAGGTGGGTTTTGCTGTAAATCGTGTGTGATTGACTACCGTATGATCGCGAACGTTTCATAAAAACGTTCTCATAGTTATTTACATTATAGTTATAAAAATGTCATTAAGTTAATTTTTTAGCAATGAAGCCGAAATTACAAGGCCATGGAACCTTTAATATTTGTTTGGGTGGCTATAATAGAATAATAAAGAAATATCTGGGACAATCTATATTACAGTCACATCGCATTGTAACCATCGCTTAATGGGCAAATCCAATCATTTTTGCAACTTTTTGGGTATCAGGTCAGTCAAGGACACTTATAGATATATATACTCACTTACGTTGAAGGAATAAGAGGAAAAGCTGTGCATTTTTCGACATTTATACGGCCTTTAAGCCTTCAAGAAGAAAAGCTTACTCCCACCTGAAAGGCCGCCAACATAACTCCTCTGGTGTTGCAGATGTCTATAGGCGACGGTGATCGCTTACCATCAGGCGATCCGTCTGCTCGTTTGCCCCTATAACATAAAAACAAAGAAACAAACGGCCCATATTCTATTTCTTCGCAAATCAATTCGTCGATACGAGGCTCTGTAATAAAAATACCAACTTGAAACCAACAAACTTACTTTAGAATTTATGATATGAATATATGCAAAAAGCCTTCATAAAATCGCCTACCACTTAACAACTTCCCAGATGTTTTCATGGATTACCTAATCTCACGCTCGACTATCTACATTATGATAATAAACAAATAAAATAAAACCGCCGTATAAAAACCGTAAAAAGTTTACGATTCAACCTCTAACCTCGGAGAATTAACAGATTCATCAGATACACGGCCCAACACGCCAGTAGCGAGTATCGGATTCCACAATAAAGCGGAACCATATTTGAGGAGGTTAGGGACAAAAGGTGTCATTTACAACTGACATGAATGCGTAAATGTCTCCTTTTGTTCCTCACCTCCTCATTTTTCTTTTAAGGCAGCTCGTAGCAGCCAGTACGAATCTGCCATGAGAACAACCTTACCGGCGGGGTTATTGCCTACGAAATTTTGACACTTGGTATCCGAATCAACTGTCATAGTCATAGCACTCATAGCCCATACAAAATCATGACACTTTTGATTCTGATTGCGAGCGTCGAACAGCCCTCCGGTCTTCCCTATGTTCTTAGTTATAATGCGTCTAGTCATGCTTTCAATGACTTTTTCCAGAAAAACAAAAAAAAAAGATTCCGGCGAATTGAGAACTTCCTCCTTTTTTGGGAGTCAGTTAAAAATAATCAGAAATACTTTTCTTCTAGTGGAGTGTTTTTATGTGGTTACTATCTTGATTTAAAACAAAAAATTTTGACGTAATTTCAAGGACTTTTACATTGACTGTAGCAGACTGCTTTTGGGAATAACAATATATTTAGTAAAAGACATAAATATCATATCATGACATCAGTTGCGTGCAATCCGTATAGGCATAAAGTGCTGACCCTGATACCCTGAACTGACTATGGCTCCGTATATGCACAGAGAAACTCTCTACCTGAAGCCCTGAACGACCATGGCTCCATATATGCACAGAAAATCTGCCTATCTTGGGCAACAACCTTCTATACCATCACTGTTACTTTCTATACGATCAAAAAAATATATATATACCATCAACTGTGCCAAAAAATGTGACCACTTCCAAAAGGATGTATTATAAGAATCAATGGAAGAACGCGCGGTCTATATTCGCTTCATTATAACTCGCTACACAGCTTAAGTTGGCCATTACTCATAATTTGTAAAAGAACACTTGTTCTTAACGAACCCACCAAAAACCTATGTTAATATTAGTGTCAAACCTGTCATATCAATGGATAGCTCGAATAATTTAATATATTAATATTAAACAACATAAAAATTCACAAACTTATACTTACAGTCAAAGCATACGCAGTTTAATGACACTTGAAGAAGCTGTTAGTTGTCCAACCGCACAACTAAGGTTGTTGTCATTGGTACAAGCGCCATCTATTATTAAATTACGTAATATTAGAAAATGGTGTCTACGGAATGTCACATTGTTATTAAGATGTTATTTGAACTCATTATTTCTCGGTTTACGACTAGTCATTGTATTCTTAAGTAATATAATTCAAATAAATAAAACAAACGCGTTTGCCGACTGTATTAACATTCCAACACCATTAACAATCCAACAAATTGTATGGAACTCATACAATTTAACACATCTGCAATCCCAGAAACCAGCCCAGCTCATAAACAACAGCCTCCCATTAAATCAAACGTGAAAACGGTTTATAAATAACAATTAGAACTCCATAGAAACCTTCCAACAAGACCCTTCAACCTGTTACATTTGGGTGAAGATAGCGGTCTCGTAATGCTGGTGGGTGTATAGCCGGCTCGTTGTGAATTGCCTTCGTTAACGGCGCCGACCCAGTACTGTACAGAGAGCAATAAAAGACCAATTTACGACGGCAGTAGTATAAATAGTAGCTTATAAATTCGATGCGCCTTAGATGTTGCTGAGGTAGATATAGAAATGAATTTGTTGTGTGATATAACGATTTACCTACATTGTATTTTCATACTACAAGATTGCAATATGTAACATTACATTGATGCACGCAGTAGGGTAAACAAACCAATCTACGAGTAATACCCCACCAAATATGACCTCTTCAAATATTATTTAAGCTGAGTGAGAAATCTACAAAAAATAAATAATAAAAAATTTAAATAAAAGAAAATAGCAATTTATTCTACTACACTTTACAATTAACATAAAATTCAGTTCAATTCAATAACATTAAATGAATAAAAAAAATAGATTTTAAATTACGTTACAAAAAAATTATTAAATTAAATTTCAAATTGATTTATTAATTTATAACTTGTTATAATATATTAGTAGTAATTGCCTCTTTGGCGTAGGCCTCCCCCATTTCTTTCCAATTATCTCTGTCCCTCGTTTTGGTCATCCAGTCTGGTCCTATTCTTTAAAAAAAAAAAACTGGCCATCTTTTCCGTAGGCGTCCCCGCGACCTTCTTTCATCCATTGGGATCCACTGTATGATTTTTTTAGTCCATCCATCATTTGGAATTCGACTAAAATGGCCCGCCCGGTTCCATTTTAGCGTCCTCACTCTTTCTACGAGTACGACGTCAGTCATTTTGGTCATCCTAATATTCTGATTATTTATTCTTTGTGATGAATGGATTCCCAACATGCTCCTTTCCATTTTGCGCTGCCATGTTGCTAACTTCTCTTCTTCACACTTCTTTAGGCTACCTTTCATCCTAAAATCAAAAGAGGACAATAGTCATCAAAGAACAAAACATATGTAAAATAATCCAGGCACTACCATTAACATTGACAGTCAACTTTATTTTTATATAGCTTCCATAGAGATGTAAGTTTTAAAAAGAAACTTCTTAAATATGATACATTGATAAGTTATAAAAATGAAAAAGCGCACAAAGATTTTCCGAACTCATCATCACTGAAGATTTTGTATATTAAGAAATGGATATCTAAAACCAACTTACGAGGCTATAGCTTATTAAAAAACTACAAAACACTCTATCACCCCGATTGGCTGCCATCTCGCATTTTATAGCAAGAATGTTATTAAAATTAGAGATGTACAGAACTTTGACCAATCGCCTAACTGCTTTCTCAGTAACCGGTCCGGCCGGACCCGGTGCCATAAATTATAAAATTCTTCGTTAAATGCTGGTTTCGGCTTTCAGAATTATACCCGATACGAAAGTGGAAATTTGACTTAATGATGTAGGCCATTACGGGAAATGTTACAATTTTGTAATTTGGTTAATATTAATAATATATAATAAATAATTTCGAGTAAGCATTTATCTAGAATCTAGAATATATTACTCCTGACCCTACTCATGACCTTAATACTTATACTTATATGTTTTTACTTAGGCACGATTTTTGAAATGCTATGCCTCGAGCGGGATCCAAACCCTCGTCTCCAATGGCCAACACGGGCGCTTTGGACTAAGCCATCATGCTTAAAAACCATCGAAGTTTTCAACCAAAAAAAATTGAGAGGGGTTTTAAGGCATGGGTAAGCCTTACTAATATTACAAATGCAAAAGTGTGATATTAGTATGTTTTTCTTTCTCGCAATACCTGGGCAACGGAGTCACGTGATTTTTGCACAACTTAAGATAGAATAGAGGCTTCAGATAGACATAGGCAATTTTTTTACTTGAGAAGATGCATGGTTTCCAAGAATAAACAAGAATCCTAGTCATATATTATTGGTCTGTCAGTTTGTTAGTTTATCCTTTTTTTAAAGAGCAACAGTTCTTAATTATAATGCGTTTAGTCATGCTTACTGATGTGATTTGGCTAGAGATACTGATAGTATATACCTATATAGGCCGGAGAGTGACATTGCTATTATCATGGAGAAGAATATGAAAATTTCACTCTCCAATCACTGTTATACTGTTCTGTTGCTCCATTGTCGTGTGAATGAAGGACAAACCAACTTATCGACAAAGACAAAAGAACTAATAACAAATAAACAAAACACTGTCGTATTTATTATTCGTGTAATGACGGGTAAACTGGCGCTACGCGTGGGATTTCTACTAGACGAGACTGAGAATTTGGGTCTAGTAACAGTCGCTCGTAAGAGCACTGAAAGTCACGACAGTCTCGCAAATTGTATGATAAAAACAAGCAAGCTTCGTGTTTCCGTCGCCGGGTCTCATGCGTTCTTGACAAATGTGCCACATTACTACGCTTCCACCAGGCGACACTTAAAAAAGCATAAACAGTATCTTGACCAAGAAAAAATAGCTGAAACGATAGTGTACATTTGCTTCATTGAAAATGAGAATCATCGAGTACTGTAACTGTAATAGTCAATTTTTTTATTCAAGTAAATAGGCCTAGATACAAGCACGCCATTGGTAAAAAAACACTTCAAATAACCTTTGTAAACAATATAAAAATGAAATAATAAACGGAAAAATTCCAAAAAAGATCGTCCAGAAAATACAATAATAAAGGTCATCCCACTTATAGCTTACAGAAACTGGGATTGCGATTCCAATAAAGTTCTAGAAATACAAACAGACATTGCATCCTCCTTAAAAAAAAATGGCGAGAAGACGAGTTGTCATCATTTAAGCGATGATTTGAAAATAAAGTCTACATCAATGAATCAAACGAACAGGATGCGTCTTGTTAAGAAGTCTCTAAACGACTTATATGATGCATTAACATATCCATGGTCGAATACTACTTTCTCGTTGATAGGGCTATCTGTTCGTTTTCTGCACCATAAGGCTGTATTCAGACGTACCATAACCACACGACAACGCAGCGACAAAAAATCGTGACGCAGTGCAGCGGCATATTTACCCTTGGGCCAAGGGGGCCACGGCCCAGGGCGGCAAACAGTGAGAGGCGGAGTAACAACCCGCGGTGCGCGAGTCCAACTCCCACTTGGCCGCTTTTTTTTATTAACTTCTGGGGCGGCGAAATTTATTGGCCCAGGGCGCCATATTTCAAAATACGCTCCTAACGTAGTGATTCGTTGAGGTTGTGGACTGACCACACGGTTGCGTTTGACGGCAAAATGAGGTTCGTGCGAATCGAGCTATTTATTTTCATTAAAATTATCACCTGACCACGTTGTTGTCGTTGTCATGTAGTTGTCATGTGTTTGTGGTATGTCTAAATCAAGGACCATTAAAACAAGAGGACTGACACTTACCATACATTAAATCGTGTTTTGGGTCAATGAGAAAACTAGATGGCGCTTTAAACTAAACATTTAAATATGTTACAATTGAATAAAGAAACGTAGTATGTTACAATTAGTTCACAAATAGCTTATAGTAAATAAATGGTACCATTTCAATTCTGTGTCACGCTTGCAAAGTTGAATAATTGTACAAAATATTTTTTATAAGTACATAGATGGCGTTGTACATATCGAGGAACGGCTTTTTGTATGGAGATAGTCAGTCCTCTTGTTTTAATGTTACTTGGTCTAGATAGACCCTAGAAGATAGTAGCACCAGGGTTCACATGCGTATAGGCGCATTTATACACTCGAAAAACTGATTATGATAATTACACTGTGGCGCATGTTATGTTATGTTCAAAGCAACGGTGGGTAATGACGGCGGAAGCGCTATAATTGCCTTATTAACCAATTATTAAGCATTATTAACAATTATTAACATTACCACACTGTCAGGCTTCTAGGGAGGCGATCATTTCTAGCGGACGCTGCGCGATGAGGTTACAATACTTGTTTATGTAACTGTTATATAATGGCAGGACATAATACACGATCATTTAAAAAATGTAGATACGTTTTACTATTACTGACTTATAAATAAGCTAACAAACAATTTTAAAGTAAAACGGTATCTACACACGTTATATAAATCATTAAAAGTGGTTTCAGGAACCACAGGACTTTTTATTCCAAGCAGTGTTATTTCTTAATTATAATCGTCACTTAACTACAGGTGAGATTGCGGTCAACTGCCCGTCAATCACCAATAGAAATATATATATTTATATATATATCTATATATATATATATATATATATATTATGTACAAGTAATAATGTGTCTAACCATATCTATATAGGTATATAAATAATAATCAATTGAAGAAATAATAATAATATTTTCTTCTGTTTCCGCGATTATTACTCATTTAAATAAAACAATTTAACGGATTATATCGCGTATATTATCAGTCCACCTGGCTGCAAGCTGACAAGCTTCCGAAACGTCGGGAACTCAAATGAGATAATATACTATATAATCCGTTAAATTGTTTTATTTAAATGAAGAAACGTATGTGCGCGCAACACTTCAAAACGGGTGCACATATTTGCCTAATTATTGTTGTGTTTGTAATTGTCAGAACAAAGTTGGTCTGTGAGAAAATATGGTAAAGATTGCATGGAAAAGTGACAATTTTGGGTTTGAAAATCTCCATATACGATGTTGTGATTGAGTGAGTGAGACACAATATATAAGCACAACACATGCTTAGCTAGAGAGCGAATACACGGGATTGAGTTTTTAAATTCGTAAGATGTGGTTCATTGATTATAAAAAAATAAAAATAAAATTACTTTATTTCAGACCGGATCATCCATAGCATGTTAGTTAACTGGTCTCGTAACGTAGGTCGAGGGAGTCCTATGCATGCGTGCAACAAGATCAATGCAAAGCAATGGATTTTCTGCTAATGATAATGAAATTCGATTTCGAAGAGAGGCTGCCCGCCACCGACCTTACGGTCTTACAAAAAAAGGAGCTCAAGGGAGGCCAATTGTCAGATCCAACAACTCAAGACAGATGTACCTGGCGCTAATATGTGAGAAGCCTGACTTCAAATAATGGGAACAGGGGAAGATGCAGATGATGAAAAAGAAGAAGGTGATGATATTCGAGTTAATATTTGTTGTGAACATGAAAACTACAGCTAACCGCTTATCTAAACGCCACTCCTATTAGTAAATTGTAGTAAATGCTGAACAAACGATACTTCTATAGAAGCAATGAAAGCGATAGTACAATGGTGGGAAACTAGGAGCATGATAATAGAAACCTTTATACAGAGGCATCGGTGTGAAACAAGATTAACTCACCTCTGAAACAGAAAGGTCTTTACTGCAATGAAGGCTTAAAGAGTAAGAACGTTGCGGTAACTTGTATATGAATGAAATTACAAGAACATGAATAAGTTTAATATGTTCTATGTCAAACGTATGTTACAATTTCACCGTATTTATTAATTATATACTTTTTCCTTTCATAACCACGAAATGCTTA
The DNA here is from genome assembly GCA_905404275.2 of Hedya salicella. Taxonomy (NCBI): domain Eukaryota; kingdom Metazoa; phylum Arthropoda; class Insecta; order Lepidoptera; family Tortricidae; genus Hedya; species Hedya salicella. Next base: position 487,286 of record FR990112.1, on the reverse strand, counting down.
GGTATGTGTGTGTGTATTTTTTGTTTTAAACACGGAAAGGTCCTTCTTCTGAGTCGGACACTCTTGTCAGGGGAGTCGTGGTTGCTCAGACGAGGTACATGAAGAGATGTTTTGAAAGAAGGAACGGGAAACTATTTGATCCTATTATATGAAAAAATACGAGAAGGTGGAACCTGGTAAAGAAGACAATCTAGTAAAGATCGCTGACCCGGTCATTGGGAGATCCTTGGGATTGGAAGAGGCCTTTGGTCAGCCGTGGACGTCTTTTGATCGTTTGATGGCTAATATGGTAATAATACGCTCGAATGCCCTTTCGATTAAACAGCAAAATCTACACATTGGAATGTCGGGCAAAAGATATTGCATGTTGGAGAGGAGAATGTTAAGACGAATGAGTGGCGTGACGAGAAAGGATCTATAAGGAATGGTATATAATATACTCATTCCTTGACTAGAGGAAGCGTGGAAGTAGCACCCATAATCGATAAGTTGAAAGCAAATGGCCTATGGGGGTATAGACATGTTATGCGGAGGGCTGAAAGGCAGATGACTAGAAGGGTAGGTATGCATGTGGAGGGATGTAAGGGAGACCAAGGAAAAGGTGGATGGATTGCGTGAGAAACGACATGAACATGAAGGATGTAAGTAATGAGATAACGGGTGATGAGGGATATGGAAGAATAAAACATGCTGCCCCAACCACAAGTAAATGGGATAAGGACAAGCGAATAATGATTAATGATGATGAAGACAATGCGAAAACCCCAAAACTACAAATAACCAGTAAGCTTCTAACATGCTACTATTTATAGTAAGGTCATAACCAAACGAGAAGGTCATACAATTTCCAGGATATATTTTATACCTACACATTGCTGGCATTAGTGGCATTGTCCATAGAACATTCTCAATGCGCAAATCAACCGTGCTACTAGCAGTGGCGCTAGCGTCGCCCCAACAAACCAAACTTAGTAAGAAGGAATTTTAGTTATTATTTTAGCCACCGTACGAAATTAATTTGTCATAAAAAGTCGCACAAAAAGAAAAATGCAGCCGACAGGGGCGCTGGTATCAAAACTTATATACTGAGCTTATATGATGGAACGTTAATTCAAAATTTCCCCACCAGCACCAATAATTTTGCGCTTCTGTTTTGACCACTTTTTTTAAGGACATGCCATTTTGCAGCAATATTATAAAGGAACTATACGTTAACAGAATACAGTTGGGATTCAAATGTATTGTAAAAGTATGATATGCCGTTTATGTTAAGAAGGTATTTGTATGCAGGTCATATTCGAGCAAAGCAGCGTGGGAGAGTCCGGTACAACGGACCTGATGAACATATTAAAACCGTTTTTAATGGTATTCATGTTAAACATCACTTTTGGGTTTATTGTGGGGTATAAATGGTTTAATAATGGTGAAGAATATTTTGAGGCATTTAGGTTTTATGCTACCGAATACGAGGTCTCTTAAAAAGCAATTTTTAAAGCCGGTACCAGCCGTGATATCAGGTCAATCAAACAACCACTAACAATTACTAGTAGAATACTAGTAACTAACTAACTAACTACTTTGGCGCAACAACCCAAAATGAGTTTTGGCCTCCAACACAAGAGCACGCCATCTAGCCCGATCCTGCGCCACTTCCTGCCAGCTATCGCCAACTCCCAGCTCACGCAGATCCGCCTCCACCATATCTTTCCAGCGATACTTGGGGCCCCACTGGTCGACCCAAATATGCTCTCTTGACTTTTCGATCGTCTCCCATTCTCTCGACAGTAGAATTTTGTAAATTAACTAATTTTCAAATGACCCTACGTTGATGAAAACCTCATCGAAATATTACCAGCAGTTCTGGAGTTATTTCAAACAGACAGACGATAGAGAAATTATTAATAGTAGTACTAAAACAGTTTAGTATTGATAATTTACTTGCTAAGATTTTGAGCTTGGATGAGTTAAACAAATATAGTCCATTCAACCCACTCTGTATCTCTTTGACTCACATGCAAGTTGATCCATCATAAATACCCGGTCAATATAATCAACCAATCTTTATTATCGTCCGATCTCAGGCACGGTGGCAATAGGGCCCGTGAGTTATGATCGGCGATATATCGATATATCGATGTATCGGTACGATCCATCGTGGATCGATTTGAATCGATAGTCGATAGGCATCGTTAACGAGCGTCGATTAAGATCGGGTGACCCCTGAGGGTCGGTGTCAGCTAGCGGAGTTTGTATCGATATAGACAGGTTAGATTCTATCGATTTTAAACCTAACCCAAACTCTGAAGATAGGCAGTAATTCTCCTAGCCTAGAACAATTATCGCTTATCCTCAGAGTAAGAGTAGAACCTAAGGTTATAAATAGGTATCTACATTCTTAGTTGTAGCGTAGACGAGACGTTTAGGTCAGTTGGTTGCACAACGGACTACGTAGCTGGCGGTCCCGGGTTCCAATCGCGACTGGGGCCAGTGTTTATGTGATGCGCACGAATGTTTGTTCCTGCGTCTTGAATGTTCTTTTATGTATTTAAGTATTTCTTTATTATGTATATTGTCGCCTAGTACATGATTTATACTTAGTTTGGGACTAGGTCGATTTGTGTAAGACTGTCCCTGATATTTACTAAGATTTATTTTAATTAATCGCGTTTGGCACAGTGTATAATTACATGATAATACGTGCTCATGATTTACCCGGAACACACATATCATCACTACTTTGAAAAAACTCATATCTCCATTTGGTGTAATGAAAAACGTTAAAATTCTATATGTCGCTAATATGCACTTACTGCAATTTTTCAGAGGATATATATTATATTATATGTAGAGTATATACATTATCGGTTTGAAGGAACAAAATTATATACGTGGACTTGAGAACCTCGTCTCTTGATTTTCGTCGGTCAATGAATGTTACGTTTTATGAGCGTTCTTCACACAAATACATCTATTGAGAAAAAAATGCCGAAAGTAACTTAGACCTCAGTAAAATTAAGCGTAAAATTGAGCGAATCGAAATCAAATTGGGTAGGAACGTTGACTTGTAGTTGTCAGTCCTAAAGATTTCCCACCAGAAAAGTACGAATTTGGTTTCGTAACGTTGATATCATTCGTAATAACCCCAATGGCCTTATTAAATTTATTTCATTCGCCGGCAATTTGCGACTTTCCGCCAGTCTTGCCCTAAAAGGCGCGAGAGCGACGTACGCAAATATTTTAATGAGACCACTGGAAGAGGACCGGCCAAGTTCTTGCGTTTGCAGAAGAAGGTATTTCTAATTCACGCCGGGGGCAAGTTTTTATGCGTAATTTATTCTAGTTTCAGACGGCCGATTGGCACGGTAGTACATGAACTGGGTTTTTAAAAGCCGAGTCCAGGAGTCAATTACCACAATATATAGAACGTACATCCTTTATATTTTTTTCTGTTTCCGCGATTATTACTCATTGAAATAAAACAATTTAACGGATTATATCGCGTATATTATCTCATTTTAGTTCCCGACGTTTCAGAAGCTTTCCAGCTATCCATCACCCGTGACCATGGAAAGCTGGAAAGTTTCTGAAACGTCGGGAACTAAAATGAGATAATATATGCGATATAATCCGTTAAATTGTTTTATTTCAACACAGCCTTTATGTTTCACAAAGATGGAAGTGTGTCAAAATTGAAATTGTACTACTCTAAGCAAACGCAAACTAAGTCACACGTCGCAGTAATTGTTTTTAAGTGTCAAATGGGTTCAACGATAACAGCGACAAGGTTTTGAGATTAACTTCGGACAAGGAGACTTACGTGGCATGAATTATACATAGTTCTTACTTTGATAAATTAACAATAAGTAGTAAAGAAGTGACTTCAAGCCTTCTTATGAGGCGCGTTGTCAGTGACCACGTCTCAGTACCGTATGTCATCACTGGCAACACTCTGACTAAAAACTTTCGTCTTAAGACACGGCGGAAGATACGTAATATCTTCTCGTCTCAAAAAGATCGAGAAGATATTACGTATCTTCCCGAAAGCTGCCAAAAGTGCCGAAAGTCACTCACAGGGCAATGAAGCGAGCTATGCTCGGAGTCTCCTTGCGTGATCGTATCAGAAATGAGGAGATCCGCAGAGAACCAAGGTCATTGATATAGCTCAAAGAGTTGCTAAACCTAAGTGACAGTGGGCGGGGCACGTTGCTCGTAGAACCGATAGCCACTAGGACAGAAAGGTTCTCGAGTGGTGAACGCATACGGGGCCCTCAACAAGATGGACCGATGATCTGGTGAAGGCGGCGGGACACTGTTGGATGAGGGTGGCGCACGACTGGTCGTTATGGAGATCCTTGGGGAGGCCTTTATCCAGCCGTGAATGACCTTCGGCTAACATGATGATGAATAAAAAAGTCAATTTTATCATTGATTCACTGTATTCCCCACAAATTAATACTATAACCAAACGATTATATAAGTGGAGTATAAAATGCATCATAACTATAAATCGATGTCACATTCAACCGTGTCATATATCCGTCATTCAAGCTTCGATGACACGTTACTTGCACAAAAAACTTTAAAGACAATGTCTGACTGATCAAATCCAAATTCACTGCAACTGTAATTGGACTCAAAATGGTTTTGAGCTCATCTCCTGATATATTGCATTTCGGTTTTGATCAGTGAAGTCGTGCAAGCTTGTGCCAGTTATTGATGATGGTGGATGACGAATCATTCGGCCCCTTAAAGATGCCGCGATAGTAGATTAAGTAGCAGATACGAATCATTGTTCTGCCGATGGAAGCTAGGGAGAGTGACTTGGCCTGTTTTTTAACGGGTGTCGTGCTGTATTAATTTGTTGGATGCTCAAAAACGCGTGTAGAGGTTAAGTGTAGATTCGTAGATAAAACAGGTACTCGTAAAACGGCTACCTAGCTTGAATTGTTTTATAAAATGAAAATTTGTAATACAATGAAACATTAATTAAACTTATTTCAATAAAACAATTAAATCGGAATTTCTGTGCGCCATAAATACCCCCAACTGGCCGGGAAAAGCGCAAAACAAAGAAGAATGGCACTCTCTTGTGTCGGAGGCCAAAATCCTCTTCGGGTTACTTGAGCCAGAGTAGTAGAAGTAAATATATCGCGTATATTAAGTCAAAGTCAAATCATTTTATTCAAAATAGATTCGTACAGAATACTTTTTGAAGGTCAATAACATATTAGGGTTCTAAACATTTTACAAAAGACAATTTTAAGTATTTCCAGTCAAGCAATTGGATACCGCGTCTGACCACACGTGTTGGTCAGATAAATATTAATTTAATGTATAGTAGGATTTATTTTTCAAAGTTTGCTTTACCATGGCCTTAAATCTATTTTCGTTCATATTTACAATGTGCTCTGGTAATTTATTATAATAGCGTGTACAGACTCACACAAAGACTTAAGAATTATCTCATTTGAGTTCCAGACGTTTCGGAAGCTTTTCAGCTTTCATGTTCACGAGGCCGACCCCGTACACACGATTATTTTTCTATCCGTATTCTTGCAAATAAAGACAATTTGATTTGATTCATTTGATATCATTCGCATTGTCTAGACATACTCACATATCCTGTCGGTCTATGTATTATTACTACTGTCGTACGTCTTCATATTTTTTTCTCAAACATACAATTAAATATGTATGTTATGTTCCTTATAATAGGCTGCGAAGTATGACGTTTCAGGTGCGGCTAGGACAAGAGGTCGTTAATGGAATTTCATACAAATCATGCAGGCCGGCCTCGGCGGGAAATATGGGGTTGCCCGCCTCAGACCTATCCGGCTTCGCTTTGCTCGGCCGTCTATATGTCTTCGGCCGGCAACCCCTTTCGTCCCGGCCTCTGTAGTAATTATTATTCTACTTAAAGGACTCACTTGTAACGATGCTTGTAATGTAACGTTACAGAGTCGAGCATATCATCCGGTGGCGTGCCCCGGGTTTTTGGCCAAGATGGCAGTTAAAATGTTTTGATGACACTGGGTAGGCAGTTTTTCTAAGGCTACGCTATATGAAGCCGTATACAGGTCTTATTTTTATGGCAGTAAGGTTTATGTATACACATTTTGGACCTTTGTGCGGATATTTATCTGTGCCCTTGTGACTGTTCGTGACTGATTACATTAGTGGGGGAGGAGAATGTTCGTCCAGTCAGGAAACCAGCACTGTAATGTAATGCTCTAAATCGAATCTGAAACGGTACATTACAGGCAAATGCACCAAGTGAGGGAGCACCTTTAGCATACTGAGTCATATTAAAAACATGACTGAGACTTATAGCCAATCACTAGGCGTTTGGATATGATAATGCATTTGTTACCCGTGCAGTGCATCAAATAATACACAACAAATAAATCCAACTTTTTTAATGATGGCCGCCTGAAATCGAAAAATCATCAGGTGCCACTGAGGCGTGGTAGTCAAGAAGACGTTTAACCAGATCAGTAAATTGAATGAACTTTCACACTTAGTTTCACACTCCACTCACAAATAGTCATTTAATTTTGTGTTATCACTAGTCCTAGCAAACACTAACGTATCTCTTTCTTCTTTCCAGACCCGTCTGCCGAAACTGCGTGATATCGCCCACGGGCTCCTCCCCACCGCCGCTGCACGACACGACCCCTCCACCCCCCGCACCTGCCTCCCCCCAGCTCCCATCCCCGCAGCCCAGCCACAGCTCACAGTCCCCTCACCCTTTCTACCCCAGGAGGTACCCGGAGTACGGTGGACATAGTCACTCGATGTCGCAGCTGTACCCTCCGCCTCAGTCGCCGCAGTCGGCCATGTCGGTCTCCCCTCACCCTGTGCCTCAGGGCAAGTTCAGGGGGCTGCTGGAACATGCTGAAAGGTAAACCCTTTTATTGATAGAACAAGTGACAAATGAGCCAACAAGCATCCTGATATAAGTATTTATCAGCATATTTACAAGAGAAGTTGGTTGTTAAATCTACGTTGGTGATTTTAATGTGAATATAACGCAACAGTAACTTAAGTATGTAGCTCATTCCAAAGCTAAAGTGAAAGCCAAAACTGATACAATATAATTAATTCGCTCATACGATAGTTAACAATGGCACTGCTTGCACCGACATCTACCATCTACTGCAGTGTCGTAGGAAAATTTATCTTGCTCTTCATAAAGATTAAACAGGTGACGCACTGCCCTGACGCTTGGAATGGCGTCGCATACTTATTGTCATATGCAATGCAAATACATGCAAGTTTATGATCATCGTAATCAAAATCAGCCTATAGCAGTCCATTACAGTACATGTAAATATTCACTGATACAAACATGTGGTCTCCCCTCTCCTCTTAGAGCATTTAAGCACTTAAGATGGCATACGGACTCACTCCCCTCTGCCAAAGTTTTATTTTGTAGGTGTTTTTACTAATAAAAATATCTTTATTTGCTTGAAAACGTTTTTGTGTGTGCGTTTAAAGAAATAGAGATATTTCCCTTATATGATTTACGTGTTTATATACCTTGCCTCTGATTGGCTGAATTGGCTGTCTGAAAAGTCGGTTTACGGACGATAATTTTACGTGATAGCGTCATAAGAAAACATTGACGGAAAATTGCATACTTTTATGAATTCACAAGACTAACGCTTAGGCCGACTGTGCCTCTCTATTGCTTGTTCCGCGCTCTCGCTTGCATGCTCGGCTCAGGCGGAACGTGACAATGAATCATGCTTTTTCCTGCGTGCAGCCGGCGTTCATCGATTTATAAGACGTTATCACATCAAAATTCGTTCGGTGATGACACGGCTCGTCATCTGCAGTGGTGAAATGCTCCAAGGATCTGCCTCATCCAACTTGATATTTCTCATTAAGTTATGTATTTTCTGTTTCGTTATAGATTAATGAAGCCGGGCGATGCGCACAGGCACTCGCAGAGCGACGACGACTCGGGGTGCGCGCTGGAGGAGTACACGTGGGTGCCGCCGGGCCTCAGGCCAGAGCAGGTACTTACTACCCTTTTTGGACCAGTAGCGACATCTGTAGGTAGTTTTCGTGTACTCTCAAATTTCTAATCGTTATACGTAGCCGCCCCCGCCTTCGCCTTCTACATCGGCATCGTCTCTTACACCATTGTGTCTTCTCCTCGTCAACGTCTTCTGTGTATGTATTCTCTATTCTTGTGTAACAAACAAATATGACTTTCTTTCTACTATCACACTTCATTACACATGTATCCTGCGAATGCAAACATATCTCGGTATATCATCATGCTTATTTGCAAAGTTTAATATCGATATCGCATGCCAATGGGAATTATGAGCAGACAACTCGTTATCTATAGCTACTTACTTCGAAACTTTGATTACTACATAACAATGTAATTCTTATTACCAGCAGGTTAAAACTTCGCCTGTCATATATATTACAATTTGATTTATGGTTAGTCGCGTAAATACAAAAGTTTAACAGTGAAGTTTTGTTTTAGACTAATGTTTGGTTGGATAAAGCCTTCTTGTCATCATTGCAATCTTAGGCCTAATGCAAAAAGATTTGAAATAAATAACCACTGTCAATTGTCTATATTTTGGTGTATAAAATTGTATACTTCAACTACATACTGGAATCCATTTATAATTATAGTTTATATTATCTTTATATACTATTATAAAGTTAATATTTGCTTCTGTTTTCGCGATTATTACTCATTTAAATAAAACAATTTGAGTCCACCCGTGACCATGGAAAGCTGAAAAGCTTCCGAAACGTCGGGAACTCAAATGAGATGATATACGCGATATAGTCCGTTAAATTGTTCTAGTATAAAGTTGTAAAGTGAATTTTCTATACATTGGAAATATTTTCAGAAAGAAAGGGTAAAACAGGTTATGTGTTTTTTTTTTTGTATGTACCTATTTTTGAGGGCTTATCGTATCAAAACAGCTGAACGGATGTCAGCCAAATGACAGTCAGATTGGTACAAGGAAAACTGGACAACCGAGGTTCTAGGATACTTTTCCGGACTACGCTGAACCAATAAATATGGTTCTGAATATAATTTAAATAAAACAATGTAACGGATTATATCGCGTATATTATTAATTTTGTGAACGGTGTCAAATATCTTATCTGTTAAAAAGTAGTTTAATAGTCTTTGTTTTTTAAAATATTATAATTAGTAATGAGGTAGGCTGGGAGTTTTTCTTTGCAGCGTTTTTTTCACCTCAGTATGCCTCATTTTTGAAATGCTGCTTGGTAAATTATTAAAATAAAATAATTAAGCCCTTCTGGCACATGTGTAACTGTCTTTACAGCTTAGGCTCATCTGACATGTATGCACACCTTTATTTGTTTTTTCAAAGAGGGTAGTTTGCGCAAATTGTAACTTTGACAGAGGAATATATCTTTTCTCAGTCCACCCGTCACCATTGAAAGCTGAAAAGCTTCCGAAACGTTGGGAACTCAAATGAGATAATATACGCGATATAATCCGTTCAATTGTTTTATTTAAATATGGTTCTGTATTTTTTTTCTCCGTGAACAAAATTTGGGGAAACCATCTAGTAATTTATTAAAGTACTATTCAAGAAACCTTACAAATAGGCACGGATTTCAAACATTTCATATTTGTTATTCAAAGCCTGGAAATAGGCATAGTGGTGTTTAGATGTCCTGCATTGTCCTTTGTGCACTGAATGCGGCTATTGTTTTCGCTGGCTTTGCTCTTTTTCGTGTCTGCCGGGTTCCGTTCCGTTACTTTAGAATATTGAGAGGTAAAATATTGGCGGTTAGAGATGCACAAAAAATATTTAGAACCCACTTTGGATACGTGACGTAGGTAAATCGAATTTGAGAAAATCCTGGCAATAAGGAATGCATAGAAACGTGGAAGGTTTTATAATTTGACAGCCTTTTTAATATGTAAAATTGTTGCCATTTAAATAATTCTGTTTCAAGATCAATATCATGTTTCTCTGCACAAACTCAAAAAATTATATATTTGCTTTTTTTAAAAGCCATGCTATTTTTCACAGCATCAAGAGTTTCTGACAATCTTGCTTCGAGTAGTTTTTTTATATATTTACTTTCGTATAAAAGGCAAGTGATTTTTTTATCATTTTCGTCATCATCATGACCATCAGCCAAAAGACGTCTAATTATATAAAACCCTCCTAAAGGACGCTTGTTTGTGAATATAGACACTAAACTCCAATAAACACCAAAAACACTAAAACTTAAACCTAAGAAGGTTGAAGTAGAAAGGGTAGATGGATGTCAATGTTCGGCTTAAGTCATGTTCGGCTTAAGTCATATTCTACCTTTGGTATCATACTCTGATTTGGTCATGTTCTGGTTTAGTTATTTTTGTTTTGTCATAAGTACAATTTGTTTTCGTCTTATAAACACAAACGATAAATGCATTTTTTTTCAGTAATACAATTTTATGCAATCAACGGTGGTAAATTGCCAGCACTTCTAATTTCGGAAGTGATAACTATAATTAAAAGGGGGCAGTTTGTGCCACCCCCTTTAATTCGTTTAATTCCGCGAATACCGCATCCGAAGTATTTATAATTGGAATAAAAATAAAGAAATAGAATCAAAGGGCAACGGAGCAAAAAATTAAAATGTCTCCCGAGGGGTTTTCGTTTGCCGGGTCTTAAGAGGAATTAAGACGGGCTATTTATTTGTTTTTATAAGGGCTGGGGTGCGGTAAGATCCTGCAGTAATGTGGTATTAGATATGATTTTCTCGAGTGTGAAATTACGGATGACATTCTTAATCTGTATACCTACATGTTGTCCCGCAACTTCTACTCTTCTGTACCCTTATACTGAGCATGGTACTTTGAGGAAGGTACAGGCAAATTTTCCATCGTGTTTTTCTTATCATCAAATCCTTATTGATATTATCTATTTCACTCACTTCATTATTACCCGGCTACGATTTACTATGCGATTTTAACCGCACGCAATCTCACCGTTCATCACTAATTTACAAACTTAATGGTTCCGCCTGAAAACGAACCCTTTCCATAGTCTCCATACATCTTAGTTACAATTAAGCGGGTTCTTATTTTACCCAGCCGCAAATTTAAGTTGGTAATTGTGCCCTCACGACTCCTGTGATAGGACCATAAATTTGTAAACAGATACGTAATGCAATAGTAATTAGTTCGATTGGCCTTGATTTATTGCGAATTATTTACTATTTTTAAAACATCGGGACTTCATCGTGTTTTAGTTTTATTTACGTTGACGGTTGGGGTGATTTACCCCGATCCGATTACGTAGGCAACCGTAATAATAACAGTAGAGACAAATTCATCATTATCAAACTCTTGCAGTCCTCTACTGGACGTAGGTCTCTTCAAGGGTGCGCCACTGAGCACGATCCTCAGCCACTCTCTTCCAGCCGCCGCCAGCCACCCTGCTAATATCATCGCTTCACCTTACCTGAGGACGTCCTACGCTTCTTTTGCCGAGGCGCGGTCTCCGCTCGAGAACACGTCTACTCCAACGGTTGTCTATTCTTCGGCAAATATGACCAGCTCACTGCCATTGCAGTTTGCTAATTCTTTGGGCTGTGTCTGTCACTTTGGTTCTATGACGGATCATCTTATTTCTGATACGATCCCTCAAAGAGACGCTGAGCATAACCCTCTCCATCGCTCATTGAGAAGTAAGCTCGTGAACTAGTTGTACCGTAAGTTTCCACGTTTTGGCACCATACTCATGACTGGTAGGACGCTCTGGTTGAAGACTTTAGTCTTCAGGCTTTGTGATGTGGGTGACGGGAAGAAAATGTATAAGTATTGTTGCTGAGGGATATGGATGAATGTAACGTTCCCGAAGATGACATATTTAAGGATATGGTGAAGTGGAGGGGGAAAATAAGGAAGGCTGTGCCCACTGCCATATGGAAAGCATCTGACGATGCTGAGAGATGAGAGACAGAGAGAGAGAGAGAGAGAGAGATGGTTCGGGTGATTTCTAAAGCAACTGACTTAAAATGTTCTATTTACATTTCTATAGTATATTTACATCCTATTTTCTTGAAATTCTATGTGAGGATCATAATTATTACCTAGTTTTGTAATGTAGCAATTTTTGGAAACAAATAAGTGAGCCAAGACTTAACTGTTTTAAGGACTCTGTACAGCGATACTGTGATTATTTGGTTTGTTGATTCATGTCTCTGTCTAATTATTAATTTGTTCTGCTACGACGCAACAGTTCGCCGAGACACTGACACCCGCGCTGTATATCGCTGGTTCGATTCCGGCTTAGACTGCAGTGGATCCCATTATTTTTTCTTTTTAACCGACTTCCAAAAAAAGGAGGAGGTTCTCAATTCGACGGAATGTTTTTTTTTTTATGGATGTTCACCGATTACTCAGAATATTTGACCGATTTCAAAAATTTTTTTTTGGTTTTATAGAAGGCACTTTCTAGTTGGTCCCATTTAATTTTGGTGAAGATCTGATGATGGAATCCATGACGAATTGAAGGAACTCCTCAAATATTGTAGGCATACATATAGCGATTTTGGTATTATAAGAAACATAATAAGCATTTGTATTCAGGTTACGGTAAATAAATAAACTTTTAAACAAAAAAATAAAACCTACTCCAAAAAAACTAGAAAGTAAAAAATAACGCCATAATTCAGTTTCTTCAAATTACTTACAAGTAACCGTTTGTATACTCAATCTATACAGTATATACAATTAATCTTATTTTGGCGTCGGTGCCATATAAAGAATGTGTAAAATATTGAAAATTGACGATTTTAGTAAGTTGTGACACGATGGCACCGACTCCAAAATAACATTAATTGTATATACTGTATAGATTGAGCATACAAACGGTTACTTGTAAGTAATTTGAAGAAACTGAATTACGGCGTTATTTTTTACTTTTTAGTTTTTTTTGGAGTCGGTCTTATTTTTTTGTTTTCTACTTAGATCTTTGTATCAATATTATATAGTTCGTCAAGACTCTATATTCGGGAAAAATGCAAAACCCGTAACCATTATAATCATAATCATATATTTAGTGTGATATTGTGAGTACAGTGGACGTGGAGTGGAGCATATCCCAGCTACTCTGGAAAGTCGGTCAATGATACGAGATTTTCTTTGCATCTTAACTTTCTTTCCAACTTTAAGATACTGATGAAATTCTTTATCATCGCTCGGCGCCAACAATCCTGCTCGTCATATTATATATCCCTATCACCATAACGTATAACATAAACATCAGCACGGGGTCTAATTTAATAAACTGCGTACGACCCGCCATAACCGTCATAACTAACACGTTATACTTGCACAAAAGGTCGTATGTATATTGGAATCTGCGTCGGTTACGTCGTTTTAACCAAGCGAGGTAATATTATATTATGGCGATCACGTACCAGTTTCATTAGTACCGTCTTTATTAAATATATTTAGAAGGCATATTTTTTTGTCGGAATCTTCGCTTTTAGTAACTTGTGCTTATGTCTGTCCGTTGCTACAATACGAATGATGATTTATTGAACTAACAATGACCCAATCTAGATAGCAATTTAGAAAATTTTAAGCTTCTTTCAGATAACACCAAGTCAGTCTCTTAAGAGAAGTGAACGAAAATCGCTCGTGGAGTTTTGGTGCTATCTGATCGAAGCTTAAAATTTTCTTGCCAGTAGTCCATTACGAGACGTGTAGACCTCCTCCAACACTAAATCGTACGAATGCGACGCGCGCAAGACTCCTCAATATAGGATTTATTTTTTGTGGGTATCCGATCAGATCAGTGTTAAGTTAATCAAACCACTTATTCTTAGTATATTTTTTTCCATATCCCCTTACTATTCCAGGTGAACTTCTAATAGCTTTGTAAAGTAGACCATTCCACGGACAAGCACGTTACTGACAAATACGATTGTCTCCCATTGACTGCAACAAATACAACGTTGGATCACTTAAGGCATATATGTATCTAAATGTATATAATGTACTTAAGGGATGTATGTATCTAAATGTATAACTTATCACATTTCAGGTGCACCTGTACTTCTCCGCACTGCCCGAAGACAAGGTTCCATACGTGAACAGCGTGGGAGAACGTTACCGTCTCAAGCAGCTGTTGCAGCAGTTGCCACCACAAGATAATGAGGTGAGGCTCCCTCTTATTCTTCTTATAGCTGCCAAAGACTCTTACACTAGACAGGGAACAATGTAAACATGTATGACCTCTGCTACCACAAGATAATGAGTTGAAGCTCCTTGTTACTCTTCCAATAGACGAAGAAGAAAGAAGAAAACATTTTTATTCGTTAGCATACAAAGAAATAAGAAACAAGTAAAACACAAAAATAAAAATAACTAGAATGATATGCCACGAAAAGGTCCCACCTAAGCGTAATGGTAGCTCGAAAGCCAGCAACTAATAGCTGCTGGAGACTACCGGTTATTCCACAAGAATTTTCCCTAGACAGTGAATAGTGTAAATAAGCGCAACCTCTCCATCAGTTGTTAAATCAATATAATGAGGTACTCGTTGAACATTAGTCCGACCAATTATCAGGTAGACCGAACATCGCCGCCAGAGTCGTAGCTGAAAGATTCTGACTTAATGCAATAGCCGCCCATTTCCATGCAGGCCTATTTCCATGTGGGCCACTTCATAGCTACCGCATTTAGCAGCCTTATGGTCTGTAAAAGATGAAGAAGAAGATACATTTATTTTGTAAACCTAGGGAGCTAATATACAATCATACTTTTGTTTACAAAAATGGGGCCCACTCATCATTATGTCAGAGCACTCATACGTGCCATGACGCTGATATTCCGCGGTTTCTAAACAGGATAAGTGTAAGACAGTTTCGTTTGCGTTGTGTGCCTACTGATTTATATACGTGCATGGGTGAATGCGAATATATGTATATTTATTTGCAAGTTTGTGTCCAAGCAACACATTCATGCTCTTTTTCTGGTATGCCGTCCACAGACTCAAGAATAATTTGTTTTTCAGACAAAGTCTGTAGCTTAAGAAAAAGTTGTTTCGAATGTAATTGATGAAGACTTTAGAATTTTCCGTGTTCCCGATATAAACCTATACACCTTTTCATTTCAGGTCCGCTACTGCCACGCGCTCTCCGACGAAGAACGGAAGGAGCTCAGGCTGTTCAGCGCGCAGAGAAAGAGAGAGGCGCTGGGCCGCGGGCAGGCGAGACAGCTGCACGCGCCTGCGCCGTGCGATCGGGTACGTACTTTGACAGGAGCTGATAGCCATTGGAACAACTATAGCTGGAAGATTTGAACTGACTACTGATACCTATAGCCTTGGATATCCCTGGAGAAGCTAAACTTCGGGAAACCCACTTCCCACTAAATTCAAGGCACGGGCGATCAATGATAATAACTATTACCAAATGTTTAAGAGCGCTTTCGCATTTTTGGTTGAAAAGTATCAATATAGATTCCTGACCGTAACGAGGCTTTCAAGGCACGAGAAGCCAAATAATTTTGCAGCCGTGCGAAACACATAGCTTATCACCTCACTACAGTGAGGAAAATGTGAGATGTAAGAAAGACTATGAAATTATAATAAACTGCTTTTTTTTTCTATTAACACTAGTGATAATGAACCTACGAAACGCAGTCATAACAAACCAAACAAATAAACATGTAAAAGAATATAAATTCGAACGTCAAATAACTTTTCCACGCTAGCGAATGAAACGAACTTTTCCACGCAAATCTGGCGCTGTAAAAGGAAGTTTTCCGAACTAGTGAGGTGAAAACATTATCTTCCATAAGAGAAAGGTACTTAAGGTAACGTAAGATTACATAGCCGTGTATTCTTATGCAACCGACGTAGGTATACTTAATATCCGCCTTTGCGCACAATATTGTATCGAAGGGATACAAATGCTTATTCTTCCCGTGATCCGGGATATAATTAAGCTTCATCGGTGCCCTGGACACGTCGCACGCATTTGTTTCTTCATCCCTTGATATAGATGCGATGAGCTAATGTTTAGGGAGGCTAAGATTACTGATGCAGGTATGTAGGATTAGACATTTTTATATAGAGGTAGAGGGTGGCCGCATTTCGTTCGTGGAGGAGAAAAGGTCATGAATAACTTTTTTGACCCAGCGTAGTTGGGTAAAAAGTATTCTATAATTAACCTCGGATGTCCTGCTATTCTTGTAGCAAAAATGGTTGAAATCCGTTCAGCCGTTTTGATGTAATGAGGCCAAAACGACTGTCGGCAACGTAAAATCCAAAAAACGTTTTTTTTATTCAATTAGTTTCACTTATTTTTTTTTAACTTTAAAGTATAGTTTTAGTTTTTAAAGCCACGAGCCGTGTCTCCAAAATTGTACGTCCTTCGGTAAACTCATGCATAAGAATCTGGTGTCTAATAGGTATTTTTGAAATATAAGCCCCGTTCCCGTTGCGATTATCCAAACAAACTGACAGTCCCCATGTAATTTTTGTGATAAGTTTCTAAAATTGCTCACTCACGTGAAACAACTCCAAAGTCCAAAGGTTGTCTGGAAAAGATCACTATTTAGCGAAAAGCTCGCCTGTTGTTTACCTCTGCTTATTCGATATTTTCTGTCATGTCCTGTATTTCTGTGTATCTGAGGTGTGCAATAAAGAGTATTTGTATTGTATTGTATTCTAACTGCTGTGTAGAGTTCAATTCTCATATACTTGAGAGATTTTGGAGCTTAATGAAAAGTTCTTTCGGTCACAGTTAACTAAACAATTTTTGTTGAAAATGGTGTGAAAACTCACTCATAACGTGTACCAGAACGTAACTCAGTTACAAACGATTTTAACTCATCTAGGGTACCGCAAATGATATCCTCGTTTGTGGGTTTGCACTGAATCCCAGTTGAAATAAGGATAAAAAAGACGCTTTAAAAACAAAAAAAACTCTGGTTTTACGGTAATAAATATCATAAAATCCATCAACTTCACAGAGCTTTGCAAAGCTAATCTAAAGCGTGAAAAAACCCCCGACCGAACAGATAAAACAGTATGCAAATGTGTGAATTAATTTCACTCTCCAGTTAATGCGCGAAGCTGCAGCTAGACAATTAGTTTAAATACTGCTTGTATTTACTCTGGCAGCTCTTTTGTCAGTTGGGATGAGGACTTAGTGGGAGCGCAAGCGGTAGCGTATAGCGATTCCTATAACACAAGCTCTGGATTCTGCGGCGAGGGATACGGAAGTGAGAATAAAAGGATGAATGTGTATGTATAGTCGCCATCAAATATGTCCGTACATGGTGCTGAAAAATATCTCAACATGCTCTCTAACGCCTTGACAATAGAGTCGTGTGCACATATTTGTTGGCACCTTGTTTGCTGCGATCTAATGGAGACTGTTGTACCATTATCTGTCGATAAATGTATTGTTCTACCCGCTCTTATTTTTGTGGTCGCATTATTTTTGTAACTCAACGATATTTATATCAAATTTGTATTATTTTTTGTTTGTGTACTTAATTGTGGCGCTAAAAAAATACTTATTGTCTTGCCTTAATTTTTTTTGTTACCTTGAATATTATTGCATGGTTAGTTTGGTTTATGATGCTTTCACTTCCACATTAAAGCAACCAAAATGAATATTTTCATATTGAAATATATCGCAAGGTGATAAGTGTGTAATAAAAGTGAGTACTTTAGAGCAAAACTAATCTTAAACTGAATTCCTCTCCACTAACCGACCTACAACACAAGCACCCACACAACACAAGCCACCAAATGTAGGGTAAACTCAGTGGATTTTAAGATTTGATTTGATTTGATTTGATTAGTTTTACTTTAATACGCGTGTACGAGACTGTTCTGTCCGGTCCCAATAGCTGATTTTGCAATTTTTCTCCATCTGACTCTGTTAATGGTATTTCGGAATCATTTTCATTTTAGATTGTGTGATAGATTTCACAATGTCTATTTGAAAATCATCCTCGCAGTCGCCTTCCGCTCCAGCTCCATTGAAGTATTTTACGAGTGATATATCCAAAAAAAAGGTCATATATTGATTGGGAAAAATAAGTAAAGGGGCCTAAAAGGGGCTGAATGGGGATTACTAAAGTGTTGTGAAGACCTTTTGGATTTTGAAGGTTACATGATAGAAAGAATAAGAGGCGTATACGCCTCATCCGCTCCCCGCTCCGCTCGGCCCCCAGGCCCAGGTACGACCCCGGCGGGTAACGTTTTAATCCCGCGACTAATAAATCATCTGCCCCCCTGCAATTGATACGTGTTTCGGCCCCGGCTCCGTCTGGCCTCTATCCGAATGAGTAATGTTTGTTGTGAATGTTTTTTACGTTTAAAACATGCCTCTAAATCAACTGAATGTTGGACGGTCCTGTTATTTACATTGTTTCATATTCATATTAGGTTTTTTGGTGAGACTTTTGGCAACGAGTTTGCTTATCACGTTCACGACCGGAAACCTGCTAGGTAAGCGCTCTCTCATAGTAAAGTTTTCGCTATAAGTACATACGCTTTTTCTCATTCCCATGTTATCGGCTACTCGCGTAGCGCTACGAAAATCTAAGTCATTAATGCGTTATTAATTTTTCAAGATAAAAAGTAGCCTATAGATGTCAAACGCCCATGTTTAATGAGGGTTTTCTCAAATAAAAATATCACCAGTTGGCGCCACCATGACGTAAGGTCTAACTGACAGGAAGTGTCAACATCCACCAATCACAGCACAAGATTTTGACACTTCTTGTCAATTAGACCTTACGTCACGGTGGAAATATTACCCAACTGGTGATATTTCCATTTTAGAAAACCCTCATTGTTTATGCCAAAAATCAGGACGGTCCATCAATCAGCTACAGGTTCCTAGTGGGACAAATAACTCCAATTTTCGCTGGACGATGATGAACAAAAAACTCAATTTTTTATACAATACTTCTTCATAACTAGTCGAATCCTTTTGTCGGGTTTCAAAACGCTCATATAAACGACTAGCTTCTGCCCGCGACTTCGTCCGCCTTAAATTCATTTATCGCGGATGAGGGTATTTTTCCGGCATAAAAAGTAGCCTACGCCCTACCCCTGAACTCAAACTATCTCCATATCTATACCAAATTTAATTCCAATCGGACGGACGGACACACTTTCACATTTATAATATTAGTGTGGATTATAAAGCGTAATTATACCAAGGACCATTTAAACAAGAGGACTGACGATCTACATACAAATTGATGGTAATTTAAAAAGTGCCATAAATATGCTCCCGTTTGTGGTATATCCCATATTGGACATAGCATCTAATAGCTATTATTTTCATTATCGATATAATTTTGACAATATTTCTGTAATATTAATTATGTAATTGTTATTAATTTGTGGTTATCAATTATAATTATTATTGTGTTGAAATAAAAATAAATGATTCTACTCTATCGATGAATATTTTGATTATTATAAACATTGACATATAAATAGGGTAGTATTTGAGTTTCTTTTTAAAATATCTTATTCATAAATTGAAATTATGTTCTATTGATTTGAATATTTTAATAATTATAGATTCTCATTATTGACAACGCAAAACTCTAATACTCGTAGCTTATGGATATTAGTTTTTTCTACATTTGACTTTAGCGCATACCGACAAGTACTAAGGCTTGAAAATAAATCATTACAATCCGACAAATTACAAGGGGTCCTTTCACCTTAAAATTAGTAAAGACGGAGTTATTTTTAATTCCCTGCCCTTAAATGAAGGGCTGCAATCAAAGTTGCAGACAAAGGCCCGGGTTCGTTCCCCGTTAGGGCTTTTCCACTAATGACTCAAGTTTTTTAATGAATTTGGCGATTTTTCTAATTGGAGCTCTTAAATTAGGTTTGTTAAAAAGTTTACGACTGTTCATCTGTTTTGCTGGAGTTTGATGTTGTTTTGTAATATAGATATTATCACAGAACATATATACTCGTATACTGGGTAATTCATGAGGCATGAGCATGAGTGACCGGGGGGGGGGGGGGGGGGGGCTACACTAAGCAAGTTTTACTGAGGGGCCAACCATTAAATCGCGAAAAAAAATCAGCTGTTCCATAGATTTCGGATAATTAGCTATAAATTAAGTCTTTAATTAGCTGTTTTTATTTTCGCGATGTCGTGGTTGGCCACAGGATAACGCAGGATACGTTTGCTTTTGAATATGTTACCTATATTGCAGCATTTCCATTATTTGCCACGTGGTTACGAAAGCGTAGTGTAGGGCCAGTGGCGGCGTAAGGCGTGGGCGACGTGGGCCACCGCCTACGGCCTCGCGGTACAAGGGCCCTCGCGCCTCAAAAATTTTTATGCATTGCTTCAAAGCGAGAATAAAATAAAAAACGGTCGCCACAGAACAGGGCCTCGCGAAATCTGTCTTGCCCACATCAAATTTAGGTCTTGCCCCGCCACTGTGTAGGGCAGTTACTAGGTGGATGATTTACGCCGGATAGCTGGTGATGGCCTGGAGGAGAAAAGCCGAAGTTAATGACGATAAGTTACGATAATCATATATCTACAGACTACCCCAGCAAAGCTTCTGGGGCTCCGCGATAATACAGGTCATTTAAAAAAAAAATGCAGAGAAAAATAAATATAATACCTAGCAGAGCCGTGGCGTCAGGAAAATTACAAGAAAAGCCAAATTTACTGATATTTAAAGAAAAAGGTATAAGCCTTTCCTTGGGCAATCCGGTGGTAATCGGCTTATATGGACGCCACGCCACTGATACCTAGTGTATTTATATTTTAGGGTTACGTCAAAATTGCGCTTTCGAAAAGGGTTCCTCCGCCAAAATTTAGTAAGGCTGGACTACCCATTACACTGTTAAAGAGTATGTCTGAAGAAAGGACTAACACCGATTTTCGTTACTAGTAAAAGACGATTTAATATATCCTTTTGTGAATTCATTAGGAAAATAGTAATTTAACTTAATCAATAACGAATAACTGAAGTCATCAGCCGCGTTCCGTCGCACAGAACGGCGTTTGTCAAAACAGCGGCGCCACTCCCCCGCCAATTAGCGGTTAATGGACTGGAAGCACTCTCTGTATAATTGCGCTGTGGCGACACTCTTTGATTTCTGGTTTGCGTCCATTGTTACACGTCATTTTAGATTTTTCACTTTTGAATTAATGTAACATTTTTATTGGTTTTTAACGGACTTCCAAGAAAGGAGGAGGTTCTATGTTCGACTGTTTGTATTTACATACCTACTTGAATACAGTTTTTGACTTCAATATATATATTTTTTTAGTAGAGTAGCTGTCGAAAAACCCCTAATAGGTAAGTACCTATTAGAGGTTTTTCGACAGCTACTCTACTAAAAAAATATATATATGCCCAAGTGGGCAGCTACACTAAGTAGGTATATTTTTATAAAAATACTAAAGCTTTGCTAATCTTGCTAAATATTGTACCTACTTAACAATCGCGTTAGTATTTATTTGGTATGACGTGAAAGTGTAACAAAGAAGAAAATTAATTATTACTAACTTTTACTTTACTACTTTTTGGTGCCTTTTATAAATTGCCCTGCCCGCGCAGCAAACGTTTCGTTATTTTGTTGAATAACTCGGGAACCGTACCTAAATTTCTCCACTATAAAGATAATTTAAGTCACTCTACACTCTCCACCCCATTTTACATTATGCTAAAAATTACATCCATTATTACGCACAATGCGCGTCAATGGGGCATTTCACCAGAATGTCAGGTACGTGACGCAATCTTCTGATACTTCTAATAATGCTATAAGGCTCCCTAGCATTTTTAGAAGTATTTGCACATTTTCGGTATGTTAATATTTCATAGCTTGCTTCTGCACTGGCAGCGTCTTTTAGAAATTAATATTTTGATAAAGTAGCTACCGTAGCCGTCACGTATCCGATAAAGTTCTTATTCTGATGGTATGCCCCCAATTAGGGTTGCCAGGTCTTAAAACATTAAAGCCAGTTTATCCAGACATTTGAGTAAAAACGCTCAGTCTATTGTGTTATCACAACAAGGTTTTTTTTTTATCATTTACCATAAAATCTTCTCAAATTTTATATATACAGGTCAAAAGACGAACAAAAGCCCGACAGGCCGGACACCGTCTGATTTGGCCGGACAAGCAACTAAAAAGCCTTAGTGTGTCCGGCTCTATCCGGACGACTGGCAACCCTACCCCCAATGTACATCGTACAAAGGATTTTTTGCTGCGTGGCATCACGAAGTGCGCCGCGCCTGGTTAAAATATGAAAAGCTCCGGTAATGTCGTGACGTAGTCACTGCAGTGGACACAGCTACCTCTCCAGAGCTCTCAAGTGTTTTGTCGCTCCAGCGATTTTAATGACAGGAGCACTTGCGGTCCCGACTCGCGAACTGATAGCTCTTTTAGTTAAGTCTTTGATGTTGAGTGCTGTTATATTTTTATGCGATGACATGTTTTGAGATGTTGAGATGAAAGCATAATTCCATTTGCCTGGTGATTACGTACGTAAGGACCTACGGCTTGAGTCGTTTCGAATAGGATTTTTTTGCGGCGTCGCCCGCGTAATTATTTTTCACCTTACTCGCTCGGAAAAGTTTCGTTCAAAAGTCATTTGAAGCTCTATTAGCTTGTTTTGTTATGACTGTGTTACGTAGGTTCATTATCATAGTTTTAAATGAAAAAATAATCGGTTTGTTATTATTTCATACTTTTACTTACATCTCACATTTTCCTTGCTGTACAGAGGTGAAAAGTTGTGTGTTTCGCACGCAACCCCAACAAACAAAACAAATAAAAATATAATAAAATATAAATTCGAACTCCAAATGACTTTTCCGCGCTAACGGATAAAACGAACTTTTCCACCCAAATTGGCGCTGTAAATGGATTTTTTCCGAGCGAGTGAGATGAAAATGATTTGAACATTGACACAATCTAAACATAACACATCATAAAACCATTTCCACATTTCTCGGCTGAAGTGGGAGTCCATAAACAACAAATTTTCATGTTTACGATCTCCACCGCCCGTTAGTTCTGCCGCTACACCACAGATGGCGCTGATATCAAAACTGATGTAAAGTGTGTTGGTTTGTGTAAAGAAGCAATTACTGTAATGCGTTGCGTGCGGAATGGGATTTAATGTAGAGGAATATTCATGTGGGATTATTTATGGTTGTTATGAGTTGTGCTTTATTTGATAATAATATGATAACGAAGTTACTTAAAACTAACGAGACTTAAAGTGAACTTATTCATTGGCTTACTTGGAAAATTACAACTACTTAACTCTAATTATGTTAAATTGCCTCTTCTGTACTATTATTAACTTATAAAAATTAAATGTCAGGTCATTGAAGGTATTTTAAAAAATAATAAGTAATACATTTAAGGGTCACATAATCAAAAAAACATTATTTTTGTATGTTTGTATGTGTGGTTTCATTATGTCAAAACGGCTAATCGGATTTTAACTACTTTTGACACACGGGTAGCAAGGTACCACAGATGTTTGTAGGATAATTCTTACCCGACTATACTGATGTAAAAAAAAGGGTTAAGTATGACTTTTTTCTCTCCCGCTCCTTCTAGCTTTATTAAAAGTAATTTAATGACACTTGTAGTTCGTAGTTGTCTTAGAAGACCTTGAAATAAAACACTAACGGATTATATCGCGTATATTATCTCATTTGAGTTCCCGACGTTTCGGAAGCTTTTCAGCTTTCCATGATCACGGGTTGCCTAAGAAATGATATATTTTCATCTCTCAATAAAAAAAATTACTTACAAGACCTTTTTCACACATTTCCAAAATTCAGATTATGGTCGGATTGCTATCGAATTCGCTAAAATGAATACCTATGTAAGTTTATATGGAAGGCAATACATAAAGCATAATTATATTACAGAGTTCGATGGTAAAGGAAAAAAAAATGCTACCTTCTAAATTGCGAGCAGGATTTGAACCTGCGACCTCTTCTTTAACGCAGAAGTGCTGTGACCAACTGAGCTATCGCAACTTTACGTACTTTACGTGGCTTGAAATTTTCCAACACAACCTAGTTAGCACTAGTAGCACCCTCTGTATCTTTGGGTTCCGTAGCCAAAATGGCAAAAACGAAACCCTTATAGTTTTGTCATGTCCGTCCGTATGTCACGGCACGGGCATTTTACTCAAAAACTACAAGATGTATCCTAAGTACTTCCTTATCCTCATCCTTACTTCTTTCACTAAAACGTGAAAGTATACCTTATATTACGTGAGAATAAGACATAGGCTACAATTTATGTCAAATTTCAATTTTTTTAGGAACAAAAAAGGGGATGAAACTTTGTAGGCTATAAATTCCATGTCTACGCGGACGAAGTCGTGGGCAACACCTAGTACTATTATAAAGTTGTAAAAAAAATGTTTGTATGTTCGTATGTGTCGTTGTGGCTTCATGACGCTAAATCGGCTAAACGGATTTCAACTATTTTTGATGCACAGGTAGCTTAGCTAGCAGCAGGGCACTTTTTAGTCGACTATGCTAAAGAAAAAGAAAAAAAGGGGTTATGACTTTTTCTCCTCCCCGAACGAAGTTGCGGGCGCCTTCTAGTATTGATATACTTTGGAGTAGGTACAGGTGTCTTGTATAAGCCGCTACTTAGTTTGATAGTTATATAACAAATAAGAAATATCTAGAGGTGCGTCCACACTTGTATCATTTGCTCGTATCCGATCACCGTGCCGTGGCATGACTGCGTGTGGCGCTGCTTGGACGCTTACTGTTGGCGCGCTGATCATGCCGCTCTTTTCCGATATAACTGTGTGATACGCGTAGCAAAACGGGTTTCGAGCGATCCGATCGGCGCAACGTCCAAATGCGTGATCATGACACGCGATCATGCCACGCGACGATGATCTGATACGGGCAAATGATACAAATGTGGACGCACCTTTAGAGGGGCACACAATCCTAATTATCTTATAAACTTTCAATGCTCATAAACTAAACACCTTTCTCTTAAGTCCAACGTCAAAACAATGTCTGCTTTGTTAGCCCCTTAATTAAAGCTATTAAGAAAATGTACACGGCGCCCCGCGGCTCCGCCTGTCGTAGATCACTGCGACAAAGCCAACACCAGCATGTGGTAGCAGTAATGGCACATTAAAACACACTGGGACGTGTTACATTGGTGAAGACGGTTATTAAGTGGTCTCGTGAAGTGAAAGGTTATTCAGCTGTCCAAATTGATCGCACCAAAGTGATGAAGAAACATAATCAACTGATGGAAAGCAGGTAATGAAGCCGGAGGGCTAACGATAGTCGCGTTAATCGGGTAATAGATAAACCGGCCAAGTGCGAGTCGGATTCGGGCACCAAGGGTTCCGTACTAAATATACGCTACGAATGGCCGTATCTATGAAAATCCAGTATTAGCAGAGCCCTACTCATCATTTCATATTGGTTACTGGCATAGACATACAGACATACAATTTTACTGTTTTTAGTATTTGTTGGTATGGCAATAGAATTATATCATCTGTGAAAATTTCAATTATCTAGCTATCACGGTTCATGATATACAGCCTGGTTACAGACAGACAGACAGACAGATAGAACCCTATATAATAAAAGACAAAGCACGCGTCACTTTCTGACAAGTATGTGAGTGTGAGAGGGACAGATGTTTTATCATTTATTTATCGCACGATAAACGCGACCATTCCATACAAAAACTGACAATCTCCATACAAAAAGCCCCCAATCCTCAACTTTGCAAGCGTGACACAGTATTTAAACGCTGGTAATGCTACGGTTGTGTTAGTGTTATTGTCTGTTTACGAACTAATTGTTTGTTAGTGTTTCTTAGTTTTAAAGCGCCATCTAGTTTTTTCCAGAATATCTTCTTGCGATCGGGGCATGATCCAAATGACAGTCCCCTTGTTTAATGGTCCAACTTTAATGGTGCCCAACATAATAATGTATACTTTTATCCAAAAATATTTTATTTCTTGTATGTTTGTATGTGTCGTTGTGGCTTCATAACGCCAAAACGGCTGTACGAAGCTTTGCCCACAACTTCGTTCAGCCGTTTTGGCGTTATGAAGCCACAACAGCTAGTTATTAATAAAAATGTTCTACTCAAATAAATATAGCAATAATTTTACATCTGCGTCTGGTTACTCCACACAGCCAATTAAAATAAATTAAACACATCACAGATTGCCATTTTGTTGGCACAAACCTTAATTCCTCCGTATTTCACACCATAAAATCTTTATTTAACAGAAATATTTCAACTTGCCCATTACTCGAACGCATACTTTCCAACTGTAGTATTTCCCCTTCACCTCACCTGCACCTGACAACCCATGCTTGCCATAAACACAATAATTCCCCACTTTCGCCAACTAGAAGAATACTTCCACCTGCAATCGTAATACCATTGGATAAAATCCAAAATATAAGCAAAGTTCTAAGCTACAATGAATTTGACTGTTTTTGGTTTTCTGCATTAGCAACTTCTGTGTCGTCTTAAAAATCATTCAACACAAGCTAATACAAGTTTTAAGACCATAAAGACACGGTTAATATTGCCACTGTCACTGCTGCGTATGAATACCGTCATAATTTTCCAAAAGATACCAACATTCTTGATACATTGTCTAACTTTCAGCGCCCTGTGTTATATAATTTACGAGTTGTAAGTAATGAACGTGCCGACAGATGGCGCTGCGACTTGTTTATTGGGAACGAGATTTCTTACTTGTGGGGCTCTAGTTTTACAAGAGCCGATATATATTTACATTCTAATATACTTATGACCTTTCGTTTTTCGCGGGCAGAGGGGTAGTCGAACGACAGCCGTTTAAGAGAGTATTTAATTGCTTCGCGTAAATCATTTGGGGATGAATTTGTTGCTTTTCCATATTTTTTTATTATTTTCCGTTTGCACAAATGGAGAAAATAAAGAAATATTTAGTGTTTTGTATATTTCTAGACTAAAACAGCAAAAGAATATTCTTAATTCAAAAGCTTTAACCTCATGGAATAAGTTTATGACAGTAATAATCTGTTACTAATAAAATTATATATTATCACAAGGAAGCCTTACAATTATCATCAATTCTGATTGTATACAGCTTTCACATAAATCATTGCATATCGCAAATATCCATTTATTTAACCCCAGAACAACCGCAACTACTTGAAAACCCACAAATTATTTTCTAAGACTTTTCATTTCCCATTTTACTTTTCATTTGCAATAAAGTCGTGAAAAGGAAAAGTTGTGTCAGATATTAAGTAAATTTTGAAATATTTATTTCACTTCGTAATAATGAAAAGATGTGTACATGTACCAAATAATGCCGAAATTAATAAAAGAAAATCACACGTGAGTAATTTCTTGTCATTTAAAACTTTTGTCTATTTCTATTTTATTCAAAGGGATATAATTATGTGCTGCCCCCTAGGTTCAACCTATGCAATTTTGTTTTTGAATGTCACGGAATTCCGTATATAGATGTCGCTACTAAGTTCTTCCAAAGGCAGCCGAAGGTTACTGTTTCCCGCTTACGTTATTTATAACAGATGGCGCTGTACAGGGACCACATACTGTACCACACAACGTTGTTCACTTAAAACAGTTTAGATGGCGTGGTAGTAAAAACTTAGAGAAAAAATCACAGATGCCGCTACAAGTCACAAAGCGAGTAAAGAAAGTTAATTATTATTTTACAACTTTAGTAATAAAAGTTTTATCGCGAAGGTGTGAAAATGATTTTTGTCTGTTTTTTTGGGCGTGAGAACAGGTAGTGAATGCTTTTATGCGTTGCTAGGTGTCATGGTCATAAAATGCGTATTGTTGGCGTTCGGGCTTGCATCACGTTCGGGGATTCGGGAAGGCTAAGGACAGGTCCAGATTCACTAAACGGAATGAACTGTGTGGTCCCGGTTAATGAATGGAAAGATTACGGTAAGGATGCTCCGTAAAATAGTATTTTTACAATGGGTACAAGTTGTCGGTAAGACACCCATTAAAAGGCATGTTTTTTTGTTAAGATGTTTTATTAACCTTTTTTTCATAAAGTGCCTGTTGTGAAAGTGGTAGTGAAAATATTAGCCAATTGTCAATTATAACGATGTACCTAGATACTTAGGTAAGTTTAACATATGACATTAGTTAAAGACAATGTTTAAATTAACAATTTAAATTTAACGATTTTAAGTAAATTTAGTTAAGTAGGTAAGTATATGGGATAGCCCTTAAAATAAATATATGCTTAAGTAATAAAAAATATATTCATTTATTTTAAAAACGAAGGCATTGCATAATACAGAGAAACATTTGACATTAGCTAAAGTCATACAAGTATTCCATAAAAAAAACTTCAAATGTTAATAACAAAATTAAGTATGGGCAACGGTTGAAAACATCTAATAAAGCAACAACAAGCCTACTTATATATTTTTAGAATTCCATTCAAAAGATGTAGGTACCTACCTATTACCTATGATCATGAATTGCTTTTTTACAAAAGACTAAACAACTAATAGTAGTATCTTAATAACCTTATAAAAGGTTTTGTAAAACTTGTAGAAACTCGTTAGCCAAAACTCGTATCAAAATAGCGCGATCTATTGCCGAAACGCACTATCTATTGTTAGAGCGCGCACGCATGAGCGGCCACGCGCATTCCTCGCTTTACGCGCTTTGTGCCATTCGCGGAAATATAAATATGGCGGCGCTCATTCATAAAATGGCGGCATATTTTGAGCAGGCGCCGGAGCGATTTCTAAGGCTTGCGTCCTTGTCTGGTCTCGTGAGAAAGAAGAGGATAGTACACGATATCTGAATACAAAACCATGTAGTATCTATAGAGCAGTGACGTCAGGTAGGTATGCATAATTCGAACAACAATCAATATATCGGCGTTATAAAGTTTGCGTACCTTCCGGACGTATATATGTTGCAGGGAAATGGCCAAAACATAGATTTTAACATATTTAACTTATCCCTATAGGGATATGGCCAAATCACGCACGATGTTAAAATTGCTAATCCATTTTATCATTTGCCTAGAAATAGTCAGCCATTTGATTAAATCCCTGAATCTGCTTAGTGAAATGATGAAATCAGCCAAAACAGACAATTCGTTTGATAAAATCCCTGAAACACTTTCTTTTCACTAAACACGTGCACTGAAATGATAAAGTCTCTACTGTAACATGCTAATAAACAGTGTTTTTTGCACCTAAGTAAGTTATCTGTATTTGGAGGTTAGGGATTCAAGAAGTGTTCCTGTGATCTTATTTAATTGTACCTATAGTCAAAAGGTTCTATCTAGGAACCTACATACTTACGTCATTTCACTGAACCAGTTCAGAGATTTGATCTAGTCTGACTTTATCATATCACTGACTAAACGTGTCTAGTGAATTGATAAAGCGAGTTGACTTTGCGAGTTCGTATCGTTAACTCACTGGCGTGTTTCAGGAATTTTATCAAATCACTAAACAAATCTAGTGAAATGAAAAAAGCTTGGCTGATTTCGTCATTTCACTAAACTGATTCAGGGTTTTGATCAAATTACCTACTGATTTTTTCTAGGCAAATGGTAAAATTGATTCGCCATTTTAACATCCTGCGTGTTTTGGTCATATTCCTTAGACATTTGTTCAATTCTCTGTTTTGGCTATATCCTTACGATATATAGCTAGGAAAAAGGAAAATACATAGCGGAGGAGACCAAAAACAGAACCCTCTTTTTTCTTCAGCGTTGTCGAGTAAAAAGTATTCTATAAACATCTTTGGATGCCCAGCTATACTTGTGTACCGAAAAAAGTTGAAATCCGTTTAGCCGTTTTGGCGTAATGAGGCCACAAGTAACGACACATACAAACATAGGTAATAAATATAACTAAATGTATTTCGATTCAGTATCCTTCAACTAGTCCGTATCATTTTTTTTAAATATCTTCAATGTACAAACATAAAAAAAAAAACATTTACAGACATTTCATTTTTACAACTTTATAATAGTATAGAAGTTAGCGATAGGAAACTAGAGTCTACGACACTAGTGTGTAAAATAGGTGGTATATCTTAGCTAGCCACCTGGAAGTTGGTTTCTAAATTATACGCCTTTTATCGCACGCAGTACACCTAATTTAGAACTCATCTAGTCTAGAGGCCTGTCCACAACATTAAATAATCGTAATAAAATACCTAACATTGGTGATGCTAGACCCCGAATCTATATACAAATAGACAAAAAAAATATATTTAGGTTTAATCCATGTCTAATTATGTGATAGTCAATAGGGCATACCATTACTAATAAAACCTATAAGTAAGCTATGGACAAGCACCATCATTGCCTATTATATTGCAGCAGTAGATCATCATTAGCATTTCAGCCATAGGACGTCCAGTGCTGGACACAGGCCTCCTCAAAAGATTTCCACATGGACGGAACCAATTTGCAATGTGCGCGGTGTCCACTCAAGAACCTTTCTGCTGCAATGGCCATCGGTTCTTTGAACTATGTGCCCTGCCCATTGCCACTTCAGTTTGCTTACACTGATTGATATGTCGGTTCGTTTACGAATCTCATTTCTGATTCGATGTCGTAGAGAGATCCCGAGCATCGCCCTTTCCTTATCTCGCTGAGTGACTCTGAGCTTCCTTAAGAGGAACATAGTTATAGAGACCACGTTTCAACTCCGTAGGTCATCACCGGTAATACGCACCTTCGTCTTTAAGCACGAATACTGTAAGAGAAGACAGCAGTCAGCAGATACCTCATCTATTTGCCTGCTTTTAAATAAGTCGGTTATTTTCCCCTCAACACCCGCTGCCTAAACTAAACCAAATAACAAATTTCACGTCCCTGAATAAAAACCATGACTTTTGATACGAGCTTAATAAAATAATCACAATGGGCCCTAAAAAAAGGCTCGTGTCTTTTTTTCAAGAAAATAAATCGTATTCAAATCGTGAGGGAGAGCCTACGCCACCTGCCGGTTGAAAAAAGTCGTTGGCTAAGTACCTCAAATTTATTCAATGTCGGAACGGCAGTATGTGCCACGAAGCTTGCTCTCCAAAGCTACACAATTTTGACTAAATGTAATAGATTCCGTGTTTTACAAGGGACTGCGAAGAACTGACAACATTTAATTTCTAAGTACACACTTTTAATTTATTAAATAAATAACACGGAGAATCTTACACAAATTAACCTAGTCCCAAAGTAAGCAAAGCTTGTACTATGGGTACTAGGCGACGATATACATAATATACAGATAAATTATAATGCTTAAATATATAGAAAACACCCAAGACCCAGAAACAAATATTCATGCTCATCACACAAACACTTGCCCTGGTCGGGATTCGAACCCGAGACCGCCAGCTTCGTAGGCCGTTGTGCAACCCACTGAGCCAAACGTATCGAGTTATCATGATTGCAATATTATCAAGGAACCGAAAAACATTTTTTGTATTTTCTTATAGCTACCAGTTTTTGGCAAAACGTGAAAGAAGTCCTCTAAATGCCGTTAACAAAATTGTGACAGTCACACCACAATGGATTTTTTAAATATGAAATCGGAATATTTTTGAAAATTTTAAAATGTGGTTTTATTAATTTATTTATCCTCTATTTGATCGGAAAGCCTGGTTAAAAATATGGAATGTTGTGAATCATGATTACTGTATTGAAATAATAATTATGCGAAATTATGGTTTTTATGATACAAATCCTTAAAAACAAATTTTAGTTCGATACCTTACATGTAGCTCGGTTTATGGGCCTTTAAAGTTAGGTGGGAAAGTCCATTTTTAAAGTATGAAAATATTAATAAATAATAGTACCATTGAATAACTCATGAAATATATGGTAACTTTTGTTATGAAACCGTTTCGATATACGCAAGTTTTAACATAGCTGCAGAACAAAGTTCTTAATTTCCCCATACAAGGTACGAAGGTGTGACGTCATACCTTCTTAGGCTTTAGTATGGAGCGTTTTTTGGGTAAGTCCAAATATGTGATTCTAAAGTTGCTGTATCTGGTGGAGTTTTTATAATATTGAAGTAGTTTTTAACCGACTTCCAAAAAAAGAGGACGTTATATGTTCGATAGTTTGTATTTTTTTTTATGTATGTTCACCGATTACTCCGCCTATTGTGGACCGATTTTTGGGTTTTTTTTTTTATTTTTGTAAGGATATACTCCCGAGGAGATATACTCTCCTCATTGCCACCAAGTTGGGATCCGATGAAATCCCAGGGAAATCGAGGGCAAAGGGCACTTATAACGTTTTTCATATGTTTTCTTAAGCTATTTAAGTATTTGCATGTGGTAGTCATCATCTCGTCATGCTGAGCTGATGACGGAAGCTACAACTCCTTAATAGTTAAGAGTTAGAGGATAATTCTTAAAAAAATCATCTATTATAGGTAGATACGTTAAAACTGTTAGTCATATTCTTTTTAGTGTGTCCCTGAAGTAGTCTCCTTATCACCAAGTCAGGATTAGATGATGGAATACCAGGGAAATCGAGAGAAACTCTCAAATATTATAGGTACTAACAATGTTTTGTATATATTTTTCTAAAGTTATCAGTTGTTTTCCTCTGCTTGTCATCATTTCATGCTGAGCTGATGATGGAAGGTACAATGAACTAACCAACTTTTACATTTCTTACTTCCAAAGACTCGAGATGCGTGCAAAGTGCCTCCTCAATCTTCCCATTCTGGGCTCTAAAAAATACTTTATATCACTACCAAAATCCATCACTAAAAAGCAAAACATAAAAATTAAAAAAAAAAAGAACCGTTTTCAAAATAAACTAAAAAGCCATAAATAATAATCTTTTATGTACCGTACGGATCACATTTGAATCACCTTTTGAAGTCGGTGCCAAACCTGAAGTAAATAAAGTTCTTTATTCAATAAAAATACGAATTACTATGACTAAATATATATGTAGGTAGATAATAACTAAAGACTCGCCGCCGCGGTTCTTAATAGTAATAAATGAATGGTATGGCACCGACTTCAAAAGGTGATTCAAATGTGATCCGTACCGTACATAAAACATAATTTATGGCTTTTTAGTTTATTTTGAAGTCGGTTCTTTTTTATTAATTTTTTTTTTCACCAATATTTTTGTTATTGAATAGTCGGTCTAGAACATATAAATAGTTGTCATCATCCTGTTGTTATAATCGCCCTTCAAAGAAAATAGTGCGTTTTGAAAAAAAAAATATCAGCAGAAAAGTACAAGACACAGCTTTCTTTTTTTTATTGTGTTAATTTGCTTGAAAGACACATGACCATACAAAACAACAGCACCAGAAAAATACTACTTTAATTGGATTAGCCAATTTTTAAGAAGGTATGGTCATTCAAAAACCAATTCGAGTAATAGGTTTAAAAATGTAACTTGTGGGATAAGTTATTCGTGTTTTTAATTTTGACTTTTATTTGTCCTTGCTAAAACTGTAGTACACGCGACAGTACTTGTGACGTCACTCGAAATATCTTCTAGGCAATAAAAAAATTAAACGCATGAAATAGGTATCTCAGAATTGCCTACTCTAACGAAAAAATAAATAAAAAGTAGGGCATTTTTTAGCCCACCCAACCAACATGCATGACTTTTTTATCGCTTTTCTTAACAAAATATCAAAATACCGTAAAGACGATTTTAAAAAAGGAATTTAAATTAAAATCGGCCAAGTAATACGCATGATATAGGCATTTTAAACTACTAGTTAGACAGCGTTTTGACAGAGAGGTCCGACATGTACTTTTACGTCATAGTACACTAAGGCCATATAAACTTAACGTTATTGCTGTATTTTTACTAAAAAAAAAACTCCATATAAAATTATGCTTTGCTAGAAAAAAATAGAATGAAATATTCGATGGCTTATATCTTGGTTATTTTTATAGTTATACGAAAAAATATTTCTCTCTACTGTATGTTACATAAGTAAGCTTTTAATATGGCGAAAATAAATAAAAAACGTGCATATTCCGTATTGCGATTGAAGCAAAACCCGCTCCGCTCATATGCGGTTTTACCCTGACAAAAAACGCTAAACGACTCGTACTTACTTAAAGAAAGTTATCTTTTTTGCAAAACCCTACGCTAAGCATTTAAAAAA
Organism: Hedya salicella; assembly: GCA_905404275.2. Lineage (NCBI taxonomy): Eukaryota > Metazoa > Arthropoda > Insecta > Lepidoptera > Tortricidae > Hedya > Hedya salicella. The sequence goes on along the minus strand of FR990112.1, from coordinate 453,091 downwards.
GAGCGGCGAAGAAGTGGTCTCAAAGACGCCGCAGAATTAGGGTCCATTTATGTAAGCAGATCAACTTTGTTACCGGCCCGCCAAATTACACCATTATATTGACTTTTTGTGTTTTTTCATCAAAAGTTCTGAATCCAAACAATCGGGGTTGATTGTAATTATTATCCGTATTAAAGTAATCGGCAATCCTTTGCCAAAATAAAAGTAAGCAAGCCATTCGAAAGGTTCGCTTGCCATCGGAATTTGCCAGAGAAATTCTGCGAGGATGATTAAAATCGTTTGCCATCTTATCCTCTCATCGTTATCTGTTAAAAGTATTTTTCAACAATTCAACATAAAGTCAAAGCACACAGGTTTTAAACTAAACGAAAAAAAATCGGTGAAAAAATTTTAGGCCACAAAATAAATATGACTTATAAAGCGTTCGTCAGCCAAATATTTAGTTACATACTTTAAAAAGAGTACTGACTTATACCTCTGGAATCTATATAAATAAAAATCAATAGATTTTTCTTGTTGTCTGTAATTGTCAGGACAATGTTTGTATGGAAGAAAGTTTGTATGGAAAAGTGAAAATTTTGAGTTTGAAATTTTCCATATAAGATGTAAATTATAAAAGTCAAATTCAAGTTATTTATTTTCGTATAACATAACATGGAATACATAGGTATAACATTGGTGTTATTGGTTTTAAACGGGTACTTATTTTCAAATCCCTATAAGTAGCTTCGGCCTAGATAATACTAGGGATTCATACCAGGCAAGCAAAACCACAGGCTAGGCTAGTTTGGAACCCGAGCTGTAGCAACGAGAGTTGTAACGGTGCATAAGACAACACGCTGTGAACCAAACTGTAGCTCGCGACCTGCGTCTGCGATGAGCCAACGATTATAAGTTTATTTGTAAACTACTGCAAACCTATATACATATACTTTTTAGATCTTAATATGTTTTTTTTTCTCTCATTCAATTGATATAATAGTGTCATAAAATCTTACGAAAAAGATGCAAAATATCACATTGTTTTAAATTTACGCGATTTTCACACATTATCTCCAAAAAAAAAATTGATCGAAAAAATATGATCTACCAAATTACGTCGTTTTAGACGTGACATTTCGTGAATTGCAATGAGACAATCTAGAATTTGTAATTTTAAATATCTTAAGCTGTAAATCCTTATTTCAAAAAATAAATTATAAATCTTTCCATTGCTCGTTAGTTTTAACTACAAAAACACACTTCAACGGGTTTAAAAAGTAATTAAAAGGTGCTAATCCCTCGAACATTAATTACAATACTTAAGAAAGTGTTTAAAAATATAATCGGCACCCTCTTGCGGTTGTAAACTGCCTTAAGCGACTGTCGCCCATATATTAAGCGACAGACGGCGATTAAAAAAGTTTGGAAAAAAGGTCCACCACACGAGCGCTTACCCTACACGCACGCTCATGAATGGAAAAAATAAACAAAGAATTTAGACTTTTAAAGTTGATTATATTATTTCTCGTTCGAATAACAGCATTATTAAATGTACCTATAGTAAGAGAAATATGTAAAAATGTTGAAAGTAGATGCCTAAATAACGGACAAAATAAGCTGAAGTAAAAAAACACCGTCCAAAAAAATGTGTATCATATTTGGTTACACTTTCCATTTCGCAACTCTTAATAAAATTCGTGTCACGACAGACAGGCCGACAACGCACAGCGTAACCCAGTAAGTCGAGAAACATATAGATAAATAGCTTTTGCCCGCGACTTCGTCCGCCTTAAATTCTTTTATCGCAGATATAAGAATTTTTCCGGGATAAAAAGTAGCCTATGTCCTTCCCCGGAACTCAAACTAACTCCGTATGAAATTCCATCTAAATCGGTTCAGCGGTTTAAGCGTGAAGAGGTAACAGACAGACAGACAGACACACTTTCGCATTTATAATATTAAGTATGGATTTTTAGAGGGCTTCCATACTAAACTTAAGCCCTAAAACGCCATTTTTTTAATCTTTACCCCTAAACATTTGTTGAGCTCAACATGGACGTAAGTTTTTAAAGATAAATTGCTTACTTTACAAAAATACCCCATTTTCTTATAAGAAACGTCAACGCACAAGGTGCCTGATCAAATTCATATTTTATTTGATTATGCTTTTATTTGCCTACAAGCCAGACGGCGTCGAAAAAAAAGCCTCTACGCCGGCGCACGCCGCCATATTGGATTCAAATCGGATGCGAAAAAAATCAGACGCAATGTGGGCACGCGCCGCCATATGTCGGAGGAAAAAAAATTTTTTACTCATCAAACACCCGAGATAAGTGAAAAAAGCATAAGCATAATATTAGTAGCAGTAAGTTAAATAAAAACTGAGACAAAAACGGCGCATTTGAGGTTAAATAGAGGATGTTATATGGCCCTTAGGGTTGTCGCGAACAACTTTGTGAAATCAAAAGAAGACCATATGAAAATGTGACCAACTGCCGTAAATTCGAAAGTAATAATATACAACATTTTGTTTTACAAAAATATTTCTTCATTAACTGACAATTTCTCAAGATTACTTAACCTAATCTTTCAAAAGCTCTTTTGTTTTCCGAATTATAACAAACGACTTTCGGACAAAATTGCCATTATCAATTTTAATAATTGTTACTTATAAAAGGCTAACAAATTTACATGTTTTTTTTATATATATAAAACGGGAGATCCCCCGTAAGTACGCAAAGACTACTTCGGCGTATTGGCGAGCACCGTCGATAGGCTAATGCTACTGGTTGCTACGGCGATGCAACAAGGTGATATGATACCTCAAAGGGTCAGGGTTTTTTTTTCTTTTTTTTACATGTTTTAGTGTAGAGTCAAAGTAGCAGTGAACGTTTTTAGGTAGAAATGAAAGTATGATTACGCTAACATAACAAACCACTCAAAATTGTTTGTACTCAACATTATTGACATGGTGAGTTGAATTCTATACTTCATTGTTTAAAAAATATATACTACCTTTGTCCCAGACTGTACCTTCTTATCGACCACCAGAATAATTTGTGTAACATCCAACCAGTTTCCAAACAAATTGTAAGGATATGGCGTAAATTTATTCTCGCCCGAAGTTATATATAGAAAGAAATACTGATAAGCAACTGTTTTCTACGAAGACGCTGAAACAAACACAAAATGTTTTCTTTTTTTGTGGCAGCCCTGGGCTACAAAGCCTGCGCACGCGCGGACGACATCTGTCTCTCAGTGTTGCATGCGCGCGTCTATATCGCTCCCGCAACTGTGCTACTTAACATTATTTTCTATAATATATTTATTATAAAACTTAAAAAATATTGAGAAAATATTTTTTCACTTACTTTATTAATTACCGTTTAGTTCAGAGCCTCTAATTTCATTTTACTTAAGAGCCGAAATTATCCAGAGATGGGCAAAATTTATTCGAATAACGAATAAATTTTTGAATAACGATCGATCAAGTAATTCTGTAAGTAGGCTACTAGGGCAAGGGCTGTTGCATAAGAGGAGTCCACTGTTGAGATTTTTTTTGTACAAAGAACATTAAATCAAAAACGATTTATCCGTTTAGGAGCTTCGATCAAACTTAAAACAAGGCTCGTTTTTCATCGGTTATAAAATAAAACTTAATACTTGACAACATATCGAATGATTCTATCCCAACAAACTATACTCTTGCCGGTCTCGTATACCCGTGACCTTGACGTTAAAAATACACTAATCAATTTTATCAACGTCTAAAACAAACAAAAAAGTCATTTAGATCCCATCACCCAATTATTTCCTGATTATTAAGTTTGTGCCGCCATCGGTCAACCAAAGGCGCTCCTACCCCACATTCTGTCACGAAAATGTTAATTTTGTTATGATACTCATAATCAATTTAACACATGAATAATTTATAATAGCTTAACGCTTTGAATAAATTATGGGGAATACTTAAATTGTTTTTAGATTAAGTTTTGTTAACGATAATATTTTTTTGTCTAGACATATATTATACTAGAAGGTGCCCGCCGGCAACTTCGTTCGCGGACGAGAAAGTCATAACCCCTCTTTTTTTCGTTAGCATATGCGGGTAAAAAGTATCCTATAACCATCTTTGAATACCCGTGTACCAAAAATAGTTGAAATCCGTTTAGCCGATTTGCCGTGATGAAGCCATAAACTACACACACGTACAAACATACAAAAAATCCAAATAATATATTTTTCCATTCAGTTACCTGGAAAATAGTCCGGTGCAATATATTTTTTAAAAATCGTCACAGTGCAGACATTTCATTTTTACAAGCTTTTATTTAGTTTCACCTGTCTGCCGGCCTGTAATCAAATCTTACAAGTTAAATTTGATCTACTTCCCGCATTCCGATTGAGCTAAAATTGAGCATACTAATGTAAGTTCGGTGACAATATAATAATATGAAATCATCGAGCTGATCTGATGATGGAGCAGGAAGGTGGTCATAGGAACTCTGTAATAAAATAATGCAATCCTACCGAGTTTGGGCTCTTTAGAATCGGGTCGGTGAGTAGGTGATGGATGTTCAAAGAAAAGTATAGTCAGCTATAAAAAAATATTACAACTTTAAAGTAGTATAGATGAAAGTCAGCTAATGTGTCTGTGTTCAGGGGTGTCGAATAATAAGATTAAATAAACGATACACTCGTAGCGTTCGATCCGTCATATTAATGATTAATTATGTGTCTGGGACAAAGGAAACTACTCAAACGATTCCATTAACATGTATTTCAGACAATGGTTAGTTAGATTTATGAAAATGTTTCTAGAATAGTTCATGCATACTCTTTCTTATTTTAATATAATTTTTTCAAGGGAAAAATTGCGAGGAAAACTGCATACACGCTACAGAGGAATTGAGAGTGTGTGAAATCGTTAACTTACAGTAGAGACTATATCCTATGATGTGAAACTTAATTCCCAGCAGTAAAATGTATATTAGTGGGATTATTATAACGATAGCCAATACAACTTCTTCGATATAATTAACCAAATAAGAAATATACAAAAAAACTACTATAAGATCTACCCTAACGCCCAACAATACTCCGTTCAATCCGAATACTAAAGCGTTTTGCCATAAAATAAAACACCCCGTATAAAGCTTGCGCGGGGTCGTTGACCGGTTACACAACTATACAGGGTGGGCGCCGCGCTGCCTTATGAGTTATGAAGAAAGCGCCGACGTTGGTTTTAGGGAGGTGCTTAAGATTATCGGTTAAATATCGGTTTATCAACATAAACAAAATATGTTTTACACGCAGGGGCTCTAATTAATGTTCTGTGTATAAATAAGTTAGGCCTACAATAACTATTACTTTGAAATTACAATCTTATTAAGCTTCACACTAAAAGAACTCGACTTTTGATGCATCGATGAAAAGTGGCATCTCATAGAAAGACGATAATTTCTAATATATTTCCATACGTAACGTACCTACCTGTAGTTATTATTATGCCTGTGTTTTCAAATCGTCTGGAACATTAAAAGTATATTGCAAGCCTCTAAAAGTGACGATATATTTTGCCGTTTAGATTTTATACTGACTTCAAACGAACGACATGATTCGGCGTCCACTGAAAAAACAAACTTGGGTGGACGCCGGACCGTCAACATCTCCTGCATCTCCTAATGATGCCTCGTAGAGGCGAAACACGTGTCGAGGATGATACTGTTTGGTGGTGGTTTGTTGTATTTGCATGCGTATTTTTTTGTGGAAACTGCATGGAAATATGCGCATGTGAGCACGATTTATTGTCACATCTAACCAAGACACTATTTCGTGGAAAAGCAAAGGCACTATAAGCTGTAAATCTAGTTTAGAATTCCGCAATGTAGCGCCTGAATCCATCAATTATGACGTGATTTAGGCAAAGAGATTTGATTTGAGAAAGAGGTGGTTGGAGACACAACTGGAGAATGTTATATGCTTCTGTTTATCGCGAAAAAATGCTCGATTCTCGAAGGATAGTCAAAATGCCGACCCTGACAAGTGCTCCCCTTGCCAAATGTGCTTACAGAGTTACAGAGCTCAGGCCAGAGACTATCGGAGAATTTGTGCAATGAGCTAACGTGAAACCGCACGCGTCACCACAGCTGCTCTGCCACGAGCTTGCGCTCAAGAAGAATCAAATGTTTTATCCGGTGACAGATAGCCCTAATAAAACTCAACCCCGTATGAAAAAAGAGGAATTTTAAAAGTGAAACGTGTGTATCTGTGTGTCTGTCAGTCTCATATATTGTAGCTCCTAGGATAAAATAATGAAGTTTCCGTCTAAAAGTACATTTTAGAGATTTTTTTTATCGTTCTTTGCACTGTTCTTTGAACACTAATCATTGAGACACTTCTAAAGAGCCCAAAGTCGGCCGGAATGCGCACTATTTTGTTACAAAGTTCTTATGACCACCTTCCGGCTCCATCATCAGATTAGCTCGATGGTACCATAATATTGCATTGTCACCAAACTGACATACAATGCAATACTATTTTTTTTTTATTGCACACTAACAACAGAAACAGTATAATAGAGCCTTAACATAAAACATATCACATACGTAGGTATGCTCAATCGAAAACCGGTAATAAGCTCCATAACTTGTAAGATTTGACTCAAAAAACAGCAGACAGGACAAGATATAAAATCTCATAATAAAATAAATTAATAGTTTAAAAAACACTAGAAAAACACGCTTTACAAGACTTTTCTAACAAATCCAAACACATCTATGATACGATGTTCCATCATGAAGTTCCAGTTCATATCTTCGGGCTCCATCATCACCATCAGTTCTACAATACCATATTATTGTATTGTCATCAGAATTACATACAGCTGCCAATTTTCATGACGCTACGATCCTTGGATGATGGTTAAATTAGTTACCTTAGATTCCATTACATGGTTAGTTACATACAGGTCGACCTAATAAAAGTGTGTTAAAAAGAGCATTCTTAGTTATGGTACAAGAAAATAGGTTGTATAGCCGTTTAAGAATTATGAGTTCATTTTAGTTAGTTATTATATTTTCCTTAAACTGGTACCACCCTGTTCCACCCCTACCAGGAACTACCAGATTTGGAGTGCTCCCAACTCTTCAAGGCCGTCTTATTGCACAGCAACGGACAGACAAATTATTACATATAAATATGCTAATACAGGCATATATCGTGCGCTTACGATGCCCATATTTTTCGAGATTTTTATGTCTTTTGGCCGTGACATTGAGAGTCATGGGGTCTTTAGAAGATAAAGTACGGATATATTGGGGTCTACGAGATTGTGGACTTGAGTGTCAGATCAAATCAACTCCGTTTTGTGAACCGTCAAAATGTTTAGAACGTACGAATTTTCAAAGAAAAATATGACGTTATTTTTAATTTGTTGTTTAAAAGCGTAAAAATAAGTTTAAACATTAATTTGCTCCGAAAATACGGATACGGATACTTCGCCGTCCGTCTGTCTGTCTGTCTGTCACCAGACTCTATCTCATGAACCGTGATAACTAGACAGTTGACATTTTCACAGATGATGTATTTCTGTTGCCGTTATAACAACGAATAGTAAAAACAGACTAATTTTATGTCTGTCTGTCTATATCAGTAATCCGTTTGAAGCGTATATTTTGTATGGAACCCTCGGTGCACGAGTCCGACACGGCCGGTTTTTTGTTTACATTATTTTAAATACTTAAAGCATTAAACTATTGGACCTCGTCCAACGCCCCCTCAGTACTTACTCTGTTAATAACAGAATTTACTACTTTTCCGTAAACTTTTGATATGCTGATTAGTAAGTTAATTTCCTTATACGTACAAAGTCCATCTCACTGTTACCAAAAATAATCTGCACTCATTTCTAATAATACCCAGTCATCTAAATAAGCGGCATTCCCGGGTATTCCTGGCGCGCGTCTAGACTCGATCAATCCTTCAGCCATGCTGCCTCTAAATCATTAGCTGACATGCTATTTTACATGTTTACAGGTCACTTTACTGTCAAACTAATGCACTGACTGTATTACGAAATAAATCAACGGCAATGAAAGAGTTATCGGTATTTGCGAGAAAGATTGAGTGCGAAAAACAAACTCAGTTGCATACAAATGTTCATTCAAATGAAATTAATGTTGCCGCTTGTGTTATATATGCTGCTAATGGCCTCAGAAATGCGTGGTTAAATTTTTTTAGGTTCTTCGCCGGCACCCTGTATGTGCTAATCGGTAGAAGTATGCCTTTCAGCAACTTGTGATGCGAAAAGAAAGCAATAATAAATAAGGTTTACCCTCATTTAGGATTATTATAAAACAAACCTAACCTAATGCATTTAACAGGATGATGCCGTAAAAAGTCCTGAGAATTCTACAGTTTTTGCCAAATGATGATTATGCCAAAAATGTTTATGTCAGATGACGGTAACCGAATAAATAAGTTTGCCTTATTCACTAACTTTGAAGCAGCGTATAGCCATTAACTTCAAGTCCTGATAATCTTACTCGTATCTTTTCATTACAATTCCATACAAAAACTGAAAGGGACGACTTTATTAAAACTAATAAATAAGCTGCCAATTAGACCACCCTTCTTATTCTCGTAATTATTTCCTTATCTACATCTTGAACGGAGAATTTAAGGCCAAAACTTGCAAAAAAGACATTAAAATCATATTTGCAATTAAATACTGAGTGCACAGTGGTACCCGCAACTCTCGTCGTAGAAAAAATGATTAAAAATTCCGCAATGCGGCGCATTTTGTCCTAAGCATCTGCGATAGCGGCGTTCCCACAATTATGGAGAAATTATTTTATGGCGGTCGGAGATAATTGATATAAGTTTTGAAGTTTAATTTCAGTGACAAGAGAGTCTATCAGATATCTCGACGGTAAACGACTTGTGGGCTTTTTGTTTGCCAATTTGCAGTGTGTGTAGGGCTACGTCTTGTGAATTTATTGGCATGGATATTTAAAAAGCGGATTCCTGACTAACTGAATGAGTCTTTAACGCCTAACTCAATGTCTTGAGTCTAAAAAATCAACTTAGTAAACTTAGTAATTACATTAAGACACTAATTTGTTAAACATTCTGTTAACACAGCCGAGATCCGACTCGAACAAAGCGATTTTTGCTTCTACATTCCTCATTAAGACGGCTAAAGAGTGGAACTCTCTTCCAGCATACTTTTTCCCAATACAATATATTATATAACTTGGATCCTTTTTAGACAAGGGTGCTACATTGTCGGCTTCATCGTCGCTTACCAACGGTGAGACTGAAGTGGAATGCTTGCCTATCTAACGTAAAAAAAATGTGTTAGAACGGATACGATAGAATGAAATATAATTATGAAAATGTCAAACGGTCTGTCCTAAAAATTAAAGTAACTAGAAGTAAAACTTAGGTTTACAACTTTATTATCATATCTTCCATACTCATTTTCAGATACATTTTAGAGGACATGCCCTTGAGCATATTACCGCCTGATTACGCGAACGTCGGTTTCCATGAAATTTTAACATTCTCGGAAAAGGCTGATTGAAGAATCGATCGTATAACAATCGGAGCTCATTGAATCACAATGAGCATTACGGTTTTAAATTCAATCGTCAATTGCGATATTGTGTGGTATTCATACGGCACTTTGTTAATATAATTAAGTCACCTGTAGTTTGTTACAAATATTTAGTCTATTGGAAATAAGTATAATTTCTACGCTTTCGTAGAATGTATTATCTTTCTGTCCGTCCGTCTAATCATCAGTCTGTCAAGATTCTTTTCCGAATATTATGTTGATATTTATATCAAATACGCAAGTTAACGTATACGCAAGTTCCTTTGAAGTGAAAAAAAAAACATTTGTTAATATTACATTTTTAACACTCGCAAATTCACGTACACGCAGTAACTTATGACGTAAATAAAATAACAAGATGCAATTTGAAGGAGTATACCAATCATGTAGCACAGAAACTGCTTTCTTTCCGAAAATCTGTTTATATATGCTGTAATTTTTTTTTATATGTAAACCTCACACGCTGAAGACAATAGACCTTATCCCTACTTGGCCAGTTCAGGCGACTCGTCGCGGCTATTCCGATATCGCGTCGTAATGGCTTGTGCACAAATAACCAGGCCCCCAACAGACTTCGCGCCGAGCTACGAAGACCACGGTACTCGTGTCACACATGAAATAACTAATTTCAATTGATTCCGTTGTGACACAAAAATTATTCATACAATTCATATAATTTAAATTAGGCAAACGAAATGCCTTAACTACATAAACTAGACTCTGACCAGGGCGCTTCCTGGTGAAACTAGTTTAAGTGTCTATATGTATTCAAAATGTTTATGATATGGCAAAAGTTTTACTTATAAAAATATCTGACATATAATACCTGCCACGTCGCTATGCAATTCGTATTGCCACCGGTTTTCAAATTAGTCCGGATATCTGTGTTTTCAAATTTGTGTTTTTGTGACACAATTCAGACAATAGATTTAGCTTTGCGGCTTCATCTGAGTAGATGTTGCAACATTTTTTTGCAAATTTTCATCCGTTTCCATTTCAACCCTTCGGAAAATCCTTTTATCATCACATCAGTACAAAAAAGACGTCAACTGCTGGCCAAAGACCTTCTTCAAGGATCTCCACAAGGCAACATTCCTTTCATCTCTTAGCTCCTACGAAATTTATATTCAAACTGTTGAGTTCTTCCACCGCATATCATATTTTCCGAAGCATTATAATCAGACCTGTAACGGAATCCTTAAGCTTGCATAATCAAGACTAGATAACTTTATTCGGCAAATTAGAACACAAACACAAGACTGATTTTACCAGCGCTTCTCACAAAACTATTTAAAGAAATGCTGATAGAAACTCAACAATTAGTATTTGTTTGGAAAAAATATACGGTCTCATATTCACAGCTAAAGCTTCGTGCGAGATAGATAGCAGAACAAGTGTTTGTATTCCAAGAACGATAATGTTAAGACTCTTGTGGTTGTTCTTATATCATGAGAGAATAAGAAAAAATAGAAAATAGCTTCAACTTCATCTTTAACTACATAAGTTAATTTGGACCTCCTATATGCAGGGTTCCTAATGGCTCCGTTTCTCTGGCTTGAAATTAACTTACAAGTGAGAGAAAAATTTGGTTTCTAATACAGTCAACAGTAACTGTGAGCAAAAGTAGTGATAATTTTAGTACTTTGTCGCACTGACGTGTCGGTTTGTGACAATACCGTGTCAATTGGGATGCGTGAAAGTAGTGAAACTGACAAGGAACTAAAATGGTTATCTACTTTTGCTGTTGACTATACATTTAAGATTGTAGTTGACTATTAGTTTATTTTATATGAATAAATCATCATCTCCTATTTTCTACTACAAACCTACCTGTCTGTAGAAGTTTATGATGCCTTCAGGGTCACGCGATGGTGACTTGGCGTTGACGAGAAAATAATAGAAGGAGTCATGATCCTCAACACTTAAGGAACTGAGGAAAAGGATCTGTAGTAATTAATCCCAATATCGGATCTATACCTCCTGGCTTCGTTTTTTTGATCTTTTCAGTTGACTTAGTAGGTAATAAAGTCATAAAGTATTTTTTTATATCTCTTACTCCACGCTCCCTCGCTTCTTGGCGCATCCCCGCAATGCGCTCAAGCGCAGATCAAAGCCGCGGGATGCGCAGACGACGTCTCGCCCCCCCCCCCCCCCCCTCCCAGTCAAGCGCCATCTTGATCGTTTTGCACCGGTGATAGCGTCTAAAATGGTGCCGTCGTCAAGCGGTGGCACTGGCGCCTAAGATTTGCATTCGAGAATAATTTATACATCATTTTAAGTCGATGGAAATTATTATGTGTAAATTTCTGATTAATTGAATCTACAATACGTTGAAAGTATGTTTCGCCGCCTTTGAAATCTTAAGATAGATTTTATTTCAGCTCTTTAACATGAGAAATTATAATATGTAATCAATAATCATTATTAATGTTTTAAACGAACAATCCATATAATTACTTGCCTAAAAGAAACAAAACCGGTGGTTCCAAAGACCTGAAAACTTGGGCAAACTTTATACATTGTAGAAAAGTTTGAAACTGTTCAATGAGAGATATGAATAATCTGAACACAAGACAAATACAATTTATTATATGACTTTGCCGCTGGCAACGTTCTAGGTAATTTTATCAAATTGACGGAAATATTAGTACGGTTATGTTAAGCAAATACTGCTATAAGACGGCTATCGATCGTTTATTTACTCGAAGGAACTGACAATTACATTACAGGGGCACAAAACCAACATTTCCGCGGTAGGCGTGTGTGGTTGAGCGCGACTGTCAAACGATGACAAATCGCCCGCAGAAGGGCCGCTAAGTAGAGCATTCATCATATCCTAATAGCTTTGCGGTACGACTGTCGACCAAATGCCAGGATATCACTAGCAGAACAGGACGCGGATTCGATTCTGACTAAAATAAATAAATAAACGTAATTTTTAACATTATGTATCCAGTAGTTCAAAGAAAAATACTAAAATGCCTATGAAAATGGTAAAATTATGACTGTCTAATGAACTTGTATTTATTTAAAGGTCTCAAAAAGTACTACAACAGATTTCTTTCGTGCGTCATACATTGCATTAACTGAATGAATTTTCACAATGGCACTACAGTTAAACTATGACATTTTGTTATAAAGGATACTTTTATAGGTACAATACACAACCTCTAACCTTTAATATAAAGCCTTTCTTCGCGATATTGTTCTTTATGCGCAGAAATAGTCAACAAAAGGACCTCCCACGCGCAAGTCGAACAAAAACGGAGAAAACTATAATAGACCGTAGACACACATTTCATATTTAATAGTGTGAATGGGAAGCCAAAAATAGCCGACAACGTCAATGGATGGTAATCATTAGTCGCCATTAATATTACAAAAATATGATACAAGTTTTATGCCGCATTACTGTAGATAAAGCCCAATGTGCAGTGGTGGGTAAAAAAAAAGAAACTAATAATCTATGTTTTTTTTCATTGTCTGTCACAGCGGTACAAATAACATTGCTTACTTCATAATTTTGTGTTGTAAAAATGCTGAAACTATGTTTGCAAGTTAAGAATAACACTTCACAGGTGTCATTTTTAATTTTTAAAGGAGCCAGGCACGCAGGATTATTACTACCGGTAATTTTCTCGCTCTTAGTTTTATAAAGTACAATAACAAAATTTAAAATAATAAAATGTCATGTACTTAGGTATCTCTGATATCTAGCCCTAGTTGACTGGTAGAAAATGCCATTTGGTATTAAGTGTTTTGTCTAATTAATTTTTAATAAAGAAATTGTCTGAATCCGTTGTTTCTCATCGCTCGCGCCGCGGCTCAGAGCTATTTCTGACACAGACACAAAAGGGAGGTTACACGCATTTTTTAAGGAAATTGCAAATGGATATAAACAGACGTGGGTGTACTAATCACTTGGCTAATTATACGTCTCATACAGCAACTCATGAATGGATGTCATATCAATTGACTTGACTTACGTGAGCAAGTTATAAATAAAACGTACATTGACTTTTATTGCTATTTTTATTCGTTTTTGCCGACTAGTAATAAATTTTGGCCCTAATTCCTATGAATAAATAATGGGATGGGGAGCGCTGTGCATGTACACTTGATGGCGAGGGACTATTTTTTTCATATCAGACTGTTTGCAATGAATCATTCGTCATCAATGATTATTATACAGCAGTTCAAGTTTTAAGTCTTGACGCTATCGTCCATCTACCTACCCTGAAGCCATGAACGATCATGGCACCAAATAGGCACAGAAAACTACTTACCTTGCCCTGTATACGTGCAATCTCTATCCATTTAGTATTAATTATAAACCCTACTTACAATAAATAAAGCATTTATTCTCATCTCTTAAATGTCCATCGTTTTAATTCAATATTTTAGAACATCAAAACATTCAAAATCATTTGATTACGATACGATTGTATTAGGTTCAACATCCCAACGTTGAACCTAATACAATCCTAGAATCAAATCGCAGATAAACGCACATTATTAATTTTAGAAGCTATGCTAGTGACAAACAAGCGTATGACCTGCCTGATAGTAAGCAGCGACCGCAGCCTATGGACGCTTTTAAGAGCAAGAGTATCAACTAGGAATCGGTAACTAGATAACTATTTTGGACCCCTTACTAAATAACTATTTTACCGATTGTGAGAGTCCTGGGCTCAAATCCCGGCAATCACAAACATTTGTGTTATGAGCATATAAATATTTGTTACTACGTATTTGATATTTGTTATGTAATAAGTGATACATACTCGTATATCTATTTAACATGTCATCGTCTAGTACTTACAACTGAAGCCGTATTGAGCTTACCCAAGGGACTAATTTGTGTTTGTGTAAGATTATTCTTTAATAGTTGTGTATTTAACTAACTTATTAGCGTGATAGTGTATCGAAAGATCCATAGTTTGGATTATGGGTGCGCAAGAGTGGCGGAAAGCTCGCTCTCGTCGTATAAGGCGCACGAGTTATAGCGATTGTTTTACAGTTAGCTGCCTACACGTGACCAGCGACCAATATGGCGCCAACATACACCTGATGGATAGACGGATTGGGTTACAAACTGTGTCTGAGTTCACACACATGTATATACAATTTCACTTTATTTTGTTGAAATTACGTTTAAAATGTGAATTTTGCTTCCGAGACAATAAAATATTATTACATTTAACACTAAAACCAGCTGCAATACCTTCTCTTATTCTGTTATACAACTGTATTAACAACTCAGACCAAACACCTCGTATATCGACGATCGTGAATAAGTTTAATTGCTTATCATTTTCATTACATCTAGATTTTGCTTCGTTTTATTACCTATTATTTATCATATAAACACTTCTAGATTACTAGTACGCTATTTAAATGTTACACAAATGTTTAGTGTACTATACAGTTTAATTAAATTAATATAAGTTTTCTATCACAATTTGCTGTTTTATTCGCGTGCAATGTGGGACTAATCTTAGTTCAAACCCCACAAATGATAATACTATACCACCCCAAAACCTCGACGTATATTTTTTCTACAAATTAATCCAGCAAACGCATCCTCGAATGCCACCAAACCCTCTTCAATGCGCACTCGCCTAATAGTAATCAAACAAGTCCTTTACAATTTTTTCTAACAGTACCGAAACCGCTACACATTGTACCGAAAAAACACAGCCTCATGTCATCTCGAAATCGCCCAGCACCATCTGGCGTATCCTTGGCGAAACACACATATGTCTTTTTGTCCAGATGACTTGCTTTGCAGAAACACTGGGCTTAAACCCAACTCGATTTTAGCTTTGAACATTTACGATTGAAAATCGTTCGCGAGGGTTGATTAGAAATTTAAAGCGCACTTTTTTGTTTTCAGCCGTAGGGTCTGGGTTGAGAGTTGGTTTTGGGTTGGTGGGGTTTTTGTCACTTTTTTTTCGGAAGTAGCACAAATTCATATGGCAAGGAGCGTGTCAGGTTTCGCGGCAGATGCGCCGGCGCACGTTGGAGCGCACGCGCCCCTGCCATGTTTGTTTGTGTATTAAGAAAAAATAATTGGAACAATAAATCAATTACTATTTTTAATTTCGCAATATGTATATATTTTTTTATTCATGATTTTGTGATAAATCATCT
Source organism: Hedya salicella (assembly GCA_905404275.2). Classification (NCBI taxonomy): domain Eukaryota; kingdom Metazoa; phylum Arthropoda; class Insecta; order Lepidoptera; family Tortricidae; genus Hedya; species Hedya salicella. The sequence continues at coordinate 437,337 of FR990112.1, read as the reverse complement.
GAAATTGGTTTATAATGTATTTAGGAAAAAAACTCAAAGTAAACAGCGCAGTGGCCAGTAATGTACAATTTATAAAGAGAGAATATTGCACTTTTAAAATGGGGAATTAATAAACTGTGACTTTGTAAAATTATTGACTCCTGTTTATTTATTTATTGTTAAGAGACTCAAAGTTATTTATGTGTTTATTAGACCTATTATAAGACCGAAACGTTCACAAAAAAATTTTTGAAAAGGAGTCCAAGCGGCGAAAATGTAATATTTTCCTCTTCGTGACCTTGAACAATAGCAAAAACCCCCAATTTTAGTGGAAGTTAACAACTTGATCATTAACATCATTATACGCCGATATTTCCGACGCAAATAATCGCGAACCCACAACCCTTCCGCGATTCCTTACTGGCAGATCACGTAACACCACCCTAGAACCAGACTAACACAACTCCACTTTGATCATGCGATAATAGTACTAATTACTAAAGTATACACCTTAGTTTACCACGAACATTCAGAAGGAGTTGCGTGAGCTCGGTGCTCAGGTATGGAATTATCATATTATTAGTGCATTATGCATATGGATGGCGAATCCGTCTCTTGCGCAACCCACGCGAGCCGCGGGGGTCAAAATAAATTTAGTAGGAGCTGCGCACGCGATCAAATCTAAACAAATTAAAATTCCACGTGAAGATACTCCGAGACGAGCTCTGTATACAAAACAACACAATATATAAGCGCTATTTATTTCACATAATACAAAACACACAAGAAATATACAAAGAAAGATCATTACAATTATACATATAGAAGTAACAGTATTAGGTGGTCTTATTGCTTAAGGGTATCTTCTACAACCTACTATGCATAGAAAGAGAGGTACTAACTGAGGCACTAACTTTCTGTCTAAATCCTTGTTGGTAAAACTCAGAAATTTTGTAAAAAGCTCCCGTTGTTGATTTAATCCGAAGAAAAGGAGAGGTTTTTGTCAATTTTCCTCGGGAGTCTTCCACTTCATAAAATTGTTACCTGTAATTGACAGAAAAACTCAGTTTAATATTTTACATGGAATTTAAGTTTCTGGCGCTCTCAAAGAAACGATTTTGGAAGATATATGGCATAACATTTCTTGGGGCACACGGCAACAGTTATCGAATATTAAAATGAAAGTTGAGTTACATTAACCACACAAAGATAATCAATAGGACTCGTAAATTTGAATTACATAAGAAAAATTTCAACCAAAGTGGCAATGGGCAGGGCACATAGTTCGAAGAACCGATGGCCGTTGAGGCAAAAAGGTTCTCGAGTGGAGACCGCGTACCGACAGGTGCAGCGTGGCGAGGACACCCGCAAGGTGGTCGGACGGCCTAGTTAGGGTTGCGGGGACTCGCTAGATGAGAAGGCCAGCAGTAGTCCTATGGCTAAAATGATGATGATGAATTTCAATTGTCGATAACTCTAATCAATAATTTCGATTGAACCCAGCCAACCTACCCCTAAAGAGCTACCAAAGCACGAAGTCTGATGAACAGATCTGTACGTTTTTTCAAGTTCGCAGCTAATCTTGCATAGGCAACAGCATTCTGCGCATGATAGCGTACAGGGTTGACTGCCCCTACATGTTTCACTGTGACGGATTGCACTCCTCTGTCAGTGTCGTTCTGTTTTAAATATAAGTTTTTGACCTACTAACACCTTAGTTTGTCAGATCTACTAATAAAATATGTGTCCATGGTTACACGAAATAAAAATAACTCAATGATTAAATTTAATTATTTACTTATCGAAATAAAACAATTTAACGGATTATATCGCGTGTATTATCTCATTTTAGTTCCCGACGTTTCGGAAGCTTTCCAGCTTTCCATGGTCACGGGAGGACTGGAAAGCTGGAAAGCTTCCGAAACGTCGGGAACTAAAATGAGATAATATACGCGATATAATCCATTAAATTGTTTTATTTCAATGAGTAATAATCACGGAAACAGAAGAAAATATTATTACATATATAACCCCTATTTATAGGGGTTATATTGGAACTATATTTTTCACACGCGACGTTCAGTGTCGGTGGTTGAATCGAGACCACTTGCTCCCACTTGCCCTGACAATTGGGTAGAAGCTCGATCACATTACGCTGACATCATGACGTCATAGGCCACAGGTCAACTATAATTTATTGCGTGCCTGCATTCCCGATTCATTTATTCCTAAACCCTGAAAAAAATGAGGAGGTGTTATTTTTAAGTCCCGTGCCCGTGCCTCATCAAGACGAAACAGCAACATCGCCAGTTCCCATTTCCAAACAAATCATATTGAAATGTATAAAATGCATACATAATGTACGTATTATATGCGTATTATTTGCTTAGTGATGATTTTTTGATGTGAAAGAGATTTTTTGTTCATCTAAGTTTCTAATCATTCATCGAGAAATCGTAACGCATTCGTCACTGAGTTTCAGTGCGTCGTTTAGAACTTCAGAGCTTATTTGGCAAACGCGTTTTTTTTTAATTATAATAATTGCAATTAAATCTAGCTGGGGAATATGATATGCGTTACAAGTAGGTTCATGTGATAAACATGATCAATTTAGACATAATTGAAGCACGTTGTCTGTACAGATGCACCTTAAGATGAATTTACATGACCAATTTAAACATAATTCGACAACATTATTGCAACAGGAGATAACTTAACATCAATAATTGCCTTCCTATATAAAAACAATCATTATAATATTATAACTGTTATAAGATAATCGCGTCTCTAGCAGCTTTAGCAAGAAATTGTTTAAGAGTTGAGTGAGCAGTTTAGGTATTTTGTAAACAGCTGTGATAGCTGGCCGCAGCGGCGAGTCCATCAATATGCCAATTTTAAAAAGTTCAATATTCAAAAATAGAACGCAGCGCGTGCGTCGAAACGCGTGCAATTGGTAATTGTTGCGGCGCCGCGCTAGGGCTGCCACTCGCAACGTATGTCTAGTCACTCGCCGTTATTAGGCTGGGTCTACGTTTGTATAATTTTAGCGTAGCACCGACACGTAGGTATCTTGCTCGTTAGTTTGGACGCCAGAACATACGCGATGATATTTTATTTATTATTATTGTTTTGTGGGCCCTTTGTATGCCGCTTCGACCAGATATGATCTATTGTGGCAGACCTTTATTAGAGTTCAGTACTGAGGCACGTTGAGTAGGAATTCCCAGATTCTTTGGGCAGTGAGGTATTGTATCTCTTCTGGGGGCACGGCCTATTGCCATAGGAAGATACTTCTATTCCGCATGAGTGGTCCACAGGAGCAGAGAATTTGCATTGCGGTCTCCAACACGAATCTTAATCGTTAGCTTGAACGCGAAAAGATACGCGATCACAACACACCGTATCTTATCAGATACGGCGTCGTGATCTTTTTACATTGCGTATATATATATATATATATCGGCAAGCTATAACTTACATCCCGTAGCGTAGGCACTTATTTAGTAGATACTGAGGATAATTTTTAATATAAAAACACCACTACCTACTCGTACACACTATATGGAACTGTATTTTACATTATGAGAGAGATCTTGAACTTTGTATTTTTTTCTCGAGGAATATCAATATCAAAGCAAGTTTAAAGTAAACTGTACTTTAAACTTTTCTTTGAATCTAAAAATATATTTCCTCTCGAGTGGCAACCCTGCGCGGCACCTGCGCGCACGCAGCCTCACGCGAAAACTCCTCTTTTTCTCTCTAATAACTTGTTTGCCGACTCGTTATGTTTAATTATTTTAATGACATTCGGCAACGTGTCATTTTCGAAGGCGCAGCGCTGCATTGTTCGGATATTATTTACTAGCTTGTGCCCGCGACTTCGTCCGCCTTAAATTCGTTTATCGCGGATAAGGGTATTTCTCCGGGATAAAAAGTAGCCTATGTCCTTCCCCGGGACTCAAACTATCTCCATGCCAAATTTAATTCAAATCGGTTCAGTGGTTTAAGCGTGAAAAGGTAACAGACAGACAGACAGACAGACACACTTTCGCATTTATAATATTAATATGGATTGTTGTAGGGTTACGAGTATCTTGCCCGTCAATGGTTTGTTTTCGGGCCTGATATTAAGAAATGACGTCATTTTGTTGTATACCTAATCCCAAACGTTTCGTTGAGATCCGTGCAGTAGGTTATACATAAGTACTTTTTTTTATTATTCTCATTTATTTTATAAGCCATACATTTTATGATTAATTCGGCTTAAAACTAATAACAATGTTACTTAAACTTTAGGTGTAACTGTAAACATTGGGATTGGAACTTAAGGATTATTTTTCTAATACTCAAATCTTAGGTAACATCGGCACAAAATTTCACGTTTGTTTCTAACATTTTTAGAATATTAGAATGAATGTATGGTTATTAGCTCGTGTAAGCACGGACTAGGTACTTGTACCTAATCATGAGCGTTCAGGACACAACTCATGAGCCACGAATTGCACCGAATTATATCGAAACATATTACATCATGTTCTGTATTTCTGTGAAGAGGTGTGCAGTCAACACTATTTTCATTTGTACCAAGATATTTTTCTTTGAAATCCCGTAAGATCCCTTGTAAGAGATAGGAATGGGAGTACCAAGCTGTACCGTTGGTCATACGGCACGCATGCGCGGTACGGCGGGCAGCTGCGAGCGCACCTGGGCGGCGCGGGCGCAGGTCGCGCGCACGTGACAAGTTGCGGGACATGCTCAAGTTTGCGGACAAAGCATGACTATCCCGCTTTAGAGTCCGTTAGATAAGCTGTATTTCAAGAGCCTCCAGTTCAAGATCTTCAGTGTATCGTTGTACATTTTCAGCCGAAACCATCTTTAAGATTGATTGAAAAACGTCCTTAATATACGTGGATTTAGGTTACATTGATATCTTAACTACTACTTTAAAAAATAACTTCTATCTCTAAACAACGACGTAAGTGAATATTAGGTCCATAAAAACTTACTGCGTTTTTACATGAAGCGAAATGAGTTTAACGAGTATTTTCAAAGTAATGACGATATGCGTCTACACAATATATGGTAGGTATAGTGTAGGACTGAGATCGCGACCGCAAGCTCCTGAAGGTAGTAGGTAGGCAGGGGGGCGATCAAATGCCGCGTTTAAGGAGTCAACGCCCCGCGCCTGCGCGCCTCGCATCTGGCGGGCGCGTGCGGCGCTCACATCACATTGCGCTGGAGTCGCCGCTAAGGATACTGTGGGTCCCGTAGGAAAGAATATAAAGTATTTTTAAAATAATCTACAATTAAATAATAATCGTTAAAACGATGAAGAATCCCAGACACGCTTAGAAAAAATCTAATTAATGATCTTCAAAATACTGAAAAGATTTTCTTAAATCATTGTTAAGAAGACTGTTCATCAAATTAGCTTTCAATTAAAAAAAACTAAATCATCTAAAGTTCATTCGTTTAGGAGTTGTCATGCCACAGATAGAGATAGACAGACACATACCTACACACTATACAGATACATTACGTTTCGTCTTGGGTCAAAAATGACACCCGAAAATAACAAGTTCACAAATTGGGATAAACTTCAGATATTATTTCCTAAAAAGTGGACTTCTTCCAGAAATAGGTACCTAAGAATAAATTCATCGTACGGCACGAAAAAATTAAAAGTCACAGAATTAAATATCCAATTAGCCTTCTCTGTCTCTCAATACCGGGTACCGTATTAACACACTATACACCAAAAGAGTTGGGAGCAGTGAGAAAATCCGTACATGAATTAAGTGCCAGATGTCGTGAGTGTAGTTTGTCGGTATAGTGACAAACTTAGTGTTCAAATGAATAATCAAGACCAAGCGCGGGTAGATCGTAAAACTCGCGCGGCTAGAAGATGTTGATACCCGCCTCTCCAGTTCCTTCGAGACCATGGACGTAACGCGACGTCCGAAACGTCGAAGAATTACCAACGAAACGTAATTAAATAAAATCATATTTTTTAAAATCACCTTTTACTATTCCATAATCAATTTCATTCGATAAAGGAGTAGCTACTACATTTACTAATTCAGGGAAAAACTAGGTTAAGTGAATATAACCTTATCAATATACATTATCAATGCTCTAAATCTCTTCGTTCTCAATCAATCTCACAACGGAACCCCAAAACGTTCGTTTTGTTAATACACCCCGTAGCAACACATTACCAACCTATATCTTCACCTCACCAAATAAGTGTCATCCCAATCTTAACGTTCATACAAAGGAATAAGGTACATGTAGGGAAGGAAGCACATGAATGGTGTGTTTTTGGGGGTAGATTCTTAAGAACGGCGATATTTGCAGATGTTTCGTGCTTGTGTAATTTAAGTGGCGGTAATTGGCCCCCAAATTAATTATTTTGACGTATTTATTGTGATAACTTTAATAGATTTTAGCTTAGCTTAGTTTTAGCGTGTTATTAATAACTTACTCGTAAAATAGATTTTGACGTTTTTCTTCTAGTGTTTTCTTTGTCACTAACTATTGCATCCAATATTGTATGTACGCATGTAATCAGTAATCACTTAGAGGTGCGTCCACACTTGTATCATTTGCTCGTATCCGATCACCGTGGTGTGGCATGACTGCGTATCGCACTGCTTGGACGCTCACTGTCGGCGTGGCGATCACGCCTTGTCCGACCTAAGTGTGTGATACGCGTAGCAACATGGACTTCGAGCGATCGGATCGGCGCAACGTCCAAACGCGTGATCGTGACACACGATCATGCCACGGTGGACGCACCTTTATTGCACATAAACTAATATAAAATAAAATATGTACGAAGGCGAACTTATCCCTGTGAGCGATCTCTTCCAGTTAACCTTTAGCAAATGAGAAAAAAATAGACAAACTAACTAATTAGGTAATATGCACAAAAACGAAACCAAAATTTGAATACACATAAAATATAATAACTATTTACTTATGTACAAAATATACTAATACTTTATATAAGTAATATTACATATGCTAAAAATATGTTAGCATTTTTTATAAAACTTGGGACAAAATCAGTTAAATTCTATTGCAACTTATAAGTAATGCAGTATTGCTTCACATCATCCTTCCAGAAAAAACCAATAAATTGACATGAATTGGAAATACCTACGTAATAACTTGGATAAACACAAATATTCGTATTTCACTTTTAGTTCACGATTCAAAAGCCCTCAATGTACCAAAATTGACAAGGTCGTCCGGATTGAATTTTTATAAGAAATAAATAATCGTGTAAGTAAACGACGGTGGCGGCAAATCTACTTGGTAGAAAAACATAAAATAAAATTAAAAATAAGTTTCTGACAAAAAAAAACGTGACAAGCTTTTATGGCTGACTGTACTTTTCTTTGAACATCCATCAACTACTCACGGATACAATTCTAAGGAGCCCAAGGAAAAAATCGGTAGGTTTGCTTTATTTTATTACAGTTTCTATGATCGCCTCCCGGCTCCATCATCAGGCCAGCTCTATAAATAAATAAATAATAAATAAATAAATAAATATTACGGAACAATTTTACACAAATCGAACTAGTCCCATGGTAAGCTCAATAAGGCTTGTGTTATGGGTACTAGACGACGATATATTTAATAGATATATAATAACTAATATATATAGAAAACATCCAAGACTCAGGAACAAATATTTATGCTCATCACACAAATATATGCCCATACCGGGATTTGAACCCAGGACCTCAGCTTCGCAGGCAACGTTACTCCCACTGAGCCAAACCGGTCGTCAGCTCTATGAAGCCATATTATTGTATTATCGAAGTTACGTAGGTACCAAATTTTAGATGAATCGTAAACCGGGAACTTAGTCAAATTTAACTCCCAAAATTTGACCCACGCTAATCATGCCATAGGTGAAAAAAACTTGATATATGTCGAAATATATAATTAAAGAAATTTGAATTTAGGACATGAGTCTAATGGTTTAATTTTATTCCGACTTTACTGAAGATAGGTATATATAAAGTTCTTCACGCCATGCATGGATTTGTTGGTCAGAGCCTGGAGAAACTACGCATATACGGAGTGCAAGTTACTTGATTAGTATATATAACAATCCGACACTGATGAATAACAACCCTTTTTGCGACGGGGTTTAAATCTATTTAACAAGCAGAGTTGCGGGTTGCGCTAGTTTACCATAAATCGATGGAATTAGGCGCTAAGCGGGCTGTCAAACCAGCTTAAGGCTTTTGGAATTTTTATCAAGTTTGATTCCGTATTTTTTCATTCCACTCGAAGCTCACCTTCAGCTTCAGACTATTTATTCTAAATTCAGTCGTCGTCATGAACTTAGTATACTTATCAACAGAGCGCGGAATTTATCGTGGCAAAAATCAAATAGGTTCATATAAGGTATATTATTGTTTACTTATATGTGGATTCGAGGTCTATTTTAGTTAATCAATAAATAAAGAAGCCCTTGGTAAATATAACTGGTGATATTTAATGACAGTCGATAAAATTGAACGTTCCAACTTTATTGAAGTTGATTTTTACCATGAAAAATTCCGCCCTCTATTTATCAGCTTGATAAACGAAATGACAAGAAATGCTTTTTAAAAATAAATTGATACTTTTATTTTTGACCTTAAACAAGGGTTGCTAATATGCCGAAGTTTAGGCTGACGTATTGAAAGTATGTAAAAGTTTAGAGGATATTTCTCTCTCAATAACGCTTAAATCGAACGGATTTAGATACAACTTCACACACAGATATATCAATAGATCAGGTCATTAATTAAAACATAGGATACTTGACTCCCAATAATCCCAACGTATTGTGAATTACCTACATGCTATTGATAAATAAAAACGCCTAAGGTCAACCGGGCCAAATACACCTATGGAACAAAACAATAACTTAAAAAAACGCCTCATTTTGGAACAATCCCTCAATCCCTGCCCTCTTTTTTATACTTGTAATGCGAAAAATTTTAGGAAAGGAAGGTACTTTCAAAAGTGCGGATTTTAAGAAACCTTTAAAAAACGCATTTGTCCCAAAGTCGCAATTGTCCCGGTTGACCTTATCAAAAATGTGGTATTATAGATTTTTGATCGTGTCCCTAAATCTAACTACACACTGCTATCGATTAATACCCACACGCGACCTCTCCACGTGAAACAATAAATTGAAAGATCTAATCGGAGCTGTAACATTGTTTTGGGAAGGTTCGTAAAGAGCAGGGGCCGCCTTACGCCTGCGGGGAGTTATACCCGGCCGACATGAAAGCGAAATAAAATGTGCGCCGATTTATGGGTAAGTATGCCGATGTCGGGGGACTTGGACGGCTTAAGTGGTCTTGGAAGCCAAATTATTCAAATTGAACTAACCACCAATTCTTTAAACCAATGCCAACAGTTAAATCTTCTTTGGCCATTTCGTTATACCTTCCACCTTCCTAAATCTGTCTCTTCCTTTGCTATCTATGTTTCTGGTCATTAGCATTTCAAAAATGGTCGAAGACAGCTATTCTGCTTCACAGATCTGCACCGAGAAAGGATCTTCCCCAGGCTTACAGCTCCAGTCAGATACAAAACACATGCCGTCGTTCCTTCCTATTTCACCATTGGAGTTCATTCCAATCTGTACTTCATATCTCTAAAATATTACTTCCTTGACGGAAATCTAGTTCCCAAATGAGACCGATAAATTGATAATATTGATTTAAGTTGTTAAATCAAAACTGTTAAATATTTTTAAGAACAAACACAACATAGATTATGTAATACAGTAACCAACTAAACACACTATAGGTATGACAGTTACTTGATAAAGTAAGCACAATTTATCAATGAATCCAAATAGAAGTAATACACTTATTGGTCATAGATTAAGACAGGTTTATACGTGTTTAAGCGAAGCACACGGAAGCCAAACCACTCCATCTCGGCCTCGCGACACCCCTCGGCATAATTGGCAGCACTTAACGTCTGGCAAACCGGAAAAACATTATGGCGATCTAATTCTGTTTATATTTGTACAGAAGCAAAGCTGCTAGTTTTTCTGCGCCCCCGCACGTGGCCAAGATGGTGAATCTAAAAGCGGACCCTTGAGGCACACCTGCGTTTGCAGACGCCAAAAAACCACCAAACAGCTAGAAGAATAGCTCTTATTGCGTTCCAATAGGAATAAGGTTGTGGGATATAAGTATAGCACAGATTTGGCAGGAAGAGGGTGGCATTATATTTAGTCTCCCTTCGATCAAGCGCTCGCAAGGTGTGCGCGAGTTGCTCTCGGATGTACATTACAGTCTATGATTTGAGCTATTATGATTACGGCAAAGCGTCTGTCGTCATCGTGATATATACTTTATAGGTATAACATCTACTGACATGAAAGTGTGATATTAAATTTCATACTAACCTGCAAGATCATTGCAAGCCATAAATTCAAGAATAAAATATTTGCACGTTATTGAACTAATGTTACAGGCATGATGCAACAATTATTTATTATTTTTATCTTTGATAACGCCTAACCCCAAGCCAAGTTGGTTTGTGTATTTATAAAAACTAGTACATTTTCGTGATATCCTCTACCATTTAATGCCTTTTTTTCATAATCGCATGTAAAATGCAAATATTTTTGCAAGCGTTCATACATATGGTGCGGTAAAATCAATTTCAAAAGGTTTACTTTAAAACCTGTCCCAACTTGCACATATATCACTGTAATCATCAGAACACCTTGTGCCACCGTTACAGTCAGCATACACAAAAGCGGAGTTTTTAATATCTATTCAGTTTCACCCTCCTTTTTATATACACCTACAACAGTTGCAGTTTCTCTTTCTATCTACAGTTTCGTTTCCACCTTTTGGAGAAAAGGACGTAAGCAACATCGTCTTTCTTCCAGCTTATGTCATTTTGTGTACTGGAGGCATAATTTTGCACCTTTTGACGTATTTATAACGCCAGATGTCGCGACCTTTCGTATGGCTTCTATTCTTGTCTAATACTTTTTTTCTTATTTCAGGTAAGTTCCGAGCATTATCGACAAAACGAGTCGGTAAAGTATGTGGGGTCGAAGATTGAAGGAATCATTCGAATCGCTATACAAATGATCTGGCATTAAACATAAAATTAATGCCAATTTATTATAGAATTTATAGATAATATGTGTTGCTTAATTAAGTCAAATGTATTTGATTCATCCGATTCAACGAACCATTATAACTCATTTCTGATTTGAGTCTAAGTGTCTTCAAGTAAAGCTTATTAATATTCTATTCGTACTCCATCAATTGTGTAGTTTCCAAATAAAACTGAGCCTATATTTAAATTTTCTATGCCCACGGAACAGAACTGTGTCAAACAAAACACGTCGAGGTGGTTACGCAAATGTTCCCGGATCAGTGTTTGTATGGAACACTAAACAATTGAAATACGTGATATGAGGCAGAAATCAAGCATTCTCAAAACAGAAGTTATCGCTTAAAACCTGGCCTCACTATCGAAAACTGTTACAGACTGTACAGCACAAATAACTATTGCAAGTAAACAACAGGCTGAAGATGATTGATTATCATTACGAACGAGATATTCCGTCGTTCTCGATGATTTGAGATTGCTTGCGATCGACTGGCGAAACACATAAGAATAACAATGGACGCTGCCCAATGATCAGTCGATTTGAGGTGATTTATTCAAATGATTGAATGCTTGTCTCAGAACGTATGTTTTTTGACATGAACGTAATGATATCAATTTGAAATTGATGGCGTAGGATAGCCAAGAAGAATAAAATGATATATTCAGGAATTTCCTATTGGTTTATTTGGATAGGCATAGAAGTTTTACATGAGAGCCGATCCAAGTTCTAAATGAACTACGTATTCATATCATGATGAATGCTTACTTTTTTTAGTACAAAGTGAACTAATTATATGCGTACCTACAACTGACTGATTAGTTTGCTCAATAGGTACGCATATTTGAATAAGAATAATGGCACATCTTACAAATTTACGTAGTAGCACCGAGCAGTGTGGTCTTGGACGGAAATCTAATGTCCTTAGAGGAAATATTAGCCATAATCTCCAAACAAACCATTGTACGCAGCAGGATTACCGCCGTTTGGCCACCGAGCCGGTTTGTTGATCGTTTTTAGTTTCGCCATTTGGATGTTTGTGGGTCCAAGTTACTTGGAACCTGAGTGTGGGCTTATTAAGAAGCTGTTATGATGTTTTTGGTAAATAGAAAAAAGTTTGCTTGCGGTTTTGCGAATGAGTAAATAATAGGGCTTATCAGGTTAAGCCTGCACTGCCTGCAGGATGTAAATCGGTTGAACACTTTAGAGACCGACCAATAGATGTGCAAGATGTGGAAACTTCCAAAAGTTGGGAAGGTTCTCAAAAAAAATCTAGAAACTTTCATGAGAATTAAATGAAAGATTCCGTTATGAAAACTTCCCTATAGGAAATTTCGAGATATTATTAGTAGTTTCGAAAATTTGGTTTTCCATCAGCAGTGAGTAGACCGATCTAGTGGATACAGATTTGTGCGAGTTTCATGATAAGCGGCTAGGAACTGGAACATCAATATGGCCGAGACCAGTGGCATGCATTTGAATTTCAACCCAGAATTTTGCTTCGGCCTCGTAGCCGCTTACCATCAGGAGAAAGTATCTTCCCAATCACTTATCAATTTTTTTATAAAATCAGGAAAAGTCGTTGGTAAGGAAAACAACTAACATTACTGTAGTCTTACGCATATTTTACGTAAGCATAAGTGTATCCCGCCGTTGGTAGGTAGGTACTACCCCATCTTGATCCGAACCCCTCCTATTTCACCGTCCATTGGCCGCGTGCGCAGGTGTCGTCGCGCGCCGTGACGGTGCCTGAACATCAGGCTTTGATTTGACCGCAGGGGTCACAGAGGTCAAGTCGCAAAACAGACATGGAAAGCGTTGAAAGAGTCGTATTTCATAGTCAATTGTGGATTTGAATCCGGTAAATTTATTGCATAACTTTTCCGAATACTTGTTCACCATCATCAGTTTATATGGGTTCTACTGCCCGACCTAGGTCACTATCTGGTCATTATTTGTCTGGTCTCATTAACTGGTCAGTCTCAGATACTGGTCGCTCGGTTATCCCTCGTCGAATCGCTCTCGGTAACCTCACATGTCCATCCATATCCATATTCCATATGGCAGGCGGCCTGCCTTTGACCAATCCTCTTGCATAAGTAGTTAAAGGTTTTCAATAATTAAAATCGGAGGTTCAAAATCGATCTTTGTCGTTTTCGGATTATCTGTTTCAATGTCTATTACCATTATAAATTTGTTATTTTAAGATGTTATTAAAAGAAGCGGACTATTTGAAGATCGCTGAATTGAAAAAAAAATGTTTTTGAATTTTTTTGATGTTTGTATGTGTCGTTGCGGTTTATAACTTCAAAACGGCTAAACGGTTTTCAACATTTTTTTAGCACACCGGTAGCTTTTTATAAGCATCCACAGATGGTTAAAGGATACTTTCTAACCGACTACGCGAAGTTGCAGCTTCAAGTGGGTATGTAAAAATTTTCAAACAGTTTTATCAAGAATCGGTCTTGCAAAAACCTTGCCTTGTAAAATAAAGTTCAGTCGTTATCACTTATACGAGTATCAAACGAATTCATGGTTATCAACAATTCACTAGGCGAACGAAAAACGTGCCTTAAACTTCCATATCTTAAAAGTCCCTATTGCCACCCTTCTGTCGACAAAGGTAAAGGTTAACCTCATTAATATAATATAAAATGGTAACCTAAAAACCTACTCAGCGAAGGCTATCTCGATAAAAATGTAACCGTAAAATTCTAGCGCAACGGAAACCGAGCCATTAATTAGCCTTAACAAGTGCGAACATACACTAAAATGCTTCAGCCGGCGTAAAAAGTGTAGAAATTGTTAACATATATACTTAAATGCCATGGAATTCTTAAGGTATCGCTCTAATTCTTGTAAAAGCCGCTATAGATTAATTTTTTATAAGTCTGATTTATACTAGAAGGTCGGTGTATCTCTCTGCTAATCGTCTTAACCCTGTGGTAGAAGCGCATACGAACAAACGGGCATGCCATTGAAGAGAATATTGCTGAACGCAAGTCGCTAATACCAGCGGAGTTTGATTGAATTGAAGCATGCTGATTGAAGAATGCTTCAGTCAAAGCTGCGAAAAAGTTACTACCCGAGACAGTCCAAATTCAAAATGCAAAGGTAATGTTGAAGAAAAGAAAAAAGAGCTTGCATAATGTACATTATAAGTACGTCATCATGTAACCATATCAGAGTGGAGATTCCGTACATCCCTGATTGAGTTGAAAATGTCAGAGCTACGGTTAACTACTTGAACGACTAATCTCGCTGTTTTTAGGGTTCCGTACCCAAAGGGTAAAACGAGATTACTAAGACTTCGCTACCCGTCTGTCTGCCTGTCACTAGGCTGTATCTCATGAACCGTGATAGCTAGACAGTTGAAATGTTCACAGATGATGTATTTCTGTAGCCGATATGCAACAAATACTAAAAACAGTATAATTTTATGTTTGGTTCTCTATATCAGTAACCAATATAAAATTATCGAGCACCGCGTACATTTTGTTTAGGGGAGTAGGGCTCTGTTAACACTGGATTTTCATATATACAGACGGCCCTTTGTAGCGTATATTTTGTTCGGAACCCTCGGTGCGCGAGTCCGACTCGCACTTGACGGGTTTTTGTAAAACTTCTGTATTTAGTTCTCATCAGATGCCAAATACTAAGGGGCCGTCAAAGGCCAAACTGAATTACCTAGATAGGAGCTGCATGTAAAAAAGTGGGCATATGACAAAAGACCGGAACACAACACACATACCGCGTGACAAACCTAACTTAATTAACATTATTGTGCACAAAAACTGTAACGACACGCGCGCCTGGTCTAGGCTGCGTGTTGCCAAAGTTCTAGGTTCCTTTTGCAAAATGTGCCAAGTGTTTTTGAGTTATAAGGCACTTAAGACTTATAGAAACACGAGGTCACACAGTTGACCTTAAACTGCCCTTTGCCCGTGAATTATAGCTGTGTTTCGTCTCATTAAGGCTCGCGCAGAAATTTACCATAATTTTATGTGCAGTTAAGATCGTTTAGGCTTGTTAGGTCCGCCCGAGATGAGGTTGTAATTAGTTTCGAGTATTTTATTGAAAGCTGAAACGTTTAACAAATTCGGAATGACTGACTGACTGTCTATCGCTTAGCTCAAAGCTGAATGTGCAGAGGTTAGTTCCCTCCATCATGTATAGTTAGCTGCCATCTTCGCTAACATATGGCTAACATATTTAGCAGAAGCGCTGCAGCTGATTGACACCAAAATTAAGACTGGGTTATATAAAACTGCAATAAGAGCTAAGACGCGATTAAAAACTATGCTAGTGGGCAAACAGGTATTTATAGAATCAGGCATTATTTGATTTCTATCTCATATGTTTACGAAACTCACATTTTAATGAATACCTCCTAAGTCTTTGTCACCCGGTATGGCACACTACACTGGTTCAAGTCCAGTTTTATTTCTTCTTTCTTTCTATTCTATCTTTGTATTATTATATCGATCTGATATATGATGGTGCCTAAGTGATTATGAAACGTGATTACCTTGATGCCTATTCACTTGTATAAATCGAATAATGTTACAATTAAGAACCTCAAGTTCGTTTTCCAAATTCCTAACAGTTCCATATCTACACATTCAACCAATTTACAAAATGTTCGGTAGATGTTATCACGTGCCATTAGCATTTGACTGAAGGTCGGCCTAAACCCTATTACCGGCCTAGGCACTCCCGTAAGTCACGCACTAGACTTTTTTATTAGTCTAGGTTATAATATAATATTACTAAAATTAGTTGCTGCTTATTTTCTGAATCATGAACAGCTAGGCGTTGACCTCGGTGGGAATTGAAGGGGACTCGCACCACACCAGCCATAAATTTTTAGGGCTCCGTACATATTCAAAAAGCGAAGTGTCTTCTCGTACAGGATACGTCAGAGCTTGAAGACGAGAGTCTTCAACCAGTGCGTATTACCGGTGATGACCTACAGAGCTGAGAAATGGTCTCTAACTATGGGCCTCTTACTTACTGCGAGAGAACTTACAAGTTTAGTATTAACAATAGTTATCTGCGTATTTTTAATATAGAAAAACTAAAAATAGGAATTTATTTTTGAATTACCTACCTATACATAATTACTACACTAGGTATTTATTTCATTTATTTAAATTTTATTGCACAAAACAAAAGTAAGTATAAATGGCGGACTTAATGCTAAAAACTACCTCGCTTGGGACTTGTCCGATAGAAAGAGGGAGCGAATTCCCGGGACGGCTTGCCTGAGCGGCAAAAAATATGACATGAAACCGGTATGGTGCGAAGGAATTGAAAGTTTGAGAATTCGGGAGGAACGTAGTTCACATCCTGGACAGGGAGTTTTCCTACCCGGGGAGCCTTTTTAGGATTCCGTAGCCAAGATGGCAAAAACGGAACCCTTATAGATTCGTCATGTCCGTCCGTTCGTCCGTATGTAACAGGCAGTTTACTCAAAAACTACATGATGTATATTGATGAAATTTGGAGTATAGGTGTCGTGTATGAATATTTTTTCAAGTGCATTTTTTTGTATGAACGGCTGCGGATCCCTACACTGAGCATGGTCCGACATGCTCTTGGCGGGTTTTACCTATTTTTTCCTTGAACCTGTTTATAAGCTACTCTCCAAAATTTCGCACCACAGCTATCAATAAACCATGTTTCGGATAAGTGTGGATCCAACGCACGCGTCCCAAGCCGGCGCCTAAAGCCGGCCGGCCGTAATTAATGACGCGGCCGTAAATGGGTCAATCCATTATCCCATCTGATAGCGGGGCTTGTGTTTTAGTTTTTCACTTTTGGCCCGACGTGTGACATTCCGATGTGGCCTGGATCACGGCTGCGCTGGATATGCGATGCTGTGAAGCAGCCACAAGTGGGCGAGAGGAACCTCTATTATTTAGAGTGAAGTGAAACATAAATTCGCTTACTTTTTTATATATTACACAGACAGAAAAAAAAGGTAAGTGAAAAAAAAATGGCCAAGTGCGAGTCGGACTCGCGCACCGAGGGTTCCGTACAAAATATATACAAACAAACGGCCGTATCTATGAAAATCCAGGGTTAACTAATCCCCCTAAGCAAAATGTACTCGGTGTTCGATCATTTTATATTGGTTACTGGTATAGACAGATAGTCATAAAATTATATTGTTTTTAGTATTTGCTTATATTTTGGTCTGTTTCCGCGATTATTACTCATTAAAATAAAACTGACTTCCCGAGTCAACCCGTGACCATGGAAAGCTGAAGAGCTTCCGACACGTCGGGAACTCAAATGAGATAATATGTGACAGTTTTTGGGAAAAGGTCCTACTTTGTCGATATGGAGTTATGAGTAGTTCCTAATACTATAGATTATACGCTATCTTTTGATGAAAGATATATGTCTCTAGGTGCTATAGTTATTTTTTTTAATTATTCAAATTTGCAAAAGTGAAAAAGCGACAATTGAGAAAACGTTGGTTAAAGTTTTGGACGGCAAAAAACACACTTGTACTTTGAAGTTATGGACTAGTTAGCATCAAATGAATTGACATACTTTAAGGATTTCAAATTAGTCAAAATAATGTATGTAACCTTAGTAGTTTGTATGTTACGGAGGCTTGAACATAAAAAGAGAACGAAAATATGTCTATGTTACATACATTATTTTGACTAATTTGAAAGCCTTAAAGTATGCCAATTCATTTGATAATAACCACTCCATAACTTCAAAGTACAAGTGTGTTTTTTGCGGTCCCAAACTTTAACGAACGTTTTCTCAATTGTCGCTTTTACACCTTTGCAAGTTTGAAGAATTAAATAAAATAACTATAGCACTTAGAGACATAATTTTTTCACCTAAAGATAGCTTATGCTTTCTTATATTACAAACTACTCATAACTCCATATCGACAAAGTAGAAATGTTTCCCTATAACAGGCACAAATATGATATCGACGATTTTTTTCGGTATTCGACAAAGTGGGACGCTGGGCTCTAAACTTTGATGTCTTAAAAAGGTGCTTAAATTGGTCATTTATGGGTCGACATCAAAATCATAGGTTTATTACAGTATGTTCTATCAGTTTTCATTGAAAGTCGATTTTCGGTAGGTTTTGCCATATTTCACTAAACTGCCCGTAACTCCGAAACTAGAATCGACAAAGTGGGACGTTTTACTAAACTCCCTCACATATACGCGATATAATCCGTTAAATTGTTTTATTTAGTATTTGTTGTTATAGCGGCAACAGAAATACATCATCTGTGAAAATTTTAACTGTCTAGCTATAGCGGTTCATGAGATACAGCCTGGTGACAGACGGACAGACAGGCAGACAGACAGACGGACAGCGAAAGTCTTCGTAATAGGGTCCCGTTTTACCCTTTAGGTATGGAGCCCTAAATCTCAAACTAATTTTAACTGAACATTAAAACTTGAACGCATAATTATTTATGCATGTCAATTTCTGATTAAAACCGCAAACAAAACTGCCTCATCCACACCCAGAACAAAAGCCACATCGATGTCGTCAGTTTCTGAGAACGCGCTACACTGATAGTCGCTTAGCGGGTCGCACCTCGGCCACCGCGGCCGGGCCCCGGGGGCCCCCGGGGCCGGGGGCATCAGCTGACAGGCCCGTGGATGACCACCGTGAGATCCCAGCTAAGGGTTGATACAATCTACTTATAATTTTCGGCGTGCTTTTTTGGAGATCAGAAAACTCGATACGCTTTAAAGACAACTTCACTAGATTAACAAACTTCTTGAATTTTTTGCCTTTGGAAACCATGAGTTTTTACTATCTTCCACTCCTTATTTTATCTCTTTGCAATGTTACGTCGAAACATCACTTCAATGTTGCATAATCACAAGCGCAAACACCAAAATCGAAATAAAAAATCGTTGGGAAAGATGGATACATTTTGACGCAGAGTTAAAATCATTTAGTAAAATGCTTGCCTATTTTCATGTAAACAAACTCCATTGCGAAATTAAAAATGATTTCATGGATAAAAGTATATAAAAGATCGTATCACGTATTTTACCTGTAGGTATTCTAATTCAAGAATATCCTAGAAACGTCTTTACAGTGTTATAATTTGAAACAGCTGGTGCTGCTGGGCAGCAGGGCAGAATTATTCTCGAGTGGCGACCGCGTACCTACAGGACGACACAGCATGGGCCCCCAACAAGATGGACCGATGATCTGGTGAAAAAACCGTTGGATGAGTTATGGAGATCCCTGGGAGAGGCCTTTGTCCAGCAGTGGACGTCCTTGAGCTGATATGAAGATGATGAATTTGAAACACTTTTTAAAATACTAAAAAACTCAACCTCGCGAAGAAAAATGAGATAACACCAGTAGTTATACAAACTCAGGTAGCGTCGACAACCCTAGCTTCAAATCGGAGTGTTTAATTCCCCGATAAGGCCGATAGTGCTAAATGGCGATCGCTTTATCTCCGGAATGTTATAATGAATTTTGGGAATCGACCCCGCGCCTTCTCCGAATATTTGTCTCCAATAAAATTCATTCTTATTTCATTTATTTTCGTGGCTACTAAAAAATCAAGTGACTTCAATAATGACATTACTAACTTTGCCGTAATTGTCTTATATGAATGTTATGTGATTATTCTTGTCAAGTGTAAAACGTGAATTTGGAACATTTGGAAACAAAGGCAACCAGTATTTTTATCGATATTACATTGGAATTTAATTTATTATATTGGGAACAATAGAAGAAAAGTAGGAATTTTTATTTGCTTAATTTCCATTATAATCAAGCGACGTTCTTCGCAAAATCCAAATTTGATGCGTAGCGTTCACGAAAACAGCCACCATCACTTGGTTCAAGTAACAACTAACTCGTAGGTGTGCCCATAGCCTTACTTTAACTGACATTGCATGTATTGAACTTGACGTTGTCTTGTCAAACTGATGACAATGTTACAATTGTAAACAAAGAATACAGAATGTTAAAATCATGAATGATTTTTTTATTTTATTTTTTGTATTTTAATTATACATTCTAAAAAGCGTTAGTATTTCAATAATTTATATAGTACAACCTTATTTATCACCTAGACATGTCCGGATTAAAATAAATGGTTTTAGTAAGTTTACATACTGTATCAAAAAGATCCACGGCGCTGGTTTTGTTCAATCAAAAAAATATATCCACCGTAGGTCTATTCCGACAGTGGCTGTGGCAGTTAGGGGAGTATTCTCAAAACGAGGTGATGCAACAAACGCAGATTTTTTAGCGGTGAAAGCGCAAACCTGATGTGTCTTGTTTGGGCTTAATTTGGGCTTGTTTTAATTTGGGTTATTGTAAACTTAATATAACACAATTAAGGCATACACTTACTTCTTAAAACGCTCTCACTGAGAACATAATATATGAGACCTTTTAAACACTACGTCAAACTAAATTACTACACAGGATCAAATCAAATGCAATCCGCTTAAAAGTAACAGAAAGAAAATAAGTAGTCCATTATTATAAATATTATATTAAATATTAAAATTATATGTTTATATAATGAGCATACTTCATCTTTCAAAATATATAATTCCTAACATATGTCAAAAACACCAGTTTCATTAAAAATATTCTTAAATGGATTGGGATTAGAATTTACCAGCTCCATGTTGCTACCTACCTACTTATACATAATTTAGAATATATTTCCTCTGTCTGTTCCGATAATGGTTTATTAAAAGTCACGGAAGGAAGACAGGCAGACGGATAAATTATCAGTTTAAGAGCAATTTGTAACCAACCAATAGCCCAGGACACCGTCCGCACGGAATAATGCCCATTTTAAGCTTCCATCAATAATACGAATATTTATGTGGTGAATAAATGATCACACTTCGAGATCTTAAACTATTCAGTACTTAGATATAATACGATTATTCAGTCATCAAATCAATAAATAGTTTTCAGTGGCTTCAGATTTAGTTACATTTGATTTGTAATTATATAAATTAGGCGGCCACAACTTCGTCAGCGTAGTCGGATAAAAAGTATACTATAACCATCTGTGGATGCCTAGCTACCCATGTACCAAAAATATTTAAAATCCGTTTAGCGGTTTGTGCGCGATGAAACGGCAGCGACACATACAAAAAATGCAAGCTGTCCAACATAGAACCTCCTCCTTTTTTGGAAGTCGGTTAAAAATCAAAATATTTTTCGATTTATTGACCTTCGAATGCATGTAAGAGAAAGTTCACTTTCTTTTTCAGCAAACATCATCATGTCGCATATAGTTCGACTGTTCTTTTAAAACACCAAGGTTTTTAAGGTTTTATTTAATTAACTGAATATTTTTGAAAAAATATCTCTCTGAAAGTCGCATAAGTTATTTACTCTCTGGTTTGGGCCATGCAATTTTGTCTGTTAAATAGTCCCCTCCCCTTTAATATGCCTTTGCCATGAGAGACTTTTTAAGTACTATTTCCATAGTGCATGTTTACCTCGTGTCCCGCTAAAGTGCACGAAAAATTTGTTCGGTAATGATATGCCATGCCATCCATTGGTTAGATACTCCAAAGGTGCTGTGCGTAAGCGCACCACGGCCGATAGTGCGGCGCGTGCGTCGACATTAGCATGGGTTTCCTGCAACGACAGGAAAGGGCATTTGTGATGACACATCGGGACAACTATAGCAGTAGATACTACATACTATAGACAGAACTCGAAGTCACATGGATTCGATATGGCTCATTTCCAGAGGTCGGAATAGGTATTACTTACCTAAGGGTCTCCTTTGGAATCCCTAATGTCATTTGTGCAAATGTATCGTTTGTCAAAACGCATTTTTTTCAGAAACCGTATATTTTTCAGGATTTTTCAAAAGATCATCGTATAGATTTGGTTAGGTTAGGTTTAAAACAATTTAACGGATTATATCGCGTATATTATCTCATTTTAGTTCCCGACGTTTCGGAAGCTTTCCAGCTTTCCATGGTCACGGGAGGACTGAATTTAAATTGTTTTATTTCAATGAGTAATAATCGCGGAAACAGAAGAGAATATTAGGTTAGGTTTGTTTTATAACAATCTTGAAATGTTTACAGTTTCGTAAAAAAATGCGTTATGACAAACGATACATTAGAATAAATGACGTCATATAGGGATTCCGATATAGATCCCTTACCTAAACTTCACTTCAACAAAAACATAACCCTCTTTTTTGCTTCAGCGTTTGTCAAGTAAAAAGTAGGTATCCTATAACCATGTAAACAAAACAGTTGAAATCCGTTTAGCCGTTTGGCGTGGTGAAGCCACAACGGCACATACAATCATACAAAAGATTAAAAAAAAATTGATTCATTGACCTTCAAATAGTCCGTATCACATTATTTCAATATTTTCTATGTTGTATACAGACATTTCATTTTTACAATTTTATTATAGTATAGATTAGGTAAGCCTAACAGTGGCGTAGCGTGCATATAATCCGATTCCCACCAGGTTGCCCAAGGAAGCCCACCTTTTTCTTTAAATACATATGAGTAAATGAATACGCTTCGGTTTCGCTTGTAATTTTCCTGACGCCAACACCTGTGGTACCTAATGTATAGTATGGAAATAAATAGAAAAAAACTCAAGCGTGGCTCACAACAATAGACCATGGTCTATACAGACAGACATTCACCCTCGCCAGCCATAATAAAATTAAGACATTCGAACCCTTAAGTATAATCTTATATCTTTATCGCCGATCAGTGCACGGCGAGAGAGAAAATAAACGTTAAAAGTAGTGTTTAGGATCCAGTTTTAAATGGGGCGTTGGCACGAGACAAATAAAATTGTTAAAAAATGGTCCCAAAGCAATTTTTGTAAACCAATGTAAATCAGACATAAGCCGGGTTGATACTTCTTTCAAAGTTCAAGTATTGCCGTCCTGCTCGCATACATTTATAAGTACTATTATAAAGTTGTCAAAATTAAAAGAAGATATTTTCAAAAAAGTAATTGTAACCTACTATTTGGAGGTCACTGTAAAGAAAAATATTTTTTTATTTTATTTATTAGGCACACGAAACAAACAACATTCATTTATGTATAAGCAGGATACAGGCATTCTGTCAAAAATGTTATCCAAAACAAGTATGCACAGCATGATTAAAAAGAGCTCTCAAAAAATATCCTGAAACTAAAACTATCCTAAATAAAATTTGTTACTTAAGGGGATGAATCGAAAATTTAAGCTATTTTGTAGCGCATTTTTTGTCAAATCTAGTATATAAAACAGGCTGGTTTTCAGATATGTGCTTATTGACTAAATAACCAATTCAGTGATTAACACGGAAACATGTTTAATGAAAATTTCCTCGATAGAAAAGTTATTCGAAAACGCGTCTTCTTTTGCCGTTTTTTTGTCTAGTTTGTACAAACGACAGATTAATAAACGGCGAAATTATGTTAAAATGTCATTCTTCCCTTTATCTTTTAAGTTATTAACTTCTATTTATTAAAACCAGTGGTAATTTTTTAATATTATATACATTTATATTTTTACATTATCACTTATAACAGCTCAACTGGAATCGTTTGTGTTGTTTAAGTGTTGCCATACAAATTAACTTGTTTATTGCTTTTTATTTTTAGATTTATAAGTAATGACAAACTAGATAAATTTGTTAAAATAATAATAAAAATATAATTTTGATGTAAAAATGGCGTTCGTGATATCACCCACTAGGTCTAAGTATAAATTAGTTTTAAGTTACAGGGCACCACCGAAAATCAGCGTCACGGCTTGCCGCGGCATAAAGCTGAATGGTGACCCCTTTCAGCGTCGTCAATTGTTTTTTTTTTTGTTATTTGTATTTCTTGTTGCTGGCGGTGAATAAATATGTTTTCTTTCTTTCTTCTTCTAAATGTTAACAAAACATAATAATAATATCTTCGATTTCACGGTACTTTTACATCTGGCGCTTACGCCAAAAAACCCCAAGCATGTAGTGTATTAGCTTTCTCTTTCTTTGATGCGCGCCAGCAATAAATGCGTCCCTTATTACAAATCACGCTTATTGGCTGGCTCCGCGTTTGGGGCGTGATTTACAAATGACGAAGTAGGCCCTTAAGTTCTATATTATATACGAGAAGGCGCGCGCAACTTCGTTCGCGGAGGAGAAAAAGTCATAGCCCTTCGTTTTTTCTTCAGCGTAGTCGGATAAAAAGTATCTTATAACCAACTGGAGATACCCATCTACCCGTGCACCAAAAATAGTTGAAATCCGTTCAGCCGATTTTGCGTGATGAAGCCACAACGACACAAACAAACGTGTGTATCTCCAGATGGTTATAGGATACTTTTTACCCGACTACGCTGAAGAGAAAACGAAGGGCTATGACTTTTTCTCCTCCGCGGACGAAGTTGCGCGCGCCTTCTAGTAATAGAATAATCCTGACTTTATTATGAGTATATAAGTAGCTTCGTAGAATGACTCATCTATATTATTATAAAGTTGTGGAAATTAAAATGTCTGTACATTAAAGATATTTTGAAAAAAAATGGTATAGACTATTTGAAGTTCACTCAATCATCAATCAAAAAGTACATTTTTTTTATTTTCTTCTATGTGTCGTTGTGGCTTCATCTCGCCAAACCGGCTAAACTGATTTGTATTATACATTTTGTTTTTACAAATATCATGATAATAATCACAATTTTTGCAATTTATTAGTGGATCACTCCAATAGTGTTATTATTATAAACAAAGATCAGAAGTAAATGATTTTTTTTTCGTTTGTTTCTAACGGCTAAAGAGCCGGATGCACCATACAGAGATCTATACGCAAGAACAGATGACAAAATTCTTCGACTACTGGTATAGACGATTAGCTCAGTTGGTAGAGCGTGTTGCCCCGGTCTGGCTCAAGGCACTAGTTCAAATCCAATATCGTCGAAAAAAAAATCATTTGTTTCTGATCTTTGTTTATAATGATTTCTATTATTTTTAGCACACGGTTAGCTGGTCACCCACAGATGGTTATAGGATATTTTTTCCGACTACGCTCCAGCAAAAATCAGGTTATACTTTTATTTCCTCCTCTTTATAAGAGATTATTTCAACAACTTGATTCCCCATGTCCAAACTTTCGTCATTTTTTCTACAAAAACGCTGGGCGGATTGTGTCAGAGTCTCGTAGGAAATGTATATGAAAACAAATGGGAATACCGAGTGTTCCAAAAATTGGTCAAATATCTCTATGCGTTGCCGCCTTCTGAATTGTCCTGTCATTAACTATCAGAGTAAAGCGTAATTTGACATATCGATGAAGGACAATACTGTTTTAGTGCCTGTGGCAATCATATCATTCAACTTTTGTAGTTAAGGTGATATCTTGGGGTGATATCAGACGGTTTAGTTGCATGAATGTTCAATTGTTCACTAATTCATTCATTCGGCATTTTTGTTTCCCTTTTCGTACAGACATGTCATTTTGAGTGAAAGATGCAAAATGAAACAAGCAAAATCGAAGAATAGTGAACCGTCTGATATCACCTTTACACTTTATATGTACGCTCGTAAAGATAATCAAACGTGTGGACTGTTTACACGTGGTTTCCATATTTTTGTTACATTACATGGCACGGCAATTAATGTTTTGCCATTGTAACGTTTTCACAGCAAAATGTAACAATGGGCCAATCAATGTGACGAGTTTTGTCGGAGGCGACATTCACTCAGAGAGGCACTTTGAGAAATAAAAAAGAACATTCGAGGGACTTTGATCATTATTTATTATTTTTTTACTATTTGATCATTATGTGTGAAGAGAGTTTTATGGTACGAATAGGTATGTAGTAATTCGCTAGCATGGTACCTTCTATAGTGTTAAAATCACAGTAGGCGAAACCATCCCAATAACTTTATCCATTATATAAGGTTCTAATTGGGTTACGGCACAAAAAACAAAAACCTTTTTTAAAAACTCCATTAATCTGGCGCCTTCTTAGGATTATTCAAGGCCAAATTGCCAGTTCCTACAAAGTTGCAACCGATATCACCAAAACCATTAACGTTATATCCTTAAAACAATCTTACATTGTGGTCTCATAATCTCCGAATAAATAAATACCAATGATCGCACAGTGGGCGATACGCTAATCTACGGACAAAAACCGGCGCATTTATCTCCAGTTTTTACACGTAAACATTTCATTTGGTATCGGAACCACCGTGATAAGGGCGGGTTTGACAAATAATTGATAAGCTGCCACGCGCCGCAAGGTGCTCCGGGTATTAATGGTGAGATTAGAATGACAAATATTAGTTTTCTGAATGAAACACTGTTCTCGATTCGGTTCTTTTTATGCCAGATAACGTCGCAGGTGCAGACGAAAAAAACCAATAACTTTACATCGTTTCACTGTGAGAAAATGGTCTCCGACACTTTCATAAACGCTGCTCAAACGCTAAATAACTAACAAAGCAATAAAACAAAACCCAACAGAATTGAATTCGGCGTAAAAATATTTTTTATTTCGCTTCCCACGTCCAGCACAATACTCGCAATTTCACCTAAACAAATAGAATGGACATGATCTTACGGCGGCGTGCCAAATATTTAACGGTATATACATTAGTAGGCTAGCTCCCACCGCCCGGGGGGCGCGACGTGCGCGGCGCAGACAAAAAACCTTTTGTATCTCACCTTTATTATTTACACCTCTGTGGGACAACACCGGACTGACTCGGACCGGCCGGAATTGCGAAAAAAGTTCTTTAGTGCGGGAACTGTCGTTTGTACGAATTGTACGGACCCGGGTGTGAATGAAGGCAGATACGCTGACCGGCGCATTGTGTACTTAAAGACCCTTAGCGTGATTACGTTCATTGTTGTTAATGGGTGGTACCCGTTGCTTCAATCCATTCATAAGCTCGGGTCTTTCATGGCGTCTTATAAGATATCAACCATAAGTAAATCGCGTCATCAGAAATTATAATTTCTCCCATCTTCGCTATTCAAGCTGTCCACTGCGTATTAGCAAATGTAATGTCATTATACCAATTTAGACATAATTGGCCCTAGCATTAGACGCACGCATCATTGAGACGTATCGACCGAATTTCATGGTCGTTACATGTTAATGGGCGCTGCACATGATAAATGCAAGTCGGCGTCTACAAAGAGCTCTCAACAGCGCTCGTCCCGACCCAATTATGCCCTCACATGTCCGAAAAGATTTTGTCCACCCGCCGGCCCAGCGGGCTACGAAAAAAAAATGTTTTCTAACGCTTTCGGGCATGGGATGTGTTGATATAATAAATATTTGCGAAGGTGGGGAACAAGCTCAATATATAAGAACATGAAATGTTTATAAATTCAATTAAAAAGGGCAATTTATGATAAGGCCAAAAATGTGACAGGTGAACACATCCCAATCGGAATATAGCCATTGGGCGCGGCCCACTCCTCGCAGTCCCGGAGCCCTGTTATGACAAGTGAACACTTAAATTCGTTGAGGAAATATAATACCAACATTCAAAACCCCGGGGTCAATTAATGTGTCGTTACGTTACTCTAGCGTCTGATCTACCAGGCTGGTCAAGAACAAAATGCTGTAGTTATTCTGACTTTTGAGACAGTGGTGTAGGGGATCTCATGAATATAATGTTCTCCCAAGCTGTTTTTGTTTTTGCATCTTGCTAGTTTCCTCCTTATTATGCAGGAGATATGAGTTCACTGATTCCTAGGGTCAATGGTTGCATCTGAGGTAGACGGCTATTTCCTCAGTAAAAACCTCTTCGCTTTCTCATCACCGTAGCCAGCCCCGCACTAGTCTCTTCCTTAATTTACGTACAGACTGCCAAATATCATCTAATCCAGGTCTCTGGTCTGTCCACCTTTGGCCTGTTTACAATTTTTATTGCGTAGCTTATGTGGTGTCCCACCGCTGGATAAGTTCTCCCGTCTCTTTTTTTCTTCTCCCTGTCTGCGCCTGAATTTTTACCCGACTACGTGACGCAAAGGAGGGTAATGTGTTTTCAATTAATTTTCAACTGCAAATAAGAAGATTAAAAGTGAGAGAGTACATACCTGCTATCGCAGCATCACAAGGCCGGAGCTGTTATGGTGTCTGCCGAGCTTGCGCGCGCACACTTGCTGATGAAGCTCGCAGCAGTACGAGCGCTGGAATCGCTGCCCGCAGTACTCGCACCGGCACCCTGACTCTGGCTGCGGATCCATAACGTGTCGGGACACGCAGCAGGCCCTGAAACGGTCAATCAATACTCCACAAGGACGTGATTGTTGCCAACTTGCCACCAGCCTACGTTAGAGGGGCTGACTTTGGCTGACTAGGACCCCCTAACCACGAAAATCAGACCTATATGGCAGAGTTCTATTATGTAGGTCTTCCTTTAAGTGACACTTACTAAATCCGAACTAGCATCTAATATCATAAAAAGTGTCCTGCCGTTTCACCAAATAAATTTATTATTATATCGCCTATATTATCCGTTAAATTGTTTTATTTAAATGAGTAATAATCGCGGAAACAGAAAAAAAATTAAATGGGTCTTTTCCCAACCCTCGATTTTCTCCGAAACCAAATTTTTTTTCAGTGTAATTTGTTATGGTTTTGTAGAATACGGTAGGTTAGATTAGGTTTGTTTTATGCAAGTTCTAAAAAAAAATATTTCCATATAAAATCGAAGGTTGGGTTATTGTCAAATGAAACATTTTCCAAAACTTTATTTGGTGAACCAATATCACACCTTTGAATCAAGTGAAAAATACACCATCTATCACAAAAATAAGATGCCGGCATCCCAATGTAAGTTTTGTACGTTCTTTGTGACAAAATACAAATATGGAGTTACAAAATTTAAAAAACCCCTACCTGCCTTCACCCAAATTATGTCCTAAAATGTGGGCACACAGCTGCGACTGCCGCGCAAATGAAAGTCCGCACACGTTGCATACGTAATTCGCACTCTGGGGAGTCGGAAGATGCTCCCCGGAAAGGTACCAACGGTTCATGTTCGGTATGAAAGATAGAATCTGCTTGACAGCATCCGCGGAAAATTTCAACAGCGCTTGTAAGCCCATTGGTTCTGTATTCACCGCAACACGTCGTTTCACACACTGTCTCTCTTCAGTGCCCTGAGCGATATCACTGGCGGTTGGGGAATTAACGTCGTCAATAGTCATAATTGTCTTACTTCGAGACTCACTCCGTTTAGTATTGTATAGGGAATCGGTCACTTCTGTTGATCGTTCTTTGGTTGGTATATCTATACTTATTTGAACGGCGCAATGTCGATATGTTGTATGGTTCGACATCGCTTCTATTTCGTTGTTTAATTTGTTGCTCTTGTCTAACTCATCATACATAATTCTGTCAAGTTTTTTGTCAGGTGTAGAGTTAAGCAAATGTTGTGATGTTGTACGTTGTGACTTAAATCCACTCAAAGAAGAGTTTGTCACGACGCTGCCAACTATGGTTAAATTTTTCTTCTTTTTTGACGTTTTGGAAGTGTTATTTTGTGCTGAATTTGAGCGTTCATTAGTGTCACTGTCAAGAATATGATTATTTGAGTTTTCTTCGCATAAACTTACTTTATGTTTGGACTCTAAAATGTACGAATTAAATAAACTCATAAGTATCTCAAGTTGGTTCTCAAGATCTTCCCTCATCAACTTTTGTATCGGGGTTAACTTGCTTGATTGGTTTATTTCATTTAACTTGTAAATACATTCTGTGGATTTATCATGTGTTTCTTTGCTTTTAACTTTTTCGTCTGTCTTGTTCTTATCTCCTATCACCACGCGTATCTCACTGACCGTAACCCGTAATGTTGGTTGAAACTCATCTTTTAAATAAGTTGCTAAGTTAGAATATCCTCCAGACGTTATATACGTTTGCACATCTTTACTTTGATTTATTTCAGGTTGAATATCAGAAATACTACCACTTTGATGAGGTGAAATTTCTGTGCTTTTGGTTAATTTGTATGAATATATGCTATAATTTGGCATTTCATCAGTTTTGTCATCATATTTTCTCTTTTTTTTATTATTGCCAATTACGATACTGGAGCCACACAAAGTTCTATCACATGGACTGTCATGGCCCTTCGATGTTTTTTTTATGTATCGTGATGAACTAGGAAAGCAATGCAGTTCATTATCATAGGTGCTTTTCATCGTGTTGTTATAAAAGGGTTTTCCTTCTTCATTTTCGGGTGAATTTTCTAGGTAAAGCTCATTTTTTGAGTTGTACAGATCTTGTAATATTTCCTGACAAGAGTCGGTTAGCATGTTCTTTGTGTTATATAAATTTTTAACCAGTAAAGGGATTATCTCTTCTGGCAGCTTGCGAGGCGGCGGAGGTTGTGTCGAAAGGTCCACATAACGACGACGTGTCTCCATTAGATTTTGAACGTAAGCATTCCACTTTTCTTTTTCTTTTTCCTTCTGTCGGGCGATTACAAATTTCGTTAACAGCAACTGCAACTTGGCGTTTTTCTCCATCATCCCATGAACAAAATTATTTTCGTATATTTTATTTATTGGACGACAGTATGTCGCCTTCTCCGCGTAAGATTTTTTGCTTAAAAGATCTTCGCCGGTAAATGAGGTTTGCTGATTCACATCTTTGATTCGATCCTGAAATGTTACTTTGGTTTTTGATTTATCAAAGTCCACTTTAGAGTTCTTATGACCAGTTATCGGAGTACTTGACTCAGTGTCCAAAGAACGGCTGTGCTGAGAACTGCCATAGTAAGGATAGTCACAAGCTAGTTTGATGTAACTGCCATCATCGTTCTCTTTCCTTGAGCTGTCGTTGCTCTGAATCTTATACAAGTAATTGTCCATCATCGAATACGCTTGGATTGGACTTGCGCTCTGCCCGAGCACAGGACTAGTATTTGTGGCATTATTTTTATCTCTTTTGATATCACCAACTTGTTGTTCCTCTGAATCATCACGAATATAGGAATATCGAGCTATTAATCGGTTTATTCTCGTCACGTCCGAATCATCTCTTTTGAGTCCTTTACCGAGTGTATTCTTAATACTCATAGTTTTACATATTACAAATAGCACAAGAAATTTATTCAAACTAAAATAGCATGTTTACACTTTTTGGTATTCATTTGACATTTTGACGCAGCAGTATTGACTTAACTTCTGTTATCAATCTGACAGTTTCACCATAAAGTTCGAATGCATGGATGTTCTATGTATATAGGTATCTAGCTACTATTTTTCTTACAGTGCATATACAGTAGGTACGTGAGCATTTAGGATAGGCTTCAGGCCCTACAATAGGTTTCGGTTAGGGATTGCCGAGAGCACGCGAATGTAATTCACGCAAATATAATGAATGTAAAAGAAAGCAAGTGTAGGTGTGCATTTTATATTTTTTCCCGATAGTATACAGTATGTAAACTCAACTCTACAATTAGTTTATTTTTACATCGTATTGTTTATTTTTTTTAATACAATTTTTAAACTTTCGTCTTGACGTTTGTACACTTGGTACACAGATATTTATGCGCGCTTTGTCAACATAAAGGTGCGTCCACACTTGTATCATTTGCTCGTATCTGATCACCGTGCCGTAGCATGACTGCGTATCGCGCTGCTTGGACGCTTACTGTCGGCGCGCCTATAATGCCGCACTCTTCCGATACAAGTGTGTGATACGCTTAGCAAATGGATTTCGAGTGATCGGATCGGCGCAACGTCCAAACGCGTGATCGTGACACGCGATCATGCTACGCGACGATGATCTGATACGGGCAAATGATACAAATGTGGACGCACCTTAATACAGCTTAGTCTACATAGATTATTAAGACAATTTTCAAAAAGCATGACGTCCCCCTCCCCCCTCCACGATCCAAGGCATCAGGAATTTAAAACTATATGTATTCAAGTAAGTACAGTTAAAATCGGCTGCTAGTACCTAGTGGAATAGGGTCCTTGATACATCTAGAAACTTAATTTCCAAGTGCTTCAAAAGCTAATAATTTACAAATAGACTGCAGAAGCCGATGATCCCTCGAGGAAAGCGAAGATAAGTGAGTTAGGCAGTCAGTTAGGTATTATCGTGGTTGGGTTACCAAACAGATCTGTAGGTATTCGCGCGACCGGCCTTGGGTGGTCCGCCGGTTTCGTTGGGGCCACCTCGGCGATTTTAAAGTCACTTTCATTTTTGATAAGTTCATAAACTTGATAATTCAGGCGTTACTTTTCGGAATTTCATATTAGGTTAATGGATTATAGTTCCTTTGCTTTTTCTGCATGAAAATAAGTGCTCAAGTGCACATATTTTCATGCAGTTTCCACAAAAAAGTATTTTGCAGCATGCAAATACACACTTCAACACGTGTTTCGCCTCACTACGAGACATCATCAGGAGATACAGTTTGACGGTCCCCGGTCCAACCGAGAAGAAGTTCACTTCTGTAATCCATTAATTGTAAATTTTATAACATTTTTTTATATATTTTTTGAATACATATATATGAACGTATGTCTGAAAACAATACATACCATAATAAGAAGGTGCCAGCTACTTCGTTAGTTGAGGAGGTGAAAGTCATAACCCTCTTTTTTGCTTTAGAGTGGTTGCGTAGAAATGATCCTATTACCACCTGTGAAATAATGTATCGTCGTAAAGCTACCACACGTAACTTACGTTAAGCACACATAACTTACTTTAAGTTACGTGTGCTTCAGAGGCGTGGGGTCAGGAAAATTACAAGGGAAGCTGAAGCGTATTTACTTATATTTAAAGAAAACGGTGGTTATAAGCCTTTCCTTGGGCAACCTGGTGGGAATCGGTTTATATGGACGCCACGCTACTGGTGTGCTCTACCTTTACGACGACTTAAATTATGTAAATACTAGCTTTTGCCCGCGACTTCGTCCGCCTTAAATTCGTTCATCGCGGATAAGGGTATTTTTCTAAGATAAAAAGTAGCCTATGTCCTTCCCCAGGACTCAAACTATCTCCATACCAAATTTCATCAGTTCAGAGGTTTAAGCGTGAAGAGGTAACAGACAGACAGACAGACAGACAGACAGACACACTTTCGCATTTATAATATTAGTATGAATGATCCTCGTCAATCGATGGGTAGAAATCGATCAATCGATCGATCGTACGGTCTTCTCACATGGCCCAACGGCGCACTTTTAGCTACGGTAAATTTCCAAACGCAACTTTATTGAGCTTAATTAGGTACGCAAAAACTATCGAATGAAATAAAAATATAACGATTTATACTAGAGCAATAAACAATAAAACTATGGTGAGCAGACACGATAGGTTTTATTAATCGGCTGAATGTTTATAGGGTTTTTTATGGGTGTAGCATCGCGCCGTGTCTCTTTTGCCTGCCGAAAGATTATGCTTAAGTGCCCGGAATATTCAACGAAAAACACCCCGTACGCTTACAGTGCTTACGTATCGCACCGTAGATGCAAAGATAGAAGTCGATATATTCATCGATATGTCGAAACAACGTCATCGATATTTTGATTATTTTTGACAGTGCTCGCTAGTGGAGAGGTAACAATTTGGACGCGTAATCCAAATGGACCAGGTTCGATTCCTGGTGTGACCACGTGTGAGAGCAATCGTATTTTTCTTTGCGCTTTGATTTGGATCTATATCACAACGACATTGATATTTTTGGTGATCTTAGAGCATTTAACTAATTGAAATGACAAGCTGTGTCATTGGCGAATGAATTTTTCATGAACTTTTACCGGGCGATGAAGTAAACACGTAAGGCACACTACGGATATTTCCCTATTTCTACAAACGCACACAATTAAAAGAACTCACCTTCAAACAAAAAACCACTCACGCACTGACAATTTACCGTATAAATTAACAGGGGATTTCGCGATTACTTCAGCGGAGAGGAATGTATTCGTATGAATGATCTTCGTTGATGATGGGCGATGGGCCATATTGGTGCCTTCTGTGACTGTGGCCACTGAACTCTATTATTCCACTGGACTGCAACAGATATATTTACTTACTTGAAGGTACCCGCAAACTTCGTCCGCGGAAGAGAATAATATTTTTCGATTCAGTGACCTCAAAATAGTGTACTACAGTCATTTTTTTGAAAATATCGTCAATGTACAGACATTTCATTTTTACAATTTTATAATAGTATGGAAAATATACATAGAAAATATCCAAGACCCAGGAACAAATATTTATGCTCATCATACAAATATTTGCCCTTACTGGGATTTGATCCCAGGACCTTAGCTTTGCAGGCAATGTTACAAGCAATGTTACTGCCACTGAGCTGAACCGGGCGTCAGTATTATAGGTTGTTCAATACAGCTGACAGCTAATTTGTGTTCATATTTGTACGAATTTGAAGCGCCCCCCGCGGTCAGTGAGTGTCCCATTGAACTAATTTTGACGTAAACTATTCCAAGGAGGTCATATCGATATAAAAATAAGTAATTATTTAATGAAATATGTAAATATGAGTATCCCTATTCAATTTATTTTACGTTACCTACTTGGCTTAAATAAACCAATAATCGAGACATTCAAATAGAGCGTTATCTACAATTCAGTCTTCTTTTTCGATATGAGCCTATTTAAATCGCATTAAAGTCACCTTATTTATCCAATGGAAATGAAAATTGGGAAGTCAGCTTCTGCAAATTTAATTACAAATGTAATTTCACGCTTGAGACAAGCGATATTGTCAGTTGGATAAATGTAGCATTTTATAGTAACTGGGCCGTGTGTTACAACTTTACAGTTTTTCTAGTCACTCCCACCGACAGATACAAACTTAGATGTAATATCGAATGTTCGATATATTAGTTACAGATGTCGACCTGCGGACATCACTAATTTTAGTTCCATGGACACTCGTCTGCCTACAGCGCCAAAATGGCGATAATCAAATACGTACAAAAAAAGTTGACAGCAGCCAGTCCAGTGGTTATTTATAGAGGTCAGTGATTGTGGTCCTATTTGTTAAACCCGACGAAAAAGGGTTGTTATAAATCTGACTACTTCTACTACCCCTTCTTTTTTTCAAAAAAATCTTGAACCTACGTTTCTTCCATGAACAAAGAGATTGAAAATATTATTTAAATTTATCTGTTTGTTTAATTAAAGCTGTCAATCCATTAAAGCGGAGCTGTGCGCAATTAAACAATCACAATTGTCAAATTCAAATTTGCTCGTGTTGGTTTCAACAGTGACGTACCCTGATAGGTCCATTTCACCCAGCTCTGCTCCACTCCGCTTTAAGAAATTCGCTGCGTTAATCTGCTGTTAGCTACCTGAAGCTACAGGTTTCCCGTGTGTCACGTATGAAATGAACGACTCACCCAAGAATGTACCATCAGAATCTCTATACGAGTGTAAGCGTACCACTGTACCCTCGTCTACTCAGCTCGTCTGCCCTGTCCTGTTTTTCTATTAACAACACATTCAAGCCTCTCATTGTGATGATTTTACAAGTTTACTAATACAGCTTTTATAATAATCTCACAAATTTACTTTGCATATTAAAGACAGTAACTTTTTTTTATCTAATAAATATACAAACATGCAGTAACGTTGCTTAAGATAATAGAGTTTGAGATGGTAAAAAATGTTTATATTCTTTAGAATATCTAGGAATATAAACCGAGAGAGACTTTTTCAGTCAATAGGTCAACATAATACTCACCTATAAAAAATGAGGTAAATATTCATAATATAATACTCAAACGTAATTTGTAAGCAAATTCCCCTCGACAACAATTTGAATTGAATCGTTATTCAATTAGGTACCCATAAAGAATCGGGTAAATCGAGATTATAACAGAAAAGACGCCCTTCAGGAGGTCACGCAGAGTACCGGCCTCAGTATACTACCCTGAGCCACCCCTCACCTCATATCAACAAATCCTATTCAATGCGCGTCGTTAAACACATATTGTTCACCACCACAATCACTACTGCACGAATCTCTTTACTTTCATTCCAGATCCCTTCAAAACCAGTAATGTATATCTATATGGGAAGTAAGCCAAACGAGTCTGACGCTTAATAACGGCCAACCTCACCAGGCGTGTTAGTTACCTACTCCAAGGTGAAGGCTGAAGCCTGATCGTTGCTATGCCAGCGGTCCAATCATCTGTTGAAAAATAAATTCCTTACCTTTTCAGTAATGTGTACACAGCATGTGAATAAGTCAAACTCCGTCCAACAAAATACCTTTGGCACTGAAGATAAGGTTTAACATTGTTTGATTTTGACGTTTCTTCTGTTTGTACTATAAGGGTTCTGCTCTTACGTGTTCAATAGAAATTATTTGATTGTCGCGTATGAAATAGTACGCAATACTGTCTAACTGGCTGATTGCGGTTGTTATCCGGCCTTGACTACCCTTTGAGTTAATCACCAATAAACAAAATGGTAATTGAGTCATTTCGAACTAAATCATTAAATTATACTATATCAAGGAAAAAATTAAGTCGTCTAAATTATCATAAACTATTTACCTTTGGTGATTTATTACTGGTTGAATTACTTCAGAAGTTTACTTACTTCGACTAAAAAATCATTGAAATCGATCAAAACAATGAATAACAAAAATAGAGCAGTAAAAATCTAGTTGTTAGTAGTGTATACTTAATGTTCTTGCGCCCCGTCACTTCCATTATAATCATGTTAATTTCTACTGTCGCATCAGTCAGGGCAAGCCTCAAAACGTGTTCACAACCGACTCGGGCAATGATTTCATAAACATCATAATAGAGAATAATAATAGAGATTCTAGCGACAAAATCAACGAAGAAAAAACATCGTGACGCGAAAACCTCTAGAAATCGAAACCCACAAAGCATTAACGACATTATAAAGTAATTCGAGTGAATGAAATGGGGATAAAAAATCTCATTCAAAAGACGGTGTGTGAGAGAGACCGCGATAGCATTGTGTTTGTATAATAGTTTATCTACATGCGCCTGCGATTGTGTCTCGAAGTTTTTTTATTTGATGTTATTTATGAATAATAGGGCATTGTAGGGCTAGTTTGGGTTCCGTCTTGTTTGGATTTGGGGTTCAATGGCGACATGTTCGAATTTATGTTTGTCTTATTTATTTATTGCTCATTGTTACAGACTGTATAATTTTACTCTTTATTTGATAATAAATATAATAATATATATTGAGTGTGGATTACATCATCATTAACAGCTCGAATACTTTAACTAATGTCAATATCATGCCAAATAGAACTTCCTCTACTATGGAAGCAGGTAACCTATATATTATTCCCTTTACCTAACCTTTAGCTAACCTAACCTAACCTAACCTAACCTAACCTAACCTAACACCTAAGTGACCTGACAGACAGCAGACTCAAGATCTCGTAATTATTATAGAAAAGTTTATTTCCCAATGAATCAAGAAGATCATTGAAATTTAATGTTCACAATGATTTTTTGATCTGAAAGTAGTTATCAACAGTTTTGCTGATTAATGATTATCGTCATTGCGTTATTTTCGTAAGATAGTTAATAAAATGTTACATACCCTTGATATCGGTTGATAAATCGGATTCCCACTAGATTACCACTTCAGTACAAATTGATAAGTGCTTCCCCGATTATTTTGGAGTAAGCTTTTGACCTTTTTTGAGCATGATGTCAGATCTGGCTGGCCAGTTTGATTGTCAGATCATTACGACTGATTATGGTTCGCTGACAAAAAAATCCACTCAAACTAAACCTCACTTTTGAAGAGTTTGCTAAATGTATGTTTCAGAAATGAAAAGAAGTTAAACGCTTAGTAGTACTAACAGGCATAAAATAATCTATATCTTTGAGGATTCGTAATAGGAATAGCTTAAAAAGATTCTCAAATACATCTCTCTAATTTTTTATTTCTTTCTACATCGACTTTCTATTCAATCTCTTTAGTAACCCTGTCTTGATCATTCTAAATTATATTTGCAATGTCTATTTATTTCTGCTACTATTCGTGTGCTTATTCAATGAACTTTAGGTACTTTGGCTGTAGAAGGCACAGGCACTTCGTGCTTGGTGGAAATTCTTTATTTACATCTTTTAGGTATTTTAGTTTTCGTAATAGTAAGTCAAACTACGAGCATTGTGGACACTGTTTTCAATCAACTTAATTTTATGTATTTAATTTTTAGTAGTAGGTATTCTTACTGCGAGCATGGTGGTGATTTTTTCATCTGCCGCTCGGTTCCTTTCATCCCCGCATGTGAGGAATGCGGGTTGGTGGAGATTACCACTCTTTGTGCGCCTGCGCTTTGTGACCGATCAACTAAATATTTGCCACTTTTGTGCGTCTTGGACATTTTTGTGTCGATTGATGTGTTTGTAGATTTTATACGCGGTACTTGGTCGTACAAGTATTTGATATACCGACGTGCTTCGGCATCGATGCCAAAAACAGTCATCGGCAATATTCAATAGAACAGGTAAAAGTCTGGAAATTTTTATTAGATCCGGTGCTAGGTCAAATACGATTACTGAAATTCCTAAAGTCTTAATAGATCTAAAAGCCATATTAGTAGACCTTTGGTTTTCTGTAATGCATATTACTCATAACATTTATTGTAATAATTCAAGTGTATTGTGTTAAATATGACTACGGCTATGGCCAGAGACTTGAAGAAGACCACACAGTGAAACTGGCCTAGAATCCGCCTGTAACCAAGGTTAGAGGTTCGACGGTCGAAAAAAGACCTCAATGAAGCTCAAATTCAGACAAACACCGCACGAAATCCTGCTTAGTCGAGGATGCGGACCACGGAGGCTGACCCCAAGTAAATAGGACTGTCGGTCTTTAGACCGATCGTTCTTTCCTAAGAAAGAAGAAGAAGATTGTGCTGTGCTAAATGTGACTATGACACATACAATCCTATTTCGCTCAACTTGTGGATCCACATAATACCAGCGTCATATCACCCTTATTGCTTTATTTAACATTATGCTTAGTGAACTTTTTTTTCGCACAACGCAATTTCTTTATTGTATTATATTATGTGTACCCGTCATCGCAAACTCAAACATTCTACAGACTCAATTGTCTATACATGTACATAACACAGTTCCGTGATTGGCTAATATGACGGTTGACAGATAACGCACACCTGAACTATTAAAGATAGATTAAATTTGGAACCCATATTACTTTAACGGATTCGTAGTGCAATGTGGGAAACGATATTCCGCACACTCTTATGGGACTGAAACAGAGAGGTGATTTCTTCGTATGAAAAGGGCTCGTCCAGAAATCGCGGAGGTTTTTTGGGCCATATTTAGACCCTCCCCTCCCCTTTGGTGAGGTTTTAGACGGGACCCCCCCCCCCCCCCCCCCCCCCCCCCTCCACGTAACCTCACGTGTTAGAATTATTTTCACTACTTAAATTTTAAAGTAAATGATGTTGTATTTAGTTGTTTATTTTCGTTTTTTAGTACATAAATGCGTTATGCAAACGTACCTCCCCCCCCCCCCTCCAACGTGATTAATCGTGAGGTTTTCGTAAGCCCCCCTTCGGAGCCTTGCGTGATTTCTGGATAGGCCCAAACCCATGCAAATCATTGGCAGAATTTAGTTTTCAGAATGAATCGTTCTCCAAAAACAATTGAGCCTGAATGTAATGTTTCGAACGTAAAGTCAATATTGACAGATATTTGTAAAGCCCATGAAACATTTCCTAGTGTTGACTCGTGGATAAGATAGTGCTCAGCGGAATGTTCTATGAAGCTTCCCACGGTCCCTAAAACAATAATTATTTACTTAAAGCTGATAAAAATATTACTAAGGCTTGCCGACCGCGCCTATTCTACTTATTATATTGACTCGTGGCTCTGTCATCGGTATTAACTAAAAATAAAATTCAAAGCAAAATCCAAGTGAAACGATAAAACACTTTAAATCGTACCTAATCATATTAAAACCTGCACGTAAGATGAGGGGCGTAAAAGCGCTTGCCGGGCAAGTGCGCCTGAATATATTTTTCCCTCACTACCTCGGAAAGCCGTCTTTTATACTTTAAGACCAGGGTAAAAACGCATTTTATTCACTAGTGCGGAAAGTAATTTCACCTTGGAGCGTGTTTATGTAGCTTTTGACAGATAACAAAACGTAAAACGCTCATAATAATGGTTCGTTCGATATTAATTATCGTTAAATAAATGCATTAAGAATTACATAATTTATTGATTTTAAGTTATAAACCTATAAGGCTAAAGTTATACTCAGATGGGTACCAGGACACTCCGACATTGACGGAAACGAACGAGCAGACAAACTCGCCAATAAGGGCGCGGACACGCCCCAAGTCGGCCCAGAACCCTTTTGTGGGATCACAAAACGAAAGGCATACGTTTTGCTCAATGACTAATATAGATCTAAGGCAATCGAGGAATGCCCAAGTAGCACACAAGCTGTATAAGGGCTTATACAGCTATTATACAGCCAGTTTTAGCGTTATAAGAGCTGTATAAGCTCTAATACAGCTTGTGGTGTTACTTGGGTGGAGGCTCGTAAAAGGGCAAAACCACTCGAAAACCTTAATTAAAGGATTCAAGCAAAAGTTGTCAAAAGAGATACTACTCACTCTCTACTCAAAAGACCAAAAACCTGCGCAATAACAAGAATCCTGACAGGCCACTGCAAACTAAACAAACACCTGTTTCAAATGGGTATGAAACAGGACGCAGTATGCAGATTCTGCCAAGAGGCAGAGGAGACTGCAATGCACATCCTCTGCTTCTGTGGACCACTCATGAGGAAAAGAAGTATCCACCTAGGGCAACATGTCGTGCCCCCGGAAGAGATACAAAATTTCACTGCCCAAAGAATTTGGCAATTCCTAGACTCAACGGGCCTCAGTAGTGAACTCTAATAAAGGGCTGCCACAATAGATCAAATCTGGTCGAGGCGGCATACAGAAGGCCCGCAAATCAACAATAATAATAATATAAACCTTAAAATTCCAT
Source organism: Hedya salicella (assembly GCA_905404275.2). Classification (NCBI taxonomy): domain Eukaryota; kingdom Metazoa; phylum Arthropoda; class Insecta; order Lepidoptera; family Tortricidae; genus Hedya; species Hedya salicella. The sequence continues at coordinate 396,175 of FR990112.1, read as the reverse complement.
AAGAAACATTTGATTTTTTTTATAATGATGTTAAATATAATTCTGAACGCATAAGTTGAGTCGATGCAAATTACAAAACGCATCGACTAACAACGAAATCTTTTCTATTGGTGATGATTGATGATTCTTGTTATCCTGATTTGTAATGTGTGCAAATAAAGACTTCTTTTTTATGAATCATTCGTAGGCCAATGTATACGTTTTTATAATAAGCTACCAGATGATGCTTTAAAATTATCGTTTCCAGCTCTCAAAAAGTACTTAAAAGAGTCCCAAATGGCAAAGGCTTATTATAGGGTAGAGGACTATTTAACAGACAAAAATGCATGGCCCAAAACAGAAACCAAATAATTTACTTTTACCGGGACACGGTTCTTTTAAGGTGGCATATCAAACGTATATAAGTTGTTTTAAATAAAAAAATACTATTTGCTTTTTTACATTCTATATATTTTTTTTACTTTATTAAGTTTTGATATTTTTCTTGAAGAACTACGCATTTAGTTTATATACTCAAAACATATATTTAGTATAGGCTAAGCACGAATATTGTAATAGATATAAGAGTTATTTCGAAAAAATTACTGACTGTTGAGTTTGTTTCGGCTTTCTTCTCTTCAGTGGTCTCCTCTTGGGAAACGCCGTAGAGTCAGACTTGTAAAATTGCCCTTGCGGCCTACTTACAGGATAAAGATCATTATTTCATTATTACTAGTACCTATGAACAGTTTTTGTTATTTACGAGTAGGTAGGCGCACTTGTCCGGTAGGCGAACTTTTCCCCACATACTTTATCCATACTTACTAATATTATAAATGCGAAAGTGTGTCTGTCTGTCTGTCTGTTACCTCTTCACGCTTAAACCGCTGAACCGATTTGGGTGAAATTTGGTATGGAGATAGTTTGAGTCCCGGGAAAAGACATAGGCTACTTTTATCCCGGAAAAATACCCTTATTCGCGATAAACGAATTTACGGCAGACGAAGTCGCGGGCAGAAGCTAGTATTAAATAAATATTACTACTACTTAAATTACAGCATTAAATACCGTAAAGTCGGTGTACTTTAGCCCTGGGGAACGAGTACTTTGGGTCTCATCAAGGCAAGATGAATAGGCTGTTACTGAACCAGCAAGCTACATCATCGACGCCGTATAGTTAGTAACTATCAGGTGATACTGGAGTCAATCGTCGTCCAGTTAATGAATTAAAAAAAAAGTCGTAATTATGTATGAAAATCGTGTAAGTTTATCTTTTAATGGGTTATTTATAGCTGCTGGCAAACTTCTTGAGCATAACCTTGTTTTAAGAAGGTACAAATGTACATTTGTATGCGCAGATCCGCCATTTTTGTACAAGAAGTTTGCCGGGATCTGTATCGGAATTTTATACTTGACCAAGACATGCAGTAGTTATTCGTTGCGTGGGAAAAACCCATGAAACATAAAACACATCATGTTTACGTCAAATGTTGTACCTATACATTATTAGTGGCACAGCTCCGAATAACTCCTGAGCGACACGAAGAACGTTTTAGAATAAAAAACAAACGGAATACATTATAAACGAATCTCGAGCATTTGGCACGCCCACCGCCCAGCTTAAGGCTCCCATCTTCCAAACACTTCATGAGTTTGGGTTCATCCAGAAATCACGCAATATTTTTGGGCCACTTTTAGACCGCCCACCCCCTTGGTGATCTTTGGTGAGGTTCTAGGCGACCCCCTTAGGCGATCTTGAAATCTGCACGGTTATGGAATTTTGGCAAATCATTTTATAACTAACTTACATTATGACTTTCAATCATTATGCGAAACAAAGGGATTCGATCAAATACATCATGCAACAGTTCTAATAAGTTCGTAACTGCATTCGGCTTAACTAAATAATCAGACACTTATCTCACTTTCATCAGCATCAGCTTCTTTAAACTCCATGCTGGACTCCCTTCTTGGCACCCCATTTAACCCAATCTTCAACAATTTTCTCTAGCCATTCGCTTCACCAGCTTCCCTGTTTTTATATTAATACAGCAGACGTCTAAACATCTCCTTAACAAACCTGCGAGAATGCAAAGAATTTTAACAGCGCTCCTCCCACCGCCGCGAGCGGCGATACCCTAATCATTTACTTCAATAATCCTGATTTACTCGCGATCTTTTACTTCTCATGGCCCCTTCTTGTTAATCTGTATTCGAAAGGGATATCAGACTCAATTTTGCTCGATGCACCATTAAGTATATTATACTAGCATATCTACTCAAGACTTCGCAGCGTAGCCCGGAATTAAGTAGCCTATATTTCTATCCGTGATCAATTGACATGATTTTGACGATAGATTTGGCTCAGCGGGAGTAACCTTGCCTGCGAAGCTGAACGTCCTAGGTCAAAATTTCAGTAAGGACAAATATTTGTGTGATGAGCGTCAATATTTGTTCCCGAGTCTTGGATATTTTCTATGTACCTATACTATTATAAAGTTGTAAAAATGAAATGTCTGTACATTGAAGATATTTCCAAATAATTGATTGTTACGGACTATTGGGGGGTCACTAAAACGTAAAATATATATATTTTTTTGTATGTTTGTATGTGTCGTTGTGGCTTTATCACGCAAAATCGGCTAAACAGATTTCAACTATTTTTAGTACACTTTATACTACTTATATATAATTTTTACCCGACTATGCTAAAGTTAAAAAGAGGGGTTATGACTATTTTTCTCCTCCGCGATCGAAGTTGCGGGCGCATTGTAGTAAGTAAATATATCTAGTATCTATAGATTTATGACGACCGGTTTGGCTCAGTGGGAGTAACGTTGCCTGCGAAGCTGAGGTCCTGGGTTCAAATCCCGGTAAGGGCAAATATTTGTGTGATGAGCAATAAATATTTGTTCCTGAGTCTTGGATGTTTTCTATGTATGTAAGTAATATATCTATTAAATATATCGTCGTCTAGTACCCATAACACAAGCCTTATTGAGCTTACCATGGGGCTAGTTCGATTTGTGTAAAATTGTCCCGTAATATTTATTTATTTTATTATTTATTTATTTTATCTAGTGAATAATTATATCGTCTATTCTAGTACCCTCTTGTAACCTCTATCTAGTACAAATAACATAAGCCTCATTGACTATTTCGATTTGTGTAAAATTGTCCTGTATTTATTTATTTATGACCTCGTCTATGACTTTGTGTGTCAAGTTTCATTTGACGGTTTGCAAAGTGACAAACATCCGAACATCTTCACAAACTTTCATGTTTATAATATTAGTAGGATTGCCCCTTCTCGAAAGGCAAACCAGACTCTACATCGGTTCGACGTGCTATATTATGTTGCTAAAAAATTTGATAATCTTAGACTACCGCGTACCGTCGTAAATCAAAGCACATGTTACTAATATCTCTTTGGCTATTTATAGATGTGACAGTTCCACTATCAGATCAGTGACGTGGAATCATCACACGGGGGTTTGCCCGGTGAATCATGCGCACATTGTTATCTATGATTTCAATCCGTTTAGGTAACTACGCTAATCTCCGGAGGCGTCAATGTGTGTTAAGGATAATGTCCTAGTAAATATTTGCTGCATTATTCTTCAAACAAACTTGAAAATCTTTGTTCGTTTTCTTAGCAATGTCTTAAAAATCGCATATTTACAGTATGGAATTGCATGAAAGTACTACTTTCCAATTCTCAATACCTAACAGCTAATTGTAGGTATTCAAATGTGCTCACATAGTATGTATTCTCAAACACTCGGAGCCCATGCTTTATAGGTAGCGGTCCATTTTCTAACCCCACAAATATCCCATATCACCAACAAAAAACAATATCGATTTAACACAGAGACTAATCAAACTATCAACTTAAATCTCAGCAACGAAAAAATAACTGAATAAGAGCCACACAAACAAAATCCAGTTTGGAAACATTACGGCGCGATAAGGTAACAAAATCGAATGAAAACCAATCAATTAGTAGAGGGCTAAAAAACGGGTTGGAGGCGATAGAACCTCCACTTTTAATTATCGGATGCCAGCGCCGGTGCATTGTTTTGGTCCAAAACTGGTGAAAAAACAAGTCAAGACTGAACACTAAATTGTAGCAGGGTTCTTTTCGTAAGCTGATCAATCATATGAGCTGGTGATCTGCGAGTTACTGTACATACAAGTGCTCCGCTTCAAAAAAAGCATTTTCATGGAGGTAAATATAGTCTAAGCAAATGCGACTTACCTACAGTGGATGGGAAGTACAAACAAATATTTTTACTAAATCTTGTAGGTCTACGATCTTGGATTAAATTATTTTGAACCGTTTCTCATACATAATAACAATTTAAATGATTTTATCACATCACACTGAAGTTCCGTGTTAAGATGTGAAGATTGGAGATTACAAATAAGATTTTTTGCTTGTATCTTGTGCCCACGGAACCCTACTATTCTGGACAGCTAGATAAAGTTGTCGGGTGGAGCTGGCGAACCGATCAGTTGGTCGCTCGTAACTCACGGATCGCCGATCTGTCCGGAGATAAACTTACCTGGATGAAAAGTCCAGTTACAGAACTACCCTAAACGTTAGCTATGATATGTCACCTACGCCATATACAATACAATACAAGAACTCTTTATTGTACACCTCACAAAACAGAGTACAGAAAACAATACATTCGGTCAAAGGAGAGGTAAACAATCAGACGGTCTTACTCTTTAATTTACAATGGCGTGGCGACCGCGCACCAGAAGACTCAGCGTGGGAAACCCCCCTCAAGATGGACTGATGACCTGACGGAGGTTATAGATGCGGGCAGCGCGGGACCGGTGGTGGTGGTGGTCTTAGGAAGGTCTACATACAGTGCAGATGTATTTTGGCTGATTAATGATGATGAAAGGCATTTATCTATCAGCCGCGGACATCCACTGCTGAACATAGGGCTTCCCTATAATTCGCCACAGGGTGCGATCTTGCGCAGACCGCCTCCACCGACTCCCCGCGACGCTTACGAGGTCATCCGTCCACCTAGTCGAGATGAAAGGCATGTAGAAGAGAAAATATCCCAAACGTTGAAAGGAAATCACATTGAGCATGTTTCACCTAGAGAAGTGACGAAAGAAGGCTACTGCTAATTTCTGTATCTCCAGTAGAAATACAAAATGTCATCAGTATGTTCAATAATAGTTATTCATAGCTTTGTATAAGATAAACATATCAGTCGGCGATAGGAGAGTTTTCGACATAAACCCGTGAAATACATTATTACGTCTCAATAGTGTCCCCGCTATAGACAATAAAAAGAGTGAAGTTTACACGTCATTTACACTCGACGACCATTTCTTGTTAGTATTAGGAGAATAATGGAGAATATAAGTACCGAGTTTTACTAAGATAACATGAATTCAGTCCCGGACGGTCAAATATTTAGCTCCGTGAAACCTCGTCGACACAATAAAATCAATGTCAACCTGTTCCTAGCAAGTGGTAAACGTTTTACTAACCCTCTATAATATTATGTATATATACAGATATGCAGACACTATATGTTATCTTCTTCAATAAAACGAACCACTAACTTGAACTTTGTTTATTCACGATCTGTACTTCTCAAAACGCTTTTATTAACTTCACCATACCGTACAAAGTAGAAAAAACGGAAGTCAATCAAATAACTATTAAATTAATATAATTGGCTAACATTTACAATAATAAAATTACAATTAAGAAAATTAACATACGAAAATTATACACAATTAGAAAACTCAATCTAATTTTCCGTAAAGAAAGAAAAAAAGATATACATTTGCACTTGAGATCAAATTAACAAGTCGTACAGTATGCTATCCTGCACAACCGACCCGCTGGCTCCACAAAAAACCAGCGCCGTTGGCAGTGGTACACCTAGCCAAGCCAATGGCATTGCTAAGTGGAGACCATTCTAGGTGTACCTTACATCTCCCATTTACATTGTACTGTCTGTTTTGTCATCGTGATTTTGTCATGATGCAAACTCAATTAAATAAAGAAAGAGCAATATGGGTATACACAAAATTACCTCCACATATGTTGTTTGTGTATCACTCTGCTTCAAATCTTCTGCACCACTTCTCTCATGACACCATTTCACAAACAAACATGCTTATGCTTTAGCCCATTAGACCCATTTTTTCCCTGCCTATTTGACTACATAATCCTCATCTCGGTGACTAATCAACCCATTTTACACATCTCCTCCGAGGTCCCCTATCCTACGGTCTTGGGATCTACCCTACTTTAATGTTTAAAAATATTTCCTTCTTCGTCATTTCCTTAATTATTTATTTATTTGTAAGCGGGGATACAAAAGGTGAATACAAATAGGTATATCAAAATGTTCCATAACATATATGCTTGCTGCGAGCTTGTTTACTTACACAATAAATATACTGAAGTCTACCAAGTTATTAGAAAGAAAGAAAGAAAACATATTTATTGCAGCGAAAAGATAGCACCATTACAAGAAGAAAGCTTAAAGAAAGGATTAAATTTAAAATTACCTTACATCTAGATTGACAATATAAATAATATCATATAAGGATACAATGGTCCTGCTATGACCACAGCGTAAGGCCACCTATCAGCATATAAATCCTTCGTTCGATCTGAGGAGTTCCACCAACAAGACGAAGTGGTTGTTTCTTGCATCAAGTCTCTTTATTCTAGGCCGTTTTCCCGGCAATAATAAAGTAAATGTCCCAGTGCCCGAGACTGCCCCATTAGTTCGCACCTTCAACCTTAATTCGTAGGAACTTGGGGAAAAGCTGGGTGGCAATTATTCAAATGAAGTAGTCACGAAGTGTGTAGAAACCATCGTATCCCAGTCGCCATCGTGTCGTATCCTATAAGCGCACGCGCATCCACATCGGCGCAGACGCGGCGATTTCACGGCGGCCGTTCCCACACGGTCGAACCCGTTCTACTCGGGGGTCTAAAGTGTTGGATCAGCGTCCCTCCAAATAACCAAAGAGCATATGTCCACACTGCCACCCTGTCGGTTACGTCTTTTAGGACAAGCAGATCGGTTTTGTTTTGTTGTGTAGTCTACGGTTTTATTGAGATGTACTATTCAAGTGTAAGGACAAGGTCTGTTCCATTCCAGGGCCACCATAGTTAAATTAGTTGAGGCAGCCGAGACGGACTTCAAGTATTATCAAAAGCGATTCTTCGACGATAAGATCACCTGTCTTTGTATTTATCTTGACTACTTTTCTCTGAATTTCTTTTTTACTTCCTCATGTGGCAATAATCACCAAAACGAACAGCTTTCGTAATGAGTTAGATAGATACGCAACGATTTACATACGTACATTTATCAATGAAGTCTGAATATAATGAAAACCAATTAGCCAGTTCTAAGACTTGGTAACGAAACCAAATGGCGCCTAAATCCCCAAGTTCACACCAAATCCAATAATTTTAGGTATCAACGTTGGAATTAATTCCTAAACAAAATAGGTCACGCATCTCGGTACTGGAGAGGTCTCTGCCCACGCGCAGGCCGCGGCCAAACAGCTCCCATACAAACACATACAAACAAACTCGCTGGAAACACCAACACTTTTGTGGTTTGAAAGACGTTGGTAACGAAAGAATATTTACGGTTAACATGCTGCAAAGATAGCGTGGACTTGTGTTCCATCCTTATGTTAACGAACGATATTCTACTAAATCGTCTTTGCATCTACTTTTTAACCGACTTCCAAAAAGGAGGAGGTTCTCAATTCGACGGAATGTTTTTTTTTTCGATTACTCGAAGACTATTCGACCGATTTCAAATTTTTTTTTTGGTTTCATAGAAGGTTTTTTCTAGTTGGTCCCATTTAATTTTGGTAAAGATCTGATGATGGAATCCATAAGGAATTGAAGGAACTCCTGAAATATTGTAGGCATACATATAGCGATTTTGGTATTATAAGAAACATAATAAGCATTTGCATTCAAAAAGTGTAAATTGGTGAAGTGGAACTGATGCAGAAGACCACAGAATGCCATCGGAACTCCTCAATGATAAATGATTTACGGGTGGCTACAAAATATTTTGATTAATTTAGCTAAGCAACTTCATAGTCACAAATTTAAATGTTCCTGATGAGAATGGTACCATCGAATTGATTTGATGATGGAGCCGGAAGGTAGGCACCAGATCTATGTAATAAAATAATGTAACCTAGCCGTGTTTTGGCTTGTTCGAATTGTCACGAGATACACTTTTAAGTAACGATTCACTAAAAAGTGTAAAATAAATAAACTTTTAAACAAAAAAGTAAAACCGACTCCAAAAAAACTAAAAAGTAAAAAAATAACGCCATAATTCAGTTTCTTCAAATTACTTACAAGTAACCGTTTGAATACTCAATCTATACAGTATATATGGAGAATATATATGGAGTCGGTGCCATCGTGTCACAACTTACTAAAACCGTCCATTTTCAATATTTTATACAGTCTTTATATGGCACCGACGCCAAAATAAGATACTACTTTTTTGTTTATCTCATAAGGACAGCAAAAGAGTAAGACTCTCTTCCAGTAAATATTTCTCTCGAAAAATAGCACTTGCATCTCTTCAAGCATATAGCTTTAGGCAAATATGTTCCATCTTAGAGAATCATTATTTATCATCAGGTGAGCCGCAATCAAACATTTTATATTCCTTCTATGAAAACCTTTAGTCATTTCCAGATGACGTATAAACGTTTCCAATAAATTATTGCGTTTGACTTAACAAAAAAGAAAAACTTACGGTAACAGAATATTGTTATAGCAAAAGTTTTTCATTCGACATGGAATCAGAAACCAAATATTTTCCTCGAATCTTCGGTCCATTTTGTCAATTATCCCTGTAGATGAGGAAAATCGCAGATTCGTGTTAGCAGAGGAATATTCCCATTGTACTAAATCTAGCCTGGGAAGAATAGAAAGCCATAGAATAGTGGTGGATACAAAACCGTTCCTACGATGAAAAAAAACTAGCCATTTTTTTGTTATAGTCTGGCCCGTTTGTTTAGGTTAATCTTGAAATGATCATTATTTTCAGTTCTTCTATCTTCTTCCTTTGGAGTTCCTACTTCGATGTCCATTCATCGTCGGATGTTTCATTTTTATCTCTGGCTCTTTAGGTGTATGTTAAATCAATCTTCTCAAAACACAAGTCCCTTCTCTACTTTTCCACCACCCGTTTATTCGTCGAACTTCGTTTCGCTAAAGCAAAGTACCGGAAAGTACGTGCCTGCCGATCGAGCCATCGATCTTACACAACTATGTCATTACACCCACCGAATTCCATAGTAACACCGCGCCGACACTGCATCCAATGCTTGCTCGCTACCAAATTAGCTCGTCAACTACAGACGAGACGAGATAATGGATGCATCTCTATTTTGGTTGCGTTTAGTTCTGCCGTCAAAGCGTTAAATGACTGCCCAGGGGGCAGTCGACAGGTAAACTCATGTTCACGCTGTGAGTTCCTTGATTTTAAACCTTAAAATCAAGGTAGCAGACGCTGCAATAGTTGCATTTGTGAATAATGGGACGTGCATTCACCTAAGTCGGCTGGTTATTTTAAAGTTGGACTTTAGGATGTAGGAATAAATGCGTTGCTAGGTGAATTGTCGGGTGTTTTAGGTTATTGATGAAAAAAGCGTCGGTTCGGGACAAGTGCGTGAGGTACGCTTTATTGGAGGTGGGAATGATCCGAGTTTCCTCTGTGAATGCTCGGGATATTGTAGATAAATATTTAAGGAATTTGAGCACGTCTGGGAGACATTTGTTTGTGAACACGTTGATAGCTGCACCACAGAGCGTTGTCAGTAGTTTACTAAACGCAAAAACTTTTATGGAAGAAATATATTTCAATTCAATAAGTTTATGTCAATACATTTAATCACATCGACTCAACATTTTAAGCCTTTGTTTGACACTAAACGCACACCTAATCGACAAATCGAAACGTCGACTCGCATGTTATAAACGCAATACAAAGCTACCACCAGAACATCTGACAAACTAACAATCAACATAGTGATTACGGTCATAATCGCCCTAGTTAGCCCGCGGCCGGTGGTCCGAGCGTGGCTCATCCGTCAAACAGCGTCATCGCGCACCCTCTAATCATTGTGCCGAAATATTTGTCCAGCACCGAATCAGTGTCAATTTATACTATCATTGCCACATCAGCAACAGACCGCGAAATACGATCAACTCCTATACCTTTTGTAGTAAATGCCATTCTTGTATGAGTAGCTGTCTTTCAGCAGCAATATCCTTTAATTGGCTGGTGGACAGTCGGCGGCCTTTGCGGAGTAACGCCAGGGGCGGGTCCCATGTGATCATTGTTTGATTTGGCTGCACCGACTGTGTTTTTTGACAAATTAGCAGCTAGGAACTTAGTGGGTTTTCGTGATTGAGATTTGATCGTTTTTTTAAATTGGCTGAGGTGAGACCACACCTTTTGAGAATCTATTATTGCTATTAGTCGTTTTTTGTGTTGCTAACGATCGATAAAAAGCGAATAATGGCGGCTAGAAATGGTTTGCCCTGAAGCTATCCTTCGCAACAATCAATAATATCACTTTAATTTCCAGTTAGATGGATTCTAGTAGATACTTAACTTCTGAATAAACATTAACCTTCGCATCATCTTCTCCCGGAAAATTTATGAATACCTCCTACATAAATGAATACCTCCTTAATATTCCTCTTCTGGTAAACTTGCCACATAACAAATATCAGATTCTACTCAGAAGAAAATTGCCTCCGGTAAAGTCTAAGGTCATTTAGCACTTTTTGCGATGCATTTCAGAGTTCCACACCTCCAAGTCCTTGGTAACGACCGACCTTGCCGTGGATTGACTCACGCCAAAAAAAAACCTTTTGCATTCCCGGAGCCTACGACAACGACTCCCTGACGTCACATCCTCTTCCGCCGCTCAGCTGGTCACGTCGCGGTGAAAGTGTGTGTGTCTATTGGGTGACTAACGTTACTGTACGACTGTTAAGTTTTAGTTTCCCGTTCGGCATGTACTCCTCCCCTGCCGGTTTGATCAAGACGGTTGCTCCCAACTCCTTTAAAACCGCTGGTGCTTGCATGTTAGGGTGCGTTTCCACTGAAGCCGAGCTGAACTAAATGGAGTAATCAGGCTGCACCGCCATTAAAACCAACCCAAGTTATTTGAATCTGTGGAAAGTGATTGATTAATTTCGCACAGGTCCAATCCGTCGCGCTTCAGTAGAAACGCACCCTAAGCAAGGCCAACCTTGTTGACAAATGATCGCGAACATTCTGCCCGCAAAGTTCACTGCTATATATAACTCTTCGGCATATCCCGTACGATCTTCGTTAGCTTCCAAGAAGGCAGAAAAATGGAATTTGGCAAGAGTGTTACATAGACAAGCAGTTAGCTGCTTAGGTACCCATAAGGTCTTTGTAACCTTGCGTTTCCATTTCAATAGTTATTTTCAAGACGTGCCCTTAAATAGATCGCATATTAAAGTTCAAATTCAAAAATATCCACTATATGAAAATTTAAAATAGGGATTATCGAAACGCGAGTCTGACCTTCGGTAAAAATACATTTAAAAAAGTGTATGAATGTACACTTAAAATAGGCATCTCAAGTCTGAATTTTCGGCTTAGTGACATATATACTTACGTATATATATGACATGATTTGAATACTTACCACAAAACAATCTCTTATGCCGTGACATAACGCTTTACCACCCAGAAGAAAACCATTTGAAAGACAAGTCACAAACATGTCTCAACTTGCTACTGATCCAATTATATTCTTGAATTAGATAAGCGAGATGACTAATATAATGATTACACAAGATGTCGGTAAAACCCGACTATTATCGACATGTCTCAACGTATTATTATTAAAATTTGTCGTTGTAACCTGATTATATGATAAGAAGTTTTAACGTATTTATTTCGGTATCATATTTTATAGCAAATAACAACATTTCTTTTGTGAGTGGTAAGTTTATGTGAACATATGGATTTGTATATTTTTGTCCCACAGAGTTTTAATTGAATAAGGCCTTTTCTTCGGTGCACAATGAGGTGCATAGTTGAAGTTGAAGCCTCTGGCTCAAGTAACAAGCTGAATCATTACATTCAGATGAATTTAATGTACTTATGTCTGAATATTTGAAGAAAACAGTACTTTGTTAAACAAGTTACAACAAAAAACATTTTTGAGTTTTGCCACTATGCAAATAAGACGAGTTTGTATGCATAATTAATAACGTTATGGAATTTTGTAACTAAGACAAAGGCACTGGGTCTGTATTTGAAGTTAAGACTGCAGCCGTATTTAAAAAACAAAACATATTTTCCTTTTTCTCTTCTATTATATTTTACTTGTATAACTTTTGATATGTTTTCTTGGAGCATTGAGTTTATACTTTAAAATATATATTTAGGATAGGCTAAGAACTTATATTGTAATAGATAAGAGATATTTAGAAAAAAATACTGACTGTTGAGTTTGTTTCGGCTTTCTTCTCAATAGTGGTCTCCTCTTGGGAAATACCATAGAGTCAGACATATAAAAGTGCCCTTGCGGCCTACTTACAGAATAAAGATCATTACTTCATTATTTCAAATAGAACAAATTATTAAATCATCCATCTCTTTCTAACAAATGAGATTGAAGAGAGACCTTTCTCTCTAGTCTAGTTTCTAGGCTGGATGATGCAACTGTAGTGTGGGATAAGATGGGTATCTTTGCTCATGGTAATCAAAGTAGAGCGTGAGCCTGTGTCTTGCGCCGGCGCAGTGAGTCATGCGCGCGCCAGACGGGCAGCTATGTGGAAGTAGCTATATCCGCAGCTATATCCTTGCCTGCCATCCTATGCATTGTGCTGACTTATAGCAATGAGTTAATTGTCGTGAGCTACGTGAGATCTAAGAGAACAACTCAATTATCATTCTCATTGAGAGCGTCTCTAATAGAAATATCACTTTTAGAGTGCCAGTCAAGTCATCCGTGGTAAGCGATTCCTACCGGCTAGCCTAGTTCAAGTCATGTCAGCACCTTATCTACTTGTTCTTCCGAAAAACAAAGTTGCTTCTCGTCCAGCTTTCCCAAACACATTTTTTGATGCTTCTACACTGTTGTAGATTGGTCCTTGCTGTTTTCCTTTACCTACATTTATTGCGAGTATGCAAGTATTTTTCTCAATAATTTATAGCTGTGTTGAACACATGGCTGTAGGTTCATAATTTTCAATAGTGCTTACCCCGACTCCGCCTCCGACCTGCGCTGGAATCGTTCCAAGCATTATTCGAAGAGATTTGGCACTTTGTTTTTGAATTAAACTTACAAAACTTATTCAATTTCTTTCATCGTAATCGTTTGCAATACCATCGTTTCGAAGATTTATGTAATATTCAGATAACCAGATAATGGTGATTGATGATTGTGATTTTTATCAAAATCTTAGTTTTTTTTAGTCATTTCTTAGCTTCTTACATATATACTTAATATATTAACACTAAAAATGTATTTATGTAAATTGTTATACTAAGGGGGTTCAAAAAGAGGTGAGAGCTATATCATAATCCAATCGGGTACAGCTAGTAAATAAATGTACGCTGTTATCGTCAAATGCATATCAGTTTGCAGGTGGCAATAACATCACTCTGTTAAACCAAATCGCACCAAAAATTTACAATGCCTACAAACCCTAGTCACGATACTCGAAAGTCCAAAACGATATGACAAAAAGTCTTCATATAATATGATATCCTACCTTCGCGGAAGGCTGGTACTCGTACGTGCCGCGGCGCTGATATCCTGGTACCTCCGAAACGCGAATCGCAAAAAATCGGTTTCGGTGTGTCTGTTTTGATCTTGCAAAGGCAGATTTTTAAATTGTTTTTCATAATCAAGCCTTTTGAACTTACGTAACAAATCAAGTACGTAATACATTTTAATATAGTATTCGCAGTCTTCAACCGATAACTTCTATAAGTCAGGTTGCTTAATTTGCGAAATGTTGGAACAACATCCCACCCCCAATCCAAAATGCTTCCTCGGTTTTTGTATTTAAAAAACGTTTAAAAAACTATTTGTTAGACCAACAAATCAATCCAACATAGCATTTTTGTGTCCCAGGGTAGATCAGAATGAACCATAGGTTATTATTACCATTAATTTGCTTCTATTTAAATTTGTTATTATTATAAGAGCAACTAAGCAGAGTACGTACTGTGTAAATTGTAGTTGTTAAGTTTATTTTGTTAAATGTGACTATAATGTGCAGTCCTGTTTCGCTCAATTTTCTGGATCCACGTAATACCAGCGTCAAATCACTCTTGGTGGTTTGGTACTATGCTGAGTGGACTCCTTTTTCGCACAACGCATTTTTTTTTCCTCTCTTGTATGTCATGTATATTGTCGCTGCGAAATAAATTATCTTTCTTTCTTTTTTTCTTTATATTTAATAGAAGTTTGAGAAATGTAGAACAAATGTATAAAATTGTAATTAACTCTTTGGAAAAAATCCTGCAGTATCTTTGTATAAATGAGTGAAGGAATTATTTTATTGTTCTAGCGATAGATCCAAAGTCAACACAATTTACGGCCGGTTTAGCTCAGCTGAAGTAACGTTGCCTACGAAGCTTAAGGTCCTGGGTTCAAATCTCGGTAAGGGCAAATATTTATGTGATGAGCATAAATATTTGTTCCTGAGTCTTGGATGTTTTCTATGTATTTAAGTAAATATATCTACTCAATATATTGTCGTCTAACTCATAACATAAACCTTATTGAGCTTACCATGAGACTAGTTTGATTTGTGTAAAATTGACCCTTATTATTTCTTTATTTATTATTTAAATGGAAAGTCAAGGAAAACGATTTGTACATTTACACGAGTATCCAAAAGACATTTTCTTGGCATAAATGAATAGTGCTAATTTTTTTGGCTGCCAGCCATATCCTTCTTCTGAATTAAGGAAGCCATAAAGCGAACCTTTCATGCTGATGGCAACGTTTGGACTTATAGAACAATCCACCATTGCGAAGTTTTGCTAATAAAACATCGGAACAAACTTGATTTGCCAAAATAGAACCCTTTATCGACCCAAGCCCAGTACGCATGTACACATACGAGTATTACTAAGAAGTGAATTGTTTTAGTCTTTTAA
Organism: Hedya salicella; assembly: GCA_905404275.2. Taxonomy (NCBI): domain Eukaryota; kingdom Metazoa; phylum Arthropoda; class Insecta; order Lepidoptera; family Tortricidae; genus Hedya; species Hedya salicella. The sequence continues at coordinate 380,978 of FR990112.1, read as the reverse complement.
TTTTACTTTCAGGAACCGTCTATATTTGGGGTAAAAGTAACTTAACTGCAAAAAACGAACACGAAGATATCTTGTTCGTCATTTTGAATCTCCCGATTTTCACTCTTAGTTCTCTGGTTGGTAACATGATAATCATTCGATCATTCATTCTTTATCTGACCACCACGTGCAAATCTCCAGTAAAAACCTTAGTGAGACACGGAATGCGTGAATCACCTCTCGATAGAACTAAACTAAACAGCTCGTTGGAATCCTAAACAACGACATACCGGCTACTGTGATTATCAGCTGTCGCGCTAACGTGTCGCCAATAAATAATAATGAGATATAAAATTATACGACTGGTGACCGAAGAGCTGGCAGCGACCTTGCACAACGTGTTAGTATTGCTATACAGCGTGGAAATGCTGCCAGCATCTTCGGCACCATGCCGCGGGGGCACAACTTTTTAGATTTATTTTAGTTTTAATTTAATTTACTAATATTTTTTCCACTTATTAATTTATAACATAATGTATTAGTTTTATAGCTTAATATGCTGTAATATGTTATAATTAACAATATAAATCCGTAAAAATATACGGTATATAAAGATATATTAAATAAATAATACAGAGTCAATCTTACACAAATCGACCTAGTCCCAAACTAAGCAAAGCTTGTACTATGGGTCCTAGGCGACGATATACATAATACTTAAATACATAAAACACGCCCAAAGACCGAGGAACAAACATTCGTGCTCAACACACAAACACTTGCCCTGGCCGGGATTCGATCCCGGGACCGCCAGCTTCGTTGGCCGTTATGCAACCCACTGAGCCAAACGTGTCGTCCACGATTAAGTGATTCCAAATTATCGAAAGCGACATTGGACGACTTTCGGTGGAACTCAAATTAGTCAAAAACCTTAGAATTACGCCAACATGCAGCTTTATTTAGTTCGTCTTGTTCCTTTGGACCTAATGCTATATCTAACGTGAACGTTTCGGAGTTATGAACCCCTTACATTATCTTCCCGCCACATGGTGTGTGGTCCAATGTTGCGAGGGAGATAAAATCACAGGATCTCACACCCATGACAACCCAGGCCAGGGCGTCCTGGCGCCGCTGTACAAGGAGACCCGACCTCAGATAGAACTGGGATTAAGGGAATGAAGAAGATTCTACGACTGTCTTAATCCGTACTAATATTACGAATGTGAAAGTGTGTCAGTCTGTCTGTCTGTCTGTCTGTTACCTCTTCACGCTTATACCGCTGAACCGATTTGGATGAAATTTGGTATGGAGATAGTTTGAAGCCCGGGGAAGGACAGGCTACTTTTTATCACGGAAAAATAGCCTTATCCGCGATAAACGAATTTAAGGCGGACAAAGTCGCGGGCAGAAGCTAGTATTACATATATTAACGTTGTCAGCCTTAAATATCTTTCACTTCTTCTCTCATTTCCTTTATAATAGAAAGTTTGGCACTTGATTCAAGATTCCCGCTTGAATTACCCAACGCTTTACTTTTCTCTTGTCAGGCCTGCGGTAGAACATGTCGCTCTCGTATCGGTTTGGTCAGCCACCAAAAACGGTGTCTTCCAAACACTTCATCATAAATCGTCTGCTATAGACGAAAAGGCCATTATTATTATTTTGTAACTTAAAAAAATACATACTTCAGACCTGGATGCCGTTAAATTGTCCTAAAAATTGTATTTAAATTAAAAATGCACACGTGTTTTGGAATAGAGACCTACCCACTAAACTTTGTGTAGGGCGCCCTCTAGCGAGGTAAAGCGACGACATAAGAAAAGTGGCTGCCATTGATTGGAAACCACAAACTCACGACGGAGCTCAGTTGCATGCATTGGAAGAGGCCTATGTATGTGTGGGCTGATGATGATCATGTTGAAAAAATACAAAATGGTACACACAAAAAGCATTAAATGCATACTTTTACGTCAGAATGATGTTTATTATTTGGGGCAATTAAGGATGAATAATAGTAGATTGTTTGACAAGGGGCTAAAATAAGCCATTATGACACGAAGTGATTATTTGGACGAGCTTACGAAGTGAGCGAGGACAAATATGTCTTAGTGTCAAAATGGCTTTTAGCCACGTGTTAAACACTCTGCTTTTCACTTCGACTGCGAGAAAATAAAAAAGACTTAACATCAAAATTGTATATTTCATGAAAAACTAAAAGTACAGTTTCAGCAATTCTATCAGAAACTTTGGCCAATCTGATCTGGTTGGTTTGTTTGTTTTTAATTATTCGTAAGGAGTATGTAGCTAGCCACAAGATTTTTTTTTTCAGTGTCATAGAAATTTGTGTGGGATTATGTGACTTTCTTTTAAACCCTAGGGGCTCAATGTACTATTTTAGTCTCGCTTCGCGAAGCTAATATGGCGTACTTTTTGAGCGGGAGAAGTGAAAAGTATATATGTATATCGGGATTTATATGATGAAATAAAGGGTTAAACCCAAAGAGCACACGATAAGCTGTACTGTAAAACGTATTTCTTGTAACATTGCCCGTCACACATAACTTAACTTGGCTTGACATGAAATATGAGTATAAATAAATAAATAATAAATAACACAGGGACAATCTTACACAAATCGACCTAGTCCCAAACTAAGCAAAGCTTGTACTAAGGGTAATAGGCGACGATATACATTATAGATAAATTATAATACTTAAATACAGAGAAAACATCCAAGACCCAGGAACAAACATTCGTGCTCATCACACAAACACTTGCCCTGGCCGGGATTCGAACCCGGGACCGCCAGCTTCGTAGGCCGTTGTACAACCCACTGAGCCAAACGTGTCGTCAAAAGTATGTAACATGCATCCACATTAAACCACCAGACATCATCGACAATCAGAACACCTATTAGTATGTCATCCATGTCCACATTATCAATGACACGAGCTGGCGGAATGACAATTAGTCTAACACCTCAGTGTTTGCAATTTTGTCACTACTGCATAAACCTCTATACCTACCAGTCAAACTCAGTAAAAAGATAAAGTCACTTTCGTTTTTAAGAATAACGGTGCAAATTTTATATGCAATAAGCTTTATGTTTTTTGTACATAGTTTGTTAAGTAATGTAACTAAATCGGGGTCAAAGATTTTATTAATCTCATGGCGTTTCCTTTACATTTTATCTTTTACTATGTTTCGTTGAGGAGGTGCCCGCAACTTCGTTCGCGGAAGAGAGAAGGTCATAAACCTCTTTAATTCTTCAGCGCAGTCGGGTAAAAAGTCACCTACCTGTGTACCAAAAATAGTTTAAATCCTTTTAGCCGATTTAGCGTGATGAAGCCATAACGATACATAACAAACCAGACCTCCAAATAGTCCGTTTTTTGAAAATATCTACGTACAATGTACCTACAGACATTTCACTTTTACAACTTTATAATAGTATAGATATAAGTTGAGTCTTGATGAATTTTAAGGGTCCCTGGTAAGCTCGGATCTCCATACAAACGCAGTTACGCTCTCATTTTAAAACGACTTGATAGTTTGCCCTGAAACATTATACTTAGAATAAACTAAGGTATATGCAGGCCTGTAATTAGTTTATGTAGCTTCAGATACCATAGTAAAAAAGAGCCGAGCTTGCCGGGGACTCTTAAGAAGACAAATTAGAACGAATTTCTCATTCCCAATACGAGTACACACATTTGGGTGAATTCAGCTTTCTTTACTTTTGTCTGCTCTTTGCTGTCTCCCCAACATTACTTGTCACTTGACAATATTTATAAATATCTGTCGTGTCTTTTAGTAATTCAACGTCGAGTAGAGCCCGATGAGGTTCCGTGCTATTGCATGACCTTCAGGTGCATGTCTGGGTGGGGAAATTTAATAACTTTGTAGGTATCAATTGTGCAGTCAGTACACATTTACTGACAAATGATGATGAGAGAATGGTCACCAATGTCACCATTGCCTTACGTTTGGCATAAGGACTTCACAGTTTTTTGGCATAACTTATCTATTTATACGGTGCTTTTCAGTTTCACTGAACGTGTCTAGTGAAATGATAAAACAGATTGATTCTGCGTGATCGTTTCGTCAGCTCACTGACGTGTTTCAGGAGTTTTATCAAATCGCTAAACAAATGTGATGACATGAAAAAACGAGTTGCCTTTTTGGCTGATTTCATCATTTCATTAAACAGATTCAGAGATTTGATCATAGACTGACTTTTACTACGCAAATGATGAAATGGATTCGCCATTTTAACATCGTGCGTGATTTGGTCATATCCCTTAGACATTTAAAATCTCTGTTTTGGCCATTTCCCTGCGACATATCAATTGCCTCATAGGTTGTTAATACGACCCTAAAATAAAAAATGTCTACCGATTTCCTTACTTTTTCGAGTTTTGCACTACCAATATACATCCCATTCTCATCCAGCAATCCCAAATTGTCATTTGTTAGCTAATAAATTATTGTCTTGTTGTTGACAGTGTGAAGAGGGCATGTCAGCTGGCGACATGTGTGTGTCGGCCGCCCGTGCCGGCCCCGCCGCGCGCTGGCACCCCGCCTGCTTCGTCTGCTCCAGCTGCCAGGAACTACTGGTCGACCTGGTCTACTTCTGGAAAGAAGGCAGACTGTACTGCGGCCGCCATCACGCCGAGGCGCTCAAACCCCGCTGTTCCGCGTGTGATGAGGTGAGAATAACGCTGGCATCTGCCCGCTTCGTCTGCTCCAACTTCCAGGAGCTGATTGTGCTTGCGCTGCAGACGCGGCAACATCACGATGCAATAACTTTATTCTGTCTGTAAAGAATTATGTTGCAACTGCCGGGAATCGTACCAATAACCCCTTAATTTTGAAGGATATTGAAGAGCTGAGAGTTGCTTTATTTCTCCGAATGTTTAGATCGGTTCAGGTGGCGAGTTACATTAAATATGCATCATTTCGAAGATATAAAACAATAGCTGACAGTGGCTGATTACGCTGAGAACAGTACGTTATCATAAATACTGTGTTCCTAATTTATAAAGCACTAATAATTGTAGCTGTATATATGTTCATACTCACCAAGACCAAGAGAAGAAATATGTCATCGTTTTCTTAGCTTTAATAGCACGAGGAGCACAGCTCGATCTGACAGCTCTATATCTGACTCGTCTAGTCTCAGCGAGTGTGTGTAACCTGCGTAAGAAAAACACTAAATCTATGATCATGAGTGGTCGACAACTGGCTCAACCCTCTACTTCCGTCCCTGAAGTGGACCTCTCGAGCGGAGGGCGTTTCAAGACGACCCTTGCGATGGTATCGCGCCGGATATTGGTGGATCGCTATCGACTCGTGCGCAGCCGTTAGGGGATCATTTATTACGCCAATTTCATGGTACTGAAGTTTAGGTAATTTCGCGTTTTTGCGGTGATGGCAATTGAAACAATTTGAAAGGTGTCCTCGCTGCACCTTCCAAGCGTGTGATTATATTTAGTTAAAATTGTTTAGTAGCTACGTTTTGTGCACTGGCACGCTTTAAGAATCGTATTGTCTTCATAATCATCTCTCGAATTATGTCTGGGTTCTACATCATACTAAGGAGTTTTCTAAATTGCATATACATATTGTATTACCGACTCCAATCAGTCGGTGTCGGTTTGTCCAACCGTTATATGTATAAACTTACTTCTGAATCTTCTTATAATAGAGTACTTACGATATCTCTTAAAATGTGAATTAATCTTGCCCCAACTTTGACGCTTACCGACCCTTAGCAATACATGTCATGCTCTTTTAACAACAATTTATTGCATCTTAACCCTAAATTTGCAGCGTTATTAACCCACGTCAGTCTGAAAAGGGGGAGCGTGCCAAAATCGACCGTTTATACCCACCCCCTAACCCCCACCAGTTGGTCGATAAATCAGCCTTATCGAACCGCCTGCGCATTTTGGGCACCGAACCACAACGGAATTCCTGAAATGACTTGTTCCTGGACACAATGTGGTCTAATTTTGTTGGAAAAAAGCAATAAATAGCATTGTAACAGCGAGGCGCTTAGAATCTTTTTTACTGTATCCCCAGAATTTTGCGATAGTTTAAGCTGTCAAGTGGCCGGACGTTAAAACGAAAAAGTGTACCAAATTTCCATATAACAAAATACCAACAGAAGGTTTCAAGGTGTCGTTATGGACAAATTTAAAAGAATAAGTTATAAATATGTATGAAAAAAGCCATGGTTGGTGGTAGAGGCATAATTTGAGAAATTAAACATTTCTCACCAATTTTACGACACGTTTAGCTCAGTGGGTGGCACAACGGCCTACGAGGCTGGCGGTCTCGGGTTCGAATCCTGGCCAGGGCAAGTGTTTGTGTGATGAGCACGAATGTTTGTTGCTGGGTCTTGGATGTTTTTCTATATATTTAAGTATTATAATTTATCTATATATTATGTATATCGTTGCCTAGTACCCCTAGCCCTAGTACAAGCTTTGCTTAGTATGGAACTACGTCGATTTGTGTAAAAAAAAAAACAATGTAGCAGAAATCCTATTCACACAACTTTTTTTATTACCAACGATAAAACACCATCTCTTCTATTCTAATTCAGTCCACCACACTGAAAGCCGTGATTCTGCATTTTTCCCTGTCAATTGCTCTTAAGAAAGATTTTTTTATTAGGTGTCCGTTAATTGGATAATTTTCAAGTCACATCATTGCATTGCACTTCTTCCCTTTGCTCTATAATACTGCCTCAACTCAACTAGAGGCCGAAGGGAGAGAAAAATCATAAGCCTAGATAATTTTCTTCATCGTAGTCGGATAAAAGTATCTTATTACCTATATCCAAACACAAAAATAGTCGATAAAGGACCCCCAACCTAAAGTGAGGAATATATGATTTCAGGTAAATTTTGATATGTTATAGATTTTGATATACTGATCATAAAAGTCACTATGAGTCCAACTACTGTTTCCTCGTTCTTGAGCTCGATTTTGAGTTTTAGCTAATTTCATATCATATGAACAAAGTAACAGTACTTATTTCTAATTAAAGAACTTAAGAGTTTACATGAATGTGTTACATATATTAATTTTGTATATATATCGTTGTATTAACAAAATGAATATATACTAAACGTTCTGTAAAATTCTGAACAAGAAAAGTCAGCTCCTGCTAAATACTGCCCGAAACTGCCGGGGTAATATCGAGTGGACGGAACACATCAATCTTACAAATCATACAATCATTCGCGTGAACATGAACGCCTGAAGGCCACGAGCACACAGAAAGCGATAACCGACTCACATTTCCCACTAACTTAAGACCTTTTTACGCTAGGTTATGATTAGCTTTCTGGGTCGAGGGCCGGGGTTCGATTCCATTAGCTTCGAGTGCCCACGAGTACTTGGATAAACAATGTCTCAGACGAAATACAAACATATTTCTTTTGCTGCCTTGGTGGAAACTGGAATCTGACACCCAAATCTAGGTTTGTTTTTGGAGAGGAAAAAATGGATATTCAAAGACTCGCTCGCGCTGCAATTTGTAGTAGCCTAAGATCTGACTAATCCCCTATTCTATTTCTATTACGCAAAAAAATCCTTCAATTTGTGGCTTCATGACTTAGTTAAGTAAACACACTTTTAAATAATGGATATGAATAGTGATGAATTCCTTGTCAGATAATCATTTTTGATCATTAATGGACAAATTAATGGTACGTCATCACCGTTGCTACGTGTTTTTTTATCTCTGTCTAGAAATCATATTCAGGGTATAAATAGGGCCGACAGTTTTGGACAACTCACTTTCGGGTGGACGCCGACTGTGAACTCCTGCAACTCCTGACGATGCCTCGTAGAGAGGCGAAACACGTGTCGAGGATTATACTGTCTGGTTGTGGTTTCTTGTATTTGCATGCGTATTTTTTGTGGAAACTGTATGTAAATAAGCGCATGCGAGTGATTTACTGTTACTTCTAGCCAAATACACGATTTCGCGGAACAGCAAAGGAACTATAATCCATTAATCAAACACACTTCTTCGTGTATAAAGTTTGAAAATTTGCCTCTTTGCGAATGATTCAATCGCTAATTTTACCCTCAAGGGAAGATCGATTGAAAAAAACACTAACCACTTATGAAAATAAAGTGGAAACCGCATCGAACGTGCCGCCCCTCGACTTATTATATTTTCTGCAATATTTGCACCTGCCGTGCGGGGTGTATGTTTTCCCGCACGTGACGCTTAAACATATCATTATATCTGTCTAATGGCATGCAGATCACGTCGGGCTAATTACCGATGGTATCTTCACGACAACCAATGGGTGATTAGAGAGGTCAGTGACCTGTTTTATCTCCATTTTACATATCTTGATCTAATAAATCTTGATTACACGCTATATCGGTCTAATACTGTATTATTTGAACTTTATAAAAGTCCTTCGGTACATAATTCCATAGGTAGGTACATAATTTAATTAATGTGTACTTTTCCACCGGTGTAATAAATTCAGAATGGAAAAGATAACAACATCTCATAAAATAAGATATAACGTACAAAAACATTAAGGAACAATAATAGCCCTATATTTCCTCACTTCATTGGATTTTTTTTCTTCAAAACTACTTAAAAATATACCTAACAACCTTAAATAGCGTGTCACCAAAGTTTAGGCGAACGCCTAAATAAAAATGTAATTGTAGGAAATACAAAGTGACTCATAATATTATATTTCCACACAAACAAACATTCATTATACGACCTAATAAAAGCGATACTTCACTGTAACATAAACTACCTCGAATAAATTCCCTGAATATCGTTGCCTTGGGTAATTATCCCGAAAAATTATCTGAAGAATTTTCCCCATAACATTTAACAGGCACAGCTCACTCAATTATAACCGATTGCGAGAAAATGGCCACCTCAGCTGTTCTCAAAGTGTGCTCCACGAGATCTCTTCGACGGCTCCACTGAACATAAAGAACTGTTTTATTCAATGCTTTAATTACCGTTATGAAAAACTCGGTTTATAATCGAAATTCGTCTCGAGTCGCATTACGCGGGAAGGCCCGGATGCGCGCCCTGTTTTGGAACTGGTATGGTAGCTCCGGCCAGAGGCTGTTAAGGTTCTTATACTCCTCTGACCGACTGAGCCTCTCCATACCTCCCTCCCTTGTATGCTCAACGCCTCCGCATCCTTGCAGCAGAATTGCTGGCTGGTTGAGTCACCGAATCGAAACGAAATTCATCTAGAGTCAAGTTTTGCCGAATAAAAACCGAAATTCGGATTTCGGTCACAGTTGCATTCACTAATCACTGAGACTTACAAAATGGGAACTATCACAATAAACAATAAACTTTGTTTAATACTATTTTTTAAATGATTAGCATAGTGTTTTGTTAGTTTTAATTAAATAAATAACTAGTCTAATTGAAATAGCGCAGCACATCTAGCACAACTGTCATACGCGACTTTTTAATACAGTGCCAGAAAGACGGGTGATGCTATGCTATATTTCGCGAAAAGTGAAGTCGCGGAGAGTTACACTAATTCGCCAGGAAAAGAGTTTTCTCTTAAGAGTCACCGGTAAGCTCGATTCTCCATACAAACGTAGTTATGCTCTCAATTTAATACGACTTGCCAGTTTGCTCTGAAACTTTGTACTTAGATTAAGTTGAGATATATGCAGGTATTTAATTAGTTTGTGTAGTTTCAGATACTATAGTAAAAAAAATACAGCGAATTTAAGTTTTTCATCCAACACTTGGTTTTGCTTGTTTGTATTTCGATTGTTTTATAAACTTGAGCAATATAAACGAATTACAGGCCTAGATATACCTTATGTCATTGTATATACAAAGTTTCATTACAATCCAACACGTGATTTTAAAATGAGAACGAAATTCCGTTTGTATGGGAAGGTGGAATTCGGCCGAGCTTTCCGGGGACTCTTAAGGTGCGTCCACACTTGTATCATTTGCTCGTATCCGATCACCGTGGCGTGGCATGACTGCGTATCGCGCTGCTTGGACGCTCACTGTCGGCGGGGCGATCACGCCACGCTTGTTCGATCTAAGTGATACGCGTAGCAATTAGCAACATGGATTTCGAGCGATCGGATCGGCGCAACGTCCAAACGCGTGATCGTGACACGCGATCACGGCACGGAACGAAGATCTGATCGGGCAAATGATACAAATGTGGAAGCACCTTTAAAGTTCTCGAAACTTGAAGCGTCTCGGATAAGTTCCATCGCCAAAGTTTGAGTGCCGCTGGTGCACTTAATTGGTAAATATACGAGCGTTATAGTAATGGTGTGGGGTGAGTGACCTCATTAACCGATAGCGGCCACGACATTTCGACACCGGCGCGACCTTACGGCGGGGCCTAGGAAAATGTTGCCCGTGTTTTGCACACTTTAGTTTTCAGTGGGTATGACGACCAGCTTAGCCCAGTGTGAGTAACGTTGCTTGCAAAACCGAAGGTCCTGGGTTCGAATCCCGGTATGGGCAAATATTTGTGTGATGGGCATAAATATTTGTTCCTGGCTCTTTGATGTTTTCTGTGTATATAAGTAAATAATATCTATTAAATATATCGTCGTTTAACATAACACAAGCCTTATTCAGCTTACCATGGGAATAGTTCAATTTTGTGTAAAAAATTTCCTGTATGAGGTTAATGGGATGTTGACAATTTTAACCAATTTTTCTGTGCTATGTTTAACGACCTCTCAATAATAAAATCATTGGTAAAAAAACTACTTCAATCTCATAAAAACTCATAGAGACACAACAATGTAAACACGTTCCAACCCTGCATAGAGAAATTAAGGATTATATTTTGTAGCCATGTTTAAACTTGCGTTTATTGAAACGGTTTCATGACAAAAGGAAGTATACATTTCATGGGTTATTCGATGGTATTATTATTTATTAATATTTATTATACTTTAAAAATTGACCGTCCCACCTAACTTTAAAAGCTTATAATACAAGCTAAACGTAAGATATCAAACTCATTTTTTTTTCTATCATAGAAACTACCATTTCGCATCAAAATTTTATTTTTGTTTGATTACAGTCTGTTATTGATTATTGATCCCTATTGCCAGCTTTTTAATAAAAAGAGAGAAATTTCCAAAAAGAAAATTAACCTGTCTAATGCCACGGTCGTGAGCTGCATCGGACATTCAGCTGACCAATAACCTGTCTAGCGTCACAGTCATGATAGTATGATAGCGCAGAAAGTGCCCCAAATAACTACAACCGTATTAGATGATAAAAAAATAGTTTTCAGAATTCCACCGCTATTGGCACAGGTGCAAAGTTGGCTTAAAATATTTTTACCTGACTTCGGTATATGATTTTCACCTGCCCCGCGGACGAAGATGCAGGTACTATCTTATTAGTAACACTATAACTTAAGCTGTAAAGCTAATACTTAATAGAAAAACCTAAGCAAACACTTCATATATATATAAGGTCTTTAAGGTCTATAAGGTTCCCACCAGCCTCGCTGCGGCATGCCGCGCTGCTGTACACCGCCGCGCAATTAAATCGCAGATAACGAGATGCCTCCACCGCGCTCATTTGTTTACCCGTGCAATAATAGCTTTCTTTTTACCCGACTATGCAGCAAAAATGAATTAATATGTATTTATGAACATGTTATTGAAGACTCTTGCCGTAGCTTGAAGTCGAAAATTAGTCAAAAAAGTATAGGCATTGGCGCGACAGAGTTTGAGATCAGAAGCAGTACCTATCCAAAAACTAGGGATGTGAAAGTCACTCACGTAAAAATTATCCTCACAAGAGCGTACTCCCACCAAAAAAAAGTACATAATCATCTAACATGGATATTTCTGTTACGGCAACATAAACAGTGGCGTGTGGTTTATATAGGCATAAAGGCACTGCCTACCTTGAACGACCATGGCTGCATACAGGCACAGAGAAACTGCCTACCCTGAAGCCCTGAACGACCATGGCTCCGTATATGCACAGAGAAACTGCCTACCCTGACGCCCTGAACGACCATGGCTCCGTATATGCACAGAGAAACTGCCTACCCTGAAGCCCTGAACGACCATGGCTCCATATATGCAGAGAGAAACTGTCTACCCTGAAGCCCAAAACGACCATAGCTCCATAAAGAAACAGAAAAACTATCTTAGCGAAAAACCCTTTGCACGCCACTAATCATAAATAGATATTCTAATTAACGAGGTAACCAAACCACTTCTAAAAGACTAACGTCACTTGCATACAAACGAACCATAATTTTATTCGACTGCATAAAAAACAAACTACGAACGAGTTGCAAGCGGAAAATGCAATTGCAAGCGAATAAAGTCATCCAATTTTTAAATATCAAGCCAAATTGTTTCGCAGCGCACAAAAACAGCCGGCAGTACTTGCCAAATGTGCAATGCAAATTCAACGGATTGGCATTCCGGAGCAAAAGGCCTTAAGTTCAATGGGATTGGGGTTGAAATAGATTGATGTTGTGTTTAGGCTGCGTTCACCCTCGTGTAGTCTGTAGGGTTGCCAAAAGACATCAATTTTCAAAGATGTTTTTTTTTTATAAGTGCCGCACTGGCAAAGGCCCCTCCCCTAGACCTCCAAGACACCTGATCAGGTGCCACCTCTGACCAAGGCATCCAGATCGTCCCGCTGAATACCTTTGCTTTGCTTCCAAGATGACTTTTTGTAAAAAAAAATTTACAAGATTTCCCCCATATATTAGTTTCGTATTGGTGGACTTTTTGACATTTTCATCCCATTATTCCAAATGCTGTCTTAGTGAATTATGAGTATGGCTAATGACAACCACGGAACTGTTTTATAAGTGTAGACTAATTTTGATTTAAATTACCACGATTTTCACTCATTATCACATCACAACAAAACGGGGCTTAATCGCGTAGAAATATGATTTATTTAATTACCATTCGTTGGTAATTCTTCGACGTTTCGGACGTCGCGTAACGTCCATAGTCTCGAAGGAACTGGAGAGGCGGGTATCAACATCTAGCCGCGCGAGTTTTCCGATCTACCCGCGCTTGGTGTTGATTATTCATTTGAACACTAAGGTTGTCACTATACCGACAAACTACACTCACGACATCTGGCACTTCATCGGATGATGTTTGATGCTGTTTATATTTACTAATATTAACTGGATTCACTAAATACCCCTAACTGGCGGAGAATGGCACAACACACAGAAGAATGGCGTTCTCTTGTGTCAGAGACCAAGATCCTCTTCTGGTCACTGAGCCAGAGTAGTAAGTAAGTAAGTTACTGGATTCCACGAAGATGAAAGTTTGAAACCGTCTTCCTGGTTGAAATTTCAGTGTTTTTTTAATTTCAATAGCTTCACGTACGATTCTACTATAGTAATTACCTTCCGTAGAGAGGATCTTGGGATTACGAAGCTCAATCCAGTGGTTTTGCTCCTGATTCTAGTAAGTCCGCTATTGCCGAACATTTAGTACATCTACATCCAACGTCCCAATTTAAAAGGGTCACATGTTAATTACTATAAAAACTCTATTGCATTTTGTTCTATTTATTTCCGTATTTGCTTTTGTGATGACATGTCCAAGCTCTGGGTATAACAGATACTGGCTTACATTTGGCACAGTGGGCATTAAAAACGAACTCTGGCGTTCAACCTTATCTAACACATATCCTAGTTACTAATTCAACTTTGCGGGAAAATATTTTCTGTAAAAAGCCTCTACCCCTTTCCCAACCCAACAGATTTTTAAGTTACCTCATGCTAAATTACTATAAAACTCTATTAGAAAAACAGAGTCATTTAGAATTTTGTAGGGCACGCCAGCGCTGTATGTGTGTGTCTGTCCTGCCCGATATACGAAACGTTATGGCCCGCGGACACGCGAAGCTGATTTATCGTCCTATCGGCTCAATCGATACCGCCGAAACCCGCAAAACACATATTTAACTTAAATGTGAACCAGTTCAAATCAAACTAGACGTACTTCCACATATGTGGTAGGTTACCTACTCCTTTTTGAAAAGGAAGTGGAGTTTCATAACGAGAGCAGACAACTCGGATATAGTACTGTTGACTTCAACGTTTTCAAACGCATAATAGGGCATTTGACAACATTTTTCTATAGAACGATTTCTTTATAATAGAAATATTGGTGAAAAAACTACTTCAACCTGATAAAAACTCCCGGAGATAAATTATAACAATGTTAAAAGCACAATTTCTGGATTTTCCCAAAAAACGCTTCATAATAAAGTCTAATACATTGTGACGTCACACTGTAATGCCTTGTATGAGGAAATTAAGAACTTTGTTCTGCAGCTATGTTAAAACTTGCGTTTATCAAAACGGTTTCATAACAAAAGTTACCTTACGTTTTGTGCAGACTGAGGACTGTAAAGGCAGTCTGAACCCCTTTCGATAGCTTTAAGAGCAGTGTAGGTGAAGTAGAGAATAAAAAGTCACAGTTTATATCGAAATCCCGTTCCTAAACCAATACTTAGGCTTCCTATTTTAACTATGATATCTATCTGACTGAAGCTAATTCACTTGACGATTATTTCTTGTAAGTATTTTCAAAGGCTAGTAAGTAGTACCGATAACTTGTAGTACTCGTAACGACATGAATAGTATGGGGACTATTTGTATATTTATGTGTTCATTCGTATGCCACATATATAGTGGGGTTATTGTCAATTGAATTAGCTTTGGCTTTTATACTCGAGCCGTATATTGGTTGGGGAGGGGGTAATTTTATTATTTCTGAGAATTACAATTAACAATTATTGTGCAACATATTGGGTTTTCATGGAAAATTACCAATGTTATGGTATAGTTGCAAATGTTGTGCAATACCTGTGGAAAGTTTACATACATTATTCCACTATATATTTTATCGCCTTATGGGCTTCATACAACTGATATTTAAATTGAACGTATGAATATTATTCCTTTAACTGTTAAGTTAAAGCAATAATTTCATATCTTTCTATCGGGGTTAGATAGAAAGATATGAAATTAATTTATTGAACAAATCGTACTTTTTATTAACTTATAAATTTTGTAGGTATTTCAGGTCTTATGTTAAGTCTATATAATATTATATTTGTAATTGTGGGGTCATCCGGTACACGTTTTATGGGTTATTCAATCGTATTATTCGTTTTTAATATTTTCATACTTTAAAAATGGACTTTCTCACCCAACTTAAAATGCTCATAAAATGAGCTACACGTAATCAACAACCCTATTGTGAGTCGAAAAACAAATCTGAGCGAGAGTTGAGAGACAAAACCTTTCACACACATTCATCATCATCATCATTTCAGCCATAGGACGTCCACTACTGGACACGGGCCTCCTAAATAGACTTCTACATGGCCCGTATAGAGGCGACCAGCATGCAGCGAGTCCCCGCAACCCTAACCGGGAGGGTTATTTCCTAACGAAATTTTGACAATTGGTATCCGAATCAACTGTCATAGCCCATACAAAATGATGACACTTGATTCTGATTCCAAGCGTCAAACGCGTTAAGCAATGGGGGGGGCAGGTCGTCCCACCACCTTGTGGGCGGCCTGGGCGGCTGCTTGCCGCTTGCTTGCGGGTACGCTTTCTCCAGCGTAGAATCAGAAGTCATAAACCTTTACAAATAGTTTATTTGTTCAACACGGGTAAAATTGTACATAGGCACAGATCTTATAATGTCTCTTAAATATCTTACCATGAATACATGACCGTGAATTCATACGTTATGCGTTTTCATATTCATATCCTGTTGAAGTACTTACATAAATCGATAGAAACTGCTTTTTTATTTTTTAAAAGACGTTTTTCACACCACGCAACTAACCGAAATGTGCTATTCACACGTATATCGCTTTCCGGAAAATGCAGTTACCGTTTGCAATCTAGATCATCACATTTTTTTTTATTATTTTAGAAAGGTCAAGTGCAATGCAGTTGCTGGCAGTTGGCAAAGGTTTAAGCTGCAGTGGGCCGAGGCCTGCACTCGTATTCACGAAATGTGTTGCAGTGATGGACTCATCGCTGGAAACACCCAAATAATCCGATTTTTTTATTCAGAATTAGCTTTTTCCGATTGTCGAAATTGCGAATTTTATATTTCCCTTGCATTAAAATATAGATTATCAATAATAGCATGAAATTTAGTTTACCGAATATCTGAAATCCGATTTTTTAATATTCCGATTCCGATGCTTATAACCCCGAAGAATCAAAAGCCCGATATTGTTTGCCCCGTAAAACGATAATCCGACTTTCATTGATCGGAAATGTCATTGCTAATTCGGAATTTTGACATTCGGAAATATAAAGTTCGTGATTTTTAATAATCGGAATTTTGACATTCCGTAATATATAGTCAGTGATTTTTCATCAGTATCCTGTATCATTTGAACCATAACGAGGTAGTGAAGTTTTTAAAATTACGTGCCAGCTATTTTGTACGATTTTTTTGAGTAATCGCCCAAAGTTTGTCTTTTTCCTAGTAGTGTCTTCCGTGTTTGGGTTTATGTGAAGTATGGCAAATCTAACATTGCGTGATTATACCAAAAATCGTACAAAAAAAACTGGCACGTGTTTTTCTACATTTAAGTAGCTCATTATGTACCAAATGATGCAGGACACTGATGAAAAAAAAGTAATTTCACTTAAACTTAACTTCTATCTGTAACAGCGGTTACAAGGAAAAACCCAAAATTGCTACTAAAAGTACTACTACATTCACCTTTTTTTTATTACAAATAAGTTGTACTATAACCCTTAAAAGAAATGTACTATTGATCAACCACCCTGGATTAGAAGAGATAAGGACAGACACAAATCAATATTTTATATGATAAATATATAATAATGCAAGCATCTCTTGGGAAATCTTCAAGATTAAGAGTCTTCATAGTAGTTTAGAAGCAGGTACCTGTATGTATGTATATATATCTATGTATATATGTATCATGTTTATATATATATTACGTATTATGTATAGTTTGTATACTATGTAACTTGGGTGTCTCGCCCTTGTAATTATTATTTTGTACAAGTCTGATACCGATATCCCGCACCAATAATTTCTCTGTTTAGCCTAATGGTTGTCTGGTAGAGAATGCCTTAATGGCATTAAGTCCGCCATTTGTACTTTCTTGTATTGTGCAATAAAGTTTAAATAAATAAATATTTATATAAAATGTCATAATTAGGGTTCCGTACCAAAAATGGTAAAAAAGGAACCCTTATGGTTCGACTCTGTCTATCTGTCTGTCTGTCTGTCCGACTATTAAAGCGCCATATCTGAAAAACTACTTCTTCTTCTCCTTCTGCTGTGCCTTTTCCCAATTCATTTGGTGTCGGTCCTCCTCGTTCTAAGGCGCCAAGACAGTCGGTCTTGGATTGTCTCTTCGTTGTTCTGAGCTCGTTCCAAATCTTTGGCAACGTGCGGCGGGTGTCATCTACCCTTCTTCTTATCGGGGATAGCTGAGGCTTTCTTTACAACGTGATCTTCGTCTCGCCTCATCACATGTCCATACCAGCGCATACGGCTTTCGACCATCTTGTCCACAATGGGCGCTACCTTAAAGGAGCCTCTGATGTACTCGTTCCGTACTTTATCGAGCCTTGTAACTCCTGCAGCCCATCTTTGTTTTTTAGTGGCCCAGCACTCTCCGCCGTATATCATAGCCGGTCTTACTGCTGTTATGTAGACTTTACCTGAGTCTTATTGGCATGTCGAAGTCGCGCAGCACACCTGAGAGAGTTCTCCTTTTGAGCCATGCTGCATTTACTCTATGGGTCACGTCTGCATCCACATTCGCATTGGCTGACAACGTTGATCCCAGGTACTTGAATGCATTTACTTTGGGTAGTGGCTGGCCATCTATGGTTATGTCTGCGTCGGATGTTGGTATTGTTGGATCTGAAAAACTACTTATGATATCTATTTGTAATTTGGAATATTTATCAACATGGTCAGTCCACATGTATTGCAAAGGAAATATTCAAAAAGATATTTTTATTTTGGAAAAAAACCACTAATATGAGGGTGGGTAAAAATTAAGTGTAGCTACTAGATCAAATAGGGTACCTACCTATCATACCTATTATACCCCCCCCCCCCCCCTTATCTCCGAAGTTTACCGTGTCTAACATTGCCTGTAACTAGGTATTTTTATTTTCAAAAAACCTACTTGAACAACCCGGTTGCGTTAAGTTTGCACCTCATTTGTATGAATAATTTGATTAGAACAAATATTACAAATATTAGGCGGTTTAAGAGAAGTTTTCAGAATGACACCCGGCCGCCGGCGAGTGGATTTATATGTTCAACTTTGGTATTAAGCAGCGCGGGATATCTTACAAGTAGATCTATTCGAATTGTATGTAGTTATCGTGGCTCATGCTTTGAGTTAACTCATATTTCAACATGCAAACGTAAAAAAACCAGCCAAGTGCGAGCCCGACTTGCGCACCGAGGATCCCGTACAAAATATGCGCTACAAACGCCCGTTACTATATAAATCCAATTTTAGCAGAGCCCCACTCCTAAGCAAAATGTACGCGTTGTTCGGTCATTTTATATTGGTTACTGACATAGATGGACAGACATAAAGTTATTCTGTTTTTAGTATTTGTTGTTATAGTGGCAACCGAAATACATTGTCTGTGAAAATTTCAACTGTCTAACTATCACGGTTCATGAGATACAGCTGGTGACAGACAGACAGGCAGACAGACGGACAGCGGAGTCCTAGTAAAGGGTCAACTTTTATGTTATATCAATAAAATCAAATGACAGTGCGTCATACATTCCTTCGTTTGTAGCAGTCATACATAGGTTATAGTATATCCAGTTACGTAAACGACCAGATACATCATCTGTTGTATAATTAAACTAGAAAGCGCCCGCAGCTTCGTTCGCGGAGGAGAAAAAGTCATAACCCTTCATTTTTCTTCAGCGTAGTCGGATAAAAAGTATCCTATAACCATCTGGAGATACCCCGCTACCCGTTCCGTTTAGCCGATTTTGCGTGATGAAGCCACAACGACACATACAAACATACATAAAATCCAAAAAAAATATTTTTCGTTTTAATGACCTCCAAATAGTCCACAATATTTTTTTGAAAATATCTTCAATGTACAGACATTTCATTTTTACAACTTTCTAATAGTATAGACTAGAAAGCGCGCGCAACTTCGTTCGGAAAAAATCACAGCCCTCTTTTTTGTTTGAGCGTAATCGGATAAAAAGTACCCTTTAACCATCTGCGGATAACCGTGTACCAAAAATAGTTAAAATCTGATTAGCCGTTTTGACGCGATAAGGCCCCAACGTCGCATACATACAAAAAATATATCGTTTTTTTCGCGTCAGTGACCTTCAAATATTATATACGTTTCACTTGTTTTTTTGAAAATATCTTCTATGTACAGACATTTCATTTTACCCACAACTTCGTACGTGGAGGCCACAAAGTCGTAACCCCTCTTTTTTTCTTCAGCGAAGTTTGTAAAAAGTATCCTATAACCATCTGTGGGCACTTAGCTACCCGTGTACCAAAAATTGTTGAAATCTGTTAAGCCGCTTTGACGTGATGAAGCCACAACAACACATAGGTAAAACATCAAAAAAAAAGTTTTGTTTCGTATAGTCCGAAACGAACATTTTTTTGAAAATATCTATAGAGACTAATTAATTTTGTACAACTTTATATTGATAGATGTACAGACATTTAATTTTTATAATAGTATAGATGACGTAATTAGCGGTGTTGGCGTCGACTAGAAGATAACCTACAAATGCGTTGTTTAAAAAGACAAGTTTCTTATAACAAAGGCTGTGTTTTCTATTATCTAATAACTTACCATTATGAGCTTATGAGAATGACATGTTATATTTTATAATTTTTGTATTATTATATAAGTAGGAATGTGAAAATAAAAGGGGTAAGATATATTATTTAGTAGGATTATCCCGTGGGTCCGCTCGCGTGGCCTACTGTTATAAAATCATCAAAAGTTTTCTATGTATTATCCGATGACTTTTACTCGTATCTATAGTATTATAAAGATGTAAAAATTAAATGTCTGTACATTGAAAATATTTTCAAATAATGGTTTTTGGTACACGAGTAGCTGAGTATCTCCAGATGGCTATAGGACATTTTTTATCCGACTGCGTAGTCTTCAGCGTTGAAGAAGAAAAGAGGGGTTATGACTTTTTGGCCTCAGCGAACGAAGTTGCGGGCACCTTCTAGTTATTGTATAAAACCAAAGTAAGTTCAAATGATAGACTTAATGCCAAATGGCATTGTCTACAGGCAGTCATAGGGCCAAACTGGGATGCATGAAATTAGTGCAGTGGGAAAAATTAAGCAGTACTGAGAGCGCTAGGACAGTGTATCTTATTGATTAACAACAACACAAGATGAATAAGTATACAGGTTGTAATCGTTAAGTGTGACCAGGCGATTATTCCGTAACTATTACAGATATCAAAAAACTTTAAGCTGATATCGAAATTACTTTACATAGTATATAAAATAAAATCAATAACTTTTTAAAAATCAAACGAGAAGTATCCAATATTTTGACATTAAACACTCCCATACATTTAATCTTATACTAAATTTATGGGAGTGTTTAATGTCTTGTTAAAATTTGGATACTTCTCGTTTGATTTTTAAAATGTTATTGTCATTTTACTCATTAGGTTTAGGGAAAAAAATATATCTGCAATAGTTCCGGAATAATCGTCTGGTCACACTTAACCAGGGGCGTATGTGACCTAGGGCAAAGGGGGCTATGGCCCGGGGTGGAAAATAGCCAGGGGCGGCATAGCAACCCTCGGTGCGCTAGTCCATCTCGTACTTGGCCAGTTTTATTTCTTACTTTCTGGGGCAGCAAAACTTATTGACCCAGGGCGCTAAATTTCAAAATACGCCCCTGCACTTAACGATTACACCCTGTATAACGACACAAGAATGCCTCTCTTGTGGAATGCCACTGACAACGGCGCAGTCCGCAGACAATGAGGCATCTGACTCCGCTCCCATGCAATTCACATCCAACAGACATACAACGGACTAGACAAGTTCTATGAGGTCATACGATTGTATCCTAGACAAGTTACGTTACATTTACTTTACCGGCCTATAATTATTCTAACTTATACCCATGACTTAGGTGAGGTTCTTTGACTTAGGCTGACCGACGATATGTGAGAGCAGAGGGCAGCGCATGACGCTCGTTGTGGAGTTCCTTGGAAAGGCATTTATCCAGCAGTAGGCGTCTTTCAGATAGATAAATGAATAACAGTAACGTAAATATAAGGGACAATTTTACACAAATCGACCTAGTCCCAAAAGTAAGCAAAGCTTTTACTTTGGGTCAGTGGCGTGAGGTCCATATAGGCTTGAATGCCTGCCTTGGCTTAAAACCTTATGCACGCCGCTGTATGGGTTGGCGACGATATACAAAATATATAGATATAAATTATAACACATAAAAAAACATCGAAGTCCCAGGAACAAACATCCGTACTCATCAGCACACAAACACTTGCCCTGGCCGGGATTCGTACCAGGGACCGTGAGCTTCGTAGGGAGTTGCGCAACCAACTGAGCCTTAAATTTACATATATATATATTGCCTAGATGCTATTACTTGTCACGATGGCGCTGCTAAAATATAAAGCAACTAATCCTTATCTTAGTTCGCACATTTCAAAGCTATTTTACGGTAAAAGAAATAAAAAACCGGCGAAGTGCAAATCGGACGCGCGAACAGAGGGCTCCGTGGAAAATATACGCTACAAACGGCCGTATTTATGAAAATCCAGTGCGCAGAGCCCTACTCCTAAGCAAATGTATGCGGTGTTCGGTCATTTTATATTGATTACCGACATAGACAGACAAACGTAAAATTATTTTGTTTTTAGTATTTATTGTTATAACGGAAACAGAAATACATCACCTGTGAAAATTTCAACTTTTTAACTATCACGGTTCATGAGATACTTACAGCCTGGTGATAGACGGACAGACTGACAGACGGACATCAGACAGCTGAGTCTTAGTGTAGGCTCCCGTTTTACCCTTTGGGTACGGAACCCTAATAAGAAATACTTTACATTAGCGGTAAAACAACAACATATCGGTATTTAACTGTGGAGTCACTCCCCAAGCTTGTTGTTTTTAATGTTCTCGCAATGTTACCTAAGTATATGTACAGTAAGGGAAATTTAAACTTCCTTTTACGCTTTTTTCAAAATGACAATAAGGGCTAAAAAAGTACCTACGTGTTTCAGTTGCCTTTACTGTACATCTGTGCCATTTAATAATAAAAAATATTACTTCTTTTAAATCACACAGACATAATTGTAGCAGATATGTAAATCCGTTAATCATTAAAACAAAATAAAAATGCATTAATTCACGAAACGCCACTTGACAACCGAACACTTGCATCAAATATACCGTTCCAAATTATTAATATGAGGAAACAGTTCACTAATGAACATGGACAAACATAAGTTTGAGGCCCGTGGGAGACTCCCAGCTGTATTGTGCGGCTGCGCCGGCGCAGAACGGCGCAAGCGCACTTGGGGTTCTTAGGGAGATAGGGCCCTTTGGTCCGGGCTAGTACGGGGTCGTCAGCATCTGCTCGGGCGCACGATGAATGCCCAATTAGTCTCCAGATTCGTAATTAGATGGAACTGGTTTGGGGGGCGTGGGGAAAGTGCGCTGGAGATGATTTGGCGAGTGATATAAGCTTTTTACTATAAGATTATCGGTGATTGAACGGTTATGGTGGTTTGGCCACGGTTGGGTTTACGGTACGTTTTCGACCAAACGAGGTCAGTTGGAGTATTGATGCCGATGATAATTTGAGCTGTTACTTATGGATAAAGAGTCAAATGTGATCGCTATTCCATAAACCTCAATTATTTATTCCATTATTTAAATTAATATTATAACACCGAATTCGATTGTAACGGAAAAAACAATACGATCTACTAAATTGCAAGCAGGATTTGAACCTGCGTCCTCTTCTTTAACGCAGAAGTGCTGTGACCAACTGAGCTATCACAACTTTATGTACGTCCCTTGAAATTTTCGGACACAATCCTGTTAGCACTAGTAGCGCACTCTGTATCTTTCTTATTTCGTAATGCTAAGCGCATAAACCATACTCAAGAACATGCGTATCACGCTTCGTCTCTATCCATTACTTACCAGGTTTTCTTTTGTTAAAATTATGTAGATACACATGTATCCGAGTAGCATTAAATGTGATTGAAGCTAGTTTCCTGTATCAGTTGTACTCCATCTAAAGTTCTGTCTTTAATCGATTGTTATTTATTCGGTATAGCAGCCCTCCATTGGACACAGCCTCTAAAAGTCTAAATGGCACGCCAACAGGTCCAATCCTGGAACTGACAGGAACCGGTTCAATCCCTCGTCAGAAACCTCATCGGCTGGTCACCTTCCTACACTTACATTTAGCTGTGCATGGAGAGTGAACGAAGAGAAGCCTCTTCTCCTAGCGTCGATGGGAGGAACGGATCTAATCGGAACACGTGTTGGGCTTCTGTATCGGGGTCTATTTCCTCTCACTTTAGAGATTCTTGAGAGAGGCCTTTGGCCAGCAGTGGACGACAGTGGGCTGATATGACGATGATGATGATTACCTGTAACTGTAGTATCTTGTCTGTGTAACTGAATGTGGACTCGAATAAGCACAAACACTAAAACCATAAATAACCCTCTTCTTGTCCTCAGATAATCCTCGCGGACGAGTGCACGGAGGCCGAGGGCCGCGCATGGCACATGAAGCACTTCGCGTGCGCAGAGTGCGCGCGCCAACTGGGCGGGCAGCGGTACATCATGCGCGAAGCGCGGCCATACTGCCTGCCGTGCTTCGACGGTTGCTTCGCGGAATACTGCGACGCGTGCGGAGAGCCCGTTGGCGTGGACCAGGGGCAAATGTCTCACGAGGGCCAGCACTGGCACGCCACGGAGCGCTGCTTCGCGTGTCATACATGCAGAGCCAGCTTACTAGGTTGGTATATTTTTGAGGCTTCGTCAGTCGCCAGCTGGTTTAGTATTTTAAGGTTAAGTTCTAACTGCCTGTCGTGTTTCGACGATTGAGCCAGCTTGCTGGATTAGTACTTGTATGAAAGACAATTTCCAAATGGGCAGCGGAAGTGTACGTCAAGCGCGAAGCAAATTCCGAAAATTTTCATTAAATCCCATTTACATCTGTGAAGTGGCTAAATTTCTAGCCCACTGAAGATATATGCCTAAAACCTTTCACAACCTTATCTGCTACTATTACTACTTATCTACTAGCTGGAAATAACAAGTCTCAGATATCAACAGTTTAAAATTTTTACACGATGTTTCTTTTGTCTAGGTCGCCCGTTCCTCCCCCGTAAAGGAGCTATATTCTGCTCCATAGCGTGCTCGAAGGGCGAGCCGCCGACGCCGTCGGACTCCTCGGGCCCCGGCCCGCGGCCCCCGCGCGCGCCCCGCCCCCGAAGACCGCCGTCTCCGAAGTCCCCGCCGATGACGCCCCAGCGTGAACCCTCCCCGCACATAGACGCGGACTCCGAGCCCAGCGGATCCTTCGCCCCAGAGACACCCCCGCCTCACCCTCCCCCGCCGCCGCACGCTTGCCTCAGCCTCGACAGGGCCCTAGCGGACCTGCGACTGGAACAATCTATCACCGAACACCAGATCCAACCGACACCAACTTCAGAACCTTCAGAACTTAAAGAAGAATCTCCCGAAGACTGGAGACCGCCGCATCCGGTGGACGCACAGGTCGTGAACCCTGGACACTCTTCGTCGATGCCGGAGCTAACCTTAGTAGACGGGAAAGGTTCTCCGAGGAAACCTAGAGGTGGAAGAACGGTGAGGTTCTGCGGAGACGATAACCAAGCGTTCGAGCCGGATGAGCCGGCGAGGAAAGAGAAAGTTAGAGACGACGACGCGAGCAGCTACTGCAGCACGTGTTCTTCCTCCTCCTCCTCCGCGGAGTCCTACACGCTGCCTACGAGGCGGGCTTACGGCGGCGTGAGGATCTCCTACGTCCCGAACGACGCCGTGGCCTGCGCCAAGCGCGAGCGACAAAGAAAGAACGCCCAGCACGACAAGAACTGTATCGTCTCGTGATCCTAGACCTTCTTCACACATCCTCCGATCAAAAGACTGACTTTTTGATAGTTTTATCCCAAGCCATAGTTAAGGGGAATCATAATATAAAAGTCAATGTAATAGGAAATAGAGCTCGGCTGCGGTTCACCGCCACACTTCCACTTATTCATTAAATATGTAAAGACAATAAATGTACCTATGTAACACATCTTCATAGCGCACAATGCACACAATGAATAGTAAATACACTTACCTTAAAGTAGACTACGAACTCACGAATAAAAAAAATATTTTAAAACAATTAATTAATTCATTTTTTTTTAGAATAATCTATAAAATTGTGCAGTAGCTTATTCCGATGGTTCCGATATATTATAAAAGTATTTTTCTTGTATAAATCACATCCTTTTTGAAACACCCTTTTGACTTCGCCGTGGTCGAGCAAACAAGGACATTGTCTTCCTTAGTAATAGAAACAGCTTTTGCTTTTGGTAAAGTTTGCAAAAGGAAACCAGGTGTCGCTGTAACCATGTTGTGACTGACTCGACGAGCCGCAAACTTATTCCTGCAGTCGGAACCAACAACGTCTCGTACTAAATATACCGTCCACGTGCCACCGCCGACTGCTCGCGTAAGTTTGTAATGCGTATCTATATAAAAGGCTTACGACCCATTGACTATTTTGACAAATTTATATGTGACGTGTAATTTGCCCGTAATCGCTTCTAAATTTGACGTCCTATTCATTGCAACACCTTTCCTTGTGATGGATTAAAAGGGGTGCATTTAATATTTATGCTCTCATTCTATGAAAGATGCAACAGACATGGTTTTAAGTTGTATCGTACTGTAGTTTGCATGTAAGTATACCGAAATGTGGGGCCTGAAATATTTACCTATATTTAAATGGCAGCTTTAAAATGTTTGGATTAGTTTGACATATCTAACGCTTGTAACCATATCTTGATAATAAATTATTTTAAGACATATCCCACTTTGCCACGTAGCATATAAGTGAAGTTAAGCTAGTTTAGGGGAAAATGTATGATAAAGAGAATTAGTACAAATGATTGTATTATTTTATATTACACTTTGGTTACGTGTGTTCAAATTGTGTAAATAACTTTAAGAGTAATATAACTTTAGTGTTAAAGTTGCCTTATAAGTATCGCCTGTAACTATATTAAGTAGGTTTTTTGAATTCTCTATCAGTATAATTTTAGTTTAGTTTTTGACAATTTATTAATTGCATGGTTTGTAAATTAACAAAAAACTTATGATATTTCTCCTTACTTCTTTTTCGACTTATATTACAGTTTCGGGAATATACCGATATATATGTAGTTAATGACAATAAGCATGATCATGTTTTTTTTATTAAAACTCCTTACAGATTTGCGTGCATGAGTAAATTATTACACAACAACTGACTTGTGCCTAATTTGGCATTTTCCGTGAAACATCTCTCTTGGAGCGTTCAAGTATTACGTAACGACTTGGGGGGGGGGTCTTCTAAAACGTTACGATACCTTACCGGGGCGGAAGAGGGGGCTTAATAAAAAAAATATGTAAAATAATTTAAAAAAATGTCATTTGTCACGTGGAGTTTGGCCCCAACCTTTCTTGCTACTTTTACATTTGTATGTATTTTTGCAAATTTCATTTGTGTTTTTCTATAGGATTCCTTATCTAGAATCCCTTATGTGTAACAATAAAATACTCTTCCAAAACAGGAATAGATACTTGGATATAAAATACAAGTTTTATACAAGTGTTTGTACAAATAAATGTAAAATGTAAACATGTACGTTTGTAAGTTATTTGTAACGCGAAGAAAATAAAATGTTTTTCAAATAAATTATTTTTTTATTAACTGACCCACTTTTTTAACTAATGGAGCTAAAATCTTTCCCAATCTGAGACATTAGTAGCGGTAGAGATCGTAAATATAATTATTGAATACTTACAAAAATTACTCTATATGGACATTTATTTGTCTATGGTTGAGAGGTTTTATTATACGCAATACGCATTATATTGATATATGAGCAACTTTTATCGACATACACTCTACATAGACGTATCAACTTATACGACACGTTTGTCTCAGTGGGTTGCACAACTGCCTACGAAGCTGGCGGTCCCGGGTTCGAATCCCAGTCAGGGCAAGTGTTTGTGTGATGAGCACGAATGTTTGTTCCAGGGTCTTGGATGTTTTCTATGTATGTACTTAAATATGCTATAATTCATCCTTCTGGTGCATTCGAAACTAAAGTCAAAATACCCCAGTCATCTATATATTATGTATATCGTCGCCTAGTACCCATAGTACATACATGCTTTGCTTAGTTTGGAACTAGGTCCATTTGAGTCAGATTGTCCGTAATATTATTTATATGATACATTTGGCTCAGTTGGTAGCCGTTGGGCCTACGAAGCTGGCGGTCCCGGGTTCGAATCGATAAACAAAAAAAATGAAAAATAAACAAATCTTTTTTTGTTGTTTTTTGTACATAAAACTTGAACATTTTCGCTTGTCTATGAAAATTATCTCTTTTAATAAAGTGGTAGCGATTATTTATCTAAAAAAGGATGACTTTAGTAATTGGTAGATGCCACTTTGACGTCTGTCAAAAGAGCTTAATACACTTTAGTAATCACAATAAATAGTTTATATGAAAATTGATAATATCTTCAACACTAAGCTAGATTTACCTGGATTTCATATTACATTTTTTGGTCTTAATGACCTCAGGTATACGCTGGTAAAATTATGCGGGTTCCTCACGAGCACGTTTTGGGTGTCCCTAAAACCAACGCCAATCAATCAATCAATCAAAATATTCTTTATTCAAGTAGGGCTAGTTACAAGCACTTTCGAAATGTCAGTTACATGAGAGTGAATGTTTGCTGGGAGACATACAATATGATCCAACATTTGCTGCAAGGATTAGGGAAACCCAGAAAAACCTAATCAGATCATTTAATTTAAGTATAATATTATTGATAAAATCATCATTTTATAATTTAAAATAATCAAGCAGATAAATCCCAAAAGAATTGTCAATAAAAAAGAAAAAAATAATAATCTAGCAATTAAGATTAAAATAATAATAATAATACCTTAGGTATTCGTTAAAATAATTATACATTGACACTATAATTTACATTAATCCCACGCGGCTTTATCATTCATGTAGTCCAAAATGAAGAGGGGTGATAGAACAGCTCATAAGCTACCATATTAAGTAAATTTGACCTTACTAAAACGTCCGTGCTTTTCGAGATATTGGCACTTTCAAACGAATTAGTAATGTCTCGTTTTATGAATGGTAGCATATGAGTTGTTCTATCACCCCTCTTCATTTTGGCGTTGGTTTTAGGGACATCCTGTATACAGCGATGAAACGTACTGCAGGTAGACCAAAAAGATTTCGTTTTTACCTATACTATTATAAAGTTGTAAAACGGTCTCGAGCCAGCATTATGCTGAGGTTGGACCATTTCAGGGCTTAGTTTAATTGTTTTTTTTTTGTTTTTGTAATTTTTTTATGTTTTTTGTTCATGCGTCTGAATAAATATATTTTCTTTCTTTTTTTTTTCTTTCTAAAAATGAAATTTCTGTGCATAGAAGATATTTTCAAAAAAATAAGTGATACGGACTATTTTAAGGTGACTGAATAGAAAACATTTATTTTGAATTTTTTGTATGTTTGCATGTGTTGTTGTGGCTTCATCACGCCAAAACGGCTAAACGGATTTCAATCATTTTTGGTGCACTGGTAGCTGGGCATCTACAGATGGTTATAGGATATTTTTTATCTGACTACGCTGAAGAAAAAAAGGGTTATGATTTTTTCTCTCCTCTGCTGACGAAGTTGCGGGCACCTTCTAGTGTACAATAAAGAGTTTACATACATACAAACAAACGGTAAAGTCCTTATCATTATCAGCGAAAGTGCATATCGACAGCGCTGGGAACTGTCGCCGACAAGCGCCATTGTGGCGGAGACAGCAGGAGAAAACCTGCGGATTAACATACAGCATGGGACTATGTGAGATTATCCACCAGTTAACATGATTATATGAGACTACTAGGCGCTCGCAACTTCGTTCGCGGAGGAGAAAAAGTCATACACCCTTTTTTTTCTGTAGCATAATCGGGTAAAAAGTATCCTATAACCATCTGGAGATACTCAGCTACCCGTGTACTAAAAATAGTTGAAATCCGTTTGGCCGATTTAGCGTGATGAAGCCACAACAACACATACAGACATTTCATTTTTACAACTTTATAATAGCGCGACTTCGTCCGCCTTAAATTCGTTTATTGCGGATAAGGGCATTTTACCGGGATAAAAAGTAGCCTATGTCCTTCCCCTAGACTCAAATTATCTCCATACCAAATTTCATCCAAATCGGTCCAGCGGTTTAAGCATGAAGAGGTAACAGACAGATAGACAGACAGACAGAGAGACACACTTTCACATTTATAATATTAGTATGGATAGATATCTACCAGAGGCACGGTGTCAGGAAAATTAGAAGGGAAGCCGAAGCGTACTCATTAAAATTTATTCATATCTAAATACACAAAAGAAGAAACTGACTGACTGACTGATATATCAACACACAGTCCAAACCGCTGGTTCTCATCATCATCATCAGTCGTTCACTCTTGGCAGAGTGGTCGTGGTTACGGCAATGGTGTCCACATTTGGATCCTCATCCTCGACCTTCTTCTGACAGACAGCAGCTCTCGCTGGTTCTAGAGGTTCGAAATTTGGCACATAGGTTCCTTATAAGGTCAAGAGGTGCACTAAGATAAGATTTTTCAAAATTCACCTCCAAGGGGGAGAAATGGGGGTCCTAAGTTTGTATGGGGAAACAAGAATAGACTATTTTATTCGAAACTTCACCGGAGTATTCGTAATGATGAGTAAACAAGTGTTTCTCTATAGTCTCAGGGATCCACATCATTGCCGTAGCAATTTAACCCATTGTTAACACTATTATGAGCTATCTGTGCCTGTACTATCAACTAAAAGAAAGTATTAAGTATACGGGGACGAAACCGAGAGTCCGTAATAAAAATACTATCGAGAATTGTTAATGGTTTGGCGGATAAACTTTATATCACAGTTACAATGCCAATGGCGGCAGTGGCAGTTATGAAACTTTGCAGACTACGACACAAACCACCAGCTTTGGGACGGTGAGACAGCCTATACAGAATTCTAATACAATGACACAAGGAATTGAGTAGATCAAGTTATAATGGTCCTGCTTTAACTGCCAACGGAAGGCGGTTGACTATCGGAATATTTGGCAGGACTGAGATTGTAAACATTGTTTTCGTTCCGATACGATATTATTATTCGGCATGAAACTGGAAACATTCTGGTATTCCCCGATTCTTGTAAACTTTTCACAAATTCTGTGAATGCAGTTATTTATGCTAGGAAAAATAAAATAGTGTTACCTTTAAGTAAAATGAGCTACATATCTTAAGGATTTAAGGTAGTTTTCCCACCAGGGCCCATAGATTTTTTCCACTCTGTATGTTTTTCAAATTTTTTTTTGAATCGAAAGTGTATACTCCTGAGGTAGTCCCAGTATCACCAAGTCATGATCTGATGAGGGGGTTCCAGGGAAATTGAAAACAACCCTCAAATTTTGTAGGCATCTTTATAGTGATTCCAGTATTTGAAGAAATAAGTCAAGCATTTGCATTCAAAAGTCAAGTATAAATTGGTGAAGAGAAACTCATGAACAGAGCTAAGAAGCCCAACGGAACTCCTTAATGATAAGTGATTTTCAGGTAGCGATAGAGTAGCTCGACTATGCTAGCTAAGCAACTTCATAGTCACGATTTTAAACGCTCCTGGATGAGAATGGTACCATCGAAATGATGATGGAGCCGGAAGGGAGGTCTCAGTAAAAAATAATGTAACCGTGTTTGGGCTTGTCGATATCGGCACGAGATGAAAGTTCACGAAACAATTCACAAAAAAATGAGAAATTAATACATTTTAACAATAACATACAAAACGACTCCAAAAAATATCTAAAAGAGAAAAAGAAAAAATATTTTGGTTGGGCCTTCAATTTACTTTCAATTAACCTTTTTTTCAACTCAGTCTATATAATATATACTATTCTATTATTTTGTAGTCGGTGCCATCAGTGTAACAATCAACTTAAATACATAAATCTCAAAGATACCATTAACTAAATATATTGTATAGATTGAGATTGAGATGGAAAGCAACGTAAAAGCAAAAAAAATACAAGTTTTGAAACCATAGGTTACTAACTTCCATAACGAACTTTGCAATATAAATAAAAGCTTAAAAAATATATATGCGTACGACGTTGCTGTGGTGGAATCTAGTGTACGTACTTTGTCTAGTGTACTGTAATTAAGTCCACCATTTGTAATTAATTTATGCAATAAAATGTAAATAAATAAAGCAACGCGTTGATACCCAAGCACTACCTATTATTGTGCAAATATCTGACTCACAGTACTCCATCGCAATACGAGTATCACCTCTACAAACAACAATTTGACTCATTCAAACACGTGAAATAAAATCAAATGGGATACTGAAACTGGCCCACTTGGGTCTATATTGAAATCCATAATATCTTTTCTCCTATTTGTATATTTCACTATAACTGCGTTAGAACTGCGTCTCTCAACTAAAACGAACTGCTACCATTAAAGTAGTTTTGTATATTAGGACTCGTAAGTTTTATGTCTTATGATATTATCTAAGTACAATCAAACTATAGGTAATTATACCGTTAGGTAAGAACTTTATGGCAAATTATCTTGATGGCAAATGAATTATATGTCTTAGTTGTTTAGAGCAAAAGTGTTATGGCATTTGAGACATTGATTGAACGATGTTATGGTTATCACGATACCCGGCCCTTGCCTTGCCTTGCCTTGCTTGCCTTTGACTAATTCACCTTTGACTTTACCTACAAATTATGGATATTATGGGGGAGGTTCGGTTAGTTAACAAGAGCATGCCTGGGACGACCAACTGATCGTCGCCCAGTCGGTCGTTCCTTATCACAGGGGCACACAGTATAGGCGGACATGCGTAAGCTTCTAGGCGACTATTGGCATGAAACTACAAGTCCTTAGGATAGGCGCGGTCCTAGCTATGGGAGTCATATTAAGAGTAAATTAATATGATCGTAATATTTTCTTCTGTTTCCGCGATTATTACTCATTGAAATAAAACAATTTAACGGATTATATCGCGTATATTATCTCATTTTAGTTCCCGACGTTTCGGAAGCTTTCCAGCTTTCCATGGTCACGGGAGGACTGAGAAAAGATGTATTTTCCTCTGTCAAAGTTACAATTTGTGCAAACTGAAGGAGCACTGTGTCTGTGATAAAATAATTAAGCCCTTCTGGCACATGTGTAACTGTCTTTTCAGCTTAGGCCCATCTGGCCTGTATGTACACCTTTATTTGTGTTTTTTCAAAAAATGGGTAGTTTGCACAAATTGTAACTTTGACAGAGGAAAATACATCTTTTCTCAGTCCTCCCGTGAACATGGAAAGCTGGAAAGCTTCCGAAACGTCGGGAACTAAAATGAGTTTATATGATCCTACCAATTTTTTTTGCTAGAATCCTAGGACCGTCACTGCCACGGGTCATCAGGGCAACTGGCAAGCTCTCGTTTTGTGGGTCACCGATTTTTACAGCGGCTCCCTTAAACAATCCATGAAACTGACTTTAGAGACTAGCCGTTGAGGGCGTTCCTCTAAACATTCTCTCGACAATTGGTGATCGCATTATTGAAGTTTCGAAACCACGAAGTTTTCACCTCCTACAAACAGACAAGTATGGTATTTACTATGTACAACAGGAGATTGCTTTTTATATGAACGCCTACCGTAGTGTAAATTCCTTAACTTACTGACTCGACTGTTCTATTTTTCTTATTGATGTACCAATTCTATTGCTTTTTCTTTAGTATAGGGCCTCGATTGAAACGTGACAACCGCTCTCTTGCCCCAAGCGACAAGACGCTAAGTTCTGGTGTACAATGCGCATACTTCCGCAGTAAATCAGAGTTAATTCGGCGTGTAAGGCGGGCTGCCAACGCCATCCAGACGGCTAGACATAATTTGGCAGATAAGGCCTAACTGTCCTAACTCAATCCCGCCGGGCTATATCCCGCCTGCAACCATTTGTTGGCGTTATTTATTGCTTACAGTTACAAGCACTTTTGGAGTCTTGTGAGAATATACATAAATAAGACTTGCTTTAACCCTAAAAGCGAGAAAACCAAGCAGCGACCCAGGGCTAAGTTATGCTTGGATCGTTTTCGTAATGAAACAATCTGACAAAGAACTAAAGTCATCGACATAGCCCAATGAATAAGCAAACTGAATTCGGTTGGAGCAAACATAGGACATCCTTACGTATAGAATAGACGACTATCTACGCAAGATAGCACGTGGTATATGAGATTAGACAAATCGCCTACCTAGGTACTTGAATTGAAACGAATGGAATACTTAGGAGAAGCCTAAAATAGAAAAACGATGTTGATGATGATAATCTTGATTACTTGTCCTAAATCCCTTATAAACTTACTATTAGTAAAGGACGGTTTCAAAATTTCAATGTCACCCGACTAACCAATTGACCTTGGTGAACCCTCCGCTGAGCCCGCAGTCCCAACCCTCCGCAGCCCCTTATTGGCTCATTACGGAGAGTAATAGTCGCGAGGAAGGGTTAATCAGTGATCACAGATAAGAAACAGACAGTACAATTTCGTGGCCGTGCTTCATTTTCATGCGATTTTGAGAAACGCATTGGAAAATGTCTTCATTTCCGCGGGCGTCACCTGCAATCACATTTTCTGTGTTCGAAGCAAAGACATATAAGTGGACCATTATACCTGAAATATTTTTTGTTTTATAATCCTGATATGTTCCACTCGTGCAATACTTGCCTTGACTTTCTCATAAGAAACTTCAAAAAGTATGATCAGTATTACGACTCAAAAAAGTGATCAATCCAGTTGCTCTCTTAATCCTACTATCCTATTGGTACTAACTTAACTATTGGTACTAACTTTATAAATGTGAGTGTTTCTGGTGATGTTTGGAAGTTTGGGTATTGGGATGTTTGTTTCTCAATCACAGACGATCTAACGGATATAAATGAAACTTGGGACATAGTTAGATCAGCTCATGAATTTAAATATAATTTCCGCTAACGCGGTCGAAGCCGTGGTAAATGCTGCCTATTCAACTCTGTCGCCTCTGCTTTCCCCGTCTTAGCGCTTTCGAAGGGCGGTTAACCCTTCCTCCGTCACGCAGCTACCACGCTTTGTTGCTGGGTCCTCTAATCTGGTCGCGTTAATTGTGGCGGGCGTTGGTCTTCCGTACTAATTAAAATTTAGTTTTTATCGGTTACTCTCATCTGCATAAACTTTTTTCTCATAATCATCATTTGGCATAATTGCAACTGGTTGTAGGATACGTTTTACCCACTACGCTGAAGTAAAAAAGAATGATATGACTTTTTTCTCTTCAGCGAACGATGTTGCGGATACCCTCTAGTGCATATATAACATGTATCTATGGCTATGGCTACTATTTCAGTAGTCCACCGCAGGAGTCCGCAGGTGGCATGTGAATCTCAGCGCTTGCGCCGGCCGCAGCGGCGCCGGCGCGTGACGCACAGGTGGCGTTCCGCCGCGCGCGCGCACCTGACCCGCGGGGTTGCGGGTTATTGATTTATTGGCAGCTCCGGTCAGACGTAAACATCATTTTGATTTTAACATTATCGAAAGTAGACGTACTTGCTTAGTCTATAAAACGTATACGACGACGCAGCGTGGGAAGGCCCCTAACAAGCTGGACCTAGTGAAGATCGCGGGAAACCGTTGAATGAGGGCGGCGCAGGACCAGTCGTTATGGAAAACCTGGAGGGAGGCCTTTGTCCAGCAGTGGACGTTCTTTTTATGATGATGATAAACTAGAAAACTACCGTGGGACTACCTAATTTTAAATTACATTAGCGATTACTAACATCGTAAAAGCCGAGTACTGCTACATGTTTCGGTCCACCAATGTATTTTTCATCAGTCTTCATTAAAGAATAATACAAGAATAAAGTCCTAAAGTAAAAAACTCTATTTATGAAAAGAGAACTTTTATAATGGCCATTTGTATATTTAACCATCTCTCTGCCGACTTAAAAGCTCTGGAAGATATAACTTTCAAAGGCAGGCTAAAGAAATGACTGATCGAAAAGGCTTTCTCTGATCTTAATTAATATAATAGTAGACACATTGTCAAAATTGTAAAAAAAATATTGTCTATAATATTTTCTTCTGTTTCCGCGATTATTACTCATTGAAATAAAACAATTTAACGGATTATATCGCGTATATTATCCATTTTAGTTCCCGACGTTTCGGAAGCTTTCCAGCTTTCCATGGTCACGGGAGGACCATGGGACCATGGTGACCATGGAAAGCTGGAAAGCTTCCGAAACGTCGGGAACTAAAATGGATAATATACGCGATATAATCCGTTAAAATATTGTCTGTTTAAATCTAAGATAAAATAAATATTGCACATCCGGAATAAGTGTTAAAACTAGTATTAAATAATTTTCCAACCCATGTATAAACAATAAAAAAACCTTCTCAACTTTGGTCTTTGCAAGGTCATGAAGAACATCCTAGAGACCAAAGTTGAGAAGGTTGTAGTCTCAAACAGGCTGGTTGAGTCTCCGTGCTGCATTGTCACAGCTCAATACGGCTGGTCTGCCAACATGGAGCGTATCATGAAACCCCAGGCTCTGCGTGACACCTCTACCATGGGCTACATGGTAGCAAAGAAGCACCTAGAAATCGCTGACAAGAACGACAAGGCTGTCAAAGATTTGGTCATTCTGTTGTACGAGACTGCTCTTCTGTCGTCTGGCTTCGCCCACGACGAGCCTCAGGTGCATGCTTCCCGCATCTACCGCATGATCAAGCTGGGTCTTAGTATATCCAAGACGAGGAGGCCAGCGCTGGAAACTTACCCCGTACCTCCACCAACTTGTGGGAGTGTAGTCGAT
This sequence comes from Hedya salicella, assembly GCA_905404275.2. Lineage (NCBI taxonomy): Eukaryota > Metazoa > Arthropoda > Insecta > Lepidoptera > Tortricidae > Hedya > Hedya salicella. The sequence goes on along the minus strand of FR990112.1, from coordinate 344,673 downwards.
TAATACAACAGTGGTAGAGACTATGCGTAAGTATTTATTCTTCGAGATCAAAATCAGTAATGAATATTTTAAGATTATGACATTACAAAAACAGAGACAGAAGATATTCCTTCTTTGAATTGGTCACTCGAATCAATTATTTAAAATAACGGCCAGTATATGAAAAAGGTGTCTCACACGAGCCACCTCACAGTATTCTATTCTATTCATGATCAGACTGCAGCAGAAGGCGATTGCCGAGATAATTCCGGAGAAGTTAAGAAGGAGTTGCTACTGATATTTGAGCTCATTAACTCTGTATACTGTCCAGCCGGTGTAGAACAACTCTCCGCGACTACGCTTGTCGCGCGACATAGCATCACCCATCTTTCTCGCATTGTATTGAAAGGAAAGAGGCAGACAGTCTTTGTCAAGCGACAAAGAGCCGCGTATCACAGTTGTGCTAGATGTGCAGCGTCGGGTATTGTAATCCCTTAATCGACTACAAAGAACAAAAACAAACGAAAATCTGCAAATGATGGACCTAATTCATCAAACTGTACTTACCGGGAAGCAAATTTTTCGTGATTCACGTAATTACTAATACATAATTATTATTGCTGAATACCGCAGCGTTTAAACGACACTAAAATGACCGTTGTTTAAATAAAAAATAACTGTGGTCACTCGCCACTTTACCTATATGACCAATTGGAATTAACGACCCGTCATAATCATAACAACACAAACACATTACAACAAACGGAAGAACTTATGTACGTTACGGTTCTACCCACACATGTGTCATTGTATTACAAGTTACGTTATCAGTAACTGCTGACGTGCGTTCGCGCATGTTCTTCCTTAGAAAACTACGTTTATACTACGCAATTAGAGGTTACCTACGAGTAGATAAATGTCTCCACGCGGTCCCAATGGGTGGCATGGCACCACCTTAATTCTTTGCAATATCTCGCGGATGATCAGCACTGGCTTTCAAGGCATACTTAAGGTGTCGCTGCTGTTATTATCAGGCATCGTATAATCGGAGAGATATTTACCTAAACTTTGGCGGCGGCGTCTATTTTGAAGAAGGAGACGGACTCACTTTTATTTTCCTAATAAACTTCTAAATGTTTTATGAAAAACCATGTTTGTTTTATTATTTTCTTCTGTTACATATACCTTAAAATTAAATCAATTCACGCCGCGGTTACAAACCTAAATAATATGCATATCAACGTACGTGCTTACTAAAATAGTCATAAATAGCCATAAATTAAACATGTTTGCGTATTTTTACCTCCTCGTTTTATGCAATCCCGGAACTTATATTATTAAAATAATTTAATTATAAAGCCGACTCCATATTTGCCCAACTGTTGCCGGGTTTTTGACAACTTTAGGTACCTAACTAAATATCCATCCGATTATCCGATGCCTGATAAATTTATGCCCTAGAATAAATGTATTTTTTCTATCTTTATTTCTTTCTTTCAATATGTATAGTTGACGAAGCAAGGTGTTTAACCATTGGGATGTTTACCTTAGGTGGCAGAGCCTAGGAACCGCCATTAATATATAGGTACATGAGGATACCCAAGATAGCGTATGGACCACGCAAATTGCAACGAAATAACAGATACAGATAATTGGTACTTGTTATGGCTGTTATGGACCTTTAACAAAAACATAACCTGGTTTTTGTTATTAAAAAGATCTACACTCAACACAAAACAACCGTCTGCTTCGAAAATGGAACGTAAAAATGCGACTTCTGTTCCACTTATCTGACAACACCTAATAGTAGCAACTGAAATGCCAATGTACAAAATGGTACAAATTGCTTTTCTCGAGATTTTTTTTAAGAATTTTGTCAATTTTGGATCGACCACGGTCCTCAGTCATGGGAAAACAACTAAGAAGTAAATGTTAATTTATTTTTCTACTCGTGAACATAATCAGTGAATAAGAACTCCGCGAGTCACACTAAAAAGGCATACTTCTTAGATTGGACCATCACTCTATACTCTATGGCTTATGTTATATGTCACTGAACTATAATACCTCTATTATACAACTCCGCACAGATTTATAATGAATTTAAAAAAAAGAACGCTGTGCTTTTCCAATAATTTTTTTAGCTATCTCTCATTTACTTATGGGTTACTCGTAGAAAGAAAAAGTATTGTATACGATAGTTATAGAGATAATTAGATTTTTAAGTCTCTTACCTTAATAGGGATTATGCATGATTTTTTATTTTTGCTTTATTAAAAGCTCATTCATGTAACAAACAGTAAACAAAAATATTTTTTCGAATAACTATAAAAATAACCAAGATATAAGCCATCAAACATTTCATTCTATCTCTTTCTAGCAAAACGGAATTTAATATGGAGTTTATATGGCCGGCGTAGACTATGACGTAACAGTACATGTCGGACCTCTGTCAAATCGCCGTCTAATTAGCAGTTTAAAATGTCTATATCTTGCGTGTTTCTTGGCCGATTTTAATTTTAATTTCACTGTTTGAAATCGTTTTTACGGTGTTTTCATAATTTGTTAAGAGAAGCAATAAGAAATATCATGCATGTACCCTATTAGGCCACTCAGCGGTACTCGACTGAAAAAGCATACAATATATAACGATTGCATAAAATATTATTTCTAATACCGCATAGAAAACGCAGACTAATAGTTCCTGTATGTGACTGACCATTCATAACGTATGATCATACAAGCCGTCACACAAACGCCGGAACCCGGTCGATAGCCACCCCCGGTAACCCGACCCTTGCGGTCGACGGTACCCCGCTTTCCATCCAATACCACAATATATAACACTCTCAGTACCTTGACTCCACACAAACGCTTACATTGTACACATTGGGAGTAGCGTACACTATTTTCAATGGAAGTGCGCATCCAACGTTTTTATCCAAATATCATCAACATTGTATCAGCTAAAAACCACAGCTGCACGTAGACGTCCGCAAAAAAACCACGTAAGGACCTGTACAGTCCGCAATCCGCATACGAAGACATGGAAAGAACTTCGTAAAATAACCGAGATTACTCAAAGAATTGCTAAACGATACTTTTGTACACTGTCTAAACGTAATAACCTAGCACTTATCTGCCTAATGTGATGATACTGGTATGGGATGATACACATATTATATTATTTACATTTTAACCCTACAGTGGAAGATTTGTACGGAGCACATTCGTTACAATAGTCATTTATAGACAAAGTAAGTGGAATACGGACACATTCATATTTTCATTTCATAAAATGATATCTTAGAAAAAAAATCCTATAAAGTTATGTCCGTACTTTACTTAGTTTATCTATAAATACCTATTGTACGAACGTACCCCGTGTACGAAGGATTCCAATTTTCCCAACGTACATTGTACATTATTAATAAAAAAACTTAACAGCAACAATCGAACAAAGAATTTACCTAAATAAACACCATCTCAATTATAGCGAAGTCAAATTACGGGGTAGCGACTTCTATCAGGATCTTGCGAACGGTAATTTTAAAATAAAGTACTGACGATATCGGCATACTTGTGTTGTGTGTATACACAGCACGTTAGAATAATATTTACAAATAGATTATAGAACTTGGCCTGACAATAATATGGATGAATGAGAAATTGTCTGTAGTGGATACTGTTAAACAGCCACAGCCATGGCACGTTACCTAAGTTTGTCTGGACTACATTGCTAGCATTAAGATTGCTGCATGAAGATAGATTTAATGTTCCAGAAGTCCCTAGAATGCTCTTAGTACGCGCCTTGTTGGCAGGACTTGCGGCTCGCATCGTTTCTCACAGGAACTCGCCGCTCCACAGTGCTCTGACGCTGCTACTGCTAAACACGCTTCTGGTGTCAACACCTAAGTGTGACCTGCTAGCGTGGCGATGGACAGCTGTGTGTAGAAGTTTTGTGAGCTGATGGATGATAAGCTCTCCGGTGTCCCTATATAATTGGTATTTAAGTTTGTACTTTTTTTGTTTGTTAGGTTTTAGTTTCACACTAGTAATAGTAGGTTCATCTGGCCCAATATTTTTTGTCATAATCATCATTTGGCATAATGCATTTTTTTTCTACTCCCAAACTCATTACTAAGTAGAGCCGTGATAATAATCAATCTTGGTTATGGTTATGCGCTTCGTTTTCCAAATTAGCCCGTGAAAGCCGGGCCATTGGGCGTGGGGATAGTACTGCCCATAGGTATATATAGCCAGCCTAACTCTGTCCAGAAGCGCAGGATCCTCCTGATATATTTTTTTATAAACTGACCAGCGATTGACCCTAATGGTAAGTGACTATGGAGTCGAGAATGTAGCTCGCTGGTTTAGTAACAGCCTATTCACTCTTGCCTTGAAGAGACCCAAATTATAATTTTCCGGAAATATACACGACAGGAGCTAGTTACATTCCTTATCGGTTCGAATTAGAAACGATAAAACAAATAGCTTCGTGCGTATGCATGGTAAATTTACTACGTACAGATGAAGTCGCTCCCCACGCCTGGATGCACGATGGTGGAACGGGAATGGCGGGATTAAATCCTGCGCTCCAAAATGTATCATATAGAAAACCGACAAACTAGCAACTTTGAGGCGATGTTCTTAGGCTCTCTCCACAGGCTTCCGGAGTGACCCCTAAATCAATCATACAATCACACTATATACCGGGTCTGACTGAAGAGAAAAGCTGAAGATTGCATGCCATGAGAAGCTTGTATTCCGTGATATATAAGATAAGCTGATGAGGTTGTTTCCGCTTACCCACGGATAAGCTGTGGACTGATGCCACTGATGGCTCTAGTAATTGAAAACAAAAAGTGTTCAAAACGGTTGCGTGCCGGCGATCGATGGCGGCGGTCGCGGTCACGGCCGACGCCGTTAGAAAGCTGAGCCGCCACTTGAGCACGGTACCCCAGTCAACGAAGTAAAGCGCGAAGCTCAAGACCGCTCGGGATTGGCGACGTGCTGTGGACGCCCTTTGCCCTATCCAGCGGATATAGGACATTAACAAAGGGCAAACAATGGATGCAATATACGTCAAAATCATGTGAAACGATATAAGTAATATGGATATGACTACAAACCCTGCATACATAAATGTTACTCGAAAGTAATAAAAGGCTTATCCATCTTCTGCTTTCATCACTATACTGCATCCACTGTCCGCCCATTAGACATTAAGTAAACCAGACCCCAACCAACGACCACTCTTTCCTCCTTGTCAAGTTTTTAAGCTAGATTTAATTAAGCTGTCAAGTATAAAACTAAGTTAAGAAACTCAATAAAAAGTTTGTAATTATGTGTGCAAGTAAACAAATAACAAGTAATAGATTAACCGATAAAAAACTGATGATTTGCAAACAGCAGAATCGATTTATCTTCCATAGCGAAGGACAATCTCGGTCTCATCTTTCAACAAGAAGTTTCTGTCAAAAAAATCGTTTTTGTGACGAGCTTTTATTGCCGTTAACTTTTTTTATCATCCATCAACTACTTACCGAGACTAAAGAGCTGAAACTCCGTAGGATGGCATTTTTTATTACAAAGATCCTATGATCACCTTTCTGCTCCATCAACAGATGAGCTCGATGGTATCATACTATTGCATTGTCACTGAACTTATGAAGTATGCCAAATTTTAGATACGAAATTATGATACAGGGCTTCAATGTACCCTACCACTGCGACGAGAGTGTACTTATACAAGAGTTGTAGAACATAACTTCATACATGCATGATCTAACCTAACCTAACTGGCAGCATATACCACTGGATCAAGAAAAGTGGCCGTCATCAAATTAAACTTGTAATTAAATAAAACTAAATAGATACTTATTTAGTCAATGAAGCTGTGAAGCGAACAAACGTTACATTTGAAATGTTGAGATATTTCACCTTCGTAAATTAACGGTAAAAGTATTTTAATTATATATTGATTTATCAAATTAATTTCTCCATTATTTGCACACCTTATCGAATATTCGTAGCTGTTATATTTTATACTGTCAGTCATCAGCGGGCAATTTTTTCTTTTGGTCAACTGTCTTTGTTGATTGGTGTAAAAACGCCTAGCGATGAGCGAGATGACCAGACTCTTGCCAAAATAGCTTTAATAGTTGAAAGTTTCGCAAAGTACAGCTTAAAAATCTTATATAATCGTTATATTTACTTCGAAAACTGCTTACAATGTGTCGTAATAACTGGGGAAGAATTTTATGTAGTCCCAATGTTTGACACCACAATTCTTATAATTGACACCCGTGTTTTTACACCAATCAACAAAGACAGTTGACCAGAAGAAAAATTCGCCCGCTGATGACTGACATCTATACTATTATAAAGTTGTAAAAATGAAATGTCTGTACATTGAAGACATTTTCAAAAAAATGATTGTTACGGACTATTTGGTCATTAAAACAAAAAATATTTTTTTTTGATTATATGTATGTTTGTATGTGTCGTTGTGGCTTCATCACGCAAAATCGGTTAAAGAGATTTCCACAATTTTTGGTACACGGGTAGCTGGGTATCTCCAGATGGTTATAGGATACTTTTTACCCGACTACGCTGTAGAAAAAACGACGGGTTATGACTTTTTCTCCTCCATGAACGAAGTTGCGTTGACTCTAGTAATTTATAAATTGATGTAAAAAATGCTTTTAATTCGGTGAATAGGGATACCCTGCTGTCTGAAATTAAATCCAACACTCCAGAAATATACAATTATCTGCTTCATTGCTACGCAGAAGTGAGTTGTCATCTGAAGTTGGTTGTCAGCAGGGAGATCCCCTGGGGCCAGCAATTTTCAGTATGGCTATAAACCCTATTATACAAAATTTGGCATCAAAATTTAATGTTTGGTACCTAGACGACGGGACTTTAGGGGGTGATGTAAACACTGTACTTTCCGATCTCGCAATAATCAAAAGTAAATTCAAATCTATTGGTCTCGAGTTAAATTTCAACAAGTGTGAACTATTCATTCAAAATGCTTGTAACGATGTTAATGATTTAAAACAAAAACTTAACGAGCATGCGCCTAACATTAAAATTGTTGACAAAAGTACTTTTTGCCTCCTAGGGTTGCCTATTTTTGAAGAATGCTTTTCTGAATATATTTAAAATTCTATATCAAAATTTCAAAATCATTTCCCCCGGTTGCTTGAAATTAGACGACACATACAAACATACATAAAATATATTCGACGACACATACAAACATATATAAAATCCAAAAAAAATATTTTTCGTTTTAGTGACCTCCAAATAGTCCGTAACAATCAATTTTTTGAAAATATCTTCAATGTTTTTATTTTCATTTTAACTTTATAATAGATGACCAGTGAGCGTAAATTTGGTAGCATTTTTGATGCAGCGATCGTGGTTGGTATTGCGCTATAGATATGGAAAATACCAATTTAAACGATGAAACATAGTTAATATTGTGGACAGTAACCCTAATCTAATCCATCATTTCGGTTGAAATTTGCCACACCTGTGGCACTCTACCACCTGCACCAAAAATGCTGCCTATGATCGCATTATGATATTTGATGATGATAAAAATAATCAACATTAACACTGTTCATTATTTAAATCTATATTCTATACTATTATAAAGTAGTAAAAATGAAACGTCTATACATTGAAGATATTTTCAAAAAAATAAGTGATACGAACTATTTGAAGGTCACTGATTTGTTTTGTATGTTTGTTATCTACTCAAAAGCCACTTTTTCGCGGAGAATTTCTGTTCAGTTTTTGTAGTTACAATAAACTAATTTTATCTCAGTTAAAACAAATAAAACAATAGACTATTTTATTAATCGATTATCAGCCTAAACAAAAACAAAAGCTTCTTTAGCTGGAGATTAAGTAAAATATTTTTTACAAACTAATATACATTTTCACGTTACGGTCAAAATGTTTAGTGGCCCCTATATTGTATTGAGCAGTATATGGTGTCGTTTTTTTTTCTTTATTATTTAGAGGCATTCAAAGTCGTTGTGGCACTTCCTTCCTTCATTCCTCGCGGGCACCTTCTATAGTTTTACCAAATACACACTTTCGCACCATGTACTTGGATCAGAATATGACCGTTTAGTACCGCCTTAACGACACGAGTATTTTTACTATCCCAGCCAATTAAATAAAAGCAAACCAATAACGCTTGCGGCACTCACGCACGGCCAAAGTCCACTACCTGTTATTTAGCAACACTTGAGTAAATTCCATTTCAAGTTAATTGCACACAGTCACTGCAGCTCGCAGTGGCTGAGGACTTGCACCCGGGTCGCAGTAAGCCAGGCGATATTGGCAAGGTCGGCTGAGTCAACGTCAGCTGTCAACTTGACAGCGTTTTGCGCGGGAAAGGGATTTGCGGGACTATGATTCATTTGATACAGCCAAGTTCGCTGTATAGGTAAAAAACTTAAGTAAAGCCCCTCTTGTATGTAGCAGTGTACAAAATTGATATGGAACTTATGTCATTTTTCTAATATGGAACTTCAAATTGCCTATACGGATACGCTACTACTACATACAACAGGTGACTTATTTAAGTTTTTCACCTATATCTACTTTATATTTGAACCAGGAAATACCTAGTTGAAGTAAGTATATGAAAAAATATTTTTGTGCTAGGCTTTTCCTGCGGTCGGTACTCGTATTTTCCCATCATTATAAAGCTTTGCATTTTCAGGATCAAATAAATAATAAATAAGTATTACTGGACAATGTTTACACCAATCGCACTAGTCCCATGGTAAGCTCAATAAGGCATGTGTTATAGTACTCATAACAATATATTTAATAGATATATTTACTTATATAAATAGAAAACACCCAAGACTCAGGAACAAATATTTATGCTAATCACACAAATATCTGCCCTTACTGGGACTCGAACCCAGGACCAGCCTCAAAGGCAACGTTACCCCCGCTGAGCTAAACCGGTCGTCAAACGAAATAAATAAACAATATATTTTCCTTCTTGCCTTCTTCACAAAAATCACATGAACCCATTGGTTCCGTTGCGTTGTTGCGTGAAAGATGTAAACAAACTAACCAACACACTTTCGCTTTCTCAATATGGTTAAGGATAAAGCGACTTCATCAGAAGTATCAGAACCGGTAAATTAATACATACTTATTGAAATAAAACAATTTAACGGATTATATCGCGTATATTATCTCATTTTAGTTCCCGACGTTTTGGAAGCTTTCCAGCTTTCCATGGTCACGGGAGGACTGAGAAAAGATGTATTTTCCTCTGTCAAAGTTACAATTTTGTGCAAACTACCCATTTTTTTGAAAAAACACAAATAAAGGTGTACATACATGCCAGATGGGCCTAAGCTGTAAAGACAGTTACACATGTGCCAGAAGGGCTTAATTATTTTATTCTAATAATTTACCAAGCAGCATTTCACAAATGAGGCGTACTGAGGAGAAAAGAAACGCTGCAAAGAAAAACTCCCAGGCTACCTCATTACTAATTATAATATTTAAAAACAGAGACTATTAAACTACTTTAAACAGATAAGATATTTTACACCGTTCGGAAATTAAGGTTTTGCAGTCCTGTGTCTCGCTTGTTCCTTGATGAGATGTATTACAGGATCCCAAGCAGGTGGTAGTGACAATCCATCTTCTCTATTGAAATTAGGATGCTTTTTAATCTCAATAGCCTCGCGTAGCATCCTGGGAAAATATCTTTTTTCTTTGGCAAGGATAGAAGGTTTATCAAACTTAATTGAGTGGTTTGGTTTGTCAATGACATGTTCACAGACTGCAGACCTATTACACCGACGGTGCTTGACATCTGCTATGTGCTCCTTCACCCGGGTTGATACACTGCGTTTCGTTTGACCAATGTATGAAAGACCACACTCGCAGTCTAGCTTATAAATGCCTGCACTCTGCAAAGGGGTGCTACTCTTCACGGGTCTAAGGTATTGAGACACCTTCTTCAACGGCTTGAAATATGTTTTTATAGAAGCACGCTTCAAGATGCTTCACATGCCTGCCAGTTCAAGAATGTATCGAAATTGTGAAAAGAAGATTGGGTGAACAACAGATGGCAATAGAATATGCTGAGTTATTACAACACTGCCTTACATCTGGCTATATGCTATGGAATGGTGAATTCTACGGGCAAGTTGATGGTGTGGCAATGGGGTCTCCGGTGTCTCCTGTTGTCGCCGATATTTTCATGGAAGACTTCGAGGAGAGAGCGCTTTCATTGGCACCTGTCAAGCCGAGGATCTTTAAAAGATACGTAGATGATACCTTTACTATTTTACCTAGATCTAGTGTTTCAGCTTTCTTAGACCATCTGAACTCCATGCATAGTAAAATTAAATTCACTATGGAGTTGGAAAATCAAAATTCACTTGCATTCTTAGATGTGCTAGTAATTAGAGGTCCTAACAATGACATAGGTCATACTGTATATAGGAAACCTACGCATACAGATAGGTATTTGAATGGCAAATCTCACCACCATCCCTGTCAACTTGCTACAGTGGGTAAATCTTTGTTTCAGAGAGCCAGGGGTATCTGCGACGATCAACATCTGACTGCTGAGTTGCAAAATGTCAAACGTGCGCTTCGAGCCAACGAGCTCCAGATACCACGTTCCAAGCAGAATCCCAGTATGAAGAAACCAACAGTCGAGCGTAAACCTGCCGTATTACCATATGTGAAAGGGGTCACAGACAAGATCGGAAACATCTTGAAGCGTGCTTCTATAAAAACATATTTCAAGCCGTTGAAGAAGGTGTCTCAATACCTTAGACCCGTGAAGAGTAGCACCCCTTTGCAGAGTGCAGGCATTTATAAGCTAGACTGCGAGTGTGGTCTTTCATACATTGGTCAAACGAAACGCAGTGTATCAACCCGGGTGAAGGAGCACATAGCAGATGTCAAGCACCGTCGGTGTAATAGGTCTGCAGTCTGTGAACATGTCATTGACAAACCAAACCACTCAATTAAGTTTGATAAACCTTCTATCCTTGCCAAAGAAAAAAGATATTTTCCCAGGATGCTACGCGAGGCTATTGAGATTAAAAAGCATCCTAATTTCAATAGAGAAGATGGATTGTCACTACCACCTGCTTGGGATCCTGTAATACATCTCATCAAGGAACAAGCGAGACACAGGACTGCAAAACCTTAATTTCCGAACGGTGTAAAATATCTTATCTGTTTAAAGTAGTTTAATAGTCTCTGTTTTTAAATATTATAATTAGTAATGAGGTAGCCTGGGAGTTTTTCTTTGCAGCGTTTCTTTTCTCCTCAGTACGCCTCATTTGTGAAATGCTGCTTGGTAAATTATTAGAATAAAATAATTAAGCCCTTCTGGCACATGTGTAACTGTCTTTACAGCTTAGGCCCATCTGGCATGTATGTACACCTTTATTTGTGTTTTTTAAAAAAAAATGGGTAGTTTGCACAAAATTGTAACTTTGACAGAGGAAAATACATCTTTTCTCAGTCCTCCCGTGACCATGGAAAGCTGGAAAGCTTCCGAAACGTCGGGAACTAAAATGAGATAATATACGCGATATAATCCGTTAAATTGTTTTATTTCAATGAGTAATAATCGCGGAAACAGAAGAAAATATTAATACATACTTATTTACTTTTTTTCATGTATGTCTGATATATTTTCATAGATACGCGACTAAGACTATAACCGCTCTAACATTATACGTACAGTCAGTTGCAATAAGATATACACGATTAGTCCGTCCAATCATTTCTCCACTCCATTGTCCAGTAATATAGACTCTAGCGAATATATTGTCGAGTAATAGAGTCTAGCGAATATATTTTTGAACCGACTAATCGTGTGTATCTTTTTGCATACGACAATGTAAAATTCACACTATTTATTATTTATTCGTATGGCTTATAAATAGATAGTCGTTTATATGTAAATTAATATTAAGTACTTACATTAATCCAATGGATTGCGTCATTTTCCAGGGGGTGAATAAGTTTACAGGCTTTCCGTTGTATGCTGCCACATGCTGGAAGGCTCTCTAGCCACTGTTCAAGTGGCTAGAGAGCCTTCCAGCATGTGGCAGTGGAGCTGCGGTACAAGACATCAAGCACAACATCTGCGACTTCCCACTCTTCAAATACAACGGAAATTTACACTAGGTATATGAAAAGCATGATAATAATTATATCCCCACCACTTTTGCTAGAAATTTCCTGCCTCGCAGGACAGAACTGTGAACTAAATTGTCGCCAGCAGTATTTTCGGACTGATGTGACCTTCAAGAAATGAGCGTACTCCAACCTGAAAGGCCGGTAACGCACTTGTGACTCCTCTGGTGTTGCAGGTGTTTATGGGCGACTGTGATCGCTTACCATCAGGCGATCCGTCTGCTCATTTGCCCTCTATAACATAAAAAAACACCGGCCAAGTGCGAGTCTAACTTGCGCACCTAGGGTTCCGTACAAAATATACGCTACTAACGGCCGTATGCTAGTAGAGTACACTCGTAACCAAAATGTCACAAAACAGACGTCAAATTAGTCTGTTCTTAGTATTTGTTGTTACAGCGGCAACAGAAATGCATCATCTGTGAAAATTTCAAGTGTCTAACTATCACGGTTCATGAGATACAGCCTGGTGACAGACGGACAGACAGACAGACGGATGGCCAGCGGAGTCTTAGTAATAGGGTCCCATTTTTACTCGACTGCGCGACGCAAAGGAGTGGTAATGTGTTTATTAGTCTATGTATGTATGTGTGTTTGTTCCTATCTGGCACTCTAGAGACCAAACGCGTGGACCGATTTTGATGATTTTTACGTCAATCGATTTTTCTTAACTGTCCGAATGTCACTGAAGACATGAAAATGATGAAAACTGTATTGTTAACTTGTTACCTACATTCTATACGTTTCAATACGTCAAAAGTCATATAGAGATAAGTATTGTGAATTAACAGCTAAGTTAGTCATTAAGGACTCCCAGTAGATGAAGCAACTATTGCTACAAGTCGTTAGTTGCAGTCGCGAGTGCAGAAGTGATTTGTAAATATTTGACGTAGATTATAATGTATGCAACCGGTCGGGTGAGTCAGGCGTCAAATATTTTTATAATGTGGTAACGACCTGCATTGGCGGTAGGTATTGTGTGCTACTCGCGGAAAAGTGGCTTATCAACTTATTAAGAAGCTGGAATTTCAATTTGTTTTATGTATTTTGAGTTTTAACAAAGGAATTTGTATTTTGTTTTTCTGCATATTTAATGTTTAACGACTGTATCTGTTTATATACACGGTGCCCGCGAGGAATGGGTTTTTTTTTTATTTAAGCTATTTTGTAGCGCGTTTTTAGTCAAATCTAATATATAAATCAGGCTGGTTTTCAGATATGTGTTTCTTGACTATATAACCTATTCAGTGATTAACGCGGAAACATGTTTAATGAAAATTTCCTCGATAGAAAAGTTATCCGAAAACGCGTCTTCATTTCCCGTTTTTTATCTAGTTTGTACATACGACTGATTGATAAACGGCTAAATTATGTTAAAATGTCATTCTTCCCTTTATCTTTTTAGTGATTAACTTAAATGTTAACAAAACATAATAATATCTTCGATTTCATGGTACTTTTACATCTGGCGCTTACGCTAAAAAACCCCAAGCATGTAGTGTATTACAAAGTTAATACACTTTCTTTGATGCGCGCGAGCAATAAATGCGTCCCTTACAAATCACGCTTATTGGCTGGCTCCGCGTTTGGGGCGTGATTTACGAATGACGAAGTAGCCCCTTAAGTCATTAGGAGCAAAAAATGTTTTATGGAACCCAAGCAAATCCGGCTTAGTTTTGAAGATATTATAAATTTTCATGTAAATAATTTATTTATCACAACACTACAAATGGAGCTTAATCGCGTATAAATATGATTTTATTTAATTACCTTTCGTGGTTCGACGTTTCGGACGAAACGAAACGAATAAAATCATTGTGACAATGAATGAACATCGTGTTAGTTTAAATCAACAATTTATTTATGTAAATTGTCAGTATCTGAAGTAAATTGACCTCTTTTGATCGCAAGCAGCTATTACTCACTAAAAATCATCCTTTTTTGGAAAAATAAACCGTTTTAATTAAAAGGGATAATGTTCATAGAGAAGCGAAATTTATTCAATTTTTATGTCCAAAAATCGATTATACAGTACGATTACTTTGAGTTTTCAACTGACATATGCTTTTATTCCATTGGATATTCGATTTTAACACTAATGTAAAAGAGTTTATATTACTTACACACTGTCTAAACGTCGTTTGTTTATAATAGAAACTCTTTTGTATTAGTGTTAAAGTCGAATATCCAATGGAATAAAAGCATATGTCAATGGTGAACTAAAAGTAATCGTACTGTACTAGATTTTGTTTTTGATGAATTTGACTTGGTTTATATATCATTTTTGACTCCTAATGATCTCAGGAATGCGTGCGTAAAATCTCTCCCATTCCTCGCGGGCACCGTGTATACTACATACTAGACTAAGCAAAGAGCACATATAATACGTCTCGAGCTAAATTTTAGCTAAAATAATTTATGTACCGCTAAAGAAGTTGAGTGGCTTCCGTTGTATATATTTTCCGAAAATTATTATCTGGGTCTCTTTTAAGGCAAGAGTGAATAGGCAGTTGCTGAACCAGCGAGCTACATTCTCGACCCCATAGACACTTACCATTAGGTGATATTGGGCTTAATCGCTGGACAGTTAATGAACATATAACATTCCTCGCGGGCACCATGTGTATATATTTTTAAATACGAAAAAAAGCGTTTCGCATCACTTTCACGGACTCTAATTTTGTCGAAATAGCTATAGATTTTATTGCGATTTTAAAGTATTCTTTGAAGTCCGGGATCTCCACCAAATATCCGGAAACGCCACAGAAATGTGCAGATCCTTCAACAAATATATATTCACGGAAGTAAGGCAGTTGAGGCGCTTGAATAATAATAAAAATTATGTAAAATTTCATAATAACTCGTAAATTTCCTTGCGTTTTCACGAATTTACAGCTTTATGTGTTCTTTTTGCATGTAAAATTACATATTTATTAACAGCGTGGAAACTAACCTAACCACTAATGCTACTTTGGAAATTGTACCCACTGCCTCGATCGCGCTAAGGTAAATGACCCAGTGTTCGACTCACTGACCCCTATAGTTGGCACCGTCAACCTTAATGCATGTCAATGAAGGTAACTGGGTGTCAGTTATTGGAATTATGGTGTCGAATATTGGGACTATTACCTTATATATCGAAAAACCTTGGGAATCCTGTCCTGGCAGATAATTGAGAGCCGCTTGGCGATCTGTAAGATTATCCAATATTAGAACAGTAAAACTCACTATGCAAGGCGCGTGACAGAAAAAACGCCGCCTGCCTAAGATGAAAATACCCTTAATCACTACTTGCGCACGCGCAAATGCCAAACATAATCGCGCACCGCATCTGCCGCCCGCCCGGCCCGTGCGCAGGCGCGCGACCCACTTGTGTTTTGAGACCTTTTCTGCATTTTTAGGGTTCCTGCAAAACCCAGCTGCAAATGTTTAAGCCCTAAACATCTCCCGGCACTTGTACTATGACGTTCAAATGCTTAAGCATTAAGTTTCACCATGACCGTGTAACCGTCGATTTGGTTTGACTCTTGGTTATAGTTCTAACGCTGGGGTAGAATTCTGAAAATTAGCGTCTTACCTAACTCTAATATAACGAGACACGTGAAGTATTGGTACAAGTTCTAGATCGCAGGTCAAAATATATTGGTCCGTCAAGCAGCTTCCGAAATTGGCTTAAGACAACGAGACCAAGGACGAGACCTATGAATTCGAATAGTTGATACATGTCTAGGGGGTCATACTACAGCAGATACGAGTCCATCAGTGCTGCGTTCTACGCTACTACATATGTATATGGCTGAAATCTACCATAGATTTTAAATTAAGGTCAGGTGGGGTAAGGGAAACATAATTTATTTCGTGGGGAAAGAGAATCCATGCAATTGGCCCAACTCTATTTCCATAGACACATATTTCGAATCTAGTTGAACAGTATCACAATTACAACGTTTCTCTTACCCCATATGTCCTTAATTCATTAAAGCTACGGGCCCGTCCTTCCAGTCTTCGCGTTAGAACAACTGTAACTGAAAGATTATCAGTGATCGACTCAATCCAGGGGGAGATTAGGAATTTGTCAAATTCAAATCTTTATTCTGCAAGTAAGGCGCAAGGGCACTTTTATATGTCTGATTTTACAATGAACAGAAAAACATTCATAATCTAATGACAGAGTAGTTCTTTTTTCTTTTTTTTTTATGACATAGGAGGCATACGAGCAGACGGATCGCTTGATGGTAAGCGATCACCGTCGCCCATAGACATTTGCATCACCAGAGGAGTCACAAGTGCGTTGTCGGCCTTTCAGGTGGGAGTATGTTCTTTTCTTGAAGGTAATAACAATGTCAATGCAACAGACGAATGCATCCGGACACTTTACAGGGTCTAACATAGTGTGCGTAAGGGATAAAATGGCGACGCACACATGTTGCCAGTGATAAAAAAATATCTAACGTTTCGCTGGAAATTGCTTTCATCCGATCCGACCTTTGATCTGGTCTTACCCAGGTATACCTTATATTGTCTACGGATTCATTAGATTGTAACTTAACCTATACTTACAAAGATGTGAAGAGCAAGTGCAGAGCCCCGTCCTGCGGGGCCGACCCGCACTTGGCCGGTTTTATAGCCTTCGCAGAGTTCGGCACACCTGGAGTTAGGCACACGTCTACATACCATGTGAGTGCAGACAGCTAGAGCGGGTATTTGCGTTTAGGGTCAGCCGTCTTCATTATTTTTGTACCTACGACACGAACTTTTATAGCCGTGACCAAACACGTGGTTTGTACAATTTTAAAAACAAAAACCCGCCAAGTGCGAGTCGGACTCGCGCACAGAGGGTTCCGTACAAACTATACGCTACTAATCGCTGTAGGTATATCTATGAAAATCCAGTGTTAGCAGGGCCCTACTCTTAAGCAAAATGTACGCGGTGCTCGATAATTGAATATCGGTTAGGTTAGGTTAGGTTAGGTTAGGTACTGATATAGACAGATTGTTGTTACAGCGGCAACAGAAATAAATCATCTGTGAAAATTTCAACTGTCTAACTATCGGGTCATGAGATACAGTACTTTGTGCACGCCTCTGGGGACGGACCTTAAATAAAATAAAAATGTATAAATAAAAAAAGAACCGACTTCAAAATAAACTAAAAGGCCATAAATAATATTTTATGTACGGTACGGATCCCATTTGAATCACCTTTTGAAGTCGGTGCCAAACCATTCATTTATTATTATTAAGAACTGCGGCGGCGAGCCTTTAGTTATGATCTACCTACAAATATATTTAGTCATAGTAATTCGTATTTTTGTTGAATAAAGAACTTTTTTACTTCAGGTTTAGCACCGACTTCAAAAGTAAGTTAGTGATATAACGTATTTTTTAGAGCCCAGAATGGGAAGATTGAGGAGGCACTTTGCACGAGTCTCGAGTCTTTGGAAGTAAGAAATGTAAAAGTTGGTTAGTTCATTGTACCTTCCATCATCAGCTCAGCATGAAAAGATGACAACTAGAGGAAAACAACTGATAACTTTAGAAAAATATATACAAAACATTATTAGTGCCTATAATATTTCAGAGTTTCTCTCGATTCCCCTGGTATTCCATCATCTAATCCTGACTTGGTGATAAGAAGACTACTTCAGGGACACACTAAAAAGAATATGACTAACAGTTTTAACGTATCTACCTATAATAGATGATTTTTTTAAGAATTATCCTCTAACTCTTAACTATTAAGGAGTTGTACCTTCCGTCATCAGCTCAGCACGATGAGATGATGACTACCATATGCAAATACTTAAATAGCTTAAGAAAATATATGAAAAACATTATAAGTGCCTATAAAATTTGAGGATTGTCCTCAATTTCCCTGGGATCCCATCATCAGATCCCAACTTGGTGCTAATGGGACCACCTCGGGAGTATATCCTTTCCAATAAAAAAAGAATTTTTAGAATCGGTCTTGGCGGAGTAATCGGTGAACATACATAAAAAAAAATACAAACTATCAAACATATAACCTCCTCCTTTTTTGGAAGTCGGTTAAAAACATAAACACATTTCCTTGCCAACAAAGAAAATTTCCTCAGGTTTCACTATACTATTATAAAGTTGTAAAAATGAAATATCTGTACCTACATTAAAGATATATAAAAAAAAACATTGTAACCGACTTTAAGGTGACTGAAATGAAAAATATTTGGTGTGTTTGTATGTGTCGTTGCGGCTTCAATACGCCAAATCGGCTAAACGGATTTCAACTATCTTTGGTACACGGGTAGCTGGGTATCTCCAGATGGTTATAGGATACTTTTTACCCGACTACGCTGAAGAAAAAAAGAGGGGTTATGACTTTTTCTCCTCCGCGAACGAAGATTCCCAAATCATATGTGATCAACAGATCGTGAATTTAAAATATTGTGATTTATGTCTGTGTTAATAAGCGAGCCGTCGTATCCGATTCAACTAATTCTTTAAACCATTAGGCTTTCCTGATTCTCGTGTTGTCATTTTCTCCGACCGAATGTTAAGAAGGAAATGGAAAATTCCGCTTGACTCAAGCGAGGATGTTGTTGGACTGTCGGGCCAATCATACACTCAGCCAATCATGCAATCGTCCATACAATCATACAATCAGCGCGGGATGTGTGGCGCTTGCACCAGTATGCGCCGAATAATATGCGAAGGTGTCGAATTTGGGCCACAACAAGTGCATGCGCGTGTATTGGTGTTCTGAATGTAGCTACTTGTCGTAAGGAAAGGTTTGTTAGTTAAATAAAGCAATTTATACGGATTAAATCGCGTATATGTGATAATCGCGGAAACAGAAGACAATAAAAGAAAGTTCCAATACTTGATTCCAATCATTGTCAGCCTGTCTGTAACCAGCATTGATGAGAATTAAGGTTGAAGGTGTCAATGATAACTAATGGGGCAATCTCCCAGTGCCTTAAACTTAAATAAATTTGTATTTAAATCGCTAAATCCCGACGTAGCTGAAACCAATAAAGTTTATTTAACAGACTATATACTCACCAAACTTCTGCATGTACCTACTTCGAGGTTCTACTCACCAATACCTACATTATTTCCTACGCATATTGTTTCCCAACTGTTTTAAGATTTCAGAACTAAGTAATTACCATAGCAAACTCTTCATAAAGGGTTCGATCAATTTTATATATGTATGTATTTTATCATAATTTTTCTTTGCATCTTTCTACCATCGTCCTACGCGACAATATTTCTACCCTCACCACTTACATGGTTGACAGTCCACACCTGTGCGTTTTTCTAGACATTGCCTGCCTCGCACGACTGAACTGTGGAATAAATTGCTTCCTGCAGTATTTCCGGATCGATGCGCCCTTCAAACCTTCAAGAAAAGAACGTACCACCTGAAAGGCCGGCAACGCACTTGTGACTCCTCATGCAAGTATCTATAGGCGACGGTTATCGCTTACCATCAGGCGACCCGTCTGCTCCTTTGCGTGCTATGTCAAAAAAAAAATTAATAGTTCAAAGCTTGAATGTATACTCATCTAATCAAGATGGATAAAAATGCAAATATCTTCCGGCTCGAGTTCGTATGGGGTTATTTCTATAAGCGCTCTAATCCATACTAATATTATAAATGCGAAAGTGTGTCTGTCTGTCTGTCTGTTACCTCTTCACGCTTAAACCGCTGAACCGACTTGGATGAAATTTGGTATGGAGATAGTTTGAGTCCCGGGGAAGGACATAGGCTACTTTTTATCCTGAAAAAATACCCTTATCCGCGATTAACGAATTTAAGGCGGACGAAGTCGCGGGCAGAAGCTAGTACTCTATAAGTTTACATATTTATAATATTAAACACATGCATTTACATAATATATAAATGAATCTAAAAATTAAGCATACCTATCCACCCACCCTTTTACACTTTACACCCTTACAGTTCTTCTAATATTCCCAAGTTCCCGTTATGCTAGCTGCAGGTATCCGAAGCAGCCGATAACGTTATCGGGCCACATGGTGCCCGAACAAAAGATAATGGCTTATGGCCAGATAAAGATGGCCAGACCGCATGGGCTAGCGCTCCGGCTTAACCTGTGACGAGGTGTGGAGATATAGATAATGCTGGTGATGTTTCCATGTGGGTGCCAGATGTTACTATCTTAATGTGTGCTATTCTTTTGATAATCCTAGGTGTTATGGTGTCTGCCTGTTGTGCTGTGCTGATGTAAACGTCACAGCACATCAACGCACCGGAAAACGCAGCGTTCCCGCAAGGTGGACTGATGGCAGTGATAGCAGATTATAGGGTATAAGGACTATTTAACAGACAAAAATGCATGGCCGAATAGCTTACTTTTACCGGGACACGGTTCTTATAAGGAGGCATATGAAACGTTAGGTACGTTTTTTTAAAGTTGTGTTTGCTTTTTTTCTTTATAACAACTTTACTTTTATAAATTTGATTTGTTCTGGAGATAGGCTAAGTACTAATATTATAATAGTTAAAAAATATTTTAAATAAAACAATTTAAACGGATTATATCGCGTATAAATATTATCTATTTGAGTTCCCGACGTTTCGGAAGCTTTTCACCTTTCGTGTTCACGGGGTCGACTGAGAAAAGATATATTTTTATTTTCTCTGTCAAAGTTCTCTGTTAAAATAATAGTTAAAATTATTTTGAAAAAATACTGACTGTTGGGTTTCTTCCGGCATTCTTCTCAACAGTAATCTCCTTTGGGAAATGCCGGTAGACTCAGATTTAAAAAAAATGCCCTTGAGGCCTACTTACAGAATAAATCATTATTTCAGTGATGACCTGATTAAGGTCGCATGAGTGCACTGGATGGTAGCAATCGTTGGGAGAGGCCTATGTCCAGCAGTGGTCTTCTTTTGGCTGATGTTGAAACGTCACAATGTTTGACACCTTAAATCCAATCATTGATACCCTGGGTGCCGCCTCCATTGTTGTGAATTAAAATAAAGCCAAATAAATAGGACAGTGTCGTGCACTGGGATATTTATGATCCTAAAAATACATTTAAACAACAAAACAAGACCTGTTTGATAAACTATGCCAGTTCTGTCTCTATCACATTAACGGAAATTTTAAAGGACGCGATTGCACCGCAAGAAGAAATTTGATATCATCAAGATCATAAAATAAGGTCACTTTTAAAATTATATTATTATTATATTTATAATTTATTTCCCGGTTTTTTCGGGAATTATACAGGTTTATTGAAATAAAACAATTTAACGGATTATATCGCGTATATTATCTCATTTTAGTTCCATGACCATGCCGACCATGGAAAGCTGGAAAGCTTCCGAAACGTCGGGAACTAAAATGAGATAATATACGCGATATAATCCGTTAAATTGTTTTATTTCAATGAGTAATAATCGCGGAAACAGAAGAAAATATTATATACAGGTTTATGTTTTCTTTTTCATGTAAAATTACATAATTTTTAACAGATACCTAAATGTCGCAGTGCTTGATTCAGTCCCATTTCAAAAGCTATAATCATATGATCATAACGCTCTATAGTGCGTATTCCAAGACTTAGCCGCCACTGAAACGCAGATTTATCTTCCTACTTCACGCTCTCAATATAGGTACCTACACATCTGCCATTCCATCACCAATTACCGCACATTCCCAAGTATGAGATATCTTGCTTTCACTCCATCCAATTTGATTGTCAATGTAGTCAAAACCGTAATCCCGTATCGCGTTTAAATCCTCACGATATCTTTGTACAACGGTTCCCTCACGCAACACGTGCGTCCACAATAGACCCATAAACCACCTTTAACTCCCAAAGTCTATGTTATCTACTGCAATTTAAAAAAGCTCAGATAAGCCAGCTATTAGGGCTAATCGTTACAACACAACATTGGCCATGATAACCACCAATACGAACAAAAACATCTCTTAAATCCTTGGCAATTTGGTCGTCGTGTCTATGTTTTGGCGGTTACAGTCGGGTAAAGGAAGATTGGAGGTGGCATTTATTTTATGGGTGTATTTGTTAAGCGGATTTGTTAGCGAAATGTTTTGGTTCGGAAGGTGTTACTATTTAGATAAGCTCTAAGCGCCAGATGTTACGGCATTCCAGGTAACCGCAGCTCCGGATTTTTTCGAACCGGGGCAAAACCTTGATGATAGCGCCCCCTTCCTGCAGTGTTTGAAAAAAACTGCCAATGAGTAGCATTTAGTAGGAAAAAGAGGCTTCATTAGTTCGATAGTTCGAATTCTTCTCTCAAGGATTTGGCGCCCCTATGAAACTGCTGCCCGGGGCAAGTGCGGTTTGCCTCCCCTTAGATCCGGGGCTGAGTAACCGAGCTCATTCTGCTAACGATTACGATAGTTAATAAAGTAAAAAAATAGACTTGCTCGCCATTTTTCACTTCGTGATTTGACCAGTGGTGACATTCGCATATTTTCAATATAGTTTCCACAAAAAAATACGTATGCAAATGCAACAATCAACCACCAGACAGACAGTATAACAGTAGGTAAACTTTTTTTGTGATCACATCCAACCCGTGTGGTCAGATCTTAAGATCGCCTCATCTATAATTAAAATAAAGAAAATTTTAATATTAAAAAAAATCCCAAGCGACGATAGTGAACATGAGTCTACTATTATCTATTCTGTGACATAAGTTTAATTAATTGTTCCTCCGATATATCCCGAATTTATTCGATAAAAAATGGCAAATTTTCAATTCTTATAAAACCTCTTATTCGTACAACTTAAATTACTATTCGGCAATATGTATTTTAAGAAGTGACGGATAGAACACATATTTGTCGATTACTAATACCTGCGTTATCTACTTTGGTAGGTATTAGTCACAGCTGTCACAATTTTCACCTTATAAGTGTATGTATGTATCTACGTTCCGTATTAGATCAGTTCTAGGTGTATTGTGTGAGTATTGTAGGAAAATCTAAATTACTTACTGATAATGTCATTGTCATACAGAAAATCATGTATATCAAGCATAACTATACTCAGAGCGTCATATACAGGGTGATCAATCCAAATGAGTCAGTAGGCAGAACTCAGAAACTATGAGAGATAGCAAAATCTGTTCTTAGAACCCATGGCGTCGATTTTACATTTAATAATAATAGACTAGATAGAGAATTAATATTTGCATCCAGGAAAATGGCTACATTTTGAACATTTACTTAAACAAAACAATTATCTCATTTTTGAGTTTTTCTTTCAATTGTTTAAACAAGATTCCATTAAAAATGTGTTTCTTGTGACTTATGATTCGCACCATCAACAATAACAACGAAAAAACTTGCAGAGATTTTGACCAGGTTCGAATCCCGATTATGTATGAGTTAAAAATAATAATTGAATGCCATTAATTATTATTACATCTAAAATCGACGCCATGGTTCCTAAGAACAGATTTCGCTATCTCTCATAGTTTCTGACTTCTCCATACTGACCCATTTGGATTGATCACTCTGTATATCCCATGTTATAGAGCGCATAACTATAACATGGGATTCTTCAAGAAGCGAGTTAACAGGGCACTCTAAGGTTAGCAACGGATGGGCGATTCCTCCGGTGTTGCACATATCCATGGGCGACGATGACCACTTGCCAACAGGTGGTTCGTCTGCTGCCACTCATTACACAAAAAAAAACTGAAAACATTTAAATTAATACACCTAAATTTAATTTAATTTGGCTGATTGTCTTTGGTTTTTGTGTGGCGGGGAGTCGACCGAATCTCGAACTCTCGATATGCTTTTAACCAATGTCACTTAGTTGAAAAAAACTCTCATCTCAATTTACTCAAACGAAAAACGTAGCAACTCTATATGACGCTAGTGTGCACTTACTGCCTTTTTCTTGCAGTCGGTTTCAGATACAAGATTTTTCCAATGTATTGACGATATACTAGAGAGCATTAAGCAAGGCAAGGCCTGGACGTTGGTACTACTTAAGGGAGTTTTGAGACAATACGCCCTAGCAATGGCACTGGGAACACCATGCACATCTTTGATCTCGGATATCTTATCTATTATAAAGTTGTAAAAATGAAATGTCTGTACATTGCACATATTTTCAAAAAAATATTGTTACGGACTATTTGGAGGTCACTAAAACGAAAAACATTTTTTTGGACTTTTTGTATGTTTGTATGTGTCGTTGCGGCTTCATCACGCAAAATCGGCTAAACAGATTTCACAAATTTTTGGTACACGGATAGCTGCATGGGTATCTCCAGATGGTTATAGGATACTTTTTACCCGACAACGCTGAAGAAAAAAAAGAGGTGTTATGACTTTTTCTCCTCCGCGAACGGAGTTGCACGTGGCACCTTCTTGTAATTTTATAAATAGATACAGTATTCGATTTTTTTATTGTATTTCCTCTATGATTTACAAGGGGTAAAAAACTTCTACAAAAATGTGGCGTGGTAGAAGAAAGTTAGACATCCCCTGGTATACAGGTTCGTCCAAATATAGAGACCCAATTTTTATTTTTTTTCTTGCACGATGTAAAATAGCCTAGCGATTTTTCATAGTTTAGAAGTTTTGAGTCACTCTATTTGGACCACCTTGGATATACCTACTTTCCTAATCCGCATGTTTTACAATTTTACATGTAGTCTTGGAAATGTCCGTAGTAGGCCTTGCATCGTAGCGACCATAATCAGGTGGGGTCTAGCTCGAGCTAGGACTCATCCCACGCGCTTCCTGTCTCGCAGGAAGTGACGTCACCGTGGTCCACTTTCACAACTCGCCACCGTCGGAATCTTAATCAACACTTACTCAATCTCTCAATCAAATGCGAGTTCTGTATAATTATTTATTTATTTATTTATTAAAAACAAGTTACATAACATTACAGTGTATACACCAATGCGTCATGAACCGAACAATGTTTATTTAGACGACAAAACGGCGTGGCCCCGTTGTGTCGACATCTCGGGTGTTGGATTCGGTAGGTTGCCCCGGAACCGACGAAACACGACACCTTTCGGCCAGAAATCAGCACACGCGATGGTCTCCTGGAGCGGCCGCGGCACGCGCACTACAAACGAGCTGAAGTGCACGTAGTGGCGCGAATGCAACTAGAACACCCGCAGCGAGTAGCCGGTTTTCTAGCGAACATACCGCGTCACTTCTTCAGCGGTGGCAGTGTGGTATTTGATTGACGTTGGAAATATGCACGCAGAAAAATGTGGATCGAACTAGTGTTTCATTACATCGCGACTCTTCCGTTCCGTTCGCGATGGCCTGTGGCGAGCGATCCATATACGCACAAAGGCATAGGCCCTGAACGACCAAGGCTCCTTACAGGCAGAGAGAAACTGCTTACCTTGAAGCCTTGAACGACCATGTCTCTTTATAGACACAGAAAAACTGCCTACCTTGAAGCCTTGAACGACCATGTCTCTATATAGGTACAGAGAAACTGTCTACCCTGAACCCTTGAACGACCATGTCTCTCTATTCATATAGGCACAGAAAAACTGCCTACCTTGAAGCCTAGAACGACCATGTCTCTATATAGGTACAGAGAAACTGTCTACCCTGAACCCTTGAACGACCATGTCTCTCTATTCATATAGGCACAGACAAACTGCCTACCTTGAAGCCTTGAACGACCATGTCTCTCTATTCATATAGGCACAGACAAACTGCCTACCTCGAACCCTTGAACGACCATGTCTCTCTATTCATATAGGCACAGACAAACTGCCTACCTCGAACCCTTGAACGACCATGTCTCTCTATTCATATAGGCACAGAAAAACTGCCTACCTTGAACCCTTGAACGACCATGTCTCTCTATTCATATAGGCACAGAAAAACTGCCTACCTTGAACCCTTGAACGACCATGTCTCTCTATACATATAGGCACAGACAAACTGCCTACCTTGAACCCTTGAACGACCATGTCTCTCTACACATATAGGCGCAGACAAACTGCCTACCTTGAACCCTTGAACGACCATGTCTCTCTATACATATAGGCACAGACAAACTGCCTACCTTGGCCAAAAAGCCTGAGGACGCCACTGGCGATGGTACACACAATACACTTCATATGGACCAACTGATTTTTTTAACAAATAGTTACTTCGCGTATATTATCTCATTTTAGTTCCCGACGTTTCGGAAACTTCCTAGCTTTCCATGGTCACGAGTGGACTGAGAAAAGATGTATTTTCCTCTGTCAAAGTTACAATTTGTGCAAACTACCCATTTTTGAAAAAACATATAAAGGTAAATATACATGTCAGTAAAGACAGTTACTTATTAAATAAAAACAGAAAAAAAACAGTTCGCTAAGTGTGAAAATGAAAATTCTCGTTCGGGTCTATTTTTCTTAGGGATTGATTATTTGTTTAAATATCATGGCGACAGCATAATAATAGTAGGACAGTATTATCACCTTGTGTTTTCAATAAACGAATTTTAAATCAATTGACGTTCAGTCATCCGCTAAGATATTGCGTTAATATTAAACAAAACAGAGTCGTGTGCACAGATTATTTTGAATTTATGAATCATTTCGATCGCGGGGAATTTTTTGCGGCTCTTCTTCTTATAATCGATACGCGCCAACCCTGTGTTTGGTGGAGACCTGGTGGTATCACTCTGTACAGAAGTATCAATGAACGCACTATCCTAACTGGATACGCCTCAAATCCTGCCAACATTAGTATGTCACATGACATTTGCGCGGGAAACGCCATTACTGCCGGCCTACCCACAAACGCTGTAACTCCGTACTGCCTCCACGATAAGTTACGACGTTGTTTTTCGAGAGGACGGATTGCGACAATTGTCGTAAGCAGGATACCAGCGATTTGCCTACGCCTGACTCACTGACTTGTACAGGTGGACTGGCCTACTTTGACTACTCCTAGTTAATTTCAGCAGCGTTGAAAAAATGAAAACGAATTGTTAGTCGTTCAATAGGGCAATAGTTTCTTTGAACAGCTCTTGCGAAACCTTCGAAAATTCATAACCTGGGTGATGGGCCAGACAAACTTGGAAGGCATTTAGAACCGTTTCTGAGACACCAATTACATTGGTATATATGTATATACATATACAAGAGTTGCTGAATTAAAGTAATAGGTTGCTTGGTTCTGGAAACACGAAAGGTTCCAGTGCATTCGGGAGTAAGTCGGTAGAACTGCTGTTTCGGTTGATGCTGTCGCTTCGGAGACAGTCAACTACGACCAGTAGGGTACACAGGACTTTTTGCCAAGTTAGGCATTTTTTCTGTTCCTATTACATGAAGCCCTGGTCGTTCAGGGCTTCAGGATAGGCAGGTTCTTTGTTTTTGTGCGGAGCCATGGTTGTTCAGGGCCTGTGCCTTTGTGCCTATATAGGCCGCACGCCACTGACGGTGTGGACTAGAGCGTTATCCAGATCTGCTTATCAGTTTGATTGCGTTCCGATTTTGCTATATGGTTCCATCAATGACAGAGCAGACCAACAAGCAGGTACATTTTATATTGAGGAATATGCCTACAGTTGACAAGACTAACAAGATACCCTTAATGAGGCGTTAGATCATACAAACACCAATTTTCCTTATTACAAGTCAACAGGCGATTTTTAGACCCAAGTTTCGCTCTGCTCTTTAAAAGAGCCAGACTAGAAAGCGCATCCTCGTGAAGAGACCTCAACCTCACAATTTCTTGAACTTGAACTTTGGTCACTTTTTGGCAGCTTCATTAATGGCGGCGAGAGACATGACGTCAGCGGCCCGCCGTGCACCCACGCGTCGCCGACGCAGCTTCCACGATATTTGCACAACATAACATCACATAGGCCCTACCACAGTTAGCAGATAACTTGTGCAGCCACTCAATAAACATGTCTCCTCTTCCTTCCTCCTACCACAGCATCCTTTCAACCTGTATCTTTTAAGCAACAAATAACAGCGAGTCCTTTTTCTGTTGACAGAATCTCGGCCTCCTGGACCTCGAGAGGCACTCGTATCCCGCGCACTAAGGGACATGCAATTCTTAAATAATGAGGGACATGTAATTCTTAAAAGGTTCGTCTCTGTGGAGAGCTGGGTTAAGTGTTGATTTCCTGCTTCTAAACATCATATTTGGTCACTTTTACGTCCTTGTCATGAAATACCACTTTTTACTCACATTTACAACTATTACCAATGACAATGTACTTACCTTCAACTATTTTCTCACACATCTTCGCCTGCGTACCAAACGTTATTTGCTTTTCCTCAAACACAAGTAAAAACCCGTTTTATAGAATTTAAGTACATCAAATCAGACATAAACTTAAATATGGTAAACCCAGGTTTTTACAAGATTTACTTGGAAAATCGTGGAAAGTTACCCGGCAACAGATCACCAAAACATGTTCGGTATCGAAATAAAATAAAAACATCTTCAATTCTGCCAACCGCCCGCAGGTTGCCGCATACCTTATTCATTTTATATTTATTTGATCACTTATCGATCCTAAATAAAGCGAAGATCGATATCTGGGTCGCGCATAAGGCGCGGTCAAGTTCATTAGGAGCCCCGCGCTACCTGCGCCTGCGCGGCCGCTGGTCGTGGATCAATCGCGCCCGCGCGTGCTAATCACCATCATGTGGCTATTAGCACGAGGTCTATTGCTGGAGAAAGTACGGGCGTAGTCTGTATGAAACATGGATTAAGCTTTGCAGCAGTTTGTAAAGTAGGTACCTACATAAAAATAGAAATTAAGATAAAAAGTAGCTGCAGCTATACGTGCTATAACATGTCTTAAAGTGCCATCCTATCTTCATCCATTCTTTCAAGATACCTTCGGAACCCAAGGTTCCTCGAAAGCTAAATAATGGATCGTATGAGCCCATAATTACAAGTAATTATTTTCAACTTCAAACAACACGTTGATTCTAATTAATTTCATGAGAAAATAACAGTTAATACAAATGCTGCCTTAGTCAAAGTTATTAGCACAAATAAATAATGTTTCCTGTTCCACTTTTAGCCGGAAATATGCGCGTTTACCGAAGCATAAGTAAATACCATTGATAACTTTTTTTACTTTTAGCAATATAATATTGATTGTCTCTAATATTGATCCGCCGATTGTTCAAGCCTGGCTGACTTTTCTGAAACTGAAGTGTGTGTGCATTCTGCGTGTGTATTTTGTTTTATATATGTACGAGTATACTATTGTGTAAATGTAATGTAACACTATACATTATTAGTTATTATTACTAAGTTTTTCTTTGATCCATAAAATTTGACGATTACTTTATGATAATTAAAGCAAACTGACATGCTTTTGTATAAAATTTACATGAAGATTCTAACGATGAGAATAATAAGCTAAACTAAAGCGTGTATATGTCTGTAGTATCGTAGCTTCTAAACGGAAGATCCGGTTTAAATTTGTTTTATTTGAAAGACGACTTGATCGAGTGTAAGAAGAACACTTCTTAGCCAAGAATCTAGAGAATCGGTTCACCGTTTAAAAATTATAAATTTGTTTCGGGACAAATCAGAAGCTTTTATCGTATCGTCGATTGCCCAAGACTGTGGCGGACTTTTCTAGGCCTGAAGTGTGTGATGTATGACGCAAGTCCCACGGTCGCCGCCACAATGCACCGGGAAGCGGTCGTGGGAAGATGATCTGATGCGTTTTCCAAATACTCGCGCAATCGTATGGAAACTAGATCTGATGCTGGCATTTCTGGGAATGCAAAGCGTTGCGTATAAGGGGAAAGTGGATGAGGTAACAGGGTGCCGAGCTGAGCCAAGACGGCTTAAGTCTAGAACTAGTCTTCTAGAATGGATTAAATAGACGGAACGGATCGGCCACATGTGGGAAATATTTGTCTCCATGTTATAAGGTGTTACGGATGCCAACTAACTTAGGGATTGCGTACGATGAGCCTTCGCCTTATAAAGTGTTAAATTGAACTAAATAGGTAGTTCAGCATCATGTAATGTAATGTATAAAATGCCGAAAGTTGCAAAATAAAGTTAAATTTCGCCGCGTATGCAGCGTTATGTCAGATAGGATTTTTATGATGGTCAGATTTTAATTTACATAGCTAGATTGTTTTCATCCCCGATGTCCCCACCCCCCTTTGAATATCATCACGAACCCCAAGACATACAAACACTTTCCATAGTTATTTTATGTTATAGGGTTAATAAATTAATTAATTAATAAGAGGCGCGAGAAACGAGCAGACGGGTCGCCTGATGGTAAGCGACAGGTAAACACCTGCACCACCGTGATATGCAAATCTTTGTCGCGCGACAAAGATTCTTTGTCTCTTTCCTTTAAACACAATACAAGAAAGACGGGTGATGGTATGTCGCGCGACAAGCGATGTCCCGGAGATTTGCTAGACCAGCACCAGAGGAATTAGTGTAGTGGATTAATGTCCAATTCCAATCCCAAAATGTAAACAAATATTACGTCTCATATAGTATGCGTAAATCTCCTTCGTAATTATTAAGTTTATGAGCTTGGTGCGTTGTACAGCGTTCGTAATATTTATGGGTAAATAAATAAGTAATCATTATCAGCACCTTAGCTCAATGGAACCCGAGATATAACGCGGTTTCACAAACGTGTTTACGGCGCGCACAATGGCTGGAGACAATCGTTAGGAGAGGTGCCCAATGGTGGAAACACAGTCGCTAAAACTATATATGTGTATTAAATTACCTTGCGAGTAATGCAGATGGGATGCAAGAAGGACAATCGACTCAAAATCAAACTTAGGAGTGGATCAAGAAGTGGTGGACGCTTTCGCTAGACAGCACCTCTGGAACGTATGTAATTTATAGGTAAATTATGAAAATCATAAGAATTTCCAAAATGACCGATCTAGCGCTGCCCCTAACAGTTTTCCGCGATCCTGACAAGTTCGTCAGTTCCCCTTGTTAGTGAGCTTTCCACACTGCGTCTTCCGGTTCGTGGTCCCCATTTTTTCACTCCGGCGGCCATCTATTCTACGCGCAATGTGATCGCAGACTCACTGCCACTTAAAACTGATAGAGTGATGCAGCGTAATAGTTATGTAAATAATTAAGGATAGATTTTCATTTTGTATAGTAACTTTTCGCGCTTTATCTGCTTTAGTGCTAGCTCATCATCAGCTCAAGCTTTTCGGTTACGTTTCAATGCGAAACAGTATATAAACTCCATTGTAACTCCTTTTGCCTGAGATGAAGACTCGGAGTTCAGTGAACACCCTGCCTAAGGGCGGTACCGAGTGGATGTTAGTGTTGACATATTTGTCTAATGCCGATTGAGAGGCCGCACAATCGATTATAGGTGTAGCGATTGTTTTGTTTCTGTAGGCATGTACTTACTATTGTCCAGCCACCAGCGGTTTACTATGACAATGGTCTGATGTTTTAACTATAGTATCAGACCTTTGACCGAAAGAATAAGCATTCTTACCAAAACATAACTATTCATCCTTTATGTGTATTTAGTGTTCGAGATAAAATTGAAAAACAAACAATATTCGCAAATAAATTGAAGTCATTCCTGATACAGAAATCCTACTACTCGCTGAAAGAGTTTTTTGATGACAAACATTATAACTAGACTGGATTTAATAAGATATATGTATACATTATTATTATTATTTCTTTATCAAATCAAATCAAATCAAATTTATTCATTTGTTTTGATTTGATTTGATTTTGTTACTATTTAGCAACTTTAAGTTCAACTGTGTGTGTGCTTAATTTAATAAGTTTAATCTTAGTTTTACGGCAATTTCTACTAACTTTAGTGGTCCATGTGATACCCATATTATCTTGTATGAATTTGTAACCATTAAGCATCGTGTTAGATCTCGATGCGGTTGCCATATTTGCTGTAGCTGCAGTTCATACTGTAGCCCTGAAGATTCTGCAATAAGAATGGGATGGTTCGCTAGTTTATATTTACTTGAATCTTTTGCAGACAAATGAATTCAATATAAATCACATGCAACTTAAATATATCAAGAAACAGACGGAGTGACTAAGTATACTTACTCTATAAGTTATCGATCTACTTAACGTCAGTAATACGGAGCCAATCCACAATTAAGCACGAAGCGACACAATCGCCTAAATATCCATCGATCGCACATCACCGACACCAACTCCTTTTACCAACCTGCCTTATCACCGACGCAACAGAGTCCAAATCGACACTTATAGGGTTGCAATCAAAAAATATCTACAAACTCGATAATGCCGGCGTTTAAATCTCATGCCTAAGTAAAAGGGTTAATTCTGAAGGGGGTGGCGGTTTTGTGAGCTGCACTGGTAAGTTGGCGACTGTCGGATGGCACTCTAGCGCACAAGTGGACAGGTGACACGTGCGCAGGCGCCGTTTTTGTCCTGCGACTGGTTCGAGGGCCATAGACTAGTGGCGGAGGGCCAGAGTGCGGTGTGGTGCGATTATATTTTATTTTGTTCTAGCTCTGTACAAATAATACTTAATAACTTGACAATTTATGGATTATTAAATTTGTAACTATGGCTCAAAGCGTGCTCCCAACAAAAAACACTTTTGTAGCAACTTTTAAAAGTCTTTTTCTAGTTTTCAATACGATATATTCCTATTTCTCTACAAACTAGAAGCATTACCTACATTTTACATTGTAGGTACCAAAAGCATGCCCAAACGATTGAAAACTACAAAGAAATCGTACGATAATTATTTTAGTCCCTTTTATTTAGGTACAGTTGCCGGCCAACTTCCTGAGCATAACCTGCACTGCGCAGTAACCGATCTACGTACAAATGTAGGTACATGCGCAGATCCGCCATTTTTGTTCAAGAAGTTTGCCGGGATCTGTAGGTACGGTACAACTTCTTCCGTCATACAAGGCGGCAACCCTCACAGGCCTCATGGCATTTCATCTCATTTTGCGTGGTGACAACAAGTGTATTTATTTATTTATTTATTTTAGGGATAACAAACAACCATACAATTTATGTAAGACTTAGAATTACAATTATATGTGTTACAATATGCATGGCCAACAGCATTATCCACGGATTACTTTACATGAGTTGGGGTTGTCAAAAGTGGATCAGTTGTACAGATTAGTAATTATAATTTCAGTTCGTGGAGAAAAGCAAGTACAAATTTTGAACATGGATATTTTATGTGAAATGGGTGTTCACTCCAAAAAAAAAACGCGCTTCTCATTTGTATGATGTTGATTTGAATTAGGCAACATTTAAAAGTCAACAGGTCGGCACGTTTTTGCGGGGTGAGTGTAAGTAGTACTACTCCCAAAACTTTTGGGAGTAGCTTCTCTAGACTCTCTAGGTTTGATCTATAATCTAATTCCTGCCTGCTGCCGCTATTTGCCACTTATTTATATTAAATTAACCGTGTAATAACAAAGTACTCTGTACGGCTGTGCATGCGCACGCGCCGGGCAGGAAGTGAGCTCGTGTGGAAGATGGGCTTCGCACAGGTGGCGCAGTCGGCCCACGGATCACACTCCTGTCGCCATCGCATAAAGTCGATGTCAAAACTGGATGATTTTGTTACGGGGCTCAATATTACAGTAGGTATAGGTGAAAAACTTAAGTAAGTCATGTTGTATGTAGTAGTAGCGTATCCGTATAGGCAATTTGACGTTCCATATTAGAAAAATGACATAAGTTCCATATCAATTATGTACACTACTACTGACTACAGGTAACTTACTTAAGTTTTTCACATACAACAGGTTACACCTAAAAATTCTGAAATGTTTTGTCACATTTTCATGGTGAAGAAGCTACTCTTACGATAATCTTCGTTTCTCCAAAGTATTTTTTTTTTTCAGGGAAGGAAAATTCCCGTGTTGATATCCCTCGATATTAGGGGACAATTTTTACAAATATTGAACTAGTTTACTATATATTATGATATATATAGAAAATATAAGTGTCTATTTATTATATAGATTATATCCTGGATTCTGCTATTTCTGATCCTGAAAAAATCCTTCTATGGAACATGGTTTTTATGTAACGTATACTAATTAATTGGTGGTGGTGTCGGTCTGGTATTCCTGTCAAAAGTCTTAGGAAGTCAGATGGTATTTGCTTCACGATAACCTGTCAAATTTAGAATAGTTACTTATTTGAAAATGTTGAGTCTGGTGGCATCGCTGTCCTTTGAACTTCAGTTATTTTCAGTTATCGTAAATCATGGTAGAGTGCCATAGGTGTGGCAAATTTCAACCGAAATGATGGATTACGGTGACTGTCGACAATATAACTATGTTTAATCGTTAAAATTAGTATTTTCCACATCTATAGCGCAATGCCAGGATCGCTGCACCATGCTACCAAATTTACGATCACTGGTTATAAATTAGGTACTTTTATTAATTATACCTACTATCAGAGATCTGTACCAAGCCCCCTGCCGCGCCACAAACAAAACAATTACAGTCTCGTATGACAGTAAATATTCGTGAAAGTAAAACGCAGCACACAAAGATGGTCCCACGCCGGAACGATGCAACTATGAAATTATTCGATCCAGGTCATCGCCGGTTTGCGTAAAATTCGTTCATTTGGGCGCTCGCAGGTGAGACTGTTTGGAACCGAGATTTTGGCTTCGCGAGTACAAACATTTTCGCACGGCGGGCCTATGATTGAGAGAAAGAAAGATAATTTATTTCGCAGCGATAATAGGTATACATGAAATACACTAGAGGGGAAAAAATGCGTTGTGCGAAAAAGGAGTCCACTCAGCATAGTGTCAAACCATAAAGACTGATTTGACGCTGGTATGACGTGGATCCACAAATCGAGCGAAACAGGACTGCACCTGCACGTTATAGACACATTTAACAAAATAAACTTAATTAAAATTTACACAGTACGTACTCTGCTTGGTTGCTTTTATAACAATAACACATTGAAATAGAAACAAACTAATAATATATGAGTGTGTTTCGTAGGTTAATTATTACAAGTTTTATTTTGAATGAAAAAATAATCGGTTTGTTATAATTTCATAGTTTTTCTTACATCTCACATTTCCCTCGCTGTGTTGTGTTAAAAAATATTACGCTTCTCGTGCCTTGAAAGCCTCGCTACGCTCAGGAATCTATATTTCACCTTTATCTCTATTTGATTTTTTTTTTCAATTTTAGATATCTTCGCTCGGCTTTTAATTTCGCGCCAAATAACAACATTGCAGCCTTGCATAACTTACAGTGCTCTACGTGTTCAATTCAATAACGGTTTCAGAATGTTGTTGGGGCTGCCACGCTTTTGCAGTGCGTCAGCCATGTTTGCGAAAGCACGCATGAATGATTTCCATGCTATAATAAGACACAAAATTGCATCTCAAATGTATCGCCTGCGGGCCAGCACCAACAGCTTGCTGGCCGATATAGCAGAGAGATGGGACTGCCCGTTTTTCAGTCACTGGGCGTCTTTTCATCGCCATGTGTACCAAGACCCCAAATAAAAATTAAAGAAAAAAACTGAGAACTAGGTTAAGATGTACTAACTCTAGTTATGTAAGTCTGTAACTAACAAGCTATGGGCAAACCGGCCTGAAATAAAGAAATTATTAGTATTATATTATTATTATAACAAATAACTATTGTCACGTAGGCGAAGGCGCGGGATATGTTACAAATAACAACTATTTCGAGATAACTGGAGACGATGCGCTGAAAATGAGTATTACGTATAAAACATGGAAACAGGCAGAGGTGTATCTGTATGTCTCAAAGAAACGTATTAATGTATGTACTTACTCGTACATTGCAGACAACACCGGCATAGCGAAAGTCTAGATGGACGTCGAGTCTGCGAAACTCTGTGAATGAACACGTTGAGACAATTGCAGTGACAGCGTCCGATCTCCAGTATAGTCTGACCCCCCGCGCGCCTCCCATTACCCACACAGCATGAGGAAATCGAGGATATGATAGTAAAATTAGAGCTCTTTACGCTGGTCGTTAGAGCGCAAGTGCTAGCGTAAGAAGAGCTCCCGCGTGCGTCTGAGCTCCTAGTATTTTGGGCTTTGAAGATGGTGTTTCTCCGGCCTTTGGGGGTCTGTCGCCGGGCCCGGCCCACGTTGGGCCTTAATGGCCGTCGGGCAGTGCCCATTCCGCGCAATTAGCGTGCCT
This sequence comes from Hedya salicella, assembly GCA_905404275.2. NCBI lineage: Eukaryota > Metazoa > Arthropoda > Insecta > Lepidoptera > Tortricidae > Hedya > Hedya salicella. The sequence goes on along the minus strand of FR990112.1, from coordinate 308,306 downwards.
ACGTGGCCGGCCCACTTGTCATTACCTTCGCGAATCTACAAACATGGTATGCAGATCTACGTTTGTTAGGTAACTTGGCTTCCTCTGCTAAACTTGGTGATTGAGGCGGAGTTTCGGGTTTACTTGGAATTAAAAGCAAAAAACTTTATAATTGTGCGGTGATGACTTTGACGTGATACTCGTATCTTAGTAGGTTTATTAGATAAAGTGTTGATAGGTTAATAATGTTGGTGATATTTAATGATGATAGTGGTTACTAACATCTATTCTTTTGGTGAGATTAAAACACGAAAAACAATCTATAAGCTAAACATTTATAGGCTTTTCTATAGCAATCTATTTTTAAAATATTTTTTTCTGTTTCCGCGATTATCACTCATTGAAATAGAATAATTGAAACGGATTATATCGCGTATATTATTACAGGGTCGACTCCGTGAACACGTAAGCTGAAAAGCTTCCGAAACGTCGGGAACTCAAATGAGATAATACACGCGGTATAATATGTAAGAAAGAAATTGCAGTTATGTAAGAAATTGTATTAAGTATGTAAGAAATTGCAATGCCCTAGCAGGGTCTCATGTACCTACATAATAACTACCTTACCATCCATTGTAAAATGAACATGATAGGCAATAAATGATATGATATGATATGATAATCCGTTTCAACTTTTTATTGAAATGAGTGATAATCGCGGAAACAGAAAACAATATTAAAGATAGATTGCTACAGAAAAGCCTGCTTGTATCACAAAACATGGTATTTGTTTTGGGGTCCAGTTTTTATCCGTATGTTTCCCTTTGTTTTTTATAGATCTTAACTTGTTACTGCATTCAAATCAAATCAAATCAAAATATTCTTTATTCAAGTAGGCCTAGTTACAAGCACTTTCGGAATGTCAGTTACATGAGAGTGAATGTTTGCTGGGAGAAATACAATATGATCCAACATTTGCTGCAAGGATTAGGGAAACCCAGAAAAACCTAATCAGATCATTTAACTTAAGTGTAATATTATTGATAAAATCATCATTTTTAAAATTAAAATACTCAATAAGATAAATCCCAAAAGGATTGTTAATAAAAAATAAATAATCTAGAATGTGTCTAGAATAAAATTCTAAATGTCAGAGTATATAAAACAATTAAGATTAAAATAATAATAATACCTTAGGTATTCGTCAAAATAATTATTCATATACCTACATGACGCTATAATTTACATTAATCCCACGCGGCTTCATCATTCATGTAGTCTTGTGTGCTATAATAAGCTTTAGAAAATAATTTTCGTTTCACAATATTTTTGAATTTACCAATAGACAACTCAGTTATGCTGCTAGGAAGTTTATTATAAAATCTCACACAGTTACCCATGAATGATCTCCTTATTTTATGGAGCCTAGTAGCAGGCACTGCGAGCTTATGCTTATTTCTAGTATTAATATTATGTATATCACAGTTCTTCTTAAAGTCGGTAATATTTTTATGTACATACATAATATTCTCATAAATGTATTGACAATGCACTGTCATTATATTAATGTCCTTAAACTTATCTCTAAGCGAGTCTCTATAGTTCATTTTATATATCGCACGAACAGCCCGCTTCTGCAGAACAAATATAGTATTAACGTCGGAAGCACTGCCCCATAGTAAGATGCCATACGACATAATACTGTGGAAATAACTGAAATACACTAATCGAGCCGTTATCACGTCTGTTAATTGACGAATCTTACTTACTGCAAAAGCTGCAGAACTCAGTCTATTCGAGAGATTAGCAATATGGGGACCCCATTGGAGCTTAGAATCTAATGTTATACCGAGAAAGACTGTACTATTAACTAGATCCAGTTCCTCACCTTTAACCATAACGCTTGCTTGCTCGTGTTTTACGTTACTCGTGACAAACTTAACACATTTAGTCTTTTTCCCATTCAATTTTTCTCATTCATTAACTTTCACGATCGGCAATTTACTATCTTGTTGCATTGCATTGCATAATTTTTGGCTGAAAAAAATGCACAAGATCTGATGAAACGATTTCATGTAAACTCGATCGATGTCACGGCCGGCAGCGCAGCCAATTTCAGTTGAAATACATACGATAACGACTTCACTAGTCAAATTCCTTCGTTTGACGGGTATATCTGTTTAAATTATACTGCAGTTCACAATGTAACTTATCCATTTATCTTCTTGGAACTTTATCCTCAACTTGAATTTATGAGAGTAAGTGTGCTATTGATGTAGGGGAGCGTGGGGGAATTAGTAGCACCTACTAAGGAAAATTTATAACGACTCATAATTTATAATCACATATAGGAAATCAAAAACAATAACATTATCTATAATTAAAAAACAAAAATATGTAATTCGCTCCCATTTCCCTACCCTTCAGACGCTCCTTTTCGGTTTAATTAATTTTAAAGAGCCGTCGTACCTTCTCCAGAAACTTCGATTCATCAAGCCAGACGTGCCCCTCGTCTGATCTGTCCTCGACACGGAAGCGCGTCTTTTCTGGCAGTTTCAGTTATTCTGCCAAGAAATGATTTAACTACATTCCACCCCCAATTCAAAATGCTTCCTCGGTTTTTTTTATTTAAAACACGTTTAAAACAACAATTTGTTAGTGTCTCAGGGTAGATAAGAATCAAAGGTAGGTTATTAAACAAAACAAACATATAAACATATTAGGAAATATAAATTCAAATTTCAAATAACTTTTCCACGCTAGCGGAGAAAATCTATTCACAAATCGCTATTATGTGAAGTTTTCCGAGCTAGTGAGGTAATGACATAAGGGTAGTCATATCAGATTACAAACAAAATTGTACATTTGTGGATTGCTCACCTGTTGCTATCTTGCCACATTATTGAGCAATAGGCAGCAGTATGATGCAATATTTATGAATATGAATATTACTAATACGAGTATAGTTCGCAGAAGAAATTCAGGGTATTTAGCATTTGAGTGCGAAAATCCGAAAGTTAGCACTACGCTTAGTCTGAATAAGCTGAATTAGATCGTGTGTCATGAAAACAATTATGATCGACCGGTGCTATGACGATCGTTTGTTGACATAGATAAACACACACTTAAGCGGTGCCGACAGGTGGGAAGAGACCTGATGAGGCACTGGACCTCCTTATATTTAAGTTTTCGTACTAACATAGTTATGTACGTCTCTGTGTTACTAACAATCTATCGATCATGTAGTCCGAAATAAATGGTTTTTTTTGTATATAAGTACTTGTCAAAAAGGGACCACGAGCTAGCGCAAGTCTTCGTTTCCGCTTGGATAAAAATGCTTTCGTATGTCCGTTTGTCTGGATGTACTTCTCTACAGGTCACAAAACTCAACCGATTTTCGTGAATTTTTGTGAGCAGGTTCGATAATTATGTACGATTTTTTTGCCGATTCAGTCTACAGTTCACAAAGCTACTCGTTTATTATACCTAAGGCCCTATTTCAACGCGGTCTTGTTACCTTTTTACTGTTAAACGCTCATCATTGATTGTGAAATCGGGCCCTACATAGTTAAATTTGCCAAGTGATCTCATCTAAAAATAGGATACGTATTATTATAATTAGTTTTAACATACTGACTGACATAAAACCAGTTTCAAAGAGATGACGCAAGAAAGCGTTCACATATTGCTATTATACATGAAATTCGACGCAATAGCGCCCATTTGTCTGATCTGATAAAACCGGAAAAATTGCCAGCCAGCCGTCAAGGCAATCATAACGTCTAAATATAAACCGGATTCGCCAAAATCGGTCATTCGATCGCGTCGCAACACGTGCTGGTGATGGCGGCTGACAGCTGGTTTGCCGGCTTTCTGACCCACTTGTGCAGGTGCCAGACTCTGTTAATGGTTTACGTACTAGTCGGAAACACTCTGTCAATCGTCGGGAGCCCTTGATGGGTCATGCGACCGTCTCGTTTACGTGACGCGACGCGACGCGAGAATCATCTTGGGAAGGAGTGGAGTGTGATCTTCTTGGGTTCAGGTTGGAGCCGTGTATTTTGTCAAAGCGAGCCTGTTATGGTCGCTCACGTTTATCGTGTAATAGGTAAAAAGTCAAAGCACCTTCCACTTTCTGACAAATATGTGAATGCGAGAGTGATGCTTTATCGTGTATTTATCGCAATATAAAGACAATCATTATATTCTAAGAGCAATATCGTTCTCTGGTGATTACTTCAAAACAAGACCAACAACAAGGAATTACTAGCTATGAAAATTTATTAGGATGAAACAAATTCGTCGCCAAACATACTGTACTAATACTCATAAGCCTAACTTTAACTGATCCTGCTCTTAGATGAACCTACCTACCGCTAAGATCATAAATAAACTTTTTAACAAAAAAATAAAACCGACTCCAAAAAAACTAAAAAGTGAAAAATAACGCCATAATTCAGTTTCTTCAAATTACTTACAAGTAACCGTTTGTATACGCAATCTATACAGTATATACATTTAATCTTATTTTGGCGTCGGTGCCATATAAACAATGTTTAAAATATTGAAAAATGACGAGTTTACTAAGTTGTGACACGATGGCACAAAAAAAAAAGTTTATTTATTTTACACGTTTTAGTTAATCGTTAATTAAAAGTGTATCTCGTGACGATTCGAACAAGCCCAAACACGGCTAGGATACATTATTTTATTACATAGATCTGGTGCCTACCTTCCGGCTCCATCATCAAATCAATTCGATTGTACCATTCTCATCAGGAACATTTAAATTTGTCACTATGAAGTTGCTTAGCTAAATTAATCAAGATATTTTGTCGCCACCCGTAAATTATTTATCATTGAGGAGTTCCGATGGCATTCTGTGGTCTTCTGCATCAGTTCCACTTCACCAATTTACACTTTCTGAATGATAAATTGTAATACTTTCGCCTAAGCAATCGGAACTGTAATATATAATTAATAAAAAAATATTGTAAATATCTCTTATAGGTAAATAATCGAACTGTTATGTAAATATTGTAAATACATCTTTTAGGTAAGTATTAATTTAGCGTACGTACATAATATTTGATTCACGTGTACAATATTATCAATAAATAAACAAAAGTAGTCGGTAGGATATTATATCTTTAGTGTAGGTACATAACATTTCGCGTATAAAACATTATTAGATCAATGGATCAGATGAATGACATTATTAGATGAATGGAATGGATTATTTAAAACATTATTGTTAAATATTGAAACATTATATAAATATAACATAGGTGACATAGGTATTATTATTAAGGAGATGCCTTCTATAATTAACCCAGAAGCATAAATAATGATTGTAAATAAATAAAACATAATTAGGTACGTGTTAAATTGTAATACTTTCGTCTAAGCACCAGAACTGTTATGCAGATATTGTACTGTTATTATGTAATAAATATCGATTAAGAAGTCGATTAAAAAATAAGTCTTCTGTACTCAGAATGCTTGTCAGGACAATTCCAGTAACACCAAACACGACTCGGTTACGTTGTTTGATTTCCGTGGGTACTTTCCGGTTCCAGCATCAGACCAGTTTTATGGCACCGTATTCAATAGCACCATGTACATTTGTTTCCTCCTAGTAATTTAACTATCCGAATCGGCACATCTAATCGCTACCTTCGAAACACTGGCCGTTTAGAAGTAAAGTTCTAGTGGCCATCTGTGGTGTTCATCATCAGTTTCCTTACACCAAATCCTATTTACTTAATGTAAATTCTTGACTTTATCAATAAATTACCGAAAGCGCCGTACATGTCCCTATAACATTTGAAGAGTTCCCTCGATTTCTCCAAGATTCCATCATCAGATCCCGACTTAGTGGCAATGGGACCAAATCGGAGTTATATACCCTTTCGATTAAAAAAAAAATATGGCTAATCGGTTCATGGTTCTCGGAGATATAGAGTCACATACATACAAAAAAAATTGTTCGAATTGAGAACCTCCTCCTTTTTTGAAGTCGGTTAAAAACCGACACTCTCTACACTTGTAAAGAATAGTTCGTCTTTCGTAGACGAGAGAGTACGATCAGGTGAAATTATTACTAACGCTTTTTATATTAAATCCTATATAACCATAATTATTGATTTATATGATGTAATGTTTTCAAATACATGGTGTATCGCGTTTTTTATGTACTTTATTATAAGATTGTATTGTCTGTAATTAATTATGAAAATCATAAAAGTTTAAAGCAAAATCGTCTGAAACATAGCATGTCTGGAAGCCAGTGCGTTTTATGTTCCTAAAGTCCGGATTTCGCAGGAGTTACATTAAAAGTATCCTTTTAAAGTGTAATCCAAATACATCGTCAATTCCGCCCGTTTCGATTAAAAGATCAACAAACACGATATTTTGGATCCGCGGAGCTTGGCATCTTGCCTGATGAAGTGATTCAATCGCTTGAGCTGATTCTAATTGAATTAACTCCGACCGGTCATCGATCGGCGTGACATCGGGCGCGCTTGTAATTCAATAATTGGCCATAATTGAGACCACAATAGGGGATATGTGTGAATTTTTATTTTTGCTTTATTAATATTATTATGTTTGTATCTCACATTGAGTCACGGGCTCGTATGTCCCGGATTTTTGAGAGGCTTGCGTGGGGATATGGATCCAACACGTAGAGGCCCTTTCGAGAAGTTTGCTGTGGCTGTACTTCTGCTGGGACTCGCTCCTGATCATGTCAATAAGAGAATACGTCCATGAGCAGGTCCCAGCAAGATGTTAGAACTATTGAATTTTAAGGAAAGAGATGTCGGGCTATGAAATTGTAGTTTGGATGGACTTTTTTTGTCTATTGCAATAGAAATGTCACCCGCCATAACCACCGAATCGATCGCTATCTGTGGCGGGTGGTGACTCGCCACTCACTTGATGGGCCCCCGTAATTGCCATCAAACAAGACAGCCGGAAGCAACACGGACGTGAGGGCTTAGGGGCGTCGAGAGGTGTGCTGCGCTTTCTCCGAGGTTACTCGCGGCGTAATGCCCTTTAACACTTCCAACCCTGGAGCATATAGCTCTAACGCTTCTCTCTGGACAGCCAATGAAGGCAAGCCAGAGCTGAGAGTCCTACGGGTCCTCTTGGCCTCTTATCCACTCCGGCCGATGAAGACACACCGGAGGCGAGGGCCCTGACCGACTCTCTGGAGATCTCGGGTCCGTGGGGTCGTTACTCCCCAACAGCTCGCCGGTAGATATTATTATTAAAAGCTCATTCATGTAACAAACAGTGGAGAAAAATATTTTTTCGAATAAATAAAAAACAGTGAATAAATAACAAAGATAGCCATCAAACATTTCATTCTATCTCTTTCCAGCAAAACAAAATTTAATATGGACTTTATTTATATGGCTGTAGTGTACTACGAGTATGACGTAAAAGATGTCGGACCTCTGTCAAATCGCTGTCTAATTAGTAATTTAAAATACCTATATTATGCGTATTTCTTGGCTGATTTTAATTTTAATTTCACTGTTTGAAATCGTTTTTACGGTATTTAGATATTTTGTCAAGAAAAGTGAAAAAATAATCATGCAAGATACATTATTGAGACTACAATTACCAGTCATGGGCTGCAAACACAGGTTCATATATCGCATCATTTGTAACTATTTGATTTCGAGGTTTTATATTATAGTGAGAAAAGACTTCACCGCGATTCTGCAATGTAACTCACTCGTTGTTGTTGGCCTTTCCTGATAATTATAATTTAGTAGATTTCAACATTTCAAGGATTGGGTTAGGGAGACCGGGTAAGATTGTCTCACGGGTTGGTTGTCACACGACAGCCATAACAGAAAACTGAATGAACGAATAAGCTCATCTATGGGTGCCGAAGGATCGCGAGAGCTTTATCTAGAAGGGAGATATGGCTCTCGCGATCTTTCGTCACCGGTTTATAGTCCATTGAGGCCGCTGTGACAACTGACCCGTGGGACAATCTTACCTGGCCCCTATTTCATAAACGTGACAGGTGACAATTAACAACGACAATTCGACGTACATTTCTGGGCCGCCGAGTAAGTGAATGCCTGGCATCATGATAGAGAAGTAATGTATGCCGAATTGTCGTTGTCAACTATCACCTGTCACGTTTATGAAATAGGGGCCTGATCTACCTTCTACAGAAGCAGCGAGCTTTATCTTTGACGTTGAACTCACTTTTCATCAGGTAGCTATGTAGTTATTGTTACTCTTTGTTGAGCAAGTTGAACTAGCCGTACTGAACTGACCTTACGTTAGGCATTTTATGAGTCTATTCCATTACCGACCCGTGAGGCAATCGTAACTGATCTACCTTCTACGGAAGCAGCGAGCTATATATTCGATGTTGAACTCACTTTTCATCAGGTAGCTATGTAGTTGTTTTTACTATTTGTTGAGCAGGTTGATCTAGCCGTACTGAACTGACCTTACGTTAAGCATTTTATGAGTCTATTCTAATACCGACCCGTGAGGCAATCGTAACTGATCTACCTTCTACAGAAGGAGAGAGCTATATATTCGATGTCGAACTCACTTTTCATCAGGTGTATGAAAGGGGAGAAATGGTAGCTATGCAGCCCCGGATCTACGATTTTTTTGAACCAGGGCAAAACCTTGGCGCCCCCTCCCTACAGTGTTTGAAAAAAACTGTTAAAACTGCCAATGAGAAGCATTTTTTGTGACCAAAACCTATTAGATTGTAGGAAAAGAGGCTTCATTAGTTCGATATTCCGAATTCTTGTCTCAAGGATTTGGCGCCCCCATGAAACTGCAGCCCGGGGCAAGCGCCCCCGTCCCCCCAGATCTGGGACTGTAGCTTTGTAGTTTTTTTTACTATTTGTTGAGGAAGTTAAGCTAGCCGTACTGAACTGACCTTACGTTAGGCATTTTATGAGTCGACTGCCTACCGTGCTGAGTGTTGCAACATTGCACCGCGATCGGAATTGCACATGCGTCACAACACGCGCTAATGTCGACCGGACAGAGGGAAGTGGGTCAATAGCGTGTTAGATTTGTTTACAAACACGTTCATGGCGGTTAGAAAACTGATAGCGAACTAGCAATTTCGTATTTGTGTATAAATATCTTTCAACAAGTAAAAGACGTATTTAAAAATCTCAAATTATGTGTTTTCGGACGTCATGTTATACCACTATATACGCTCCAATTAGGCTCTACATTCGATGGTTAAAGTCTGTCGCGTTCGTCGGGCCCACCGTGTACATTGGGCATTTAAATGGAACATGTAATATTTAGTATTGTGATGCGTCGCAACCTGGCTGCGGGCGTGCTAGTTCCGCCGCCAAACTCTGGGAAATCGAAACTCAACAACTTCGTAGGAAGCATGATTAAGCAGGTGAATCAAAAACTATAAGTTGCTGTGACACGGTCCCATGTCACTGTTTTTCAAAACAGATGCACTTTGTCCTAATGTATCGTTTGTCCTAACGCATTTTTTTCAAAACCGTAAATTCTTCCTGATTTTTTAAAAGATCATCGTATAGATTAGGTTAGGTTTGTTTATAACATTCTTCAAAAGTTTACAGTTTCATAAAAAAATGCGTTAGGACAAACGACGTTAGGGTTTCCGATATAGATCCGTTTTTCTTTTTAGGGTTCCTTAGCCGAAATGGCAAAACGAAAGTTTCGTCATGTCCGTCCGTATGTCACAAACATTTTACTCAAAAACTACAATGTATATATTAATGAAATTTGGACTACAGGTGTCTTGTATAAGCCGCCAGGTACCTACTTAGTTTAGTACTTAAGAAAAATATTTTTTTCTGGGGGGGGCACTCGTGACATGTAACCGAAGTTAGCCGAAAAAAAGCAGCGATCAACATGTGGCATATATTTCGACAGTTCTTCTAAAAACACTAAGGTTTCTAAAAAAAAAATGTTACTTTAGTAAATATTTTCGGAAATAATCGATCCGAGAGTGGCATAAATTGTGTACCCTTGTGTTGTGTCTCCCCCCTCTATCTTCTTACCCGAATGTCCAAAAAAGAGAACAAATTACAAATATAAAGCTTAATAAACACTTTCAACGAAAATATTTTTTAGAAACCTCAATTTTTTTTAAAAGACCTCGAAATATGTGCCACGCATTCATGTAGGCTAAAAAATATTTTTTCAGTTTCTGTTACATATGAGTGCCCTCTCCAGATTTTTTTTGCCATTTTGGCTACGGAACCCTAATTACCTTCATTCATGGAATGACACGAGTAACGCGATTTTTTGTTTTATACTTAATAAATAAAAATAAAATAAAAATAAAAATCTGTTTATTACCAACACAACTTAGAAATCACCATCAAATTTCTCGGGTGGACGCCGGACCGTCAACATCTCCTGCATCTCCTGATGATGCCTCGTAGAGAGGCGAAACACGTGTCGAGGATTATACTGTTTGGTGTTGGTTTGTTGTGTTTGCATGCGTATTATTATTATTATTATTTTGGAAACTGCATGAAAATATGCTCATGTGAGCACAATTTATTGTCACATCTATTTAACAAAGACACTAGTTCGCGGAACAGCAAAGGAACTATAATCCATTGATCTAGTATGGAATTCCGCAAAGTAACGCCTGAATCTATCAATTATTTAAATAAATATTCGACAGATATTTTTAGTTTGTGTTTGTGTGTGTGTGTGTTTTATACTACGTAATACTTAATGAAAGACTTATAATTCCTAAATAGAATTACTTATGACTAATGACACTGTAATGCCTAATATACCTAAAAAAAAAACAATTACAGGCGCCCCAACCATTGCACTATGAAGCCTATCGGGCAGACTGCAAACTGGCCACTTAATTGCTAAGAGTGAGACCTAATCATAGGTTCACTCGCTGGATGGACACTAAGCACTCGCCATCCCGACTGACGCCACAGTTCCCGTGGGAAAAACAAAAAAAACTTATTTATGATACGACTGAAAAGCAAGTAAAAGTTTGACATGACAACTTATCCTCGAATCCCTTTGTTTCCCATAACCATTGAAAGTCCTAATATAGTGTTAGTCATCTATACATAAAGTTGTAAAAATGATGTGGGTATGGGTATATTGAAGATATTTTCAAAAATAATATTATAAGGGACTATTTGGAGGTCACTGAATTGAAAAATAATTTATTTTTATTTTTTGTATGTCTGTATGTGTCGTTGTGGCTTCATCACGCCAAATAAGCTAAACAGATTACAACTATTTTTTTTACGGTTGTGGGTTTTGTATTTCTTGTTATAACGGCAACAGAAATACATCATCTGTGAAAATTTCAACTGTCAAGCTATCACGGCTCATGAGAGACAGCCTCGTGACAGACGGGCAGACAGACAGACGGTAATCAAAGCAAATTTCTCATAAATTGTTTATGTTTATGAGAGTTTTCAGTTACAATATCCACTATGACCCCTGTGACGTGCTATGTAAGGGTTCTGTTCTGAGTGTACGCAACTCAGTTGTAATTTGCTCCTTGATCTATCACAATTTAAAAATAATTGTGTCAGTTACCCCCATTAAATGTGTGTTCTCCAGAAGTCTAATAATTATTCCTTCTGTACTTACAGCTCGCAAAGTTGCCAAATTTTATAAAAGCAATCCAATTGCGTCAATATGGGAAAGTTTGGATTCCAAACTTGTAAGCGATAATTGTATTCACGGTATTCCCAATCGATTGGGAATTTCACAGGAGAAATCGTAGCAATTTCCTAAATCGAATCCTTAAAACTCGACTAACCAAAACACCGAAAGTTGAATCTACTTGGAAGCGATCTATTTCGGGCGGGGGACTATTCCGGGACGCGGCGGCAGGTTTTCGGGGAATGTCAACACGGCCGACTCAATGAACCCTGCCTGCGCCGGCGCAACCGGTCTGGCTATTCATAAAAATTACACTCGCACTCAATGGACGAGCCGCCCGAACAATCGCTCTCTAATACTGATCATCTAAAACGTTGTGATCAAGATGCTTATGTATTCCCTGTTTCATCTATGAAATAAGTACTGCCTGTTAAGTGTTCAACGCTCATTCGTTTCTTACATAGAGCCTGTATGGCGTAGTGCTCTTTGTTTTTGTGGTTAAAAAAATATAAGGCACTAGCTTCTGCCCGCGACTTCGTCCGCCTTAAATTCGTTTATCGCGGAAAAGGGTATTTTTCCGGGATAAAAAGTAGCCAATGTTTTTCCCGGGACTCAAACTATCTCTATACCAAATTTCATCCAAATCGGTTCGACGGTTTAAGCGTGAAGAGGTAACAGACAGACAGACAGACAGACACACTTTCGCATTAATAATATTAGTATGGATTTATACAATACAAATACTCTTTATTGCACTGCACTGCATACCTCAGATACACGGAAATACAGAACATGACAGTAACATACGAATAAGCAGAGGTAAACCACAGGCGGTTTATCGCTAAATAGCGATCTCTTCCAGACAACCTTTGGTTAGCGGAGTACTGTAGTATTTAGTAACAGTAGACTTTATAAATGTTGTACAGCACCTGTTCAGACGATTGCTTTTTTTTAAACTACAGCCCAAAGTTTGTCGTTTCGTTCCCTTAGCGATATGGTCGCCTGTCACTTACCGCAACTTGACCTTAAAGTAGGTATCTCTGTTTAGTTTGTGTTTTTCCTATCTCCTACTGGGGTCTCAAAGTGATCCTTCTATACTTTTATGAATTAGTAAAAATGAAATGTCTATAAAATTGCGGATATTTTCAAAAAAACTATTGTAACGGACTATTTGAAGGTCACTGAAGCGATTTTTTTTCTTTGTTTGTATGTGGCGTTGTGGCTTCATCACGCCAAATCGGCTAAACGGATTTCAACCATTTTTGATACACGGGTAGCACAGATGGTTACAGGGTACTTTTTACCTGACTACGCTGAAGAAAAAACCGGGGGTTATGACTTTTTCTCCTTTTTAAGTTGCAGGCACATTCTAGTAAGAGATAAGCTGTTTACCTGTAATCCTCCTTCACCTCTGTGTATTTAGTATTTATTTCTAGTAACGATGTAATTGTAAAGGACTAATGGTATAGCAAAGATTCCATCTTGTTATACGAGTTTGAAGAGTAAGTCCGTCGACCTTTACCTGCCTTAGCTGACGACTTCTCCTTTTGTCAACTTATGTTGACTAAAAATCTATACTATTATATGCTATGATAAAGTTGTTAAAATTAAATGTGTCATCATCCATACTAATATTATAAATGCGAAAGTGTGTCTGTCTGTCTGTTACCTCTTCACGCTTAAACCGCTGAACCGATTTGGATGAAATTTGGTATGGGAATAGTTTGAGTCTCAGGGAAGGGCTACTTTTTATCCCGGAAAAATACCCTTATCCGCGATAAACGAATTTAAGGCGCACGAAGTCGCGGGCAGAAGCTAATATATAATAAGTGATACGGAATATTTAAAGGTCAGTAAATCGATTTGTTTGTGTATGTGTCGTTGTGGCTTCATCACGCCAAAACGGCTGAACGGATTTCAACTACTTGTGGTACATAGGTAGCTGCGCATCGACAGATGGTTATAGGATACTTTTTACCCGACTACGGTGAAGAAAAAAGAGGGTTATGTTTTTTTTCTCCACCGCTGACGAAGTTGCGAGCACCTTCTAGTCCCTGTATAAAAGGCTTCTTTTATCGCTAATCCTGAAGAAAGACAGACAAAAAATAAACTAATACACACGAGCGATAAAAACAATACTTACACAAATAATCACGCTTTATCCTCGTAAGTCCCCGCGTACTTATACAAGTACAAATTAAGATCGAGTTTTGAACTCTTATGTAATAGGGAATATGCATGATTTATTATTGTTTTTCTTAACAGAATATCAAAATGCTTCAAAAAACGATTTCAAAAAGTGAAATTAAAATTAAAATCGGCCGAGAAATACGCATGATACAGGCATTTTAAACTACTAATTAGCCAGCGTTTTGACAGAGAGGTCCGACATGTACTTTTACGTCATAGTACACTCCGGCCATATAAACTCCATATTAAATTCTGTTTTGCTAGAAAGAATGTGTTTGATGGCTTATAGGTATCTTGGTTATTTTTATAGGTATTTTTAAAAAATATTTTTTTCTACGGTTTGTTACATGAATGAGCTTTTAATAATGCAAAAATAAAAAATCATGCATATTCCCTATTAAAGAAGGTTCGAAATTCAAAAGTGAAAAAATCACTGGGTCTTACGAGGATAGGTATTGTTCCTGAGTGTACTACGATTATGACGCCATAATAATAGCACAAGAAATCGGCCAAGTGCGAGTCGGACTCGCGCACCGAGGCTTCCGTACAAAATATAGGTACGCGGTGTTCGATTATTTTATATTGGTTACTGATATAGACAGATAGACATACAATACTGTTTTTAGTATTTGTTGTTATAGCGGCAACAGAAATAGATCATCTGTGAAAATTTCAACTGTCTAGCTATCACGGTTCACGAGATATGGTTGACAGACGGACAGAGAGACAGCCGGACAGACAGACAGACGGACGGACAGCAAAGTCTTAGTAATAGGGTCCCGTTTTACCCTTTGGGTACGGAACCCTAATAGACACGCGGCAGTTAAAATCTTTTGTAGGTAGGTACTCGCATTCTTGCGATATTTACTAAGCCGAAATATGTAGGTTGCGTGATAATGTTTAGTACCTAGACAGTTTCGCATTGGAACACATTGATTCCAAGTTTAATGACCACAGGTGTTGCACAATTAGGAGAAAAATATTATGAGTCGTGTGTGTGGGCGCGGCCGCGGTAGCCGACGCTCTCCATAGCCTCCATACCTATCTACTTACATACCTATTACCCAAACTCTCGATACGTTACAGAAGCCTCGAGCGTTCGTGTCGTGACTGTATTTTAGCAAAAACTGTAGCAAACGACCTAGTATATTCTTTATCCAAATGTGGGTCAAGAATATAATAATTAGCTTATTTTTGTTAGCAGCGATTAGGTATTTTAGTTTGCCGAATCGAAGAGATTTTAGTGGCCAAACAGGTATAGTTGATTGGAAAATATTCGGTAAACAATTTGTAATCGTAATGCCTATCTAAACGTAATTTTACCTACGTAAAAGTGGGATTTTACAGCTATTGTTAACGGCTAATTACATTTCCTATATTTGCCCAGACACTGAGAATCTTGAGTAGCATCTTTATCGCCCTCGTCTCTGGCTTGTACGGCAAATAGATACGATTTTACGGTCCTAGATGTCAGATGTTTACTAAAAGCGACAGAGAAGTAGCGTATATCTTGTCAAGTTGACACACACAACTGACATCTCACAAAATCACGATTTTGATTTTAATAGCTATTTACCATACCCAGGACCCATGGTCTTCCAAAATAAATAACCTATTTTTTTTTTTTTCGGTAAGTAGGAATACCTAGTACAGTTAGCATCAAAATAGTCTGTCGCATCCAATGCGCTAAATATATCGTAAGGTATCTTTATGCCCATAACAATAAAGATATGTTGGTTGCGATATACCTATTTGGAACCTTGGGACATATTTGATGCGGACTGTACTTACCTACTAAACTAAGGCACAGTGAGCTATGAGTTTAATAAAAAGGCAATAGATAAGGATTTAGTTTCGTATAATTTTCTTTTAACAAATGATCAATAGAAAACTGTATAATTAACAATGTAGCGTCTTAACAGATACTTCGAGATTATTAGCGATGTACGTAATATTTTACAAATACTTTGGAATGTTCATAATATATAAACAATCTCATGATGAACGCCGCGTGTCGCACAAACCGGGGGCCCCAGGGGGCCCCGCCCGGGCTGCGCCGGGGCTCCGAGCCACCTGGAGCCCCCGCCTCACAGCCTATTAACTAATTTGCTATTTTTTTTAGTCTCTAGTGCAGTCTAAACAGCCTCCCACTTTGCATGGGATTAAGCAGAGTTAAGTAAACAAACAAGCTTCCTTACATGCTCAGTCGACTTCTACTGGCTGTTTACAGACACTCCAAGCTCCATGTTTGTCTGGTACAAGCCCATATGGAAGAGAAGACACAAGTGAATGAAGGTGTTATGTTACATTTTATTGTCTTTAAATTTTAAGACCTACATGAAGGCATCAATTTAATAAAGGATTATTATTTTGTTCAACACATTCACCTTCATCCATTCCTGCCTTCTGTACAATCATATATTTTATTGTTTTCAATCAGCAGCTGAGACTACAAGACTCCATAAATCAGAAACATAACAATCTGACTGATCAGACTGCAGCATGACAGTTTTAGACACCATCCAATGTTATTTTTTACAAAATACCAAGACAGGAGGAGATTCATAATGAGATTACAAATGGGAATAAGTGATTTGCGAGGCCATGCGTAGCAGGTGAAATGGAAATGCAACCGTTATGTCGAGTTAGGCTTACTGTGGCTCATCTCGGAGATAACTAAATAAAGCAGTCAATAAATAAACGATCATAAATATCTAATAAATACCTATGCGGGCTATATTTACAAGAAGCCTTCCTTCCGGGGCACATCTCAGCCTTTAAACGAATATAATACAGCACTATCCCAGCGGGATAACCGGTATAAATTATAAAATACAGTAAAGCTGCCGGCTTAACACTCATTACAAAATAATACTGACACCAGTAACATACACTATCCGCGAGATGGAATGTGCGGGCCGAGGCCCCAACGGCCCTCTCCGCCTCACACACTTCCAATTCATCACAATTCTGTTCAGATACAACAAAGGACAAATAAATACAGTTAACATGGATCCGTAACCGGCCAGGAGGGACCAGAGAGGCCCTCGGGCTCCGCGCCCGGGCCTGCGGGCGCGTCGGGTCCTCCTCGCACCGGACACGGGGTACGCTCCACTAACAGAACACTCGGGAACACTGAATTTATCGACGCGACGATCGACGGATCCGGTATATACAAAAGAGATTCCTTCCGAATAAATTATAAGCTTCGTAAAATAATTATCACATAAATTTTCTTATATTCTCGTTCGATCCACATAACTTATCACTACACTATATGTACACGGTCGGGCGCGACGGCGGTCAGCGCTGGTCGGGCGGCTGCGGCGGCAGCGCCCTGGTGGCGGCCGGCCGGCCGGGCGCGGCCGTGGCCACGAGCTGCACGCGCTGCACGCGCAGCCCCGCGCCGCTCTCCAGCGGAGCCTTGGGCGCGGGCGCACGGCGCCGCAGCCGCACCCACGCGCCGAAGCAGACTAGAATGGCGAGGAACACCGCCACCGTGGCGCCGCCCGCGATGGACGCCGTCTCCATCATCAGCTGCCGGCTCGTCAGCACGTACGAGTCGTCCAGGTCCTTGAACTCGCAGCGCTGCCCCACGAACCCGCTGCGGCACTCGCAGTTGTAGATGGGGCTGTCCGAGATGACCACGGTGAAGCACACGCCGCCGTTGAGGCAGTAGTACTCGGAGTAGTCGGGCTCGCACTTGAAGGTGGGGAAGGTGACGTTGAGGCGCGGCTGCGGCGGCGGGCGCGGCGCGGCCACGGCGGGCCGCGCGGGCCGCGCCGGGCGCTTGGAGATGGAGCTCGAACACGCGCCCGCCAGCGCCCAGGCCGCCGACACCACCGCCCACCAAACTACCAACGATTGCATTTTCCGCACGCTCCGGAGGGTACGCGGCTCCCGTGTAGGCGCTCGCGGTACGTGCACGATTTTGACATTGGACGGTGACTTATACGAAATCCGAGAGGCGATGACATGACCGCTTTCGAATTTCGAACCCTTCGCTCGCATCCGCGTCGGCGGTCCGCCGAGACATGTTTCCTGTGTTAACTTTTTTTACGTCGCTCGCTCGACGATCACTCGCTCATGACGGAGGCGCGGTTTCTACGGGCGCCCGAGATATCTCATCGATCCCAGTGCGGGCATATCGCGATCGAAATACTACTCGAATCGACACTTTGGCAGTTCGTGCTATTCGATTATTCACGGAGCACATACACACAATGTCCCGTTCGAAACGATACACACAAAATGGTGCTGAGCGAAAACACTGTGCTCGGTCGGTTGTCTATGCGCGACTGACGGTCGGAGCGGAGGGCGTCTACTGCATCCGCCATCTGCCGACGAGAATGAATGGCGGTGAACTTGCGCGCGCGAGTGTGCGCGCCGCGTGCGGATACGGGAAAATACACAAGTATGCGTCATGTGCTCGTTTGTGTGCGTGAACCTTTTTTTTTCTTTCGTATGGGATTATGAACAAGTATTTAGCTTCTTTATCTCAGACATTCAGCTAGCTTCGTGCTGTATCTCGAGTAATAAGTAACTTTACTGCTTTAATACGCCTTATTGGTAGTGATAAATGAATTAGATAGGTACCTATACCTACTCCGATTACAAATCTTTTATGAAACAGTTACCTAAGAGTAGCTAATACTTGACCAACGGGTAGGTAGGTTAAGTGTATTCGGGCTGCAGCTGGCTGCAGTGAGCACTGGAACACTGCGTCACATTACGAAATCAACTCAGAAGTTTGAACCTTTAATTAGATTATCGATTACGGTACCTGATAAAATATTGATTTTATTCGTAGGTAAATAAATTGAACATCGTGAATTTGGAGGGGTTATCAATACATAAGTAGTTAATACCTATATGGGAATGATTTACTTGAGACTATTATTGTATGCTGCCGAGTCCCACAAACCACTCTCAAGTTATATTTAGGATGTAGGTATACCTATCTACCGGAACTGAAATCAGTTTTCTGTACAGAACAATACATTTTATTATTTAATGTACACCAAAAGATAATAATGTAGGTAACTAAGTTGGTAAGTGCTATGACTGTATGATAAATAATAAACTATTAGACTGCGCTACAAACCGATTAAACACTTTATTAGGGTATTTAGGGTATAATTTAGGTATCTTCAAGGTAAGAGTGAATAGGCTGTTTCTGGACCAGTGAGTTACTTCTACCAACCATCGAGCTAGTTCCGCCAACCAGCGAGCGCTGGTCAGTTTCTTTTTCTTGATAAAAATTACCGAAGTACAATTACCTACCTTCTTGAACTTGGTGTCGGTTGAGTACTGTTATAAAGCGCTCTGAAGATAGTATACTACATATGCATAGATAGTACTCTATGCATATGTAGTATACTGCTAGTCACTACTCTACTACCTTCTACTACTAGGTAAGTAGTACTACATATACTATACCTACTTATAACACGTGACTTTTTATTTATAGAGGAAGTTCCTGTAAAACAGACGTCGGTATTGCTTTGTAATTGCAACTTAGGAAACTGCAAGCCCACTGCGGTCCTGCAGTTGACATACAGTTGCAATCAAGACTCAATACCCCCTAAGACGTAAGCGAGGATTCGGTGGATCCCTACTTCATCTCGACCATGGATAATTCACTGCCTAAACCGCTGAACATAACGACTGTTAAAATGAACGAGATGAAACGCTTAATCAAAATTAATGATGTCTCGTATTTGTGATCGCTGACCTACTTCTAAGAAAACTTTTATCTTTTACCACAAGTAGGTACCTACAAGTACAGGTCGTATGGAGGCGATCGCTATTTAGCGATAAGACCGCCTGTTGTTTACCTCCATTTAATTGTACCCTACATGTTTTTGTATTTCTGGGTATTTGAAGTGTACAATAAAGAGTAATTGTATTGTACCTAGTCATTTGAGAAATTGGTTAGTTATAATGATCATGGAGAAGAATAGTGTCCCTGCCTCATTTCATTCCCTTATACTTCACGTTTTACAAGGTAGGCTTTTGACTTTGACCCTAGTTTGACCAGTGCCCAGATTCTAATTATGTGGCAGCTCAACAGGCTAACGTGATCAGTTATACATTCGTTTCTTATCAATGCGTAAGTTCCCTCACTAACCATACGAGGCTTGGTTGGAACAGAGAGGCTACTCCGAAACCCGAAAAACGAAGTTCGTATAGCGCACCCCCGCTCGCGGCAATACAGCTTATCATGAGAGCGAGAGGGAAGGCACGTTAAGAACTTCGAATTTTGAGTTTCGGAGTAACGCCTCAGGGCTCGGAACCGATATTTATAAATCTTCTAAAAGACACGCTATTTCTGGAATGTTTGAAAACTGTATTTAGGAAAAAGTAAATATCTTTGGAAAAATGAAAATCTTGTAGAATGCAAAAAAACGATTATTTCGAATACCAGTTTCCTTGCCCTGGTGATTACAGTAGCAGGTTAATAAGGTAGAGAACATTAAGTATATAAAAAAAGATTGGTAATTGAACCTAAATAAAGTAGGTACCCTTGCTTACATTATTTCTACTGCCGACTGTTCTTGACGACTGTTATGATTCCTTGGAACGTCTTATAGGAACTTAACAATTCATGATTCACGAATGAAGTTTATGATGCTTTAAATGCGACCACTTACTGCAGCTGAAAAAACTTGTTTTCTGATAATTAACATCAGTTCGGTGAACGTCCTTTCCTATATTTAAATAAAAAGTCGCATTTTATATGCGCGCTACTATATATTGTGTACTACGTGCCTAGTGTATACGAATGATTACTCATTTAAGTCATTTAACTTCAAGATCAATGGAAACTTGAAGAACATTAAGGATTCTTGAACGAATGTGTAAAGCTGTCATAATTTGTACGTTTACAAGTGTGTACTGAGGGGTTACTCTGAAACTCGAGATTCGTAACGTGCCGTTCCTCTCGCTCTCATGTTATGCTGTTTTTGAGTGAGCGGGATGGCGCCATACAAACTTCTTATTTCGGATTTCGGAGTAGGCGCTCAGGATATATATTTAAAAAATATGTACCATAGACAACATTTTTTGCTACCTTTTTGTAGGTAAAAACAAAATTTCAATTTTCAGCGCTTTTTGATATGTGTCGAATAATACTAAAAAAAAATACAAATGTCAAATGTTATTGTTTCCTTGCTCAGAAACCATAATATAATGGGACTAAATCTGATCATTTGATAATTAATTTTTCTTAAAAATTATATTCGAGGGGCACAATTTCTTTATAAAATGTGTACTAATAATTCAAATAAGATAATAATGCACTAAATACATGAACCCTTTATTAAATCCAACATAATCAGTCAATTATGGTCAAGTAGTGTAAAATCTAATCTTATAAGACTATATTCAGAACATTTACGTCAAACAAAGTTTATTTTGTTGAGATTGGGACACTAAAGTATGCCTATAAATTGATTTTTTAACTCAATACGTCGTTTACAGTGAGAGAATAGATATATTGACGATATATTTGTTCTCTTGTGAGCTCAATTAACAGTTCGAAATGTCAGAGTCCTCCAAATCGAAAAGTTCTTTGAACCTAAACCCTTCGCCGACATTGCAGTGTAAAGACCTCCATGAATACCTAAAAAGCCGTTCAGCGCAATTTCTTGAGACTTTATACAACTATCCTACAATATGCTTAGCTGTGTACAGGTATATATTTCTAATTTATATTACACTTCGATATTGGTTTCAACATTTGAGGTTAATTTTGTTTTTGTTTAATGTAATTGCCATTTTAGTCAAATAGTCATTTTAAAGTCGTCTGTTACATGTTCATGAGTTTCTATATAAGATCAACTGGGACAATTGTTAATTGGGCAAATGCGTCTTTTAAACATTCAACGGTAACCAAAAAAATTAACATTTGTTACAAATATAGCATTTATCACTGCCAAGTTTGCAATGAGCACATACTTATAATTCTGTATTCTTGCAGAGAGTTGCCCGAGCTGGCGCGGCACTTTGTGATCCGGCTGCTGTTCGTGGAGCAGCCAGTGCCGCAGGCGGTCGTCGCCTCGTGGGTCTCTCAGGCACATGCTAAGTAATATTCTGTAATTCAAATCAAGTGTTGCAGAAACTTGAAACACATCAAGATGTGTGTGATTGTGATTGAAACTGCACATAATAATCATTGAAACTTAAGAACAATTAAGCCTTTCTGCCACATGTGTACACAATCTTTACATTAGGGCCATCTGGTACTGTCCACCTTTTTTTATAATTTAGATTTTCAGTGGGTACTTTGCTCAAATGTAACTTTGACAGATAATTATTTCTTTTTTACTTTACTTCTGAATAAGAAGAGACTATATATGCAATATAATCTGTTTAAATGGTTTTATTTAAATTTTAAATGAATAATTGAAAAGTTTGAATTGAGATACAGTAATTGTTACTGTTCAACATATATACTATTATAAAGTTATAAAAATAAAATGTCCGTAAATAAGATATAAAAAAGAAATGATATGCACAAGTATATGTTATATTATAAATGTTACAGAGAGCAGAGTAAAGCCGCAGAAGCATTATCAGAGTTGTCAGTTTGGCAAGACGCACCCATCCCCGGGGGGCTGCCGGGCTGGATGCTGGCACAGTCCTTCAAGAGGAATCTCAAGGTGGCCCTCTTGGGCGGGTAAGATACAGCTGCGCTTTGTGTTTAATTACTCCAATGAGATCAGGGTTACTTTAAAATAGCTGCAGATTCTTAATCAATTACCAAAATATGAATAATATGTAACTTAATACGAATTTTATAAAAAAATGAATTCCTCAGTTTTCATATACATATAGTGGAACGTATAAGGGTCAATCAACTTTATTCTGTACCTCGTTGTCATGTCTGTTACGTCTCCTGTGGCCCTCTTTAAAACTATTATTTTAAATGATTTAAAACATTTTTTTTCTAGCCCATATAGGTCTAAGTAACTTTGTCACTATATATCTATTCAATATATTGTTGTCTAGTACTCATATCAAGCCTTATTGAGCTTACTATGGGACTAGTTCGTTTTGTGTAAAAATTGGCCGAAAATATTTATTTATTTTATTGTCTCCTGAGTTACGGTTAATGAGTTAGTTGGTCAGAATAACAACAAGAAAATGTTGATCCATCCATAAATATGAACATATAAATGGGTCGGCAAGGGCAGCCACCAGAACCCTTGTCGCCACACAAAAATTCTCTCAGAAGGCCTACACATATTTTTAAATTATGTCTTTGTTGATTGTCATTTACAGATTTTGGAAAAAGAATCAGTTAAACGCATCGGTGTCAAGATTCAATAGGCTTTTTTGAGCTACTAAACAGAGTCAGCTCAGACTGATCCAAATTACATCTTTCCACGGGAAATCACCCCGTCTCAAACAGCAACCTTCTTGACAGTGGGCGTCCATGGAGCATGTCATCGTCCCTGGAGCCGGATGGCAAGGCGCGTGACGTGGCTTTCTTGGACGCGTACGCGCTGGAGCGCTGGGAGTGCGTGCTGCACTACATGGTGGGCTCCGCGCAGACCGAGGGCATCAGCGCAGACGCCGTGCGGATTCTGCTGCACGCCGGCCTCATGACCAGGTCAGGAGTGTCATATAAGCAAATATATCATTGTCTAGTACTCATAAAACAAGCCTTATTGAGCATACCGTGGGACTAGTTCGATTTATGTAAAATAGTCCTGTAACATTCAGTTGATTTTGTCCGTGGTATAGCAGTTTACTGTGGGCAGTGGTTGACGGGCTGTGGTTGCGCTTGCAGGGACGCGGAGGACGGGTCGGCGGTGATCACGCGCGCCGGCTTCCAGTTCCTTCTGCTCAGCACCGCCAAGCAGGTGACCCTGTTCATACCTGACAATCCAATAACTTCACTGCACCAACTTATAAACAAAACACCTTAATTCTATGCTAAATTGACTATAACAGTGAGACTGACACTTTCATTGGGACAATCCAATCTGGTTACTAATCAATGGGCCGCATGCCAAGTTTTATAGAATACTAGAAGGCGCCCGCAACTTCGTTCGCGGAGGAGAAAAAGTCATAACCCCTCTTTTTTCCAGGGCGTAGTCGGGTAAAAAGTATCCTATAACAATATGAGGATACCCAGCTACCCGTGTACCCAAAAATAGTTGAAATCTGTTCAGCCGATTTGGCGTAATGAAGTCACAACAACACATACAAACATACATAAAATAAAATTAATCTATTCAGTGACCTCCAAATAGTCCGTTACAATATTTGTTTTTGAAAAGATGATTAAAAAATACCAATGCATATGCAAAAATCGAAAAATCTAAATGGCTTCGAAGTTCAGAACTTCTAAGTTACCTACGCGATTTATGTGATTTTTTTTTATCAAAAATAGAATTTAAAAATGTTTTTTTTTTCCGAATCCTTATAAATAAATAAAGCAATAATTATTTATATTGTAACCATGTAGTTAAACGCAGATTTTCACGACCAAAATACTTTTTTTTCCCATACAAAATTGGTACGCCAACTGAAGTGACGTCACACTTGTGTAACAATTAGTATGTTTTCAGTTACGTTTTTTGCGCTCAGTGGAAATGCCTCACTTTGGCTATCATTTCTGTCTGTGAGAGTACCCTATTTGTATAATTAATCCCATATAGACATTTCACCCTCAAGAAAAACAGAATCGATTGTCATCTTCAGAAACAAACCGTCATCATCCCAATTACTGATGTGCAAATTGCGGAAACTTTCCAAAATTCTTAAAAAGGTCTTAGACTAGTGTTAACTCACATGTTATAAGACCTTTATTAAGCATTTTTTAGTATATAAAAGGTCTTAAGTCTAGTGTTTGACTTACATAAATAAATCTTATATATAAATGGCGTTGTACATATCAGGGAATGGTTTTTTGTATGGAGATTGACAGTTCGCTCGTTTTAATGGTATTATTAAGATTTCAGATATTTTTGCAGGTAAAACTGATCTACGGTCCTCTCAACTTGCCTATGTGCTCCTCTGTACAGTCAGCATCAAATAATTCGTTACACCTAAAGTCACCAAATAGTTCGGTACTCGTCGTTATGTTAGGTGAAATAAGATTGTGTTCCAAACTATTTGGTGACTTTTGGTGACACTATATTGTTGATGCTGACTATTCTTGATTCTCAGCGGCACTAATGTGAAGTTGGTCGCAGGTGTGGCTGTTCCTGCAGCACTACCTACACACGGCGGAGAAGCGCAGCCTCAGCGCCGCCGAGTGCCTCGCCTTCCTCTACCAGCTCAGCTTCAGCACGCTGGGCAAGGTACGGTCGCTGCTGGAGGGTGGAACATCCCCTCATGGGTTCCCCTTATGTGGCATAATCTCGATTGTTCGAATCATTTGGCCGAATTCATATTTTGGCATAATGCAGTTTTTTTAGAAACTGTACAATTTTCAGGAGTTTTTAAGGCATTACCCAGTTGTATACATTAGGTTAGGTTAGGTTTGTTTTATAAAAATCTTGAAAAGTTTACGTGTTCAGAAAAAAATCCATTATGCCATATTATGAATTCGGCCAAATCATGATTCGGACAAAATAAAATTATGCGTAAACAAGGGGAACCTCCGCTCATGCATGCCACACTTGCACGTCTCTTTTTTTCATCTTCATTGGATTTTTTCGCATAAAATAGAAGAGTTTAGAACTTTACCTGAACTTTACTGTAACTTTTTTAACAAAATGTGCAAAAAATAAAATGAATAAAAATCACCCAGTGTGCTCATACAATGTTTATAGTAAATGTTGAAGTGGATCCGGAGGCAGAAGATCAATTTTAAATGCTATTAAATAGTAGGTATACCAAGGGTTGAAAATGACCCATTTCACCCGAGATATATCTAGTTCGAGGGTGAAATGGGTAATTTCACCCGAGTTGAACACTCTACTTTTCATTTCGACTGTGAGAAAAATAAAAAAATAATCACCATCATCATCGTCATCCACAATCGCAATCGCGATATGAAATGCTTTTATTTTAATAATATGACATAACTCCATTATCTTCGACTTTGTGGCTAATCGTAACAATAAAATACTTTCCATCCTAGGGATGGAAAAGCTATTTTTCACCCGGCAAATACCCATGAAAATTAAACTTTCCGAACAGGAGAGATGAAAAAATTGTTTACTATATAATGTTTGACGACCAGTTTATTTCAGCGGGAGTAACGTTGCCTGCGAAGCTGAAGGTCCTGGGTTCAAATCCCGGTAAGGGCGAATATTTGTGTGATGAGCGTAAATATTTGTTCCTGAGTTTTGGATGTTTTCTATGTACATATGTAAATATATGTATTAAATATATCGTCGTCTAGTATTCATAACATAAGCCTTATTGAGCTTACCATAGGACTAGTTCGATATGTATAAAAATAGTCCCGTAACGTTTATTATTATTATTTATTAATGTAGATTTAAGGTTAAGAATTTTCGCTGTACAGCATAAAAAATTAGATTAATTAGAATAATGAAATAATGATCTTTATTCTGTAAGTAGGCCGCAAGGACACTTTTACAAGTCTGACTCTACGGCGTTTCCCAAGAGGAGATCACTGAAGAGAAGAAAGCCGAAACAAACTCATCTTTTCGAAATAACTCTTTTGTCTATTACAATATTTGTACTTAGCCTATCCTAAATATATGTTTTGAGTATAAACTCCTAGTTTACTCTGCATAGTTCTTCAAGAAAACATATCAAAACATATAAAAGTAAAAAAATATATATAGAATATAAAAAAGCAAAATAATGATTTTTTATTTAAAACAACTCATATGTTTCATATGGCACCTTATAAGAACCGTGTCCCGATAAATTAATTGGTTTCTGTTTTGGGCCATGCATTTTTGTCTGTTAAATAGTTCTCTACCCTATAATATGCCTTTGCCATTAGTGACTCTTTTAAATTGTGTTCGCAGGACTACAGCACAGAGGGAATGAGCAACAACATGCTAGTGTTCCTCCAGCACCTGCGCGAGTTCGGCCTCGTCTACCAGAGGAAGGTACCTCCACTCTAATCTCAACTCTAAATATTTCATCATTCGCTTGCCCTTAGCCCATTTACTTGGTGTCGGCGCAACATGTTTTTTCTTCCATACCTCTCTATCACTCGTCATCTCGTCACTTACATCCCTCCTCTTCATGTCATCTCTCACGCAATCCATCCACCGTTTCCTCGGCCTACCCCTCCTCTTACATCCTTCCACATGCATATCTAATACCCTTCTTGTCACATGGCTCTCATCCCTCCGCATAATATGTCCATACCACCGTAGGCGATTTGCTCTCAGCTTATCGACTACGGGTGCTACTTTCAGGCTTCCTCTTATATACTCATTCCTTATCCGATCCATTCTCGTCACGCCACTCATCCATCTCAACATTCTCATCTCCGTAACATGCAATCTGCTTTCATCCGTCACCTTTGCGGCCAAACATTCCGATCCATACATGACGACAGTAAATATTTGTCCTTCAATAATTAACCCACTTATTAGGAAAGCGCAGCGTGGGACGGCCCCCGATTAGGTGGACGGATGACCTCGTAAGGGTCGCGGGGAGTCGGTGGATGTGGTCTGCGCAGGATCGCACCCAGTGGCGAGCTATAGGGGAAGCCTATGTTCAGCAGTGGGCGTCCGTGGCTGATAGATAGATAGATGACTAACCCACTTTCGCCTAAATGCACTTTTTGTAATATGGGTAAATTTTGCGATATCTGAGATCGCAACAAGCAGTAGAGTTTATTTTTTTTTTAAACATGAGCGATGTTATAACGCCTGGTTGGGCTATCTGAGTTAATTAGTCATCTTTAATTTATACGAGACTAGCACCAACCCGCGCCTTCGTCGCTTTACCTCGATTATCCATACAGACTTCCGCCCCCTTTTCAGTCCCTTTACTTGAAGGGGTGAAAAGGGCCTTAAGGGCCGATTTCCGGGATAAAAACTGGATAAAGCCGCGGGCGTTTCAACCGCCGGTGCTTTTATGTTACGAAATATTCACAGATGCCATGATAAATATACGTAATTTTAGGGATGCAGTTAAAATGTAAGCTTTACTACAAGTTCTCATTTAAAGTTGATTGTTACCCTGTTAGTGAGTAGCGACACCGCGGACCTGGTTGCGCCACGTGGACCCGATGTGGGATGCCCAGCTCTCATCATCATCATCATTTCAGCATATGACGTCCACTACTGGACACAGGCCTCCTCAATAGATTTCCACATGGGCCGGATAGAGGCGACCCGAATCCAGCGAGTCCCCGCAACCCTAACCAGGACGTCCGTCTCACGCTGCGCTTGCCGGTACGCGGTTTCCACTCGAGAACCTTTCTGCCCCAACGGCCATCGATTCTTCGAACTACGTACCCAGCTCTGGCTTGCCTTAATTGGCTGGTCAGGGTGAAGTCGCGCGAGCTAAATGCTCGCTGGATTGAAGTGAGGTATGCATCAGTCACGAGTTGACACTGTGGCTGTTTTAGTCGCTGGATAGAAAGAGGCGCACACCTCTCCAGACCCAGAGCTGTGTACGTCCGTGTTGCCCTCTTATCGCCAGGGACGGCGGCCGTTTTAGTGGGCCCACCAGACAGCCTGTCACCGCCTGCCAATATCAATTTGTTGTGAGATACGGTTCCGGCAGGTGTCCGGTAATTGCACTCCATAGCCCATACAACCGATGCACTTAACATTCTCTCCATAGAACCAGGTTATAGTTTGTTCTCTTTTATTTCCCTTAGTCCTACACCGTGCGGAAATTGTCTGCATTTACAGAATGCAGAGATGGATAAGTCCCGACTGGTGCTCCATCGCAAATTAGATAAATGTCTCGATGAGGTGTACTGTTGGCTTCGGCCCCACACATGTCTTCCAAATGACCGGGCCCCACAGCCCGTGACACACGAAAGTGTAGACTACATCTACATAAACATAATAAATATACTCTAACAGAAATTGTCAAAATGATATGCAAATTTTATAATAACAAATAATGTACGATGCAAATAAAATTAATAAAATCTATTGAAATAAAACAATTTAACGGATTATATCGCGTATATTATCTCATTTTAGTTCCCGACGTTTCGGAAGCTTTCCAGCTTTCCATGGTCACGGGAGGACTCACAATTCGTCACTCTTTTCTTTAATCTGTTGTTCAAACTTGTGAGCTGAATAACGGGTATTGTGGATAAGTTTGCACAGTAACTTTACACTAGCTTTGCGGAGAATGCGTTCACTACCGAAAATGTCCTTCTTCGGTGCTATTTTCACGCATGTAGGAATGAGATCTTCATCACGGCATTCTTTAAGGAAATTCAATGAACTTCGAGCTCGTGCGAGTCCCGTCCTGAGGTCTTCATACCGCCTGATTTGGTTAGCAACATCCAGTCCGTACTGGTGTACATAATATTTTCTTCTGTTTCCGCGATTATTACTCATTGAAATAAAACAATTTAACGGATTATATCGCGTATATTATCTCATTTTAGTTCCCGACGTTTCGGAAGCTTTCCAGCTTTCCATGGTCACGGGAGGTGGGGTGGTCCTCCTAATCATCGCGGAAACAGAAGAAAATAATAAAATCTAGTTTATGGCAACAACATTTAAATAATCCGCAACATTATCATAATACTTTTCTACATGGGTATAATTGCTCTACCCTAAAATGATGGATTCGCTGTATAAATCTTGTCACGGTTTCAGCATACATTCGGCTTTGTAAATGCATCAAATCTATGTTGAACTTGGGTGTAGTTTATTCTTTAACATTTTTTTAACGTGATAACGTCTTATAAATCATAAATCGATGAACGCCGACTGCACGCACGAAAAAGCATGACTCGTTGTCTCGTTCCGCCTGAGCCGAGCGTGCAAGCGAGAGCGCGGAACAAGCGATAGAGAGGCACGATCGGCCTAAGCGTTCGGCTTGTGAATTCATAAAAGTATATTATTTTTCATCAATGTTTTTTTATAATGTTATCACGTAAATAGTCCGTAAACCGACTTTACAGACAACCATTTTTTTTATAAAATCATATGCAGCGAGGCCTCCTTGAAGCGCATGTTGCGCAAGCACCCCGTTGTCTACTTACAATAATGATTGCCTGTGTGATGTTTTACACGGGTACTTATTTTATTATTCATGTATGTACCGAATGACCATTTCGGTTTGGGCCGATGCTTGACTGGTAGAGAGAGCTTTGAGTACCTTTATTTGTTGTGCATAATTTTTTTAAGAAATAAATAATAGTAGATGAAAAGCTGGAAAGCTTCCGAAACGTCGGGAACTAAAATGAGATAATATACGCGATATAATCCGTTAAATTGTTTTATTTCACGTAGATTGTTTGACGAGGGGCTAAAATAAAGCATTATGAACGAAGTGATTATTTTGACGAGCTCACGAAGTGAGCGAGGAAAAATATGTCTGAGTGTCATAATGGCTTTTTAGCCACGTGCTTAAACACTCTGCTTTTCACTTCGACTGCGAGAAAATAAAAAATACTCACCATTAAAATTGTATATTTCATGAAAACTAAAAGTACAGTTTGAGCAATTCTATCAGAAAGTTTGGCCAAACTGATCAGGTTGGTTTGTTTGTTTTTTAACCGACTTCCAAAAAAAGAAGGAGGTTCTCAATTCGACGGAATGTTTTTTTTTTTCTTTTTTTTTATGGATGTTCACCGATTACTCGAAGACTATTGGACCGATTTCCAAATTTTTATTTTATTTTATATAAGGTACTTTCAAGTGGGTCCCATTTAATTTTGGTGAAGATCTGATGATGGAATCCATGAGGAATTGAAGGAACTCCTCAAATATTGTTGGCATACATATAGCGATTTTGGTATTATAAGAAATATAATAAGCATTTGCATTCAGAAAGTGTAAATTGGTGAAGTGGAACTGATGCAGAAGACCACAGAATGCCATCGGAACTCCTCAATGATAAATGATTTACGGGTGGCGACAAAATATCTTGATTAATTTAGCTAAGCAACTTCATAGTCACAAATTTAAATGTTCGTGATGAGAATGGTACCATCGAATTGATTTGATGATGGAGCCGGAAGGTAGGCACCAGATCTATTTAATAAAATAATACATTATTTTCCTAGCCGTGTTTGGGCTTGTTCGAATCGTCACGAGATACACTTTTAAGTAACGATTAACTAAAAAGTGTAAAATAAATAAACTTTTAAACAAAAAAATAAAACCGACTCCAAAAAAAACTAAGAAGTAAAAAATAACGCCATAATTCAGTTTCTTCAAATTACTTACAAGTAACCGTTTGTATACTCAATCTATACAGTATATACAATTAATGTTATTTTGGAGTCGGTGCCATCGTCTCACAACTTACTAAAATCGTCAATTTTCAATATTTTACACATTATTTATATTGCACCGACGCCAAAATAAGATTAATTGTATATACTGTATAGATTGAGTATACAAACGGTTACTTGTAAGTAATTTGAAGAAACTGAATTATGGCGTTATTTTTTACTTTTTAGTTTTTTTTGGAGTCGGTTTTATTATTTTGTTTAAAAGTTTATAATTATTAGTAACGAGTAAGTAGCTGGCTGCAAGTTTTTTTTTTTCAGCGTCATAGAAATTTGTATGGGATTATATGGCTTACTTTTAAACCCTAGGGGCTAATTGTACTATTTTAGTCTCGCTTCGCGAAGCTAATATGACGTACTTTTTGAGCAGGAGAAGTGAAAAATTATTAAAATACGTTGATAGCGCAAAGCGGGCCGTTTCTACCCGACGCGGCTGGCGCTGAACATCGCGTGCGTGCGAGGGGACGCGGAGGCCCTGCAGCCCGCGGACTCGCCGCGCGGGTACATCATGGTGGAGACCAACTACCGCGTGTACGCGTACACGCAGACCAGCCTGCAGGCCGCCCTGCTGGGGCTGTTCGCCGAGCTGGTGTACAGGTGAGCACAGCGGCCACTACGGCGAGGGTGCACCGTGGAGACATGACATTACATGGATTCCTATACTCTATAGTCTGATATTGTAATGATGATGATGTGTGTTCGCCAGGTTCCCCAACCTGGTGGTGGGCGTGCTGACGCGCGAGTCGGTGCGGCAGGCGCTGCGCGGCGGCATCACCGCCTCGCAGATCATCAAGTACCTCGAGCAACACGCTCACCCGCAGGTAGTACGCTGTAGCACGTCGTCACACTGTGGACACTCCCTGCCCCCGCCGCCCGCCACCCGCAAGCTCCGCCCCCCCGCGCTCTCCCCGCTCACAGTTCAGTGACCTCAGCCGGTAACTACGAGGTGACCGAGCGCGGGTGGGCGGCACTAGGTATTAGGTGGGAGGCAGGGAGTGTCCATACTGTACGTAGTACTCTTTATTATACTGTGTCGTCGTGCAGGTCCGACCTGGTGCTGGCCATTATTAGACACAAGAGTAATAAGAGCCAGCTTCTCCCGTAGTGTAAGCAAGGAAGGGGACCTCGTTTGCCGTGGTGAACTAATATGGCCAAGTTTATGGAGAAAGCCCAATAGGGTACATGCATGCAATTTTTTATTGCTTTTCTCAACTAAATATCAAAATACCGAAAAAACTATTTCAAAATGTGAAATTAAAATCGGCCAAGAAATACGCATGCTATAGGCATTTTAAGCTGCTAATTAGACAGAGGGGTCCGATATGCACTGTTGCGTCATCGTGCACTCCGGCCATATAAACTCCATATTAAATTCCGTTTTGCAAGAAAGAGATAGAATGAATGGATCAAAATTCCGAATATGACAATTCCGATGTATCATAAATCCGAAATTTAAAAATGTCTAACGATTGAAAGAAAGAAAGAAAGAAAATACATTTATTCGAGGGCATATTTATACAGCAATACAAAAAATAAATTACTAAACTAAGTATGCCCCGAAATGGTCCCACCTCAGCATAATGCTGGCTCTACAGCCAGCGCTGATCTTCCGGTGAGACCATAGGGAGGTAGCGCCACGGAGAACTGTACGCACGAAAACATTTTTGTGAACACAGCGTTAAGCAAGCTGTCAGGAGTTTCGATTGTCAAAAGCTGTCAAGTGTAATTGGAATGTAAAATCAAAATGGATAACAGAATGCATCGTACGTACAGCTCAGATTAATAAATATAAACAAGAAAAACAAGTACAAATAAGAAAAATGATTAAATATAATAAAGATAAAGACCCAGTGGAACAAAGCAAACATTTTGAACAGCACAAAGTGGAAATTGTTCGGTTGGTGAGTCAACCGAACATAAATATAAATAAATATTAGCATTGCATTTCCGATTTTCATAATTCCGAATTTCAATACACCGAACAATAAGAATACTGAATAAAAATATCAAAAGTACGAATTTCGAATAATAAAATGCCGAATTTCAAAATTCCGAATATCATTACACCGACCAATAATAAATCCGACTTAACAAAAGTCCGAAACATCAGAATAACCTAACTTACAGTTTTCGGGATTTCGGCCCATGTTCCATTTTGTCAATTTTGTACCACGCAAGCAAGCATTTTGACGCTCCGCTATTCATGGTCACAATACAAACCTAACCTGACCTACAGTTTTCGGTTTTTATTACGATTGTTAAAAATCAAGAACATTATATTACCGAATGTTAAAAGTCCGAAGTAGCAATGACATTTCGGGTGATTAAAATTTCGGATTATTATTTTTCGGGCTTTTAAAACATCGGGCTTTTAAAACATCGGGCTTTTGATTCTTCGGGTTTATAAACATCGGAATATTAAAAATTCGGATTTTTGATAGTCTGTAAACTAAATTTCGTGCATTTCAATAATCGATATTTTAATACAAAGGAAATATGAAATTCGGAATTTTGACAATCGGAAAGATCAAATTCGGAATTAATATTTCGGATCATTTGGGTGTTCCCCTTTTTAGGTCTGCAAATTGAACGTGATAAAATGTCCATAAACGTTTTAAATTTCAGATGCTCTCGACCGACTCGGGCGGCATCCGGTCGGAGTCCTTGCTGCCGCCCACCGTCGTTGACCAGATCAAGCTGTGGGAGAGCGAACGCAACCGCTTCACCTACACCGAGGGCGTCGTCTACAACCAGTTCCTGTCGCAGGTCGGTACGGCTGCTGCCTGACGTGTGCGCCGCCAACAGTGGGAACCAGAGCCAGCTGTGGGAGAGCGACAACCGCTTCATCTACACCGAGGGCGTCGTCTACAACCAGTTCCTGTCGCAGGTCGGTACGACTGCTGCCTGACGTGTGCGCTGCCAAGAGTGGGAACCAGAGCCAGCTGTGGGAGAGCGACAACCGCTTCATCTACACCGAGGGCGTCGTCTACAACCAGTTCCTGTCGCAGGTCGGTACGACTGCTGCCTGACGTGTGCGCTGCCAACAGTGGGAACCAGAGCCAGCTGTGGGAGAGCGACAACCGCTTCATCTACACCGAGGGCGTCGTCTACAACCAGTTCCTGTCGCAGGTCGGTACGACTGCTGCCTGACGTGTGCGCTGCCAACAGTGGGAACCAGAGCCAGCTGTGGGAGAGCGACAACCGCTTCATCTACACCGAGGGCGTCGTCTACAACCAGTTCCTGTCGCAGGTCGGTACGACTGCTGCCTGACGTGTGCGCTGCCAACAGTGGGAACCAGAGCCAGCTGTGGGAGAGCGACAACCGCTTCATCTACACCGAGGGCGTCGTCTACAACCAGTTCCTGTCGCAGGTCGGTACGACTGCTGCCTGACGTGTGCGCTGCCAACAGTGGGAACCAGAGCCAGCTGTGGGAGAGCGACAACCGCTTCATCTACACCGAGGGCGTCGTCTACAACCAGTTCCTGTCGCAGGTCGGTACGGCTGCTGCCTGACGTGTGCGCCGCCAACAGTGGGAACCAGAGCCAGCTGTGGCAGAGCGACAACCGCTTCACCTACACCGAGGGCGTCGTCTACAACCAGTTCCTGTCGCATGGAATTTAGTATGGAACGTTTTTTGGGAAAGTCCAAAAAACGAGATTTAAACATTTTTGTGTCTCTGTAAGTTTTATGAGTAGTTTTTTCACCAATGTTTCTATTATTGAGAGGTCGTTCTACAACGTACCACACGAAAAGAATTGACAAAATCGTCAACATCCCAATTGAGTTTGATTGTTAAACAATATGGCTTTTATTTAACTTCACACATATCACATAATAATGGTCTTGTGTGTGCAGGCGGACTTCGCGGCCCTGCGCGACTACGCGCGGTCTGCGCGCGTGCTGACGTGGCAGTCGGAGCGCGCACGCACCATGGTGGTGACGCGCGGCGGCCACGACGATGTCCGCCGCTACTGGAAGCGCTACTCCAAGTCCTCGTAGCTGCTCGTGGGGGCGCAGTGATACCGTGCGTGTTCAGTCTCCAAGTCTGCCAGGTTCGCAATGGGGAATGAATGAAAATTTTCAAAAATCTTGAAATTTTGTTTAACATTCGACAATAAGGAGGCCTATTCCTACCTATAAACAAAATTTCAAGATTTTTGAAAATTTCCATCCATTCCCCATTGGGATGGCCAAAAAAAAGTCCTGGATTTTTTTTCTCGCCAAAATAGACCATTATAGGATAATCATTTCATGTCGCGTTTTAAGTTTGGAATGTTTGGATCCGTTTAATTTTTTTATTGCGTGAAATATTTTGATTACCAAATAAGATTTTTGCCCTATTTACCATTCGTCGGAAACCGAATGTGCCAAGTCTGTTAAGCTAAAAGCGTAT
Source organism: Hedya salicella (assembly GCA_905404275.2). Lineage (NCBI taxonomy): Eukaryota > Metazoa > Arthropoda > Insecta > Lepidoptera > Tortricidae > Hedya > Hedya salicella. The sequence continues at coordinate 272,714 of FR990112.1, read as the reverse complement.
CGGACGATCAAAGTTATACTGTACAATGGAGGAAACCCCTTAAAAGAACGTTGATGATAAGTAACTTTTCGCAGCGTTGAAAATCGTACAGAAGCACTATTACGAATACCGACTTACTATTAAATTGTACTGCCGCGTATAAGTTTTCACAGTCACAATTCGTACTAGTGACGTCATTTAGACGACATGCTTCCTTCACATTTGCCCAAATAACTTCGTTTTTTTTATAACAATAATATTACAAGACAATTTTACATAAATCGAACTAGTCCCATGGTAAGCTCAATAAGGCTTGTGTTATGGGTACTAGACGACGATATATCGACATATATACAATATACATAGAAAACATCCAAGACTCGGAAACAAATATTTATGCTATCACACAAATATTTGCCCTTACCGGGATTTGAACCCAGACCGAGGGCCTCCAGCTTCGCAGGCAACATTACTCCCGCTGAGCTAAACCAGTCGGCAAAATAATTAATAACTGAAAAAATGCTTTTAGGTTATTTAATTATGAATTAAAAAAACGAGTTTCGAGTTAACCCTTTTCCAGGCCGCAACTATCTGGATACATTTTCAAAAAATAATACGTACATTCAGAATATTTAATTATTGGAAATTAATTTGAAGGCAAATAACTTTTCGAGAAAATTCAATCTGGTTTCAACCTTAAACCAGCGTTGAATTTTTTTACCTTTTGAACGCCAAGCGGTTGACGCCCAGGCCGGGCGAGCAGCTAGATCACCGGGAGTAATGTTGCCTGCGAAGCTGGAGGTCCTGGGCCCGGGTTCAAATCCCGGTAAGGGCAAATATTGGTGTGATGAGCATAAATATTTGTTCCTAAATCTTAGATGTTTTCTACGCATGTAAGTAAATATATCGTCGTCTAGTACTCATAACACAAGCCGTATTGAGCTTACCATGGGACTAGTTTGATTTCTGTAAAAAATGTCCCGTAATACTTATGTATAATAGTACCTATGTGGTCGATGAAGCGTTCTACGCTTGAAAAAGGGTTCATACTACCTGGAATAGGGTACATGCATGAATTTTCTTTATCGCTTTTCTTAACTAAATATCAAAATACCGTAAAAACGATTTCAAAATGTGAAATTAAAATTTAAATCTGCCAAGAAACACGCAAGATATAGGCATTTTAAACTGCGAATTAGACGGCAATTTGACAGAGGTCCGACATGTACTGTTACGTCATAGTCTACGCCTGCCATATAAACTCCATATTAAATTCCGTTTTGCTAGAAAGAGATATAATGAAATGTTAGATGGCTTACATCTTGGTTATTTTTATAGTTACTCAAAAATTATTTTTGTCTACTGTTTGTTACATGAATGAGCTTTTAATAAAGCAAAAATTAAAATTCATGCAAATTCCCTATTTTGAAATGGTAACTGCATTTCAATTCAATGTCACTATTACGGAGCATCTTTGATCCTGGGCACAATTGAGTTAGCATATCCAAAAAACGAATGTGTTATATCATAAACACTACACGATAGTTTCCTCTGTTATCTGTATGAAAATTATTCTTGACGCTGTGCGTTCAAAATGTCGTAAGTTTTGTAAATATATGTTTAGTGTAAGGATTTTTAAATAAATAAATAATTAAACGAGGTAAATTCATTGTCTTTTTATTCTTAACAATAAAAATACTTATTTTATTACATTAATAAAATCTACTCCTGCGATCTCACTTTGTTTCAGTCCATTCATTAAATGGCTTAATTTACCTAATATCTTATTAAATTATTAATTTACTGCACGGTATACTCAGCATCAGAATGTTTGTAACATCCAAAGCGTCAAATATATTGCAAAATATATCTTTATTTTTAAAGGCACGGAGAAGAGCCACGATATACTTGCCGCTTTGAATGTGACGGGTTATTTGATGCTAAATGCAATGTGCATATGCATTTTTTTTTCGACTGCCACAGGCAGACACCCTCATAATAAAATCTTGTTATTTTGGCTATGGCATTATAAAGCAGACAAGCGTGAGTCTGACTAGCGCACAAAGGGTTTCATAGCTCACGATTCATATTGGGCAACAAAATAGTAAAGTTTTAACGGGTTCATATATATCGCCGACCCAATATTACATGGTTCTAAGTTACACTTTTCACACATCGCTGACCGCCGAGGGTGGGGGGGTCTCACACGGTGGGCAGCGGCGGCGGCTTGACGGGCGCGAGCGCGAGGTAGAGCTTGCTGACGGCCGCGCACACCGCGGACGTGAGGGGGGAGGGGGGAGGGCGGGGGGGGGTCTCACACGGTGGGCAGCGGCGGCGGCTTGACGGGCGCGAGCGCGAGGTAGAGCTTGCTGACGGCCGCGCACACCGCGGACGTGAGGGGGAGGGGGAGGGCGGGGGGGGGTCTCACACGGTGGGCAGCGGCGGCGGCTTGACGGGCGCGAGCGCGAGGTAGAGCTTGCTGACGGCCGCGCACACCGCGGACGTGAGGGGGAGGGGGAGGGCGGGGGGGGGTCTCACACGGTGGGCAGCGGCGGCGGCTTGACGGGCGCGAGCGCGAGGTAGAGCTTGCTGACGGCCGCGCACACCGCGGACGTGAGGGGGAGGGGGAGGGCGGGGGGGGGTCTCACACGGTGGGCAGCGGCGGCGGCTTGACGGGCGCGAGCGCGAGGTAGAGCTTGCTGACGGCCGCGCACACCGCGGACGTGAGGGGGAGGGGGAGGGCGGGGGGGGGTCTCACACGGTGGGCAGCGGCGGCGGCTTGACGGGCGCGAGCGCGAGGTAGAGCTTGCTGACGGCCGCGCACACCGCGGCCGTGAGGGGGAGGGGGAGGGCGGGGGGGGTCTCACACGGTGGGCAGCGGCGGCGGCTTGACGGGCGCGAGCGCGAGGTAGAGCTTGCTGACGGCCGCGCACACCGCGCGCTGTACCGTCTCGTCCTCGCACACCACCTCCTGGAAACCACATCCAATTGCGATGAGAACATCAATGGCCAAAATTAATACATCCTATACCCCGATCTAATAAGCCGGGTCCGCTGCCACGTGTTTTTGGGTTTTTCTAACACCAAACATGTTAAACATAAAGGGGCTCGGCCTAAATGTTTTGGTTAGCAAAAACACTCAAACATGTTTGCCGCGACGGCTGGAAAACATTCCCGCGTTCGCCTGCGGAGGGGGGTGCAGCGTTCATTTCATGTTTGACCGTCGTTGGGATAACACGTCTTCTTCGTCAGAATTCATTTTGACTTTTGTGCGTCAACAATGTTTTGGCTCACAAAAACGTTATTGCAAAAGACGGGATGTTTTGCTAACATGTTTTGCTAACGTGTTGTTAGATTTTGAGGCAGCGGACGCGCCTATATGGATCGAAGCCTTTCTTGTTAATATGCGAGCCTTTCTAAAAAGTAACCGCACTTTATTTTCAGAAATGGGACACCTTATGCTCTTTCTGCTCAGAATCATGATTACTTGATTACTACTCATACTGATAGGAGAATAAAAGTGACCCATATTTTAAATATTTTTTTTGTATTTTCCGTTCCGTTACTTCAAAGGAACATGTTCAAAATCCTCCTTACAATAAAGTACCGGAATGAAACTAAAAAATGGACACTGGCCAGGACAAGTATTTGTGTGATGAACACGAATGTTTGTTCCTGGGTCTTGGATATTTTCTATGAAAGGAAATGAAATTTATTCACAGGAATATATTGCAAACGACAAATAGTTTTGTCACTAGCCTATTTAATTGAAATTTCTACCAAGAATTTGGTACATAACTCTGCTTCTATTGAGCAGTCCGACATTAATGTTGTTATGTGTAATAATTTAAACTAAGTGATGAGACAATTGAGAAATCCTTTTCAGGCAATGAAAAGTATATCCACCTGGTTCATCAAAAAATTCAGTGTATTAGAGGGAAAGATTTGCAGATTGAATTATTTTTAAATGCCTATAATATTGATATCTTACGCATAACTGAACACTGGCTAACTTGCAATGAGATAATGCCCCAATTCAATAATCACCAGGTGGGTAGTTCGTTCACCAGACTTAGTTCCATACATGGGGGGTCGTTAATTATATTAAATAGTCAATTGAAATTTAAGGAACGTAAGGACATTGTATCCTTGTCTTTTGAACGGACCATAGAATTAAGTGCAATAGAATTAGAGCAATTAATTTTAGTTTGTGTGTATAGGCCGCCATTAAGTAATTTCGATGTTTTTCAAATTATTATGGAATATGTGATTTTTAAGATATCGCGTACTCGTAAAAAATTACTTATTTGCGGCGATTTTAATGTAAATCTTTTGGAAGATTCAACACTAAGTATTAGATTTTTGATTTTTTTCAAATCTTTTAATTTAAGCCACGTATTTATGGAACCTACTAGGGTGCCCGATACCAGCGCCACCTGTATTGATAACATTTTCACTGATATTTCTCCTTCTAAACAAAGTATAATCAGTAAATTAAAATCAGATCATTTAGGCCAATTAATGGTATTTGAGATATTAAGGGAAAATATAGTGAAAAAACAAATTACTTTTGTACCGGTAACCACAGACCATGTGGAAAGAATGAAGCAACATTTGGTTCGAGCGCTACCCTTTCTGTCTTCTGAAATGGGTCCTAATTACATGTATGATTCATTCTTTACAACTTTTATGAAACATTATAATACAATATTTATTTCCAAATCGGTTGTGGCTGGCGGTGCACCAGTATTTAGCGAATGGGCTACTGCGGACTTACACAAACGTAGACAAGCACTGTATGCCATGTATGAGGAACGGCGGTTTAATACGAGTGATTAATTTAAAGAACATGTAAAGCAATATTCGAAACAATTCAAAATTGATTGTCATATTGCCAAACGTAATTATTTAACCCAGAAAATCAAAAATAGTTGTAATATTATCAAAACCACCTGGAAAGTGAATAATGCGGAGACTGGTAGATCGAGGCACGCAATAAGTGATCTGGAGTTAAAAATTGATGGCAGAATTATACATTCTAGTTTAGATGTAGCAACAGAATTTGAACATTTCTTCACCGATATACCAGTATCCACAACAAAGTGTTTAAATTCATCACCTTCGTCTGCCGTTATGTTGTTAAAAGAAAACGTCCCAGAATGTAGTAAGGACTTTTATTTTGAACATATCAGTCCTTCAGATGTAGTAAAGGCGTTTAAATCAATTAATGTCAAAAAAACCAATGACCTATGGGGCGTCTCAGTCCATGCTGTCAAATCCCTAATAGAAGTCATAGCGCCTGACTTGGCAGATATATTCAATAACAGTGTTGACTGCGGTGAGTTTCCTGATCTGATGAAACATAGCAAAATAACTCCTTTATTTAAATCAGGTAGTACCTCTGACCCCACTAACTTTAGACCAATATCTGTACTACCTACATGTAGTAAAATTTTTAAAAAGCTAATTTTATATCAATTGTTAAAACATTTTAATTTGAACAATTTGATTTTACGCGGGCATGGTAAGCAATTCGGTTTTACGCGGAGTCGCTCGACATCCAACGCCGGAGTTGAGCTCGTAAAACACATATTCGATGCCTGGGAGGAATCGCGAGATGCTTTAGGTATCTTCTGTGATTTATCTAAGGCCTTCGATTGCGTTAATCATGAGACACTGATCAGGAAGCTACACCATTACGGAGTTAAAGGATCAGCACCAAATTTAGCTCGTAAAACACATATTCGATGCCAGGGAGGAATCGCGAGGTGCTTTAGGTATCTTCTGTGATTTATCTAAGGCCTTCGATTGCGTTAATCATGAGACACTGATCAGGAAGCTACACCACTACGGAGTTAAAGGATCAGCACTAAATTTAGCTCGTAAAACACATATTCGATGCCTGGGAGGAATCGCGAGGTGCTTTAGGTATCTTCTGTGATTTATCTAAGGCCTTCGATTGCGTTAATCATGAGACACTGATCAGGAAGCTACACCACTACGGAGTTAAAGGATCAGGACTAAATTTATAAGTCTTATTTAAATGGTAGAATACAAAGGGTTCACGTGAATGGGAAGCGTTCACCGGGGTCATTAGTCCGGGGTATTAGGAGTAAATTGAATAAGTTGTGGCTTTATAGTGATTTGTAAAATGGTTGAATATTATTTATATTTTATTTTGTAATATATTATGTACATATATATCTATTTATTTATATTTTTTATTCATATACATATAATTTGTACATAGTGTTAGTTTGTCTATCTTCCTTATATCTTCACTCACTCGCTCAAAGGTTAACTGGAAGAGATCCCTAATAGGGATAAGTTCGCCTTTGTACTTATATCTTTTAAGTTTATAGCTTTTGTAACTGGTTACTATGTACAATAAAGTGTTTACATACATACATACATTAGTCTCTATAGGTGTGCCGCAGGGATCAATATTGGGACCTTTCCTGTTCCTTATCTTAACGACTTGCCACACCTCGTAAAGACCCACCATGAGATAGTTTTGTTTGCAGATGATACGTCTCTAATTTCCAAAGTCGTACGAAATCAACGATCCTACAATGACGTAAACAATGGTATCTGTGAAGTAGTAAATTGGTTTAATGTAAATAATTTATTGTTGAATGAGAAAAAGACTAAATGTGTTAAGTTTGTCACGAGTAACGTAAAACACGAGCAAGCAAGCGTTATAATTAAAGGTGAGGAACTGTAACTAGTTAATAGTACAGTCTTTCTCGGTATAACTAATGCTATAATGCGGTATAACTAAATTCTAAGCTCCAATGGGGTCCCCATATTGCTAATCTCTCGAATAGACTGAGTTCTGCAGCTTTTGCAGTAAGTAAGATTCGTCAATTGAGTCGGTTAACTTCAAACTCAGATAAATCCACTCTATCCACTTGGGAGATTCATCACCATTGAAAAAACGTGATAATTCGGTGATTTGAAAGGCAAATTATTTGTATTATGGCTAAAGCATTAAAAAATCGATCCTGTTCGACAAACTCAGCTTAAAAACCAGCTACTCGTGTATTCTTTTCAAAAAAAAATTTATTGGATTTACCTTCATTTGATATAATCGTTTGCAATTTATCTATTTTTGAAAAAACTCAGTGTGGATTTGTATAATTTTGATTCAACAGACCTGGATTTATCTAGATTTGAAAAAAATACTGCAGATTTATTGACGCAGTTGACGTCAACTGACAGCCATATTGAACAAACTTCTTTCACTGATTGGCTTTGATGGACTTACCTTCATTTGAGATAAACTGTCATATGGATTTACCTGATTTTGATAAAATATTGTGATCTTAACTTTATTTTTTTCAGAAACTACACGAAATTATACTTAACCCATGAAATAGAAACAAAACCAATTTCTTAGCCTTTTATTATATACAACAATCTTAAATAATGACAGAAATGGATTTACCCGAGTTTGAAGTTAACAGACTCAAATAACAGAGGTGATAACGGCTCGATTAGTGTATTTCAGTTATTTCCACAGTATTATGTCGTATGGCATCTTCACGGCATCTTACTATGGGGCAGTGCTTTCGACATTAATACTATATTTGTTCTGCAGAAACGGGCTGTTCGTGCGATATATAAAATGAACCATAGAGACTCGCTTAGAGATAAGTTTCAGGACATTAATATAATGACAGTGCATTGTCAATACATTTATGAGAATATTATGTATGTACATAAAGATATTACCCACTTTAAGAAGAACTGTGATATACATAATATTAATACTAGAAATAAGCATAAGCTCGCAGTGCCTGCTACTAGGCTCCATAAAATAAGGAGATCATTCATGAGTAACTGTGTGAGATTTTATAATAAACTTCCTAGCAGCATAACTGAGTTGTCTATTGGTAGATTCAAAAATATAGTGAAACGAAAAATATTTTCTAAAGCTTATTATAGCACACAAGACAACATGAATGATAAAGCCGCGTGGGATTAATGTAAAATTTAGCGTCTATGTATATATATAATTATTTTAACGAATACCTAAGGTATTATTATTATTTTAATCTTAATTGTTTTATATACTCTGACATTTAGAATTTTTATTGTAGACACATTATAGATTATTATTATTATTTCTTTTTATTGACAATCCTTTTGGGATTTATCTTATTAATTATTTTAATTTTAAAAATGATTATTTTATCAATAATATTATACTTAAGTTAAATGATCTGATTAGGTTTTTCTGGGTTTTCCCTAATCCTTGCAGCAAATGTTGGATCATATTGTATGTCTCCCAGCAAACACTTCACTCTCATGTAACTGACATTTCGAAAGTGCTTGTAACTAGGCCTACTTGAATAAAGAATATTTTGATTGATTGATATGGTATCATGGTTCCTTGTATATTCTACCGTTAGGCATGTGGAAACTTGGTTTAACTGTGTATAGAGTTATTGCATGCTATAATTCTTATATTTAATTTTATATTTAAGTAGATATATTCATATTTATTCATAGAACATTATTATCATTGTCATTATTCAATATAACTAAATTATTTACAGCATTATTATTTATTTCAAACATAGTTATTATTTAAAACCAATTATTATCCTTACAATTAAAGAAGTCTTTCTTTAAAAAAAATCGTCTACTGTGTAATATACCTTTTCAATTAGCTCTTCTTTTAATTTTGTTTTAATTGCGTTTACATCTAAGGCTTTGAGATCTTCTGATAAGATATTATATATTATATGTATGTAAGAATTATAATTTATATATCTATTATGTATATCGTCGCCTAATACACATAGTACAAGCTTTGCTTGTTACTTAGTGCGGGACTAGGTGGATTTGTGTAAGATTGTCCCTAATATTTATTATTTTTTTTCATTTTATTTACTATTTTTCTTTGATCGGGATGAATAGCTGCTACGTACGTAACCGGAATCCGGGTTTCCAGCATTTTAAGCGCTATATCTGACCTCCACAGTACAAGTTTAACTTTTTTTTAATACTGGCCGCTATACATTTTTTTATAAGCTAGTCTTTTGTTTGTGGCGGGTATAAAATCTCATCTCACTGCAACAATGGAATTCACTCGTGAAAATATTCGTGCTATGATTTGTTACGATTTTCGGCGTGGTTTAACACAACTAAAGTGCACAGATCAATTAACGGGTTATTTATTTATTATTTATTTATTTATATTAAACGTCTTGTAGGCTTACAGTCAAGCCAAAATGCCCACAAGATAAATTTGTATACATACTATGACATTGTACATATCTTATTCAAGTTAAACTTGACTTATAATAATTTGATAAAAATACCGGCACATAATTATTTGTTGCAATTGTTTACAAACATTATAATTTTAAGTTTAAGCGTCAGTCATGAGTCTGCAAATACATCAGCATCATGGACTTGTGCAAGTAACTTGTTTAAGAGCGCAATGGCTCTTGCGGTCGGGGCGTTGCGAGCCTGTAGTGTACGAGTTTTGTTAGTCGTAGCAAAGAGATTGCGCGTGCGCCTTCCTTTGCGGCTCACATACTTATAAATTTATCAGGCACAAAAAAGTTGTTTAACTTTTTCGTGCCTGATAAATTGCACAAAAAAGTTAAACTCGCACAAAGTGGAAGGATTATCTATTACGAGTATGTAGCGTAGAAGCAAGCAGTAATGGTAAAGGGTCGACATTTTACGCCTTAGTTGAAGGGTATCCAGTCCTACCATCCCAGCAACAAACAAGGAAGGGTACAAAGTCGGGTAATATCCGTAGTATTTTTTGTATAGGAACCTTGCAAATTTACGCTGTACTCTTTCGATCATTAACGCATACTTTTCTTCGCGACGATCCCAGACAATCGCATTATACTCTAACTTGCTCCTAACGTACGCATTATATAGCAATATTGCTACATTTACGTCACGGAATTGGGAGGCTGTTCTTATTACGAATCCTAGCATTTTATTGGCACTTTTGCAAATGCTTATTACGTGTTCACACATGTCGAGTCTTGTCTAATGTAAGCCCTAAGTCCCGGATCGAGGGGACACGATCTAACAGTGTACCTGACAGATTATAGTTCGCCTTACATGGGTCGTTAGATCTTGTGAATGTAATGGCTTTACATTTCGCTGCGTTGAGCTTAGGCTTATTAGCTGCGCTCCAGTGCGCCACAGAATCTATCATCTGCTGTAGTGTATCACAATCAGAGACTTTGTTAACAAGGAGCAATAGCTTAAGATCATCTGCAAACAGTAGGGATTCTGCTCCAGTAATGCTGTTGCAAAGATCATCCACCATAAGCAAAAACTGGGTTGGTCCTAAATCGCTACCCTGACTCACGCCGGATCTTGTATAATATTCATCAGATCAATAAGAAGATATTTGTACGTATTGTCTACGATCTTTCAAGTAGTTGGCAAATAATGATAGCAATTTCGGAGTAAAACCAAGAGCAGAAAATTTTTGCAATCAAAGGTCATTGTCTACCAAATCAAATGCCTTTTTATAGTCAAAATATATCGCATCAACTTGACGATGCGAGTCCATATGCTTTAGCACATAGTCAAAGAAGCATATGTGGTTCGTGGCAGTAGATCGAGCGCTACGAAATCCATGCTGAGCATCATTCAAGTGATTGCCTATTTGTTTTATTAGACAATTATTTAGTGTACTTTCGAAAATTTTGCCAAAAACTGATAGGATAGCTATCGGCCTGTGTGTGTATAGAGCAGTGGTTCCTCTAGAGCTCATATACAATCTTCAGCTAAGTAAGGTGGAATATCATCAGGCCCATTCGAGGATCAGGCTTTGAGACGCTTAACAGCTTTGCGTAATTCAGCACGAGTTATATGTGTAATTTCGACTCTCCGTGAATCCTTAGGGCTTTGGATTTGGCTTGTGCACTGTGCAGCTTTTTTAGGGTCAAGTTCTGGGATTTCCTTGTGGAAAACGGACCCGAAATATTCAGCAAACGCATCAGCTTCTTGGCCCAAGACTGGCTTGCCATTAGTTAGGTATTCTACCTGCTGCCCAGGTCGATGCTTTTTGGATCTCACAAAATCCCTAAATTTTCCAGGATTCTGATGGATGCCACGCTCAATACCCATTAAATATTGATTATAGTCGCGATCTATAAGATTCTTAACCAAAGTTCTGTAATATTTAAATAATACATAATTATCCTCAGAGCCACATGATTTGGAAGCTTTCCACGCTTCGTATTTTAATTTAATAAAATAAATTAATTCTAATATGTACCATGCCGGATACACATGACGACTAGTACGTATTACGGTCTTTTTCAAAGGAACTGTAAGATTGATGACGTTATTCAGTTTTTCGTAGAACACCTCTACCGCGCAATCTACATCATCCTGACTATAAACGTCCGCCCAGTCAATGGCCGCTATAGCTGCATAGAGTGCGAAAAAGTCAGCCTTTCTAAAGTTCCACGAAGTGAACTTGGGTTCCGTATCTATATTTGTATTGGCATGAAGAAGTGTATCTACCATAGAAATTGTTATTTCTATCTCAGGGGCAGGATGATATGGATCCACCGGGACCAGCGGCTCTATATCGTCTAAAATTTCTACAGCATCGCGATTGAAACCTGTAAGCACAAGGTCCAGGATACCTCCATATGCATTTTTAACAGTGTTATGTTGCTTCAATTGGCAAAAATCTAGAAAACATTCATACTGGTCCTTGACACTACTACTACATGAGTTCAAGTTAAAATCACCTACAATAATTTCATCATGGTCCGGATACTTACAAACAGCATTTTCCATGCACGTCAAAACATTCATATATTGGTTATCACTATAACTAGGAGGCAAATACACAACACATACAAGAATTCTAGCTTGTTTTAAGCTTAAAGTAACAAATAGAATTTCCATATGGCAAGACAAGTTATCTACATACATTTGTGACAATTTCAATTTTATATTTATCTTTTATGGCTAAAAGTACACCGCCCCATCCGGCGTCATCAGTCCTATCCTTGCGGAACGCCTTGTACCCACGTGGAAATAACTCAGTGTCCAGAACAGAACTTGTTAGAAATGTTTCCGTGAGTGCAATTAGGTCTGAATTACATTGGAGTATAGCTTTATAGAACATTGCAATTTTACTTCGAAGACCTCTCACGTTCTGGTGCACGATTGAAATTTTCTTATTATTATTGGGTCTGTTCTTCGTTTTTCTGACGAAAGGACTGCCGCCATGGCTTGATGCACACATTCTTCGGCCAATTCTCAGGGGCCATGACTTTGTCATATAAAGTTGAAGGCACTGACAGCTTAAAGGAAGCATATTGACCTCGTGATTTTAGGCCCTCCACTCTAATGTTGTCTATTCCTGTAATCTGTTTCAAATGTAATTGTAATTGTTCGCTTGCGGTGCCTATTTTAACATAATATAGATGTATATGTCTTAGCCATTCGGAAGCCTCAAGTTGCGTTAAACTAGCATCTGCAGTACGAGTACCGCGCGTGACACGAGCAGGTCTCGAGAATGTCCTCTTCGCCTCTACCCTGTTTTTCGCACCAGTCCCGTTCTCGCCAGCATTTGAGTCGGCAATTTGCCGTGAGGACATATCGGAAACCGGCCTGATAACTGAGGATGACTTACTCGAGCCATTTTGGTTAGAAGTGACCTGGCTACATTTTGAAGGTTTCTCATGGTTATCCTCTACATGTGAACGCATTACAACAGACTCCACTTCTACTGTTGGTGTTAATGGTATAGAGGTGTTGGTTACATGTTTCGCAGGTAAACTTTAGTCTGGCTGTTTCCGGGCTGAAGATATACGCTCGTTAGTAGATTGTTGTTGAAGTACTAGAGCTTCCAACTCTAGGACCCTTCCTTCAAGATCAGAAACTTTATTTCAAAGCCTGGTGATAGTTGGGCGCATCGTTGCGGCAACTTGCTCAGCAACAACATTGCTGATAATATTGGTCAGGCGTTCATTTATTGCCATTTGCAACTCCTCCCTGATTACAGACCGAATATTATCAAGATATATTATGTCTTCCTGAATAGTTTCGTTAAACTTATGTCCAATTGGTCGTTCGCGACGCTTCGTAACATTTTCCGACATTGACCTATCAGTTAGTTATCTATTGTTTGACCGACATTCATATGCAATAATATTCATTTGCCCGAATTAAACTTGCCCGAATATTTCGTTTACTAAAAAAGTACTTTGACATACTCTTGTTTTTCCGAACATTACATATCATAATGATACGAATGCCATACGTATTGTTTTCCATATTATTAATGTTGTGTGTAGATGAAGTAATTATTAATAATTTAATTATTTCATTTTGTATTATTGGACAAAATAATAATGAGGAATCCTTTTGAACTGTGTTAGTTATTATTAATAATTGTACTAACTTATTTATTCAAATGTTTAATTACTAGAGCTATGAAGACGTAATTTTTGCATGCCGTAATAGGGCGAAATGTGTGATCCCTTTAAATGTTTTGTAAGACCTGCTGTTAACCACATTTAATGCAAATAAAGAACTTACTTACTTACTTACAATGCAGTAATATTATTTCATAGAATATTTAAACGCTATACTAAATGATATTTCTTTCCGAATCCAATTTGGCCATGCATTTCCTTAATGAATTTCTGTAGGCGTTGTAAAATGTCTACGCCTTACAAGCATTTTGATTTAATAGTAAACTATTTACGAGTGGACATGCAAGCAAGTATGCAAGCATTTTGATGTAATATAAGACTATTTACGAGTGTACACACAAGCAAGCATGCAAGCATTTTGGATAATACATAAAAGTAAATATGATTTTATAATTTTTCAACCACTCGATATAGACCTTCGGGCAACTGAAATTCTGTCCAGTAAGAGTATAACCCGATTAATTAACGACCACTTTTGGTGATGAGGCTGCATCGAAAACCACTGCGTGTCACTGGTTTAGTGAGTTCTATCGTGTACGTAGTATGCTCACGGAAGTTAAGGAAGGTCGCCCGAAATCGGTTGTTGTAGGTACCACGAAATATTGAAGCTACGCGAAAACTTATAATGCATTACCATCATGTTACGTATGGCGAGATCGAGGCGACTGGGAATATGTATGACAAATGTCGAGCATTCAAATAAGATATTACATAAACATTTAGCTGTAAAAAAAAGTTCGTGTGGGATCCCGCAAAACTTAAGAGGGTTTATACCTGCTTAACTGGCAACGTCGCATATTTTTTGGTTTTTCTTGATTATTTTGAGAAATGTGCATGTAACTTGAACATGTTTTCAAATTCATTCATTACGTTTTCGGTAGGAAAGCTGGCACAGTGCAAAATGTCATGATATTGCCACAACCAAAGCTCTATAAATTAATTTAAGTCTATATCTTGTTTTGTAAGAAAATTAAGGCAAAATCGATGAGTACATGAATGAAACACAATATAAATGCTAAAAATGTAGGGTATGTATTGAACATATCTTTAAGTTTCATTCAAATACCACAAAATAATGAAGTAAGAAGACAAAATATGCGACGTTACCAGCTAAGCAGGTACCCAAACGCTCTTTACTAGGGATCAAAAATAAAGCGAGTGTGCAGAACTGAGGCTCACCATGTGCGTCAGGTCGATGTCGGCTCGCTTGCCGGCCACGGTCACGTATAGTTTCTCTCCCTTGAACATCTTGGGCACGGAGTTCTCGCCGAACATCTCCTGCAGCATCTCGATCAGGCACTCCTGCGCACAAATATTGATACAAAACGTTTATCGTCATCGTTTTAACAGTAGTTTTTGATATAAGTGTGGAAAGTATATCATTTCGCACGTGTCCCGAGGCGTCGACTCGAGGCGAGTGAAAATTACACTTTCTCACGTGTATAAAACGACGTTAACAATCCATATGCCCCAAATTCTAACACTTTACGTGCCTATGTTGGCCCATACATGCATAGAAAAAATACTTTATCGCATGAATGCGGTAAGTAACACTTTATATGCCTATGGGTCCATACAAAGAGGCACTTCCAACTCGTGTCGCCACTATTTGGAAATAACCTACTTACCGCACTTTTATCATAATACATATATGGCAGGATGGCCGCCATCAGCGCGTCCGCGAACATGGCTGACACCGGTCACATCGTGAGTCGTTCAGTACGCGTGTACCTTGAAGTGCATCCTGTCGAGCTTGGGCGCGGGCAGACTGCTGGCCGACAAGATGGCCGCCACCAGCGCGTCCGCCAACATGGCCGACACCGGTCAGATCGTGAGTCGTTCAGTACGCGTGTACCTTGAAGTGCATCCTGTCGAGCTTGGGCGCGGGCAGACTGCTGGCCGACAAGATGGCCGCCACCAGCGCGTCCGCCAACATGGCCGACACCGGTCAGATCGTGAGTCGTTCAGTACGCGTGTACCTTGAAGTGCATCCTGTCGAGCTTGGGCGCGGGCAGACTGCTGGCCGACAAGATGGCCGCCACCAGCGCGTCCGCCAACATGGCCGACACCGGTCAGATCGTGAGTCGTTCAGTACGCGTGTACCTTGAAGTGCATCCTGTCGAGCTTGGGCGCGGGCAGACTGCTGGCCGACAAGATGGCCGCCACCAGCGCGTCCGCCAACATGGCCGACACCGGTCAGATCGTGAGTCGTTCAGTACGCGTGTACCTTGAAGTGCATCCTGTCGAGCTTGGGCGCGGGCAGACTGCTGGCCGACAAGATGGCCGCCACCAGCGCGTCCGCCAACATGGCCGACACCGGTCAGATCGTGAGTCGTTCAGTACGCGTGTACCTTGAAGTGCATCCTGTCGAGCTTGGGCGCGGGCAGACTGCTGGCCGACAAGATGGCCGCCACCAGCGCGTCCGCCAACATGGCCGACACCGGTCAGATCGTGAGTCGTTCAGTACGCGTGTACCTTGAAGTGCATCCTGTCGAGCTTGGGCGCGGGCAGACTGCTGGCCGACAAGATGGCCGCCACCAGCGCGTCCGCCAACATGGCCGACACCGGTCAGATCGTGAGTCGTTCAGTACGCGTGTACCTTGAAGTGCATCCTGTCGAGCTTGGGCGCGGGCAGACTGCTGGCCGACAAGATGGCCGCCACCAGCGCGTCCGCCAACATGGCCGACACCGGTCAGATCGTGAGTCGTTCAGTACGCGTGTACCTTGAAGTGCATCCTGTCGAGCTTGGGCGCGGGCAGACTGCTGGCCGACAAGATGGCCGCCACCAGCGCGTCCGCCAACATGGCCGACACCGGTCAGATCGTGAGTCGTTCAGTACGCGTGTACCTTGAAGTGCATCCTGTCGAGCTTGGGCGCGGGCAGACTGCTGGCCGACAAGATGGCCGCCACCAGCGCGTCCGCCAACATGGCCGACACCGGTCAGATCGTGAGTCGTTCAGTACGCGTGTACCTTGAAGTGCATCCTGTCGAGCTTGGGCGCGGGCAGACTGCTGGCCGACAAGATGGCCGCCACCAGCGCGTCCGCCAACATGGCCGACACCGGTCAGATCGTGAGTCGTTCAGTACGCGTGTACCTTGAAGTGCATCCTGTCGAGCTTGGGCGCGAGCGGCAGCGCGCGCGGCGCGGGCAGACTGCTGGCCGACAAGATGGCCGCCACCAGCGCGTCCGCGAACATGTCCGACACGGGCGACGCCTGCCACTGTAACACGGGGCTCGTCGTCAACATTAACCATTTTACGGGACCAGAATGTGACATAGTTTTAAGGTGTTGGTATTTTTATCAAAATATATAATTGAAAATTAAACACTATTTAATCGCACTTAAACGATAACTGCCGGTTTGTGACGTCATAATAACGGAAGCAAATAAACGTCAAACGTACATGCTGCATAAGCATGGTATGAGGCCCGAGACGACGGGCCGCGGACGTAGTGAGGGACCGCGTACCTCTAGTGTGATGGTGCCGTTCTCGACGGTGAGGTCGACGCACTGGTAGAGCCGCCAGCGCGTCTCGGTGAGGAACTCGACGGCGCCGGCGACCTGCACCAGCACGTGCCGCAGCAGCGCCAGCGAGCCCGCGTACTGGATGGACTGCCGCTGCGACACCTCCGACTGCGTCAGCTCCGTGTACTCTGCAACGCGACCACATCTAGCATATAACTTTCCTATTTCGGCCACATAGTGCGTACAATGAAATCCAAGAATGGACACTGGAGATCCTGGAATGGGCACCCGAATTGCAACAAATGTTGAATCATATTGTATGTTTCCCAGCAAAGACTTCTCTCATTGTAACTGACAATTCGAAAATGCTTGTATCTAAGCCTACTTGAATAAAGGATATTTTGATTTTGATTGATTTGATTGAACGATGGACACTTTTATGATGAGGGAAGCATTAATTTCGAAAATGGTGTCCATTTTGTAATTCAAGGTGGCGGACATCAGTTTTAATGAAAAAGTCATTATTGGTTCCGTTTTCTAGGTTTTTGGAGGTGTGGATTTTGAAAATGACGTCCATTATGGAATATAAGATAGCGGACATGACTTTTGACGAAAAAATCATCATGGGAGTCGTATTCTAGGTTTTTCGGGACTGGAGATTACGAAAATGGCGTCAATTTTGGAATTGACATCACCTTTAACGAAAAAGTCATCATTGGTGTCGTTTTCCAGGTTTTTAGGGGAGCAGATTTCGAAAATGGCAACCATTTTGGAATTAAAGATGGCGGAAATTGTTTTTCATAGAAAAGTCATCATGGGAGTCGCTTTGTAGGTTTATGGCGGCGCAGATTTCAAAAATAGTGCCCATTTTGGAATTCACGATGGCGTACATCACTTTTAATGAAAAGTCATCATGGGTGTCGTTTTCTAGGTTTTCGGGGGAGCAGATTTCGAAAATTGCGTCCATTTTGGGATTCAAGATGGTGGACATCAGTTTTAGTGAAAAAGTCATCATAGGTGTCGTTTTCTAGGTTTCTGGGGGAGCAGATTTCGAAAATTGCGTCCATTTTGGAATCCAAGATGGCCGAAATCACTTATTATCACCCCGGAATTCGTCTTTTATGGGGTTTTTGGGGATGTAGAATTCAAAAATTCAAGGTGAAGTGGACA
The DNA here is from genome assembly GCA_905404275.2 of Hedya salicella. Classification (NCBI taxonomy): domain Eukaryota; kingdom Metazoa; phylum Arthropoda; class Insecta; order Lepidoptera; family Tortricidae; genus Hedya; species Hedya salicella. The sequence goes on along the minus strand of FR990112.1, from coordinate 254,650 downwards.
TAACTTTTAAATAGACGCCTATAAAACCCACCCATGATGACTGATTCGTAAAAAGTGATGTCCACCATCTTGAATTCCAGAATGATCACAATTTTCGAAATATCCACCTCTAAAAACCTAGAAAACAACACCCATGATGACTTTTTCATTAAATGTCATGTCCGCCATCTTGAATTCTAAAATGTACCCCATTTTCGAAATCTGCACCCCTGAGAACCCACAAAACGACTCCCATGATGACTTTTTCATAAAAAATAATGTCCGTCATCCTGAATTCCACATTGGTCATCATTTTTTAAATCTGCGCCCCCGTAGCGTAGCGTAAGTTTTAATTTATACGGCCGCATGTTTGCTTTGACCGTTGTGGTAATTTGGTGTCTTGTTGGTGTCGGTCGGGTCGATTGAATACCGTTGCCGACATCAGTTGCCGACTGCGTCACTATCACAATTACTAACGCATGCGACCATGCCACGTTTATGGGTATCCGGTACTCGAACCGAAATCATTGAGGTATCCGTTTTATCGGTCAGCGTAATTGTACGGGTAATTCAGTACCTTTACTTGAAGCCCGTACCGGTACCGTTTACTTTAGCGGTACCATTTTAAAAAGGTACCTAAATTTGATTTATTTGGGTACCGTTACTGTTGAATACGTTTTCAATTTATACCTTTATTTTAGGTTACCGGTCTGTTGCTGTTTTTCAGTCCCTGCACGCAAGTGTGAACGAGATAGTATTATGAAGTCGGTCGCCAGTTCGTTTTGCGTTAAGTATAGCCGTAAGGGACGCGATGGACAAAACTAGACTGAGGCAAATCATCTACTCCGAGGGTAAACTGGCCATGACTACGATTCTCAGTCAGGAGGGAACGACAAGAGAGGGTGGCGCAAAAACAATCCTTCATCGCTGTCAGATGGTGTACGATTTCATCACCGTTCATTTCTTTGTGCTTACTCGCGACCTAGTTCGAGTCGCATGACAACAAATATTACATAAATAATATCATATATTGACACTATATTCAAGAACGGTGAACTACTAACTGTATCTTAACATTTTCTCAATATATTTTTAGTAAATCCAAATAGTCGCCAGGAATTCAGGAAACTTGCTACTGGGTGGGAGGGTAGAGGCATCGTTTTTGGCGGGAAGGATTAACAAATCTGCGTTTCGCTGATGACATCGTCCTGTTCTCATCGTCGGCTATGGAACTTGGCATCATGCTACAAGACCTAAGCAGGGCAAGCGTTGAGATTGGATTAATGATGGACGTGACAATGACTAAGCTCATGACCAACAGCTCGAAAAAGAGAGTAGAAGTGGACGGAGGAAGAATGGAATATGTCCATAAGTATTTGTATCTGGGCCAAATAGTCCAGTTTAATTTATTAAAATATAATGAAATCAACTATATATATAGCTTTAAAAATGTACTCAAAAACCTTGCAAATTGATCGATAAAGTAATGTTCGCATTTCACAATGGCATCTGATTTTAGATTTTTCACACTAGTAGATCTGATGTCGAGTCTGTTACTTAAAACGGTAAAGACATATTAAAATGTAATACTTACTGTTGTAATACGTACTGCACTCACAATCTGGTTGTTAAGTATGTTGTTATAATTAAAACAGCTTGCTGTTGGATCTAACCGACTTATTTGTCGTACAAACGTCTGCGTTATGATAACTGTACAACCAATTGTTCTTAGAAAGCAAGAACTTACGATACTTTTCTGACAAAATAGTTGTTTAATATCTATTTTATGACAGCCGTGTGACTAAATGTGTTTGCTTATGACCATTGTGTGATCACTGTACGACGATTTAGTCTTACAAACTGCGCCAAAATCGCGTTTTATAAACGTTTGTATGACTTCAATTGCATACCAATAAGTTTTATCAAAAACATTTGTAGAACACTTATACACCTTATTTTTGATAGTTGGGCTTCCCCGGGACTCAAACTATCTCCATACCAAATTTCATCCAAATCGGTTCAGCGGTATAAGCGTGAAGAGGTAACAGACAGACAGACAGACATTATTAGTATGGATTAAGCCCCGTCTTGACCGTTTTTTTCTGTTGTGATAATTTTCTCAATATGTTCCCTATAACTCTCTCTACCTGACACCCACTCCAGCAACTACCCGTGACTAAAAATCAAGTGTAGCAGCTAACTGGCCGCTGCAGACGGTAATTGGTAAGGCATTTAAGCGTCACGGGAAAGAGGAATACAGAAGTAAAACTATAAAATAAAAAAGGACTGACTATTGAGGTCTCCGGGCGCCAGGATGTGGTAGTTAAAGTTGCGCTTCACCAGGATGCCCTGCAGCTGCTTGCCTTCTTCTGGGGGCTCCATCGCCAGCGACCCCATCACCTGGAAATCGCCGGGGCAGTTTTTAGAATGCACGCCAATTCACCACGATTTTGTCTACAAATATTACTAATCTCTTTCCGTGCCCTATATAGAGCGAGAGACGGCACGATATGTCACACGCGAAATGTCGCGTCCGTGTAGTTTTGAGAACTAGAGAAGTAGGCAGAATTTAGCTTTAAAAACGATTGCCGATTTTAATACCACATTTACCTCACTCATTTAAATAAAACAATTTAAACAAATTATATCGCAGAGGCAAATATATCTTTTCTTAGTCTACCCCATGAACACGAAAGCTTCCAAAAGGTCGGTCGGGAACTGAAATGAGATAATATACGCAAATCTGTTTAAAATTTTGAGATCAGACATCACCCCAATTGAAAATCCCGTACGAATACCCGAATGTTAAGTTCGCTCCCCTTCTGTACAGGGACTTCTGCAGCATGAGTGAGATGCAGTGGCGAGCGCAGGGTTTATAGCCAAGGTAGGCAGTTGTTCCATGCCTATATGGAACCATGGTCGTTCAGGGCTTCAGGGTAGGCAGTTTCTTTGCGCCTGTATGGAGCCATGATCATTCAGGGTAGGCAGGGCCTTTGTGCCTATATGGACAGCACGCCACTGGCGAGACATCGCGCTCTGCTCGCCGTCGTGCACCAGCACCTGCGAGACACGGCAGCCCTACCTTAGCGGTCTTGTCTCCGCGGAAGGTGAGCGAGAGCTGCTGCGTGTTCCGCGGCGTGTACACGTGCAGCGCCCCGCGGTGCTCGCGCTGCAGCGCCGCCTTCAGCCGAGATACCTCTCTCTGCTCGCCGTCGAGCACCAGCACCTGCGAGACACGGCAGCCCTACCTTAGCGGTCTTGTCTCCGCGGAAGGTGAGCGAGAGCTGCTGCGTGTTCCGCGGCGTGTACACGTGCAGCGCCCCGCGGTGCTCGCGCTGCAGCGCCGCCTTCAGCCGAGACACCTCTCTCTGCTCGCCGTCGAGCACCAGCACCTGCGAGACACGGCAGCCCTACCTTAGCGGTCTTGTCTCCGCGGAAGGTGAGCGAGAGCTGCTGCGTGTTCCGCGGCGTGTACACGTGCAGCGCCCCGCGGTGCTCGCGCTGCAGCGTCGCCTTCAGCCGAGACACCTCTCTCTGCTCGCCGTCGAGCACCAGCACCTGCGAGACACGGCAGCCCTACCTTAGCGGTCTTGTCTCCGCGGAAGGTGAGCGAGAGCTGCTGCGTGTTCCGCGGCGTGTACACGTGCAGCGCCCCGCGGTGCTCGCGCTGCAGCGCCGCCTTCAGCCGAGACACCTCTCTCTGCTCGCCGTCGAGCACCAGCACCTGCGAGACACGGCAGCCCTACCTTAGCGGTCTTGTCTCCGCGGAAGGTGAGCGAGAGCTGCTGCGTGTTCCGCGGCGTGTACACGTGCAGCGCCCCGCGGTGCTCGCGCTGCAGCGCCGCCTTCAGCCGAGACACCTCTCTCTGCTCGCCGTCGAGCACCAGCACCTGCGAGACACGGCAGCCCTACCTTAGCGGTCTTGTCTCCGCGGAAGGTGAGCGAGAGCTGCTGCGTGTTCCGCGGCGTGTACACGTGCAGCGCCCCGCGGTGCTCGCGCTGCAGCGCCGCCTTCAGCCGAGACACCTCTCTGCTCGCCGTCGAGCACCAGCACCTGCGAGACACGGCAGCCCTACCTTAGCGGTCTTGTCTCCGCGGAAGGTGAGCGAGAGCTGCTGCGTGTTCCGCGGCGTGTACACGTGCAGCGCCCCGCGGTGCTCGCGCTGCAGCGCCGCCTTCAGCCGAGACACCTCTCTCTGCTCGCCGTCGAGCACCAGCACCTGCGAGACACGGCAGCCCTACCTTAGCGGTCTTGTCTCCGCGGAAGGTGAGCGAGAGCTGCTGCGTGTTCCGCGGCGTGTACACGTGCAGCGCCCCGCGGTGCTCGCGCTGCAGCGCCGCCTTCAGCCGAGACATCTCGTTCTGCTCGCCGTGTACCAGCACCTGGGAGACACGACGACGACGTTTTAGATTCCTTAACCTCCAAATAGTCCCTCACAAACTTTATAAAGTATAGAGGTAGAGGCCGCGAGGGAACTTTTACAAGTCTGAGTTTTTCGGCTTCACCTTTACAGTAAGGAACGCAATGTACGGAAATCGATGAAGTAAAAATATTTATTCCAAACGTAAATCATTAGACGATGACCCCAACCCTCGACCACGAAGGGCGGCGCGTGGGGGATGGCGTGTTGTGTACGCACCACATGCGGCGGCTTGAGGATGTTGATGAACTCGGAGGTCTGCTGGTAGTCGGTGTGCGCCGAGAAGGAGATGTAGTCCACGGACATGCGCAGCGGCAGCTTCTGCCCCGACATCGACGTCACCTCCTCCGGCTCCGACAGGATCGTCTTGGCCAGCGTGCCCTCCACGCAGTACCCTGCCGACACGAGGGTCACATTACAACTGGTACAGTAGTACCACAAATATAAGTTACAACGACGTACCTGCGCAGAAAGCATTTTTTGAAAACAGAGTAACCTATTATAATTTTGCTCGCGACGCCGGTAGTTTGTTTGGCGCCGCGTCAATCGCCATGAGAAACAGCACGAATTCACCTGTCATTGAATATGTACCGTACGTATAGTGCAACAAGGTCTTTATTGAAATGTTCACACGTTCGGTTTCATTCGGTACATGTTAGCACTCGTCGGCGTGGCCGAAGATTGCCGATGTAACTTATATTCGTGGTACTACTGTACTGAACCTGTTTGGTAACATTTGGAATACCGAATCATCATCCAGCCCAAAGACGTCCACGGCTACGCCAAGGATCTCAACAACGACCGGTCATGCGCCGCCCTTATCCCACGATATTGACCAGATCGTCGGTCCATCTTGTTAGGGGCCTTAACACGCTACGTCATCCTGTACGCGGTTGCCAGTCGAGAACCTTTCTGCCCTAGCATTTATCGGTTCTACGAACAATGTGCCCAGCCCACTGCCGCTAAGACTATCAACTCTCTGAGCTATGAGTAGGGCCAGGACCTTGGTTTCTCTGCAGTACCTATGAGAGGAGTGGGTACCGGCGATGATGACGCCGTTCTTGGGGTCGGTGCACCAGGTCTCGAACAGCTCGCGCGACAGCCCGGACTGCATCATGCCGGGCGAGGCCATGGTCCGCACACACGGCTACAGTATGAGAGGAGTGGGTACCGGCGATGATGACGCCGTTCTTGGGGCAGTGCACCAGGTCTCGAGCAGCTCGCGCGACAGCCCGGACTGCATCATACCGGGCGAGGCCATGGTCCGCACACACGGCTTCAGTATGAGAGGAGTGGGTACCGGCGATGATGACGCCGTTCTTGGGGCAGTGCACCAGGTCTCGAACAGCTCGCGCGACAGCCCGGACTGCATCATGCCGGGCGAGGCCATGGTCCGCACACACGGCTTCAGTATGAGAGGAGTGGGTACCGGCAATGATAACGCCGTTCTTGGGGTCGGTGCACCAGGTCTCGAACAGCTCGCGCGACAGCCCGGACCGTATCATGCCGGGCGAGGCCATGGTCCGCACACACGGCTACAGTATGAGAGGAGTGGGTACCGGCGATAATAACGCCGTTCTTGGGGTCGGTGCACCAGGTCTCGAACAGCTCGCGCGACAGCCCGGACCGTATCATGCCGGGCGAGGCCATGGTCCGCACACACGGCTACAGTATGAGAGGAGTGGGTACCGGCGATGATGACGCCGTTCTTGGGGCCGGTGCACCAGGTCTCGAACAGCTCGCGCGACAGCCCGGACTGCATCATGCCGGGCGTGGCCATAGTCCGCACACACGGCTACAGTATGAGAGGAGTGGGTACCGGCGATGATGACGCCGTTCTTGGGGTCGGTGCACCAGGTCTCGAACAGCTCGCGCGACAGCCCGGACTGCATCATGCCGGGCGAGGCCATGGTCCCGCACACACGGCTACAGTATGAGAGGAGTGGGTACCGGCGATGATGACGCCGTTCTTGGGGTCGGTGCACCAGGTCTCGAACAGCTCGCGCGACAGCCCGGACTGCATCATGCCGGGCGAGGCCATGATCACGCACGGCCCGATGTCCTCGAAGTGGTCGATGCCCTGCAAAAGAGACTTCTTCTTATAATCACACTAAGGAGCTCGCTAAAGCTTTGTAGTTTGCTGTAACCCGCGTCTCGACCGTTGTAAAGGTGTAATGTAGAATCCTGAGCACAGTCTACGGCTGCTAACGATTTTGCTTATCGCGTGGTATCTACATAATTACTATAATTAGAGATTTAGGACACAGATCGCATCTGAAAGGTTAATTTGTCGTTAAATATTCGCAAATACAGCTTCAAAAAAATCTAATTCAACTCTTGGAAACTAAGCAAGATATTACTACTCTTAATGTAGACTAGTTTCTATCCGCAGAACATATATAACATAATTCCGTGACATAATCTTTATAGATTCAGGCTTACCCAGCAGGTGTACTGCGTCAGGCATGTTTTGTGAGATGCGCACAGACGGCTTCCCAGCAATCGTGCGCAAGACGATCGTGTCTCTATTGGGACGGGTAAGGCGGAGCTCCAATACCATTCTGAATGTAATTGCTTACAAGTATGATTGCCCAATACTAATGTATTGGATTGGGCAAATCAAACCGGTGGCTCGCACTTTTTAGATTAGTTTTCTTGTTGATTATTTTCCTTTATTTATTTATTTTAAATTGACATTTTTCTAAAATAATTATTTGTTGCAAAATGTGTTTATATAATTGTTATTTTTGCTTCCATTTAATTTAATAACATGCTAACGAAAAATACTAAGTTTTTACTAACAGACTATAGATCTTTGACATCTGAAATAAAAGCTTTTTTTAATTATTATTATAGCTACACTGCCAAATCCACAGTAAATGTGCAATAGTCCTTATGAGAATATACAGATGACATCGCGTCGGCTCCCGCGCTCTTGCGCTTACGCTTGTTTAGTCAGAGTTATTGAATGAATTGGTAGCGGTCAAGGTTAGATTGATGATTACAATTTGAGGTTAGGTTGAATATACTCGAGTAACATTATAATGCTCAAATATTGTATAAAAAGCCTGAATTATATATGTTATTAATATTTTCTTCTCTTTCCGCGATTATTACTCATATGTTATTGCTGATTCATGTGGATAAATAGCACTCCGTTTTACGCGGTGTCCTAGTGACCAACATTGTCGTTATAAGAAGTGTTAAACATTATATTATTGTTGTAGACAAGCAGTTATCGTGTATTTAATATATAATTAATCAATTTGGCGATAAATAATTACAAAATCGATTAGTTATATAAACTAAATAGGTAAGTATTCATATTAAATTAACTTCTAAGCCTCAGTTCATGTAAAAGGTTATTAATACCGGGGTTTCATATGTCGATCAATATTAACGATTGAATATAGCAACACATTATTGTGCTTATAAAAAATGCATGCAAAAATATAGCAAGAATGCACATTGCTTTTTTTAAATAAACCTATACGAAATCGGTAAACTACTGAAAGGATAATCGTGTACGAGTAACAGTTCATTATGCTTTGCTGTTGCTGTATGCCATATGTAATTACTATATTCTCAATAAGATATAAGAAATTAGCAACATTTTAAATTAATTTGTCTTAACTGTAGAATCAGTGACAGCAAAGGGCCCGTTTCACAAAAGCTTATGACTTGTAACTATTACAAGAGAAAGTCTCTTTTTAATACATATTGTTGAAAATCAATTTTCGCTAGTAATACAAGTTACAAGCGTTTATGAAACGGGCCCAGGTCGCTAAGCCACCAATTTAAGTATCTCTTAGCCTTAGACTTTCCCATGCCATCACCAGGATCGGAATAGAATAGAATCGAATAGATATTTACGTAATGTTGCCAAAAGCCGGCAAAAGATGGGCAAATATGGAGTCGGCTTCTTAATTAAATTATTTTTATAATATAAGTTCCGGGATTCCGGGATTGCATAAAACGACACAAGGAGGTAAAAATACACAAACATGTTTAATTTATGGCGATTTATGACTATTTTGCTAACAGTTACGTTGTTATGCATATGTAGGTTATGTAATAATGTATGTAAGTATTTGTTGTAATCGGGGTGTGAATTGATTTAATTTCAAGGTATATGTAACATAAGAGAATAATAGAACAAACATTGTTATAAAACATTAAGAAGTTTATCAGGAACATTAAATTGAGTCCGTCTCCATACCGTTCAACATAGACGCCGCCACCGAAGTTTAGGTAAATATCTATCCGATTATCCGATGCCTGACCACCTACTCATTGGGATTGCTTACTCTTTACAAAACATAATCAAAACTAATCGTGTAAATGAGCAATTTGGATTTTGACTAATACTCATAACCAGTCATTTAATTTTAGCATATCGCAAAACTTTACCGTATACTTTAATTATGCACCTTAATATATCACTAAAAGGTTCTTACTCTCCTTGCGGTTTACGCTAGACGAGACAGTCGCTAAGTCATCCATGCCCATATTATAAATGCCAAAGTGTTTGTCGGTTTCTTTTATGAAGCAACAGAGCAGCAGATTTAAAAGGATTTTTTTGCATTATATAGATTTGACAGTGCTTAGAAGAACCATCATCGGGGAAAGTCAAGATCAGGATTGAGTAAAGAGCAATCCTATTAAGTTAAGAAAAAAATGTCGATAATATAGGCTACAGCCGTACGTATATCGTTTAGCATTATCTTTATTTATAACACGTAACCGAGATTAGTTACTTGTGTCTTTTTAGTGCATTAAAGACCATCGTTGACACCCAACGCGTGGTATTTATTTCTGACAGCACTCCTAACATACGTTCATCCGACATACATTTGCGTACAACAGCTACAATTTATCCACGGTCCTAAAGTACGAACGAAACCGCCGAAAAAACTTAGCCAGTTATACATATAACTGGGTAAGTTTTTTCTGCGGTTTCGTATACTAGAAGATCCCCGCAACGTCGTTCGCGTAGGGGAAAAAGTCATAACCCCTCTTTTTTTTTTCGCATAGTCGGGTAAAAAGTATACAAGAAACATCTGGAGATACCCAGCTACCCGTGTAGCAAAAATAGTATGAATGAATGAATAAATGTCTTTATTCGTAAACATAGGTACATTGTATTGCAAACACTATGTTTTGCCGATAGGCGTACGAAATTGTTTAATATTGTGAGGTTATTATAATGCAAAAGTTTAAATTATATTCATGCATCAATGCATGCAATAATAAAATCAAGATAAAAAAACTAAAAAATTAAGTTGAATGACAGTTAATTAAATAAAAAGATATTGTCAAGATAGAAATATACTATAGCTACTAATAATGTCAATTTAATGTTACAGTTTTATATCAATGTCATACTCAGAACTATTACACTTAATGTCAAATAAAGGTAAGTTATAGTTCAGTGTCATTCAAAAATTGTTTATTATAGTAGCATTTTTTAGTAGAAATCCGTTTAGCCGATTTATCGTGATGAAGCCACAACGACAAATACAAACATTTCACTTTTACAACTTTACAATAGTATAGATAAGGTGGCCTGTTATTGACGATTTACCCCTCATATTGACAATACCGGTGCACGACCCGTAGAACAACTACATCCTATCCACGAATATCCACGATCCTAAAGGACGGACGAAACCGCAGAATAAACCTAGCCAGTTATATATGTATATGTATGTTGATTAGACAATGATTACAATGGAATTCGCAGCAGCTGGTCAGATAGGCGAGTTATCAGGCGGATTTGAGTTTGTAATCAGTATAATTATCATCGATGTAGGAATTTGAGCCAGTCGGAGCCAGTCTCAGTAGTGTAGACGGAACGGGCACACGGAAACATGTGGATGAGCCGGATATAGAAACAACAAAACAAATCTATTGACATGCTGATAACCGGGATTACGTTGTTTATTTACGGTTTGTAAAACATTTTGAAACGTTCATACATTTTTACAAGCTTATTTGACTTCTCATTTGTAAGTATGTTTACAAATCTGTGGAAGATTTGAACCACTTCCCTAGGCCACGATCTATAATTTGGTATACATACGCATCATATCTTATTACCATGGGTCCTTACGGGAACACTTCGACCCAGTGGGACCTTTCGTGTAATTTAATTACCCCTTCTTGCTACTCAATGGTTTGTTCTACCATCTCCATAAACCGGATGATAGATGCCAATGGTAGCATCTGGAGTTCCTTTGGCTCTGGGTAACCATTACCAAATCCTTCATTCTCAATCTGGCGAGGTCATGACATTCGCACATTCAACTGTGGGGAAATACCACTGATATACATAGCGCAAAAGAAATGTATCAGGCGGCCGTTAGGCGGAATAAAACCATCTGACACTTGTATTGTTTAAAAAATATGGGATACTGACAGTTCCGACTTTATATATTCTTGAAGTCTGCAAATTTGTTAGGAATAATTTGGAACTTTTTAACATTACATGCAATAAGGGAAAACGAACAATCACGCATAAATCCTTGGTTATTCCTAAAATTCCATTACAAGTAAATAAAAAAAAACTGCTATCTGATGGCAATAAAAATTTATAACTCGATCCCTATTGCATGGACGGAACTACCCAATACAATATTTCTCTCTAAATTGCTTTTTTTTTTATCACAATATGACAATAAATGATTTCTTATTTCAACAATCCGTGTTGTCAGAAAGTCCCAGTTTGGCTGAGAGTCCTTTGACTCATAAGTGACCAGTGAACACCCCCGTATACATACGTCACCTCGATGACAATACAATAACATGGCAATGGAGCTGGTCTGATGACGCACGCGGAACGTGGTCACTGGAACTCTGTAATAAAATAACGCAATCGTACCGAGTTTGGGCTCTTTAGAATCGTCTCGGTGACTAGCTGACGGATGCTCAAAGAAAAGTACAGTCGGAAATAAAAGCTTGTCACATTTTTTTTATTTTTGAGAGGAACTCATTTTATTACACCATGATGATGATAAATGTGACTGCAGACTAGAAGTTAAATATTTTGCTTAAACTCCTATGGGTATATCAACTTTACAATATTAATGGACTAGCTGTTGCCCGCGAGTTCGTCCGCGTAGATATGCATTTTATAGCTTACAAAGTTTCATCCCCTTTTTCGTCCCTGAAAGGGATGAAATTTGACATAAATTATAGCCTCCTCTCCTATTCTGATGTACAGGGTGTATGGCAGAGCGTCTGCCAAAAGACTAGGGTAGGTAGGTAGGGTCACTTGCATTGCAACACATTTTGGTCCAATTAACACTTGTCCTGCCCACGGTTTTTTTTTAACTATATTTTTTAATTTTATTTCGGCATTTGCAAAAAAATCATATTAATGCTTACTTATCTTTTTTTTTAAACGTGACTGCACAAAAGTGTTTGTATTTTTCAAATCTCTAATGTATGCGTATCCTATTGAAATTTTATTTTCATTTAGAAAGGAAATAAAAAAAAGTTATGAGTCGACAAAGTGTGAAGGAAGGAAAATAAAAATCATCGAGCTCAACTTTATGGCAGAATTAAAAAAAAAGTTGAAACTCCTCAGATCTTCCAATATCATTAAAACTTCTTCAGTTCATGACTATTCTAACGGTATACCACATGAATAGAATCGCTTTCAATTTTCCGGCGAAAAAAGGTTTTTGTCTAAAATGGTGACGTAAATCACCTAGTACTTCTTCGAAACTACTTAAAAATAAGATTTGATAAAATCTCAAGAGAAAAATAAGCCATAACCCTCTGGTTATGACTTATCTTTTCTCTTTTGCGAACGAAGTTGGGCACCTCCGAGTTTTTAATAGGAGCTTATATTTTTGCGGTAATGATTGTAGCGATGCTGCCATCATCGTGGAAGGCAGCCATCGTCCGCTGGCTGGAAGCGCACCGAGAGTTCGTGGTGTGCGTGTTCTGCTTGCCGGCCGGCGTCGCGTTCGCGCTGCTGCTGCGCATGCGCGCCGCCGCCCGCCGCCTGCGTCGCGCCCACACACACCAGCACGGCGTTCAGGAGATACAGCGACAGGTCACTACGGTATCCTTGTCCGAGCCCTTATTACTGAGCGGCCCAAGATTTGTAGTAGGAGCACAAGTCAAACTTTTAGGAGTGGCAAAATCTAAGCCTAACGTGGCAATTTATTTTCGTTATCAATAATGGGCTGCATTTCTCATGGCGGCAATATTGCTAAAGATTGCGAAAACATGATATATCTCCAATGAATGTCATAAGCTGTGTGGACCGACTGACTTCTTCGCAGCTAAACAGCATCCGCTAGATGTCCTCCGATCACGACTGACATCCAATCGTAGTCAGTACGACACAGGGATAGAGTGCTTAGTTCACAAGTCGAACTGTTTATCTTGGTATAATCTATTGAAATAAAACAATTTAACGGATTATATCGCGTATATTATCTCATTTTAGTTCCCGACGTTTCGGAAGCTTTCCATGGTCACGGGTGGACTGACCCGTGCCTGATATAATGCGTTAAATTGTTTTATTTCAATGAGTAATAATCGCGGAAACAGAAGAAAATATTTGGTACAATCTAGTCAACTTTACACTTGTAGATACTGTATTCGTGAACTCTAAAGTTCAATAAAATCCTTGGAAAGATTTGCCTGTAGATGGACAAGGAAGGTTACCTGTCCCCGCTCGCACGTCGCAGGTGCGGACGTGGCGCGCGCGGCCGGCGAGTGCGCGCCGCCCGCTGTGCACGTCGCGCCCCAACTGGCTCTCGCTGTCGACCACCTTCTTCCAGAAACATTTGCACCATCGGGTGAGTGCCGACGTACTTCAAAAGTCTACAGTCAACCACCACGACTGACTGGAGCCTACCGGCTACGGTAAACTACTACGAACTGTTTTTACAACATGTAGACCTCGACCTGCGTGACCTGAACTGAACACAACTTTTTACTGGCCTGATGGATCCTGTAAAACGGTTAAAAGACGCCATCCTAGTTAAAAATCCATGTTTTGTTCAATAAATGCATTTCCAATGTCGGCTCCTTGTCCCGGAAACTTCTGCATTGATATAAACCAAAAATGAATTCTTATACAGTGCTAGTGCCAGGTTTTCAAGTCTTTCCCGTGAACAGGTCCCGATCCCCCTGTACGACATCCTGGAGCTGGACGAGAGCAGCATGACGGTGCGCGCGGAGCCGATGGTGACCATCGGTGACGTCACCGCCTTCCTGGTCCCGCGCGGCTACTCGCTCGCCGTCACCATCGAGCTGCACGACGCCACCCTGGGAGGTACGACACTACCATCGACACCAACATAGATACATCGAAACGGACAGGCGACAAGCTTACAGAAATCGCCCTAGTTCAACAAAAAGCAATACTTGTACTATAGGTACTAGACACACATAATCTAATTTTCCCTTCCCTTCTTCACAGGACTGGCGTTCGGTACGGGCATGTCCACACACTCTCACAAAGCTGGTCTATACCATGAAACGATCACCAGCTACGAGGTCGTCCTCGCCGACGGCTCCGTCGTGACGCCCACCGCCGACAACGAACACAAGGACCTCTTCCAGGCCCTGCCCTGGTCGCACGGCAGCCTCGGCTTCCTCGTCGCTTTGACCCTAAGAATCGTCAAAATCAAACCGTACATCAAAATCAAGTACACTCCGGTCAAAGGACAAGAGAAATACTGCAACATGATCAGGGAATTGTCAGGAACTTACGAGGCGAAACCGCAAGAGTTCCCCGACTACATCGAGGGCACGATCTTCAGTAAAGACGAAGCCGTCATCATGACCGGGGACTATTCCGACTATGACCCCAATATCCCTCTCAACGAGTGCTCCAAATGGTACAAACCCTGGTTCTATAAACACGTCGAGTCGTTTCTAAAGAAAGGAGAGTCAGAGGAGCTGATCCCTTTGAGAGATTATTTGTTGAGGCACAACCGAGCCATATTCTGGGTAGTCGAGGACATGATCTCGTTCGGAAACGATTTTCTGTTCAGGTTAGTATTTGGCTGGCTTTTGCCACCCAAACCGGCGTTTTTGAAATTCACGACCACGCCGGGAGTCCGAGCCTACACGTTCACCAAACAAGTATTCCAAGATATAGTACTGCCTATCAAAGCATTGGAAAGACAGATCGAAATAGCAACAGAACTGTTCGACAAATACCCGCTGCTCGTGTATCCCTGCAAAGTGATAGACCACGGGCCGAGTTCGGGACAGCTAAAGAGGCCTGATCCCAAGTACATGGTGCCCGGAACCAACTACGCGATGTTCAATGACCTGGGTGTGTATGGCGTGCCGGGGAAGGTGAAGGAGAGAAAGCCGTACAACCCCGTGGACGCGATGAGAAAAATGGAGAAGTTTACGAGGGACGTTGGCGGTTTCTCGTTCTTATACGCGGATATCTTCATGACGCGGGGAGAGTTCGAGGAGATGTTTGATCTGTCGTTGTACGAGAAGGTGCGGGTTCAGTACGGGGCGGAGGGCGCCTTCCCGCATTTGTACGACAAGGTGAAGCCGGAGTTGGACGTGTTCGCTATTGGGGAAGAGAACGTCATTTCAGAGGAGAAATAAATAGTACATACTTAATTAAAAGTTTGAAAAAATCGAATGTGAATAAAATCAATTTATGGTTTTTATTTTCTTTTTGACTTTTCTGGTTTATTTAGTTGTTTTAGAGGCCACTTAAGCTGCATTACATTCAAGTTTGAAAAAGTGAAGAGTTTTCTTTTGTAGTAAGCACTCGATGTGTGACGATTAAGGCGAAGAGATGGGGAAATGACCTTGCTCGTTCGGCCCGAACGTAATACTTCGAGCGCGCGCGCCATCTAGTACATATTAGATGCTCTCTCTCGACTCGTCGTATCGCGCATCGACTAGTTGTGAACTATCGACTCCTTTTGCAGTATGGTGGCGCTTGTTTTGAGGCTACTTTATTCCAGTTTGTATTTTTGACCTTGCTGCTTGCTGAAATTATGTGTTGTGTCAATAGAAAGATTTTTTTGTGCCTATTTTAAATTGTGGATTCGGAAGAATATAAAGAGCTTCCGGACTGTCAACCATTTTCCAGATTCTGATGGACCCTGGGGGTTTCTACTGGTATTCAGGATTGGATGATCATTGGTGCATAGTGGTGGTGGATGGTGGTGGTGGTGATGATGGTGATGGTGGTAATGGTGATGATGGTGACGGTGGTGGATGGTAGTGGATGATGGTGGTGTTGGTGACGGCGGTGATGATGATGATGGTGGTGGTGGCGTTGATGGTGATGATGATGATGGTGGTGGTGGTGGTGTTGGTGGTGGTGGTGGTGGTGGTGGTGGTGGTGATGGTGGTGGTGATGGTGATGATGGTGATGGTGGTGGACGGTAGTGGATGATGGTGGTGGTGGTGGTGGTGGTGGTGGTAGTGATGGTGGTGATGATGATGATGATGATGATGATGATGATGATGATGCTGATGATGATGATGATGATGATGATGATGACGATGATGATGATGATGGTGGTGTTGATGATGATGATGGTGGTGTTAATGGTGATAATGGTGGCGATGGTGATTGTACCACCATCATCACCGTCACCACCATCACCACCACCACCATCATCCCCACCACCACCATCATCCACTACCATCCATCACCATCACCATCATCACCATCACCACCATCACAACCACCACCATCATCACCATCAACACCACCACTATCATACGACCACCACTACCATACCACCACCATCACTACCATCATCACCACCATCACCACCACCACGATCACCACCATCATCACCATCAACACCACCACTACCACTACCATCACTACCATCATCACCACCACCATCATCACCATCAACACCACCACTATCATACGACCACCACTACCATACCACCACCATCACCACCACCACGATCACCACCATCATCACCATCAACACCACCACTACCACTACCATCACTACCATCATCACCACCATCACCACCACCACCATCATCACCACCATCACTATCATTACCACCACCGCCACCGTTCTTGTTCCCGAGTTTTAGGGACTCAAGAATCTCCAAGTAACTACATCGCACGGAGCGACTCACGCCGCACAAAACACCAAGATAAAATGTCTAATAAAACAAACAATAACATACAAAACAACATAACAAATCCCCGAAATAAACAACGCCTCAAAGACTACCGGTTCGTAATAATGATAAACACAGAGTACCTTGATATAAAGGCATGATGACTGGGTATGTAAATCAAAATTCTAATTAGTCCGTCAGTTAGATAATACAAAAATATTGGACACGTATTTTTCGTTTTTACATAATTATAAAAAAATACTCAGATAAATCGCGTTTAACTTTAAGAGTGGGGGCTCGTGACGTCACTCCTAAGTAAAATTTGTACTTAAGAGTGACGACACGCGACAATTTGACTCAATGTATCGCCTTTATTTTGACAGCTTTATATGTAAAGAGCAATTTGAACCTGTTCGCAAAATTTAACAGTGTTCGTATGCAGAGTAAGAGTAGGATAAACCACGAACCGCATAAAACTGCTCTATTTGATAAAAGTATATCTGGAATGGCACCTAAAATATTCAATAAACTACCAACTACTATTAGAAATTTGCAGGATATTCAAATGTTTAAGCAATCGTTGTTTAAATTCTTAGTTAAAAAGGCGTACTATTCTACTCAAGAATTTTTAATAGATAATAATGTTAATGATAATAATAATGAATATTAATTAATTTCCACTATTTTTTTTGTATTATGCATGCTACACTCTCTAATTTTGTATGCCATTCGGTAAAACATAGAGTTACTAAGCAATTTATGGAACACCCCTGTACCTACCTATACCTTATACGTGTCCAATATTTTTATTAATCTACAAGCAGACTAATTTTTATAATTTAGTCATCATCCCTATTATACTTGCACTAAATCGTAGAATAGAACACATCAAAACAACACAAGCGCAATCAGTTGACGGAATGAATTCAAAAACATTATCGCTACGCTATGGATAGATGCAAGCGAGCTGGCAACGGCGTAAGCGCACGCCGCGCCGCCGTGGCGTAGCGCGAGCACGCAACGTTGCTTTCACTGCTAAAGCGCCTACGATTTACACTGATCAAATATTTAGTACGTTGACTTCGTAGAAATGTCGTAGGCGAAAGTTGATTTTGGGTTTAATGATGTCGTATTACACAAATTAGACTAAGTTTCTTCCTATCAGTTAGTAGACCAAGGTTTTTAAAGTACATGTGCAAAATTTGGTAATGTAGAATTGCTCACAGGCGGAAAAAAAGATGTAGAATATTTTTGTAAAACCTGCTTCTTAAAAATAGTTTGTAGGCCTAGTTACATCAGATAGGAACGAACATACTCTATCAACTCATAATTAAGTATATATGTGTCCTGAATAGTTACTTTTCACATCTCTATATGCTACATATAATATCAAAAAAATTGCACAAAAACAGATCGATTTCAGTGATTTGACCACCCCTTCGCCTTAAGTCTAAGATGAAGTATACTTGTGTAAATATGTCTACGATCCAAGTTTTCAAAGTACGTAGTATTGACTCCCTCGAACAGAGTTCCAGTCTCTTACTGACCTTACTTGCGTGACCAGATCAAGAACACAAGGGTGCGACCCAAGCCTACACCGAATCCTGTGATGACGGAATGGAGTAGACGGAATCACTTTCATTTCATTTATTTATTTAGATTTTAAGGATCGTGTGTATGCAACACGATCCCTAAAATTTATTTAAAAAATTCCTTATAATGTAAACATAGGAATAGTATGGATCATATCCATACTATTCCTATGATTATTTTTTAACCTTGTTTCGTAACTTCTTGCTATCCCACTGGCCCGCTCATCTAAATGTCTCCTACGATGCTCAACGCTCCGCAGCTCTATTTTCATTATTGCCGGTTCGATAATGTGCTTCTTGGATGATTATTGAAATCTTTTTTTGTTTCTCTAACTGACCTTGAGGTTGGAGATGTGGCGGAACACGAAGGGGTTGTTGACGGCGATCTGGCGGCGGATGCGGTCGTTCATGGCGTTGACGTAGGTCTGGTACACCGCCATGCACTTCTTGGCCAGCGACGACGCGTAGTAGATCGGCACGTCCTGCAGCTCGGGGTGCAGCGACCAGAACTCGTCTGCGACAAACAACGGCCACATGTCAATGACGATATTCATTTCTATGGGGCGTTCTGGCCTGCAGATTTGATTTGATTGATTTGTGGTGTTTATGTGTGAGTGCGCGCATGTGTATGTGTTCGTGTGAGGGGGTGTTTTGGTGTGTGTGTGGGGGGGTGGGGGGGGGGGTGCGCTACTTACCCAGTATGAGCAGCAGCTCCTGCGCGCGGCCCAGCGCGAACACGGGCACGAGACAGCGCCCGCCGCGGGTGACGATGTCGCTCACGAGACCGGTGAAACGACTCTCACGCTCTTCTCTCTTCTCGTGGATGTGTGTGCCGTATGTAGACTCCTGCACAACAGAAATGTTTCAAATGCAACCATAATATGACTCGTCTGACACGGGGATACAGATTCGACTCGGGATTTTTTCAAATGCAACGGCCAGACTTGAAGGCGAAGATTCGCAAGTTTACAGCGTTGTCACAATAAAAGTACGTGCTAGATCCATGACGAAGTGCTTAACACATCAAAAAAAGCTTTGATACGTCGCGATAATCTGAAACGTGAAGAGCGCGAAGTGTACCCCACCGCACTAGGGCTACCATCTTGACTATACCGGAACCCGGACGCAAACTTCAAAAACCCTGAATATTTGGAGGAAATCGCATTTTTCCCCGGACATGTTACATTTGATTCAGTTCAATAAGGTTTTCCCTGTTACAAAAAGAGTCCGGGTTTTACCCGGACACACTTTAAAAACCCGCCCGGACGGCCCCCGGACAGCCTCCAAACTAGGCCAAATCCAGGGAAACCCGGACGGATGGCAGCCCTACACCGCACGAACTTTGTCGCGACAAAACACTTTGATGTGCGGCAATTTACAGTGGCGCGAAGGGCATTCGTATTCGCGAAGATGATTCGCGATATGACCAATTCTTTGGCCACGTGTCGCGTGAACGCAAATCTTCGCCTACTACCTAAAAAACCTATTCTCACTTCCAAAACAAGATACAAACATAAAGGGTTAAGTTACTTACAGTAATCAGTACGTCAGGATGGACGGTCGGGATCTCGGCTGCCATCAGATGTCTGTCTTCTTGTCGCGAGAAGTCGCCCGTGTATAACACCTGGAAATGAGCACAATAATACTTTGTATTGTAATGTTGACCCTAAGAGACCTTCTACTACTCTGAATAGTTATTTTTTCGCCTTCTGGTGACAGTTGTCCTTCAAGACGCATGTCCCACTGACCTTGATCCTTGCGAACTCGATCATGAACATGGCTTCGTCATGAGAAGCGCACGTCACATCATGGAATTTCTTCGTCGAGACCTTGTATGTACACTCCACTGACCTTGACCCCGGCGATCTCAATCATAAACGTTGCGGCGCCGAGCAAGTGTCCGACATTGTACGGCTAGGAGCTCAGGCCGAGCATGTTGCATCATAGAATTTCTACGTCTGACCCTGATCGCTACACTGACCTTGACCCCGGCGATCTCGATCATGAACATGGCGGCGCCGAGCACGTGTCCCACGTTGTACTCTAGAAGCGCAGGCCGTACACGTCGCATCATGGAATTTCTCCGTCGAGACCCTGTACACTCCACTGACCTTGACCCCGGCGATCTCGATCATGAACATGGCGGCGCCGAGCACGTGTCCCACGTTGTACCCTAGAAGCGCAGGCCGTACACGTCGCATCATGGAATTTCTCCGTCGAGACCCTGTACACTCCACTGACCTTGACCCCGGCGATCTCGATCATGAACATGGCGGCGCCGAGCACGTGTCCCACGTTGTACCCTAGAAGCGCAGGCCGTACACGTCGCATCATGGAATTTCTCCGTCGAGACCCTGTACACTCCACTGACCTTGACCCCGGCGATCTCGATCATGAACATGGCGGCGCCGAGCACGTGACCCGCGTTGTACGCCCAGAAGCGTATGCCGCGCACGTCGCGCTCCTCGTGGAAGTTCACCGTCTCGATACGGTCCATTGAGCCTTCCAAGTCCGACTCCGTGTACAGCATCTGCTCTGTCGATATGTTGCTGCAATTCACACATTCACATCTCCTTGAGTTAATCTGCCACAATCTCTTTTTCCTCTATCTTATGCAATACAACTCTATCTTGAGGGATTAATTTTAATCTAATTAAATTTTTCGGTTAACCAGCCTTTTACATTTACAACAAACTGGTAAAAACTATTATTTATTGAAGGTACCACAGGGCTACGACAGTTACCCATCTCATAGAACCACAGAATCAAAAAACTCCTGAAATTGCACTTTGCAACATGTAGCAATCACAGTAGGTCGATAATTTGAAATAGCCACTACCAGAATATTAATAATAATACCCATTGGATTCTACTTCATAGGCAGCCATTACACAGTCAATCCAGATTGCGATCCCACCATTATTGCGGATTGCAGTAGATGACAGATCTTGGTGTGGCTTGTTGCAACATTAATAGTGATGATTCCATACCACAATTCTTTATTGCACACCAACAACAGAACAACAGAAACAGTACAATAGAGCCTTAACATAAAATGCGGTATCATGTTGTCATGAGCAAAATTGGGAAGTAAAGCATACCACAATGGTTGTGCCAAGCATTTCATGAGTAATATTTATTGATCAATCAATATTTTCAGGGTTTTGAGTTCATTTTTTGCTTTTCTTTTAAATATTACTTTGAAAGTATTTTGCCCAAGCTAATATGTTAATTCTAACCTGACTTTAATATAGTCGGAGACCAGCCACCTGTAGATGGCTTTGGTTGCGTGTGTCATGAACACTCTCCCCTTGAATGATGTCTTGGTTAAGAACCATGGCAGTGCCCCGCTGTGGTCCAGGTGGAAGCTAAAACAAAGCAATAGAGTTGGTACAGTCAAGGAATTTAATTTATATACCATTTCGTACCTTGTCACAGTCAAAATCAATATGAAAGCCAATAGAGATTCCATATCAATGTCACTATGACAAGGTACAAAAAGGTACACAAATTAAATTCCTTGACCATACACGAAAACAGGGTATTCTCATGATAATGCTGCCATTTAAAAAGATCTTTAACCTTTTGACCGCCACAGTTAGCAAATCACGCCATCTAAAATTTGTACCACTGACACCTGTGCCGACCAACTCTTGTAAATTCCTTGACCATACACGAAAACAGGGTATTCTCATGATAATGCTGCCAATTAATAAGATCTTTAACCTTTTAACCGCCACAGTTAGCAAATCATGTCATCTAAAATTTGTACCACTGACACCTGTGCCGACCAAGTCTTGTCAAGCTAATTGTTAGAACAACTGAGTTAAGATTACTTACTGTGAAATTAGAAGTAGGTCCACTTCATCTGCCTCAATCAGGTCTACGAAGGGCAAGGCGTCCATGCCGGACAGCCCCGGGTGAATGCCACAATCCAACTACAAAATAATTCACATAAACATACAAAAATACCCCGACAGAGGGGTTTGCGTGGTCAGAGTATGATTCCAGAATTATGGTTCTTAAAGGTTTGTTTAAATTAAAGCAATTTGAATTGAGATAAAATTGACTTCAAAATACAGATTCTTACCATGATTTTTTTCCCTTTGAATTCCAACATAATACATGATCTTCCCACTTCCTGGCCAGCTCCTCTAAATGAAACCATAGAAACATTTTAAAACTTACAACTCTTATATATTATGATAGAAAGTTTTGAAAACGAAATTTAAAAATTGCCTCAATTCATTACACAAGATTGACATATATTTGAAATTGAAAGCGCTATACAAGCTTCAATAAATGCAGTAAATTAATTTATCTTTAAATACAAGCAAGTAATGTATAATATAAACAATAAGAAACGAAGAAATAAAGAAAAATGATTTTATTTACAGTGGTCGAATTGTAAGCTGATCGCTTTCCTCCAGGGGCCCTGGATCCGTACCCTTTCTTGGATTTGTCGTCATGATTATATATTCCTATACACTGCAGGGATAATAAAAACTTTCCTTCCTTGCATAAAATAGAGCTGCTAAATGGAATTAAATATTGAAAACAACACCAAACCGGCAGCTAGTCAACCAAGTTTGATTAGGTTACAATAATGTTACTAGCGGCAAAAAAATGCAATAGTAATGTAACTAATGCGCACCACGCTGCGCATTGTAAACTGTGTTAAGTAATAAGCGTTTTTAACTGATGGCGAAATAGCTTGAAGCGAAATCAACGTCAAACTGACATTTTAACATCGCAGTTTACGTATGATTCGCATGAGGATGTGTGCATGGGCTAGGTTAATTGGTTATATAAAAATGTTGTAAACCGAATTTTAAAACCATATAATCATGTCGAAAAATACACTATTTGATGCGGATTCGGAGGAAGAAGTTACACTCAAGACTGAAAATGAATACGCCAAGAAATACGATATGTGGCGACAAAAAGAAGAGCTTCACAAACTGGAACAGAAATACGGATCTAAAGCGTTGAATTCGGATGTTTCGCTATCTTCAGATAGTGAAGACGAGAGTGATGAACCGCCGGAAGTTTCGGAAGAAACAGAAACACAATTCTTAAAAACTCTAGCGTTATTAAAAACCAAGGACCCCAGGATCTACGATGCCAATTTCAAATTCTTCGAAACGGAAAAGAAGGAGGTGGAAAATAAGCCGGAGGTAAAAACCTTAAGCTTTGCTGACAGCGACGACGACGATGAAGACGATGGAAACATATTTAAAGTGGAAAAAGCAGCTGAAGTGACATCCACGGAAAAAAATTCGAAACCAGAGAGCAAGACAGAAAAGATAAAAGATTATCTGATAGGTAAAGCCCAGCACATCAATAATCCTGCGGAAAGAGACCTAGCTCCTCTGAAGGCTCTGTGGTCTGACCCAAAGCTAAACGAAGGAGAAGCATTCCTTAGAGACTATATTCTGAATAAGAAATATTTGGACGATGGTGATGCTGGTGAAGCAGGAGACAAGATTCGCGACGACGCTGACCTGGAGGCAGATGAGGCGTTAGTAGAAGAGCAAGGCAAGTTTGAAAGAGCCTACAACTTCCGCTTTGAAGAACCAGATGAAGAATATCTCAAAAGGTTCCCTCGTACAATGAACTACATCAGACCCAAAGATGACCGTCGCTCCAGGAAAAGAGCTGAAGTCAGGGAAAGAAAAGAAGAGGAAAAAAAAAAGAAAATGGATGAAATTGCGAGAATGAAAGCTCTAAAGCTAAAAGAGATACAAGAGAAAATTGCTAAAATTAAAGAAGTGACCGGTAATCAGGATTTAGCTTTTCGAGAAGAAGATATGAACAGTGATTTTGATCCAAATGAACATGACAGAAGGATGAAGGAGATCTTTGATGAGGAATACTATGGAGAGGTGGACAATGAAAAACCCATATTCCCTGACCTTGATGAAGAACTGGAAATAGAGAATTGGGAGAAGTATGAAGAGGAGGCAACTGAAAATGAACCTCATTGTGAAGATGATGAATTTAACATGGATGCAGATTATGACCCCAAGCAAGCTAGACTAAACCTTTTAGAGGAATTACAACAGAATATGACTAAAAAACGAAGAAACCGGAAGAAGAAGTCTAAATTAGCTGAACTGCTGACAACAGAGAAGCCCAAGTATGTGCCTGCCGTGGCTGACAAGACCTACTCAGAGTACATGGAGGAGTACTACAAAATGGACTGTGAGGATGTGATCGGTGGAGACTTGCCCACAAGGTTCAAATACAGAGAAGTGGTGCCTAATGATTATGGGCTCACTATTGAAGAGGTTTGTACCAGCAAAGTAATAATTGCATCATCATAAATTACTCCAGGAGGCTATAGTTCCATGAAATTCCTAATACTACTAATATAAATCCTATGATTTTCATACAACCCAATACTGTCCCTAGTTATACTATAAGATATTTTCATGTGTCTAATAATTGTTGGCAGATCTTGCTGGCTGATGACAAAGAGCTGACGCAGTGGGTGCCACTGAAGAAAATAGTGAGGCACCGGCCAGAAAATGTGGAGAAGGGGGAAGTGAAGATGTACAAGCACAAGGCTGCAGACGAGCGCCTCAAGAAAAAAGTGCTGCCCAGCTTGTTCAAGAATCTGCCAGTGTAAGAGATATTTTATCTACACTGTGGTGTAGATAATATACTTAGAAGATAATGAATATCACTATACACTCATTTAACTGATTTGTTCAATTCAAAAGAGTAAGCATAATTATAAATACTAGTTAGTAATTTGTTTACTTTTACAATTTCAGGGAACCAGAAATAGTAGTTCCTGTTGAAGCATCAGAGAAAAAGAAGAAGAAGAAGAAGAAAAAGAATAAAAACAAAAACTTAGAAGAAATAAATGACAATGAAAAAGACATTGAGTCTAATAATCTAGATACAAGTAACCCTGAAACTGCACCAACTGGAGAAGGAACTAAAAAGAAGAAAAAGAAAAATGTGGAGGCAACATCAGAAATCGAAACTAATGTTAGTAGCATAGCAAATGACGATTTAGTTCTTAAAAAGAAGAAAAACAGGGGTTATCACAGTGCCATCAACAATGTACCAGATAATGACCGTAGTAACCCAGACGTTACTCATAATAATGATATAATTGTACAAAATGGAAATGCTACAAAGAAAAATAAGAAGAAACATAAATCAGAACAAAATGAAATTGGCAATGATGTTAAAATTGGTATGGATCATGATAAGGAGAAAGACAAGAGTTTAGTGGACTCTTCTTTAGGCAAAACTGATGAAATTGTTAATTGTCCCGGAAAATCTAAAAAGAAGAAAAGTGTAGAAGAGAACAACCCGAAACAAAATTTGAAGCGCAAATTAGAGGACAATAATACAAGTAGCGATCCAGTAGCAAAAAATAAGAAAAAGAAGAAAAATAAGTCATCTGGAAATGTGAACAGTACAGAGAATATTCACCAGAAGAAAGGGTTTAAAACATTTAAGAAGAATAAGCAAAATAACCCTAAAGTAGCAAATAATCCATATAGTAATTTATCTGATGCGAGACTAAAAGCATATGGATTGAATCCTAAGAAATATAAAGGATTTATGAAATACAAAAAGTTTTAAATAAGATAAGAAGATAAAATTGAAATTATTTATGTAAATAATTAAAAAAAACTCAAAATTTAATTTGTTTCACTTTTACGAAATTGTAAAAACACATTCAATGGATAAGAATCGGGCAAGTTAGCTTTACTTATCTAATCAAAAGTAGACTCATGATCACAACACAACAATAATGAGGCTTTCAATTCAATAGAATTTATGTTGCCGTCATTTATATAGAAAACATGAGACAAAGTTTACATAAACGCTGGTAGAGCATAGCAAACATTATAAATAATGAATTAATTATTATATTAATTTATCTATACTATTATACAGTTGTAAAAAAACCGGCCAAGAGCATGTCGGACCATGCTCAATGAAGGGTTCCGCAGCCGTTTATACAAAAAAATGCACTACAGATGAAAAAAATACGATATGCAAAAAGCACTTACAAAAGAGCGTATCTCCCCGGCACTTAGGTCCTTTTGCCGAGAAGCGCAATTTTTTGGCAATAACTTAAAAACGGTATTGCCGATGATGTTGAAAATAATTTTCGTTGTAAGTATTTATTAAGCTTTATATTTGTAATTTTTTTCATATTTTTTGAACATACCGTTTACTAAATAGAGGGGGGGGACTAAATTTTTGCTACTTTCGGGGCGCATATTTCGGAAAATATTCACTAAATCAAAGTGTATGGAGTGCCCCCCCTAGAAATATATATTTTTTTATTTAACTATCAAACTAAGTAGCGGCTTACACAAGACATCTATGTTCCAAATTTCATCAGTATACGTCTTATAGTTTTTGAGTAAAATGCCTGTGACATACGGACGAACGGATAGACGGACATGACGAAACTATAAGGGTTCTGTTTGGCTATGGAACCCTAAAAATTAAATGATTGTTCATTGAAGATATTTTCAAAAAATACTGTTGTCAGACTATTTGGAGGTCACCAAAACCTAAAATATTTCTATTGGATGTTTTTGTATGTGTCGTTATGGCCTCATCACGCCAAATCGGATATACACGATATACAGATTTCAAATATTTTTGGTACATGGCTAGCTGGGTGTTTACAGATGGTTCTAATATATTATTACTCTACTTTTTACCTGACTAAGCTGTCGAAAAAGGAGGGGTTAAGACTTTTTCCCTTTCACGAAAGAAGTTGCAGGCACCGTCTAGTATTGTATAAAGTGTTGTATTGCAACATGCAACTGTACATAATTTAAACCCGTTCTACACCTTCCGATCCGATCCTAATTATCGGATAGTGTATTGTGCTACAGGCCCTAAAAATTGGGATCTGTTGCACAATACATTATCCGATATTTTTTCCGATGATTTCCTGCGCCTTGGCTTACGGATGACATTAGGAGTATCATGGCCAAACGCAATAGAGCCCGTGTCAAACTCAGGCATCATCCTTCAGAGGCAAATCAACTGCTTTACATTACGCTGCGCAACCGCTGCAATAGAATTTGTAGGGATGCAAGGCGACGTTATATTCATAAGACTATTGAAGATTGCCCTCCGGCTAAACTCTGGAAATTCCTGAAGTCACTTGGCGTGGGCAAAGCTCTGCAGTGCTCTTCTGGTGTTACTGATATCGACGCCCTCAATCTACATTTTAGCACTTCTCCGGTTACTTTTAGCCCCTCAGTCAAGCATCTTACACTATCTTTTCTTGCCGATACCCCATACCCCAACACATCTACATTTGAGCTGGGTAGCATTGCGCCGCAAGAATTTCTAACAATCTTCAAGTCTATTAAAACAAAAGCTGTCGGGGAGGATAACCTTAGCTTGGATATGCTTATGCTTGTGGCGGATTACATTGCTCCAATCCTTTTGTAACATTATTAATTATTCCTTCACCTCTGGCTCATTCCCCTCTATCTGGAAATATGCCCAGGTTATTCCCCTTCCTAAAACCTCGAATCCTGTCTCTTTTTCCCAGTACCTCCCCATCTCCATTCTGCCTGTGTTGTCGAAAATCGTCGCCTACTATCATACCTCAACAGGCACGATTTGTTTAATTCCTTTCAATCTGGTTTCCGTCCTGGGCATAGCACGGTTACGATCTTGGTTAAAGTTACTGAGGATTTTCGTTTTAATATCGAAAATAAAAAGCTCACACACCGTTGATTTTGATATTCTTTTAGGAATCCTTCGTACGCTTAATTTTTCTCAATCAGCTCTTTCCTGGTTTCGTAACTACCTCTTTGGAAGGCGCCAGCGTGTTAGGGTTGACGACAAGGTCTCCGAGTGGTGTGAGCTACCCGCTGGTGTCCCCCAAGGAGGTGTACTCTCCCCACTTCTTTTTTTCTGTTTTTATAAATGGCATCACTAAGGCTATAAAATCAAGCTATCACCTTTACGCTGACGACTTGCAGATTTATGCAGCGGCCAGCATTAATGATTTCCCTTCCTTGGTTCGAAAAATCAATGAGGACTTGGAGTCTATACGTGACTGGGCTTCTAAATTTGGGCTACAGGTAAATGCAAAGAAATCACAAGCAATTGTCATTGGCAGCCCTTACTTTATTTCTAAACTCTTTGATGTGGCGTTACCTGATGTTATTTTTGATGGGACATCTATCCCTTTATCATCTGCTGTCAAAAAATTGGGTATCTTCATAGATCAGATACTATCTTGGTCACCTCACATAGCCGAGGTCAGCAGGAAATTGTTTGCATCGCTTCATTCTCTGAGGCGTTTGCAGAACTTCCTCTCACTACACATTAAATATCTATTTCCAAGTCTCTTCTACTCCCGCTCCTCGATTACGGGGACATAGCTTTTCTAGACCTTAAGGAGGAACTGCTTGACAAGCTTGAGCGCTTACAGAACGTTTGCATTAGGTACATATTTGGGCTGCGTAAGTTCGATCATGCATCCCAGTTCCGAAACCAGCTCGGCTGGCTTCCGATCCATCGTCGTAGAGATGTGCATGTCCTGTTATTGCTGTTTAACGTTTTATTTAACCCTGCCTCACCTTCTTACTTATCCGAAAGATTTTCATTTATAGCTACTGGTAGTGGCCACCGCCTGCGCTCGAGTGCCAATTTTTCTCTTGCCTTTCCGGCCAATAAGTCACGTACACACAGGAAATCTTTTACTGTGCATTCCGTAAAATTATGGAATAACTTACCGGTATCTGTGAGGCAATTACAATCTGTGACATCATTGAAGGCCAGGCTAAAAAAGTTATGACTGGAAGACCCTAGACCTGACTAGATTAATTGTCCTTTATAATTTTTCTTGACATTTTTGACTTAAATATTTATGTATTTATTAATTAAGGTTAAAGATTTAAATGTATATATATATAAATATGATATATATAGGTATATATGTAATATATATAAAGTATTCGTATTATATCTATTTGTATATATTATAGGTAAGTATTTATTATTTTTTGATTTATAAGAATAACATTTTGGCTTCGTTTTATTTTTGTGCAGTGCATATGGTACTTAATGTACCTAATTAGTTGGTTTGTCTATCTTATTTAATGTATACTTTTTTTTCTTTCATTTGCTTAAAGGTTAACTGGAAGAGATCCCTCACAGGGATAAGTTCGCCTTTGTACATATCTGTGATTGTAAATACATTTTTACATACATACATACATAATTAGGATCGGAAGGTTTAGAACTGGTTTAAGGCCTTAAAATACTCATGGGTAAAAGCACACTCGTGTTTTAAAGCCTCTCGTTATGTATCAGTGGCATAAAATACTATAACTCAACTCAAAAAAGTGAAGTTTATCACTATAAAAGAAAATATGAATTGAATATTAGAATTTAATATATTATTCTATATATTCGTAAAAAAATATGTAATTATATTAAAGTTGGCTGTATACTCAGTGTTCTAGTTGCAAAAAAACAAAATTTTGTCTTAGAGTTCAATGTTGCTATCACGACTTCAAGCACAGATAAAACCCGTTCTACACCTTCCGATCCTATCCAATCCGATCGGATAGTGTATTGTGCTACAGACCATAAAAATTGGGATCTGTTGCACAATACATTATCAGATTTTATCCGATAATTAGGATCGGATCGGAAGGTGTACAACGGGTTTTATATACTAGTTCTTCGAACAGATACTAATGTTTGAATAAAAAAAGCGCATACGCATAAGTAGGATAAATTGTGTCCCCCTCCACCCCTCTATTTTCTAAACGGCATGTCCAAAAAAATATGAAAAAAATATCAAAGATAAAGCTTAATAAATACTTTCAACAAAAAATGTTTTTAACATGATCGAATTTACCGTTTTTGCGTTATTTTTAGAAATAACTGCGCTTCTCAGCAAAAGTACGTAAAATGCCGTGAGTATACGCTCTTGAGCTAGTGCATACTCATACTCATACTGATACTTTATGAACAGCTGCGGAACCCTATACTGAGCATTGTCTGACATGCTCTCGGCCGGTTTTTATATTGATTTAAAATTTAGGGAGTTCATATCTTTCTATGTAGCAACACGGACTGTCCCCTCCCCATTCCTTACGAAAAAATATTTTGACATTGACAGTTGACATTTGCTGCGCATACTTGCGCCTCCGCCATATTAATTTCTTTCCGTTTTGATCGACGAGCCGTGCTGACGGAGCGAGGTGAATATTAAATGTTTACTCTTTTTATTAGAAAATAAGTGCATTAAACGGTGTTAAACCTATTTGTATCATATATAACGTACGTGATTCATCATAGTATTCGTTTGTTTCTGTGATTTTTGTGGATTGTTGCGGCTTAACCTTACAATAAGTCTTGGACAGGCCTTTGAGTAGAGCATATCGTTATCTGTTGACGACTATGTATGGACATAAAGGCAAAACTATTGCCACGGACATTGATTCCCAAACGTACTATAACTTTATACGACAAACACCTATAGAGCATTTGCGTTTGCAACGGTTCGTGGCAACAAACCCCCTTTAATATCGCCCCCGCGATTTATTTATTACTTAGTGTTAACGACTAACGTGTTAGTTAGTGAGTTCATTTATTAACGCAGGTTAAGTGTTTTTTTATGTTTTGCTTCACCACGTGCTTTTCGTAAACAAGTATTCAGCATTGATTTGATGTGATCTGAACGGGCATTTTCAGCTCGTCATGGTGAACAACCGTGTACCCTCGGTCTTTTCCAAGACTTACGTAACGCCCCGGCGGCCGTTCGAAAAGGCTCGCCTTGACCAGGAGCTCAAAATCATCGGCGAGTATGGTCTGCGCAATAAGCGCGAAGTGTGGAGGGTGAAGTACACGCTGGCGCGCATCCGGAAGGCTGCTCGTGAGCTGCTGACGCTCGAAGAGAAGGACCCCAAGAGGCTGTTCGAAGGTAAGGACTACTGATATGTGCCGCTAGGACTACTGACTGATTTAATACGTGATTATCATGTATACTTTACTACACCTTCTGTTCAATATTTTAGATTAATTGAACGGCGTTTAATGAAGCCAAGCCCTCCAGTGCATCCGACTTAAATTTGACCTGTACATATTCTTGCGTGCTGAAATAAAATTAGATCAATATTGAATAATGTCAAATGATGATTACTTATGACACCTCTTGTCAAAATAAACCAATGTTGACACTCAACGTATCTGAACTAACACATATCAACTCTACTTAACCTGTGATTGCCTAAACGTAACCTAACCTAACTTAACCTATTCCAGGCAATGCCCTGCTCCGAAGACTGGTGCGCATTGGTGTGCTGGATGAGAAGCAGATGAAGCTGGATTATGTGCTCGGCCTCAAGATCGAGGACTTCTTGGAGCGCCGCCTGCAGACCCAGGTGTTCAAGGCTGGCCTTGCCAAGTCCATCCACCATGCCCGCATCCTCATCAGGCAGAGACACATCCGGTAATTATCTCAGTAAATCCATTATAACTATTTCATCATTTTAATTCGGGAAATTATCAGCGCTATCTGATGAAAATAACCTGTCTGTTTGGTTTTGTTATACATACCTTAGACACCTATTTTCTTTTTTATTCAGTGCATGCTTGAAGTCAAATAATAAGTACATTTTTATCATTCCGCTGAACTTTTGTAGTAGTATATTGATATCTATGCCAGGGATGATCCTTTGATAATTAATTAGATTATTAATTTATAACATAATTATTAGACTTTCATTACAATATTATAACACAGGTGAATGCACTGTCTGAGCTGTGATGGCTCTCACTTGAACTGCGCTTTGTTTTCAAAAAGACCACTTGGTCAGCCTTGTGCTGATTCCAATGTCTTGAAATTGTTTATCTCTCAGAGACTGTTACAGGTAATGTATATTTTTGTAATTACCAACTTCATTCAGGTCATCTCAAGCTCAACTAAGATTACCAAAGACATTTTATCTTGTTAATTTTTTAATGCCGAAACATGGATCCGCATATGAGGAAACTATTAGAAAAAAATATACACGGCATACAAGAGGTTACAAGAGGTACAGGTATACAATTGCTTTAGTCCAACCAGTTAATATACTCCAATCCAATATAGGCATCAAACAAAATCTGTAATTTAACATAGTTCACTTTGCTTTTGATTGTTTTATAATTACATCATTCATAGCACTGTCTAAGTGGTACACATGCTAGTGCTATGTCACCATGAACATTACTGGTGGTACAATGATTATCCTCTGCCTTTCAAAGTATGAAGGAAACCCGTTAATCCGTTGTAGTAACCGTTATTCTTACGTTTTCCACAGCGTCCGCAAGCAAGTGGTGAACATCCCATCGTTCATCGTGCGACTGGACTCTGGCAAGCACATCGACTTCTCTCTGAAGTCACCGTTCGGCGGCGGCCGTCCGGGCCGCGTCAAGAGGAAGAACCTGCGCAAGGGCCAGTCTGGCGGCGCCGCTAACGATGAGGAGGAAGATTAAGCAATAAACTGACTTAGTTTATACATTTCTTTCATTTATATATTTATTATTTCAATACCCTACTGGTCAGATCTTGACATTGCAGTCCTCGCCGGATCACACGCCCTTGGTTCTTGCCGAATATATCACCACTAGCGCATTTATTTGGTTAAGAGTCCCCAGCAAGCTCGGCCGAATTTCACCTTCCCATACCAACGGAGTTTCGTTCTCATTTTAAAACTACGATTCGGATTGTAACTAAACTTTGCATATACAATGACATGAGGTAACTAGTTTATATGGCTCCAGTTCATAAAACAAACGAAATACGCAAAAACAAGTTTTGTATGAAAAACTTAAATTCGCTGTATTTTTTTTACTATGGTATCTGAAGCTACATAAAACTAATTACAGGCCAGCATATACATAAACTTATTCTAAGTACAAAGTTTCAGAGCAAACTAGCTAGTTTTAAAATGAGAGCGTAACTACGTTTGTATGGAGAGCCGAGCTTACCGGGGACTCTTAAGATATTTTACTTATGGAAACAAGAGAAACATGGGAACTATTTGAGAGCTACTCTGAAATTTGAAGTTCGTATAGCGCCATCCCGCCGCTCACTCAAATACAGTTCAGATTCGGAGTGACCCCTCGGATAACTGAACTGTATAAAACCAGTATGATGGCTCACTTGAGCGCCTAGCGCCATATCCTGTTGTTTTATCCTTGGTTTGGAATAATGCTGCAAATTGTAGGTATGTATGTACCAGTCAAGGGCAAAGATAAATATCCACACAGTTCCAAAATATGTATACATAAACCTCACTGCCATAATAATAAGACCCGTATACATATTCTTGAAACTTTGTGGTGTATACATTACATATTGGTGCCCTTGACTGTACAGAGGCGCGGCGTTAAACTCTTATTTAAAGAAAGAGGTGGTCCTTTCTTGGGCAACCCGGTGGGAATCGGCTTATATGGACGCCACGCCACTGGACTAATCTATCTATCCATCCTGACTTTTTTTACCTAGTAAGGCACTTGTCCCACCGCCGGCGATAAGCGATGAGCTATCGGCGATTTTCTCGCCCAAGAAACGAACAAAAGATAATCGCGCCCGTGTAAATAAAAGAGAGAGATAGATCGCCGGCAGTGTGAGCAGCCAGCTATAAATATATGTCTCTTATTTACACGGGAGCGATTATTTTTTGTTCGTTTATTGGGAGAGAAATTCGCCGATAGCTCATCGCTTACTCGCCGGCGGTGGGACAAGTGCCTAAACAATGTTCTAAGGCACGCTTTTTGGGGCTAATCCCAGTTGTCCGCACCCCACAGTTCGCACTGCGAACTGCTTGGTGACAATGTCGCATATTTTTCCTTCTGCTTCATTATTTTGTGGTATTTGAATGAAACAACCCATTCATTGCCGACGCCTCATATGTTTGCTCATCACGCAGTGCCGCCTTCGAAGCGACGACGCGAATTCGCGTCCGCGGCATTAGGTTAACCTATTTCAAGGACGCGAATTCGCGTCCGCGGCATTAGGTTAACCTATTTCAAGGACGCGAATTCGCGTCCGCGGCATTACGTTGTCAAGGACGCGAATTCGCGTCCGCGGCATTACGTTTTCAAGGACGCAATTTCGCGTTTTCGGCATCGTAAGTTTGCCACAATCACTTATAAAGTATATGGCACATGATTAAATTACTATCATTAAATATTTTTCGCGATAGGTAAATTTAGATAAATGACAATTACCTATAAACATAATGGACGGGAATCCGCCTCCGCTTCACCCGAAATGAAAATGTTGAGTATTACAAATGTGTTTATTTTAATAACCGGTAACAGTATACAATTTGTCTTTAAAAATTACATTTCGGGATAAGTTTTTTTTAATAAGTGTTTTTCTAGCAAAAGATATTTTTTCTAAATTACAAATGCACTGAATCCAAAAACTGAAGTATAATATTCTCCTTCAAAAAATAAATAAACAGTTGTTTTCTAGTAAAAAAACGAGGCCACGAAATCGCGACCCCGGAATTACGATCAAATATACATCGGACGTGAATTCGCGTCTTCGGCATCCGAGATAAGAATTATGAAAATTACAAATGCACGGAATCCAAAAACCAGCAACAGTATAATATTATCCTTCATAAAAAAGTAACATTTTGGTATCAGCATTTAAGTACAGTTGTTTTCTAGCAAAAAAAAACAAATAACTCGAGGACGCGAAATCGCGTCCTCGGCATTACGATTGCACATACATGGGACGCGAATTCGCGTCCTCGGCAATGAATGGGTTAAAGATATGTTCAATACATACCCTACATTGAAATAAAACAATTTAACGGATTATATCGCGTATATTATCTCATTTTAGTTCCCGACGTTTCGGAAGCTTTCCATGGTCACGGGTGGTCCACCTAATATACGCGATATAATCCGTTAAATTATTTTATTTCAATTAGTAATAATCGCGGAAACAGAAGAAAATATTACATACCCTACATTTTTAGCGTTTATATCGCGTTTAATTCATGTACTCATCGCTTTTGCCTTTATTTTCTTGCAAAACAAGATATAGACATAATTTTTTTTAGAGCTTTGTGGAAATATCCCATTGTTGGGAAGATTTGCGTCGATCTAGATTTCTTATGGGTCCCGACTGTTCAAAATCGCTATGTTCCATATTAGAATTTATTATTTGTTATATTGTGAGTATCGATCATGAATCATGAAAGATTTCCATTATAACTTAACAAATTTCTAGGGCACTGAGAGGTTACTACGAAACCCGAGAAATTAAGTTCGTAACGTGCTGTCCCTCTTGCTCTCATGTCATGCTGTATTTGAGTGAGCGGGATGGCGCCATTGTTAGAAAGTGGATCGTGTGTTACCACCCTTATAATACCAACTTGCTTATGTTGAATCGTGTGCACGCTACTTAATCTTTAAATGCATATTTATGGGAATATCTGTGGCTCGCTCTCTTGTTTTTGCTACCCTGACGGATAGACGCACATTGTAAGCGCTGCTATATTTTATTATAAATTATAGATATAATTATACAAAGGATTCCTGGAACAGTAGCTAGGCTTGTTTTGTGTGTATGTAAAGCTGCAATAAACGTGAAAGCCGAACAATGCATTTTAACTTCCACTGCCCCAATAACCTTTAGGTTTTATCAGGTTATGGGCACAGTCGACAATTGCACTGTTTTGGCTATTCCGTTTCAATCTTCACATTAAAGCAAATCCCGAGGATCTTCGTGTGAGAACGAGCATACCGCTGACTTGTTTGCGTCGGCGCACGCAACGTGGTCGCCGTGCTCGCTGCATCCGTCGTGCCGTGGTATATTCCGCCACGTGTTCTGAGTTCGCCGGTAAGCTTAGATTTTCTATGATGGCCAACGAAAATCAGCCGACCTCTGCGAACTACTCCAGTCAATCTATCGAGAAACTACGAGGCGTAGAAAATTATCCGACATGGAAATATCAAATTAAAATGTTGCTGACACTCGATGGCGTATGGGCGGCTGTAGAAGGAACAGACACGGATTCCTCCCATGTCAGTCGAGCGCTAGCCAGGATCGGTCTAACCGTGTCGACCGCCTGCTTGCAGCATATCAGGACCGCGACGACAGCCAAGGAAGCGTGGACTAACCTCAAAACAGTTTTCGAGAACAAAGGTTTGTACAGGCGTGTGCTGCTGCTTCGACAACTACACCGCATGGAATACAAACAGTTTAATTGTATGTCGCGCTACATTGAGGCTTTGATGTCGCTTGTTCATCAATTGGCGGACATTGACAAGAGCATAGAGGACAAGGAGGTAGTTGAACTCCTGCTCAGTGGCCTACCAGAGGAATACGATGCGCTGGTAAGCAATTTAGAAACTGCAAACATCGCCAATAATAACCTCACTTCAGACATGGTTAAATCTCGCCTTTTACAAGAAGAATCGAGGAAGAGGGAAGGTTCTTCTAATACGGAGGAAGCAGCATTGTTCTCCAAATCCAGAAACCATTCGGTTAGTGCATCAACAAAATCACAGAAGCAAATAGTATGCCACTACTGCGGTAAGAATGGTCATATCAAGAGCAAATGCTTCAAGTACAGGAAGGACAAGGCGAAGAACAGGTCGCTTCTGGCTGCAGAGACTACATCGGCCTATTTAGTTAAGAAGTCATCCTTTTTTCTGGACTCAGGGTGCTCCAACCATCTGTGTAATGATAAATCTATGCTGGACAACTACATGGAGCTGCCGGAGAATGGAAGTAAAGTGACTCTGGCCAATGATGAGTCAATATCAGCTAAAGGCATCGGGGAGCTACCTGTCGGCGGAGTTATCAACAAACTTAGCAAGGTATTATATGTTCCTAACTTGTCAGCAAACCTATTGTCAGTTAGTAAATTATGTAGTAAAGGCTTTACTGTAATTTTTACCAAGGACAATTGTAATGTTTATAAAAGTTGTAAAATTCATGGCAATCCAGTTACCTCAGCATCTAATAAGAATGGTTTATATGAATGGGAGGGGTGTATTAATAGCAGTAAAGGGACTTCGCAAGAAGTGCACTCTTCCATGTTTTTGCATAATAGGCAAAATACACAGAGTGCTAATGCAGCTGTTTCTTCTTTGCCAGCTGAGCTTTGGCATAAAAAATTAGCTCATCTGAATGTTAAAGGTATGTGTGCTTTAAGAGATGGTCTTGCAACTGGTGTCAACTTTCAGGTTTGCTCTGATGCGAAGTGTGAGACCTGCCTGCTTGGGAAGCAAGTTGCCTTGCCGTATCCCATAGGCGAGGCTACACGAGCGCATAAACCATTAGAAATTGTGCATAGTGATGTAGCGGGACCCATGCAGGAAGACAGCATTGGTGGTGCGAGGTTCATGGTAACGATGACAGATGATTACACCAGGAAGTCACACATCTTCCTCATGAAGAATAAATCCGAGGTAATTGAACATTTTATTACTTACAAGAATTTAGTAGAAAAGCAATTAGGATTGCCAATTAAAATTCTTCGGACAGATTTTGGATCAGAATACTGTAACAAACGTTTTACTGATTTTCTTAAAAAGGAGGGCATCATTCATCAAAAGAGTGTGCCTTACTGCCATCAGCAAATGGGGGTTGCGGAGAGGCTCAATAGGGTTTTACTAGACAAAGCTAGGTGTATTCTGTTTGAAGCTGGTCTTAGTAAATGTTTGTGGGGAGAAGCAGTGATGACTGCGACTTACTTGAAAAACAGGAGCCCCACAAGTGCATTGTCAGGACATACTCCTGAAGGGCTTTGGACTGGGTCCAAACCGGACCTTAGTCACCTTCACGTCTTTGGCTGCATCGCCTACTCCTTGATACCTAAAGAAAATCGTCGTAAACTTGATCCTAAAAGTAAACCTTACATCTTTGTTGGTTATAGTGAAACAACAAAAGGCTTTAGACTTTTAGACCCACTTAACCCCAAAAAGGTAATCTTGTCTCGAAATGTAGTGTTCTTAGAAGATAAATTTTACAAGAATTTAGATAAATTAAGTTTTAAAGAATTTGACAATAACAATGTATTTTATGAATTTGAATTAGCATCTACTGATAATGTGAAATCTAGTCAGAATAATTCAATTGAAATATCTAGTCAAAATAATGAAGATTTAATTTATAGTGAGAATAAAGCAATTGAAATCCCTAATCATAATGAAAATGTAATTTCTAGTCAAAATGTGGATAATTCAGTGTCTATTCAAAATTATGAAATTCCAATCTGTAGTCCAAGAAGTGAGACGCAAATGTTAAATCAAAATATTAATGATACTTCAATGGCTTTTTCAGATTCGGAGGAATTCTGCACCGGGAGCGAGAATGATGAGCCAGGCTGCTCTCCTTTGGGCTCGAGTGACTCGTCGGGCGAGTCTATAGTACTGTCGCCGCCTTCGTCACGTTCAGGGGAAGCCCTGCCCACAGCTGATGCGCCGGCTATCCTTCCCGTTCGACCAGTACGTACCACAAGGTCACAAAAACCCAAAAGGTATACTGACTACACATCAGATTACTCCATGGTAGCACAGAACGCGACGCCTGTCTATGACAACAATATACCGTTATTGTATAAGGAAGCTGTCACTGGTCCCCTTAGCGCAGAATGGTCTGCCGCCATGAAGTGTGAGTATGACTCTCTCATAGCTAATAAAGTCTGGAGATTAGTTGATAGGCCTCATAATACTAATGTTATAAAATCAAAATGGGTATATAAAATTAAGACAGATGCATCAGGTAACTTCGAAAAGTTTAAAGCGCGCTTAGTTGCCATGGGTTATACACAAGTCCCTGGTGTAGATTATAAGGATACTTTTTCACCGGTCGTAAGGCACAGTACAATGAGGATATTGTTTGCTTTAGCTTGTGAGTATGATTTAAGCATAGATCATATTGATGTAACCACAGCTTTTCTTAATGGAGACCTTGAGGAAACCATCTATATGGAATTACCACCAGGCTTTGACAATAACCATAAAGATAAAGTCTGTTTGTTGCAGAAAGGGATCTATGGTCTTAAACAGGCTAGTAGGATTTGGAATAATAAAGTAAATAAAATACTGTGTGAAAATGGCTTTACACAAAGCAAACTTGAACCTTGTATTTATATAAATAAAGATAAAAATAGTTTAGTAATAGTAGCTCTGTATGTAGATGATTTTTACATTTTCTCTAATAACAGCACTCTGAAAAACAATCTTTTCAACCTATTGCAAAGCGAGTTTAGTTGTAAAAATTTGGGCATCTTAAAAAGCTGTCTTGGCATTAATGTAATAAGAGAAGGAGATATATTGAGATTAGATCAGAGTGACTATATCTTGAAAGTACTCAAGCGGTTTAATATGGAAAACTGTAAACCTGTTTCAACTCCAATGTCAGTAGCATATAAATTTGAAACTGATTGTGAAACCTTATGTGATGAAACTTATAATTACAGAGAACTTATGGGTTCCCTAATGTACTTGGCTGTGTGCACTAGACCCGATATAGCGTATGCATGTAGTCATTTGAGTCAATATAATACTAAGTTCAATAAAGGTCATTGGCTTGCAGCTAAACGCATTTTAAGATATCTAGCGGGTACAATTAACTATTCCTTATATTTTATAAAGAGTAAAGAATTGAATTTAACTGCATATGCAGATGCTGATTGGGCTAATGACACTGATAGACGTTCATATACAGGGTTTGTAGTAAAGTTGGGTTTAAATGTCATAAATTGGGAATCACGCAAACAGCGTTGTGTTGCACTTAGTTCTACTGAAAGTGAATTTATTTCTATCAATGATGTATGTAAAGATCTATGTTTTATTAAGAACATTTTGTCTGAAATTTTATGTGTGAAACCTAGCATCATTGTGTTAAATGATAACCAGAGTGCGCACAAGCTGCTACTTTGTAAAGAATATTCTCATAGACGCACCAAACATATAGATGTGCGGTATCATCACATAAAAGACTTAGTTCATAATAATGTTTTAACTGTAAAATACTTACCAACAGAAGAAATGATAGCTGATGTTCTTACCAAACCGCTGAGTTTCAGTAAACATTCCAAATTTGTTCATAGCTTGAATATAAAGTGATCTATTGCATGTATATGTGAATTTAGAGTCACAGTTTATTTGTTTGGGAATGTAAGTATGCAATCGTAAAAATGGTATGCATTTTCTTCACTTTGTTCTTTCTGTATCTTGTGGAAGCATGCTATTATACGAATGTGTATATGAGTAAAGTTATCTCTACTTAGGGCAAACATTGTTGTCGATGTAAACTTATATATAATTGAAATTATATTAAGTTAAAGCCTATCATCAGAGATTAGTCTCTACACATTGTTCTTCTATTGTCGCTGTGTTTAGGCATGTGGCATAATGGTCTTATAAGTGTGAGGGGAAGTGTTAGAAAGTGGATCGTGTGTTACCACCCTTATAATACCAACTTGCTTATGTTGAATCGTGTGCACGCTACTTAATCTTTAAATGCATATTTATGGGAATATCTGTGGCTCGCTCTCTTGTTTTTGCTACCCTGACGGATAGACGCACATTGTAAGCGCTGCTATATTTTATTATAAATTATAGATATAATTATACAAAGGATTCCTGGAACAGTAGCTAGGCTTGTTTTGTGTGTATGTAAAGCTGCAATAAACGTGAAAGCCGAACAATGCATTTTAACTTCCACTGCCCCAATAACCTTTAGGTTTTATCAGCCATACGAACTTCGTTTTTCAGGTTTCAGAGTAGCCCTCCTGGACTTATTTTTACCTTTTAGTTTTTTTACGCAGTCGGGTTTTTTTGTTTTTTTTTTTTTTTTTTTTTTTATTTAACTATGGTATCTGAAGCTATATAAACTAATTACAGGCCTGCATATAGGTACCTTAAGTTATTCTAAGTACAAAGTTTCAGAGCAAACTAGCAAGTCGTTTTAAAATGAGAGCGTAACTACGTTTGTATGGAGAACCGAGCTTGCTGGGGACTCTTAAGCAGGTACACCTACTTCACTGCCAAATATTTTGGGTTAAATACGAGAAAAGTGAAGGGTTGTTACCACCAACTTGTTAGCAGTGATAACAGTTGGGAATTTTTATCCCATCTGTTACCAAGGTGGTAACGTAAATGGGAATAAAATTCCCAACTGTTACCACTAAAGTCATTGGTGTTAGTGGTTACAGTTGGGAATAACCCTAAGTGAAGTGTAATATCATATCTGATACGAGATATCTCCAATATGGATAAGTCGTAGCTTACATCCTATTTATCTCGATAAGTTATCGGTACGTATATGTAGACAAACCCGCCCAATTTGTCATTCGTGTCGAAATAGAACGTCGACGGTGTCGTGATCCAAATTACTTTTGAAGTGAGAATAAATAAACAGCAATCCGGAAGAGGTAAGATTAGCTTCATGTATGATTCATATAAAAAATATATTACATGCCCATTTTTTTTTTTCATTATATGTGGCTTGAACTAGCTATAGTAAAGATTTATTTCAGATAATGGGGCTCTGCTTCTCGTGTTGCGGGCCGCCGCCGCCTCCCGGCCCTCCCGGGTATGTACCCAATAAGAACACTACCTAAGAACAAGCCCAAATTATTCACAAGCTATCTTATGATGTGATTAGATATATTGTATCAATTAGTTTAGTCCCTCTAAGATGTTAAAGTGCATTATTTCGTAACATAATATCTTGTAATTTTAGACTGCCATACTGAATAACTGCCTCGCTTGTTCTACTCACCCCATAAAGCCATACTTATCTAGATGTAGGCCCATGACTCACCGCTACTAATAGGAGCCTCAAGTGTAAGTTATCAACGCAATACAACGCCTCGATCGCGTTTGCGTCTATATAAATTATAATGCAGCCCATTTTTGATATAGAAAATAATTGTCCATGAGCCATACATTTTGAAGTCTCTAAAAATATTCCGCTCTGGGCACTGGCTCCTATAATGCCTCTAGTATCATTATCATCATCAGTGGCGGATTTGCTCTCGGGCCCTAGTAGACCCGCGCCCAGGGCCGCCAGATATTAGGGGCAGCTGAATCTATTTCACATGTGTATAGTACCTATATGATGGAAGCAGAGGAATTAAGCGACTGCTGGTAGGATCTCCACTATAACGACCGGGTCGTGCGCCGCCCACATCCATCGGTTTCCCGCGATTTTGATCAGATCGTCGGTCATCTTGTTGGGGGCATCCCCACGCTGCTTCGTCCGATACGCGGTCGCCACTCAAAACCTTTAAACAGTGTGTTGGGACACTATGCACTCGACCATGTGGACGCCGGAGCATATGAGCCACGCCCCTGTCTTTGAAGCGTTTCCATCTTAAGGTGCATGTAAGTAAGGGGAAGGGGGTGTCATTTTTTTTCTAATTTTACACTGTTTCTTACAGAATTACGTGATATTCGCCGAGACCCCTCTCCCCAAAGATTAGATAAGATTCAGCTTGACCCCCCACGCAAACGGCTCACGTAATTTATAAACGCTCCCTAACATATGTTTTCAGAATGGATAGCGGGTGCGGAGTCTGGTGCGGGGGTGGCGGATGCTTCCCGTGTTGCTGCTGCGGCCCGCCGCCACCGCCCGGCCCTCCGGGCCCAGGGCCTGGATTTAGATAAAAATGACTCGAGCTACCTAGCTAATAAGTTTGAACGTAATGTATGTAAGACGACCTCAGAGAGCTTATGCAGCTTGTACAAACGTATTTATATAGTTTTGCTTGGTTCTCCACTGTTAGACATAGGCTGCCTGTCACAATACTTAGATAAAGTCTGGTCGAAGAGGCATACAAAAGGCTGTATTTTTACTAGAGATGCGTGTATCAATCGGAATGGAGAAGATTGATTCATTTCATCTCCGTGGCGCCACCTATGGTCTCACCGGAAGATCAGCGCTGGCTTTCGAGCCATCATTATGCTGAGGTGGGACCAATCCGGGCATACTTAGTTATTGTAATTTATTTTTGTATTGCTGTATAAATATGCCCTCGAATAAATGTATTATCTTCTTTTCTTTCTTTCATACCTTTCGCTCACTGAGATATGTATCACTCATTTCGTTTCATATATAGTTCACGAGTGAGTGGAAATAGATATCTCAACCACTCAGATTGATTGACTTGTTTGTTCTTTCCGTTCATTCGCAATCATTTGAGGTGTGGGAGCAGCATCACATCGAGTACCTAACGTTACGTTTTGTAACAATATTGGTTGGTTATAAAATAATTGGAATTTGTTTTTACTAATACGTTTTATAAGAAACAAATTATAACATATATTATTTGATTCTCCTCGTTTCTATCGTTTGGTTTGGCCGGCTTTCATTTGAATCAAGAGCGAGCAAGTAATATATATGAGAATGAGATAGGTACTGAGCGACTTGAATCTTAAGTGAGCGAATGAGCCAAACCAAATGATATAGTTCATTTGAATCACACACTCGTCGCCTACATATCTCTAATTTTTTACTTAATTAACTTCATGATTTAACAACGTATGTTGTCTTACTTGAAATGAGTGAGGTAATAAGTTAAAGTGTGGATTTATATTTAAAGTAAGAAAAAATATTGTTGAGCTCTAACAGAGTATTATGTTGACCTTGATGATGTTTATGTCAAATTACATATAAATAAGCATTTCTAAAAAAGTTTGTATAATTTTAGGCACGTTAACTTATGCTCCTATTTTGTTACAAAATTGTTTAATTATAGGTAAACAATACTATTATTAATTACTTTGCATAATTATAACGATTCTATCGAGTATTGTATTTCGTTAATTATGAAAATGAATCAACAAAGCTTCAAGTATCCGTAAACATTAAAAATATTGGTAATAACATGGAAACAATTAAAGATGCGTTCATTGAAGCTTTTTTTAAATTATGAACTAGGAACGATAGGTATTCTACATTTAAAATAACTTTATACAACATGTAAACACTGTAAATAAATCGAAACATAATAAGACAATTATAATTAATAAACATTCTTGTATTCTTTTCACTCCATGTACTATACTTACCTAGAAATTAAATAACGATTATGCCTATGTCCATACAATATTTAAATACGGAATTATATTGTGGGGTACTTCGTATTTCCCCGAAACTGTCTAAAGGTAGCCACGCGTCGGTTATTCAGTATGTATAATATTTAATACAGCTGCTCGAGTCAATAGCAAATTATTGTAATACGCCTAATGTATAGTATATGCATATCGGAGTGATAAGTCATAGTAAAAAATAATCATATCTGGATATGTTATCGGCGCGTTACGTACACAGGCCGCCAAATTGCCATATCGCGAACCGGGCCCACCGGATTTGTTGTGTCGAAAACTATTTCTAGGAATACTTAGGTATTGTTTTGCGGCAATCAAATACTCAGGAGCCGAAGAGGTAAGTTAGCAGAAGTTAAAATTATGAATATTAGGAGAGTTCCT
Organism: Hedya salicella; assembly: GCA_905404275.2. NCBI lineage: Eukaryota > Metazoa > Arthropoda > Insecta > Lepidoptera > Tortricidae > Hedya > Hedya salicella. The sequence continues at coordinate 210,072 of FR990112.1, read as the reverse complement.
TATTTGACATTAGCTTTGCGATCTTTTACTTATTGAATAGAATAGAATAGAATAGAATAGAATACGTTTATTTCTAAGAATATGGTACAATTGTTGGAATAAATACATTTGGTTCAGCATACCCTGCCGTGATCGGCGTAGAAATATTATTTAGGTACATTAAAATGACCATGATAAAAAGTAGAAAATATGTGAAAAATTTAATATTACTTACCTAATTAGAATTATTATAATATGACATGCAATAAATAACGATACCAGGACAAATAATTTTACTTATTCTAAACATATTTATTATTATAAATTCAATTATTTAAAAAGTCATTAATTGAGTAAAAACACATGTCAAGCAGCCAATTAAATATTTTTTTTTCAAATTGAGAATATTGCAAAGAAACTATGTCATTAGGCAGTTTATTATACAATTTGATCGACATTAAATATACGTTTCTACTAAAAACTTTTACCCTTTGTCGAGGAGCATACAACTTGTGAGGATATCTCCCATTTGATTTATTATAGACATCGTCATACAGAGGAAACAAGTACGGATGTTTTTTTACAAATTTAGCAACCTCATATATATACAAACAAGGCAAAGGTAAAATGTTCAGCTCTTTGAATATTGGTCGGCAGTGAGCGAGATAATGAGCTCCATAAACAGCTCTGACACATTTTTTCTGCGTTATAAATGCTCTATGCATGTCAACTGAGTTACCCCATATGATTAAGCCGTAGCGTAAAACAGACGACACATATCCATGATATGAATTGAGTGCGGCTTCCAGAGAAGCAACCATTTTAAGCCGTCGTAGCGCAAACACAAATCTATCAAGTCTATTACATATGTTATCGATATGCAATTTCCAATTAAGATTTTTATCAATAGTAAGGCCAAGAAAAGTAGTTGATTCTACAGGTTGTATTGGCGCATTGATTGTGACATTGTGATACAATAGTATTAGGAAACAAAACACAGGCTAGATAGGTTAATCTTTAATAGCATGACCTTTAATTAAGTTTCAGTAACCGTGACATAAATGATTGCAATGTATATATTTTTTAAACGAATTAGGTGTGCGGTTGCTAACGCCTCGAATAGATTATTCTTTACCTATTTACGATGAAGAAACTACAAGCTTTCGAGTGTATAATATAATATTTACTAACCCACTTCGTGAAACAAATGAAAAAAGAGGTCTGATACCGTACTTCATACTAACATGAGTGCAATAAAAGATTTTGATTTTGAATATTATTTTGCGAAAAATGCGAGTGACGAAAAATTTTAGTGGCTATTTGTAAATCGCAACTTCATTTTTCTCCTTTTAAACGGTTATGCGAACTTTTTACTGAGCTAACTGCCCAGTAAACAGTTTGCATAACCGTTTTCGAGTTCTATTAATTGTCCAGGCGTTTTGATATGATGAATGATGAGACCGCAAAGATATACATACAAAGAATATAATTTATTCGATTCAGTAACCTTCAAATAGTCAGTTTAGGTACATAATGTAAAGTAGCATATGTTTTTCTTTTTATTTTATTCTGTATTCTGAAAACCTAGCATAACAAATTACGATGATGTTTTCAGAATGGGACTCTGTTACTCATGCCGCGGGCCTCCGCCGCCGCCCGGTCCCCCGCGGCCCGGCCCGCACTTCGGACGCGGCCCCCGAGGACCGGGCTTCGGCCCCGGCCCCGGTGGGCCAGGATTCGGTCGCGGCCCCGGCGGACCGGGCTTCGGCTCCGGCCCCCGCGGACCCGGAGGGCCGGGCGGATTCAGATAGAAATCAATCTATATATTAGCCACGAACGTCCCCTGCTGAACATTAGCTTCTCACAGCTCGTCACAGACGCGATCCTGCGCAGACCGCATCCACCGACTGCCCGCGACCCTACAAGGTCATCCATCCACCTTAGTTGGTGCCTGGCCCACGCTGCGCTTTTCTATGCGTGATCGCCACTCCAGGATATACTGCCCCACACTGTTAAAAATTATGTAATTTTACATGCAAAAAAAGATAAACCTGAAAATATCTCGAAAAAGCTAGGAAATTTACGAAAATGTATGAAATATAGTACCTATCATTTTCATTAATTTCCATTTCTTTTTCATTAATAACGATTATCTAAATTTTGTAAATTTTTCGAAAATTTCCTTGCTTTTTCGAGAATTTAACAGGTTTATGTGAATTTTTTGTATGTAAAATTACATAATTTTTAACAGTGCAGAGTGCGACGGCCATCCATTCTCCGGGCTACATGGCCCGCCCATTGCCCCTTCAGCCATGCAGTCCTGCGAGCTATGCCGCGCATTTCTATCTGCGGGATAGAAATGCGTCATGCATATATTAATTACGACGAAATATGTGATAGATAATGGGTATGGGGATATGCGGTATATCCTTGCACTGTTGAAATCGGTCGCAGTAGAGATGACAAATTATAAGTGCCTTTTAACTTCGACTGCACATACTTGGTACAATGTTTGAATATACACATGTGTACATTCAATCATCGTACCAAGTATGTGCAAGGATATACCGCCATAAAAAGACTCAACACAAATGTTGCTATCGTAATATGTAAGTGATTTTTTATAGGTTTTGTATATTTTTACTCGTTCATTATTTTTGTTGGTGCTATGTTAATGCTTTTAAAAGCTCGGATGATCTTTTTTGTCAAAACACTTGATTAAAAATACAATTTGCTAACAAGATTGGTTTATTTACACCTACGTAACTATTAATTACATGACATAAAATATAATACAATCTTAATACAAATAAACAATGAATGGAGAAAAACACTAAAAATCTAAATCTAGCGTTACAAATACTCAAATTTCTCTCAAAAGTTACATAAACATACGGGAACACGCGCGAGCAGCCGACATACCGCGCCGCGCGAGCATATTTCGGATTTATCGTTATATAATGTGATGTGATGTTTTGCAGGTGTAAGGGTACATATATATTTTATAATTGTATTGTATTTATCTATTTGTATTTTAATATAATATTTGTGTATGTATATAAATATTTATACGTATATATCCCCATATTGACTTGTTGATTTGTGTCTCTTTTCTTTACTTTTTTTTTACATTGTCAACATTAATGATCCTGCACTAACTACTAGTTTCTGTTTGGCCCTATGGTTGACTGGTAGAGAGTGCCTTAAGGCATTAAGTCCGCCATTTGTAACAGTTTAAATAAATAAATATAACTACTTACACATGTAGGCCCGTCCTTGAATACACTCGACAGAAAATAAACCGGGCGACCTTGGAACGACGCGATTTTGTAAACTTTATACAAAACACTTAATAAATTCATAAAATCCCAATGTTTTCATTAATTATTATCATCATGAAACGCACTTTCTGTAGGTGAAACTTTGATAGTTGTAAGTTTTATAATTTTTGAGAAAATCGGATTAGAGTGCCGAGGTAGCGATAGTGGGTGGCCCGGTTTATTTGCTGTCGAGTGTAGATCGATCGGCATCAAACACGACCTTCGCTATACCAGGGGCCAGGGTCAAAATCAACGGAACGTTAGAGTCATAAACATTAAGCCGGCTTCTCGCTCGCGCTTTAGGAGAAACAGCAAGTGCAAGCGAGACACCCACTTAAGAACCTCTAAAACGGCTTCATAGACCAGAAGATACAATGGAAACCAAACAAAAAAGACCGGCCAAGTACGAGTCAGACTGGGGCACCGAGGGCTCCGTACAAAATGTATTTATTTATTAAACAGGACGTACTAATTGTGTAGTTGTTGGAAGAATACATTACTAATTTAAACTAGGTAATTTACATTATTGCATTTGATTGCTTATTATTATTAGATTACATTATTACTAAATTAAACTAAATTTTAAAATTGAATTTAATTTAAATACAGCATTTTTACGAATTCATGTCATAGGATTCAATAAGATTTAATAAAATTGTTTTTTATACATATATAGTGTAATTCTACACATAAACGCATAATTCTACATGTAAAAAACATGGCACAGATATTCGCCACCCACGAACGGCCATATCTATGAAAATCCAGTGTTAGCACCATAGAACTACTCCTAAGCAGAATGTACGCGGTGTTCGATCATTTTATATTGGTTACTGACCAGTGATCGTTATCAACGTGCTGGATTGGTGGCAAAGTATGGTTGGCAAAAAAACAAATACTTACTCAATTATTTTAAACATTATTATATTTCACAAATTATAACATTCATATACATATTTACTATCACTTCTGCAATTATGCTGAATAAACTACTAAAATTTGTTCAACAGATTTTGCCGTCAGTCGTTCACAACGATTGGAAAAAAACAATTTTAAATAACTAAATGATCTTTCGACGTTGACAGAAGTCATGGGAAGGTAATTTAAGCTGTTAAAATATTGCACGCAACTTTTATTGACGCCCGATGTCATTTTTAACCGACTTCCAAAAAAAGGAGGAGGTTCTCAATTCGACGGTTTTTTTTTTATGGATGTTCACCGATTACTCAAAGACTATTTGACCGATTTCAAATTTTTTTTTTGTTTTATAGAAGGTACTTTCTAGTTGGTCCCATTTAATTTTGGTGAAGATCTGATGATGGAATCCATGAGGAATTGAAGACACTCCTCAAATATCGTAGGCATACATAAAGTGATTTTGGTATTATAAGAAACATAATAAGCATTTGCATTCAGAAAGTGTAAATTGGTGAAGTGGAACTGATGCAGAAGACCACAGAATGCCATCGGAACTCCTCAATGATAAATGATTTACGGGTGGCGACAAAATATCTTGATTAATTTAGCTAAGCAACTTCATAGTCACAAATTTAAATGTTCCTGATGAGAATGGTACCATCGAATTGATTTGATGATGGAGCCGGAAAGTAGGCACCAGATCTATGTAATAAAATAATGTATCCTAGCCGTGTTTGGGCTTGTTCGAATCGTCACGAGATACACTTTTAAGTAACGATTAACTTAAAAGTGTAAAATGAATAAACTTTTAAACAAAAAAATAAAACCGACTCCAAAAAAAAACTAAAAAGTAAAAAATAACGCCATAATTCAGTTTCTTCAAATTACTTACAAGTAACCGTATGTATACTCAATCTATACAGTATATACAATTAATCTTATTTTGGAGTCGGTGCCATCGTGTCACAACTTACTAAAATCGTCAATTTTCAATATTTTACACATTCAGACGTATATTGTTTTAAAAATATTTAGGGCCGAAAAGGTTTTGTACAGTGTAGATTTATTATCTAGAGATGCAATCCTATGTAGGCAAGTATTTGTATTATAGTGATTGTGTAAAACTAGAAAATAAATAAGTGAATATTCGCTTTTTCTGTCAACCATACACTTTGCCACGAAAATTGCACGTTGATAAAGATCACTATTACTGGCATAGACAGACAGACATAAAATTATACTGTTTTTATTTGTTGTTATGGCGGCAACAAAAATACATCATCTGTGAAAATTTCAATTGTCTAGCTTCACGGTTTATGAGATAGAGCCTGGTGACAGACAGACAGCGGAGTCTTAGCAATAGGGACCCGTTTCACCCTTTGGGTACGGAACCGTAAAACGTGCAAGCGAGTGGTCCGACTGAGTGTTTAGTGTTTATGACTAACGTTCAGTTGATTTTGGCACCAAATAACATGTAGGTAACTGTCGTATAACCGTGCTTTAGGCTTTGCCCCTGCTTCAGTGTCAGCATGATGTCGGACACTGGTTCCTTATTGCATATCAATATCACATACGAGCTTTGATTTAGTACTCAATTTACTCAGTAATTACTAAGTAAACATATCAAATTATTAGCATAAGATCCATGAAGTTCAGAAAAGGTAAATGGGTCATTGTCTGATTTATGTTCGAGTCTTTCCGGAGAACATATGCAAAATTAAGGATTCCAGGGCTTAACTTTCGGATAAAACTCGTATGAAAATAAAGAACGTTTCCTCTTCTATAATCCGATGTAATAGCACATCACCTAGATTCATACAAGCTATTAACTTTTGACCACCGGAGGAGGGACGACTTTTGTTTTTTGAACTGACTATGACCCAAGTAGAACAATCTCATAATAGGAAAACAGATGAAAAAGTGTCTAGCGGTAAGCAATAAATAAATAGTTCCAAATCCGTCCGGAATGGCGCTAGAGTAGCAATTTAGTATGAAGTCAACAACCAATTACAAAACATTTTCATCGAAATGCTACTCAATCCTTCAATCTTCTTGTGATGTAAAATTTCAATCGTGTTCAAAATGATTTTTCTTGCATCGTTGTGGATTTTTTTGGGCATTATTATGGTATTTCCTTTTATGCATTTGCTACTGTGGCGCCACCAATTTAACGCCTTTGACGGACACTGGATATACAATAGATTGTTCTTCTTAGTTGTCTACACTCCATAATAAGATCTATTTATAAAAACATGGACTTATTGGCAGTAACATTTATATTAGATGCTCAACAGATGGCGTTACTTTCCCATTCCAACATCATGTGTAACACTGCTAATTTGACGGCATTGTTTTTTCCTAGATTTCTTCATTTACTTGTTTATTATGTCAGCTACATGCAATGCATTAGTGGAAACATTCTGTTTGGTACTGTAACCTATGAGTATCTTGTGGACAGTGTGAAGTTGAAGACTTGGATGATGTGACTCCTGACGCAGCCGCCTGACTTAACAATCTTAAAGTCATTCTTTGATTACCTTTCATTTGCCATACGATTAAATAAATAATAAGTGTGAAGTTTTACGAGCGATTCAGCGGGACTTCTTTAAACTAATATTAAACCTCGTTGCTGGTGTTGTTTTCGCTCTGTATGCTGGTCTCACCCAGCTTGTCGGCGACCTCCGTGACCTATAATACATCAGAATTTGTTTAATTGGTTTAATGTGTCACCATAAGATTGTGCACATCGTTAGTTTATAATCTATCATGTGAGAATATAAACTGTCGATATATTGTGAACTGTACAGTCAACAGCAAAAGTAGATGATAATTTTAGTACTTTGTCGCACTGAAGTAACAATGTTGTGACACTTGGGATGCGTTAAAGTAATGAAAGTGGCAAGGAATTAAAATAATCATCTAATTTCGCTGTTAAACATACCATACTGCTTACAATATAATAATTCTAGATAATTAATAATTTATCCACGTCCAACCGTTAACTTGTGAAAGCATCTGCACTTACCGACACAGTTCACAATCAGTCCAATTTTAGATTGTGCAGCGTCCCCGCCGCCGTCAGGTAAGGCCTCGATTCACTACTCGCCTCGATGCTTCGGCGAAGCGCTCGCCGAAGTTTGAAGTGCGTGACTTTACACTCTGGTAACCTTTGCGTATTTCGGTTCGAACGCTTCGGAACGCTTCGAATCCTCTGGATCGGCGCAAGATTGCGCGAAGCAGTGAAGTTCGTACTACACACGCCCAGCGACGTGTAGTAGATGTACTCGCACAGGTACCTGTCAGTGACGGTAACGGTACCTGTGGGCAGTGGCACTCGCCGAGCTGCGCGAGGCAGCGCGCCACGACGCGCTCGAGCGCGCGCGCCGTGCGCGAGGCGCGCCACACGCCCAGCGACGTGTAGTAGATGTACTCGCACAGGTACCTGTCAGTGACGGTAACGGTACCTGTGGGCAGTGGCACTCGCCGAGCTGCGCGAGGCAGCGCGCCACGACGCGCTCGAGCGCGCGCGCCGTGCGCGAGGCGCGCCACACGCCCAGCGACGTGTAGTAGATGTACTCGCACAGGTACCTGTCAGTGACGGTAACGGTACCTGTGGGCAGTGGCACTCGCCGAGCTGCGCGAGGCAGCGCGCCACGACGCGCTCGAGCGCGCGCGCCGTGCGCGAGGCGCGCCACACGCCCAGCGACGTGTAGTAGATGTACTCGCACAGGTACCTGTCAGTGACGGTAACGGTACCTGTGGGCAGTGGCGCTCGCCGGGCTGCGCGAGGCAGCGCGCCACGGCGCGCTCGAGCGCGCGCGCCGTGCGCGAGGCGCGCCACACGCCCAGCGACGTGTAGTAGATGTACTCGCACAGGTACCTGTCAGTGACGGTAACGGTACCTGTGGGCAGTGGCACTCGCCGAGCTGCGCGAGGCAGCGCGCCACGACGCGCTCGAGCGCGCGCGCCGTGCGCGAGGCGCGCCACACGCCCAGCGACGTGTAGTAGATGTACTCGCACAGGTACCTGTCAGTGACGGTAACGGTACCTGTGGGCAGTGGCACTCGCCGAGCTGCGCGAGGCAGCGCGCCACGACGCGCTCGAGCGCGCGCGCCGTGCGCGAGGCGCGCCACACGCCCAGCGACGTGTAGTAGATGTACTCGCACAGGTACCTGTCAGTGACGGTAACGGTACCTGTGGGCAGTGGCACTCGCCGAGCTGCGCGAGGCAGCGCGCCACGACGCGCTCGAGCGCGCGCGCCGTGCGCGAGGCGCGCCACACGCCCAGCGACGTGTAGTAGATGTACTCGCACAGGTACCTGTCAGTGACGGTAACGGTACCTGTGGGCAGTGGCACTCGCCGAGCTGCGCGAGGCAGCGCGCCACGACGCGCTCGAGCGCGCGCGCCGTGCGCGAGGCGCGCCACACGCCCAGCGACGTGTAGTAGATGTACTCGCACAGGTACCTGTCAGTGACGGTAACGGTACCTGTGGGCAGTGGCACTCGCCGAGCTGCGCGAGGCAGCGCGCCACGACGCGCTCGAGCGCGCGCGCCGTGCGCGAGGCGCGCCACACGCCCAGCGACGTGTAGTAGATGTACTCGCACAGGTACCTGTCAGTGACGGTAACGGTACCTGTGGGCAGTGGCACTCGCCGAGCTGCGCGAGGCAGCGCGCCACGACGCGCTCGAGCGCGCGCGCCGTGCGCGAGGCGCGCCACACGCCCAGCGACGTGTAGTAGATGTACTCGCACAGGTACCTGTCAGTGACGGTAACGGTACCTGTGGGCAGTGGCACTCGCCGAGCTGCGCGAGGCAGCGCGCCACGACGCGCTCGAGCGCGCGCGCCGTGCGCGAGGCGCGCCACACGCCCAGCGACGTGTAGTAGATGTACTCGCACAGGTACCTGTCAGTGACGGTAACGGTACCTGTGGGCAGTGGCACTCGCCGAGCTGCGCGAGGCAGCGCGCCACGACGCGCTCGAGCGCGCGCGCCGTGCGCGAGGCGCGCCACACGCCCAGCGACGTGTAGTAGATGTACTCGCACAGGTACCTGTCAGTGACGGTAACGGTACCTGTGGGCAGTGGCACTCGCCGAGCTGCGCGAGGCAGCGCGCCACGACGCGCTCGAGCGCGCGCGCCGTGCGCGAGGCGCGCCACACGCCCAGCGACGTGTAGTAGATGTACTCGCACAGGTACCTGTCAGTGACGGTAACGGTACCTGTGGGCAGTGGCACTCGCCGAGCTGCGCGAGGCAGCGCGCCACGACGCGCTCGAGCGCGCGCGCCGTGCGCGAGGCGCGCCACACGCCCAGCGACGTGTAGTAGATGTACTCGCACAGGTACCTGTCAGTGACGGTAACGGTACCTGTGGGCAGTGGCACTCGCCGAGCTGCGCGAGGCAGCGCGCCACGACGCGCTCGAGCGCGCGCGCCGTGCGCGAGGCGCGCCACACGCCCAGCGACGTGTAGTAGATGTACTCGCACAGGTACCTGTCAGTGACGGTAACGGTACCTGTGGGCAGTGGCACTCGCCGAGCTGCGCGAGGCAGCGCGCCACGACGCGCTCGAGCGCGCGCGCCGTGCGCGAGGCGCGCCACACGCCCAGCGACGTGTAGTAGATGTACTCGCACAGGTACCTGTCAGTGACGGTAACGGTACCTGTGGGCAGTGGCACTCGCCGAGCTGCGCGAGGCAGCGCGCCACGACGCGCTCGAGCGCGCGCGCCGTGCGCGAGGCGCGCCACACGCCCAGCGACGTGTAGTAGATGTACTCGCACAGGTACCTGTCAGTGACGGTAACGGTACCTGTGGGCAGTGGCACTCGCCGAGCTGCGCGAGGCAGCGCGCCACGACGCGCTCGAGCGCGCGCGCCGTGCGCGAGGCGCGCCACACGCCCAGCGACGTGTAGTAGATGTACTCGCACAGGTACCTGTCAGTGACGGTAACGGTACCTGTGGGCAGTGGCACTCGCCGAGCTGCGCGAGGCAGCGCGCCACGACGCGCTCGAGCGCGCGCGCCGTGCGCGAGGCGCGCCACACGCCCAGCGACGTGTAGTAGATGTACTCGCACAGGTACCTGTCAGTGACGGTAACGGTACCTGTGGGCAGTGGCACTCGCCGAGCTGCGCGAGGCAGCGCGCCACGACGCGCTCGAGCGCGCGCGCCGTGCGCGAGGCGCGCCACACGCCCAGCGACGTGTAGTAGATGTACTCGCACAGGTACCTGTCAGTGACGGTAACGGTACCTGTGGGCAGTGGCACTCGCCGAGCTGCGCGAGGCAGCGCGCCACGACGCGCTCGAGCGCGCGCGCCGTGCGCGAGGCGCGCCACACGCCCAGCGACGTGTAGTAGATGTACTCGCACAGGTACCTGTCAGTGACGGTAACGGTACCTGTGGGCAGTGGCACTCGCCGAGCTGCGCGAGGCAGCGCGCCACGACGCGCTCGAGCGCGCGCGCCGTGCGCGAGGCGCGCCACACGCCCAGCGACGTGTAGTAGATGTACTCGCACAGGTACCTGTCAGTGACGGTAACGGTACCTGTGGGCAGTGGCACTCGCCGAGCTGCGCGAGGCAGCGCGCCACGACGCGCTCGAGCGCGCGCGCCGTGCGCGAGGCGCGCCACACGCCCAGCGACGTGTAGTAGATGTACTCGCACAGGTACCTGTCAGTGACGGTAACGGTACCTGTGGGCAGTGGCACTCGCCGAGCTGCGCGAGGCAGCGCGCCACGACGCGCTCGAGCGCGCGCGCCGTGCGCGAGGCGCGCCACACGCCCAGCGACGTGTAGTAGATGTACTCGCACAGGTACCTGTCAGTGACGGTAACGGTACCTGTGGGCAGTGGCACTCGCCGAGCTGCGCGAGGCAGCGCGCCACGACGCGCTCGAGCGCGCGCGCCGTGCGCGAGGCGCGCCACACGCCCAGCGACGTGTAGTAGATGTACTCGCACAGGTACCTGTCAGTGACGGTAACGGTACCTGTGGGCAGTGGCACTCGCCGAGCTGCGCGAGGCAGCGCGCCACGACGCGCTCGAGCGCGCGCGCCGTGCGCGAGGCGCGCCACACGCCCAGCGACGTGTAGTAGATGTACTCGCACAGGTACCTGTCAGTGACGGTAACGGTACCTGTGGGCAGTGGCACTCGCCGAGCTGCGCGAGGCAGCGCGCCACGACGCGCTCGAGCGCGCGCGCCGTGCGCGAGGCGCGCCACACGCCCAGCGACGTGTAGTAGATGTACTCGCACAGGTACCTGTCAGTGACGGTAACGGTACCTGTGGGCAGTGGCACTCGCCGAGCTGCGCGAGGCAGCGCGCCACGACGCGCTCGAGCGCGCGCGCCGTGCGCGAGGCGCGCCACACGCCCAGCGACGTGTAGTAGATGTACTCGCACAGGTACCTGTCAGTGACGGTAACGGTACCTGTGGGCAGTGGCACTCGCCGAGCTGCGCGAGGCAGCGCGCCACGACGCGCTCGAGCGCGCGCGCCGTGCGCGAGGCGCGCCACACGCCCAGCGACGTGTAGTAGATGTACTCGCACAGGTACCTGTCAGTGACGGTAACGGTACCTGTGGGCAGTGGCACTCGCCGAGCTGCGCGAGGCAGCGCGCCACGACGCGCTCGAGCGCGCGCGCCGTGCGCGAGGCGCGCCACACGCCCAGCGACGTGTAGTAGATGTACTCGCACAGGTACCTGTCAGTGACGGTAACGGTACCTGTGGGCAGTGGCACTCGCCGAGCTGCGCGAGGCAGCGCGCCACGACGCGCTCGAGCGCGCGCGCCGTGCGCGAGGCGCGCCACACGCCCAGCGACGTGTAGTAGATGTACTCGCACAGGTACCTGTCAGTGACGGTAACGGTACCTGTGGGCAGTGGCACTCGCCGAGCTGCGCGAGGCAGCGCGCCACGACGCGCTCGAGCGCGCGCGCCGTGCGCGAGGCGCGCCACACGCCCAGCGACGTGTAGTAGATGTACTCGCACAGGTACCTGTCAGTGACGGTAACGGTACCTGTGGGCAGTGGCACTCGCCGAGCTGCGCGAGGCAGCGCGCCACGACGCGCTCGAGCGCGCGCGCCGTGCGCGAGGCGCGCCACACGCCCAGCGACGTGTAGTAGATGTACTCGCACAGGTACCTGTCAGTGACGGTAACGGTACCTGTGGGCAGTGGCACTCGCCGAGCTGCGCGAGGCAGCGCGCCACGACGCGCTCGAGCGCGCGCGCCGTGCGCGAGGCGCGCCACACGCCCAGCGACGTGTAGTAGATGTACTCGCACAGGTACCTGTCAGTGACGGTAACGGTACCTGTGGGCAGTGGCACTCGCCGAGCTGCGCGAGGCAGCGCGCCACGACGCGCTCGAGCGCGCGCGCCGTGCGCGAGGCGCGCCACACGCCCAGCGACGTGTAGTAGATGTACTCGCACAGGTACCTGTCAGTGACGGTAACGGTACCTGTGGGCAGTGGCACTCGCCGAGCTGCGCGAGGCAGCGCGCCACGACGCGCTCGAGCGCGCGCGCCGTGCGCGAGGCGCGCCACACGCCCAGCGACGTGTAGTAGATGTACTCGCACAGGTACCTGTCAGTGACGGTAACGGTACCTGTGGGCAGTGGCACTCGCCGAGCTGCGCGAGGCAGCGCGCCACGACGCGCTCGAGCGCGCGCGCCGTGCGCGAGGCGCGCCACACGCCCAGCGACGTGTAGTAGATGTACTCGCACAGGTACCTGTCAGTGACGGTAACGGTACCTGTGGGCAGTGGCACTCGCCGAGCTGCGCGAGGCAGCGCGCCACGACGCGCTCGAGCGCGCGCGCCGTGCGCGAGGCGCGCCACACGCCCAGCGACGTGTAGTAGATGTACTCGCACAGGTACCTGTCAGTGACGGTAACGGTACCTGTGGGCAGTGGCACTCGCCGAGCTGCGCGAGGCAGCGCGCCACGACGCGCTCGAGCGCGCGCGCCGTGCGCGAGGCGCGCCACACGCCCAGCGACGTGTAGTAGATGTACTCGCACAGGTACCTGTCAGTGACGGTAACGGTACCTGTGGGCAGTGGCACTCGCCGAGCTGCGCGAGGCAGCGCGCCACGACGCGCTCGAGCGCGCGCGCCGTGCGCGAGGCGCGCCACACGCCCAGCGACGTGTAGTAGATGTACTCGCACAGGTACCTGTCAGTGACGGTAACGGTACCTGTGGGCAGTGGCACTCGCCGAGCTGCGCGAGGCAGCGCGCCACGACGCGCTCGAGCGCGCGCGCCGTGCGCGAGGCGCGCCACACGCCCAGCGACGTGTAGTAGATGTACTCGCACAGGTACCTGTCAGTGACGGTAACGGTACCTGTGGGCAGTGGCACTCGCCGAGCTGCGCGAGGCAGCGCGCCACGACGCGCTCGAGCGCGCGCGCCGTGCGCGAGGCGCGCCACACGCCCAGCGACGTGTAGTAGATGTACTCGCACAGGTACCTGTCAGTGACGGTAACGGTACCTGTGGGCAGTGGCACTCGCCGAGCTGCGCGAGGCAGCGCGCCACGACGCGCTCGAGCGCGCGCGCCGTGCGCGAGGCGCGCCACACGCCCAGCGACGTGTAGTAGATGTACTCGCACAGGTACCTGTCAGTGACGGTAACGGTACCTGTGGGCAGTGGCACTCGCCGAGCTGCGCGAGGCAGCGCGCCACGACGCGCTCGAGCGCGCGCGCCGTGCGCGAGGCGCGCCACACGCCCAGCGACGTGTAGTAGATGTACTCGCACAGGTACCTGTCAGTGACGGTAACGGTACCTGTGGGCAGTGGCACTCGCCGAGCTGCGCGAGGCAGCGCGCCACGACGCGCTCGAGCGCGCGCGCCGTGCGCGAGGCGCGCCACACGCCCAGCGACGTGTAGTAGATGTACTCGCACAGGTACCTGTCAGTGACGGTAACGGTACCTGTGGGCAGTGGCACTCGCCGAGCTGCGCGAGGCAGCGCGCCACGACGCGCTCGAGCGCGCGCGCCGTGCGCGAGGCGCGCCACACGCCCAGCGACGTGTAGTAGATGTACTCGCACAGGTACCTGTCAGTGACGGTAACGGTACCTGTGGGCAGTGGCACTCGCCGAGCTGCGCGAGGCAGCGCGCCACGACGCGCTCGAGCGCGCGCGCCGTGCGCGAGGCGCGCCACACGCCCAGCGACGTGTAGTAGATGTACTCGCACAGGTACCTGTCAGTGACGGTAACGGTACCTGTGGGCAGTGGCGCTCGCCGAGCTGCGCGAGGCAGCGCGCCACGACGCGCTCGAGCGCGCGCGCCGTGCGCGAGGCGCGCCACACGCCCAGCGACGTGTAGTAGATGTACTCGCACAGGTACCTGTCAGTGACGGTAACGGTACCTGTGGGCAGTGGCACTCGCCGAGCTGCGCGAGGCAGCGCGCCACGACGCGCTCGAGCGCGCGCGCCGTGCGCGAGGCGCGCCACACGCCCAGCGACGTGTAGTAGATGTACTCGCACAGGTACCTGTCAGTGACGGTAACGGTACCTGTGGGCAGTGGCACTCGCCGAGCTGCGCGAGGCAGCGCGCCACGACGCGCTCGAGCGCGCGCGCCGTGCGCGAGGCGCGCCACACGCCCAGCGACGTGTAGTAGATGTACTCGCACAGGTACCTGTCAGTGACGGTAACGGTACCTGTGGGCAGTGGCACTCGCCGAGCTGCGCGAGGCAGCGCGCCACGACGCGCTCGAGCGCGCGCGCCGTGCGCGAGGCGCGCCACACGCCCAGCGACGTGTAGTAGATGTACTCGCACAGGTACCTGTCAGTGACGGTAACGGTACCTGTGGGCAGTGGCACTCGCCGAGCTGCGCGAGGCAGCGCGCCACGACGCGCTCGAGCGCGCGCGCCGTGCGCGAGGCGCGCCACACGCCCAGCGACGTGTAGTAGATGTACTCGCACAGGTACCTGTCAGTGACGGTAACGGTACCTGTGGGCAGTGGCACTCGCCGAGCTGCGCGAGGCAGCGCGCCACGACGCGCTCGAGCGCGCGCGCCGTGCGCGAGGCGCGCCACACGCCCAGCGACGTGTAGTAGATGTACTCGCACAGGTACCTGTCAGTGACGGTAACGGTACCTGTGGGCAGTGGCGCTCGCCGAGCTGCGCGAGGCAGCGCGCCACGACGCGCTCGAGCGCGCGCGCCGTGCGCGAGGCGCGCCACACGCCCAGCGACGTGTAGTAGATGTACTCGCACAGGTACCTGTCAGTGACGGTAACGGTACCTGTGGGCAGTGGCGCTCGCCGAGCTGCGCGAGGCAGCGCGCCACGACGCGCTCGAGCGCGCGCGCCGTGCGCGAGGCGCGCCACACGCCGAGCGCGGGCACGTGCACGAACAGCGTGCGCGCGCTGTCCACGCTCAGCGACGTGTAGTAGATGTACTCGCACAGGTATCTGTCGGTGAACACCGAAACTATAACCGGCGCTGGAGGGCCGAACTGAAGGCGGTATAACTATTGCATACTGCTTTTCTCTTATTACTGTATTGTAATTTGATGCACATTTCCCAGCATTAATATCTGCCACAACAAAGCGCGCATAAATATTTGACACGGCTCTATTTCTAGGGCCCTTAGGAAGTGTCTGATATTTTCGACCGTTTTGTTACAGCAGATATTGGTGTACGTAGACTGGACGTCTACGACCAACCTCGTCACAGAAACCACATAAAATCCAGCGCTAGGCCTCTAGCCCGGCACACGCCGAAACTGGTACGGTCCACGGAGAAACTTGTCTACCATCTTAGGGTTCCGTAGTCAACTAAGATGATTATTTCCCTTGTATCACAAAGCAGCAAAATTCTTCTGCATATATAAAATACTAGACTTCAAGCTTACTTGAACAGCAAAATTGCACAAAAACAGGCAGGCTTTGTCAAAGGCCGAGGAACTCGGAAGCAAATACTCATCTTGAGACAAATCATCAAAAAGGCCCGAGAGTTTAATAAAAAGCTGTACATCTGTTTTCTCGACTTTAGCAAAGCCTTCGACACCGTTGTCTGGTCCAAATTATGGGAAGTATTGCTGGCGATGGGCGTTCCGCGCCACTTAATACATCTGATCGAGAGGCTCTATAAGGACGGCACAGCAAGTGTGCGCTTGGAAGGAGTAGACTCTGAATCTCTTAAAACACAAGCCGGTGTCAGACAAGGATGTATATTATCACCGTTACTTTTTAACATCTACACAGAAAAATGGGATAAAGGTGTATCGATAGGAGGTATGAACATATCTAATTTGAGGTATGCTGACGATACAACGCTTCTGGCTTCATCCAAGGACGGAATCAGTAACATGCTGCGGATACTCGAAACCACTAGCCTAGAGTTAGGACTCGCCTTGAACCGCGAAAAACCAAAGATGATGATAGTTGATAGAGCCAATGAAAGCAATCCAGCAAAGCAATACTTCACCCATTGCCAACTGTGAAGTTGTCGGCAGCTACATTTACTTGGGACCCACTATCACCAATAGCGGGGGTTGTGACCTCGCGATTAAACGACGTTGCGCCATGACACGGTCCGCTGCGCAAAGGCTAGACAAGATATGGAGAGACCGCCGAATCACGAAAAATACCAAAATACGCCTTATGAACAGCCTGGTTTTTCCGATATTTTTGTATGGAGCGGAAACATGGACCTTGCGGATGAAGGATCGACGCAAGATCGACGCCCTAGAAATGTGGTGTTGGAGGCGCTTGTTGGGTATCGCCGCCACCGCGCTAACAACAGTGTATAATTCTCTTCTGTCTATTTTAATTCTAAATAACGTTAAAAAATAGTTGTTTTATAAAGTGATGCATATCATTGTGTAGCTTAGAACACGAGCTTCAAAATCACATATAGTGTTTTTCAATACGATTTGTGATTAGTGAATCATTAGAATAATAGCTTAAACTTAGCAAGTGCATATCGGACGGTCAACGGTGAGACGCAACGGTAGTGTTTAAACTGGTCAGCACACCAGCAGCGGCTGCAGCGCTTGTTCCCACAAGCGCTGCAGCCGCTGCTGTCGACTGGACGGCGCGGGCCATCAACAGCGCTTAAAGCGCTCGCGGAGTTACGGGCTACTAGCCGTTATCGTTCTTTAACGAAACACATAAGTGCCGCGATTTGCACGGCGCTTACGACCTTTGTGATACAATGGACAAAGCAAACAAATTTGAGCACAAACCTGGAAACCGGTCGTCTACAGGCAACTGTTGTAAATGTAAACAATCCGTAAACACAAAAATAAGTGCATTATGTTGGGTATGTGCGTTGAACTTTCATCTTGATTGTGACGGCTACCCAGAAAAATTATATACATTGTTGGAACCTAAAAAAAAGGAACATTGGAAATGCAAAATTTGTATAAGAAAAGGCCCTATCACATCGAATAATTTTATTTCACCATCTTCATCTAATGTAACATTGCGAAAAAGCAATAAAAAACATTTGAACCCATTACACAAGCAGAAGAGCATAAAATCGCCGGCGTCAGAACCTCCTAAATTTTTTGAGCACAGCTCGAAAGAAATTTGCCAGCAGTTTTATGATACACAAAAGATCGAAACGCTCGAGCCGGCCATATCCTCCTTCATACCGACGACAATAGAGTGTGAAGTTTCTCCTAAATCTGAGAACGAGGCCAGGGGACCTGAATTACTCCAGCCAATAACTGGATCGGCAGTACAGGAGAAAACTATTGTAAACATCCCCGTACACAATTCTTTCGACTCGTTATCGGACCCTGACCCTGGCGACGACCAGGCCGAGGAAACTAGTTTAGAAGAAGAGCAAAAATCTGGAGCGACAATGCAGACGAAAACTGCTAAAGACATCCAACACAATTCTTTTCACTCTGTATCGGACCTGGAGGACTTGGAAACCCACTTGCCGTCGTCATTTTTAATTAATGTTAGCTCTCACAGCTTACCAAATCTTGACTCTCAAGTTCAAACCTATTTAGTAGAGGAATTAAAAAATCAGGTCAGTACGCTTAAAGAACAGTTACTAGGTGCGGACACTGAGGTTCAAAGGCTCCTCAACGAGAACTATGAGCTTCAGGACGCGTTATGTGAGGCTCGTAAAAAGTGCGACTTTTATAAGAACTTGTTGCAATCTTATAAATAGGGACTACGAGTATTCATCTGACATTTCTGAAGATCTTGATTTAGTGTGCTCTAGCGAGACTGTGGTGGATGTTGACCACGTAATTAACAATAAGCAACTTACTAACCTGAATATTTTTTATCAAAATTTGTGTGGTGTCTCTAATAAAAAGCTAGAATTAGAATTGTATCTTCCTGACATAGTAAACTACGTTTGTATAAGCGAACATTTTTTAAATGCTATCTCAGCCCCACTTTTCCATTTATCAGAGCACAAACTTGTTACATACAACACAAGGACAAAGAAAAAGGGTGGTGGTACTCTAATTTTAAGCCAAATAGACTGGAAAAATTAGGAACTTGAAGCTTGTAAAATATGGTACAAAGATGAATATTTTGAAGTTTGTGGGATCAAAGATGGTTTAACAAACGTTAATTTGATATGTTCCTATAGAAATCCTGTTGATGCTAATTTTGATACATTTATTGGTCGGCTTGAATGTCTTTTAGAACACTTCTTTAACAAAAAATGCATTATATGTGGGGACTTTAACGTTGACTTGTTAAAACCAGAAGACAAAAGGACGGTGGAATTCACATCTATGCTATCTGCTTACTGTTTTAGACCTCTTATTTCTACAGTTACTTTCATACGTAATAATGCTCAATCGTGTTTGGATAATTTTCTGACAAATCTGCCAGAGGACTGTGTTGGGCCAATTGAGATTGACCACAATGGTTTAGCCGATGGTCACGCAGGTATCTTTACTTCGTTTACTTTGCATAACTCCAGAATATCTCAAAACGATAATACCACCTGGAAATGTGTGAGAAAAATAAATGACACAAACAAATCTAAATTCCGTCAGAAAATCATGGAGGATAACTGGATGGATATGGGTGTACACACGTTTATTCAGAATTTAAATAGGTCATTTAAAGCATGCTTCAGGAAAACGAAAATAAAGATATCTTCTAGCAAGGGGGCGAAATTTAAATGGGTTACAAAAGGCATTCAAATATCAAGCAGAATGAAACGCTTTCTTATGATTGCAAGAACTGACTCAATTATTAGCTACAGGAAAAAATATATCACAATTTTTAAACGCGTTATTAGGCATGCAAAGAGAATAGCGGTGCAAGAACAAATTGAAAAAGCTAAAGATTCCTCAAAAGAAATATGGAAAATTGTCCAAAAGCACCGTTGCAAGTTTGTTAAGCAAACAACAGTTAATACGTGTTTGAGAGTGGCTGGAGAAGACGGATCTACTAATCTGATTGCCAACCCTGAAATAGTGAGTGCGATCTTCTTAAATAAATTCACCCAATGTAGTCCCGAGCAAGACAGGACAGAATAAGCACATCGTTTATTGCGAACTAACGCGTCCATCAGTGTAAAGGATATGATTTTTGAACCAGTAACTATAGTCGAATTAAAAAACATTATAAAAAACTTTAAAACTAAACCATCGTGCGGGTATGATGAGATTCCAATATCAGTTTTTAAAGAAAATATAGATATACTTGTCGAGCCTCTGGTACACCTATTTAACGAATGTTTTCAGATTGGCACCTTCCCCGACCAGTTTAAAGTTGCAAAAATTCTGCCAATATACAAAAAAGGGTCTAAAACGGATACGGCAATTATAGACCGATTTCTCTTCTGCCAGTATTATCGAAAATGCTGGAAAAACTTATGAAGGACAGGCTGATAAAGCACCTCAACCTCAATCACTCGTTGAACAGTAGGCAGTACGGTTATCAAAAGAGCAGAAGCACTAACGATGCCATCACAACACTGATCGCTGATATAGTACACCAACTTAACGAGAAAAGGAGAGTCGCAGGGCTTTTCCTTGATCTCAGTTCCGCTTTTGATACCGTTGACCATAATTTATTACTTGCAAAGTTGGAACACTATGGTGTAAGAGGGACAATGCTAAATCTATTCCGGTCTTACCTGTCAAACAGGAAACAATTTGTGGAAATCAAATGGCATCAAGATAATCAAGAAACGATTCATAGATCTAGAGTATCCAAATTGGAAAGAGGAGTCCCACAAGGATCTATCTTAGGTCCAATCCTTTTTATTATTTTTACGAATGATCTTATTCCTTTTATAGAGAACTCAATCCCGGACACAACATTGGTGGTGTATGCTGACGATACAAACGCTATCATATCTGCAGATAACTTAACCCAACTGAATGACAGAGTCAATTCTTCTTTAGAGGCTCTAAACACCTGGTTCAGCACAAACAACCTGAAACTGAATTGTGCAAAGACCAACGCTGTATTGTTCAAAACTACCTCCAAGAACACAGATCGCCTACAAGTTACAGCAAATGGAGTGAGTATTCAACAGGTTGATTCAGTCAAATTTCTCGGTGTCAGGATTGACTCCAGTCTGAATTGGAAAAATGAGTTATCTGCACTAGTCCATTCAATAAGTTCAGCCTGTTATGCACTAAGAAGTCTCAGGGACGAAGTGATGCTCTCTCATCTTAAAATGGTCTATTACGCTCTAATCGAATCCAAAATTAGATATAGCGTTAAATTCTGGGGCAATAGCTACCTTTACAATATTCAGTCTGCTTTGGTAGCCCAAAAGAGAGCCATCAGAACCATGGTGAGAATATCTCAAACAACGTCGTGCAAATCCTATTTTTCTCAGTTAGAAATCCTCACGGTGCCCAGTTTATACATTCTTGTAACCCTTAGCGACCTAATAAAACATTTAAACTGCATCGAGACTCTAGATGAACGACAAAAGCGTTTGGCAACCAGAAGAATGGACTTACCACAAACAATAAATTCAATACCAGTAAATTCAATAGACGTTATTAAAACATTTAAGTCACTGAATTTAAAGAAAACAGAGGATTTATGGGGAACTTCAGTAAAAATTGTTCATCATATCATAGACTCAATTGCACCCTATGTAGCCTTGATTTATAATAATTGCATATCAGAGGGCGTGTTTCCAGATCTTATGAAACTTAGTAAAGTGATACCTCTTTTTAAATCAGGTGACTTGAGTGACTTGACTAATTTCCGTCCGATATCTATACTACCTGTATTAAGTAAAGTTTTCGAAAAGTTAATGTTGATGGATCTGCTGGGACACTTCAATAGAAATAAACAACTTAGTAGTAAACAGTTCGGTTTCACAAGGGGACGTTCCACGGCTGATGCAGCATCTGTACTCATTAAATATATTTACAACATCTGGGAGAAATCTTGTGATGCAATTGGAGTTTTTTGTGACCTTTCTAAGGCATTTGATTGCGTTGATCATGGAACACTCATTTTGAAATTAGAACATTATGGCCTGTCTATAAATGCCTTAAGCCTTATGTCTTCATATCTCAGCAATAGAACACAAACAGTTGTTGTAAATGGAACCCACTCCAGTGGAGCTGCAGTTAAGCTAGGAGTGCCACAGGGCTCTATCTTAGGGCCATTTCTATTTTTAGTTTATATAAATGACTTACCATCTATAGTAGAAAATCTTTCTGATATAGTACTATTTGCTGATGATACATCATTAATTTTCAAAGTTGACCGGAAAGCAACAGACTATTCCGAAATTAATAGTGTACTAGTTAAAGTACTTGACTGGTTTATTATTAATAATCTGGTATTGAATGCTAAGAAAACGAAATGTGTTAGATTTGCTTTACCGAATGTTAGAGCAGTGGATTCTGCTATATCGCTCAATGGTGAATGTTTAGAAATGGTGGATAGGGCATTATTCTTAGGTATAACACTGAACAAGAACTTGCAATGGAGTCCCCATTTAGCAGTACTTGCAGGTAAATTAAGTTCAGCAGCTTACGCTATTCGAAAAATTAGACAATTGACCAATGTTGATACTGCTCGCTTAGTATATCATAGTTATTTTCATAGTATCATGTCATACGGTATTCTGGTTTGGGGCAAAGCAGCTAACATACAGACTATATTTGTGTTACAAAAAAGAGCGATTCGTTCTATATATAACTTGAACTCCCGTGACTCCTTAAGATAACTTTTTAAAGACATCAACATATTAACCGTAGCGTTCCAATATATTTATGAGAATATTATTTATGTTATTAAGAACCTTGAGTCTTTTACTAGGAATTCAGATATCCACAATTTTAATACTAGAAATAAAAACAAAATCGCTATTAGAAAGTTCCGCGTTCGTAAAGTAGCCAAATCATTCGTAGGCCAATGTATACATTTTTATAATAAGCTACCAGATGATGCTTTGAAATTATCATTTCCAGCTCTCAAAAAGTACTTAAAAGAGTCCCTAATGGCAAAGGCTTATTATAGGGTAGAGGACTATTTAACAGACAAAAATGCATGGCCCAAAACAGAAACCAAATAATTTACTTTTACCGGGACACGGTTCTTATAAGGTGGCATATCAAACGTATGTAAGTTGTTTTAAATAAAAATCACTATTTTGCTTTTTTATATTCTAGATTTTTTTTTTTACTTTTATAAGTTTTGATATGTTTCCTTGAAGAACTACACATTGAGTTTATACTCAAAACATATATTTAGGTTAGGCTAAGCACGAATATTGTAATAGATATAAGAGTTATTTCGAAAAAATGACTGACTGTTGAGTTTGTTTCGGCTTTCTTCTCTTCAGTGGTCTCCTCTTGGGAAACCCTTGGGTGCCCTTGTGGCCTACTTACAGAATAAAGATCATTATTTCATTATTTCAATTAGTGCCAGACTCAAAGTTATGAAACACTCTTCGGGTTACCAGGCCATTAGATTATTTAATAGGTTACCCCCTGAACTTAAGTCAATTACGAGTTTAAACATGTTTAAAAACAAGTTAAAAGCATTCTTGTCGAAGAAGTGTTTTTATTCAGTAGAGGAATTTTGCCAGCACAATGTGATTACTGATTAAATGAAGCCACATGTATGGAAAAAAAAATCAAATTAAGTACCTAGTATACATTTATGACCTTTCATTTGAAACTTGTAATTAGTAGTTTAAGCTTAAATTTTAATTTTATTTTGGATAGTAGAGATTATTATTAGGTGTATGGTTGTTGTTTTTTTTTATATTAATTTTATGTGTGTTTTATTTATGTGTGTTTTATTTATGTAAAATTCAAATGCAATGTATATTGTGAAAATGAATAAATGACTATGACTATGACTATGACTATCAGCTGGACCGCTCACCGGACTAACGTGTCCATACTAAAGGAATTAAAAATTGACCAGCGTCTCTCGTCGCTTGTTCAGCTATGAATCCTCAGATTATTTGGACACGTTACCCGCAAAAGTGACTAAATGGAGCGGCTGGTGATTCAGGGCAGAGTGGAAGGTAGCAGATCTCGCGGCCGATCACCAACTCGATGGACAGACACCATCAAATCTGTCACTGAGACTCCTGTGGCAGAATGCGCGCGCCATGCAACCAACAGGAAGCTATGGAGAAGATTGGCGAAGGCAGCAGTGGAAAAAGCAGACGACTCCCCATGACCACGACCACTCTGTCAAGAGTGAACGACTCAGAAGAAGTCAACTAAGAAACCTTATAGTTTCGCCATGTCCGTCTGTCGGCCTGTCCGTCTGTCTACCCGTCCGCGGCTTAGCTACGTGATCATTAGTATAAAAAGCTGAAATTTGGTATGAGTATGTGTGAGTATCACGCCGACAAAACGGTAAAATAAAAACTAAAAAAAAACTTTTTTTCAGGTACCTCTCATACACCTAAAGTGGGGGTGATGTTTTTTCGTTCCTACACTAGTGTGTGGGGTGTCGTTGAATAGGTCCTTTAAAAATAATAGGGGTCTTCAAACATTATTTTTTGATAAAGTTTTGTAAATATTCGCTCCGGAAATCCAAAAAATAGCGTCCCTCGTCTAAATTTTCAACCGCAGGTCAACAAATTAAGGAAATATTCATGAAAATGAGGCCTTATAAGTACTTTCAATGAAAACTATTTTAAAAAACCGGCCAAAAGCATGTCGGACCACACTCGGTGTAGGGATCCGCAGGCGTTCATACCAAAAAATGAACTACGAATAAAAAACATGCGATATGAAAGAGTGCACTAGCAAAAGATCGTATCTCCACGGCACTTACGTCCTTTTGTTGAGAAGCGCCGTTTTTCGGCCATAACTCAAAAACGGCATATCCGATCATGTTCAAAACAATTTTCGTTGAAAGTATTTATTAAGCTTTATCTTTATATAATTTTTTTCATATTTTTTAGACATACCGTTCAGAAAATAGAGGGGGGGGACACAATTTATGCAACTCTCGGAGCGATATTTTTTTCGAAAATATCCACTAAATCAAATTTTTTTTAGAAACCTCAAAATGATTTTAAAAGATCTGTCGAAATATGTGCTACAGATTGATATTTGCTGGAAAAAAAAAACCAGTTTCGGCTACATATATGGAGTGCGCCCCCTAGATTTTTTGTATAAGTAGCGGCTTACACAAGACACCTATAGGTACTCCAAATTTGATTTTGTAGTTTTTGAGTAAAATGCCTGTGACATACGGACGGACGGACAGACATGACGAAACTATAAGGGTTCCGTTTTTGCCTTTCGGCTACGGAACCCTAAAAAGAAGGTGGTTACAAGCCTTTTTGTTGGGCATCCCGGTGGGAATCGGCTTATATAGACGCCACGCCACTGTGCAACTGATACATAATGAAAGACAAATTTTTATTATGCAGTACAGTTGCATAAACTAATTTATTTATATCCTTCATGTGTTTCATGTTCAACCATTGAGTGAGCCAGGAACATGTTTACTGAGAGAAGAATACCCAGCGCACCGATAAGTTGTAGGTAAGTGATCTCAGAATTACATTATTTATCATATAATCAATGAGAATGCTCAATTTAGCATTGAAAAGATGTTCATTACCTATGATTTTTGAACACATTAAAGAGGATATATGAGTGTAGGTAGAGATAAACTGATCTTTTGTAACTCTCATGCAATTTACCATATATTTATATGATTTACGCTGAGTTTCCCGAGTGAGTTTATTGCCTTTTGTTGAAACCTAATCAGTATAAACATATTTACCTCCTATTGTCTTTATTTCTTTATCAAATATATCTAATTATGTACGATAAGCGGCCGCTGTCAGTAACCAGCGCTTGTTGCACAAACACAAGTTTTCACAAACACTTTTGACATCATCATCATCAATTAAAAATTTCGTCAATTTACCAAAAGAAGGGAAATTGCACATACGCACTTATGCTACGATAGGAAATGATAGTGCTAGAATAGAACTTTAGATAATCATTTTTTTCTAGGACACTCTAGTCAATAAAAATCTTAAAAGTGACTGACAACGAATACAGTCACATAGATGCCTGAAATGTTGTACAGCTAGACTACAATGCTCGATCGAAGCCGTCAATTAATAAGATTCTGTCAAAAAATATTTTTGTGACATGATTTATTTCCGACTGTACTTCCCATTAAACATCTATCAACTACTCACCGAGACGATCCCGAAGCCTAAACTCAGTAGGATTGCGTTACTATTACAAAGTTCTTATGACTACTTTCCGGCTTCATCATCAGATCAGTTCGATGGTGTCATAATATTGTTACCTTACTTGCGTATGCCAAATTTTAGCCCAACCGGGAACCGGGAAGTGGGTTCAATTTAACTTGCAAGATTTGTTTACGTACTTAGAGGTGATCTTAATACAATGCTTGTGAAAAGAGAATGTCCGCCCACCTGCCGGCGTCGTTGGACGAGACGGCGCTGACGTCCTCCTCGGGCTCGTTGTTGAGGTCGGCGCAGATGCGCTCGACGTCGAGGCTGGTGCGCAGGCGCAGGGCGCCGGGCGCGGGGCAGGCGTGGTTGGCGGGACACTGCTCCAGGTAGTCCAGCCGCTGGTAGCCCTTGCGGTGCGCCTGCGTCTCCAGCGTCAGGCACTGCGCGTGCTTCGACACGCCCACGTGGATCATCAGCTGAAAAGTACAATTTTAGTCATTATAATCATCAGCTCAGCCTATACTGGGTATCCCACGATAATGCAACATGATGGAAAATAACCTTAAATTAATATAGATAGGATAATGAAATAATGATCTTTATTATGTAAGTAGGCCGCAAGGGTACTTTTACAAGTCTGACTCTATGGCATTTCCCAAGAGGAAGGAGACCACTGTTGAAAAGAAAGCCGAAACAAACTCAACAGTCAGTCGTTTTTTCTAAATAACTCTTATATCTATTACAATATTTGTACTGAGCCTATCCTAAATATATGTTTTAAGTATACCTAAACTCAATGCATAGTTCTCCAAGAAAACATATCAAAACTTATAAAAGTAAAAAAATAATAGAAGATCAAAAAGCAAAATATGTTTATTTATTTAAAACAACTTACATATGTTTGATATGCCACCTTATAAGAACCGTGTCCCGGTAAAAGTAAATTATTTGGTTTCTGTTTTGGGCCATGCAGTTTTGTCTGTTAAATAGTCCTCTACCCTATAATATGCCGTTGCCATTAGACTTTTTTCAGTACTTTTTGAGAGCTGGAAAAGGTAATTTTAAAGCATCATGTGGTAAATTATTAAAAAAATGGCAATTATTATAAAATAACATTGGCCTACAAATGATTTGGCTACTTTACGAATGCGGAACTTTCTAATGGCGATTTTGTTTGTTTTTCTAGTATTAATATTGTGGATATCTGAATTCTTAGTAAAAGAGTCCAGGTTCTTAATAACATAAATAATATTCTCATAAATATATTGGGACTCTACTGTTAATATGTCGATGTCTTTAAAAAGTTCTGTTAAGGAGTCACGGAAATTCAAGTTATATATAGAACAAATCACTCTTTTTTGTAGCACAAATATAGTCTGTATGTCAACTGCTTTGCCCCAAACTAGATATTTTGCTGAAATGATTTTTAGTGTAGTTTCAGTAACTGGGCACCGGCCTCCTCTCATGGATAAGAGTGAATGAGATCTAGTCTCCACACTGATGCAGAGCAGATTGGAGACTTCAGATCAGATACACCCTTGAATTGATTCGCAGATATAGAAAGAAAAGAAATTCGCAGATATAAGCAAGTTTCCTCACAATGTTCTCCTTCACCCACAACTGTCATTGTGTGACCTTCTTATGCGCCTTCCTCTTCTTATGTATCACTTTATTATTATGGTGGTTTAATCAACTCATTGCTTATGGCACCAAGAGTCAACTACATTTGTTTCATATGTATACTTTTGTTTATGTTATTGATTGATCAGTGGCAATTTATACCTACAGTAAATTACAAATTAAATTTATCATCTTGTCTTGTACAAGCACAAAAAAAAACTCAACAAAACCAACCTAAAAACGTTTGCCATCTCTGATATACCAATCACCCTATGGCATTGTTTTCTAATGCCCAAAAGAGGCACACAACATTTCACTGGCCCAATATTACAGGGTTCGATGTTACATCTTTGGGGCAGTTAAAATTAGGCTATATGTACCTTGTAATATTGGGCCAGCGATTTGGCTGACATGATGTTAATTATTTAAGTTAATTAATTGCTTTTACTCGGGAAAGTAAGGGCTTAAAGTAAACAAGCTGCAGGTAACCTGTCTTTCTATTAAGAAGTACAACTTTGGCACAGGATAAAAATTTGATTGATGCATATTATCCATGAAGTGCCCATGGCCTTTCCTTTGATAATATTTTTTGTGATAATATGTATAATGTTGAACACTTCGGACTTTATAAATTCCCTAAAATAGTTGTTACTTTCATTATTATGTTTCTATTGATGCATATAAATATATTAATGTATTTATTAAGATTATATACTTATTTATTAATAATTTTTGGGAATTCCTTTGTCACCTTTTTGTATAAGAAAATTTAAAGGGACCTAAAATAACTGATTTATACTGTCTCAGTTTCAACAAATACACTGTTTAATAAAGTATTAAATATTTAATAAAACTGGAATTAAACAGCTGAATTAGTGAAGTTGTACGCTATCATGTTATTGTACCTTTGGCTCGTGCGTCTCCCACAGCGCAGGCACGAACTCGTCCACGTTGCTGTAGGTGACGGGCAGCTCCAGTTGCACCAGTTCGATGTTGTGCTGCCGCTCCAGCGCCGCCTTGTCCATCAACTTCACCGCCTCCCAGCTGGCATTCACGGGGTGATCGATGAACGGCCCGAACCCCGTCACCAGTACCATCGGCTTGCAGTAAAAATCCAAATCGTTACACATGTTTGCAGCAGTAGAGCAAAATGTACTGTTGGTGGTACGCACAGCGTGAATGGAATTAAACTAAATAAATATTTGCTGTACAAATACAAAAGTTTTGAACTTTTGACGTCTAATCAAGTGAAATGCTGATGATAAGAATGTCATTGTCAGGTGATAATGATAAATAAAGCTCGTAGTACACTTTGCTGAATTTAGCATCCTAAATGGAGGAGGGGAGTTAAGGCGTCTCACTCCAACGTATTGCTGCTTCCCTTTCGTTGGCATCCTAGTTAGGATAAGTGTAATACGCGCTTAATAATATCACATTGGACGGTTGGCTGAATTGCAGTGTAAGTGTTGCCATGTGCGACAATCGGTCACTTCTATACCTTTTTTTATTATTTTTTTATTAGCCTGTATGTTATTCCATTGCTGGGCCTCTCATCTTTTTCGCCACTCGTCCCGATGGAGTGCATGTTCCTGAAAAAACGTCCTGTAATGCATCCAGATTAACCCGCCATCTATGCTTCGCTAGCCATCTCGAGGCGTCCATACTGTTATAAAGTTGTAAAAATGCACTGTACATTAAGGATATTTTAAAAAGAAATAGTTAAATGAACTATTTAAAGGTAACTTTTTGTAGGTATGTGCCTTTGCGGTCTATGGATCATAAGTTTTTCTCCTTCGTAAACGATCTTTGTAAGGGTAAGACCGCACTAGATGCAATTACGCGACCGTGGTGCGAGCGACGCGACTGGCGCGATAGTGCGCAGCAAAATTTGCTCGTCAGTTGTATTCAGAGTTTTGATCAAGGTACTACCGCACCACACCACACTATAAAAATAAATAAAAATAAAATGCATTTATTTCAGACCAACTTTGTCCATATTTTTTAGTAAAAGAAACTTACACTAAGGTTCTTAAACTGAGACACTTGGTCTGAGAACTTAAATAACTATCTTAGGAACTAAACTTAAATGCAGAGAGGACCAGTGCCTTATCAGGCCACTGTCCCATCTGTCGGCCACGATAGTCAGGAAACTGTGGCGGCTGTCGCGCACCCTGTGGAGCGTCGCGGCGCAACGCTTGCGCAGTGTCGTGTGGATCCCGTCCACTTGCGCGTCCGTGAACATGCCCGACGCACTGCAGCGTCGAAGACTATGCAGGGCCCGGAACCGTTACCTATTTATAAATATCCAAAAATACGCGCGATTTCTGAAATGTTTGAAAACTATATTATGGAAAAGACGAAAATCTTGAAAAATCGAAATTTTTAATATAATATACGAAAATCTCGTAATTGAACGAAAAAAAAAAACGTTTTCTCCCCTATGCTTTTCATTTAACTAGGCGACTAATTATTATCATATATTTACTTTTATTATTTAAAAATAAAAAGTCCTGCACATATGGTTTAGATAATAATGCACTACGCGGCAACTCGCGGCAGTAGAACTGCGTGCCGCAGCACTGCGCGACAAAGTAGACCAACTCACCAAAGTTGACGCGCAGTGTCACGTCTCGTAAAGTTCCGCTGCCGCTAGTGTGGTTTAGCAAACGGCACGATGCTGCATTGTATACAATTCCATACAGAGAATATTTTTTCGCATTGCGTTGCGTCGCTCTTCTGCCGCGCAGTTATCCCTAGTGCGGTCTAACCTTAAGAGTCCCCAGTAAGCTCGGTTCTCCATACAAACGTAGTTACGCTCTCATTTTAAAACGACTAGCTAGTTTGCTCCGAAACTTTGTACTTAGAATACGTTAAGGTATATGCAGGCCTGTAATTAGTTTATGTAGCTTCAGATACCATAGTAAAAAAAATACAGCGAATTTAAGTTTTTCATACAAAACTTGTTTTTGCTGTATTTCGTTTGTGTTAAAAACTGGAGCCATATAAACTAATTACAGGCCTAGATTTACCTCATGTTATTGTATATGCAAAGTTTCGTTACAATCCAACACGTAGTTTTAAAATGAGAACGAAACTCCGTTTGTATGGGAAGGTTGAATTTGACCGAGCTTGCTGGGGACTCTTAATCGGTAAAAAAATATTATCGTACAACACTAAACATCACGATCCGGGCACATCATTCATCTGATTCATTCCATTCCATTCGTATTATTCTGTCATTCGTTCATTTTGAACTGAACGGAACGTAGTCCTTGATATTTCATGGCGCGTTTTAATTTTTTATTAAATGATGTGCTGGTTTAGTTAACAAAAATTATTAATTTATTCTAGTTGTAAATACGGTTTTAGTTATTGCAGTAGTACGAATACCAAATTGACGGTGCGAAACTTTATGCCGCAGTGTTTACCCAGTTATAGGTTATGTTAGGGTCGAATCCATATTTCATTAATAAACCTTATTTATAATGACGGAGGGCGAGTCTAGCAACAATACGCGGACGGTCGCGGTGCCGTGCCCGTTCGTGAAGAGGAAAGTGGAATGCGTGGGTGCCGCGTTTCTCAGATATTTCAACATCAAATGCCACGGCGAGGATGCTTTGTTCGAGACGTCGACGGCCAACGAGAAGGCGGAGGAGGTGGTGTTCGATGATGACGTGGAGTACCTGCGTAGCCTGGACCCTAAGGAGTGGAAGCAGCAGGACCACTACGCCGTGCTGGGCATGAAGCAGCTGCGCTATCGCGCCACCGACGACGACATCAAGCGCGCCTACCGCCAGAAGGTGCTGCGCCACCACCCCGACAAGCGCAAGGCGCAGGGCGAGGAGGTGCGCAGCGACGATGACTACTTCACGTGCATCACCAAGGCGTACGAGATCCTCGGCACACCCGTCAAGCGCAGGTCCTACGACTCCGTCGACCCGGAGTTCGATGATACGGTGCCCACTCAGAACGAGGTTAAGAAGGAAGGATTCTACAAAGCGTTCACTAAGTTCTTCGAGCAAAATGCGCGGTGGTCAGAGAAAAGGAACGTGCCACTTCTGGGCGACGAGAACAGCTCCCGCGAGTCAGTAGAGAAGTTTTACGCGTTCTGGTACGAGTTTGACTCCTGGCGCGAGTTCTCGTACCTCGACGAGGAGGAGAAAGAGCGCGGCCAGGACAGAGAGGAGCGGAGGTGGATAGAGAAACAGAACAAAGCGGCGCGAGCCAAGCTGAAGAAGGAGGAGATGGCGCGCATCCGCAGCCTGGTCGACCTGGCGTACGCGAATGACCCGCGCATCCAGCGCTTCAAGCAGGAGGACAAGGACAAGAAGCTGGCGGCAAAGC
Source organism: Hedya salicella (assembly GCA_905404275.2). NCBI lineage: Eukaryota > Metazoa > Arthropoda > Insecta > Lepidoptera > Tortricidae > Hedya > Hedya salicella. The sequence continues at coordinate 178,325 of FR990112.1, read as the reverse complement.
GAGCCCGACAGGTACCTCGACTCACTATTTAACATTCACTTTTAACGTTTTCGTAACTTATTTAACGTTTACTTTGAACCGGCTTCCAAGTTAATATTACCTCATGTTTGGGCCTACTGGGTTGTTTCTCTAGACAGTTATTCCAAAGTGTGTTCTATGATGTTAAACAAGTCATAAATCATGTTGTGCAAAGCTTTTTCTACATTCCATCTGATTATCTGTAAATTTCAGAGTAAAATCTTGACAATTTGATTTCATGAATTACCTTATAGAATTACCAAATTATGTTATGTAAGATATAAACTGTACAGTTATTGCCCAGGATACAGTGTTTACTGCCTTTACATATGGTTTTAAAGAAGAAAAAAAGTTAAATAGCAGAAAATATTTATTGATTTAATTTTTCAATACTTACTAAAATCAAAGTGGTTAATCACTGTATCATGGGCAATAACTGAACTATTTGCCAAATTGGGTTTTGTTTTGAAAAGTGGTAAACACTTACATTACACTACAGAAATATACCTATTTTTACAAACACACACATTTAAAAAAAATATCCTTAAAAAGAAAACCTAACAATATATTCTACAATGTATTGTATAAATCAACCATGACTTTGTCCTGTGGCAGAAGGGAAGTATGGCATCTCCATTGGTTAAATGCTCTAAGATTGGTTACATTGTGTTTATGGATTGTCAACTGGACATTATCTGGAATACTTTAATTTCTAATATATTTAATAGACCTTACTTTTTAGATTTGTGATCACAGCAGTGATCTGATGTCCAAATATTAATTTGTAGTATGTTTTGATAGCACTGCTCATGCATCTACAGATTGTGTTGATTTTTATGTCGCAATTGCTGCTCAAGACTCGCCATGCTCAAGAAAATACTGGCCAATTTAAAACTATATTACAGCAACCTTGGTATCTGATATTATCACAAAGAAACAAAAATATAACATTGTAATAACTTAAGAATATTGAAATTATCCCTATTCAGATTTTTTATTCTGACATAGAGTATCAATCAATTCAGCATGCCGCCTGGCAAAGGCGTCCTCAAACTGTGTTCTAACAGTTCGGGCCTGCCATCTTGTCATCTGTTTCTGTTTCTGGGATAACGGTTGGTTATTATTTTGTTCCACTTTTCCTGTTTTTCTATCATGAAGTGTTCGATCGTTATCTTATTCTGTTTAATATGTCTGTTCTTATTGTGTTTGCTCTAAGATGTTTATTTATGCTATGCATTTCTCCCATACTGCAATTCATGGATCTTTGGCAATATTGTAATTTATTTCTGTGCAGTTTCGTAAGTCCCCACATCTCACCATCGCACCATGGTAAAATACGGGTTTTAAAAATAGTCATTTTTATAGAAATGCTTAGATCACTGGATTTCATGATTCCTTTCAATGACCAGTATTTTCTCCAGCCGCCGGCCACATTCGTGTTCGTTTCTCGTTCGATTATCCATACAATACATTCGACACATCACAACCGGAAACAAAATTAAAAGGGATATAGCAACTCTCAGACGTAGCGATAGAACAAAACGATCGTATTCGCGTCGTCGACTACCGCCAACGCCGGCACTTTAATTCGATCCAGAACGGTGACGTGGGTCGCAATTTAATTCGTCTTGTGAAATTTCAGGACGCCGTCCAAGCCAAGAGAGCGGAAGAGGAGCGGCTCATGAAGGAAGCGCTGCTGGCGAAGCAGAAGGCCGACGAGGCGGAGCGCTCGCGGCTGGAGGCGGCGCGCGCCGAGCGCGAGCTCTGCAAGAAGGCGCTGCGGCGCGAGCGTCGGGCGCTGCGCGACTTGTGCCGCCTGCATCGCTACTACGCCGTCGCCGACGACGAGGCCGTCGCGCACATGGCCGCCGTCGAGCACCTCTGCGAGCTCATGAAGGCCGCCGAGCTGCAGGACCTCGTCAAGCGGCTCGAGGCCCACGGCCGCGACGCCTTCCTGCAGACAGTCCGCCGGGCCGAGGACCAGCGCGAGGCCGAGCGCCGCGAGCTGCTCGAGACCAAGAAGGCCGAGGAACGGAAGGTCGAGAGGGAGCTCGCCTCCAAGATGCCCGTCGAGTGGACCGCCGACCTGACCCGGCTCCTGATCAAGGCGGTGAACCTGTTCCCGGCCGGCACCAACCAGCGTTGGGAGGTCGTCGCCAACTTCCTCAACCAGCACGGCGCCTTCGCCGACGACCGCCGCTTCGACGCCAAGGAGGTGCTGAACAGGGCCAAGGATCTGCAGAGTTCCGATTTCTCCAAGAGCAGCCTCAAGAAGGCCGCCAACGAGGAGGCCTTCGACCAGTTCGAGAAGGAAAAGAAGAAGGCGGTCGGCGGCGTGGACGACGACGGCATATCGAAGTGCGACGGCGGCTCCGAGCTGGTCAACGGAACCGCCAAACCCAAAATGAACGGAGACGTGCCCAAAGCCGACAAGGAAGTCAAGGAGGTGGCCTGGACCAAAACTGAGCAGGAACTGCTGGAGCAAGCGATCAAGACGTTCCCGGTGAGCACGCCGGAGCGGTGGGACAAGATCGCGGACTGCATCCCCAACCGCTCCAAGAAGGATTGTATGAAACGATACAAAGAACTAGTAGAATTAGTTAAAGCGAAAAAGCAAGCCGCCAACCTAGCTAAATAACATTAAATGACGCCTAGTTCTGTATCAAATTGTAAAATACATATTTTTATGGGATTGAAGGGATTTTTGGACTTCAAAAAACCTATAACCCGGGCGCGAGGAGTTAGGAAAACTTTTTTTATTGTTTCAAGGACGCACGACCCGGGCGCAGCGATTCGAAGTCTATGAAAGAGTTTCATTCCTGGGCTATACTTGTGTGCCTGAGTTGTTGATTCGAAATCCCGAATAATATAAGTATGTGATAATTTTGGCCAAGCTTTCTTTGCTAACAGCCCTCTCATCTCAACCTAAATTCTAATATTTATTCCGTCGGTGACCTCAAAGGCTCTTCTTACAATTCTAACCTCTAGCGAACTGTAGTCTTGTCCTAGGAACATCTGTTCCAAGAACTAGTTTATACTGGTTGGTAATAAACCCATTTATGCAGGTCAAGTACTTTTAATCTTGGCACTAATACTCCAGTCATTTTACGGACCCCTAGAATGGTGTAATAGAAATAATTTCTTAGTTTTCCAGCGTAAAGGGTACATCTTTATTCTAGTAATTACGTAGATACATAGACCAACAAAATAAGAGTCAATTAAATATTAAAATTCAAAAAAAACTTATTTTTTTCTTCATATTGATAAAAATTTGCTCTATCTATAACATAGAAAATGAATCCCAAGTAAGCCATACATTTTGTTGATTAAGTTTCTTTTTGTGTAAATGTTTTGTGATTATGATTATAGATAAAAATATTATGATACTTACAAATAAAAATAAATATGTTTTACGTAACCGTGAAGTGATGGGAGTATAGACGATTTAATTTTGCATTCGCAGTGTGTGCAAGCTTTCTCTGATTATTATTTGCGATAATTATATCAATTCTATTGGGAGCAAGTACTCTTATGACATTTTAAATATGAATACAAATCATACATTTTATCATTTTTGTCCGTTGTTTCATTACTGACTAGGTGGTTAGATTTTTTCTATAATATCATTAAGTATGCACAACATTGGTAGCCAAATTCTTGGTTGCAAAGAAAGGGAGGGAAGATGAACCTTGTTTAGTAGACATGCGCCAAATAGTACTTCGCAAAGAAATGCCATATCATATCAGATCCCTCGAAACGTGTCATCACACTGAGATATCACATCACTCGAAACATTACTTATGGCTAGCCACCAATAATAGTTCGCATTATTTGCGCCGTACGCAAACGCAATAGGTAATGTTTCGAGTGGTGTGTATGTCTCTATTATGTAACGATACGATTTATTTATTTTATTATTCAAAGAGTTACGCAGCATTACAGTAAAAACCAAGGCACTGAAGTACAAAAAACAAAGACATAAAAAGTTAAGAACTAGCTCGATTTAGGCGACGTAACTCCGTGGCTCCGTTGCGGCGTCTCATGCCGAAACACTACACTACACCCTTCGCCACGCGCCCCACGAACGAGCTGAAGTGCACGTAGTGGCGGGACTGCAGCCGGTGCACCCTCAGCGAGAAGTCAGTCTTCTGGCGGACGAACTCCGCCACGGCGGAGTGATGCAAGCGCGACACGTAGAGCGCCTTACTCGGTGTAGCAAGCCGAGGCCAAGAGTTTTGCGAGGCGCCCTGCGCGCCTTGCTCCTCCTTGCTTTCCACCAGTGTGAACCCCTCATCCACATCTGTGATACGTGTCACGATCACTAATGCCGGACGGTATACCCCGCGCGCCGAGTGCGAGCGAGACAAGACATTTGTAACAGAGCCGCGGTCGGTAGCCGCGCCAGCGCCATAGTAATATCCTATCGAGTGATGTTTGGTCTGATGCTTGTTTCTTCCGAGTGTTGCGTTATATGACATCACACGATCGAGTAATATTACGTTTGTGATATGATGATATCAGTCGCATCACTTACACATGCCTATGGTTTTTTTTAGCTCCTTTTGCAAGGTCGGTGCTAAACAAACCACGTCACTTAATTGTGTTAGTTAATCTATAGCTATTTGTGTGTCTCTTCGCTAGCACCAGTTAGTTGGAGGTTTAGCATAGTCATAAGAAAAAATCGTGCTGTTGGAAAAAGTATTTTTTATTTTATTTATTTATTTATTACTAGCTTCTGCCCGCGACTTCGTCCGCTTTAAATTCGTTTATCGCGGATAAGGGTATTTTTCCGGGATAAAAAGTAGCCTATGTCCTTCCCCGGGACTCCAACTATCTCCATACCAAATTTCATCCAAATCGGTTCAGCGGTTTAAGCGTGAAGAGGTAACAGACAGACAGACAGACACACTTTCGCATTTATAATATTAGTATGGATAGCAACATACACAACTATCCCTACAGGTTAACCTAATTCGACAGTGTGGCAGTCCTACAAATTTAATCTACAAAATAACAACAGTTCGGATACGAGCGAATGATTTATTTATTTATTAACAAAAACATCACACAGCATTACACAGTAATCCATTGCACTGTATAATTTCATGTTTACAAGAAAATCTTAGACGCTAGAGGACCTGTTATCCATCATCTGATACAAGTGTGGATGCACCTTTAGGCATCTATGGGTGAACCACGAAACCACAGAGAGAGGCGAGGTTGAGCGACTGAGGAGTTTTTTGTTAATAACGTTGATTATTTAAACGTTTCGTAGAAACATGAATGAGGTTTCGTGTATAAGCAGTGAAATTAGGTAAGTTTTATTTAAAAAAAACCGGCCAAATGCGAGTCCGACTACAACGAGGGTACCGTTCAAACTTTCACTTATCCTAACATTATTATATTACCCGGTTCCGATTGAGTTCAGTTTGTCTAATCATTTTCATTCCATTGAGAGTGTCGAAATATACGTTTCTGCGGCATAAATGGCCGTATCTTTTTTTACGCTAATGTAGAAGTTTGATTGTTTCACAGCTTCGAGGGACCGTAGACTTGAGTATATGGTGTGAACATCAACTCGTTATCTCCACGCGTTCTCGAGATAAACGGTCTTGACAGACAGACGGACATCAAAGTGATCCTATAAGGGCTCCGTTTTTTCCGATTGAGGTACGGAACCTTAAAAGACAATAAGCGTTAATTTAAGCCATACGTTCTTACCCGGTGTCCGATTTTAGCCGAACTCACCTTATTCGTTCGTTTCCTACATATATATTTATATTTGCAGTCACTGTACTGTAGCCGACGTTTATTATCTCGTAATTCCCACCATTGAACTACCGGGACACTATTATGGTGAGTTAGGTAGGTACCACTCGGTCGAGTGCTCAACACGAGACTAATTGCACCTAATGACCGTGGTGTTAAAGCTGAAGGCTGCTCATCGCCTTCGATGAGTAATAAGTTGATGATGCGGAAGTAATCTTCAGGTGTACTTGTACAAGTCGAACTGGTCGATAATCTCATATATCCCTATCTCTCCGAGAGAACAGTATAGGTGTAATCATTGCTTTTGTAACCAGGTACCTACGGTACGAGTAGAGATAGCTCGCCTTATTTGTCCGCCGCTTCGTAGCGTGTGTTTAGGAACGCTCATTGTTATGATTTGCTAGCCGTTCGTCCTACATGCAGTTAGTCCAAGTCGCGGTTTGTCCAGTAATTAACTACAAAGAATACCTAATACTCTTTTTGCAGACTATACTTAAAGGGACTTCATCATAAAATAATACCCTTTATTGCTCTACTACCACTAATGATAAACTTAAACTATTTTCAATGACTATGTACGTGATTTATAAATATGTTTGTTAATATATGTTTGTAGTAGTCGCCTCTATGGCGTAGGCCTCTCCTAAACCTTTCCAGGTGTCTCTTTCCCGTGCCTTTACCATCCAGTATACTCTGCATTCATGGCTAAATATATTTCCCCATCTTTTCCGGGGTCTCCCTTTCTCCTTTTTAGGGTTCCGTACCAAAAAGGTACAAAAAGGAACCCTTATGCTGCGACTCTGTCTGTCCGACTATTAAAGCGCCATATATATCACAATTTTTATTAATAAACATAAATATTACACGAAAATTATAGTCATGTCTCTAACTAGCAATTTTTTTAAAATTTGCAAAAACCTATTTGAACTACCCGGTTGCGTTAAGTTTGCACCTGATTTGTATGCAATGCTATAGATATCATGTGCAAACTTAACTCAACCGGTACCGGGTAATAAAGTTAGGGTAAGTAAACATTTGTACGGAACCCTCGGTGCGCGAGTCCATCTTTATTATAGGATACTTTTTACCCGACTATGCTGTCAAAAAAGAGGGGTTATGACTTTTTCTCCTCCGCGATCTAAGTTGCGGGAATCGTCAAGTTTAAATAAATAAACGTAACGGACGAGCCCGCCTCATAAAATTATTTTCTATGAAAAACGCGTCCCGTGTTTTTTCCTAGCACGCTTTTTGTAGCCTTTCATCAACAACTGTTTAGGAGTAATTTTTTTTAGCGATTTCAAATAATAACAAATGTTCTGTGTACCGGCCTAAAAGGAAGTAAAGTATCCGATGTACAGTCAGCTAAAGAGATGTATGCAAACTGCTATACACTAGAGGTTACTTTTCTCTGCACCTCACTGAACCCGGCGATGGCCCGACACGGTGCAGTACGCAGCAGGACAGTGACACGGCGCTGAGTTACCCGGCCGCGGCGCCCACCTCGACTGCGCCTCCACCGCCGATATTTGTCCACTTTCTAGCTATGATTACATTACAACTTGACACAAGTATATGGTAAGGAAAACGAAGTTTTTAGTCAACTATTAGTAACGGAAAAGCAGCCAACATTTGATAACACCTCGTGTATTGCCGATCATTAGTTTCGGTTAAGTTCGGGTGCAATCGGGAACGTTGGTTTCAGAGGGAGGATACGAACTTCGAATATCGAACTTCAGAGTAATCCCTCAGTTGATTTCGGCCCTGGTATAGCATATACTGGTATACACGGCTATTGGCAAATCCGGCACGACTACGCGGTCTGCTTGCTATGTATTAGCACAATCGCGGCGGTCACACAAGAAATATTGTCTATCCCTTTCCATCCAGTACATTGCGAGCGAGACGGGTGATGCAGTGTCACGCGACAAGCGAAGACGCAAGCCAGTTATGCTAGTCTGGCAAATGCCTATAGTTAGTTCAATTCCCGGTTCAGGTAAACTTTTCATAAAGTCTGTGAATGCAGCTTCGTGTTAGGGAAATTAATAATATGACTGCAGAGGTTGGGAAAATAGGGATTGCCAGCCAAGTACGTGTAGAATGAAAGCTATGAATATTCTAATTAATTTTAAGACATTGTCGGTTAAAGTATTTATTATTTTACTTACAATGTAATTAATCAGCTTATAAATTGCTCGACATGGGACCTGTCTTCATCATGCACAAATATAATCTGTTACAAAATTAATTTCGTGTAAGTTTCTGCAAAGTGTGGTGGTGAATGTTCATAATAGCAAGGACCATTAAAATAAGAAGACTGACAGTTGCCTGGATCTATACTTTATGGATCGTGTTCCGATCGCAAGGAGATATTTTGGCAAAAACTAGATGGCGCTTTAAAATTAAACATTTAATTTAACTATGCTATAATTGAATGAAGAAACATAGTAACAATTAGTTCGCAATTAGCTAATAATAAATAAATCGTAACCTTTAAATACTGTCTCACGCTTACAAAGTTGAATACTTATAAAAAATATTCTTATACATAGATGGCGTTGTACATATCTGGGAACGGCTTTTTGTATGGAGATGGTCAGTCCTCTTGTTTTAATGGTCCTTGATAATAGGTAACATTTTGTGACCGTAACAATGTGGTGTTGATTGTTGTCCGTGACAGAACTCCGCGGTGCAGATTTCTACGACACATCGCACTGCGGCGGCAGACGACACAATCTCCGATCATGACGGATCGGGGCACAATGCCGACGGCGGAGAAAGCGGATGAGCACAGCTATCGGTTCCGCCTGATTCAGCGATTCTGCGCTAATGGCAGAATTGTGTGCGGGCTACTGATTGACTAGTTACGTAATCCTGAGGATAGATTAAGACGCCATTGAATTGACGTCTTATGGGAGCAAACATCTGTAACTCTAGTACAATTGAGACGAATGTGCAGCCTCGGCCCACCCTAGGGGTAGAAGTGGGCAAGTACAAGTCTACATAGTATTTGCTACAAATTATAGCTAACGATTTTTGCTAGTATTTTATTTGTTACCAGAACATTTCTTCGTTTGCGGACGACAAAAGTCATGAGTCCCTCTTTTGTGGTTCGGCGTAGTCGGGGAAAAGTAAATATCTGTGATGCTCGGCTACCCGGGTCCCATAAATAGTTCAAATCTATCCACCCGTTTCGATGCGATGGAGCAACAATGACAAATACATAGGTGATTCAGGGACCTCCATGACATCCATGTAGGTACCTAAGTATATCTTACTTTTGTCTATAAAATATCCTCAATGTACAGTCAGCCGCATAGAAAAGTAACCCCCCTGCCATACTAACATTATATGGCAGAGGGGTCACGTTTCTCTGCTGCTGACTGTACATGTAGATCGATTGTGTGTTATTCAAAACCAACCCCTATGTCGTCCGACGGTTAAATGATGCGGCTGGAGATGTAGCACGCTGGTTCAGTAACAGCAGCTCTATACTGTCTAAGTAAGTGGGGCCTACTTAATTAATTAAACTACTCGATTGTTTTTTTAGTTCAATTGTCTTCAATGGGGGCTACGGGCCCTGGGCTGCAGCCCAAATAGCCTGTAGATCCGCCCCTGTGAATAGGCGTAGGATACGACAAAAGTAATTGAACAACCGCAAATCAGACCTTCAGTTTTCTCCGAGGGTTTCTATATGATGGACCAGGAGCGAGATCTCATAGCTCAGGACCAAAACAATATGTCGTCGTATCGAGGCATGACGCGTGTGGTTTTGGCTCTGAAAGCCCATGCGTATACCGGTCGGCCAAGGAATCGGTCTACCTACAACTTTTGAACTTTAATACACATGAAATAGAGTGAAACGTGGTAGACTAATTTCTTAGTCGACCGTACCTATAAGTACCTATGCGGATTGCCGACCGGTGTGGTCTGCCCGCGCCATCGAATCCGCGACCAGCCCCTCCTTTCCTTCCAAGAGATTTGCTGGCGCTGTCAAACCACTAAATTAAAATGAAATAATAGCATGTACTCTGTTACTAACAGATTTACTACTAATTGATATTATAATAATCAATAATCGTATTATAAACAAACTTAAATACAATTTCTATAAAAAGACAATAATTATCCCAGATAAATGTGGAATACAATCAACATATCAAAGTTCAATGAAATATCAAAATTGGAATAGGTTGAGCACAAGCCCTTTACTGGAGTGTAGTTTTAAAATTGCAACATAAAATACAACTTCGCGTGTTCTAATTATAATCAGTTTTCTAATACGCAATCTCCAAAAATATCTCAATAATCATCTAACCTTATTGCTAATTATTCAGTAATTTAATAAATAATCGAGTTTGGTTCGGTTCCATTAAGGCACATTGAAGGCCAAAGATTGCAATTAAAGCTTAATCATTAATAGTATTGTATCGATCTACAGTCCGCTGCAAAAATATCTAAGTTATAAACACATCCATAAATACCTTAGCCTGGATTACCTTCTTATAGGAAGTAAAAACTGTTATGCCAAGACTTCATGAATGCGTTCATTATTTAGATATTTTTGTAGTTGACTGTACCATAGAAACGAGACAGTCATTAGAGTAGTCAGTTCCATAAACGGGAACACGCGCTTGGGGTAGCACGTGCCAGAGGCAGACAGACTGAACAAAGATTGGCACTGGTATCCTCAGTATCTACTGGGTAGGGCTGCCATCTTAATTAAAGCCGAACCCGGACAAAAACTTGAAAAACCATGAATACATGTAGTAAATCGATTCAATAAGGATTTCCCTGATACAAAGTGTCCTGGTTTTACCCGGACACGTTTTAAAAACCCGCCCGGACGGTCCCTGGATTGCCTCCAATCTAGGATAAATCCAGGTAAACCCGGACGGATGGTAACCCTACTGCTGGGCGAATAAAACACAGATATCGGTAAAGTGCGCTTGGACTGGCAGCCGATACCTCAATAACAATGAGTGCACTGGTCGAGTATTTCGAAGTCAACACAGACTTTTAAAACCGCACTTTTCCATAGTTGTAATCGTACCATTTGTCTCAGCAGTCACGTATTGCATTTTACTTAAACCAGCATCAGCAGGATTCGAATTATGAACTTGGGAAACAGTGCTTTCTGCATATGGGCGCGTCTTTGCGTTTGCGCATGCACTAGGGTTCATGTACAGAAGCATCGAAACTAGTTACTATTACTACCAATACAACGGTCTCGTTTCGTTACATCGTGTTTAAACTCTTAAACATACGTATCTGAAAGTGATCTACAAAAGTTAAAAGATACTAAAACAAAAATATATGTAATGCCGCCTCGAATCACAATACAATATGACAATCATAAAAATAAAACTAAGACACTTTTGACGATTATAAATAAATCCACATAGAAAGAAAACAAAAAGTTTACGAAGACTAGTTGATGTAACTTACATAACAATATTTTGCAACATTACCTTGTTTAGCAATCATGTATAAACTGAGCGTTTATGGTGGTTGATTTTATAGCTGTACTTAAATATTTGCATTTGTCGCTTCCTCGCAAGTTCTTAGTCCGAAAAATACGGATTTTAAAAAGAAACGATAATAAAAAGTTACGTGTAAATTGCAGTTCTAGTTTCATCGTTTTTGGGGCTTATTCTGGCGGATAATATCTGTCACTCTAGTACTTACATAATTGTCTGAAAGAGAGATCCTTCTGAAGAGATACAAATGTAGCCCACAGTTTAGTGGGTCCGTGACGCGACTGGGTTTACAGTTCAAAACACTAATAGATGGAATCTACAGGCATATCTGTTCCGAATGGGACAGTAACAACTTAATAAATTGTCAATGTTTAAGACTGTCCACTAAATTAGCAATCAACTAGATGGCGTTACTATTCCTTTCAAACAGTAAATTCTTAAGAATGACTGACGCCATCTTAACACTTATTTATTATTAACGAAACATTCGTATATAATGGAACTTGTTTCTACATTAAAATAAATAAAAAAATCCAGTTGGGCAGCCATTTCAAGTTAGTTTTTCTTGAAATCAGGTAATTCCATGTGTTATTATTATATCTCCCATCCTAACAGTTGGCCTCTCAAAGTCAGTCAGTTCATTGGATAGTATGTGAAAAAAAAACAATTTTCTGTGATTTACATAGCTGGGAGTCGTATTACGGACATCCGACCCGCCACCGAAGCCCTACGCGGCGGGGCTCGTCGTCTCGCTCGGGCGGAGGGGAATACTGCATATCTGAGAAGTGCCGCTCTTCGTTTTGTAAGAATTTTTCCGATCGGTAATCTCGTATTTTCCATACAAAACGATGAACGTGTTCGAAATTTGCACAATCATCCCACCATCCGGTTGCACGAATGCTTATGGTGACCGTTCCCCTGGGACAACTTGCAACCGCTCTCTAATTTGTACAATAGCCACAAGTGACAATCACTTGCTACATTCAATTGGTTTTATGCTGTTGTATGTCTGTCTAGACACGACAAGTTTGTATGAACTCATACTAGTCGTCCACATAAAACTACGAAAAACGAAGCATAGAGAATATCCTTTTTCAAATAAGCGGCTATGCATCTTTATTCGTCTTAAACAACTCTTGTTGTAAACAACTCTTTCTCAAAATGCAATTTGTGTAGAACATAGAACAAACAAAAAATGATGCTTTCGGGCTATTTATTATGAGGTGGTACTCTTCTAAGAGCAGTTGTAGGCAAAAAAAAGAATATTGAAGAGGTCAAAAAAGTTCTTTACCAAAGAAGTAATGATGGAAATACCATAACACGGAACAGATTTTAGACATTTGAGCTAACACCGTCGTACTTCGCGTCAACATGCTTCAATATTAAATAACCGGCTTTGCATTATACAATACCACCCTTAGCTATATTAGTAGTGAAGAGAGAGTACGCGTATGAATATTAACTTGCAGAATTAATTTATTTAATAACCCTGTCCACGACTTAACACTCCATATGTAAATAAGGCGATGCGAATATTCGGTCACTTCCAAGTGTTACATAATTATGTAAATAATCATATACATACATATTATAAAGTTTAATTTGTGAGAGTAAATCTCAAAGCACCATACGAAGGCCTTGCTTGAGGCTGGAATGACGAGATGGAATGGCTAAGGCAGGGTCAAACACCTCATATTTGTAATCTTTGTTCCTTTAGGAATAATTGTGTCTTATCATGATATCATACAAACGCTAAACTTTGCAACCACCGCTGCTATCTTTTTTGATACGAATATTTCTATAGTAAAGGTACAAGTTCGGTGCCGACCGCAGATAGCAACCGCACGTTTCGCACTCCAAATTGAACCTTAATATTAAGACTAAAGGGTTCAAATTTCAGTGCGCCGTGCAGTCACGACACTGACAAAATTGAGACTGTAATAAATTTTCATACAATACGTATAGGGGGCTGTTCATAAATTACGGCATCTACTTTTGACAACCTCCCCTCCCCCCCTACCAAATAAAATGATGTCACTTCCAAAAATGCGTTTTTAGCAACAATTTAAACACGAATTTCATTCCTTTTTTTACTCATTGAAGAACTTTTTAAAGATGCGAAAGATGTCATTCTTGGGAATGACCTCCCCCCTCCTTCGTCATGCTACCATCATCCTCAAAGACTTCCCTCAATGTAACTGACAATTCGAAAGTGCTTGTACATAGACCTACAAAGCATAATTTGATTTGATCCGATGTCCAGACCCCCCTTCCCCCTCAATTTGAAATGACGTAATTTATGAATAACCCCTAGAAGCGTCGCGCTGTAAAACAAACAGAAGAGACGAGGGAACATTTTGTATGAAAGGGGCGACGCATCCTCGTCCTACGTCTCATCTGTGTGGCCTGCGCCTAAGGCATTATTAAACAAAAAAAAAATGTGTGTTCATTCAGCCAATCAAAGCAATCTAGTGTATCTGTGGCAATGCCACTGGCTGATCGGCTGTCGTGGTATTTTTTTTTTCAAGTACTAAAGGAACAAATTAAATTACCTATGTATAACTGACCCGATCTAGTTCACTCTAATAATTTAACGAATGCCGCCATATCTTACAATTACTACTCATATACCATTCAGAGTAATATATTATCTTGTATGTTGGCCAGGGAAGTAAACACGCGTATAGGACCCTGTCGCACTGGCAAGTTGCTGCCGTTCAAACGCGAGTGACAGACGCGCTGTGGCGAGTATTGAGACAGGGTTCTACGGCGGTTCGCGAACTGATTCATACATTTTACCTTTTGAACACAATTAATATATTTGATATTTGTGACTATAGCTCAATAATAGCAGGTAAAAGAAAAAAAACGATAACGTTCAATGATACGAGACATTTGAACACGAACGTATGTGGCGGTTAAAAGGTTTCAAGAAGTTTACCGCATAGGTATAACTTGTATAATCAGCCAACCGTTTTGATGTAACAAATTTACCTGTCTTTTTTTCAATTCCTATGCACAATGCACAACACCAAATATCAATAACAATTTAAAAAACATACAAACAGTAACTTCAGTCTTAAAGAGAGAAATCTAAATTAAGTACAATCAAAATCAAATTTTCCTCACGAGATTACAGTTGCAATCAGAGATATTATGAGCATTCTTTCTTACTTTATAATTTTACTTATGAATAGAATGAATGTTTAAAAAATAGAGAGACAATAGTTTATGAGTACTTTACAGAACAGATATGGCTGTGAGGCATGTAAAATCATTCCGGAGAGTACATCCTCACGCACACAACAATACACCTGTAATACCATTATGGTAGCAATAGCAACCCTTTGCAACCTTTGCAACCTTTAAAATTACAGTAGTTGCAGCTTGTGGCCAAGTCTAGTTTACACTTACAGCATAGGTGCTATGTACTTTTAGGTGCATATTTTAAAGTAAGAACTTATTCTTCATATTGCTTGCATTTTTTGCTTCACTTCAGTTAGTTTATTAAAGATTTATATTTTGACTGCAATGTTATAGGTAGCAGTGGCAAGGCGTCCATGTAAGCTGATACCCATCGGGATGCCCAAGGAAAGGCTTATAACCACCTTTTTACTTAAATACACTTTGACGCCACACCACTGATAGGTAGGTCCATTTGAACAAGACTTCTTATCTGGTTTAGATACAGACTTGAGGCTACCATTGCAATTTTGTAATTCTTATAACTTATAAGATAAACTGGAATGTAATTTAAACCTTAACACTAAACAAGGCACATGGTCCTTAAAGTTACAAAAATGGCTCATTCATTGGTTCTGCAGGTCCCTGCCAGCGAAGAATAAATACTTTCCTACAATAGATACTGTCTATAAATCTTATAATACTAAAAAAAATACCTCTTACCTAAAATTAGGTAAATATTTTGAGCCTTAAGAATTTGAGAAATCAGATTATCTTTCCTTCTTGGTTCAATTCCAATTATATATTATATGACTGACATTTGTTTTAATGTCTAAAAAGAAGATTGCAGTATTTCTTATTTAAGTTATCTGAAATACCACAGCTCCTCCTTATAATCACAAATCATCTTATTTGTAAACAATCTATCTAAACATGAAAAATAACACCACACATATTTGTGTAAGACACACCCATATCATAATTAGTCATGTCATGATCAATCCTACTGTATCTTGCATCCCTTTCTCTTCTTATGCATCTCAGCTTGCTTGGTCTTCTTTTTGGCCAGTCCCTCGGCAGTAATGTCAGACGTAACTGATAACCTTTTGGAGTTATCTTGTTGGTGCCTGTCCATGCGCTGGGGGCTGGGTAGGTCCTGAGCGAAGGTGGAGCTGTAGAGGTTGTTGTTCTCACTGTAGCTGTGAGGCAGCGGCATGTTCTGTGGTGGGCTATCACTTGTCTCTACAGCATAGTGCGAAGCTGGTCGGATACTCACTGGATCAGGAAAACGGGGTTTTTTCCCAGAAGTAGGAGGTGGTGGAGGCTGTCTATGCTGCAGTGAAGATGTGGCAGAATTTGTAGCAGTGCGGTCTGACTCAAAAGACCTGGTATGAACATGTTGCACATTATTAATGTTTACTGTAGAAGTGCCCGGTTGGTCACTATAGTATTGTTTGGACATTTCTTTTGACTGTAAGGCACTAGCTTTTGATTGTATATGTTCTTTCTCAAAAGGCTCAACATAGTTCAAATCTGAATCCACAGATTTGCAAAGTCTGAGCCTATTCTCTCGTATCATGTCTCTCGGATTACTGTATGCATCACAGAGTGTAGCTTGATTTGTGTCAGGCGGGGATTCAAACTGCTGGGCTGCTAACCGTTGCTGCTTTTTTAATAGAGCTTTCTGCCGCGCTTTTTCTTTGGCTCGTTGAAGTTTTTTGTACTCCCGCTCCTGCAGCAGCCGCGCCAGCTCGCTGTCTTGCGCCTCGACAGCACAGCGCATGTCGGCCAGCAGAATGTCTTGGTCCTGCACTTCACTGCTGAGTTGCCTCGCGAGCCGGGCATCTTTTTCCTCCTGCTCCAGCCTCAGCCGTAACTCTTCCAGCTCGGCAGGAGATAGCCCCAGTTCCTCGGGCGCTATATCATCTAAAAATTTAGGGGCTGGTTTGACGGGTGCCGCTCGGGCCGGTTCGGGAGGAGCGCGCGACGAGCTCGGCTGTATGAGGTCGCTATGCTGCCTGCGCTGCCGCCGGAGGTTGATCTCGGCCATTTCGCGCGCGATCTCTGCGTCGACGTCGGCCTGGCGCCGCCGCGCGAGCTCGCGCAGCCGCGCCTCGTGCTCCAACTCCTGCTGCTCGCTCAAGGCCACCGGAAAGTCTTCTCGGATTTGCTGATTACGATACCTGTTCTCGCAGAGGTGGGAGGATATCTCGCGGTCCTGCATGCGGTGCGCCAGCGCGCCGTCGGCTCGCACCAGCCACTGCTCGCGAAGGTCACCCACATGCCCGAGTTTAGGCATCGTATCGCTTGCTTGAAAACCCGCCATCGCGGCACGCTGCACTAAACTTGCACACTTCAAAACGTGATTTAACCGTTCAAACTTTTATATTGATTAGCACTTAAGTTGCATGGTGACATGAACAAACAATTCCGAATTTCCAATCGCTCCTCTAGTGGAAATACACAACACTGTATGATGCCTTTCTCGATCGACTTTCTTCGTTCCGTGAGAATGCGCGGTAGCTTTTTACATTTTGTGTGAACCGAGAACAATAGGGTAAGGTTTGATAATCTACATAATAATTAAATTACAGAACTGTGCAGCACGTTCGGGCGATCGCAAAGCTCTCCCCGCCTCAGTCCCCACTTCACAACAAATTCCTGTATGACAGGTGAATTCCGTATAGTGATGTACAGATTAAATCGGTATCACTATGTAATCGATCGATTGTACTGATAGATAATATTTTTTCCCAATTTGTTAGCTAGTCACATACATTGAATATACGTCTTAATTTTTTTTATGAATGATGTGTTCAAAGGGGTTAGAGGTTATTCCAAAGTTCGTAAAGCGGCGTCTCTTTTCCTCTCATGTTAATCTATATTTGAATGAGCGGGATGGTACTTCTAATTTCGAACTTCAGAATAGGTCCTCAGATTGGGAAGACCTTTAAGGCACCCGATAATGGTAACTCGGTGATCCTTATATTCTAATCTGATCTGACACCCACAGTTGTAAAAGAACACACGAACAATTTCAAGTACAGAGATAAGTATGTATGTACTTCACACCGTTTTGTAAAAACAGCGTGCTTAATAAAGTGTGGACTCAAAATTTAATCGACATCCTTATAACATCTTAGATCTCCGGTGTGCTTAACCGAAACGTACGGAGTTAAACTAACCAAAACTTGTTTGTTCCTACTATAAGTGTCGTTGTAACACTTGTAACTACGCTTTTGCTCAATAAATATAACCAGGCGTCACACTGAAAGTGCGCTAGTGATGTACCCATTCGAACATAATCGATCGATTAGCCACAAAAAGAAAACGAATAAAAATGCACTTAAGAATTTTCATGCCCTTCACTATCCATTTTTACATAACTACACCAACGTCAATGTTTTTGACACCCAAACAGAGCCAGAAAACGACCGTAGTCACTTACGGAAAAGTTGAATTAATTTAATGTAAGTAGGTAATTGAAAGGTACCGATACGATTCCTATTACAAATTAATTCAAGTGAAGCTGCAGCTTATTTAAGTTTTTATACTATTCCAAAACCTATACCTCCAATTTATTGGAAAACCATTATGAATGATTGACATGTTTTTTTTAAATCAATCAATTCAATAAATATACCGCAAGTATTGCATGCTGGTATTTTGCAATAAAAAAGTACAGTGGTGACCATAAATGCATGTTTATTAGTTTTTTTTATTACAAATAACTAGGTACCTACATGTTATAAATCATACTATAGAAATCTAAATAAATAAGCTAAGTACAAATCAGATTCGTGTATCGAGGATTTACGTATCACTACGTCTATTATACATATACCTAATCCAGTATACACGGTGGATGGAATATATAAATAAATGGGTCAGAGGATAGCTGTAGCTACTAGAACCCATAAACCTGCGTGAAAATAATCTTCAGGGCTGTTCATTTATTACGTAAGACTATTTAGGAGTGGAAACACTAATTAAGTAGGAGGGTCTAACTAAGTCTTTTTTTTTTTACATAAGGCTAGGGGGCGTCTAAATTGTTCTTATGTCGACCTTACATAAGAAATTTTTTAACCCCATTAAAAAATAATGCAAAAAACCATATAATAATAATAATATTATATGCTTATAACCATACATGCAAGTTTTTTTAGGGTTCACTACCTCAAAAGGAAAAACGGAACCCTTATAAGATCACTTTGCTGTTCTTTCACCTGGCAAGTAAAAGAGTATACGCAGACACGCATGAAGGTATCAAGCTAAAATTAATATCAAATACGCAGACTGTAGTTTTTTAAAATGTTGTGAAAAATCAAACTTTGAAGTCAACGCAATCAAAAGATACAGTCATAGTCATTAAAAAAGGTTTTCCATACAAATTTCTGTGAACTGAAAACCTGTAGCGTACTTCCGGTTATCCTAGAAACTTGACACGGTGTTAATTATTTATTTATTTTTTGCTAAAAAGGTGGTGATTTGTAAAGTGTGTTCCGAAATTGACTTGGCTTGCTCCAAAAGTTGGACAAGTCAATGATAGTTACACGAGAGCTCACGAATTATGTCCTTACTGGCCAGCCTTATGCCAAGTCGACGTAGTCCTGAATGGGAAAATTATGTTTCCTTAACATTTCTTTTGTCAACCATTTTTTTTCAGAAACTATTAACTTTTCACAACTTATATAAATACAATTAAAAATCTGGGCAGATTTTCAGTATCGAAAAAAGTGTGAATGAATACCTAGATAGTTAAGAAATAACATTTCGGTGAAATCAAACGATCCCCTTGAGATATAAAGAGTCCTCTTGTTCTCAATTTAGTCAATTCTTCTTTTAAAAATCATCCGTGGTATAAGCCAGATAAAAAAATGGCTATGAATATTACATTAGTTCACGTCTTTGAGGCGTGATGAGTGCCTGCCGTATTACAAATAGGCCGGCCACGCATAAAACATGAAACGTGAGCCAGGGTTCCACAGTGTCCACTGCAATTAATGCACATACATATTATTTTTTATATTATTGCCAGCATCATATTTATCCCTTGCATGCGCAATGTCACTTATGGTCACATATGCATGGATACCAAAATTATTCTTAAAACTAAACCCAAGTTAGTGGACCTCGGATTGAATTCAGTATTTTTTGGGTTTGCTTCGAGGACAGTCGCATTGTTTTTAATTTGAACTATAATTGTTGTGATAGTCGTTAAGATGCGAGTGTGTATATTAAAAGCAATGAGAACGGGTGAGTGAGAAGTGGTTTATACTTTGGCCAAAGCTATTCTAAATGTGGTGCAAAGTAGGTAGGTGTAACGCACAATTGTTTTTAAGATTCTCCTTTTCCGCAAGGAATGAGTAAATTACAAGAGTGACTGTCATTTTCCCAGGGCTTAACAAAATTTTCCCTGTGGCTATTGTAACCCGCAATTACAGTAGGTATATTATGTCGAGAAGATATAACATTAAGAAGGATAAACTATTTTTAAGGCACTTTATTTTACTTAGTTGTCGATTGTGTTCGTTGATTCGTAGATTTTATTAGTTGATCCGTGCGGGACTTCAATGCACTGAACCAGTTTTCGTTGCTCTTGAGTACGTATATTATATTTAGTTATCTAATTACTAAGAAGACGTTGGGTTTTGCGCACTCCTTTAGGTACTTGGTGGTCGAGTGTTCGTTGATCCTTTTAATCAAATATTTAAAGTTTTTATTTCGGTCGTTTATAGTTTACACTTGTAATAGTTAGTACACAATCGCAATGGCCGTAGTTTTCTAAATGATATAATAGTATATTTGGTTTGTTGGAGAAATTTTTGCGTTGCACCATTGTAGAACCCTTCTGTGACTGTCAATAGCTGACTGCTGACGTGTATTATCAACATAATATGCAAATATGGCTATCTGTACTATAGCGGTATGCAGCCATTTTTCGACGGCGTTAAGTTCCCAAAGCGGATCATTGGTTCGTACATCTTGTAAGAGGAAGGGTCGCCTTGCCTGGAATAAAATTAAGCAATGGTTTATTTTAGATTCAATAACCTGTTTCGTGTGATTAAACGCCACTGCAGCACGAATTTCAAAGTGTAAGTTGAATATTTGTTTTTAGTATCATTACCAAACGACGATTATTAATAGTTACAAGGAACCATTTGGATCATGATTATATTAGATTCATTTATTTTATGAGAATATAACAGTATAAATTTGCTTTAGTCTAAGTTATAAGTATTTACAGTAGGATCGGGATATAAAAAAAAATTACAATGACAATGATCAGATAAATGCAATAAATTAATAAAACAATGTGTCATAAAATGATGATGTCATAAATTATCAACATTAAACAGACAAATAATGCACAGTGTAAAATGTCATAATTCACCCGAAGAGACCGTCGTCATTATATATTGTCGAAAAAAATTCTAAGTAATAACGTCATGCAATTAGTTACTTATGTAAACAAATTTTTAACTATTTCATGACACGACTATTAGTAGATATTCGTACTGATACTTTCCATACTACTAATTACCAGTTAATTTTATGACTTATGACCATCCGTCATAATTGACAAGATTTTATTGCGACTAGTTTTGAAGATCTTCGGGAAAATGTGTAGAAATATAGTATAAGAGTTTCCAAGTGACGTCAGGTGGATATGAGACATGAAACAGTCACAGCGCACAAGAAGAACAGCAGTACAATTTTTATACTAAATCCGCCTTAGTATAGTTGATTTTTTCTCACAACCGTTTTTTGACAGCCGTCATCTCAGTACATTTACCGCGATTATTTATCGCGATTACACTGGTATAACGGCTATCAAGAAACGGTTGTTAGAAAAAATCAAGTATAATAGTGCTGCTGAATGATTTTCTATGCTGTTGCTGTCACGTGAACTTTCTTTTTTTTAAATATGAAATCGGGATATTTTGGAAAAAATGTGTTCATATTTATTTTTATATCCTCTAATTGATTCCATTGAAAACAAGCATGGTAAAAATTTATAGTAATTGCAGAAGAAAATAATTATACTAGTGTTTTTTTTCAGGAAGGATACTCAAACTATGAATACTAAATTAACTTTGTACGGAGACGAGATCTCCCCGCCGGTCAGGTTTGTCCTGATGACGGCGTCCTTGTTGGAAATTAAGTTGGATTTCCATAAAATTGAACTCTTTAAGGCAGAAAATAAATCTTCATATTTCACAAAGGTAATGTAAATAGTATTGTCTGTATTATACAGAGCAATAAAATTATAAAATAAAATCAGAAACGATTATTTCAGATCATATTAATCCTCAAAAACGTTTCTACAAATCTATATTTTAAATTAATTTTCTCGTCTCCGCACTTTGCGATATATATCATGTGATTATAAGCCACTTATATAATTGCATTAAACCGCATTTTTATTATTACAAGCTTTTATTTAAGGCACTCTCGTATGTAAGGTCAGGTGGGGTAAGAAAAACACCGGGGTAAGAGAAACGTTGTGAATGTGGTACTTACTGAAAACAGACATATGTGTCAATGGAAATAAAGTTGAGCCAATGGCATGGATTCTCTTTCCCCACGAAACAAATTATCTTTCCCTCACCACACCTGATCTTTTGTAAGTTGTCCGCTTCTAATAACGCTCTCCTAATGCTATGGGGTATATATTATATAATAAATTACCATACTGCATTAAAAATATAAAATCTTACAATGTATTCCGTCTACGTCTGAGAACACTATTGTTGGATCGGACACTATACAGTATCAAGGAATACCTTAATAATGATTATCCTCACTTTGACACTGAAATGATAAAATCAATAAATAGTAATAGGTAATATAATATTATTTGTTCATTGTTTAGTATAAAACTTTTGACATAACAAATTTCGAAATAGCTCGCGTAGCATCCTGGGAAAAATTTTTTTTTCTTTGGCAAGGATAGAAGGTTTATCAAACTTAATTGAGTGGTTTGGTTTGTCAATGACATGTTCACAGACTGCAGACCTATTACACCGACGGTGCTTGACATCTGCTATGTGCTCCTTCACCCGGGTTGATACACTGCGTTTCGTTTGAAACGCAGTTGCAGCTTTATTTAAAAAAAATGGGTAGTTTGCACAAATTGTAACTTTGACAGAGGAAAATACATCTTTTCTCAGTCCACCCGTGACCATGGAAAGCTGGAAAGCTTCCGAAACGTCGGGAACTAAAATGAGATAATATACGCGATATAATCCGCTAAATTGTTTTATTTCAATGAGTAATAATCGCGGAAACAGAAGAAAATATTATGCTTTATATTATTAACATTATTGTGTATAACGAAATGTTAAATGTATTAGTGTGGTCATAAATATTTCTTTCTTCTTTCTAAATTTGCAAGTTAAAGTTGATCCACTTCCCGATTTTCGATTAAGCTAAAATTTGGCATGCTTATGTAAGTTTGGTGATAATGCAATACTATGATATCATCAAGCCGATCCTAGTCAATCCAATCCTAGCCAAGTTTGAGCTCTTCAGAATCGTCTTCATGCGCAACAATAACCAAACTGTTACTCCGAAACTTAAAAATGGAAGTTCGTAACGTGCTAACCCTTTCACTATCCTGTGATTGAGTGAACGGGATGGCGCCATATTTGGTTTTTCGGATTTGGGAGTCCTCTAGTTACACAACAGAAACTCATTTTATAGATAAATCCGCTGCAAAAAGTGCCGGCGTTGCAAGTTGGCGACGATGTGATATGCGACAGTCACGCCATAACGGCGTACTTGTGTCACGCCCGGCACGCGCACAATCTCTACCCGGAAGATCCCTTATCAAGGGCCAAAGTCGACGAGGCCCTGTTCTTCAATTCCGGCACGTTGTTTCCTCTTAACAGTTATATACTCGTAAGTAACGATTTTGTTGAGATAATTCTGGCAGAAATGGATCCGTTCCGTCTAAGAAAGATACTAATTACGAATTATGTTTTTGGTTTGAAGCTGACAAAGAACTAAAGCGCTCTTTATTTTCGTACATACTGTATAGTTGGGAAATAAAAAAGGTTCGTTACTTAATCTAAACACCAGCTACCATCACTTACAGTTCAAAGTGATGAATCTTTTCATTCCCCGACTATACAGTAGGCATGTCCGAAAGTGAAGATCACTTTAGTTCTTTGTCAACTTCAAACCAAAAGGATATTATTTTTTAGAGATAGCATTTAACACAGAACTATATCAAGATAACTATATCTTGATATAGTTCTGTGGCATTTAACAACCAGCATATTACTGCGTCCAGAGAACACCAATTATTTTCCTAACTTCAACTTTTCCTATAAGTCGTTGAAAAATTTCGAGATATATTATTTACCTATGATTATAAGTACATGTCTGTGAAATTGTTAAAATATTTGTGCGGTGTTTATTAATTACCTAACTGTAAAAAAATCGCATATATTTGGTCTTGTGCAGGTACTAGACAAGTTATATACTGCTACCGATTGTCACCTTTAGGTTTATTTGGCTCGCCGATTAAGTATCGGCCTATTCAATTCAATAAATTATGTGTGGAAACTGTAAGTGCCTAGCGGCATGCTACTCGAGCAGGAAAACCGGGTAGCTTTTCTGGCAGGACTTGGACAGCGGGCCGGGCAGGTCAGGCGACCAGCGGTGGTCCTGGGCATTTAACTGCCTGCCACCTACCTGCCACCTACCTGCCCAAAACCTGCTCGCAGCTCTTCCACGACATTCTTTTTTCCCGTCTTCTACCTGCCAAGTGCATTCTTCCTACGTCCCACTTAGTTAGATCAGAATTTAGGAAATGAACTAATTGTGGAAGTTTATATATAGATGCGGGTGACGTTATCCGATCCGTTTACCCAAACCCGCTACCTCATGATACATGCGTACATACTCATAAAATAATTGTTGCTGAAACGATTAAGGTTTATAAGTTACACATTCGTAGCCCGCCCCAGGCGAATGTGTCACCGCGACACCACTGGTTTTTATGAAAATGTATAGAAGCAATGTGTTGCTTAATTGTCGTTTATATGAAATCAGTAGTGTCGCGGTGACACGTCGCTTGCTGTTGCTGCTATCTGCGGTCGGCTACGAACCTTAGAGTAAATATCTTCTGACAAACATATATAAAAAAGACTGTGACGGCGATGATTAAAATACGGCTGAACAGATTATCATACCTAAGAACATTAAAAAAAAGCGGTTAATCCGTATAGTATTGGAAAACAAGTTATTTTTATGAATACTACTTACTGGCTTATTTTCCTTTTTAGTCGGAGTATTTTAACGGCAAATGGCCGGCTGACGAGACGAAGCTTCAGCAATGGTTCTCAGCCGTGGATTACATAGAGAACCGGTTAAACAATAGCACGTGGCTGGCAGGCGATAAGGTAAACTTAGGATGTTTTGTGCATTAAAGGATGTTGAGGTATTACAGATCCTTTTATTAGGGTTCCGTAGCCAAAATGGCAAAAACGAAACCCTTATAGTTTCGTCATGTCCGTCCGTCCGTATGTCCCGGGCATTTTACTCAAAAATTACGTGATGTATATTGATAAAATTTAGAGTTTAGGTGTCTTATATGAGCTGCCTGAGGCGCTACTTAGTTTGATAGTTAAATAACAAGTAACTATTGAAAATGAAAAAACAAATTAAAAACCCCCGACACAATTGAACATAACAACAAAATTTGAAGTTCCTAGCTACAATATTAGCTGAGATCCGGTCACTTCCACGTTCCACTAAATGCTGAATATCTTGGAGTCGAATGCTCCGATTTTTATCAAACAAAACTAAGAACACTTGGAATAAAATTATCTATGACACAAAAAAAAACGCACTCATGCGCTACGATGCCACAGACAGATAGATTCACAGACGCGTTAAACTTATAACACGCCTCTTTTTTGTCGGGGGTTAACAAATATATTTCTAGGGGGACACTCCATCTCCATACATGTAGCTGAAACTGAAAAAATAATATCAGCATATATCAATGTGTGGCACATATTATGACAGCTCTACTAAAAATATTTTGAGGTTTTTAAAAAAAAAATTGAATTATTGAATATTTTCGAAAGTAATCGCTCCTAAAGTAGCATAAATTGTGCTTTGTAAACGATATGTCCAAAAAAAATACAAAGATAAAGCTTAATAAATACCTATAGCGAAAATTATTTTCAACATAAACAAATAATCCGTTTTTGAGTTGTAATTGTCGAAAAACTGCGCTTCTCAGCAAAAGGACATAAGTGCGGTGGAGATACGCTTTTTTGCTAGTGCATTTTTATATATCGTATTTCTTCATCTGAAGGGCGTTTTTTTTGTATGAACGGCTGCGCAACCCTATACTGAGTATGGTCCGACATGCTCTTACCTGGTTTTTTTTTCATTAAATGTATTTGTTTCTAGTTTACACTCGGCGATCTGTGCTGTGCAACTACTGTGAGTTCGCTACAAGTATTAGTTCCTCTACTGGACCGTCATCTCAAAGTTAAACAATGGTTAGAGAAGCTGCAAAAGCTTCCGTGCTATGAAATAAATATACGTGGATTAGAGCGTCTTAAAAATCTTTTATGTAATTAGTTTCGAATAAAATCGATAATGATGAGAAATAAACGTTGTTTATACTATACCCTACAAATAATACCGAATGTTAAATATATTATTTGTACCAAGGTTAGGGCTCGTCCATTAATCACGTGATGTTTATTAATCCCCCAATCTCCCTTGGTGATACGTGATGAGGTTTTAGGTTAAGATTTTAGGCTGATCTTTCCCCTTTTCCAAGATCACGTAGGCATATTTTTGGTACAAGGTACTATGTTAAAAACTTATACAGGATGTCCCAAGAAGTAGTGATATACTGAAGCTGGGAAGACCTAGAGGGCTATCTAAATCACCCCCATGTATGTTCCGCGATTTTTCGTATTTTCAGTTATGACTTTTTTTTTAATTCTTCACCTATCGCCGAGTACGATGAGATTTTTATTTATGGTGACGTGAATTATTGCGGTAGATGCTTGATTTTTTTTTGTGTGCTAAGCTGATAGATAGGCCAATTCAGTATGGTAACATTTATACATATGGTTAGATCTTTGAATGGAATAAAAAAAAAATTCAATCCCAAGAATGATAAAATTACCCAATATCTTCACAACTTCAAGGGGCTTTAAAAAGATAAAATCACATAAAAAAAAATACTGTTTGGCTTTAAAAAACTTGCTCTATCTATAAGGTAGCTACTCTGAAAATTTCATTTTATTATTCATAAAACTTCAATAAAAAAAATTTAAATCTAAATGTGGCAAGTGCAAAATTAATTAACTTTCTAAATAAATTTCGTTCTAAATCACGCACTGGCCATCAATAGAAAAAGAACAAAAAACAAAAGACGGTTGACGCATGAGAAAATTTTCACGTTGTTTGGTCATCGTTGGTACTTTTCAATAATTTAAAAATTGTGTTTTAATACTGCTAATTGTTCGTTTCTCTAATCATTTTGGCTATTCATATGGACTTTGACTTGCATTACGATTTGGATTAGTGTTATTACCTGGAATCGAAGACTTGGCATTATTTAACTGGACTTGAGTTTGCGTGTAAGTGATCATATTTACTTCACGTGACTACGCAGAAATGCATTACCATTACGGTAATGCTAGGGGGAATGCGGCGGAAGCTTCAAGGCTGTACCGGGAACATGTGGAACGAAGAGGCGGGCCTCAACCTGAAACGTTTCCTGACTATCGCATGATCTTAAGAGTACATAATGCGTATTTGGAAGGTTACATACCGGGTACCAGATCAGGCCGTATGGCCACTATGCCGGATCCTGATGTAGTAGATGCAGTGGTTGAAGAAGTAGAAAGAGACCCGTCGACCAGTGTAAAGTTATGGAACGTCGTACCGGACTTTCTAAATCTCAGGTACACCGTACACTACAGAGCGTAGGATATCATCCGTTTCACATTAGAAAAGTGCAACAGTTGAAACCGGAAGATTACAATCGGCGAATTGAATTCTGTCAGGAAATGCTGAGGAGACAAGCTGAAAACGAAAACTTTTTTAACCAAATCTTGTGGACGGATGAATCCCACTTTAGACGCAATGGGATTTTTAATATGCACAATTCTCACTCATGGGCAATTGAAAATCCAAATTTAAAAAGGGAATCGACATTCCAAGAACACTTTAGTGTTAACCTTTGGTCTGGCATACTTAACGGTCAGCTAATCGGGCCCTTTCAGCTGCCAGACCGCTTGGGCGGTAATGACTTTTTAAATTTTCTACGCGTTGATCTGCTCCTGCTGTTAGAAGATGTGGACTTGGAGACACGCAGAAGCATAGTACTGCAGTGTGATGGTGTACCATGCCATTTTGCCTTGGACGTAAGAAACTATTTCAATCAAAGATACCCTGAAAGATGGATTGGTCGTTGCGGCCGGGGTGACGCCTGCCTTATAGCCTGGCCTCCACGGTCCCCCGACCTAAACCCCATTGATTTTTTTGTATGGGGATACTACAAAGACCTCGTCTACTCAAGAGAATGCCGCAATTTGGACGAGTTAACCCGGAAATTGAGAGTAGCAGAAGAAACCATTAAAAATAATAGAAGTGCATTCAGACGTTTAAAAGACAACTTTTTTCAGCGATGTCGCACTTGCATTGAGCAACAGGGGGGCCATTTTGAAAATTTCTTGTAATTAAACACCTTGTAATTGGTTTTACTTTGTTTGTATTAATCATCATGTAAATTAAAATTTTGCACTTACCACATTTAGATTTCAATTTTTTGATTGAAGCCTTATGAATAATAAAATGAAACTTGAAGTTGTGAACATATTGGGTAATTTTATCATTCTTGGCATTTTTTTTTTATTCCATTCAAAGATCTAACGATACTAAATGTTACCATACTGAATTGGCCGATCAGCTTAGCTTATACACAAAAAAAATCAAGCATCTACCGCAATAATTCACGTCACCATAAATAAAAATCTCATCGTACTCGGCGATAGGTAAAAAATTAGACAAAAAGTCATAACTCCGAAAATACGAAAAATCGCGGAACATACATGGGGGTGATTTAGATAGCCCTCTAGGTCCTCTACCTTCCAGCTTCAGTATATCACAACTTCTTGGGACACCCTGTATATATACGCACACTTGCCTAAATTTGGATCCTTTAGATTCCTAAAACGGTTTACTAATGTTTGGCAAATTATGTTTCCCTAACTGTTTCACTTCCCAAATATTTCATTTCCCAAACTTAGGTTTTTTCGAAAACAGTAAAATTTTATTGGGTTCTACACAATAGCTTAAAAAAATCTGGGTTTTCGTCGGTTTCGGAGAAAAGCGCGAGTTTGGGAAATGAAACATTTGGGAATTAAGGCAGTTTGGGAAGAATAGTTTTTAAAAGAAAGTATCCGTCCTAAAACAAACTAAAAACTGTCACATTAAAAAATAGATAACTGGGAAAAATGGTAAACTGTTGATAAATTGTCTCAAAATGTGTTGCAAGTGAACACTTACCCACCATAGTCATTTGGCACACTATTTACCTTACACCCTGTATATGTTTCAATATACAAGAACGGGGGTCCAAATGTCTAAATTTTGCGGACGGCTTATTGATAGTTAAGTATTTAATGTTTTTTGTTGTTTCCTGCTAAAACTGTTATATCTATGACTTACACTTTTACTAGTTTTACCTATTTAATTAATTATTTAAATCAATTTTGCAATACCCGAACAGGGTTGCACTGTTACTGTACACTCGTATAGTACCTATTATGTAATTGTAGTAGTGCTAAGCAATAATAAACAATACACAATTTTTACTAAAAAATATAAGTTATTAAAATTATTGGTGATTAGTGGTACACACATATAAATAACCTTTTCTACAATAAATAAATTAAACCTAAAATAAGTTTCTTAGTGGTATGCAATCACAATGGGGAATATACATGAATTTTTATTTTTGCAAAAGTTCATTCATGTAACAAGCAGTAGAGAAAAACAATGTTTCTATAGCAGCGAGCGGCGAGACGAGGGGCAGACGACGGCGGAATTACGAATCAGCGGATTATTAAAATGACAACTTATATCATGCTTATTTCTAGGACGATTTTAATTTAACTTTTTTATATTTTGTTAAGAAAAGCGAAAAAAATTCATGCATGTACCCTATTGTATGTCTGATTGTACGTTTTAGAAAAATATTTTAAGTTACCAAATAAAATAATAATTATTTATCATTTATTGGTGCTGGCAATTATCAAACGTCAAAACTCTGTTGCCTATGGACTCTATTGATTGGTCAACGAGGAGATGTAAAAAATGGCTGCCTTGCCTTCTCCTACTCAGGTAGAATGAATTAAAATTAAATAATCCGTGTAGTGCAAATGAAACAAAACGTTATAACTGAGAACAGCTAACTAAGTGATCTACCATGCTGAGCAGTTAATACTGCACAAAGAACAGAAATATACTGAAATATTCAGTGACAAAGTTTCGTGAACTTCAGTTGGTTTACGCTGCTTCAAAAAATATTGAAATTTAATAGTTCAAACAGTCCGTGTTTAACAGTTATATTTGTAACACAGTGTAGTGAATATTTGTGGTGTATTCTATAGTTTAAAACCCTAAGCGATTTCTAGTTTCGCTATTATTTCGATTTTAGCGAACTCTGAATGTCATGAACTGACCAAATGTCACACCCTTCGTGCGATTGAAAATACGTGTTTTAAAAGTTATTTCACCGGAGTTTTACGTTTTCAAAATGTGGCTTGAACCATTGCAGGTGGCAGGGAACCACAACGCTATATACGAAGCGTATTATCACCAGGTAGGAGGTATTTTTTGATGTGTAGTCGCCCAGAGTGGCTTGCATGTTTTTCGTTTTAAACACCGTGCTAAGGTTGATAGTAGCTTATTGATTATAGAATTACGCTACGACGTCTTGTGTGTGTCGTTGTACATGTTTAATCTCATCAATAATGGGGCTCTTGTGGCTGACCTTGGCTTTGAAGATGATGAATGAACTGTTTCAATATTCAATTGGAAATAATTTCCTCCTTATTAATTCCTAGAAGTATTTCATAGATACTTATTGATTTGATTGTTCTTATCATAAAACTAATAAGATTCATCTTGATAGTGTGACACTGATATCTGCAGTTAGATACAACTTAGTATTTTGTGTGGACCTTTTAAATGTTTAGTCACAATCTAGTTGGTGGTTCGACACCTGTCACCCTCAATGATACTAAAATAGAGTAGCTAGGGAAGGTGCAAAAATTGTCAGCAATTTCTTTTATTCCCTCTATTTTAGAATAATTGCTTTAGCAGTTGATTGATGATGATGTGATTATTTCACTGCAGCTATTGTATTGTGTTATGAAAGATTGGATGAACAGTTTTTTATCTATCTATCCAGCTATGTTAGCAAACTTAGCATAACTATAAATCAACCATGGTCACCTGTTCAAAAGTCCCTTTACTGCATGTAGCATTAATACTTATATCCACACTAATATTATAAATGCGAAAGTGTGTCTGTCTGTCTGTCTGTCTGTCTGTCTGTCTGTCTATCTGTCTGTCTGTCTGTTACCTCTTCACGCTTAAACCGCTGAACCGATTTGGAGATAGTTTGAGTCCTGGGGAAGGACATAGGCTACTTTTTATCCCGGAAAAATAGTGTTATCCGCGATAAACGAATTTAAGGCGGACAAAGTCGCGGGCAGAAGCTAGTGGATTAATAAATCCGTGTATGGTGTGAAGAATGTATGTTGAAATAAATGAATTTGTTTTGATTTGATTTCATTTGAGTGCCACCTCCTACAGTTCCCATCTAGTAGGTTGCTGGGCAATTTGTTCGGCTGTGGTTGATATTTATGGTAGCCAGGGGACTGTTTCTTTGACAGAGGAAATATATCTTTTCTCAGTTGAACCATGAACACAATGCTGGAAAGCTTCCGAAACGTTGGGAACTCAAATGAGATAGTATATGCAATATAATCAGTTTAAATTGTTTTATTTAAATTAGTGGTAATCGCGGAAACTGAAGAAAAGATTATTTTCAGAATGCTTTGAGTGGTACAGTCAAGGGCAAAGATAAATATCCACACAGTTCCAAAATATGTATACATAAACCTCACTGCCATAATAATAAGACCCGTATACATATTTTTGAAACTTTGTGATGTATACATATTGGTGCCCTTGACTGTACAATCTAACATACATTTAGAATTCCAAAATGGCAAAATGAAACCCTTATACTTTCGTCATATCCGTCCATCCATCCTTCTGTCTGCCTTTTGAAGTGACTGAATTTTTTCGGAAATAATCCCCCACCCTCTATTTTCTATACCTTAAGTCCAAAAAATATGAAAAAAATTACAAAGCTATCTGTTCTAGACAACCTTTAAAATATGGTACATGGGTAGCTGGGTATCCACAGATGGTTATAGGATACTTTTTACCCGACTACGCTGTCGAAAAAAGAGGGGTTATGACTTTTTCTCCTCCACTAACGAAGTTGCGGGCGCCTTCTAGTACTACTATAGGAATAGAATCTGAAGCCAAAATGGCAGAAATGTGAATGGTCTCGCATTGTCTCGCGGTGTTGAGGTGTGTGACTGTCGCAGGTGGATCCCAATGGGTCGGGCGCGGTGCAGGCGCCCGACGCGGCGCGCTTCCTCAAGAAGTCGCGTCTCAGCGACGTCGTGCTCTCCAAGATATGGGACCTCTCCGACCCCAACGGGAAGGGCTACCTCGACAAGGTAACGTGACTCCAACCAAGCGAACAAACTTACACTACAGTAGGGTCTTTATATGAGCTTTTCAACAAAGGCCAAGCCACACGGGATGCGTGTGCGTGGCGTGCACGTAGACGTGCGTGTGGTGTGCGCGTTTAAGTACGAATACCCATAAGAGATGACACACTCTACTATGACATTTCATACGATACAACGCGCACGCCACGCACATGCGCACGTGCACGTGCTGCGCACGCATCCGGTGTGTTTCGGCCTTAAGTCTGTATAATTCAGAGCGGCCAATATTGTCTACATATATCGCAACACTGCAGCTTCTCTCTTACGCTTTATGCGTTACTTGATGCTGACTGCTTTTGCTTTTCCATTTTGACGTGATAACGTTTTATAAATCGATGATCGACGGCTGCACGCACGAAAAATCATGACTCATTGTCACGTTCCGCATGAGCTGAGCGTGCAAGCGAGAGCGCGGAACAAGCGATAGAGAGGCACGATCGGCCTAAGCGTTCGGTTCGTGAATTCATAAAAGTATACAATTTTTCATCAATGTTTTCTTATGACGTTATCAAGTAAAATTATCGTCCGTAATCCGACTTTACAGACAACCAATTTTTTTTCTTAGGTTGGTAGTTTCCATAGAGCGTGCAGTACGAAATATTTATCGCAGTAACGCGACGTACGTTAGACTCGAGCTTGAGTGACGCTGGCTTGATTATTGCGACAGGGTTCTACGGCAGCCTACGAATCGATTTCCTTTAAGCCCTGTTTATACGAGGCCAGTGCGCTGGCGCCAGTGTAACAAGACAAAACTGGCTTGAAAAATAGACGGGCGCGCTATTCACGCCAGCGCTGGCTTGGCACTGGCTATACGAGGCCAATACTAAATCATACTTTACTGTATGTATTCGCACGGACTCAGACGGGTTTCTTTCGGAAGCCCTAATGGGCGTTTGTCCTAATGTATCGTTTGTCATAAAGCATTATTTTCAGAAACCATAAATTTTTCAGGATTTTTTGAATTATCATTTATAGATTAGGTTAGGTTTGTTTTATAACAACACTGAAAAGATTCGTACAAAAATGCATTATGACAAAGGATACATTATGACAAATGACGTTAGAGATTCCGATATAGATCCTACTCAGACGCTAGGTGCGTTTTTGCTCAAATGAAGGAGAAAGTTAACGTCAGGCACCAAGAAGACCTTGGGCCGAAGAAAGAGGGAAGGGGCGGTTACTCCACCGAAAACTCACGTTACGTTAAACACATAGGCTGGATTTCACCAAACTTTTATTCAGAGATTAACGCTTATTCTTGGATAGTAATGTCAAATTATTTGACATAACTATTTGAGAATAAGCGTAATTCTTAGAATAAAGATTGGTTAAATAGTACGCGCGTACGATCGGTCGGGCGTAGCTATCGCTGTAGAAAGCATAGGCGCATTCAGACTGATGCTGACCGTCATCGTCAGCGCGCATGCGCCCATACACAACACGCGCGACCGACCGTGCGCGCGTACCTTCGGTCGAGCACTGTTTCCAGCCTTAAGTCAAATGAAAGATGTATTCGTCACCGGTGGAATGTGCCGTGCCTTCTCCGTCGGTAGTTACTGGGAGGGCAATTCGACACTAAACTGTTCCAAGGTCGGATCGGCACTTGCGACGAATGCCTCGCTGGCGCCGTCCAAATATTGACTTGTAATTCGTAACTGAGTGAGCGGCTAGCATGGCACCGCTGCCGCTCTCGTGAACGATACCCGTAACTACTGATCTGAAACTTCGCGGAGGACTTAATTAAGTGTGGTAATAACCACCAAAAATAATTGCTGATTTTTATCGAATGCGGGATTTCCCAGATTAGTTAATTATTACTAATAAATCACTCAGGGTCAGATAATAATTGTCTAATGCCAAAAATTCCGTACCTGTTTTAGGCGTCTTAAATAATCTTCGTCTAAAGGCCAAGCCACACCGGATGCATGTGCGTGGCGTTTACGTAGACGAGTGCGTGGCGTGCGCGTTTTTAAAGTACGAATACCCATAAGAGATGACACACCGCTGCGCACGTGCACGCCACGCAAGCGGTGTGCCATCTACTATGACGTATCATATGATACAAGATACAACGCGCACGCCACGCACACGCGCATGTGCACGTGCACGTTTCGGCCTTAAATCTAAACCAACCATTGGCTCCGTTTTCTTAAATAATTGTGATAACCAGCCGGATGGACCAATATATTTTGACCAGTACTTGAAGTGTCTACTTATACCAGAGACCAACCGCTGGTTTAACGTGAATTTTCAAAACGACCCCTGTCGCCGGGCGCGCGTGCGCGGGCGTACGCGTGCTAGCCGCGCGCTCCGCGGAGGATGTTTAATTACAGTCGCTGATATGGTTATCACTCCGAACCGAGTGCTCCACTTGTTTGCCTCACGCTCCCGTCGTTTACAAATATCATAAGACACAAATAAACTTAAATTAAGAGTTTTTTATTTTGCGTCATCGCGGAATTAAACGCGTTTTAGTGTTATGAAGTGACAAGTGAAAACTTGCGGATACATTTATGTGTGCGTGACTATGTATTAATAGATGTTTTTAGATATTACAGCTTGAACAACTTATCTTAGAATGGTGTACATTTGGGATCGGATCGTCGTATAATGCATTGAATTGGAAAGGTATGATTAATATAGCATCCACAATAGTTTACTCTTTATTCTACATTTTGGAAAAAAGCAGATAACATAAAAAATAAACATGGCAATATGTAAATAGAGATAAACTCGCTGCCTTAACGCTAAAGAGTGCTCGACATCTTCCTTTCCAGTCAACTTTCGGGACGGGCATTGACGTTTCTTATATGTATTGACGATATTATGCTGCAGCGTGTAAAACGCCCCCTTACCGGCGCCGGCGCCACGTTATCGGTGATACGTCATATATCTTACCGCATTGACACAAAGTCGATATCTGCTTGACTCACGTCTGTAATAGACTGGATAGGGTCTTCGAACGTACGTTTGCGTCGGCGCGTATTGCTATGCCAACGGTTTGTTTTATTTCAAGTATAATCCATACCATTATTATAAATACTAAGGTACTGCCGGTCTGTCACTGTCTGTTACTTTTTACGCTGAACTGATTTAGATGAAATTTGGTATAGAGATATTAGAGATAGAGATATTTGGATAGAGATATAGGTGTCTAGACCACAGTCTCGACTCTCGGAAAGACATTGGATGATTTTTCCAATTCCCTAAGGAGATGAAAAGCGGGGCGGAAGTTTGTATGACGACTCAATCATTAAAACATAGGCAACACAGTACTCGATAGTAACTTACATGGATTACAGGTGAGTTACTATCGAGATTGTGGGTGCAATTGTGAGGCATACAAAGTGACCAATCTAAATGGATCAGTAGGGAGAAGTCAGAAACTACGAGATATAGCGAATTCTGTTCTTAGGAACCATGGTGTCGATTTAAGATTTAACAATAGTGACTTTCAAATCTTTTTTTACTCATTCATAACCGGGAATCGAACGCGGTCAACATTTCTGTAAACAATGTAATAAATTCTGCAGGGATTTTCGTTATAATTATTGTTGATGATGCGAATCAAAAGTCAGAAGGAACACATTTTTAATGAAATATTGTTGGAATTTCGAATGGGATCTTTTGAATAATTGAAAGAAAAGCTCAAAAATAGATAATTATTTTATTTAAGTGAATGTTAGCCATTTTCCTGTCGAAGGTTCGATTCCCGGTTATGTATGAGAGTAAAAAAAAAGAGTGACATTATTATTAAATCTAAAATCGATGCCATGGTTCCTAAGAACAGATTTCGCTATTTCTTATTGTTTCCGACTTCTCAATACTGACCCATATGGATTGATCACTCTGTATAACATTACGAAAACACTGTATTTTCTGACAAAAAAAGCCAAGAAACGTGGTTATCCATACTAATATTATAAATGCGAAAGTGTGTCTGTCTGTCTGCCTGTCTGTCTGTCTGTCTGTCTGTCTGTCTGTCTGTTACCTCTTCACGCTTAAACCGCTGAACCGATTTGGATGAAATTTGGTATGGAGATAGTTTGAGTCCCAGAAAAGGACATAGGCTACTTTTTATCTCGGAAATTTACCCTTACCCGTGATAAACGAATTTAAGGCGGACAAAGTCGCGGGCAGAAGTTAATAATAAATAAGTAACGGACTAGACTAGGGTTAGTGGGCCGCCTAAGGATTACGGAGGCAGTAAACAAAACTGCCGCCAAATGACGTAAAACAGCTGATGAGTGTCCCGCCGGGCCGCCCCGCGGCGCCCGTATCGATCACGTCGCACGGAACCTTCCCCATTTAAATAGGCCCGGCGTTTGGGCGACGGACAACGTTTCCAAAGCAACTTGGGCATGCTTCCAGAGGGC
The DNA here is from genome assembly GCA_905404275.2 of Hedya salicella. Lineage (NCBI taxonomy): Eukaryota > Metazoa > Arthropoda > Insecta > Lepidoptera > Tortricidae > Hedya > Hedya salicella. Next base: position 141,635 of record FR990112.1, on the reverse strand, counting down.
GGGGGCACTAGTTGCGACATGCATTCTGCCAAACTGTAAAAACTGTACTGCTGGATGCCTGGTATATACTTCTTGGCATCTAAATATACAATTATGTTATGAAGTTGTAAAAATGATGTGTCTGTACATTGAAGATATTTAAAAATATATATTGTAACGGGCTATTTGGTGGTCACTGAATTGAAAAATATTTTTTTTTGGGTGTTTGTATGTTCGGTGTCGTTGTGGCTTTATCACGCCAAATCGGCCAAATGGATTGAACCATTTTTGATACACGGGTAGCTGGGTATCTCCAGATGGTTATAGGATACTTTTTACCCGACTACGCTGAAGAAAAAAGAGGCGTTATGACTTTTTCTCCTCCGCGAACGAAGTTGCGGGCACCGTCTTGAGAAATAATGCGGTGGGAGTATTGTATGTCGCTTACAGGTTCCATTCAAGACACGCGCCGCTGGCGCGTTTCTTGAATGGACGATAATCTATCATACAAGCTCAGGTTGTTACTATTTCGTAACGTATTTAGACGTAGCTCTCGAGTTATAATAGTGACCTCTCTATTACGCGTGAATGATCTCGTGCAGTTGCGATTTCTACTCAATTGATTCGAATTTCGGATTCAGTTTTAAAATAAACGTTCTGGGTGTGTACCTCGGTAAATGTGTTTTTTATTTTATTGTTTTGCCCATCTAATATTAAACGGAGGGCTGCCCGGCAAAATGTTTCGAGTATCGTTATTCGCTCTCATGCATTACGCATGTCTTCTGGAGGAATCTCATGTCCGGCATGTTGGACGTGGTGCGTTTATAGCGGTTTCGCATCGTACAAATAAAACGCTATGCGTCTATGCGGGGAATGGTTCTGTGAAATAGTACGCAGGTACTCATAATACATTGTTAGACGAAATCAATATTATTTAAGAGTGTAAGCCATGTTATGTAAGTAGGATGGAAATTATTGAGATATGATGTCTATGTTTCGGCACCGCAGGCCACGACACATACACTGGTACAAAACCTTCGTTTCGATCAAGAAACTTGCCATTTGGCATGGGTCATTTAACTCTCCTCTCTTTAACATTATTCTACGTTCAGCTCGAGGGGCGAACGATAAGCCGAGTGGTGAACCAAGGATCTTAGGCAAATGTGTATGACGACTGGTCCAAAAACCAACAAAGTTGAAAATGAAGTAAGTATCCGTTTGTATGTTGTGTTGCAGACGGGGTTGTTCGTGGCGCTGAAGCTGGTGGCGCTGGCGCAGGCGGGCCGCGACATCAACATGAGCAACATACACGCCGACACGCCGCCTCCCAAAGTGGTCAGTCCTACTTTGTTACAGTTGTCTTAGCCCAGATACTTTAATTAGTATGACATTAACTAATAGTTCTGCAGATGTCGCTCGGTTGAACTCGATTGACTTTAAATATCTGTCGCTTAATTCTGTAACGGGTTAGGTTCGTGAGGACTAGATTGCATAAAGACTAAATACGAGTAAACAAAACGTCATTTCAAGTTTCTAGGACAATTCCAAGTACAATACACAGGTTTTCCATGGACGGCAATTTGTATGGAATAATATTTATATGAACGGACTGGAGAGAACTGCAGAACGGACTGGAGAGAACTGCACCGACAAGAGTGAAACTCTTTAATAATAATAATAATAAAAAAAATTAATGACTGTATTTTTGGATTGCGTTGACTTAGAATCTTAATTTTTTTACAGCTTCTAGGGAACATACGTATGTGCAACATACGTATTTGATGATGATTAATTTCAACTTGATACCACCACGCGTTCCTGAGAAAAAGGGTGTTGACAGACGGACGGACAATAAAGTGATCCCATAAGGGTTCCGGTTTTTCCTTTTAGAGTTACGGAACCTTAAAAATGACAGAGAAACATGTTGAAGTAAGAAGAGGATTACTTAGAGAGAGGCATTTCACACTCGGCGATAGATTCTAGCGATTTCCACTTATTGCAATCTCCGTTTACCGATTTAACTTATCGCTGCATATGGATTTTTTAAATCGAATCGTCTCAATCAGATGCAGTATATCCATACGGCTAGGAGAAGTGTGTACATGAGACTGATCATGAGTGTCTCAACAGAATCCAGGGTTCAGTGGCGAGATTCTGTTAGGGTAAAAGATAGTAGGGGCCGGTTCGGTCTCGGTAGACTGCGGTAAATCCCCGTGGATTTATCCCCAATACACTACTCGCGAAGTCGATTGAGATTTCTCGAAGTGTAACAGACTTCACTTTGCGTCGCGCAATCTCGATTCGCGCAATTCCGATCAGTTATTTCATTTGTCAAAGGACTCGAAGCGTTCCGAAGTTTTAACGTTCGGACTGGAGTTCGCAAGGTTACCCGAGTGTATAGTCACGCAAGTTCCTTCGAATTTCGGCTAACTTTGGCGAGCGCTTCGTCAAAGCATTTAAGCGAGTAGTGTACTGGGGCCTGTATTTCTTGGGAACCTCAAGAATAATGGGTATAAATAGTATGTTTGAGTGTGTTGCGCTGTGTCCGCAGGGCGAGCTGCCGCGGATGCCGGTGCAGGGCCCGCCGCGGCCCGGCGCGCCGTCGCCGGCGCCCCCGCACCCCCCGCACCCCGCGCACCCCGCGCACCCCGCACACCCCGCACACCCCGCACACCCCGCGCACCCCGCACACCCCGCACACCCGCCGCCGCCCCAGGCCTCGCACTCTGACTGGAGCGTCAAGCCCGGCGAGCGCGACAAGTACAACGCGCTCTTCGACTCGCTGCAGCCCAGCAACGGCCTCATAGCCGGCAACAAGGTACTTTCAGTCTTTAACTTAGCAGATTTTAGTATTATAGAATGTTCTAGGTTCAAGAAATTATTTTCCATCATGCGCAGGTGAAAGGCGTGCTGATGGAGTCGAAGCTCCCGCTGGACACGCTCGGCAAGATCTGGGACCTCGCGGACCAGGACAAGGACGGCATGCTCGACCGCCACGAGTTCATGGTGGTGAGTTGCTTTTGTTAACCTGGGAAATGACGCCTAAGAAGACTTTTTCAAAATTCTGGAAACTTCAAATGCACGTTGTTTGAGAAACTTACACTAGGAATCCTACTTACTTACTTACTAAGCCGGCTCGGTGATCAAAAGAGGAACGAGAACGTCACTTTTCCCTTTTCTGCGCCACTTCACGCCAATCGGGTACTCCGAGGGCGATCAAATCTTGGAGGGTTTCATCGCTCCAGCGGTATCTCGGGCGGCCCCCCGGACGCTTTCCGCCGGGCCGGCCCTCATACGCTCTCTTCACTGCACGATAGTCTCCCATCCTCTTCAAATGACCGAGTCAAAGAAGTCGTGCTGCCTTGACTTCGCCAATTATGTTCGACATCTTCACCCCCTCCCATGAAAAATAACATCGTTACAAAGTTGACTCAGAGGCATCATACAGGTACCGTTATTTATAGTATGGATAATACTTGGATTTTCAGTGCAGTTTGGTCGACTACAAAGATTATAAAGATATGTATCCACTTTAACCACATGGGGGGGGGACAAAGTAATCATGTCAATAAATTAATCACGAATCGATTTAGATTGCAAAACTTAATTAACTCGATGAACGAGTTAATTAAGTTTTGCAACTCGCTTACACTGCTTCATACGATGCACTGTGAAACGGTTATAGTGAGTGTGCTCAACGAACCGTCCCGGGCTCCACGGTCCGTGTCATGGTGTGCACGTCCGTGCGCGGCGGCTCAGCGTGGACTGGTGTTGCAGGCCATGCACCTGGTGTACAAGGCGCTGGAGAAGCACGCCGTGCCCACGACGCTGCCGCCCGAGCTGCGTGCGCGCCCCCCCTCGCGCCCCCCCTCGCGGCCCCCCTCGCGCCCGCCCTCGCCCGCCCGCGCGCCCCCGCCGCGCCCGCCGCCCGCCGCCTCCAACGCCAGCCTGCTCGAGGGGCTGCTGGATCTGTCGAGCGTGAGTTGGACGCCCGAACTTTTCAGAGATAAATTCATTAACCGACTTCAAAAAAAAGGGGGAGGTTCTCGATTCGACGGAATGTTTTTTTTAGTTACGTCGCCGACCTCGCCGATGATGACGACGGAATCTTCGAAATGTCCGCAACCATGTTCAATGAACCTCGTTCGACTTCGAGACCGCGAGAGGACGGTCGATGAGAGGAACCGTCGTACCTCATAGTTTAGGTTTAGCAAGATTACGAAGAAACGTATTATTTCTGCTTCCTTGGGTAATGATGTGATACTTCACTTGAGGAAGCAGTGTGCTGCGTGAAAGTAAGGACGACAAGAGTTCGAATCCCGCTTACGTAAGTGAATCGCATCGAAATTACCTTTTTAATTGACTTTTGTATCAATAAACTACAGTATCGATGGTTTTGGGGATAGAAAGCTTCGGTTCGCTGTAATATTGTGTGCGATGAATCCAATTTTCTTGCGAACTTCGAAGAACTCACTATACAAATTATTCCATATCCGTGTTATTCCACAGCCGCCGTCGTCGCAGCCTCCGCTGATCGCGCCGCTGTCGGCGAACATGTCTAACACGCCGCTGTCGGCGACCATGTCTAACACGCCGCTGTCGGCGACCATGTCTAACACGCCGCTCGTGTCCGCGGGCTGGGTGGTGTCGGCGGCCGACAAGGCGGCCTTCGACGCGCAGTTCGCGGCCGCCGACGCCGACCGTGACGGGCTGGTGTCGGGGCTGGAGATCAAGCACGTGTTCCTCGAGAGCGGCCTGCCGCAGCAGACGCTGGCACACATATGGTCAGTACTCGTGTCTCCCGACCGCGACGGGCCGCAGTCGGGGCTGGCGATCGAGCACGTGTTCCTCGAGAGCGGCCTGCCGCAGCAGACGCTGGCACACATATGGTCAGTACTCGTGTCTCCCGACCGCGACGGGCCGCAGTCGGGGCTGGAGATCGAGCACGTGTTCCTCGAGAGCGGCCTGCCGCAGCAGACGCTGGCACACATATGGTCAGTACTCGTGTCTCCCGACCGCGACGGGCCGCAGTCGGGGCTGGAGATCGAGCACGTGTTCCTCGAGAGCGGCCTGCTGCAGCAGACGCTGGCACACATATGGTCAGTACTCGTGTCTCCCGACCGCGACGGGCCGCAGTCGGGGCTGGAGATCGAGCACGTGTTCCTCGAGAGCGGCCTGCCGCAGCAGACGCTGGCACACATATGGTCAGTACTCGTGTCTCCCGACCGCGACGGGCCGCAGTCGGGGCTGGAGATCGAGCACGTGTTCCTCGAGAGCGGCCTGGTCAGTACGCTCGACAAAGCCTCGCCGGACGGATTGGCGCGCGATGATTTACTCATAGGAGCGAATAACGAAGAAGAGGCTACGAAACCACAGAGATGTACGAGTATCACACAAGTAACGGCTACAGGTAAACTTTAAATGCATAAGTGGGTAACACAGACTTTGACGTTTTGGAGAACAGTACTGTCGGATATTGCAAGGGCTTTTTATCTTTTAGGTTATGTAGGATTTGTGAATATCACTGCAAAAATATTTTCATTAACTATGGTTAAGTGGTTTGAATCGGAGTGGTCTAGTTTCAGAGACCAGCTCTGTCACACGCTAACCTTATATTTGAAGCGGTGAGTTCATACACAATTAGATAGCAGTGAAAGAGTGGAAATGCATGGGTTTTGTGACGCCTCTACCTTAGTATACGCCGCCGTGGTGTATTTACGAGTCTTCACATCACGCTCCACGGAATCGACGTATCTCTAGTTATCGCTAAATGGCGCCGAAGCGCTCGCGGAATCGAGATAACGTTCTCAGACTTCTCAGTAGGATACATAAGAGCAGTAAGTAGGGAGTGAACGGCAAACGTTACTATGACGGTTTCACATATAGTTTAAAGATAAATAATTCATTTTTCACGTCGATGCATCTAAAGATTATTTCGTCCGAACGCGGTTTTCGATTTTCTGAACGATAACGCGATCTATCGATCGGTCACATCGTTTCGGTCGCGACGAGACCGTGACCCGTCGTCGCCGTACCCGCAGCGTAACGGTCCGTGTGTATGCCGCAGGGCGCTGTGCGACACGGACGGCGTGGGCAAGCTGAACCGCGGGCAGTTCGCGCTCGCCATGTGGCTGGTGCGACGCGCACTGCGCGGCGAGGCGCCGCCCGCGCAGCTCGCGCCCGACATGCGGCCGCCGCCCGACCAGGTACGTCCCGACCTCGTCACGCGACACGGCAGCGCGTGCGACACGGACGGCGTGGGCAAGCTGAACCGCGGGCAGTTCGCGCTCGCCATGTGGCTGGTGCGACGCGCACTGCGCGGCGAGGCGCCGCCCGCGCAGCTCGCGCCCGACATGCGGCCGCCGCCCGACCAGGTACGTCCCGACCTCGTCACGCGACACGGCAGCGCGTGCGACACGGACGGCGTGGGCAAGCTGAACCGCGGGCAGTTCGCGCTCGCCATGTGGCTGGTGCGACGCGCACTGCGCGGCGAGGCGCCGCCCGCGCAGCTCGCGCCCGACATGCGGCCGCCGCCCGACCAGGTACGTCCCGACCTCGTCACGCGACACGGCAGCGGCACTTTAAGTCGATTAGATATGTTTTCGACCTCCTCTAATTGGAAATAATGAATGAAGGGATATACGAATCTGTTCGCAGGCGACGGAGGCGACGCCCGGCCTGGGCCCGCAGCCCACGGCCGAGCTGGAGGCGCTGGCGCGGTCGGTGGAGGCGCTGGCGCGCGAGCGGCGCGCGCTGGAGGCCGACGCGGCCGCGCGGGAGCGTCAGCTGGCCGCCGGGGCCGCCGAGGCCGACGGCCTGCAGGTGAGCACCGGCGGGACGGGGGATCGCCAGCTGGCCGCCGGGGCCGCCGAGGCCGACGGCCTGCAGGTGAGCACCGGCGGGACGGGGGATCGCCAGCTGGCCGCCGGGGCCGCCGAGGCCGACGGCCTGCAGGTGAGCACCGGCGGGACGGGGGATCGCCAGCTGGCCGCCGGGGCCGCCGAGGCCGACGGCCTGCAGGTGAGCACCGGCGGGACGGGGGATCGCCAGCTGGCCGCCGGGGCCGCCGAGGCCGACGGCCTGCAGGTGAGCACCGGCGGGACGGGGGATCGCCAGCTGGCCGCCGGGGCCGCCGAGGCCGACGGCCTGCAGGTGAGCACCGGCGGGACGGGGGATCGCCAGCTGGCCGCCGGGGCCGCCGAGGCCGACGGCCTGCAGGTGAGCACCGGCGGGACGGGGGATCGCCAGCTGGCCGCCGGGGCCGCCGAGGCCGACGGCCTGCAGGTGAGCACCGGCGGGACGGGGGATCGCCAGCTGGCCGCCGGGGCCGCCGAGGCCGACGGCCTGCAGGTGAGCACCGGCGGGACGGGGGATCGCCAGCTGGCCGCCGGGGCCGCCGAGGCCGACGGCCTGCAGGTGAGCACCGGCGGGACGGGGGATCGCCAGCTGGCCGCCGGGGCCGCCGAGGCCGACGGCCTGCAGGTGAGCACCGGCGGGACGGGGGATCGCCAGCTGGCCGCCGGGGCCGCCGAGGCCGACGGCCTGCAGGTGAGCACCGGCGGGACGGGGGATCGCCAGCTGGCCGCCGGGGCCGCCGAGGCCGACGGCCTGCAGGTGAGCACCGGCGGGACGGGGGATCGCCAGCTGGCCGCCGGGGCCGCCGAGGCCGACGGCCTGCAGGTGAGCACCGGCGGGACGGGGGATCGCCAGCTGGCCGCCGGGGCCGCCGAGGCCGACGGCCTGCAGGTGAGCACCGGCGGGACGGGGGATCGCCAGCTGGCCGCCGGGGCCGCCGAGGCCGACGGCCTGCAGGTGAGCACCGGCGGGACGGGGGATCGCCAGCTGGCCGCCGGGGCCGCCGAGGCCGACGGCCTGCAGGTGAGCACCGGCGGGACGGGGGATCGCCAGCTGGCCGCCGGGGCCGCCGAGGCCGACGGCCTGCAGGTGAGCACCGGCGGGACGGGGGATCGCCAGCTGGCCGCCGGGGCCGCCGAGGCCGACGGCCTGCAGGTGAGCACCGGAGGGACGGGGGATCGCCAGCTGGCCGCCGGGGCCGCCGAGGCCGACGGCCTGCAGGTGAGCACCGGCGGGACGGGGGATCGCCAGCTGGCCGCCGGGGCCGCCGAGGCCGACGGCCTGCAGGTGAGCACCGGCGGGACGGGGGATCGCCAGCTGGCCGCCGGGGCCGCCGAGGCCGACGGCCTGCAGGTGAGCACCGGCGGGACGGGGGATCGCCAGCTGGCCGCCGGGGCCGCCGAGGCCGACGGCCTGCAGGTGAGCACCGGCGGGACGGGGGATCGCCAGCTGGCCGCCGGGGCCGCCGAGGCCGACGGCCTGCAGGTGAGCACCGGCGGGACGGGGGATCGCCAGCTGGCCGCCGGGGCCGCCGAGGCCGACGGCCTGCAGGTGAGCACCGGCGGGACGGGGGATCGCCAGCTGGCCGCCGGGGCCGCCGAGGCCGACGGCCTGCAGGTGAGCACCGGCGGGACGGGGGAGCGCCAGCTGGCCGCCGGGGCCGCCGAGGCCGACGGCCTGCAGGTGAGCACCGGCGGGACGGGGGAGCGCCAGCTGGCCGCCGGGGCCGCCGAGGCCGACGGCCTGCAGGTGAGCACCGGCGGGACGGGGGAGCGCCAGCTGGCCGCCGGGGCCGCCGAGGCCGACGGCCTGCAGGTGAGCACCGGCGGGACGGGGGAGCGCCAGCTGGCCGCCGGGGCCGCCGAGGCCGACGGCCTGCAGGTGAGCACCGGCGGGACGGGGGAGCGCCAGCTGGCCGCCGGGGGAGCGCCAGCTTTTTTTTAAATTGTGCCATAAAGTTGAGCTCGATGATTTTTATTTTCTTTCCTTCACACTTTGTCGGCTCATAACTATTTTTAATTTCTATTCTAAATGAAAATAAAATTTCAATTAGGATACGCATTCATTAGAGACTTGAAAAATACAAACACTTTTGTGCAGTCACGTTTTAAAGAAAAAGATAAGTACGCAATAATGTGAATTTTTGGCAAATGCCGAAATAAAATAAATAAAAAAGTTGTTAAAAAAACACCGTGGGCGGGATACGTGTTAATTGGCCCAAAATGTGTTGCAAGTGACCCTAGCTACCTACCTGGCAGACGCTCTGCCATACACCCTGTATAACGTAGAATATGTGCATGTGAGCACAATCTGGGGGCACGGGAGTGCCCCCGCCAAGTCGAGCTAAACAGGCACGCCGTACCATCTTTTCTCGAAGCCATTCACGTCATTTTCGACCCCCTGTAATTTATTTGCTGATGAAGCTAGGAGCCTAAATTTTCAGTGACCAAGAGGGCGTAATACACCTTAGGTATATTCCAAATTACAGTCAATTATAACTTGTAGTTAAAGATTTATTGCAAGTCAAAGTTCCTTAATTTTGTCACTCACTCACTCACAATTCTAAGGTACTTCCAGCGGATTTACAAGGTTCAAATTTTGAACCCTATTAGTGTTTAGTCTGTAAAGCACCAAAAAAACTTAAACATTCTGCAAATTCAGTCTAGTATTCCAGATATAACAGGTGTATAAATAATGTATGCGATTACAAAGTTACATTATTTGCACCTCAGATAAACAATACAATTTTTCGTTACTTAAAAGCGAAGCCTTCAAGGAGTGGGAAAGGAAGAGGGTAAGGAAGGGGGGAAAGAGAAGGGTAAGGAGGGGGAAAGCAGAGGGAGAGGATGGTGGAGAGGAGGAAATGGGGAGGTGGAAAAATGGGGAAGCGGAGGGGCGGGAGGAAAGGAGGGAGAACGAAGGGGGAAAGAAAGAGGAAGGACGAGAACGGAGAAGATGAAAGGATGGCAAGGGGAGAGGGGAAAGGGGCAAAGGAGAAGAGAGGGGAAGAGGGGTAGATAAAACACAAGATACCAAATACCAGAAATAAGATATCAGATATACCCGTTACCCCATACCAGATACCTGATCTGTAGCGATCAATACTAGATAAAGGTAAAAACTAGTCCATCGCGAACAGTTTCCCATATGTATAGCTTATGCTATTGCCATACATATAAGCCAGGGTCTACGTCTAAATAGTGCACATGATGGATATTGGTTCTGCAGTTTTTACATGCGGGCAAGCGTACGTGGCACTCTCGAGAGTGACAAGTTTGGGTGGTTTACATCTAGTTAATGTCGATTTCGGTAGTAATAGAACGCAAGAATCCGCCATTTCAGAATACAATAGACTTAGAAGCATTTACCGTCCAGACTTGTCAGAAATTGTCACACAAAGCCTCGGAGAAAAGCCCACAAAGGCAGGGAGTGGGCTTTGAGAAAACTTGTAGCTGACGTATAAGTAGTACCCGAAAAGAAAAAAAGAAGGACTGCCTACAAAAAGCGATGAGATCCCGTCAAAAACATAACATGTAAAAAGATTACCAAGTCTCGCAATCTTTTCTACCACAAAAAGTTATGAATGACAAAGGTGTGGGGTAGATCTTTCCCTGGATAGGTACTACTGAATAAATTAACCAACTTGGTTATTATATCACAACTTTTTGTGGTAGAGAAGGTTGCGAGACTTGGCGATCTTTTTACATGTTATGTTTTTGATGGGATTTATTATTACAGCTAACCAGGGACCATTTAAACAAGAAGACTGACCATCTCCATACAAAAAGCCGTTCCCCGATGTGTACAACGCCATCTATGCATAAGAATTAGTTTTTAGAATTTTTCAACTTTGCAAGCATGACACAGAATTTAAGTGTTACTATTTATTTATTATTAGCTATATGCGCACTAATTGTTACTATACTATGTTTCTTTATTCAATTATAACATCGTTAAATGTTTATTTTTGAAGTGCCATCTAGTTTTTGCCAGAATAACTCCTTGCGATCGGAACACGATCCAAAGTATGGCAACTGACAGTCCTCTTGTTTTAATGGTCCTTGATCTAACCGAGACACTATTTCGCAGATCAGCAAGGGAACTATATATAATCCATTAATCTAATACGTAATACCTCACGGTAATGCCTGAATCTATCAATCGTTTAAAATCAAACGTTCATTGCGTTTTAATTTCATTTTCAGAGCGAATTGGACACGTTGACAGCGACCCTTAAACAGTTAGAAAACCAAAAAGGAGAAGCACAAAAGAGGTTAAATGATCTCAAAGCGCAGGTCAGTTTTACTTATAAGTATATGTGTTATGTAAGCCCTTATATACTACTCGCTTCGATGCTTCGACGAAGCGTTCGACAAAGTTAACCGAAGTTCGAAGTGCGTGAATAGGGGGAGTTGGGGCACCTCTATACGCTTTTTTCATAATGCATATAAAATACGTTAGAATACAATGGGAACTATGAAAACTACATACACTAGTCAAATTATTATCTGCCTTCATGTTTAGACATACATTTTCTTTCAAATATGATTATAACATATTCTATGGCAAATTTTATGAAAAATGGAAATCGTATCAAATTACTATGCATACTTTTTAAAACTCATCAAATGTTCTAAGGCTGATTATGTGATTCGACCGTAATAACCGATTATAACCGAATTTATCTGTTTCGGTTATAACCGATTTTCGGTGTTCTGCCTTTTCGCCGAATTTTTTTTGGTCGAATTTCATTTGCAAACCAGCATTTTGCCGAATGTTGTTCTTACTCAAAATTTAACGTTAATTTTGCTCCCATTTTATGTTTTATTTCACCTTAAGGCAGGTCCGACTTGGGTTAGGTTAGGTACGATGACGAGCGAAGCGAGGCGTAAGAGCGCTTACCCACATAAGATATATAATAGGTACTTAATGTTAGGTTGCTAAATAAAACGTTAAATAAAGATTTGGTTAACGATACACCGTGAAATGTACCAATATTATTCCAAGTGAACTATTTGGCTATATGAAAATGACATTTAAATAAATGTCCATATAAAAAAAACCAAACGTTGAGTTGGCAATCGTGAGGTTGGGAAATGAAACTAATCATTTTAAAAAGTTGTCATATGATGATTCGGCAAAATTAAATTCGGCCAAACGTCAGTTGGGAAGCGAAATTCGGCAATAAAATTTTCGGCAATACAATAGAGAACCCCGATTTGCATTCCCCAGTTGCTACGCTACACTATCGTATTCGACTAACTTCGCGAGTAGTGTATTGGGGTCTTCACGATAATAGTTAATGTTTCGTCGGAGTGGAGCTAACGACGTGCGCACGTGTGCGCGTGCGCGCAGGTGGAGAAGCTGCGGTCGCAGGTGGCGGCGCAGCAGGCGGCGGCCGCCGACACCGAGGGGGAGGTGGCGGCGCGGCGTCGGGCCGCCGACACGCTGCGGGAGCGCTCCTCGCAGCTGCAGCACGACGCGCAGCACGCCGCCCGCCAGGCCGACGCGCTCACCGCCGACCTGCGCCGCACCGTGCTGCTCGTCAGCCAGGTACGGAGGGGGGGGGGAGGGGGCGGCGCGGCGTCGGGCCGCCGACACGCTGCGGGAGCGCTCCTCGCAGCTGCAGCACGACGCGCAGCACGCCGCCCGCCAGGCCGACGCGCTCACCGCCGACCTGCGCCGCACCGTGCTGCTCGTCAGCCAGGTACGGAGGGGGGGGGGAGGGGGCGGCGCGGCGTCGGGCCGCCGACACGCTGCGGGAGCGCTCCTCGCAGCTGCAGCACGACGCGCAGCACGCCGCCCGCCAGGCCGACGCGCTCACCGCCGACCTGCGCCGCACCGTGCTGCTCGTCAGCCAGGTACGGAGGGGGGGGAGGGGGCGGCGCGGCGTCGGGCCGCCGACACGCTGCGGGAGCGCTCCTCGCAGCTGCAGCACGACGCGCAGCACGCCGCCCGCCAGGCCGACGCGCTCACCGCCGACCTGCGCCGCACCGTGCTGCTCGTCAGCCAGGTACGGAGGGGGGGGGAGGGGGCGGCGCGGCGTCGGGCCGCCGACACGCTGCGGGAGCGCTCCTCGCAGCTGCAGCACGACGCGCAGCACGCCGCCCGCCAGGCCGACGCGCTCACCGCCGACCTGCGCCGCACCGTGCTGCTCGTCAGCCAGGTACGGAGGGGGGGGGAGGGGGCGGCGCGGCGTCGGGCCGCCGACACGCTGCGGGAGCGCTCCTCGCAGCTGCAGCACGACGCGCAGCACGCCGCCCGCCAGGCCGACGCGCTCACCGCCGACCTGCGCCGCACCGTGCTGCTCGTCAGCCAGGTACGGAGGGGGGGGGAGGGGGCGGCGCGGCGTCGGGCCGCCGACACGCTGCGGGAGCGCTCCTCGCAGCTGCAGCACGACGCGCAGCACGCCGCCCGCCAGGCCGACGCGCTCACCGCCGACCTGCGCCGCACCGTGCTGCTCGTCAGCCAGGTACGGAGGGGGGGGGGAGGGGGCGGCGCGGCGTCGGGCCGCCGACACGCTGCGGGAGCGCTCCTCGCAGCTGCAGCACGACGCGCAGCACGCCGCCCGCCAGGCCGACGCGCTCACCGCCGACCTGCGCCGCACCGTGCTGCTCGTCAGCCAGGTACGGAGGGGGGGGGAGGGGGCGGCGCGGCGTCGGGCCGCCGACACGCTGCGGGAGCGCTCCTCGCAGCTGCAGCACGACGCGCAGCACGCCGCCCGCCAGGCCGACGCGCTCACCGCCGACCTGCGCCGCACCGTGCTGCTCGTCAGCCAGGTACGGAGGGGGGGGAGGGGGCGGCGCGGCGTCGGGCCGCCGACACGCTGCGGGAGCGCTCCTCGCAGCTGCAGCACGACGCGCAGCACGCCGCCCGCCAGGCCGACGCGCTCACCGCCGACCTGCGCCGCACCGTGCTGCTCGTCAGCCAGGTACGGAGGGGGGGGGAGGGGGCGGCGCGGCGTCGGGCCGCCGACACGCTGCGGGAGCGCTCCTCGCAGCTGCAGCACGACGCGCAGCACGCCGCCCGCCAGGCCGACGCGCTCACCGCCGACCTGCGCCGCACCGTGCTGCTCGTCAGCCAGGTACGGAGGGGGGGGGAGGGGGCGGCGCGGCGTCGGGCCGCCGACACGCTGCGGGAGCGCTCCTCGCAGCTGCAGCACGACGCGCAGCACGCCGCCCGCCAGGCCGACGCGCTCACCGCCGACCTGCGCCGCACCGTGCTGCTCGTCAGCCAGGTACGGAGGGGGGGGGGAGGGGGCGGCGCGGCGTCGGGCCGCCGACACGCTGCGGGAGCGCTCCTCGCAGCTGCAGCACGACGCGCAGCACGCCGCCCGCCAGGCCGACGCGCTCACCGCCGACCTGCGCCGCACCGTGCTGCTCGTCAGCCAGGTACGGAGGGGGGGGGAGGGGGCGGCGCGGCGTCGGGCCGCCGACACGCTGCGGGAGCGCTCCTCGCAGCTGCAGCACGACGCGCAGCACGCCGCCCGCCAGGCCGACGCGCTCACCGCCGACCTGCGCCGCACCGTGCTGCTCGTCAGCCAGGTACGGAGGGGGGGGGAGGGGGCGGCGCGGCGTCGGGCCGCCGACACGCTGCGGGAGCGCTCCTCGCAGCTGCAGCACGACGCGCAGCACGCCGCCCGCCAGGCCGACGCGCTCACCGCCGACCTGCGCCGCACCGTGCTGCTCGTCAGCCAGGTACGGAGGGGGGGGGAGGGGGCGGCGCGGCGTCGGGCCGCCGACACGCTGCGGGAGCGCTCCTCGCAGCTGCAGCACGACGCGCAGCACGCCGCCCGCCAGGCCGACGCGCTCACCGCCGACCTGCGCCGCACCGTGCTGCTCGTCAGCCAGGTACGGAGGGGGGGGGAGGGGGCGGCGCGGCGTCGGGCCGCCGACACGCTGCGGGAGCGCTCCTCGCAGCTGCAGCACGACGCGCAGCACGCCGCCCGCCAGGCCGACGCGCTCACCGCCGACCTGCGCCGCACCGTGCTGCTCGTCAGCCAGGTACGGAGGGGGGGGGAGGGGGCGGCGCGGCGTCGGGCCGCCGACACGCTGCGGGAGCGCTCCTCGCAGCTGCAGCACGACGCGCAGCACGCCGCCCGCCAGGCCGACGCGCTCACCGCCGACCTGCGCCGCACCGTGCTGCTCGTCAGCCAGGTACGGAGGGGGGGGGAGGGGGCGGCGCGGCGTCGGGCCGCCGACACGCTGCGGGAGCGCTCCTCGCAGCTGCAGCACGACGCGCAGCACGCCGCCCGCCAGGCCGACGCGCTCACCGCCGACCTGCGCCGCACCGTGCTGCTCGTCAGCCAGGTACGGAGGGGGGGGGAGGGGGCGGCGCGGCGTCGGGCCGCCGACACGCTGCGGGAGCGCTCCTCGCAGCTGCAGCACGACGCGCAGCACGCCGCCCGCCAGGCCGACGCGCTCACCGCCGACCTGCGCCGCACCGTGCTGCTCGTCAGCCAGGTACGGAGGGGGGGGGGAGGGGGCGGCGCGGCGTCGGGCCGCCGACACGCTGCGGGAGCGCTCCTCGCAGCTGCAGCACGACGCGCAGCACGCCGCCCGCCAGGCCGACGCGCTGCTCGTCAGCTAGGTACGGAGGAGAAACCTTATTTGGCATAAGTTCTAATTTATCGAAAATGCATTTCTCCGAAATTGTATTCGCATACTATTGTTTAGGCCGATTATATTTACGAATAATTTGGTTTAACATAATGGTACTTGGCATATTATCTATTGTCCGAATCTTTCTTTGCATACTTAAATTGCTACAAGAAAAGCGGGTTAAGTTAGGTTCGAACTGCATCCCTCGCAAAGAGGAACTGCTTGCAGAAAAGTAGGTTAGGTTAGGTTAGAATTGCGTCCTTCGCAAAAACGATCTGCTATCAGAAAAGCGGAGCGTCAAAATGAGGCAATAACCGAAAACTGTAAGCTAGGTTAGGTTTGTATTATGACCATGTATAGCTAGTAAATGCTAACATTACCTATTGTTACAAGTCCTTGTTCGGGTGTACCTATATAGATTGCGATAAGCGCTTAAGGAGTTGCAATAAAAGAAATAATTAACTAAGAACTAAGTTTTATTGCAGAAATCAGCAGTCAATTTGAAATATACGACGGGACATAAGATGTCAGTCACATAAATTTAGGTCGTGGGTAGAAGCCCGTCTGGTTCCTCAATTTTTAATTAAAATCCGTTATAACGTAACGGTAAAAAAAAAACTGAAAGCCGTAAATTGCAATTTCGCCGGTAGCGAACTCCCCTGGCGGTAACGGTCGGTGGCGCTGGCACGGACAGGCGTGCAGGACGGCGTATGGCAGGACTCTGGCAACCTCTCGCTGCGAGTTCGGAGTTTATAAACAAAACGGTTGACGAAGACCGCGCTCAGGGTTCAGCGCGTAGCTAAATATGCGCGCGGCGAATGGTTCATTCAATAAATTACTATTATGACAACTTAATTATAAAAAATAACCTATTGTAAGTGTTTTCTAAAATGCTGTTGTAGTTAAATAACGCCTACGTTACCTTATTTCACATGAAAATGAAACATATGAAGATATAAATAACATGGTTTTATTTTTAAAATTAAGTATATTTAACAAAAACTAAATGATTTTTGGTTTGATAAAAATATGCCTATTAATTCTATGCGTAGACATGATTCGGACAAACAAAAATATGCGCAAACAAATTATGACAAATTAATATCTGCGTTATCAAACTATGCGAACCTTGATTATGCCAAAACAGTTTATGCGAAAAGTCAATTATGCCTATATTGATTATCCCATGCAAAATTATGACTAAAAAAATTATGCCAATACAGGGGGAACCCATTATACAGCGCTGCCCTCTCCATTCATACTCGGATTCCCCAAGAAGACAAGGGGGGGGGGGGGGGGGGGGGGGAGGGGGAGCACGTTGTTATAGTTGTTTTACAATAGTTTTAAGTGAAACAAATATTTAGACTCGATATATTTTTATAGTGATTGATTGCATCTCTTTCCCGCAGGCGAAAATAAAGATCGCGCACCTGGAGGAGCAGCACCGGCTGCTGGAGGCGGCGCTTGGGGCGCTGGAGGGGGTCGGGGCGGGGGGCGGGGCGGGGGGCGGGGCGGGCGCGCAGGCGGCGCTCGCGCTGCGCCCCGCCTTCGACGCGCACAGCCTCGCGCGCCTCGTGGGCGCCGGGGAGGTAACTACAGCGACACACTTAAGTGACCATCTGTAGGTTTACGTCGATGTCAATAAGGTCTACCGGGTTGCCGAGTGTGTAGCCGATGGTCCCGAGACACATGACGAGCGACGTCCCAAATCCGACCGACTCGATAGCTTTTAGCTCCGACTACAAACTCTGACCGCGAGCTCCCTCAACGACGTCTAAGTATGACCGCATGTTCTGTCACTCGGCGACGTCTCACTCTAGTTACTGATTCCCTCGACGACTTCTAACTCTGATCACCGGTTCCTTTTTTCAATAATTTGTAGAGTCCGAGTCGTATGAGTGCCCCCGAGGCCCATTCGCGGCATAAAGTTTCGTACTACAATGGGAGTGTCCGGCAGGAGGAGGAGCCGGCGTTCGGCGACATGAACGGCGGCGGGTTCGGCGCCGACCCGTTCCAGGACGACGACTTCGCGCGGGACGCGGCGCTCCCCGCCGACCCCTTCGCGCCCGCGCAGGTACCGCCCACCGCACACTGCTCCTCGTCACACTGCTCCACGTCACACTGCTCCACGTCACACTGCTCCACGTCACACTGCTCCACGTCACCCTGCTCCACGTCACCCTGCTGCCACGTCACCCTGCTCCACGTCACACTGCTCCACGTCACCCTGCTCCACGTCACCCTGCTCCACGTCACCCTGCTCCACGTCACCCTGCTCCACGTCACCCTGCTCCACGTCACCCTGCTGCCACGTCACCCTGCTCCACGTCACACTGCTCCACGTCACACTGCTCCACGTCACACTGCTCCACGTCACACTGCTCCACGTCACACTGCTCCACGTCACCCTGCTCCACGTCACCCTGCTGCCACGTCACCCTGCTCCACGTCACACTGCTCCACGTCACCCTGCTCCACGTCACCCTGCTCCACGTCACCCTGCTCCACGTCACCCTGCTCCACGTCACCCTGCTCCACGTCACCCTGCTCCACGTCACCCTGCTGCCACGTCACCCTGCTCCACGTCACCTTCACGTGGAAGCCTCCTCTACCCCGCTCGGGACCGGCCGCGGGCTCGCCGCACCACGAACTTCGAGTAACCTGGCGAAGAACCCGGTGCGTGTTCGAACTTCGGAACGCTTCGCGTCCTTTGCTTTAGCGTAAAATGCTAGTGCTAAATTGAGAAATAACGTGCCATTTCCATTATTATTGAATTTTTGTATAGATAGTTTGTTTTTCTTTTCTTTTTTTAATTCTCTAAATTTGGTGTCCAACCGGCTATTATAGTGAATGCTGTTGCACACCTGTAATTGAGGTACAGGCTAGACGTGGTCCCTGTATATTGATATTTGTTTTTACTTGTATAAGTCTGTTTTGTTGGTGTGTCTATTAAATAAAAACCGAAGTCGGACGAGCCGAGGCAAGGTTGCGCGATGCGAATTCAAGTTAGTTTCTACACTATCGTATTCAACTCGAACCTCGATCGACTTCGGGAGTAGGGGATTCGATTCGAAAGACAAGGTGTCCCATTTAGGTTGGGGTGGTCGATACGTCGGCGTCGATGAATGTATTTCCGATTCTCTGAGTCTCACTCAGTTCACGTTGTGCTCCTTACAATAGGCCCCGAAATCTCACGTTTCTGTATCTGTCGTGTGTATCTGAATCTTCGTACAAAATTTAAAATCTACGCCTGCAAGACGATTGCACCGAGCCCGAACTCAGTAGGATTCCGTTATATCATTACAGAGTTCCTATCGCCACCATCCGGCTCCATCATGAAATCAATTCGACGGTATCATAATATTGCATTGTCTCCAAATTTACATAAGTATGCCAAATTTTAGCCTTGTTATATAACAAAACCGGTAACTGGATCAAATTTTACTTGCAATTTTTTTTTATGTTGCATTGTATCTATAAATTTGAATAGTATTTTATAGTACGAGATTGTAATATGCGTGTTTGTGTGTAGGACGGCTTCGGGCGGGACCCGTTCGCGTCGTCGGGCGGCGACCCGTTCGCGGGCGACGCCTTCGTCTCCGCCGACAATAAGCAACCCGTCGACGTGAGTACTCGTTTATTATTCACTTCCAGATAAGACTACAACTCGTCAGGTCACCAGTACGGCTCTGTCACTCGAAAAGAAATACTCTTGAACAATAATCTGGGAAGACGAACTCCGTGAATTAACTACATAGGCATACTCTTTAGATTGGATCATCACTCGATAGTCTAAGGTTATGTGCCACTGAATTACAATAAAATATTATACAACTTCGCGCAAAACTTTTACATTCCATCATCTATACTATTGTAAAGTTGTAAAAATGAAATGTCTGTACATTGAAGATATTTTCGAATAATTGATTGTTACGGACTATTGGGGGGTTACTAAAACGAAAAATATTTTATTTAATTTTTTTTGTCTGTTTGTATGTGTCGTTGTGGCATCATCACGCATAATCGGCTGAACAGATTTCAATTATTTTTGGTACACGGGTAGCTGGGTATCTCCAGATGGTTATAGGATACTTTCTACCCGACTATGCTACAGAAAAAAAACAGGGGTTATGACTTTTTCTCCTCCGCGAACGAAGTTGCGGGTGCCTTCTAGTAAAAATATATTTTTAAACTGATTGATTGATTGTAGTTTACTCGTAGAAAAAGCACTTTACGTTACTATATTGTGTTAGCCCATAAATGCATTGTAAAATTACTTTACCTCACGTGTGCGGTAAGTAGCACTTTACGTCTCTATGTTGGTCCATAAAAGAGGCACTTTATGAGCAATTGCATCTTAATTTACTAAATCACACTAAGTTTTGTAGCGTCGACATTGAGCGACGTAAACTTAACATGCGCATGTGTCGTATAAAGTATCGCGGTGCACGGGAAATGGACGGAAAGAGTCGCCACGAGTGCCAGATAAGGTTGAGGTAACCAACCTCATTTTGTAAGTAAGTGTAAGTATTTGTCGTACATAGAGTTATGAGTGTGTGTGTGTCGCAGCCGGCGTGGGAGGCGGACCCGTTCGCCGTGCTGCACGCGCCCACGCGCGCCTCGCCCACGCCGTCGCTGCCGCCCAAGCGGCACAAGACGCCGCCCCCGCGCCCCGCGCCGCCCCGCCCCACGCCGCCCGCCAAGGTACACACACACACACACGCCGTCGCTGCCGCCCAAGCGGCACAAGACGCCGCCCCCCGCGCCCCGCGCCGCCCCGCCCCACGCCGCCCGCCAAGGTACACACACACACACACGCCGTCGCTGCCGCCCAAGCGGCACAAGACGCCGCCCCCGCGCCCCGCGCCGCCCCGCCCCACGCCGCCCGCCAAGGTACACACACACACACACGCCGTCGCTGCCGCCCAAGCGGCACAAGACGCCGCCCCCGCGCCCCGCGCCGCCCCGCCCCACGCCGCCCGCCAAGGTACACACACACACACACGCCGTCGCTGCCGCCCAAGCGGCACAAGACGCCGCCCCCGCGCCCCGCGCCGCCCCGCCCCACGCCGCCCGCCAAGGTACACACACACACACACGCCGTCGCTGCCGCCCAAGCGGCACAAGACGCCGCCCCCGCGCCCCGCGCCGCCCCGCCCCACGCCGCCCGCCAAGGTACACACACACACACACGCCGTCGCTGCCGCCCAAGCGGCACAAGACGCCGCCCCCCGCGCCCCGCGCCGCCCCGCCCCACGCCGCCCGCCAAGGTACACACACACACACACGCCGTCGCTGCCGCCCAAGCGGCACAAGACGCCGCCCCCCGCGCCCCGCGCCGCCCCGCCCCACGCCGCCCGCCAAGGTACACACACACACACACGCCGTCGCTGCCGCCCAAGCGGCACAAGACGCCGCCCCCGCGCCCCGCGCCGCCCCCCCCCCCGCCGCCCGCCAAGGTACACACACACACACACGCCGTCGCTGCCGCCCAAGCGGCACAAGACGCCGCCCCCCGCGCCCCGCGCCGCCCCGCCCCACGCCGCCCGCCAAGGTACACACACACACACACGCCGTCGCTGCCGCCCAAGCGGCACAAGACGCCGCCCCCGCGCCCCGCGCCGCCCCCGCCCCACGCCGCCCGCCAAGGTACACACACACACACACGCCGTCGCTGCCGCCCAAGCGGCACAAGACGCCGCCCCCGCGCCCCGCGCCGCCCCGCCCCACGCCGCCCGCCAAGGTACACACACACACACACGCCGTCGCTGCCGCCCAAGCGGCACAAGACGCCGCCCCCCCCCCCCCGCGCCCCCCCCCCCCACGCCGCCCGCCAAGGTACACACACACACACACGCCGTCGCTGCCGCCCAAGCGGCACAAGACGCCGCCCCCGCGCCCCGCGCCGCCCCGCCCCACGCCGCCCGCCAAGGTACACACACACACACACGCCGTCGCTGCCGCCCAAGCGGCACAAGACGCCGCCCCCGCGCCCCGCGCCGCCCCGCCCCACGCCGCCCGCCAAGGTACACACACACACACACGCCGTCGCTGCCGCCCAAGCGGCACAAGACGCCGCCCCCGCGCCCCGCGCCGCCCCGCCCCACGCCGCCCGCCAAGGTACACACACACACACACACACGCCGTCGCTGCCGCCCAAGCGGCACAAGACGCCGCCCCCGCGCCCCGCGCCGCCCCGCCCCACGCCGCCCGCCAAGGTACACACACACACACACGCCGTCGCTGCCGCCCAAGCGGCACAAGACGCCGCCCCCGCGCCCCGCGCCGCCCCGCCCCACGCCGCCCGCCAAGGTACACACACACACACACACGCCGTCGCTGCCGCCCAAGCGGCACAAGACGCCGCCCCCCGCGCCCCGCGCCGCCCCCGCCCCACGCCGCCCGCCAAGGTACACACACACACACACGCCGTCGCTGCCGCCCAAGCGGCACAAGACGCCGCCCCCGCGCCCCGCGCCGCCCCGCCCCACGCCGCCCGCCAAGGTACACACACACACACACGCCGTCGCTGCCGCCCAAGCGGCACAAGACGCCGCCCCCGAGCCCCGCGCCGCCCCGCCCCACGCCGCCCGCCAAGGTACACACACACACACACACACGCCGTCGCTGCCGCCCAAGCGGCACAAGACGCCGCCCCCGCGCCCCGCGCCGCCCCGCCCCACGCCGCCCGCCAAGGTACACACACACACACACACACACACGCCGTCGCTGCCGCCCAAGCGGCACAAGACGCCGCCCCCGCGCCCCGCGCCGCCCCGCCCCACGCCGCCCGCCAAGGTACACACACACACACACGCCGTCGCTGCCGCCCAAGCGGCACAAGACGCCGCCCCCGCGCCACGCGCCGCCCCGCCCCACGCCGCCCGCCAAGGTACACACACACACACACACACACACGCCGTCGCTGCCGCCCAAGCGGCACAAGACGCTGCCCCCGCGCCCCGCGCCGCCCCGCCCCACGCCGCCCGCCAAGGTACACACACACACATACACGCCGTCGCTGCCGCCCAAGCGGCACAAGACGCCGCCACATTTCATCGAAAAAAGGTGAATAAATTTACGGAAGATTCTTATTTATTTTAAATATCATACGAACTTTTAAATAGTTTTTTACATATCTGTCTAATCATATAACTGCATCTAAAAATTAGAACCTATCGGATGTAGCTAAACGTAAATGATCCAATCTGTACGAAATGAACTTCATAATTCCATAATTACCACTCCACCTCGAAGGAAACACTCAGTTAGGATTGGATCATTTAGTCTTACCTAAATCCGACCTCTTACACAAAAATCAAGTTCTCAAATGATAGGAAGTTACAATGGGGAATGGATGAAAAATTTTAAATCGCTTGATTTTTTTTTATGAATCGGAATAACCTCCCTTATTCCTGGAAAAAGTTACAGATACTGTAGCTTTAAATAATTATAAAAAATAATATTATTTTCAATTCGGTCAGCTGGACGCTTTCCTTAGTCCCTCAATTAGTACATAAAAAAAAAAAAAAAAAAACTATGCTAAATGTCAGATTGACCTTGTCAACTCGTCACAAACACACCGTTATTTTTAAAGTTTTCGCAATATCATGGGATTTTCTTTAAATTTGACCACTGTTTGCTCACCACCGGACTTTTGATTGCCTGCTTCGATGACTACCTTTGTTTTGGACCCCTGCATTGTAACTCAAATTGGATTTTGAAACCACGACTGTGGATAATATTGTTTTTGTTAAAGCGGATTCTTCCAATCTACCATAAGTAGACACTTTTATGCATATAGAACACAACATCGCTGAAATAAGAGGCATCAAAGCGTTGATGTAAGTACAATGCAAGTGTGTAACATTGCATATGGATGTTGTGTAAGATCAAGCCTGACACCTGTAAGACACGTCTGAAAGCATTATGTGCTTTATTACCAACCAAGGCACTTTATTTATTTATGTTTATGTAGTATTTAGAAGAAAGAATGCCCCATTGGACTTATTTGAGAAATGCTCTGTATACTGTAATTATATTGAGATCTGCTTTGATTTTATAGCAATTCGTTATTCTAACCTCCACTTCTTTTGAGGTCTTTGTGGGAATCTTACGTGGAAAATGCAGTTGGATATGTTGAAGTGAAAAGGGCCGGAAGCCTATGTGATGTCCGAGCTAAAATTGAACCTGAACATAAAATATCAAAGAAATATTACATTGTGACAGTCCGTCTTGACGACACAAATAACACTATGACGGACTTGTAATTTTGAATAATGCCACAACTGAAATAAGGGTTGAAATAAAGCCTTGTTAAATCGATATTTTATTTTTATTTTTACCAATAGGTATGCATAGAAATATTTGTAGAGGTTGCACCCATCTTGGCACTCTCGTTGCTAAGTCCTGACAATACAATCATTATTTATTGCACACCAACAAGAGAAACTTGATATTGCCCTGATGATGAACTGTATGTATGTATAGTTACGTATGTTGATAATCACTTTCTTGATTCGAAACCCGATTAAGCCTTTGGGTCCACACTGTCCACTGTATCAAAGCGTCCACCGTATCAGAAACTCCACTGTTTCAGAGTGTCCACTGTCTCAGATCGTCCACTGTGTCAGGATGCCCACTTTATCAAAATACTCACTGTACTAGAGCGATTACTCTAGTATAACGTCAACTGTACCTGACCGACCACAGTATCACATTGCTATTTTATCAAAATGCCCATTATACCAGAACGCGGGTATAGTCTTCGTAAAAAAACACCAGTATTAAATCAATATTCTTATATTATTTCAGATGATACCTATGTAACAAATATATTGTAACAAAAATATTGGAAGTATTAAAAACTGTAAAATATGTGCCTATGTATTATGTTTGCCTCGACAACAGATTCTAGAAAACATCCACTCAAAGCTATGTCACCAAGCCTTCATTCATAATGTTCTCAATTTTTTTCAAGGATATGCCATTGCATATATTTCACGATCACTTACGTTTATGTGTTCTTCGCAAATATAAAGCCGACGCTTTGGGCAGTTTCTATGAAAAAATTCATCCATTCCCCATTAAGTGTCTCGATTAGAATTTTTATTTAGTGCCTATAAAACTTTTTTAATTGATTTTATTAGAAAAAGTGTTTTGTGTGATAATCGGAATCGGATAAATTATTTACTTTCATCAATAAATCAACAAGAACATTTAAAAGAATAAAAAAATCAGGATATACTCCAGCTATCTATCTATAGTTGCGAATAGATTTTACGAATAAATATCCTATTCCGAAAGTTTTATTTAATTTGTCGCTAATTGTTTGTTTACAGAGTTTTTTTTTTGTTTTTTTTTTTTTCCACCTCCCCTCCCTTCCCCTCCCTAGAGTTAGCGGTAGCGGAATGCGGCGGCGACGATCGGCTAACTATGTTCTTATTGTTTGTGCGGCAGAGAAAGTAAAATGTACGTAACTACCACACGCACTCGCGCGCTGAGTATGGCATTTTGTTAACGGCACTGTTTACCTCGTTGCATTTTGATGTCAATTTTAGTAGCATTACCACCAGATGCTGACAATATGCTGGAATAACGAGGTGTATCCATCGAGCGAAAACTCGCTGTGTTGTCATTAACATTAATATAATTTAATGTGGCTTTTCTGATCGAAAATGGCGTGAGTTCCATTCGACAAGAAGTGTCGAGATCCAAAAATCACACAACAGGATTTTGATACTTATCAAATAGACTTTATGATCCAGTGGCGCCACTGGTGATTTTTTCAGAAAACCTGTATTGGGACGTACATAGCTTATAGTGATGCTGACAATCTTTACTTTCTCTGTTGGAATGCCATTCTGGAATAAGTTTACACGTATCAAGGCAGTTATTTAAGTTGCAAAAACCTGATAGTATATCATGTGTATTTTAAAAGCTAAATGGCTCATTGATTTGAAGTTAAAACCTTATTTTTTAAATTAACAATCACGATAAAACTGTGCAGTTACTTCTCTCAGGCTCAATAAGGGCCTGCATCGTCATTCGTAAACAACGCCCCAAACGCCGAGCGGGCCAATGAGTAGAATTTGTACTAAGGGACGCAATTATTGCTCGCGCGCATCAAAGAAAGAGAAAGCTAATACACTACATACTTGGGTTTTTTGGCGTAAGCGCCAGATGTAAAAGGACAATGAAATCGATGATATAATTATGTTTTGTTAAAATTTAAGTTAATCACGTAAGACATAAAGGGAAGAATGACGTTTTACATAATTTTGCCGTTTATTAATGTGTCGTTTGTACAAACTAGACATAAAACGGAAAATGAAGACGCGTTTTCGGATAACTTTTCTATCGAGGAAATTTTCAACAAACATGTTTCCGCATTAATCTTTGAATAGGTTATATAGTCAAAAACACATATCTGAAAACAAGCCTGTTTTATATCCTACATTTGAAAAATCACGCTAAAAAATAGCTTACATTTTCGATGCATCCCCTTAATCCCTTGAGTGCCGTTTCTGAATTTGAGACCTCGGTGCGGCAACTTTACGTCAGTAGAGGCTTTCAGTGTCCGTGCTTACGCAGCTCATAAACTACCACGGATACGCGTCTTAAGCATACGAGGGATTAAAACTGATTAAAATCTCTAATAATCTCCCAACCTGAACGTCATAGCCATTGCAATCAGTTTTATAAATGTGTACCCTTAACGTAGAGTTCAGTTGAACGTCCTTTTATTATACATAAATGGGGTTATAGTGAAAACGAAAAATGATTTTTCATTTGTTGGACCATTCTTTCTTCTATTTCACAACTGTCGATATCGATAAAAAAATGTTTCTAACACTAGTTATATTGCGAATTTTCTCTGAGATCATATTTTTTTCGAAACTTTCATAAAACAAACCTAACCTAACCTAACGTATTCTATAAAACCATAAGAAGATACACTGAAAAAATGTTTGGTTTCGGAGAACATCGAGAGTTGGGAAATGAACCATTTGCCAAAAAATAATTTGGCGAAACGGCAGACACAATTTTTTTGCTTTGCGAACAAGATACTTGATTCCCCTAATTATTAATTTTCCACCGACATAGTCAATTAGTCAACCTTAAATATCTGCCTTGTTATGTTCAGTGAGGAGTGTTATTATTCCGCTTCGCTCTGGCACGCTTTTTATAGTCTACGTGGCACGGGAACTTTATGTATGTGTATAATTTTTTAACAAATATGTTGTTTGTATATGTGTCTATATTTATGTACGTTTGTGTCTGTTATACGTATTTAGAGATCAATATTTAGTAGAATATACTTAAATCGGGTTGGTAGCTCGTATTTTATTTCATGATTATTTTATAAACCGCCTTGAATTTGCAGTTGACATGTCGATACAGAATACATCGTCCAAGACACTTAACTGACCATTTAAACACCATTACAGATAAGGGCTAAAAATGGTCACATAATCGTGCCTTCATTTGTATCATGCATTTGAGATGCATATCTGCCGTGAATCGTGTGGATGGAATCTTGCAAATACAGCACCCTGATTGATCCGACAGTTGACCTTCTGACGTTTATGTTAGAGATGCAATGCCCGGACATCCGGCCACTAATCGATATCCGGCCCCAATTTGACTATCCGGCCGGATACCGGACAGTAAATTAACGCATACCTAGTTAGGATTAAACGAAGGATTAGTAAATAGCAAGGACCATTAAAACAACAGGATTGTCAGTTGCCATACTTATCGTAGTTATCGTGCTGCGAAATGGAGGACTTGGCTTTGAATGCCAAAGCTAAATGTACTTGCATTTAGCTTTGGCACTCAAAGCCAAGGTCTTCAGGACCCAACCCTTTTATACCACTCATTGTAATACATGACTTCTCATACTATACGGTACATGGCAATGACACACTTCAACGGTAATAGCAAGATTCCTTGACGCGTATATTCCTTAGTGTTGGTGTATCCATCCTTAAGTCCCATTCAATAAACATTTTTTTAGGCTTAGTGTCTTTTTTGCCCAAAATTGATATTTTTAATTGTAAATTGAGTTATAAATATTTATAAAAAATATGCAACGTGATGTTCGGAATATCGTTGGGTTCATTTAGTGAAGGTCTATATGTAGAGGGCGATAGCTGTTTACTAAACGCGTTTTCGGATGGATACATTTTTATTTTCTGTTGTCCGCGTGTGTTCTGTAGGCATATTATAATCATTCATCGCACAAACAAAGGACGCTCAGCGGGCACGGCAGTGCTAAGCAAGATGATTTTAACGAAATAAAGAAAAAATGTTGAACATATATTTTTTTTCGTAATCACGTGCTTCGTAAAATTATGTCGCGACAAACATTTATTAATAATTCGTGTTATTTTGTAAATGTTACTGAATTTCGTTCGGGGCCTCCTTTTGTGCGATGCATGATAATGATGAGAGATCAGTGCTTGGCATATAAGTATTAGTATTGTATCGTAGTCGTATGTATTCATTGACTCCTCATCCCATTTTATTTATTCTAATTTCTCTATTTTCATTCGTCTGTACGAGGACCTCGTGTATGTAAATATTTAAATGTCTTGTTCACACACCATTACTCTTCGGGTCCTAGCTTATTAACTGTCTAACAACATGGCTGTGTCGTTAACTTCCGTGATGCCGGACCGCGCGATGTAAAGTAAAGATGTAACAATTACTTTGTTGAGGAATTACTATTTTCTATGTTTTAATACAGTTTTTTTCTTAATCTCTATTTATTGAGGTAAACGTTCTTTGGAAGTTATTTTTATTCTCATCCGTGGTCCTCCGGACCGGAACGCGGGGTCGCCCGGGACTCGTAACGTATTCAGTCCGGGAACCGTCACGGTATCGGGGAAGCTGACGTCATACCATTCGAGGGCGCTCCGGAGTAACGTCGGGGCCCTCGTCCATTAACACTGTGCACTAACATGCTAACTCTGGCTCGTGCTTGTCCCCACTTGCAGCGCTAAGCGGACGCAGCGGCGGAGGACGCGGCACGTGCGTACACCCCCTACCTCTCCCTCCCCCTTCCCCGCCCCCTCTCCCCGCTCCCGTCGCTCTCTGTACACTCGCTCACCGACTTGTGTTGCGTCCAGACCGGCATGGACTTCGCCGACGACCCGTTCAAGGACTACCGGTACGAGGACCCCTTCAACATCGACGACCCCTTCGAGGACGCGGCCGACGCCCGCGACCCGTTCGCGCGCGGCGGCTCCGCGGCCGGCCTGCACTCCGACGACCCCTTCGGCTCCGCCCACAACGGCGGCTTCGCGCCTCGCCCCGCCCACACGCGCAGCGGCCGCGCCTCCGCGCCGCCCGGCGCCCGCGACCCCTTCGCCGACCGCTCCGCCCCCGCCGCCGCCCCCGCGCCCCGCCCCGCCGCCGACGCCCGGGGCTGGCGCGACGACTGGGCCGCCGACGCCTGGGCGCGACCCGCCGCCCCGCCCGACGACGCGTGGGGCGCCAACGCCGACCGCCCGCCCGACGCCTGGGCCGACAAGACCGACAACTGGTCGAGCAAGACCGACGACCGGTCGAGCGCGACCGACGCCTGGGCGAAAAAGTCCAACGCGGGCGCGAACGCGACGGACGACTGGGCGACCGACTGGTCGACGCCGGACCACAACAGGAACCTGAACGAGACGTGGCCCGCGTCGAACACGCTGCCCTCGAAGAAGGAGAAGTCGCCGAAGCCGGTCAAGTACGCGAAGAGCCTCGTGCACACGATAGGCGGCATCGGGCGCGCCAAGCAGAAGGACAAGGACAAGAAGAGCAGGGGCAAGGACGCGGCCGCCGCCGCCGACGACGACGCGGAGGAGCGGCAGTGGGCGTGGGCCGCCGCCGAGTCCGCGCGGCTGGAGCGCGAGGCCGAGCGTCGCCGCCGCCACGAGGAGGCCGAGCTGCAGCTCGTGCTCGCCCTCTCGCGCCGCGACAAGTGACGAGTGCGCAGTCGGCCGCTCCGGGACCGAGGCGGCGGATGAAGGGCGATAGAGTATTTCGGTATACGTCTATCGGCGAATTTATAAAAGACTAGCTTCTGCCCGCGACTTCGTCCGCCTTAAATTCGTTTATCGCGGAAAAGGGTATTTTTTCGGGATAAAAAGTAGCCTGTGTCCTTCCCCGGGACTGAAACTATCTCCATACCAAATTTCATCCGAAACGGTTCAGCGGTTTTAGCGTGAAGAGGTAACAGACGGACAGATCGACAGATAGACGGACACACTTTCGCATTTATAATATTAGTATGGATTGTAGACAAATCTAATGTCGTATCTCGATCGGATCGGTTCAAATTCCCGAGATCATGATTTTCATTAGTTTAATTATATTTGATTCGAATCGCACGCTTCGGCGCGGTCCACTCGTGAGCCCCCGGTGATGTTCCACGCGGTTGTACGATTCGTCATCATCATCTTTATTTTTACTGACGATCGTCCTCGAGGGTCCTATAAATTATTTAGCGG
The DNA here is from genome assembly GCA_905404275.2 of Hedya salicella. Classification (NCBI taxonomy): domain Eukaryota; kingdom Metazoa; phylum Arthropoda; class Insecta; order Lepidoptera; family Tortricidae; genus Hedya; species Hedya salicella. Next base: position 111,700 of record FR990112.1, on the reverse strand, counting down.
AAAGGGACGCAGTTATCTTTGAGAAAAATCATACTAATATTATAAATACGAAAGTATGTCTGTCTGTCTGTCTGTTGCTTCTTCACGCTTAAACCGCTGAACCGATTTGGATGAAATTTGGTATGGAGATAGTTTGAGTCCCGGGGAAGGACATAGGCTACTTTTTATCCCGGAAAAATGCCCTTATCCGCGATAAACAAATTTAAGGCGGATGAAGTCGCGGGCAGAAGCTAGTATGTCATATACCTCCGAGCATTTAGAAGCGGCTTCCTCCGTCTCACCGAGAACTATAGCCTATCTTTTATGGTCGATTCCCGATACATACTTCCACCCCTATTTTCACCCCCTCGAGAGATGAATTCCGGGATAAAAAGTATCCTTATTACTTCCCAAGATCTCAAACCAAATTTTATTTAAATCGGTTCTGCGGTTTAAGCATGAAAAGGTATCAGACGGACAGAGATATTTTCGCATTTATAATAGTATATATGAATATCGAGTAGGGATCAGCGCGTCCCTCGCTGATCGCCGACTGCTCCGCCGCGAGGCTGCGCGCCGTCAGTCTCGATGATCGCGGTTGAAGATCGAAATTAAAATTCCGCTCGCTAGTCAAATATGAGTAAATTATATTAGGGGTCCAGCGAAATATGCCGTTTGGACGTTTAAAGCTAATAATGGTAACTTATTTTATCGCGATAACTTGAAACGTTGCAGCGTGAAACCCAGTTATTTGTATTTACTGAATTATTGTATTCGCTTCCTCTCCAAAAGAAAATGGGACTCGCTTTCAAATGATGCCAACGTATTTTCATGAGAAAACTAAGTTAAATAACGACCGAGACTATGAAAGTATCATTGCGCGGTCGCGTGCGGCCGGAGGGTATTTCTCATGAACTTGGGAAGGCACGTTAGTGTCGAATGTATCCGAGCGGTCCTAGTGCTTGTTCGTCGGGACACCGAGCTATGTTAGTGGGAGAAGGACGCGACTCCAAACGCGACCATTGATAGTGTACTTTTTGGAACAACAAAACGGTAATCGGTTATTTCTATAGACCGTTATTTATGACATTAAAAAGAAGGTATACAAAAAAAAACACGTGACTCGTGTCATTCCGCTAATCAAGGTTATCTTTTGTATCTGTGGTGCGACGCCACTGGCTCAATGACCGGAGTCAGGTAGATTTTATGTTTACCTTTTTCTAAATACCTAATGCCGATTCCACACGGTCGCCAAGCGTCGACAAACACACAGGACGCAATCATATATTAGAGTAAACAGAGGCTATTTCTATCTATTTCCAACATATGACCGCGTCTTGTGTGTTTGTCGGCGTTTGACAAACGTATGGATTCGGTATAAAGAACAAACTATATCGTTTTGTAGATCTTTAGAGATGTACCACTGTCCTACTTATATAGCCACGGTTTTCGATGACACCGGGCTGCTGCGATATATTCGACCGTATATTTGTGTAAGTTGTACTGGCCTAAGCTTCTCCACTTGCATCGTTATAATGTATAATCGGCCCTGTTTGCCTGCAATCTGCATCACGGTGCCCTAGTGTTCGTCTCGTCCGAGTTGGGTCTCCACAGTGTGATCGTATGGAATGTGATTGTGAACGTTGCCTGTATAGAACCTCGGAGAGACACCACCTCGGACGAGCCCCAGAATCCAACGAGTACCGGATTCGGTTTCGTATTAAAGAGCAGTATAAACGTTTAGCCGAAGCGACCAGTCGCGGACTAAATTCGGTTCCTGGTATTTTGTAAATGAACTATTTATTGTAAATGTGTCTGTTGTAAAAACTATATTGTTTTATATACGTTTTCTTGTATGCCGACGTTATATAGGAACCTATATCATACACTGTTACGATTTTATATAGATATGCTTGTATATGTTTGTTGGTACGTTCCGAGCGCACCGCCGCCGCTCCCTCCGTCGGGCTCCGAGCCCGTCGAGGGGAGCTGCTGCGGAAGTGATACCAGTGTAATATAATTCATTTTAGACTTGTAACATTATACTCTGTAAGTATTTAGGTAGTTGTACATTATTATTTTTTATTTGGTTCTGAAAATATTAATAATTATACGTTTGATTCCTCTCTGTCGATCGAGGTACAGACTTGATTACATTTCAACATATTATAAAGAAATTAATAGCGATTCGTGTTACGTGTTCTCACCGAAATGTGGAGAAAAGGCACCCGCTTTATTTATTACGAGAGTCATACTCGGCATCCAAAGATAAAAACTCGGCGACGTAGCGCCGACCACCGAATGCTCAATAATAAATTATGTTAATTACTAATTTCTAGTTTTTCTCGGTTAGGACGCTAGCGAATCGTCTGCTGCAGTGCCTTTCCGACGCTATCATATATTCAACTCTCTCACTGTCGCGCGGTCGTCTGGGCGAGCGAAAAGGACGCGTGATACGTGGCAATAATTAACGGTTGTCTCGCTTCTATTTACATATCCGGCTGAGTTGTTGTCCCCGGGGAGGGCTCCGGCCGCGTCGGCCGAGGGCACAGATGTACAGCGTCCTCGTGTGTGTGGGCACCGAGTCCTCGAGACCAGCTGATGGACGCGGCGGACGGCGCCCTCCCCGCGCAGTAGTGATCGTTACGCTTAATATATTAGCTTTAACTAGGACGCTTGTCCCGCACGTGTCGCGCGGGGAGTGCGCATGCGCACGGCGATCTCGCCGCAGTAGCTACGTCCCGCCCCCGGCGGCCTAGTGTAATGATCGTGTAAACCTTCGTCGAATACCAATGTATTTATGGGTATATCCTAACGTTGTTATCTCTTTCTTAGGCGCCGTTGTTCGGGCTCGCCGGCCGCGGGGACGCCCCCCTCGAGCGCTCGACGTTCCGGGATACTTTATCATATTCTTGATATTTGAAAATTTATTTATAAAATAGGCGTAGAGCGGGTGCGATATTTTTTCAAAACGTCTATCGTATGTCGTTGGGAGTTTTAGAGCGTATATTTCGGGGAGCGCCGCCGGGGGTCCGCGCCGCCGCCGAGCCGAGTCTGTTATCTAGTATACAATTATAATTATGTACCTTTACTTTATAGCTAAACGAAACTTTTATTCTCGACGTTGACGTGTATATGTGTATTTAAAACTAAAATTATAAAAGGATTTAGTGAATTTGATAAATACAGGTAAATGTAAGCTTAAGTCGGTAGTGACGGTGCGCGGGCCACGCGCCGTGCGTCGTGTGTCGTGCGTCGTGCGTCGTGCGTCGTGTGTCGTGCGTCGTGCGTCGTGCGTCGTGTGTCGTGCGGCGTGCGGCACGCGGCGAGGCGCTACGCAGCTGTAGCGCAGTAGCTATCGCTTCGTTCCCACTCCGGGACGACGTTTAGTTCCTGGCGGGCGCGCCGCGCCGCTAGGCCACGCGCTCAGTAGTACTCCGCGGTGGAGCCGAGCGTCGGCGTCCCACGGAGGCCGGTAGTTGTTCGAGGTAGTCGGGTCCCGAGGATTAGAGTGTAGAGGGATCGGTAAACGTCTAAGCGTGTTCAGCCCCAGTACCCTCGCCCCGAGAGGCGGCCCACGTGAACACGTGCTCTAGTGATGCAGGCTCCGGTCTGCCGAGTTTCTGGAGGCATATTTTCACGTGAGTTCTCATTTTGTAGTAGGTACGCGCCGAATCCCCTCGTTGTTGTAACGTTATCGTCTTAGGTTAAAGTTGAGCGCACCGACGCTGAGACGGTGGACGGATCCAATGCTCCATTAACTGCACGATGGAAGTAAATTTGTCTTCGGCGATCAGATTAGAATTTGGTGTACGTATTAATGCTCATAATTTTATGCATGGCGATGATAAATGGAATAAAAAAGGGTATTCATTTCCACTTTTGTGGTGGATTATTTATTGTTTGAAATATGTATGTAAGCGTGACAGGCATCAGACAAACGTTTGATACAATCGTAGCTGATTTCGGAAGTCGAATGAGTGGCAACCCTGAATGAATAATGCCCGCCGCGGTCCGCAGCGGGCCCGCCGGCGAGTGCCGCGGCCCTGCCGCCGGCGCCGTCACGGTCCGAGCCGTCTCAGTTCTCGCGGCGCCATAACGTTCATTTTGCGACGTGAAATTTAATACATTATATAAATATGTCGTTTCTTATTCGCAGCTTTTTATATGTATATGCAACGAAATATATATCGTAAGTTTACTGTCTTTCGTGCTTCTGTGAAGCGATGTTTCTTTCTTGGATACGTTTATTGCTAATTGTACTTACACTGAGAGGTCCACGGCCGGGTAGGCTGTTTCTGTACACTTTGTTAGTCCGACGAAGTAGCAGTAGCGGTGTTCGAGGATTATTCTATTTATCCTGTCATCGAGTTTGATTAAACACGTTTCAAGAAACAACCTACTCAATGACCGTAACCGAGTAGTTAGAATATTTATTCCTTCGAGTTGAACCTTGTGTATGTATAATGTAATGCCACATTAATTTACTTCTTCATCGTCGTAGAGCATCTTAAAGGGCCCAATGGAATTATTAGTACTTCTTGTTAAGAAGTAGTTTCCTTTAATTTAAGCTGTACGCCTTCGTTTAATGATAATGATGCGAGCGAGCTGCGCGCGCGGAGTCGCGGACGACGGCCGGCGGATCCCCGCTTGTGTCGCGACACGAGCGGTGTGCTATGTGCCTCCACAATAATAGCTTCCGCTCCTTTGCCCGTGCATGCTTATCGCCATACAAGAGCAAAGGGGCTGTAGCGGCGGGGCGGCCTCCGCCGGTGTGCCGCCCGCGGTCGGGAGGCGGCTCCGCTCCGAGCACGTGCCGACGGGCGACCGTGGCCAGCCCGCGCTGTGACGCCCGGACCGTTTCTCCACAGAGAAACCGAGTCAAATTTATTAGAATAAATAATTTAAATTAATTCTACTTGAAGCAGTGCGCGAGCTGGCGACGGCGGTCGCGGCTGATTGTGGACGCTCGAGACAAAATTATAGTACAATATCTCATATCAATTCGGCTCGGAAGGACGGTTCTGATGATACAATAACTATCGTATAATATAACATTCTTGTGATTTAGCGTTGTATGTAGATTTGTAATATATATATTGTAACTATAGCTGTTCGTTGATATTGACGGTTATTTAGTGTCCGACTTAAAGGCCAAGGCTATGCGAAGACCTGGCCGGTAAATTACTCACAATACTATACGGTTTCGCGTGTAGGTACCATTGACCTGCGTGATTCTTTAATTCAATTTGTTCTCGTTCCCGAAATGTCTACTCATAGGAAATAAATAAAAACAGTCATCAGGTGTTATTGTACTTCTCAATATTTGTTTTTTGGGCGAAACCGTCGGACTTTCCTGTTCCTAATCATCTTTAATGATCTCGTTTAAACTGAATGCACAAGAAGACGACGAACATAAGCCCCATGTCGTTTGTCGGACACTAGAGAAACCTGTTTTATGACGGTGCCGCCTGCGGCATCTCGCCTAGTTGACTCGTTTGCGTACTATAACGACTGCATTTCTGCATCGCCCCATGCAATATCCAAACTCAGCCTTGCCTTCGAGTCGTTCTTAGTCACAGTGGAAGTGAGATGGGTAGAAGTGTGGTTCCCCGTTTTGGTGTAGCGATTGCTTATACGTATTGTCGGTATAAGTTCTTCAAAATTTGGGAAGTATGACAAAATATATAGCTTTCAGTAAGTTTGAACGACCCGATTGCAAGGTTCCCGAGCCGCCCGCCGAGAGGGCGCCGCGGGCTCCGCGCTCACCGCACAGTAACAACTTCGGCGACGCATTATGATTTTACGCGCCTTCTATAAATACGATTGTTTTCCTTGTTATGATTTACTGAGCAATTATTTATGTAAAGCTAATAATAACCACTTGTTGGATTTTGTGTTGAAACTAAGTGTGACGTTGTTTGTTGGCGATTAGAATACCAATAAACGGAGTGAACTGGCTTTTATAAACAGTTCATACAACATTAAGATAACGGACAGATAGTGCTATTGGTAGTCTAACCGCACAGCGATTATACGCTATGAATTACCATTGTTTGTCGTAATGCGCCGCCCGGGGGCCGCCGTGGCGGACCGTTCGACTAACATCTAACAATATTGTGTCGATACCTACTGAAACCGATCGTTGTTTATGCACTGTCGTTCTAGCGAAGCAACATAGATGAGAATATATACTACATATTTATGATATTGACTATGATAAATTAATGTTTATATCTATGTATACATAAAAAAGTGGTGTACGTTAGTGTGTGCGACCAATTTATTATTGGATGGACGAGTGTGGGTGTGTTAGCGAGGCGAGCGCGAGCCCCGGAGCTGGACGCGAGGCAGCGGTGCGCGCGCACTCGGCGAAGCGTCCCTCGGTAACACAACCGCGCGGAGCGTGGCGTAGGATGTAGTTGCACCAATGACGACCTAATTCTAATGTTACGTATCAATTTTGTTTGAAGGCTGTGTTTTTGTTAAAATTGTCATTGCATCGTATCGCATTCATGCTCTGTTGGCACTGGCCGGTCGGCCGTAGTGGGAATAATGTTGAGGTCAGGCTTTTCCTTAAATTGAGGTTATGGTTGAGCCGCGCGTTGCATAAGTTTCCGATTAGCTAAATGAGCGCGGCCTCGATGGCTCGTCGCGGCGGAGTGGCGAGCTCCGGCCGCCGGCGGGGCTCGGTCGCGTCGGGGCCGGGGGGGGCGGGGGGGCCGGGGGGGCCGTGGCTGGGGAAGTGGCCCCGACGGGGCGAGCGACGCCGGTGCGGGCCGAGCGCGTTAACCGGCCGCGACGGCTACCGGCCGGGTCGCAGTCACCGACCGCCAGCAGTACTCCGGGTGTAAAGGAAAACGATTCTGTCTGAGAAGCAGACTTGCAATCCTAATATAATAATTATATTTAAGTTGTCGTGGGCAGCGGAGGCTTATGCGACGCGCGGCGCGTAGGACGCGGGCGCGGGCAGCGTCGTGCCGTCGTCATTACCCGCTGGACACTGTATTCACTGTAACTTATGATATTATTATATGAAAACAAACAATTCCTGAAATATTAAAAGGGACAAAATATTATAAACATTGTGTTTTATTTGGTATAATTTCCAAAAGTTGTAAAAACTAAATGTCCGTCGATGGAAAATATTTAAAAAAAAAGTGATATGGACTATTTGGAGGTCACTGAATCTAAAAATATTTTTTTGGATTTTTTGTATATTGTGTTGCGGCTTCGTAAAACGGCCAAATAGATTTAAAATATTTTTAGTAGGTACCTACACAGGTCATCTACAAATGGTTTACATATTAAAAAATCGGGTAATGAATTTTTCTCCTCCGTGGACGGAGTTGCGGATTGATTGGTGTGATTCTAGTTTTTGATATAGATAAGTACAGTCGGCTGCAAAAGATATACAGGATATTTTTATCGCCACCCGTAATTCACGATTGAGGAGTTATGTGATCTTCTGAGTTCCATTTCACCAATTTCAATTTACACTTATTGAATGCAAAAGCTTCTTTTTTCTTAAAATACTGAAATCGCTGTACAGATGCCTATAAAATTTGATTTTTGCCTTCAATTTCCCTGGGATCCCATTATCAGATCCCGACTTGTGGACCATCTTAAGAGAATACTCTTTCGAATAAAAAAATAATTTTGAAAATCGGTCCACACTTGACAGAGAAATCAATCGGTGAAAACATATAAAAAAAACATACAGTAAAACATGTAACCTTCTTTTTCGAAGTCGGTTAAAAAGGGAGCCAATGTCAATATTACGAATAAGTGTGATTGTGAGTTTAAAGATATTTATTTAGTTTTTAAACGACAAATCAATAATTATAAATTACACAATACAAATTAAATTAACTTTAACGACTACCTACTAACTAAACTCTGATTCTTAATTCAAGACCAAAATCTGACAGGTCTCATCTTGATTATTTCATCAAATAAACATTATTTCATGAAAATATGAATAAGAAATCGTGCAACCAGTAATATTAAGGTAAGTTTTATTGATAAAAATACCAACACTTAAACCAGGATGCAGTGATCACAGCGAAAGTGCGCCCGTTGACGTAAAATGTTGGTCTTGAATTAAAAATCTGAGTATAATTATATAAAACTTATAGCTTCCACTAACCCTACCGCGGTGGACCGCTGGATAGTGGATAATGCTGATCCTTTGGGCCAGGAATGAGCCGGCTCTGTGGCCTGCTGCAGGTACCTACAATACCTACATTCGTATATTTTTTTTGCCCACAAAGATTTTGGGCATTAGGGATCCACGGCAAGACAGCACAGGGTCCAATGAAAACGCTCCAAATATATGATTGTTGATTTCGCCGTCAAAATAATTGAGATCTAAATGGGTACCAAGTTCAGTGAATAATCCTGAATAGATACAACATTTAACATAAATTTCAAACGATTTCTTGTCTTTTTCTGATACAACAAGGATACAACAATGTTTATAGAAAAATAACTCAGTATTAATTGAAGTTTCGTGATTTAGAAGTAACTATATGTAGGAAGTTTTTAAAAGCAAAATGTATATGAAACTCAAGAAAAAAAGTCATGGATTCTTGCATCCTACCATCGCTGTCATACGCTAGCCAAACATGGTCGTTCACAACAAGGATAAAAAATAAGATAACCACTTGCCAAAGAGCTATGGAGAGAAGCGTGACGAACATAAGAAAAATACAAAAGATACGCCACATACACATAAGGTAATAGATGCCTTGAAACATGCTAAACTACTCAAATGGAGGTGGGCGGGGCATGTCGCTAGACTGTCCGACTCACGCTGAGCCATACAAACGACCTCATGGCCAGGACCTGCCGGGAAACGAAAGAGAGGCAAACCAAAAAACCGATGGCCCGATGACATCAAAAAGATAGCGGGCCCCAAATGGCTGGCAGTGGGGAATGACAGAAAAAAATGGAAGTCCTTGGAGGAAGCCTGCACCTGAAAGGGGTTCTTGTCCACAAATATAATAAATATTATGACAATAGTAGCAAGGTAAAATATTATATTATAAAATGTATTTGAACAAAATTGACCTCTTAGAAAGATAAGTGTACTAACCAAAACGATTACCTCATCAATAATTTGTTGACATACTAAGTACATATACTAAGAAGCATGAAAAACTAACAGACATGATTATCATAATATGTAACTCGACATAAAATAAGTAACGGGACGGGAAATAAAAGGCTTTTTTATATTTATTTATTTATATGTAGGAAGTGGTAGGAAGGTATGATACCTAAATCACTGCACCATACATCCATATCCATACTAATAGTATAAATGCGAAAGTGTGTCTGTCTGTGTGTCGGTCTGTCTGTCTGTTACCTCTTCACGCTTAAACCGCTGAACCGTTTCGGATGAAATTTGGTATTGAGATAGTTTGAGTCCCGGGGAAGGACATTACCTAGCTACTTTTTATCCCGAAAAAATACCCTTATCCACGATAAACGAATTTAAGGCGGACGAAGTCGCGGGCAGTAGCTAGTACTCTATAAAATAAATAAAATATTCCACTGATACGAGAGCGGCTGATAAGGTTCCGAAACTAACTAAATATTGCCTTAGGATTTAAATGAAAAATAATTATTATAAGAAATTTCGTATTATAAGAAATTGAAATTAAATCGTTGCCTACTTTTTAGGGTTCCGTAGCCAAAATGGCGAAATCGAAACCCTTATAGTTTCGTCATATCCGTCCGTCTGACCGTCCGTACGTCACAGGCATTTTACTCAAAAACTACAAAATGTACATTGATGAAATTTGGAGTATAGGTGTCTTGGGTGAGCCGCTACTTAATTAATAGTTACATAATACAATTTAAAAAATCTAAGGGAAGCACTCCATACATGAAGGTAAAACGGAAACTAAAAAAAAAACAGTAAATATCATTGTGTGGCATATATATCGACAGACCTCTTAAAAACAGTTTGAGGTTAATAAACAAAATTTGTGATTTAGCGGACATTTTTGGAAATAATCGCTCCTAGTAGCACTAATTTTGCCCCCTCTATCTTCTAAACCTTAATGTTCAAAAAATATAAATAAGATTAAAATGAAGCTTAAGGAATACTTTGAATGAAAATTGTTTTCAACATGATCGGATATATTCCGTTTTTGAGTTATTGCCGAAAACGGCACTTCTCATCAAAAGGACGTAAGTGCCGTGGAGATACGCTCCTTTATAACGTAATACGACATATTATATCACGACTAAACTACTGTATTATCTAAAAACAATAACCTCAGTGACATAATATACTTTAAATGTGGGTACATAGTCTAACATATTACTTAATTAACTATCAATAAATTAATTAATGGTTATCTATAATCAGTAATACAACAAAGTCATGCTAAAACACAATAGTTATTTCAAAGTTACTCTGAAACTATGAACAGGTAACATTACAAAATTACATATATGTAGAGGTCACTGACCTCTATAGTGGCATAAAAGAGATCAGTGGTATAGGTGCCGCATAAGGACCAAGTGCGAGTCGGACTGGCGAATCGAGAGTTCCGTACAAAATATACGCTACAACGGCCGTATCTATGAAAATCCAGTGTTAGCACGTTAGCAGAGCCCTACTCCCAAGCAAAATGTAGGCGTTGTTCGGTGATTTTATATTGGTTTTTACATAGACACAAAATTATTCTGTTTCTAATATTTGTTGTTATAGCGGCAACAGGAATACATCTGTAAAATTGTTGAACTTGATATGTCTGGCATGACCCTACCAGTAATCGGATTCAGTGGGGGAGCGCCAACCCACAAGGCAGTCTCCTTGGCATCCACCGGTGATTATAGGAGGATGCTTTTTATCCGAATCATATAAACCATTGAATAGTGTCTCGAAAACGGATCTAACGATTTGGGCGAAATTTTATGTGTGGACCAGTTTTGCTACTTAAGTTAATCGAGGTAGGTTTATCCTCGAACAATAAAAAAATCGTACACCCACCGAGCAGGAAAGCTCGGCCATCCAGATTCTTACAATTATACTAACATTAAATATCGATTATTAAACGAAAAGAAATATAGTTAATACAATTCCACCACCAAAAATCGATTTTTTTGGCGCCTCACGCAGAAATACATCTGTGAGACGTGCTCGGTGGAGTATCACAGCACTATCGCAAAACTAAAGCTTGGAACTTGGGAAGTACGCTTGTCGGTCACGGCCCACTGTATGTTGACGGATACCTTATATCATGCCTCAGGTTCGGCACGGACCGAGAGAGATGCCATAATTACATCAACCGGATGCATTTGTCTTTAAAAAAATATAAGCATGACTATTACTTTTATCGTGATAGCAACTCTCTGGGTCTGTTAGTGCGAATGTTATTTCAGTCGACGCGTCCGCCAACGACATCGATCGCATTGAGCTGCTCGACAATAGCTTAACAAGATCTTTCGTGTCACTCCTATGGTCTGCGGGCGACGGGGGGAACGACGCCGGGGGCGAGTAATATGTGTGTGCGCGGCAGAGTCATCGTGCTCTGCCGCGCGCACACTTTATACCCACCCCCGCTGTCTTTCCCCCCTGTCGCCAGCAGACCACGGGAGTGTCACGAACGAACTTGGCAAGCTATAAAGTCCAAGTCGACCCAGTTTGGGCGCGTGAGCGGCACCGTCGCGACGGTTAGATGATCCCCCATTGAATGTAGTCGTCGACGATGCCGTTGAGCCGCTCGGTGAACAGCTGGCTGGTCTTGACGTGCCAGTTGTCGAGCCCCATGTCGCCCAGCTTGGGCGCGTGGTCCGCCTCCACCGTCACGAAGGGCAGGACGAACACCGCCACCGTCAGCCCGAACGGCAGGCTCTGGAACAGATACATTGGTCTCGTCAGCTCTCAGAGTACTTTATTTTCATTCCGTGTTGAAGACAGAGAGCTTAGAATTTTAGCTGTGTCGGTACAAGAGCTGCATGATACACCACACCTACTATTTGAGATCTCTTCAAGCCAAAACGGATATGTCAACGAGCACCAACAGCTTTCGGCCCTGGAGTCACTACCTTACCCTGCCATTAGCTGACAGCTAAGAAACTTCTGATATGGCTAAAATTTCTTGCATAGTTACAGAATTAAGATGGAATTTTATTCATTATGTGATTTTTCTGATGAGAAACGTTAAATTATTCTCCTCAGGGAGAAGCTGGTACTGTGGAGCCCAACCCACAGATGAGAACAGTATTCAATGTGCGGGCGGACCTGTGCCTTGTAAAGCTGTAGGAGGTGGGCCGGAGTAAAATACTTTCTCGATCTGTTCTCGAGCACGCCGAGTTTCTTAGAGGCTAATTTGGCCTTACCCTCTAGATGGCCTTAATGAAATGTATTATTATGAATGGTAACTAAACCGTGAACCCCACGTCGCTTAATGACCTATTTTACGAACGGAAAAAGCAATATTATCAATAATCATGATTCACAAATTGTAGGTATCTGATAACAGTAATTGGCACGAAAACAAGGCATATATTCCAGTCATGGTGACTCAGTGACTATTCAGAGTCGCGGTGGGCGGACTTGACGAGATTCTTTGATAATTGTTACTAATTGTTACCTATTTAGTGAGCCGTCACGGAATATTTTACACCAATTTAGCCGCCACCATGCAGGCATCCGGCTATTATCAGCGCTCCACCGAACCTGAGTGCGCAAGTCACTTACCTAGACGCGGTCTCCACTCAAATATGATTAGCCCATTGCTATTTCAGCCTTCTTATTATCTGAGCTGTGTTTGGTTCTACGTCGTGTTATCTCGTTTCAGTAACGAAGAAGTGACCGTCATAGCCCTCTTTATATTAGTAGACTAAGAGTGGCAGAGTGATCACGTCTCGGCAGCATATGCCATTACTTACTCGGAAGACGTGCTGATGCCAAAAGACCGTAGTTTAGATTGTGCGGTGGATGACGAGAAGACTCGACGAAGCGCCAAATGCTGCAGCCGATTTCTCCTATCAACCTCCTTCATACTCATACTCATACTCATTTATTCATAATGAACAGATACATTATATGTCAATTTTTACAATATTATATATACATATAATAAAGCTAAAGAAGGTCTGTACATGGAAGATATTCGAAAAAAAATTGACCGGGGATACTTAAAATCGATAACAGAATTTTGATGCAAACTTTACTAATCGGTCGAAAAAATCCTCGGTCAGGTTATAGGCTATAAAAATTCAACCCTTAAAAGGGGGAGTAGCCAATATACTTGATTGAATTAAGTTTGCTCCTGAATCTCATGGCGCTACGTGGCGCTACTTAGGAAGAAGGTGCAAACTTTTCTCAAATATGTGCTACACGAGCCTACGACTACTATTGAGTAGTACCTTGCTAAACTAACAGGTGGCGCTAAAATGAATACCTTGGCATTTTGCCAAATTAACTTTAAGTTTAGAAGAGGGGGTACGGATATCAACAAATTTAAATTGAATATAATAAATTTAATAATACAACAAAATACGAGATAAGTGGCTCAGTAGTATCAACAAGGAGGAGTCTCACGTGTGCAAGAATTTGCCCAGGTACTGCTTCACGTTGGAGAAGGACTTCTGGAGGAAACCAACGGCCTGATTCGTTTACCAGAGACGTTATGCAAGATCGTTCTGTCCGTTGAAGACCACATTCGGAGCGTATACGGAGACCTGAGCAAGGTGACGCGACGTGAGAACTCTTCGGTTTGTGAGAGAGCCGTTAATGCGCGGATATTGGAGGAATTGGAAGGTGAACAGGCAGTATATAATTCCATTAACACTGTCTTGGATGAACGCTTCGTCACAACATACTTGATGGAGTTCCTAAAATCATTGAGCGCTTCAGGACTCCCAGCACACACATTAACCCTGAAAGTTGGAGTTCCGATCATGCTTCTTCGGAATTTGTCACCTCCAAAGTTATGCAACGGAACCAGGCTAAAAGTAGTGCAGCTGCAGCGAAACCTCGAGGTGCAAATCCCGATGGGGTGCGGCGCTGGAGAAGCCGTGTTCATCTCCTGCACCCCCCCTCATTCCGAGCAACTTCCCGCTCCGCTTCAAGCGCCTACAGTTCCCCGTGAGCGTCTGCTTCGCCATGACCATCAACAAGTCGCAGGGCCAGACGCTGCGCGCCGCCAGCGTGATCCTGCGTACGGGCTGCTTCTCGCACAGGTAGGTCTACGTGTCGTGCTCGCGCGTCACAAGCTGCAAGGAGCTGGTCGTGCTGATGCCCACCGGGAATACTCACAATGTGGTGTACAAAAAAATATTGTAAAATGTCAATGTTATGTAAGTATACTTTACATACCTACTTTTGGAGTATGTAACTGTGGATATAATTATATTTATATATTTAGTTGTGCATACATAAACATAACTGTAAATAAAATGTAAATACTTGGCCTCAATATCTATATTCACCTTTCCTCTAATCCTACTTCTAAATAATATTAGACCTAAATTCGAAAGGTTGTTAGGAAGTATGGATTTCTATGTGTATATTTCTTACCTTTTCATGCTTAGACTGATTTGGCTGGAGGACCGATTTGGGTGATATTTGCTATGGACTTGATTTAGATAGTACTACATCAGTCAAGGACGTAAAAATAGAAAAGTGGTACTGTATCGTCCGATATACACCTCTAAGTATATACTCTGTGTCTTTTAAATAGATATGAGCGCCGCGCCGGCGCGCCGTTTCGTCGTCAATTCGTGTCAAGTTGCGATTTGCTTTCTCACTCGCACTCGTATCCCACCCGCGTTCGTTCGCATCGCACGATGGCTTGAGTCGAGTCGAGTCAAGTATTTTGCCGAGTGAACGCGTGTTATTTTTATTGACCCGCGTCGTAAACAATGGCGTCAAGTTCGATTGCTATTGATGTTTATAAAACGAAAATAAAAGACTTTTACATCACGCCAATGAAAAATATTTCCACAAAACACACACATAGCTTTTGCTGGACAGAATTTGGTTAACTATGGATTGAGCTAAATGGATAAAGAAGGACTGTGTTGGGTGAACAAGTTTTTTGTGGAGTATGCCTACGAAATGCGAAAAACTAAGACGAGGATGTTATATTTTTAAAGTAAGTTAATCTGTTGATTTGTTTTTTTTTTGTTAATGTAATTTTGATAGTTAGTAGTAATCGTCATAAGTCGAAATCCATTTTACTATACTCCGTTTAATTTAAGTTGGTTAGAATGACAGATGGCATTCAGTTTTGCCATGGAAAAACCGTAAAAGTTACGTAAGTAGTAATTTCGAAACCTTAAGCTTTTTTAAAAACAGTTAAAATCTTCGTAAAATCTACGTTTTAATGATAATTAAATATACCGTTATTTCCCCTTATAACTTTACTTATAGTCTTACTAAGTTATATAACGTAGTGGCTGTTACGTTAATATACAAAAAGTACCTTAAATATAAAGGTAAGGTAGGTAAGCATTTATTACTGTTTATCATTTGCTTTTCAGGGCTCAAGTGAAAGCTCATAGCAAAAACATAGCCACGAGTAATCTTCTGAGACATTTAAAAGATGCTCATGGTTTGGAGGGAGATGTCCAAAAATCTAAAATACCAAACATCACCGAGTTTTTCTCACCAAGAACACCGAAAGCCAGTGGCAGTGGTAGTAAGCAATCAAGTAGCATAAACAATGATAAGTGGTTGCTGTCCCGCGATTGAGCACTTTGGTTCGCTAGATCACTGATGCCTTTTGATACAGAAGAAAACGATGCAATGGTAGACTTTAAAAAATATATACGCGGTTCTTTTATCGAAATAAATAAAACTTTCTTTATAGTAACAAAAACGAGGTATTTTTCACAAATTGCTCCCTAATAAAAATCTAAAGCTCAAGGTCACGCCGCCGTGACGCATCCGCCGCCGCGGAATTGTGCCTATCACGCCGCCGCCGTGGATTTGGCCATCGGCCCTTATATCTACCTTTAAATCACGTCAAGATTTAGGAGTGTAGCTTTATTTAGTGGTATTTGTTTAACATTTTATATGGACTTTACTTCAATTTTCGGCTCCAGGGGAGAGGGGCGAATTAGCCGCTCACTGACACAGACCGAATTCCACGCGGGCGGAGCCGCGGGCAAAGCTAGTTAATAATAAAAGAATTTGTGATATGTGCACATTAGAATTACAGATTACAATTAATATTATTCAAAAGTTCATCTACTCGTTACTTACTTGTTAAGATTGACTTGGTAAGTACCTATTGTTATTTAAATATTATTATAACTAAAGGTGCGTCCACATTTGTATCATTTGCCCGTATCAGATCATCGTCGCGTGGCATGATCGCGTATCACGATCACGCGTTTGGACGTTGCGCCGATCGGATCGCTCGAAATCCATTTTGCTACTCGTATCACACAGTTATATCGGACAAGTACGGTATGATCGGCGCGCCGACAGTAAGCGTCCAAGCAGCGCGATACGCAGTCATGCCACGGCACGGTGATCGGATATGAGCAAATGATACAAGTGTGGACGCACCTTTAAATATTGATGTCAATGTCATTATTACGATTATAAAATTCGTCAATATTGTAAAAAGCTTGACAGATTAGCCACTTTCTAAGTTTATTGTGAAACACATTTGCGGATTCCAACGTTTTAATTATGTCGGGCAATGCGTTGTATATCTTGGGATCCACAACTGGCAGTCTTGGAGGATTTGGCCAGCCTGTGGCTAGCTAGCAGCATGGCGTACCCTGCTTCCTAGACGGGTGCGAGTGAGTTTGCTTGTGTCGAATGTGTCTTTATTATTGTGTACGTGTTTTGCAATATTGAGAATGTACTGTGAAGGTAGTATAAGAATGATCATATTAATGAACAATTGTTTGGCCGGTGCCCCAACTGGCGCCATTGATAATATTCTGACAGCACGTTTTTGTAAAACAAAACAACAAACGAATGGCATCATGCGGCAGCCGATCCCGACAATTCCAAACCGTAACACATAAGGGAATAAAACAAAGAGAAGTAGCTTGATCGTAGCTGTTGTGGTGGTAACACGTTGGCAAGTCTTCTAAAAGCGAAGCAAGCACCAGATAATTTACTACAGAGATCGTCAATATGTTTGTTCCATCTCAGGGCAGAGTCGAGAGTTAAACCCAGAAATTTAGTATCCCGCACCTGTTCAAGGATCGTGCCATTTACATTTATATGTAGGGGTCTGGGAGGTTTACCACCTAGGTTTATATGCATAACCTGCGTCTTGGTTAGATTTAAAATCAGACCGTTCTTGGTGAAACAGTTCTGCATCATTTTGATGTCGTCAGCTAAAGATTTCTCTAAGGTTGGAACCGAGAACGCTGTTATGACGTCACATGCGTCATCAGCGAAAAGGTACATGTAGCCAATAGCGGTGGATGGTAGGTCGTTGACAAGTATTAAAAAACACAGGTTGGCTAATGAAGGTCCTTGGGGCATGCCTATATCAATACCTCCATACTCTGATTGTGTTTGGCCGTGGTTCAAGGCAACTACCTGTTCTCGTTGCTTCAAAAATTCAATTAATAACTTGTTTGCTGGACCGCGAATGCCTATGGGCTCAAGTTTGTTTGCTAAAACATCATGATTAAATAAATCGAGGGCTCGAGTCATATCACAGAGTAAAATGGCTACATGTGATGAGTTTTCCTTTGATATCATAATTTTTTAGATTGTCTCTCGGATTATATTTATGCATGACCTATTTTTTCTATAGGCATATTGCTTATCACTAAGGAGTTGGAAATGCTCTAGGAAGGAGATTATTCGTTGACTTAGACAATATTCGAATAGTTTTCCTATCGCTGGTATTATTTAGATTAGATTAGATTAGATTTAAGGATTTTTGGAAAGGTACAAGGGGCTTGAATGTGCGGCCTGGCCTGCCTGTGAGTGTGGAGGGCAGATCCGAACATAAAGACATTGCCGAACTGTTTAAAGAACATTTCATTGTGAAGTCACTGTTGGATGCACGTCCTGCTCCTGAGGTGATCGATGCTTCGGCCATGCGGATGAGGCCAGATACATACTTTACTGTAAAAGAAATCCAGATGGTCATTAACAAAATGCAGAGAAGTAAATCGCCCGGTTACGATGGACTCAGCATCGAGAACTTCAGGTATGCTGGTGCTCACCTGCCTCGTGTGTTGGCTATGCTCTATAATTTCTGTTTATGTCACTCATATCTTCCCGAGGCTCTCATGAGGACGATTGTTGTGCCAGTGGTTAAAGACAAGACAGGTGATCTATCTAATAGAACGAACTATCGGCCTATCTCACTTGCCACTACCGCCGCTAAGATATTTGACAGTATGTTTGACGCGATTCTAGGAAAGTATCTGAGGTTACATGACGCTCAATTTGGGTTTAGACCCGGTTTGTCCACAGAAAGTGCGATACTCAGCCTCAAGCATACTGTCAGATATTACACGGACAGAAAAACCCCAGTTTATGCCTGCTTCCTTGATTTATCAAAAGCGTTTGCCCGTGTTGATTATGAGTTGCTATGGCGTAAGCTGGGGGCGACTGGGTTGCCGGTGGAGTGTGTGGCTGTCTTGAGGCACTGGTACAACAATCAGACCAATCAGGTTAAGTGGGCTAATGCTTTGTCTAGCGAATACAGGTTGGAATGCGGGGTTAGGCAGGGAGGGATCACGTCTCCAAAACTATTTAACCTGTATGTTAATGGTTTGATAGAGGGGCTTAGCAGCATGCATGCTGGTTGCTACGTGGGGAGCACGTGTATAAACAACGTCAGCTATGCCGATGATATGGTGCTGCTGGGCCCTTCTGTTGGAGCCATCGAGCAACTGCTGGCTACTTGCGAGGCATATGCCCAGTCCCATGGGCTTGTGTACAACCCCACTAAAAGTGAGGTCATGGTGTTTGCGGCGGGGAAAATTAAGCCCTACTATGTACCACCAATTTGGCTAAACGGTAGTCAGCTGTCGGTCGTAAACAAAGTTAAGTACTTGGGACATATTATTGTGAGTGATCTAAAAGATGATCTGGATATTGAAAGGGAGCGCAGGGCGCTAGCGGTTCGTAGTAATATGCTTGCTCGCAGGTTTGCTCGATGTTCATACGAAGTAAAAATAACGCTTTTTAAAGCTTATACACAATCATTTTACACGAGCAGCCTGTGGGTTAGGTATACAAAGCGAGCCTATAGCGCCCTGCGCGTCCAATACAATAATGCATTTAGAATGCTGTTGGGGCTGCCGAGAAGGTGTAGTGCCTCGGGCATGTTTGCCGAAGCCCGTGTAGACGGGTTCCAGGCGATCATAAGAAAAAAGATAGCCTCGCTATTAGGCAGGGTGAGAGCTAGCGACAACAGCATTCTAAAGGCAATAGCGTGTAGATTTGACTGTCCTATTCTATCTTTTTGGGTGGGACAGCTAAAGGGCGTTGCTGAATTTAATATTTCAAAAAAAATGTATTTTGTTTAGTAGGTAAGTGTTACTAATTTAGTCATAAGTCGATTGTTACTAACATGCTATGGATCGCGATCTGAAATAAGATTTTTTTTTTTTTTTTTTTTATTATGCTAATTGGTCTATAATTGCTTAGGTCATCGATTTGTCCTTTTCCTTTATAAATAGGTACTACTTTGACTTCTTTTTGAAGTGGTTTTAATTTTCACGCATCTTCAGTCACCGCGTTAACATTGATTCCGCTACATAATAAGATAGGTACCTGTTCTGTGGTGCTACGTTCTTTCCAGTCAAGCCGAGGGATCCGTTTCACTTGGAAAAGACTTCGTGTTTTATGGAGTAGATACACTTGTTTGATCTATACCCGAGGTAAGAAATTTGATTTATGAATAACCGCCGACCTCTTTGCTTGGGTTTGAGTATACGTACCTACTTATAGATACATATATAAAGGGGGTCGTGTTATCTCGGAGCAGACGTAAGAACAACAACAATCATAATTAGTCGTGTTTAGACTCCGTTTAAATATTTCTGGGCCAAAAGATTAGCTTATAAGGAAACTCATTACTATACCAGGGCCAAAATCAACTGAACGTTGACAGTCATAAACATTAAGTCGGCCTTCTCGCTCGCGCTCTAGACGACACAGCGAGTGCAAGTGAGAGGTGCCACTTAGTGTTCATGACGCTAACGCTCAGCCTACAATAGGAAAGCACGTTGTTCCTGTGCAGCGTCATGTGACTTGTGGAGGACAAACGGATGGTTTGAGCATTTTATTGTTATTAGTCATTTTGTGATTCGATTCACCTAAATGAACACCTAAGTACCTATTGTGCATAAGTATTATTTCAAGATAATTAGAATTATTCTATACTGATAATGATAAGTATGATCTGTATTATTTAGATTAGATTGCGCTACATAAAATGCAAGTTATACGACAGGATAAGACATACAGAAGAAGTAATAATAACATTGTTTAACTTCACTTAGTTTCTGTTGGTTTTTGACGACCGGTTTGGCTCAGTGGGAGTAACGTTGCCTGCGAAGCTGAAGTCCTGGGTTCAAATCCCGGTAAGGGCAAATATTTGTGTGATGAGCATAA
The DNA here is from genome assembly GCA_905404275.2 of Hedya salicella. Taxonomy (NCBI): domain Eukaryota; kingdom Metazoa; phylum Arthropoda; class Insecta; order Lepidoptera; family Tortricidae; genus Hedya; species Hedya salicella. Next base: position 91,140 of record FR990112.1, on the reverse strand, counting down.
ATATTTGTTCCTGAGTCTTGGATGTTTTCTATGTATATAAGTATAATATTTATTTAATATTTATATTTATCTATTAAATATATCGTCGTCTAGTACCCATAACACAAGCCTTATTGAGCTTACCATGGGGCTACTTCGATTTGTGTAAAATTGTCCCTTAATATTTATTTATTTCCATAAACAATATTTATATGGTTAAATTTTTGGATTTATCCTTATGTTCAGAAATTTGAATGTATAATATTCAAATTTCTGAAAATAAGGATAAACATGGGAAACAAACGTTAGCTTGTAGGCTTGTTTCTGTAAGTAAGTGTCAGAGCAGACATGCTTCCGTACAAATAAAAAAAAGCTGCCAAGTGCGAGTGAGAGTCCATGAAGGGTTCCGCAACCGTTTATACAAAAAAAATGCACTACAGATGAAAAAAAAATACGATATGAAAAAAACACTAACAAAAGAGCGTATCTCCCCGGCATACGTCTTTTTGCTAAGAAGCGCAGTTTTTTGACAATAACTTAAAAACGGTATGTCCGATCATGTTGAAAAAAATTCTCGTTGGAAGTAATTATTAAGTTTTATATTTGTAAATTTATTCATATTTTTTGAACATACCGTTTAGAAAATAGAGGGGCGGGGGGACACAATTTTTGCTACTTTCGTAATCAAAAAAATTTAGAAACCTCATAGTGTTTTTAGAAGTACTGTCGAAATATGTGCCACACATTGATATTTGCTGAAAAAATTTTTTTTTCAGTTTCGGTTACATGTATCGAGTGCCCCCCCTGGAAATATATTTTTTTTTTAATTAACTATCAAACTAAGTAGCGGTTTACACACGATACCTATGCTCCAAATTTCATCAATGTACATCTTATAGTTTTTGAGTAAAATGCCTGTGACATACGGACGGACAGACAGACAGACAGACATGACGAATCTATAAGGGTTTCGTTTTTGCCACTTTGGCTACGGAACCCTAAAAATTACGCTACGCTACGTGATACCGGAGCCATCTATTATTAAATCAAAAAACTAGACAAATGCTTTAAGTAAAAAAAACGTAAATAACTTTAGTAACTGAATCCAAATAAAATCAGACTTATGGTTTAACAAACATCGTTTTAAAGACCAGGCTTAAATACGGTGTAAAGGGCCAAACAGAAATCACGCTAAAGCAAGAAATACATTCGTCTGGTGTTCTTACCAGACCAATATACAGATACCAAAACTGCTACAATAAATACACATAATAACTTCCTACTTTTTGCTCTGCTCTTTGTTTACCAACTGCAAGGTTTGTGGTCAGAGTATATTTCAATATTCTAATGATTGTTTAAGTGTGATAACAGCTCACAATATTTTACGACGCGCAATTAGTTGTTTCGTCATTATGCGGTCAATTGACCGCCCCAATTGAGATACAGTTCAGCGCGAGATTATGGACCAAATTGAGTAGATAATAGATATATAGGTACACAGTGTACACCGTAGAGACTGTAGGCTGAACAAACGCGTATTTTGGCTGCTGGCCTTGTTGCGTGTGCCTGTAATTTTCATGTGCCATTTGAGTTATTTCTAACATTTAAGAAACGTGGAACCGAATCTTCATACCCATATATATATATTATATACCCAAGTTCAAAGACAATTATAAAACCAAGTATAGGAATTATTTATAAGTGGAGGTAGTTAGGCATATGTTTTGCAATGGTGGTCGGTTGTTTTTTTAAAAAGACAATAACAATGGTGAAAACCTACAGGTACAGGAAAACTGACTTTGAAATCTATAGATCTCGACTAGGTACTACCTTGAGATTGGGGGTTTTTGCGGTATAAAAAAAATGCCTAAGTATGTTCTATCCCTGTGTTAATAAGGGGATGGCGCCCATACGTCGATCTTTTAGCGTCTTCGCCGCGCGCAGAGGGATAAAGTAAGACCAGCCATTAATAACAAATGACGCACTTTTGTATCTATAACATGGATAAGAATATCTCGATGATAAGAGATAAGAAGGCAATCTCAGCCGTATTGTAAACATTTGCTCGCGGCTTTCGTCTGCATTAGGTACACTACAATAACACTATTGACCTAGATCCACCGAGCTGCGAGAGCCGGCGACAGTTTCCTGTCGATACAGATTACGGCTCGGCTATAACATTCTACAAAAGTCGCGTTAAACTGCCTTCAATTAGTGCTTCGTAGTGGTACATGATCCAGATCGAAGTTCAAAATATATTGGTACGTCAAGCAATTAACTTATCGAAAATGGGACATGAAAACGAAACTTAGGGCAAGACCTATGATTACGCATAGTTGATCGAGTCTAGAGGTCACATTATACCTACTAGCGCCGATTCCGTCAGCGTCGTGTTCGACACTGAGATACATTTTGCGAATGCTATAACTGCTCGTGGCCGCGGCGATCGTACCGGCCGCTCACTATTCACTATAGAACCTTAGCCATAAACCCAGTATAATGTGGCTATCATGGTGAGTACCACTCATTCACATTTTGGTTTCCATTTCTATTTGTACTTAATATTGAGTTATTTATGGGCATTTCCACCTATATGCGCGATGGTGCGAATATTCTGTACTGTATAAATCAGATAAAATTCTTCTGTCTGCGCAAGTCGTCTCTTCATCAAAAGGTTCCCATTGCAAAAGTCTTATCTGCAAAATACCTATATTTAGGTAGGCACTTACAAAAAGAAAGATGCCAATGTCATAGAAGGCACGAAAATAATACCACATAATACGGCCAGCCGCCATGAGTCAACTGTAAGTGGTTTTGACTAGAGATGGGTAACTACCCAGGTAAATACCCAATGATGGATATTTACCCGGTAAATACCCGATATTTACCTACCCGCGGGTAAATACGCGGGTATTTATTCTTATTTCTCAGTTGTATATATTTAGTAATATCTGGGCTTAAAGCTAATGCTAAATTGATTATTTATTGTAATATTTAATTACAAAAAAATGCAATACTTATATTTAGACAGTAATTTAAATAATATTTTGATTATGAGTTTTGATTGTCATTGGTAATCATTAACAAGCCCAGCATTTAAGAGTTAATATATGATTGTACACTAATATATACTTAAAAAGTAAAAAAAAAAAAAAAAACTTATAATGGAAAATGGTCTAATCCTTGGTGTCATTATAATGTTTAATAGCAACCGACTCTCGCCGAAAATATAAATTTTATTTCACTTGCCTTAACGCACAGATCACCTCCACCCTTAACGTCAATAATAGTAGATTGTTTGACAAGGGCCTAAAATAAGTCATAATGACACGAAGTGTTTTTTTGGACGAGCTCGCGAAGTGAGCGAGGACAAATATCTCTGAGTGTCATAATGGCATTTAGCCACGTCTAAGCACTCTGCTTTTCACTTCGACTGCGAGAAAATAAAAAAGACTTAACATTAAAATTGTATATTTTATGAAAAATTAAAAGTACAGTTTGAACCATTCTACCAGAAATTTTGGCCAATCTGATCAGGTTGGATTGTTTGTTTTTAATTATTGGTAAGAAGTATCTAGCCGGCCGCATGTTTTTTTTTAGTTTCATAGAAATTTGTATGGAATTATATGGCATTCTTTTAAACCCTAGGGGTTAGATATACTATTTTAGTCTCGCTACGCGAATTAAATATGGCGTACTTTTTGAGCAGGGAAGTGAAAGTGTTATATACTTCATGTGTTTAATTTAGTTGTCGGTGTTGGAACTAGTCAATTTGGTTCCTATGCTACTTTAGGGCTGATTATTACTGTGATGTTATACAATTACGCCAAATCTTCATTTCAGTTACGGGTCCACCCGTGACCATGGAAGGCTTCCGAAACGTCGGGAACTCAAATGAGATAATATACGCGATATAATCCGTTAAATTGTTTTATTTCAATGAGTAATAATCGCGGAAACAGAAGAAAATATTATCATTAACATAATTTCCATTAAAATCGTTTCTTTTTTGCAAAACTTCCCAATACCGATACTGATACCTGAATCTCGGTATTGAGTCTGAATACCGATTTGCAATACCGATATCGAATTTTTCTGTATTTGTATGCCCTAGTCGCAATAAATAAGGAATATGAACATAATTTTATAATAACATTTAATTTTCGTCTACAAAATTTGTGATTTATTGTTGATTTTATTTTCCTTTTACGTTACACTTGCTCATTATTAATTTTGTAGATTAAAAGAAGTAGTAAACAACCTCTGTAGACTTTTATTGCAAACCTGAATCCGTGAATCGGCATGCCTAAAGTAAAAAGTATCTACCCGAGCATTTGGGTAGATACGGGTAAATACCCGGTAAATACCTGTAGATTGGGTAAATACCCACGACCCATCTCTAGTTTTGACACGTGGTTACGGCCGGAGCACTGAATATCGGAGCCGGCATCTGTGCCTCACTGTAGTCACATATTTTGTCCTTTTTGGTTTAGTGTAGGTGGCAATGGGCAGGGCACATAGTTCGAAGAACCAATGGCCGTTGGGGCAAAAAGGTTCTCGAGTGGAGACCGCGTACCGGCAAGCGCAGCGTGGCAGGCCATCCGCAAGGTGGTCGGACGACCTGGTTAGGGTTGCGAAAACTCGCTGGATGCGGGTCGCTTCTATCCGGCTCATGTGGAAATCTATTGAGGAGGCCTGTGTCCAGCATTGGACCTCTTATGGCTTAAATGATGATGATGATGATGAAAGAGGTGGATCAACTTTTTCTCATTGTTATTCTATCCAGTAACTCGGGAGACAATATGGACAAAGTTACTTAGAAAAATACAAATAATCTGGGCTATTAACATACTGACGAGATGGGCCCTTGGAAAATGGACTTATATTGGCTAGTACAAGGTATTGTTCTTGCCTTTATGTCGTTTAAAATCGTAGCTTGAAAGAGTGACTCAGAAGAGGTTACCGTGGCAATGAGCCGAAACAGATACAGAAAAAAGTTGATTCACCCAAATAACGTATTATAACTTCTTAATTTGACGTAGCAATATGTTGGTAAAGAGGAGTACAGTGCATCGCGCAAGTGCAGGGTGCACGTGCTTGCCCTATACAGAATGGATGAAAATGAATACCTCCTTGATTTCGTAGTCGAAGTCTTCCCGGGAGTAGACTTGGTCGGGGTCTAGGGAGAGCCGGCGCAGCGCCCGCTGCAGCTGCGCGTAGTACTCGTCGACGAGCTGCGTGTAGTGGCGCGCGCGGAAGGCGGCGTCCGAGCCCGTGAACACCAGGTACAGCAGGTCCACGGCGGCGCAGCCCGAGCGCAGCGTCTGGTAGTCCACCGGCACCAGCTCCAGGCTGCCGTCCTGTTACACCAATTACATAAGCTCTTTCAGTGCCACGTTTATACTTTTTTTCTTTTTCATCTTTAAGGAGCTTTGATCAAAGGAAATGAACATGCCAGCTCCAGCAGGACGTTTACACTTCAAGTGAAAACTACTGGAAAAAGTCTAATGTTAAAAACTTAATTGGAGAATAGAGGTGGAGGACTTTTTAAGTATAAAAATGCATGGCCCAAACCTGAAACCAAATAACTTACTTTTACCACACATTACGTTTGTATTTTTTTATGTTTTAATGTGTCTTTATCACGCCAAAACGATTTACTCAAGACATTTAAAAAAAAAATATAGCCTCATAAAAATATAATAGTCCTCTGATACTGGACACTTTCACCCGACTTCGCTGTAGCAAAGAAGTTTTAGTTATGGCGTTTTTCTTACGAAGGTGCCCGCAATTTCGTTCGCGGAGGAGAAAAAATCATAACCCCTCTTTTTTTTCCTTTAGCGTAGTCGGGTGAAAAGTAGGTATCCTATAACCATTTGGAGATACCCAGCTACCCGTGTACCAAAAATAGTTGAAATCCGTTTAGCCGATTCAGCGTGATGAAGCAAGGATGACGTCATAACGACACATACAAACATTTCATTTTTAGAAGTTTATAATAGTATAGATTAAGTATTTAACTTTAGATTAAGTAATACGTAATATTTTTTTAGTCTTTGAATTGGCGATTATATGACGGTATTGAAAATGTTAATACTTACATAAATAAATCGCTAGATGTCATGATTGTAGTTTGTCGGTCTAGTCACCATCTTTAAACGTGCTCTACACCTTCGATCCTATCCGATCCGATCCTAACTATCAGGATAAAATCGGTTAATGTATTGTGCAACTGATCCCAATATTTAGGGTCTGTAGCACAATACATTATTCGATTTTATCCGATAATTAGGATCGGATAGGATCGAAGATGTAGAACACGTTATAGTGTTCTACCTAATAATCAACGACAACCGCGGGTAGATTGAAAATCTCGCGCGGCAAGATGTTGATACTCGGCTCCGGTCCGAAACGTCGACGAATTACCAACGAAAGGTAATTAAATAAATCATATTTACATATGATATATATATGCGATTAAGCCCCGCTTTGTTGTGTTGTGATAATTAGTGAAAATCATGTAAGTTTCTACCAATGTTTGATTTTACTAACCCTACACCTTGGTTTCAAAAGTATGGCTTGGCCGTTTCATACATCAGTATATGTCTTCAATATTGGGATAATATTATTAATTTGAATTCCTCTCTATGAAACGGACAGGCTATACTTTTGAAAATAAGGTGTAGGGTTAGTAAAATCAGGGTTTAGGGGCTTCAAACCAGTTGAAGCCATATTTTTTAAGATACGGTGTAGGGTCAGGAAAGTCAGAGATGAGGGCTTGGCTTTTCCTGGGATCTGATAACTTTTTTACAGCGAAAGCATTATGAGCTTGTGAGTCTTGGCTGCCAATTTTACATGAAATGTTTTTGGTGGAATCACAATAACTATTGAATGATCCAAATACGGTGACAGACTGACAGTCCCGTATATATATACGGGACGTAAGACAACCCGACTGGCACCGAACTATGGAATAAGAAAGTAAACAACATCTATTCTATACTATTACGAAGTTGTAAAATTCGTAATGTCTGTACATTGAAGATATTTTCATAAAAAATATTGTAACGGACTATGTGGAGGTCTCTCAACCGAAGAGTATTTTTTTGGATTTCATGAATGTTTGTATCTAGTATGTGTCGTCGTTGTGGCTTTATCGCTAAATCGGCTTAACGGGCATCCCCAAATGTTTATAGGATACTTTTTATTCGACCACGATGAAGAAAAAAAGAGGGTTATGATTTTTTTCTCCTCCGCTGACGAAGTTGCGGGCATCTTCTAGGATAAATAATGATTATTAAGGATTGTGACAAGTAACCTTTAGAATTATAAAACGATTTCGCTTATGAACCCACTCAACCCATTGCAATAATAATGTATCGCCCGATTGCGTGATTATGGACTATTTATTTATTTATTCAATCAATTAAACATAACAGGCTTACAGTGTTAACCAAGGCGCCTGTTACGCTAGCTTACAAAACTTAAATTTAACAGAGAATCCTTATACTAACCTATATAGTTCTAATATTAAATAATATAATTTTTTATTAATTATTAATTAATTATGCTGACCGTAAACCACATGCTATAGGTCCAGTGAACATATAAAGTTGCAGATCTTAGACCGTAGAATATGCCAGCGGTCAGCAAAGACGTCGGTATCCTGAAGCTGTGCTAGCAGCGCGTTCAGAAGTTGCACCGCGCGGGCGGTCGGCGCGTTGAGCGCGCGGTGCGTGCGTGACTATATAAATAGTTGTGTTGTTTTAACGCACATCTATACTATTATAAAGCTGTAAAAATGAAATGTCTGTACATTGAAGATATTTTCAAAAAAATATTGTTATGGACTATTTGGAGGTCATTAAAACGAAAAATATTTTTTTTGGATTTGATGTATGTTTTATGTTTGTATGTGTCGTTATGGCTACATTCATTAATTTTCAACTATTTTTGGTACACGGGTAGCTGGGTATCTCCAGATGGTTATAGGATACTTTTTACCCGACTACTCTGAAGAAAAAACGAAGGGTTATGACTTTTTCTCCTCCGCGAACGAAGCTTCTGCGCCTTCTAGTAAGTAAATAAATGTAATTGGACGATGCGAACGCGATGCGAATGTTATTTTGGAGGCAGCTCAGCTGATCGTGCGTGATCATTTGTTTACTTACGTCATGGCGGTCGTTGTTGTCAAGGTTGTTTTTTACCCATCGTTTAGTTAAAACATTATGTAGGTTTCGTTAAACAAGTTACGTTCGCTAGTCAATCAATATGCGAATATTTAATTTATATACTTACATATTTGTTAAAACAAACTCATAGAAAATCATTTTAATTTTACCCACATCCAAATTATATCATGCAATTTATAGCGACTGCGTATTTGTACATATTTAAGGCACGGGTGTTCTATTCTTATGGCAACATATATTTAACTATATAGGAACCAACCATATCTATGTCTAGTGTTTTTATACCAATTGTTTCAGGGCGTTGTCATTTTAGAAAAGATGTACCTTAACTAGAGGTTATGGTTATTACAAAACTTATTACTATTAATGTCAAATACCTCGTTCATAATTAAGTTAATGTTTAGTTACAAAACTGACAGGTAATACGCTATCAAGTTTCCTGTAACCGTACAATTTTAAATAAATAGAGCCTTCATTAATCAAGTGGCAACAAGGATACCAAATTGTTAAAACTTAAAAATACCATGTAACCAAGTAATCCGTTACATATAATATAATTAACTCTCGACACGTCTAATAATTCTCAAACGGCTAAAACAATTTTCTTGAATTATACCTAGGTCCACCCTTTGAACACAAATATCCTTAATGATTGATCGCGTGTAGTATACATAATGTGCGTCCCATCGTTCGTATCATAATGAGAATGTAATGTTTGGACATATAGGTAACAATTAACTGCACGTGCGCCGTAGTAAATGCTTTGTGCCGTATAAACAATGTTTATATACTTGATGGGCTAGATACCGTGCCCGGCGACAGTAGCTATGAAGTAGCAGGGAGTAGCGACTGACCTGACTACGCTTGTGCATGAGGTTGCTGGGGCGGTAGTCGCCGTGGGCCAGCACGGGCCTCCGCAGCGGCTCGTAGTACTCCCGCATCCTCTTCAAGTTGCCCTCCAGGTACCGGCCCAGCCTCTCCCTGTTCTCCTCTTTGGTCGCCGTTATCACGTTCTGCACCATCTTCGCCCGAAGCGCCCGCATCTGTTCATCGTCATGGTTGAATTGGAATTTCCTTGTCTGTATGACTTTTGCGTATTCTTCCGGGTCGTCCGCCTCGTAGGCGAAGGAGAGCGCGTGCAGCTTGGCGAGCTGGGCAACGGCGGCGCGCGCGTACTCCCAGTCCATGGACAGGAAGCGGTCGTGCGTGCCGAAGCCTCGCGCCGACAGGTCCTCCAGCACGATGGTCTCCTCGTACAGCGCGGGGTTGCAGCCGTAGTAGCGCGGGAAGGCCAGCCTGTGCTCCGAGGGCACACAGTTCTTCTCTTCCAATTTCCCGTAAATGTGTACGAGCGTTTCGTAGACGAACCTCTCGGTCTCGTAGAACTGTGTTATCGGCACGGTGTCGCGTCGCTGTCCCTTGATGTTGGCTTCCTTAGCGAACAGCAGCAGGTCCGGCTTGCCTTCGGAGGCGATCTTGATGAGGAACAGCTCGGAGGTGTAGTTGCCGCCGCCGGTGGAGATGGCGGTGACGGTGATGGCGGGGCTCTCGTAGTGCTGGTCGCGGGCGACCTTGTCCAGCAGCGCGCGCAGGTTGAGCGTCGCGTCCGCCATGCTGCGTGCTGTGCTCGTGCTGCGTGCTACGAGCAGTGCGGTGCGCGGACGACTGAACCACAGATTTCCTAATACTTAATAGCCTACAGAGTAAACGATCTCGAGATGATTCGACGTCACAATAGAGCACTCTAAAAATAAACCGCCCGTCAAAATAAACGCCGCGCTGCGATTCACGTTTGTTGTCTTGTGATGACTGTGTTCATTAGACGATGGTCGAAAAAAAACCATTTATTAATGTAAAATCGTTATGTATTTATTAATGTAATATTTATAAGTATTAACCATTGTGCTGGAACTGGAACTCACCATATTAACACGTATCAAGGGTTGCAGGTACAACAAATATTACTCAATATTATTACAATAGATTTTTTAAAGAGAGGTATATAAAACATGATGAAATAAAGAAATCGTTGAACATACATTTAAAAAATACATAAAGTGGAACATAGAACCTCCTTCTTACTAGATGTCATTTAAAACAAATTATATTGTTAGAGATTTTAGAATTCGTACATTCCCTACAAGGGGACAGGAACTCTGCTAATTACCGAAACGAAAAGCGAATTAATGCGAAGTTAGGTAATTAAATAAATCATTCTTAAAATCAATAAATCTGTGATTATTGTTGTTAAAGACCGGCAATCCCAAAATAACAGTTATGCATTCAGTTGAAGATCAGTAGTAATTAATATCCATTTAAAAAGACCGAGTGTACAAAGGGCGTTTTTATTTTCAAATGAGCTATCTTGGCGCCGCGTTATCTGCGCGGGCGTGGAGTGAAGCTCCCGCGCACCGCACACCAGCGCCACACGTCACGGAATCTACTCCGTGGTATCATGATACTTAAGAGTCCTTTCACGAAATACGTTCGCATGGCACAGAAGGCTTCTCCCAGCAATGGAAGGGGGCAGCAATTCAACGATAATGAGAAAATGTGCGTGCTTTTTCAGTAACATTTTGTTGAAAAATATGGTATAAAATAAATACAAATATATATATATGTATATATGTATATATACAGGGTGTCCCAAGAAGTAGTGATATACTGAAGCTGGGAGGTAGAAGACCTAGAGGGCTATCTAAATCACCCCCCATGTATGTTCCGCGATTTTTCGTATTTTCGGAGTTATGACTTTTTTTTTAATTTTTCACCTATCGCCGAGTACGATGAGATTTTATTTATGGTGACGTGAATTATTGCGGTAGATGTTTGATTTTTTTTGTGTGCTAAGCTGATAGATAGGCCAATTCAGTATGGTAACATTTACTATCGTTAGATCTTTGAATGGAATTAAAAAAAATTAAATGCCAGGAATGCAGCCGTTCATACAAAAAAATGCGCCTCTGCAGAAAATACGATATGAAAAAGTGCACTGTAGCAAAAGAGCGTATATCCACGGCACTTACGTCTTTTTGCTGAGAAGCTCAGGTTTTCGGCAATAACTCAAAAACGGTACATTCGATCACGTTAAAATCAATTTTCGTGTAGTATTGATTATCTGAAATAAAGATTTTTTTATTTTTATTTATTAACTTTTATCTTTATGATTTTTTCATATTTTTTGGACATCAGGTTTAGAAAATAGAGCGGGGGGGGGGGGGGCACACAATTTATGCTACTTTAGCAGTGATGATTTCTGAAAATATTCACTAAATCAATTTTATTGGCAGAGACCTCAAAATGTTTTTAAAGGAGCTGTCGAAATATGTGCCACACTTTGATATTTGCTGAAAAATATTTTTTTTCAGTGTCGGCTACATGTATGGAGTGCCTCCCTTAGAAATATATTTTATTATTATTTAACTATCAAACTAAGTAGCGGCTTCTAAGACACCTAACCTCCAAATGGTATCAATATAAATGCAGTAGTTTTTGAGTTAAATGCCCCTGACATATGGTCGGACGGACGGACATGACGAAACTATAGGGGTTCCGTTTTTGCCATTTTGGCTACGGAACCCTCAAAACACAAGCCTGAGCTAAAATGAACGTAACTGCCTCGATATTTGTGCTTTCGTAGGTTTCCATGATAACAATTTATATATAAAACGAATTTAAATTGATTAAATCACGTGTAATATTACTTACTATTTAAACCTAACCCGGTAACGTTCCGAATCTTTTACAGCATTACCCAGCCCAATTTAAAAACATTTTTTTCACTTCTCCTGCTCAAAAAGTTCGTCATATTAGCTTCGCGAAGCGAGACTAAAATAGTACATTTAGCCCCTAGGGTTTAAAAGAAAGCCATATGATCCCATACAAATTTCTATGACACTGAAAAAAAAAACTTGCTGCCAGCTACATACTCCTTACGAATAATTAAAAACAAACAAACCAACCTGATCAGATTGGCCAAACTTTCTGATAGAATTTATAGGACCTCTGTCCTATGTATAGTTCTATAGGTATGTAATCTGGGAGTTAGAATAATACTTCAAATATAAGTAGTTAAGGCGTGTAATTCGGAACACGGTTGAGGGGCAACTGGCGAGCTAGTGCATGAGGCTTCCCGTAGGCGCGCCAGGAATGCTTACCATGCATAATGTCCCGATAGAATTGCTCAAAATGTACTTTTAGTTTTTCATGAAATATACAATTTGAATGTTGTCTTTTTTATTTTCTCGCAGTCGAAGTGAAAAGCAGAGTGTTTAAACCGTGGCTAAAAGCCATTATGACACTCAGACATATTTGTCCTCGCTCACTTCGTGAGCTCGTCCAAATAATCACTTCGTGTCATAGTGGCTTATTTTAGCCCCTTGTCAAATAATATACTATTGATATGCCAGACGTCTTATTAGAACCGTGTCGCGGTAAAAGTAAGTTATTTGGTTTGTGGTATAGGCCGTGCATTTTTATGTGTTCTATTCTCTCCCTATAATATACCTTCGAGATTAACACATAGGGGAGCGACGCGCTAGTATTAACGTGGGTAGTTATTAAAAGCCTCTGGCTACTAAACTATACACCACAAATTGCGAATTTCAAGGTTATTTATTACTTCGAGCTACGGCTACTCTGAATTTCGATATTCGAAGTTCGTATTGCGCCATCCATCTCGCTCTTATGTTAAACTGTACTTGAGTGAGCGAGATGGCACGATACGAACGTCGAATATCGAATTTTAGAGTTGCCCCATAGGCCAGGCTCACAAACAAGTGGCGGCTCGCTAATTGCACGCCGTCCGCCGTATTGTGTAGTTGTGTCACTTGTGTCATATGGGTGGAAACCGTGGAAAAATACAGGTAAGCAATTATTTTTTCATCACACTTGTTCGTAAACGGTGTCATTACACGCAGGCAAAAAGACCGACAAGGTCGTAATTGAAACCGTGGGCTTTTTATCAGTCGCGCGTGCGCATCCGTACGCTCTGGTCGCACCGCGGTTTGACAGCCGCTGTGTTACGTATCATGGCCGCCAATAATTTGCAGTGTTGTTATTGCCGAATCTATGTAAACGAACTACTATCTTATGTGTTGAATAAGTTGAACCTTATTGACGACGCGAGCTTGGCTAGAATTTGCCTTGCGTTCTTCTCTGCCGAGGATATCAAGAAGGCTAAGGATCTATTGTTTTTATCTGTGCCTCCATTAAAGAGGAAGATTAATCGAAGAAACGACGGACAGGAACGCCGTGATATAGATGACATAATTGGACTGGCACGAGTTACGGATCCTGACGATTTCCCGGTGTTTGTGGCTCGTGACTTACATAAATTGCCTCCGATAGACTTCGATTCTGTGGACCTATCATCTCTTTTAAAAGATATCGTGGTGCTCAAAAATGAATTTCAAGCGATTAAATCACGTTATGTTACGCTGGAGCTGTTCGAAAACCTGGAAAAACAGGTTATTGAGAGCAGAAGAACTTCCAATGAAAATGAAAGTGACCCGTTTTATAGAAACGTTAGTCATTCAAAATTAAATGTTAACGTTAGACGGGGTGCTTATTGTGAGCTGTCAAACAGTGGGCCAATGGGGCTATCACATGTAGATGTATCATCTCAAAGTAACGAATATACCGAAGAACACAACAAAATAATACTATCCCATTCGAGTGTCCTCATGATGCTGGTAGCTTGCGATCTCGCTCGCCTGCGCGACAGCCGGTCGAAGTGCCGACCCGAACCAGCGCCGAAACAAACAGCGCGTCTGCGCATGCGCTGGAGGCGGCGCGTCGCTGCGCACCAACAGCTGCGCTGCCGCCGTCGTCCCTGCCCGCCATTACGTTGGATAAACAGCCGTGTCAACAAATATCGCGTACTGGTAGCAGTCCTAACGATCTATCGCAAACACAGTTGCTGGCAAACAAGTGTACCGACAGTGCTAGTGCCCTGAATAGTGTGGTAAAAGAAAGCAATAATGCAAGTTTTGCAGATGTGGCGAAGAACGGAGCTTGGATCACAGTGGCGCCGCGGTCGAAACCGGCTCCGAAAAACCGTTTAATTGGGAAAATGGGCAAGGCTACAGCTAATTGCAATTTCAAAGCAGTTGATCCGAAAATACCTATACTGATCACTAATGTGCATAAGGATACATCACAGCGAGATATCATCGAATACATACTAGAGAAGACCCAGGAGAACGTTACACTAGAACAAATCGTAATGAGAAACAAAAATAACAATCACAACGCGTACAAGTTCTATGTGTGCGAAAACAAGCTGAATATGTACCTGGACGCGTCAGGCCACAGCCTAGCGGCATTATATTTTGCCGCTTCGTAACGTCAAAACAAAGGTATGTATGTACATGCCGCCGATAGAACGCCAAGTACTGCGGCTGCTACGGGTGCTATGGCAAACGCTACGTGTGCTACGAGTGCTACGACGATACATTAAATAGATACGTATGGCACATAACGAAGTTACGCTTTGTTCTTTTAACTGTCGAAGTATTAAGCGATCTATTATGGATGTGAAACGGCTATGTACGTTGGCAGATATAATAGCCATACAGGAAACCTGGCTTTTGAAAAGTGACCTGAGTTATCTAAACGGCATAAGTGACGATTTCGCCTGCATCGGGACTTCAGCGGTGGATACATCCCAGGGTATGCTGCGCGGCAGACCATACGGAGGTACTGCGCTTCTTTGGCGTAAAAAGTTGTTTCCTACGGTCTCAGTTTTACAGTGCGACAATGTTAGATTTTGTGCGATAAAGTTATCATCGGGCGATAAACACTTAATAATATTTTGCGTATACATGCCGACTAACTGTATCGACAACTTGCCGGAATTCGTCCAATGTGTTAGTGCTATGTCCGCTATAGTGAAGGAAAATTGCGTTGAGATTGTATATTTGCTGGGAGACTTTAATGCGCATCCGGGCGAATTGTTTTGTGACGAATTAACTAGTTTTTGTGCGGATCAGGGCTGGGTTTGTGCAGATTTCGTCAAGCTAGGTATCGATTCAGGTGCACACACATACCTAAGCGACGCTCATGTATCTAAGCGATGGTTAGATCATTGTTTGACTACATCGGCGGGATGGGACACGGTTAGCGATATTTTTATAAATTATGATGTTTACTGTTCTGACCACTTTCCCTTGTTTGTCAAGTGTAATCTTGACCTAGTAAAACCTAAGCTATGTACTAGTAGTAACGTATTAAGTATTAAAAACATAGTTTGGGGTGATAGAACGACCCAAGAATGTCAAGATTATACGAATAAATGTAATGAATTATTAAAGTCTATTGATTTTCCACCGGAATTTAGGAACTGCTGTGACGGTTGCTGTTTAAATAAGCCTGAGCACCACCACATACTTGACAAGTTGTACTCAAAAATAATAATATCGCTTCATGAGGCTTCTTTATACAGCAAAGCGATCGCAGGCGGTTCTGGTACCGGTAAGAAGAGGGTCATCGGCTGGAATAGGCATGTAAGTGACGCGCACAGGGAGGCCAGGGCTAGTTTTCAGGATTGGATGCTATATGGTAAACACACATCCGGACCAATTTATGAGGCAATGTGTAGTACCCGAAAATATTTAAATCAAGACTAAGATGGGTACAAGAACACCAAGAGCAAATCAAAATGGACTTACTTGCCACACATCACAAAAATAATGATTTCCGTAACTTCTGGAAAATTACTAAAAAGATGGAAACTAGGCCTGGACTTTCTGTTAGTGTGGATGGTATTTCAGATCCCAAGTGCCTTGCGGATATGTTCAGGGAACAATTTAATATGAAGTTTTCAGCCAAGTCGGTCGCGGATCGGCAGGGACCGGTGCTCGAGGATGTAGAAACGAAGGGTGGCCATCAGATCCGCTATAGCCCAAGTGATGTAAGCAAAATAATAAAGGACATGAAACGGGGTAAATCTCCTGGCCACGATCACTTAAGTATTGAGCACCTGCTTTTTGCCGGGCCTCACCTACCTCGATTACTAGCAATGTTTTTTAATCTCTGCATATGTCACTCTTACTTACCATCGCTCTTGACGAAAACAATTGTAGTTCCTATTGTCAAAAACAAAACGGGAGACTTACCTCACCCCAGCTCTTTAATCTTTATATGAATGCTCTGATCGGTGAGCTGAGCAGCACTCGTGTCGGTTGTCACATAGACAGGGTTTGTTTTAACAACATAAGTTATGCGGATGACATGGCGCTGCTCAGCCCATCGGTTGGAGGTATCAGGGTACTACTGGAGAAGTGTGAGTCCTATGCCCTTCGACATAATTTAAAATATAATGTGCTCAAAAGTGAATTTATGGTTTTCAAGGCGGAAAGTAAGTGCCCATCATACATCCCACCCATTTGTCTCAAAATGGCGAGCAACTTAACAGAGTTTACTCTTTTAAATACCTGGGCCACATTCTTACCGACGACTGTCGTGACGATAAAGACATCTAAAGGGAATGTAGGGCATTGGCCGTCAGGGCCAATATGATAGCTCGCAGGTTCAGTCGATGTACAGCGCAAGTTAAAGTAACGCTATTTCGGGCGTACTGTACATCGCTGTATACCTGTAGCCTCTGGACAAGGTACACGCAAAGGTCCATGTATGCCCTACGTGTCCTTTACAACGACGCGTTCAGGATTCTGCTGCGGCTACCGCGTTACTGCAGTGCGTCTGGTATGTTCGCGGACGCGCATGTGGACGGGTTCCACGCGACGCTGCGCAAGCGCTGCGCCGCGACGCTCCACAGGGTGCGCGGTAGCCGTCACAGTTTGCTGAGAGTTGTAGCGGACAGATGGGACAGTGGCCTAATTAGGCACTGGTCCTCTCTACATTTAAGTTTAGGTACTACCATAGTTATTTAAGTCTGTTGTAATACTAACAAAATATGGATTAATTTATCTGAATTAAATGAATTTTATTTTATTTTATTTTTATTTATTTATTTATTAATTCCATTAACGCCATGGGCGTAATAACTTTTTTTTAACTGAATTAGTCAAAATCAACAATATTATTGTTTACCTCGAAAATTTAAATTATACATAATGTAATATCAATAAATACACGTCGGCGATAAAGTTTAATACGTTAAAATAGCGTGTTTATACTATTTTACAATTATTAATTTACGTAAAAAATTATATGCAACAAAACTGAAAAATAGTTTCGGAATGAAACCTTTGTTTATGTTATCTATGGAATGAGATTCTACCAATCACGAAATGACACTTTATGACACAATGTGGCGACTTGTGACACTTGAAAGTAACAAGCTTTTTCTGACTTAATAATTTATTAGTTTCCTCACAAGTGTAATGAAAAAATTGTGTTTTACTCGGGCGGTACCGGTATTACAAACGCGAGTCATTAAAGCCTGCGGCTTCAGGCTTCAATGTGCTCTCGTTTCTAATTCCTTCTTTACCGCCCACCGTACACAATGTACTATTGCTTCGCCATTTTTTTGTTTTGAACCTTAATCAGTTAGTTTAGTCATACGTATTACCAAAATTTATTTCGTGGATCATTACGTCTGTATGTTATTTTATTGAATGTACTTATGCATACTAGGTAGTTTTAACAAAAATAATGGGGTAAGTATTAACCAGAAGCAAAAGTCTATCTATCTTATTGTTGCAGAGGACGTACAAACATAAAACCATGAGGGTACCACTTCGAAAGGAGTGTACGAGTTAGCGGTAAATCCTAATCGAAAATATGTACACACTACACATATCGAGTACTATTGTAACCAAGTTCAATCATAGCAGGCGCAAATGCCACATAACACTTGTGATTCCGTCAAAAAGCCAAGAGCTGGGTTAGAATACAATATGTCAGGCTGAAAAAAAACCGGCCAAGAGCATGTCGGACCATGCTCAGCGTAGGGTTCCGCAGCCGGTCATACAAAAAAATGCACTACAGATGAAAAAATACGATATGATAAAGAGCAATAGCAAAAGAGCGTATCTCCACGGCACTTAAGCCCTTTTGCTAAGAAGCGCAGTTTCAACTCAAAACGGTATATCCGATCATGTTGAAAACAATTTTCGTTGAAAGTATTTATTAGGCTTTATCTTATTTAATTTTTTCATATTTTTTGGACGTATAGTTTAGAGAATAGAGGGGTGGCGGGGGGACACAATTTATGCGACTTTTGGAGCGATTATTTCTGAAAATATGCACTATATAAAAATAAATAAAAAACATCAGAATGTTTTTAAAATATCTGTCGAAATATCTGCAACACATCTATATTTGCTAAAGAAAACTGCATTCTTTTCAGTTTTCATACATGTATAGAGACTATCAAACTGAGTAGCGGCTTATACAATGACACCTACACTCCAAATTTCATTAATAGGTATACCTCATGTAGTTTTTGATTAACTAAAATGCCTGTGGCATACGGACGGACGGACGTACGGACAGACGGACGGACATGACTAAACTATAAGGGTTCCGTTTCTGTCATTCTGGCTACGGAACCCTAAAAAGCTGCACTAATTAATTTTTATTTACGTTCTCATTTTTTTTTGGACATGTACACATGTTAATGATAAACGAACATGTTGTTATGCGTTTACTTTTACCCCTTCATTGTTAACATTCGCCCCCAACATGGGGTAAGAATAAGAATTAATATAACTGACTTTTTTTTAAAGTGATCCGTGTTCCGAAACCAAGCAAATTAACAACATTTTGGTTTATTAGAAAATGAAAGATGAATAAGTTAGCATAATATAAATACAAAAGTAATAACATAAAGGCTACATCGTCAGAAGACGTGCAAAGGTTTAACATTCGTTAAATCATGCCCCCCGCTCCTCCACTACTTATTATAAAATTACAAAATCCTCTTCCGCAAACGAAGGGAATTTTCTAGTAATCCTCGTCGTCAGCCCGGAGTCCGGAGACGTCCACTGCTGAACTTATAAGCCTTTCCCTAAATCACGCCACCATACCGGGTCCTCAGCTTTCCGCATCAAACCGCTTCCCGCCAGTCTTTTCAGATCGTCGGTCCAACTGGCGGGGGGTCGTCCCACAGGGCGAGTTGTTCGAGGTCTCCACTCCAAAACTCGTCTTCCAAATATGCGCCGCCCGCTGCTATTTCAGTTTGCTTATTCCGAGCGCCATGTCGCTGACTGGTTCTCAGTCCGATATCCTGGTTCCGGATTTTGTCCTTCAGAGAAACTCCGAGGGTCGCCCTCTCTCGGGACACTACCATCTATGCTAGGGTTGCCTTGCCAACCTTATCCCTATGCTTACTATATTATAAACGTGAAAGTATTACTCCACTTAATCTCAAAAACTACTGGAAGAATTTTTATGAAACTTTCCAGTTATGTACATACCTTATATATTAGAATATTTGGACGAAAATTTGTATGGACAGTAAATATTTTTTTACGCTAGGAACTTGAAATCTCGGATTGTATGCTTCACATTTAAATTTAAAGTATCGAGTTTTGGGGTAAGATATAAGCTACTTTTTATCCCGGTAAAACACCGTTTATCCGTGATAAACGAATCTAAGGCGCACGAAGTCGCGGGCGGCCGCTAGTAAATATGTATGGGGATGTTGAGCGGACACTTGAAGCAAAGTACGTGGTCCTGATGAAGGTGGAGATCAAAAACCGTAAAGTGTGAGTCGGACTCGCGCACGTAGGGCTTCGCACCATCATACCATAAAACCACCCAACCATAGTGACAAATCACTCGACTATGGTCCCAATGAAATCGAACTTTACCCCTAGGTGCAATTCCATAAGCGCAATCATTTCACAATTCTAAAAATCTTTTTTCAAATTCTACTTATATGTTTTTGGCCTGGTCTATACTTGGGAGGTTTTTCGTGTTACGGTTCAAAATATATTACGATTTAAAATATGACCCAAAAAAGCCAATAAACATGTTTCTTGTAGAGACCCCTCTTCGTTTTGTAGGGTTCCGTAGCCAAAATAGCAAATACTGAACCCTTATAGTTTCGTCATGTCCGTCTGTCCGTCCGTATATCACAGGCATTTTACTCAAAAACTATAAGATGTATATCGATGAAATTTTGAACATAGGTGTGTGGTGTTAGCCGCTACTTAGTTTGATAGTTAAATAAAAATATATATTTTTCTAGGGCGGGGGCACTCCATACATGTAAGGGAGCGTTCAAGTATTACGTAACGAAGTTGGGGGGAGGGGGAGTCTTGTAAAACGTTACGATGCGTTACAGCCCAACTAACATGACAGCGTCAAAATAGCCTACATATCACTGTTATAATGCTATCATTTGAGAATTAAGAGTGTTAAGAATACCTGTAGTAGGTTGGTAGAGGACTCTATACCACCCTTATAACCACGAATCAGGCCCCACTTTTTACAGGTAAAGGTGTCAGGAAGCCTATACAACAGTGTTACTTAAGGGTTAGAAGTACTTAGAAGGGAGTTAATTCACCCTCAGCTATTACTTTAGCCGGTTCTACGTTCTCATAGAATCATTAGCTAACACAATAGGTGTGAGACAACCCTCAGTTAAGAATTTTAAACTTGTTAAACCTATAAGAGAGAGTGGGTTAACGATTTAACGCGTACTAGATATCTAAAACATTCTCAATTAAATATGTGACCGCTTTTTGAGAACTCTTTTTGTACTGTTTTTATGTATTAGCTTCAAAGAAATCCAAAACGATCAAACTTATAAAATAAATGATACAAAGAAAATAAAACTTATCACAACAACATTTAATGGCGATCTGCTCGCAAGTTTTTATTAGGAAGAAGAAGTTTTATCGTGTGAAAAGTGAAAAAGTGCTGCGCCTGCGATTTTACGGTAAGTGTATACCATGTTTTCCATCTTAATTTTAACGCGCTCCGGATTAATTCAAGATTTAAAGTAAAACTTATGCTTAATAAAATAGACGCCTCAAAGTTTTATCAGCAACTTGTTCTTTTTGTCGGCCATTGGGAAGTAAAGTTACGTGGCATCGATAGAATGATAAAATAAAAATTATTAATGGAGTATTTTGTACATAAATATTGATCAAACAAGTAAATTTTTAGGTTACTTTACTAAAACAATGGCGAACTTGCTATTACAGCTTTAGCTCTCCCTTAACGCATCATTTACACTTTTTGAGATACAGCATCTTTAGTCGAGAGTATTGTGCAGTCTTTAGTATACATAAGAGTGTAATAATAGACTCAAACAAAGCGTTTAACTATATAGAAGACAATACAACCGGCTAAGCATTTTTAAACCTGATAGAATTAGGGTTCTTTGACAAAGTAATCAAAACCTGATAGTAAAAAAATAATCACTATAAAAATACATACCTACAGATTATTTGGTATACTAACAAATATGTACCTATACATTCAGCAAAGTTCATTATTATTATTGTCTGATTGTTGATAGTCGTAGGTGCCTACCTATATAGTCACCGTATCGTCGTTAGTTACTAGTGATATTATAAACTTTGGAAGAATAACAAACTATGGCACTCACTGTATGCCACCGATTAAGTGTCAAACAGTTAGGCAACAATGAATTTAAATTAATAATTTCATTTTAATTTGGTAACTTTTTATAAGTAGAATTTTTAATATTTTATCATTATAATAAATGAATTATTTAATCTATACAGTATATAAATGTAAAAATAATAAATGAATTATTTAATCTATATCGACACGACAGTGACCTTGTTTCAATTAATGTAGCTTTAAAAGGTTAGCCCGTGATAAGCAACAGAAATATGGTTAAACCGGTTTCCTGGAAATAATAGTAGACCTAGCTGCTCGAATGTTATGTATCTTTTTAGTGCTGCAAAAAATGCAAGTTGATATGATTAGAAAGGTTAGTTTGTCTTCCACAGTGTCAGCAGAATCTTAGGGCAGAGTGTGCAAAAAATATAATCCTGTTGCTACTCATTGATATTTTTAGAATTAATAATCAGGACTTATTTCTATTAATTTCTCCACAGATCCTTACTCACACTCAGTTGTTCATAGTCAGCGCGCGGAGGTGGACATCGATGCGTCAGCGGCTCGTACTAAGTGACTCGCATTGATACCCGGATACAGTTACAAGGTCAGAACCTATTCATTATTTATTTTATCTTCCGCTTAGGCTTTAGTAAGTTGACACTTAAATTGTACCGAAAGCTTTGTTGTATCAAGCCGCGGTATGAATAAGAATCGAAAAGTGGGTGTGCGTGTGTGTGTGTGTGGGTGTGCGCGCGCGGAGGTGACGACGCGGGACGCGCGGGGATCGCAAGAGCGAGCAGCGGCGCGTGAGCGACCCTAGTTTGCTTATTCACTTCGCCGCTGGCACCCGTTGAGTCGGGAGCATGTTTTGTGTGTTGCGCAGACTTGAATGGCGTCAGATATCTCGTGATAAGTGAAGTGAATTGTAACCGATGTACGACTAACTGTCGGAAGCAACTGTTTTCAATTCTTTAACTCAAATTATTCAATTGTTCTTATTATAATTATTGTTTCAGAATGCCTTTTAAGGTAGTTCAAACGTTGGAGGGAAAGAAACAGAAATTACTAGTTGTTCCTTCGGGTTGGGAAACTGACAATATCCTCAGATATCCAAATAAAGAGTCGAAAAGGTACATAAACGATGCAAACTCAATACCTTTGCGCGAATGGCATGTAATGAAATGTAAAGTTAAACGTAGAAATATAGTAAGCTACGAAGACGGAGAAAAACTTCTTGATGAAATGCTGCTGCACAGTGATACCGAGGACGATGCCGATAATTATAGGAAGAAAGAAAAGATTATTGGAATCACACTGCATTATTATAGAATATTTTAAGTACGTAATAAAAATAAGTATTAAATTAAAAATTCAAGTAGTTTTTATGTATTTTACCTTTGATGAATGCCCTTGCCGGCGAATCGCAAACAAAACATTTGATTTTTATAGGAACAAATGTTTCGTTTATAAGTAATCCGTTACGAAGTAACGATTTCATTTCAGTTACAAAATCTTCTAAATACTCTTCTAATCTCTTTGGTTTGCCTGTTCCATAATATATCCCAATTGTTATTATATTTTTCTCCACATTGCCTAATATTGGCCAAAATTCTTTTTTGGCGCTATTAAATAATGGCAGACCGTCAAAATTGAAGCTCACATGAATAATATCAGGAACCACCGAAAAATCTTTAAGTAAATTAATTAGAGGTTCAGTAAATCCATGATGCCAATATAGTCCTCCCTCAATATTTTTAATACAAATGTCCTTTGGAGTTTTTAAAAGTGTTCGTGGATCCTTCGGGAGCTGTAATGTTGTACTAACATATCCTTCATTTAAAAATCGACAGTAACCGTTTCAAATTAGTTTGGGTAATATTTCCTTCGATGGACCACCTTCTTAATTTTTCGATTAAAGAAGCAATTTTTTCAAAATCACTTGGCTTATTTTCCTCCTTTTCTTCATCTGACTCACTCAGTGGAAGAGAATCGAAAACAATGTAATTTAATTCCTCTTGATCTTGTTGTACAGAACCCTGTCGCTGTTCCTCTACTCGAACTTGACCAAAATCACTCGTATTATGGCAATTTGTGTTTTGAATTTGTAGCAAATGGTTTTTGTTATTTGTTAGCACTTCATCAATAGCATCTAGTCGGATTTCATCAGAATTTCTAGATTCATTTGTGTTATTCGTACCAGAAACGGAATTGAAAAAAGAACGACGTTCTTGCTTTATCCTGTTTTTCACACCACCCGTTTTCTTTAGCTTAGTCCAAGTGTGTAATCTTTTCATTTTAATGTAACTAATTAAAGCTCGGTAAAATATTTTCTTTAGGTTTGTTATAATATTATAAAATATTATGCTTTTAATAACTTCGCGTAATTTATATTAAAATTGACATGTATCCCTTTGGATTCCTTGAGTTCTTATACTGTGTTAACTCACATCATTACCTTTAGAATGTCATTAAAATGCACTTACTTAACACAATGTGCATTCGTAAAATCAACGTTACAGCTTAAACCTGCAAAAATGAGATGATCCAAACTTTTGGCATCTTCTTTGATTTTCGTATTACTACACTCTTGACAAACTCTGTTCAAAACACCATTGCCTGTAGAGGGTTGGGAGGGGGGGTTAGAACTACGCGTTAAGTAACATTGTTTTTCTTCAGAACGGTCGCGTACACAGATTCCCTCACGCATATTTTAACAATTTTTTCTCAAAAAGTTACGGTGCGTACTTGAACGCTCCCTAACCGAAAGTGAAAATAAAAATCAGATCAATGAGTCATCATTCGACAGATCTTTTGAAAACACTTAAGTTTCTAAGAAAAAAAATTGATTGAGTGAATATTTTCGGAAATAAATAAATTATTTTCACGATGATCGAACATACCGTTTTTAAGTTATTGCCAAAAAACTGCGCTTCTCAGCACAAGGACGTAAGTGCCGGGGAGATACGCTCTTTTGTTAGTGTGTTTTTTTATATCGTATTTTTTTCATCTGTAGTGCATTTTTTTCTATAAACGGCTGCGGAATTCTACATTGAGCATGGTCCGACATGCTCTTGCCCGGTTATTTAATTATTTATATAGTTATATCAATCACAATAACACACATTATGTGAAAATTTCAAGTATTTTCCTATTACGGTTTAAGATTTAGAGCCCTGAGGCAGACAGACTGACAAATAGACAAAGGAAGCTTATTAATAGGGTTCCGTTGGTATGGTTTGGGTACGGACCCCTTAAGACAATAAACGGACATTTCCCGGAGCACCGGGAAGCATGGCAAACCCTAATCTAGGCGCAGCGCAGGCTATTGCTACCTGATTGCTACTCGTTTGCGCGCAAATTGAATAAACGGAAACGGAGACAACTGACGTGACGTGACACTGTAAACACTGGTAGGCGCTTGCTAGTGGCCGCGCCTGCGCCGACACCAATGGGAAAATTACCTACTTATTCATTTTATTTAGTATTGGATTAGAGGGTCGGGCGGTTCCGGGTCCCGGGCCTGACTGCACTTAGCGACAGCGCGAGGCCGGAGTGTGCTCGTGTGAAGGTCGACTGCAACTCGCTGTGTTTATGAACATACTTATGTATTTTTTTTATACAATATTGATACAATAAGTAGAAAAGAAAAATTAATTGCGATCCACTGCAGTGTAAGCCGGTATCGAACCAGCGTCTCTGTTATACCGGAACAGCGCCCTATCCGTTAGACCATCAGACCGCTCATGATTCACAACGAATTAATCCTCTGCCTTCAGTAACGATACGTTACTCACGACCTTATGTACCATTAATTTTTGAAAGGTTTACTACCTTATAGCACCACTCTAAGAAGATGCGCTTTCGCAACATTCCTTCAAGCTGACCTGCTATTTCAGTAGTGTCAAGCTTACGAGGGTCAATTTCTGAGCTCGTATTTTTTTGTGTCCGAGCTGAAAATCGTAGGGTAGCATCAGATACGTTCCATGATTTTTTTTTCACAAAGAATACATGTTTCCCCGTCGAGATCAAAACGAATTCACGGATTAATTTGTTTTTAAAATACATTTAAAAATACCTAAAGGCTCAAATTAAGACTCCGTGCCCTGTCCGGAATCGACTTTTGAGTTGATTGAAAATTCCTACCAAAAACTGTACGTTAGTATCACTAATTTCGTGTCAAAAACTAGAGGATATTTGCCATCACTGAGCACATACGCTATTCACTTCATGGTGGTGAATAACTCATGATCGATGTTTTAATTCTGTCCGAGCGCGAGGGCAAATTTTTTTCGTCAAAACTCAAAGGGCCCCGACAGCCATCGTCCGCATTTGATCCCCGTCCTGTCCTGCTTTACTTATGCAATCAGTTGTCGGCTATCTGGCGAAACATACGGTTGTTCATCAAACCTTAATGGATTCGAGTAAATCACGCAAATGTTTCGACCGCCGGGTGGGCGACAAATTTTCTGCAATTTCGATGACCCTTATAAATTATATTTCTGGCATAGCTATTCGTTAACAAGTGTACGCTTCATAAAGCCCTTTAGTATCTTTATACAAACGATAACTTAACATTTTCTTAAAATCTTAATTCAATTTTTGGCGATTTTTTTATTACGATTTCCGATTCCCTTGCCCTAATTCCCATGGAATATTTACCCAAAACAGCTGATTTTGAGGCACGATACCAGGATACAGATACCAGGCCATCGGCGTAAAGAAGATATTTGACACACACTCATTCTCAACCAACAATCATCATCTTTTAGATCTAGAAAACAACTGCCTATGAACAAATTTAACAGCCACAGTAATGCTACACAATCCTGCCTCACATCTTTATACAGTACTCCCTAATACTGTTCAGATTGTAAGTATATACTTCATGTATATATTAGTCAGAAGTTAAAGGCTTGCCTAAAGCCCAGAGACACCCTGTAAATATCGCAAACTATTTATGAGTGTCATGATTTGGCAGGATACTCGACCAACTTACAATAATAAAATAATCATTTCTTACTGTGACCTTCCTTTTTTCTTGATATCGGTTTCTAAACACCATGTGTACAAAATCATATAGGTATTTTGTCGTTACATAGAGAATCGCATTTACTGCTACTTTTTAAATATTACTAGATGTTTCATTAAGATAGAAATGATACTAGACATTTATTTTGTGTCGTTGGTTGATCACTATGATTAGTAAATTAGGGCTAATAATTTCGATACAACTCCAGTATGAGTGAAGTTTATAATTCTTGTTTGATTAAACAGTAAATAATAGTTTTATTGCACATTATTCTAAAAAGAAACAACTTCCGTGCCACGAAAGTGAAAAACTAATTCCCATGGACAGATAAATTCCCGTGCCCCGGCGAAATTTTCAAACTGTAATAACTTTTGTAGCTGTATGAATATATAATATTTTCTTCTGTTTCCGCGATTATTACTCATTGAAATAAAACAATTTAACGGATTATATCGCGTATATTATCTCATTTTAGTTCCCGACGTTTCGGAAGCTTTCCAGCTTTCCATGGTCACGGGTGGACTGAGAAAAGATGTATTTTCCTCTGTCAAAGTTACAATTTGTGCAAACTACCCATTTTTTGAAAAAACACAAATAAAGGTGTACATACATGCCAGATGGGCCTAAGCTGTAAAGACAGTTACACATGTGCCAGAAGGGCTTAATTATTTTATTCTAATAATTTACCAAGCAGCATTTCACAAATGAGGCGTACCGAGGAGAAAAGAAACGCTGCAAAGAAAAACTCCCAGGCTACCTCATTACTAATTATAATATTTAAAAAACAGAGACTATTAAACTACTTTTAAACAGATAAGATATTTTACACCGTTCGGAAATTAAGGTTTTGCAGTCCTGTGTCTCGCTTGTTCCTTGATGAGATGTATTACAGGATCCCAAGCTGGTGGTAGTGACAATCCATCTTCTCTATTGAAATTAGCATGCTTTTTAATCTCAATAGCCTCGCGTAGCATCCTGGGAAAATATCTTTTTTCTTTGGCAAGGATAGAAGGTTTATCAAACTTAATTGAGTGGTTTGGTTTGTCAATGACATGTTCACAGACTGCAGACCTATTACACCGACGCTGCTTGACATCTGCTATGTCAAACGTGCGCTTCGAGCCAACGAGCTCCAGATACCACGTTCCAAGCAGAATCCCAGTATGAAGAAACCAACAGTCGAGCCTAAACCTGCCGTATTACCATATGTGAAAGGGGTCACAGACAAGATCGGAAACATTTAAACATTATTTGTGTTTTTTCAAAAAATGGGTAGTTTGCACAAATTGTAACTTTGACAGAGGAAAATACATCTTTTCTCAGTCCACCCGTGACCATGGAAAGCTGGAAAGCTTCCGAAACGTTGGGAACTAAAATGATATAATATACGCGATACGAGTATAATCCGTTAAATTGTTTTATTTCAATGTATGAATATAGTTACCCCGTAAGGAAATTTGTGCTTATAATTTTTTTTATCAAAGTATCAGCATTAAATTTTCTGTGTAATATTGGTATTTCAAAATTCCACGGAAATTAGTCAAAAATGCTCATTGGGTGAAATTGACCCACGAGAGAGATGGCGCTGTAATCACTTTAATGTTTGTACTTTTTATTTTACAAATATTATGATAATAATCACAATTTTTGCAATTTATTAGTGGATCACTCCACTAGCGTTATTATTATAAACAAAGATCAGAAACAAATTAAAAAAAATTTCGACGATACTGGACTTGAACCAGTGCCTTGAGCCAGACCGGGGCAGCACGCTCTACCATCTGAGCTAATCGTCCACACCAGTAGTCGACGAATTTTGTCATCTGTTCTTGCTTATGGATCTCTGTATGGTGCATCCGACTCTTTAGCCGTTAGCGCCGCCTAGTGCAGAACTATGAAGTTACATTCACCCCGAGCAGATACCTTTACAGGTACCATTGCTCGGCGAGAGGTGGCGCTATTATCAAGACTGTACTTTTTATTTTACAAATATCATGATAATAATCACAATTTTTGCAATTTATTAGTGGATCACTCCACTAGCGTTATTATTATAAACAAAGATCAGAAACAAATGAAAAAAATTTTCAACGATACTGGACTTGAACCAGTGCCTTGAGCCAGACCGGGCACTGGTTCAAGTCCAGTATCGTCGAATTTTTTTTTCATTTGTTTCTGATCTTTGTTTATAATAATAACACTTTAATGTTTGTTTATATTTTTAGTTAGAAAAAGATTCCGGCTTAGACTGCAGTGGATCGGAATGAATTTTTCTTTTCTACTTAGATCTTTGTATCAATATTGTATAAAAAATATGTGATGTTTTCACAATAAAAATATGAACAAACATTAAATACTTATGTATTTTTGTTGCGTCGCCAGTCGTCAGGCTACGCCACACGACTATAGAATCGTCAGGAAACTATGCAGTTTAACCCTCCTTTTTAGGGTTCCGTATGTCAAAAGGAAACAATGGAACCCTTATAAACAATGCACACTCTATGAGAATTTTATTATTAATCTATGTATGTTCAAGACGAGCCCTGTGAGAAGCGGACACTGACGGCACTGTGTACTTACGGAATCCTGAAAATCACAAGTAACATTAAAAAAAACAATACTATTTATATCTGGCTGAGCGACAGCAAAGAACGATTTATAAATCGATTTCCTTTTCTCTGCGTTTCTTCTTGATTCATCATTCGTGGCGGGTAAGTTCACTTACGTCATCTTTTTTGCAGCTTCGGTTCTTTTTTGTGTTATTATATTTTTTGTTTCCATTTTAATAACCAGCAAAAACCAAGAATACCTTTGTCTTAATGAATCGTAATAATTTAATATGTACTTGTGCAATTATTTTGATTGCGTATCCATAAAGCACGATAGGAGAAAGTATTGAATAATTATGTTTGCAATATAATTAGCCCCCACAGATTGTAGTCAATCATTTCTTTAGTCTATAGGTACTTAGTTTGCTCTAGCCACACAGACCCCTAACATTGGGGCTGACAGCAAGTCAGTGAGACAGCAATCGACCGTATTTTTATTGTAGAACGTTGACCCTTATCACAATCAATAATCATATCATATAAAGCCGATAACTAATCAGACGAGGATCGTAAGTAGACACTATATAAAGAAATTCAACAAACGAAAACATCATAAACAGGTAGAGCCAGAATGGAGGAGGCAAGGCAAACGCTGATGAAGCTGCTTGAGAAGATAGCGGAGGAGCGGGGGTACGCGGCGCACGCGCTGGACGTGCGCGAGCTGATCGGCGGCGGCGACAACCTCACCTCCGCGCTGTTCGCTGTGACGCTGCGCGCGCGCGGCCGCGCCGACCTGCAGCTCTTCGCCAAGGTGGCCGCCATGAGTGAGCACGTGCGTCGGATGTCGCCCATGCGGTGCCCCTTCACCTCGGAGCTCCACTACTACACCAAACTGCAGATGCAGTTCGACGCGATACAGAGCAGACACGACGTCCCGGAGGAGCACAGGTTGCGCGTACCGCAGCTGTACGGCAGTCGGGACGAGTACCTCAGTGAGACTCTCGTGCTGGACGACTTGATCGCGCAGGGCTTCAGGAGCTTCGACAGACAGAAGCCCGCCGACCTGGAGTACGTGTCCGCCGCGCTCGAGCTGCTGGCCAAGTTCCACGCGCTGTCGCTGGCGTTCTACAGTCAGGACCCGGCGGGCTTCGACCGCGTCGCCGCCGCGCTGACCATGGACTTGACCAAAATGCGGGCCATGATCCCGGTCATGAAGCCTAAGACGCAGGCGAGCGCGCTGGCGGTGGCGGCCGACGAGCACCGCGAGAAGCTGGAGCGATTCTTCGGGGAGGATCAGCCCTGCTGGTTCATGAAGATGATAGACATGTACCACGGCAAGAACCGGCACATCATCGTGCACGGCGACTTCAAGCCCAGCAACATCATGCACCGCCGCCGGGTGAGTACGCTGTGTCCGTTTCCCTAAGGCGGGAAACAGTTCTCGACTCGAACGAATTTTGTATGGCCGCATACGCGCTGACGGACAGCCTCAGTCTGAACGCGCCTATGCTTTCTACAGCGATAGCTACGCCCGACCGACCGTACACGCGTGCCATCGGTCGAGCACTGTTTCAGCCTAAACACGCGCGATACTAAGGCTGCAAAAATATTATTTCAATGCAATCAATGTTCGTTCGTACAGCTTTAGCTGCGAATGAAACAAGTAGGTAATACTTACACATAATTCAATGAAATGATTTGTATTTTTACTTTAAATGAAAACATCTATTTGAGGTACTTAGTTTATATACGCAATTAGTCAATAAAATAATAACTAGCTTAACTTGCAAAGTTTAAACGACATTGAGGCTCCCTTCGCTAAGTTTTCTAAGATCACTTTCCAGCCGAAAATAGTACGTAAATATCGGTATGAGAGGGACTCTTCCACTGTGAACAATAAATTTCATGCTCTGAGGTAAGAGCATGTGGGATTTACTTGGTACTCGAATATAGAGATGGCTCTAAACTGGGTCATGAAGGGCGGGTTGGGTGTTTTCGTTCATGGCAATTCAGGTCTAGACACGCGAGAAACAGAACTGGCGAGCCGCACCGTGTGTAATATTACACGAACCATTTGGAGCCACTTTTGACCCCCTCATAAATCAAAAACTTTATTCATAATTCTGATCGATCTTTTTTGTAATTTAAGTACTTTTTTGATCTCTACACCATTTCCCCATATGGTGACTGCGTATTTTATATTTGCGTGGATGTATGCGGAGTATACTGTCATCAGGGATTTTTTATTTAATAAAGGCTTTAATTTCATGAGAGCATAGTTTCCTCTTGCAATTTTCTTACAAATTTTGTCAATATGGAATTTATGGCTAATTTTATTATAAATTTCGTATCCTAAGAATGTCGTATCTGATTAATTGTTAACTGCTATATCATTATAACATTCACTTGGGTCATTATTTGCTTTACTAGTATAATGTATTAACGTAGTTTTCTTTGTATTAAGTATTATACTATTTGCTTGAACCCAATCCTTAATCCTAATTATTTAAAAACTACTTCAATCTCATAAAAACTCGGCGAGATACAAATTTAAATTTCATGTTTGGACTTTCCCAAAAAACGCTCCATACAATCAAAAGCCTAGGAACGTGTGTATTCCCTGTATAGAGAAATTAAACTTTGTTCTGCAGCTATTTTAAAACTTGCGTTTATCGAAACGGTTGCTAGCGTGCAAAGTTGAATAATTCTAAAAAATAATTGTCATGCATGGATGGCGTTGTACTCGTATATATCGAGGAACGGCTTTTTGTATGGAGATGGTGAGACCTCTTGTTTTAATGGTCCTTGGTTCTACGTTACCCGGTAAATCATAAATCATTTATTTGCTTTAAATACGCGAGAGTAAGTTATCCGTAGACTAGCGTGGTGAAACGAAATTGAAGTTAACCATTGAGTACATCGTTAGAGTAAAGTAATACTGGGGTAGCCACTCTCGTGTAAATTAAATGTCGGTGAAATCGACCCTTAGTCAGTTACGTTTTCGGACAGCCTTAGTTCTGTTCAATTCATAATTAGGATAAAGATAGCCCCGAATGCAAATGTGGTAATAGTATCGGTGCAGTTGAGCACATACATGTTGTTCTTGATGCCCTGTAAGGTGATCTGAGTCGCTAACTTATGATATAGTTATGGTGATGCGTTTTAAAATGAAAATTTAAGATTTTGACTTTTGTCACACAGGTTTCCACGTAGCTCAAAAGTCAGGGACTTCAACTAATGTTCAAACCTTTTTGTCAATAAAGTTATCTTTATCTTTTATCTTTAAAATATGATACTTAGTATATAAGTGGATAGGTAAGAGAGTGAGGTATTTATTGATATGTCTGTATAGAGGGAGATTTTGTGTTCAGTATTGAGCTGTACGAGTGAGTGGTCGTTATTGTCACCCCGTAGTTGTTGCGCTGGACACCCGGGGCCAGCCCGGGGCAGAGTTCTTAAATTTGAACTATACGCAATGGTCGTGATAATTATTGCAACACAATGATATTGTAAGCAATGCTAGTCCGGCTGTTATGTTTCCAGGACGGCAAGTTAGAGCTGGCCCTGGTGGACTTCCAGCTGGTGCGCGACGGCGACCCGGTGGAGGACCTGACGTACTTCCTGTTCACGGCCACGGACGAGGATTTCCGCCGCCAGCACCACCACGCCATGCTGGACCTGTACTACGCGCGCCTGCGCGCCGCGCTGCGCCGGCTCGGCCTTGCCGCCGACGCCGTCTACCCGGAGCACGTCTACAGGGCGCAGCTACAACTACCTAAAGATACACTAAACCGATACACAACACATAGCTACAACCTTAACTTTGCGAACAATTAAGGGAATTCCTACATTTCCGCTTTCACTGCTCCAATCTTTCTGATTTCTGTAATATTTGGTTATTCTTCAAAATGCAGTGACCTCTAGTAAATAACTGAAGAGATGGTTTGCACTTTGCAGAAATTTTGTTCTATTACTACCTTTCGATTAAAGTTAATGAAAATCCCATCTACTCTTTCCAGTATTCGATGATGGGGCTCATGATGGCGGTGGTCGTGCTGCCAATGGTGCTAGCGGAGGTAGACAAGTTGCCGAACATGGAGTCTGACAGCTACGAGGTGACCGACTTCATAGTGGAGGGCGGCGCGCTTTACAAGGAGCGTTTCAACGGCGTTCTCAACAATTACGTCGAGTGGGGGCTGCTGTGATGCGGGGCGCGGGGCGCGGGGCGCGACAGAGCACCGCTATGTCCATGAGGTTCAGACCTTCAGGGTCTTGCGGGAGGCGCTACGGCAGGAGCGAGTGCACTTCTTTTCATATCCTTGTCTTGGGTTTGGGTACATCTGGCTTGCTTCGGTCGCACGTTCTCAGTGCTTCTCTCAGTTCGAGGGCCACCATACCATACATACCAAGTGCAAACTTCGAGCAACCGGTAACACATTTGTTGCCTGTCTGCTGTTTTCTTACATCTATACTAATATAAAGTTGTAAAAATGAAATGTCTGTACATTGAAGATATTTTCAAAAAATTGATTGGACTATTTGGAGGTCACGAAAACGAAAAATATTTTATTTTTTATTTTTAGTATGTTTGTATGTGTCGTTGTGGCTTCATCACGCTGGGTATCCCTAGATGGTTAGAGGATACTTTTTACCCGTCTACGCTGAAGAAAAAACGGGGGGTTATTACTTTTTCTCCTCCGCTAACGAAGTTGCGGGCATCTTCTAGTTCAGTATAAATGTGTAGGTAATGTGTTGCGTTCACACGTGGGCCCGATTCACACATGAACTTTTATTCTTTATCGCGAACCCACTATGTCTGTTCTATATTTCATGTCTATATACGACCAGAAAACTATAATATAACGATTTAGGTATTTAACTTGTCCAGAAAGTTTCGGTTTCAGTTTCCGCTAGAACTGAATCAATAGCCGAAACTCGGTTTCGGTTTTATCCGTAAATCTTGTGAAACACAACTAACAACATTGACAAGTCGAGATATGACTGTCACCTTTATTCAGGCTGATTGCTCCATTGCATAGTTCAGTGTTGCGTACCTATAGGTATTGGTACAGTCAACAGCAAAAGTAGATGATCATTTTTGTACTTTGTAACAATACTGCGACAATTCGGATGCGTTAAAGTGGTGAAAGTGACGAGGAACTAAAACGATTATCTACTTTTGTTGTTGACTGTACCTATTTATGTAATGTTTCTTGTCACATGATGATGTATTTGTGTGTGTTCCGCTCAATAAATGAAAACGATTAAAATTGAATTGTGTTATTTTGTTATGATTATTGTTTTATTTAAATTGCGTTGTTTTATCAGTATTACTGTGAAAATTAAAAAAAAACCGGCCAATATCATGTCGGACCATGCTCAATGTAGGGTTCCGCAGCCGTTTATACAAAAAATGCACTACAGATGAAAAAAATACGATATAAAAAAAAACACTAACAAAAGAGCGTATCTCTCCGGCACCTACGTCCTTTTGCTGAGAAGCGCAGTTTTTTGGCAATAACTTAAAAACGGTATGTCCGATCATTTTGAAAACAATTGTCGTTGGAAGTATTTATGAAGCTTTATATTTGTAATTATTTTCATATTTTTTGAACATACCGTTTAGAAAATAGAGGGGGGGGACACAAATTTTGCTACTTTCGGAGCGAATATTTCCGAATATATTCACTAAATCAAAAATTTATTTCACCTCAAAGTGTTTTTAGAAGATCTGTCGAATGATGTGCCACACCTTGATATTTGCTGAAATTTTTTTTTTTCTGTTTCGGTTACATATATGGAGTGCCCCCCCTAGAAATATATTTTTTTATTTAACTATTAAACTAAGTAGCGGCTTACACAAGACATCTATGTTCCAAATTTCATCAATATACATTTTATAGTTTTTGAGTAAAATGCCTGTGACATACGGACGGACGGACGGACGGACGGACAGACCGATCAACAGACGGACGGACATGACGAAACGAAGGGTTCTGTTTTGCCATTTTGACTACGGAACCCTAAAAAGAAAAAGTTTAATTATTTTCGGTTTTTAAGACATTTAACAATAGTCAATGTGTATGTTCTTATTGTTTTATTTAAAATGTGTTATTTTGTTTTCTTTTTAGGTTTCCGTAGCCAAAATGGCAAAAACAGAACCCGTACAGTTTTGTCATGTTCGTCCGTCCGTCCGTATGCCACAGGCATTTTATTCAAAAACTACCAGTAAATAGGTGTCCTGTGTAAGCCGCTACTTAGTTTAATGGTCAAATAATAAAATAAAATAGATCTAGTGTGCACTCCATACATGTAGCCCAAACTGTGAAAATGATTTTTCAGCAAATGTCAATGTTTGGCCTATTCGCTCCGGAAATCCAAAAGATCTTCCCCCCCCCCCCCCCCTGTAACTTTTCAACCACGGGAAAAATAAACGGAAAATTCATGAAAATGAGGCCTAAAGTATATATTGAATAAAATCAGTAAATAAATAAGTAGAAGTACCCGGTATAGAACGTACTTAGTACCAGCTACTTGCTTCTGGTATTTTTCAGAAACAGGTATATTCTTCATCAGTAGAAGTACCCGGTTTAGTTTAGGTTTAGGTAAGTACTTTAGTGAAAGCTACCAGCTTCTGATACTTTTCAGTTTCTTCATCGGTATACATTTTCAGTGCAGTTTACGTACTTTAGTGGCAAATTGCTTCGGACTTTTTTCAGTGATGCATTCTTCATATCGACAAATAAACATTTTTGACTTTTTGACTTTTGATATCAATACAAGCACCCGTTGTAGACTAAGCAGCTGGTGTATGCTGCACAGAGTACTGGTTTTCTCAATGTCTCAATTTTACCTGTAAATAAAAATCATAACTATTGCACATCTAAAACTTGACTGTTATAGTATACTAATAATAATATACATGTATTGTACACATAAATAAAGTAAGTACCTGCAGATGCACGCCACGTAGAACTTGTTTTGGACACAGCAGGGGTTGGATCTTAAAATAAGTCGCCTTTTTTGAGGGTAATTGACGCTATGTGGGGTTTATTTAGTTTGTTTTTAAATGATTTAAAGCAATTTTAGCCGCCGGAGATGTGTTTTCTCGCTTTTATTCCTCTCGCACTTTCATACTTCATACATGGTCTTTCTGTCTTTCTTCACCTTTCTCTCTCATGTGGGCGGGATTCCCACCTATGCTGTTCGCCTACTGTACATATTTTATTTTTAGGGATTGAATAACTGAACACGGTGACAGGTATTTTTTTTATTTTTTTTTATTTTACAATAATATACACAGTATTGCGCATTCTGCGCAGTGCCCAGTTTTCATGTTTTTCTTAAAACTTATTTCTAATTTGCTTATTTATATAACATCATTGAAACTTATTCTAAACACATTTTGTACATAGTTTTCCACAGATCTTATGCAACCTATGCTTATCATTAATATACAATTATATTATGAAAGCATAAATTTATATACTTATTTGTTCCTATTGACTACTTGTGAAGCTATTTTTTCGCAGTACTTTAAGAATGTGTCCCTATTTTTTCCAGCAACTATTTGTTGTATATTATCTTTGCTTAGTTTTATATATAGCTTTTGCTCAACGTCGTATCTATCTGTCTCATGTACGGGGCACTCGAGTAGGATCTGTGGCACTGTTTCTTCTTTTGTGGGATCGCAAATGCATGATGGGCTTTCTTTGCACTTGAACCGGTGCAGGTACTCCGAAAACCCAACGCCCCGTCATTATTTGCGTCCCTAGATAAGATGTTTTAAGTTTCCTAACAGTTTTGTACGCTTTTATCGCATCTGGGAAGAACAGTTTTGTGATGGACGCCGTTTGACCAGTGGTGTATCTTTGTTTCCATTCGTCAAGCGTAGCAATTCTGGTTAGGTTAGGTTGGGGTTTTTTTTTTTTGCGTAGGGTGGGGGAAATCCTCATTGGATACTGCCAGGCCGTTCCTGACAGCATGCCCGACTCTACAGGAAGTGGTACCCAGTATTTTATAAGTGAGTACCACCTCCAGTAGCATAACGGACTAAAACCCCCTACCTTTGGATTTAGTATGGGAGCACGTGCTGAGCACGCCGCGCTTTCGGTATACACTTTGTGCCCAGCGAATTGTTTTTTGTAGATGTTATGTGAGTGGTCGTAAAACGTGTGTTCTGGGTGATTAAACGTACACATATTATATAGAAGTAGTCCATTCGCGAAGCGACCAAGCCCGAGAACTTGGTCGCTCCACAAACGGACGTGTCCTGGCGCAACCCCGCCCGCGGCCACGCGCGACCACCGGACTCGACCGACCGCGCGAGACCGCGAGCGGCCACGACGCACGGCACTGCACCCAGGGACAGATTAACAATTTTACAGATTTACATTTCAATTTTACAATATACATACAATGATAAACTAAGCTAAGCCTTATCTAAAAACTTACATCTAACCTTATTTAATTCTTAAAACTACGGTTGTTAATTGCTATTTATGTTCCATTAAAACCTTTAAGGTTTTTAACAATACGTGACAACTCTCAAAAACTATTGCACTAAAAATTCTGAAATTTGCTACGGTTATATTATGATAGTTAAATTAATTTATGATACACTCAAAAAGGGGAGGGTAAAGATAAAATTCAGAGAAACGGAGGGGAGAACGTCAATCACTGTGAAAAAAGTTTCAAAATATGGTTTATATCCTAAGTTATAACTATTACACGTACTATATTTACAAAATAAGTCTATCAGAGTCAAATACACACTAATCTATTAAAATATTAAGTAAAAGTTACAATTTGTAAGTGGGAGAATGAAAGAAATTAATGCAAATACGTCAAATTTAACAAGCCCGATATCCTAAAAAACTAACTGGATTACAGGGATCAAAGCTACTCACAAGTTGTTTTTAGAGAGATAACTATATTGTAGAAAAAGAAAATTTGCAAAAAGTCTTTAAATAAAAAAGTGATTTTCAGAATGATATTTACGTAAAAACGTAGGTGCTTAGAGACTTGATTCACAATATAAGTAAAATCTCAAAAACTATTGCACTAAAAATTCTGAAATTTGACATAGATATACTATGATAGTTAAGCTAATTAATAGTACGCGAAAAAGAGGGGGGGGGGCGTGGGGTAACAGATTTAAAAAGAGGGTTATGGAGGGGAGAATGTCAATCACTATGCAAAGTTTGTAAAAACCTGGTTATTCCATTGTCCCTGCACCGATTTTCTTCATTTTTACACTCACGAGTAGAGAACGAAGCCAGGTACCCTGGTGCAGTGTCAGAATCAGCCGGACGACCTTGGATCGATAACCTCGTGGTTTGGAAAAATTCAGTTTTTGGGGAAAAACTCAGTGGTTTTCCACCAGAAAAATCCAAGAATTAACACAAGTTTGTAGGCATAAAATACGCTTCGAATGATGATAAAAAACTGGGTGGTTGTCGATGATTCTGAAGAGCCGCACGCACTTGAAGTTCCAGAAAATACAAAATTGTTAGATGATCTCTGTTTGTACTTTTATTTTGAATTTACAGCTAACACAAGTTATTAAATAAGGAAGAGCACAATACAACACGCAAAACGACACTTTAATCGTCAAAATCGGATAATTCAAAGAAGCTGTTAAGAACAGCGCCATCTATCTACCTTCAATATAACTCGGTACCTAGATGGCTTGATTAGCATAGTAAGATATATAGATTATAAGATAGTTAAGTTACTAATTCACGGCGTATCTCATAGGGGGCGCTGTAATAAATTGTCGAGAATATATAGACTTAAGTATTGACCACTTTCCGAATATACAGCATAGCGAGTACACGGTGTCTCTTCATTGCCCCAACCAAAACCCCCGGTCCATCCACAAGCAGACAGAAGCACAATTGGCAAAATACTGAAATTCGAACTAAGGATTGTATTGTAAATGCACCTTTTTGATCACTGTACTTCACTGTGTGGTCCGATTTTATAGAGCGAGTCAGCGCGCACGTTTTGATATATAACACTTATTACTTTGAGTGATTTGACCGGGTATTATGATTTTTAAACCGCGGAGCGGCGCGGAATCAATGCGTACCCGTATTCGCCCGGCGCGAGACTGGTTAGGTTAGGTTAGGTTCGGTTAGGTTAGGCTAGGTTAGGGTGGATGCTTTGGGAGCTATCTGCACCGGTTCGCCAGACGAGAAGTGACGGCCGAGTGCCACCAGTGCAGCTGCGGCGAGGACACGGCGCAGCATACCCTGGAGGAATGCCCAGCCTGGGCGGGGCAGCGCTGCGACCTTGTGGCCGTGGTGGGGGAGGACCTCTCCTTGCCGGCCGTAGTCAAGGCTATGGTCGCCGACGAGAGGTCATGGAAGGCGGTCCTCTCCTTCTGCGAGGACGTGATGACGCAGAAGGAGAAGGCGGAGAGGGAGCGGGAGGTCGACCCAGCCTCACACCCGATCCGCCGCAAGCGCGTAGGGGCCCGGAGGAGGGCGTACGTCCATCTCATCCCCCCCACCTAGCGAGGCCTGGGCAGTGGCGCGGGGGCGCCGCTGCCCCTAACATAGGCCTCGCCGAGAAGGCGCGCGTGGTGTGTCCACGCGCCTTCTGAGGAGGCAGGGGTAGAAGTTCCTCCTACCCCTCCCAGAGACGAGCCCGCTGCGGATGGCAGCGGCGGGCGGCGCCGGCGTGGTCGCGGTTGCGTCCTTCGGAGATCCCGTGGCCACGCCCCATGCGGCGGCAGGCACACCGTAGGTTTTTTTTTTTTTTTTTTTTTTTTTTTTTTTTTTTTTTTTTTTTTTTTTTTTTTTTTTTTTTTTTTTTTTTTTAGTGGGTAGCGGCGTTTTGTGTCGAGTCCCACATAACCCGCATTTCTTCCCCCGAGGATGCGGGTATGCATTAAGCATTTTTCCAACGCAAAAAAAAAAAAAAAGGCTAGGTTAGGGTGAAAGGGTAGGACTTGGGCCGATGCACCCTGGTAACAACAGCATGCAATGGCCAATACAGCAAAAACAAGTTTTGTATGAAAAAGTTAATTTCACTGTATTTTTTTTTTTTTTTTTTTTTTTTTTTTTTTTTTTTTTTTTTTTTTTTTTTGTATTATTATTATGGTATCTGAAGCTACATAAATTAATTTAATTACAGGCCTGTATATACCTTAACTTATTCTAATTACAAAGTTTCAAAGCAATCTAGCTAGTCGTTTTAAAATGAGAGCGAAACTACGTTTGTATGGAGAACCGAGCTTACCGGGGACTCTTAAGTTAACAAGACTTCACTTAGCATTTGGTGATGAAGCCCCATGGGGCCATAGCTGCGACATGTCGCAGCTCTATGTATTCGTGGTTTAGGGAATTTAGACGTAGACGTGATATTTATGCATTGGGATGAGCCAACAGCAAAACATTTTGAAGGTTCGGAAGCTTTGCACTCGATGGATACCGTACCGCATGATTTAACGGAAAACCAGAAACGACTGCGTGTGGAGTGGTGCCGTAAAATTATAAAAAAAAATGTTCAATTGAGAACAGACACTGGCTGTCTATAATATCGTGATTGTGTGACTGAAGACTGGATCCACTGCTTCACACAACGAATGCAGGTTAGGTTAATGGCCTAGGCCTTAGGCAAATAAAGGCCATTGCTTGCTGGTGGCCAATAACCTGACAGGGGAGGGTTCCTCCACGAGCTCTCTG
This sequence comes from Hedya salicella, assembly GCA_905404275.2. Classification (NCBI taxonomy): domain Eukaryota; kingdom Metazoa; phylum Arthropoda; class Insecta; order Lepidoptera; family Tortricidae; genus Hedya; species Hedya salicella. The sequence continues at coordinate 50,189 of FR990112.1, read as the reverse complement.
GAAACAGAGTAGATTAGTGGGGATGTCGGGCGGGAGGAGGTGTTGGCTGACGGGACGCGGATAGGCAGAGGGCCGGTGACCCGCTACTGGAAGCTGACCCTCCACCTGAGGGATCCCTCCACGAGCTCTCTGGCAACAGAGTAGATTAGTGGAAGGTACGTGCGGGAGGGGTGGGGATTGGTCGAAGGGATGTGGATAGGCAGAGGGCCGGTGACCCGCTCCTGGAGGCTATTCCCGCCCACCCGGAGGGTCCCTCAGCGTGTTTCTCTGCAACAGCAGAGTTCACTGCTGATTTGGGACGGTGGTGTAATGGGGTTTGCTGGAAGGGACGTTTTCTGGAGGCTATTCCCGCCCACCCGGAGGGTCCCTCAGCGTGTTTCTCTGCAACAGCAGAGTTCACTGCTGATTTGGGACGGTGGTGTAATGGGGTTTGCTGGAAGGGACGTTTTCCCGGACGGCATCTCCCCATAACACGGAGGACCTGAGAGGGCGATCACGGGGTCGTTCGCCGCTCTCCCGGAGTGGAGGTCCTCAGGTGAGGGTACGTCGGATGCGTGAGGTGTCGCCCGCATGTATCTGACGCGGTGGGGCCTCCGGGCCATCCATCAAAGTTGGGGCGGCTTCGGCTGTCGGCAGCAGGGGGTGTTCGCGGAGGCGTCTTATGGTTCCCGTGTCACCCCTGCCAATGCTGCGGTGGGCATACCATGGAGTTTTAGTCGGTAGGTCACTGCTTCTCAGTGGAGTCCGACATACCCATTCTCCTCCCCGTGGAGAGGGGATCCTATGAGGATTTCTCCATGTAAAAAAAAAAAAAAAAAAAGGTTAGGTTAGGTTAGGTTAGGTTAGGTTAGGTTTTTTTTTTTTTTTTTTTTTTTTTTTTTTTTTTTTTTTTTTTTTTTTTTTTTTTTTTTTTTTTTTTTTTTTTTTTTTGCGTAGGAAGGGGGAAATCCTCATTGGATACTGCCAGGCCGTTCTTGACAGCATGCCCGACTCTACAGGAAGTGGTACCCAGTATTTTATAAGTGAGTACCACCTCCAGTAGCATAACGGACTAAAACCCCCTACCTTTGGATTTAGTATGGGAGCACGTGCTGAGCACGCCGCGCTTTCGGTATACACTTTGTGCCCAGTAAATTGTTTTTTGTAGATGTTATGTGAGTGGTCGTAAAACGTGTGTTCTGGGTGATTAAACGTACACATATTATATAGAAGTACTCCATTCGCGAAGCGGCCAAGCCCGAGAACTTGGTCGTTCCACAAACGGACGTGTCCTGGCGCAATCCCGCCCGCCGCGGCCGCCCGCGGCCCCGCGCGACCACCGGACTCGACCTACCGCGCGAGGCCGCGAGCGGCCACGACGCACGGCACCGCATCCAGGGACAGAGTGACAATTTTACACATTTACATTTCAATTTTACAATATACATACGATGATAAACTAATCTAAGCCTTATCTAAAATCTTACATCTAACCTTATTTAATTCTTAAAACTACGGTTGTTATTTGCTATTTATGTTCCATTGAAACCTTTAAGGTTTTTAACAATATGTGACAGGAATTTGTGGAATGCTTCACAAGTACTTTCTTTAGATAACACTTCCGAAAGGATTTTATGGTTTATACGAAGCATGTCGCATGTGATCTCGAAGTTAAGACGTTTTCGTTCGAAGCGGGTGCAATAGTATAGAAGGTGTTTAAAAGATTGCGTTGAGATTCCGTCACAAGGACAGTGATCATTATCTGTGATTTTCAATCGGTTTAAATATTCTTTGTGATACCCATGATTTGATATAAATTGTGTTGAAGAGAAGGTGGGTCTGTTGATAGAGAGGTATTGCTGCAGAGTTTAGGTTAGGTTAAGTTAGGTTAGGTTAGGTTAGGTTAGGTTAGGTTAGGTTAGGTTGGGGTGCGAAGTCAGGTAACCTCCTCGTGTGCTCGAGTTTTACCAATTCACCTTGATCCGGTTGATCCGGGTGAAAGGGTAGGACTTGGGCCGGTGCACCCTGGAAACAACAGCAAGCAATGGCCATTGCTTGCTGGTGGCCAATAACCTGACAGGGGAGGGTTCCTCCACGAGCTCTCTGGAAACAGAGTAGATTAGTGGGGATGTCGGGCGGGAGGAGGTGTTGGCTGAAGGGACGCGGATAGGCAGAGGGCCGGTGACCCGCTACTGGAAGCTGACCCTCCACCTGAGGGATCCCTCCACGAGCTCTCTGGCAACAGAGTAGATTAGTGGAAGGTACGTGCGGGAGGGGTGGGGATTGGTCGAAGGGATGTGGATAGGCAGAGGGCCGGTGACCCGCTCCTGGAGGCTATTCCCGCCCACCCGGAGGGTCCCTCAGCGTGTTTCTCTGCAACAGCAGAGTTCACCGCTGATTTGGGACGGTGGTGTAATGGGGTTTGCTGGAAGGGACGTTTTCCCAGACGGCATCGCCCCATAACACGGAGGACCTGAGAAAAAAAAGGTAAGGTTAGGTTAGGTTAGGTTAGGTTAGGTTAGGTTAGGTTAGGTTAGGTTAGGTTAGGTTAGGTTAGGTTCCACGGACCTGCTCGGTTGTCCGAGTGGGCGGGGAGGTGAACCCCGACGTGGCGCGTCCCCAGGTGGTGGATAGGGGAACGCTCCGGCTCGCCGTTGCAGTCGTCGAGCCGGGGTAGGACGGTAGTCCCGCGAACCAAACACCGGGGGGGGAAATGGGGGGCTTCGGCCCGGGAGGGGCTCTCCGCGCGTCCCTCTGAATAGCAGAGGGCGCAGTGGATGAGCCGAGGGAGGGCGGGCCCGGCGTGCACTAACCCTGCCGTCAGGCGGCACTGGGGGGCTTATCCCGCCCGTGCCACCGCTGGACTCGCAACCCCGTTCCGAGTGTCGTGGACACGTCTCGCGGCTTGGACGGGAGCGAGGGTCTTGCCTTCATTGGCCGGACTGCGAGGAGCAAACCTCTATAAAAAACCCCAATTCCCGACGCTGCGGTACATGGCGTCGGGGAACTCGATGGAGGGTGACAACAGGAACAGGTTCTTGCGCGCGTAGCTTGGACCGGTTCATCCGCTCTGATAACCGTAGTCTGCTCGAGTGGCCTCTCGTGTGCTGCGGATGTGAGCAGCCTCTGGACTGACGAACCCCCACCCGCCAGGCATTATTCACTGACCTAGGGTAGATTGCGTTCTTCCATTTGCTGAGCAAATGGAAAGCGCTTAAAATCTTTCTGGGTCGTGGTTAATGTCGGGGGAGTGGGGGAATCGTTTTCCTGGAGGTTGCGCAGATCCTGGGCACAACGAGGGGTTCTACTTGGGTAGGCTTGTGTTGGAGTGGGAGGACCTGTCCGGACTGGGCGTGCTTGGGCCTGTGCCTGTTGTCACCTGCTGAGAGTGGCTGGAGGGTATCCAGTCACTAGTGGCCAACCCTGGGGCACCGCCCGACCCCCCAGTGGTAATAGGGTTACCCAGGTGCAGGGGGCACCGCCTGGGTGGACCACTATCCCCCACACTCGTGGGAACAAAAATGTCAAAAAATTTTTTGGATACTGATACCGACGACCCGGCAATAATGAGGACACCGATGCACAATGAAAACGACGAGGCGGTAGCGGCGGGCGCCCTAATGGCGCACGCCGATGCGTTTGACAGTGGCAAGAGCGCGCAGTCCGCGCAACCAAAATTACGAGTTGAGCTGACGCGGCTCGAAAATATGGACAAGGCAGCGCTTGGAGTCACATTTGAGTACCCTGTCGTGGGTTTAACACCGGAAACCAACAAAACAAACAGTGACTCTAATAACGACAGGGAGGAGGCTGTCAACAGCAAACTCCCCTCTAACCATACTCGGCTATCTGAGTCGGACTCCTCGGTTGCCAGTATGGTAACGGTGGCCTCGAAAGAGTCCAACGATTCTATGAGAGACAAATATTGGCGGAAGGGTGAGAAGAGGCCCGCTCCATTGCCCTCCTCAGAATCAGAGAGTGATGTTGGGGCGCAGCCAGATGAGAGTGGGGATGCCTCACCTACCCAGACGTCACAAACTATGTGGCTCAAGTCAACGCCCAAGAGGGGCAGGGGTCGTCCACCCACGACGGGCAAATATGTTGGGCTCCACAAATATCAGAGGGAGCTAAGTAGCGAGAGGTCGAAGGAGCAGCGTCTTCTTGTGGAAGACGAGCTAGCGGCATCTAACCGCTCGGCACAAATTGCTAATGAGGATAGAGCTGCTCGCCTCAGACAGCGCCAGCCGCTCGGACAGAACGTGGACACGTCGCGGACTTCTGTTGCACTAGGCGCTACAATACAGGAGGCATTAGATGTGGTGGTCCGAGTTGCTGACAAGTCCGGCAACATGAAAGGGACATTTGTTAAGGCCCTTAAAACTGCGGCAGATGCAATAAAAGGGGCCGTTGCAGAACTAAGAACCCTGACTGTGACGGAAGAAATTGCCCGGCTGGAGGCGGACAATGCACAACTGTCGCGCCAGCTGGCAGAGTTGCGCCGTGAGGTCACCGAAATGCGAAATCAGCCCGCTCGGACGGCTGAGGTCGACTTCCGGCGCCTAATTGAAGAAGTCTCACTTTCCAATCGTGAACAGTTCAGCATGATGCTAAATGCTCGCTTGGAAGGCATCGAATGCCGCCTCCTCCCGGAACCGCGCGTACGGCCGTCACTGGCTGCCGATAGAAGAGCAGAGCAGACTGTCCCTCATAAAGACGTCGGTGCTTCTGCTACTCCTTCTCAGCATACAGCACGCGAGCCTCCAGTAATTGATATTGCTCCAAATAAAGAAGGAAACAGTGGTGCAAAGACAAGACCCAGTTCTACAAGGAAGAAGGTAAAACGTAGAAGCCTGGCGGCGCAGGAAGCTGCCTCCACGAGGCAAACACAGCCGCCGCCTACATCACCTCAGCGTACCCAAGAGCAGTGGAGTACAGTCGCGGCCAAAAATACCAAAAAGGCGGCGATGGTGAAGGCATCGAAGGCTACCAGTGGACCTAAGAAGGTCCCTCAAAAAAGGAAACTTCGTTCGCCTCGCACGCAGGCGATCACCCTCACTCTAAAGGCAGGTGCTGTTGAAAAGGGGTATAAATATGATACGCTCTTGGCAGAGGCCAAAAGCCGCATAAAACTCGAGGAGGTCGGTATCACCCAGGTGCGTTTTCGAACGACGGCAACTGGAGCCCGGATGCTAGAGATTCCTCCCGGCACCGAAAACGCCGACAAAGCAGCTGATGATCTCGCAGCCAAGCTCCGGGAGGTTCTCAATAGTGACGCTGTGCACATCCACCGGCCGGTGAAGCGCGCCGAATTACGAATTACAGGACTGGATGATTCGGTGACTATAGATGAAGTAGTGATGGCTGTAACGAGAGAAGGTGGTTGCAGTACCGAAGCAATTAAGGCAGGCGTAATTGCACGTGGCCCTAGTGGTTTGGGGTCAGTCTGGTTGAGTTGTCCAGTACTAGCTGCAAAGAAACTGATCCAAATAGGTCGTGTTAAAATAGGGTGGGTCTCAGCGCGTGTTGTGCTACTCGAGCAAAGGCCTCTGCGCTGCTATAGATGCTTGGAAACGGGTCACGTAGGGGCCAAGTGTGACAGGGGGGTGGATCGCAGCAACGCGTGCTTCCGCTGTGGCAAACCCGGCCATAAGGCGCGTGAGTGCTCCGCTGCTGATGCGAGCTGTGTAATATGCGTAGCAGCCGGTAAGCCAGCGGGGCATTCAATTGGTAGCAAGGGGTGCCTAGGGAATACCAAAAACGCCAAACCAGCAGGAAAGAAGGTAACGGAAGGCTCGGTACCGAGCGAGCTATCCCAGCAAAGAGAGGAGCCCATGGAAACCGCGCATTAACATGGCTTTACACATGCTTCAGGCAAACATCAACCACTGCGCCAGGGCTCAGGACCTTTTGGTCCAGTCCATGGCTGAGTGGCAAGTCCAAGTGGCGGTGGTATCAGAACCCTACTATACACCGACTCGGAGTGACTGGGCCTCCGACCGCGATAATAATGTCGCCATTATCGTCCCTTCTGCTACTGGTTGCCATTCCATTGAGAGAGTCACAAAGGGCCACGGTTATGTGCTGGTAGTGATGGCAGATCTAGCAATTGTTGGGGTATATTTTTCGCCGAACCGCAACCTTGCCGATTTCGAGCAATTGCTCGCGGAGATTGGGATTTTGGTGAGGCAGGTGCATCCCACTCCCATCTTAGTCGCGGGAGATTTCAATGCCAAATCAACTCTGTGGGGATCCCCCGCGGCCGATGCACGGGGCGAGGTGCTCGAAGAATGGGCGATAGCCTTGGAGTTGGCGATCCTCAACCGGGGTTCGGAGAGCACGTGCGTGCGGCAACAGGGCGAATCGATCGTGGACATAACGTTCGCGTCCCGCGCCCTGGCCCGCCGTGTTCTGGATTGGAGAGTGGAGACAGAAGTGGAAACCTTGTCGGATCACCGATATATTCGGTTCACTGTTTCCACGTCTCCCACTCCTATGCCGAGAGAAAACCGATCGTCGGTAGAAGACGGCCCGCGTTGGGTGCTAGGGCGGCTAGATAGGCAGATTGCCAAAGAGGCGGCCATAGTTGAATCCTGGGGGACCAGTTCAGGCCCGGTGGATGAGGTCGACCAAGAAGCCGAGCAGCTTGCCGCCGGTCTGACCCGCCTGTGCGACGCGGCGATGCCGAGAGCCAAGCCAATCTCCACAAAGCGGCAAGTGTACTGGTGGCGACCGGAACTTCGCGACTTGCGAAACAGCTGCGTCGCTGCGCGCCGCCGGTATACCAGGTATAGGAGGAGGCGAGTCCGTGATCAAACCGAGGAGGATGCTCTCCATCACGCCTACATGAGCGCCTGCAAAGCACTGCAGACAGCCATAGCGCAGGCCAAAGAGGCGGCATGGGAAGAATGGCTTGCCACTCTCGACAGAGATCCGTGGGGGAGACCGTATCGAGTTGTGAGACAAAAACTCCGACCCTGGGCCCCCCCACTCACAAGTAGCCTCCAGCCAGAGCTTCTAGAGCAAGTGGTGGGCTCACTCTTCCCCGAGCGTGGAGAATTTGTACCGCCCCCGATGGTGGCTACTGCTGCACCGCGGGAAGCCGAGGCCCCTCTCGTTACCGAGGCGGAATTTGGCGCGGCCGTCTTAAAGTTGCGATCGAAGAAGACAGCCCCAGGACTAGACGGAATACCTGGTTGTGCCTTAGCAATCGCGCTGAGTGAGATGGGTAATAGGGTCAGAGCCCTTTTCTCCGCGTGCCTCGCTCAAGGTCGAATCCCACAAAGGTGGAAAACGGGGAAACTCGTGCTCCTGCGGAAGGAGGGGCGCCCACAAGACCAGCCGTCTGCCTATCGCCCTATCGTGCTGCTTGACGAGACGAGCAAACTATTTGAGCGTGTGCTCGTTGCGCGCCTCGTCAGGTGCATGGAGCCGGACCTGAGTGACTGCCAATTTGGATTTCGCCACGGACGCTCGACCCTCGACGCAATAGCTCGCGTCAGAGATCTCGCAGTGGAGGAGATCTCCCAGGGCGGAGTAGTAATGGCAGTGTCCTTGGACATATCCAACGCCTTTAACACCCTGCCCTGGGAGACCATCAAGGCGGCACTGCGGTACCACAACGTGCCAGAGTACCTGCAAAGAACAATTGCGGACTATTTTGCAGGGAGGGCGGTCGCCTACCCAACTAAGGACGGATGGGGTAGAAAGGTCATGTCGTGCGGTGTTCCACAGGGTTCGGTACTGGGGCCGCTCCTGTGGAACATCGGTTACGACTGGGTGCTGCGCGGGGCCACCTTGCGGGGAGTCAGCGTCACATGTTACGCTGACGATACCCTCGTTCTAGCTCGTGGCAGTACATACAGGGAGGCTGCCTATCTCGGAACAGCTGGCGTGGCACACGTGGTTCATAGGATCCGTGCGTTGGGTCTGGAGGTGGCTCTTCATAAATCTGAAGCTCTAGTGTTCCACGGGCCTCGTAACGCGCCACCGCCCGGTTCCACCATTACGGTGGCTGGTACTACCATTGCCGTCGGGTTGACGATGAAATACCTCGGACTCGTCCTCGATGGCAGGTGGAAATTCCAGGAGCACTTCCGGCGCTTGGCCCCAAGGTTGGTGGCTGCGGCCGGAGCACTGGGCCGGATCCTGCCCAACATAGGAGGCCCAGGCGGGGCGTGCCGTCGTCTATACGCAGGTGTGGTACGCTCAATGGCGCTGTATGGGGCACCGATATGGGCGGATAGTCTGAGCGCCCACAATGTCGCCCTGCTGCGGCGTCCGCAGCGGGTCATGGCGCTCAGATCGGCCCGAGCGTACCGCACGGTTTCGTATGTTGGAGCCTGCTTGCTTGCCGGTAGCCCGCCATGGGACCTTGAGGCCGAGGTCCACGCTGAGGTGTACTGGCGGGTGCTGGCAGCAAGAGAAGGACAAAACTGGCCCCATCCACGCGAGGTCCGGCAGTGGCGAGATGAGGCACGAGATGGCCTCTACTTAAAATGGCTAGAGAGGCTTGAAGTCCTGGGAGCTAGCCGGGAACTGGTTGCCGCTATTCAGCCCGTTCTTAAAGAATGGGTAGAACGCAAACACGGCGCACCCACTTTCCATCTCACACAGCTCCTGACCGGGCATGGCTGCTTTGGCAGGTACCTGTGTGAGGTGTTGAACAGGGAGCCAACGGCGATATGCCACCACTGTGGCGGAAGAGCCGCGGACACGGCTCAACACACGCGCGCTGAGTGCCCTGCGTGGGCGGAGCCACGCGCAGCCATGTCCGCTGTAATTGGTGGAGACCTATCACTACGGGCGGTAGTGAAAGAGATGGTAGGTAGCGAGGAGGCTTGGGCGGCAGTCGCAACCTTTAGTCATGACGTGATGTCACAAAAGGAGGCAGCGGAGCGCATGCGGGAAACGGACGCCGATGCACTGCCGCAGCGCCGTAGGAGGCTGGGCCGGCGGCGCTTGGCCTTTGCAGGCTGGATGATGCCGCCTTAACAAGGACCTGCGGGTGATGGATCGGGAGCCCATTACCCGCGAAAAGATGTCCTGAGCTGAAAGGATCCTGGAGTGTTCCGAGGTGCCTTCAGCGGAGTGGGTGAGTCGCAATTGCCCCTTGCCCTCGAGACGGGCCCGCAAGGGCAGCGCTGTCGGGGCACCGGTGGTGTGCAAAAGCGTTCCCAGTACCCCGACCAAAGTGTGCGACGGAACACCCCAGGAGTTTTAGTCTGTGCGAGTCGGACATACCCACTCTGCCTCTCCCGGGTGAGTGGGATCCATAACGGATTTCTCCTGGGTTAACAAAAAAAAAAAAAAAAAAAAAAAAAAAAAAAAAAAAAAAAAAAAAAAAAAAAAAGGTTAGGTTAGGTTCCCTCCCGACGTGCTGCCACCTTGTCGTGGTGGGGGGGCTTGCGTGTTCCTGTGATCCCCAAGGCTATACCGGACAGGGCTACCCATACCGGAAAGGCGAGGGGGGAGGGACCAGACGAAGAGCGGCACAACCCGGCGGGGCCTGCAGAGGCCTGCCAGAGATGGTTCTCCGCTCGTCCCTCTGACTGAGCAGAGGGCGCAGAGGAGGAACCGAGGGAGGGCGGGCCCGGCGTGCACTAACCCTGCCGTCGGGCAGGCACTGGGAGGTTTATCCCGTACGTGCCACCGCTGGACTCGCAACCCCGTTTCGAGTGTCGTGGACACGTCTCGCGGCTTGGACGGGAGCGAGGGTCTTGCCTTCATTGGCCGGACTGCGAGGAGAAAACCTCTATAAAAAACCCCAATTCCCGACGCTGCGGTACATGGCGTCGGGGAACTCGATGGAGGGTGACAACAGGAACAGGTTCTTGCGCGCGTAGCTTGGACCGGTTCATCCGCTCTGACAACCGTAGTCTGCTCGAGTGGCCTCTCGTGTGCTGCGGATGTGAGCAGCCTCTGGACTGACGAACCCCCACCCGCCAGGCATTATTCACTGACCTAGGGTAGATTGCGTTCTTCCATTTGCTGAGCAAATGGAAAGCGCTTATAATCTTTCTGGGTCGTGGTTAATGTCGGGGGAGTGGGGGAATCGTTTTCCTGGAGGTTGCGCAGATCCTGGGCACAACGAGGGGTTCTACTTGGGTAGGCTTGTGTCGGAGTGGGAGGACCTGTCCGGACTGGGCGTGCTTGGGCCTGTGCCTGTTGTCACCTTCTGAGAGTGGCTGGAGGGTATCCAGTCGCTAGTGGCCAACCCTGGGGCACCGCCCGACCCCCAGTGGTAATAGGGTTACCCAGGTGCAGGGGGCACCGCCTGGGTGGACCGTTTATCCCCCACACTCGTGGGAACAAAAATGGCAAACAACTTTTTGAATTCTTCTACCGACGACCTGGCAATAATAAGGACACCGATGCATGATGAAAATGATGAAGCGGTAGCGGCGAGCGCCCTGATGGCGCGCGCCAATACCTTTGACAGTGGCAAGAGCGCGCAGTCGGCGCAACCGCAACTACGAGTTGAGCTGACGCGGCTTGAAAATATGGACAAGGCAGCGCTTGGAGTCACGTTTGAGTACCCTGTTGTAGCTTTAGCACCGGAAACAGATAAAACAAACAGCGACTCCAATAACGATAGACAGGAGGTTGTCAACAAGCAACTCCCCTTTAGCCATACTCGGCTATCTGAGTCGGACTCCTCGGCTGCCAGTATGGTAACGGTGGCCTCGAAAGAGTCCAATGACTCTATGCGCGATACATACTGGCGGAAGGGTGAGAAGAGGCCTGCACCATTGCTCTCCTCAGAATCAGAGAGTGATGTTGGGGCGCAGCCAGATGAAAGCGGGGATGTCTCACCTACCCAGACGTCAAAAAGTATGTGGCTTAAATCAACGCCCAAAAGGGGCAGGGGTCGTCCTCCCACGACAGGCAAATATGTAGGGCTTCACAAACATCAGAGGGAGCTAAGTAACGAGAGGGCGAAGGAGCAGCGTCTACTTGCGGAAGACGAGCTAGAGGCATATAACCGCTCGGCACAAGTGGATAATGAGAACAGAGCTGCTCGTCTAAAACAACGCCAGCCGCTTGGACAGAACGTGGACACAGCGCAGACTTCCGTGGCACTGGGCGCAAAAATACAGGAGGCACTAGATGTGGTGGTCCGAGTTGCCGACAAGTCCGGCAACATGAAAGGGACATTTGTCAAGGCCCTCAAAACTGCGGCAGACGCAATAAAAGGGGCTGTTGCAGAGCTAAGAACCCTGACTGTGACGGAAGAAATTGCCCGTCTGGAGGCAGACAATTTACAACTGTCACGTCAGCTGGCGGAGTTGCGTCGGGAGGTCGCCGAGATGCGAAATCAGCCCGCTCGGGCAGCTGAGGGCGACTTCCGGCGCCTAATAGATGAAGTCTCACGTTCCAACCGTGAACAGTTCAGCATGATGCTAAATGCCCGCTTGGAAGCCATCGAATGCCGCCTCCTTGCGGAACCGCGCTTGCGACCATCATTAGCGGCCGATCGAAGAACAATGCCAGCTGTCCCTCAGAAGGACGTTGGTGCTTCGGCCTCTCCTCTTTCTCAGACTACAGCACGCGAGCCTCCAGTCATCGGGACTGCTGAAAATAATGGAGAAAACAGTAGTACAACGACAAAGAAAAAGGAAAGAAGGAAAAAGGCAAAACGTGGAAGCATGGCGGCACAGGAAGCTGCTGCAACAAGGCAAACCCAACCACTGCCAAAAGCACCTGAACGTGCAGAAAAGCAGTGGAGTACTGTGGTGGCCAAGAACATCAAGAAGAAGACAGCCAACACCGCGGCGAAGACCGCCGAGGCCAACAATGCACCTAAGAAGGCTCCTCAAAAAAAGAAAAAACTTCGTTCGCCTCGCACATCTGCGATTACACTCACCCTAAAACCAGGTGCTGTCGAAAAGGGGTACAAATACGACACACTCTTGGCTGAAGCCAAGAGTCGTATAGCACTCGAGGAGGTCGGCCTTACTCAGGTACGTTTTCGGACTGCAGTGACTGGAGCCCGGATGCTTGAGATTCCTCCGGGCACTGAAAACGCCGAAAAAGCAGCAGATGCGCTTGCAGCCAAGCTCCGTGAGGTTTTCAGCACCGATGTTGTCCAAATACATCGACCAGTGAAGTGCGCTGAAATACGAGTCACGGGACTGGATGACTCGGTGACAGCAGAGGAAGTCGTGATGGCTGTAGCTAGAGACGGAGGTTGCAGCACCGAGGCAATCAAGCCAGGTATAGTGGCCCGAGGCCCAAGTAACTTGGGGTCACTTTGGTTGAGCTGCCCAATATCTGCGGCAAAGAAACTGGTGGAAGTAGGTCGCATTAAAGTAGGATGGGTCTCAGCGCGAGTGGTGCTGCTCGAACAAAGGCCCCTACGTTGCTACAGATGCCTGGAAACAGGTCACGTAGGGACGAAGTGCGACAGGGAGGTGGATCGCAGCAATGTCTGCTTCCGCTGTGGTAAGCCCGGCCATAAGGCACGTGAATGCACTGCTGCTGATGCGAGCTGTGCTATATGTGTAGCAGCCGGTAAGCCTGCGGTACATGCTATTGGTAGCAAACAGTGTCCGGGAAGCACAAGAAATTCCAAATCAGCGCGAAAGATGGTGGCGAAGGGCACGATACCCAGTCGGTCGTCCCAGCAAAGAGAGGAGGAGCCCATGGAAACCGCACACTAAAATGGCTTTAGAAATCCTCCAGGCGAACATTAACCACTCCGCTCGGGCTCAGGACCTTCTGATCCAGTCCATGACTGAGTGGCAAGTCCAAGTGGCGGTAGTATCGGAGCCATATTTTATACCAACTCGGAGTGATTGGGCCTCCGACCACGATAGCAATGTAGCCATTATCGTAACCTCAACGATTAGCTGCCTGTCGTTTGAGAGGGTCACAAAAGGGAAAGGTTATGTGTTGGGCATCATGGCTGGCATGGCAATAGTGGGGGTATATTTTTCGCCCAATCGTACCCTTGCTGACTTTGAGCAAATGCTCGTAGAGGTCGGAGCGCTAGTGGCGCAGGTGCATCCTACTCCCGTCTTGGTCGCGGGAGACTTCAACGCCAAATCGACTTCGTGGGGCTCTCCCGCGACCGATGCCCGGGGCGAGGTGCTCGAGGAATGGGCAGTGGCTTTAGAGCTGGCGATCCTCAACCGGGGTTCGGAGAGCACGTGCGTGCGGCAGCAGGGCGAATCGATCGTGGACATAACGTTCGCATCCCGCGCCCTGGCCCGCCGTGTTCTGGATTGGAGAGTAGAGACAGAAGTGGAAACCTTGTCAGATCACCGATATATTCGGTTCACTGTTTCCACGTCTCCCACTCCTCCTATGCCGAGAGACAACCGATCGTCGGTAGGGGACAGCCCGCGCTGGGTGTTAGGGCGGCTAGATAGCCAGGTCGCCAAAGAGGCGGCCATAGTTGAATCCTGGGTGTCTAGCTCGGGCGCAGTGGAACAGGTCGACCAAGAAGCCGAGCAGCTTACCATGTCTCTCACCCGAGTGTGCGACGCGGCGATGCCGAGGGCAAAGCCAATCTCCCCAAGACGCCAATTGTACTGGTGGCGACCTGAACTACGGGAATTGCGAAGCAACTGCGTCGCTGCTCGCCGCCAGTACAGCAGATACAGGAGACGAAGGGTTCGCGACCAAACCGAAGAGAACGCTCGCTACGACGCCTACAGGACAGCCTGCAAAACACTGCAGACAGCCATCGCGCAGGCCAAAGAGGCGGCGTGGGAGGAATGGCTGGCGACTCTCAACAGAGATCCGTGGGGGAGACCATATCGGGTCGTTAGGCAAAAACTCCGACCGTGGACTCCTCCGCTGACAAGCAGTCTCCAACCAGAGCTCTTGGAGCAAGTGGTGGGAGCTCTTTTCCCTGAGCGTGAAGGTTTCGTACCGCCCCTGATGGTAGCCACCACCAGACCAGAGAGAGCTGAGGTGGAGGCGCCCCCGGTAACTGAGGCGGAATTTGGTGCGGCCGTTCAAAAATTACGATCAAAAAAGACAGCCCCAGGACTGGACGGAATACCAGGGAGCGCCTTAGCAATCGCGCTGAGCGAGATGGGCGATAGGGTCAGAGCCCTTTTCTCCGCGTGCCTTGCTCAGGGTCGATTCCCTCAAAGGTGGAAAACGGGGAAACTCGTGCTCCTGCGGAAGGAGGGGCGTCCACAAGACCAGCCGTCTGCCTATCGCCCTATCGTGCTGCTTGACGAGACGTGCAAGCTGTTTGAGCGTGTGCTTGCTGCGCGTCTCGTCAGGTGCATGGAGCCAGACCTGAGTGACTGGCAATTTGGATTTCGCCACGGACGCTCGACCCTCGACGCAATAGCTCGCGTCAGAGATCTCGCAGCGGAGGAAATCTCCCAGGGTGGAGTAGTAATGGCAGTGTCCTTGGACATATGCAACGCCTTTAACACTCTGCCCTGGGAGACTATCAAGGCTGCGCTTCGGTTCCACAACGTGCCAGAATACCTGCAAAGAACAATTGTGGACTATTTCGCAGGGAGAGAAGTTGCTTACCCAACCAAGGACGGGTGGCGCAGAAGGGCCATGTCGTGCGGTGTTCCACAGGGTTCGGTACTGGGGCCGCTCCTGTGGAACATCGGGTACGACTGGGTGCTACGTGGAACCACTCTGCGGGGAGTCAGCGTCACCTGCTACGCTGACGATACCCTAGTGTCTGCACGAGGCAGCACACATAGAGAGGCGGCCTATCTTGCCACAGCTGGTGTGGCGCACGTCGTCCGCAGGATCCGTGCGTTGGGCCTGGAGGTGGCCCTTCATAAGTCCGAGGTCCTAGTCTTCCATGGCCCTCGGAATGCGCCACCGCCTGGGTCCAGCATAACGGTGGGTGGTACTACCATTGCCGTCGGGTCGACGATGAAGTACCTTGGACTCGTCCTCGACGGCAAATGGAAGTTCGAAGAGCACTTCCGGCGCTTGGCCCCAAAATTGGTGGCTGCAGCCGGAGCGCTAGGACGGATCCTGCCAAACGTAGGAGGACCAGGAGGGGCATGCCGTCGTCTTTATACCGGTGTGGTGCGCTCCATGGCGCTCTATGGGGCGCCGATATGGGCGGGTGGTCTGAGCGTCCGTAATGTCGCGTTGCTGCGACGTCCGCAGCGGGCGATGGCGCTCAGGTCGGCTCGAGCGTACCGCACTGTGTCGTACGTTGGCGCCTGCTTGCTTGCTGGTAGCCCGCCTTGGGACCTTGAGGCCGAGGCCCTCGCCGAGGTGTATTGGCGGGTGCTGGCAGCAAAAGAGGAACGAAACTGGCCCCATCCACGGGAAATCCGGCAGTGGCG
Organism: Hedya salicella; assembly: GCA_905404275.2. NCBI lineage: Eukaryota > Metazoa > Arthropoda > Insecta > Lepidoptera > Tortricidae > Hedya > Hedya salicella. The sequence goes on along the minus strand of FR990112.1, from coordinate 34,926 downwards.
AGATGAGGCTCGAGATGACCTCTTCCTGAGATGGTCGGAGAGGCTCGAAGTCCCGGGAGCGAGCCGGGAACTGGTGGCCGCTGTTCAGCCCGTCCTCAAAGAATGGGTTGAACAAAAACACGGAGCACCAACATTCCATCTTACGCAGCTTCTGACTGGGCATGGTTGCTTCGGCAAATACTTGTGCAGAGTGGTGGGGCGGGAACCCACTGAAGAATGTCACGCGTGCGGCAATAGCGAAGATACGGCACAGCACACGCTTGCAGTGTGCCCAGCTTGGGTGGAGCAGCGGGCCGCACTTGTGGCCGTGGTAGGGCATGACCTCTCCCTGCCTGCCTTGGTTAAAGCCATGGTCGGTAGCGACAGGTCGTGGAAGGCGGCGGTCTCCTTCAGCGAAGATGTAATGGCGCAGAAGGAGTCGGCGGAGCGTGGGAGAGAGGACGATCCGGCCTCTCAGCCAATACGTCGCAAACGCGTGGGGCGACGGCGACTTGCCTACGACCGCCGACTTCCCCCTTAAGGGCACCCGTGGGCGATAGACACGGGGACGTCTGTCGCCCGCACAAAGGTCCCCGAGTGGCAGGTGTGCCGTATTCCGGCACACCCCTTTGATGAGGAAGGGAAAAAAAGTCTTCCCAGAGACGGGTCCTAAGTACGGACGGCCGCTGGCGAGGTTACGGTAGTGTGCTCAGGCGTCCCCGTGACCTCGCTTACAGCACAGGAGGCGGCACATAGAGGGGTTTTTAGTGGGTACACCATATAGGTCTTATCAGCCGACATGGGAGTCCCACATAACCACCAGAATCCGTCCCCGTACTCTGGTGGTATGCGTAAAGCATTTTCCCCTCTTAAAAAAAAAAAAAAAAAAAAAAAGGTTAGGTTAGGTTAGGTTAGGTTAGGTTAGGTTCCACGGACCTGCTCGGTTGTCCGAGTGGGCGGGGAGGTGAACCCCGACGTGGCGCGTCCCCAGGTGGTGGATAGGGGAACGCTCCGGCTCGCCGTTGCAGTCGTCGAGCCGGGGTAGGACGGTAGTCCCGCGAACCAAACACCGGGGGGGGAAATGGGGGGCTTCGGCCCGGGAGGGGCTCTCCGCGCGTCCCTCTGAATAGCAGAGGGCGCAGTGGATGAGCCGAGGGAGGGCGGGCCCGGCGTGCACTAACCCTGCCGTCAGGCGGCACTGGGGGGCTTATCCCGCCCGTGCCACCGCTGGACTCGCAACCCCGTTCCGAGTGTCGTGGACACGTCTCGCGGCTTGGACGGGAGCGAGGGTCTTGCCTTCATTGGCCGGACTGCGAGGAGAAAACCTCTATAAAAAACCCCAATTCCCGACGCTGCGGTACATGGCGTCGGGGAACTCGATGGAGGGTGACAACAGGAACAGGTTCTTGCGCGCGTAGCTTGGACCGGTTCATCCGCTCTGATAACCGTAGTCTGCTCGAGTGGCCTCTCGTGTGCTGCGGATGTGAGCAGCCTCTGGACTGACGAACCCCCACCCGCCAGGCATTATTCACTGACCTAGGGTAGATTGCGTTCTTCCATTTGCTGAGCAAATGGAAAGCGCTTAAAATCTTTCTGGGTCGTGGTTAATGTCGGGGGAGTGGGGGAATCGTTTTCCTGGAGGTTGCGCAGATCCTGGGCACAACGAGGGGTTCTACTTGGGTAGGCTTGTGTTGGAGTGGGAGGACCTGTCCGGACTGGGCGTGCTTGGGCCTGTGCCTGTTGTCACCTGCTGAGAGTGGCTGGAGGGTATCCAGTCGCTAGTGGCCAACCCTGGGGCACCGCCCGACCCCCCAGTGGTAATAGGGTTACCCAGGTGCAGGGGGCACCGCCTGGGTGGACCACTATCCCCCACACTCGTGGGAACAAAAATGTCAAAAAATTTTTTGGGTACTGATACCGACGACCCGGCAATAATGAGGACACCGATGCACAATGAAAACGACGAGGCGGTAGCGGCGGGCGCCCTAATGGCGCACGCCGATGCGTTTGACAGTGGCAAGAGCGCGCAGTCCGCGCAACCACAATTACGAGTTGAGCTGACGCGGCTCGAAAATATGGACAAGGCAGCGCTTGGAGTCACATTTGAGTACCCTGTCGTGGGTTTAACACCGGAAACCAACAAAACAAACAGTGACTCTAATAACGACAGGGAGGAGGCTGTCAACAGCAAACTCCCCTCTAACCATACTCGGCTATCTGAGTCGGACTCCTCGGTTGCCAGTATGGTAACGGTGGCCTCGAAAGAGTCCAACGATTCTATGAGAGACAAATATTGGCGGAAGGGTGAGAAGAGGCCCGCTCCATTGCCCTCCTCAGAATCAGAGAGTGATGTTGGGGCGCAGCCAGATGAGAGTGGGGATGCCTCACCTACCCAGACGTCACAAACTATGTGGCTCAAGTCAACGCCCAAGAGGGGCAGGGGTCGTCCACCCACGACGGGCAAATATGTTGGGCTCCACAAATATCAGAGGGAGCTAAGTAGCGAGAGGTCGAAGGAGCAGCGTCTTCTTGTGGAAGACGAGCTAGCGGCATCTAACCGCTCGGCACAAATTGCTAATGAGGATAGAGCTGCTCGCCTCAGACAGCGCCAGCCGCTCGGACAGAACGTGGACACGTCGCGGACTTCTGTTGCACTAGGCGCTACAATACAGGAGGCATTAGATGTGGTGGTCCGAGTTGCTGACAAGTCCGGCAACATGAAAGGGACATTTGTTAAGGCCCTTAAAACTGCGGCAGATGCAATAAAAGGGGCCGTTGCAGAACTAAGAACCCTGACTGTGACGGAAGAAATTGCCCGGCTGGAGGCGGACAATGCACAACTGTCGCGCCAGCTGGCAGAGTTGCGCCGTGAGGTCACCGAAATGCGAAATCAGCCCGCTCGGACGGCTGAGGTCGACTTCCGGCGCCTAATTGAAGAAGTCTCACTTTCCAATCGTGAACAGTTCAGCATGATGCTAAATGCTCGCTTGGAAGGCATCGAATGCCGCCTCCTCCCGGAACCGCGCGTACGGCCGTCACTGGCTGCCGATAGAAGAGCAGAGCAGACTGTCCCTCATAAAGACGTCGGTGCTTCTGCTACTCCTTCTCAGCATACAGCACGCGAGCCTCCAGTAATTGATATTGCTCCAAATAAAGAAGGAAACAGTGGTGCAAAGACAAGACCCAGTTCTACAAGGAAGAAGGTAAAACGTAGAAGCCTGGCGGCGCAGGAAGCTGCCTCCACGAGGCAAACACAGCCGCCGCCTACATCACCTCAGCGTACCCAAGAGCAGTGGAGTACAGTCGCGGCCAAAAATACCAAAAAGGCGGCGATGGTGAAGGCATCGAAGGCTACCAGTGGACCTAAGAAGGTCCCTCAAAAAAGGAAACTTCGTTCGCCTCGCACGCAGGCGATTACCCTCACTCTAAAGGCAGGTGCTGTTGAAAAGGGGTATAAATATGATACGCTCTTGGCAGAGGCCAAAAGCCGCATAAAACTCGAGGAGGTCGGTATCACCCAGGTGCGTTTTCGAACGACGGCAACTGGAGCCCGGATGCTAGAGATTCCTCCCGGCACCGAAAACGCCGACAAAGCAGCTGATGATCTCGCAGCCAAGCTCCGGGAGGTTCTCAATAGTGACGCTGTGCACATCCACCGGCCGGTGAAGCGCGCCGAATTACGAATTACAGGACTGGATGATTCGGTGACTATAGATGAAGTAGTGATGGCTGTAACGAGAGAAGGTGGTTGCAGTACCGAAGCAATTAAGGCAGGCGTAATTGCACGTGGCCCTAGTGGTTTGGGGTCAGTCTGGTTGAGTTGTCCAGTACTAGCTGCAAAGAAACTGATCCAAATAGGTCGTGTTAAAATAGGGTGGGTCTCAGCGCGTGTTGTGCTACTCGAGCAAAGGCCTCTGCGCTGCTATAGATGCTTGGAAACGGGTCACGTAGGGGCCAAGTGTGACAGGGGGGTGGATCGCAGCAACGCGTGCTTCCGCTGTGGCAAACCCGGCCATAAGGCGCGTGAGTGCTCCGCTGCTGATGCGAGCTGTGTAATATGCGTAGCAGCCGGTAAGCCAGCGGGGCATTCAATTGGTAGCAAGGGGTGCCTAGGGAATACCAAAAACGCCAAACCAGCAGGAAAGAAGGTAACGGAAGGCTCGGTACCGAGCGAGCTATCCCAGCAAAGAGAGGAGCCCATGGAAACCGCGCATTAACATGGCTTTACACATTCTTCAGGCAAACATCAACCACTGTGCCAGGGCTCAGGACCTTTTGGTCCAGTCCATGGCTGAGTGGCAAGTCCAAGTGGCGGTGGTATCGGAACCCTACTATACACCGACTCGGAGTGACTGGGCCTCCGACCGCGATAATAATGTCGCCATTATCGTCCCTTCTGCTACTGGTTGCCATTCCATTGAGAGAGTCACAAAGGGCCACGGTTATGTGCTGGTAGTGATGGTAGATCTAGCAATTGTTGGGGTATATTTTTCGCCGAACCGCAACCTTGCCGATTTCGAGCAATTGCTCGCGGAGATTGGGATTTTGGTGAGGCAGGTGCATCCCACTCCCATCTTAGTCGCGGGAGATTTCAATGCCAAATCAACTCTGTGGGGATCCCCCGCGGCCGATGCACGGGGCGAGGTGCTCGAAGAATGGGCGATAGCCTTGGAGTTGGCGGTCCTCAACCGGGGTTCGGAGAGCACGTGCGTGCGGCAACAGGGCGAATCGATCGTGGACATAGCGCCCTGGCCCGCCGTGTTCTGGATTGGAGAGTGGAGACAGAAGTGGAAACCTTGTCGGATCACCGATATATTCGGTTCACTGTTTCCACGTCTCCCACTCCTATGCCGAGAGAAAACCGATCGTCGGTAGAAGACGGCCCGCGTTGGGTGCTAGGGCGGCTAGATAGGCAGATTGCCAAAGAGGCGGCCATAGTTGAATCCTGGGGGACCAGTTCAGGCCCGGTGGATGAGGTCGACCAAGAAGCCGAGCAGCTTGCCGCCGGTCTGACCCGCCTGTGCGACGCGGCGATGCCGAGAGCCAAGCCAATCTCCACAAAGCGGCAAGTGTACTGGTGGCGACCGGAACTTCGCGACTTGCGAAACAGCTGCGTCGCTGCGCGCCGCCGGTATACCAGGTATAGGAGGAGGCGAGTCCGTGATCAAACCGAGGAGGATGCTCTCCATCACGCCTACATGAGCGCCTGCAAAGCACTGCAGACAGCCATAGCGCAGGCCAAAGAGGCGGCATGGGAAGAATGGCTTGCCACTCTCGACAGAGATCCGTGGGGGAGACCGTATCGAGTTGTGAGACAAAAACTCCGACCCTGGGCCCCCCCACTCACAAGTAGCCTCCAGCCAGAGCTTCTAGAGCAAGTGGTGGGCTCACTCTTCCCCGAGCGTGGAGAATTTGTACCGCCCCCGATGGTGGCTACTGCTGCACCGCGGGAAGCCGAGGCCCCTCTCGTTACCGAGGCGGAATTTGGCGCGGCCGTCTTAAAGTTGCGATCGAAGAAGACAGCCCCAGGACTAGACGGAATACCTGGTTGTGCCTTAGCAATCGCGCTGAGTGAGATGGGTAATAGGGTCAGAGCCCTTTTCTCCGCGTGCCTCGCTCAAGGTCGAATCCCACAAAGGTGGAAAACGGGGAAACTCGTGCTCCTGCGGAAGGAGGGGCGCCCACAAGACCAGCCGTCTGCCTATCGCCCTATCGTGCTGCTTGACGAGACGAGCAAACTATTTGAGCGTGTGCTCGTTGCGCGCCTCGTCAGGTGCATGGAGCCGGACCTGAGTGACTGCCAATTTGGATTTCGCCACGGACGCTCGACCCTCGACGCAATAGCTCGCGTCAGAGATCTCGCAGTGGAGGAGATCTCCCAGGGCGGAGTAGTAATGGCAGTGTCCTTGGACATATCCAACGCCTTTAACACCCTGCCCTGGGAGACCATCAAGGCGGCACTGCGGTACCACAACGTGCCAGAGTACCTGCAAAGAACAATTGCGGACTATTTTGCAGGGAGGGCGGTCGCCTACCCAACTAAGGACGGATGGGGTAGAAAGGTCATGTCGTGCGGTGTTCCACAGGGTTCGGTACTGGGGCCGCTCCTGTGGAACATCGGTTACGACTGGGTGCTGCGCGGGGCCACCTTGCGGGGAGTCAGCGTCACATGTTACGCTGACGATACCCTCGTTCTAGCTCGTGGCAGTACATACAGGGAGGCTGCCTATCTCGGAACAGCTGGCGTGGCACACGTGGTTCATAGGATCCGTGCGTTGGGTCTGGAGGTGGCTCTTCATAAATCTGAAGCTCTAGTGTTCCACGGGCCTCGTAACGCGCCACCGCCCGGTTCCACCATTACGGTGGCTGGTACTACCATTGCCGTCGGGTTGACGATGAAATACCTCGGACTCGTCCTCGATGGCAGGTGGAAATTCCAGGAGCACTTCCGGCGCTTGGCCCCAAGGTTGGTGGCTGCGGCCGGAGCACTGGGCCGGATCCTGCCCAACATAGGAGGCCCAGGCGGGGCGTGCCGTCGTCTATACGCAGGTGTGGTACGCTCAATGGCGCTGTATGGGGCACCGATATGGGTGGATAGTCTGAGCGCCCACAATATCGCCCTGCTGCGGCGTCCGCAGCGGGTCATGGCGCTCAGATCGGCCCGAGCGTACCGCACGGTTTCGTATGTTGGAGCCTGCTTGCTTGCCGGTAGCCCGCCATGGGACCTTGAGGCCGAGGTCCACGCTGAGGTGTACTGGTGGGTGCTGGCAGCAAGAGAAGGACAAAACTGGCCCCATCCACGCGAGGTCCGGCAGTGGCGAGATGAGGCACGAGATGGCCTCTACTTAAAATGGCTAGAGAGGCTTGAAGTCCCGGGAGCTAGCCGGGAACTGGTTGCCGCTATTCAGCCCGTTCTTAAAGAATGGGTAGAACGCAAACACGGCGCACCCACTTTCCATCTCACACAGCTCCTGACCGGGCATGGCTGCTTTGGCAGGTACCTGTGTGAGGTGTTGAACAGGGAGCCAACGGCGATATGCCACCACTGTGGCGGAAGAGCCGCGGACACGGCTCAGCACACGCGCGCTGAGTGCCCTGCGTGGGCGGAGCCACGCGCAGCCATGTCCGCTGTAATTGGTGGAGACCTATCACTACGGGCGGTAGTGAAAGAGATGGTAGGTAGCGAGGAGGCTTGGGCGGCAGTCGCAACCTTTAGTCATGACGTGATGTCACAAAAGGAGGCAGCGGAGCGCATGCGGGAAACGGACGCCGATGCACTGCCGCAGCGCCGTAGGAGGCTGGGCCGGCGGCGCTTGGCCTTTGCAGGCCGGATGATGCCGCCTTAACAAGGACCTGCGGGTGATGGATCGGGAGCCCATTACCCGCGAAAAGATGTCCTGAGCTGAAAGGATCCTCGAGTGTTCCGAGGTGCCTTCAGCGGAGTGGGTGAGTCGCAATTGCCCCTTGCCCTCGAGACGGGCCCGCAAGGGCAGCGCTTTCGGGGCACCGGTGGTGTGCAAAAGCGTTCCCAGTACCCCGACCAAAGTGTGCGACGGAACACCCCAGGAGTTTTAGTCTGTGCGAGTCAGACATACCCACTCTGCCTCTCCCGGGTGAGTGGGATCCATAACGGATTTCTCCTGGGTTAACAAAAAAAAAAAAAAAAAAAAAGGTTAGGTTAGGTTAGGTTTTCAAAAGGACGGGCGTCCAGCGGAGTCGCCGTCGGCCTATCGACCCATCGTCTTGCTTGACGAGATGGGCAAGCTCTTCGAGCGGGTGATCGCTGCCCGGCTCGTCAAGCACCTCGAGGAGGTAGGACCCGACCTGCACGACTGCCAGTACGGCTTCCGGCGGGAGAGGTCAACTATAGACGCTATTGCGCGGTTGAGGGTCCTCGCCGAGGAGGCTGTCTCGCAGGGCGGAGTGATGTTGGCAGTGTCGCTAGACATAGCGAATGCCTTTAACACCCTGCCCTTCGAGACAGTCAATGCAGCGCTGCAGTACCACGGTGTGCCCCGGTACCTGCAAATCTTAGTGGAGGATTACTTCCGGGATCGGGCCATTGGGTATCCGACACACAATGGGTGGTCGAACAGGAGGGTCACATGCGGTGTTCCACAGGGGTCTGTCCTCGGACCACTCCTGTGGAACATCGGATACGACTGGGTGCTCCGCGGTACCAACCTGCGGGGCGTCAACGTACTTTGTTACGCCGACGACACTCTCGTCACCGCGAGCGGGAGCACCCATCGACAAGCCATCCTTCTGGGTACAGCGGGGGTTGCTCACGTTGTGAGCCGCATTAGGGCCCTGGGGCTCGAGGTGGCCCTAAGCAAGTCCGAGGCCCTCTTCTTCCATGGGCCTCGAAACGCGCCGCCTCCTGGTCTAGCCATCATTGTGGGTGGGACCTCCATCGCCATTGAGTCGACGCTGCGATACCTAGGTATTGTCCTTGATGGCCGATGGAGGTTTACGGAGCACTTTGCCCGCAAGGCGCCAAAGCTGGTGGCTGCAGCCGGAGCACTTGGGGGGCTGCTCCCGAACATCGGGGGGCCGGGTAGTGCATGCCGCCGCCTGTACCAGGGGGTTGTGCGCTCTATGGCCATGTACGGGGCTCCCATCTGGGCAGAGGCCCTGAACGCTCGCAACGTGGCCCTGTTGCGCAGACCCCAACGGGTCATAGCCACTAGGGCGATACGAGCGTTCAGGACGGTCTCCTTTGAGGCGGCAACCCTACTGGCCGGTAGCCCGCCGTGGGACCTCGAAGCCGGGGTCCTTGCGGCGGTCTACTGGCGGGTAGCAGCAGAGCGAGCGGAGGGCAATCGGCCACATCCGGAGGAGATCAAGCTCTGGAGGGACGAAGCCAGGGAGGACCTCCTCCGGAAGTGGGACGAACGACTGCAGGCCCCAAGCGCAAGCCGGGAGGTGGTGGGCGCCGTACGGCCAGTCCTCAGGGACTGGCTAGGCCGTGACTATGGCGAAATGACGTTCCACCTAACACAGGCACTGACAGGGCACGGATGCTTCGGCAGATACCTGTGTCAGGTGGCCCGCCGCGAGGAGACCACGGTGTGCAAACACTGTACGGGTGGAGACGAAGACACGGCGCAGCACACCCGCGCCGTGTGCCCCACGTGGGACGCACCGCGACGCGAGCTTATCGCGGCCATCGGGGCGGATCTGTCGCTGCCGGCCATAGCTGGCGCGATGGCACGCAGCAGGGCCGCATGGGAGGCGGTCGTTGCATTTTCCAACGCCGTCATGTCCCAGAAGGAGGCGGCGGAGAGAGAGCGAGAGGACGACCCCCTCGCGCCACCTATCCGCCGAAGAAGACCAGGGCGAAGGCGGGCCGCCTACGACCGCCTTATACCGCCCTAACCGGGACCTCGGGCAGCTGATTGGGAGATTGGCTGCCCGACGAGCATCGTCCCGAGGTGAAAAGGCGGCTCTAGGTGACGTCGCCTCATGGTGAGGGGGTAGGCTAAAAGCCTGCAGAGCTGGGCCCGGACGGGCAGCACGCCATGTGGGTGCCGGGGTAAGCGCCAAGCGTTCCCCTAGCCCCACTCCAGGCGGAGCGAGGTCGCACCGAGGGGTTTTAGTGGGTAGACTGGAGACCAGGAGTCCCACATACCCGTCCTTTACTACCACCTTAAGGACGGGATGCGTAACGCATTTCCCCTCGTAAAAAAAAAAAAAAAAAAAAAAAGGTTAGGTTAGGTTAGGTTAGGTTAGGTTAGGTTAGGTTCCACGGACCTGCTCGGTTGTCCGAGTGGGCGGGGAGGTGAACCCCGACGTGGCGCGTCCCCAGGTGGTGGATAGGGGAACGCTCCGACTCGCCGTTGCAGTCGTCGAGCCGGGGTAGGACGGTAGTCCCGCGAACCAAACACCGGGGGGGAAATGGGGGGCTTCGGCCCGGGAGGGGCTCTCCGCGCGTCCCTCTGAATAGCAGAGGGCGCAGTGGATGAGCCGAGGGAGGGCGGGCCCGGCGCGCACTAACTCGGCCGTCGGGCAGGCACTGGGGGGCTTATCCCGCCCGTGCCACCGCTGGACTCGCAACCCCGTTCCGAGTGTCGTGGACACGTCTCGCGGTTTGGACGGGAGCGAGGGTCTTGCCTTCATTGGCCGGACTGCGAGGAGAAAACCTCTATAAAAAACCCCAATTCCCGACGTTGCGGTACATGGCGTCGGGGAACTCGATGGAGGGTGACAACAGGAACAGGTTCTTGCGCACGTAGCTTGGACCGGTTCATCCGTTCTGACAACCATAGTCTGCTCGAGTGGCCTCCCGTGTGCTGTGGATGTGAGCAGCCTCTGGACTGGCGAACCCTCACCCGCCAGGCATTACTCACTGACCTAGGGTAGATTGCGCTCTTCCATTTGCTGAGCAAATGGAAAGCGCTTATAATCTTTCTGGGTCGTGGCTAATGTCGGGGGAGTGGGCGAATCGTTTTCCTGGAGGTTGCACAGATCCTGGGCACAGCGGGAGGTGCTACTTGGGTAGGCTTGTGTCGGAGTGGGAGGACCTGTCTGGACTGCGCGTGCTTGGGCCTGTGCCTGTTGTCACCTGCTGAGAGTGGCTGGAGGGTATCCAGCCGCTAGTGGCCAACCCTGGGGCACCGCCCGACCCCCAGTGGTAATAGGGTTACCCAGGTGCAGGGGGCACCGCCTGGGTGGACCGTCTATCCCCCATACTCGTGGGAACATCAATAAGAAATGTCCGAAACGCTATCGACGAAGGATACCGAGCAGGCACGTGATTTGGCAAACAATGAAATAGCGGTGGAAGCGGGCGCCCCGATGGCGCGCGCTGAAACCTACGAAACTGGCAAGTTCAAGGAACTCCGCGTGAGGTTGGAGCGGCTTTGTGAGTCGGGGTCATCCGCAGGTCCCAGAAAACGCCGCTTTTGGGCGGAGGATGGGGCAAAAAGAATATGTTTGTCTGGGAGCGAGGAAGAGGCAGAGGGCCCCCAACCGTCGCCGACCCAACAAATTGAGGCAGTAAAACCACCGACTGTGGATAAAAACGTTGGCCTATTGAGAACTAAAGAGGCCCTCGCGGCCTCCCAGCGACAAGAACGCCAGCTCCAAGCGGAGAAAGAGGTCTCCGACAAAGCGGCTGAGCTGAGGACGGAGAGGGCCCTATGGCGCTCTGAGTCACCGTCATCAGCTATGACTAGCGACAAGACGACACTGGATCTGAGAAAGGAGGTAGTCGACCAGGTCGACATAATACAAAAAGTAGCCGCAAAATCCGGCAGCCTAAAAGGCACCTTCGTGCGTGCACTAAAAGAGGCAGCAATGGTCATAACCGGGGCTGTTGAAGACCTAAGTGCACGCACAATAACGGACGAGACCCGTCAGCTGCAGGTGGCAAACCGTCGTCTGAAAGCTGAAATGGCCGACCTGCGAGAGGAACTCGCCCAATTACGAGCGGAGGTCGAGGAAAACAGGAGGTCCAATAGCCTTCTGTATCGGCCTACTGACGTACCACTCACTGTAGTACCGATGCGGGAGGAAGCGATCCGGGCCGGATCTTCCATCGGTTCGAAGAAAGGGCGCCGGGACCCACTTGCAGGCGACAAGGCTCCTGCTATTGTCAGCGAAGAACTCATACGCGCCGTGTCAATACAAGTGGGAGCTATTGTTAATGCTCGACTGGAGGGTCTGGAGGCCGATGGCCGGCTTCTCCCAGCCAAAACACAGAGGCCTCCACTGGCCGGAGATAAAAAGCGGCTGGCAAATTTAGCGGATGCCACTTACGGCGGCCTCGAAAAAGATGATTCCAGGTCTAGCCAGCCGAAAGGACCACAGACCGGTCCAGGACTAAAAAATGATAAAAAGAGAAACGGCACCCAGAAGCTTGCCGAAACAGTACCACCAGACGGGCCTCGTACGCTATTACCCGCATCCGAGCCGCTGAGCGCGGAGTGGAAGAAAGCGGGAAGTCGCAAAAAGAAAAGGAAAGCTGTTAAAGCCGCAGGCGCTGGAAAAACGTCGAAACAAAAACAGCAGCAGCCCAAATTGAAAGGAGACGCTCGCAATCTTCGCACCCCCCGCTCAGCGGCCGTAGTGATCACTCTGCAGCCGGGCGCCGAAGACCGCGGAGTGACCTACAAAAAAGTCCTGGCGGAGGCCAGAGCCAAGGTCCAGCTCAAGGACCTTGATATTTTAGGAGGAGTGCGATTCAGGCAGGCAGCCACTGGCGCCTGCATCCTAAAGGTCCCCGGAGCGGCAAGCGGTGACAAAGCCGATAAGCTAGCCACTGCTATCAGGGAGCAGCTCAGCGGAGAGGACGTGCGGGTGGCTAGACCCACAAAGACGGCAGAGATCCGCGTCTCAGGCCTGGATGAGTCAGTGTCTGCCGCAGAAGTGGTGACTGCAATCGCTACGGCTGGCGAATGTCATAAAGACGCGGTGAAGGCTGGCGAAGTACACCGGGGCTTCGACAACCTTGGCACTATCTGGGTGCGCTGCCCGATCCTAGCAGCAAAGAAAGTGGTGAAGGGCGGTCGCTTACTGGTAGGCTGGGTCTCTGCCCAAGTTAAATTGCTGGAGCAGAGGCCCCTACGCTGCTTTCGCTGTCTCGAAAGTGGGCACATCCGGGCTCAGTGCCAGTCGGAGGTAGACCGAAGCGAACTCTGCTTCCATTGCGGTAAACCTGGTCACAAGGCGGCCCAGTGCTCAGCAGCGGCGCACTGTGCAGGGTGTGCGGCAGCAGGGAAATCCGCTGCCCACAGGATGGGCAGCAAAGCGTGTTCCGCACCCAAAGCTGCCAAAAAAGGAAAGAGGACGAAAGCTGGTGATGGCCCCCGGGCCCCCTCACAGCCTGTCCAGTCGCCCCTCCACATGGAGGTCGCACCCGAGGAGGCTGGCTCAATTGTTATCAACTGATGGCAGCCGTCAAATTCCTCCAGGGGAACCTCAACCACTGCGCTAGGGCTCAGGACCTTCTGTTTCAGAGCATGGCGCAGTGGTTGATTCACATTGGGGTGATGGCGGAGCCATACTCGGTTCCTCCACAAGACGATTGGGTTGGGGACCTGGACGGCACGGTGGCCCTCGTGACGCGGCGCGCAGCCGGCTCTTGCCCGTTCGAGAACATCATCAGGGGTCACGGCTTCGTCGCGGCGACTTGTGGGGAACTGGCTGTGGTGGGAATTTACTTCTCCCCGAACAAAACCCTGGCGGACTTCGAGCAGTTCCTTGCGCAGGTGGGGGCGCTGATCGGTCGATTGCACCCTGCCCCAGTCATCGTTGCAGGAGACTGGAATGCGAAGTCCGTTGAGTGGGGAAGTCCGGCAACAGACGCCAAGGGCCACGCTCTATTTCGCTGGTCAGTCGCCTCAAATCTGTCGGTTATGAACTCAGGAACGGCAAACACGTGCGTGCGCCAACAGGGTGGCTCTATAGTGGACGTCACGTTTGCTGGATGTGCCCTGGCGCGCCGTGTTCAGGGTTGGGAGGTGATGGTGGGCGTGGAGACCCTGTCGGACCACCGGTATATCCGGTTCGAAGTGTCCGGTCCCCCGTCATCTTCGCCCAACTCAAGCCGGAGTGGCCCAGCCGAGGCCGGCCCGCGGTGGGCAATTAAAAATCTCGACCGGGAGGCGCTGGAGCTGGCGGCGATGGTGCGGGCGTGGGCACCCATACCGGAGGCGCCCATAAGCATCGAGGACGAAGCGCGATGGTTCCAGGAGGCCATGACAGAGGTGTGCGATGCCGCGATGCCGCGGGTAAAGGCCAGACCTCCCAAGCGCTGTGTGCATTGGTGGTCCACAGAACTCACGCAGTTACGCGACGAGTGCGTGGCTGCGAGACGCCAATATACACGGCACAGACGGCGCGCGCACCGCGATCCATTAGTGGAAACAGAGCTGTACTCGCTGTACAAAGACACGAAAAAGGCACTAACAGCTGCCATCAGTAGAGCCATCGAGCGGTCCCGTGAGGAGTTCCTGGAGACCCTCAATAGAGACCCGTGGGGGAGGCCGTACAAGCTGGTGAGGCAAAAGCTTCGGCCTTGGACGCCCCCACTAACACAGAGTCTCCAGCCCCAACTCCTGGACACAGTGGTTGCAGATCTGTTTCCGCACAGAGTGGCCCCTGAACCACCGGCTATGGCACCACCACCTGGAGACAGGCAGGAGGAGGCCGATGTGCCGCCCGTCACTGAAGGCGAGATGGGTGCTGCAGTATTGCGACTGCGGACCAAAAATACGGCACCAGGACCTGATGGCATCCCTGGACGGGCTTGGGCTCTGGCCATGGACGCCCTAGAGCTGAGGTTGAGACGACTTTTCAGCGCCTGTTTGGAGCAGTCTCGTTTCCCCAGCACGTGGAAGGTGGGCCGACTGGTCCTGCTTAAGAAGGAAGGGCGTCCTACGGATTCTCCGTCGGCCTACCGCCCGATTGTGTTGCTTGATGAGGTGGGCAAGCTCTTTGAGCGAATTATCGCAAACCGCCTCATCAAGCACCTCGATAGGGAAGGCCCAGACCTGGCTGACAGCCAGTACGGCTTTCGCAGCGGCCGCTCCACCGTCCACGCGATCCTTCGGGTAAAGGAACTGGCGAATGAGGCCGTGGCGCGGGGTGAGGTAGTCTTAGCGGTGTCCCTGGACATCGCTAACGCCTTCAATACCCTCCCCTGGCCCTGCATAATCGAGGCGCTCTCATTCCACCAAGTGCCCAAACACCTCCAGAGAATTATAGAGGCCTATCTCTCTGAGAGGTTCGTTTCTTTTCCTGGGCAAGAGGAGTGGGGCCAGCGGCAGATGGTATGCGGTGTTCCACAGGGGTCAGTCCTTGGACCGCTCTTGTGGAACATCGGGTATGACTGGGTGCTGCGTGGAGCGAATCTGCGAGGAGTGGACGTCACCTGCTACGCAGATGATACGCTGGTGACAGCCCGTGGCGGGTCATTTAGGGACGCCTGCGTGCTAGCGACAGCAGGTGTCGCCCACGTGGTGGGCCGAATAAGACGGCTTGGGTTGGAGGTCGCTCTAAACAAATCCGAGGCCATCTGTTTTCATGGCCGTCGGAAAGCACCTCCAGCCGGTGCGCACATCGTAGTGGGGGGTGTCCGGATCGCTGTCGAGTCGACGATGCGGTACCTTGGCATTGTCCTCGACAGTCGGTGGACATTCCGGGCGCACTTTCAGCGCTTAGCACCCAAACTAGTGGGCACGGCGGCTGCTCTTGGGCGGATACTCCCCAACCTGGGCGGGCCTAGGGCCTCTTGCCGATACTTATACATGGGCGTCGTACGATCGATGGCCCTGTACGGAGCCCCAGTGTGGGCCGACGCCCTTGACCGTCACAATACCCCCCAACTGCGGCAATCGCAGAGGGTGATGGCGACAAGGGTGATACGGGGCTATCGATCGATCTCCGCAGAGGCAGCATGCCTGCTGGCCGGGTCGCTCCCGTGGGACCTGGACGCGAGAGCCCTTGCGTCAGCCTTTTTCTGGCGCGAGGAGGCGCGAGCCCGTGACTTCTGGCCAGCACCACAGGAGGTCTCAGCCAAGCGGGAGGAGTTCCGTCGCGAGGCGATCGTAGAGTGGGGGATGAGGCTGGCGCATCCAAGCGCAGGCATCCGCACGGTGGAAGCGATTCGGCCAGTTCTACCGCAGTGGCTGGAACGGGAGCATGGCGCACTCACCTTCCGGTTAGTGCAAGTGCTTTCCGGGCACGGCTGCTTTGGGAGGTACCTGCACATTATCGCCGGAAGAGAGACAACCGAAGTGTGCCATGAGTGCGGGTGCACGCAAGACACAGCGCAGCACACCCTGGAGGCATGTCCGGCCTGGTCGCAGCAGCGAGCCAGCCTGACGGCGTGCGTGGGAAACGACCTGTCGCTGCCAGCAGTGGTCAGATCCATGGTTGACAGCGACAGGGCGTGGCAGGCGGTGCTCTCCTTCTGTGAGGAGGTGATGCGACAGAAGGAGACCGCGGAGCGGGCCAGGGAGGACGACGCAGCAGCCGACCAACGGCGCCGCAGGCGTGTTGGGCGCAGACGGCTGGCGCATGATCGCCGCCTGCCCCCGTAAAGAGGATCTCCGGGTGACAGTCACGGGGACGTCTGTCACCCGCTGGAGGAGATCCTCGGGATGGAAGGCGTGTCTGGTGTCCGGGCACGCCCCCTAGTGGCACAAGGGGGAAATGCAAACCCCCCGAAGACGGGTCCACAATAATGGACAGCTGCTGGCGGAGTCACGGTAGTATGCGAAAGCGTTCCCGTGGCTCCACCGTAGGCAGCGTGAAGGACACCCCAGGTTTTTTAGTCGGTATGAATCCGACATATCCACCGCGTCTCCCCATGGCGCGGTGGAATCTTTCGAAGATTTTTCCTGGGACAAAAAAAAAAAAAAAAAAAAAAAAAAAAGGTTAGGTTAGGTTAGGTTAGGTTAGGTTAGGTTAGGTTAGGTTAGGTTAGGTTAGGTTAGGTTAGGTTAGGTTAGGTTAGGTTAGGTTAGGTTAGGTTAGGTTAGGTTAGGTTAGGTTAGGTTAGGTTAGGTTAGGTTAGGTTAGGTTAGGTTAGGTTAGGTTAGGTTAGGTTAGGTTAGGTTAGGTTAGGTTAGGTTAGGTTAGGTTAGGTTAGGTTAGGTTAGGTTAGGTTAGGTTAGGTTAGGTTAGGTTAGGTTAGGTTAGGTTAGGTTAGGTTAGGTTAGGTTAGGTTAGGTTAGGTTAGGTTAGGTTAGGTTAGGTTAGGTTAGGTTAGGTTAGGTTAGGTTAGGTTAGGTTAGGTTAGGTTAGGTTAGGTTAGGTTAGGTTAGGTTAGGTTAGGTTAGGTTAGGTTAGGTTAGGTTAGGTTAGGTTAGGTTAGGTTAGGTTAGGTTAGGTTAGGTTAGGTTAGGTTAGGTTAGGTTAGGTTAGGTTAGGTTAGGTTAGGTTAGGTTAGGTTAGGTTAGGTTAGGTTAGGTTAGGTTAGGTTAGGTTAGGTTAGGTTAGGTTAGGTTAGGTTAGGTTAGGTTAGGTTAGGTTAGGTTAGGTTAGGTTAGGTTAGGTTAGGTTAGGTTAGGTTAGGTTAGGTTAGGTTAGGTTAGGTTAGGTTAGGTTAGGTTAGGTTAGGTTAGGTTAGGTTAGGTTAGGTTAGGTTCGGTCCAGGTGAAGGCCCACCTAAAATACTTGGGCATTCACCTGGACCGCAAGTGGGAGTTTAAAGAACATTTTGCGCAGCTCGCTCCCCGGGTCGTGGCGGCGGCGTCGGCGCTAGGGAGATTGTTGCCCAACGTGGGGGGGCCTAGCATGGCGTGCCGCCGCCTTTACGCAGGAGTTGCGCGGAGTATGGCCCTGTATGGCGCACCGATCTGGGCGGACCGGCTCGGTGCACTAAACAGGGCCCAGTTGAGGAGGCCGCAAAGAGTGGTGGCCATCCGTGCAGTACGGGCCTACTGCACGGTGGCGGGGGCGGCGGCTTGTGCCTTGGCGGGTACCCTGCCCTGGGACTTGGACGCCCAGGTGCTCGCCGAGGCCCACAGGGAGCGGGTGAGGTGTAGGGCCCTTAATCAATTCCCCGCTCCCGAAACACTAAGGGAAGAGCGCCGACAGGCCCAGTCGCGCGCTCGCGAAAGGTGGAGGGCGGAGCTGGAGGAGTCCCCCTATGGAGTCCGCACCATAGGGGCACTCCTCCCATCATTGGACGGGTGGCTCGACCGCAAATTTGGGGAGGTCAGTTTTAGGATGGCACAGGTAATGACCGGACACGGATGCTTCGGTCATTACCTGTGCCACATCGGACGGGAGCCAAGCGCCCGATGTCAAGAATGTGGGGATCGAGACGACACGGCCCAGCACACCCTCGAGGTGTGCAACCGTTGGGACCTCGAGAGGGGGGCCGTGGTCGCCGCGATCGGGTGGGACGCCGGGGGGGGATTGGCGTTGCACCATGTTGTGGCGGGCATGCTGCGGGGGCAGCATGAATGGGATGCGGTGGCCTCCTTCTGCGAGTCGGTCATCGCACAGAAGGAGGCCGCGGAGCGGGAGCGCGAAGACAGGGCGGATGCGCACCCGCTCCGGCGTAGACGGAGGGGGAGGGCACGTGCGCGGTACGCCGCCGCAGCACTCCCCCAGTAGGGCCAGTGGGTTGGGGACCCACATGGCACGGCCCTACACGTCTGGGGGGAGGGTCAAGCGTTGCTGACTCTCCCCTCCTTTGGCGCGGGTGCCCCGGCATAGTATAGCCGGGGCCGCCGGGGGACGTCGTGGTAGAATGCTCGCGACCCCATGGCGTCCCCATAACGGCAGAGACGGTAACGCCGGAGTGGTTTTAGTGGGTATTCCCCTCCCGTTGAGGGGTGAGTCCCACATACCCCCCCGTTTGGCCTGCCCCGGGCCTGGGGGGGATGCGTAAATGCATTTCCACTTCGTCAACAAAAAAAAAAAAAAAAAAAAAAGGTTAGGTTAGGTTAGGTTAGGTTAGGTTAGGTTAGGTTAGGTTAGGTTAGGTTAGGTTAGGTTAGGTTAGGTTAGGTTAGGTTAGGTTAGGTTAGGTTAGGTTAGGTTAGGTTAGGTTAGGTTAGGTTAGGTTAGGTTAGGTTAGGTTAGGTTAGGTTAGGTTAGGTTAGGTTAGGTTAGGTTAGGTTAGGTTAGGTTAGGTTAGGTTAGGTTAGGTTAGGTTAGGTTAGGTTAGGTTAGGTTAGGTTAGGTTAGGTTAGGTTAGGTTAGGTTAGGTTAGGTTAGGTTAGGTTAGGTTAGGTTAGGTTAGGTTAGGTTAGGTTAGGTTAGGTTAGGTTAGGTTAGGTTAGGTTAGGTTAGGTTAGGTTAGGTTAGGTTAGGTTAGGTTAGGTTAGGTTAGGTTAGGTTAGGTTAGGTTAGGTTAGGTTAGGTTAGGTTAGGTTAGGTTAGGTTAGGTTAGGTTAGGTTAGGTTAGGTTAGGTTAGGTTAGGTTAGGTTAGGTTAGGTTAGGTTAGGTTAGGTTAGGTTAGGTTAGGTTAGGTTAGGTTAGGTTAGGTTAGGTTAGGTTAGGTTAGGTTAGGTTAGGTTAGGTTAGGTTAGGTTAGGTTAGGTTAGGTTAGGTTAGGTTAGGTTAGGTTAGGTTAGGTTAGGTTAGGTTAGGTTAGGTTAGGTTAGGTTAGGTTAGGTTAGGTTAGGTTAGGTTAGGTTAGGTTAGGTTAGGTTAGGTTAGGTTAGGTTAGGTTAGGTTAGGTTAGGTTAGGTTAGGTTAGGTTAGGTTAGGTTAGGTTAGGTTAGGTTAGGTTAGGTTAGGTTAGGTTAGGTTAGGTTAGGTTAGGTTAGGTTAGGTTAGGTTAGGTTAGGTTAGGTTAGGTTAGGTTAGGTTAGGTTAGGTTAGGTTAGGTTAGGTTAGGTTAGGTTAGGTTAGGTTAGGTTAGGTTAGGTTAGGTTAGGTTAGGTTAGGTTAGGTTAGGTTAGGTTAGGTTGAGGTTTTTGAAAGGGTGAATTTTGTGCGATTTGAGTGAATTTTGGAAGTTAGACGTAATTTGACCCCGGCAATCTTACAACTGACTCTGAATCCACTTATTCTGACGACTTGGCACTCTTTTTTGGAAATTTCGATTTTGGCTTTTTGACTGGTTAATTTTTCGGCTGTAAATAATTAATATCTTTTTTGTTTTGGGAAATTTTGAATCGTTTTTTGTTTTAAAAATTAGACTTCGTTGGGTTCTACAAGCTCCCGTTTGTTGCATAGCTTTTGGACATTCCGTTCAAAAGTTATTAGACAAAACGTGGTTTTTGTTAAAACCCAAAAAAGTTGTGTGATTTAGTGTAAATATTTTAAAAGCTTTGTAAATATTTTTGGTTAGGTATTTTGTAAATTTTTATTGTGTAGGTTAGTTGCATTCGGGGAGCTCTATCCATATCAGTTTTCCCCGTAATTTTCGGACTTACGGTTCAAAAGTTACGGGGCGAATTTTTATTGCTATTTTATTTCAACAGGCGCTTCGGACCGCAAACGTAAGTTTGTACTTACGTTTAAAAGTTCGTGGCGTCGGTTCGGGATAGGATAGCAATAAACGGATTGTTGTGCTAAATAGGGGGTAGGAAGCGGCGTCTAGGGACACCTCAAACTAGTTTGTAAGATAAACTAAGCGTGAGTTATCTCAAAACAGCTGTTAATTTTTTAAGTTTGTAAATATTTTGACGGTTCGGTCTTGACCGTTTTTGTATATATTTTTGGTTTTTGTTTATTTTCTTGTGTTTTTGACCGGCGACGACTGGTTAAAACTAGGGGAAATGATGAAGGGGGGTAAACCCCCCCCCTCACAGGAGGCTCGGGTCTTACGATTGTCGGAGTCCTCGGATAACTCTGACGATGAAGTCTACATGGAGTTTCAGGTAGCCATTGACGAGGATTTGAGAGGGGAAAAGAGGGCTAGAGAGCGCACTCCTGAGGATGAGAGGTCGTCAAATATTGACCTTACCTCTGGAACCGGGGCTAAAGTAAATACGGCCGGAAGAGGACGTGGTGCTATGGGTGCTTATGTGGGGCTCAGTGCGGCGAAGAGCCGCCTGAGAGATTCAAATAGTTTCGCAGAGTACGAGGAAGAGGCCGACCATGACGCAGGCTACTGCCTCGAATACAGGGAGCTGGAGTCCAGTAACATAAAGGGGAAGAAAGGCAGCAAGAGTGGAAAGGCTAATAAGCCTATCCCGAACATCCCAAGGGAGCAGGCAAGCCACGAGCTTATTGAGATTGCTCGACGAGGAGCGCAGACAATTCTGGCAGAGGCTAAGAAGTGCGGGAATCTAAAGGGGGCGGTATGGGGCCGCATGAACGCGGCCTGTCGGGAGATTATAGAGGCCGCGAGTCATCTCCAAAAGCGTGAAGAGTCGGAGGAGGTCCGAGTTTTGTTGGCTGACAATAAGCGGATGCAGGAGCAGCTAGTGCTCCTGCAAGCTGAAACCAAAGCTCTTAGGGCCGCCTTCGAAGAATGCGACGCTCCTCCAGTGGCCGCCGACAAGGCGCCTCAGGGGTCGGAGCTGGCCAGTCTCCTTGGGGACTTGAAACGGGACCTGTTTGTCTCCATAGGAGACATGGTGAACGCAAGGCTCGAGGAGGTGGAGCGGAAAACCGAAGAGGGCTTGAAAGGCCTCCTAGAGAGGCTCCCTGAGGGGATTCTCTCCCCGGAGTTGCCTGCTCACCCCATACGTCCGCCCCTAGCGGCGGACAGGAAGGCGGATGCGGCCGCAAAAGCTGCGAAGGATAAGGCAGCTCGCCCCACACTCCAGCCGCCGCCACCGCCGCCACCGCCACGCCGGGTGGCAAACAAACCAAGAGGGTCTATAAATACCCCAGTGCCGGCAAAGCGGGCTGTAGCTGCGGTTACCACCGCTGGCCCTGTCCCTGCCCCACGTCAGTCGACGTCTCAGCGGGGAAGGGATGAGCCTCTCTCCGCTACCCCTGCGCCCACCACGTGGTCCCAGGTTGTGGGGAAAAGGGCTAAGAAGCCGGGCGCATCGCAGGTGGTGACTGCCTCGCCCCTGGGGACGAATTTGGCCGCTGCTCCTCCTACGGTGAAGCCGAGAACTAGAGCGTTCACCGCACCCAAATCGGCGGCGGTAGTGGTCACCCTCAAGGAAGGCAGCAACACTGACTACAAGTCGGTAATGGGGGTGGCCACAACCATCAAACTGGCTGAATTGGGGATAGAGTCAGTTAAAGTGAGGAGCACGGCGGCCGGCGCACGAATTATAGAGGTCCCTGGGGAAGATAGCGGGGCAATTGCGGACAATTTGGCGGCCAAACTCCGCAGTCTGGTCGGGGAGGTAGCGGAGGTCCGTAGGCCCTTCAAAACCGCTGACATTCGTGTCAGTGGTTTTGAGGAGAGTGTCACACCAGAGGCCATACAAATGGCAATATCGGACAAGGGAGGGTGCCCACCTGAGCAAGTCAGAGTGGGGAAAATAAGGTTGGCCTTCAACCAGACGGGGGCGACCATAGCCACATGCCCTGTAGTAGCGGCCAACAAAATTGCTGCGGCTGGGAGGCTCGTAGTGGGTTGGACATCTGCTCGTGTAGAGGCCCTGGACCCGCTCCCCATGCGGTGTTATAGGTGTATGGGAACGGGGCACACCAGGGCCCTCTGTCCATCCCCTGTCGACCGGAGCCAATTGTGCCACCGATGTGGCAAAGAGGGCCACATGATGGTGGATTGCCTGGCCGACAAGGCGTGGTGTGCGGTATGCCACCACGCCAAGCTGCCGGCCAACCACGTGATGGGGGGACAGTCATGCACCCCCCCACACACGAGAGGTAAAGTGGCCCTCACCGGAGCCCGGGCGCCCAACAGAGTACAGGACGCCCGTCCGATTAGTAGGCTACAGGCTGGGGCGGGTCTGGACATGGAGACATAAACATCAGCATAACCAACCCATGTTTTGGAAATGCTGCAAGGGATAGTCACGGAGCGGGAGTGCGAAGACAGGGCGAATGCGCACCCGCTCCGGCGCAGACGGAAAGGGGGAGGGCACGTGCGTGGTACGCCGCCGCAGCACTCCCCCAGTAGGGCCAGTGGGTTGGGGACCCACAGTGCACGGCCCTACACGTCTGGGGGGAGGGTCAAGCGTTGCTGACTCTCCCCTCCATTGGCGCGGGTGCCCCGGCATAGTATAGCCGGGGCCGCCGGGGATGTCGTGGTAGAATGCTCACGCGACCCCATGGCATCCCCATAACGGCAGAGACGGTAACGCCGGAGTGGTTTTAGTGGGTATTCCCCTCCCGTTGAGGGGCGAGTCCCACATACCCCCCCGTTTGGCCTGCCCCGGGCCTGGGGGGGATGCGTAAATGCATTTCCACTTCGTCAACAAAAAAAAAAAAAAAAAAAAAAGGTTAGGTTAGGTTAGGTTAGGTTAGGTTAGGTTAGGTTAGGTTAGGTTAGGTTAGGTTAGGTTAGGTTAGGTTAGGTTAGGTTAGGTTAGGTTAGGTTAGGTTAGGTTAGGTTAGGTTAGGTTAGGTTAGGTTAGGTTAGGTTAGGTTAGGTTAGGTTAGGTTAGGTTAGGTTAGGTTAGGTTAGGTTAGGTTAGGTTAGGTTAGGTTAGGTTAGGTTAGGTTAGGTTAGGTTAGGTTAGGTTAGGTTAGGTTAGGTTAGGTTAGGTTAGGTTAGGTTAGGTTAGGTTAGGTTAGGTTAGGTTAGGTTAGGTTAGGTTAGGTTAGGTTAGGTTAGGTTAGGTTAGGTTAGGTTAGGTTAGGTTAGGTTAGGTTAGGTTAGGTTAGGTTAGGTTAGGTTAGGTTAGGTTAGGTTAGGTTAGGTTAGGTTAGGTTAGGTTAGGTTAGGTTAGGTTAGGTTAGGTTAGGTTAGGTTAGGTTAGGTTAGGTTAGGTTAGGTTAGGTTAGGTTAGGTTAGGTTAGGTTAGGTTAGGTTAGGTTAGGTTAGGTTAGGTTAGGTTAGGTTAGGTTAGGTTAGGTTAGGTTAGGTTAGGTTAGGTTAGGTTAGGTTAGGTTAGGTTAGGTTAGGTTAGGTTAGGTTAGGTTAGGTTAGGTTAGGTTAGGTTAGGTTAGGTTAGGTTAGGTTAGGTTAGGTTAGGTTAGGTTAGGTTAGGTTAGGTTAGGTTAGGTTAGGTTAGGTTAGGTTAGGTTAGGTTAGGTTAGGTTAGGTTAGGTTAGGTTAGGTTAGGTTAGGTTAGGTTAGGTTAGGTTAGGTTAGGTTAGGTTAGGTTAGGTTAGGTTAGGTTAGGTTAGGTTAGGTTAGGTTAGGTTAGGTTAGGTTAGGTTAGGTTAGGTTAGGTTAGGTTAGGTTAGGTTAGGTTAGGTTAGGTTAGGTTAGGTTAGGTTAGGTTAGGTTAGGTTAGGTTAGGTTAGGTTAGGTTAGGTTAGGTTAGGTTAGGTTAGGTTAGGTTAGGTTAGGTTAGGTTAGGTTAGGTTAGGTTAGGTTAGGTTAGGTTAGGTTAGGTTAGGTTAGGTTAGGTTAGGTTAGGTTAGGTTAGGTTAGGTTAGGTTAGGTTAGGTTAGGTTAGGTTAGGTTAGGTTAGGTTAGGTTAGGTTAGGTTAGGTTAGGTTAGGTTAGGTTAGGTTAGGTTAGGTTAGGTTAGGTTAGGTTAGGTTAGGTTAGGTTAGGTTAGGTTAGGTTAGGTTAGGTTAGGTTAGGTTAGGTTAGGTTAGGTTAGGTTAGGTTAGGTTAGGTTAGGTTAGGTTAGGTTAGGTTAGGTTAGGTTAGGTTAGGTTAGGTTAGGTTAGGTTAGGTTAGGTTAGGTTAGGTTAGGTTAGGTTAGGTTAGGTTAGGTTAGGTTAGGTTAGGTTAGGTTAGGTTAGGTTAGGTTAGGTTAGGTTAGGTTAGGTTAGGTTAGGTTAGGTTAGGTTAGGTTAGGTTAGGTTAGGTTAGGTTAGGTTAGGTTAGGTTAGGTTAGGTTAGGTTAGGTTAGGTTAGGTTAGGTTAGGTTAGGTTAGGTTAGGTTAGGTTAGGTTAGGTTAGGTTAGGTTAGGTTAGGTTAGGTTAGGTTAGGTTAGGTTAGGTTAGGTTAGGTTAGGTTAGGTTAGGTTAGGTTAGGTTAGGTTAGGTTAGGTTAGGTTAGGTTAGGTTAGGTTAGGTTAGGTTAGGTTAGGTTAGGTTAGGTTAGGTTAGGTTAGGTTAGGTTAGGTTAGGTTAGGTTAGGTTAGGTTAGGTTAGGTTAGGTTAGGTTAGGTTAGGTTAGGTTAGGTTAGGTTAGGTTAGGTTAGGTTAGGTTAGGTTAGGTTAGGTTAGGTTAGGTTAGGTTAGGTTAGGTTAGGTTAGGTTAGGTTAGGTTAGGTTAGGTTAGGTTAGGTTAGGTTAGGTTAGGTTAGGTTAGGTTAGGTTAGGTTAGGTTAGGTTAGGTTAGGTTAGGTTAGGTTAGGTTAGGTTAGGTTAGGTTAGGTTAGGTTAGGTTAGGTTAGGTTAGGTTAGGTTAGGTTAGGTTAGGTTAGGTTAGGTTAGGTTAGGTTAGGTTAGGTTAGGTTAGGTTAGGTTAGGTTAGGTTAGGTTAGGTTAGGTTAGGTTAGGTTAGGTTAGGTTAGGTTAGGTTAGGTTAGGTTAGGT